>CM060919.1:2182500-6982500 GCA_030737875.1 Allium sativum | reverse complement strand
CCATACTTCATAACCTCCTTTAAAAGCTCAAGAGCTTTTATTGAGTTACCATTCAAAATTAAGGACTCAATCAGTAATAAATAAATAATTTTATCGGGGTCATATCTGCAACTCTTCATCTCATAGAAGTAATACAGTGCCATGTCTAGTTCTCCACATTTGCACAATCCATGTATAAGAGCAGTATAAGATATCTTGTTTGGAGCATATTGTTTCTCCCTCATATCATTCCAAAAATTAATAGCCTCTTTGGATCTTCCAACACTGCACAAACCATCTATTAAACTAGTGTATGTGACTATTGTGGTTTCATCACTGCTTATATCATTGAATACAGAGATGGCTTCATCAACCTTTCCAGCCTTACACAAGCCATCTATTATTGAGTTATATGTAACTATAGAAGGATTAAGACCTTTTTCTAGCATCTCATTAAAAATATCTTGTGCCTTCTGTATGTTTCCATCCTTACAAAACCCATTAATTAGTATATTATGAGCAACTACATCAAAAACATAAATCTCTGAAGATAAGTGACGAAAGAGTTCTAATGCTTCATCAACGTTTCCACTTTTGCACAACCCATCAATGACTGCAGAATATGGTATCATATCAGGAAGGAAACCAATTTTTACCATGTCATCGAGAAATCTACAAGCTTCTTTAACTTTACCATTTAGGCAAAGATCCTGTACAAACATAGTGCAGTGTTTTATCCATGGCACATGGCCTAAAACTCTCATCTTTTTCAGTATCTCAACAGCTGCAGGCAAATCTCCCCTTTTACAGATGCAGTAAAATACCGAATTATGAGTAAACTCAGTAGGTGAAAATCCTGATTCCTTCATCAAAGTTAACATTTTATATATCTCATTTAATCTATCCATATAGCTTAGTCCATTAATCAAGTCATTGTAGATCAGTAGCTTCCCTTTAAAACCCATGCTAATCATATCATTTAGAAGAGCCAAAGCTTTATCAACCTCTTTAATCTTGCACAGACCACATATTACAGTGCTAAATGACTCATCGTTTGGTAAAATTTCTCTCCTAATCTTGAATAAATTATCTTCTAATTGTTCGCATCCAGAATTCATCATTGCCATTAATAGTGTACAGGCACTTCCAACGTTTCCTTGTTTAACAAGTACTTCCAAAACAGCATTATATAACACCACCAAACATCCATAATCAAGCTTCTCCACATTTTCTTCTAGAAGCATGTTCGCACTAAAAAAATCTCCTTTGCCACAAAATGTTGACACCAACTTCTTAATTACACGAACATCCGGGAAAATACCCACATTTTTCATCTCAACATACAACTCAGTTGCACTAGAAATGTCATTTTTATCACAAAGGCCTTCAATCAACACGCTATATAATCCTAAATCACCACTAAAACCACACCTTTTCATCTTCATAAACATCACAAAAGCTTTATCTACCCTTCCTTGCCTAACAAATCCATGAATCAAAACAAAGAACGTTTTTTCCGTCAATCTCATCCCTGTAGACTCCATTGTCTCAACAAGCTCGACGCATTGATCTACCTTCCCCCATTTACAAAACGTTACGATAAGAACAGTAAACACATGCTCATCTAACAATCCACTATCCTTAATCCTATTAAAAACATCCAGCATTTTCTCCAATTCTCCAGCATTGCAATAGCATTGCAATACCGAAGTCATTGTATACTTATCATGCTCCTTCATCTCCCTAAACTTACTCTCCAACAAATCAACTCTTCCATCTTTAGCACTTGCCTCAAGCAGACAGTTGTAACTATACACATTTGGAACACATTTCAAATCACTTGCATGCTCAAACAAATAAACAGCATCATCGACCATTCTCTGACTTCCAAGGCACCTAATTAAAAATCCTAAGGCGCCAGGGCTCATGTAACACCTTTGATTCACTAGCTCATGAACTAGGGTTTTCAAGATTGACTTTTGACGGGCTTTTGAGAGTATGGATGCCATGGCGTTGTAAGTGTAGCAGTTGTGAGAGTATCCATCTTGTCTGGACGCCCATTTGAAAAAGTCGTGGGCCTTCTTCCAGTGGTTGAACCTTTTAAGGACAGATTCCACTGTATCGGAGTTTAGGTGGAGGCTGAGGTCGTCGAGGTCTGAATCCGAACGATGAACTTTTGGTTTGGAGAATTCGTCGAACAGTTGGTGTGCGATTATGCTTGTTGATGCTGAGAACGAACGAGAGGCGATGGTGATCAAGCACAACATGGGTTTTTTGACAGAAGGAATTGCCATTGCTAGGATTTCTAAAAGCGCCGTCGGAATGTTCTGAAGTCACGCGAGGGTAAGGGACATTTTTGAGACAATAACCTTCGGTAAGAAAAGAACGGAAAGGAATGATGAGATCAGAGGAGAGAGTCGCGATGGAGGAAGAAGGCTGAAGCTAGTAAGAGATCGTCGTGACGTGGCCAGTAGGAGGTGGTAGGTTACGGTGACGAGGTCAAGCTGCGCTTCAGGCTGTCCCAGGGCTTAGCATGAAGGGAAGTCGGAAGATGAAGGTTGTGGCAAGACGATTGGCGGCACCCCAATTACCGCAGCCAACTTTGAATTCTGAAATTGAGCTTATGATGTAAATAAAAAGGCTGTTGTATGATTTAGTTTTCCATCTTGTGGCGGAAATCACAAAACCGAGGGAAACCCAAAAAAGTTTGAAATACCATTAAACACTTCGTATCCCTCTTCTCACCTCAAAAGGAAAAAATCGATAAAGCTAATTGAACCGAATATTATTAGGTCGATTAAACCGACCAAGAACAGAAATTTCGGATGACCCCACAAAAGCGCAGTAGCAAACTACACTAATACCCCCATGAATTGAAAATCGTCCACCTGCCGCATTATTAGACTGATGCATCTTCGGTCCGTACAACACTACTCGGAAAAAAAATATTATTAACTTGAACGAGAATGCTATTCTACCGAAGAAACGTGCGCCCGAAACACCCGAAAGCCAATCCAACCGCTATTATTCCATTTTGTTATTTAATCCAACAGTGCTCCGTGAATTTCGCGAATCTGTACTCGTCATTTTCGGGTACTGTAGCACATTTCTAACTTGAAACGTGTTGTTGAAATCAATGAAAATTTAACACGTAGTAAAAATGAAGGGTATTTGAACTCAGTCGTATAAATATAGCCTTGATACAATCACATGTTCCGATACAAATAAGTAATTTTTTTTCTCTTTCATGTCTATTGGAGAGAGAAGGTATGAAGTATGATTGTTTAAATCGAAACATGTGATGTATGGTTAATGTAACGCGCCACCCCGAGGCCTACAGTAACAAAGTGTTGCTAATTAATATTATTTGCTAGTGAGCGATCATCTGTAAATCTTGTATTAAATGAGTATCGGATATGTCAATTTGGTGTTTTATATTTTTTCTTTACCTCATGTGTATCGACATACTCGATTCAAGTTTAACACAAAACTACAGTGGCTAACGATCTATCCAAAACAAGATATAACAATATCATAGAATAACAAACACGTATATACACAAATACAACAGAAGTACACATACAAAGGTCACATGAGTGATTGGTTCTTATGAACCATAAATACAAACGAGTTCCAACAAAAGAATATATACATAAGGTGCACACAAAACGACAGTACGGCACATGCACTAGCTAGCATCAAAAGGTAACAGAGTAGTCCATAGTGGAAGCAAGCAAAGCAGGAATCAACTGGAGGTGACTAACTTGTAACAACTCGGTTTGACCCGAATACATAAAAAACACAGATCAATCTTGCTTAGACAAGATTATTAGTGCATGATAATTGAAGGATAATGTCACATAAGAGATAATTCCTACCAATGGAGAAGGAATACTATATGCTCATAAATCATAATTACAATTCTCATGTGAGGTGATATTCACATAGTACAACTATTCCTATCGAGTGAAAATACCAAAGCTTAAGGCTAAGATATGTATAGAAATATCAAATTACACAGAATATATGATGAAAATCTCGACACATAGAACTCGAATATGAGTTCACCACGTAAGAATGTAAACACCATGCTACAAATCATCCAACGACTCATAGGCTATGCATAAAAACCCAACATTCGCAACATTAACAAATCACCAATTCTAAGAAATAATGTAATCTGTAAAAATAATACGCCACATAGATTGAATCTAAAAAGGCGGGTCTCAGCTACGCCTTGTCGTGCTCTACACAAACGGCTGAAGCCTACCAAATGTTATCCACACTGATTTGTCTCCCCATACAGATTACCTGAAGGTTCACAATGTTAAGGACTGAGATATTGACGACGATGATGGTTTTGATGATAACAACTTTGTTTTCTATTTTGTTTCAATTATTGTTGTTATAAAATATATACTAACACTATTTTCTATAATATATATATACACACACACACACATACACGTGTGTATATAAGAAATCTATGTAGGTATTTATTATTGAAGACTGTACAGTTGAAAAGAATCAAGATTTCAAATAGAAGAGTTCAAGTTTCAAAACTCATTAGTACCAAGAAATCAAGAGTTCAAGAATTATAGTGTAAATATGTCTAGAAATTCTGTTAAAACTCTGGTTAGCACTTGATTCAAATTTCAAATTCTGATTTTAAATTTAAATCCTGATTTCAAAATAATTTCTAAATTATTTACTTGGTTTTAAATATTTTTTAAAATGATTCCAAAATTTCTACCTTATACATAAATATATATTTCTTTATTTAAATATTTTAACTCCTGAAAGATATTTTTCAAATGCTGGAATCTATTTTCAAATTTATGTTTAATAGATTTCTAACTTAAAGTTTTTATTTACATGTTGTACGATTACTTATATGTTTCAAATTCCTTGTTTTTATTAATTTCTAATATATTCATAGTTTAAGTTTTATATTTATACTATTATATCATTTAATACTTAGTTTCTTAAATATTTTTATTATATCTTTATATAATTTTATAAGATATATTTTACTTTTAAAAGAATGTTTTAATATAAAAAAAATTAGTTAACTTTGGATTCACCATAATTTATTTAAGCATCATTTACTTTGGTTTAAAATTTATTTTTTGAGATTGCACTAGCATATGTAGACATATGCTTTTTGGCATGTCGACATACTAGCCGTTAAGTGGTTTTTTAAATTTTGAAAAGAGGTGTGTTTTGAATTCAACTCCTTTCAGAAGCGTTGTAATTATTGAAAACCTATAAATACCTTGTAGACATCGAGTTTTTAATTTCTTTTCATCTTCTTCTTCCTCTCTTAACATTCTACCATTATAATATTTTATTTCTTGATTTTTTGCACTTATACGATTTCAATAGAAATCATATCATTCTTCTTTTCTTTCAATTCTAAATCAAAATCTCTCTCCCAAATAAAGTGCTACTCAAGAGTTATTGGCTGTTTGTAATCAAAGATCTCAAGATCAAGTCCTATCGAGTCAATACTACAACAATTAATAAGAGAAGGGTGTGGTCCTGTTCCTGTTTAAAGTGTCTGAGTTCAGTTGTGTCCTGGAAATCGATTGAGTGTAACGTTATGGCTCGGAAATCAACTAAGTCTCATTGTACTTGGAATCAGTTGAGGTGTGCCCTTGTAGCCCTGAAATCAAGTATTGTAATTGGATATTGTTGACTAAAAATCTACATCAACCCAGTGTTGTGTGGGACTGGATGTAGGGGAGTCCCGAACCAGTATAAAAATCTTGGTGTGTACTTTCCTTTTATTGTTTTTACTTTTACATTCTGCATTCTGTGATTGATTTTGTGGTTGTTATTATTTGTGATATGTATACTATTTGTTTAATTCAAAAAGATTTCAAGAAAAAAATAAATTCCATAAAACACTATTTACCTCCTCTAGTGTTTAACTGCCTTAAGATTCTTAATCCGCATCTCTAACAATTGATACCAGGGCATTGGTTTTCAAAGATTTCATAATCTGAATTTTGAAAAGTTTAAATGGCAACCAATACTGGAATTATCACTAATGGTGTGACACCACACATCCCTTAATGTCACCCATATGAGGATGCATTAAGTTTTGTGAAATACAACTGATATAAAAATACAACACAGAGGCTAAAATTGAAACGGCAGAATATAAAATTACAGCCACTTTTATTATTACACCAGTACAGCATTACAGTTTTCAAATACCATAAAGTCATAGTCATAAAACATTTGTCTCGTGAAAACATAAATCATCAGAGTACAAGTACAAAACCATAAAAATCATTTCCCTCATGAGTCATAATAATAATCATAGAATAGAAATCGAAAACAATATATCGAGTAAGAAATATTCCTAGCCCAAGCTGAATCAAAGAATCACGGTTACTGCTGCAATCCACCAATCTGAGAACCTGGAAGGGGGAAAGGAAGAGATAGAAGGAAAAACAAAATAGGTCAGACATAAAGTCTAGCGAGTTCCAGTGATTTTGGGCATAAGCATGAGATAAAGAAGTATCAGTACAGATCAATAGTACTAAACATGAAAATATAGTAAAGTATATGAGCACGAAATAAAAGAGGAAAGGTAAGATCGGATAAGCTTCTCATTCATATCCCAGAACAAATTTCTGCACCAACTATCAGAATATCAGGATTAGGTGTTACCCTAATTACTATTAAGTGATCGGCTCCCTAACAAAGGCGAATAACTTGTGACAGCCACGGTACAGTGGATATCAGTTCCAAACCCATCAATTTTAAAAGACACAGCCCAATTCGTCGATGTTAAAACGTCTTATCTTCCCCCATCAGACACATGCATGCTCATAACTTCGCTGAAATGCATTGTACCTGTTTTCACCAAAAAAGGTTCAAAAACCAAGGGTACAATGAATGTACTTCACCAATATGATTAGAAAATAAGTTGAGCCGCACTCAACAACAATTCAAAGTAAAAATGCCAAAGAAAAATAAATGGAGATGAGGTTTTAGAGTGGTTTAGTCTTGTGTTAGGACTACATCCACTGTGAATGGAGTTTGCATTATCATGATGATGATTACAAGACATATCAGCTCTTGATCTTTCTACATCTTCTCATTCACTCAATATATATTCTCACTTTTACATACAAATTTCGCTTAGATTCACAAGATTCAATGGAGGAATGGAAGGATCTATGATGGAGAAGGATGGATAGGCGACGGAGGAGGAGGAGGTCTTCGATCTTTTGCACATATAGGATTTTGACATACACCATGGCCAAATGGATGAAAGATCTTCGTATGGTGATGATGATTATGGATGAAATGTTTAAGGAATAGCTTAGGACGAAATTTAGTAGCACTTCGTCGTGGCCAGAAGTCCCCCCTTTCTTGGTGGAGGGTATGACCTATTTATAGGTGCACCCTTATGGAGGTTTAAATTGGAATTCATACGAGTTGCTTGTCCCAGTAATTACCAAAATACCATCGCCTGGTTGTAGCCAGCTGTCAGCAACCGTTTCCGGCTGTTCAATATAAATGACTTTATAAGAGCGAACGACTCTGTAAGAGTGAGAGATTCCCCAGGTCCCAAACACCTTTAGACGTGCAATTCCATGCAGACGAGCGGATTGTATTTGACGGTTGACAAGTGGGCAATCAACACCACCATTGAAGGAAAGTTGTCCGATTGAAATAGTGATGATATATTGAGGAGCGAGCGACTAGGGATGTAGTCTATAAGTTGACACAGAGTACATGCGCGATCCTAGTATCTTTGGACTCTCATTTGACTGACCGGAAGTGGATTATGCAACCGGGAAAATTCTTCTCCTTGCTCTGTTCAATCGAATTTTCTTGATATGGGGATGAGTGGAGCGATCTTCCAGGATGTCCGAGCTTTACTGTTGTCGTGTCGTGTATGGTCGCCCCTGACCTTTCATAGACTGTTTGAGTGTATTGGATAGCATTCTGCACGACCGGGTTTAATAATGCTCGACTCATAACGTGGACTTAATAGAACAATATATCGGTGGTTTCTAATGTACACATGATCCTTAAGGGATAAACATTTTCCCCTCGAAGTTTGTAATTTTCAGCTTGCGAAGATTACATGCTTTGAAATAATGAAATGTAACATCATTTGATGGATTGAGTCCCTCCTGTGTAATGATCGTGCTTTCACAAGGTTCATTTGTATATATATGCTTGATTAGGTTTACGGTCGTGCGTGTGCTGACCCACTTGGCTGAACCTAAGATCGCTCGTTCGCGTGCTATGTATGAGCAAGCGAACTAATGCGTTGCTTCAATCCATTGGTTCTTTTAACCTTCCTTTTACTTTATATCCTGCCTCCTTACTTTTCCATTTCTTATTTCCTTCCTTCCAAAGGATTGCTCATTGTTGAAGCTTCTGATTACTTTGGCCTTTTCAACTTCTCAACATACAACCGTTCGCGGTATCTCCACCGAAACTTTGCAATCTTAAAATTGACTCAGGCGATCTGCTTGCTCCAACTTGAGATTGTTCGTTCGCTTGTGAGTAGATTTTTCTTCTTATTCTTATTTCGATTGAATCTGAAACATGAACTTGATAATCTGAAAGCCCCAAACTTTAACCAAAGTTAACCCTCATGGATTTCCCGAAGATTCTCGCGATTCCAATTAGGTCTTTTCAAGGTTTTACAAGCGAATTTTTGTTTGTCAAAAATATATAGCCTTTTCTAGTCTTTCAATAGTGCGCTTGTGCGAGTTTGTTGATTGCCATCCGAATTATCAATGGTTTTTGTCTTTGTATCGTGAAATTGAGGAATTTGTAAAAGACCGTTCGCCGTCTGTATCTGTCTTGATCTGGAAAAAAATTCCTCTCTTTGTCGTGCATGTTTGTGCTCAAGTTTTGTGGTCATCCATCTTTAATTTGATATGTCGTTCTAACTCAGCTTCTCTATAAAGTTGGTTATGAACAACTTGTCATGTTTGAACATGTGCGACCGCCTTGACTCGAACTTAAGTAGTCAACACGATATAGTTATTCATGCTTATATTAAAAATGGTATGAACTCAGATATGGAACCTGGTTATCCACATGCTAGTGATCGAGGCCCATTGTGACTATCCAAGCAAGTGTTATGAGAATGGTAAAATAATTGAGTTGTTTTATTCCTTGATGGGTTAAATTCGGCCGGGCTACTTTTATTTTTCCTATAAGGGTTAGTCGTGTATGGCTTTATTTTGGTTTGCACCTGTTCAGCTTATGTCCTTTTGGTATCACTAACTCTTTGGTGACATAATATTTATGTAAGAATGCTAACTCGTTATCAATCATTTCAGAGTCCCGAAACTGAACCATGTCTGGCCAAACTGGGAGTTCTGACCAAACTGCTGTAATCACACCATATACTGCCCCAGGGTGGATGTTGCTCGATGTTTCTCAAAGCCTCGGGCTCTTTCTACTATACCTAGTGAAAGGCATCCGACAGAGCATTCTATTAGCTCGTTTCAACAATTGTGCAGTCAATTCGGAACTTCGGAAAAGGAAGAAGCCAAGCTACGTGGTGAGAAAGAGTTCGCGGATATTCCTCCAACTGGATACGTTGCTTTCACTTGTGGCATGCTAGTAAGCGGGGCCATTCCTCCTTTTAATCCTTATCTGGAAATGATTCTTCGGAGCCTGGCCATTGCCCCATACCAGTTACACCCAAATGGTTATGTGATTTTAACAAGCCTTTATGTCCTTTTTATGAGAAAAGAGCAACGTGCTCCTTCATTTGAAGGTATATGCCCCTTATATTCTTTTAGGAAGAGGAATCAGCGCCCCTCCATTATTTTTGTAGAAAGTTGGGGTCCTAGAATTATTACTGGCCTGGTGGACAGTGTTCGAGGATTCCCTAATCAATACTTTTTTATTCGATTCCCTGTTAATTTCAGTGGCTTATGGACAGAAGGCAGTGAGCATTCTTTTATTTTTCTTCTTTTAAACCATCACTCAAGTCCTTAGTTATGTTTCAGTATTTCCTGACCAAAATATCGCCTTTAATCAAGAACTCTGTGATACTTTACTGGTTGTTGGGGGAAGATGAGAGGAATAGGAAATTTTTTATTACTGAAGACTTCCTACATCACTGTAGCTTGTTTCTCCTCTACGTACTTTTGTGGTGGATGCTCCTGATAAAAAGGGTGCTACCGACGAATCCCCGGTTAAGAAGGCCTCGAAGAAGAAGTGCTCTAGCCCCGCAAAAAGCAGCAAAGCTACTCTTAGACCCAAATAGGCTTCTGCCAAAAAGGTGGTATCCAAGCGTCGCAAGGGTAAAGATCTCATGACTTCTTCGGACCAGATTGAGAGGGAGGGTCTTTCTTTTGCTGTAACTGACCAGGATAATGCAAGTGAAGCCTCCTCAAAAACTGCCTCGGATCTAGTGAAAGAGAATGAACGATCTGATAATATTGGGGCGACTTCTAGGGGAGTTTTAAATGTTGATGAAAGTTTTCCTATTCGGGATAACCAAGGAGGAGGTGGCTCAGTGACTTTTAGGGATTTTAGTGTTCCTGATTTGGCTAAAGGCTTTGTCCAAGGTAATGTGGTCGCTCAAATATTTAGACCCTCAACTCTTAAACATAGTAACTTCCAAAGCCTTTGTTCTTAGGTTAGGAAAGTGTTCTCGCAAAGTCAGGGATCGCTTCAGTTCCTCCTTTTATATTTAGCACATCCATTTCATTTTCCCCCAGTATTCTACGATACTAGTGCTAAAGTTTTCTTTTTTCTTTCCTTCCAGAATCTTGAATGGAATCATCTATGATAGACAGCTTCTCCCAACAAAGCTGGTCTCGTTAACACACAAAAACTTCTACAATCCTGTCTTTCCCGCTGCTCCAAGCGTCCTCGATTACCTTCTGACCCCTCAGCTGAACAAGCTCCCGAACTATCGCCGACGAATCAACAGAAGAAGAGGAAGCATGATTATTTACAAATATCCGAAAAAGAAGCTACAAGTAGTGAGGATTCTAAGGAGAAAGGAGAAAATGGTGAACAAGGTGAGGATGAGCCCAGGAAATTTCATAAACTGATCAAACTCTCAGGCACCAGTTTTCTGGTCCCTCAGGAACCATTCTTTGCAGCTTCTCAATCTGTTATTTCTCCTTCCTCTCAGATCCAAGTGATCCTTGATAGGCCTCCTTACGAGGTTGTCCCTGGTAATCCAAAGCTGAAGGATCGACTCAAAGGTTGGGACTTGAGAGGAATATATCTTGACTTGGACTTGCTCCCGTATGATGATCAAAACGCCATTAGAGAGCGGAGTGCTATAAAACATTACATGACCGCCCAACTTGACATTGTTAAGAACAAACTCGAGGCACAATTACATGAAGCCGAGGATACTAGCTGAAACCGATTTGAGCCATGAAACAAACTTTTCTTTGAGTTCCAGATAATAAACACTCAACATCTCGAGCGTATTGAACTTCTTGAAAATGATAAGTCCGAGCTGGTCCGTATGATTAAATCTCTGGAATCCGAGATTGCTTCTTATCTTAAAATGAGAAGATTTAGGGGGAGATCGAGGATATCGAAAAACAAAATCAAGAGGCTCAATCTTGAAGAGAGTCTGCTGAATCTCAATTGATTCTAGAACAACGAACTGTAGTTCTTGCCAGCGGGAGAGGATAGCTCTAGAAGAGAAGATTGCTTCCTAGACTACAACCCTCAAAACTTTGGAAGAAGGAAAGGCAAAGCTAACTAATGATCTTGAGCAAGCTAAAATTAAAACTAACAAAACCCTGTTCCAATTTTACGTTTTCAGTGTTGTTAATCGCGGAAGCTTGAGTTCTCTGAATAAGGATTTCCCTCGAATGGTGGCTCTTATTTGGGAACAAGTACTTAAATACTCCAGGATAAAGAAGACAATGCTCTTCAAGAGTCCCTCCTAGAGGCAGTAGACCGTGCTTCTTTAGATAAAGGTAGAAAAATACTAGCAAAGGAAAGAGGCTTCGAATATTGTCTCTGCTTACACTTCTCGTCCTGATGATGTCGAAGCTTCAAGCTGTCAGATTCCTTCTACAAGTGCTTCCATTATTAACGAAAATGCTTCTAAGGCTCACCTTACTAACGATCACACTGTTCGGGATGATAGCTCCAAGCAATGTACTGGGGATGGTGAAGAGGAATGATGATCTTCAGACTAGTTGTATATGCGAGTGTCAGTCCTCGCCCGCTACTTTATATTTGTGTTGCCCACTTTATGACCCCGCATCTGATCTGTGATTCTGCGAGGAATTTGTGTTTTGCTTAGTTAACTTTTCACTGGTACGTTGCATATTATATTCTCATTGAGGTTTATTCATATTAGATTATACTTTATTTGTCGTACAATAGTTACGATCTCATGGTGTGTTATGCTAGTACTGCGGGTTCGCTTTAACGTCATAGTTATACCCCTATAACGAAGTTCGCTGCGATCTTAGAATCTTAATTCAATTCTTTGTTTCCCCTTAAGGGGTTGTTTACTCCACAAATATAGTACGTACAATGATAGATCAAGCATGTGGAAAGAGGCCCAACTTGAACGCCATTAACGAAAGCATATTGGTCGGCCTGAATCCAAGTATATCGGTAGGTCTAACTTCAAGCACACCGACCTGTCAGTCACAACTCCGTAGCAGAACAACCCCAAGTGAAAAGAAAGAGGGACACATCCACCGGTCAGTCAGAAGAAAAGTGCACCGACCGGTCGCCTCTGGAACAAGGCGTTGGATTCAGACATTTCCATAGCGGTCGGTTTAGAGGGCGGACGACTGACTGGCCACAATGCAAGGCCCACACCAGGTCGCTCGCGCAAGGGAGAAAAGGAACAATACCGACTGGTCCTCCATGCAGCTATTGCCAGCCTGGCATCTGGAATGCTATTGCCAGGCTGGCCAGTGGAAATTCCGTAAATAAAGTCCGACCGACCGGTGGCTCTGAAGGATATATCACTCGATTTCTCCACTCCTATAAATAGAGCTCCAATCCTGCTTTAATGAGGGAGGGGAGGATTTTGATGACCCCGAAGGGCTACTAAATTCAATTCTCAACGCTTACTTAGTGATTTCATCATCTCTAATCATCCCAAAGAGAAGATTCAACTCTGAATTCATCATGAACATGTGGGAATTCATCAAAGTTTGTGTGAAAGCCTAGATTCGATCTACCACTTGCTATATTTGAAAAATCTCATCGGTTTTCCTTTTTAATCTCCATCGAGTTCTAAGAGAGTGTAATGATGAATGTAATGAGAGAATTTACTTTTTTTGTAATTCTAAGTGCAATAATGGAATCGATATTCGAAGTGGACATAGATCGCACGTGATCGAACCACTATAAAATGTTGTGTCTTCTCTTACTTGCATTTTTTTCTATTGAAGTGGCTCCACATCTCTTATTCTCAAGTACATTGTGAGGTACTCTTAGTAATTTTGGTGTTGATCCCAATTTTGAGATCAACATTTGGCGCCCACCGTGGGGCCGCGTTCGCATCTCCTTCCTTCACATTGAAGTTCTAAGCCTACTTCTACCACAGATTTCGCAAATCTAAGATTTAGGCTAATCGATGAATTTTCATCAAAATTCAAGGCCTTGTCCGGGATTATGGCTAAATCTAAGAAGATCGCCAGCAAAACCATGGTAGAAGCCGACAATGTTGCTAATTCAGAAACACCGCTCGTAAATCGCTTTGAATTGGCGAGAATTCAAAAAGCGGAGCCGTTGTGACCAGAAATGAATTAAAAATTGCTATTGCCAATGTCAACAACTGAATGGATGCCTTTACTAAAATGATGATGGAGAAACTTGACGCCATTCTTAATGCTCGATCAAATCCAGTTCCTCCGAAAGTCCATGTTGATCTCGAAGAGAATGACAAATCGCCCGCTTCCAAACATAACCACAACGATGACCTAGAAGACGATGATGATTGGACAAATGACAAAGACAAAGCTAACATCGAAGAATTGAGGTCAAAAGCTAAGAATCATTCTGAAATGAATGCTCGAATGATCGCTGACCCTATCACGGGGGCACCCCCTCGTCGAGAAGGCAAAGGACCTAAGCTCTCTAATCGAAATCATACGCCTAGACAGACATTTGGTAAAGAGCTCAGCTTCACAGAGCGCCCTAACACCGAAGAATACATTTTGGATATGATAGAACGAGTCATGAAAAAGAACCAAGCTAGCAAAGGCGATGAAAGAGAATGGGATTTCTCTCCAGAAATTACTCCATTCACCGAAAGAATCCTTGAAGCAGAATGTCCAAAGAAATTTAATCCTCCGACTTTGCCTCCGTACAACGGTCTCGTTGATCCCAACTAATTCCTATTCAAATACGAATGGCACATGAGTGTGGCTAAGGAGACTGATGAGATAAGATGCACGTACTTTCCTCTTTACTTAGAAGGTGCCGCATCACTATGGTTCATGAAGCTACCGCCCAAATCCATCGATCGATTCTTTGACATAACCAAAAAGTTCAAGGAGCAGTTCCGCTTGTACGCTACCAAAGCCAAGGACGTTATAACACTCTCAGCCATGAAGCAGAAGCCATCGGAAACTGTCAAAGCTTTCCACAGTCGATTCAACATTGCCTTGTCTGAAGTAAGGAATCCGGAACCACGCATAGTCCTCATGGCTCTACTCGATGCTACAGGCAAAACAAGCGAATTCGGAAGATAGATAAAGATGAAGGAACCGGCTACGCTTGGCAAATTCTATAAGAAAGCAGAAGAGTATATGAGGGTGGACGATAATCCTATACATTTTCAGATCATTGATGGTAATCAACTCCTTGAAGCTCCTAAAAGTGCAACCGTTCAACCTAATCAGAAGGGTACGCAGGGGCAGAAGCGAATAACGGGAACGACAACAAAACTAATAAAAAGTTTCGTCCTTTTGACTCGTCTGATCTAACACCTATGAATGATACTCTTGAGAACAATTACCTTTCCACAATGGATGCCGAAGATTATCCTGAGCCTCGGCCAATGAGAATAAATGATCATCTGACCAAATCTGGGAAGTTTTGTCGGTTTCATAATCAGCCAGGCTACAACACCAATGAATGCAGGCAACTGAGATCGTTGATTGAATAACTGATTAAGAAGAACCGTCTGCAACAATACGTGAAAAATTCCCAGGATGAAAATCCTTCTGCAACTACCCAGGGGCAAGGGGCATCAAATGATCAATCCGGTCCAAGCAACGTAGCTTCTGCTCACACTATGCCAAGGCTGATAATCAACTGATGACCGTTGATGATGATCTGATATCTACAGCTCAAAATAAGCGATCACTATCACGTTCACTTTACTTCTTGTAGTACTTTACTCTTTGTTGTGATTTACTTTATTGTAAATAGTCTGTAATGATTTACATGCATTATACCGAACAATAACATTATGAATGAAGCATTGCCTTCCTGTATAAATATCTGACTTGCCAAATTTACGCGAAAATTTGCTAATAAATGATTTTTTTATTACAGGCTATCCGACGAGCGCTTGCTTTCTCACAACCCGACTAAGTGAGACAACTCTTGTAACACCGATTCAATGGTAGATCGAGAAATTCCCGATAAGTCAAACGCTCAATAGAGCAGCAAACAATCCCGGATTCAAAACCTCATCCCCCAAAGGTTTGTGGGAGTCTAGGGCACCTCAGTCGGGCAACGATCACTTACCAAGTTAAGTGACTCCGACCGATGACTGATGCCCGCTCTGTAAATCAGCCCAACCTTCACCTCATGGTTCATGGAGGTCCAAGATGCTTCAACCGGGCAGCGATCACTTACCAAGTTAAGCGACTTCGACCGATGACTGATGCCCGCTCCGTGAATCAGCCCAACCTTCACCTCATGGTTCATGGAGGTCCAGGATGCTTCAGTCGGGTAGCGATCACTTACCAAGTTAAGTGACTCCGACCGATGACTGATGCCTACTCCGTGAATCACCCCAACCTTCACTTCATGGTTCATGGAGGTCCAGGATGCTTCAGTCGGGCAGCGATCACTTACCAAGTTAAGTGACTCCGACCGATGACTGATGCCCGCTCCGTGGATCAGCCCAACCTAAACCCAAAGGTTCGCGGAAGTCCAGGGCACCTTAGTCGGGCAGCGATCACTTACCGAGTTAAGTGACTCCGACCGACGACTGAGGTTCTCTTTGTGGATCGATGCAACCTCACCCAAACTTCGCGGAAGTTCGCACTACGAAACGATGCGAAAACCAAAAATCTTTTCCATAAAAGAGGTAATTTCTTCTTAGCAAAGATCAACATTCAATGAACTCTACAATGTCAATTCAATCAACAAAAGAAGACGAACATTGAATTATAAGCAGCCTCTCCAAAGTCGGGGCATCCAATGGAGTTTTTAATCTCTGAACTGATCAACAAAACAACATTGAGCAATAAAGATTTTTCTCGCAGTAAAGACTAAAAATGACCTCCTAAGCTGGGGCACGAATATCAAAGACTTCTCTAAGGAGAAGTAGAGAATAACAAATTACAAATACGTATTTCCCAAATATGAAATATCGTACATTACCACGAAAGTCAGTCAGAATATCAGCACTTGAAATCCACAGTCGAATTATGTTGACTAGTTGATCTTAAGTTCAACACGAATCCAAGTTAGAACATCGTGTTTTTATAGACAACACTCGGCAGATTTTTTTTTTAAAAGGTATGTGAAAACACTTCATTCAATGAGAATTCGTCGTGAATAATTGATTAATCAACTAATTTGTTATTGATTTGGGCAGTCAATGACAAAACATTAGCCCAAAAATATGCAATGTTTTTGTGGTATAAAACAGGTTGTAGCGGTGGAAAATAGCCCGAGTTAAAGCTGGGGCAATCACACATCAGTACAACACTTATAGCAGTTAATTCTGGTGTTTAAAGTCAAAGTGTCATCGTACATGAGTGGTCAGTATGTTGCTAATAGATAGTGACATCGGTCGGCTTCGAGCAAAAGGCAACCGATCGATCGTTGCCTCCAACAACCGATCAGTCACAAACCGATCGACTGTTATCTGCAACTACTTGTCGGTTAGTTCACAAATATCAACGGGTTGGTTTCAAATGCAAAGTGCAATGCATGTCGACTGAAAGCATAAAATGAGCTGTAAGCTAAGTAACCTAGCTAACTAAGCATTGATTGTTACGACCAATATACCATTACCATCAAAATAGGTCAACAAACGCGGCTACAGTAGCCATAATGCATCAACATAAACTAGCTTAGAAGTTAAAGGCGAGGACCGGAAATCGCTTAAGTACAACTGATCTAAAGATAGATTTCATAAATCAAAAAGCCGTCAAACACCAAGAGGGGAGAGCTACGCGTTCTGGTTCTTTCTAGGCCTTCCTACCTTCCTTTTCATCGGAGTAGAACCCAATGGGGAAGGAGCCGGCCACTTGCCAGATGAGCCTACCAGCTCGACATCTCCCTTGGGGAAGGCAGCGACGACAACATCCCGGACTCTCAAAGCATGGATCAACTTCACCTTGTCGTCTTCCAGAACTACAACGCGCTCAAGATTCTCTCGATGAAGCCACTACAGATCCCCAGCCAACGTGTGCCAGTCCTGAAGCTTCCTGGCAGTCTGGTCTTTAAGCATGTCCATCTGTCTCTCAAATTGGTGCAGGGTATCCTCCATGCGACTGAGCAATCTAGACTGGCGACAACTATGTCGCTGGATGTCACTTGACGATCGGAGGAAGACACATCCAAGTTGAAGGAGACCTCTGCAGGTTCCAGCCCAGGAGACATCTTGCAAGTTTGGCATTGCATGCTCCTGGAGTGTAACGAGGCCTGTTCACAATCGTCTGAAGCTCTGGATAAGAACGGCTGACGAATGAAGGAGAGTTCACCGAGGGTTGACCGGTTGTTTGACTGTCCAGATCATAAATCCTCTTTGCCCTAAGCTCTTCAGGAGATGGTTCCATCCTACACGAAAAGGGAAGTACTCAAACACTTTTTGTTAATTTCCTAATCATTAAAATGAACAAGGATAAGAGAGCAACTGGACGACCACCAGAAGCAACTGGTTGGTATTGATTTTAGCCCAGGCCGATCGGTACCTCTAAAGAATCGCCCAGAAAAACAGAAATAACCGGTCGATCGATACCAAAGAGTCATAGAACTGACCGGCACCTGAGAAAAACTATTTGGTACCATTAACTTCCCAGGAGAATAGAACCAACCGATCGGTATTCAATACAGACCGACCGGTGCCTTCACTCCCTCAGAAACTGAATACGTACCGACCAGTATCTAGAGCCGACCGGGCAACACGATTGACTCCTCATGAAAAAGACTGACCGACACTGATGTAATTCTGGAATCCGCGACCATTACTGAACCTTTCACAACTTCAATCATGGGCATTGTCACTACAAGAAGCGTGAGAATTAAACTAAAAGTCAATGTGGATCACAACAACAAATCAAAGAAAATTTTTAGACTTAGCTAGCAACATGATCAAATCATTTCCCAATGGCTCGATTCTACACTAAATGACGGTTTTATAGTTATCTAATCGAGTGTTACAAACTTAAAGCAATAAGAGCATTTAAAGTTAGATCTATGAAGAATAAAACGAAAATAAGAGAGAACCTGGCGGTTGAGAATTCGAGGCAAAGCTCAAAGGAAGGAGACAGATTAACAAGGAATCTAAAAGAAAAAGAAAGCTCCATTTTTTGATTTTCTTTGATTAGGGTTTGTCCGTCATTAATTTTTCTTGAAAAGGAAAGAAAAACAGTGTGGAAATAACCTCTCAAAGCGCCGCATTATATAAAAGTGCATCGAGAAACTCAACCGCCGTGAGAGAGAAAGGTGTCACATCGGTCAAGGGCTAAGTCAAATCTGCTAGGCCTGATAATGATGCACCGATCGGCCAAGCTTAAGGAAGCCCACGAAAGCACATTACATTAGATCGATCGGTCACCTGCTGAGTAGACGAAATCCGCTGACCGGTCGTGTAATCGACCACTGCAAATATATACATAAGCTAACCAAGATGCGATGCCCATGCAAATGATCCATCAATTGTGTGATATAACCACTCATTTTGAAGCTCACAATTTCCCAAGCAGAAAATTGTGAACTCCGAGGGGCAAATGTTTACTCCACAAATATCGTACACACATTTATAGATCAAGCATGTGGAAAGAGGCCCAACTTGAATGCCATTAATGACAGCATACTGGTCGGTCTGAATCCAAGTATACCGGTCGATCTAACTTCAAGCACACCGACCGTTCAGTCATAACTCCATAGCAAAACAGCCCCAGGTGAAAAGAAAGAGGGACACACCCACTGGTCGGTCAGGAGCAAAGTGCACCGACCGGTCGCACTGGAACAAGGCACTGGATTCAGACATTTCCATACCGGTCGGTATAGAGGGCGGACGACTGACCGGCCATAATGCAAGGCCCACATCAGGTCGCTCACGCAAGGGAGAAAAGGAACCATACCGACCGGTTAGTCCTATTTCTGACCGACCGGTCCTCTAGATGGCTATTGCCAGCCTGGCTTCTGGACAGCTATTGCCACGCTGGCCGATGGCAATTTGTAAATAAAATCCGACCGACCAGTGGCTCTGAAGGCTATATCACTCCATTTCTCCACTCCTATAAATAGAGCTCCAATCCTACTTTAATTGGGGGGGATTTTGATGACCCCGAAGGGCTGCTAAATCCAATTCTCAACACTTACTTAGTGATTTCATCATCTCTAATCATCCCAAAAGAAGAATCAACTCTGAATTCGTCATGATCATGTGGGAATTCATCAAAGTTTGTGTGAAAGCCTAGATTCGATCTACCACTTGCTATATTTGAAGGATCTCATCGGTTTTCCTTTTCAATCTCCACCGAGTTCTAAGAGAGTGTAATGATGAATGTAATGAGAGAATTTTCTTGTTTTGTAATCCTAAGTGCAATAATGGAATCGATATTCAAAGTGGACGTAGATCGCACGTGATCGAACCACTATAAAACGTTGTGTCTTCTTTTACTTGCATTTTTTTCTATTGAAGTGGCTCCACATCTCTTATTCTCAAGTACGTTGTGAAGTACTCTTAGTAATTTTGGTGTTGATCCCAATTTTGAGATCAACAGGGGTCTTATTTTACTGCGCACTTATTTGTATTTCTTAATACTATGGTAATTCAAGCCTTTTGAAGTTTGTGTTCGAATACATGCTCACTCCCTGGAAAGGTGCGTGTATCCTATAATGCGTCTAATCATGTTTCGGACTGATCCGGCGTCCCAAACCTTTATCGTTAATCCCTAAAAAATCTATATGCACATTGGGTAAAGGAAACAAGGCGGATATCACCCAGGTTGAGTTGGCTAATACGACCGAATAAAACAACATAACATATTATGAGAAGTGCGACCCGGTAAAGATAAAGGTTGCATTTCCTATGAACCGCTCAAACACCAAAACGAGGCAAATCGCTCATTCAACATAAGCATGAGGGACCTCGTAACAAAGGCAGCACGAAGACGAGCGCCCTTGGACCGAGAAGGACGGTCGCACAAGGGGCAGAGGAGGCTTGACTCCAAACCCGCATCCCGCTCTTACAAA
This sequence comes from Allium sativum, assembly GCA_030737875.1. NCBI lineage: Eukaryota > Viridiplantae > Streptophyta > Magnoliopsida > Asparagales > Amaryllidaceae > Allium > Allium sativum. The sequence goes on along the minus strand of CM060919.1, from coordinate 6,961,902 downwards.
ATCTCTTGAGGCGCTCATGGGACGCTCGCTTACATTGACCCACTCAGCTATTCAAGATACTCGTTCCAACGAGCCGCCCGCACATGATATCTAGATACAGCCACGGACAGCTGGCTACAGCTAGCCAGTGGCATGGTCGTAATTAGTAAAATGGACGATCCACAGCCTGGATAAAGGAATTCCAGGTTGTTTACAAAGGTGAGTTGACCTATAAATACGCCATTGCCACCAACGTGAGAGAGGGAGGAGAAAAAAGACCACGAAGTGCCGCCGAACATCATCCTCAACCACAAATTCTTCCATGGCGACAAATACAATCTGAGGAAGAGGGAAGACGAAGACATCCTTCCTCTCAATCATTAATCCATCCTCCTTCTTCTTAAATTCTGTTATTCTCTTGTATGATTCCTTAGACTGAAATACATAGACAAGGTATATTGAGTGAATATTGAGATGTATGAAAAGCGAGAGAGCTGATGTGTTTTGTAATTCTCATTATAAGACAGGAAATCACCTTCATAGTGGACGTAGGCCTCATTAACGGCTGAACCACTCTAAATCTCGTCTCTACTTTACTTTTTTTTTCCGTATTTTTCATTTTTTATTGCTGATTGAACACGACTCCATTTATTTCTTACCGAATTGGTGAAGTACAGTTTAGTACCTTGGGTGTTTAGACCATTTTTGGTGTAAACATTCATGAAACTCAAGTGGACGTATACTCGTGTATATACATATTTTTTTTATGTTTACTCAACCCCATATCTCACTGAGCCAGTGACCCAAGCCCTTTGGAGACTGGTTTTGAGTATGTGCCTCCAGGGTAGGACTTGGGTTTTAAGTTTTCGACCCAATCTTGGTCTTGTTTGATTTGGTTTATTAAGCTCAAACAGAGACCTAAATTGGATACCCTCTTTCGGAAAGGATTTCTGTTACCCCCTTTCGGCTAGGATTTCTGAATTGTTTTGGTACTCCCTTTTGGCCATGATTTCTGAATTGTTATGTTACCCCCTTTCGACTAGGATTTCTGAATTGTTTTGGTACCCCCTTTCGGCAAGGATTTCTGAATTATTTTTGTACCTCCTTTCGGATAAGATTTCTGAATTGGACATTTGCTGGGAATTGTTTTTTTGTAACGAGGAGCGCAGCTTTCTGGCTTGATGCGTTCACATCTTCTAACCCAGAATGATTCTTTCTTTTGGGATTTGCAAGATTATGGGCTTGATTATTTTGATTGATTTGAATGGTATTTTTGGCGTTTGATGCCTGAATTGCTCCAATTGGGATGTGCTTGGGAAGTTTTTGCTTATTGTTGAGCCGCGAATGAGCGGTCGTCCGCCTCTTTTTGGACCTATATTTAAGAGATTGATTTTAGTGTGAGCCAGCAAACATATGATTTATGCAAGCAAATAACTTTCAACTTGTTGAGCTCTTGCTCAGTACAGTATAGGTAAATCACAGTTTGTTTGCAGGAACATAGCAAGAAGTAAACCAAAGCAAAGTAATTGTAAAATAAAGACGATGGGGGTTGCGCATTTTTATCTTTGGATAGTGAATTGTAGATGATGGTTACTAATCGATAACTGGCCGTAAATCTACAGATGCTTAGGCTTCCTCATGTGCCCCAGGTTGACCAGTAGCATTACTCTACCCCTGGATGGCTGGAGGGTTGTAACACCCCACCTCCGCTAGGGTCACTCACAAAGGGAATGCACTAGCTTTGGTGGAGCATTATCTAGGTAAACATACACAGAAATATCACAAGACAGAACATAAAACAGCGGAAGAAGAACCAAATTTCAATTTCTTTAAAATCTAGAAAGGTCTAAAGCCTTTTACATCAAAATACTACTAAATCCATTACATCGAAATCTGTCTTGCAATAGTAAAGAAGCATAAAACCATAGTTATAAATCATTCCCCAATAAAGCAGCAAAGCAAGCCATAGCCAAGAGCAATCCAAGCCTTCATGAAATAGCCTTGGAGCTCGGTAAGATCCGAACTAAGCTGTGTTCCCACCCTGTGAACCTGGGGGGGGGGGGACAGAAGAAAAAGAGGCGAAACAAACTGGGTCAGTCATAAAGACTGAGTAAGTCCTAGTGACTTTCAGCATAAAAACAGGTAAAGATAACATGGCATGAATAAACTGAAAGTAAACATAAGCATGATGACAAGGTAAGCTATAGGCACGATGAATCAAGTGTAATGTCCCATGCTTCCTATCAAGAGTATCATCACAAGGTTCCTACCAAGTATCACATTGCAAGGTTTCTATTAAGTATTACATCGCAAGATTTCTAAGCTTCACCATTCCACTATTTTATTTGATTTCCTATGTTCTCTGCACCAACTGTACTAGTACCCCAACCCATATCATCCTTTCCATGTATATGTACAGTCCCTTGCCGTATATCGTACGGGTTTCATCACGTATTTCTATACTACTTCAATGTAGTGCCACCATTCTTGAAATCGTTTGGACTGCCACCCTTGTTCTGGCCAGGTTTCCTTATCATGAACTATCGCGTGTTCAACTAGGATTTATGCCACCTAGGACCACTAGGGATTATGCTACCTATTGAACGTTTTCTAGATTCGATTAGTGTTTATGCCACCTAGGACCACTAGGGATTATGCTACCTAACGAACAACACCCTTTTTCCACGTAACGATCTATTAATCGATCGGCTCCCTACAAGTCCTAGCTCGTTCATGTGTCTATGTCATACGGCCCAATCACGAAATGTAGTCACTTGTGCTAGGTCCACCATAGGGTGTATCAAGCCCTAAGGTGCCAACCACCGACACGAATCAAGCACGCACAGTGTAAACCTACCGGTGCCCAATGCTTGCTTTTCAACTCCGGACTACGTGCACGACCATAGTCCGCCTGAACCTACAATGGAGCACCAACTCAGCCGTCGTTCTGATCGCTTACAATCAGCCCAGTAATCGTGCCCCACCCTGCCTAGTTCCAGGGTACCGTGATACATCTAGTGGGTTACTGCTGAAAAGGACCGCGCAACTAGGGTTTCTGTCCAGTAGGTTAAGTGTTGTCATTTAAATTCAAGACTTAACCCCATCAGTCTAGCATGTCAAGTTGGTTAAGTGTTGTCATTCAAGTTCATGACTTAGCCCTACGAATCATGTGTCAAGTTGGTTAAGTATATTCAAGCGGTTCATGACGTAACCCTATCAAATCATCGTGTTCAATTGGTTAAGTATATTCAAGCGGTTCATGACTTAACCCTATCAAGTCATCGTGTTAAATTAGTTAAGTATATTTAAGCGGTTCATAACATAACCCTATCAAATCATCGCGTCCAATTGGTTAAGTATATTCAAGCAGTTCATAACTTAACCCTATCAAATTATCGTGTCCAATTGGTTAAGTATATTCAAGCGGTTCATGACTTAACCCTATCAAATCATCGTGTCAAATTGGTTAAGTATATTTAAGAGGTTCATGACTTAACCCTATCAAGTCATCGTGTCAAATTGGTTAAGTATATTCAAGCGGTTCATGACTTAACCCTATCAAACCATCGCGTCCAATTGGTTAAGTATATTCGAGTGGTTTATGACTTAACCCTATCAAGTGGCATTAATTCATTAATGCACCCCAACCTCTCACATCAGACCTGTTGTTGTGGTCACTGGATATGCCGGGCGGTTCCAGGTAGATTTACACCACAACTTAGTCTGACCTCGGGTTTTCAAGTGCGATATGACCCACTACCCACATTGGATCCTATTATTTGCAGTAACTGGATTTGCCGGGCGGTTCCGGGCAGAATTACACTACAAACTCAACCCAACCTCGAGTTGGCCACTTTCAAGTTTATTCTAAGTGTCATGACCATGTTCAAGTTTCATGTCAAGTTCGTGTCAAGTTTCCAAGGCAAATTTCATGTCAAGTCGATGTCAAGTTCGTGCCCATATCTAGGTTCAAGTTAAAACAGCGTTCATGTTTCAAGTTTTTCCTTTTATCAAGTCCATAATCCATGTTCATAACCAATTCATGTTTTTGCCTATTCTACCCAAATCGTATTCCCATCGCACGTGAACGTGAATCGATCTATACTACAAATAAATCCAAATCTCGAAATAGAGGGAATAACATCAAAACTATGACAGGCAAAAGGGACTAGCATAAAGCAATAAAAGGGGTTACAAGACTAGCATGACATAACTTGAGATAATTGGTTACAACATCACTGGCATATAGGATTTCAAATCTAGCAAGATAAGGTGATAGTCATTGTAAACGCTGACATAAAAGACTAGGCATGCAAAGGCAAGCCAAATACAAGAATAATGGATCTAATGGTTTTGGTGTACATAATAGCGAATAAACTAAGCAAGTCACACCCTTGGTATGAGATCCAACAACCTGCAAATTCGGTATACAACATGGGTTTCAATCAACTATAATAGTCCCAGGTAATTAACCCCAATAGTCATGGTCATAGGTAGAAATCTCGTAATTAAGAATCCTAAGCGATTAATCACAATAGTCATGGTTAATTATCCAAAGTAGCTCTAGGCAATAGTCATAGGCAATTAACAGTAATAGTTTCAAAGTCATGGTCATAGATAATGGCCTTATGTTCATAATCATAGATAATAATTCTCATAGTCAAGAGTCATAGTTGATTATCCACAATTGTCCTTGTCATAGTCATAGGCAACAGTCTTTCGTTCACCGTAATGGGCATAGGCTTAGTCTTATTAGTCATAGGCAGTCTTATGTTCACCGTCATAGTCATTGGCATAGTCATATTAGTCATAGACAGTCTTGTGTTCTCAGTCATAGTCCTTGTCCATTAACAATAGTTCTAACGTCATAGGCATGTTAAGGTTATAGACACGAGAGAGTTTGATTTACAACATGAATAGGTCCAAAGCAATATTCACGAAAGTCAAGATCCAAGATGAACAAGAATAGATACGAATCAATTACCATACATAGATCCAATTCCAATTTACAACATGGATATTAAGTTTACAGCTTTTATCTAAAAGTAACTTGAACTTACAGTGCATGGATCGAGAATTAGAAAGCAGAATTTGATTGTTGAATCTCTATTTGATCGATCGTGTTCTAATTGAAATCCCCCAATTTGCAAATCCCTAAGCGTTGTCTTGATGGAGAAGGAGCAATCCTTTATCTTCCTTTTTATTTGATTATCTTAGAAGCAGCATAAGGGCAGAAAGAAATGGTGTGGAGAGAATGAGGCTAGGGGGTTGTTTAAATAGGATTAGGCAGACGAATCTGGACAGGAAACGAGTCTAAATACATCAGAATGCATCTGGTTCAGAAAAGTGGTTCGGGAGGCAGGTCGACCCCCAGGTCGACACTATGGTCGACCTGGCCCCTGGGAGGTCAACACTATGGTCGACCCCCAGGTCGACCTGGCCTATGGGCGGGAGTTTTCCCGCCCTGCCTGCTGCGGGGTTTGAATTCGAATTTCGAGCTGTTTTTGATTCTGAAAATTCCTGAAACTTCGGAGGGTCATATCTCCCTCATATGGACTCTTATTCTCGCAAATTCGGACTTGTTTCCAAGCAGAATTTCGAGACGAACGCAATGGCGCAACCTGTTTCCCTTGATTCTTGTTTTAAAAATTAATTCTGCCTTGATTTCTAGTTTCACCATGTTATAAAAATTCGGGTTGTTACAAGGGTTTTTAGGATTTTTGACATACTACTGAAGTTGATTCTTTTGGATGAGCTCTTCAATTAAGCTTCTCAGGTGCTGACATTCATTTGTGTTATGCCCTGGCTGATTATGGAATCAACAGAATTTCCCAGAGTTGGCTTGCTGCTCCGTGATCCTTTGAGGTTTTACCTGAGGGAATACTCCGAAGTCTTTTGTTGCGGAATAAATTTTCTCTAGGGTTTCATTTAAGGGAGTCAACTCTGTATGCTTAAAAAATCGCGACTTTTTATATGCTTTATTTTCCATCTCACTAGTTCCTCTTTTCTGCCCAAGGTCATTCTTCTGCCCTATTTGAGACTTGTTATTTTTTTCCGTCTTTGGCAGTATTACCGTCTGTGCCCTTCTGGATATTCGGGGCATCTTCTTCCACGCTCATGTGCTCTTAGGCTTTCTTATAGAACTTCTTCAGAGTCTTGGGTTTCTTAATTTTGAGCCATTTCCCAAAGTATGATTTCTTATCAGTAGCACCTTTCAGAGCTGCCAATAAGTACAATAAGTACCAAGGCTCCGGTTCTATGACCTCAGCCACCGCAACATGGAATCGAGTAAGGAAATCTTTGATGGTATCCCCGGACATCTACTCCATTTCGCTGAGTGACATTACGTCTCTTGCTTTGGTAGTTTGTAGACAAAACTGGTCCTGGAATCTCCTTGCTAAGTCGGTATGACGACCTGGAATTTCGCTCGATCCGAATCAGTCGCTAAACCGACCCAGACCGTTCGAAACGCCTGATTGTTTTGAGAACAACACACAACAGAACGCAGACGGAAGAACATTTCATTGTATATTACAACAATACCATCAGATTACAAGAATATACAGAGTATAAATGAATATTACACAACAGAAAATATCAGAGATTACAATAAATTACATAGCAGCGGAAAATAATACAATACACAACTAGAAGAGATATACGGATACAAAGCTTTCCGGATATCGTTCCAGCTGTAAACCAGGATCCTGTGAATATAAATCTGCAAAACCAAAACTACTAGCTGCCCATGTCAAAATAGGGGCACCCAGAGTTTAGGTTAAAACAATAAACTCCAGGTCAGTCATGTGACTGGTGTGAGAACTAAAGCAGTTATTAATCTTTATTTTAAAGTTAGGTAAATCAGGGGACCACGCCGTATAACACGGAACGGGTTTCCTCCCAAGAATACCAGTGCATAAAACAAACAACGCAATGCTAAATAAAGAAAAATTAAGCTATTATAAGACCCAGGTCCCATCACACAATGCAACGCAAGCCGGAGGATAGGGTTTTTACCTTATAACAGCCAAAGCATGCTTGATACGTTTAAAACAAATCATTTGATACTATTATAAGTGTATAGTGTATAAAACAACTTCAAATCATAAGTATCAATCATAGGCGACATGAGCGTCCCATGCCACTATGTCGCCATATATAGGTTTACAAATAAAACCGCAAATGTCACGTATTTGGAAATTGGATTTCCATCTATGAACCGAGGCTAGGGATCGTCCTCTACCGATTCGAGACTCTCTAGCCCGAGCCTCAGGCAAGCGCGCAGGCAAGCCTTGGAGCGACAGGGTCGGTCCACCGATGTGGATTATTATGCCTGAACACTACGTTTCCCCGCCCTTTGGGGCGTAAATGAGCCAACGAATGACTCCATCGGACCCGGATCGTCCAATCTAACCGAGGCGCCTCGCAACAGCAACGACCACATAGGTGAAAAGTATATAAATGTCAGGGCTGGTAGGTCACTGACTCCACCCTAGCTAGAAGGAAACGCATGCCCTCCCTGAGGTCCTCTCCCATTTCTGGTTCACAACCGAGGTGTGAGGCTCGCGAATTCACGTTACACAAAGCTATGCCACACAGGCGGTGCTTTGATCATCAACCACAAGACTTTGCTTTTCAACAGAAGCCTTGATCATTTGCATCTTAGGCATGCCACACAGACAATTCACTCTATGCGTTTGATATCCATCAGTATATAACCCCTGAGCTCGTACGTCTCAGAGAAGGGCGTTAAGCAAGAGAATAAATTCTCCGCCGCCAAACAGATATATATTTAATAGAAATCAACCACACAGACTAAAATCCAATGTCAGACACACAGTCCATTTACAAGTTCGTTCTGGGTCTGAACGAAACCGGAGGCACCTAGTACCCCGCATATCCATCGATCTCCAAGCACATTTGGACGACCACCAACTGATTCCCTCATCTTGGGTGTACATCCCAATCAAGATCATCAGTAATCACCCAAACGATGTGAAGACTTCCGGTCTTCAACCACCGTCTTCATCTTCGACACCACGTCGAAACAGTTATTCAGAATGGGATAAACCCGGTCTTTCTGAATAACTTGCGTATATATTAAACAAGTGTTACACAAACACAACATACGCCTCTTTCCAATTCAGAATATTCTTTGGGAAAGGTTCTCATTAATTTTATCAAAGATAAACTCTTTTAAATTTATTCCTTAATCTTCTTTTGAATATCAATTCAAACTAGTCGGGATTAGCGAACCACACCGGAGTAATCATTTATTTTATTCCCCAATCCCAACCTATTCATCCCATGAAGTAAAACTGGTAATACTTCATATCTAACACCACGGTGTTATCGGTAAATTCAATTACCATTTCACGTTCAAATCTAATTAAAGATTTAACTATCGCCTGGAGCAAAACTGGTGATACTCCATTCTCGATCATTTCAATCTAATTAAAGATTCATTAAAACTCCACTTAGTTTTAATCGTTAACTGGGTTAAAGAATCAGTGTCATTTAAAACACGGTTCACGATAAACCCAAAATCACATTCCATTAATTATCGGGTTAAAGAACGAGTGTTATTTAAAACACTGTTCACGATAAACCCAAAAATCAATGCCAGTTCAATTCCAATTAAATATCATTTAATTGTTACACTTCATTAAATCTAAATAAAAAGATTTAATCTTTTCTCAACTGGGTTCAAGAACAGTGTTGATGAAGACACCATTCACGACAAACCCAAATCACATTTGATATCAAATACAAGGCTCTGAAAAGAAAATATATCGGCTTATATTCAATATCAAATTCTACGACCAACAAATATCGTATTGGAAATAGCGATATAAATATGTATATCTTTCAAATTTCCATAACAACACCTGTATAATCACGAAATCCAACCTTGAAATATTCCGAAGACAATTTCGATTCAAATCCATTCCAATGCAATTATTGGAAATTATGGTTATATTTCAAAACCATTTCAAACTCACTTTATTTATTTTAAAAATAAACAAATTACTATTCTAGTTCAAAACTAGTTCATTTCGATAAAAATCTATTTTTATCTTTTCAAATATGGAGTTTTTCATCCCAATTCTTCACAAATCATTTCTTATGATTTTACACAAATTATTACTATTTTTAATAATTTTATCAAGGCCTGTAAGTCGATTTCCATCAACGGCCATCGAACTGCACTTACAGCGACCTTTTCCAAATTTGATTTGGACATAATTCCAAATCCAACCATTAGATTTCTAATATTCGTCAGAAAGCTCTTTTCGAAACGAACCCAACGGTCCCGGTTTTAGGAGAATCCGACGGTCGGATCTCCCGCAATATCCGTTCGAAGTCAATGGTCGAAATTCGCGAACTGCCGCGGCGCAACGCGTTCTGTTCAGGCCGTTATATTATATATATATAATATATATAATATATACTTTGTCGATTTCCTTTTAAAACGTATTATATAAATCGTTTTAAATTCGTTTTCAAAACAATTTCAACTTCCTATTCAATTTCAAATCAAAATTGAATATTCCAATATGAATTCGTTTTAAATTCATTTCAAATTGATTTCAATTCAAATTAATTTCTAATTCAATTTCAGTTCGTTTTCAGTTCAATTCAATTTCAATTTGAATTCATTTATATTCAATTTCAATTTGAATTCACTTATATTCAATTTCAATTCGAATTTGAATTCTTTTCAAAATATCAGATTTTGAAATCACTTTCGATATTCATTATAAAATGAATAAAATCGATATAAATATCGTTCACGTCAAAATGGTGTCAATCTAATCAACACGGCTTCATATATTTCTATTTTCAAATATTCTATTTCAAATATTTCTTTTTCAAATATTTCTATTTCAAAACTGGAATGAGGCCCAATCAATTACCATATAATGTTAATTATATGGATTTTCCACACCACATGTACACAATAACAACGATGAATAATCAACCATCATCCAAAGTGCATTCTACACTGTATAAGCATCATATATAAATATTTAACGCTCATAACAGTCTGTCAATCAATCGATCGACATACAACTAACTATTGGGATTAGTGTACGTCAATTATCATCCCAATACACGTGTGGGGTTTCAAACAAATCAAACACAGATTTTATTTGTGTAGTTGGGCGATGTGTAAAATTTATCGTCCCAATCAATATCAGTCAATGTGTGTATATAAACAAATTGTCCGATCTGTTTATTTTTATTTCATTTCATATACACGTTAAAAATTCTATTTTTAACTATAAAATATTTTACACTATAAAATATTTTATTTCATTTCACATCACATCACACAATCAACTATACATCAAAATCAAACAAACAAGCATACAAGCCGTCCATGGTCTGTGGACGACGGGTGTCGGGTGCTACTAAACACTGTTTGCATCCTAGTATATATTTATAACTAGAAAAATAAAATTAAAAGGTAAGAAGTTCTCACAGAATTGCTAATCCAATCCCACGACTCTTCTTATGTAGAAATCTTCGTCGTTCTCACCCTTTTGTCAATTTTCACTGCTTGTATTCTCTACATATATAAAAATCACATTTTTATATTGTTGCTATGTATATAAAAATCACATTTTTATATTGTTGCTATGTATATAAAAATCACATTTTTACTTCGCTACTCAATATATAGAAATCGAATTTTTACTTTGCTATTCAATATATAAAAATCGAATTTTTACTATGCTATTCAATATATAAAAATCGAATTTTTACTATGCTATTCAATATATAAAAATCGAATTTTTACTTTGCTATTCAATATATAAAAATCAAATTTTTACTATGCTATTCAATATATAAAAATCGAATTTTTACTTTGCTACTCAATATATAAAAATCGAATTTTTTCTTTGCTATTCAATATATAAAAATCGAATTTTTACTATGCTATTCAATATATAAAAATAGAATTTTTACTTTGCTACTCAATATATAAAAATAGAATTTTTACTTTGCTATTCAATATATAAAAATCGAATTTTTACTTCGCTATTCAATATATAAAAATCGAATTTTTACTTTGCTATTCAATATATAAAAATCATATTTCTACTTTGCTATTTAATATATAAAAATCATATTTTTACTTTGCTATTCAGTATATAAAAATCATATTTTTAATTTTAAAAATTAAAACTTTTTCTAAATAAAAATCTAAACTTTATGTTAAATACCAATCAGTTTTAATGTAAATAGAAAACAGTTTTTAATGTAAATAGAAAGTCATAGAAACTCACATTGTTTCTGCGGAAGAGGAGGAGGCTAGGGTTCGTCGGAGGTCATCGGAGGAGTTGAAGAGAGGGGTGTGTGTCGCTCAGCAGGGGGGGTGCATCGCGGCAACTTGAGGGGGGGGGGGGGTGCGTCGCGGCAACTGAAGGGGGGGGGGGTGCGGAAGTCGCGCAGCAGGAGGGGGAAGGGGGAAGTCGCGGCGGCGGGAAAGGGGGGGGGAGGGGAAGTCGCGGTGGCGCCGCCTGAGGGGGGGGGTCGCGACGATCGCCTGGCGCGATTTTTTTCCCTCCTTTGATTTCGATTTAGAAAAGAATCGGGGGGGGGGGGGGTGAGGGGTTATAGGGAGAGAGAGAGAAAGTTTTATTTTTTTATATTATTTTATTTCAAAAAAAAGTTGACTTTTATTTCGACCTCGAAACGAGGCCCACCGCCTGTCGTCCATAGCGTATTACCCCCATTCCGAACACAATGGGATATGTATCATAAGCTGATTTGATCGTTTCAATCAGTTTTCGTCAAAATCAACATATAACTCTATATATTGAGTTTGAATGCATATTTCAATTTACTGGGGTCACATACTAACTCGAAAAATTCCAGAAAAATATTTTCTAGCTTCGTATTGACGATACTGTCCTAACAAAACTAATTTCTCCAAATTCTGAGACCGTTTGAAAAATGGTCATTTTCCAGTCGATTAAAATCAACTAAAACTGGTCAAATGCGTTTTCCTTTGCCACGCTCACATATTGATTCGAAAAATTATGAAATTTGAAATCTAACAATAATTTGACATCGTGGATCCAACAAAAGTGGTTTCGTCGAAATCCGAGGTCGTTTGCAAAATTTCCATTTTTAAGGGCCTAAATTCCATAGCGACTATTCAGAATTTTCAACTGGTCATATCTTTTGATTCCCGCTATGAAATTTTGATTTTTCGGATTCGTTGGAAAGATATTATCAATTAGATTCAAATATTTTTGGTTTCACTAAAATCCGGTTTATTTTTCATCCGGTATGTTCAATTGAAGTTTGAAATCGAATTATCGAACTACCACGCCATTTTCTATTCCTTTTATAATTTAAAATAAATATTTATATTCTAACGACGATCTATATAATATATACGTTCGAATTATATTCAAAATAAATTTCTCGTCGATATTATTTAAAATAATTCATTTTTAATGTTCAAAATTCACTAAAATTGCCAAAATAAATTTTTTAAACTGGCCCAGATTTCCGGGTTATTACAATCTCCCCCACTTAAAACTTTTCGTCCCCGAAAAGGAACGAAGCCGAAAGTTGTTTAATAATTCAACTCAACTTCCATTATTTTGACTACGGCTTAAGTTCTTCAACTTTTCAGTTTCTAAAAACTTTTCAAATTTTTCAAAAATTTGGCTAACACCCTAAATTTGCGAAAAATTTCACCATAACCTCCCCTGCATCGGGAGCAACGGGAAAATCCCGAAATTGCCATACAGGCCTTCATTTTAAAAATATACTCTTCACACTCGTTCTTGGATACTGCTGATCCCATCTCTAACGAGTCATTCTCATTGGATATTACTAATCCAATATCTGATGAATTCTTTCGTATGGTTCTAATGTGTCTTGTTCTCTGAGCTTTGTAAACCAAAGCTCTGATACCAACTATGACGACCTGGAATTTCGCTCGATCCGAATCAGTCGCTAAACCGACCCAGACCGTTCGAAACGCCTGATTGTTTTGAGAACAACACACAACAGAACGCAGATGGAAGAACATTTCATTGTATATTACAACAATACCATCAGATTACAAGAATATACAGAGTATAAATGAATATTACACAACAGAAAATATCAAAGATTACAATAAATTACATAGCAACGGAAAATAATACAATACACAACTAGAAGAGATATACGGATACAAAGCTTTCCGGATATCGTTCCAGCTGTAAACCAGGATCCTGTGAATATAAATCTGCAAAACCAAAACTACTAGCTGCCCGTGTCAAAATAGGGGCACCCAGAGTTTAGGTTAAAACAATAAACTCCAGGTCGGTCATGTGACTGGTGTGAGAACTAAAGCAGTTATTAATCTTTATTTTAAAGTTAGGTAAATCAGGGGACCATGCCGTATAACACGGAACGGGTTTCCTCCCAAGAATACCAGTGCATAAAACAAACAACGCAATGCTAAATAAAGAAAAATGAAGCTATTATAAGACCCAGGTCCCATCACATAATGCAACGCAAGCCGGAGGATAGGGTTTTTACCTTATAACAGCCAAAGCATGCTTGATACGTTTAAAACAAATCATTTGATACTATTATAAGTGTATAGTGTATAAAACAACTTCAAATCATAAGTATCAATCATAGGCGACATGAGCGTCCCATGCCACTATGTTGCCATAAATAGGTTACAAATAAAACCGCAAATGTCACGTATTTGGAAATTGGATTTCCATCTATGAACCGAGGCTAGGGATCGTCCTCTACCGATTCGAGACTCTCTAGCCCGAGCCTCAGGCAAGCGCGCAGGCAAGCCTTGGAGCGACAGGGACGGTCCACCGATGTGGATTATTATACCTGAACACTACGTTTCCCCGCCCTTTGGGGGCATAAATGAGCCAACGAATGGCTCCGTCGGACCCGGATCGTCCAATCTAACCGAGGCGCCTCGCAACAGCCACAACCACACAGGTGAAAAGCATATAAATGTCAGGGCTGGTAGGTCACTGACACCACCCTAGCTAGAAGGAAACGCATGCCCTCCCTGAGGTCCTCTCCCGTTTCTGGTTCACAACCGGGGTGTGAGGCTCGCGAATTCACGTTACACAAAGCTATGCCACACAGGCGGTGCTTTGATCATCAACCACAAGACTTTGCTTTTCAACAGAAGCCTTGATCATTTGCATCTTAGGCATGCCACATAGGCAATTCACTCTATGCGTTTGATATCCATCAGTATATAACCCTTGAGCTCGTACATCTCAGAGAAGGGCGTTAAGCAAGAGAATAAATTCTCCGCCACCAAACAGATATATATTTAATAGAAATCAACAACACAGACTAAAATCCAATGTCAGACACACAGTCCATTTACAAGTTCGTTCTGGGTCTGAACGAAACCGGAGGCACCTAGTACTCCGCATATCCATCGATCTCCAAGCACATCTGGATGACCACCGACTGATTCCCTCATCTTGGGTGTACAGCCCAATCAAGATCATCAGTAATCACCCAAACGATGTGAAGACTTTCGGTCTTCAATCACCGTCTTCATCTTCGACACCACGTCGAAACAGTTATTCAGAATGGGATAAACTCGGTCTTTCTGAATAACTCGCGTATATATATTAAACAAGTGTTACACAAACACAACATACGCCTCATTCCAATTCAGAATATTCTTTGGGAAAGGTTCTCATTAATTTTATCAAAGATAAACTCTTTTAAATTTATTCCTTAATCTTCTTTTGAATATCAATTCAAACTAGTCGGGATTAGCGAACCACACCGGAGTAATCATTTATTTTATTCCCCAATCCCAACCTATTCATCCCATGAAGTAAAACTGGTAATACTTCATATCTAACACCACGGTGTTATCGGTAAATTCAATTACCATTTTACGTTCAAATCTAATTAAAGATTTAACTATCGCCTGGAGCAAAACTGGTGATACTCCATTCTCGATCATTTCAATCTAATTAAAGATTCATTAAAACTCCACTTAGTTTTAATCGTTAACTGGGTTAAAAAATCAGTGTCATTTAAAACACGGTTCACGATAAACCCAAAATCACATTCCATTAATTATCGGGTTAAAGAACGAGTGTTATTTAAAACACTGTTCACGATAAACCCAAAAATCAATGCCAGTTCAATTCCAATTAAATATCATTTAATTGTTACACTTCATTAAATCTAAATAAAAAGATTTAATCTTTTCTCAACTGGGTTCAAGAACAGTGTTGATGAAGACACCATTCACGACAAACCCAAATCACATTTGATATCAAATACAAGGCTCTGAATAGAAAATATATCGGCTTATATTCAATATCAAATTCTACGACCAACAAATATCGTATTGGAAATAACGATATAAATATGTATATCTTTCAAATTTCCATAAAAACACCTGTATAATCACGAAATCCAACCTCGAAACATTCCGAAGACAATTTCGATTCAAATCCATTCCAATGCAATTATTGGAAATTCTGGTTATATTTCAAAACCATTTCAAACTCACTTTATTTATTTAAAAAATAAATAAATTACTATTCTAGTTCAAAACTAGTTCATTTCGATAAAAATCTATTTTTATCTTTTCAAATATGGAGTTTTTCATCCCAATTCTTCACAAATCATTTCTTATGATTTTACACAAATTATTACTATTTTTAATAATTTTATCAAGGCCTGTACAGTCGATTTCCATCAACCACTACGCCATAGATGGCCTACTACAACGAAAACCCAAGGTGTTGCCAACTAAAATGTTGCTCCAGCTATACTAATTTTTATCTATTGCAACGCACCGTTAAATGTGTTAGCATAGATATAAATTGTGTTGCGTTAGCTACAGGTATATTCTAATTAAAAAAATTTAGAAAAAAGGTTACACCTCAGCAATCCACACCATTTGTTAAAACAAAATCTGAACCGTCGATCCCTATTTTCTACTCTTCCTCGGTTTCCCCTAACATTTTCATACTCGCGCTTCCTTTTCATTTTCATTTTTCCCGCTAACATTTTGATACTTGCGCTTCCTTTTCATTTTCATTTTTCCCCAAATTGCCAATTTTAATATCCAAACTTTCAAATGTTCTTTGGAGAATCAAAAAATGCTCCGTGACTTCAGTTCTTCCTCTTTCTCCTCAATCCGCGTTCCCCTCAATCGGCAACTTCTAATCTCTACGTATTTTCTGAAGCCAAAAACTAGGGTTTTGACCTCACTTAGCTTTCGTCGTTTTAGGTGGTTCAGCTGCTTTTCCACCTCTTAAACCCCCAAATCTCGCGTTTATCACCAGATCTGTTATCCACCTATCAATTTTCCCATCCGCCTTCCTCTCCTTCATTCCATTTATTCTTAGGGTGGCGACCAGAAAAAGCACCACATGGTTGGCACTGTCACCGGCAAAGCAATTTCATTTTCCGCGAATCATCCATTCAGCCTCAGGTGAGCACCGCGTTACTGTTTTCGGTTTTTAATAACTGGATTTTTTTTATTTTAAGCACCAAATTAAATTGTATTTCGGTTTGTATGTCAGTATATCAGTATATGGTTTAGCCGTTTTGCCAATAAACAAATGTGTAACTTTTAGTTTGAGCTTTGATGTAAAGATCTCAAATTAACAGTGGTTTATTGAGGTTTAGTACTGTAATGCTGATGTTTGAAATTGTATTTAGAATTGAGCCAACTGAAATGAAGACATGCACCATGATAGTCGTGATGCTTGAAAGGTTAACATCATGAGCTTTGAAATTCCATCAGCGAGCAGTTTGCAAGATCTATAAATGGCTCTTCCATGAGAGGGGTCATTTAAGGGTACATATTTTTTGTCTTTTACTTTTTTTTCTTCATATACTAGTGTAAAGCTGCAATTAAGCTTATTATTTCTATTTTTTTAATGAAATTACAACATCGATTTGGTAAGCATGCATAACTGGTAAGTTGTGCTCCAACAAAGCATAATTCCAAATGTTTTAACTAAAAGTTTAGCCTAGAATTGGAAAGAAAGGAAAATGAAAGGCTAACCATAAATATGAATGGGACACTCCCTAGAATACTATATTTTGCAGGTATGGCACTTATTTGTGTTCATTTTGTTTTGTTCAAGTGGAAGAAAGTACAAGTTTGTTCTGTTCAAATGATAGTGATACAATATTATAGTATTTTAATGTAAGTGCATTTGTCTCATTGCTTTAATTACAGTGTCATATTCATAATAACTAGTAATGAGCACTGACATTTCACCATTATGAGGCAATGCAGAGGTCCTGGCCAATTTCTTTCATTTGGTTCAGTGTTTGTGACAGAGGATAAGAGGCTTCTATGAGACTCGGAGATGGTGGTTGGAGGGGGTTAGATGTTATGTTGACTGTGAAAAGGAGGACGAGGAGGCATTCTAGTTTTGCAGATGTTGTTTTTGCATTGTTTGTGGATGGTGGTTCAATGTTTGTGGATGCAGATGCTGCTTTTGCATTGTTTACTCACAGGATGTAGGTATTATAGCTTTCTAGTTTTATTGGTTTTGTGGAGTCCATTAACTCATGAGGCATTTTTATGTTTTCCTCCTTTTTTCTCAATTTGCTGCTGAGAAAGAGGAATGAGTAGCGTTAGAAGATTGATATTTAATGATGGAGTAGAGAATGGTAATACAAATATGCTTTCTGTCTTGGTGGGGGAATGGTGTGAGGTTAGCATTGGTTGCATCTCAAGTTTTTTTATATAAATTAAGATCACACTGCTTGTTCAATACATAATGTTGAATGTAGTACAATAATAACCTGATTGGATTTTTTTCAGATTTTACATTCTTAATCGGTACATAACTCTAATATAAATATAATATTGTCTTTTTTATAGAATCTAAGCATACGATCGAGGGACTCGATAATATTGATCCTCGTTTGGACTTTAATCCTCAATATTCATTTCTTGCTTTCTTGTGTTTTAATTTCAGTTCTACATGATGATATGTTCAAGTTCAGTTCAAGTTCACCAAGTCAACCAATTGCCTTTGCTAATTGTTGCTGACTGAAAAAGTCTCCATGTCGGCGATTGAGGCTTTCATCTGGTTACACTTGTAAGTCATGTACAAATAATGAACTGATTTGTAGTAGAGTTAAAACTTACTGGAATTACACTTTGTGCTTCGAATGATTGGTATTTTAGGTTTAAGAATGAGTGAATCGAGTGACAATGTAGTGAGGAATGTATGTAAATATGAATGATTATGTAATATACGAGTGAATGTACAATAGTGGAGTCAAAAAATTTGTACCATTTGAAATGTTGAAATAAAATATTTATTTGAATAAAATACTATGTTATAATAATATTTATTATAATATTATGAAATCTTTGATTAATAGCATTTGAGGTACAATTATTTTAGCAGTTATAAAACAAATTTTAACAACTGCTAGAAACAGTTGTAAAAAAGGTTGACTTTATTATATTTGCCAGCTGTAACTGACATATTACAACTATTTTTTGCAGTTGTGAAAGGGTCTTTTTTTGTTGTAGTGGTACCTATAGCAACATCTGTACTGATGTTACCATAGGGTCGCAAATGTGTTGCCTTTGACTCTAAGGCAACGCGGCAAAAGGCAACCCCAAAAAAGTGTTGCCACAGATCATTTTTTGCCTATAGCAACACTTTTTGGCACCTACTGCGTCATTTCTCTGGGGTTGCCGTAGGCCATCTATGGCGTAGTGAACGGCCATCGAACTACACTTACAACGACCTTTTCCAAATTTGATTTGGACATAATTCCAAATCCAACCGTTAGATTTCTAATTTCTAATATTCTCAGAAAGCTCTTTTCGATACGAACCCAACGGTCCCGGTTTTAGGAGAATCCGACGGTCGGATCTCCCACAATATCCGTTCGAAGTCAATGGTCAAAATTCGCGAACTGCCGCGGCGCGGCGCGTTCTATTCAGGCCGTTATATTATATATAAATATATATATAATATATACTTCGTCGATTTCCTTTTAAAACGTATTATATAAATCGGTTTAAATTCGTTTTCAAAATGATTTCAACTTCCTATTCAATTTCAAATCAAAATTGAATATTCCAATATGAATTCGTTTTAAATTAATTTCAAATTGATTTCAATTCAAATTGATTTCTAATTCAATTTCAGTTCGTTTTCAGTTCAATTCAATTTCAATTCGAATTCATTTATATTCAATTTCAATTCGAATTCACTTGTATTTAATTTCAATTCGAATTTCAATTCTTTTCAAAATATCAGATTTTGAAATCACTTTCGATATTCATTTTAAAATGAATAAAATCGATATAAATATCGTTCACGTCAAAATGGCGTCAATCTAATCAACACGGCTTCATATATTTCTATTTTCAAATATTCTATTTCAAATATTTCTTTTTCAAATATTTCTATTTCAAAACTGGAATGAGGCCCAATCAATTACCATATAATGTTAATTATATGGATTTTCCACACCACATGTACACAATAACAACGATGAATAATCAACCATCATCCAAAGTGCATTCTACACTGTATAAGCATCAAATATAAATATTTAACGCTCATAACAGTCTGTCAATCAATCAATCGACATACAACTAACTATTGGGATTAGTGTACGTCAATTATCATCCCAATACCCGTGTGGGGTTTCAAACAAATCAAACACAAATTTTATTTGTGCAGTTGGGCGATGTGTAAAATTTCTCGTCGATATTATTTAAAATAATTCATTTTAAATGTTCAAAATTCACTAAAATTTCCAAAATAAAATTTTTAAACTGGCCCAGATTTCCGGGTTATTACGGTCGGCAAATTGATCAACGCACTTAGGTGGGAGTCTTGCAAACCATAGCGAAGCCACACCTTCTATGCATACAGGGAAGTAAAAGCATTTTATCTCATCGGTTTCTGTAGCTCCGTTCATGTGTTGATCGTATTTGAACAGAAAGATGTTTGGATCTCCAGTTCCACCATAAGGTACTATAGTCGGGGGTGTGAATTTCTTAGGAAACTTTGCTTGTCGGATTCTTTCTGTAAATGGGTTTTTACTGGGTGAAAATTCCCATTCTTTCTCATCGTCTTCTCGACCTACTCTTTCATTATTCGCTGAATCATGTCTGTAATATGCTTTTCGTCATTTGCTCGCTCCCCTGGACTAGCATCTAAGCATTTGCTCGTGTGAACGCGTTTCGAGCTCCGATGCCTTTCATTTCTTTTAGAAGGACTTGTGGTACTTTGAATCGCACGCTTCTCTGTAAGTTGCAGAGATCTGACCTTAGAGTCCTAAACGTCGGCTTCTCCCTTGTCTTCCACTGAAAAGTGGGACTGACTAGGGTCAGATGCAGAAGAATCCTCTTTTTCATCAATAGCATTTACAACATTTGATAGCAGAGGATTAGTTTGAGTGCTAATTAGGGCATCAAGCCTTTCTGTCATCATTTTTGTTGTGGCATCGATTTTCTGATTCAAGCCAGTCATAGCCACATTTAACTCATCTCGTGTCACAGATGGCCTAGAAGATTCTTCGACTCCTTGATTTAAAGCCTGTGGTATAGCCTCAACATCTCAAACATTCTCTGCATTCATGGTAATTTTACTGGATTTATTATTTTTCTTTGAACCAACCATGGCTTCGAAAAAAGTGGGGAGTTCAGGATTTTAATAATAGGTTGCTGAAATTTAGACGGAAGTGTGGAGGAAGGATATGTGAATGAGCCCCACGCCGGGCGCCAAATATTTTCACCAAAAATGGTTCAAACACCAAGGGTACAATGAATGTACTTCACCAATATGGTTAGAAAATAAGTGGAGCCGCACTTAAGAACAATTAAAAGTAAAAATGGCTAGGAAAATAAAATGGAGATGAGGTTTTAGAGTGGTTCAGCCTTGTGTTAGGCCTACATCTACTGTGAATGGAGTTTGGATTATCATGATGATGATTACAAGACATTATCAGCTCTTGATCTTTGTACATCTTCTCATTCACTCAATATATTCTCACTTTTACATACAAATTTCACTTAGATTCACAAGATTCAATGGAGGAATGGAATGATCTATAATGGAGAAGGACAGATAGGTGATGGAGGAGGAGGAGGTCTTCGATCTTTTGCACCTATAGGATTTTGACGGACGCCATGGCCCAATGGATGAAAGATCTTCGGATGGCGATGATGATCATGACTGAAATGTTTAAGGAATGGCTAAGGACGAAATTTAGTAGCACTTCATGGTGGCCGGAGATCCGCCTTCTTGGTGGAGGGTATGACCTATTTATAGGTGCGCCACTTATGAAGGTTTGAACTGGAATTCATACGAGTTGCTTGTCCCAGTAATTACTAAAATACCACCACCTGGTTGTAGCCAGCTGTCAGCAACCATTTCCAGCTATTCAGTGTAAATGACTTTATAAGAGTGAACGACTCTGTGAGAGTAAACGATTCTCCAGGTCCCGAACAGCTTTAGACGAGCGATTCCATGCAGGCGAGTGGGTTGTATTTGACGGTTGATGAGTGGGTGATCAGCACCACTATTGAAGGAAAGTTGTCTGATTGAAATAGTGATGATAGATTGAGGAGCGAGCGACCAGGGCTGTAATCTATAAGTGGACATAGAGTACATGCACGACCCCTAATATCTTTGGACTCTCATCTGACTGGTCGGGAGTGGATTATTCAACCAGGAAAATTCTTCTCCTTGCTCTGTTCAATCGAATTTTCTTGATATGGGGATGAGTGGAGCGATCATCCAGGATGTGCAAGCTTTACTGTTGTCGTGTCATGTGTGGTCGCCCCTGACCTTTCATGGATTGTTTGAGTGTATTGGATAGCATTTTGCATGACCGGGTTTAATGACGCTCGACTCATAACATGGACTTAATAGACCAACATATGGGTGGTTTCTAATGTACACATGATCCTTAAGGGATAAACAATACCCACCTCTAGAATTTGAACCTCTTACAATCATCCATCAGTAAAGCGTGCTTTAGTCCCTACCTAGTGCAAGACTCGTTTGATAATAGGAGGGTACTGATTGATGTGGATTCCAAGAAAACAGCAGATTGACGCAAGCTACCCCTATGATTGGCCCCCAAGTAAACTAGGATTTTAAGAGTCCCCATAAAATAATAATCACAGTCTTAAACCTCATATGCTTATTAATTAGACAAGTTTAATTAGCAGGTTTAACTTTATTAATAAGATTAATATAATCCTATGTTATGTTTCGTGGTTGTAAATGGCATTTATCAGATGTAACAACCCTTCCCTAAATCAGACAGGAACCTGCTCAGATGTTTACAGATTACAGTAACATGTTTTACTTAATTTACATCTGATTCATATATCTTCCCATAACATGTTCTACTTAATATGAAATTAAGTTTAAACTATTCAGATTAACATGCTTACAATTCTTCCTTTATAATTATCCCTAATTATACATTCAATGGCTCTCATATTTCAATATCTCCAAATCTCCTTTTTATTGATATTATATACTATTCAAAATTATCCGAAATTTAAGCAGTTCTAATGGAAAAGGCATAGGCTCTCGTTGGCCTAGACTAAGCGTAAAAATAAAAGGAAAAGGAGAAATATAACCAAACTCATATATGAAAAACTGACAAAATAGGCATAAAAAGACTATAATTAAAACAGTGACAGAAAAAGGTATAAGGAAGAAATATGTACATACAAACCGGTAATAACTGAAAATGAACAGGTAATTGACAATATTAAAAGAACAATAACATATAAGAATAAACTTATAAACTTGTTATTTTTCAGATCCAATATATATTTACTATCAAAATCCTTTTTAAATTACAAATATAAAAATAACGTGAAACTCACACTGATTTGTATTAGATCCAGAAAAGGCCTTTGAAATAGTTGTAAAAGAATTATCCTTTCAATCTATGTTTTGACAACACCTCGATATTATCTTAATTTTTATTTCAGAACATAACTTAGAGGAGTAAAAAGATGAAGAATTGTCTATGTAAGAAAATAGTGATGGTTGCTAACCTATTTAAAGATATGATAGGATAATATAAACCAAAAGATCTTAGGGTTTTAAATCAAATCGTAGAATGTACTTCACCGCTAAGTCAGCATACGAATAAAACCAGAAAATCAGTGTAGGTTCATTCACGTTTCCAGGTCGAAGATGGGTCGACCCGTACTACCTGGGTCGACACAGGGGTTGACCCATGTAGGGTCGGGTCTCCCTGTTGCCGTTGCATTTATGAGTTAATTAATTATTAATTCCTCAATTTAGTTCAAACTTCTTTTGATAACAACTTGCTCATACTTAGTTCGATTTACGGAAACCACCGTAACAAACACAATGGTAAAGTCTGTTTTACTCAATTCTTAAGATTTTGTTATTTAATATTCATTTTATTATCTTCTTTATGGAATTATTATGTATTAAAATACATATTGTTGCATTCTCCCATCCTTAAAGGATTTCGTCTCCGAAATCTCCAAGTTAAGAAGATTTTTATTAATGTTATCAATCAAAACCTACACCCGTTTACTCATCCTTCAACCAATTGCATCCATTTTCCTTAAAATTTCTAGTTATTTGTATGAACATATGCAAAGGTGTTATGTATATGTCCTTATTCCAATGCGAAAATCAGACGGTCTACTGATTCAGTTGACCTCCTTAATACAATTCATGTCTGTGCCATGTATCCAATATGTATGCAAAATAATCCTAATAGTACATATAAATTTTATATATGTGCAACAACCATTCACCATAATGAAACATCCAAGTGATGATTCAATCATTTTCATCTATTAAAAATTAAAATGCACACACATCCATATGCCATATGAAAATGCTCTTGTTTAGTCGACCCCTAATCTAGTACTTAATGTGTGTGTGTATGCATCCACTGCTTCCATCAGCAAACACTTGCATTCACTTGCAACCATCAAACATAACATGTCTCAAACACATGTTTTTAACCACAGGTCTCTACCTAAGAACATATTAGAATGATAGGAAAACAAATTCGAATTTAAAATCTTAGAAAGGAATTAAGAACATAATCTCAAAGAAAAAAGGGTAAGAAGCGAAAATATTGTCTTCCGGTTCCCATGTCGCATCGTTATGATATTCTCCCCATTGCACTTTCACAAGCTTGATATCCTTGTTGTGTAACTTCTTGACTTCCGATCCAAGTATACTGGTAGGAACTTTCCTAACTGATGCCTCCTTCTATATCTCTACGTCCTCAAAGGTACTTGTATCTACTACCATCGCAGAATCATGTAAACACTTCCTTAAGTGGGAAACACAGAATACATCGTGAACTCCCACCAGTCTTTCTGCTAGTCTAACTTTGTATGCCATCTGAACTATCCTCTCAACTATGCGGAATAACCTTACAAACCTTGGCACCAACTTCCCTATCGAGCCAAAGCGAACAACGTTCTTCAAAGGTTACACCTTGATAAAGGCCATATCTCCTACCACAAACTCTAAGTCAGTCCTCTAATGATCAACGTATCATTTCTGCCTATCCTGAGCTACTTTCAATAGTTTGCGAATAAGGTCTATCTTCTCAAAAGTTCCTGTAACCATCTCAGGCCCAAGTAGAATTCTGTCTGTTGACTCCCACCAACATGTAGGTGATCTACAGGCTCATCCATAAAGTGCCTCGAAAGGAGCCATATCGATACTTGTAACAACCCGTATTTTCAATAACCTGTAATAGTGTAAATCGAGGCAGAATTTAATTTATAAATCTGAATCAAGGGAAACGGGCTATGCCATTGCGTTCGTCTCGGAAAAATACGCGAAATAGAGTCCGAGTTTTCGAAAATCGGAGTCCGTATGACCCGATTAAGGCCCAACGAAGTTTTCAGAAAATTTCTAAGTAAAAACAGATTTCAAATTCAAACTTGAATTTGGAAAATTGGGCCAGTTTGGGCCAGGCGGGAAAAGTCCCGCCACAGTACCCAAGTCGACAGCCCTGTCGACTTGGGAGTCGACTTGGTCTGACCAAGTCGACAGCCCTGTCGACTTGGCTGTCGACTTGGCTCAGACGAGCAGTCCTGTCTGGTGCACCAGTTTGGGTTTGTGTTGAGCTTGGGGGCCAGATTCGGTTTTGAGGGCTGAGATTGGAACTAGGGTTTAATCCTATGGCCTAAAACACTTGCCTAATCTATAAATAAGACCCTAACCTAGCCCTAAATCATTATTAATCAATCCTACAACTAAACTATGGCAAAATTTTACCTCTCATGGCCTCCACTCTCTTCATAAATTTCCTAAATCAAATTCTCATGAGATTTTCCATGCATACAAGTGTTTTTAGACTTGTATGATCATCATTAGCTTGCATTCAAGTCAAGTTCCTATCTTTGCATCATAAAGAGAGAGTTTTGATCAATTTTGCTTGCATTTTTTTGGGGTTCAATTGGTTGCATAAGGGTTTTCTTACATTTGCTATACTCATTTGAGTCCGCATAAGCATTGTAAGCCCTATTCCTTTCATACTTAAACTTTAAAGTTAAATGTATGATATGCGAGTTTATATGCAAGTTTTCTATGATGTGTTATGCAAGTTTTCTATGATGTGTTATGCAAGTTTTCTATGATGTGTTATGCAAGTTTACTATGATGTGTTATGCAAGCTCATCAAGTTATGTTATGCAAGATTAATATGTAAGTTGTCATATGATATGCAAGTTATGCTATGCAAGTTGATATGCAAGTTGTCATATGTTATGCAAGTTGTGTTATGCAAGTTTGATATGCAAGTTTATCATGTTGTAATATGCAAGTTGATATGCAAGTTTATCATGTTGTAATATGCAAGTTTATATGCAAGTATGTCATGTAGTAATATGCAAGTTGATATGCAAGTTTATCATGTTGTAATATGCAAGTTTATATGCAAGTATGTCATGTTGTAATATGCAAGTTTATATGCAAGTATGTCATGTTATGATTTGCAAGTTTATATGCAAGTATGTCATGTTATGATTTGCAAGTTTATATGCAAGTATGTCATGTTATGATATGCAAGTATGTTATGCAAGTTTGGGTTGAACATTTTGTTCATGCTATCATGTTATGCATGCTTTTGAGGCCTAATGCAAGTATATGAACATATGTACATTTCATATGCCACCATGTTAAACTTGTGGCTTAACACTTTTATGTCATGATTATGCCAAGTTCCCTCTTTCTATCCTTTATGCGCTATTGCGATATGTAAGCGATGAGATTGCGTTTGGGGTTGGGTAAACTTAAAAGACATAAAAATATAAGCTTGGGAATTTACCTATTAAGTTAGGTCTACCCATTGGGAATTTACCTATTAAGTTAGGTCTACCCAATTGCTTGTAAACTTGTAACATGTTTTGGAAACATAATGGATATGACACTTAGAAAATATAAGTGTGACCAACTCGAGGTTGGGTTGAGTTTGTAGCATAAACCTACCCGGAACCGACCGGCTTAACTAGTTGCTACAAACAATAGGACCCAATGTGAGAAGTTGGCCATGTTGTACCTTGAACCCGAGGTTAGACCAAGTTGTGGTGTAAAGCTACCCGGACCCGCCCGGCTTAACTAGTAACCACAACAAGGTCTAATGTGAGAGGTTAAGGCACATTAAATTAATTAATGCCTCGTGATTAGGGTTAAGTCATGGTCCATTTAATACTTAACCAATTTGGGCTTGGTAGATTAATCAGGGTTAAGTCGTGAACTCGTCGTTACACTTGAACCAAGTTAATCCATGATTAGCAAGAGGGTTAAACCGTACTTAACCCACTAGAAAATCCTAGCAATGGGGGTCCACTCCAGCAGTAATTCCCAGTTGTATCATCAGGACCCTAGGGACTAGGCTAGGGTGGGGGCACGATTACTGGACTAGGAGGTAAGCGACCAAAAGCGATGGCAGATTGGTACGCCGGTGTAGTTCTGGGCGGACTATGGTCGTGCACATAAGTCCGAAGCCGGGGAAAACATGCACGGGTACCCGTAGATCGAGACTGTGCACTCATGTTTATGGTGTCCAGGGGTTGCCACCCTAGGGCTTGATACACCCGACGGGAGACCCTGCACAGTCTGACTACAATCATGTTATTTGGCCGTATTGACACCAACACTTGACGAATTAGGCTTATAGGGAGCCGATCGACTAGACCGTTTGAAGTGGACCTCGTGTTAGGGTCACTTCATGTTATTGGACCTCGTATGAGGGTCACTTCATGTTATTGGGCCAAAGCTTGGGCCAAGGGATCAATACTTGTTTATTCAAGACATGTTAGTTTGCTAGTACACCTGTGGTGCAAAACCTTAATCCTGATTATGCGATGACACCTTTATCTACCTTGTTAGTTAATCACCATGCTAGTATGTTGTTATCCTTATCCTGCTGCTCATACCAGTTAACTTTATCAGTTTACATTGATTGTAGTAGGGCTTACTCAGTCTTTTTGACTGACCTGTTTTCTTTCGCCTCTTTTCTTCCGTTTCCCCCCCAGGTTCTCAGGGAGGGAATATTGGAGCTTAGCTTGGATTTCTGATTGCTTGCTTCTGGGATTTTAGCTCATGTACGGTCTTGACATGAAGCTAGCTATGGTTATTACCTATTTTGGGGATAGCACTTATGTATTTCAGTTTTCAGATGATGTTGTTTTATCTAGACTTGTCTATTTGGAAAGTTGATATTATGTTGTACCAGACTTGTTTTGAAATGGTTTAAAATCTTCCGCTGTTTTATCTATGTTATTTACTCTGTTTACATATATACATATGTTCTTGTTCTGCCTTGATATATCATTATGCATGTTTACCTGATTCAAACGCCCCTCCAAAGTCGGAGTGCTTGCAAGAGTCACCCTGGCGGAGGTGGGGTGTTACATTTGGTATCAGAGCATATGGTTTACGAGAAGGAACAAAAAAAAGGTTTTTAGAAAACTTTTGGAAAACTATTTTCAAAACCAAGTATAAAGTATTTTCCAAAGAAAAGTCTAGTTTATTTTAAAGGCTATTCCCCAAAAAGCCATTAGCAAAATCCCTTCGTTTTTCTCCATTCTGAATCTGTCTTTTTCTTTTTTCAGTATGGCCGATAACTTTGCCATTCCGGAGGGAGTGCACGTACCTGTTTGGTATAGGAGACTTTTGGAGGCTAGGGCGATCGAAGCCGGCCCCGCAGATGTTCCTCCTCCTCCTCCTCCGGTAGTTAATGTTCCTCCTCCTCCTGTCGCTGAGGTTCCTCTTCCTCCTCCCCCTCAGCATCCACAAGAGGATTTCGCGGAGATTTGCAAAGATTTTAAGGCGATGGGTGGCAAGAATTTCATTGGAACCGAGACTTTTGTAGAGGCAAGGAATTGGTTGCAAGAAACCGAAGATCTTTTCGCCATCTTGGACATAGGTGACCGTAGGAAGGTTTTATTGGCAGTATGGTTGCTAAAGGAAGAAGCTGCACGTTGGTGGGTGGTCACCACCGCTACTAGGCCGATTGAGACTTGGGATGACTTTCGGGGAAAGTTTGGACTAAGGTTCCTATCACTGAAGCAAGGGGACCTGACTATTAGGGAATACATGGATAAGTTTAATCAACTGGCTCTGGTCGGTTCAGACTTGGTTGACACAGCTCAGAAGAAGGCCCTATACTTTGCTCTAGGATTAAACGAGCCATTACATGGTTTAGCCATGACTCATATACCCTTGGGGGCAACTTTCGAGAGTTTGGTAAATATGGCCCTACTCAATGAAGAGAATAGGAGTGACAAGAAGGAGGAGAAGTCTGAAGATAAGAAGGAAAAGAAGTGCTTTACTTGTGGAAACTTGACTCATCTAAACAAGGATTGCAGAAAGAGGAAGGGCACTTGCTTTAACTGCGGAGAAATGGGACACTTCACTAGGGACTGCCCGAAGAAGGGAGAGCCTACGTCGGAAGGAACGGTGAATTCCGGGAAGCAAGGCAAGAACAAGAGTCAAGGCAACAAGGGGAGCAACAACAAGGGCAATAACGACAAGAGGAAGTGCCATTATTGCGGTACAGTTGGGCATCTTATTAAGGATTGTAAGAAGAGGAAAAGGAAGAGTGGTGAATGCTTTCATTGTGGTGAGTTTGGACATTTCAGCAAAGATTGCCCGAAGAAGCAAGGGCAAGGTCAGACTCAGTGTGCAAGACCGTCTGAAGGGCGAGTTCACCCCTTCAGCATCGTTCTTCCAGCTTATGATCGAGGTAGTGTCTCTGTTGAAAGTCTTGTTTACATTTCTGATTTTCCTGTTTGTACTTTGTTTGATTCTGACACATCGCATAGTTTATTTCATCTGATCTAGTTGAAGGTTTGCACCTAAGTACTAGTCTAGTTAATGATCCCGTGTGTGTTTAAAATCCAATTGGGGTTTCCGCCCATTTGTCTATTATCTACGTGGATTTGAAAATCTCTATCTTTAGTGTAGAGTTCTCGTGTGATGCTTGTATTCTCGGTTTCATGGGGTATGGGTTGATTTTGGGCATGGATTGGTTGTCCAGTTTTGGAGCCATCCTTGATTTTTGGGCATAGGGTTGTGAGGCTCATGACTCGCCTCGGTAATACCCTAAAAATTTCTAGTAACCCTATGAGTCCCGTCATGTTGTGTTATCTTGAATCCCTCAACTCGTCTATCGATAGTTTGCAATCTATGAGGATGGTACGAGAATATCCTGATATCTTGGGTGAAGTGAAGGGGGTTACCCCTAAACGAGAGATAGATTTCCGCATTTATCTGGTTGATAATGCCAAGCCAGTTATGTGGCCGGTAAGGCACATGGTCCCGTAAGACGGGAGCTAAGTAAGCAAGTGAAGGAGTTGCTTGAGAAGAACTTCATTCGATGAAGCATTTCCGAGGAAGGTGCTCTAGTAGTATTAGCTACTAATGTGGACAGTTCGCTTCGCCCGTGTGTTGATTATCGTGAGTTAAAGAGAATAGACAACCATTGCCAAGGATCGATGATTTGGTTGATCAGCTTGTAGGAACATCTGTTTTCTCTTGATCCTGCTACTGGATTCCATCAGCTCAGGGTAGCTGAAGATAGTATAGGCGAAACTGCGTTCAGAACTCCAGATGGATTCTTAGAATGGCTGGTCATGCCATTCAGTTTGGCTAATGCAACCGCCTACTTCGTGGACTTGGTAAGTAGGGTGTCTAGGGAGTTCCTGAACAAGTTTGTCGTGGTCTTCGTAGATGATATTCTGATCTTCTCAAAGGATGAGAAAGAGCACGCAAGACATCTCAAGGAGGTGATGGGTACGCTTAGAGCGCATCAGTTGAAGGCCAAGTTCTCCAAGTGTCATTTTGGAGAAAAAAAGGAGTTAGATTTCTTGGGCACATAGTTTCTAAGCAAGGCTTAGCGGTGGATCCCGCTAAAGTGGTCGCGGTTCAAGACCGGAAAGCTCCGACGAGGACAATTGAAGTAAGAAGTTCTCTCAGTTTAATTAGTTAGTTAGCGTCCCTTGAGCTTAGACCTACCCTTCTGGATCAAGTAGGGACTTCACAGAAAGAAGACCCGCAGTTAGTCGAGATCATGGACAAGATGACTCGAGGCGAGATGATAAGTCACCTCGCTACAGATGACAAGGGATGGCTAAGACGCGATGAGAGAAAGAAGGTTCTTGAAGATGCACATCATCAGAGGAAGTGGCCGAGTTTGTCCCAAGGTGCATGTTGTGCCAACAGATTAAAGGCCGAGTCATAAAAAGCCCGATGGGCTATTACATCCTTTGGAGGTCCCCGAAATGGAAGTAGTAAAGTGTCACGAAGGATTTCGTGGATGGACTGCCTAGGTCAAGGAAAGGGAATACGAGCATGTGGGTCATAGTAGGTAGACTCACGAAGAGTGCTCATTTCACTCCGGTAAAGAGAAAAAGGACTGCATCATAGCCAGCGACAGTTTACTTTCAAGAAATAAAGCGGTTGCACGGGGTTCCCTAAAGGATAGTTAGTAACCATGGCTCAATCTTCACTACCCAGTTTTGGGATAGTCTACGGGAAGTCGTGGGCAAGCAACTGAATCTAAGCACGGCCTATCATTCGCAGGCGGATGGTTCATTTCGTTCAAGCATGAGTTATAGAAAATCACGTTAGTAAGAGCAATTGGCAACGTGGATTGGTATTTTCAAGAAAAGTTCTGCTGCGTAGAATACTTTATAGTAAGTGAACGAGATCCAGGATTCACTAGTGAATTTTGGAGAGCTTGCATGAAATCATGAGGTTATGGTTATGTTTAAGCCAAGAATGATAGTAGAGTAAGTGAAAGAGGAAGACGAGAGGCGACAATGAAATGGGTTCCAACTCATATTTGGAAATAAGAATTAAGAAGCTAAGAAATCATGAGGTAAAAGACGGTCAAAGCACAGTGGAGTTAAGCTCAAGGAAACGTGACTTAGAAGATTGAAGGCTAGATACGCGCATCATATCCCTTTCTAAGAGTATATCCTTGATCCTTGTTTCCCTGCGGAACTTACTCGCATGTTATCTTTTTATGTATGTCCTCTCAGTCCCATTTTCGGTCCTATTTCTGTCGGGAGGTATGACTTATTGGCTAGTAATACATGTCAGGGTTTGAAGGGGGTCCGTTAGGATGACTAAACCTTTTGGGCTTTTATAGGATTGGGTTGGGTTAGGAAGGGATTTCTTGTAATCCAAATGGAGTATATCTTGCTTATCCTCCCGATCTCTTTGTAGCATATCTTTGCTATCCATGATTATCTAGTTTATCATGTTGATCTTGTCATGAGAACCTTAGGTAGAAACCCTTTGGATGAAACATGTGTTTGAAACATGTTATGCTTGATGGTTGCAAGTGGTTGCAAGTGTTTGCAAGTGGTTTCTCGTGGGTGCATTATACACGTTAGGCACTAGATCGGCTCACACACTCCTCATATTGCATATGCATGAGTGTTTATGCTTATTCATGGATGAATTTTTTTTGGTGTTATCACATGGATGTTGCATATGGATGTATGTTATGTGCACACATATAGATGTTATACATTATGTTAGGAATTGCATACATATGGATTCATTTCACTAACATAATTTGCATTGATGATATTTGCATTAGATAAGTACATATACACACACCTTTGCATATGTTCAAACAACATTTAGAATCTTGTAAGGACAATGATTGCTCGTGGATGATGTTTTGAGTAGATGGATGATTGGATGGTAGGATACGTTCTTCCTAACTTGAAGATTTCGGGGACGAAATCCTTTAAGGAGGGGAGAATGTAACAACCTGTATTTTCAA
Organism: Allium sativum; assembly: GCA_030737875.1. Classification (NCBI taxonomy): domain Eukaryota; kingdom Viridiplantae; phylum Streptophyta; class Magnoliopsida; order Asparagales; family Amaryllidaceae; genus Allium; species Allium sativum. Next base: position 6,929,607 of record CM060919.1, on the reverse strand, counting down.
TAACCTGTAATAGTGTAAATCAAGGCAGAATTTAATTTATAAATCTGAATCAAGGGAAACGGGCTATGCCATTGCGTTCGTCTCGGAAAAATATGCGAAATAGAGTCCGAGTTTTCGAAAATCGGAGTCCGTGTGACCCGATTAAGGCCCAACGAAGTTTTCAGAAAATTTCTAAGTAAAAACAGATTTCAAATTCAAACTTGAATTTGGAAAATTGGGCCAGTTTGGGCCAGGCGGGAAAAGTCCCGCCACAGTACCCAAGTCGACAGCCCTGTCGACTTGGGAGTCGACTTGGTCTGACCAAGTCGACAGCCCTGTCGACTTGGCTGTCGACTTGGCTCAGACGAGCAGTCCTGTCTGGTGCACCAGTTTGGGTTTGTGTTGAGCTTGGGGGCCAGATTCGGTTTTGAGGGCTAAGATTGGAACTAGGGTTTAATCCTATGGCCTAAAACACTTGCCTAATCTATAAATAAGACCCTAACCTAGCCCTAAATCATTATTAATCAATCCTACAACTAAACTATGGCAAAATTTTACCTCTCATGGCCTCCACTCTCTTCATAAAATTCCTAAATCAAATTCTCATGAGATTTTCCATGCATACAAGTGTTTTTAGACTTGTATGATCATCATTAGCTTGCATTCAAGTCAAGTTCCTATCTTTGCATCATAAAGAGAGAGTTTTGATCAATTTTGCTTGCATTTTTTTGGGGTTCAATTGGTTGCATAAGGGTTTTCTTACATTTGCTATACTCATTTGAGTCCGCATAAGCATTGTAAGCCCTATTCCTTTCATACTTAAACTTTAAAGTTAAATGTATGATATGCGAGTTTATATGCAAGTTTTCTATGATGTGTTATGCAAGTTTTCTATGATGTGTTATGCAAGTTTTCTATGATGTGTTATGCAAGTTTACTATGATGTGTTATGCAAGCTCATCAAGTTATGTTATGCAAGATTAATATGTAAGTTGTCATATGATATGCAAGTTATGCTATGCAAGTTGATATGCAAGTTGTCATATGTTATGCAAGTTGTGTTATGCAAGTTTGATATGCAAGTTTATCATGTTGTAATATGCAAGTTGATATGCAAGTTTATCATGTTGTAATATGCAAGTTTATATGCAAGTATGTCATGTAGTAATATGCAAGTTGATATGCAAGTTTATCATGTTGTAATATGCAAGTTTATATGCAAGTATGTCATGTTGTAATATGCAAGTTTATATGCAAGTATGTCATGTTATGATTTGCAAGTTTATATGCAAGTATGTCATGTTATGATTTGCAAGTTTATATGCAAGTATGTCATGTTATGATATGCAAGTATGTTATGCAAGTTTGGGTTGAACATTTTGTTCATGCTATCATGTTATGCATGCTTTTGAGGCCTAATGCAAGTATATGAACATATGTACATTTCATATGCCACCATGTTAAACTTGTGGCTTAACACTTTTATGTCATGATTATGCCAAGTTCCCTCTTTCTATCCTTTATGCGCTATTGCGATATGTAAGCGATGGGATTGCGTTTGGGGTTGGGTAAACTTAAAAGACATAAAAATATAAGCTTGGGAATTTACCTATTAAGTTAGGTCTACCCATTGGGAATTTACCTATTAAGTTAGGTCTACCCAATTGCTTGTAAACTTGTAACATGTTTTGGAAACATAATGGATATGACACTTAGAAAATATAAGTGTGACCAACTCGAGGTTGGGTTGAGTTTGTAGCATAAACCTACCCGGAACCGACCGGCTTAACTAGTTGCTACAAACAATAGGACCCAATGTGAGAAGTTGGCCATGTTGTACCTTGAACTCGAGGTTAGACCAAGTTGTGGTGTAAAGCTACCCGGACCCGCCCGGCTTAACTAGTAACCACAACAAGGTCTAATGTGAGAGGTTAAGGCGCATTAAATTAATTAATGCCTCGTGATTAGGGTTAAGTCATGGTCCATTTAATACTTAACCAATTTGGGCTTGGTAGATTAATCAGGGTTAAGTCGTGAACTCGTCGTTACACTTGAACCAAGTTAATCCATGATTAGCAAGAGGGTTAAACCGTACTTAACCCACTAGAAAATCCTAGCAATGGGGGTCCACTCCAGCAGTAATTCCCAGTTGTATCATCAGGACCCTAGGGACTAGGCTAGGGTGGGGGCACGATTACTGGACTAGGAGGTAAGCGACCAAAAGCGACGGCAGATTGGTACGCCGGTGTAGTTCTGGGCGGACTATGGTCGTGCACATAAGTCCGAAGCCGGGGAAAACATGCACGGGTACCCGTAGATCGAGACTGTGCACTCATGTTTATGGTGTCCAGGGGTTGCCACCCTAGGGCTTGATACACCCGACGGGAGACCCTGCACAGTCTGACTACAATCATGTTATTTGGCCGTATTGACACCAACACTTGACGAATTAGGCTTATAGGGAGCCGATCGACTAGACCGTTTGAAGTGGACCTCGTGTTAGGGTCACTTCATGTTATTGGACCTCGTATGAGGGTCACTTCATGTTATTGGGCCAAAGCTTGGGCCAAGGGATCAATACTTGTTTATTTAAGACATGTTAGTTTGCTAGTACACCTGTGGTGCAAAACCTTAATCCTGATTATGCGATGACACCTTTATCTACCTTGTTAGTTAATCACCATGCTAGTATGTTGTTATCCTTATCCTGCTGCTCATACCAGTTAACTTTATCAGTTTACATTGATTGTAGTAGGGCTTACTCAGTCTTTTTGACTGACCTGTTTTCTTTCGCCTCTTTTCTTCCGTTTCCCCCCCCAGGTTCTCAGGGAGGGAATATTGGAGCTTAGCTTGGATTTCTGATTGCTTGCTTCTGGGATTTTAGCTCATGTACGGTCTTGACATGAAGCTAGCTATGGTTATTACCTATTTTGGGGATAGCACTTATGTATTTCAGTTTTCAGATGATGTTGTTTTATCTAGACTTGTCTATTTGGAAAGTTGATATTATGTTGTACCAGACTTGTTTTGAAATGGTTTAAAATCTTCCGCTGTTTTATCTATGTTATTTACTCTGTTTACATATATACATATGTTCTTGTTCTGCCTTGATATATCATTATGCATGTTTACCTGATTCAAACGCCCCTCCAAAGTCGGAGTGCTTGCAAGAGTCACCTTGGCGGAGGTGGGGTGTTACAATACTCATCTGACAATCGCTATTGTAGGTGAACTCAACTAATGGGAGATGCTCCTCCCAAGTCACTCCAAAGTTTAGGATCACAATCTAAATAAATCCTCGAGAAACTTGTTAGCCCTTTTAGTTATCCATCTATCTGAGGGTGATAGGCGGTGCTAAGTCGTAACTGAGTTCTTAGTGCCTCCTGCAAGCTTGTAACACCCCAGAATTTTAACGACACTAAAGAGGATGAATTAAAGAGTAATTAGTGTGAAATACACTATTAACAATGAACTAAGGAAAACTTAATTTAATATTCATAATTAAGTAAAATGGACTATGCCACTGCGTTCGTCTCAAAATTCTGGTCAAAATAGGCACCTGGTTTGCATAAATCGGACACCGTATGAAGAAGTTATTAAGGTTTGAAGTTTGTATATGCACAGGAAGACTGTATATATATATATATATATATATATATATATAAGTTCAGAAATTCAAAAATGGGTCCAAAAATTGAAAATTCGGTTCAAAATTTGAATTTTGGGAAGGCGGCAGATTCTCCGCTCAGGTGGGTCTACCCACTCAAAGGGGGGTCGACCTACCCAAAGAGGGCTTGACCCACTCAAAGGGGGGGTCGACCCGCCGCTAACAATTCGGGGCAAAATACTTCGTTTTGTATCTGGACACCTTTCTGAGCAAGATTCATTGAACCCTAGGCTATGTAAAGGACCTTAGACCTAGGTTTTATTCATCTAAAAATAATGTGACAGCGAAGCTCTGCTGCAGCGAAAATTAAAATGGCCTTTCTTATTCTAAATCAATTCAAAGAAGATTATACATATTCGAAGATTGCTACAACAAATTCAGCGATGACTACAATAAGTAGCATGTTCTTTGCAGTAATTTGGATCCATTTCCTTAGATCTATTCACTGCAAGTTCATGTTATTTTTAGATCTAAATATTTAAATAGTAATCTTGATATGTATGTAAAATTGGATCTTGAATCAGCGCCTAATCAGTTCTATTATGACATAGCTATCAGATCTGCTTTTATATGTTCATACCGCCACCATGTTAAATCTTGTCATAATATGCTTACTCAGTTTATGCCTAATTCCATCAGTTTATTATTGATTCGTTATTATGCATGTTCTCGATTCTCTTCTCTCCCTCTTTTCCCTTTTTTATTTTTTTTATAGCCAGGCTACCTTCGAGCCTAGGCCTAACGCTAAAAAAAATGCAAACGTGCGAAAATTGGGAATAATGGGTAAAGACATAATTTGGGGCATAATTGATATTGGAAAATATGGATCTAAATTTGGGCATAAATTTGGAAATACACGAATATTGGTTTGGGGGCATATATCTTGTTGGATAATATGAATTTAGGCATACGTTGGAAAACATAATTTGAGCATAAATTGGGACATGTGTAAGTAGTAATTTGGGATATAAATTGGGAGGTATGTGAATATGAATTTTAGGCATACATTGGAAAATATGCAAATATGGATTCAGGTATAACTTGTATTGAAATGGATGAATATGGACTAGGGACATAAATTGGAAAATGTGTAGATTTGGGCATAACATACATATATATATATATATATATATGTATATGTATATGCCTTGACTTATAACTTGGAAAAAAAGAGAGCATAAGGTGCATAATTAAATGGTGAATTGAAAAAGGGTGTAAAAGTCTATGATTTGAATAGTGAATTGGGCACATAATTAAATATGGGGAAAAAGAGAAATAATCACCTATAATGACATAGGTAGATTTGGATAAAAATGGAAAGTCTAGTAATTACAATTAGGAATTGTAATTGCACTTATGACACGAGGTTAAGTTGCATTAGTGGTGGAAGCCTGCACGGATCCCACCGGCACATCTAGCAGCCACTATTGTTGAACCTAATGTGAGAGGTCTAAGTGTTCAAATACAAATTGGGCTAAGACATGAGGTTAGACCCAACTATGGAATAAGACTGCCCGGACCCGACTGGCATATCCAGCATCCACATGTTGTAGGCCTAATGTGGGAGGTCTATCCCATTATAACCATAATTGGACATGGTAATGAATTGGACTATCTGACCTAATTTAATCCAAAAGGATTGTATGATTATGAACTTAAGTTAGGGATTAAGTAGAATTGGATGGGTAGCGGGTGGGTTAAGTAAATAGAGGGGGTGGGTAATATTTACATATAGACCCACGAACTTAACCCAATAAGGTTATGTAATTAAAGACACTTAGTGGTATACATAACCGGTGGAAAATATAATAAAGTTATGTAATTAAAGACACCTTATAGGGTAAGCATAATCTATAGAAATAATAGAATTAGATATGTGTAATAACCTGCTAAGTAAACAATGATAAGTTGTAGTGACGGTGTAAATTGAATTTATGATAAAATGAGAAAGAATGAGGAAACCTTGTAAAATAAATAAGCTATATTTAATCATAAATGGTAAGTGACATGTTAATTAGGAAACATGTGAATTAAGATATACTTAATAACGTATTAAGGAGAACATGTTATTGTAATGATGTAACCAAGCAAGAATATAAAACAGATTGTGGATTACAGACCTTGGGCCACAATATAGAGAATAACATGTTGTAGGCTTATTAATAAACTTGAATGGATTAAGTTATATGATTGAAATTAATAAGAAAAAGAAACTTGGTAAATTGGAATAAGAATTCAATATGAACAGAAATAACCAAGTTAAATGGGAACCAGGTGAGGTAAGGCAAGCCGAAAAAGAATGTTTTAGACATAGGGTCTACCAACATATTAAAGAAAGGCGCTTGGACCAGTCCGTATGTTTGAGGGTGAATAAGTGTTATAAGACATGAGGGGAGCGCACATTCATCTGATTGTTATGACGGCTCCAAAGGACTGGAAGGGGAAGCATGCGGCTTCCTGAAGTACGTAAGGTGCTCTTAGTAGTCCTCTGTGCGGTGACAAATGTTTTAGGCTGTACTCGCAAAGGTTGTTTCTGCACGTAACTACAAGGTGGGTGGACCTTGACTGCAGATGTAGCTATGCAGTCAGAATGCTGTGAGGAGGTGACACCAGGGTGATTCGACGGTTGCCATAGGAGGAGGTAGAGAGGGTCACGACCAATAAGGATAGTAGACCATCGGATATCCATCATCGACAGCTAGCGAGATGCGAAAAGACAAGAGCTAAACCCAAGATATCATTTCACCTTTCACTATTGAGTTACGGGGTTGAGGGTAGACGCCACATGGATGTTTAGATTGGTTGTATTAGGGGCAGCCATTTAGCTCTTGTAGTCTTTACTAGTTGAGGGAGGGTCCGAGGTGGGGCTATAGCCACCATGGAAAACAGATTCGAAGAATATCTATATTTGGAGGCACTTAAAGGCGGCCTGTATAGGTATGGAAAAGCTCCCAGCTGAGTTCCTTATTTCTTCTTTAGCCCTGCCACGGAACTCGGTTGTAATGGCTCGGGTTTCGCCTGGACCCAATCGATCGCAAAATCGACTAAGACCGTTCAAAACCCGAATACGTTAACTCTGGGAATACAACACATTAGAACAACAACAGAATTTTATAAAACATCATAATAATGTTACATCAGAGTACATAATATATCAGAGTACATTGAACACAATACAATGGAAGATTTAAATTACAATAAATTAAATACAATAAACAGCGGAAGACTTCTATGCTCTGGACACAGCTTTAGGCTTCGATCCAGAATCCTGCTCAAGAGATAAATATCTGCAAAAAGCTACTCGACTGCCCGTGTGAAAAAGAGGGCACCCAAGTTTGCAAAGTGAAACAAACTACGAGTCAGTCATGGGACTGGTGTGAGAATTCTTAACTAATATAACTAATAGAAATAAGGCAAATCCAAGGACCATGCCGCTAACGCGGAACGAGTTTTATTCCAATGGATTACCGGTGCATAAATTAAAGTAAATCGTTAAGCAACGCAATGCTTTTTAGAAAAATGGAATCATCATAAGACTCAAGTCCCATCACACAGTGCAACACAAACCAGAGGATAGAGTTTTACCTTATAATGATTAAACATGCTTGGTACGATAAAAACAAATTTGATATTATTATTAGTGTATATATGTTTTAAAAAAATCTCAAAGTAAATGTATCAATCATAGGAAGCATAGCTACCATATACTATGCCTCCATACTAGTAATACAATCAAGTCCGTAAGGTCGTATTGGGAATTGGGTTTCCATCATGAGTCAAGGCTAGGAACGATCTCCTTACCGATTTGAGACACTCTAGCTAATATCTCAGGATCCCCCGCAGTGAACCCTTGGAAAGCTGCAGGGCCGATTCGCACATACGATTTTGCGAATTAGTTATTCCTGAACACACGTTTCCCGGTCCTATAGGACCTAATATCCGAGGCGCCTCATTCCATCATCCGCATAAGTAAAATGCCAGGTCGTGTAAAACCCAAACACCACTTCTAGCTAGAAAGAAACGTGCTGCTCTCCATGCGTTCCATTGCTCCGTTTTAGACTCAACCGGGTTGTGAGGCTCGTGAAGCTACATTATACACAAAGCTACGCCTGAACAGACCGTGCTTTGATCATCATCCACAAGGCTTATTTTTCAACAAAAGCCCTAATCATTTGCATCTTGGCGTGCCACATTGTCAGTCTGTATCATACCATTGATTCCTACCAATATATAACCTCTAAGCTTGTACGTCTCAGAGAAGGGTGTTAAATGTCTCAGAGAAGGGCCGGTCTGTTCTGGGTCTGAACGAAACCGGAGGCATCTTATACCTCGCATATCCGAACAATCAACAAGTAGTCTAGACGGCCACCATTGTAGCCCCTTCAAGGTAGCTACTCCAATAATGAGCGTCAATGGTAACTCATCCATTCGACGTGAAGATCGTCGGTCTTCAATCACCGTCTTCAACTCTTTGACTTAGATCGACGAATAATCATTTGAAATGAGATTGAACTCGGACCTTTCAAATGATTCTCGCGTATATATCATTTCAAATCATTTTTTATCGTTAATATTAGTTTATAACGATTAATCTCTGTTTTTATTTATATAAAAATAATTGAATTTTATTTAACAACACTTCATGTCAATAGGCGACCCTGGCGCTGTTTTCACCCAAATTTGTTTTTCAAATTTATCTAAATCTAACTGTTGGATTTTAACACAATTCATATCGTTGGAAAGATCTTCCCAAGGCGAACCTAACAGTTTCAGTTTTGGGAGAATCCGACGGTCGGATATTTCAGTATAATCATTTAAAAGTACAATTCCAAAATGCGAACTACCACGCTCGATTCGTTAAATTTTGATTTATATATATATAATTCCTTCTTCCATTTCATTATTGTGATTATCATAACAAGTAAAGAACACTTGGTTTCATAACATTTTGATATATAACATAACACACAATAATGTTTATTTTATTCCCATACACAACCTATACATAACAATGTATATTTTTCTTTTACCCTTCCATTCACACAAAAATGTATTTTTCGTGTATCATTCCAATTTAACAAAAATGAAGATTTTGTGTCATTTAAATTTTCTAACAAAAATGCAATGCATTTTGGTGTCAACCTCAATTCTACAAAAATGAATATATTTTGTTTGTTTAATTTCAATGTAACAAAAATAATAACTTTGTTATTCTTTCAATGCCAAGCAAAAATAATAATTTTGTTTATATCTTTCAATGCAAAACTAAAATGATAATTTCCTGTCAATCTTTTCTTATACAAACAAAATGATGATCTTGTGTTTTAATCTTTTCACATGAAAATTTCATATCTTTAATTCTTTTTAATGAAATCAAATTCATTAAAATGTAAATTTCCATCGTTATGACTTCCATTGAAAACCTATTTACATAAAAATGTAAATTCCACTTCTAAATTCTTTTGATGAAAATCTATTTACATAAAAATGTAAATTTCACTTACTTTAAATCTAATTACATGAAAATGTAATTTTCTTCTTTAAATCTTAATACAATAAAAATGTAAATTTTCTTCTCAGTCTAATACATAAAAATGTAATTTTTCTTTTTAATCTAATTACATTAAAAATGTAACTTTTCTTTTTACATTAAAAATGTAACTTTTCATTTTAATCTAAATTACATTAAAAAAATGTAACTTTTCCTTTTTTATCTAAATTACATTAAAAATGTAACTTTTCTTTTTAATCTTAATTACATTAAAATGTAACTTTTCTTTTTAATCTAAATTACATTAAAAATGTAACTTTTCCTTTTTAATCTAAATTACATTAAAAATGTAACTTTTCCTTTTATGATGAATTCTTCCTTTTATTTCTTTTATTTACATTAGAAAAATGTAAATTCTATTTCAATGTTGAATTCTACTCTTTTAATTACAGTGTAAAATCTCCTTTTTAATTACAATGTAAATTGTAATTAACATTATAATGTAAAATTCTTATCTTTAATTACAATGTAAAATCTCCTTTTTAATTACATCAAAAATTGTAATTAACAAAATAATGTAAAATTCCTATCTTTAATTACAATGCCAATTCTTATCTTTTTAATTACATTAAAAATTGTAATTAACATTACAATGTCAAAATCTTTCCTTTTTATTACATTAAAGATGTAATTAAGATTACCATGTAAATTCTATTTCTTCTTATTACATTAAAACGTAAATAATTTAGCAGCGTCAAAATCTAATCTTTTAATTACATAAGAATGTAATTTTAATTTCAATGACAAAATCTTATCTTTTTAATTAATAAAAATGTAATTTTTATTTTTTAAATTGCGGTGTCAATCATGTTCATTTCTAATTTAACACATAACGTCAATTCTAATTTAATGCATAACAGTGCAAATAATGTCATTTCTAATTTAATACATAACGGAGCAAATATTCATTTTCTGATTAACACATGATGGTGTAAATATTCATTTTCTAAAAAGATGTAAATTTCTTTTCATAAACAAACAAATTATCTTTTTACATTTAACAAAACAAAGACAAAAATGATAACTTTGTACATTTACAAATAATGACAAAATGATGTCTTTGTATATTTACAAAATAATGACAAAATGATGTCTTGTAATTTTTTTCTTTCAACTAAAATCAATGAAAAATGTAATTTTTATTATTTCAACTAAAATCAACGTTAATGTCATTACTTTCTTTTTAACAAAAATGATACTTTTGTTCTTATTTTCATTACACACAAAAATGAAACTTTTTGTCTTATTTTCATTATACACAAAAATGAAACTTTTCATTAATAAACAAAAGTGATTTCTATTTATTAATACACAAAGGTAATTTCTTTCATTATATTTGCAAACAAAAGTGAATTTCATGTACTTATAAACAAAAGTGAATTTCATGTATTTACAAACAAAAGTGAATTTCATATACTTACAAACAAAAGTGAATCATGTATTTACAAACAAAAGTGAATTTCATGTATTTACAAAAAAAAGTGAATTTCATGCTTTACAAACAAATGTCAATTTCTATTTACAAAACAAATGTAAATATTGTCACTTTTCTTTTTTACAAACAATGTAAATAATGTTTGAAATCTTTTGTTTATGTTCTTGCATTACAACATAATAAAAGAAAATGAATTGTTTTTATTAAATTTACACAACAACGTCATACCCTTTTTATTAACAAAGTTACAATAAAGTTAAAATCTTTTTATTAATAAAGTTAACATCTTTTTTATTTATAAAAACAAAGAAAATGAAAACTTTTTTATTAACAAACCAAATTACAACATTTAATTAACAAAACAAAGTTACAACTTTGAGTTGCAAACAAAGTTACAACTTTGAATTACAAAGTTGAAATCTTTGTTCATATAAACAAAAGTAAACTTTTTTTAATTTAAACAAAAGTAAAATCTTTTAATTTAACCAAAAGTTAATTCCTTTTTATTTACAAACAAAGGTGGAAAATTTTCATTTTCAAAACAAGGATTAAAACTTGTTACACACTGATTCAAAATAAAATTCATATCTTCAGCTTTAATTACAACCATCACATACAATTACAAACAATCAATTTTGATTTTAATCTATAAACAAAAAAAAGGAATTCTGGTTTTACAAAACCAGATCTATCACATACGAACAGTACAATCAGTCACCAATCACAAACAATAAAATTTAAGTACAACAATCTCAGATGCGATTATATAAACATGTATTTATGAAATTCAATCAACAAGGAATAAAATTAAATTTTCAAAAATAGAAATCTCACATATAAATGATAATGTTTTAACTAACAAAACATATATAATCAAATGGACAATTTTCTAGGTAAAAACAATGCATGTTTTTAATCATTTCTAATATACAATAAAAATGTAAATTTTTATTGTTAAACAAATTTCAACCATTCCTATGTTCATATCTGACAAATAAAAAGATGGTTTTTATTTTCAAAACCTTGTCTACATTTCTAGTGCCAAATAAAAAAGTATTTATCTGTCATAACATTTTCTAGGTTTAACATGACAAATAAAAATAATATTTTTATTTGCATACTAATTTTACATTAAACATGACAAATAAAAATGATAATTTTATTTTGTTGACAAATCTAATTCAACAAAATGATGTTTTCGTTTTCATGCAAATCTATTTCAACAAAAGGATATTTGTTTTGACAATAATCTAATTCAACCAAAAATGATATTTTGTTTTGACACTAATCTGATTCGACCAAAAATGATATTTTGTTTTCATACCATCTATTTCAACAAAAATGATGTGTTGGTTTTCATACAATCTTTTCCAACAAAATGACAATCTTATATTTTACTTTTCTAATACAATAAAATATCATATCATCGTAACAACATCTAACAATTTAAATCAAATCACGTACCTGCCAGAATTTCTAAACACTATAATAATTAATTTATTTTTAATTATCGAAAAAGAAGTCTCACCGATGGTTTTAATTCTGAACAGATCAGATTTGAATTTTCTCCAAATTCTGGTTTGCTCCTTTTCAACTTTGGTCTGTTCTGTGTTGTAGAATAGGATCCCACGATTCCAATGCTTCGAATGGCACTTAGTTCTGAGGATATATGAATAAGTTATGGTGGTTTAAAGATTTCATTATTATTGTATAAATAATTTCAGATTTAAATAAATATTATTAACCTAATTTATTTCTACCGTTAATCCTTCAGATCCAAGGGCCGCTGTTTTCTCTTCCTTCATCCTCGTTGGCCTGGAAACAACGCGACTCATCCTCCAACTTTAGGGTTTTCCATCGCTGTTGCTACCCCGCGTCGGACTTCAATCGGGCAACACCACCTCGTTCATCGACCTCCCCTCTCCCCATGGTGGCGGCGGCTCGGCACCCGAGGCCCCACCGTCTCCTGGAACACTCCGCGAACAAGTAGCGTTTACGCTCTAAAATTCCCCAAATTATTACGCAATACTTGAACTCGTTCGTATCATAATGAAGATCAGTCTTAGCTCATTGATTTTCGTATTAATAACACTTGAATTGGTTCACGAATTTGACAAGATTTAAAGGAGAAGTCCGGAGCGCCTCAACCATTGATAGCTTAGACTAGCGGCTGTGTATAAGATAATTAGGGTTCAGGTATAATGGACCGTATACCAATGGTATTTATACAGTATATTTCATATTATTTAATTATTAAATTCAAAGAAAAAGCCTGTTACTCTATACGAGCTCCAAATCCAGCCTAACGAAAGTTGACCCTAGGCAACTACCCCGTCGCGGACACAATGGAACATGTTTCGTAACCCAGTTGGGGTAACACGATATGTTTTTCTTTAAATTTAATTAAAAATCATTTAATTATTAAATTTGATTGTACAATTTAATTTACCCGGGCCGCATACTGACTCTAAAAATTACAGAAAAATTATTTCTATGTTTTAATGATACAGTCCTAACAAAAATAATTTGGTCGAATTCCGAGACCGTTTGAAAAATGGCCTTTTGCAAGTCGATTAAATTTAACTGAAATTGACAAAACACGTTTTCCTTTGCCACACTCAAATATTAATTCGAAAAATTCTAGAAAATTAAACTTAACAATAATTTGACATTTCGGTTCCAACAAAAGTGGTTTCGTCGAAAACAGAGGTCGTTTGCAAAATGGCTATTTTTAAGGGCTATATATTATATTAAAATATATATAAATTCTATAGCGACTTTTCTTAATTTTAAACTGGACATAACTTCTAATTTATAAAGTGAAGTTCAGATTTTTCACATTCATTAGAAAGATATAGTTAAACATATTTAAATATTTCTGGTTTCGCTCAATCCTAATTTATTTTGAATCCTGTACAATCAGTCAAAGTTCAAATTCAAATTTTCAAACTACAGCGCTGTTTCAAACTCCTTTTATAATTAAATTTATTAGTTTTAACTTCTATTAAAATAAATTTAGTCGTTATTATTTAAAATAAATTATTTTAAATATATAAAAATTCATTAAAATTTCTGAAATAAAAATTTTAAATTGGACCCAAAAATCTGGGTTGTTACATCGGTGCACATTAGAGGACGTGCGATTGAGGCATTGAGCTACAATTACAGTACATACATGGGACAGTTTAGATACATGCGTATCTGCTCTGGGTGGTGTATCGTAGACTAGAGGGCATTATGCTGATAAGGAATCTGATTCGATCGATGGTGGCAGTCTATACGCTTACGTAGCATAGTAATGATGGATATATGCGGAACGCAACATTTTATATAGAGATCCGTATGTCACTCCAGCATAGGATGACGGACTTCGTTCATTACGGTGGAGACCATGCGAGTGGGGTACCATGGGATGTATCTCAATATTGAGGGGTAGATACATATATTATATTAGGTGAATCCATGGAAAAGTAAATGGGTACAATGCGCGTATAAGTCTTGAGTGCCATTAACCCAAGTAACCTAATAATCAAGAAAATGTAATGGAACGGTATTAGTAGGGATCATTCTACTTCTGATATACTGGTATCTGCGCGGTGCAGAGAAATGTATTTAAGAAGAGAAATATATTCTATTCATCTTATCTTGCTCAGTTCACACTTTATTATTGTTACCGTTATCTTGTTCTTCCAGTTTTACATATACCTGCCATGATACTTTTATTTATTTATATTTAAAAGTAACTAGACTTTCCAGACTTTATGTCTGGCCCTTTTTGTTTCCTCTTCTCTCTCTTCCGTTCCCCCTAGGTTCTCAGGGTGGATGTGCTTAGATTGATTTGAATTCTTTTAGCTTAGCTTGGATTTTGGATATAGATGTATCGCTTTGACTTCTGGTCAACTCTCTTATGGCTTCACACAGAATTATGGTTTTATGCTTTAGCACTCTGATATTTTTGGCAAGACAGATTATAAATGTAATTAGTTACTATTGATGTAAACTCAGTATTTGGGACCATAATGTTTTGATTTAGATAAAGTTTTTTTTAGTTTTTAATTCCACTGCTATTTTATATGTCTGTCTTGTGCTATTATGTTCTTGTTTACCTATAACGCTTCATGGAACTTAATGCATTCCCTTAGTGAGTGACATTAACGGATGTGGGGCGACACAAAGCTCCTCCAAAACTCACTCGTAAAGATAGGGTCATTGTCAATAATAATACTAAAGATTACCCCATAAGTCGAACGATCTCTCTAAGGTATACTGATGCTAACCAAGTTACTGTCCTCCTACTCTAGACTGGGATAAAGTGAGCAATCTTTTAGTCATTCTGTCTATTATAACCCATACATTGATGTTTCCCTTCCTCGATCTGGAAAAGCCATTAATAAAATCCATAGAGACGCTCTCTCGTTTCCACTGTGGAATACCTAAGGGCTGAAGCAATCTGCTAGGTTTCCTGTGTTCAGCCTTTACTTGTTGGCAAGTCAAACATCGGGCCACAAACTCTGCAACGTTCTTCTTCATATCTGTAGTGACCCGCAAATCCATAATATCAGAGTTGACTATATACATCATACGTCCAACCCAAATATCACGAAAATACGAATCATTTTTTTAGAAGAAAAAGGTAGAAGAAGAACAACAATAACAAAAAAGAATCTCACATCGCAGCGGAACAAAATATAATATATCATATCTTTTGAAATACAAGATTTCAACTATATAACATACACTGATCAGAGTACAACACTTACAACACAGCGGAACAAAACTCTATATAACTAACGCTGAAGCCTCCTACTCCAAGCTCCTTTAGATAGATCTGTAAAATCCTGAACTGCTCAACTGCCCGTATAAATTTAGGCACCCAAGAGTTTAGGTAGAACAAAACAAAATAAACTCCAGGTTAGTCATGAGACTGGTATGAGTAAACAGTTTTAAACAGTTTCAGAAAACTAAATGATACCTCATAAGACCACGCCGTATAACACGGAACGGGTTTTTCCTTATGAGAATCCAAACACTTGATTTAACTTTCAGAATCCTTTTGAAAGGAATGATAATCTTTATATCAAAACTCTTTTTATATTATAATAATGTCTAAATCAAGTAGATAACAATCTAGTGGAACGTTTGCATCTCACGTTCCACATATATAATATACAATCATAAATCGCGGGCACTTATTGGATATTTGATTTCCAACTACGACAAGGTATGGAACCACCTGCCGCTTGTATATCTCTAGAGGAGAATATACTGAGTTCAACAAGAACATCTTGCAACTCAGCCACACATGACCGACCACTCATTTCGCTTGAGTGTATCGAATGTATATCACCAACGGTTGGGATCAGCAACCATTTCCCGAATGGGACAGCATCAACAATAGATTTTTAGAAGTAAATGAAACTCAAGATCAGGTGATTATACACCCTAATAGGTGCGACCTACATAGCCATGCTGCCTACCCGATTTCTATCATTTACTGGTTGATGAGGCTTGAGGTTATGCTTTATCATCACATCAGATTCACTTCGAATGCCACATTGTCAGATCCATCGAAAATCACTAATTGACGTCTACAACAGTACATTACGTGTTATCTAAAGAAGTTTCCTTCTCTGCTTCCACTGTTGGTATGGTTGAAGAAATCAATGTACGCGACCTTTCCAGAAATACTCTGTCAGACATTCATCCATACAAGTCATCCAGGAACAGGATGAACCGAAGGCACTATTCAGTACATCCATCTTAGGCACTGTTATCTAAGACTTATACAATATCCCTTGCACTTTACTCCGTCTTCAATTTTCTTTGACATATATGATTCGCAATACTTATGCCAATACAGAGTGGTTCTTTGGATAATAATCCAACCGGTCTATCCATATTGATAACGATCGTCAAAAACTTCGATAGTCTGTGATTTAACTATCGAATAAAAACAAGTGTTTTGATAGTCGATGATTTAACTATCGAAGAAAACAAGTGTTCATCCAATTATCAAACAATCACTGAGCCCTTAATTAATATTCCATTAATTAAATCACTTCTCTATTTCTTTATCAATATTTGTTAACCAAATATTTTCAATAACCATATTGGCCTTTTACGTTACTTGGAAAACATTTCCGAATATCGCCTTCCTTTATTTTCTAAACTTTAGAAAATATATGCTATTTATAATTGGAAAATATTCCAATTACTTATCTCTTTTCCGATCTCGTTTATTTCTATACTTAGGAAATATTCTTTATTATATTTCCAAGCTTACACTTATTTGGGTTAAAATGGATGTTTTGTAAAACATCGTTACGACAACCCAAATACTATATTCAACTAACTCTTATCCAACATTGATTTTCGAGCCTGAAATCTTACTATTTATTTGTCTATAATGAAATCAATCAAGTTGGGATATAACAACCTCTCAGACCTTGACTGAATAACATTTATAACGTCAAAACAGATATGACTACTTGCTCGAATAATCAATACCATACAACTACTTATTCACTTTTAAACACGTATATGCTTTCTCTTTCTATTCTTACGGGATTTTATTCCTAGTCTTCCTTTACGATTTTACTATTCTATTCTTTAGTTTGTTTTCTTATCGACTTCTATACATATTGATATATAGATTCTAGTTATCAAATTTATTAAAAATATTCTAACTCTTTAAATTTTCGGAAAAATTTGCCATAACCTCCTTTGTACCGGGAGCATCGGGATATTTCAAATAGCCTCCCATGGCCCTCACCAATCCAAAAGAAAAAGAAAAAGCCAAGCGGCTTGCCGATACGGCGCATAAAATCTCATATATGAATTAAATACGTACCTTCTTGTCGAGCACTCTATCTATTTCACTTCTATACTTTATTCCAAACCTGTCTCATGTATATCCATACATTTCTAATTCATTTCAACTTAATCCAATCGTTTTAACTCAGTTCGTTAATTGATTTGCAAATTACTGGTTTGCCTATTTCACCTTCATATTTGAGTATAACATGTTCAAATATATTTTAACTTACTTATAAACCAAATCTAATTCTATTTTTAAGCTCGTTTCCTTATCGACTTCTATATTCAAATTCCAATTCTATTCTATTTGTATTCACTTTCAAATTCCATATTCAATTCTATTTGAATTGTCTTTATTCTCTTTATTCAAATTCTATATTCAAATCCTATATTCAAATCTATTTGAATTTTCTTTATTTAAATTTCATTTTAATTATATTTGAATCTTCTGTATTCAAATTTCAAATTCAATTCTATGCATTATTTATAAACAACGCTTATAACTTCACTTAAAATCCCACATTATATATTTATAAACAAAGTTTATAAATTCAATTCAAATCCCACATTTTAATTTATAAACATAGTTTATAAATTCAATTCAAATCCCACATTTTAATTTATAAACAGCGTTTATAAATTCAATTCAATTCAAATCCCACATTTTAATTTATAAAGAGAGTTTATAAATTCAATTCAAATCCCACATTTTAATTTATAAACAAAGTTTATAAATTCAGTACTCGCTTTATATATATTCAAAACAAGTTAATATTTTCTATAGTTCATTAAAAATTCAAATTCTATTTATAAAAATAGAATTCCCTTTTTAAATCTCAATTATCCTTTTTCGATATTTTTATAAATCAATATTCAATCCCTAGTGATATTTAAATACCCCAAACAGTCAGTTATCAAATCACGGGATTTCTAACACATTATATATGATAGTATATATGAATAAACAGATAATAATATTTTTGAGGAATCCTGTTGGATTCTGTGACGACCCCAAATCCCGTACCGACGGTGACAAGGGTAATCTTTGGAATATAACACATAAACAGATAATTGCAGAACAGAAATAAATACACCAGATAATGAACAATAGAAGATACTGGATAAACGTAATCATCATAGTTACACAGTATACAGGATCATACTTAGTACAAATACAGTTCAGCTATACATAAATGTCTACAGCGGAAAACAAACATAATGTACAATAGGAGCTGAACA
Source organism: Allium sativum (assembly GCA_030737875.1). Classification (NCBI taxonomy): domain Eukaryota; kingdom Viridiplantae; phylum Streptophyta; class Magnoliopsida; order Asparagales; family Amaryllidaceae; genus Allium; species Allium sativum. The sequence continues at coordinate 6,910,920 of CM060919.1, read as the reverse complement.
TCATAAAAAGAGATAAATAATAGAATCCATCTTCAGCTCCAGCTATCCAGAAAGAGCCAGCTAAACCTGAATACAAGGCTGCCCGTGTAGAAAAAGGGGCACCCGAGTTTGAAAGTGAAACATACTACGAGTCAGTCATGGGACTGGTATGAGAAATCTACTCCACACATTTAAAATATGGCTAATCCCAGGACAACGCCACTTTCGTGGAACGGGTTTACTCCATCGGATTGCCAGTGCTTCAAAACAAATAGATCTTTTAAACATCGCAATGCTTTTTTATAAAAATGAAGCCATTATAAGACTCAGTTCCCATCACACAATGCAACGCAAACCGGAGGATTACCTTATAATGGCCAAAATATGCTTGATACGAATAAAACAAAAGCATTTGATATTACTACTAGTGTTTATATGTTTCAAAAACAATTTCAAATCATAACTATCAATCATAGACGACATGAGCGTCCCATGCCACTATGTCGCCAAATATAGGTATACAATCAAAACCGCACAGTCACGTATTTGGAAATTGGATTTCCATCATGAACCAAGGCAAAAGATAGTCCTTACCAACTTCGAGACAATCTAGCCCATGTCTCAGGGTCAGAGCGCATCGACCCTTGGATCGTCAGGGCCGGTCCACCTATGTGTGTTAAAATTCCTGAACACTACGTTTCCTGCCCTATGGGGCGTAAATGAGCCAACGAATGACTCCATCGGTCCCGGATCGACCGATATATCCGAGACGCCTCGCTATCCATCATCCACATAAGTAAAATGTCAGGCCATGTAAAAACACTGACACAACTCCTAGCTAGAAAGAAACGCATGCCCTCCCTGAGGTCCTTCTCCCGTTTCTGGTTCATACCGGGGTGTGAGGCTCGCGAATTCACGTTATACACAAAGCTACGCCACACAGGCGGTGCTTTGATCATCAATCACAAGACTTTGCTTTTCAACTGAAGCCCTGATCACTGCATCTTAGCATGTCACACAGGCAATTCACACCATGCAACTGATGGCTATCAATCACACAGAACAAATTCCAATGTTAGACACACAATCCATTTACAAGTCCGTTCTGGGTCTGAACGAAACCGGAGGCACTATATACCTCGCAAACCCATCGATCTCCACTTACGTCTGAACGATAACCACTCATTATACATATTTCGGGATGCCTCCCAATCAGGACATCAATTACCATCCAAACGAGGTGAAGATTTCCGGTCTTCAACCACCGTCTTCATCTTCGATTTCTTATCGTCGATTCAGTTATTCAGAATGGGATAAACCCGGTCTTTCTGAGCAACTCGCGTATATAATAAACACGTGCTACACAAACACTGCATACACATCATTTCAATTCATTAGTCACTAACCGTCAATCAGTAAGAGAACGATTTCCCAAATATTAACCCCGAAGGCCGAAACCAACATCAGATCAAAATCCAGGAAACCATTCGACTTAGCTAACCTTCAGTTAATTTCTAAATTTCACATCCATATCGTTTATAATATTTTATAACAATTTATCGCTATTTTTATTTTTTTAAAATAGCCAATTTATTCAAACGACGCTTCGGGCCATAACGCGGCCGTGGCGCTGTTTTTCTTCAGATTTGATTTACACATATCTGAAAATCTAACCGCTGGATCTTCACAAAATTTATATCATTAGAAAGATCTTTTCAAAACGAATCCAACGGTTCCAGTTTTAGGGAAAATCCGACGGTCGGATCTCCCGGTACAATCGTTTGAAGTTTCGATTTCAAAATACGAACTACAGCGTCGTTATTCGATTTAATATAATTATATATATATATATATATATATATAAATATAATCGATTCTGGCGCTGTTTTTCTTCAGATTTGAATTAAACATTCCAGACAATCCAACCGTTGGATTTTTACAAAGTTGGTGCCGTTGGAAAGATATTTCCAAAGTGAACCCAACGGTTGCGGTTTCGGGAAAATCCGATGGTCGGATCTCCCGCACTAATCGTTTGAAGTCACGGTTTCAAAATACGAACTGCAACTTCGTTATTCGATATATTTCAATTCTATATATAAATATATATATCGATTCTTTGATTTCAAAACTACATGATTTTCATACTTTCGATAAAAATGATATTTTTATCTAACTGTCTTCTATTTCAAAACTTCACTATTTTTAACAATTCGTGTATACAGTAAAAATGTGATTTTTATTGTAAAACGATTTATTTCAAAACACGACTATTTTATATAGTTAATATAGGTGATAAAAATAGGATTTTTATTATAAAACAATTTATTTCAAAACCAGATTATTTTGTATAGTTCATATTGATGATAAAAATAGGATTTTTATTATAAAACAATTTATTTCAAAATATGAATACCATTCAACACATGAATTTCAATCCAACGAATGAATTTCGATTCAACACATGAAGGTTTTCTATAGTTTATATATATAGATAAAAAGGTGATTTTTATATTTAAAACACGAATACCATTCAACACATGAATTTCTATTCAACGAATGAATTTCGATTCAACACATGAAGGTTTTCTATAGTTCATATATATAGTTAAAAAGGTGATTTTTATATTTAAAACAATTTATTCAAAACACGAATACCATTCAACACATGAATTTCAATTCAACGAATGAATTTCGATTCAACACATGAAGGTTTTCTATAGTTTGTATATATAGAGTAAAAATGTGATTTTTATCGTTAAAACAATTTATTCAAAACACGAATACCATCCAACACATGAATTTCTATTCAACGAATAAATATAGTTTCAACAAATGAAAATAATTCTAACACATGAATATTATTCAAAATTTCGGCAGCATAACGGCAGGGTAGTTAAAACCGGGACCGTCCCTAGTACGGCTCCTCGCTCTACCTTAAAGCCTCGCAGCTTTTGACAATAGGGAATCATGCATCTAGTTCGCACGCAGGCGGCATGTATATTTTTTTCATTTCCACAAACTAATCCTATGTGGTTTCAACCAAATATTTCTCAACCACAAACGGGTATTTTTCAACCACAATCAGTCAATTTCAACCACAAATAAATTTCAATCAACCATTTGCTATCAATCAATTTTCACACCAATCACAACCAATAAATATCGTCCATGGTTTGTGGACGAGGGGCGTATATATATATATATATAGCATTTCACTTCTATTTCAACACATATATAATTTTTACAACGCATATACAACTTATACATCGAGCGTACAACTTATACAACGCTTATACAAGAGGTGTACAACGCTTATATAACTCATACATCGATTTTATAATTTATACATCGTCAGTTTCCATATCGTTTATAAATTATAAATCTCACATTGGGTTCCACTCCACCAAAAATAGTAGAAGGCTCAGAAAAATATGTGGTCTCTTCTAAAATGTAGAAGACGTCCACACGAGTCCACTATCTCTTGTTTCACTGAATTTCGTCAAGAAACGAAAAAGATATGATTTTTACAATGAAATCAAAAATGGTAGCGCTTTAATGTGATATAATATATAAAATAGTTTTAACGGCCGTTACCCTCTAAAATCGTTCGAACCTAGGTCTTCGATTTGCGCTCGATCCGTTCAGTTTGAGGATGATCAGATCCTACCACCTCGAAGAGCTTCAAGAGGCCTTGCCGGCGCTGGTGGTTGCATGGGGATCGACAGCTCAGGGAGGGAGATCGACGGCCCCGAAGTCGACGTCTTCCTCACGTTGGATCTCGAACAACTCGCGATGGTTAAGGGTGAAAGTGGTATTGATTTGTAGAGGAGACGGAGCACTTCAAAAAGCTTAACTAGAGGGGGTCTAACTCAGCCTGAATTCGCCAGAAAATGGGAGGGAAGGTCGGAACAGTTTCCGCCGTCGGGAGGAAGAAATATCGAGGAAAGAGAAAGTGAGGCCAACCAATGATATTTTTTATTTATTTATATATTTTTAAATCCAAAAATACCCCTCTTCACACACGAACGCCAATCCAAACCCAACGACTGTCGTCCCTAGCGTTTTACCCTTATTCCAAACACAATGGGATATGTTTCGTAGGCCCATTCGACTATTTCAGTCAGTTTTACTTCAAATTAAAATATAAAACATTCAATATTTAATTTGAACGTACATTTCAATTTGCCGGGGCCACATACTGATTCGAAAAATTCCAGAAAAATAAATCTAGCTATGTTTTGACGATACGGTCCCAACAAAACTAGTTTCGTCGAATTCTGAGACCGTTTGAAAAATGGCCCATTTCTGGTCGATCCAATTTAACTGTAATTGACCAAAACACATTTTCCTTTGCCACGCTCACGTACTAGCTTCAAAAATTATGAAATTTGAAACCTAGTAATAATTTGACATCCCGGATCCAACAAAAGTGGTTTCGTCGAATTTCGAGGTCGTTTGCAAAATGGCCAATTTCACGGGCTATATAAATTCCATAGCGACCTTTCTGAAAATTCATTTGGCCATAACTTTTGTTTTCCACTATGAAACTTCGATTTTTCAGATTCGTTAGAAAGGTATTCACTAACAGATTTAAATATTTTTGGTTTCACTCAAATCCGTTTTGTTTTGAACCCGGTACAGTTAGTCAAAGTTTAAATTCAAATTTTGAAACTGCCGCGCCATTTCAGGCCCTGTTTATAATTAGAATTAATTATATTCGTTTTCAAATGTCGATTCGAACTTACCTTTCATCGTTATTATTTAAAATATTTATTTTAAATATTTAAAATCCACTAAAATATCCAATTAAAAATTTTTAAATTGGTTCAGATTTTCCGGGTCGTTACAATCTCCCCCACTTAAAACTTTTCGTCCCCGAGGAGGAACAACGTCGAAAGTGGTTTGATTAATCAACTCTACGTTCAATCTGGCTCCCATTCTCCAACTTTTCAGTTTCTAAGAATTTTCAAATTCTTCAAAAATTTGGCTAACACCCGGAATTTTCGAAAAAATTTCGCCATAACCTCCTTTGTACGGGGAGGGGTTTGGAAATTTATTGGGCCGTATTAGGTACCCAATAAATCCTATAAAGCATACACATATTTATAGTGATATATTCTGGTGTTTACAAGGGAGCATGTATAGATATTAACTCCAGAGAATAAATTCTCGTCACCCTGTCAAAGCCTGAGGAAGTGTGTATTTTTAATTGCTCCAGAGGATAAATCCTCGTCACCTCGTCCCGTGTGGGAAATAAATAATCCATGTGCCATATCTAATGACTAGAGAGACATGATTATTGTCAACTCCAGACCCGTGTGGTTTTTTTATTAATCTGGCAATTTATCGTTACAATTTTATATGTCTATATCAGTCATCAGTTCAACCTATTAAATATAGTCATCGCCATACAAGCCTCTCGCTCGTATGGTAAATCTTCCACCTCGTCACACAAGCTCCAAATGCTTATGTGGTATATGATGAAGTATGTCTATCTTCAGAAGTATGCTATGTAATGTAGTTCAAAATTAATTGTTACTATCCTATGGCGATGTTTATTATTACACACAGAATAACCAGCACTCCGCATCCAATGGCATTTACAGGAGTTGATATAATAATATTTCGCATCAAACTCATTAAGGTTTACCTATTTGTCGGGCACACAAATAAAATCATTACTCAACAGCTATCCAATTACCTATTCAAACATATATAATGCACAAGTATATATTTCTATCTATTTTTAAATCAGTTCAATGTGTGATTTAATCGAATAAATACTACCATTCATTCTATTATTGATTAAATGAACTATCGTTTCAATAATTTAATTAATCCAATTTACTATCACACAATGCAAAAAACAAGCAATTTGTTTTTAATTTTTCAAAAATATACTAATCAATTTCTATACTCTTTTAAAATCATTCAGACTATAGAATTAAAAATGCACATCCATGGAAAGAAAATAACAACAGAGTAGAGAACTAATTGGTAATGCAAAGTATGGTAAATGTACCTTGCACAGGAGTCAATCAGAGATATCTACTCGACACTTAGGATAGGCTTTCTGAATGCTCTCCTTAGTTTCCCAAGTACAATCTCGCGGATCCCCACTCCATTGCACTTTGACGAAGTGAACCTTCTTGTTCCTCAGCTCTTTGGTTTCTTTGCCGATGATCTTTAGCGGCTCTCTCCTCACAGCTAATTCTGGAGTAATTTCAATATCCTCTTGAGCTGCTTCTTCCACGATCAAGTCTGGATCATGAACGTGCTTTCGAAGTTGAGATATGTGAAATACATCGTGAACTCCAAGCAACCAATCAGGCAATTTAACTCTATAAGCGAGCGTTCCGATCCGTTTAAGAATAGGAAACGGACCAATGAATTTGGGTGCCAACTTCCCAATTTTACCGAACCGGATAACTCCTCTCATCGGCGATACTTTCAAATATACATAGTCGCCAACTGCAAACGATATATCTTTCCTTCTCTTATCGGCATAGCTTTTCTGGCGGCTTTGAGCGGCGAGTAGTCGTTTCTTAATAAAATCGACTTTGTCGGCCGCTTCTCGGATCATATCAGGCCCTAACACAAGTCTATTACCGGGTTCGACCCAACAAGCAGGGGATCGACACGGTCTACCATACAATGCTTCGAATGGCGACATTGTCAGGCTCGCCTGGTAGCGGTTGTTATATGAGAATTCATCCAAATGCAGATGGTCTTCCCATGATCCACCAAAATCTAGAACACAAGCCCGTAATAGATCTTCTAAAATACGATTCACCCTCTCGGTCTGACCATCTGTCTGAGGATGATAGGCGGTGCTCAAATTCAGCTTTGTTCTCAGTTCTACTTGAAATGCCTCCCAGAATTTGCTAGTAAATATTGTATCTCTATCACTAACTATACTGAGCGGCACTCCATGTAGCCTAACAATTTCCCTGAAGTATATCTACGCCAGACTCTGAGCAGTTCTGTTTGATCCGACAGGTATGAAATGGGCGGTCTTCGTGAAGCGATCTACGATCACCCAAATACTGTCATTTCCTTTTTTGGTTCTGGGCAAACCATCTATGAAGTCCATGGAAATATGTTCCCACTTCCAGCCTGGAACGTCTAGCGGTTGTAACAATCCAGCCAGTTTCTGTTGGTCGCTTTTGACTAGCTGGCAAGTAGGGCATCGACTAACATATATCGAGATGTCTCTTTTTAACGACTTCCACCAGAATGTTCGCTTGATATCGTTATACATTTTACTCACACCCGGATGGATACTGAGCTTAGATTTGTGGCATTCATCAAGCACATCTCTTCTGAGTTCAGGAATTTCTTGAACACAAATTCGTCCTTGTAACCTCAGAATCCCTTCGCTGTCGAGCTGGAAATCCAAAGCATTGCCTTCACGAATTCGCTGACTCATTCCTTTAATAAATTGGTCGTCTTTTTGAAGAGCCGATATCTTGTCAATCAAAGAAGTCACAATGATAAAACTGGCGATCATAACATTCTTTCTACTTAACGCATCGGCCACGACATATGCTTTCCCTGGAGTGTACAGAATTTCAAAATCGTATGCTGCAAGGAACTCTAACCAACGTTGCTGCCTCAGATTCAAGTCTTTCTGGGTGAACAGATACTTTAACGACTGATGGTCTGTAAACATTTCGAATTTCTCACCCAGAAGATAGTGTCTCCATATTTTCAAAGAGAATACGATAGCCAACAACTCAAGATCATGAGTTACGTAGTTTTTCTCGTGCGGCTTCAGCTGACGGCTAGCATAAGCAATCACTTGACCTCTTTGCATTAACACTGCGCCATGGCCTTCTCTAGAGGCATCGGTCCAGACTTTTAAATCCTGATTAACGTCGATAATGGTTAACACTGGAGCAGTCGTTAATCTTAACTTTAGCTCTTCAAAAGCCTCCTCACATTCTGGAGTCCATTTGAATTTTGAGAGTTTTTTTGTAAGCTTCGTCAAGTGACCAGATATCTTCGAAAAGTTTTAACGAACTTTCGGTAATAACTAGCCAATCCAAGAAAACTGCGAACCTCTGTAGGAGTACTAGGCTGTTTCCAGTTTTGAATAGCTGTGATTTTACTTGGATCCACAGCAATCCCTTCTTTTGATATGACATGGCCCAGAAATTTTACTTCATCTTGCCAGAATATACATTTGGATAGTTTGGCTTTCAAAACATTCCTTCTCAGAATTCCCAGAACCTATTCCAAATGCTTTTCATGTTCGTCCTTTAATTTAGAGAAGATTAGAATATCGTCGATAAAAACCAGAACAAACTTATTCAGGACCCCTCTGAACACTCTATTCATCAAATCGACGAAGTAAGCTGGAGCGTTACATAAGCCGAACGGCATTACTAACCACTCATAGAATAAGTCTGGACCTCTGAATGCTGTCATTGGAACACACTCTTCAGCAATTCGAAGCTGATGGAAGCTTGTAGCTAGGTCCATCCTTGAAAATACTTGTGCTCCATTCAGACGATCCAATAAATCATCAATTTGCGGCAATGGATATTTGTTCTTTATCGTCTGCTTGTTCAAATCGCGATAATCCACACATAGACGCAGAGTACCGTCAGATTTTGGGACAAACACCACTGGTGCTCCCCAATCAGAGAAACTAGGCCTGATCAGACCCTTCCATACGAGCTGTCGTGTTTGATTGTCTAATTCCTCTTTCTCTTTCTAGGACATTCTTCGAATAGCGTGAACTACCGGCCTTGCATTTGCTATCAAAGCGATCTTGAAATCTATTTCCCTCTGCGGAGGTAAGCGAACAACTTCCTCGAACACATCCGCATAGTTCTTGACGACATGAATGTCTTTGATGAGGTCAGGAATATTCTCTGTGACTTCAGGGATATTTTCTATTTGAACAGGAGAAACATCCAAGGCTGCCCAGAAGTATTTTATATTAGCATTCTGACCTTCACAGGGAATGGTTACATAATCGCCTGATTTTATCTTTGCCTTAACGACTCTATCGGTGCATTTAACCTCAGCTTCATACTTGGTCAACCAGTCTAACCCCAAGATAAGATCAAACTCTGTAAAATTCATGACGACCGCGATGGTAGGGAACCGATAACGAGAAAAGGAAACCGACACTCCACAAACCCAATTGAGATCGATGGAACCCCCGACCGGATTTTGGACAGTCATTGGTTCTTTGAGCTTCTTCAAATTTAAATCCAGTTTCTTAACCGCACTCTTTGCAACAAAGCTTCGTGATGCGCCAGTGTCAAACAGTACTTTAACTGGAATATCTTTGACAGTTAGCGTGCCTTCTAAAACATCAGGCCTTTCCAGACTAGCTGAAGGTGATGGAGTTTCTGCCACTTCATTCACTTGAACTACTTCGGGCTTGTTTAAGAGCGGGCAATCCTTTGCAAGATGACCAGCCTTATGGCATTGTTTGCACTCCCTATTCTCTTGAAACTCCCCATCAATTCTAAACCTCTTCTTCTTTTGCTTTCGATTGGCTGTATATCCATCCTTTCTTTGTTTCTTTAAAGATCTGCAATTCCCTTGCAAATGCCCTTGCTTATGGCAGTTATTGCATATGGCAGTTATTACTGGTTCTTCTTCAGATCTGGCCCTTTTTCGATTGTCCTTGGGCTTCTTGCTCACCTTAGACATCGTACTGGCCTCAGGACGATCAGTTTCAGACTCAATTTTATTACTAGAGCTGACTCCCTCTTCGTATTGTGACATACCTTTCCTGTCGAGATCCTCGTACTGGTAAGCCATATATATCATTTCAGAAAAAGGAAGCTTCACATTCTTCATTACACTGTTCTGATATTTTCTTTGAAGCCCGTTGATAAATCTCAAATTCTTCCTCTTCGGATTTTGAATTAGATGAGGGGCAAAGTGAGAAAGTTCATTGAATTTCTTATGATATTCTGGAATGGTCATATCTCCTTATATCAAATAAGAAAATTCATCACATAGTCGCTCAATCGCTTCAGGAGGAGTAAATCTTTCCAAGAAAATCACTTTGAATCTATCCCAGGTGATATCACCTTTTGGATCATCTTTAATAACTGAATCCCACAAGAACAAAGCTTTGTCTTTGAGTGCCCAGGACGCCAGTAGTCTTTTCTGGTCATCTCTCAGCTTTAATCCTTCAAAGATTTTCTCAGCCGAACGAATCCAGGCTTGTGTTTTCATAATTGATTCTTCACCCGAGAAGGATTTTCCACCCAGATTTCTATATTTCATGAATAAAGCTTCAATATCCGGGTCAGAATTACTGCTTCTGTTTCTGGCACTCATTTTCTAGTACTTCTGCAAATAGTAGATCAAGTGTCAGGTCACAGAAAATATATTTCAAAATATAGAGACAAATACTTGAATGTAAATGCGTCTATCTAGGTGTTATTTCATTCTGCTACTCATACTAGGATATTACTGATCCTATCTATATTGAGTTACCCATCCTAGAACACTACTGGTTTTATTTCTGACGAGTTCGTTCATATGTTATATTCCAGCACTAAGCTTAACCAAAGCTCTGATACCACGTTGTGACGACCCCAAATCCCGTACCGACGGTGACTAGAGTAATATTTGGAATATAACACATAAACAGATAATAGCAGAACATAAATAAATACACCATATAATGAACAATAGAAGATACTGGATAAACGTAATCATCAGAGTTACACAATATACAGGATCATACTTAGTACAAATACAGTTCAGCTATACATAAATGTCTACAGCGGAAAACAAACATAATGTACAATCGGAGCTGAACAGCATAAAAAGAGATAAATAATAGAATCCATCTTCAGCTCCAGCTATCCAGAAAGAGCCAGCTAAACCTGAATACAAGGCTGCCCATGTAGAAAAAGGGGCACCCGAGTTTGAAAGTGAAACAAACTACGAGTCAGTCATGGGACTGGTATGAGAAATCTACTCCACACATTTAAAATATGGCTAATCCCAGGACAACGCCACTTTCGTGGAACGGGTTTACTCCATCGGATTGCCAGTGCTTCAAAACAAATAGATCTTTTAAACATCGCAATGCTTTTTTATAAAAATGAAGCCATTATAAGACTCAGTTCCCATCACACAATGCAACGCAAACCGGAGGATTACCTTATAATGGCCAAAATATGCTTGATACGAATAAAACAAAAGCATTTGATATTACTACTAGTGTTTATATGTTTCAAAAACAATTTCAAATCATAACTATCAATCATAGACGACATGAGCGTCCCATGCCACTATGTCGCCAAATATAGGTATACAATCAAAACCGCACAGTCACGTATTTGGAAACTGGATTTCCGTCATGAACCAAGGCAAAAGATAGTCCTTACCGACTTCGAGACAATCTAGCCCATGTCTCAGGGTCAGAGCGCATCGACCCTTGGTTCGTCAGGGACGGTCCACCGATGTGGATTAAAATTCCTGAACACTACGTTTCCCGCCCTATGGGGCTTAAATGAGCCAACAAATGACTCCATCGGTCCCGGATCGACCGATATATCCGAGGCGCCTCGCTATCCATCATCCACATAAGTAAAATGTCAGGCCGTGTAAAAACACTGACACAACTCCTAGCTAGAAAGAAACGCATGCCCTCCCTGAGGTCCTTCTCCCGTTTCTGGTTCATACCGGGGTGTGAGGCTCGCGAATTCATGTTATACACAAAGCTACGCCACACAGACGGTGCTTTGATCATCAATCACAAGACTTTGCTTTTCAACAGAAGGCCTGATCACTGCATCTTAGCATGTCACACAGGCAATTCACACCATGCAACTGATGGCTATCAATCACACAGAACAAATTCCAATGTTAGAAACACAACCCGTTTACAAGTCCGTTCTGGGTCTGAACGAAACCGGAGGCACTATATACCTCGCAAACCCATCGATCTCCACGTACGTCTGGACGATCACCACTCATTATCCATATTTCGGGATGCCTCCCAATCAGGACATCAGTTACCATCCAAACGAGGTGAAGATTTCCGGTCTTCAACCACCGTCTTCATCTTCGATTTCTTATCGTCGATTCAGTTATTCAGAATGTGATAAACCCAGTCTTTCTGAGCAACTCGCGTATATAATAAACACGTGCAACACAAACACTACATACACATCATTTCAATTCATTAGTCACTAACCGCCAATCAGTAAGAGAACGATTTCCCAAATATTAACCCCGAAGGCCGAAACCAACATCAGATCAAAATCCAGGAAACCATTCGTCTTAGCTAACCTTCAGTTAATTTCTAAATTTCACATCCATATCGTTTATAATATTTTGTAACGATTTATCGCTATTTTTATTTATTTTAAAATAGCCAATTTATTCAAACGACGCTTCGGGCCATAACGCGGCCGTGGCGCTGTTTTTATTCAGATTTGATTTACGCATATCTGAAAATCTGTAACACCCCACCTCCGCCAGGGTGGCTCTTTCAAGCAACTCTGACTTTGGTGGGGCGTTTTAAGTAAGGTTAACATGCATAATGACATAACAAGGCAGGACATGACATATATATATGTAAATAAACAGAGTAAGTAGATAAAACAGCGGAAGATTTTTATACCATTTCAAAACACAAGTCTGGTACATTAAAATGTCAATTTCCCAAAATTACAAGTCTAGATAAAAACATCATCTGATAAACTGAAATACATAAGTACTATCCCCAAATAAGAGTGATAAACCATAGCGGGCTCAATATCCAAACGTACATGAGCTAATCCAGCAAGCAAGCTAAGCGATCCAAGCTAAGCACCAATGTTCCCACCCTGAGAACCTGGGGGGGGGGGGGGGAAACGGAAGAAAAGAAGCGAAAAGAAAACGGGTCAGTCATAAAGACTGGTAAGCCCTGCTACGATCAGTCTATAAACTAATAAAGTTAACAGCATGATGGAAACTGAGATGATCATAGATAACAACATACTAGCATGATAAATTAACTACAAGATAGATAGAGGTGTCATCTCATAAACAAGGTTAAGTTTTGCACCACGGTGTACTAGCAAACCAACATAACAGGTATTGATCCCTTGGCCCAAGCTTTGACCCAATAACATGAAGTGACCTTAATATAAGGTCCAACCAAACGGTCTAGTCAATCGGCTCCCTATAAGCCTAACACGTCAAGTGTTGGTGTCCATATGGCCCACATATGGATGTAGTCAGACTGTGCTGGGTCCACCTTCGGGTGTATCAAGCCCTCGGGTGTCAACCCCAGACACTGAAGCAATAATGCACAGTCTAAACCTACTGGTACCCGTGCCTCGAGTTTGTCCAATACCGGACTACGTGCACGTCCGTAGCCCGCCTGGACCCGCACCGCTGTACCACTCAGCCATCGCTTTGGTCGCTTACATCAGTCCAGTAATCATGCCCCTCCCTAGCCTAGCCTCTAGGGTTGCGATGATACCAAACTGGGATTACTGCTAGAACAGACCACGTTGCTAGGGTTTCCTAAGAGGGTTAAGTGCGATTTAACCCTTCACTAATCATGGATTAAATTGGTTAAGTGTAACCGACAGTTCACAACTTAACCCCATTTCAATCCCTCGAACCCCCAAATGGATTAAATTGGTTAAGTGTAACCGACAGTTCACAACTTAACCCCATTTCAATCCCTCGAATCCCCAAATTGGTTAAGTATTAGTGGACCCTGACTTAACCCTAATCATGAGGCATTAATTAATTTAATGCACCCAACCTCTCACATTAGACCTTGTTGTGGTTACTAGTTAGGCCGGGCGGATCCGGGTAGGTTTACACCACAACTTAGTCTAACCTCGGGTTTCACGTGCAACATGACCAACTACTCACATTGGGTCCTATTGCTTGTAGCCACTAGTGAAGCCGGTCGGTTCCGGGTAGGTTTATGCTACAAACTCAACCCAACCTCGAGTTGGCCACGCTTATGTTTTCTAAGTGTCATGTCCACTTTATTTTCAAAACATAATTACAAGTCAACAAATACTTGGGTAGACCTAACTTAATAGGTAAATTCCCAAGGGGTAGACCTAACTTAATAGGTAAATTCCCAATCTTATATTTTCATGTATTTTAAGTTTACCCAAACCCCCCAACGTCATTCTATCGCTTACATATTCGTAATAACGCATAAAGGATAGGAAGAGGGAACTTGGCATAACATACATGATGAACTTGCATAAGCATGCATAACTTATTAAACTTGCAAATCATGGCATAGTGAACTTGCATAAACATGCATAACTCAATAAACTTGCAAATCATGGCATAGTGATCTTGCATAAACATGCATAACTTGTTAAACTTGCAAATCATGGCATAGTGAACTTGCATAAACATGCATAACTTGTTAAACTTGCAAATCATGGCATAGTGAACTTGCATAAACATGCATAACTTGTTAAACTTGCAAATCATGGCATAGTGATCTTGCATAAACATGCATAACTTGTTAAACTTGCAAATCATGGCATAGTGAACTTGCATAAGCATGCATAACTTATTAAACTTGCAAATCATGGCATAGTGAACTTGCATAAACATGCATAACTCAATAAACTTGCAAATCATGGCATAGTGAACTTGCATAAATCCCAACTTTCATCACATATTAACTTTAGAGTTTCTAAAATGAAGGTAAGAGGGCTTACAAATATTATGAAGACACAAATCTACTAATAAAGATTGAGAAGCCCTTTATGCAAGCATATAAAAACCCAAAACAAAGCTCCAATTAACAAAAATCCCAAAAACTCTAGCTTAGCAATTAAAGCTTGCAACTTGATGATGTATGCAAGCTAATGATCATTCATACAACTTAGAAATGCTTGTATGAACATCAAAACCTTCATAGGAATGATTTATGAAGAGGTTGGAGGCTAGGGTTTTTAGGTGGAGGCCATTTGAGAATTCAATTTGACATAGTTTGGTTGCTAGAATGAATAATGAGGTTTTTAGGGTAGGATTAGGGGCTTATTTATAGAAGATTAGAGTGTTTTTAGCCCTAGGATTAACCCTAGGTTAGCTTAGGTCCGTCAGATTTCGGAACTCTCCAGAACCAAGCCACACAACCAAGCCCAGATCAAAATTGGTGCGCCAGGCAAAACTGCCCGGCCACCCTGTGTCGACAGGGCTGTCGACACCCTGGGGACCCTGTCGACATGCCTGTCGACATGGGGGTCCTGGCGGGAATTTTCCCGCCTGCGCCAGTTTGCCCTAATTTCCAACTTTGAACTTGAAATTCAAATCTGTTTTTGACATGGAAATTTCTGAAAACTTCAATGGGCCTTAACTGGGTCATACGGACTCCGATTTTCGAAAACTCGAACTCTATTTCGCGTATTTTTCCGAGACGAACGCAATGGCATAGCCCATTTCCCTTGATTTAGATTTAGAATTAAATTCTGCCTCGATTTATGTTATAACAGGTTATTGAAAATACGGGTTGTTACAAAATCTAACCACTGGATCTTCACAAAATTTATATCATTAGAAAATCTTTTCAAAACGAATCCAACGGTTCCAGTTCTGGGAAAATCCGACGGTCGGATCTCCCGGTACAATTGTTTGAAGTTTCGATTTCAAAATACGAACTACAGCGTCGTTATTCGATTTAATATAATTATATTTATATATATATAAATATAATCGATTCTGGCGCTGTTTTTCTTCAGATTTGAAATAAACATTCCAGACAATCCAACCGTTGGATTTTTACAAAGTTGGTGCCGTTGGAAAGATATTTCCAAAGCGAACCCAACGGTGGCGGTTTCGGGAAAATCCGATGGTCGGATCTCCCGCACTAATCGTTTGAAGTCACGGTTTCAAAATACGAACTGCAGCTTCGTTATTCGATATATTTCAATTCTATATATATATATATATATATATATATATATATATCGATTCTTCGATTTCAAAACTACATGATTTTCATACTTTCGATAAAAATGATATTTTTATCTAACTGTCTTCTATTTCAACACTTCACTATTTTTAACAATTCATGTATACAGTAAAAATGTGATTTTTATTGTAAAACGATTTATTTCAAAACACGACTATTTTATATAGTTAATATAGGTGATAAAAAAGGATTTTTATTATAAAATCATTTATTTCAAAACCAGATTATTTTGTATAGTTCATATTGATGATAAAAATAGGATTTTTATTATAAAACATTTTATTTCAAAATATGAATACCATTCAACACATGAATTTCAATCCAACGAATGAATTTCGATTCAACACATGAAGGTTTTCTATAGTTTATATATATAGATAAAAAGGTGATTTTTATATTTAAAACACGAATACCATTCAACACATGAATTTCTATTCAACGAATGAATTTCGATTCAACACATGAAGGTTTTCTATAGTTTATATATATGGTTAAAAAGGTGATTTTTATATTTAGAAACAATTTATTCAAAACACGAATACCATTCAACACATGAATTTCAATTCAGCGAATGAATTTCGATTCAACACATGAAGGTTTTCTATAGTTTGTATATATAGAGTAAAAATGTGATTTTTATCGTTAAAACAATTTATTCAAAACACGAATACCATCCAGCACATGAATTTCTATTCAACGAATAAATATAGTTTCAACAAATGAAAATAATTCTAACACACGAATATTATTCAAAATTTCGGCAGCATAACGGCAGGGTAGTTAAAACCGGGACCGTCCCTAGTACGGCTCCTCGCTCTACCTTAAAGCCTCGCAGCTTTTGACAATGGGGAATCATGCGTCTAGTTCGCACGAAGGCGACATGTATATTTTTTTCATTTCCACAAACTAATCCTATGTGGTTTCAACCAAATATTTCTCAACCACAAACGGGTATTTTTCCACCACAATCAGTCAATTTCAACCACAAACAATTTCAATCAACCATTCGCTATCAATCAATTTTTACACCAATCACAACCAATAAATATCATCCATGGTTTGTGGACGAGGGGCGTATATATATATTTATATATAGCATTTCACTTCTATTTCAACACATATATAATTTTTACAACGCATATACAACTTATACATCGAGCGTACAACTTATACAACGCTTATACAAGAGGTGTACAACGCTTATATAACTCATACATCGATTATATAATTTATACATCGTCATTTTCCATATCGTTTATAAATTATAAATCTCACACTGGGTTCCACTCCACCATAAATAGCAGAAGGCTCAGAAAAATATGCGGTCTCTTTTAAAATGTTGAAGACATCCACACGAGTCCACTGTCTCTTGTTTCACTGAATTTCGTCAAGAAACGAAAAAGATATGATTTTACAGTGAAATAAAAAACGGTAGCGCTTTAAAGTGATATAATATATAAAATAGTTTTAACTGCCGTTACCCTCTAAAATTGTTCGAACCTAGGTCTTCGATTTGCGCTCGATCCGTTCAGTTTGAGGACGATCAGATCCTACCACCTCGAAGAGCTTCAAGAGGCCTTGCCGGCGCTGGTGGTTGCATGGGGATCGATAGCTCAGGGAGGGAGATCGACGGCCCCGAAGTCGACGTCTTCCTCACGTTGGATCTCGAACAACTCGCGATGGTTAAGGGTGAAAGTGGTATGGATTTGTAGAGGAGACGGAGCACTTCAAAAAGCTTAGCTAGAGGGGGTCTAACTCAGCCTGAATTCGCCAGAAAATGGGAGGGAAGGTCGGAACAGTTTCCGCCGTCGGGAGGAAGAAATATCGGTGAAAGAGAAAGTGAGGCCAACCAATGATTTTTTATTTATTTATATATTTTTAAATCCAAAAATACCCCTCTTCACACACGAACGCCAATCCAAACCCAACGACTGTCGTCCCTAGCGTTTTACCCCCATTCCGAACACAATGGTATAGGTTTCGTAGGCCCATTCGACCGTTTCAGTCAGTTTTGCTTCAAATTAAAATATAAAACATTCAGTATTTAATTTGAACGTACATTTCAATTTGCCGGGGCCACATACTAATTCGAAAAATTCCAGAAAAATAAATCTAGCTATGTTTTGATAATACGGTCCCAACAAAACTAGATTCGTCGAATTCTAAGACCGTTTAAAAAATGGCCCATTTCTGGTCGATCCAATTTAACTGTAATTGACCAAAACACATTTTCCTTTGCCACGCTCACATACTAGCTTCAAAAATTATGAAATTTGAAACCTAGCAATAATTTGACATCCCGGATCCAACAAAAGTGGTTTCGTCGAATTCCGAGGTCGTTTGAAAAATGGCCAATTTCATGGGCTATATAAATTCCATAGCGACCTTTCTGAAAATTCATTTGGCCATAACTTTTGCTTTTCGCTATGAAACTTCGATTTTTCAGATTCGTTAGAAAGGTATTCACTAACAGATTTAAATATTTTTGGTTTCACTCAAATCCGTTTTGTTTTGCACCCGGTACAGTCAGTCAAAGTTTGAACTCAAATTTTGAAACTGCCGCGCCATTTCTGGCCCTGTTTATAATTAGAATTAAATATATTCGTTTTCAAATGTCGATTCGAACTTACCTTTCATCGTTATTATTTAAAATATTTATTTTAAATATTTAAAATCCACTAAAATATCCAATTTAAAAATTTTAAATTGGTTCAGATTTTCCGGGTCGTTACAATCTCCCCCACTTAAAACTTTTCATCCCCGAAAAGGAACAAAGTCGAAAGTGGTTTGATTAATCAACTCTACGTTCAATCTGGCTTCCATTCTCCAATTTTCAGTTTCTGAGAATTTTCAAATTCTTCAAAAATTTGGCTAACACCCGGAATTTTCGAAAAATTTCGCCATAACCTCCTTTGTACGGGGAGGGGTTTGGAAATTTATTGGGCCGTATTAGGTACCCAATAAATCCTATAAAGCATACACATATTTATAGTGATATATTCTGGTGTTTACAAGGGAGCGTGTATAGATAATAACTCCAGAGAATAAATTCTCGTCACCCTGTCAAAGCCTAAGGGAGTGTGTATTTTTAATTGCTCCAGAGGATAAATCCTCGTCACCTCGTCCCGTGTGGGAAATAAATAATCCATGTGCCGTATCTAATGACTGGAGAGACGTGATTATTGTCAACTCCAGACCCGTGTGGTTTTTTTTTATTAATCTGGCAATTTATCGTTACAATTTTATATGTCCATATCAGTCATCAGTTCAACCTATAAAATATAGTCATCGCCATACAAGCCTCTCGCTCGTATGGTAAATCTTCCACCTCGTCACACAAGCTCCAAATGCTTATGTGGTATATGATGAAGTATGTCTATCTTCAGAAGTATGCTATGTAATGTAGTTCAAAATTAATTGTTACTATCCTATGGCGATGTTTACACACAGAATAACCAGCACTCTGCATCCAATGGCATTCACAGGAGTTGATATAATAATATTTCGCATCAAACTCATTAAGGTTTACCTATTTGTCGGGCACGCAAATAAAATCTTTACTCAACAGCTATCCAATTACCTATTCAAACATATATAATGCACAAGTATATATTTCTATCTATTTTTAAATCAGTTCAATGTGTGATTTAATCGAATAAATCCTACCATTCATTCTATTATTGATTAAATGAACTATCGTTTCAATAATTTAATTAATCCAATTTACTATCACACAATGCAAACAACAAGCAATTTGTTTTTAATTTTTCAAAAATATACTAATCAATTTCTATACTCTTTTAAAATCATTCAGACTATAGAATTAAAAATGCACATCCATGAAAAGAAAATAACAACAGAGTAGAGAACTAATTGGTAATGCAAAGTATGGTAAATGTACCTTGCACCGGAGTCAATCAGAGATATCTACTCGACACTTAGGATAGGATTTCTGGATGCTCTCCTTAGTTTCCCAAGTACAATCTCGCGGATCCCCACTCCATTGCACTTTGAATAAGTGAACCTTCTTGTTCCTCAGCTCTTTGGTTTTTTTGCCGATGATCTTTAGCGGCTCTCTCCTCACAGCTAATTCTGGAGTAATTTCAATATCCTCTTGAGCTGCTTCTTCCACGATCAAGTCTGGATCATGAACGTGCTTTCGAAGTTGAGATATGTGAAATACATCATGAAATCCAGGCAACCAATTAGGCAATTTAACTCTATAAGCGAGCGTTCCGATCCGTTCAAGAATAGGAAACGGACCAATGAATTTGGGCGCCAACTTCCCAGTTTTACCGAACCGGATAACTCATCTCATCGGCGATACTTTCAAATATACATAGTCGCCAACTGCAAACGATATATCTTTCCTTCTCTTATCGGCATAGCTTTTCTAGCGGCATTGAGCGGCGAGTAATCGTTTCTTAATAAAATCGACTTTGTCGGCCGCTTCTCGGATCATATCAGGCCCTAACACAAGTCCATTATCGGGTTCGACCCAACAATAAGGGGATCGGCACGGTCTACCATACAATGCTTCGAATGGCGACATTGTCAGGCTCGCATGGTAGCTGTTGTTATATGAGAATTCATCCAAATGCAGATGGTCTTCCCATGATCCACCAAAATCTGGAAAACAAGCCCGTAATAGATCTTCTAAAATGCGATTCACCCTCTCTGTCTGACCATCTGTCTAAGGATGATAGGCGGTGCTCAAGTTCAGCTTTGTTCTCAGTTCTACTTGAAATGCCTCCCAGAATTTGCTAGTAAATATTGTATCTCTATCACTAACTATACTGAGCGAAACTCCATGTAGCCTAACAATTTCCTTGAAGTATATCTGCGCCAGACTCTGAGCAGTTCTGTTTGATCCGACAGGTATGAAATGGGCGGTCTTCGTGAAGTGATCTACGATCACCCAAATACTGTCATTTCCTTTTCTGGTTCTAGGCAAACCATCTATGAAGTCCATGGAAATATGTTCCCACTTCCAGCCTGGAACGTCTAGCGGTTGTAACAATCCAGCCAGTTTCTGTTGGTCGCTTTTGACTAGCTGGCAAGTAGGGCATCGACTAACATATATCGAGATGTCTCTTTTTAACGACTTCCACCAGAATGTTCGCTTGATATCGTTATACATTTTATTCACACCCGGATGTATACTGAGCTTAGATTTGTGGCATTCATCAAGCACATCTCTTCTGAGTTCAGGAATTTCTGGAACACAAATTCGTCCTTGTAACCTCAGAATCCCTTTGCTGTCGAGCTGGAAATCCGAAGCATTGCCTTCACGAATTCACTGACTCATTCCTTTAATAAATTGGTCGTCTTTCTGAAGAGCCGATATCTTGTCAATCAAAGAAGTCGCAATGATAAAACTGGCGATCATAACATTCTTTCTACTTAACGCATCGGCCACGACATTGGCTTTCCCTGGAGTGTACAGAATTTCAAAATCGTATGCTGCAAGGAACTCTAACCAACGTTGCTGCCTCAGATTCAAGTCTTTCTGGATGAACAGATACTTTAACGACTGATGGTCTGTAAACAGTTCGAATTTCTCACCCAGAAGATAGTGTCTCCAGATTTTCAAAGAGAATACGATAGCCAACAACTCAAGATCATGAGTTACGTAGTTTTTCTCGTGCGGCTTCAGCTGACGGCTAGCAAAAGAAATCACTTGACCTCTTTGCATAAACACTGCGCCATGGCCTTCTCTAGAGGCATCTGTCCAGACTTTTAAATCCTGATTGCCGTCGATAATGGTTAACATTGGAGCAGTCGTTAATCTTAACTTTAGCTCTTCAAAAGCCTCCTCACATTCTGGAGTCAATTTGAAATTTGAGTGCTTCTTTGTAAGCTTCGTCAAGTGACCAGATATCTTCGAAAAGTTTTTAACGAACTTTCGGTAATAACTAGCCAATCCAAGAAAACTGCGAACCTCTGTAGGATTACTAGGCTGTTTCCAGTTTTGAATAGCTGTGATTTTACTTGGATCCACAGCAATCCCTTCTTTTGATATAACATGGCCCAGAAATTTTACTTCATCTTGCCAAAATATACATTTGGATAGTTTGGCTTTCAAAACATTCCTTCTCAGAATTTCCAGAACCTGTTCCAAATGCTTTTCATGTTCGTTCTTTAATTTAGAGAAGATTAGAATATCGTCGATAAAAACCAGAACAAACTTATTCAGGACCCCTCTGAACACTCTATTCATCAAATCGACGAAGTAAGTTGGAGCGTTACATAAGCCGAACGGCATTACTAACCACTCATAGAATAAGTCTGGACCTCTGAATGCTGTCATTGGAACACACTCTTCGGCAATTCGAAGCTGATGGAAGCTTGTAGCTAGGTCCATCCTTGAAAATACTTGTGCTCCATTCAGACGATCCAATAAATCATCGATTCGCGGCAATGGATATTTGTTCTTTATCGTCTGCTTGTTCAAATCACGATAATCCACACATAGACGCAGAGTACCGTCAGATTTTGGAACAAACACCACTGCTGCTCCCCAATCAGAGAAACTAGGCCTGATCAGACCCTTCCATACGAGCTGTCGTGTTTGATTGTCTAATTCCTCTTTCTCTTTCAAGGACATTCTTCGAATAGCGTGAACTACCGACCTTGCATTTGGAATCAAAGCGATCTTGAAATCTATTTCCCTCTGCGGAGGTAAGCGAACAACTTCCTCGAACACATCCGCATAGTTCTTGACGACATGAATGTCTTTGATGAGGTCAGGAATATTCTCTGTGACTTCAGGGATATTTTCTATTTGAACAGGAGAAACATCCAAGGCTGCCCAGAAGTATTTTCTATTAGCATTCTGACCTTCACAGGGAATGGTTATATAATCACCTGATTTTATCTTTGCCTTAACGACTCTGTCGGCACATTTAACCTCAGCTTCATACTTGGTCAACCAGTCTAACCCCAAGATAAGATCAAACTCTGTAAAATTCATGACGACCGCGATGGTAGGGAACCGATAACGAGAAAAGGAAACCGGCACTCCACAAACCCAATTGAGATCGATGGAACCCCCGACCGGATTTTGGACAGTCATTGGTTCTTTGAGCTTCTTCAAATTTAAATCCAGTTTCTTAACCGCACTCTTTGCAACAAAGCTTCGCGATGCGCCAGTGTCAAACAGTACTTTAACTGGAATACCTTTGACAGTTAGCGTGCCTTCTAAAACATCTGGCCTTTCCGGACTAGCTGAAGGTGATGGAGTTTCTGCCACTTCATTCACTTGAACTACTTCGGGCTTGTTTAAGAGCGGGCAATCCTTTGCAAGATGACCAGCCTTATGGCATTGTTTGCACTCCCTATTCTCTTGAAACTCCCCATCAATTCTAAACCTCTTCTTCTTTTGCTTTCGATTGGCTCTATATCCATCCTTTCTTTGTTTCTTTACAGATCTGCAATTCCCTTGCAAATGCCCTTGCTTATGGCAGTTATTGCATATGGCAGTTGTTACTGGTTCTTCTTCAGATCTGGCCCTTTTCCGATTGTCCTTGGGCTTCTTTCTCACCATAGACATCGTACTGGCCTCAGGACGATCAGTTTCAGACTCAATTTTATTACTAGAGCTGACTCTCTCTTCGTATTGTAACATACCTTTCCTGTCGAGATCCTCGTACTGATAAGCCATGTATATCATTTCAGAAAAAGGAAGCTTCACATTCTTCATTACACAGTTCTGATATTTTCTTTGAAGCCCGTTGATAAATCTCAAATTCTTCTTCTTCGGATTTTGAATTGGATGAGGGGCAAAGTGAGAAAGTTCATTGAATTTCTTATGATATTCTGGAATGGTCATATCTCCTTATATCAAATAAGAAAATTCATCACATAGTCGCTCAATCGCTTCAGGAGGAGTAAATCTTTCCAGGAAAATCACTTTGAATCTATCCCAGGTGATATCACCTTCTGGATCATCCTTAATAACTGAATCCCACCAGAACAAAGCTTCGTCTTTGAGTGCCCAGGACGCCAGTAGTCTTTTCTGGTCATCTCTCATCTTTAATCCTTCAAAGATTTTCTCAGCCGAACGAATCCAGGCTTGTGTTTTCATAATTGATTCTTCACCCGAGAAGGATTTTCCACCCAGATTTCTATATTTCATGAATAGAGCTTCAATATCCGGGTCATTATTACTGCTTCTGTTTCTGGCACTCATTTTCTAGTACTTCTGCAAATAGTAGATCAAGTGTCAGGTCACAGAAAATATATTTCAAAATATAGAGACAAATACTTAAATGTAAATGCGTCTATCTAGGTGTTATTTCATTTTGCTACTCATACTAGGATATTACTGATCCTATCTGTATTGATTTACCCGTCCTAGAACACTACTGGTTCTATTTCTGACGAGTTCGTTCATATGTTATATTCCAGCACTAAGCTTAACCAAAGCTCTGATACCACGTTGTGACGACCCCAAATCCCGTACCGACGGTGACAAGAGTAATCTTTGGAATATAACACATAAACAGATAATAGCAGAACAGAAATAAATAAATACACCATATAATGAACAATAGAAGATATTGGATAAACGTAATCATCAGAGTTACACAGTATACAGGATCATACTTAGTACAAATACAGTTCAGCTATACATAAATGTCTACAGCGGAAAACAAACATAATGTACAATCGGAGCTGAACAGCATAAAAAGAGATAAATAATAAAATCCATCTTCAGCTCCAGCTATCCATAAAGAGCCAGCTAAACCTGAATACAAGGCTGCCCGTGTAGAAAAAGGGGCAACCGAGTTTGAAAGTGAAACAAACTACGAGTCAGTCATGGGACTGGTATGAGAAATCTACTCCACACATTTAAAATATGGATAATCCCAGGACCACGCCACTTTCGTGGAACGGGTTTACTCCATCGGATTGCCATTGCTTCAAAACAAATAGATCTTTTAAACATCGCAATGCTTTTTATAAAAATGAAGCCATTATAAGACTCAGTTCCCATCACACAGTGCAACGCAAACCGGAGAATAGAGTTTTACCTTATAATGGCCAAAATATGCTTGATACGAATAAAACAAAAGCATTTGATATTACTACTAGTGTTTATATGTTTCAAAAACAATTTCAAATCATAACTATCAATCATAGACGACATGAGCGTCCCATGCCACTATGTCGCCAAATATAGGTATACAATCAAAACCGCACAGTCACGTATTTGGAAATTGGATTTTCGTCATGAACCAAGGCAAAAGATAGTCCTTACCGATTTCGAGACAATCTAGCCCATGTCTCAGGGTCAGAGCGCATCGACCCTTGGATCGTCAGGGCCGGTCCACCGATGTGGATTAAAATTCCTGAACACTACGTTTCCCGCCCTATGGGGCGTAAATGAGCCAACGAATGACTCCATCGGTCCCGGATCGACCGATATATCCGAGGCGCCTCGCTATCCATCATCCACATAAGTAAAATGTCAGGCCGTGTAAAAACACTAACACAACTCCTAGCTAGAAAGAAATGCATGCCCTCCCTGAGGTCCTTCTCCCGTTTCTGGTTTATGCCGAGGTGTGAGGCTCGCGAATTCACGTTATACACAAAGCTACGCCGCACAGGCGGTGCTTTGATCATCAATCACAAGACTTTGCTTTTCAACAGAAGCCTTGATCACTGCATCTTAGCATGTCACACAGGAAATTCACACTATGCAACTGATGGCTATCAATCACACAGTACAAATTCCAATGTCAGAAACACAATCCGTTTACAAGTCCGTTCTGGGTCTGAACGAAACCGGAGGCACTATATACCTCGCAAACCCATCGATCTCCACGTACGTCTGGACGATCACCACTCATTATCCATATTTCGGGATGCCTCCCAATCAGGACATCAGTTACCATCCAAACGAGGTGAAGATTTCCGGTCTTCGACCACCGTCTTCATCTTCGATTTCTTATCGTCGATTCAGTTATTCAGAATGGGATAAACCCGGTCTTTCTGAGCAACTCACGTATATAATAAACACGTGCAACACAAACACTACATACGCATCATTTCAATTCATTAGTCACTAACCGTCAATCCGTAAGAGAACGATTTCCCAAATATTAACCCCGAAGGCCGAAACCAACATCAGATCAAAATCCAGGAAACCTTTCGACTTAGCTAACCTTCAGTTAATTTCTAAATTTCACATCCATATCGTTTATAATATTTTATAACGATTTATCGCTATTTTTATTTATTTTAAAATAGCCAATTTATTCAAATGACGCTTCGGGCCATAACGCGGCCGTGGCGCTGTTTTTCTTCAGATTTGATTTACACATATCTGAAGATCTAACCACTGGTTCTTCACAAAATTTATATCATTAGAAAGATCTTTTCAAAACAAATCCAATGGTTCCAGTTCAGGGAAAATCCGACGGTCGGATCTCCCGGTACAATTGTTTGAAGTTTCGATTTCAAAATACGAACTACAGCGTCGTTATTCGATTTAATATAATTATATTTATATATATATATATATAATCGATTCTGGCGCTGTTTTTCTTCAGATTTGAATTAAACATTCCAGACAATCCAACCGTTGGATTTTTACAAAGTTGGTGCCGTTGGAAAGATATTTCCAAAGCGAACCCAACGGTTGTGGTTTCGGGAAAATCCGATGGTCGGATCTCCCGCACTAATCGTTTGAAGTCACAGTTTCAAAATACGAATTGCAGCTTCGTTATTCGATATATTTCAATTCTATTTATATATATATCGATTCTTCAATTTCAAAACTACATGATTTTCATACTTTCAATAAAAATGATATTTTTATCTAACTATCTTCTATTTCAACACTTCACTATTTTTAACAATTCATGTATACGGTAAAAATGTGATTTTTATTGTAAAACGATTTATTTCAAAACACGACTATTTTATATAGTTAATATAGGTGATAAAAATAGGATTTATTATAAAACAATTTATTTCAAAACCAGATTATTTTATATAGTTCATATTGATGATAAAAATAGGATTTTTATTATAAAACAATTTATTTCAAAATATGAATACCATTCAGCACATGAATTTCAATTCAACGAATGAATTTCGATTCAACACATGAAGGTTTTCTATAGTTTATATATATAGATAAAAAGGTGATTTTTATATTTAAAACACGAATACCATTCAACACATGAATTTCTATTCAACGAATGAATTTCGATTCAACACATGAAGGTTTTCTATAGTTTATATATATAGTTAAAAATGTGATTTTTATATTTAAAACAATTTATTCAAAACACGAATACCATTCAACAAATGAATTTCAATTCAACGAATGAATTTCGATTCAACACATGAAGGTTTTCTATAGTTTGTATATATAGAGTAAAAATGTGATTTTTATCGTTAAAACAATTTATTCAAAACACGAATACCATCCAACACATGAATTTCTATTCAACGAATAAATATAGTTTCAACAAATGAAAATAATTCTAACACATGAATATTATTCAAAATTTTGGCAGCATAACGGCAGGGTAGTTAAAACCGGGACCTTCCCTAGTACGACTCCTCGCTCTACCTTAAAGCCTCGCAGCTTTTGACAATGGGGAATCATGCATCTAGTTCGCACGCAGGCGGCATGTATATTTTTTTCATTTCCACAAACTAATCCTATGTGGTTTCAACCAAATATTTCTCAACCACAAACGGGTATTTTTCAACCACAATCAATCAATTTCAACCACAAACAATTTCAATCAACCATTTGCTATCAATCAATTTTCACACCAATCACAACCAATAAATATCGTCCATGGTTTGTGGACGAGGGGCGTATATATATATATTTATATATAGCATTTCACTTCTATTTCAACACATATATAATTTTTACAACGCATATACAACTTATACATCGAACGTACAACTTATACAACGCTTATACAAGAGGTGTACAACGCTTATACAAGAGGTGTACAACGCTTATATAACTCATACATCGATTATATAATTTATACATCGTCGTTTTCCATATCGTTTATAAATTAGAAATCTCACATTGGGTTCCACTCCACCAAAAATAGCAGAAGGCTCAGAAAAATATGCGGTCTCTTCTAAAATGTAGAAGACGTCCACACGAGTCCACTGTCTCTTGTTTCACTGAATTTCGTCAAGAAACGAAAAAGATACGATTTTTACAGTGAAATCAAAAACGGTAGTGCTATAATATATAAAATAGTTTTAACTGCCGTTACCCTCTAAAATCGTTCGAACCTAGGTCTTTGATTTGCGCTCGATCCGTTCAGTTTGAGGACGATCAGATCCTACCACCTCGAAGAGCTTCAAGAGGCCTTGCCGGCGCTGGTGGTTGCAAGGGGATCGACAACTCAGGGAGGGAGATCGACGGCCCCGAAGTCGACGTCTTCCTCACGTTGGATCTCGAACAACTCGCGATGGTTAAGGGTGAAAGTGGTATGGATTTGTAGAGGAGACAGAGCACTTCAAAAAGCTTATCTGGAGGGGGTCTAAATCAGCCTGAATTCGCTAGAAAATGGGAGGGAAGGTCGGAATAGTTTCCGCCGTCGGGAGGAAGAAATATCGAGGAAAGAGAAAGTGAGGCCAACCAATGATATTTTTATTTTATTTATATATTTTTAAATCCAAAAATACCCCTCTTCACACACGAACGCCAATCCAAACCCAACAACTGTCGTCCCTAGCGTTTTACCCCCATTCCGAACACAATGGGATATGTTTCTTAGGCCCATTCGACTGTTTCAGTCAGTTTTACTTCAAATTAAAATATAAAACATTCAATATTTAATTTGAACGTACATTTCAATTTGCCGGGGCTACATACTGATTCGAAAAATTCCAGAAAAATAAATCTAGCTATGTTTTGATAATACGGTCCCAACAAAACTAGTTTCGTCGAATTCTGAGACCGTTTGAAAAATGGCCCATTTCTGGTCGATCCAATTTAACTGTAATTGACCAAAACACATTTTCCTTTGCCACGCTCACATACTAGCTTCAAAAATTATGAAATTTTAAACCTAGCAATAATTTGACAACCCGGATCCAACAAAAGTGGTTTCATCGAATTCCGAGGTCGTTTGCAAAATGGCCAATTTCACGGGCTATATAAATTCCATAGCGACCTTTCTGAAAATTCATTTGGCCATAACTTTTGCTTTCCGCTATGAAACTTCGATTTTTCAGATTCGTTAGAAAGGTATTCACTAACAGATTTAAATATTTTTGGTTTCACTCAAATCCGTTTTGTTTTGCACCCGGTACAGTCAGTCGAAGTTTGAATTCAAATTTTGAAACTGCCGCGCCATTTCAGGCCCTGTTTATAATTAAAATTAATTATATTCGTTTTCAAATGTCGATTCAAACTTACCTTTCATCGTTATTATTTAAAATAATTATTTTAAATATTTAAAATCCACTAAAATATCCAATTTAAAAATTTTAAATTGGTTCAGATTTTCCGGGTCGTTACAGATTCCTCCAACCTGTTTTCCTGCATCCACAGACGTTAGCACATAAATAATACCTATTCTGTTTCGCGGCAGAATATCGCGGTATAGAAGGTCATCCACTAATATATATATGTGGGGCGCATAGGGAAATCATCCGCTATGAAACTGCGGGCATCCTCTAATGAGACTGCGGGAACAATCCAATCATCAACCCAATATATGTATAATAGTCAACCCTAAATAACTAATATGTTTAAAGCAACCAGGAAAATCCAAATAAACAACAACAATTATTTTTAACAACATAAAAATAATTCTAATTAAGGTGAGTGAGGTTTACTCACCGTGACTTTTAGATCGATCCATTCTGATATCAAATTTTAATTCCTAATTATGCGATTCTCAGCTATGAACCACTTGGTTGACTATGTTTGATAAAATCTTGTATACCTTTAATATGACATTCATTATTAAAAATATCGACCAAATTAAATGAAATTAAAAATATAGTTACTAGATTAAATAATTACCTTATCTGTTGCTAACCCATAGTCAAATCTTTATCTCTAAACACTCGAATCTATCCCGACAAATTCTCATTCACCATCAATTATCCTTCTATACTCAAAAGTCGCTTACACTGCACCGCTTCCCATCATGCTCATGTTTTCTCTGATCTGCTTTAACAACTCCACTACCTCAAACTGAAACTGCAGCAAAACAAACAGTCGAACCCCTTCCAAAACTGAAATCATCCCTTATATTTCAACCATTCATTCTGGCATTTCATCGAACGGTTGATGTGCATTACTAGTTCTTCCTTATTGCCGCATCTGGACCCATGTTGACCAACTCTAGACCACCACCGACATTCACTGTTCAGACCTCCATTGCGGCATTAAACTCCTGCATCCCCTTTGAATGTTATTACAGCGTTGTCTCATCCACCCCAAAAACTGCGTTGACCAAGACCTCGATCATCGCCATTACTAATCACCATCAGCAACGAATAAGAATCGAACTCCCACATCATTCAGTAATATCGCACCTTCCCATTTGCATCCATCGTGACCAAAAGTTTATCGGCTTTCAACGTTGATCTTCTTGAAATCGCCATGACCCATTCGCACCCTCCCTAATGAATCCCTTCTGCAAATCTCTGGACGACTCCACGATAATCACCTTCGAACTATCGTTGCGCCCTCGACACCGTTGTCTTTGTACGAATCTCCATACTCCCTAATCTCGAGCACGCACCTATTTGGAGGATTTATAATTGGTTCGAGCTTCAGATTGTATTGCGATTTCCTTATTCGATTTTTGTTGCTTTCGGTTTTGTTTTTCTTTCTGAAGAAATGAAATGGAGGTGCGGTTTTAAAGGGGAAAATAGCCATTTGATTTTGTGGAGTAAAACAGAGCACGACAAGTTTTGTTTGTGGACTATAAGGAGACCACGGTTGTTTTTAATTTGTGGAGGAGAAAAGGTTACATGGTTTAATAAGGGACCAGTGATTTTATTGATTTATTTATTTTCCTTTGAATTGAACCGGTATCCTTTAAATTAAATACCCATGATGCCGAACTCCTTTCTGAACCCAACAACTGTCAATTCTAGGGTAAAACCACTATTCTGAACCCACTGGGATAAGTATCGAAGTCCAGTTCGATCATCCGGAACAGATATTATTTTAAATTGATATAAATTAAATTTCGAATCATTTAAATTCTTCGATAATAATTTAATATTATTATTCTAATTCAAACAAAAGTTTGTATTGATTATCTGAATTGTTTTCAAATCAGTTTTAACTTCGAATTCAGTTATTCGCTGATTCCTTATTTTGATAATTTAATATATACGATATTAAATCGAAATTGATTATTAAATTAATAACTTAATATAAAATTCCATTTATATTATCCACCCAATATTTAAATCCGTATTGAATATTTAAAATTAACCCATAAGAATCCGGGTCATTACAATCTTCCCCACTTAAAATAATTTCGTCCTCGAAATTGCTAAGGTAGAAAAAGTGCTACAAACCCATTTATCTTTTCAAAACTTATTTATGTTGATACTCAGCATTTCAAACTTCCTTACGCAACTCTCTTTCGAATAAATCCCTATTCGATAACTCCTCCCTTCGAATAACTATATTCGATAATCTCTCTTTCGAATAACTAGATTCGAAAACCTTTCTTTGAATAAACTATATTCGATTTACTCTATTCAATTTACTCTTATCAATTAACTCTATTTGATTTAACTCTTACCGATTAACCCTATTTGATTAGCTCTTTTCACTTAACTCTTTCCGAATAAGCTATATTCGATAACTCCTTTAACTCTATTTGAATAAACTATATTCGATTAACTCCTTTAATTCTATTCGAATAACTAATATTCGATAACTCCTTTTAACTTTATTCGAATAACTATATTCGATTAACTCCTTTAATTCTATTCGAATAACTAATATTCGATAACTCCTTTTAACTTTATTCGAATAACTAATATTTGATTTAACTCCATTTGCTTGACTCTAGATCGCAGCGATCACAATGGTTACGCCTGATTCCCTCAGGAAACATCCGACCGCCCTAGGCTATCTGCAGCCCTGCGAATTACGCTAGCAGTCATGCGAAATGGCAACTTATCCTGAGTAACTATGTTTGACTAACTCTATTTCAATAACTATATTCGATCAACTTTAATTGAATAACTAACATTCAATTAAATCCTAATTCGATTAACTATGTTCAATTAACTCTATCTGGTTAACTCCAAATTTGAATAACAAATATTCGATAAATTCTAATTGAATAACAAATATTCAATGAACTATACGGATTAACCCTAACTGATTAACTGTAACTGGTAAATTCTTACTCTAATCAATTTATTCTAACTCTAATCGATTATTTCTAACTCTAATCGACTTCTCCTATTCGAATAACTCCTATTGGATAACATTTATTCATTTATAAAGATTTACTTTTAGTAACGGTTCTTCACTTTATGAATGTTCTCTTTAATAACGTTACTTCACTTATACAAGTGTTGTGTACCCCTTCTATTTAAAACTATCGGTGTTAAAAACCAATATCTCTTCTCTATATAAGTTCAGACTTATATATTCCATTTATCGAATGATAAATATTTAATTTAATTTGTAGACTGTTATTTATAAATTAATCTTTTCTATTTATCTATTAAAAACAGATTTCCATTTTCTATTCATCTTCTAAATATTCCTTTGATTAAATTCTATTTATTTAACAAATAAATATCTCATCTATAACATTCTATTTATTTTCTATAAATAAATATTTCCATTTTATCTATTTGTAAATGTTTTACAAATATTTTCTTTTAAATTCTATTTGTAAATGTTTTTACAAATATCTCTCCTTCTATTTGTTTGCACATAACTTCCTTTGTATTTGTGTTACAAATATAATTCCTTTATATTTGTTTTACAAATATATTTTCGTTTTAACTCTTTTGGTTTTTCCTTTATTCACACCCAATTCATATTTCATTCACATTGATTTTACTCAATTTATTCATTTTGATCCATTTAACTTACTTAAGTTAAATTTAATTTCAATTATTCAAATTCCTAGGGTTTTATTTCAAAACTCCTTTGAAGTAATATAAATGTATACATATATTTATATCCATCTCAAATTCTAAACATTTGAATTTTCAAACAACTTATTTTCTTTTCAAACAAATTTTCCATAAAAACTTTTCTATGGCAGCGATTCATCACTTAGAAACTCGAAAATGAACACAGATGATGTTGCGACCATCATCAGAATCATTTCCTAGCCACTGAAGTGAGTTCAGTGCTATATTTCTTTCAAACTCCATTTAGAAAAATATTTTCCAAACTCCCAGGATTTTAAATTCTGAATTCTTGTTTGAATTCAATTTTAATTCATCTCATTTGTATATATTTCATTCTTATACAAATTCTACTGGTTATATATAACTATTTCTGTTTTATAATCTAATTCAATTATAATCCTAACAATTAACTCAACTATTTAAAAACAATATCGTGTCCAATCTTCTGTTCAAGTGTTTATAAACTCCTATCGACATCGTGGCGTCCCACGATTCGATTAAAATTCATAATTCACTCCACAGACTAGTCAACACAATATAAAGTGGTTTTTATACCAAATAACAAATACGCTCTCTCGTATATATATACACTCAACTCATTCTAGGGTGCTACTGACCCTATCTCTAATGAGCACATGCCACACAAGCCTAGATATTCGCTCAACCTAAGCTCTGATACCAACTGTAGTGACCCGCAAATCCATAATATCAGAGTTGACTATATACATCATACGTCCAACCCAAATATCACGAAAATACGAATCATTTTTTTAGAAGAAAAAGGTAGATGAAGAACAACAATAACAAGACATAATCTCACATCGCAGCAGAACAAAATATAATATATCATATCTTTTGAAATACAAAATTTCAACTGTATAACATACACTTATCAGAGTACAACACTTACAACACAACAGAACAAAACTCTGTACAACTAACGCTGAAGCCTCCTGCTCCAAGCTCCTGTATAAATCCCGAACTACTTGACTGCCTGTATAAATTTAGGCACCCAAGAGTTTAGGTAGAACAAAACAAAATAAACTCCGGGTCAGTCATGGGACTGGTATGAGTAAACAGTTTTAAATAGTTTAGGAAAACTAAATGATACCTCATAAGATCACGCCGTATAACACGGAACAGGTTTTTCCGTTATGAGAATCCAAACACTTGTTTTAACTTTCAGAATCCTTTTGAAAGGAATGATAATCTTTGTATCAAAACTCTTTTGATATTATAATAATGTCTAAATCAAGTAGATAACAATCTAGTGGAACGTTTGCATCTCACGTTCCACATTTATAATATACAATCATAAACCGCGGGCACTTATTGGATATTTGATTTCCAACTATGACAAGGTATGGAACCACCTGCCGCTGGTATATCTCTAGAGGAGAATACACCGAGTTCAACAAGAACATCTTGCAACTCAGCCACACATGACCAACCACTCATTTCGTTTGAGTGTATCGAATGTATATCACCAACGGTTGGGATCAGCAATCGTTTCCCGAATGGGACAGCATCAACAATAGATTTTTAGAAGTAAATGAAACTCTAGATCAGGTGATTATACACCCTAATAGTTGCGACCTACATAACCATGCTGCCTGCCCGATTTCTGTCATTTACCGGTTGATGAGGCTTGAGGTTATGCTTTATCATCACATTAGATTCACTTCGAATGCCACATTGTCAGATCCATCGAAAATCACTAATTGACGTCTACAACAGTACATCACGTGTTAGCTAAAGAAGTTTCCTTCTCCCCTTACACTCTTGGTACGGTTGAAGAAATCAATGTACGTGACCTTTCTGGAAATACTCTGTCAGACTATCATCCATACAAGTCATCTAGGAACCGGATGAACTGAAGGCACTATTCAGTACATCCATCTTAGGCACTATTATCTAAGACTTATACAATATCCCTTGCACTTTACTCCGTCTTCAATTTTCTTTGGCATATATGATTCGCAATTCTTATGCCAGTACAGAGTGGTTCTTTGGATAATAATCCAACCGGTCTCTCCATATTGACAACGATGGTCAAAAACTTCGATAGTCTGTGATTTAACTATCGAATAAAAACAAGTGTTTCGATAGTCGACGATTGAACTATCGAAGAAAACAAGTGTTCATCCAATTATCAAACAATCACTGAGCCCTTAATTAATATTCCATTAATTAAATCACTTCTCTATTTCTTTATCAATATTTGTTAACCAAATATTTTCAATAACCATATTGGCCTTTTACGTTACTTGGAAACCATTTCCGAATATCGCCTTCCTTTATTTTCTAAACTTTAGAAAATATATGTTATTTATAATTGGAAAATATTCCAATTACTTATCTCTTTTCCGATCTCGTTTATTTCTATACTTAGGAAATATTCTTTATTATATTTCCAAGCTTACACTTATTTGGGTTAAAACGGATGTTGTGTAAAACATCGTTACGACAACTCAAATACTATATTCAACTAACTCTTATCCAACATTGATTTTCGAGCCTGAAATCTTACTATTTATTTGTCAATAATGAAATCAATCAAGTTGGGGTATAACTACCTCTCGGACCTTGGCTGAATAACATTTATAATGTCAAAATAGATATGACTACTTACTCGAATAATCAATACCACACAACTACTTATTCACTTTTAAACACGTATACGCTTTCTCTTTCTATTCTTACGGGATTTTATTCCTAGTCTTCCTTAATGATTTTACTATTCTATTCTTTAGTTTGTTTTCTTATCGACTTCTATACATATTGATATATAGATTCTAGTTATCAAATTTCTTAAAAATATTCTAACTCTTTAAATTTTCGGAAAAATTTGCCATAACCTCCTTTGTACCGGGAGCATCGGGATATTTCAAATAGCCTCCCATGGCCCTCACCAATCCAAAAGAAAAAGAAAAAGCCAAGCGGCTTGCCGAAACGGCACATAAAATCTCATATATGAATTAAATACATACCTTCTTGTCGAGCACTCTATCTATTTCACTTCTATACTTTATTCCAAACCTGTCTCATGTATATCCATACATTTCTAATTCATTTCAACTTAATCCAATCGTTTTAGCTTAGTTCGTTAATTGATTTGCAAATTACTGGTTTTCCTATTTCACCTTCATATTTGAGTATAACATGTTCAAATATATTTTAACTTACTTATAAACCAAATCTAATTCTATTTTTAAGCTCGTTTCCTTATCAACTTCTATATTCAAATTCCAATTCTATTTGAATTCTCTTTCAAATTCCATATTCAATTCTATTTGAATTCTCTTTATTCTCTTTATTAAAATTCTATATTCAAATCCTATATTCAAATCTATTTGAATTTTCTTTATTTAAATTTCATTTCAATTCTATTTGAATCTCCTATATTCAAATTTCGAATTCAATTTTATGCATTATTTATAAACGACGTTTATAACTTCACTTAAAATCCCACATTATATATTTATAAACAAAGTTTATAAATTCAATTCAAATCCCACATTTTAATTTATAAATAGAGTTTATAAATTCAATTCAAATCAAATCCCGCATTTTAATTTATAAACAGAGTTTATAAATTCAATTCAAATCAAATCCCGCATTTTAATTTATAAACAGAGTTTATAAATTCAATTCAAATCCCACATTTTTATTTATAAACAAAGTTTATAAATTCAATACTCATTTTATATATATTCAAAACAAGTTAATATTTTCTATAGTTCATTAAAAATTCAAATTCTATTTATAAAAATAGAATTCCCTTTTTAAATCTCAATTATCCTTTTTCGATATTTTTATAAATCAATATTCAAGCCCCAGTGATATTTAAATACCATAAAAAGTCAGTTATCAAATCATGGGATTTCTATCACATCATATACGATAGTATATATGAACAAACAGATAATAATATTTTTGAGGAATCCTACTGGATTCCTCCAACCTGTTTTCCTGCATCCACAGACGTTAGCACATAAATAATACCCATTCTGCTTCGTGGCAGAATATCGCGGTATAGAAGGTCATCCACTAATATATATTTATGGGGCGCATAGGGAAATCATCCGCTATGAAACTGCGGGCATCCGCTAATGAGACTGCGGGAACAATCCAATCATCAACCCAATATATATATAATAGTCAACCCTAAATAACTAATATATTTAAAGCAACCAGGACAATCCAAATAAACAAAAACAATTATTTTTAACGACATAAAAATAATTCTAATTAAGGTGAGTGAGGTTTACTCACCGTGACTTTTAGATAGATCCATTCTGATATCAAATTTTAATTCCTGATTATGCGATTCTCAGCTATGAACCACTCGGTTGACTATATTTGATAAAATCTTGTATACCTTTAATATAACATTCATTATTAAAAATATTAACCAATTTAAATGAAATTAAAAATTTAGTTATTAGATTAAATAATTACCTTATCTGTTGCTAACCCATAGTCAAATCTTTATCTCTAAACACTCAAATCTATCCCAACAAAATCTCATTCACCACCACTAATCCTATTATACTCAAAAGTCGCTTACACTACTCCGCTTCCCATCATGCTCATGTTTTCTCCGATCTGCTTTAACACCTCCACTACCTCAAACTGAAACTGCAGCAAAACAAACAGTCGAACCCCTTCCAAAACTGAAATCAGCCCTTATATTTCATCCATTCATTCTGGCATTTCATCGAACGGTTGATGTGCATCACTGGTGCTTCTTCATTGCCGCATCTGGACCCATATTGACCAACTCCAGAACACCACCGGCATTCACTGTTCAGACCCCCATTGCGACATTGAACTCCTGCATCCCCTTCGAATGTTATTACAGCGTTGTCTCATCCACCCCAAAAACTGCGTTGACCAAGACCTTGACCATCGCCATTACTAATCACCATCAACAACGAATAAGAATCGAACTCCCACATCATTCAGTAATATCGCACCTTCCCATTTGCATCCATCGTGACCAAAAGCTTATCGGCTTTCAATGTTGACCTTCTTGAAGTCGCCATGACCCATTCGCACCCTCCCTAATGAATCCCTTCTACAAATCTCAGGACGATTCCACGATAATCACCTTCGAACTATCGTTGCGCCCTCGACATCGTTGTCTTTGTACGAATCTCCATACTCCCTAATCTCTATCGCGCACCTATTTGGAGGATTTATAATTGGTTCGAGCTTCAGATTGTATTGCAATTTCCTTATTCGATTTTTGTTGCTTTCGGTTTTGTTTTGCTTTCTGAAGAAATGAAATGGAGGTGCAGTTTTAAAGGGAAAATAGCCATTCGATTTTGTGGAGTAAAAGAGAGCACGACATGTTTTGTTTGTGGACTATAAGGAGACCATGGTTGTTTTTAATTTGTTGAGGAGAAAGGGGTACATGGTTTAATAAGGGACCAGGGATTTTATTGATTTATTTATTTTCCTTTGAATTGAACCGGTATCCTTTAAATTAAATACCCATGATGCCGAACTCCTTTCTGAACCTAACAACTGTCAATTCTAGGGTAAAACCACTATTCTGAACCCATTGGGATAAGTATCGAAGTCCAGTTCGATCATCCGGAACAGATATTATTTTAAATTGATATAAATTAAATTTCGAACCATTTAAATTCTTTGATGATAATTTAATTTAATTATTCTAATTCAAATAAAAGTTTATATTGATTATCTGAACTGTTTTCAAATCAGTTTTAACTTCAAATTCAGTTATTCGCTGATTCCTTATTTTGATAATTTAATATATATGATATTAAATCGAAATTGATTATTAAATTAATAACTTAATATAAAATTCCATTTATATTATCCACCCAATATTTAAATCCGTATTAAATATTTAAAATTAACCCATAAGAATCCGGGTCATTACAATATCAGTCCAATGAAAAACTATCTTCATATTACAGGACATCTTGTCGCCGGCCAGATGGATAGTCATCCGAGAGTGATGGGCCTC
This sequence comes from Allium sativum, assembly GCA_030737875.1. Classification (NCBI taxonomy): domain Eukaryota; kingdom Viridiplantae; phylum Streptophyta; class Magnoliopsida; order Asparagales; family Amaryllidaceae; genus Allium; species Allium sativum. The sequence continues at coordinate 6,871,870 of CM060919.1, read as the reverse complement.
CTCAAGAACTGATCTCAACAAGTCTCTAACTCAAGGAATGCACAATCTCCCATTTTGACGTAGCCACCCTTTCTCGTCCAGAGAATATATAGCTAGGTGACTATAGGTCTCTCATTTATTGATTCTATCCATGATACCCACTAACTGCTCATCCTCTCGCTGAGTGGATCCAAGGCATTCCAAAAGAGTAGATCGCACCTCCAATGATGCCAACAAACCAGGTGTAAATTTGTTGATCGTCTGAAATCAAACGTCAAGATAAATTACAAGTTCTATCGTTCTACGAATAACCACATTCCTAATGCCTGGGGAATAAGCTATCTCAAAATCATACCATGCAAGGAACTCCATCCAACGTTGTTGTCATAAATTGAGATCTTTCTGTGAGAACAAATACTAGAGCGACTTGTGGTCTATGTAAAGCTTGAACCTCTCACTAAGTAAGTAGTGTCGCCAAGACTTAAGTGCGAAAACTATTGTTGCCAACTCCAAATCATGGGTAGGATAGTTCACCTCATGAACCCACAATTGTCTACTCCCGGGTAGTAGACTACCCTACCTTCCTGCATCAACACATCACCTAGCCCTATGCCACAAGCATTCATGTAAAGAGTAAACATCTTGGTACCATCAGGAAGAGTCAGAACCGAAGATGATGTCAGAACCATCTTTAACCTCTGGAATGCGTCCTCGTAATCAATATCCAAAACGAAAACCAAATTCTTCTTTTTCAAACGGGTGGGCGGAGCAGAGATCCACGCAAAGTCCCTAATGAACTTTCTGTAGTAACCCGCCAACCCCAAGAAACTCCTAACCTTTGACTCCATTCTTGGGGGCATTCCAATCGTGAACTGCGACCACTTTAGCGCGGTCCATTGCTATTCCCTCCTTGGAAACAACATGCCCTTGGAAGTTTAATTCCTTTCGCCAGAAATGACATTAAGAAAACTTATCCTTAAGCTGATGCAATCTGCAAGTGCTGAAAACTTCTCCTAAGTGTACGGCATGCTCTTCCTTGCTCCTCAAGAAAACTACAATATCATCCACGAAAACTACTATGAACCTGTTCAGGTACTCCATAAACTCCCGACTCATTATATCCATAGAGTACACAGATGCACTAGTCCGCCCAAAAAGCATGACTAGCCACTCAAAGAATCAGTCTGGAGTCCCGAAAGTAGTCTTGTCTATACTATCATGTGCTGCCCTCAGCTGATGAAAACATATGGATAATCCAACTGTGAGAAAACCGAAACACCCAATAACTGGTCAAACAAGTCATCTATTATCGGGCGTGGGTGCCTATTCTTCTTGGTGAGCTTATTCAGCTCCTTATAGTCCACGCATAGACATAGAGAGCTATCTGCCTTGGTTGCAAAGAAGATTGGAGCTCCCTACTTAGAAATGCTCCATCTAATGAATCCCTTCTTGATTAACTCACCACTTGCTTATTGAGTTCCCTCCTCTCCCTAGGAGCCATGTGGCACACTGGTAAAGCAACAGGCTTTGCGTTGTCCTCTAGGTATATTCGGAAATCTATCTCTCATTTGAGAGGTAATCCTCTTACCTCATCGAACACATCTATAAAATCTCCGGCTATGTGAATTGATCTAAGATCGTCAATAAAAGTATCAAGGGAATCTAGGAAACTAAGCATAACTGAACCCCATGGCTCATAAGAAATATGGAGAGTTCTACCATGGCACGTCAAAAGCCTAACATCTATCCTCTCACAATCAAGAATGGCACCATTCACGGCTAGCCAGTCCATTCTAGAATAAGCCCGTAACCCATAAAGCCAAGAATATATGCGTCGCACTCAAATTCGACGCCTATAACAGAAATTATAAAATCCCTACATATCATAGACAAGTGAGGCGTACCTCCTATGTGGTTTGAGACTACAACAGGATCAGAAACTATACAAGTATCTAGGTGTAAATTGTCTACCACAGAATTGGATATGAATGAATGATAAGAACCATAATCAAATAAAGTCCTGATAGGAGAGTAAAAAAGAGAAATAACACTTTCTACTGTAACTTTCCCACCTCGATCCGGTCCACTAGCCATATTTTTCTTTAGTGCATGAACTTGCCCTCCAGACGATCCTTCCTTTTGACCTTTCTTGTTAGGGCATTGCTTGGTGTAATGTCCACCTTTACTACATGAAAATTGATTTTTTGTAGCGCTCAAAAAATGCTACTAAGCATTTTTGGTGGTGTTTCGATAATCATTACGAGAAAACATGCCACTAAAAATCATTAAGTATTAGTTGCACTTTTTTTAAACACCACTAAATAATTATTTTTAATAGCATTTTTAAACAATACGAATGTTACTTTTGTAGAGTCTATGAAACGCCACTGAAAATGGTTACTGGTTTTGATGTCGTGCAGTTATTTTTTTTGTAGAGTTTACTAGACACCACCACAAAGGTTTTTGATTACTTTAATCAGTGGTTTGTAGCGGTTTTTAAATTCTACAAAAGAATATATTATGTAGCATTATTTTCCACCACCGCTTATTCCCAATTTATATCATAATATTCTAGACCTACCCATAATTTTTCCTTCAATTATATAATAACATAATACAAAAACACATACACTTTTGAACATAACATATTAAACAACCACAAAATACATATACATTCAAAGATCCATAAGATACATACACATTCAACACCCACAACATACATAAGTGTTAATAGAAAAAGTTAGTTATACATTTACACAATCAAACTACCATTAATAATGTCATAACCAAACTGCATGCAGCCAAAGTACATCAAAAACTGAAATAAACATCTGAAATAAAGTTCACATGTGTTCGCAGTAGTACCTTGATGCAAACTGATGGCCAAGCTACTACATTTTTCACAGCGTCTGCACTTTTGTTTTACTATTGCCAGCATTTCAACCACTATATTATTTTCTGAACAAACTACAACTGAATAATACACAGTCAAACGATAGAGAGAAACAACAATATGGCTTGTTGATAAAGTAAGAAAACAAGGGAAGGTTGCCTCCCTACAAAGTCATGGTGTTGTTCATTGCAAGCGCATATTGAATGCTAATATTGATCGGATTAGCTTATGCAACCCATTTAAAGATATTAAACGAATTTGCACTATGAATTGATTAACCTATGTTGAATCCAACAATAATTTTGAATGAAATGAAGGATTTTCAAGAATTAGATGAAGCATTTAAAGTTAAACAATCTTACATAGTCGGAGCAGATGTTACATTTTTATTGACAGTTTGTCAACATTTGCATTAGTACCTTGTATATGTTCTGAACCCCTTTCAAAATAAAAGAAACAAGGTTGGTCATGATTAACTTTTAAATAACATCAGGGTGTCATGGAATATGCCAGCAACGACAAGTTCAAGAGAAGCTTCACCAATAGATATTGCTGAGTCATAAAACGTTCTTCAGCACCAGACAAAACTTCCGGGTCAGCTTCCACTATTAAAATAATATGATCAGACATAAAATAAAGAGACTATCAGCGTGAATAAAAGCTGCTTTTTTAAAATAAGCCTATAATTAAACACTATACATGCACTTACCACACATAGAAACTTTCTCCGCAAAACCGAGGTATTTTCTGTCATGACTGCAATTGTCTTTATTTCGTAATAATTATTTTTTCTTTGTATTTTGAAGATGTAAATGTTCAACAATTTAAATAAATTTGTTTTAAAAGCATGGAGTGCTTCTACTTATATTTGAAAATGCTAATGAAAATGAAAGTAATTTATTTTACAGTCCAAACAGTTGAATGAATTAATGCCCATATTAAAGTAATTACTTTGATATGCCAATATTAATATGTGATGATGGTATTCCTAATTAAAAATGAGAAAATATCGTAGCTCTAATAATACAAACATAAAATAAAATTAAAAAGGTGCGTTAATAAAGGACTACATGTCATGAGGTAAGGGGCTAGTTTAAATTTGATAAAGCTAGAATGCTACTGGACTTAAAGTATGTTCAAAATAAATTTAACCTTGTATTTTGTTGGCCTACTTTGTAGCCAGGCCGCACAAAGTCCAAATGATCATGTTATGAGCCAAGTCGGGTTGGCTCGGAGAAAGAATCTCGAGTCGAAAGGGAAAATCAAATACTATTAGATGCTGGGTAAGGACGGGTCGGGTCGGAGGACCATTCCCTATCCGATTCCTTCATGTACATAAGACACTCGACCCCAAAAAATAGGAATTGGGTCGGGTCGGTTATCTAATACCCGATCTCCTCAAAGCATGAGATAAGGTGACCCCTCATTGTCATCAAAACTGACCGGTTCGTATAGGACCCGATCCCCGGGCCTGCCACTGTGAAATGGTTGCACATCATGTTGCTACAAATATGGGACGATTATTACCCACCTATCCACGATGGTCATGCACTTTCCTCATCATAATGTATTCATTTCCGAGTTTTGTGGGATAGGACCTACGTGGCACCCGACCCGCCTATGCTCCACGCCTATAAATACACCAGAACACACCGTTTTTAGGGATCTTTTTGGCCCTTCATCCACTCAAACTTCACCATTACTATCATTGCTCCATTTTACTCAGATTATATTATATATCCTTGAGTATAATTCTACAAAGTTGGAAAATTTGTTGATTGTACTAGTGAGGTAGAGTGGCTAATACTATTGTACCATTAATCAATTCATCAATTCGAGAAGTATAAAGTGGACTAGGCTCGTTAACATGGAACCACTACAAACCTTCTGTGTTGATTGCTATTTTATTTGTTTTGAGTAACTATTATCTAGAATTATCAGTCAGTTGGGTGTTAGTACCACATTTTGGTCTAACATTTTGGTGCTTTCACCGAGAACATCAAATTCTCAGCCTTTTGGATTATCATTCTATATTTTGGAGTTTCAAGTCCGAAGAAGATAGTCTGCATTTCCCTGTTTTTAAAGTTCTCATTGATCTCATAAGACTCAGATTTCATGGCTCATAGTAGAGGAAAGAACCACAAACTTTCCGGGCGATTGATGCAAACAAAGATCAACAGGATAACTCGCAGGCGATTGTAGTTACCAGGTCATAGGTATTCGGCTCGGATTCAAACCGACCCGAGGTGAGAAACCCGACTCGACCCTGGGGAGATAGGCCGATCCGATCCGAGGGCTTAGATGTAGCCAATACGCTCCTTTGTCTCGACCCGGTGGCACTACTATAATCCGATATGAACATAGTTGAAGCTAGTGTTTCTACTCGGGATAATACAAATGCTCCAGCGCCAGTCGCGACAACTAGTAATCAGCGTACTATTTCTTCTCTTGTCTCATAGATGGATTTTTCATGCTTGCTCGATATGTTGGATATAACCAATGACATCTTATAGTCCCAAAGACGTGATAGTGCTGCTATGCGATAAAAATTGAATGTTATGAATAGAAAGATAGAAGAGCTTCGTAGGTCGAGAACGTGACTCATCGCCTTGCCGTAGAAAATTCATCCTCTTCGGAAGAGAATGTAAGACCTCCAAGAAGGCCATATGAGAGGCCACAAAACCTTGAACAGATGACGTTTGGATCATTAGGATCCCGCGAAGATGCATCCCGTATCCTAGGACCTAATGATCCTAGTTTGAGGGAGCTAATGTTGCTACCAATGCAGCTATCTCGTGTCCTTCACAAGGATCCCAACATTACTAATCCTACCCTACGCCAACTCCTTCAGCCCACTCGTGCTTTGAATGACCGGACCGTTGGGGGCAAGGCACTTCCGCCTCTACCAGGAAACAAGGGATATTCTCTGATTTGGAAATCGAAAGAGTAAGGAGGATAAGGAGCACAGACTCGAAGCCTATTCTAACCAATGTCGAAGTAGAAGCCATGCTACGCCAGATTATGGCTAATAGCAAGGGTTACTCTAATGAAGACTAGGGCATTGATCGCAGCCATACACCCTTCACTAACGTCATTTTGGATTTTCAGTTCCCCCGACATTTCAATCTGCCCATTGTGGACAGAAATGGAGGAAGAACAGATCCAAAGCCGCATTTGATGAGATGCACTTGGTATATGAAAGCAGCCTTAGCTCCTGATGCCTTAAAGTGCAAGGCTATTCCAATATATCAAGAAGACGTTGCACTAATGTGGTTCACCCAGCTTCCTCCTTGATTGATCTCCAATTTTAAAGAGCTAATCGAGAGCTTCATGAATCCGTTCTGTCTCAATGCCCAAAAGTCCAAGAGTGTCATTAAGCTGTTCGAAATCAAACAAGCTCATGTGGAGACTCTGAAATCGTATTTGGATCATTTCAATTTGGCAGCTACAGAAGTGACCCGCATGAGAAGACCATTCTGATGGCACTATTAGATTTAGTTGATAAAGACACCGAGTTCAAAAGGTTTCTGGCTGGAAAATCACAATTGACTGGGGAGTTGTTTTATGAAAAGGAAAATATTCATCTGTGATGAGAGGAAATGTATGCCAACCGAAAGAAGAAGTGTGACGAAATTCCTAGAGAGGACATTCAGAGTAGGGTCGCCATCAAGCAGTCTGGTGACAGCGCATGAAAGGTTGAAGTGAATGTCGACATCAAGAATGAAGGGAATGACAGCCAAGGCGGGAATGGTGGCAAAAGAAATAAGAATCGAAGAAATGACTCCAAAAAGAGGCATCAGTTTCAATCTTTTGAAAATTACACGCCACTAAGTGATACTATGGAGTATATTTATTTGGATACTTACAATGTTGTCCAACACAAGAAACCGCTACATAGGGTTTCGATTGAAAAGGAGCATGAAACCAGGAAGTTCTATTTATTTCACGAGACTTACGGCCACTCCACGCCGTTTGAGGTATGTTGTAGAAAGGTTGATATGTACAGGGAAGTTGGATGAGTACATGGTTGCCTCTAAGAATAGGGGCAAGGAGGATCTGCTCTGAACCAGAACTAGCATGCTTCTAGACTTATACCCTAGCAAAAGGGGAAAGGCATGGTCATTAATACTGTGGTCGGAGGACCACATCTGGTTAGGTCCAACAATAGAGCATTGGAACAATACATTAATGCTGCCAAATACTCGGAAGTGGGAAAGTGAAGCAATCTTGGAGAGGTTGCGCCCGTGAAATAGCAAAAGACAATAATAAATGAGGTTATCTTCCATGAATGAGAAAGCGTAGGAGTTGAAACACCCAGTGTCGACCCGTTGGTGATCACTACCACCATTGGGCTTGCATTGGTACAGAAAGTCCTTGTGGACTGCGGGAGTTCTATCAACATCCCGTTTAAAAAAGCGTTTGACCAAATGAATTTAGAAATGGAGGATTTAAAGCCATGTTAGAGGCTAGATACGTGGCTTTAATGGATTGTTAGCTGTGCTGATTGGTATGGTTGATTTATCTATTGAGCTAGGGAAAGGAGATCGTCGAAGAGTAAGGATTCTCCCATTCGTGGTTATTAACATTGATTCACCCTACAATGCATTTTTAGGTCGACTTACCCTTGCAGAATTCAGGGCTTACCTTGCACTCAGGCGTCTGTTGCTAAGATTCCCAATTGAAGCTGGAGCATGAATGGTTTGTGGCGACCAAGTCATTGGAAGAGCTTATTATATGGTAGAATTAAGGATGCTACGAAATGTAAATGACGCAGAGCCCAAAAGTGCTTCCCCTCCCACCGAGGAGGGCTCGGCATAGCAAGTAAAGGGAATACCGTCGAAGGGGTCTGTAACACCCCATAATTTTATAACAAATTAATTTGATAAACTAAGGAATACTTAATTAAATATTTGGAATTAAGTAAAACTGACTGCGCCATTGCATTCATCTCGTAATTCTGCTTAAGATAAACACCATGTGTAAAACAGACAATGTATGAAGATGATATTAAGGTTTGAAGTTTGTATAAGCACACGATATATATACACACACATAACCAAGTCAAAACTGTGCAAAATGATTCAAAACATAAGCGGGAAGTCCTTAGGGTAAATCGACCCATTGGGGGTCGACAAAACCTATGGGTCTCGACCCATGGGTCGACAACATAAGGGGGTGTTGACACCCCCAGATCCGGGCGAAATTCATTTCTACATACGTGGACTAAATTCTTAGCTAGATTCACTGACCTTGTGCCATAAACAGGATCTTATACCCATTGTTTTATTCATCTAAATAAATGGCAGTGACGAGATGCTACTCCAACTCAGATTAAATTAGCCTTTTCTTCAGTAATGGCGATTCATATGTATTCAAAGATCGCTGATTCAACATCAACACGCTTTCCTCAGTTTTCTTAGATCCATTCTCTGTGAGTCTACATTGTTTTTAGATATGAATACTTAAAAGTTAATCTTGACATGTTATGCATTGGATCTAAGCCTGTGACTAATTGAATTCAGATCTACCATTATTTGTATATCTAATTCACCGTTTAGATCTCAATGCCTATTTGTGGGATCCCTATTATCCTAGTTTCTTAATCACGTCACTATGCCTAATCATTTCTATTATCACATATTCATCAAATTTGTTGTTATATGCATATCTAGGCATACCGCTGAAAGATGCGAACGAGTGAATTTGGGAACGAGGGGAAAACATTTAAATTGGGGCATAACTTGTATTGGGAAAATTGGGACATAACTTGAATTGAAAATATGAATTTGGGTCATAAAACAAACTGTGATTAAAGACCTTAATTTGGGTCATATAATACATGATGAATATGATTTAGAAAAGGGGCATGAAAACCTATAATGAAATAGGGATAATCGTTAAAGAATGAAATGCCTATAATTACAGTAATTAGAAACTATAACTGCGCTTAGACACGAGGTTAGATTACACTTGTGGCAGAAGTTTGCCCGGACCCACCCGACATATCCAGCAACGAAAAGTGGTAAATCTAATGTGAGGGGTCTAAGTGCAAAAACACGTAACGGGCTAAGACACGAGGTTAAGTCTGACTTGTAGAAGAAGTCTGCTCGGACCCGACTGGCATATCCAGCTTCCACAAGTTGTAGGCTTAATGTGGGAGGTCCAGAGCATTATAACCATAAATGAATAAATGGTAATGAACTTAAATACTTAACCTGTTTGAATCCATAGGGATTACATGAACATGTTAACCTGAGTAAGGGTTAAGAAAACTTGCTTGAAATAGTGGGAGGATTATGTATGTCTTGGGGTGGTGGGTATTATTTATATATAGGCCCACAAACTTAACCTACTGGGGTTATGCAATCTTGTTACTCTGGTAGGGAAAACCTATGGAAATCCTAGTATTGGGGATGCAAGCCTAGGGGGTAGCTTGTATCATCTTGTTTTGTGAGACTGGTTTCAGACAGTAACCCATATATGTATCAAACGAGTACTCCGAACTAGGTCGGAGTTGGGGCATACTTACTGGGCTGATTGTAAGAGATCCAAAAGAGGGGACGGTGTGGGCGGCACATTACGATGGGGTCATGTGCGTGCATGGGTCCGGACAAGAGGAGGCTAAGACGCCGTGACACCGGTAGATATGGGTGTGCACATCCTGAAAACGAAGGCTTTCCACTTTTGAAGTGATACATCCTACCGTGGGACCAGCACAATGTATCTACGGAGTAGAGAGACAATCGATTGGAGTAGTAATTAGGGTACATCTAGGCTCACCTGTTTAGGAGCCCGTTATTATCCTTTCGGGTAATACCGGTATGTTCAGTTGGGCTGCCCGTTATTGTATGGGGTAAACTCTCTCACTAGAAGTACGCCTAACTCTACCCTCTTGTTGGGGACCATCTTGTTCATATGTTACTAGTATTGGTGCAGACAGAGAAAAGTATTATAAAAGTGCTATACATGTATGCTCTATTTGGTTTATCCTGTTTACCTTGTCATACCTACCTTATGTGCTGTTATCTATCTTACCCATCTTATATGCCTATCATGATGCTTTTACTTATTTATATGCTAAAAGTAACCGGAATCGCCAAACTTTATGTTTGACCTATTTTTTTTCCTCTTCTTTCTCTTCCGTTCCCCCTCTAGGTTCTTAGGTTGGGAATACTCAAGCTTGATCAAGACTCTTCTTTCATTTTGCTTGGAGTTGCTTAGATATACTGCTTGATTTCTTATCTTCTCTATTATGGCTATGTTTTGGGGATTATGCTCTTTTCATACTTATTGTACTCTGATGATTTTAGTACAAGACAGAGGTTTTAAATTGTTGTACTAGGTTTTACGCATTTCTGACTTATGATGTAACTATGTTTTGAACCACGTGTTTTCTGCTGAATAAAGTTTTAAATTCCGCTATTATTTTATATCTGTCTTGTAATATTTCTCTTTCTGTTTACCTATAACGCTTCACGAAACTTATGGCATTGTCTTAATGAGTGACACTAATGGACGTAGGGTGTCACACTTGGTATCGGAGCTTAAGGTTACCAGATAAGATAAAATATTTCGAAAATTGTTTTCTAAAAGGATTTGAAGGAAAGCATTTTCAAAAGAAAAGTCTATTTTTAAAAACAAATTCCCCCAAAGCCGTAGGAAATATCTTTCTATTCTCTGTTTAAATCCCTTTTTCCTTTTCTTTTCAACATGTCTGGGGAACCTAATATTCCCGAGGGCATTACGATACTAGGCTGGTTCCGTAGGTATCCCGAGGCCACGGCGCCTACCGGTGGTCAAGCAGACGTTCCTCCCCCAGCTGCACCCACTGTTCCTCCTCCTCCACCGCGTGTCGATAATTTCTCTTTGGTATGCAAAGATTTCTATGCTATGGGTGGAAAGCCATTCTAAGGAATAGAAAGTTTCGTAGAGGCAAAGAATTGGCTTAAAGAGACGAAGGATTTGTTTGAAATTTTTGAATTTGACGATCGTAGAAATATTCAGTCGGCTGCTTGGCTACTGAAAGATGAGGCTTCATTCTGGTAGGAGGTGTCGCAAGCGGGATGTCCAGTGGAGACTTAAAATGATTTCTGATAGAGATTTGAGATGAAGTTTCTTTCTGAAGCAGAGAAAAATAAGCAAATGTAAAGGTTTTCGGCACTCAAACAAGGAGGCATGACTGTCAAAGAATATGTCAACAAGTTTAATCAACTGGCGAGGTTTGGTTTGGAGCTAGTAGATAATCTTCATAAGAAAGCTTTGCAGTTTGCTAGAGGATTGAATGAACCCCTTCATAGGCAGGATATGCCTCATATTCCGATGGGTGCAGCTTTTGAGAAACTCGTTGATATGGCGTTGATGCTTGAGGAAGATAAAGGTAAAAAGGAAGAAGCTAAGGCTGAGGAAACAAAAAAATAAGAAAGTGTGGCCCAAGAAAGGGCAACAATAGCAACAAAAGAAGGGCGGAAAGGACGGTAAGGCTAGGGATAAGAGGAAGTGCCATAATTGCAGCCACGAGGGTCACTGGATCAAGGAATGCAAAAGAATGAAGAATGCTTGTTTCAATTGCGGAGAGGTCGGACACTTTTCTAAGAAGTGCCTAAACAAGCAAGGACAAGGTCAAACGGAAAGATCTTCTAGAGGGCAGGTGCATGCTCTCGTGGCCAGTGTGCCAGATAGAGGTAGGAAAGACTCCGTTGAAGGTTTGATTTCTCTTCCCAATCATCCTATTTGGACTCTTTTTGATTCGGGCACTTCACATTCTTTTATATCTGATTCTGCGGTTGAGTCTCTGCACATTAGTACTAGTATGGTTGTCGATCCTATTGTTGTCTCTAACCCCATTGGTGGTACGGCTCATTTGTCTATTATTTGTCGGGGTTTGAGTGTAACGACCCGGGGGATTTTTGAGGTTGGTAATCGATATAAACTCAATGTTGACTATTCACACATCGTAAATACCGGATAGTTAATGAAAGAAGTTAAACATAACTTTGAAATAAAATAGTATCTGTATACAATATCATTATTAGAGTATAACACTTACATCACAACGGAAATAAACAATAGCTATAAAAACAATGCTGAAGCCTCCTGCTCCAGCTCCTTCTAGTGCATCTGTAAATCCCGACTAGTTGACTGCTCATACATATTTGAGCACCCAAGAGTTTGGGGGAAAACAAAACAAACTCCGGATCAGTCATGGGACTGGTATGAGTAAACAACTTAAAAACAGTTTGAGAAAATAACGATATCTCATAAGACCACGCTGTATAACACGGAACGGGTTTTTCCCTTTATGAGAATCCAAAACATTTGATTTAACATTCCAAAGTCCTTTTGCAAGGAAGATAATCTTTATATCAAAAATCCTTTTGATATTATAATAGTGTCTATCAACCAAGATATAATAATCATCCAGCAGAATGCTTTCATCTCACGTTCCACATACATAAGATATAATCAAAAACCGTAGGCGCTTATTAGGTAACGAATTCCAACTAGCAAGGTATGGGACCACCTTCCGATAGTGTATCTTTAGAGAGGAATAAACCGGGTTCAACAAGAACTGTTGTATATAACGGTGTTGTATACACAATTATATGATTTTTGTTTGATGATAACAACCAAATATATTTTATAAATGTGTTTGTTACTGTACTGTTCTATATTTACATCACAGACATGAATGTAATATTTATATTTAAATAAAATACATCTGTACAGAAAATCAAATATTTACTGTATTTTATTTAAAATATAAATATTATATTTCTAACATTCAAACAATACATCTATTTTAACTCCACTATTTAATCACTTCACATATTTGTACTTATAAATAAACAGAATAGAATAGACAAGTCTGTTTGACAACATTGAAATAATATTTTTATTTCAAACAGATTTTGTTATTACAAATAATCAGTACAATCACTTTTTTCATATACATTAGCTCCTTGCTATAACACTCATACATTCACTCAGTTTGCATTTCATATATACAATTTAATTTTACACAGATTCGTATATATTTACACAGACACACTGACACTCCTCTTATTTTCACTGTCTTCTGTCTTTTATCTTTTGCCTTCACAGCTTTCTGCATTCAGTCCAGTCTTCATACCGGTCATATACAGAAACACACACACAGTACACTGCCATAGAAATAAAATCTGAATACATGCAGATTTGAATTTTATTTTTGAAATTTTATTTGCCTCAGTTTTCTGGTGTGTTTCTCATCATTTTTCTGACTTGATCTGATTTGTTAATTCGACTGTGTCTAGACTGTTTATATATAGTATATGGACAGAAAAATAGTCTGATGGCTGCATGTACACACGTGCATGCATATACACGTGTGCACTGCCTCGCCAATCAGTGTGCAACTGAGGAGTAGTCACGTGGACCATCTCGACTCAGTGCAAAATGAAAATCAGTACACAATAGTTCAAGAGTCGATCAACAAAATCAAACCAGCAAACTCCAAAGTGAACCAATCAAGTGAACATAAGCCAAATTGGAGCTACAGCTCAATGCAAGTGAATGGTGCAAAACACAAGCAATAATTAAGTTGTCGAGTTACAAATGGGTGAACACAACATACATGATCACACAGCAAAGTGACATGGCAGTATGGAATTGATGCAACAAGTATGACAGAGTCAGCATGGACTAAGTGAACAAGACAGGTGCAACAACAAAATGGTTCAGCTCATATATACAATGCATGAGTGGTATGGGTGGACTTAACTTGGACAAATGTACACATACACATGTACAAGTAAACACAACATGATCATGGAAATGCAAGAGCAAGCTCAGGTGAAATGAAAACAGCATGGAACAATACTGGGGATTCACAACAGCAAAACATGTGTACAAATGTGCAAATAATACATGATATTGCATCAATCTTTTTTTATATATACATGCACAGTTTCAAAATGATAAGGGGCTATGACATTGATGCAACATAGTCGAGTCAGTAAACACAAAATGGTGAGCATATACATGTATACATGGATCAGCAGTATAATGATCAAACTCAAACTCAAGTTCATCCACATATTATTCAAGCAAGACAGTAAAGAACAAAGTCATGGTGAATGTGATAGTGCCACACAATGATGGACTCAAATGGTGCAACAATGGTGAAGATGCAATGTTAACAACCGAACATGGAAAAGCAAGGTCAACACAGCTAATACATGTGACAGACCAATTTCAATTCAGGAAAGTTTTTAAAGCAGTGTTTATAATTGATTTTTCTTCCTTCCATTTTTACTTTATCAATCATGGAATGCTGAAGAAATTAAAGGATTGGATTAAATCATATTTGGAATGGTGACTAAGCATAATTCAAACTCGGCAAAGAATCTACAAATATCACTCTTCACAAAACTGACAATTTTCTTTCATTCGAGATATTTTTTAAAAGGTAGACAGGGCATAATTAAATCAAGGAATCATCAAGGATCAATTTTTGTATATATAGCAAGTTTGATTTTCCAGAAATGGCAGTGTGATTTCAAGACAGTTTTTAAATCATTTCAAAAATTCATGGAATTCAAGGCAGTTTTCATTCAAGGCAACAAACTATTTTGGAAGGGACAAACAAAGTTTCCAGAATTTAATGACGACCTTTAAATTCATTTCAGTAATTCCAGTTTTAGACTTGGCATCAATTTTTGGAAAGAAATCGAGTAATCAAAGAAGTGAGTCACGGCATAATTTCAGAAGGGACAACAAATAATATATTTCCAGTATGACTCAATCTCATTAAAAGTCAAGGGAGCAAATTTATATGTCCAGATTCATACAAGGGGGCCACGAATAATTCTTTCCAGTTTTTAGTCAAGGAAATTCACAAAGTCAATCAATGCCGAGATTTTTTTTTTCAATCAAAAAGGGGAAACACGAAATAAATTCAGATCAAATCATTCAATTGAAATCAGAGAGTGATTTGTTTTAGGGTTTCTAATTTACCATATAAACTCACACCATATCATCACAGGCAGATAGAATCGAAAACCAACCAAACATTTTCAAATCGAAAATCAACAACAAAAATCGAGAGCAAGCAGAGAATTAAAATTAAAATAACTCACATTTTTAGGGTTTTGATCGAGAGCCAGAAAGAAGAATCCCAAATCGATAGACCAAATCAATCGACAAACATCATCAACAACTCGAGCATCAGTGATCATTTTTTCAGAGCAAGCTTTCACAAAGTCGATCTGATTTTGGGGAAAAACAAAAACCCTAATTCACTTTCTAAGGGCCAGCCGCCATTTTTCTTCCCAGGAGAAAAAGAGAGATCGGGGCAAATAAAAACAAGGGCGCACCAAGTTAAGGATGGCCGGCCAATGTTTTAAATTGAAAAGGGGATGACCCCTTTAAATTCAATCTCCTTAATTCATTTTTTAATTAGGGTTTCTCCTTGTTTTAATTTTCTATTTGTTGTATTGTCTTTTAATTTGAGTTGTAAAACCGTCGAACCAGTTTTCTAGGGTCTGTAAAGTCTAGGATATTAGTCAGGGTGTTGACTGTCAGTTTCAGAGTCTGTAAAATCTGGGTTACGGATTACAGGGTTATAATCAGGGGAAATCTGATCGAGTGGATATCTATCAGTCTATGGTTTTGAGCATAGGGTTAGAATAGGAGCAGGGTTTGCGAGTGTACATGGTCTTGTATGCGGGATCTATTCTATCACCTAGTAGAAACCTTAGAAATGCAGCAGTAGGCAGGGTTTTGCCGAAGCTGGGTATATCTTTGTGTGATTTATCTTCTGCATTTCCGTTTCTACTATATTCCGTGATTTGTTTATTATTATATATCTCGTTAGATTTTTAATTCAGTTAAAAATTGTGAAAAACCCTATTCACCCCCCTCTAGGGTTATTCTAGATCCAACATTTGGTATCGGAGCCAGGTATTTCTTTAACTCTAGAGTCATGGGTAATCCTAGTCGTCAGTCTAGTGAGAGTCAGTCCAGTTCACCTCCAACTATTTTCACTGGAACAGATTTTTTAAACTGGAAGTCCAAAATAGAATTTTATTTAAAATCTGTTAATATTAAATGTTGGGATGTTGTTATCAATGGGTACGATATGGTAGATAAAGTTTTTAATTCTCGTACTACACATATTCTATATTCTTATCTTGATGATAATCAATACAGTCTGATCTCCCATTGTTTAACTGTGCAGGAAATTTGGACAGCTCTCAATACGAAGTATGGACAAATTGACAACAGTTGCTCAAAAACCCCAAAGTGCCTACTCAGATTCAGAGTTCTGTTTAACAGGATTTACAAATGAAAACTTAGAAGGATCAGATGATGGAGAATCAACAGATGTTGAAACAGAAATTTTCTCATACGAAGATTTAGTTTACATGTGTCTTGATTTAACGAAATCTGTTGATAAACTCCAACTGAAAAATAAGTCTCTGAAATATAAGAATTTTGAGTTGACCAGCAAAATTGATGATTTGGAATCACAACTTGAATATGTTAAAAACTCTTCAAATTCAGTTTGCAAAAATTGTTTGAAATTGAAAACCAATCTTGTTCATCTCAATAAAAGTATTCAAAAGTTTGAAGATGAAATTTTGATCTTAAATGAGAACAAGACCGAGTTATCAAATTTGAATAACCTTCTGCAAAAGGAATTTGAAAATTTTAAAACAGATATATATTACAAATTTGAAATTGATGAAAATAAAAATTTGGTGAAAAGTGGTTTGGTTTTGAAAGAACTTGAAAATGAGATTGAAAAATCCAAGAATTTTGAATCTGAAAAACAAAAACGATTTGCACTTGAAATTTCCGAATCCCAAGCCAAAATTAAATTGCTTGAAAATGAGAATTTGGTTTTTGAAACAGTCCAATACTGAACAGAAGATCACTATAAATAAATGCTCAAATTTATTAAAAGAAAATAGTGATCTAAAATTCAAAATTCAACGATTAGAATTAACTTTGGATAAATTTTCTAATGGGGAAAATCGTTGAATATGCTGTTACAAAACCAAGTTTCTATTGGAAATAAATCTGGTCTTGGCTTCAGGAAAAATGATGTTTTTGGAAAACAAAATTCAAATGATTTGAAAAATCTCTCAAACGGTTTTGGAAAGAACTGCTTTGAAAATTTGAACTCTAAAAATTTCAAAGGTTTTTTGAATCAAGATTGTGATGAGAAACCGTTTTATAATAAACCATTTAAACATTCTTGGATCCCAAAAAATAAAACGGGCTTTGTCAAGTTCAAACAGTTTTGGGTTCCTAAGGGTACGAAAGTTAATTCTAATGGTTTGTTATATAAAAAAGTCTGGGTACCAAAACATATGAATACAACTGTGAGTGGTTTTACTACTTTTGTTAGACCACTCAATTCTCTAAACTGTTAGGTACCGGAGGAGGCTGAGGAACTGCTAGGTAAAAGAGATTTGGATTCAAGCTGCTCAATACTTCTGAAATCATTCACAGTTTCTTAGCCAAGACTATTGAGTTAGAGATTCTGATTTTCATTGGATTCTGGTATGATCTCTAAGCTCACCTTTGCAAATATTCTTTGTTTTTATTTTCTTTGTTTAATTCTCCTTCTATCCTTTCTATTTATTTTTTCTTTGTTTTCTTTTGTTTTTGAGTTGTCACTGTCATACCTTTGTAACTTCTTAGGCTTCATTAACTTCATATTGCAGAATTCATATTCTTTCTGGAAATTTGCTTCATTTCTATAAAACTCTGATGTGTTTAATCATGTCTAGATCTTGAATTTATTTTTGTAAATACCTGCAATTGATTTGAAGTTTGTTTTCTGATTCTCTGAATTCATAACAGTGTTGATGTATTCGTGCCATATCTTGAACACTGTTAATTTGAATTCTAAATTTTTGAAGATCTGAATAATTAATGAAATTTCACACCCTTATGCTGTTTTTGAGTTTCTTCCAATTAATTTTGGAAACGCTTAAAATATTATACTCATTACAGCACACTGCTATTTATCAGTTGTGAAAATTTCATTGATTTTCGGATTGGCTTGGAAATTAATCTGTCTTAAATCTCAGTGATACATCTTGAAAACCATCATTACTCATGATCACTATGGCTAGAATTTGTTTGTTTGAATTCATCTGGAATTATTGATATTTTGAATAATCACACACCTCCTAAATTTGAAATCATCAACCTTGTGTGTCTGATTCATTACATCCCAGAACTTGACATTGATTCAAGTGATTTCAAATAAATTACTTTAATTTTCTAGTTCATGAATACCTCTCAAATTTGATGTAAATGATCTGAATTTAATCTCACACTTGTCAGAGATACTTGTGAAAGTTTCTTTTGTAAAACTGGTCTTAAAATTCTCTGTTATTCCATGATTATTTGGTTTGAGTATATGTTTGTTTAAAATCATTTATTATTGATTTACTGAATCTCACACATATCTCGAATAAAAAATTTACAATCTAGTGTGATCGATTCATTGAATCCTGATATCTTCATCTTCCATCAAATGATTTAAAATAAAAGGTATTTTTAATGTCGGGTCATGAATCATTATCTTGACAAGTCTGATTTGAAATTGTTTCTGTCGTGCTGCTCTGATACTGTTTTTTCAAATAACTGTGTTTTTAATATGTCTACTGCTTGTCAAATCTGTTATTTTGTCTGCATGGGCCTTGTGACTGATCTTCTTGTTTTGATCATGATATCCTTGTTTATCTCCAGTGTGATTTTAAAATCCTCAATTATGGAGACACCAAGTGGTATCATAAGTGCCTTATATTTGTTTCACCCATCTGTACTTAGATTCTAATCTTCACCTTGTATAGATCCACACACTTTTTTTTGCCTTGTACAAATTTTTCCCTCTTGTCCGATATAACTCTTCATATTCCTTTTTTAATTGTTTTTTTTTTCAATTTTAAAATTATTTATTAATTATTCTTTCAGAAATCGAAATCAATATCCAAATTGAACTGTATTTATAATTCATCAAAATTATTATCAGATTTCGAAATTGTGATGAATTGTGACTGCAGTATATTCCACAACAAGAGGAGATTTTATTTGGATTTTCATGATGGTTGAATATTTATTATAATATCTTTGAACTGGCAATTATTTCACGACCATCTCCTTTATCTATCACCCGTCTGCCATCCATCATGATTTTATATTAATGTGGAGAGTTAATTTTTTTTTAAAAAAAAAGGGGGAGGAAAAATCATCTTGTGTTTAAAAACAGTGAAAATATTTGTGATAGAATTTGGACTATGTTATTTTTCAGAATCAGTGACGATTGAAAATTTTCAATGATCTCGGTACAGTTGATCATACTTCATAATATAATTAATTTAGAAATTTATTTCACAGTCCATTTTTGTACCTACCACATTTCTATCACTCATATCGGTTTATATACCGAGGAGTTTTTTTTCCTTTATAATCCTGAAAGTAATAAATATAATTAATATATAAGAGTGTCTCTAACCTCATTTAAAAATCCAAGCTCTGGTTATGCATGGTTATGAGACGTCTTATAATTTAAGCTGCGACTGATCCCATTTAAAAATTCAAGCTCTGGTTATGCGTGGTCAGTGTGCTCTTAAATAATAAAAAAAAAATATAAAAAAAGGAAAATAAAGTGCTAAAAATAGAAATTAATCTGAAATTCTCCTCAGTGTATAAAAACTTGCCTATCAATCCATCTTTCTAATCTGTGAAATGCGTTGAAATATTATGACGTATTATGATTTGTTGATTGATAGATATTGGGATTTGAGATTATTCGATCTTGTCACTTAAAATTGAATTATTAATTATAGTCCAAATCCATCACTGTTTTTGTGTTTTTTTTATAAAAATCCTTTGAAAATAATTGGAAATGAATTGTTTTTTTAAACTCTCTCCATTTTATATAAAATTCATCGTATATCCGTCATTCTCTACAATGTGAAATATGCCACCTGTTCTTAGAATATTATGATTTTTGTTTGACTGATTGAAATTTATGATGACTGTTCTTCCTCTTAAGCTGAAATTATATTTTTAGTCAATTTTCATTTGTATTTTAAAATCTGTATCCTTTTGATGATAACAAAAGGGGGAGAATGGATAAGATTTTGATTTATGAGTGAATATTTTATAAATATTTTAACTTTTGAATTTTTTTGAAAATTCATTATCATTCAGTTCAATTCACTCATGCACAGTTATAGGGGGAGTTTTTTCTGTTGTAGGGGGAGCTACTAAATAGCGGGAGTTCATTTTTCACTGTAAAACACATTTGTTGGATTCAAAATCTTTTATTTGTTTGTCATCATCAAAAGGGGGAGATTGTTGTATATAACAGTGTTGTATACACAATTATATGATTTTTGTTTGATAATAACAACCAAATATATTTTATAAATGTGTTTGTTACTGTACTGTTCTATATTTACATCATAGACAGGAATGTAATATTTATATTTAAATAAAATACATCTGTACAGAAAATCAAATATTTACTGTATTTTATTTAAAATATAAATATTATATTTCTAACATTCAAACAATACATCTATTTTAACTCCACTATTTAATAACTTCACATATTTGTACTTATAAATAAACAGAATAGAATAGACAGGTCTGTTTGACAACATTGAAATAATATTTTTATTTCAAACAGATTTTGTTTATTACAAATAATTAGTACAATCACTTTTTTCATATACATTAGCTCCTCACTATAACACTCATACATTCACTCAGTTTGCATTTCATATATACAATTTCATTTACACAGATTCGTATATATTTACACAGACACACTGACACTCCTCTTATTTTCACTGTCTTCTGTCTTTTATCTTTTGCCTTCACAGCTTTCTGCATTCAGTCCAGTCTTCATACCTGTCATATACAGAAACACACACACAGTACACTGTAATAGAAATAAAATCTGAATACATGCAGATTTGAATTTTATTTTTGAAATTGTATTTGCCTCAGTTTTCTGGTGTGTTTCTCATCATTTTTCTGACTTGATCTGATT
The DNA here is from genome assembly GCA_030737875.1 of Allium sativum. Taxonomy (NCBI): domain Eukaryota; kingdom Viridiplantae; phylum Streptophyta; class Magnoliopsida; order Asparagales; family Amaryllidaceae; genus Allium; species Allium sativum. Next base: position 6,850,937 of record CM060919.1, on the reverse strand, counting down.
TGTTAATTCGACTGTGTCTAGACAGTTTATATATAGTACAGGGACAGAAAAATAGTCTGATGGCTGCATGTACACACGTGCATGCATATACACGTGTGCAATGCCTCGCCAATCAGTGTGCAACTGAGGATTAGTCACGTGGACCGTCTCGACTCAGTGCAAAATGAAAATCAGTACACAATAGTTCAAGAGTCGATCATCAAAATCAAAACTGCGAACTCCAAAGTGAACCAATCAAGTGAACACAAGCCAGATTGGAGATATAGCTCAATGCAAGTGAATGGTGAAAAACACAAGCAGTAATTAAGTGGTCGAGTTACAAATGGGTGAACACAGCATACATGATCACACAGCAAAGTGACATAGCCGTATGGAATTGATGCAACAAGTATGACAGAGTCAGCATGGACTAAGTGAACAAGACAGGTGCAACAACAAAATGGTTCAGCTCATATATACAATGCATGAGTGGCATGGGTGGACTTGACTTGGACAAATGTACACATACACATGTACAAGTAAACACGGCATGATCATGGAAATGCAAGAGCAAGCTCAGTTGAAATGAAAACAGCATGGAACAATACTGGGTATTCACAACAGCAAAACATCTGTACAAATGTGCAAATAATACATGATATTGCATCAATCTTTTTTTTATATATAGATGCACAGTTTCAAAATGATAAGGGGCTATGAAATTGATGCAGCATAGTCGAGTCAGTAAACACAAAATGGTGAGCATATACATGTATACATGGATCAGCGGTATAATGATCAAACTCAAACTCAAGTTCATCCACATATTATTCAAGCAAGACAGTAAAGAACAAAGTCATGGTGAATGTGATAGTGCCGCACAATGATGGACTCAAATGGTGCAACAATGGTGAAGATGCAATGTTAACAACCGAACATGGAAAAGCAAGGTCAACACAGCTAATACATGTGACAGACCAATTTCAATTCAGGAAAGTTTTTAAAGTAGTGTTTATAATTGATTTTTCTTCCTTCCATTTTTACTTTATCAATCATGGAATGCTGAAGAAATTAAAGGATTGGATTAAATCATATTTGGAATGGTGACTAAGCATAATTCAAACTCGGCAAAGCATCTACAAATATCACTCTTCACAAAACTGACAATTTTCTTTCATTCGAGATTTGTTTTTAAAGGTAGACATGACATAATTAAATCAAGGAATCATCAAGGATCCATTTTCATATATATAGCAAGTTTGATTTTCCAGAAATGGCAGTGTGATTTCAAGACAGTTTTTAAATCATTTCAAAAATTCATGGAATTCAAGGCAGTTTTCATTCAAGGCAACAAACTATTTTGGAAGGGACAAACAAATTTTCCAGAATTTAATGATGGCCTTTAAATTCATTTCAGTAATTCCAGTTTTAGACTTGGCATCAATTTTTGGCAAGAAATCAAGTAATCAAAGAAGTGAGTCACGTCATAATTTCAGAAGGGACAACAAATATATGTTCCCAGTATGACTCAATCTCATTAAAAGTCAAGGGAGCAAATTTATATGTCTAGATTCATACAAGGGGGCCACGAATAATTCTTTCCAGTTTTTAGTCAAGGAAATTCACAGAGTCAATCAATGCCGAGATTTTTTTTTTCAATCAAAAAGGGGAAACACGAAATAAATTCAGATCAAATCATTCAATTGAAATCAGAGAGTGATTTGTTTTAGGGTTTCTAATTTACCCTATAAACTCACACCATATCATCACAGGCAGATAGAATCGAAAACCAACCAAACATTTTCAAATCGAAAATCAGCAACAAAAATCGAGAGCAAGCAGAGAATTAAAATTAAAATAACTCACATTTTTAGGGTTTCGATCGAGAGCCAGAAAGAAGAATCAAAAATCGATAGACCAAATCAATCGACAAACATCATCAACAACTCGAGCATCAGTGATCATTTTTTCAGAGCAAGCTTTCACAAAGTCGATCTGATTTTGGGGAAAAACAAAAACCCTAATTCACTTTCTAAGGGTCAGCCGCCATTTTTCTTCCCAAGAGAAAAAGAGAGATCGAGACAAATAAAAACAAGGGCGCACCAAGTTAAGGATGGCCGACCAATGTTTTAAATTGAAAAGGGGATGACCCCTTTAAATTCAATCTCCTTTATTCATTTTTTAATTAGGGTTTCTCCTTGTTTTAATTTTCTATTTGTTGTATTGTCTTTTAATTTGAGTTGTAAACCCGTCGAACCAGTTTTCTAGGGTCTGTAAAGTCTAGGATATCAGTCAGGGTGTTGACTGTCAGTTTCAGAGTCTGTAAAATCTGGGTTACGGATTACAGGGTTGTAATTAGGGGAAATCTGATCGAGTGGATATCGGTCAGTCTATGGTTTTGAGCGTAAGGTTAGAATAGGAGCAGGGTTTGCGAGTGTACATGGTCTTGTATGCGGGATCTGTTCTATCACCTAGTAGAAACCTTAGAAATGTAGCAGTAGGCAGGGTTTTTCCGAAGCTGGGTATATCTGTGTGTGATTTATCTTCTGCATTTCCATTTCTGCTATATTGTGTGATTTGTTTATTATTATATATCTTGTTAGATTTTTAATTCAGTTAAAAATTGTGAAAAACACTATTCACTCCCCCTCTAGGGTTATTCTAGATCCAACAAGAACATCTTGTAAGCCAGGCTAAACATGATCGGTCACTCATTTCGCTTGAGTGTACCGAATGTATTATCACCAACAGTTGGGATCAACAACTGTTTCCTGAAAGGGACAACATCGAAATAGATTATAGAAGTAAATGGAATTTCTCTGGATCAGGTGACAATATACAATAATTGGTAGCTAACCACTTAGCCATGCGAGCTACCCGATTTTATACCATTTCCTGGTTGTGAGACTAAAGGCCATAACGTATAGATCACACCTTTATTTACTTTGAACGCCACATCGTCATACCCGCCAAATCACAAATTGATTTCCCCAAAAATACCACGGGTATACAGCTAAGAGAAAGGAATTCCTCCGCTGCCAAACATAAATACATTTGAAGAGATAAACTTACGCGATGTATTAGACATACTCTGTCAGACATTCTTCCATACAGGTCGTACTGGGACTGGACATACCGAAGGCACTATTATGTAAATCCATCTTAGACAATTTCTACCTAGGATTTACTGAACAGTCCTTGCAAAACTCCGTCTTCAATTATCTTCGTCATATTCGATTTGCAACGCTAATGCCATACGGAGTGGTTTTCAGATAATATATCTGATCTCGGTCTCTCCGTATTGACAACGGAAATGGTCAAAATCTTTGATAGTTGGTGATTTAACTATCAAAGGAAAACATGCGTACAGACAACGGTCGTATTTTCAAATGGAAATCTTACTAGTCAATCATATTTCATTTCCCAATTTCCATTTATCGTTTCCATATATTTATAAATTCCTTATTTTCTAAAATTAGAAAATATACGTTATTAACTTTGGAAAATGTTTCCATTTCTGATTCACGCATCAATATCTTCCCACCTCTATCAATCTTTAATTGTAAACCAGTAAGAGAACAATTTCCCAAGCATAAACCCCGAAGGCCGAAACCAACATCAGATCAATACCCACAACTAATTTCCAGTCTGTTTCTAATTTCAGTAATTCCATTTAAATTCCTTGTAACACCCCGCCTCCGCTAGGGTCACTCGCAAAGGAATGCACTAGCTTTAGAGGGGCATTATTGGTAAACATGCACAGAAATATCACAAGACAGAACACATATATAAATAGCGGAAGTAAAATCAAACTTTCATAACATGAATAAATAAGGTCTAAAGCCTTTTACATCAGAGTACAACAAAACCTGTCTTGCAATAGTAAAGAAGCATAAAGACTTTTTAATAAATTATTCCCTAAGTAAAAACAGTAAAGTAGCCATAGCCAAGAGAAGTCCAAGCCATCCATGATGACCTTCAAGCAGAAGAAGTCCGAACTAACAGCATTGTTTCCTCCCTGAAACCTGGGGGGGGGGGAAACGGAAGAAAAGAGGCGAAACAAAACGGGTCAGTCAAAAAGACTGAGTAAGTCCTATCTACTTCCAGTATATAAACAGGTAAAGGTAACATGACATGCATAAACTGAAAGTAAACATAAGGATAACTACAAGATAGATAAACTAAACCGGGCTAGCCGGTTTAACTACTGTGGCAAGGTAAACTAAGGTATCATGATAAACTACGGTGTTATGATAAGTCAAGGTATCACATCGTCAGATTTCTATCGAGTACATTATCCCCAGGTATCTACCCCGTCTATCATCCCACGGTATCTATTGTGTATATTAGTTCTAACATGTATATTTGCTCTGCACCCTCCGTACTAGTATCCAAACCTTGTTAGGTGTTAACCATGAATGTCCCTTACTCAAAGTCGTGTAATGGTCCATGTCAACCTAATATATCGCATATATAGGTTACTCAAATCATATGTTTCTTTCCATGTATATAAGTTCAGTCCTTTGTCGTACCTCATACGGGCTTCCTCGTGTAGTATTATCCTAGAAATCGTTTGGACTGTCACCCTTGTTCTAGCTAGACTCTTCCATATGAATCATCGTTTGAACTACTAGGACTTACGCCACCTAGCACCACTAGGGATTACGCTTACCTATTGCACGCTTTCGTATTTTGGTTTGGGTTAAACCACCTAGGCCACTAGGGATTACGCTAACCCTCAACCGCGCCCTTTTTCCCACGCAATCATCGTGAATCGTTTTTCTATAACTGTATGCACATGTATCACATCGTGCCATCCGAGTCCTGTCACAGGGCAAAACAAGAAATACAGGACTCGGTCGGGAGCTTTTAATCTATCTGCCGATGCAGATGCTAAGGTCTGCTTTTCTACACGTGGCTATGGTCCCACGAGACCCCTCCCTCAACTAGCGAAAGGCAACACAAGAGAAAATCTTGCATGAGAACTACACTCCGGCCAGCCCACATCCTACGGCCTACCTCACCCATAATTAGATAGCAATCATGGTCTGTTGGGTGTTCCCTGCCTTTCCGTACGTACACGCTTGACTCAAGATGGTAGATGATCGACGAACTTGCTATCTCGGGCATCTTGGGTATTCGTCGACTCACTGCTATCCACCCCAGTCTTTAGGTCGCTCGCATAGCAACCAAGGCATATTCTTGGTTCTTCTATCGCAGACCTCAACCTCTCGTGAGCCTAGTATAATGACCTGGCAGCTCACAGAGGGATCCCAAGAATATCCTCACGTTCCCCGAAGCCGCTGCTTCGTTACCCAGTTCGTTGGAGCCTTTATCTAAATCAGATAGCCTGCTCCTACACGTATACTTAAACGATGACCTACCGTATCGGGTTACTCATCTATCTAAGAAGTGGTCCAAATTTCCTTGACTAAGAATTATTACTTAGTTTCCCTTAACTAAGGTTTACCACTTAGCCTTATTTCCATTATCCTTGTTAACTATGGTTATTTACCTAATCCTCTGAATTAGGGTTTATCTAATGGGTTAAGTGTCACTTAAGTTCACAACTTAACCCGTCTACAAAACATGTCGAAACTGGCTAAGTATCCAAGTCCAAGACTTAACCCTACAGACCATGTGTCAAGTTGGTTAAGTATATCAAGCAATCCATGACTTAACCTCGTCTAATTATCATTTTAGATTGGTTAAGTATATATATTAATTTGACCCTATCAAATTACCGAGTCAAATCGGTCAAGCATATTCGAAACGATTCGTGACTTAGCCTTATCATGTTTTTACGTTAGATTGGTTAAGTATAGGTTAACTTAACCTCACCAAATTAACGAGTTGGATTGGTTAAGTATAGGTCACTTAACCTCATCAAATCATCGTGTTAAATTAGTTAAGTGTTTATCTTAACCCCATTAAATTACCAAGTTGGATTAATTAAGTCTAGGCTAACTTAACCCCATCCGATTACCATGTTTAGATTAGTTAAGTCTAATCTTAACCTCATCCATTAACTGTATTATACGGTTAGGTGTCATTAAGAAAATTTACTTAACCTTATCAAGTTATCGTGTTGGATTGATTAAGTGTTGGTTAACTTAATCCCGTCCAATCGTCGTATAAAAATGGTCAAGTGTCGTTAGGCAAATCAAGTTACTTAACCTACCCAACCCTGTCATGTTTTGTTAAGTATCATTAGCCTAATCAAATTACTTAACCCATTTGTCCATGTCATATTTGGTTAAGCCTCATTAATCAAATTAACTTAACCCTACTATGTGGCATTAATTATTTAATGCACCCCAACCTCTCACATTAGACTTTGTTGTGGTTACTAGTTAAGCCGGGCGGGTCCGGGTAGATTTACACCACAACTTGGTCTAACCTCGGGTTCAAGCACAACATGACCAACTTCTCACATTGAGTCCTATTGTTTGCAACTACTAGTTAGGCCGGTCGGTTCCGGGTAGTTTTACGTTGCAAACTCAACCCAACCTCGAGTTGGCCACTTTCATGTTTAGTCTAGTGTCATGTTCATAGTCAAGTTTTCAAGCAATTGGGTAGACCTAACTTAATAGGTAAATTCCCAATGGGTAGACCTAACTTAATAGGTAAATTCCCAAGCTTATGTTTTTTTTTTCATACTTACATGTCAACTTCCATATTAAAATTCAAGTCACGTTTTCAAGTATGAACACATGTCATATTTAACGTTACACGTTGTCATGTTTATACCCCTTTTCCCAAACCATGGTTCATGCCAAGTTTAGCTCACCTAACATATTTTCATATAACTTCAAGTTAAGTTTTTCCACGCTATAATCCCGCTTGTCTATCCTCAACCCAAATCGTGTTCCAACGCAAGAATGGACGAGTCACATCGTAAAGATACTATGCTACACAATGACCCCAAACATGCATAGTATCATGAGAGTTGGGCTCAAAACATGCATAAGTTCATAATGGTTTGGCCGCAAGCATGCATAACACGAGAAGAAAAGGAAATGGGCCATAAGTATGCATAATGTCATAAAGGATTTGGCCACAAACTTGCATGTTAACATAAGGGGTTTGGGTTCATAAACATGCATAAGCCCCAAAATCTTGTCTTAGCCAATGTTTCACACATAAGTGGTTCCTAAAGATTCATGCTAGCATTTCATGCATAAAGATCCAAACTTGCAAGTTAAACTAGACTATGCATAGCATGAGAGGCATGATCAAGTCACTCACATGGCCTAAAATCATAAACATGAACACAAGAGGCAAGGTAAGGTTCATATAGGTTCGCATAATCATGTTTAGCCTCATTTTATCCCATGTCATTATCAAAACTACCGTTTCCATCTAAAAGTAGCTAGAACTTACCTAGGCAAGGCTTAGGAAAGGGATCATGCATCATTATGACGAAGAAAGGTGGCTCCTTTGATGAAGAACCATCACGAAACTCGCATAGAAATGTTGATTTGGCCTCTATTTGGTGTAGCAAGCTTGCATCCTTTGATTTGAACCCGATTTGAATGCATAGGCTCTAGGGATTTGAGATGGAGGCCATGATCACCTTGCATTTGGGCAGCACTTCGTGGAGAGGGTGAGTTATGAGGGTTTAGGGGGGGGGGGGGGGGTTTAGGGGTGTTTTTATAGAGATTAGGATAGTTTTAGGCCCTTATATTAACCCTAGGATAGATTAGGACCATCAGATCTCGGAAGCTTCCTGAACCAGCCCAAGAACAAGACCAGGTGAGCCAAGCAGGTGCACCAGGCAGCTTGCCCCGGCCACCCCCTGTCGACAGGCAAGTCGACAGGGTTGTCGACTTGGTCTGGGCCCAAGTCGACAGGCCTGTCGATAGCCCTGTCGACATGGCCTAGGCGGGGAAACTTCCCGCCTAGCCCCAGATCTGCTTTCCAAAACTGTTTCCGAAATTCAAATTTTCAGAAATCTTCTTTGGGCCTTTAACGGGTCATACGGACTCCGATTCTCGAAAACTCGGACTCTATTTCGCGTATTTTTCCGAGACGAACGCAATGGCATAGCCCGTTTCACTTGATTCAGAATTTAAAATTAAATTCTGCCTTGATTCTTGATTTAACGTGTTATAAAAATTCGGGTTGTTACATTCTCCCCACCTTTTAGGATTTCGTCCCCGAAATCTCCAAGTTAGGAAGAACATATCCTACCATCCATCATCCATCTACTCAAAACATCATCCACAAGCAACCATTGTCCTTAGATGATTTCTAATGCCATATGAATATATGCAAAACGTGTGTGTACATGTTCCTTAGTTAATGCTAATGATCAGGCCTGAAAAATCTTTTGAATGCAAAAACATGTTTAGTGCTATGAATCCATCATGTATGCAAATAGTCCTAGTCATATACACTATATGCGTGCACAAACATTCAACCATATGCAACATCCGCATGATAACACATTCAATTTCATCCATAAACAAGTATAAATACTCGTGCATATGCAATATGAAATGTGACCGAGTCGAGCTAATATTTAATATAAATTCGGGCATCCACGAGCAACCACTTGCAACCATTTGCAACCATATCAACCATAACATGTTTCAAATACATGTTTACATCCATAGGGTTCTACCTAGGATTCCCTGAAACAGGGTCGAGAAGATAAACAAGACAAACTCCTTATGGGGTTTGTAACAGAAAATAGGACCGAGAGGATGTCCACAAAAGATAGCCTACAAGTAAGCTCTACAGAAAACAGGGATCAAGGATATACTCCCAAAAGAGATATCATGCGCGTATCTAGTCTTTGACCATCAAAGTCGTATTTCCTTGAGCTTAATTCCATTGTGCCTTGACCGTCCTTTAACTTCGCGATTTCGTAGCTTCTTATTTCCTGTTTCCATAACATGAGCTGAAACTCATTTCTTCGTCGCCTCTCATTCCACTTGCACTTATCCTTTTCCTAAAATACTTGACGCAAACATGACTGCGTACTCATGATCTCATGCAAGCTTTCCAAAATTCAATAATGAATCTCGGACCTCGTACCACAAGGTATTCCACATAGAAGAACTTTCTCTTGAAAGTAAACAGATGCCAACCAGGTTATCAAGCGCACTTACTAAGGTGATTTCTATAACCCATGCATAAGTGAAATAAATCATCCGTCTTATCGGCGAACACCACTCGATTGGGCTTCCAATTTCCCATAAAGGCATCAAGGGATTCTAAGTAACTAACCATGACCGAACCCAAAAGGTTACACGAGACTTCGAGGGTATTACCAAGGCTAGTCAAGAGTCTAACTACCCTCCTATCAAAACCGAGAGTGGCACCCCTTACTGGATAACCACTTCATCCCTAGAATCCATCCATAGCTTAAAAACATAAGCATTATTTCCAAACTCAACACTTGGCATAGACATTCCCAAATCCAAACAAGTCATGTATAAATGGACTGATTCTCCAATAGGAATTTGAGACAAAAATGGGATTCTCTATTACGCTAGTACTTAAGGTGCAGAGACTCAACTATCGAAGCGGACTTAAAAGATGCGGTGATCCAAACAAAGTCCCGACGGGATGATGGAGAAGAAAAACTAAACCTTTAACAAGATCGTTACCCTCCTTCTGAGGTACCCTAGAAATGAGAGCATACTATTGCCCTTCGAATGATCTTGTCCCTGTTCCATGATACTTAACTATCCGTCCCGTTTCACCATGTCAAAGGTACTCTCTCGTCATGGGTTTCATTGTTCATCTTTCTCCCTCCTTTTAGGACTCAGCCATACCAACATGTTGCTTATCCCTGAACTCATATCCTTTATCCTTGTTCTTACTATCCTTTCCTGCATAACTCTGCAATGGTCTCTCGAGAACCACCTCCATCGTACGGGAAACACTTACGCAGCTAGAAAGACTAGTCGCAGTCAAAACCACTGCGACTACAGATGGAGGAAAGAAAGGAAAAGAGATTCAATCAAGGAAACAAGGATAATGCTAATGGCCTTTGGGGAATAGCTTTTTTCTTTTTAAAAGAAAATTTTCTTGAAAAATGCTTCTTCGTAAACGATTTTCAAATAGTTTTCAGAAGGTCTTTAAAAACTTTTGCCCAGTCTGGTAACCTTCTGCTCTGATACCAAATGTAACACCCCGCCTCCGCTAGGGTCACTCGCAAAGGAATGCACTAGCTTTAGAGGGGCATTATTGGTAAACATGCACAGAAATATCACAAGACAGAACACATATATAAATAGCGGAAGTAAAATCAAACTTTCATAACATGAATAAATAAGGTCTAAAGCCTTTTACATCAGAGTACAACAAAACCTGTCTTGCAATAGTAAAGAAGCATAAAGACTTTTTAATAAATTATTCCCCAAGTAAAAACAGTAAAGTAGCCATAGCCAAGAGAAGTCCAAGCCATCCATGATGACCTTCAAGCAGAAGAAGTCCGAACTAACAGCATTGTTTCCTCCCTGAAACCTGGGGGGGGAAACGGAAGAAAAGAGGCGAAACAAAACGGGTCAGTCAAAAAGACTGAGTAAGTCCTATCTACTTCCAGTATATAAACAGGTAAAGGTAACATGACATGCATAAACTGAAAGTAAACATAAGGATAACTACAAGATAGATAAACTAAACCGGGCTAGCCGGTTTAACTACTGTGGCAAGGTAAACTAAGGTATCATGATAAACTACGGTGTTATGATAAGTCAAGGTATCACATCGTCAGATTTCTATCGAGTACATTATCCCCAGGTATCTACCCCGTCTATCATCCCACGGTATCTATTGTGTATATTAGTTCTAACATGTATATTTGCTCTGCACCCTCCGTACTAGTATCCAAACCTTGTTAGGTGTTAACCATGAATGTCCCTTACTCAAAGTCGTGTAATGGTCCATGTCAACCTAATATATCGCATATATAGGTTACTCAAATCATATGTTTCTTTCCATGTATATAAGTTCAGTCCTTTGCCGTACCTCATACGGGCTTCCTCGTGTAGTATTATCCTAGAAATCGTTTGGACTGTCACCCTTGTTCTAGCTAGACTCTTCCATATGAATCATCGTTTGAACTACTAGGACTTACGCCACCTAGCACCACTAGGGATTACGCTTACCTATTGCACGCTTTCGTATTTTGGTTTGGGTTAAACCACCTAGGCCACTAGGGATTACGCTAACCCTCAACCGCGCCCTTTTTCCCACGCAATCATCGTGAATCGTTTTTCTATAACTGTATGCACATGTATCACATCGTGCCATCCGAGTCCTGTCACAGGGCAAAACAAGAAATACAGGACTCGGTCGGGAGCTTTTAATCTATCTGCCGATGCAGATGCTAAGGTCTGCTTTTCTACACGTGGCTATGGTCCCACGAGACCCCTCCCTCAACTAGCGAAAGGCAACACAAGAGAAAATCTTGCATGAGAACTACACTCCGGCCAGCCCACATCCTACGGCCTACCTCACCCATAATTAGATAGCAATCATGGTCTGTTGGGTGTTCCCTGCCTTTCCGTACGTACACGCTTGACTCAAGATGGTAGATGATCGACGAACTTGCTATCTCGGGCATCTTGGGTATTCGTCGACTCACTGCTATCCACCCCAGTCTTTAGGTCGCTCGCATAGCAACCAAGGCATATTCTTGGTTCTTCTATCGCAGACCTCAACCTCTCGTGAGCCTAGTATAATGACCTGGCAGCTCACAGAGGGATCCCAAGAATATCCTCACGTTCCCCGAAGCCGCTGCTTCGTTACCCAGTTCGTTGGAGCCTTTATCTAAATCAGATAGCCTGCTCCTACACGTATACTTAAACGATGACCTACCGTATCGGGTTACTCATCTATCTAAGAAGTGGTCCAAATTTCCTTGACTAAGAATTATTACTTAGTTTCCCTTAACTAAGGTTTACCACTTAGCCTTATTTCCATTATCCTTGTTAACTATGGTTATTTACCTAATCCTCCGAATTAGGGTTTATCTAATGGGTTAAGTGTCACTTAAGTTCACAACTTAACCCGTCTACAAAACATGTCGAAACTGGCTAAGTATCCAAGTCCAAGACTTAACCCTACAGACCATGTGTCAAGTTGGTTAAGTATATCAAGCAATCCATGACTTAACCTCGTCTAATTATCATTTTAGATTGGTTAAGTATATATATTAATTTGACCCTATCAAATTACCGAGTCAAATCGGTCAAGCATATTCGAAACGATTCGTGACTTAGCCTTATCATGTTTTTACGTTAGATTGGTTAAGTATAGGTTAACTTAACCTCACCAAATTAACGAGTTGGATTGGTTAAGTATAGGTCACTTAACCTCATCAAATCATCGTGTTAAATTAGTTAAGTGTTTATCTTAACCCCATTAAATTACCAAGTTGGATTAATTAAGTCTAGGCTAACTTAACCCCATCCGATTACCATGTTTAGATTAGTTAAGTCTAATCTTAACCTCATCCATTAACTGTATTATACGGTTAGGTGTCATTAAGAAAATTTACTTAACCTTATCAAGTTATCGTGTTGGATTGATTAAGTGTTGGTTAACTTAATCCCGTCCCCTCGTCGTATAAAAATGGTCAAGTGTCGTTAGGCAAATCAAGTTACTTAACCTACCCAACCCTGTCATGTTTTGTTAAGTATCATTAGCCTAATCAAATTACTTAACCCATTTGTCCATGTCATATTTGGTTAAGCCTCATTAATCAAATTAACTTAACCCTACTATGTGGCATTAATTATTTAATGCACCCCAACCTCTCACATTAGACTTTGTTGTGGTTACTAGTTAAGCCGGGCGGGTCCGGGTAGATTTACACCACAACTTGGTCTAACCTCGGGTTCAAGCACAACATGACCAACTTCTCACATTGAGTCCTATTGTTTGCAACTACTAGTTAGGCCGGTCGGTTCCGGGTAGTTTTACGTTGCAAACTCAACCCAACCTCGAGTTGGCCACTTTCATGTTTAGTCTAGTGTCATGTTCATAGTCAAGTTTTCAAGTAATTGGGTAGACCTAACTTAATAGGTAAATTCCCAATGGGTAGACCTAACTTAATAGGTAAATTCCCAAGCTTATGTTTTTTTTTTCATACTTACATGTCAACTTCCATATTAAAATTCAAGTCACGTTTTCAAGTATGAACACATGTCATATTTAACGTTACACGTTGTCATGTTTATACCCCTTTTCCCAAACCATGGTTCATGCCAAGTTTAGCTCACCTAACATATTTTCATATAACTTCAAGTTAAGTTTTTCCACGCTATAATCCCGCTTGTCTATCCTCAACCCAAATCGTGTTCCAACGCAAGAATGGACGAGTCACATCGTAAAGATACTATGCTACACAATGACCCCAAACATGCATAGTATCATGAGAGTTGGGCTCAAAACATGCATAAGTTCATAATGGTTTGGCCGCAAGCATGCATAACACGAGAAGAAAAGGAAATGGGCCATAAGTATGCATAATGTCATAAAGGATTTGGCCACAAACTTGCATGTTAACATAAGGGGTTTGGGTTCATAAACATGCATAAGCCCCAAAATCTTGTCTTAGCCAATGTTTCACACATAAGTGGTTCCTAAAGATTCATGCTAGCATTTCATGCATAAAGATCCAAACTTGCAAGTTAAACTAGACTATGCATAGCATGAGAGGCATGATCAAGTCACTCACATGGCCTAAAATCATAAACATGAACACAAGAGGCAAGGTAAGGTTCATATAGGTTCGCATAATCATGTTTAGCCTCATTTTATCCCATGTCATTATCAAAACTACCGTTTCCATCTAAAAGTAGCTAGAACTTACCTAGGCAAGGCTTAGGAAAGGGATCATGCATCATTATGACGAAGAAAGGTGGCTCCTTTGATGAAGAACCATCACGAAACTCGCATAGAAATGTTGATTTGGCCTCTATTTGGTGTAGCAAGCTTGCATCCTTTGATTTGAACCCGATTTGAATGCATAGGCTCTAGGGATTTGAGATGGAGGCCATGATCACCTTGCATTTGGGCAGCACTTCGTGGAGAGGGTGAGTTATGAGGGTTTAGGGGGGGGGGGGGTTAGGGGTGTTTTTATAGAGATTAGGATAGTTTTAGGCCCTTAGATTAACCCTAGGATAGATTAGGACCGTCAGATCTCGGAAGCTTCCAGAACCAGCCCAAGAACAAGACCAGGTGAGCCAAGCAGGTGCACCAGGCAGCTTGCCCCGGCCACCCCCTGTCGACAGGCAAGTCGACAGGGCTGTCGACTTGGTCTGGGCCCAAGTCGACAGGCCTGTCGACAGCCCTGTCGACATGGCCTAGGCGGGGAAACTTCCCGCCTAGCCCCAGATCTGCTTTCCAAAACTGTTTCCGAAATTCAAATTTTCAGAAATCTTCTTTGGGCCTTTAACGGGTCATACGGACTCCGATTCTCGAAAACTCGGACTCTATTTCGCGTATTTTTCCGAGACGAACGCAATGGCATAGCCCGTTTCACTTGATTCAGAATTTAAAATTAAATTCTGCCTTGATTCTTGATTTAACGTGTTGTAAAAATTCGGGTTGTTACATTCCTAATTCAAACCCCAAATTCCTTTATAATATTTTATTTTCAAAATATTTACTTTGATCTAATTTTTCACATAAAATGTGAATAATATTTCTTTATATAATCAAAACAGTTTGATTTTGTATTTTTAAAACAATACCTCAAACCCAAATTCTATTTATATTTTTATTTGTAGAATTATTCGTACAAATCTCCTTTTTATTTCTAACACTTAAATCTCATTTATAATTCCCTTTATATAATTTTATTTATTCTATGTAAATCCTTTTATAAATGAGTAAAGCCGAAATGTTCAAAACCCGTGGCTCTCAGCCCAAAAAACCGCTCAAAACCGCGGTTTCACAGCCCCAAAACCGTATTAAAACTTATATTTTCCCATATATCTAAGCTTTCATCCTAACATAAGTTAGCTTTTATAAAGTTATATTTATTTTATATAAATCCTTTTACATAAACCTATTTATTTTATAAATATCCTTTTATATCATTGTATTTATTTTATATAAATCCTCTCATATAATTCTATAAATCCTTTTATATAATTCTATTCATTTCCCAAATATTTCATTAATTATATTTTCCAATATTTGTTTTCCAAATATTACTTTTCAAAATATCCTATTTATTTCATATATAAATATTTCATTTTCAGTATTCATGTTGAAAATTTCCTTTTTACACTCCAGTATTTCATATGGCATTAAAAATACCAAATAACATGACCGATGTTATCATAATCAATCACAGATTATATATCACATCATATATCACAATATATGAAAACAAATAATATTATAATATTGAGGAATCAAGCTGGATCCCTCCAACCTGTTTCCCTACATCCACAGATGTTAAACAATATAAATAACATTGATTTCATTTCAATATGAAATATTCTGATAAACAAAATCAATATTTGATTAACAATATATATATATATATCGTTATCTATAATTTCAACCAATAAATCAGCAACTCAACCAAAAAATCAACACACAACAATCAATCATCATTTGTCAACACTAGATTATATTTATAAAAATATAAACTGTACAGAGTTAGTGAGACTTTACTCACATTGGACAGTTATCGTTAAATAATGATAATTTCCTTTGATTCAAATCAAATAATTTATTTCGCTATAAATTGTAATGAGCTCTAATTCACTCCCAGTCAGTTCCATTGTGTAGTCACCGTTCATACGATCCCAACGGATCCAGTATCGCTGAATTCCGTTAACATATGAATAAGATACGATAAATTAAAGTTAATACATTCTTTTATTTGAATTTAAATTAAATATAAATTCCAAGATGGGCTTTACCCATTCAAACAGGCCCATCCACCGTTGTAAAACCCCAGACCTACTTGAAAAAGATTCTTCCATCCTCCACGTTAACGCATTCCTCCAGTTCCTGGCCATTTTCAAGCGATGCTCTCCCATTTGTTCCCTCTTCCCCTTCACTAAACCACAAATGAAATTTCACCAAAATCCATCTTATCAAACCCTCCTCCTCTCCATTCCGATATGATGGAACTCACACTCCCCATTTAAAACCTGTCGGGTCGAGCTATTCCCAGTAGTTCACAAGAACGGTGCGACAACTTTGATTTTTATATATTCCCATAAAAACAAAACCCAAGCTATTCGATCTCCCGAGTCCACATACGAACTCGGAATGATGTAAAACTTCATAAATCTCACCAAAGAATTTACCCTAGGTTCGCTGTGTAATATCAACGAAGAAAACTGATGTCGAACTTCCGAAAATTGATGCTACAATGCAGAGAATCATGCTGCGGATCCAAGTATACCAGTTTGGTGATTTATAAGAATTTTTCTGATTTGTTCTTGAATTTACAAACTCACGATTTCCTTTTTATTTTTATTTTAGCTGGCGGCTACTCATTGTTGACCCGGCGAAACAAAAGTTTAGGTTTAGGCAGAAAGTTGGGGTATTTATAGTATAAGGAAATAATTTATTTATTGATCATTTTATTAATATTTACATTATCGCTGCTTACATTATCGTTTAAAAATTCCTATGATCACATAACATATCCAAATTCGACGAAAATGGACATACATCTAGAGTTCGACATTATAAACCCAAGGAAACTTGTTTCATCGAATTCCGAATCCGTTTGCTCACACATCATATTTTTAAAGTCAAATTATTGACTGTTTTTCACATTAAAATCCCGTATGGCCACATACTGACTCCAAAAATCACGGAAATTGAAATCTAGCAATAATTTAATATTCCAGATCCAACAAAATTAGTTTCGTCAAAAACAGAGCTCGTTTGCAAAAATAGCTATTTCTAAAGCTCTAGATAAACTCATTTAAATATTAATATATTTAAAAATAATTAAATTAATATTAATAAATTAATATTATCGTACATATTCACATAGAATATAATACAGCTCCAGAATACTCCTATCTGAATTTATAACTCGACATTTCAAATACAGATTAAATCAGTATTCAATTTATATTGAAAATCCTTTTGTAATATAAATAAATTGTTATAAATTATAAAGTAATTCCACAGCGACTTTTCGAAAATTGATTTGGACACAACTCACAATCTACACGATGAAATCTCGATTTTTCTCTACCATTAGAAAAATATACTTCACCAGCTCCGAACGTTTCTTGTTTCACAGAAATCCGACTTAAAACGGATTCTGCATATTCTTTTAAAGTTGGAATCGCCAAATTACGAACTGCCGCGCCATTACAGGCTTGATTTAAGTTATTTTATAATTAATACGTTCAAACTTCGCTTAAATAATAAATTCGTTATTATAATTCAACTCTAAATTGAATTAAATATTATAAACAATCTAATTCACACAATATTGTGAATTCTACTATTTCTGACTATTTTAAAATTAAATATATTATTATATTATTAATATTAATTAAACATTCAATATTATTTAATTAAATAACCATTTAAATCTCTAAATCACTGTTTAAATAATTAAATGAAATTAATTACTAAATCTTTAAAAAATATGGGTTGTTACATTGAGAATATCTGTGTTGGGTGTCGAGTTTGAGTGCAACGCATATGTGCTAGGTTTCATGGGCTATGGTTTGATTCTAGGGATGGATTGGCTAGCCATGTATGGTGCGATTTCATTTTACACCGTTACAACAACTTATCATTGTTTACTTATTAACTTAGTTATCTTAACTAAGGTCCATTAATAAGTTTCTCTACCCATTTATTAAACCTATGTTATAATTTCCTCTTGTCCCTAGGACAAGTCCAAACATGTTATTCTCATTAGCGGGTTTCAAAATTCCATGTTTATAGATTACTTAATTTAAAATTAAGTACAACTTATTATATTTCACATAATTTCCCCTTTTCCCAACAGGTTTCTGGCTTTCCGCATTTACTGATTATTTAATTAAGTGTCCCTTATTTCATTTCACCAGTTACCCCATTTTCTTACAAGTTTATTATAACCTTAGTTATAATCATCACTTGTCCCTAGGACAAGTCTACCTATTATACAACATTTTCATTAATGTTATTTATTTATAATAGGTTATTATCATTCCCCGTTTAAACCACTTCGTGTTGTAATCCATTATTCTTCATTCACTGTAATATGTGTCCCTTATTTTATTAAGGAAAACACATCATGCACCTTATTAGTTTGATTTATAGAAGGAATCAGTGATTTATTTTCATAACGTATTCCCATCTAAATTCATGGTGGAAAGTAATTTCTTTCCTCTTTCTTTCTTTATTCATTGTGGCTTACTTGCAACCACGTTCTCAGAAATAGGTCATTTAGGGAAACACTTCACTTTTCCTTCGCATCTCAATAACTCAGTCCATTACATCCTTTCCTTTCTTATTTTCTGAGTTAGACATTTAATTACCTTCTGTGCCATTTATTCATATCTTGTTATGTATGTATATGTATATGTATGTATATATGCACTAAACCTCTCACATTAAGCCTACACTTGTGGACGCTGGATTTGCCGGGCGGGTCCGGGCAGACTTATACCACAAGTTGACTTAACCTTACATCTTAGTACCATTGCTTTTTTTAATTATGCACTTAGACCCTCACATTAGATTTACCACTTATGAATGCTGGATATGCTGGGCGGTTCCGGGCAGACTTCTATCACAAGTACAATCTAACCTCGTGTCTAAGAGCGTTACAGTGTCAAATTATTGTGAATCTAGGCATGTTCGTTCTTTAACAATTATTCCTATTTCATGTGAATGTTAGGCATATTGTCCTTTTCATGTGTTTACTGTATAATTTGACGCATGTCCTTTTTTCATGTGTTTAATTTTATTTTGACATGTAAATATTTAATTAGGTAGTTGTTCAACTCCAAAAAGTTAAACATGTCATTTACTCAATAATATACCACAAGTGAATCATGCGATTATAACAACAATAGGATTTACCCATTTTCCAACAAGTTTGTTTTCAACAAGTAATCATTCCAACACTTTAACTGATTCAACATATGAATTTTTCATATTAACATCTCAACTTGTTATAACAGTAGTTCTTAATTATTCTGGCAGATTCAATTATACAAAATGGGGAATTGTAAATGATAACATTTTATTATCTAAAATGCTATAATTTAAACCCACTCACCTCGTACTCTTTCCCAATTCTGGATCTGATCCAGTTTTAGCATCCATGGTTTTTTCCTTAATCGATTTAAAACCTAACGACCATGGATTGGTTATTTTCATTAAAAGAGAAAGAAAAGAAAGAGGAAGGAATTTGAATAGATTGGATCTAGAAAGTTACCTTACTTTAATATGAGATCTGAGCATCCATTTACAAGTATACGTTTCTTTCCTTCAGATCTGGATTCAGAATTTCTCCTAGACTAATATTCTTAATTTTCTGAATAGATTTAAAGAAGGAAGAATGGCAGATCCTCCGCATAGTCTCAGAAATGTGAAGCTTAGGGTTAACACAACAGACTTATTTATATGTGTAGTAGAAAGCTCTGAACCTTCGGATTTAATTAAATTAAATCTGAACCGCGCACACACATCACACAATGTCATATAAACACGATGTAACACCTATAGGTCCTCATGCGTTATATGTGCTATGTTGTTTTTATATGCTAACGTTTATTAATTTTTAAATGTTAATTTGTTTCCTTTTTATTCTTATAATTTTAATGTTTATTAATTAAAGGTTTATCACTTGCTTGTTATGTCTCCTTTAATTATTCTTATTCCTGTTACAAATCATACCTGCTTTTGAATTTCAAATTTGTGTGCCAGAAATATATATCTTCCCTTCATTATTTCATGCATTACCTTTTTTCATTTTTTATTTATTTTGATGCAATCAATTCATTACATTGTTTCCTTTCTATTTATCTCTATCAATTCATTGCAATGTTTCTTTTCTTCTATTGCACGTTGCATTAATTCCTTATGCACACTTTTATTCCTTTAATATCAGGTTGAATTCATTCAATTCTCTAGTTTTGAATTTCATGGTTATATATGTATGCCCTTTTTTTGCAATAGTTGATTATTTTATTTATTTCTTTTTATTGCATACCTTTATTATTGCTGCTTACAATGTTAACTTACTCCTCTTTTTTTTTCATGCATTAAAACTTTTAACCGTTATGTATGTATATACATCTTTCCTAATTTTTATTGTTGCATGAAATTGTCTCATTAATTTATCCTTGTTTATCTCTCTTTTTATATTAATGCATTCACACATTGATTTCTCTTTTTTAACCTTTTCTTGCATTGCATCAATTAGTGTTTCTATTTTTCTTTTCTTTTTTAAATATGCATTTCATGCATTGCATTAATTAACGCATACATTACCTCTTTTAATTGCATGTGCTCTCTTAAAAAAAATTGTATGCATTCCTTTCTATTTTTAAAATATACATATTTCTGCACATATATACATATATTTGTATGTTCAGTTGGCCCTCTTTGAAACAAAGAAAAAAATTATGTCACCGCCGGGATTTGAACTCCCGACCTCTATGTTGATTATCCAATGTCTCAACCAACTAAGCTATGAAGTCTTTTGCTAGTAAGTTTAGAAACAATGGTACTCATTGTTCTACTGATTTACCTTACTTTCATGTTTTGCTGCTATGCTTCATTTAAAGGTATCTCTTTCATTTTAAATCGGTTTTCGGCAATCCATAGGTCTAAATTGACCAGAAAATCACCACGAACGTAATGATGCTACTCCCGTGGCCAAATTCTGGAAACTCTTCAATTTTTTTCTTTTTTTATATGCATTATTCAATTATTTAATTGTTACAAAAATGCGGGTTATTACATTCTTCCACCCTTAGAAAATTTCATCACCGAAATTTGATAAGGGTAAAAATCAATTAACCTCTTGCATAATTTACATCCATTATGTGTGCATCCAATTTTTGCAAACATTGTGCACTTGTGCAAAGTGAAATACAACATAATAATGCATGTATTCCTAAGCGGCACCTCCTATGTGTATGCAAAATTTTCAAAAATACTTTTAAAATATGATGCTCACATCCTAAATATATTGGCAGTTCCATATGAATGCAATATTTTGAAAATCAAAAATGCCTTTTCATCCAAATTTTTACACACTCTCACTGGGTAAGAGCGTAGTTCATCCAATTGTTGCATCCATAATCCTACTAACCGACTTTATTTTTCAAATTTCAGAAAAATCTAATTTTCTAAATTCGATTTCTTATGTTACAAAACGGTAGAAAATGGAAAATTTCACATCTTCTGTTTTTCCTTTTCAACTTTTTTTCTAGCCGTACTTGGATTTGTAACGTCCTGGATTTTTAGCCATTTAATTGAATATTTAAATTTATTTTAAATATTGATTTAGAAATATAAATGGATTTTTAATATGGAATTTATCGATTAAATAATCAATATATTTAATATTGAATATATTTAATTATCGTAAGATGAAAATAGAGAATAATTGAATTCAAAATTAGAACTAAATCAAAACAATTATGTCGGTCAATATAAATTCTATATTGAATTAGAACGATAATAATATTGTATTTTCAATAATTTTAATTATTTAAAATCAATTTAGATTTTAAATCGAATTTAATTTAAAGTCATCAATTCAATATCAACAGTCTGTATATATGAATAAATTTCATAACCCGTTCCGTTAGATTTAGAATAGCGAATAATAGTGGAACATTAATTGTTACGTTAAAATAAGCGGTTCGGGATTTGCAAATTAGGGACCACGAGATATTTTGGTTATCATAATTAAATCACTTCAAAGTCTCATCATCCAACCTATTTGCCACCCTAAAACTAAAATGCGCAGACCTATATTTTCATCTCAGCTGTGAAAATTGTCTCCGATCTTCATTATCACACAAGTAAAAATTTAAAGGCCTTCGTACCTCTGGCTCCTCGTCCCTCCTATAAATGGAAGCCATCAGCTTCGTATTTCCATACCAACGAAAATGAATTCAACCTCTCTCTCATTTTTCCCTAAATCAATCGAAACCGTTCTCGTTAATATATATTGTTAGACCAAAATCTGGGCCTAACACTCAAATGCAGATCACAGATCACAAAAATGCAGAAAATAGTAAATAACAGGAGACACACGAAATTTTTATAGTAATTCGGCTCAAACCAAGCCTATGTCCAAATTTTCTCTTCTTAAATCCTAAGAAGTTACAAGTACAATTATCTTGATTTATACACAAAATCCTCGTGTTTACAATAAAAAGAGGTAAGAAATCACAAGATTGTACATGAAATCCTCGTGTTATAATATGGAATTTGGCTTCTTTGCTGCTGGAAATGCTTTTATTAAAGCAATTATGGAAGCCGTGAGGAGTTAGATCCAAAAGATCCTTGGAAATGCCTTCAAACGGTGTGTTTATAGCTGTAGGAGAGCTTCTGGGAAGATCGATTTGTGATAGGGTACGTGGCACCCGATCCGGGAAAGTGGGAGCAGGAGTATCCCTGAGCTAAGCGATAACATTTCCTCCCTGTGAACCTGGGGGAGGGGGGAACGGAAGAGAAGAGGTGAAACAAAACTAGGTCAGACATAAGTCTGGTTAGTCCAGTGACTTTCAGCATATAAAGAGGCAAAAGCATCATGACATGAATAAACTGAATATAAGACAATACCGTGAGAACAAGGACAACAAGATAACATACGATTAGTATAGATATGATAAGACAAGATAAACTGAATGCGCTTCTACACTTTTTCTGCTTCGCTACTACTTTGTTATTCTGATTTCTATATTTATCTCTACACCACCAAACTAGTGTCCCAACTTGTAATCTGTATAAAATGATAACGTGATCCCAATCCCCGTAATTGTGGTAGCCTTCATGTGTACATCTATCGTGAGGATTCGACCTCAATCTGCCTAATTGCCATGAACATGTTAGATGTACCCTTACTACCCTATCGATCGGCTCTTTACTTGCATTATTGTTCCATGTGTCTGTGTCAATCGACCCTCTCTTGCATGTAGAAACCTTGTGCTGGTCTCACCATAAGGTATATCAATCCTTACGATAGCGACCCGACACGATTCAAGATGCACAGTGTATAACTACTAGTACCCGGTGCCTGCTTTTTCCCACTCCGGAGTACGTGCACGCCCGTAAATCATCGGAACCTACACTGACGTACCCCCTGTCAATGTTTTGACCGCTTATAATCAACCTAGTAATCGTGCCCCACCCTGTCTAGTTTCAGGGTACCATGATACATCTATGTGGGTTACTGCTGAAAAGGATCCCCGTTACAAGGGTTTCCTGTTGGTTAAGTTTGTGGGCCTATATATAAAAATATTACCCACCTACATGAGACGTACTTAACCCTCCCACCGATTCTAGCATGTTTACTTAACGGTTAAGTTTGTGGGGGCTATATGTACTAATATTACCCACCTACATGAGATGTACTTAACCCTCCCATCGATTCAACCATGTTTATTTAACGATTGAGTTTGTGGGCCTATATTTACTAATATTGCCCACCAACCCGATATGTACTTAACGCTCCCGCACATTATGTCATATTGGTTAAGTGTTGTCCATTCATGTTAACTTAGCCCACCCATTCATCGTGTCATGTTGGTTAAGTGTTTCTTATTAACTTAACCCCGTTCGTTCATCAAGTTATAATGGTAAAGTGTTTTCTTGTTAACTTAACCCCACGTGTTCATCATGTTGTATTGGTTAAGTGTCATTAATCAACTCAGGTTAACTTAACCCACCTACTTGTCATGTTACTTTGGTTAAGTGTTGCCTTCTTGTGTCAACTTAACCCTACCACAAATCATGTTATATTGGTTAAGTGTTGCCCTCTTGTTTTAACTTAACCTTACCACAAATCAAGTTATATTGGTTAAGAGTTTCTTATTACTTAACCCTACCATTCATCATGCTATACTGGTTAAGTGTTTCCTATTAACTTAACCCTAGTAATTCATGTTATATTGGTTAAGTGTTCCTATGCACTTAACCTTAGCCATTCATCTTGTTCATTGGCATTCATTGATTTATTAATGCACCGACCTCTCACATTAGATATGCGTTGTTGCGGTTAATGGATGTGCCGGGCTGTTCCGGGCAGTTTTACACCACAACTCAATCTAACCTCGGGTTTTTCTTAGGCATGATGCACTAACCTCTCATATTAAATAGGTGTTGTTGTAGTTACTGGATGTGCCGGGCGGTTCCGCGTAGTTTTACACCACTACTCAATCTAACCTCGGGTTAGGCACATTCATCTTTTCACTAATTTACATATTTATAGTTTATATGTAAATTATTCACAATTGTTGTCAATTTCAGATTATGCCACATTTTCCATAAATGTCCAAGTCTAGATTTATATGCTAATTATCCCAACCAGTCATATTCCAATTCTCAAGTTATGCCCAACAAAACTAATTGCAAGTTATGGCCCCTAAATTCAATTTCGGGTTATTACTCAAATTAGGCTACATCTAATCTTCCCAAGTTTGCAATAATAGTCATTCCCCAATATCCTAATATACATTATGCTTGGCATCTTAACCGATGGTTATGCTCAATCTAGATTAATATTCTAATTTATAATTTTTTGCCCAATCTAGATTAATATTTCCATTTACCCCAAGTTCGCAACAAAAAAAAATTATGCCCCAAATCATAAGTTACAAAATTATGTTCCACCATAACCAAATATACTATTCCCCAATACCTCCGCATTGCAATCGCACGTATAATAAGTTTTTCAGTCTAGATTCGATGTTAATCTAGATTCATAAAAAAAAGGGACAAAAGAGGAACATAAACGATAGTAAGCATAAAACAGGCATTAAAATGGTAGATCTATCAAATATTTTGGACCTAAGAGGATTACAGATCTGTTAGAGTCTGGTTATAGAAAAGATAGATCTGAAACAAACTGACAGAAATAACCTCATAGACATATAGATCTGATATAAATAACATCATGAACCTAAAAGGATTATATATTAGATGTCCAACAAAGACAGGCATGATTGAATAATAACTTCCTAGGCATGTAAATCATTGATTCAATAGAAAGATAAGAATTGATCTAAAAGATTCATCTTATCATCAAGCATGGACTTAGATCCATTTCATATATGCCAAAATCAATATTAGGTGTTTAAATCTGAAAATAACTTGAACTTACATGATTACAGTACGATTTACGCCCCCAAATCCCAAGTTATATGTCCAATATACTTTATGCCTCAAATCCCAATTCATATGTCCAATACTTTATGCCTCGAATCTCAAGTCATATGTTCGATACATTTTATGTTTTGAATACAACATGTGTTAGGCCTCAATCAGTTACAACTCAATTATGCCCAATTATAAACAATTTAATACTTTTCCTAAATTTTAGCGCTGGTCATGTCCAAATCATATTTTTATGCCCAATTTTATTTCCAACGTACGTTCGTATCTTATGAGATTTGGCTCAGGCTCGCAGTAGCCTGGCTATAAAAACAAAAAGGGAAGAAGGAAAGAAGAGACAAAGAATGGACATAATATTATCAACGAGATAGATCCAATGGATATAGAAAGACAGATAGAAATAGGCATAAT
Source organism: Allium sativum (assembly GCA_030737875.1). NCBI lineage: Eukaryota > Viridiplantae > Streptophyta > Magnoliopsida > Asparagales > Amaryllidaceae > Allium > Allium sativum. The sequence continues at coordinate 6,825,236 of CM060919.1, read as the reverse complement.
CTCAGATCCAGATTTATTATAATGTCAGAATCACAATTAACTTTTATTTCTGAAAGTAACGTGAACTTACAAATTACAGAACGGTCTTGAATTCTGGGATCTGTATTCTGAAACTGAATAGCTCTCCCTTGAAGTAGACTATTTGTTCTTCTAATTAAGATTTGATTTGATTCTTAGAAATAGTTGTTGAAGTCGTTGAATTAGGCTTTGAATCTTTACTTGAATTCTAACTTGATTTTACTTGAGCAACATTACCCCGTCTTTGATTTATTTTGATATGAATAAGGGTAGAGTATAGGCGCAATGAAGTAGTGTAGAGAAAACTATAGCCTTAGGGGTGTTTATATAGCATAGGAATCAACGAATCTGGTCAGAACGGGCGTCCATATGCAGAAAAATGAATCTGTCCTCGGATTTGGAAATGGGGTGAGGTCGACCCCGAGGTCGAACCCCTGGTCGACCTGTGTGACCCAAGTCGACCCCAGGTCAACCCCCTGGTCAACCTGGGTCCTGGGCGGGAAATTTCCCGCCCATCTCGGGTGTGTGATTTGAATTTTGAATTTCAAACCTGAGCTGTTTTATTTAAATCTCTGAGACTTCTGAAGGTCATAAATTCTTCACACGGAGTCCAATTTACGCAAATTCAGACTCTGTCTCAAGAAGAATTCCGAGACGAATGCAATGGCGTAACCCGTTTCCCTTAGTTCTTCTTTTAAAAATTAAGCATACTATAATTTGTTACTTTGACGTTCACAGAAAATACGGGGTGTTACATTCTCCCCTCCTTTAAGGATTTCGTCACCGAAATCTTCAAGTCAAGAAGAATTCATATCCTAACATCCAACAACCGTTTACTAAACCATTCAATAACAGGCATCCATTGTCCTTAAAAAGATTTCTAATGCTTTCATGATCATATGCATAGTGTGTGTACATGTCCTTTTCTAATGCAAAATCAGGTGGTCTACTGATTCAATTGACCTACTTAATGCGGATTATGCTAGTGCCATGATTCCATCATGTATGCAGTTATTCCAAATCGTACTTTATAACTTCTACATGAGTGCACAGTCATTCATACAAATGCAACATCCATATGATAACACATCAAGTTTCAATCCATATATATAAAAGTTCACTCATGCATATGCAATATGAAAGTGACTGAGCCGATCTAGTGCCTAATGTGTGTATATGCGTCCACGAGCAACCACTTGCAAACACTTGCAACCACTTGCATCCACCAAACATAACATGTCTCAAACACATGTTTACATTCATTGGCTTCTACCTAAGGATCGAGGATAGGACCGAGAGGATATACCTAAAAGATAATGACTCGCATGCAAATAAATATTACAGAAAAAAGTGGAATCAAGGATATACCCTCAAAAAGGGTATGATGCGCGTATCTAGTCTTCAGTCTTCTAAGTCGCATCTTCTTGAGCTTCAGTCCACTATACCTTGACTAATTTAACTTCATGATTGCGAAGCTTCTTGACCTCCATTTCCAAAACCTACTAGTAAAGAAAGGACCTTGATCACTTACTATGCTAGAGGGTATCCAATGTAGTCGAACTATCTTTCCAAGATAAACAGATGTTAACCATGATACCAAGTGTATATACTAAGATGTTAGAGGTCTCTTTTCCACTTAGCTCATCCATCATGTCACAAATCTGAGGGTCGATATCTCTCACGCAAACCATCCTAGTCGAACTTGACATCCCTCAAGTACAAGCCCCAAAGGCCTAAACCAATATCAGATAAGCACCCAAGGAATACCTCCTCCGAATTTGGACGATTTATGTGAGATGATACTAGTAAAACAACCAAAAAATTGAGCACTTAACCGACTCTGGCTATCCTCGCCAATCTTGCTCCAAAACTATCGTTGATCGCATAACTGACTTTGCATTGTCAACTAGATATATGTGGAAGTCTACCTCACGTTTTAGGGGACAAACCCCTAACCTTAATCAAAAACATCTGCGTACTCATGGACTACTCCAATGGATCGAAAATCATCGATAAATACATAAAGTGGTTCTAGATAGCTAAGACAAACTGATCCCTTAGTATCGCACGAAATTTCGAGGGTATTCCCGAGGCAAGTCGAAAGTCTAACTACACTCCTTTCACAATTATTAGCTAACCAATCCATGCCTAGATTCAACCCATAGCCCATGAAATCATAAACATAAGTGTCTCAAATCCTTACAACCCAAAGACAAGTGAGCTGAACCACAAGTTGGATTTTAGACAATAATGGAATCTTCTTCTATACAAGCTCTAAGGTGCAGAGACTCAACTATGGAAGCAGATGTAAATGAATGTGAAGCGCTAAAATCAAAAGAGTACTAACAGGATGATCCAAAAGGAAAAACTAAACTCTTTCAACAGAAACCTTACTACCTCTCTCTCTCTCAGGTACGCTGACGGTGAGAGCATGCATTTGCCCTCCTGAAAATCCTGTCATTTGTTCTTGCCCTTTTCCTTAATTATATGACCCCTTATACCATAATAAAGACACTTCCTCTTGTTTAAGGTTTTACTAATCTTTCCTTTTTACCTCCTTTGTGAACTAAGTCTATATCCATGAGTTCCTCATCCTTGGGTTGTGCTCCTTGGCAAAACTCCCTCATCCTCATCTTTACTATCCTTGTGTAACACGTTGATAAGTCTCTCGAAAGATGCCTCCATCGCACAGAAAATCCTACAAAGCTTGAAAGAAAATTAGCCGCAGGTGAAACTACTACGACTATAGATGAAAGTTGGGCACTTCTTCGCCCTTTGACAGATATCGTAGTCTTATCAAGCCTACGGAACCATGTCACAATGAGGGTACCTGCCAGAAAGCCAGAAGCCCTGGAGACTCAGGAAAGAAGGAAACAAGGATTCAAACAGAGGATCAAAAGATAGTGCATATGGCTTTGGGGAATATGCCTTTAAAACAAAACTTTTCTTTTGAAAATGCTTCTTCTAAAACCGTTTTGAAAATAATTTTTCAAATCTTTTATCTGATCCGGTAAACTTCAGCTCTAATACCAAGTGAAACACCCCACCTCTGTTACGGTCACTCACAAAGGGAATGCCTTAACTTTGGTGGAGCATTTTAGGTAAAAGATGCAGATAAATTACAAGACAAACAAATAAAGCAGCGGAAAATAAAGTCATTTTATAAACAATATGGTTCAGTCAAGCTTTTACAATAGTTGTCTCAATCATAATTAAAAGTAATACATAGAACTTCTGTCCTGATCTAAAAACTTCCAAATATAAAAGAAGCATAAAAACAACAATAATATTCCCCAGTAAAACATGAACCAACCATAGCAGTGGAAGAGAGAGTCCAAAGTAATACATTGACTTTCTTCGAGCTTGGAAAGAAAACTGAGCTAAGTGATAACATTTCCTCCCTGTGAACCTAGGGGGAGGGGCCGAACGGAAGAAAAGAGGCGAAACAAAATTATGTCAGGCATAAGTTTGGTAAGCCCAGTGACTTTCAGCCTATAAACAGGCAAAAGCATCATGACATGAATAAACTGAATATAAGACAATACCGTGAGAACAAGGACAACAAGATAACATACGATTAGTATAGATATGATAAGGCAAGATAAACTAAATACGCTTCTACTCTTTCTCTGCTTCACTATTACTTTATTATTCTGATTTCTATATCTATCTCTGCACCACCTAACCAGTGTCCCAACTAGTAACCTGTATAAAATGATAACGTGATCCCAATACCCGTAATTGTGGTAGCCTTCAGGTGTACATCTATCATGAGGATTCCACCTCAATCTGCCTAATTGCCATGAACATGTTAGATGTACCCTTACTACCCTATCGATCGGCTCTTTACTTGCATTAATGTTCCATGTGTCTGTGTCAATCGGCCCTCCCTTGCGTGTAGATACCCTGTGCTGGTCCCACCATAAGGTGTATCAATCCTTATGATAGCGACTCGACACGATTCAAGATGCAAGTGTATAACAAATGGTACCCAGTGCCTACTTTTTCCCACTCCAGAGTACGTGCATGCCCGTAAACCATCGAAACCTACAGTGACGTACCCTCTGCCGCTGTTTTGACCGCTTATAATCAACCTAGTAATCGTTCCCCACCCTGCCTAGTTTCAGGGTACCATGATACATCTATGTGGGTTACTGCTGAAATGGGTCCCCGTTACTAGGGTTTCCCGCTGGTTAAGTTTGTGGGCCTATATATACAAATATTACCCACCTACACGAGATGTACTAAACCCTCCCATCAATTCAAGCATGTTTATTTAACGGTTAAGTTTGTAGGCCAATATTTACTAATGTTACCCACCAAACCGATATGTACTTAACCCTCCCGCACGTTATGTCATATTTGTTAAGTGTTGTCCATTCATGTTAACTTAACCCACCCATTCATCGTGTTATGTTGGTTAAGTGTTTCTTATTAACTTAACCCCGTTCGTTCACCAAGTTTTATTGGTTAAGTGTTTTCTTGTTAACTTAACCCCACGTGTTCATCATGTTGTATTGGTAAAGTGTCATTAATTAATTCAGGTTAACTTAACCCACCTACTTGTCATGTTACTTTGGTTAAGTGTTGCCTTCTTGTCTCAACTTAACCCTACCACAAATCAAGTTATATTGGTTAAGTGTTGCCCTCTTGTTCTAACTTAACCTTACCACAAATCAAGTTATATTGGTTAAGTGTTTCTTATTACTTAACCCTACCATTCATCATGCTATACTGGTTAAGTGTTTCCTATTAACTTAAACCTAGTCATTCATGGTATATTGGTTAAGTATTCCTATGAATTTAACCTTAGTCATTCATCTTGTTCATTAGCATTAATTGATTTATTAGTGCACCAACCTCTCACATTAGATATGTGTTGTTGCGGTTACTGGATGTGCCAGGCAGTTCCGGGCAGTTTTACACCACAACTCAATCTAACCTCGGGTTTTCCTTAGGCATGATGCACTAACCTCTCACATTAGATAGGTTTTGTTGTGGTTACTGGATGTGCCGGGCGGTTCCGAGCAGTTTTACACCACAACTCAATCTAACCTCGGGTTAGGCACATTCGTCTTTTCACTAATTTACATATTTATAGTTTATATGTAAATTATTCGCAATTGTTGTCAATTTCAGATTATGCCACATTTTCCACAAATGTCGAAGTCTAGATTTGTATGCTAATTATCCCAACCAGTCATATTTTAATTCTCAAGTTATGCCCAACAAAGCTAATTGCAAGTTATGGCCCCTAAATTCAATTTCAAGTTATTAATTAGGCTACATCTAGTCTTCCTAAGTTTGCAATAATAGTCATGCCCCAATATCCCAATATACATTATGCTTGGCATCTTAACCGATGGTTATGCCCAATCAAGATTAATATTCTAATTACAATTTTGCGCCCAATCTAGATTAATATTTCCATTTACCCCAAGTTCGCAACAAAAACAAATTATGCCCCGAATCATAAGTTACAAAATTATGTTCCACCATTACCAAATATACTATTCACAAATACCTCCGCATTCCAATTGCACATATAAAAAGTTTCAGTCTAGATTCGAGGTTAATCTAGATTCATAAAATAAAGGGGACGAAAGAGGAATATAAACGAGAGTAGACATAAAACAGGCATTAAAATGGTAGATCTGTCAAATATTTTGGACCTAAGTGGATTACAGATCTATTAGAGTTGGGGTATAACAAAGATAGATCTGAAACAAACAAACAGAAATAACCTCATAGACATATAGATCTGATATAAATAACATCATGAACCTAAAAGGATTATATATCAGATGTCCAACAAAGACAGGCATGATTGAATAATAACTTCCTGGGCATGTAAATCATTGATTCAATATAAAGATAGGAATTAATCTAAAATATTTGTCTTATCATCAAGTATGGACTTAAATCCATTTGATTATATGCCAAAATCACTATAAGGTGTTTAAATCTGAAAATAACTTGAACTTACTAGTTTACAGTTCAATTTATGCCCCAAATCCCAAGTTATATGTCCAATATACTTTATGCCTCAAATCCCAAGTCATATGTCCAATACTTTATGCCTCAAATCTCAAGTCATATGTTCGGTACACTTTATGTTTTGAATACAACATGTATTATGTCCTCAAATCAGTTACAACTCAATTATGCCCAATTATACACAATTTAATACTTTTCCCAAATTTTAGCGCTGGTCATGGCCAAATCATATTTTTTGCCTAATTTTGTTTCCAACGTACGTTATTCTCTTATGAGATTTGGCTCAGGCTCGCAGTAGCCTGGCTATAAAAACAAAAGGGAAGAAGGAAAGAAGAGACAAAGAATGGACATAATATTATCAACGATATAGATCCAATGGATATAGAAAGACAGATAGAAATAGGCATAATCTCAGATCCAGATTAATACAATGTCAGAATCACAATTAACTTTTATTTCTGAAAGTAACGTGAACTTTCAAATTACAGAACGGTCTTGAATTCTAGGATCTGTATTCTGAAACTGAATAGCTCTCCTTTGAAGTAGACTATTTGTTCTTCTAATTTAGATTTGATTTGATTATTAGAAATAGTTGTTGAAGTTGTTGAATTAGCCTTTGAATCTCTACTTGAATTCTAACTTGATTCGGCTTGAGCAACACATACCCATCTTTGACTTATTTTGATATGAATTAGGGTAGAGTATAGGAGTAATGAAGTTGTGTATAGAAAACGGTAGCCTTAGGGGTGTTTATATAGCATGGGGATCAACGAATCTGGTCAGGACGGGTGTCCAAATGCAGAAAAATGAATTTGTCCTCGGATCTGGAAATATGGGGGAGGTTGACCCCCTAGTCGACCTGTGTCATCCAGGTCGATCCCAGGTCAACCCCTGGTCGACCTGAGTCCTAGGCGGGAAATTTCCCGCCCAGCCCGGGTGTGTGATTTGAATTTCGAATTTCAAACCTGAATTGTTTTATTTAAATCTCTGAAACTTCTGAAGGTCATAACTTCTTCATACGGGGTCCAATTTACGCAAACTCGGACTCTATCTCAAGCAGAATTCTGAGACAAACGCAATGGCATAATCCGTTTCTCTTAATTCTTCTCTTAAAAATTAAGTATACTCTAATTTGTTACTTTGACGTTCATACAAAATACGGGGTTTTACATATATGCTCCACGAGTCAGAGCAATCTTCAAGAGTGGAAGGAGAGGGCGATCCCTAGTCCACGAGCCGGGGGGGATCTAGGTTCCTGCTCACGAGTCGAGGTGGCGATACTTCGTCACTTCATCCAAGTGATGACCAAATTACACCAGTTTTTGGAAACGGGCATAATCCAAATAGTAAGTTCGACTGAGCCAAACGAAAGCTCAACCAGAAGCTTATTCAGAGAGTTACAGGTTTTATAGTGCAAAGCGGCATAATTGCTGTTTTTGGGCCCAAAATAGGTCGTCTGATAGGAGTTTCTGGCCATTCTTTGTTTGTGATGCGATTTCGGTCAAACTGCTTCATGTCTGCTGACGATGTTTTCAGTGCCTGCACATGCTGTTATCCAAATATTTCATGTGTGACAGCTTTTACCAAAAAGTGTGTCAACATATATATATATAATGAATTGGTAATCACAAATTAAATGGCGAATTGGAATCAACGGGTCCCTAAAGCTCACCATTAGATTGAAGAACCTCGTTGAATTGGGAATCACAATCAAATATTGCAAAGGATCTGAAGCTCAAAACTAATTTTGAACCGTTTGTGAACAATGAAGAAGAGGGAATCGCGATTTGAAAACAAGGTTTTTCCTGGAACTCTACCAAGGCTGAAAACGCAAGCGTAATGTGACGGCCCGCCCCGCACCAACCGACATTTCCTCCAAAGGTGCGCTGTACACATGTCCAGTTAGCACGGGACGGTCGCCAGAAGAAAAAGAAAGAAGAGAATGGACTAATCAAGGAACCTGTAATATGTCTCACAGCGCATAGAACAAAATATAATAATAACATACTTGACATAAAACAGGAGAGACAGTGCATAAGCTAAAAACCAGAACTGAGCATCACAGCAGCGGAAATCCAAAATATAGCTTATTACAACTTTTCAAACTGTCTCAAAGCAAAAGCAAGATAAAGGAGGTACACTACTAATGCCCAAGTAGCGACCACCAACGACTCAGGGAGAATATCTATATATCATACGTGGAAGCCTCCTGCTCGCCTCCGAATCAGCTACTCGCGCATCACCAGCTAACCATAACCTGTCTCTAGTCTGCTCGTGTGAGCACCCAGAGTAATAAGAGGAGACATAAAACTCTGGGTCAGACATAAAGCCTGGTATGAGCGATAAGCAACAAAACATAACAATAACAGGTATAATCCAATCATACCTGAACCTGGACCTGCAACCAAAGAGTTAGCACTACATACTGTACAACACTCTAAGGTGCCCTTTCAAATGGTGTAAAGATAACGGGGGTGGGGGTGTGCATGTCATAGTGATGTCAAACAATCAAACATAGCAAGCATCCTCACATCCCTCACTCAGTGCGTAAAGCATACGATATCCACTACTTTGGTCACCTAATACTTTGGGCTATGACGGAATCCAATCCCGTGTAACTATCACTACAAACCCACTATCCATCTCTCAGTGGTGAACCAAAGTTATGAATACCGACAACCCCTTTGCACACGTCCCGCAGCAAAGCCCAATCATGAAGTGAACTCATTGGTTCCCGTCTGGATCCTGAGCTCTAACTTCCATTTGGACTACCTTTGCATCTCGGGTTTTGGTCTTCATCTCCATCCGGATCGGTCTTCCTTCAGTTCTTCTCCTCGGATCGTGCTACCCTGAGTGGTTTGGTTCGGTTCGCGCTTACCATCGGATCGTGGTCACCACCTGAAGACGGTTCGGGTCGCCAACATCAACTCGTGGTCCTCCAGCTCCATCGGATCGTGTCGCACCATACGGATCGCGCCTCAACAGCTCGTGGCGCTGGCAACCCATTGGGTTCGGGTCGTGCTACCTCGTCTGGATCGTCGCGCCTCATCTCGGATCGCACCTTCTGATCGGTTCGTGGTCCACCAAGCTGGAGCGGTTCGGATCGATGTACTTCAGTTTGGACACGGCGCGGCATCGGTTCGTGGCCTTCTAAGTGGAGCGGATCGTGGCGCGAGCTTCCATCGGATCGTGCTCATAGGGGGGGCGATCCGATCCGGGTGGATTCCTGCATTTCGTTTCTGCGACAGTCTTTCGCCATTCGACGGCGTTTTTGACCAAACTAACACTTCTAAACAATCACAAAACATCTCATACAGTCATAGCAACATATAGTATCGACCACAAACACCATAGCACAAATCATAGCATATAAAGTGGATCAAACATGGTCAAAACCCCAAATTTCCCCTTAAGCATGTTTAAGCAAATCAAGTGATATACTTAGCAAAACTTAATCAAATCGAACCAAACTTCTAACAGAGGCCTAAAACAATATTTCAGAATTTTTGAATATTTTTCCAGATTTTTAACATGCATAATTTCGCTAATTATCACTAATTACTCCTTAATCCCCCAAATTCCGGGATTTACAAAATTAGTCGAAATCAACCCAAATTCATATCAGAGGCATAAAATGGTGTTTTAGAATTTTAGGAATTTTTCTAGATTTTTCTGAGCAATGGTTTCGCTAATTTTCGCTAATTACCATAACTAGCCATGATTAGTGAAGAACAATGCAAATCACTCACCTTTGCCACAAATTAAACTATAGATCTGAAATGTCCTCTGATTTGGATCCAATCCCTATGTGTTCCAGCAGCTCTATCCCAAATTTGATGTTGATTAGCCTTGGTTTGATGCTAATTAGCTTAATCTTCAACTAGAAAGTGTTTTAGAAGTGATTTAGGATGATTCTAGAGGATGGAGGCCATGACTAGGGTGAAGGAAAGCAAGTGGCGGCTGGAAAAATGAGGAAGAAACCGAAATTCTAACCCTATCAGCCCTCATATACCCCTAAACCCGAAATCCCCCATTGGGCCTAGTTGCTAATCACCCGGTTTGGCCCAATTAAGCTGTTTTTCCACTTCTGAAGCTCAATTCAGCCATATCTCCCAAACGGTAAGTCCGCTTGGCTATTGTGACCACTCTACGGAAAGAGAAACCATCATTCGAATCCAATGGAAGTGGTTTCAGGTCAAAATACCTTTCCAGTCAAAAGTTATGGCCAAAACAGTACCAACTAGGGGCAAAACGGTCATTTAAAAATCGACAAAAATCATGAACATGGGAAATGACCCCAATAGTCGTCTCCCAAAGTTACATGACCATACAACTTCGTATGTGAAATAAATGAATATTCTACGATCCCATGATGCGTAGAATACGGGTCGTTACACTCTTCCCCCCTTAAGAAATTTCGCCCCCGAAATTCCCTAACCAGAACACACAAAGGGTCCCGCATGCCTATCAACCATAAACAACAATCAACATGCAAAACAAGTCTATCCTAGCATGCGGTTTACTAACAAGGGAAGAAACTATCACTACCAAAACCTTACTAGGCAAAGAGTTCTAGATACTTCTTCCTTATATCTTCCTCTGTTTCCCAAGTACAGTCTCTTTCATTCTCACCCCACTGGACTTTGACTAGTTTCACCGCCTTCCTTCGAAGCTGCTTCATATCGTTCCCAACAATACGCATAGACTTGCGGTTCTCAACCGCCTCGGGTTCAACTTCGATGTCGTCCAACTGATCTGGTGAAGTAGCCACATTAGGGTCTTGCACAAACTTCCTTAACTGGGAAACATGAAATACGTTGTGAACTCCCACCATCTTGTTAGGTAGCTCTACTTCATACGCCAAATTCCCAACTTGCTCGAGGACTGGGAATGAGCCAACAAATCTTGGTGCTAACCTACCTCTCCAACCAATCCGAATCACATTCTCTATGGAGAGATCTCGACGAACACCAAGTCATTAACGAAGGATTCCAAATCTCTTCGTCTCTTATCGAGTTAAGCCTTCTGCCTATCTTTATCCCTTCCCAGTAGTATATCTACTCTATGTCTCAATACATCTTATTACCACTGGGATGTATAGTCAATCTCGAGTGATGATATGCTCTAAGCACTTCACCTCTCAGTCCATCTACGTTGGGTACAACTAGTCCCTTATTCTTTCGAAGCCACCCTTCTCGATCAAATCCTTACCTGATCATTCTCTTTCCATCCATACTCATCTCTACCATAGAGATGGTTCCCAATAGATTAGGATCGTCCTTCTAACTGGAAACAATCCACTCAATCAAAATCGATCTAATCGTCAAGCTTACTAGCGTTTCTGAATCCAATTCAGTCTTGGGTCTGAAATCATATCCTATGACATACTCTAGTTGCTTCCATCCTAGAAACAAAACCCCTAAACTGGCATGTCTCCTACTCAATGCAACTAGTACTGCACCCAAATCCTTTACTATGATCACTCTGCCCCATGGAGTCATGGCGACTCCACTGCACTGATCCATAGTCACTAGTCCTTTGCTATGTCCACTCTGCTCCATGAAGTCATAACAACTCCACTGCACTGGCTCATAGTCCTACTACAATCACTTTGTTCCCCATCGCTGGAACCCTACAGGTGATAGTCTACTCAAGAGAAGAAAGATAGGAACAAACATAGCAACCATAACATCCACCAAACAAATCCTATCTATCACCTGCTAAAGTCATAAACACATCGACACCTACATGATTGGTCTAACCAATCCCAATATGTCGATCCTAGCATGTCTGATCCAACCAACATCACTAACTAATGGAAGCCCAGCCCCCATACATACACCGACGCCTACTTGACTGGTCCAACCAATCCCAGGTCAATGGAAGCCCCGCCTCCCTTCGGTCTACCGTATGTCCAACATACGTTTATCCTCCAAGGATAATTAAACTAATGGAAGCCCAGCCTCCAATCGGACTACCGTACGTCCAACGTACGTTTATCCTCCAAGGATAACTAGATCACGTCCAACGGATCCAAGGTAACGGGCGTCCCCAGATACCCCTGCTTTTAGTCCTCCTAAAATACTTGAGTCCAACCCAAGTCTATCCATTATCTTGCTGCCCTCTCGAGTCCAACTCGAGCTGAATCCAATTCCTTGCAGCCCTCTCGAGTCTAACTCGAGTCAATCTCCCAGAGATAAACTAGACTCATCCAATGAATCTCGTACTGCACGTCCAACGTACATTCACCTTCCAAAGGTAAACTAGACCCACCTAGTGAATCTAGGTACTCTACCTACGAGTCCAAGTCCAACGTGAAACTCTCCTATGTTCGCTGAATCTCCAAGATCAACGAGCTTCCCACAATGTTCCAAACATATTTCAAATCTAATGTGAAGTATTTCCATATTCGTTATATCACCATGACTAACGAACTCGCCCCATTTTTCTTTTACGAGTTCAAGTCTAACTTGAATCGTCCTAATCTTCGTTGTACCTTCCATGATCAACGAACACATCCTATTCTTTCAAAAAGAACATCAACATAGGGTCCTAACCAATCCATTACTCTGCATCTTTCCCGAGTCCCACTCGAGCAAGCTCATAACCCTATCGAGTCTAACTCTAGGCAGTCTATACCGTTGAACAGTCTTATCATGTTCCGTCTGCCCATCACTCCTCGAGTGAACCAAGATATCATCCAATGAAAATCGCAACGTCTACTTATCCCTCACGCAAACCATCCTAGTCAAACTCGACATTCCCCAAGCACAAGCCCCAAAGGCCTAGACCAATATCAGACAAGCACCCAAGGAACATCTCCTCCGAGTTCGGATAATCCACATGAGGTGATACTAGCAAAACAATATAGCACTGGAGTACTCATTTGCCTCCCAGAGACAACTAGAACTTATTACAACGATAACCTCTTAGCTCCCTTAACTCCAGTTACCATCGCCATCACTAGGTAGGTACCTAATACCACCCTATTCCTTTGGAGTAGTTCGACTCCCCAAAATAATGCTAAACCCAGTAAAGCCTAAAACAAAGCAATCACAAGGAAACATACATCCATGACTCGATAAGACCACATTAACAAATCATGCCAAAACTAGTCGAACCACCAATCAGGTTCGTCACTACTAAAGGTCTATCGACTAACTCAGGTTTGTCAAACAAAACCCGATCAAAATTTCTTAAATAGAAAGCATACCTCGAATAACGACACCTTTTTCCTTCTGCGCCGCAGTTGGGGCATTTGACAAAGAAGGAACAACGTTGATTGCATACGCTTTCACAATCTGCTTCTCCCTAGGAGGTTGTGGGCAATCATTCTTGTGATGTCCCGCCTGGCCGCAGTTAAAGCACTTCCTTTCCCCAGGCCTTTCTCGACAATCTCTGGCGTAATGGCCCTTCTTGCCACAACTAAAGCATTCGCCATCTTTCTTATTTTTCTTATCCTGACCATCCTTGGTCGGGTTCTGCTTCCTCTTATTCTGAGAATTCTTCTTGCCTTCACCGCCTGCTTGCAGCTTTGGCTCCTCTGCAGATGCCGTAGCAACTTCGGCCTTCGACTTAGGGAAAAGGCTCTCTGACCTTGATGCCTTTCCTACAATAGACTCGAACGTCTCATCGATATGGTTTATAAGTCTTTCCCCCAAGTACCCATCCAAGCCAGTTATGAACTTCTCGTTCTTCTTTTCGACTGTATCGATAAGGGACCATCCATATTTCGATAAAGTGTCAAATTCAGCGATATACTCCGAGACTGCTCTACCGTTCTGCTTAAGCTCCAAGAACTTCTTGAACAGTTCTGATTTATGAGCAGCTGGAATAAACTTATCACAAAAACGAGTCTTAAACTGATTCCAAGTAACTTGATCTTCTGGAGTAGCCGTTCTAATGGCATTCCACCAATTCATCGCTCGCCCTTGCAGCTGACGAGACGCTAGCCTTCTCTTCATCGCATCCTCAAGACCCAAGTCGTCGAAGATACGATCACAGCTATCCAACCAATCCTGAACATCTGTGGCCGACTCCGTTCCGTGGAACGGCTTCCCACCAAGGTTACTGTAATCCTTGCACAACTTGGCGAAATCGACCCTAAGCGCCTGCACCGCTGCACCACCACCATTAACAGCATTAGGGACTGCTCCCTGAGCATCCCTAATCATATCTCGCATGAAGTTGGTGAACATCGTCCTCAAGTCTGGGTCATTCCTATCGTTACCCCTTGGACCATTGTTCCTCAGGTTTCGGCTCATCGTTCAATCTGTAAAGAGAACGAATCAGCCATCTCCATAGTGGTACTAGTGCAGTGCGACTTCATCCTTACTAATACTACTAGTATATATATATAACTAGCTTTTGAAAACCAAAATATAACAAATACGCGCTCTCATATACGTACTATCTCTCCCTGGTGTCTTTCCCTAGGTTAACTACGCAACCTAGAGCTCTGATACCAAGTGTGACGGCCCGCCCCGCACCAACCGACATTTCCTCCAAAGGTGCGCTGTACACATGTCCAGTTAGCACGGGACGGTCGCCAGAAGAAAAAGAAAGAAGAGAATGGACTAATCAAGGAACCTGTAATATGTCTCACAGCGCATAGAACAAAATATAATAATAACATACTTGACATAAAACAGGAGAGACAGTGCATAAGCTAAAAACCAGAACTGAGCATCACAGCAGCGGAAATCCAAAATATAGCTTATTACAACTTTTCAAACTGTCTCAAAGCAAAAGCAAGATAAAGGAGGTACACTACTAATGCCCAAGTAGCGACCACCAACGACTCAGGGAGAATATCTATATATCATACGTGGAAGCCTCCTGCTCGCCTCCGAATCAGCTACTCGCGCATCACCAGCTAACCATAACCTGTCTCTAGTCTGCTCGTGTGAGCACCCAGAGTAATAAGAGGAGACATAAAACTCTGGGTCAGACATAAAGCCTGGTATGAGCGATAAGCAACAAAACATAACAATAACAGGTATAATCCAATCATACCTGAACCTGGAACTGCAACCAAAGAGTTAGCACTACATACTGTACAACACTCTAAAGTGCCCTTTCAAATGGTGTAAAGATAACGGGGGTGGGGGTGTGCATGTCATAGTGATGTCAAACAATCAAACATAGCAAGCATCCTCACATCCCTCACTCAGTGCGTAAAGCATACGATATCCACTACTTTGGTCACCTAATACTTTGGGCTATGACGGAATCCAATCCCGTGTAACTATCACTACAAACCCACTATCCATCTCTCAGTGGTGAACCAAAGTTATGAATACCGACAACCCCTTTGCACACGTCCCGCAGCAAAGCCCAATCATGAAGTGAACTCATTGGTTCCCGTCTGGATCCTGAGCTCTAACTTCCATTTGGACTACCTTTGCATCTCGGGTTTTGGTCTTCATCTCCATCCAGATCGGTCTTCCTTCAGTTCTTCTCCTCGGATCGTGCTACCCTGAGTGGTTTGGTTCGGTTCACGCTTACCATCGGATCGTGGTCACCACCTGAAGACGGTTCGGGTCGCCAACATCAACTCGTGGTCCTCCAGCTCCATCGGATCGTGTCGCACCATACGGATCGCGCCTCAACAGCTCGTGGCGCTGGCAACCCATTGGGTTCGGGTCGTGCTACCTCGTCTGGATCGTCGCGCCTCATCTCGGATCGCACCTTCTGATCGGTTCGTGGTCCACCAAGCTGGAGCGGTTCGGATCGATGTACTTCAGTTTGGACACGGCGCTGCATCGGTTCGTGGCCTTCTAAGTGGAGCGAATCGTGGCGCGAGCTTCCATCGGATCGTGCTCATAGGGGGGGCGATCCGATCCGGGTGGATTCCTGCATTTCGTTTCTGCGACAGTCTTTCGCCATTCGACGGCGTTTTTGACCAAACTAACACTTCTAAACAATCACAAAACATCTCATACAGTCATAGCAACATATAGTATCGACCACAAACACCATAGCACAAATCATAGCATATAAAGTGGATCAAACATGGTCAAAACCCCAAATTTCCCCTTAAGCATGTTTAAGCAAATCAAGTGATATACTTAGCAAAACTTAATCAAATCGAACCAAACTTCTAACAGAGGCCTAAAACAATATTTCAGAATTTCTGAATATTTTTCCAGATTTTTAACATGCATAATTTCGCTAATTATCACTAATTACTCCTTAATCCCCCAAATTCCGGGATTTACAAAATTAGTCGAAATCAACCCAAATTCATATCAGAGGCATAAAATGGTGTTTTAGAATTTTAGGAATTTTTCTAGATTTTTCTGAGCAATGGTTTCGCTAATTTTCGCTAATTACCATAACTAGACATGATTAGTGAAGAACAATGCAAATCACTCACCTTTGCCACAAATTAAACTATAGATCTGAAATGTCCTCTGATTTGGATCCAATCCCTATGTGTTCCAGCAGCTCTATCCCAAATTTGATGTTGATTAGCCTTGGTTTGATGCTAATTAGCTTAATCTTCAACTAGAAAGTGTTTTAGAAGTGATTTAGGATGATTCTAGAGGATGGAGGCCATGACTAGGGTGAAGGAAAGCAAGTGGCGGCTGGAAAAATGAGGAAGAAACCGAAATTCTAACCCTATCAGCCCTCATATACCCCTAAACCCGAAATCCCCCATTGGGCCTAGTTGCTAATCACCCGGTTTGGCCCAATTAAGCTGTTTTTCCACTTCTGAACCTTAACTCAGCCATATCTCCCAAACGGTAAGTCCGTTTGGCTATTGTGACCACTCTACGGAAAGAGAAACCATCATTCGAATCCAATGGAAGTGGTTTCAGGTCAAAATTCCTTTCCAGTCAAAAGTTATGGCCAAAACAGTACCAACTAGGGGCAAAACGGTCATTTAAAAATCGACAAAAATCATGAACATGGGAAATGACCCCAATAGTCGTCTCCCAAAGTTACATGACCATACGACTTCGTATGTGAAATAAATAAATATTCTACGATCCCATGATGCGTAGAATACGCGTCGTTACACGTAATGGGTGGACTGCGGTCGTTATCGGCATCAGGTGGGTCTGAGTTTTTCCATGGTTTTCTGCCGAGTGCGGTAGTGTGTTTCTACATTGTTGTTGAGTCATGCGATGGGAATAAACCTGGTAGGTGCGATGGCCATTTTGGTGAGTGCAAATCTATGTAAAATGGGGTGTTGCGATGTAATAGGGAGGGAAATTGCGATTTTGATTGAAGAGAGGAAGTTCGGTCCTGTGTTTTGGGTCTGTTGTGGAGCAATGCCGGGGAATACTAGAGTTGACAATGGAGTGGGATGAGGAAATCAACCTATTGTCTTTGGAAAGTTGAAGCTTATGCTGAACTGTAAGAGGTTGGAGGGGTTTGTTGAAGTAGCAGTAATGATTGAAGGTAGTGAGGGTGGATGCAAGCGAACGGTGATGCATTGTCGATAGAGAGTGGTCGGGTTATTGAGGCTGTGGTTTTTTTTGGGCATTGGAATGATGGATTTTAAGGCAATCTAGTGCTGATGGAGGTGGAAAGGAGTGGTCTGAAAACATCAATAGGGGCTTATCTGCATAAGGACAGTTAGGCAATTCAATAATGTGCAATAGTTGCACGACGGTGGGGATAGGCGATAAAAAAAAGAGATGGTGGTTGTCAATGAGTTATTCGATGAATTATTGAGTTTGCTTCATAGATTAGTCAAGACGATAAGGTATTCGTTTTTACTAATTTAAATTACTTAGAATGATTTATTTATTCATTATAGAAGTTAATTTAAATGAATAAATGTTTGATTAATAAATATAAAAATACATAAACGTAGGTACAAATAAATCCGTTCGAAGATGACTCGGGTAGATTCGTAGACAACACTATGGAATTTCGAGATATTCGACAAATTAAAAGCAAGGTTAGTAAATCTCACTCAAAAATTTATTTCATCGTAAAAACAAATTATTGGCTGATTGGTTGCATTTATAGATTGTTTATTTGTTGTGGTTATTATATATACTATATGTTAGTTATTTAGGCTTGGTGATTGTGGTTATTATACATATATCGGATTTCCCGCAGTATCATTAGCAGATGACCCTATCGCCCCACGAATATGAGTGGATGACCTTTATATCACGATATCCAGCCTTGAAGCAGGATTGGTATTATTTAAATTGTTTGACATCTATGGATGCAGGGAAACAGTTTGGAGGAACCCAACTGGATTCCTCAAATTTAGTTACTGTTGTGTGTGATGTGTGAATTGAATGGATGATTTATGTGTTGGATATTATAATATCACTGGCCTTAGATATTAATATTCAAAAATATCAAAAAGGGATTTTTGGATTTAAAAGAGAAAAATTACTTTTCGGAATGGAAAAGGAATTTCAAATGGATTGATAAATATTAACTTGTTTTTAATAATAAAAACAAGTAGCTGAATTTATAAATGGAAAGAAAAGTTACCATTTTAAAATATTAGATTTTTAAATTCAAGTTTGAATTTAAAAAGGAAAAATTATTTTCCAGAGTGGGAATTGGATTTCAAACAAGATTTGAAATTAGGACTTGCTTTAAATAATTTAAAACAAGAAGTGGAATGTATAAACAATGTTTATAAATGAATAAAAATTATATTATCGTTGGAGAAACTAGAAATGTAAATTCAAGCATGATTTTAAAAAGGAAAATTCGTTTTCCAAAGTGGGTTTTCAAATGGAATTTAAAAGAGAAACTTGTTCTAATATTTAAACCAAGGAGTGAAATGTATAAACGACATTTTAAAATGAATGTGAAAATTATCATTAGATAATTTATAAATTAAATTCAAGTGTGAGTTTTAAAAGGGTAAGTAGAATTGTTTTTGAAAGACACAATGAAATTTATTTCCGATGTTCGGAATGTAATAAAATTTAAATAAATCTACTTGGATTTATAGTTGGCATTCGAGCATGTCAAATTTATAGAAATAAATTTATTTCCAAAGGGTATTGGAACTGTATTGAATAGAAATTTAAAATTTTAATATGAAAATAGATTCTATGCATATATATATATATATGTAGTTATAGTAATAACATATTTCAAAGAAGGAATCGAGTTTTAAATGGAAGTTTGTTAAATATAAAATAAGAAAGTGATTTATAAACCATGTTTATATATAAAATGAAGTAATTTTCTTTGGGTAGACTGGAAATAGATTTATTCCAAATATAAGAACTGACATTTAAAAATCATATTTTTAAATGAGATAGAAGAGGGGATTTTTATGATAAGTAGTGGCGGTTTTGTATTACAAACTCTTATCCGTCTCAAGATAAGAACGTTGTCGGTCAAGGTCTGAGAGGTAAACAAAATACCCTAACTTGAACGACTTCACTGTTATCAAGGGAAGATATTAGTTCGTAATGTTAAGAGATGTTGAATTAATTAATTATTTGTGTAAAGGAAATTTATAATTTGAATTAGATGATATTGATATTTTATAAATAATCTAATTCCATGTGGATTTGACTTGAATATAGAAATTTGAGTTTTAAACTGAGTTATGGATATGGAATATAATAATCGACATGTTTTGAGAAATCGATTTGGATTACATGTTTATTTTAAACTATTGAAAATCGAGTTGAAATTTAATTATAAACGAAGTTTTAAACGTTATAATTAAATTAAATTAAAACGAACTCGCCGCAATGTGGTAGTTTGTAAATTGGCGATTCGAACTTCAATTGAGTACACATAACTCAATATAAGTTGGAATTCGACGAAACAACAAATGTCCAAATCAATTAAATGATAGTTTTCAAATGGAAGAGAAAAAAGTTGATTTCGCCATATATATTTTGAATTATAACAAAGAATCAAATTTTAGCAAAGTCACTGTAAACTCGTTTATAAACCATAATAGTTTATTTAATAAATAAAAAGGATTTTAGGTGAATAAATCCGAATTCTTACTTCAAAAATCCAGATTTGAGTTATCAAATATATACGATCTCAAGTGGAGTGAATGAGGTGATTTTTGATGTAAAAATTATATTTTGGATTATGGGATGATGTTAACTATTTAATAAAAGAGGTTAGTAATGGAAATTTGAGTGGAAACTTAACGTGGGTAAGGAAATTGGATTTGTAAAGTAGAATTTGAAATCAGTTATGAGGCTTGAGTTATAAATGAAAATCAATTTGTTTATAGGTAGATAAAATTATGTTTGAACACTATTGTTTAAAACTGTAAGTGGAAAAAAGCGATTGAACTAATTAAAGAATTAATTAGTGGAATCGAATGCGGTTAAATCAAAATAATGTATAGGTTGGAATAAAAATAAAAAATGCAGGTGCATGTATATTAGAAAGGTTTGGGATAAAGTGAATGAAGAGTATGAAGATTTTAATTTAAGTGCCCGACAAAAAGGTACATGTTTAAATTTCCATTTGAGGTTTAATGTGCCGAATCGGCAACACGCTTGGCTTTTTGATTTTCTTTTTGAATGGAAAGGGCCAAGAGAGGCGAGTTGGGGTTTGAACTATTGATCGGTACAAAGGAGGTGCTGGTGAAATCTTCTGGAAAGTTATGGAGTTAGAATATTTTTAAGAAATTTCGATAATAGAAATCGATATAACAATATATTGAATTCGCTAAGAAAATGAATTTAATATAAAATGTTAGATAGGGCCAATGATTGTTTGACTGCTTGGATGGAAGTTTTGTTTTCCTTTGATAGTTAAATCACTGGCTATCAAAGATTTTTGGACCATCGTTGTTAATACGGAGAGATTGGTTGGATTTAATAACCGAAAACCACTCCGTATAGGCACAGACATTGCAAATTAGATTATTTGAAGATAAAATCAAAGATGGAATAAATTGCAAGAGCTATTATGTTTGTCCAATCCCGGGACAACTTGTATAGACGAATGTCTGACAGAGTATTCGTAGTAGATTACATAAGATGATCTTTTTGAGATATTACGTTTGGTGGCGGAGGAATTCGTTTCTCTTAGCTTTTTATACCCGCAGTATTTTGGGAAGATCAACTAGTGATTTGACGGGTTTGATGATGTGACATTAAAAGTGTATGGTGGCCAGATGTTCTAAAAAGATAGACGTAGCCTCAAGCCACACAACGGGGAAATGACAAAAATCGGGCAGGCAACATTGCTAGGTGGGTCATACCCGAGCAGGGTATATTTGTCAGCGATCTAGAGATAATTCAATATTCATTCTTCTTTCGATTCTGTATATTACGGATTACGGTTGGACGAACGACAACCATGGTTGACAATATATTCGCTGCACTCAAGCTAAATCAGTGGTTGGTCATGTGTGGTCGGGTTGCAAGACGTTCTTGCTGAACCCCAGTGTAACCCTACTAGAGTACACTGATCGGGAGGTGGTCCCACACCTTGTCATATTTGGAATCCAAACTCCAATAAGCGCCCTATGGTTTTTGATTTTATGCTCTATATGTTGAGCGTGAGATGCAAGCGTTCTACTATTTGGTTATTTATTTGATTAGACATTATTATAATATCACTGGATTTTGATATCAAAATTATTTTGGGTTATAGTAAGGTAAAAACCATCCATGTATATGTGTGGCCTGGTCTAACTATTATCCCTTTCTTTCAGAAGATTTTTTTTCAAAGTTAAACAATATGGTTGGAGTTTACTCACACCAGTCCCATGACTAACCCAGAGTTTGTTTTGTTTTGTTTTTCCCAAACTCTTGGGTTCCTAAATTTGTACGGGCAGTCAAGTGTTTTCAGACTTTTATAGATACATGTGGAGTAGCTTGAAGTAGGACGCTTCACCGTTAGTTATTTAGAGTTATTTCCACTG
This sequence comes from Allium sativum, assembly GCA_030737875.1. Classification (NCBI taxonomy): domain Eukaryota; kingdom Viridiplantae; phylum Streptophyta; class Magnoliopsida; order Asparagales; family Amaryllidaceae; genus Allium; species Allium sativum. Next base: position 6,803,374 of record CM060919.1, on the reverse strand, counting down.
TATCAAATGTTATGTTGTTCTCTGATATGGTATGTATATACAAAACCGATTTGTATTTCAAAGTTATGTTATATAATATATTTTATTCATTCCGCTGTGAGGTTTTGTGTTGTGATTTCTGTTCTTCTTATATCTTTTCTATTTTCTTTAACCCTAATGGCTTGTAATTTTGTATTATTTGAATTGGAAGTGTGTTGTATTAGTCAGCTCAGATAGTATGGATTTGTGGGCCATTGCAGTTGGTATTGGAGCTTAGGTTGAGCGAACACCTAGGCTTTGGTGGGGGATTACTCACTAGAGATAGGGTCAGTAGTACCCTAGAATGAATTGAGTGTATATGAGAGAACATGTTTGTAAGTTGATATAAATTTTTTTTATATTGTGTTGATTGGTTTGTCTAGTGGTTTATGAATTTTGGCCGATATGGTAGCGCGACTGTATCGGTAGGTGTTTTTGAACCCTTGAACAGAGTAATTCGACATAGTATTTTTTTTATGGGTAAATGAAATAATTTTACCCAAAATTATATTTTGATATGAAAATGAATCATTTTCTAGAATTATAATAATAATTGGATGTGTTGGTTGAGATTATAATCAAATAAGATTATAACTTTGAAATGGTTATATACAACCAAACAGAACTTTTATATATGAATGAGATGAACTATAATTGGATTGAAACCAGAATTCAGAGTTTAAATCCTGGAAAGTTGGAAATTATTTTTCCAATGTATAGTAAAATAATATATCTTTGTTTTGGAAAGGATTTTTGAATTAAATCGTTATGAATGGATTTTAGAAAGTGATAAAGCACTCAACTCACTTCAGTCGCTGAAAAATAATTCTGATGATGACTGCAACTTCATCATTGTTTATTTTCGAGTTTCTAAGTGAGGGATTGCTGCCATAGTAAGATTTCCAATGGAAATTTATTTTACAAGACAAGTTGTTTGGAAAATTCAAATGTTTTGAATTTGATTTGGAAATAAATATATGTTTATATATATTTATATGATTTCAAAAGGAATTTGAAATAAGAAAAAACCAGGTATTTGAATTCTGGAATTTAACTTAAGCATGTTAAATGAATTAAAATAAATAAATTGATTTGGAATTAAATTGAAATGGGCTTTTGGAAAATTAACGGTCTATAGCATTTCTTCTGCCTTAGTAATTTCGGGGACGAAATTCTTTTAAGGGGAAAGGAATGCAACGTACTGGATTTTTAGCCATTTAATTGAATATTTAAATTTATTTTAAATATTGATTTAGAAATATACATGGATTTTTAATATGGAATTTATCGATTTAATAATCGATATGCGATTTAATATCGAATATATTTAATTATCGTAAGATAAAAACAGAGAATAATTGAATTCAAAATAAGAACTAAATCGAAACAATTATGCCGGTCAATATAAATGCTATATTGAATTAGAACGATAATAATAATTTATTTTCAATAATTATAATTATTTGAAATCAATTTATATTTTAAATCGAATTTAATTTAAAATCATCAATTCAATATCGACGGTCTGTTTATACGAATAAATTTCATAACCCGTTCCGTTAGATTTTGAATAGCGAATAATAGTGGAACATCAGTTGTTACGTTAAAATAAGCAGTTCGGGATTTGTAAATTGGGGACCACGAGATATTTTGGTTATTAATTAATTAAATCACTTCAAACTCTCATCTGCCAAGCTATGTTCCACCCTAAAACTGAAATGCGCAGATCTATATTTTCATCTCAACTGTGAAAATAGTCTCTGATCTTCATTATCAAGCAAACAAAAATTTAAAGCCCTTCGTACCTCTATCTCCTCGTCCTTCCTATAAATTGAAGCCATCAGCTTCAAATTTCCATACCAACGAAAATGAATTCAACCTCTCTCTCATTTTTCCCCAAATCAATCGAAACCATTCTCGTTAATACATATATAAAAAAGGATTGGTAATCGCAAATTAAATGGCGAGTTGGAATCAACGGGTCCCTAAAGCTTACCACTAGATTGAAGAATCTTGTTGTATTGGGAATCACAAGCAAATATTGCAAAGGACCTGAAGCTCGAAACTGATTTTGAACCGTTTATGAACAACGAAGAAGAGGGAATCACAATTTTAAAACAAGGGTTTTCCTGGAACTCTACCAAGCTGAAAACGCAAGCATAATGGATGGATAAGGGTCATTATCGGCATCAGATGGGTCTGAGTTTTAAAATGGGTTTCTATTAAGTGCGGTAGTGCGTTTCTTCATTGTTGTTGAGTCATGCAATGGGAATAAACCTAGTAGGTGCAATGGCTATTTTGTTGAGTGCAAATCTGTGTAAAATGGGGTGTTATGATGTATAAGTAGGGAAAATGACATTTTGATTGAAGAGAGGAAGTTCGGTCCTGTGTCTGTAGTGTAGCGATGCCGGAGAATACTGGAGTTGACAGTGGAGTGGGATGAGGAAATCAACCCGTTGTCTTTGGATAGTGGAAGCTTAGGCTGAACTGTAAGAGGTTAGAGTGTTTGTTGAAGTAGCAGTAATGATTGAAGGCGGTGAGGGTGGATGTAGGTGACGGGTGATACATTGTCGATAGAGAGTGTTCGGGTTATTAAGGCTGTGGGTTTTTGGGGGCATTGCAATGATGGATTTTAAGGTGATCTAGTGCTGATCGAGGACGAAAGGACCTGTTTGAAAACTGTAAGAGAGGCTTGTTTGCATAAAGATAGTTAGGTAATTCAATAATGTGCAATAGTTGCATGACGGTGGGGATAGGCGATAAAAAAAAGAGATGGTGGTTGTCAATGATTTATTCGATGAATTATTGAGTTTGCTTCATGGATTAGTCAAGACGATAAGGTATTCATTTTTACTAACTTAAATTACATAGAATAAATTATTTATTCATTATAGAAGTTAATTTAAATGAATAAATGTTTGATTCATAAATATAGAAATACATAATTGTAGGTATCCGTTCGAAGATGACTCGTGTAGATTCGTAGACAACACTATGGAATTTCGAGATATTCGACAAATTAAAAGCAAGGTGACTAAATCTCACACGAAAATTTATTTATCGTAAAAATAAATTGTTGGCTGTTTGGTTGCTTTTATAGATTGTTTATTAGTTGCGGTTATTATATATAATATATGTTAGTTATTTAGGCTTGGTGATTGTCGTTATTATATATATATATATATATTGGATTTCCCGCAGTATCATTAGCGGATGACCCTATCGCCCCACGATATATGAGTGGATGACCTTTATATGCGATATCCTGCCTTGAAGCAGGAATGGTATTATTTAAATTGTTTGACATCTGTGAATGCAGGGAAACAGGTTGAAGGAATCCAACTGGATTCCTTAAATTTATTTACTATTATGTGTGAAATGAATGGAGGATTTGTTTGTTGGATATTATAATATCACTGGCAGTAGATATTAATATTTAAGAATATCAAAAAGGGATTTATGGATTTAAAAGAGAAAATTTACTTTTCGAAATGGAAATGGAATTTCAAATGGATTGAGAAATATTAACTTGTTTTTAATAATAAAAACAAGTAGTTGAATTTATAAATGGAAAGAAAAGTTATCATTTGAAAATATTAAATTTTTAAATTCAGGTTTGAATTTAAAAAGGAAAAATTATATTCTTGGGGAGGGGGGGGGAACTGGATTTCAAATAAGATCTGAAATTAGGACTTGTTTTAAATAATTTAAAACAAGAAGTGGAATGTATAAACAATGTTTATAAATGAATAAAAATTATATTATCGTTGGATAATCTAGTAATGTAAATTCAATCATGATTTTAAAAAGTAAAATCCATTTTCCAAAGTGGGTTTTCAAATGGAATTTAAAAGAGAAACTTGTTCTAATATTTAAACCAAGAAGTGGAATGTATAAACAACGTTTTAAAATGAATGTGAAATTTATCATTAGATAATTTGTAAATTAAATTCAAGTGTGAGTTTTAAAAGGGTAAGTAGAATTGTTTTGGAAAGAAACAATGAAATTTATTTCCGATGTTCGTAATGTAATCAAATTGAAATAAATCTATTTGGATTTATAGTTGGAATCCGAGCATGTCAAATTTATAGAAATAAATTTATTTCCAAAGGATATTGGAACTGTATTGAATAAAAATTTAGAATTTTAATATGAAAATAGATTCTATGCATATATATATATATATAGTTATAGTAATAACATATTTCAAAGAAGGAATCGAGTTTTAAATGGAAGTTTGTTAAATATAAAATAAGAAAGTGATTTATAAACCATGTTTATAAATGAAATGAAGTAATTTTATTTGGGTAGATTGGAAATAGATTTATTCCAAATATAAGAACTGACATTTAAAAATCATATTTTTAAATGAGATAGAAGAGGGGATTTTTATGATAAGTAGTGGCTGTTTTGTATTACAAACTCTTATCCGTCTCAAAATAAGAACGTTGTCAGTCAAGGTCTGAGAGGTAAATCAAATACCCCAACTTGAATGACTTCATTATTGTTAAGGAAAAATATTAGTTTGTAATGTTAAGAGATGCTGAATTAATTAATTATTTGTATAAAGGAAATTTATAATTTGAATTAGACGATATCGATATTTTATAAATAATCTAATTCCAGGTGGATTAGACTTGAATATAGAAATTTGAGTTTTAAACTGAGCTATGGATATGGAATATAATAATCGACGAGTTTTGAGAAATCGATTTGGATAACAGGTTTATTTTAAACTATTGAAAATGGAGTTGAAATTTAATTATAAACGAAGTTTTAAATGTTATAATTAAATTAAATTAAAACGAACCCGCCGCAGCATGGTAGTTCGTAAATTGGCGATTCGAACTTCAATTGAGTATACAAAACTCAGTATAAGTTGGAACTCGATGAAGCAAGAGATATCCGGATCGATTAAATGATAGTTATCAAATGGAAGACAAAAATCTTGATTTTGCCATATAGATTTTGACTTATAAATTTTAGAAAAGTCGCTGTAAACTCGTTTATAAACCATAACAGTTTATTTAAAAATAAAAAGGATTTTAACTTAATAAAATCCAAATTCTTATTTGAAAAATCCAGATTTGAGTTATCAAATATATATGATCTCAAGTGAAGTGAATGAGGTGATTTTGATGTAAAAATCAGTTTTTGGATTATGGGATGATATTTACTATTTAATAAAAGAGGTTAGTAATGGAAATTTGAGTGGAAACTTAACGTGGGTAAGGAAATTGGATTTGTATAGTAGAATTTGAAATCGATTATGAGGCTTGAGTTATAAATGAAAATCGATTTGTTTATAGGTAGACAAAAATATGTTTGAACACTATTGTTTAAAAATATAAGTGGAAAAAAGCAATTGAACTAATTAAAAAATTAATTGGTGGAATTGAATGCAGTTAAATCAAAATAATGTATGGGTTGGAATAAAAATGAAAATGCAGGTGCATGTATATTAGACAGGTTTGTGACAAAGTGAATGAAGAGTATGAAGATATTAATTTAAGTGCCCGACAAAAAGGAATATGTTTAAATTTCCATATGAGGTTTTACGCGCCAAATTGGCAAGCCGCTTGGATTTTTTGATTTTCTTTTTGAATGGAAAGGGCCTAAAGAGGCGAATTGAGGTTTGAACTATTGACCGGTACAAAGGAGGTGCTGGCGAATTTTTCCAGAAAGTTAAGGAGTTAGAATATTTTTAAGAAATTTTTATATTAGAAATCGACATAATGATATACAGAATTCACTAAGAAAATGAATTTAATATAAAATTTTAGAAAGGGCCAGTTATTATTTGACTGTTTGGATGGATGTTTTGTTTTCCTTCTATAATTAAATCACCGACTATCAAAGATTTTTGGACCATCGTTGTCAATACGGAGAGGCTGGTTGGATTTAATATCCAATAAACACTCTGTATAGGCATAGACGTTGCGAATTAGATTATTTGAAGATAAAATCAAAGATGGAAAAAATTGCAAGAGTTGTTATGTTTGTCCAATCCCAGGACAATTTGTACGGACGAATGTCTGACAGAGTATTCCTAACAGATCACATAAGACGATATTTTCGAGATATTACGTTTGGTGGAGGAGGAATTCGTTTCTCTTAGCTTTTTATACCCATAGTATTTTGGGAAGTTCAACTAGTGATTTGGCGGGTTATGTGAAATTCAATGTGTATGGTGGCCAGATGTTCTAAATAGATAGACGTAGCCTCAAGCCTCACAACCAAGAAATGACAAAAATCAGGCAGGCAGCATGGCTAGGTGGGTCATACCCAAGTAGGGTATATTTGTCATCGATCTAGAGAAAATTGTATATTCATTCTTCTTTCGATTCTATATCTTATGGATTACGGTTGGACGACTAACAACCGTGGGTGACAATATATTCGCTACACTCAAGCTAAATCAGTGAGTAGTCATGTGTGGCCAGGTTGTAAGATGTTCATGCTGAACCCCAGTGTATCCCCTCTAGAGTACACTGGTCGGGAGGTGGTCCCATACCTTGTCATAGTTGGAATCCAAACTCCAATAATTGCCCGATGGTTTTTGATTTTATACTATGTATATAGAGCGTGAGATGCAAGCGTTCAGCTATTTGGTTATTTATTTGATTAGACATTATTATAATATCACTGGACTTTGATATCAAAAATATTTTGGGTTATATTAAGGTAAAAACCATCCGTGTATATGTCTGGGCTGGTCTTACTATTACCCTTTTCTTTCAAAAGTTTTTTTTTCAAAGTTAAACAATATGGTTGGAGTTTACTCACACCAGTCATATGACTGACCCAGAGTTTATTTTGTTTTGTTTTTCCTAAATTCTTGGGTGCCCAAATTTGTATGGACAATCAAGTGTTTTCAGGCTTTTACAGATACACGTGGAGGAGCTTGAAGCAGGAGGCTTCACTGTTAATTATTTACAGTTATTTCTGCTGTATAAAATGTTATGTTGTACTTTGATATGGCAAGTATATACAAAACAGATGTGTATTTCAAAGTTATGTTATGTAATATATTTAATTCGTTCCGCTGTGAGGATTTGTATTGTGATTTCTCTTCTTCTTCTATCTTTTCTATTTTCTTTAACCCTAATGACTCATAATTCTGTATTATCTGAGCTGGAAGTGTGTTGTATTAGTCAGCTCAGATAGTATGGATTTGCGGGCCATTACAGGATTTGAGGTAACTATTTATAAAGATTCCCCTATTTTTCCTATCGAAGCATAACCCACATAAGAAAATTTTCTTTGCTACAGATTTTCTTTTTCATCTTATCTTGGAAAATTTAATTTTAGACAAAATTTTCACAAGAAATCACTATTTACATAATATATCCCATTTTACTTCAAAACCCAATAGGTACTTCTTTACATATTTTAAAACTATAACTTTTCAGATTAAAACTTGAAAACATCACAGACCATTTTTCCAAAATTTTACAATTTAAAGTTCTTAAAAGTTAACAATGGGGTAGACTCAAAGCGGGTTTCCAATTTTACCTAGGCTTTCCTAGTCACTTCAACAAAGTCAATTCTTTTAACTATACATATTCCTATCCCATCTTTCTCTTTTAAACCTTTTCCAATTTATAAGGTTTTACTGCCAAACCCACTTACCCAAAGTACTAATCATATGGGATTCACCTTTCGTCCATACAAAATACATTGTACACTTTCCACCCAAATTACCTAAGGGTCTTAGATTTCCATATTCCTTTTTTTTAGTGTACAAAATAGTCATCCTAATTCTTACCATGTTATACTCTTTCTATTTAGTGGGTTCCTTTATGGATCTAGGTATATATATAATATATTTATATTTTTAAAAATACAAATACTATAACTCACAATTTATACAGGAATCCTAAACCTAAGCTTTGACACCAGATGTAACAACCCGAATTTCGACATATCGAATTTTTTTCAAAATTCAAATGTAACGACCCGCATTCTACGCATCGCAGGATCGTAGGATATTTATTTCTTTCTTATGCGAAGTCGTATAGCCATGTAACTTTGGGATACGACTATTGGGGTCATTTCCCACGTTCATGATTTTTGCTGATTTTTAAATGACCATTTTGCCCCTAGCTGATCTTGTTTCGACCATAACTTTTGATTGGAAAGGAGTTTTGACCTGAAACCACTTCCATTAGATCCGAATGATGGTTTACATTTCCGTAGAGTGGTCACATTAGCTAAACGGACTCACCGTTTGGGAGATATGGCTGAAACAAGGTTTAGAAGGTAAAAGCAGCTTAATCGAGCTTAACCGGGTGATTAACAGCTAGGCCGATTGGGGGATTTGGGGATTTGGGGTATTTAAGGGCTGTTAGGGTTAGGGATTTCGGTTTTTACTCATTTTCCAACCGCCACATACATCATAGAAACCCTAACAATGACCTCTAACATCTAGAATCATCTGTAATCACCGTTTAATCAAGTATTAAGCTTAGCAACATCAAATCAAGGAGAAATAGCACCATTTCAGAGTTAGAGCTGTTGTTAGACACTGGAGATCGCCCAAATCAGCGGAGTTTCAGTTTTGAAAGTTTTGTTTGTGGCTAAGGTGAGTGATTAGCCTTGTTTTTACACTAATTATGGGTAATTATGGGTAAATATGGGTAATTAGTGTTAGTTTGCGAATTTAAACATGATTAAATTCTAGAAAAATATTTATAAATTTTGAAATATTGTTTTAGGCCTTTGTTAGAAATTTGGGTTGGTTTGGTTAAGTTTTGCTAATCCTAACATTAGATTTGCTTAAACATGTTTAAGGGAAAAATATGGGTTCTTGGCATGTTTGACCCGTTTTGACATATCAAATTATTGTTTTGGTGTTTGTGGTCAATTCTATATGTTGCTATGACTGTATGGTATGCTTTGTGATTGATTAAAATAGTTAGAATCGTCGAAAATGCCGTCATATGGCATGAATAGTCGCTGGAAAAGTTGCAGGATATAGTGCAGGAACCGGATCAGATCGCCCCCCTCCGAACCGACCCGATCGTGGCCATATCATGAGCCACTCGAGTACCTATCTGCTTGTGACATATGTGCCTCGACCCGAACCGCTCCAACTTGAGTATCACGAACTGCCTGAAGGAACAAGGCACGACCTGACGCTCTAGAGCGAGCACCACGACCCGACCCGCACGAGAGAGGGAGCCCGATCCGAACCGCCATGAGAGGGTGTTCAAGACATGACCCGTTCGAGTGAAGACATTGCGAATCGAAATGGTGCGGCACTGCGACTAGCTTGGAGCATCACGATCTGACCCGGGGAAGTTGTGAGGCACGAACCGATCTGAAGCAAGTAGTCACAAGTCGAGCTGGTGAGCACCATAGCCCACGAACCAGAGGAAGTATCCAACCCAAACCGAAGGTGGAGAGAATGCTGAACCTAATGGAAGCTTGTTTCCGAACCGATCCGGAGGAGACCAAAACCCGAGATGTAAAGGTAGTCGAAATAGGAACTAGAACTTAGGATCCAGTTGGGAACCAACGAGTTGACTTCATGAATTGGGCTTTGCTGCGGGACGTGTACAAAGGAGGTATCGATGCCTACAGCTTTGATTCACCACCGAGACGGATGTTAGGCTACGTATTAGTGCAGTGGGGGTAGTTATTACTCCATGGGGCAAAGTGATCGTAGCATGGCTATGAGCCAGTGCAGTGGAGTCGTCATGACTTCATGGAGCAGAGTGGACATAGCAAGGATTAGTGGATATGGATCAGTGCAGTGGAGTCGCCATGACTCCATGGGGTAGAGTGATCATAGAAAGGATATAGGTGATCAAAGCGATGGATATCGTATGCTTTACGCACTGAGTGAGAGATGCGAGGACAGTTGCTATGCTCGGTTGTTTGACGTCACTATGACATGCACACCCGAACCCCTTATTCTTTACACCATATGTTAGTGGCGCCTTAGTGTGTTGTACGGTATGTTATGCTAACTCTTTGGTTGCAGGTCCTAGTTCAGGTATGGTTTAGTATAACTGTTATTGTTCTGTTTTGCTGGTTATAACTCATACCAGACTTTTGTCTGACCCAGAATTTTATGTCTCTTCTTATTACTCTGGGTGCTCCTAAACGAGCAAACTAGAGACAGGTTAGCTGGTTATGCACGAGTAGCTGATCCGGAGACGAGCAGAAGGCTCCTACGTATTATCTACATATATTCTCCCTGTGTTGTTGATGGTCACTGCTTTGGGAATTAGTAGTGTACCTTTCCTTTATTTTGCTTTAGAGACAGTATTTTGAAGTTGTAATAATGGTTAAGGATCATAAGCTGTATTTTGGATTTCCGCTGCTATGATGATTATGGTTTGGATTTCAGCTTATGCACTGTCTCGCCTGTTTTATGTCGAGTATGTTATTATTATATTTTATTCCATATGCTATGATACATTCTACAGGTTCCTTGTTAGTTCAAATTCCTTTCTTTTACTTGCTTTGGCGACCGTCCTATGCTAGTCGGGCATTGGTACATCGCACTTTCATTGGAAATGTCGGCTGGTGCGGGGCAGGTCATCACATTTGGTATCAGAGCTCTAGGTTGCTTAGTTAACCTAGGGAAGACACCAGAGAGAGACAATACATATATGAGAGCGCGTATTTGTGACATTTTGGTTTTCAAAAGATATATATATATATATTATTAGTATATTTAAGGATGAATTCGCATTGCACTGGCACCACTGAAGAGATGGTTAATCATTTTCTCCTTACAGATTGAACGATGAGCCGATATACGAGGGTACTGGTAGAGGAACTAATAATCGGAATGCTCCTGATATGAGGATGATGTTCACTGACCTCATGAGAGAAATGCTTAGGGATGTTCAGAGGGCAGCTCCTAATGCTGCAAATGGTGGTGGTGCAGCGGTGTAGGCGCCTAGGGCGGATTTCGCCAAGCTTTGCAAGGATTATACTAGTCTTGGTGGGAAGCCGTTCCATGGAATAGAATCAGCTACAGATGTGTAGGATTGGTTGGATAGCTGTGAGCGTATCTTCGAAGACTTGGGTATTGAGGATGCGACAAAGAGAAAGCTAGCATCTCGCCAGCTGCAAGGACGAGCGATGAATTGGTGGAATGCTATTAAGGCAGCTACTCCAGAGGATCAAGTTACATGGGAACAGTTTAAGGCCCGATTCAGTGAAAAGTTTATCCCAGCTGCTCAGAAGTCAGAATTGTTTAGGAAATTTCTAAAGCTTAAGCAGATTGGTAGGCAGTCTCAGAGTACATTGCAGAGTTCGATACTTTATCGAAGTACGGATTATCCCTTATCGATACTGCCGAGAAGAAGAACGAGAAGTTTATAACTGGTTTGGATGGATACTTGGGGGAAAGGCTTATTAACCACATCAATGAGACGTTTGAATCGATTATGGGGAAAGCATTGAGGTTAGAAATTCTTTACCCAAAGTCGAAGACTAAGGTTACATCTGCAGAGGAGCCAAAACCGCAAGCAAGCGGTGGAGGCAAGAATGCTTCTCAGAATAAGAGAAAGCAGAATCAGACCAAGGAGGGCCAGAAGAAGAAGAATAAGAAAGATGTTGAATGGTTTAGCTGTGGCAAGAAGGGCCATTATGCTAAAGAATGTCGAGCAAAGCCAGCGGACAGGAAGTGCTTCAACTTCGGCCAAGTGGGACATCACAAGGATAAGTGTCTGCAACCCCCTAAAGAAAAGTAGATTGTGAAAGCATATGCAATCAATGTTGTTCCATCTTCGTCTAATGCCCCAACTGCGACGGAGAAAGGAAAGAATGTCGTCATTCAAGGTATGCTTTCTGTTTATGATGTTCTTGTTCGAGTATTGTTTTGATACCGGAGCTTCCCGTTCCTTCATATCTTGTGACCTGGTAGATAGGTTGGGATTGGAAACCGAGATAGTCGATAGACCTTTAGCAGCGACAAACCCAATAGGTGGTTCAACTAGCCTTAGCATGATTTGTCATAACGTGGTCTTATCGAGTCATGGATGCACGTTTGTTAGTGATTGCTTTGTTTTGGACTTTACTGGGTTTGGCATTATTTTGGGAGTCAATTGGCTCCAAAGGTACGGGTTGGTGGTAGACTGTGAGGGCTTTTTGGTGACAGTTAGAGCGGATGATGGCTGGAGGGTCGTGTTTGGTGGTCTGCCTAGTGATGGGGTAATGCCTAGTTTTCTAAATTCCCTCCACATCCTGCATGATGAGTTGTCAGATGTGCCCGTGGCTGGCCAGTATCCAGACATCTTCGAGGAAGTGACCGGACTTGCATCACACCGAGAGATTGAGTTCCGTATTGATTTGGTGAAAGATGCCAGACCTATAGTGATGCCACTTCGTCGTATGGCACCAAGGGAGCAGCGAGAGCTCGTGATGCGAGTAAGCGACCTGTTGAAGAAGGGATTTATCAGAAGAAGTGTTTCTGAGTGGGGAGCACCAGTTGTGTTTGCTACCAAGGCAGATGGTTCCCTTCGATTGTGTGTGGACTACCGCGAGTTGAATAAGGTGACGAGGAAGAATAAGTATCCTCTACCGCGGATAGATGATTTGTTTGATCAGTTGAGTGGCGCGAGGGTGTTCCCCCAATTGGATCTCGCGAAAGGTTTTCATCAGCTTAGAGTGGAAGCTGAGAGTATAGCTAAAACGACATTCTGGACGCCGTTTGGATTTTATGAGTGGTTGGTCATGTCATTCGGGTTGACCAATGCACCAGCATATTTTGTGGATCTTATAAATAGGGTATTCAGGGATCAGTTGAATAAGTTTGTTCTTGTGTTCATAGACGATATCTTGGTTTATTCGAGGATAGAGGAAAAACACAAGAAAACTTGAGGACAATGATGGAGGTGTTGAGAAAACACCAATTGAAAGCAAAGTTTTCTAAGTGTCACTTCTGGAGGAGGGAAGTGAGACTCTTGGGCCCTGTTATTTCAGAGAATGGTATTGTCGTGGACCCTGCGAAGGTGGCTACGGTACAGGATTGGTCTACTCCCAAGAATGCAACAGATGTAAGAAGTTTCTTGGGATTGACTGGATATTATAGTAAATTTATCCAAGACTTCTCCAAGATAGCAGCACCATAGACTTAGTTGACCAAGAAGAATCAAGATTTTGTTTGGGACGAAAAGTGCGAGAATGCATTTAAGAGTCTAAAGGAAAAGTTGACATGTGCACCAGTGTTATTCATTCCTAAAGGGAATAAAGAGATGACGGTACACACAGATGCCTGTGGTACCGGACTAGGTGATGTATTGATGCAAGAAGGTAGGGTTGTAGCTTATGCTAGTCGGCGACTGAAATCGCATGAGAAAAGGTATCGTACCCATGATTTGGATTTGGCAGCGATTGTGTTCGCATTGAAGATGTGGAGACATTACCTCTTGGGAGAAAGATTCGAATTGTTTACCGATCATAAATCGTTAAAGTATCTTTTCTCTTAGAAGGATCTAAATCTCCGACAGCAAAGGTGGTTAGAATTCTTGGCTTCCTATGATTTCGATATTGCATATACACTAGGAAAGAGCAATGCGGTAGCCGATGCATTGAGCAGAAGACATGCCAGTTTAGGGGCTACGTTTCTAGAATGGAAGCAACTGGAGTACATCGCTGGGTATGATTTCAGACCAAAGTGCGAACTAGATCCAGAAATGTTAGCAAGTTTGATGATCAGACCCACTTTGATTGAGCAGATTGGTTCCAGTCAGAGGGACGATCCTAACCTATTGGAAATCATCTCAAAGTTAGAGATGGGAATCGATGAAGGGATGAACAAGTATGGGCTTGATCGAGATGGATGGCTTAGAAAGAATGGAAGATTAATTGTGCCCAATGTTGATGGATTGAGAGATGAAGTGCTTAGAGAATGTCGTCACTCAAAATTGACTATACATCCCTGTGGTAAAAAATGTATCGAGACATGAAGTAGACCTACTACTAGGAAGGAATGAAAAGAGACGTTAGGAAGTTTATATCCAAATGCATGAACTGCCAGCTAGTTAAAGCTGAGCAAAAGAAGACTAATGGTTTGTTGCAACCATTAGAAATCCCAGAATGGAAATGGGAACAAGTCTCAATGGATTTCATTGATGGGTTACCAAAAATTGGATCGGGCCATGATAACATTTGGGTTATTGTGGACCGGTTGACAAAGAGTGCAAGGTTTATAACCATCAAGTCGAATAGAACGACAACTAAATTAGCAGAACTATATATGAAGTGGGTAGTGAGATTTCATGGAATACCCAAAGGCATTGTGAGTGACCGAGATCCATTGTTCACTAGTGGATTTTGGAGGAGCTTACAAGAGGCGTTAGGATCAGAATTACATCTCAGTACCGTGTATCATCCTCAAACCGACGGTCAGACAGAGAGGGTGAATCATATATTAGAAGACCTCTTAAGAGCTTGTATATTGGATTTTGGTGGATCATGGGATGACCATTCACATATAGTGGAGTTCGTATATAATAATATTTATCAATCTAGTATTGGTATGGCTCCATTTGAAGCTTTGTACGGAAGACCGTGCAACTCACCGTCATGTTGGTTAGAAACTGGTGAGAAGTTTGTGCTTGGGCCAGATGTGATAAGAGAAACCTCAGATAAGATCAAAGTTATCCGACAACGAATGAAGGCAGCACAAGATAGGCAAAAGAATTATGCTGATAAGAGGAGGAGAGACTCAAAATTATCCATTGGTGACTTGGTTTTTGTCAAGATTTCTCCATTAAAGAGCATGATACGATTTGGTAGGAGAGGCAAGTAAATACCAGGATTTGTTGGTCCATTCCCAGTTCTCGAGCAAGTTGGGAATTTGGCATATAAAGTTGAATTACCAGAGAAGATGGCAGGAGTTCATAACGTATTTCATGTCTCCCAGTTATGGAAATTCGTGCACGACCCCGATGCGATTATTTCACTTGATCAGTTGGATGATATCGAAGTAGAACCCGAGGCGGTTGGGAACCGCAAGCCGATACGCATTCTCGAGCACGATACGAAGAAACTTCGAAGGAAAGTGGTGAATCTAGTCAAAGTTCAGTGGGGCGAGAATGAGAATGACTGTACTTGGGAGACAGAGGAGAGCATTAGGAAGACGTATCCAGAACTCTTTGCCTGGTAAGATTTTAATTGCGACTTAGTTTTCCGCATGCTACGATAGACTTGTTTGTTTGTTTTTGTATGTTTGATTTTTGTGAATGGTTGGTAGGCATGTGGTATCCTTTGCTTGTTTCTTAGTTAAGGAATTTCGGGGGCGAAATTTCTTAAGGGGGAGGGGTGGTGGGGGGGGGGGGGGGTAACGACCCGCATTCTACGCATTGAAGGATCGTATGATATTTATTTATTTCTTATGCGAAGTCGTATAGCCGTGTAACTTTGGGAGACGACTATTGGAGTCATTTCCCGTGTTCATGATTTTTGCTGATTTTTAAATGACCATTTTGCCCCTAGCTGATCTTGTTTCGGCCATAACTTTTGATTGGTAAGGAGATTTGACTTGAAACCACTTCCATTAGATTCGTATGATTGTTTACCTTTCCGTAGAGTGGTCACATTAGCCAAACGGACTCACCGTTTTGGAGATATGGATGAAACAATGTTTAGAAGGTGAAACGCAGCTTAATCGGACTTTACCGGACGATTAGCAGCTAGGCCCATTGGGCGATTTCGGGATTTGGGGTATTTAAGGGCTGTTTGGGTTAGGGATTTCGGTTTTTACTCATTTTCCAACTGCCACATACATCATAGAAACCCTAACAATGGCCTCCAACATCTAGAATTATCTCTAATCACCATTTAATCAGGGATTAAGCTTAGCAACATAAAATCAAGGAGAACTAGCACCATTTCAGAGTTAGAGCTGCTGTTTGACACTGCAGATCGCCCAAATTAGCGGAGTTTCAGTTATGAAAGTTTTGTTTGTGGCTAAGGTGAGTGATTAGCCTTGTTTTTACACTAATTATGGGTAATTAAGGGTAATTAGTGTTAATTAGCGAATTTAAACATGATTAAATTTTGTAATAATATTTATAAATTTTGAAATATTGTTTTAGGCCTCTGTTAGAAATTTGGGTTGATTTGGTTAAGTTCTGCTAATCCTAACATTAGATTTGCTTAAACATGTTTAAGGGAAAAATATGGGTTTTGGGCATGTTTGATCCGTTTTGACATATCAAATTGTTGTTTTGGTGTTTGTGGTCAATTCTATATGTTGCTATGACTATATGGTGTGCTTTGTGATTAATTAGAACAGTTAGAGTTGTCGAAAACGCCGTCGTGTGGCGTAAACAGTTGCTAGAAAAGTTGCAGGATATAGTGCAGGAACCGGATCAGATCGCCTCCCTTCTGAACCAACCCGATCGTGGCCACCCATCATGAGCCACTCCAGTACCAATCTGCTCGTGACATATGCGCCTCGAGCCGAACCGCTCCAGCTTGAGTATCACGAACTGCCTGAAGGAACAAGCCACGACCTGACGCTCTGGAGCGAGCACCACGACCCGACCCGCACGAGAGAGGAAGCCCGATCCGAGCTGCCATGGGAGGGAGCTCAAGCCATGACCCATTCGAGTGAAGACATCGCGAACCAAACCAGTGTGGCACTGCGACTAGCTTGGAGCATCACGATCTGACCCGGGGAAGTTGTGAGGCATGAACCGATCCGAAGCATGTAGTCACGAGTCGAGCCGGTGGGCACCATAACCCACGAACCAGAGGAAGTATCCAACCCGAACCGAAGGTGGAAAGAATGTAGAACCTTATGGAAGCTTGTTTCCAAACCGATCCAAAGGAGACCAAAACCCGAGATGCAAAGGTAGTCCAAATAGGAAGTGGAACTCATGATCCAGTTGGGAACCAACGAGTTTTCTTCATGAGTTGGGCTTTGCTGCGTGTGCAAAGGAGTTATAGACGCCTGCAACTTTGATTCACCACCGAGACAGATGCTAGGCTACGTATCAGTGCAGTTGGGTAGTTATTACTCCATGGGGCAGAGTGATCGTAGCATAGCTATGAGCCAGTGCAGTGGAGTCGCCATGATTTCATGGGAGCAGAATGGACATAGCAAGGATTAGTGGCTATGGATCAGTGCAGCGGAGTCACTATGACTCCATGGGGCAGAGTGATCATTGCAAGGATATGGGTGATCAAAGCGGTGGATATCGTATGCTTTACGCACTGAGTGAGAGATGTGAGGATGGTTGCTATGCTTGGTTGTTTTACATCACTATTACATGCACACCCCCAACCCGTATCCTTTACACCATATGTTAATGGCACCTTAGAGTGTTGTATAGTATGTTGTGCTAACTCTTTGGTTGCAAGTCCAGGTTCAGGTATGGTTTAGTATACCTGTTATTGTTCTGTTTTGCTGCTTATTGCTCATACCAGACTTTTGTCTGACCCAGAGTTTTATATCTCTTCTTATTACTCTAGGTGCTCCTAAACGAGCAGACTAAAGACATGTTAGCTGGTTATGCATGAGTAGCAGATCCGGAGACGAGCAGGAGGCTCCTACGTATTATCTACATATATTCTCCCTGTGTTGTTGATGGTCACTACTTTGGTCATTAGTAGTGTACCTTTCCTTTCTTTTGCTTTAGAGACATTATTTTGAAGTTGTAATAATGGTTATGGATCATAAGCTGTATTTTGGATTTCCGCTGCTATGATGATTATGGTTTAGCTTCCAGCTTATGCACTGTCTCGCCTGTTTTATGTCAAATATGTTATTATTATATTTTATTCCATGCACTGTGAGACATTCTACAGGTTCCTTGTTAGTTCAAATTCCTTTCTTTGGCGACCGTCCTGTGCTAATCGGGCATTGGTACAACGGACTTTCATTGGAAATGTCGGCTGGCGCGGGGTGGGTCGTCACATCAAATCTATCGAAACTCAAGTTGTTGTTCTCCGGTATCCTGCAGAAAAGACAAAGACATAAAATATGCCATAGCTCAAAAAATATCTCACGGCGGAATGGATAAAATATAAAATAACCAAAGTATAGCCTTACCGTATTAATAATACTGCCTAACCAGTATCCAAAGCTAAAATGTCTCTGCCACAAATCTAACCTGCGAGTATGTTATGAGGAGGGGGTCAGAACACAAGTTCTCGTGACTGGATTTAAATTATACACTTTGGACAGTCCCACATATACTGTTCAATCATATTTCCTTATTTATTAGGTTACTTGGGTTAACTGCACTTAAGGCATACACACTCGTCGTACCCATTTACTCCCTAGTGGATTAACCTGATATAGTCTATATGTAGCTATCCCTTAACACTGAGGTACACCCCATGGTACCCCACTTGCACGGTCTACACCGTAATGCCACATAAATGAACGCAGTCCCTCATCCTATGCCCCAGTGACGTACGGATCTCTACATAATAATGTTACGCTGCGCATATATCTATCATTACTACGCTACGTAAGCGTACGGACTGCCATTGTCGATCGAATCAGATTTCTTACCGGAGTAATTCCCTCAAGTCTACGATATACCAACCAGAGTCGACATGCATGTATCTAAACTATCCGACATACATATCATCAATTGTAGCTTGATGCCTTAACCGCACGTCCTCTAATGTGCACCGAGTTTTATGGAAGGGCGATACAAGAAACATGTAACTTGGTCGAGAGCTTTTCCATATCCGTACAGGCCCGTCTTTAAGAGCCTCTATATCAAGATATTCCTAGGGTCTGTTTTTACGGTGGCTATGGCCCCACCTCGGTCCCTCCTTTAACTAGTAAAGACTACAAGAGCTAAACGATCGCCCCGGAAAAAGCAATCTAAACATCCATTTGGCTTCTTCCCTCAACCACTCTACCCGGAAAGTGAAAGGTGAATGGTCTATTAGTTTTAGCTCTAGCCTTTTCACATCACACTGGCTACCGATGACGGGTATCCGACGATCTACTATCCTTGTTGGACGTGTCCCTTCACCTCACCATTGAGGAGACCGCCGAATCACCTTGGTGCCACCGCGTCACAGCATTCTGACTGCATAGCTACTTTTGTAGTCAAGGCCCACCCACCTAGTAGTTACGCGCAAACCCAACCTCTGCGAGCACAGCCTAAACATCTGCCACCGCACAGAGGACTACTAGGAGCACCTTACGTATCTCAGGAAGCTGCATGCTTTCCCTTCCAGACCTTCGGAGCTGATAGAATAATCAAATAAATGTGTGCTCCCCTCGTGCCTTATACACCAGGATGATCTACCCTGTTGGGTTATTCACCCTCAAACATGCGGACTGGTCAAGCGCCTCACTTTAATATGTTGTTAGACCCTATGTCTAAACACTCTTTTACATGCTTGCCTTACCTCATCAGGTTTCCATTAACTTGGTTATTCTCATTCATATTGAATTCTTAGTCAAGTTACCAAGTTCCTCTAGCTTATTGTTTTCGGTTATATAACTTAACCCATTTAAGTTTGTTAATAAATCCACAACATTTATTCTCTAGATTACGATCCAAGGTCTGTAATCCACAATCCCTTTATATTCTTGTCTGATTTTATCGTTACAAAAACATGTTCTACTTAATATGTAATTAAGTATATCCCAATTCACATGTTTTCTGTTTGACATGTCAGTCATTATTTATGATTAAATATAACTTATTTCATAAGTTTTCCTCATTATTTCACGTTTAATAATTATTCCATTTTACACTGTTACAACAACTTATTGTTGTTTACTTAGTAACTTAGTTCTCTTAACTAAGGTCCATTAATAAGTTTCTCTACCCATTTATTATGACCTATGTTATAATTTCCTCTTGTCCCTAGGACAAGTCCAAACATGTTATTCTCATCTGCGGGTTTCAGATTTCCAAGTTTATAGATTACTTAATTTATAATTAAGTACAACTTCTTATATTTCACATATTTTCCCCCTTTTCTCAACTGGTTTCCGGCTTTCCCCATTTGCTAATTATTTAATTAAGTGTCCTTTATCTCATTTCACCAGTTATCCTATTTCCTTACTAGTTTATTATAACCTAAGTAATAATCTTCACTTGCCCCTAGAACAAGTTAACCTATTATACAACATTTTCAAAAATGTTATTTATTCATAATAGGTTATTATCATTCCTCGTTTAAACTATTTCCTGTTGTAATCCATTATTCTTCATTCACTAAAATACGTGTACCTTATTTTATTAAGGAAAACACTTCATGCACCTTATCATTTTGATTTATAAAAGGAATCAGTGATTTATTTTCATAACGTATTCCCATCTAAATTCGTGGTGGCATGAAATTTCTATACTCTTTCTTACTTTATTCACTGTGCCTTACTTGCAACCACGTTCTAAGAAATAAGTCATTTAGGGAAATACTTCACTTTTCCTTCGCATCAAACTAACTCAGTCCGTTACATCTCTTCCTTTCTTATTTTATGAGTTAGACATTTAATTAAGTTCATTGCCATTTATTCATATCTTGTTATGTGTGTATATATATATGTATATATATATGCACTAAAACTCTCACATTAAGCCTACACTTGTGGACGCTGGATTCGTCGGGCGGGTCCGGGCAGACTTCTACCACAAGTTGACTTAACCTCGTGTCTTAGTACCATTACATGTTTTAATTATGCACTTAGACCCCTCACATTAGATTTACTACTTGTGAATGCTAGATATGCTGGGCGGTTCCGGGCATACTTCTATCACAAGTACAATCTAACCTCTTGTCTATGAGCGTTACAGTGTCAAATTACTGTGAATCTAGGCACATACGTTCTTTAACAATTATTCCTATTTCTTGTGAATTTTAGGCATATTATCCTTTTCATATGTTTACTGTAATCCAATTTACATGTCATTAAAATATGCCTATATTTTTTCGCACGTCCTTTTGTTCATGTGTTTAATTCTATTTTGATATGTAAATATTTAATCGAGTAATTTCAAATCTAACAAGTTGAACATGTCATTTACTCAATAATATACCAAAAGTGAATCACGTGATTATAACAATAGTGGTCAATACCCATTTTCTAACAAGTTTGTTTTCATCATGTAATCATTCCAACACTTTAACTGATTCAACATAAGAATTTTTCATATTAACATCTCAACTTGTTATAACAGCAATTCTTAATTATTCTGGAAAATTCAAATATACAAAATGGGGAATGATAAAAGATAACATATTATTATCTGAAATGCTATAGCTTAAACCCACTCACCTCATACGCTTTCCCAATTCAAGATCTGATCCAGTTTTAGCATCCATGGT
This sequence comes from Allium sativum, assembly GCA_030737875.1. NCBI lineage: Eukaryota > Viridiplantae > Streptophyta > Magnoliopsida > Asparagales > Amaryllidaceae > Allium > Allium sativum. The sequence goes on along the minus strand of CM060919.1, from coordinate 6,782,077 downwards.
TTTTTCCTTAATCAGATTCAAATAGTAACGACCATGGATTGATTATTTTCATTAAAAGAGAAAGGAAAGAAAGACAAAGGAATTTGAATAGATCGGATCTAGAAAGTTATCTTACTTTAATACGAGATCTAAACACCCATTTACAAGTATACGTTTCTTACCTCCAGATATGGATCAATTTTTTTCCCAGACTAATATTCTTAATTTTCTGAATAGATTTGAAGAGGGAAGAATGGCAGATCCTTTGCGTAGCCTAAAAAATATGAGGCTTAGGGTTGGCTCTACACACTTATTTATAGTTGTAGTAGAAAGCTCTGAACCTTCAGATTTAATTAAATTAAATCCGAGCCGCGCACACACATCACACAATGTCATATAAACGCGCTGTAACACCTATGGGTCCTCACACGTTATATATGCTGCGTTGTTTTTATATGTTAATGTTTATTAATTTTTAAACGTTAATTTGATTCCTTTTTATTCTTCTGATTTTAATGTTTATTAATTACATGCTTATCAGTTGCTCGTTGTGTCTCCTTTAATTAATCTTGTTGCTATTATAAACCATACCCGCTTTTGAATTTCAAATTTGTGTGCCACAAATATATATCTTCCCTTCATTATATATCTTCCCTGTTTTGGAGATGCAGGGATAACCTGGCTAACTAAGTTGTTTAATAATATTTTCAAATCAAACAAAATGCCAGATGAGTGGAGGAGAAGCATTTTAGTTCCAATCTTCAAGAATAAAGGAGATATTCAAAGTTGTACAAACTATAGAGGAATTAAGCTTATGAGTCATACAATGAAGCTTTGGGAGAGAGTTTGCGAGCAACGTTTGAGGAGGTTGACAAGTGTATCTAGGAATCAATTTGGTTTTATGCCTGGAAGGTCAACCACCGAGGCGATTTTCTTGGTTAGGCAACTTATGGAGAGATACAGGGAACAAAAGAAAGATCTTCACATGGTTTTTATTGACTTGGAGAAAGCTGATGACAGATTGCCGAGGAAGGTTATGTGGTGGGCGCTAGAAAGGAAGAGAGTGCCATCAAAGTATATTACCCTTATCAGGGATATGTACGAGGGGGTTGTGGCTAGTGTAAGGGCATGCGATGGTGAGACCAGAGACTTCCCAATTAACATAGGGTTACATCAAGGTTCGGCTTTGAGCCCCTATATTTTTGCATTAGTGATGGATGAAATCACGAAAGATATACAAAAGGAGATCCCTTGGTGTATGCTCTTTGCCGATGATGTTGTGCTGATTGATGAAAGTAGAATAGGGGTCAATAGACAACTGGAGTTGTGGAGGGAGACCTTGGAATCAAAGGGTTTCAGGCTTAGCAGAACTAAAACTGAGTATATGAAGTGTGAGTTTAGCGGTGCTAGGTCAGATGACGGAGAGGTCACCTTGGCTGGTAGCGTAGTACCCAAGAAGGAATCGTTTCGATACTTAGGATCTATGTTGCAGTTTGATGGTGAGATTGATAAGGATGTTAGTTTTAGAATTCAAGCAGGATGGGTGAAATGGCGGCTAGCATCTGGCATTCTCTGTGATAGGAAGATTCCTCAGAAGCTTAAAGGAAAGTTCTATAGGACAACAATCAGGCCTGCAATGTTATATGGTGCAGAATGTTGGCCTACTAAGAGGCAACACGTGCAGAAGATAAGTGTAGCAGAGATGCGGATGCTGCGTTGGAGCTGTGGGCATACCAGACGAGATCGGATTAGAAATGAGGATATTCGGGAAAAATTTGGAGTTGCACCTATTGAAGAGAAGTTAGTCCAACACCGCTTGAGATGGTTTGGACATATCCAACGTAGACCACGCGATGCTCCTGTGCACGTTGGAGTTATAGGTCGTGCCGAAGGCCCAAAGAGAGGTAGAGGTCGACCTAAAATGACATGGGAAGAGATAATAAAGAGAGATCTAAGAAATTGGAGTATATCTGAAGAGCTTGTGGTAGATAGAAGTGCATGGAAGTTGGCAATCCATGTACCAGAACCTTAGGATTTTTTTTTTTAATATATATATATATATATGTTAATTATTATTATTTTTAGATCTGTTTAATTATTTTAATTTTAATTTTTTTAGGACTTTATTTCACTTTTATTGAACCTTTTTACTTTAATCTGTTTGATTATTTTAAACTCTTTTTATATATTATTATTAGTTATTTTACCTTAATTTTGGGTTCCATATCTAGCCAACCCCAACTTGTTTGGGATATATGGCTTTGTTGTTGTTGTTGTTTAAAGCAATCAATTCATTGCATTGTTTCCTTTTTATTTATCTCTATCAATTCAATGCAATGTTTCCTTTCTTCTATCACATGTTGCATTAACTCCTTATGCACACTTTGATTCCTTTAATATCAGGTTGCATACATTCAATTCTCTAGTTTCGAATTTCATGGTTATATATGTATGCACCTTTTTTTTTGCAATAACTTGATTGTTTTATTTCTTTCTTTTTATTGCATACCTTTATTATTGTTGCTTACATTTTTAACTTCCTCCTTTTTTTCCATGCATTAAAACTTTTAATCGTCATGTATGTATTTACATCTTTCCTTATTTTTATTGTTGCATGAAATTGTCTCATTAATTTATCCTTGCTTATCTCTCTTTTTGTATTAATGCATTAACACACTGATTTCTTCTTTTTTAACCTTACCATGCATTGCACCAATTAATGTTTCTCTTTTTCTTTTCTTTTTTAAATATGCATTTCATGCATTGCATTAATTAGTGCGTACATTACCTCTTTTAATTGCATGTGCTCTCTTATAAAAAATTGTATGCATTCCTTTCTCTTTTTAAAATATATATATTTCCGCACATATATACATATATTTGTATGTTCAGTTGGCCCTCTCTAAAACAAAGATAAAAATTAGATCACCGCCGGGGTTCGAACCCCTGGTCTCTATGTTGCATGTCCAATGCCTCAACCAATTGAGCTATGAAGTCTTTTGTTAATAGGTTTAGAAACAATGGTACTCATTGTTCTACTTCTTTACCTTATTTTTATGTTTTGCTGCAATGCTTCATTTAAAGGTATCTCTTTCATTTTAAATCGGTTTTCTACAATCCATAGGTCTAAATTGACCAGAAAATCACCATGAATGTAATGACGCTACTCCCATGGCCAAAATTTGGAAGCTCTTCAAAAAAAATTCTTTTTCTTATATGCATTATTTAATTGTAATAAAAATGCGGGGTGTTATAGGAGGGACTTGGGAAGAGCGTATTTCTTTAGTAGAGTTCGCCTACAACAATAGTAATCAAGATAGTATTGGCATGGAACCCTTCGAAGCATTATACAGACGACCCCGTAGATCACCGACTTGTTGGTGGGAGTCTGTAGAAAGACTTCTACTTAGACCAGATATGATTAGAGAAACTTCAGAAAAGATTGACCTTATCCACAGACGCATGAAGACAACTAGGAGAAGCAAAAGTCCTGCACAGATAGAATAAGGATGGATATTGAGTTTGAGGTGGGAGACATGGTTTTCATTAAGATATCACCTTTGAGGAATGTGGTTCACTTTGGATCGGTAGGGAAATTGGCACCAAGATTTGTAGGGCCATTTCCCATAAAGGATTGGCCAAATGGCCTATAGAGTAAAGCTACTAGAGAGACTGTCCGGAGTTCAAGATGTTTTCCACATTTCTCATTTAAGAAAGTGCTTGCATGATACCGTAGAAGTAGTTGATCCAAGTATGCTTAAGGAGGTAGAAGTGGAACGGGGGGCAACAGTTAAATGAGTTCCTACCCATCTTCTTGGATCAGAAGTTAAGAAGTTACGCAATAGAGAAGTAAAATTGTTGAAAGTACAGTGGGGAGATAACCAAGAGGATGCAACTTGGGAGACCGAAGACAAGATTCGCTTTTCATACCCTTTTCTTTTCAAGGGTATGTTCTTTACTTCCTTTCCAAAGTTTTTATTCATGCTCGTTTCTATCATTTAAATTATATCCTATCGATCAAATCTTCGACCTTTAGGTAGAAATCCTATGGACGTGAACATATGTTTGAGATAAGTTATGTTTGATGGATGCACGTGTTTGCTTGTGGATGCATATACACACACATTAGGCACTAGATCAGCTCAATCACTCTCATACTATATACGGATGAGTGTGCATTTTTCTTCTTTTTAATGGATGGAAGTGAGTGTTTCATCATATGGATGTTGCATTTGGATGAATGACTACGCATGCATATAGAACTTACATGTTATAATAGGATTATTTGCATACATGTTGGATTCATAGCACTAACATACATTGCATGAAGGAGGTCGACTGAATTAGTAGGCTGCCTAATCTTTCGCATTAGTATAGGGAAAAATGCACACACCTTTGCATATGTTCATATAAGCGTTAGAAATCTTTAAGGACAATGGATGTCTGTGATTCGTGGATGAGTAGATGGATGATGGATGTTAGGATATACATTCTTCTTAACTTGGAGATTTCGGGGATGAAATCCTTTGAGTAGGAGAGAATGTAACACCCTGTAATTTTATAACACATTAAGTTGTAAACTAAGGAATACTTATTTAAATATTTGGAATTGAGTAAAATGAACTGTGCCATGGCGTTCATCTCGGAATTCTGCTTAAGATAGACACCAGGTTTGTGTAAAACTTATATCTTAGAAAGAAGATATTAAGGTTTGATGTTTGTATACGCACAAGATATATATATACACACACACACACACAAACACACACATACATAACCAAGTAAAAACCGTTCAAAATGATTCAAAAACAGAAGCAGGAAGTCCTAGGGGAAATCGACCCGTTGGGGGTCGACATACCATAGGGGTGTCGACCCATGGGTCGACACCATAAGGAGGGTGACGACACCCATGTCGACACCCCCGAGATCCGGGCGAAATTTATTTCTACATATGTGGATTGAATTCTTGGCTAGATTCATTGACCCTATGCTATAAATAGAAACCTATACCCATTGTTTTATTTATCTAAATCAATGGCGATGATGAGATGCTGCTCCAACTCAGATTAAATTATACTTTTCTTTAGCAACGACGATTCATACATATTCAAAGATTGTTGATTCAACATCAACACACTTTCCTCAGTTTTCTTAGATCCATTCTCTGTGAGCTTATGTTATTTTTAGATATGAGTACTTAAAAGTTAATCTTGACATGTTATGAATTGAATCTAAGCCTGTGACCAATTGAATTATATCAGATCTACCATTATTTGTATATCTAATTCACTGTTTAGATCTCATATGCCTATTTGTGACATCCATATTATGCTAGTTTTTTAATCATGTAACTATGCCTAATCAGTTCTATTATCACATGTTCATCAGATCTGTTCTTATATGCCTATCTTATCGTTATGCCCAATTATGTTGCTATGCCTATTTCTTCCATCATATGTCTATCTTGTTATTATGCTTATTTCTATTATTTTCCCTCCTTTTCCCTTTTTAGTTCATAGTCAGGCTACCTTCGAGCATAGGCATACCACTGAAATATGCGAACGCGTGAAATTAGGAACGAGGGGAGAACGTTTAAATTAGGCCATAACTTATATTGGGAAATTTAGTGCATAACTTGAATTGAAAACATGAATGTGTATTTGGGGCATAAACCAAACTGTGATTAAAGACCTTAATTTAGGGCATATAATACACGATGAATATGACTTGGAAAAGGGGCATGAAAACCTATAATGAAATAGGGATAATTGTTAAAGAATGAAATGCCTAGAATCACAGTAATAAGAAACTGTAATCGTGCTTAGTCACGAGGTTAAATTACACTTGTGGTAGAAGTCTGCCAAGAATCGCCGAGCATATCCAGCAACCACAAGTGGCGAATCTAATGCAAGGTGTCTAAGTGCATAAACACGTAACAGGCTAAGACACGAAGTTAAGTCTGACTTGTGGAAGAAGTCTGCTCGGACCCGACCGACATATCCAACATCCACAAGTTGTAGGCTTAGTGTGGGAGGTCTAGCGCATTATAACCATAAATGAATAAATTGTAATGAACTTGAATACTTAACCTGTTTGAATCCATAGGGATTACATCAACATGTTAGCTTGAGTTGGGATTAAGAAAACTTGCTTGAAACAGTGGGAGGGTTAAGTATATCTTGGGGTGGTGGGTAATATTTATATATATAGGCCCATAAGCTTAAATTGTTGGGGTTATGCAATCTTGTTACTCTGGTAGGGCATAACCCGTGGAAATGCTAGTAGTGGGGATGCAATCCTAGAGGGAACCTTGTATCATCTTGTGTGCGCGACACGTTTCAGTCAGTAACCCATATAGGTATCAAATGAGTACTCCGAACTTGGTCGGAGTCGGGGCACGCTTACTGGGATGATTGTAAGAGATCCAAAAGAGGGGATGGTGTGGGCAACGCATTCCGAAGGGGTCATGTGCGTGCATGGGTTCGGACAAGAGGAGGCTAAGACGCCGTGACATCGGTTGATATGGTTGTGCACATCCTTAAAACGAAGGGTTGCCACTTTAGGAAGTGATACATTCTACTATGGGTCTAACACAGGGTATCTACAGAGTAAGGAGACGATCGATTGTGTTAGTAATTAGGGTACATCTAGTCTCGCCTTTTAGGATCCCGCTATTATCTTTAGGGGGAACACTAGTGTGTTCAGTTGGGTTGCCTGTTATCGTATAAGGTAAAACCTCTCACTAGAAGTATGCCTAAGTCTACCCTCTAGTTGGGGGATCATCTTGTTCATATGATAGTATTATTCGTGCAGACAGAGAAAAGTATTAGAGAAGCACTATACATATATGTTCTATTTGGTTTATCCTGTTTACCTTGTCATACCTGCCTTATATGCTATTGTCTCTCTTATCCAGCTTATATGCATGTCATAATGCTTTTACTTATTTATATGCTAAAAGTAACTGGACTTGCCAGAATTTATGTCTGACCTTTTTTGTTTCCTCCTCTTATTCTTTCGTTTCCCCTAAGGTTCTTAGGGAGGGAATACTCAAGCTTCATCGGGACTCTTCTTTCATTCTTCTTGGAGCTGCTTGGATGTACTGCTTGATTTCATATCTTCTCTACTATGGCTATGTTTTGGGGATTATGCTATTTTCAAACTTATCGACCCTGATGATTTTAGTACAAAATAGAGGTTTTAAAATGTTGTACTAGGTTTTATGCATTTCAGACTTATAATGTAACTATGTTTTGAACCACGATGTTTTCTGCTCAACAAACTTTTAAATTCCGATGTTATTTTATATCTGTCTTGTAATATTTCTGTTTCTGCATACTTATAACGCTTCACGAAACTTAATGCATTCTTCTAATGAGTGACATTAACTGACGTAGGGTGTCACAGGGTCACCTGACGACCTTCCCGAGGACATCGATCCTAGAGAAGGCGAAGAACTGGGGTACAGGAAGGCGAAACCTAATGAAGCAACAATGGAAATTTCAATCGACAATGACTACCCAATAAAGGTCTTGAAAATTGGATCTCACTTTGATCCCCACCGGACAATGGAATTAGCAGACTTTTTGAAAGCGAGTTTGGATGTGTACACTTGGACCCACGCTGATATATGTGGAATCCCTCTTTCAATCATGGGTCATTCACCAAGCATAAACTCAAAGCTTCCTCCTGTGAAACAAGAAAGACGTATGCTTGGCCCGGAGAGATCGACCGCCTTGAAAGAAGAAGTGGAGAAGTTAAAGGATAACAGATTCATCAGAGACTCAACATATCCTGATTAGATATCAACCCCTATCCTGGTTAAGAAAGCTAATGGGAAGTGGCTTACATGTATTGATTTTTCAGATCTAAAAAAATCCTGCCCAAAAGATAGCTTCCTACTACCTAGGATTGACCAATTGGTGGACTCAACGGCGGGACATGAACTTCTCTCTTTCATGGATGCGTTTTAGGGATACAGTCAAATTCCCTCGCATTTCCCAGATCATGAGCACACCAATTTTATCACAAACTTGGGGTTGCATTGCAATGTGGTGATGCCCTTCAGATTGAAGAATGTAGAGGAAATGTACCAGTGCTTGGTGAATCAGATGTTCTATAATTAGATTGGGAAGACGATGGAAGTTTATATGGATGATATGCTTGTGAAATCCAAGCAATCGTCTGACCATACAACAGTCTTGGTAGAGATTTTCAAAATCCTCCAACAACATAGAATGAAGCTAAACCCTCTGAAGTGCTCATTTTGAGTTGCGTCAGGAAAATTTCTCGGCTTCATAATCAGCTTTCACGGAATCGAGATTAATCCTGATCAGATTGCGACAACCTAGGACATTAAAGAACCACAAAAAATCAAAGATGTCCAAAAATTTAGCATGGAAGGTTGCAGCATTGAGCAGATTTATTTCCAAGGCTACAGACAAGTGCGCTCCTTTCTTCGACCTGATAAAACGAGGAAAGCGCAATTTCCGATGGACCCCTGATTGTGTAGAAGCCTTCTAGAACGTACTATATCTTTTAGAGAAACCTCCGGTATTGTCTAAGCCAATGGACCATGAAGATTTGTTCGTGTATTTGGTAGTATCATCTCACACAATTAGCTCGACCCTAGTAAAGTTCAAAGACCAGTGCATTATGGGAGCAAGAAATTGGCGGCGGTGTGATGGGATCGTTGACTGGAAGTCGCGATTATTTCTTGACTTTGGGCAATAGATTTTCCAACGCGATGGTGAAAACGACTGGGTGTTCGCGACTTTGACAAGGTGAAGGAAATATGAGGATGTCAAAATTTAAAACTAGATATGGAGGAGATGGCGTGATTCACCGGACCGAGGTGGAGTTCGATGGATGATGGGGGACTATTGCGATATCCAAAAAGGTCAGACACCATTTGGGTTGACAGAGAGAAGTTCAAATCATTGGGAGATGAACATAGAAGGAACGAGTGTAAGAAGGAGAGATGAAGCTGGAGGTGTAGTTCAATGGGCATGAGCATTTCTAGAGCAAGAACTGGATTTTGCTGTGTATTCCATTTCAGAAAATAGAAATTAGTAAGTGATCATATTTATGATAATAATTAAAATATTAATCTAGTGAATTAGTATAGTTCAATTTTTTGTGAAAATAAAATGCAATATTTTGGGTTTAGTTAGCTCCAAAATGCAGTATGGTTTCTGAGTATTGATGACTTCAGGTGGTCGGCTAGATGGCAATAATGTGTGGCTATGGATCTATGTTGGTTCATGGACGGTCAGTTCGAAGTGAAGTTGGTGGAGGTGTTGAATAGTCAAAATGAAGAAAATTGTCTGGACAACAAAATGGATCAGTTATTTGTGTTGACTCCGTCGAGTAGTCAAAAATTAGCAAGACCGGGAGGTACTAGATATGACTCGAGTAAATTGGTAGCCGAGCTAGTATGGAAATTTAAATGGATATTCAACGCAAATAAAAATCACGGTGAGTAAATCTCACTAAATTTATTATTTAGAATTATTTTAGTCGTTAAAAATAACCGATGGTTGTTTAATTACATTAAAATATTACTATGGCTATTATTAAATGTATATTAGTTAATTAGGATTAGCGTTTGTGGTTATTATATATATATATATATGTGTGATTGGATAATTACCGTACTACCATTAGCGGATGCCCGCAGTATCAATAGCGGATGACCCTATACGCCCCATGCTATGATAGTGGATGACATTCTATACCGCGATATCCTGCTTCGAAGAAGGATGAGTATTATTTATGTTAACTAACGTCTATGGATGCAGGAAAATAGGTCGGAGGGATCCAACTGGATTACTAAAAAATATTGTTATTTGTTTGTTTCATATATATTATCATATATGATGTGCTAGAAAATCTATGGTTGATAATTGGATGTTTTTTATTGGTTGAATGTTACTTGCCCTGAATATTGATTTGTAAAAATATCGTAAAAAGGATATTTTGATATTTAAAAGGGAAATCTATTTTTTTCTAAAATATAATCAAATTTTTAATGGTCTAGAAATATTAATTTGATTTGAATAAATAAAACAAGTATTGAATTTATAAATGATGTTTATAAATTAAATAATATAGGAAATTGAAGTGGTGAATTTATAAATGATGTTCACAAATTAAATAACATAGGAAATTGAAGTAAATTTATAAATGGTGTTTATAAATAATATGGAATAATTTTCGTTGGATAATACGGTGAATTAAAGTAAATATAAAAACGGTGTTTATAACTGAAATGGGAAAATTATCATTTGGATAATTTAAATATTTAAATATAAAAATGAAATTAAATTGAGGATTGGGAACCATGTTAATAAGGAACGAGGAAATTATTCCAACGGTTGGAATGAGAATTGAATTAAAATAAATCCGTATGGATTTATAATTTGAGTTCGATTAGATCGAATTGATTTGAATAAATATTTTCAGAAAAAGAAAATATTTTGATTGTATTAAATAGAAGTTTTTATTTTAAATATGAAAATAAATTCACTGTATATATATATATATAATTTATTATAAATAAAGTATTTCAAATATAGATATTTGGTTTTCAAATGGGTTTTGAAATGGAACTTGTGTAATGTATAAAATAAGGAAGAAAATTTATAAACGATCTTTATAAAGTGGAATAATTATCATGGGATAAAGGTGGAATTATAAATTCAAGTATGAATTTGAAAGTGAATTGGAAATCATTTCGAAAAGGAAACGACGGTTTTTATTTCGGAATTAAGAATATAAACTGAATTGGAAAAATTAAAAGGATATATATATTTAGAATTCGATTTCATGAATTCTATATAATAATTTATTTCTAATGGAACTAGAAAATAATAACAGAAATGGAGTTGTAATTGAATTGATAACTGAGTAATGAAAAATCGATGATTAGAGATAATCAGAAATATTAAGTTGGATTTGAAAACTGGATTTGATATATATATATATAATATATTAGAATGGAGTTGAAATTTATTATAAACAAAGTTTAAAGGTTTATATTTAAATGAAATTAAAATGAATTCGCTGCAGCGCGCCAGTTCATAAATTGGCGTTTCGAACTTCAATTGAGTATACAAAACTAAATTTAAGTCGGAATTCTTTGAAACAAGAATTGTCAAGACCGATTTGATAATAATTTTCTAATGAAAGAGAAAAATCTGTATTTCATCGTACAGATTTTGAGTTGTGTCAAAATCAAATTTCCAGAAAAACAGCGCCATAACCATTATAAAAGCATAACGATTTATTTAAATAAATAGAAGGATTTTAAGTAAATAAAATCCGAATTTCTATTACAAAAATCCAGACTTGAGATGTAAAATAAATATGAAGTCAAGTGGAGCAAGTGAACTGATTTTTGAAACAAAAATCAGATTTTTAATTATTAAATAGAATTAACTAATTTGAAGGATAATTATTTAATGGGATTTGGATTCGAAATTGGCTTTGATAAGTGAATTGGGTTAGTAAATTCATATTCGAAACAAATATGAAACTAGAGTTCAACTGATTTACAAGCAAATTAAAATCATGCACGAACGTGATATGTTTAATTAAAAAGTGGAATATGCAAAGAGCTAATTTAATGAATAAATTAGCGAATTGAGTTAAAATGGCCAGATGGAGTTGGAATAAATTGGGAATTGACGTATATGGGTTAGACTGGTATGGAATGAAGTATTTGAAGATCATATAATTCGTATGCCCGACAAAAAGTTATGCATTTAAATTTCATATGAGATTTTATGTGCCAAATCGGCAAGCCACTTGGGCTTTTGATTTTCTTTTTGAACGGAAAGGGCCTAGAGAGGCGAGTTGAAGTTTGAACTATTGACCGGTACAAATGAGGTTACGACAAAAAATTTCGAAAATTTAACGAGTTAGAATATTTTTAAGAAATTTTGATAGTTTGAAATCAATGTATCGATATATATGGAATTCGATAAGGAAATGAACTTAAAAATAGAATTTTATAAAAAAAAGGAAATCTGTAAGAAAATCTGGTAAAATTAGAAAGAGAGAACGTATAGGGGTTTAAAAATGAATAATTGATTTGTATGGTGTCGATTATTCGAGGCAAGTGGTCTTGTCTATTCTAAAGTTAATGACAATTTTAGTCAAGGTCTGAGAGGTAATTATACCCCAACCTGATTGATTTATTTATTAACCGATAAATAGGAGGACTCAGTCTTGGGATAATTGTTTAAAGAAATTTAGTTGAATGAAATATTTTGGGTTATTGTTACGATGTTTCACACAATATTCGTTTTAACCCTAGTAAGTGGAATTTTGGAAATATATCATAAATATTTCTTAAGTATAAAAATAACTGAGTTCGGGAACGAGATAACTAATTGGAATATTTTCCAATTATAAATAGAAGGTATTTCCTAATTATATAAAATAAAAGAAGGTGATATACGAAAATGTTTTCCAAATAGCGTAAGAGGCCAAAATGATTATTGAAAATATTTGGTTAAAAATATTGATAAAGAAATAGAGAAGTGATTTAATTGATTAAATATTAATTAAGGGGTCCAGTGATTGTTTGATGTTTTGAAAGAGTGTTTTTTTTTCTTCGATAGTCAAATAAGCGACTATCGAAGTATTTTCCAATATCGTTGTCAATATGGAGAGATCGGTTGGATTATTATCCATGAACCACTCCATATTGGCAGTAGCGTTGTGAATCAGACTATATGAAGATAATCGAAGATGGAGTAAAGTGGAAGGACTTTTCAATTAATGGAAATTGTGCCTTCGGTTTCATTCAGTCCCAAAACGAAGTTGTATGGACAAATGTCTGATAGAGTATTTCCAATGATTGCATATACTGGTCTGTACTAATGTAACACCCCACCTCCGTTAAGGTCACTCACAAAGGGAATGCCTTAACTTTGGTGGAGCATTTTCGTAAACAGAACAGAAACTTACAAGACAGATAAAACAGTACTTGAAAAATTTATAATTTTATTTCAACAGAACCGAAATTAACTTGGTTACATCCTTTCAAATCACAATATCAGAATTCAAGTACAAAATATCAGTCTTGTACAAAAGCCTTCAGAATGCATAGTTTAAAATCATAATCCCCACAGAAGAAGACAAGCCATACTTTAAGCACTGCAAGCGGAAGAAATCTGGATCAAGCTAGAGTATTCCCTTCTACAAAACCTGGGGGGGGGGGGGGAAACGGAAGAAAGGAGGCGAAACAACAAGGGTCAGACAAAAAGTCTGGCAAGTCCAGTGATTTTCAGTTATGAACATTTAATAATAACATGACATGAACATAAAACTGGATGAGAGATAGCTGTAACAGGTGTAGCAGATATAACAGAAGAACAGAATGTCATAAGCTATTTCTTTACAATTCTCAGCACTAATACTAGTATAACAGAATTAGGTGTCACCCTACTGTCTAAACTGAAACAGAAACGGGTACAGAATAATTTGACAAAAACAGAACGCTAATAATGGGCCTTTACTACCCGATCAGAAACAGACAGAAGCAGAAACAGATTAATCCCTACGGAAACAGAATGTAGAATTAGGTGTACACTAGTAATGGGCCTTTACCACCCGAACAGACGGTACCACGCAGAAATAGACAGGTGTTACCACCCAACAGAAACAGACGGTACCAACAGAAACAGACAGAACTAAGTGTACCCTAAAACCCTACCCCAAGCGATCGGCTCCCTAATACATAAATATCCTGTGTCGGCCCCACAGTAGGGTGTATCACACCCTAAAGTGACAACCAATTGGCACATACCTATTTACAGATGTCACGGCGTCTTACATCCTCAGAGGCAGCCCGGGATCCATGCACGCACATGACCCGGTTGGATCACACCATCAACACCCCTCGCCATTATCAGAATGAACCGCTTATAATTAGTTCAGTAAGCGTGCCCGGACCCTACTTACTGTTGGGTCAAAGTTTTGATACCAGAAAGGGTTACTGACTAATATGGGTCCCAAACAACAGATGACACAAGTAATTCCCCTCCTAACCTTGTGTCCCCAGACTAACAGATTTCAGCTTAACTTGTCTACAAGTTTCAGACATACAAAATTTAGATTAACTAGTTCACAGATCAGACAATCAAGTTAACAGGTTTTCAGACTAACGGATCAGATGTTCGGATTAACAGGCTTACAGATTAACTGGTTACATATTAACAGACTTACATATTAACTGGTTATATATTATCTGACTTTGTATTGGGCCTACGGATTCACGAAACGGGTTTATCAGATTCATTGGTCCAATTGGTTTAACCATACCCAACACGTTTAAGACATCGTAATTATCTCAGATTTTCATTAATTAAATATTAATGCCCAAACCTCTCACATTAGACCGACAGTTTGCGGCTACTGGTTAGGCCGGTTGGTTCCGGGCAGGTTTCTGTCGCAAACTGAGTCTAACCTCGGGTTTCAAGCACGTTATGACTAACTTCTCACATTAGAACCTATTGTTTGCGACCACTGGAATATGCCGGGCGGTTCCGGGCAGAATTACGCCGCAAACTCATTCTAACCTCGAGTTAGCCATGTTTATCTTTGCGGCCAATTAATTAATGATTTACCATTTATACCCACGCCTAATATACATGTCAATTATTCATAGCTAATTAAGATTATGTCAATAACAGTCTGAATATCTCAGCTTAACAGATATAGTAGATAACAGATTTTCGCAGATTAGGCGTCTTAACGGATTCAACAGATTAAGAAAACTAGCAGATTTAGCAGATAACAGATTACGCATCTTAACAGATTTAGTTTAGCAGATTTGGTATTTTCAACAGACTTAACAAATGACAGATTTGGCAGATGAACAAATCTAGCAGACTAGGCAGTAGAGCAGAACTAGCAGATTAAGCAATGTAACAGACTAGCAGATTAGGCAAATATAGCAGAACTAAATAGCAGATTTTATTATTCCTTAAGGTTTCATTGACCCATCTTGCCTAATTATAAATTTGGCCTAAGTTTGCATGCCTAAATAATTGTCATGGTTCCCAATATGATTATATACCAAATATAGCCATCTATTACTATGCATGTCATATATCCCAAAGATCCCTTACTTAGGTGTTTATTTACATTAATAGATACCCTACTCTCATGTAAATCTTTATACCTAAGCCATATTCTTTTTATCACAAATCAAATGTTCAATACCCATTTATGTTATAAATACAACATGTCCAGTCATATGTCTCAAATTTATGTTCTAACTACAGTCCATGTTCTTTCCTCAAATCAGTCACCTATTGGTTATGCCCAATTTATGCATCATTCATTTTACTGTCCCAAACAATTTAGCGTAGGTTAATTTCTTATGAGATTGGCTCAGGCTCGTGGTAGCCTGGCTATAGAACAGAAAGAGGAAAGAGATACAAAATAAGATAGATCTAAACAGAACAGAACAGATATAACCTCAGATTCAGATTTACAATTCATGTCACAATCAGAATTAACTTTTGTATCGGAAAATAAATGTACTTGCCTTGATTGGATTAAAGAAAGAACTTTAGTTGTTGTAGAATCGTTGCAGAAGCTTTAATCTCTAATTTGAATTGAGTTGCTTAGGTTGATGTTGATTAGCTTCTAGTTTTGATTCCAGCAGAGTAGCGACGCCATTTTTATTTTTATTTAGAACAGAGGCAGAGAAGAAGTAGAATAGAATTGTGTGTAGAGAAGGCTAGGTCTTAGGTTGTTTTTATAGGTGTAGCAATTCATTTCAGCCATCAGATTAACCCTAAAACCAATCCGGACCATCAAAAATCGTCCTTGGGCTTCAAAAACGTGTTCTGGACCGAAACAGGCCGACCAGGTCGACCTGTAGGGAGGGTCGACACTATAATCGACCCCCATGGGGGAGGTCGACTCCCAGGTCGACCTGGACCCAGGTCGACCCCCTGGTCGACCTGCCCAGTTCAGTGCTGATAGAAACCTTCTGAATCTTCTACAGGCCATAACTTCATCATCCGGACTCCGATTTTCGAAAACTCGGACACTATTTCATGTAAAATTTCGAGAGGAACGCAATGGTGATGTCCATTTTACCTAATTCCTGATTCTTAAAATAATTATCCTCATTTTACTATCTTTTCCGTTACACACACCGTTATCGAACTAATTTTTCTTCTCTTTTATGTATTAATTAATTCTTCTTATGCATCACCATTATTTACCTATCATAAGCATATTTTCATATATTTTATTTCATTTTTAATTATACTTAAAAATGCGGGGTGTTACATTCTCCCCTCCTTAAAGGATTTCGTCCCCGAAATCTTCATGTTAAGAAGAATGTGTCCTACCATCCAATCATCCATCTACTCAATCACCAATCACAGGCATTCATTGTCCTTAAGAGATTTCTAATGCTGTATGAACATATGCAAGAAGTGTGTGTATATGTTTCTTATCTAATGCAAAGATCAGGCGGTCCACTGATTCAGTTGACCTCCTTAATGCGAATTATGCCAGTGCCATGAGTCCAACATGTATGCATTTTTCCTACTTGATACATATCATTTCTATATGAGTGCACAGCCACTCAGTCATATGCAACATCCATGTGCTGAGTCAATCATTTTGCATCCACAAAAATTGAAAATGCTCACACATCCATATGCAGTATGAGAGTGTTTTCGAGCCGATCTAGTGCCTAGTGTGTGTTTATGCATCCACGGGCAACCACTAGCAACCACTTGCATCCACTTGCAACCATCAAACATAACATGTCTCAAACACATGTTTACACCCATGAGTTTCTACCTAAAGTTCGAAGATTCGATCGATAGGATACAGTCGAATGATGGAAGCGAGTACAGATAAAACAAAAACTTGGTTCCCATTAGGCATGGGTTCTAAGTATCGGCCCCGAAGACCGAAACCAACACCAAATTGACACCTAGAGGATTACCCTCTTTAGACAATGTCAAAACTGGAAATCTTATCAGAAGTATTCAGATATTTACAGACTACTGGTACAGATCAGGTTCCCTAATGGCTCTTAGGAAGTTAAGCATGATAAAATCATAACCCACGAAAACTCAGAATGTATGCGTCATACTTGACGCCTAACACAGATATCCCTCAAACCCCAATCTCAAACAGATGAGCCATAACCCTTATAGGTCTGAGTCTACAGCGGAATTCAGAAATAATACTAGTATTAAAGTGCAGAGTATCAATTACAAAATCAAAATACCAGAATAAAAAAGAGTCTTAACTCCATAATCAGATAAAGAAATTAAACCTACTATAGGAATTTTCCTATTTCTATCCTAGCCACTAGCCTCAAGAGTGTTCGCCTGCCCTCCTTGCCCTCGTCTCTTCGGGCAGTCCCTAGTGAAGTGTCCCATCTCTCCACAGTTGAAGCAAGTGCCTTTCTTTTTCTGCAATCCTTGTTCAGATGAGTCGAGCTCCCACAACTAAAGCACTTTTTCCCCTTCTTATCTTCAGACTTCTCATCCTTCTTTTGTGTTTCCTTTTTGGGCCATGCTTTCTTTTTCTGTGGTTCTTCCTTCTTTGTCTCTTTCGGGCCCTTGTCTTCCTCGTGCAGTAGTGCCATGTCCACCAATTTCTCGTAAGTCGCTCCCATGGGTACATGGGTCATGGCTAGGCTGTGCAGTGGCTCGTTCAATCCTTTAACAATGCGGAGAGCCTTTTTATGCTGAGTGTTGACCAAATCCAATCCGAACCTAGCCAGTTGGTTGAACTGGTTGACGTATTCCTTGACCGTCATACTTCCTTGCTTAAGAGATAAGAACTTTTCCAGTTGTAGACTTTGCTCAGCTTGCGAGAGGAATTTTGTCTCAAACCTTGTTCTGAAATCCATCCATGTTTCAACCGGTCTCTCGGCGTTAGTGACTTCCCACCAATAGGAAGCTTTGTCTTTGAGCAGCCATACCGCCAGCTGTACCTTCTGCCTATCGTCCACCTCGAAGATAACGAATAGATCCTCAGTTTCTTTGAGCCAGTTCCTCGCTTCGACGAATGATTCAGTTCCCTTGAAATCCTTTCCACCCATGGCCCTAAAATCTCTACATATCTTTGAGAAAGCAATTGCACGAGGAGGGGCGGAGGAGGAGGGGGATCATTTGCTGGACCTGCGGCGGCGGTCCTAGCCTCAAGATATTGACGAAACCAACCGGGTACATGGACACCCTCTGGAATCTCAGATGCTTTAGACATGCTGAAACGAAAAAGGAAAGATTCAATACAAAAAGGACTAAAGGAAAGATATATGGCTCTTGCGGATTATGTTCTTCAAAATAAGCTTTATTTTTGAAAATACTTCCTCTCAAAACCTTTTTGAAAATAGTTTTCAAAAACTTTTATCTAATCTAGTAACCTTTAGCTCTGATACCAAGTGTAACACCCCACCTCCGTTAAGGTCACTCAAAAAGGCAATGCCTTAACTTTGGTGGAGCATTTTAGTAAGCAGAACAGAAACTTACAAGACAGATAAAACAGTACTTGAAAAATTTGTAACTTTATTTCAACAGAACCGAAATAAACTTGGTTACATCCTTTCAAATCACAATATCAGAATTCAAGTACAAAATATCAGTCTTGTACAAAAGCCTTCAGAATGCATAGTTTAAAATCATAATCCCCACAGAAGAAGACAAGCCATACTTTAAGCACTGCAAGCGGAAGAAATCTGGATCAAGCTAGAGTATTCCCTTCTACAAAACCTGGGGGGAACGGAAGAAAGGAGGCGAAACAACAAGGGTCAGACAAAAAGTCTGGCAAGTCCAGTGATTTTCAGTTATGAACAAATAATAATAACATGACATGAACATAAAACTGGATGAGAGATAGCTGTAACAGGTGTAGCAGATATAACAGAAGAACAGAATGACATAAGCTATTTCTTTACACTTCTCTGCACTAATACTAGTATAACAGAATTAGGTGTCACCCTAATGTCTAAACTGAAACAGAAACGGGTACAGAATAATTTAACAAAAACAGAACGCTAATAATGGGCCTTTACTACCCGATTAGAAACAGACAGAAGAAGCAACAGATTAATCCCTACGGAAACAGAATGTAGAATTAGGTGTACACTAGTAATGGGCCTTTACCACCTGAACCGACGGTACCACGCAGAAACAGAAAGGTGTTACCACCCAACAGAAACAGACGGTACCAACAGAAACATACAGAACTAAGTGTACCCTAAAACCCTACCCCAAGCGATCGACTCCCTAATACATAAATATCCTGTGTCGGCCCCACAGTAGGGTGTATCACTCCCTAAAGTGACAACCAATTGGCACAGACCTATTTACAGATGTCACGGCGTCTTACATCCTCAAAGGCAGCCCGGGATCCATGCACGCACATGACCCGGTTGGAACGCACCATCAACACCCCTCGCCATTATCAGAATGAACCACTTATAATTAGTTCGGTAAGCGTGCCCGGACCATACTTACTTTTGGGTCAAAGTTTTGATACCAGAAAGGGTTACTGACTAATATGGGTCCCAAACAACAGATGACACAAGTAATTCCCCTCCTAACCTTGTGTCCCCAGACTAACAGATTTCAGCTTAACTTGTCTAAAAGTTTCAAACATACAAAATTTAGATTAACTAGTTCACAGATCAGACAATCAAGTTAACAGGTTTTCAGACTAACGGATCAGATGTTCGGATTAACAGGCTTACAGATTAACTGGTTACAGATTAACAGACTTACAGATTAACTGATTACAGATTATCTAACTTTGTATTGGGCCTACGGATTCACGAAACGGGTTTATCAGATTCATTGGTCCAATTGGTTTAACCATACCCAACACGTTTTAGACATCATAATTATCTCAGATTTTCATTAATTAAATATTAATGCCCAAACCTCTCACATTAGACTGACAGTTTGCGGCTACTGGTTAGGCCGGTTGGTTCCGGGCAGGTTTCTGTCGCAAACTGAGTCTAATCTCGGGTTTCAAGCACGTTATGACTAACTTCTCACATTAGAACCTATTGTTTGCGACCACTGGAATATGCCGGGCGGTTCCGGGCAGAATTACGCTGCAAACTCATTCTAACCTCGAGTTAGCCATGTTTATCTTTGCGGCCAATTAATTAATGATTTACCATTTATACCCACGCCTAATATACATGTCAATTATTCATAGCTAATTCAGATTATGTCAATAACAAACTGAATATCTCAGCTTAACAGATATAGTAGATAACAGATTTTCGCAGATTAGGCGTCTTAACGGATTCAGCAGATTAAGCAAACTAGCAGATTTAGCAGATAACAGATTAGGCATCTTAACAGATTTAGTTTAGCAGATTTGGCATTTTCAACAGACTTAACAAATGACATATTTGGCAGATGAACAAATCTAGCAGACTAGGCAGTAGAGCAGAACTAGCAGATTAAGCAATGTAATAGACTAGCAGATTCGACAAATATAGCAGAACTAAATAGCAGATTTTATTATTCCTTAAGGTTTCATTGACCCATCTTGCCTAATTATAAATTTGGCCTAAGTTTGCATGTCTAAATAATTGTCATGGTTCCCAATATGATTATATACCAAATATAGCCATCTATTACTATGCATGTCATATATCCCAAAGATCCCTTACTTAGGTGTTTATTTACATTAATAGATACCCTACTCTCATGTAAATCTTTATACATAAGCCATATTCTTTTTATCACAAATCATATGTTCAATACCCATTTATGTTATAAATACAACATGTCCAGTCATATGTCTCAAATTTATGTTCTAACTACAGTCCATGTTCTTTCCTTAAATCAGTCACCTATTGGTCATGCCCAATTTATGCATCATTCATTTTACTGTCCCAAACAATTTAGCGTAGGTTAATCTCTTATGAGATTGGCTCAGGCTCGTGGTAGTCTGGCTATAGAACAGAAAGAGGAAAGAGATACAAAATAAGATAGATCTAAACAGAACAGAACAGATATAACCTCAGATTCAGATTTACAATTCATGTCACAATCAGAATTAACGTTTATATCGGAAAATAACTGTACTTGCCTTGATTGGATTAAAGAAAGAACTTTAGTTGTTGTAGAATCGTTGCAGAAGCTTTAATCTCTAATTTGAATTGAGTTGCTTAGGTTGATGTTGATTAGCTTCTAGTTTTGATTCCAGCAGAGTAGCGACGCCATTTTTATTTTTATTTAGAACAGAGGCAGAGAAGAAGCAGAATAGAATTGTGTGTAGAGAAGGCTAGGTCTTAGGTTGTTTTTATAGGTGTAGCAATTCATTTCAGCCATCAGATTAACCCTAAAACCAATCCGGGCCATCAAAAATCGTCCCTGGGCTTCAAAAACGTGTTCTGGACCGAAACAAGCCGACCAGGTCGACCTGTAGGGGGGGTCGACACTATAGTCGACCCCCATGGGGGAGGTCGACTCCCAGGTCGACCTGCCCAGTTCTGTGCTGACCGAACCCTTCTGAATCCTCTACAGGCCATAACTTCCTCATCCGGACTCCGATTTTTGAAAACTCGGACTCTATTTCATGTAAAATTTCGAGAGGAACGCAATGGTGATGTCCATTTTACCTAATTCCTGATTCTTAAATTAATTATCTTCATTTTACTATCTTTTCCGTTACACACACCGTTATCGAACTAATTTTTCTTCTCTTTTATGTATTAATTAATTCTTCTTATGCATCACCATTATTTACCTATCATAAGCATATTTTCATATATTTTATTTCATTTTTAATTATACTTAAAAAAGCGGGGTGTTACAACTAATATATATGGTGGCGGAGAATTTATTCTCTTAGCATAATATCTTGATTATATTTGTGCAAATAAATTAACGGTTAACGGAACTGACAATGTGGCATTCAAAGTGATTGTGCTATCAATGAGAAGTAATTAAGCATAGCCTTAGGCCTCAACAACCGGGAAATTGCAAAAAACGAGCAGGCAGCATGGCTAAGTGGGTAGCTCCCAATTAGGGTTCATTATCACCTATCTAGAGAAATTCATTTATGCTGTCCCATTCGGGAAAACGGTTTCGGATCCCAACCGTTGGTGATATACATTTGATACACACAAGCAAAATGAGTGGTCGGTGCATTTGATACACATTTGATACCAAATAAAATTTGTATATAAATGAAATATACAAATGAGATGAATTAAAGTTGAATTCAAACCAGAATCTAGAATTTAATCCTGGGAAGTTGGAAAATATTTTTTGAAGTATATTAAAATAGTGTAGCTTTGTTTTGAAAAGGATTTTTGAATGTATTTTAAATTGTTAAAGCACTGAACTCACGTCCATCGCTAGAAAATAACTCTTATGATCAGTGCAGCATCATTGCTATTCATTTTCGAGTTTCTAAGTGATAAATTGCTACCTTAGAAAGGTTTTATTGGAAATTGGTCTGAAATAAAATAAGTTATTTGAAAATTCAAATGTTTTGAATTTGAATTGGAAATAAATATATATGTATATATTTATGAGACTTCAGAAGGATTTGAAATAAAAATCCGGGGATTTGAATTCTAGAATTAAAATTTAACCTAAGCAAGTTGAATGAATTGAAATGGATAATTGATTAAAATCAACTTGAATGAATTTGTATGCATATGACCGACTATGAATTGGATGTGAATATATTGATTGTTAATCATTCAGAGTAAATGAATATAAACCTACACGGTGTGCCATATAAATGGAAACCAAAGGTTAGGCTAGAATTAATTTTTTTTGAAATTTGAAGAGTTAAGTTTCAGCATAGGTGGATTTTGAAAATTTAATGGGTTTATAACATTTTTCTACTTTAGTAATTTCGGGGATGAAATTCTTTTAAGGGGGGAAGAATGTAACGACCCAGAATTTTGGTCGATTAATTTTAAATATTTAATATTGTTTTAAATATTGAATTAATAATATAAATGAATATTTATATTGAGTTATCGATTTAATAATCGAATATAATTTAACTTAGAATATATCAAATTATCATAATTCGAAATATAATTGATTGCGAAGATTTAAACTGTATTGAAATTGATATAGATAATTAATATAAATTCTAACTGAATAGAAACGATCATAATTAATTATTTTCAATGTATTAATGGTTTAAATTTAATATATATCAATTTAAATTAATATCCATTCAAAACCTGTCCCATTGTGTTCAGAATGGGGATATAACCCTAGAAATGCCAGTTGTTATGTTCAAAAAGGAGTTCAGAATTTCAGGGTATTTTAAGTTAAATAAAATGGTTTCAGTTCAAAACAAAACAAAATAAAATGAAAAAAAAATATTTTAAAATAAATTCCTTCATTCCTAAGGTACCAACATAAGTACAGTGGAGCAGACCTATTGGTACCTTTGCGCAGAACTATTGCTTAAGGCCGAAGTTTCATCATCTATAAATCGCGATTAATCTCCCCTATTTGTTTCTTTTCATTCTCCTCTTATGAAAATGAAAAATCCAAATGGCTGCTCCATTTTCATGTGTTAAAAATCGAAATACCCTTAAATAGGTATCCCTCTGTGAGGCTGCAGATGATCCTCCTGGGCTCACATAGGTTAAGGTCTGCGTTAGAAGAGCCAAGGGTATGCCTTGGTTGCAATAATAAGGCAACCTAAAGACTAGGATGGACCAACGTGATTCGGCGAGACCAGTTTTTGCCCTATGATAACAAATCGTCGTTTACCTACCATCTTGAGTCAGTCGAGACACGTAAAGGCGGAGAACTCCAACAGCCCATATACTTGCTATCTAGTTACGGATGAGGTTTCCCCATAGGTTGGTGGGGGCCTGCGTACAGTTATCATTCTTGATTTTCTTGGGTGCCTTTCATTTGTTAGTTGAGGGAGGGGTCTAGTGGGACCATAGCCACTGTAAAAGCAGACCTTAGCATCTTCAATCGGCAGATATCTGAAAGCTCCTAACCGGGTTTCGTGTTTCTTGACTAGAATTGCCACGGGACTCGGGTCGCACATATAGAGGACATGTGCATCTAGACATCGATAATGATTCGCGACACATACTTGGGGAAAGTCAAGGAACATATACCGCTCTGGGTAATGTGTCCTAGACTAGGGGGCATCGTTCGATAGGTAGCATAATCCCTAGTTGGACCTAGGTCGCGTAAACCCTGAATCGGAGAAGCGTTCAATAGGTAGCATAAACCCCATTGGCCCTGGGTAGCGTAAACCCTGGTTGAATCTAGGAAGCACTCAATAGTAAACGGGGATTAGATCTAGGTAATAAATAGAAACCCCATAATAGATGTACACCTGAAGGCAACCACAATTACGGGGATTGGGATCACGTTATCATATGATCATTTTATATAGATTACTAGTTTGGACACTAGTTAGGTAGTGCATAGATATAGAAATCAGTATAACAGGGTAGTTGCGAAGCAAAGAAGGAGTAGAAGTGCATTCAGTTTATCAGTATATTCAGTTTATCAGTATATAAAGTTTCCCGGTATATCCAGTTTATCGGTACGTTCATTTTATTTTTCCATATCCCATGTTATCTTGTTACAATGGTTTAGTCTTATATTTAGTTTATTCATGTTATGAGCCTTTTCCTCGTTTAAATGCTAAGAATCACTGAGCTTACTAGGTTTTATGTCTGACCTAGTTTGCTTTCGCCTCTTTTATTCTGTTTCACCCCAAGTAGTCAGGGAGGTAAAAGCTCAGCTCATTTTGGGGTCGTTACTCTTTCCGAGCTTAAAGATTCTTTGGCGCATTGCTTTGAACTCCATTTTCTACTGCTATGGCTGGCTCATGCTTTATTGGGGAATATCATTGTCATTTTGTGCTTCTTTATATTAGACAAGACAAATGCTTTGTTGTAATAAGTATTGGTGTTGTAAAACAATCTTTGTACAAGCTGTTTTAATCAATAAAGGTTATTTATTTTCCGCTGCTTTATTTGTCTGTCTTGTAATTTTTCTGCATCTTGTACTAAAAATGCTCCACCAAGGTTAAGGCATTCCCTTTGTGAGTGACCTTAACGGAGGTGGGGTGTTTCACTTGGTATCAGAGCTGAAGGTTACCGGATCAGATTAAAAAAAAGATTTGAAAAATTATTTTCAAACGATTTTAAAAGAAGCATTTTCAAAAGAAAAGTTTTGTTTTAAAGGCATATTCCCCAAAGCCATATGCACTATCTTTTGACCCTCTGCTTGAATCCTTGTTTCCTTCTTTCTTGAGTCTCCGGGGCTCCTGGCTTTCTGGGAGGTAACCTCATCGCGGCATGGTTCCGTAGGCTTGATGAGACTACGACACTTGTCGAAGGGCAAATAAGTGCCTAACTTCCGTCTGAAGCCGTAATTTTCTTTCGAGCTTTGTAGGATTCTCCGTGCGATGGAGGCATCTTTCAAGAGACATGTCAACAAGTTGTGCAAAGATGGCAAAGTTGAGAATGAGGGGGTTTGGTTAAGGAGCACAACACAAGGATGAAGAACCCGTGGATATGGACATGGTTCACAAAGGAGGGGAGGAAAGAATAGTAAAACCTAAAACAAGAGGAAGTATCTTTATTTTGATATAACGGGTCGTATAATTCAGGGCAAGGGCAAGAACAAGGGACAGGATTTTCCGGAAGGCAAGTGCCTTCTCTCACTGCCAGCATACCTAAGAGAGAGGCAGTAAAATTTCTGTTGGAAGAGTTTTTCCTTTTTGATTATCCTGTTAATACTCCTTCTGATTTTAGCGCTTCACATTCGTATATATCTGCTTCCATAGTTGAGTCTCTGCACCCTAGATATTGTATAGTAGAGGATCCCATTATAGTCTCAAATCCAATTGCTGGTTCGGCCCATTTATCTTTGACTTGTTAGGATTTGAGAATAGTTATATTTATGCTTATGTTTTTGGGCTATGGGTTGATTCTAGGCGTTGATTGGTTAGCTAGTAATTGTGAAACAAGGGTAGTTAGACTTTCAACTTGCCTCGGGAATACCCTTGAGATTTCGTAATATCCTAAGGGATCAGTTTGTCTTAGCTACCTAGAATCACTTTACTTATCTATCGATGATTTTCGATCCGTTGGTGTAGTCCATGAGTACGCAAGATGTTTTGATTAGGGTAGGGGTTTTCCCCTTAAAACTCGAGACAGACTTCCGCATGTATCTTGATGACACTGCAAAGCCAGTTATGCGATCAACGATAATTCTAGAGCAAGATTGGCGAGGATAGCCATAGTCGGTAAAGTGCACAATTGTTTGGTTGTTTTGTTAGTATCATCTCACATAGATCGTCCAAATTCGGAGGAGGTATCCCTTGGGTGCTTGTCTGATATTGGTTTAAGCCTTTGGGATTTGTGATTGAGGGATGTCGAGTTCGTCTAGGATGGCTTGCGTGAGAAATAAATGGTTGGGGCTGGCACCCTAAGTTAGACTGACCTTAAGAGAGGTAATAAGCACATAGTAACCATTAGATTTAGACCCTCAGATTTGCAGCATGATGGATAAGCTAAGTAGAGGAGAGACCTCTAATCATCTTAGGATATACACTTGATATCATGGTTAATATCTGTTTATCTTGGAAAGATAGTTAGACTACATTGGATACCCTCTAGCATAGTAAGTGATCGAGGGCCTATCTTTACTAATGGGTTTTAGAAATGGAGGTCAAGAAGCTTCGCAGCCATGAAGTTAAATTAGATAAGGTACAGTGGAGTGAAGCTCAAGAAGATGCGACTTAGAAGACTGAAGACTAGATACACGCATCATACCCTTTTTAAGGGTGCATCATTCATTCCTCTTTTTCTGTAAAGTTTATTTGCACGCTAGTCTTTATCTTTTAAGGTATATCCTCCAAGTCATATCTTCGATTCTTAGGTAGAAGCCAATGGATGTAAACATGTGTTTGAAACATGTTATGATTGATCATTGCAAGTGGTTGCTACTAGTTGATCGTGGATGCATATGCACACATTAGGCACTACATCAGTTCAGTCACTTTCATATTGCACTTGCATATATGTATTTGTTTATGGATTAAACTTGATGTGTTATCCTGTGGATGTTGCATTTGAGTGAATGGTTGTGCACTCATATAGAAATAATATGTATTATTAGGATTTCATACATATTGGACTCATGGCTCTAACATAATCTGCATTAAGGAGGCCAACTGAATCAGTAGACCGCCTGATTTTGCATTAGATAAGGACATGTACACACACTATGCATATGATCATGAAAGTATTAGAAATCTTTTAAGGACAATGGACGCCATTGATTGAATGGTTGAGTACATGGATGTTGGATGATAGGATATGCATTCTTCTTAACTTAGAGATTTCAGGGACGAAATCCTTCAAGGAGGGGAGAATGTAACACCCTGCAATTTTAAATCGGGGCATAAGATATAATCAAAGAAAAATTAATTTCAAATGCGAGAATTAAGGGAATATGCCATTCGTTCGTCTTGGAATTCTGCTTGAGATAGAGTCCGAGTTTGCGTAAATCGGACACCGTATGAAGAAGATATGGACGAACGAAGTTAGGCAGAAAACCATAAGAAGAGAGGAAAAAATATAAATGCACCGGCGTACTTGGGAAGTGCGCCAGTACAAAAATTGCATTGGCGCACCTGCCAAGTTCGCCCAGGTCGGGCTGAAAGTTTGCATAGCTTTCTGGTGTGTTCTGATCCGTACTGTGACTCATTGCTGAGTCCTTTCTGACACCTTGCTGAGTCATTAGGGCTGAGCTGTCACCCTATCCTGACTGAATAGTTGTGGTTAACTCTAGGTTCATCTGACGGCTATAATTAAATTGAAATTCTATATAAACAACCTAACACTCAACCCTAAAATCACACTAATTCATTCCAAGAGCCGTCATACTGTGATACTCAACCTAGGACAACCACCATTCTCTTTCAACTAAAGAGAAAACT
Organism: Allium sativum; assembly: GCA_030737875.1. Lineage (NCBI taxonomy): Eukaryota > Viridiplantae > Streptophyta > Magnoliopsida > Asparagales > Amaryllidaceae > Allium > Allium sativum. The sequence continues at coordinate 6,754,120 of CM060919.1, read as the reverse complement.
AAAAAGCTACGAAGTGAATCAAATCTGAATTATAAGAACAACGATCTACATCAAAGGCGAGCATTCCAACTTCAGAATTAAGATTCCAGAAATCAAGAATTCCTTCTTTGTAAGTTCGGGTATTCCTTAGATTTGAACGTGTAAATGGAAACGTGAATGTAATAAATCAAAATATAGAACTGTACCTATTTGCAAGTTAATTTTCTTTGATTCATGCTCATGTCAAATCTAAAGTTATCTATGCCTTTGGATTTGATTTACGACTATGACTATGAGACTTTGGCCTAAGACTATGATTATGAAACTATTGCCTATGAAGCTATGGCCTATGACTATGACTATGAGACCTTTGCCTAAGACGATGGCCATGAACTGCTGCCTATGAAATTATTGCCTATGACTATGATTCGTGACTATGAGACTGTTGCCCACGACTATGATTCATAACTATGAGACTATTTCCTATGACACTGAGTAAGAAATTATTGTGATTAGTCGCCCATGACTATTGTGGTTAATTGCCTATAACTATTGTAGTTAGTTGCTTATGTCTATTCCCATTTTTATAGTTAACTGATCATGTTGTACCTTGAACTGGCATTATATTGGACCAAATCACCTATGCCTATTCTCTTGATTATGTTGGATCTCATATTTAGTGTGTAACTTGGCTAGTTTATTTCTATTCACTATTATGTACATCGAACCCGATAGAGCCATTATTTTTGCATGCCTATTCTTTTATAGCAATTCATGTGCTTATCTCCTATTCCATTTGTTAGTGCCATTTCATGAGTACTTAGAAAACTTGTGAAATCATGTTATACGTATGATTATGATGCGGGGATTGGGCGTAGCTTATTTAAGATAATTTGGCATAGTAAATATGTTAGCATAATCTGAATTGGATATAATAGTGAATAATCTACATGCATATTAGACTTGGGCACAAATGATAAATTTTAATTAGCCGCAAAGTATGTGATTGCATGTAAACCAAGTTTTGGACATAAACGGTAAACTAGAATGTTAAATCTAGTTTTGACATGAACTATAAAATGGGATATTAATCTAGATTGGGCATGAATTTTAAAAAGGGGAATATTAAATCTAAATTGGTATAAACTGCAAGTTGGGTTAATTGATAGGTAAATCAAGTTTTGGGCATAGAATATAAGTATGTTAATTTGCATGACAAATGAATATGATCTAGGCTAAATGGATTTATGGAAAATTTACATGAATAGAAAATATGTAAAATTAGAGAAGAGGAAAATGCCTAACCCAAGGTTAGACTGAGTTGTGGTGTAAAACTGCCCGGAACCGACCGGCACATCTAGTAACCACAACAATACCTGTCTAATGTGAGAGGTTAGTGCATCAAGTCCAGAAAGACCCAAGGTTATACTGAGTTGTGGTGTAAAACTGCCCGGAACCGACCGGCACATCCAGTAACCACAACAATACCTGTCTAATGTGAGTGGTTGGTGCTTTAATTAATTAATTAAAGCTCATGAACACTCAAGCTAGAAATGTTGAGGATAAGTAATTAATGAAACACTTAACCAACTTAACATGTTAACAAAGACAAGAAGGGTGGGGTTAAGTAATTGAGAAAACACCTAGCCAATTCAACATTTTAACTAGACAAGATTGATAGGGGTTAGGCTAATTTGGACCCTTAACCAACTTAACATGTTAACAAGGCAAGATTTGTGGGGGTTAAGTAACTAAGGAAACACTTAACCATTATAACATGTAAACTAGACAAGTGGGTAAGGTTAAGTAAATGTTTAACCGTTATAACATGCTAACTAGACTAGATGGTGGGGTTAAGTAAACTTAGAACACTTAGCCATTATATCATGATAAATAAACATGGTTAAGTTAATGAGAGACACTTAACCAATATAACCTGATAAACGAGTAAGGTTAAGGAACGCTTAACCAATTTAACATGATGTATGGGTAGGTTAAGTCAACGTAAACTGCTGGATAACACTTAACCAACCCAACATGATGAGGAAGAGAACTAAGTAGTAAACCTTAGTTAAGAGAACTAAGTTGTAAACCTTAGTTAAGAAAACGAACGATTCACGAAACTAAGTAGTAAACCTTAGTTAAGAGAACTAAGTAGTAAACCTTAGTCAAGAAAAGCAAGTAGAATACGAGGATGAGCGAACGTCCATATGATCATGAAGAAGGCTCCAACGAACTGGGTTACGAAGCACGCAACTTCAAGGGGACGTGAGGGTACTCTTGCTATCCCTCTGTGAGGCTGCAGATGATCCTCCTGGGCTCACATAGGTTAAGGTCTGCGTTAGAAGAGCCAAGGGTATGCCTTGGTTGCAATAATAAGGCAACCTAAAGACTAGGATGGACCAGCGTGATTCGGCGAGACCAGTTTTTGCCCTGTAATAGCAACTCGTCGTCCACCTACCATCTTGAGTCAGTCGAGACACGGAAAGGCGGAGAACTCCATCAGACCTTATACTTGCTATCTAGTTATGGATGAGGTTGCCCCGTAGGTTGGTGGGGGCATAGAGGGGCCTGCATACAGTTCTCATTATGGATTTTCTTGGGTGCCTTTCATTTGTTAGTTGAGGGAGGGGTCTAGTGGGACCATAGCCACTGTAAAAGCAGACCTTAGCATCTGCAATCGGCAGATATCTGAAAGCTCCCAACCGAGTTCCGTGTTTCTTGACTAGCCCTGCCACGGGACTCGGGTCGAACATATAGAGGACATATGCATCTAGACATCAATAATGATTCATGACACATACGTAGGGTAAGTTGAGGAACATATACCACTCTAGGTAATGTGTCCTAGACTAGGGGGCATCGTTCGATAGGTAACATAATCCCTAGTTAGACCTAGGTCGCATAAACCCTGAATCCGAGAAGCGTTCAATAGGTATCAGAAACCCCAGTGGCCTTGGGTAGCGTAAACCCTGGTTGAATCTAGGAAGCACTCGATAGTAAACCCTAGATTAGATCTAGGTAATAAATAGAATCCCCATAATAGATGTACACTTGAAGGCAACCACAATTACGGGGATTGGGATCACGTTATCATATGATCATTTTGTATTGATTACTAGTTTGGACACTAGTTAGGTAGTGCAAAGATATAGAAATCAGTATAACAAGGTAGTTGCGAAGCAGAGAAGGAGTAGAAGTGCATTCAGTTTATTTGTATATTCAGTTTATCGGTATATCCATTTTATCGGTACATTCAGTTTATCTTGCCATATCCCATGCTTATCCCATGTTATCTTGTTACTATGGTTTAGTCTTATACTTAGTTTATTCATGTCATGATCCTTTTCCTCGTTTAAACGCTAAGAATCACTGAGCTTACCAGGCTTTATGTCTGACCTAGTTTGCTTTTGCCTCTTTTCTTCCGTTTTCCCCTCAGGTAGTCAGGGAGGGAAAAGCTCAGCTCATTTTGGGGCCGTTACTCTTTCCGAGCTTGAAGATTCTTTGACGCATTGCTTTGAACTCCATTTTCTACTGCTATGGATGGCTCATGCTTTATTGGGGAATATCATTGTTAGTTTGTGCTTCTTTATATTAAACAAGACAGATGCTTTGTTGTAATAAGTATTGGTATTGTAAAACAATCTTTGTACAAGATGTTTTAATCAATAAAGGTTATTTATTTTCTGCTACTTTATTTGTCTATCTTGTAAATTTTTTGCATCTTGTGCTAAAAATGCTCCACCAAAGTTAAGGCATTCCCTTTGTGAGTGACCTTAACGGAGGTGGGGTGTTTCAACCTAAGCATGCGTAAACTTGAATTTTGAGCATTTTTGAAGTGTTTTGATATATATATATATATATATAGTTCTGGAAATTCTTGAATTAAAACATAGTGCTGTAAATGAATGTTATAAAGTAGAAAATCATATGAAAATATAAATATAAACTATGTAAACATATTTATAAAATTATAGTGTTAAAACTACATATATACAAAGTATATAATATATATAAACTATAAAACTTGAATTTGAAATAAAAAATAAAGTAAGGAAAGTAAAATAGAGAAGATAGAGATTGAAGACAGAATTTGAAATTGGAAATTAAAAAACAGAATTTGAATTTGAATTTGAACCTGGAGTGCTACTCATAGTCTTACATAAACTAAACTCCATTACTATATTAATCTTGAACTCTTGAAATCTTGAATACTCATGAGTCTTGAATCATCTCTGAATCCTAAATCTCTTCAATATTTAAACTATACAGTCTTCAGTGATAATTCTTGTATATAAATCCTGCACATGTATGTATATATATATTCAAGATAAAAGTGTTAATATATATTTTATAATCAATTAATATTGAAATATAGTTGTTGCCATCAAAACTCCATTCTCTAACAATCTCCCTCTTTTTGATGATGACAACCTTAGTTTATAAAATATCATACCTATTCATACTGGTTGATGATGATCTTTCTAATGCTTCCCCTGTCTATAAACTAATTCTATATTTTGTAATTTCTCCCCATTTGGCATTATCAAAAAGAAATTCTAAAACTATGCTCCCTAAATCTTATAACTATTTAAAATTCCTAAATGAAAGTAAATTACTCCCCCTAAGTAAGGTATTTCCATAATAATTCTTATATACTCCCCCTTAATTCTTGCCTATATAACAAAGTAATAGAAAACTTATGTTATAGAAAACAAGCAATATATTTAACAATTGTTTTACACACGATATTATATGTACATATTATACATCTAATTAACGAAAAGGAAAGAAAATATACGACAAGAATCGAATCAAAACCTAAATTCTACTTGTCCTTAACTATAAGAGACTTGTGAGTAGGACAATTTGAGTAATGGAGACAAAATTCACCATTTCGTTCAATCATATTTCCGTTATGATCGTATAAAACTTCACCCACGCAAATGACTTGATCCTCCTCGTTTGAGACTTCTTATTGTTCCTCCTTGGGTTCCTCTTCCTCCATTATCTCTTCTTCCTCTTATTCTAGTTCCTCCTCTTTTCTATAGGTTCATTATCACATTTGATGAAAATCAGATTAGTCTAATTATCTGTTATGAACTTAAGAAGACTCCTTATTGCTTTTCCTTGCCTATTTTGCTCTTGGCTCATTCTAATTTGAAGTACATTTATTTCAGTCAACATATTCAGAGGATATTCCATTTTTTTCTTCAATTTTGATGACACATGACAGCGTAGATCGTTGGAAAGGACCTTCATATGGTCCAGTGGACGAATCAGGATTGATTTGGGTGCCTAAATTGGTGGAGGTCATTGTTTATTCTAGTTTAGAGCTTTTACAAAAGTGAGGAATGAAAATGAAGAAGAAAATTCGAAGTGGAGAGTTTAAATAATTAATATAACTAACTTTTGGTGGGAATAAATTTTAAAATTCTGGCAGTTATATGTCGACATAGTGATAATTGTATGTCGACAAACTTGTCTTTTTAATTTTATTTTTCTGATATTTAATGTTATTCTTATATATAATAATATATTTAATTATTCCAACTCACTTAGTGAACAAATTCCTGATTCTCTTCTAAATTTAGTAAATGTTGTTTCATTTATTGGCTTTGGTAATATATCAGCTATTTGTTTATCTTTGTCTAAAATTCAAGTGAAATTTTATCTTTACTTACATTATCTCTTAGAAAATGATATCGTATATCGATATGTTTAGTTATTGAATGATGAGTTGGATTTTTGGAAATATTTATATCACTAGTATTATCGTAGCATATCGCTGATTTATTTAAATTTAATCCAAAATCATTTAGGGTTTGTTCCATATATATGACGTGCGCATAAGACAAAGCAGTGGAGATATATTCTACTTCAGTTGTTGACAAGGATACAATATTTTGCTTTTTACTATACTATGAGACTAGTGAATGTCCTAAGAAGTGACATGTTCCACTAGTACTTTTACGATCAGGTATACATCCCGCATAGTCACCATCACAAAAAGAAACTAAGTCGAATGAATTATCCTTAGGATAAAACAATCCAAAGTACAATGTATGCTTTACATACCTTAGAACAGGTTTAACGGCTTTTAAATGTGTTTCCCCAGGTTGCAATTAATATCTTGCACAAAGACATACACTATGCATTATATCTAGTCTACTAGCGGTTATATATAGCAACGATCCTATCATTCCTTTATATAATTTCTGATTAATGTCTTTAGATGTATCATCTTTATCTAATGCTATATTAGTTGCCATCGGTGTTAGTCTCCCATTAGTTGTTGTTAGATCATATTTATTAATTAGATCTCTTGCGTATTTTTCTTGATTAATAAATAATCCGTTCTTAAATTGATGAATTTGTAATCCTAAAAAGAATGTTAGTTCTCCCATCTAACTCGCCTCAACTTTTTGGGTCATAATATTTGAAAATTCTTTATTCATCTTATCGTTTGTTGATTCGAAAATTATATCGTCAACATGTATTTGTACTAATTGTATATCTTCATTATTCTTCTTAGTAAATAAAGTATTATCTAATTTTCTGATTTCAAAATTTGATTGTAACAAATAATTTCTTAATCTATCGTACCAAGCCTTAGGAGCATGTTTTCATCCATATAACACTTTCTTTAACTTATATACGTGATTTGGTAATTTTTCGTCTTCAAATAGAGGTGGTTGCTATGTGATTTGGTAATTTTTCGTCTTCAAATAGAGGTGGTTGCTCTACATATACATCTTCTTTAACAAACCCATTTAGAAAAGCACTTTTGACATCCATTTGAAATTATTATGGTTTACAGAAGCTAGTAAAATCCTAATGGCTTATAATCTTACTACGGGGGAAAAAGTCTCATCATAATCTATTCCTTCTTCTTGAGTATAACCTTGTGCCACTAGATGTGCCTTATTTCTTATGACCTCACCGTGTTCATTCATTTTATTTTTATAAACCCATTTGGTTCCTATTATAATCTTATCCTCGGGTCTAGGAACAAATTCCCATACATCATTCCTAGTAAACTGATTTAGTTCTTCTTGCATAACAAGTATCCATGATTCATCGGAAGATGTTTCCTTTGGATTCTTAGGTTCAAAATTTTAAAATAAATGCAGTATTACTCATATTATTTAATTGATTACGGGTTCTAACAATGGATTCAATATCTCCTAAGATATTTTCTACAGGATGGTCTCTAAGTAGTCTAATGCGTTTTTTGGTTGATTATCTTCATGATTTATTTCATTAATTTCATTTTCACATTCATCTTCATTGTTTTGGGTTATACTTTTATAATTTTTGTCGAGTGATACGTTTAAGGTTTCTTCTACGGTATTGATTCAAGTATTGAAAACTCTATATGCCTTACTTCTTTATGAATACCCAATAAATATTCCTTTATCAGATTTCGAGTCAAAATTATCTTTGGTATTAAGTATAAAACATTTACTTCCAAATATTTTAAAATATGACACTTTTGGTTTCTTATTATACAAAAGTTCATAAGGAGTTTTATGAGTTAAAGGTCTAATTGATATTCTGTTTAAAATATAGCAAACTATTGCAACTGCCTCAGTTCATAATTTCTTGGTAAATTACTATCAGATAACATAGTTCTCGCACACTCTTGTATCGTCCTATTTTTATGTTCAACTACTCCATCTTGTTGAGGTGTTCTAGGAATAGAAAAATTATGGTGTATTTCCTTTTTATTACATTATTTTTCAAAATTTTCATTTTTGAATTCTCCGCCATGGTCACTACATATTGTTTTTATTTTCAGTGATAATAAATTTTAAATTATTTTAGAAAAAGTTTTGAATTGATCCAAAGCATCATTTTATTTTTAAGAAACAAAGTCCAAGTGAATCTATTAAAATTGTCGACTATTACGTAAACATATCTATTACGATTTATCGATGGAATTTGAGATGGACCAAATATATCCATGTGAATTAACTCTAATGGTTTATAGGTAGTAATTTCCTCTTTTGATTTAAACGAACTTCTCTTTAATTTCCCGAATTGACAAGCGTCGCATAAGTTATTAACTTTAAATTTCATTTTAGGTAATCCTCTAATTGAATCTAGTTTAGAAATCCTAGAGAAGTGTTTGAATATTATATGACCGAATCTCTTATGCTAGATATAGGGGTCACTTGTATTGGCCATAAAACATAGACTACCACCGGAGATTTTCATACTCAATATATAGATATTTTTCTTTCTATATCTTTCGAATATAACATTTGAATTCCTATGTTCTATAAAACATTTATTCTTTTGAAAGTTTATTTTATAACCCTCGCAAAGTTGTCTTATATTCAGCAAGTTGTGTTTTAGATTCCTAACTAATGAATAATCAGAAATAGTAGGAGTTTTAGAATTACCGACATTGTTGATCCCAATAATGTATCCTTTAGAGTTATCTCCGAAGTTCACCATTCCACCATCTTCATATTTCATATTATTGAGTAATTTAGGATTTCCCGTCATATGTCTCGAACAACCACCATCTAGTATCCATTTGTCCTTTTTGATTCTCGCCAACTACTTGCTAGAATTTGAATTCTCAACGGCCATGTAACACACCAGTTTGAAATTTGAATTTCCAATAGCCAACTTTTCAGAATTTGAATTTTCAATAGCCACCATTTCAGAATTTGAATTGCCAACAGCCACTTCGCCCATCTTTTCAACTTTTGAATTTTCAAAAGCCGTAAAGCACTTCTTTTCCTGTATTTAACAATCTTTCAGTAGATCACATGACTTTTCAACATGATTATACGCACACTCTTTCAACATTGTTACAATGCATGAATTAACACTAGTGTTAACAAATATTTTAAAATTTTCCATTTAAAAACTTTCAAAAATCTGATTATGAACTTTTTGAAAGACCTTGGTCTGATACCAATTGTTAGGGATTGCGGAATGGATCGTTAAGGCAAAACTAACACTAGAGAGGGGTGAATAGTGTTTTTGAGAATATAAAAAAATCAAAAACTTATATGATCTATTATATGAATCAAACACCATAGATGCAGAATCAAACACAAACACAAAGATAAACAAAAATAAAATGCAGAAAAGGAAAGAACACACCAGATTTTATACTCATTCGGAATTTCTCCTACGTCCAATCTCATGCAACAATGGATTGCGCAGAGTTTTATTACTATATCGATATCCAATTATGATCCTCTCCTTGATTTCACGGATACAATGGAGACCATTGATTCCACACATACTTGATCAAGTATAATGTCCTTGATTTCATGGCTACAAGGGATACCATTGATTCCACTCTCCTTTATTTCATGACTACAAGGGTCACATCGATTACATACACTACCCAAACAATTACAAAGGCCCTATAACTCTTCAATAGAACTTTTATTCAGAGAGTAATGAGTAGAGAGAGTGAGAAGAGAAGACTTTTTATGAAAATAGAATTGAATTTGGCAGAATATATGTGTAGAAATCATAAAAATGAGAAGATATAATTGTGTAAAGAAAGGAGATGAAAATTGATAAGAGAATTATAATTTTTTTTCGAAATCTGTCCCTATTTGTAACATTTGACAGGTTTCAACGTTTCTGGAGCATCACAAATTGTGAAAAGACGCTTCCTTACAATTTTGAAAAAATGATAGTTATAAGTCGACATAAGGTTAAATGTATGTCGACTGTTAACTACCAAAAACTCATTCGAGCATTTTGTCGAATAGGACAAGTCCACCAACCTAGAAACACATCATTGCAATAGTTGAGTAAGCAGACTTGGTCGTGCGCTTCACCTGCCTGGTCGTGCAAGTCCATACTGATCGCGCAAGCCAATTCCAGGTCGTGCAACCCGCCGCGGTCGAGCAGTACGAGCCACAAGGTGGAATAGCGTTCGGCTTGGATGGGCCAAGCACCATTAGCCTGAGCAAACCGAGTGTCATCAGTTTGAACTGGTCGAGCAACACGCCATCAGCTACGGGTCAAGTAGTGCGTCAGCTGAGGGTCGCCAATGACAGTAGCTACTCTGGTGGTCGGTCGGACACTGTTCATGTCTAGTGGTCGGTCGCTCCTTCAACCACAGGACGGTCTGTCGCTCTCCAAGCCACAGGCCTCTCACTCAACAAAGTATTGGTGGTCGGTCAGTTCAATGAATAAGGAGGGACGAACAGTTTCATATCTTAAAGTAAAACAATGCAATGGCATTCTTGTAAATATTGAATCCAACATTTGAATAGTAAAGCAAAAGGAAGTACAAGTAGGACTATTTCATGCTATAGGCAATATACGTGTGAATTAAATAAAGCATGATAGCTGGAAAATCAGTTCATTCACATAAGATATGGAACAGTCGCCCATGTAGTCCCACATCTCCTAGTCACTCGCACCTGAACAGAAGAGGCCGCGCATACCTGATGCAAGCTGGAGCCAGCCTAATGACAGTTGTACCCAGCCGACTAATGGCAGTTCAGCAAATACCTCTGCGAACAACCCGCACCCTGAAGACCATAATTACAGCTTTGCCACCCGGATCTAACTTCTCCCATAAATACCCCATTTCACCAAAGTTAAAGGGACAGATTCCTTAACCCCGAAGGACGGCCGAAAACACTTCTCCACCATTCTCAAGCATTCTAAAGCTACGCAAGCTCCATCAATGGCCGCCAAAGCTCACTTCATCTTTCTCCATCACCAAATGGACCGAGTCTCCTCCTTCCTCCATTAGAGATCAATTCAAGATCTCTCCATCCATCCCAAACCGAGATCCATCATTTCCATCGTCTCAAGCCCCTTTCTACTTCTCTCCTACCGCAATTAAGCTTCCTCCAAGCATGGATTTGCACCTCAAGCGCTATGGACTCTTCGTTGATCCTCAGAGTACTCAGACCTTGAAGCATACACTCTCACGTCCTTCACATTAAAAGGATCCAACCACTTCCATAACGGATTAGAGAGAATCAAAACGTTAAAGAGAGGAAAATCATTGTAAAAGAGAGAATGGGAAAAAAATGAGATGATGAACTTTGTAAATATCTCCATGATAATGAAATGGCTTCCAAAGTGGAAGTAGATCTTCTCTAGATCGAACCACTATAAAAATCCTTGTCTATTACCTACTTTTTCCCGCTTATATTGCGATTGTGGCTCCTTTTGATTTCTAACCATATTGGTGGAGTATAATTTACGTACCTTTGGTGTTTGAACCATTTTTGGTGAAAACATTTGGCGCCCACCGTAGGGCCACGTTCGCATTCCTCTCCAATCAACAAGCTCTCTTCCAAATTCAAATCCATGTCTGAAATAATGGCTAATTCAAAAAGGAACGCAAGAAAAACCATTAGAGCACCTAACGACGTTGCTAACAATGAAGCTACACCACTTATAAACCGCTTTGAGATTGGCCAAAATTCAGTAAGTGGAGCCGGAGTGACTAGAACCGAACTAGATGTTGTCGTCTCTAACTTGAGTCAACGCATGGAAGCTTCCAACAAAGCCTTAATCGATGCTAATAAAACAATGATGGATGCTAATCAAGCTTTAATGGATAAAATGAGTGCTCTCCTAAAAGCTCAAGTGAATCCCGGTCCTTGTAACACCCCGCATTTTTAGTAGAATAAAAAATGTACATAAATGTAAATATACATAGCTAGGTAAATAATGGTGATGTATAATGAAAATTTATTAATATACGGAAGAGAAGGAAAAATTAATTCGATAATAGTGCACGTAACAGAGAAGATAATAAAATAAGGATACTTAATTTAAATATCAGGAATTAAGTAAAAGGACATCACCGTTGCATTTGTCTCAAAATTCTACTCGGAATAGAGTCCATGTTTTTGAAAATCGGACATCGTATGAAAGAGTTATGGCCTTCGGAAGATTCAACAAAAATTCAGAATTTACATAGGAAAATACCAAGGCAGGTCGACTTGGGGGTCGACCTACCCAGGAAGGTCGACCTGGGGGTCGACCTACCCAGGGAGGTTGACCTGGGGGTCGACCTACCCCTAAATTCGGGTAGAATTCACTTTTTCGCACCTGGACGCGATTTCTCACCAGATTCGTTGGTTCCTACCTATACAAACACCCCTAGCCTAGTGCTTTCTCTGCACAACTCCATTACGCCACCACTCTGACATAATCTAAAGAGAATTTTCTTCTTCCTCCTCCTCAATGGATCTAAATAATTCTTCTTCTCCACCAAATCTTAGATCCATCTTCTCTCTTTACGAATCTATTCCTAAATTAAAAAGAATGAGATTTAGGATTTCAACTACCTCAAATAAAACAAAAGCGAGATTCAGATCTAAAATATCGCGCAATAAAAGAGGAGTGATTCAGATTCGCAACCTAAGCCGCGAAAGGAAATCAAAGGAAGATCAGATCTGTAAATTGGGGCATGAAATCAATCAAAGTCAAATAAAATTCATGAATTGAAGAAGAAAATCAAAGTTCTACGAATTGGAGCGCAAAAACACTATGAGTGGGATTTCAATAAACTTGATGCATAATAGTATTATTATCGTTCATCATTCCCTAGTTATAAATTCAATTCAAGATTAATGATATAATAATTGTTCTTTTAATCTCCTTTCCCTTTTTAATTTTGGATCTAGGTCATCTCGAACCTAGACGAAAATCTTATTATACATACGTGCAGTTGGAATAGGGGAATATCGGGCAAAATCTATTTTATGCAGTCGAGGAATATAATCTGAAATTTAGGGAATGTGGCATAACAATTATTATTGCAAATATTGGGACAATTGGCAGAATTTGTTTGTGACTTGAAATTAAGCCTAAAAGGTGAATTAGATTATATGTATAAACATGGGAAATATATTGGGAAAAATATTGATTTTATGAAATTGGGTATTGTGGGATTGAGGGTTTAAATTATAAATTGAATTGGTATAATAGGTATAGCCTATTAACGAGATTATAAGCTAAACATAAATAGTGGTTTTTGGGTAAAGCTTGAATTTGAGACTTGAAAATTGGATATGCCAGTAAGATCCTAGAAACATAATTAAAAAATGGAATATGTTGGACAAACCATGTTTTTAAGTAATTATGAAACTCGACACATGACATGAAATTGACAATATGGCGTAAATTGAACATGAACACGCTTGTGAATTGATAATTGACATTTGATATCTAGAATGAACATGAACATGCTTGTGAATTGATAATTGACATTTGATATCAAGAATGAAAATGAACATGCTTGTAAATTTATAATTGGCCTATGACACCTAGAATAGACATGAATTGTTAATTGGCTAAACATGAAACATGGCTAACTCGAGGTTAGAATGAGTTTATGGTGAATCCTGCCCGGAACCGCCTGGCACATCCAGTGACTGCAAACAATAGGTTCTAATGTGAGAAGTTAGTCATAACGTGCTTGAAACCCGAGGTTAGATTGAGTTGTGGTGTAATCCTGCTCGGAACCAACCGGCATATCCAGTGACCACAACAATAGGTCTAATGTGAGTTGTTGGGCATTAATAATTAATTAATGCTAATAACATATGCTGGTACGATAAGGTTAAGTCAACATGAAATACTAGACAACACTTAACCAATTTGACATGATATATGGGTGGGTTAAGTGAACATGAACCGCTAGACAGCACTTAACCAATTTGACATGATATATGGGTGGGATAAGGCAACGTGATCCGCTAGACAACACTTAACCAATTTGACATGATATATGGGTGGGTTAAGCCAACGTGAACCGCTAGACAACACTTAACCAATTTAACATGATATATGGGTGGGTTAAGTCAACGTGAACCGCTAGACAACATTTAACCAATTTGACATGATATATGGGTGGGTTAAGTCAACATGAACTGATAGAGAACACTTAACCAATTTGGCATGGTACGTGGGTTGAATTGAATAAGTGATTGGGGGTTAAGTCAACTTGGACACATGGGCAAACTTAACCAATATCAAAGCAAGGAAAAGTGGGGAATGATAAGATTAATTAATCCTAGGGATAAGAAATGAATATGACTTAAGACGTAATACAAGATTCGAAGGGTAGGACGACTTATACCATGAAATAAGTTAATCTAAGCGGGAAATGTGGAAAAACACTCATACGCTATCATTTGATAAAGAGAACTAAAGTCATGCTTGAATTCATTGGTAAACCTTAGTTAAAAGGAACTAAGTATCAAACCTTAGTTAAAGAGAACAAAGTAATATAAACTAAGTATCAAACCTTGGTTAAGAGAACCAAGTAATAAACCTTAGTTAAGAGAACTAAATAAGTAACGAGAAAGAGAACTAAGTAGTAAACCTTAATTAAGAGGACTAAGTTGTAAACCTTAGTTAAGAAAGCTAACGATTCAGGAAACTAAGTAGTAAACCTTAGTTAAGAGAACTAAGTAGTAAACCTTAGTCAAGAAAGCCAAGTAGAGCACGAGAAGGAGCGAACGTCCGTCGGACCAAGAAGAAGGCTCCAACAGTCTGGCTTACGAAGCACGCGGCTTCGAGGGGACGAGAGGGTACTCTTGGTATCTCTCTGTGAGGTTGCAGATGATCCTCCTGGGCTCACAGAGGTCAAGGTCTACGTTAGAAGAACCAAGAGTATTCCTTGGTTGCAATATAAGGCAACCTAAATACTAGGATGGACCAGCATGAGGCGGCGATATCATGTTTAGCCCTGTGATAGCACTTCGTCGTCTACCTACAATCTTGAGTCAATCGATCACGTGAAGCGGAAAGGCGGAGAACTCCAAAAGACCGTATACTTGCTATCTAGTTATGGGTGAGGTTGGCTAATAGGTTTGTGGGGGCATAGAGGGTCTGCGTTGGCAGATAACTTAAAGCTTCCGACCTTGTTCTGTGTTTCATGATTAGCCCTTCCACGGACTCGGGCTGCACATATAGAGGACATGTGCAACTAGACACCGATAACGATTCACGACACGTACGTGGGGAAAGTCTAGGAACATATATCGCTCTGGGTAGTGTGTCCTAGACTAGGGTGCATCGTTCAATAGGTAGCATAATCCCTAATTATACCTAGGTCACGTAAACCCTGAATCCGAGAAGCGCTTAATAGGTAGCATAAACACCAGTGGCCCTGGGTAGCATAAACCCTATTTGAATCTAGGAAGCGCTCGATAGTAAACCTTAGATTAGATCTAGATGATACACGGAAACTAGCAAGATCAAGAGTGGCAGTCCAAACGATTTCGAGAATGGTGGCACTACACTAAAGTAGTACAGATTTACATGATGAGGCCCGTGTGACATATGGCAAGGGACTGTATATATACATGAAAAGGATTAGACGAGTTGGGGGTATCTACATATACGTTGTATTAGGTTAACCTACTAGTGGGACATGAGTATAGCCTAGAGAGCTAATATAGCGAATAACCTAATAAGCAAGAAAACATAACTGAACGGTATATGTAGGATTATACAGAAGTTTATTCTAAGTCCACTCGCACAGAACTTATGTTCTGACCCCTACCTCATTACATACTTCTAGATTAGGTTCATGACAGAGATGGTATAGCTTTGGATACTGGTTTAGCAGTATTGTTAATAAGGTAAAGCAATATTTGAATATTATACTTTATTTCCTTTCGTTGTGAGATGCTTTACAAATTCTGACATGTTTCTTTATCCTTGTCGTTTTCTGCAGGATACCAGAGCACCCAACTCGGGTTTCGATGGATAGAATTTGAAAAATTCGGTCTGTCGGAATCCGGGTTGTCACATATGGTATCAGAGCTTCGGTTTAGTGATTTTAGGGGGATAATGAGTGAACATATTTGTATTTTCTAAAATATAAATGTGTTATATATATAAACCTAAATCCATATAGTAGCCCACTAGACATGGAAAGAGTTGGGATATCTAGTTTGTACACTCAAGGAATGAACATAGGAATTTGGAAACCATTAGTGGGTTGGGAAAGTGTACAAAATGACTTGAAGCTAGAGACAGAAAAGTATCCCATAGGATGGAAACTGAAATATTAGTATTTCAGATTAGTCGGTTTAGAAATAAAACCTTAGAAACTAGAAAAGGTTGAAATTTGGAAAATGGATTAGGAATATATATAGTTAAGAGAATTGAACTCGTGAAAGTTCCTAGGAAAGCCTAGTTAAGTTGAAGACCCGCTTTAAGTCTTACCCAATGATAAACTTTTAAGAACTTGAATTTGTAAATGGATTTGTGGCATTTTCCAAGATTTAATCTTAAAAGTATTTTGATAAATGCATGTTGGGTTTTAAAGTAAAGTGGGGTATATTTTGTAAAACAATGATTTCTTGTTTTAAAAGAATTCTCTCATAAACAGTTGCATATTATGGAGCATAAATAGCTTGCTAGTTTTAATATATGAAAAGAAGTTTTGAAATTCTATACTGTTACCAATAAAAGTTTGATTATTGATTTACAAAGAAATTTTGTCAGGAGGACAAAATAAGTTATAGGAATAGAATAGATGTATGCACCTTATAGCGAATAGTTAAACTAGAAATAGTGTAAGCTCGATAGTTGTCCTTGTCTACTCCAGTTTTGTGATTTGAAAAAAAAATTTGCAATTTTATTTTGATATGTTTTTGTGGTTTGGCAAAAACAAGTTTTGGAGAAGAAAATGAAGTTTCAACCACTTATAATTTTTGAAAGGAAAATATAATGAAAAGAAAGAAGGACAAACCATGTTTTAAAAAAGAATGAAGTAGGTAAGGATTAGTGCCCAGAGAAGAACGAGAGAAAGTTAAAGCTATGGATTAAACAATTGGAACCAACTAGAGATTGGTTGAGTTGAGTGATTCTTTGAGTGTCAATCTGATGTTGATTTCGGTCTTTGGGGTTGATACTTAAGGAGTTACTCTCTTGCCAATTTATAGTCAGGGATTAGCTAATATTAAATTAGTGGAAAATTTCCTGTAGAATGCATAAGCATTGAGAAACCTAGATTTGTTGCTTGAGAAAAAGAAAAAGGGATAGGCTAGTAATACATAGCAAGGACTAGTAGTGACTAATAAGTAGTAAGGGCAAGTAAGTGGGTAGATCCTGTTGTGTGGACTCGCAATTGTCTGAGATGACAAAGTCCTAAGATTCTTGGCCTATAGTAGTAGCTATGTAGGATGCTGTTTGAGTTGAAAATAGAAAAAGCTTATTTGAAATAATAAACTTAAGTAATTGGATTAAGTCAAATAAGCTAAGAAAGAGAAAAGCCTACCTAACAAGAAAAAATAAATTCAGTAAGGCAACAAATGTGATGGGAAAAGAAAATGAAAATCTTAAGAAAAAGATGAATAGATATGAAATTTTTCCAAGATAAGTTGAAAAAGAGAAGAAAATTTTCTTATGTGGTTGTGCTTGGATAGGAAAATAGGAAATCTTTATAGAATAGTCATATAAAATCCAAGTACGATTAGAAAAGAAAAACGGAGGATGTGAATTTTTCCGTTTTATATCCCTTCGTAACATAAGAAAATCGAATTTGGAAAATTAGATTTTTCTAAATTTCGAATTTAATGATGGATTGTAGTGTTTTGGGTGCGACAATTGGGTGAACTATGCTCTTATTCAATAAGAGTATGGAAAAGTTTGGATGAAAAATATTTTGATTTTTCAAGAATATTGCATTCATATAGAACTGCAAGTATATTTAGGATGTGAGCATCATGTTTTGAAAAAAAAATTAAAATTTGCATACATATAGGTGGATCCAAATTTGGCATACATACTTTACTATGATGTATCTCACTTTGCACATGTGCACAATATTTGCAACAATTGGATGCACACTTGATGGATGGATATTGCGAGGGATTATCTATTTTACTCTTATCGAATTTCGGGGACGAAATTCTTTAAGGGTGGGTGAATGTAACACCCCGCATTTTTAATAGAATTAAAAATGTACATAAATGTATATATACATAGCTAGGTAAATAATGGTGATGTACAATGAAAATTTATTAATATATGGAAGAGAAGGAAAAATTAATTCGATAACAGTGTACGTAATAGAGAAGATAATAAAATAAGGATACTTAATTTAAATATCAGGAATTAAGTAAAATGGACATCACCATTGCGTTCATCTCGGAATTCTACTTGGAATAGAGTCCAAGTTTTTGAAAATCGAACTCTGTATGAAAGAGTTATGGCCTTCGGAAGATTCAACAAAAATTCAGAATTTACATAGGAAAATACCCAGGCAGGTCGACCTGGGGGTTGACCAGGGAGTCGACCTACCTAGGGAGGTCGACCTGCTGGCCGACCTACCCAAGGAGGTCGACCTAGAGGTCGACATGGGGGTCGATCTACCCCCAAATTCGGGTAGAATTCACTTTTTCGCACCTGGACGCGATTTCTGACTAGATTCGTTGGTTTCTACCTATATAAACACCCCTAGACCTAGTGCTTTCTCTACACAACTCCATTACGCCTCCACTCTGACCTAATCTAAAGAGAATTTTCTTCTTCTTCCTCCTAAATGGATCTAAACAATTCTTCTTCTCCCCCAAATCTTAGATCCATTTCTCTCTTCACGAATCCGTTCCTAAATTAAAAAGAATGAGATTTTGGATTTGAACTACCGCAAATAAAACAAAAGAGAGATTCAGATCAAAAATATCGCACAAGAAAAGAGGAGGGATTCAGATCCACAACCTACACAGCGAAAGGAAATCAAAGGAAGATCAGATCTGTAAATTGGGGCATGAAATCAATCAAAGTCAAATCCAATTCATGTATTGAAGAAGAAAACCAAAGATCTACGAATTGGAGCGCAAAAACACTGTGAGTGGGATTACAATAAACTTGTTGCATAATAGTACTATTATCGTTCGTCATTCCCCAGTTATAAATTCAATTCAAGATTAATGTTATAATAATTGTTCTTTTATTCTCCTTTCCCTTTTTAATTTTGGATCTAGGTTATCTCGAACCTAGACGAAAATCTTATTATACATATGTACTGTTGGAATAGGGGAATATTGGGCAAAATCTATTTTATGCAGTCGAGGAATATAATCTGAAATTTGGGGAATTGTGGCATAACCATTATTATTGCAAATACTGGGACAATTGGCAGAATTTGTTTGTGACTTGAAATTAAGCCTAAAAGGTGAATTAGAATATATGTATAAACGTGGGGAAATATATTAGGAAAAATATTGATTTTATGAAATTGGGTATTATGGGATTGAGGGTTTAAATTATAAATTGAATTGGGATAATAGGTATAGCCTACTAACGAGATTATAAGCATGAACATAAATAGGGGTTTTTGGTAAAGCTTGAATCTGAGACTTGAAAATTGGATATGCCGCTAAGATCCTAGAAACATAATTAAAAAATGGAATATGTTGGACAAACCATGTTTTTAAGTAATTATGGAACTCGACAAATAACATGAAATTGACAATATGGCATAACTTGAACATGAACACGCTTGTGAATTGATAATTGACATTTGATATCTAGAATGAACATGAACATGCTTGTGAATTGATAATTGACATTTGATATCAAGAATGAACACAAACATGCTTGTAAATTTATAATTGACCTATGACACCTAGAACAGACATGAAATGTTAATTGGCTAAACATGAAACATGGCTAACTCAAGGTTAGAATGAGTTTGCGGTGTAATCCTACCTGGAACCGCCTGGCACATCCAGTGACCCCAAACAATAGGTTCTAATGTGAGAAGTTAGTCATAACGTGCTTGAAACCCGAGGTTAGATTGAGTTGTGGTGTAATTCTGCCCGGAACCAACCGGCATATCTAGTGACCACAACAATAGGTCTAATGTGAGAGATTGGGCATTAATAATTAATTAATGCTAATAACACATGCTAGTATGGTAAGGTTAAGTCAACATGAAATACTAGGCAACACTTAACCAATTTGACGTGATATATGGGTGGGTTAAGTCAACGTGAACCGCTAGACAATACTTAACCAATTTGACATGATATATGGGTGGGTTAAGTCAATGTGAACCGCTAGAAAACACTTAACCAATTTGACATGATATATAGGTGGGTTAAGTTAGTGTGAACCGCTAGACAACACTTAACCAATTTGACATAATATATGGGAGGGTTAAGTCAACATGAACTGATAGAGAACACTTAACCAATTTGGCATGGTACGTGAGTTGAATTGAATACGTGATTGGGGGTTAAGTCAACTTGGACACATGGGCAAACTTAACCAATATCAAAGCAAGAAAAAGTGGGGAATGATAAGATTAATTAATCCTAGTGATAAGAAATGAATATGACTTAAGATGTAATACAAGACTCGAAGGGTGGGACGACTTATACCATGAAATAAGTTAATCTAAGCGGGAAATGTGGAAAAACAACTGTACGCTATCATTTGATAAAGAGAACTTAAGTCATGCTTGAACTCATTGGTAAACCTTAGTTAAAAGGAACTAAGTATCAAACCTTAGTTAAAGAGAACTAAGTAACAGAAACTAAGTATCAAACCTTGGTTAATAGAACCAAGTAATAAACCTTAGTTAAGAGAACTAAGTAAGTAACGAGAAAGAGAACTAAGTAGTAAACCTTAGTTAAGAGTACTAAGTTGTAAACCTTAGTTAAGAAAGCTAACGATTCAGGAAACTAAGTAGTAAACCTTAGTCAAGAAAGCCAAGTAGAGCATGAGGAGCGAACGTCCGTCGGACCAAGAAGAAGGCTCCAACGGTCTGGGTTACGAAGCAACGCAGCTTCGAGGGGACGAGAGGGTACTCTTGGTATCCCTCTGTGAGGTTGCAGATGATCCTCCTGGGCTCAAAGAGGTTAAGGTCTGCGTTAGACGAACCAAGTGTATGCCTTGATTGCAATATGAGGCAACCTAAAGACTAGGATGGACCAGCGTGAGGCGGCGATATCTTGTTTAGCCCTGTGATAGCACGTTGCCGTCCACCTACCATCTTGAGTCAATCGAGCACGTGAAGCGGAAAGGCGGAGGACTCCAAAAAACCATATACTTGCTATCTAGTTATGGGTGAGGTTGGCCAATAGGTTTGTGGGGGCATAGAGGGTCTGCGTACAGTTCTCATTATTTATTTTCTTGGGTGCCTTTCATTAGTTGAGGCAGGGGTCAAGTGGGACCATAGCCACACACAGATTAAAACAGACCTTAGCATCTACATCGGCAGAAAACTTAAAGCTCCCGACCGAGTTCCGTGTTTCTTGATTAGCCCTGCCACGGGACTCGGGCTGCACATATAGAGGACATGTGCGCCTAGACACTGATAACGATTCACGACATGTGCATAGGGAAAGTCTAGGAACATATATCGTTCTGGGTAGTGTGTCCTAGACTAGGGGGCATCGTTCGATAGGTAGCATAATCCCTAGTTGGACCTAGGTCGCGTAAACCCTGAATCATTGAAGTGCTCAATAGGTAGCATAAACCCCAGTGGCCCTGGGTAGCGTAAACCCTGGTTGAATCTAGGAAGCGCTCGATAGTAAACCTTAGATTAGATCTAGATGATACACGGATTCTAGCAAGATCAAGAGTGGCAGTCCAAACGATTTCGAGAATGGTTGCACTACACTAAACTAGTATAGATTTACATGATGAGGCCTGTATGACATACGACAAGGGACTATATATATACATGGAAAGGATTAGACGAGTTGGGGGTATCAACATATACGTTGTATTAGGTTAACTTACTAGTGGGACATGAGTATGGCCTAGAGAGCTAATATCGCGAATAACCTAATAAGCTAGAAAATATAACTGAACGGTATATGTAGGATTATACAGAAGTTTATTCTAAGTCCACTCACACAGAACTTATGTTCTGACCCCCTCCTCATTACATACTTCCAGGTTAGGTTCATGACAGAGATGGTATAGCTTTGGATACTGGTTTAGCAGTATTGTTAACAAGGTAAAGCAATATTTGAATAGTATACTTTATTTCCTTCTGCTGTGAGATGCTTTACGAATTCTAACATGTTTCTTTATCTCTGTCTTTTTCTGTAGGATACCAGAGTACCCAACTCGGGTTTCGATAGATAGAATTTGAAAAATTCGGTCTGTCAGAATTCGGGTTGTCACAGTCCTCCTCCAAATATCCATGTCGACCTCAAAGAGAATGCAAATTCATCAGCTTCCGGTCATCATCACAATGATAGACTGGAAGGGCTTGTTGACAAAAGCAATGTTAATATCGAAGACTCAAGGTTGAAAGCCAAAATCCATTCCAATCGAAATAACCGACGAGTTTCAAGTCCCATTACGGGAGCACTTTCCCATGTTGAAAGTGAAGGACCTAGATCCTCTAATCACGATCGCTCGCCACGACGAGCATCTGGAAAAGAGATCGAAGTCCGCTCTTCGAAGCAACACAACTCGAAGGAATATATCACGAATATGGTAAAGCAAATCATGGGAGATAACATGGCTTGCAAGGATAGTAAATGGGAATGGGACTTCTCCCTCAGCAAAAATCCATTCACAAAGAAGATTCGCAAAGCAGAATTCCCCAAAAAGTTCACTCATTCTACTCTACCTCCATACAACAGAACTACTGATCTGAATCACTTCCAATACAAATACGAGTGGCATATGAATGCAGCTGGGGCGACGGATGAGATTAAATGCTTGTGCTTCCCTCTCTATCTTGAAGGCACCACATCATTATGGCTCACGAGATTGCCACCCAAATCCATCAACCGATTCGATGATTTGACTTTTAAATTCAAGGAGCAGTTCAGGCTGCAAGCTACGAAGGTTAAGGATGTTATTTCTCTTACGTCAATGAAGCAGGATCCAGGAGAATCCGTCAAGGCTTTCCTAAAAAGATTTAATGATGCTGTATCTGAAGCAGGAAATCTCAAGCCTTGCATGATCATAATGTCTCCAATCGGCGCCATTGATGCGAAGAGCGAATTCAGTAAGTGGATTAAAATGAAAAAACTTAACACGCTTGAGAAATTCTAAAAAAAGGCCGAGGAGTACATGAGAGTCGAACCTAATCCTGTACCTCTTCAGATTATCAATGCTACCCACTTCTTAAAGCTCCCAAAAATGCTACTACCCATTATAATCAGAAGAGTAATCAGGGACAGAAGCGCGCCAATGACGGGAACGGCAACAAGGCTACAAAGAAGTCTTGCCATTTCAACTCATCAGAGATGTTGCCCATGAATGACACTCCTGAAAATATCTATCTTGCAACAAAGTATTTTGAAGGGTATGTGGAGCCAAATCCGATGAGGATAAGCGACAAAGCAGCAAATTCGGGGAAATTCTACAGATTTCATAACCAGCCTGGTCATAACACCAATGAGTGCCGACACCTGAGGAACCTCATCGAGGAGTTAATCAGGAAGAATAGGCTGCAACAGTATGTAAAGAATCCACAAACTGTGAATCCTTCTGCAACTCCCCAAGGGCCAGGGGCATTAAATAATCAGTCTAGTCCAAGCAACAGAGCTCCTGCTTAAATCGATCCAAGGCCGATCATCAACTAAGGACCAATGATTGGTGTTGAAATTTCAATGGCTCAGAATAAGCGATCAACATCACCACTGCTTTATTTCATGCTCTATTTCTACTTTAATTCATGCTTTAATTCATGCTTTAATTTCTGCTATATTCAAAACTTCTTGTAAACGGCCTGTAATAATCTGCAAGTAATGCACTAAACACTAGCTCTACGACTAAGAGCATATCAGTTTGAATGAATTTTTTTCTTGCAAATTATATGTCGAATCAAAACTTACTTAAAGAATGATTACATAATGCAGGCCATCTGTCGAGCGCTTGTTCTTGTAACATCATGACCCCAACAACGCTAGTTCAAGTGCCAAAAGATGAAAACCATTTGCGTAGCATCTGACACATCAGATGTGAATAATGAAATCCATTTGTGTAGCATCTGACATATCAGATCTGAAGAATGAAATCTATTTGCGTAGCATCTGACATATAAGATGTGAAGAATGTAATCCATTGGCGTAGCATCTGACGTATCAAATGTGAAGAATGAAATCCATTTGCGTAGCATTTGAGAATATCAGATGTGAAGAATGAAATCCATTTGCGTAGCATCTGGCATATCAGATGTGAAGAATAAAATCCATTTGCGTAGCATATGGCGTATCAGATGTGAAGAATGAAATCCATTTGCGTAGCATCTGACATATCAGATGTGAAGAATGAAATCCATTTTCGTAGCATCTGACATATCAGATATGAAGAATGAAATCCATTTGCGTAGCAACTGAGAATATCATATGTGAAGAGTGAAAACCATTTGCGTAGCATCTGACATATCAGATGTGAGGAATGAAATCCATTCGTGTAGCATTTGAAATATCGATGTGAAGTGTAAAAGCCCAAAATCCTCCCTAAGCGGGGGCGCGAAACCCAAAGTCCTCCCCTAACGGGGGCACCAAAAATAATATCTTCCCGAGCAAGGGCACAATAATATAAAAATTTCTCCAAGGAGAAGTCTCAAACTAATCGGTTAAATTGAAATTCCAATTGTATTGATAAAGCTCAGGGGCTCCATACATGTCGGAAAGATCGAATAGCTTTAACCAACAAAGTTGGAACCTCTAGCAGTCGACCACAATCAAGAAAACTCGCATCAAAGTTATAATCCGAACAAGTACACGTTTTATAGAACGTAAACCATCATACAGTATCATATAATTAATTACAAAGATGAAACTTGAAATCTGCAATCAATGCATATATCGATTAGCAGAACTCAAGTATCGTTGTGAATTCAAGCTCGAGTACCGTATCTATGCAAAACATTTAATGAATTCTAAACTAAGTATTTCTGCATAGGCACGTCACTTGGTTCGTCATAATTCATTCTTTAGTGATTAACTAATTTGTTACTGATGTGGACGATCAATATCAAAGTATAAGTCCAAAATCATGCAAGTGTTATTTTAATTATAGAATAGGTGCCATGAAGTATACAAATTCAAAGCATGACTTTCCATAGCAAACAAAGGTCTATAACAGGTTCTTGATGCAAAACATATTAATAGCAATGCTCATTTCGAAGCCTGCACTTCCCGCAAGCAAGAAATACAAGCTTCGAGGGGAAATGTTAACTACCAAAATCTCATTCGAGTATTTTGTCGAACAGGACAAGTTCACCAACTTGGAAACACATCAGTGCAATAGTTGAGAGAGCAGACTTGGTCGCGCGCTTCGCCTGGTTGGTCGTGCAAGTCCATACTGATCACGCAAGTCAATTCCTGGTCGTGCAACCCGCCACGGTCAAGCAGTACGAGCCACAAGGTGGAACAGCGTTCAGCTTGGATGGACCAAGCACCATCAGCCCGACTGAACCGAGCGTCATCAGCTTGAACTGGTCGAGCAACCGACCATCAGCTACGGGTCAAGTACTACATCAGCCGAGGGTCGCCAATGACAGTTGCTACTCCGGTGGTTGGTCGAACACTGTTCATGTCTAGTGGTCGATCGCTCCTTCAACCGTAGGACGGTCTGTCGCTCTCCAAACCACATACCGCTCACTCAACAAAGTAATGGTGGTCGGTTAGTTCAATGAATAAGGAGGGACGAGCAGTTTCATATATTAAAGTAAAACAATGCAATGGCATTCTTGTAAATATTAAATCCCGCATTTGAATAGTAAAGCAAAAGGAAGTACACGTAGGACTATTTCATGCTACTGGAAATATACGTGTGAATTAAGTAATGCATGATAGCTGGCAAATCAGTTCGTTCACATAAGATATGGAAGTCGCTCGTGCAGTCCCACATCTCCTGGTCGATCGCACCTGAACAGAAGAGGTCGCGCATACATGATGCAAGTTGCATCCAGCCTAATGACAGTTATACCCGGCTAGCTGATGGCAGATTTGTAAATACCTCTGCGAACGACCCGCACCTGAAGACCATAATTACAGCTTTGCCACCCGGGTCTAACTTCTCCTATAAATACCCCATTTCACCACACTTAAAGGGACAGATTCCTTCACCTCGAAGGTCAGTCTTAATCACTTCTCCACCATTCTCCAGCATTCTAAAGCTACTTAAGCTCTAGCAATGGCCACCAAAGCTCAATTCATCTTTCTCCATCACTAAATGGACCGAGTCCCCTCCTTCCTCCATTAGAGATCAATTCAAGCTCTTTCCATTCATCCCAAACCGAGATCCATCATTTCAAACCCCATTCTACTTCTCTCCTACCTCCATTAAGCTTCCTCCATGCTTCGATTCGCACCTCAACCGCCATGGACTCTTCGTTGATCCTCAGAGTGCTCGAACCATGAAGCATACACTCTCACATCCTCCACGTTCAAAGGATCCAACCACTTCCATAACGCATTAGAGAGAATCAAATCGTTAAAGAGAGGAAAATCATTGTAAAAGAGAGAATGGGCTAAAATGAGATGATGAACTTTCTAAATATCTCCAGATAATGAAACGGCTTCCAAAGTGGACGTAGATCTTCTCTAGATTGAACCACTATAACAATCCTTGTCCATTTTCTTACTTTTTCCCGCTTATATTGTGATTGTGGCTTCTTTTGATTTCCAACCATATTGGCGAAGTATAATTTACGTACCTTTGGTGTTTGAACCATTTTTGGTGTAAACATTGACGTAGGCATGTGTAAACTTGAATTTTGAGCATTTTTGAAGTGTTTTGATATATATATATATATAAATAAAATTCTTGAAAATTTTGAATTAAAACACAGTGTTGTAAATGAATATTATAAAGTAAAAAATCATATGAAAACATAAATATAGACTATATAAATATATTTATAAAATTATAGAGTTAAAACTAAATAAATATAAAGTATATTATATATATATATATAAACTATAAAACTTGAGTTTGAAATAAAAAATAAAGTAAGGAAAGTAATAGAGAAGATAGCGATTAAAGACAAAATTTAAAAACAGAATTTGAAATCAGAAATTGAAAAATAGAATTTGAATTTGAACCTGGAGTGCTATTAACAGTTATGCATAAACTAGACTATATTACTATATTTATTTTGAAATCTAAACTTATGAAATCTTGAATACTCATGAGTCTTGAATCGTCTCTTAATCCTGAATCTCTTAAAAAATTTAAACTGTATAGTCCTCAGTAATAATTCCTGCATATAAATCTTGCGTGAGTGTGTGTGTGTATATATATATATATGTTCTAGACAAAGTGTTAGTACATATTTTATAATCAATTAATATTGGAATAAGGTTGTTGTCATCAAAACTCCATTCTCTAAGAAGAGGATTAATGTTGGGTTTGAGGATGTCTTCGATCTTCTCTCTCGCGGCCTTCATGTTGATAATGTTCAGCATCAGTGTCATATCTGGGTAAGCTTGCACGAACTCTCTTGAGATTATAATTCCGATGAGGCTTCCTTCCAACAAAGTGGCAAAAACCAACATTAGAAATCAAGGTTAGTATTGTACATAAGTGTTGTGACGTGCAGCGCAAGTGTAGTGTATATCCTAGGTGATCCCCCAAACGAACCTGAGCCCGAAGTTAAACTTGTCTATGTGGCCTCCCTGGCTTTTTCAGTAGTAGCTTTCTCTTCGGATGTGGGGAAGAAAGACCCCGTGCCAATATCCTTGGAAGTATAGATCTTCTCATGCAGAGGAAGTTTTAATAAACCCCCGAATATGGGATCTATGGGAGAAGATCCACCGATAGGAGACCTAGCAGGAGATGGAGTCCTTGGGGAAGGCTGCCTTTCAACAACAGAAGTATCTTTTGGATTATCGTCATGTTGTTTATCTCTGACAGGTATGTTCAAAGCTTCATCACTTGAATTGGCAATGAAGAAGGACTTTTTGAAAGTAAAATATAATTTTCCTCTCCTGTTGACCCTTTGTCTGCCAACTGCAACTCTTGGCTGGAGCCTACGAGTTCGTGACCTTTTGAACTCTCCCCTTCTTGCCAAAGCTAAAGCTTGTCCCTCAGCTTGGGAACATACACATACGCACCACCCTCGTGGCCTATGCTTCGAGCCATAGCAAGTAGATGATGAGGATGAAGGTAGTCATCCACCAAACATTTTCTGACACTTAATAGATCTTGGTTGTCGTTTAGCAAAAGGATCATGCGATCACAATATACTTGGTGCTCCTCCTTCTTCGGGTTAGCAACTACAAAAGAATAAGATGGGTTAACGTGTTTGCTACGATAATCAAAGTCATAACGTCAAAGTTTGAAGCTTACTTGACTGGAGCCATTGCCTAGCATATCCCGTCTGATGCTTGATATAAAACCATTTAGGCTTCACATCACCTACTTTTCTGCTGAATCCTTTGTTAATAATTTTCTTTTTTGGCACAAACTCGAAGTATACGAAAGACGGAGTTTTCTTTGTTCGATGTTTAATGTGATAGAAGAAGTTTACATCTTAAAATGTAAGTTCTACTACCAGAATTTCCCTGTAAGAGATGTATAATGTATACAAAGAGGCATAAGCATTGGGATGATGTTGCAAGGGGGCAATCCGCATTCGCCTTAGAAAATCGACGACGAATGGCGGAAATGGAGGGATGGCCCTTATAATACACATCAATCGACTAATCGCCATGTACCCCTCTGGTGGACTATGAGGCCGATCTACTTCAGTTGCTAATTTAATCTCATCCCAAAGAATTCCATGTCTTAAACATATGCGTCTAAGTTTGGGTTCATCGACTATCGAAAGAACAAAGTCGCCGGGTGCTTCTAAGATAGTTGCATCCCCGAATTCAACAGGAGCACAATTGTCTCCCACTCCTCCTTCCTCCTCTTCATTCATGGAAACCTCACTTCCAAACGATTCACCATTCTCCTGGATTTTTATTTCAAATTCTGAGCCTGCAATATCCCATTATGGATCCGATTTAGATGAAATATCCTCGAGCTGGGGGTTATCAGAAGACCCTGGAGCCGTAGTCTTTTTTGACAATCTTGTTGAATGTCTTCTAGACATGATTGTTGTACTACCCAAGAGATGGCAAAGATTAGGGTATAGTTGCCCTTGCCCCGTGGGTGTGTGTACTAATTTGTGCCAGTGTGTGCAATGCTGAAATCAAAAAGTATAAAGTAAGCAGAATAGAAAGCAGTATAAAGGATAATCGAATAATCATGTGCTCATTAAGTGTGGAACGTCCAATTTAAAAGACTCTATCCTTACTGTCCGCAAAGTTGTAAGTTGTGTTTGAGTTATGCCCAATCATATGCCATATTATGTCACTAGTCAGCATCATTAAAGTTTTAGTTTCCATCAAATCTCTTAGTGTCCATGCGTCTCATATTGAAAGCATCGGATCAGATCATTTTTTCTTGGACAATTATGCTGGATCGGATCGGAGGTGTTAACCCATGAAATATGCTCCAGAAGTTAATGAACATGTTTGGGTTGATTTATGATTTTAGGTCGTTAGGCCCTTTGGGTCGTTATGTTTTCTCTAACTCAATGATCCCTTTAGTTCGCTTAGGTGCTCTAGGTCATTACGGTATCTTGGGTCATTTAGATAATACGAGGTCTTCAAGAAGCTTTAGCTCGCAGGATTCTTGGGTCGTTAGCTCCTCAAGTCGCCATCTCGCTAAAAGTTTTAGCCCGTTTCATCAAAGCCCAAAATACATCATCATGGTTTAGCTCACTTCGCATCCTTTAGCTCGTCCTGTCTTTTGGTTTAGCAAGCTCATTAGACCACAACACCATATCATACAGATTCTTAGCCCATTCCGCACTAGATTGGGTCATTAACGCCTTTAGCTCGCGCTGCCTTCAGCTAGAACAAGTTGAGTCGCCCACACTCCCTTAACTCGTATCACTTCGTATCAGGAAGTTTTGGGTCGCTCCGGCTCGTTTAGCACGTCCCGCCATGCTTTGGACCGTATTAAACCCCTTCTAGCCCACCTACGACCTAAAGGGAGAACAAGAGAATTACATAATTGCCACCTGGTCTGAATTCTACCTATAAATACCCCCTATAATTCACATTTTCGAGGGATGAAAAATTAATTCTTACAGGGAGGCGCCGCCAAATTCAGATCTCACCTACAACTTCTCTAATGACTTCTATGGATTCAACAACTCTCCTCTAATTTCATGTGGATCAAATTCATGTCAATGATCATTAAAGCTCTCTTCAATTAAATCTAAGCACCTTCAATCTCATTCAAGCTACGCGATAAATCTCTCCAATATCATTCAAGCAATTTCATATCTTCTCCAAACCGCTCTAATTCCGAATCAAACGCAAAACTCCTATCAAATCATAAGAAAGAGTCAAAGCACTTAAGTGATTGAAGATCCATACTTCTATCACCACAAAGCTAGAAATCCAATCAGTCCCTTGCCAATTCAAGATCATAAATAGAGTTAAAAAAGAGAAATGAATGTAATATGGGAAAATCTATATTTTGTAAGCTCGAATATCATAATGAGAATTGGTTAGAAGTGGACATAGATTCATGTTGGATCGAACCACTATAAAAAGCTTCTTGTCTTCATTTTTGTTATTTTATTTTGCGATTGTGGCCTCGTATTTTAATTCTAACCATAATAGATGAAAGTGCGCATTTGCACCCTTGCTTGTGAACCATTTTCGGTTTCAACATTTGGCGCCCACCGTGGGGCTGCGTTTGCATCTCCTACCTCCTCTCCCACTAACAAAGTTAAACGCCTTGCCCTTAAAGTTTTAAGTTGCATCCTTTTTCAAAATTATGGCCAAATCTAAGAATACCACTAGCAAAACCGTGATAGAAGCTGATAATTTTGCTAATGAAGAAACACCGCTCACAAACCACTTTGAAGTTAGCGAAAATTCAGGAACCAGAGCCGGTGTGACTAGAAATGAATTAAAAATCACTATTGCCAACATAAACAATCGAATGGATGCCTCTACTAAAATGATGATGGAGAAACTTGACGCCATCCTTAGTGCTTGATCAAATCCGGCTCCTCCGAAAGTGCATATAGATCTCGAAGGGAATGATAAATCGCCCACTCCCATTCATAACTGCAACAATAATATGGAAGACGATTATGATGGGGCAAGTGACGGAGACGAAGCTAATATTGAAGAATTTTGATCAAAAGCTAAGAATCATTCCGAAGTGAATGCTCGAAAGGTCACAAATCCTGTCATGGGGGCACTCCCCTCGTCGAGAAGGCAAGGCATCTAAGCTCTCTAATCGAGATCGTATGCCTAGACGAACATTTGATAATGTGCTCATCTCCACATTGTGTAATAGCACCGAAGAATACATCTTGGATATGATAAAATGAGTCATGAAAAAGAATCAAGCTAGCAAAGAAATGAAGGGGAATGGGACTTCTCTCCCGATAGGACTTGATTCACAGAAAGAATCCTTAAAGCGGAGTGTACGAAGAAGTTCAATCCTCCTACTTTGCCTCCATACAATGGCCTTGTTGATCCAAACTACATTCTGATCGAATATGAGTGGCTATGAGCGCAGCTAAAGCGACTGATGAGATGAGATGCACGTACTTTCCTCTCTACTTAGAAGGTGCAGCATCATTATGGTTCACAAAGCTACGTCCTAAATCTATCGATCGGTTCTCTGACCTAACCAAAAAGTTAGGAGAGCAGTTCCGCTTGTATGCTACTAAAGCCAAGGATGCTATAACACTCTCGGCAATGAAACAGAAGCCACGGAAAATTGTCAAATCCTTCCTCAGTTGATTCAATGTTGTATTGTCTGAAGTGAGGAATCCAGAGCCACTTCTCATGACTTTACTCGATGCTATAGACAAAACAAGCAAATTCGGGAAGTGCTTAAAGATGAAGGAACCCACTACGCTTGACAAGTTCTATAAGAAAGCAGAAGTGTACATCAGGGTGGACGATAATCCTGTACCTCTTCGGATCATCGGTGGTAACCAACTCCTTGAGGCTCCTAAAAGTGCAGCTATTCAACCTAATCAGAAGAATACGCAGGGGAAGAAGCGAGCTAATGACGGAAATGACAACAAAGCCAATAAAATGGATCATTTTGTTGACTCATCTAATCTAACACCTCTGAATGATACTCCTGAGAACATTTACCTTGCAACAAAGGATGCGGAAGATTATCCAGAGCCTCGGCTAATAAGATGAATGACCATCTGACCAAATCTGGGAAGTTTTGTCGGTTTCATAATCAGCCAGCGACAACACCAACGAATGCAGACAACTGAGATCATTGATTGAAGAACTGATTATGAAGAACCATTTGCAATAGTATGTGAAGAATTCTCAAGATGAAAATCCTTCTGCGACTACCCAAGGGCAAGGGGCATCAAATGAACAATCTGGTCCAAGCAACGTAGCTTCTACTCACAGTATGCCAAAGCTGATAATCAACTGATGACCATTGATGATGATCTAATATATACGGCTCGGAATAAGCAATCATTATCGCATTTACTTTAGTTCCTGCGTTACTTTACTCTTTGCTATGTTCTACTTTCTTTTAAATATTCTGTAATGATTTACGTGCATTGTACTTAGTAATAGTTCTACAAATAAAGTATTACTTGCCTGTATAAATCACTGGCTTGCCCAATTTACATGAAAATTTGCTAACAGATGATTTCTCATTATAGGCTATCCAACGAGCACCTGCTTCCTCACAACCCGACCATAACAACGATTCAATGGTAGATTTAGAAAGTCCCGATGAGTCAAACACTCAGGAGATAAGCAAGTAGCCGTGGATCCAAAACCTTAAAGGTTCGCGGGACTCCAGGGCACCTCAGTCGGGAAGCGATCACTTACCAAGTTAAGTGACTCCGACCGGTGATTGAGGTTCACTTTGCGAATAGATGCAACCTTAACCTTACCTCATGCTTCATGGAGGTCCAGGATGCTTCAGTCGGGCGACGATCACTTACCGAGTTAAGTGACTCCGACCGATGACTGATGCCCGCTCCGTGGATCATCCCAACCTTAAGCTAATGGTTCATGGAGGTCCAGGATGCTTCAGTCGGGCAGCGATCACTTACCAAGTTAAGTGACTCCAATCGATGACTGATGCCCGCTCCATAGATCGGCTTAACCTTACCTCATGGTTCAGGGAGGTCCAGGATGCTTCAATCGGGCAGCGATCACTTACCAAGTTAAGTGACTCTGACCAAAGATTGATGCCCGCTCCATGGATCGGCCTAACCTTACCTCATGTTTCATGGAGGTCCAGGATGCTTCAGTCGAGCAGCGATCACTTACCGAGTTAAGTGACTCCAATCGATGACTGATGCCTGCTCTATGGATCATCTCAATCTTAACCTTATCCCAAAAGTTGGAGGGAGTCCAGGGCACCTCAGTCGGGTAGCGATCACTCACTGAGTTAAGTGACTCCGATCGATGACTGATGTTTGCTTTGTGAATCGATGCAACCTTTCCCCACACCCAAACTTTGCGGGAGACCGCACAGCAAAATGATGCGACAATCAAATTTTTTTTCCATAGAAAAAGTAACTTCTCCTTAGCAGAGATCAACATTCAATGAACTCTACAATGTCAAATTAGTCAACAGGAGAAGAAGAACGTTGGATTAAAACGACCTCTTCAAGGCATGAGGCATCCAATGGAATCTTCAATAACAGAACTGATTGACAAAGCAAATAAACATTGATTTACAAAATTACTTCCCATAGAGAAGACTAGAGGACCTCTTAAGCAGGGGCATAAATACCTAGAGCTTCTCCAAGAAGAAGCAGAAGGTTAGTCACAACTACGAATCTCTTAAATATGAATAATCGTACAATACCATGAAAGTCAGCACTTGAAATCCACAGTTGAATTATGTCGGCTAGTGATTTTAAGTGTCAACATGAATCCAAGTTACAATGTCGTGTTATCGGAGACAATATTCAACGGATTTTAAATGACTCTGTGAAAACACTCCATTCAATTAAAACTCGTCGCACCTAAATGTTTAACCAAATAATCTGTTGGTTACTTGGGCAGTCAATAAAAAAATATTAGCCCAGGAATATGCAATGTTTTTGTTATCGTAAAACAAGTTGTAAAAGTGAAAAGTAGCCCGAGCAAAAACTGAGGCAATCAAACCCTAGCGCAGCATTGTCAAACAAGAGAGTTTGAAGTTCAAAGCCAAAAGATCGCCACAGCAAATATCTTTCGGTCTTAGCATAAAAGCTTAAAGTACAGCAGGCAAAATACAGTTCCACCACCACATCGCAAATCCAGCATAGGGACTTCAGACACAAAATATCGTAAGAGAGTAAAGCGAGGACCGACACTCACATATACAACCGGTCTATAGCATAAGCGCATGAAAGATAAATAGCAAAAGTCAAACGTGAGAACTTCTTCTTTTCATCATTCCCCACCTTGAGCAGAAGGAGAAGTACCAGTCGTTTCTGCCTTGCCCCTAGGACTTGATAATTCAGTAATGATCTCATCCTGAGACTTAAGAGCCTGAATAAGCATGGCTTTGTCCTTCTCCAGAGTGGTGATGAGTTCAATATTCTCCATATTCATCCTTTGGAGCTCACAAGCAAAGGTGCTCCAGGCTCCTAATTTGCGCACATGGTATTGACCAATTTCCTCGAGGTACTTTTCCATCCAAGTCCTAATAGCATCAAGTTGTGTCAACGAGTGATTCTTTAGAATATCCAAGTCTTCCGGGACTGTTCGCTTGTCGGACAGATAAATATCCAAATCAAATTGATCAAAGTTCACTCCTTGAAGGCACCTGCCTTCGAAGTGATCAGCAAGCACAAAGGTGTGCGGGTTGGAAGCGTAATTAGTCCTGTCTATATTAGCCTTTAGCTCAGCTAAAGAGGGAGCAGCAGGAGTAGTTTGAATTTATAACATCGAAAGTTTTTCCAACCTATGGTGCTTGCGAGATGTGTCCTTGCTCGAGGTTCCTTCATTTCTTTTAGACATACCACACAATGTGACGCCCTGAACTTCCCTGTTAAGGAAAGAATGGATTGCTTTAGGACAAGACAAATCAGAACACAAAAAGAAGAACATTTCATTGTTTATTACAACAATTCCATCGGAATACAAGAATATAATAGAGTGCGAATAAATCATATACATTTGATCAATATTAGAGATTTAAATTACATTTAAATACAAAGTAGCAGAAAAACAATACAAAACACCACTGAAAGTAATACATGGATACATAACTTTCTGAATATCGCTTCAACTGTAAATCAGGATCTTGTGAATATAAATCTGCAAAACAAAAACTACTAGCTGCCCATATGGAAAATAAGGACACCCAGAGTTTAGGTTAAAACAATAAACTCCAGGTCAGTCATGTGACTAGTGTGAGAACTAAAACAGTTATTTAAAACTTTACTTTAAAATAAGGTAAATCAAGGGACTATGCCGTATAACACGGAACGGGTTTCCTCCCAAGAATACCAGTGCATAAAACAAAACTGCGCAATGCTTTTTGGAAAAATGAAGCTATTATAAGACCCATGTCCCATCACACAATGTAACGCAAGTCGGAGGATAAGGTTTTCCCTTATAATAGCCTAACATGCTTGGTACATTTAAAACAAATCAATTGATACTATTATAAGTGCAAAGTGTATAAAACAACTTCAAATATAAATGTATCAATCATAGGTGGCATGGGTACCATCTATCATGTCGCCAATACTAGGCTCTACAATCAAAACCGAAATGTCACGTATTGGGAATTAGATTTCCGTCATGAGTCAAGGCAAGGGATGTACTCCTCGCTAGCTTCGAGACACTCTAGCAAATGCCTCAGGATCTCCCGTAGTAGACCCTTGGATCCTCCAATGCTGGTCCACACTTACGTTAGTGAATTGGCAATTCCTGAACACACGTTTCCCTGTCCTATAGGACCTATATCCATCGGCACCTGCAGTAGCCGATATATCTGAGGCGCCTTGCAATCCAACAAGCACATAGGTAAAATAACAACAATGTTAGGGCTAGTAAAACACTGACACCGCCCATAGCTTGAAAGAAACGTCATGTCCTCCTTGGGTCCATTATACCGTTTTTAACTCATACCGTGGTGTAAGGCCCGCGAATTAACGCTATACACAAAATGGTGCTATATTAAAGCCATGCTTCGATCATCAACCACAAGACTCTGCTTTTCAACATAAGCTTGATCACTACATCTCCGCATACCACACAAGCAACTCATGCCATGCGATTGATATCTATCGATATATAACCTCTTAGCTCGTACGTCTCAGAGAAGGGCATTAAGCAAGAGAATAAATTCTCCGCTGCCAAACAGATATATATTTAATGGAAATCAATCAACACAGAATAAAATCCAATGTCAGACACTCATCCATTTACAAGTTCGTTCTGGGTCTGAACGAAACCGGAGGCACCTTATTCCTTGTCCCATATGTCCAATACAGGAGAGAGGCCCTCACATATCCGTCGATCTCCAAGTACGTCTGGACTATCACCACTTATTACCTTATCTTGGGTGTACAGCCCAATCAAGACATCAGTAATCATCCAAATGATGTGAATACCTCTGTTCTTCAACCACCCTCTTCATCGTTGACATATCGTCGAATCAGTTATTCAGAATGGGTATAAACCCGTCGTTTCCGAATAACTCACGTATATAATAAACAAGTGTTATAAAAACACAACATATGCCTCATTCCAATTCTGAATATTCTTTTATTCAAATATTCACATCTTTAGGGATTTATTTCCATTAATTTTATCAAAGATAAATTCTTTAAATTTATTCTTTAATCTTCCTTTGGATATCATTTCAAACCTTGTTAAGGTTTTCCAAACTAGTCGGTATTAACGCAACTTACCAAAGTAATCATTTATTTAAGTCCCCAATCCTAACCTATCCATCCCATGGAGCAAAAATGATCATACTCCATATCTAACACCACAGTGTTATCGGTAAATTTAACTACCATTTCCCATTCAAATCTAATTAAAGATTTAACTACCGCTAGGAGAAAAACTAGCGATACTCCATTCTCGATCATTTCCCAAATTTGATAATTTAAATTATCAATTCCCATTTCAATCTAATTAAAGGTTCATTTAAACTCCACTTAGTTTTAATCTTCCCAAAAATCAATATTAATGATTATTTAACTTTGGAAACACAAACATGCCGCATCGAAAATTTACACCGTACCATTGATTTCTGCCGATATATAACCTCTAAGCTCGTACGTCTCAGAGAACGGTATTAAGCAAGAGAGTAAATTCTCCATCACCGAACAGATGTATATTTAGCAGAGATCAACCATACAGCTCGAAATACAATGTAGACATGTAATCATGTCATTAACTGGGTTAAAAAACTAATGTCATTCGAAACACAATTCACGATAAACCCAAACCACAGTCCATTAATTATGGAATCTTCAAGGAAAAACAAATCAATATATAATCAATATCAATTTTCGTATCCGACTATTAATATAAAT
Organism: Allium sativum; assembly: GCA_030737875.1. Taxonomy (NCBI): domain Eukaryota; kingdom Viridiplantae; phylum Streptophyta; class Magnoliopsida; order Asparagales; family Amaryllidaceae; genus Allium; species Allium sativum. Next base: position 6,716,667 of record CM060919.1, on the reverse strand, counting down.
GGAATAACGACAAATCCTTTAAATTCCATATGTATTAACATTCTTCCTCCACAGAAGTTCACTTCGATTATTATCAAATCGAATTCCATTCAATTCCAATTTAATATATTAAATTGGGAAACTTTACTTTGGAAAATTCTCGTTAAATCTCAATAAAAAGATATATAAATTCCAAATCACATTTCACTGTAAATCGGGTAAAAAAACGAATGTCTTTGAAAACATAGTTCACAATAAACCCAATTCACATTCCATTAATTATCGGGTTAAAGAACAAGTGTTATTTAAAACACCATTCACAAGAAACCCAAAAATCAATTCCAATTCAATTCCAAATTAATATTAATTAATTGGTATACTTCATTAAATCTAAATAAAAAGATTTAATCTTTTCTCAACTGGGTTTAAGATGAAGACACCATTCACGACAAACTCAAATCCCATTTGATATTAAATACAATGCTCTGAATAGAAAATATATCGGCTTATATTCAATATCAAATTCTGAAATCAACAAATATCGTATTGGAATAATGATATATATATATCTTCCAAATTCCTCCACGATATCCGTATAATCACGGAATCCAATATCAAAATATTCCGAAGATAATTTCGATTCAAATCCATTCCAATTCATATATTGGAAATTCTGGTTATTTTTGAAACCATTTCAAACCCAATTTATTTATTTTAAAAATATTGGATTTTTAACTCTAGTTCATAACTAGTTCATTTGATAAAAGTATATTTTTATCTTTTCAAATATGGAATTTTTCATCCCAATTCTTTCCAAATCATTTATTATGATTTTACACAAATTATTGATATTTTTAATAATTTTATCAAGGCCCGTACAGTTGATTTCCATAAACGGTCATCGAACTGCACTTACAACGACCTTTTTCAAATTTGATTTGAACATATTTCCAAATCCAACCATTATATTTCCAATCTCCTGTATTCTTTGAAAAGCACTTTTCGACATGAACCCAACGGTTCTGGTTTTAGGAGAATCCGACGGTCAGGTCTCCCATAATGTCTGTTCGAAGTCAATGGTCCAAATTCGCGAACTACCGCAGCGCGACGCATTCTATTCAGGCCATTATATAATATATATATATATTATTATATTTCATCGATTTCCAGTTAAAAAGTATTTTATAAATCGTTTTAAATTCATTTTCAAAACGATTTCAACTTCATATTCAATTTCAAATCAAAATTGAATATTCCATATCATCGATATATAAATGATAGTATTTTCAAAACATTAGGTAGTGTTTGGTTTACCATTTTAAGTTTTGGGTTTTCGTCCATTCAAAAATGTGCACAACGCATGCAAATCATGGAAAACAACAATTTTAGAAAACAAAGTTAACACACAAAATAAAAAACAACTTTTATCCATTTTTCATGTTTTGATAAATGAGAGAAATATGGAGACCAAATCCTCATTTCATGATTGCTACATCCCCTCCGCGGTCCCCTCCATCTTGCTTTCATTCTACCATTCCTCCTCCTACACCTTTAAAGTTTTGTAATTAATTTTGAAAACTAAAAACCCAAAACTCATTTTTAACCAAACACACCCTTAGATTTTGAAATCACTTCCTTTTCGATATTCATTATAAAAATGAATAAAATCGATATAAATATCGTTCACGTCAAAGTCAAAATGGCGTTAATCTAATCAACACGCCTTTATATATTTAAATACATTCCTGCCCATCCCAAATCGGACATCAAAATCATATTTTGCTTTTTTTGTACTGAATATTATTTTAAAATATTCATTATTTTAAAATATTCGTTATTTTAAAATATTCGTTATTTTATAATATTCGTTCTTCCTGAACTGGAATCAGACACAGTCAATTGCCATATAATGTGACTTATATGGATTTCATACACACAGGTATACAACAATAATCAAACACAGTCAACCATCATCCAGAGTGCATTCTACACTGCATAAGCATTAAATATAAATATTTAACGCTTACAACAGCCTGTAGACCCATCGATTGACATACAACTAAATATTGGGATTAGTGTATGTCCAATATCATCCTAACACCCGTGTGGGGTTTCAATCAACAAATAATGAATTTTATTTGTGCAGTTGGGCGATGTGTAAAATTTATCGTCCTAATCAATATTAGTCAAATGTGTATACATAAACAAATTGTCCGATTTGTTTATGAATATTTATTTTATTCATATATACGTTAAAAATTATATTTTTAACTATAAAATATTTTATTCCATTCCACATCACACCATCAATTTTGACAACACAATCAAATCAAACAAGTCGTCCATGGTTTGTGGACGACGGGTGTCGGGTGCTGCTAAGCACCGTTTGCATCCTAGTATATATTTTAACTAGAAAATATATTAAAGTGGGAAGTTCTCACCTTTGGGATCCACTCCGCCATTCTATAACGGACGATGGTTTGGATTCTGTTCAAAATTCCAACGCAATCTTCTTCACGCTGTTCACAGTAAAAATCACATTTTTATTTCAATTCTAAAAATTATATTTTTTTACTTCAAAACCATGTGTAAAAATCACATCTTTAACACGCTGTTTACATTACAAAGATAATATTTTTATTTCGATTTTCATACAATAAAAGTCATATTTTTATTATCTCTACAATATAAAAATCATATTTTTATTCTCTCTATAATATAAAAACCATAATTTTATTCTGTGATGTCTACATAAAACTCACTTCTTTCCTTCTAACTAAAATTCAAATCTTTTTATAATAAAAAATCCAACCTTTTGTTAACATGAATATATAAAAAAAAATCATACCTTTTCATAATAAAAAATCGTATTTTTCATGATTAAAAATCGCATCATTTCATGTATAAAAATCATAACTCTTCATAATCATGAAGATCATATTTTTATAATCACAAAAGTTGTATTTTTCTAATCTAAAAATGAAAATCAGGGACTTACATTGAATTTAGGGCTTCGGTCAAAGGGGATGCTCACTGTTGAACGCCGGTAGGGAGGGGTGGCATCGGAGTTTGCTAAGGGGTCGGAGTGGAGTGGTTGGCCGTTGGCGGGCCCACATTAGCGAGTCCGGGCGGATTTAGGAGAGGGCTGTGGTTTTTTGGGGTTTGGGGTGTCTCGATTTGGGCATTGGAGAGGAGGGGAGAGATGAGAGAAAGGGAAGGGGAGGTGGTGGAGCGATGGCTGGCGCTGGGTGTGGCCAGCGCCTGGAGCGGCGATCCCCCCTCCGCTGCTTTTTTTCCTTTTTTTTAATATTCTTTGAATGAATCAGGTTTGTTTGCGAAGGAAAGGAGAAAGGGGGCTTTGACGGGGAGAAAGGGTGGAACCCCCTTTTTATTTAATTAAATTTTATAATTAATTATCCACTAAAAGTAACTTTTTAATTTGAACTCCAAACAAGACCCACCGACTGTCGCCCCTAGCTAATTACTCCCATTCCGAGCACAATGGGATTCGTCCGGTAAGCCGATTTGACTATTACGATCAATTTTCGTCAAAATTAAAATATAAATTAATATAACATTCAAAATTGATTTCAACGTACATTTTAATTTACCGGGACCACATAGTAACTCGAAAAATTCCATAAAAATAAATCTGCCTATGCTTTGAAGATACGGTCCTGACAAAACTAATTTTGTCGAATTTGGAGACACTTAGAAAAATGGCCAATTTCTGTTTTATCCAAATTGACTAAAACTACAAAAACACTTTTTCTTTTTCAATGCTCACATATTGATTCCAAAAATTATGAAAATTGGAATCAAGCAATAACTTGACATCTCGGATCCAACAAAAGTGGTTTCATCGAAAACGGAGGTCGTTTGCAAAATCGCTATTTTTAAGGGCTATATTTCCATAGCGACTATTCTAAATTTTCAATAGGGCATAAATTTTTATTCCCGCTGTGAAATTTCAATTGTTCAGATTCGTTGGAAAGATATTTTCAAATAGATTCTAATATTTTTGGTTTCGTTAAAATCCGGTTTGTTTTGAATCCTGTACATTCAATTGAAATTTGAAATCGAAATTTCGAACTACCGTGCCATTTTCCAATTCCTTTTATAATTAAAAATAAATATTTATATTTTAATGTCGATTCAAATAAATATATACGTTCTAATTTTTTTCAAAATAAATTTCTAGTCGTTATTATTTAAAATAAATCATTTTAAATGTTCGAAATTCACTAAAATTGCTAAAACAAAAATTTTAAATTGGTTCTGACTTTCCAGGTTGTTATAATCTCCCCCATTTAAAATCTTTTCATTCTCAAAAAGAAACGGAGCTGAAAGTTGTTTTACTAATCAACTCAACTTTCATTCTGGCTTTCATTCTTCAACTTTTCAGTTTCTAAGAATTTTCCAATTCTTCAAAAATTTGGCTAACACCCTAAATTTTTGAAAAATTTCGCCACGACCTCCTTTGTACGGGAGCACCAGGAAATCCCCAAACCACCACACAGGCCCTCTTATCTCAAAAAGAAAAAGAAAAAGCCAAGCGTCTAGCCAATCGGCTCATAAAATCATCCAAACCCAAAAATTAGTAAACATGTACCTATTTGTCGGGCATACAATTTTATTCCTCTTCTCTAGCCTCCTTGCTATGACCTGTTCAATGTGTGTACATGTGGTTGGATCTAGATTAACCCTAAAGGGGGGTGAAAAGGGTTAATTACAATTTTTGCTAATTTCAAATATTACGGGATAATAAACAAATCATAGATAATAGTAGAAATAGAAATGCAGAAAGTAAATGACACAAGATATACCCAGCTTCGGCAAAATCCTGCCTACTGTTGCATTCCTAAGGTTTCTACTAGGTGATAGAACAGATCCTGCATACAAGACCATGTACACTCGCAATCCCTTCTCCTATTCTAACCCTACGCTCAAAACCCTAGACTGGTCTATGTCCACTAGACCAGATTTTCCCCTAGTTTTACAGACACTGGTAAACTGCCAGCTAACTCCTAACTGGATCTCCTAGTTTTTTACAAAGACTATAAAAAAACTATTCGGATTTGTTTACAACTCAAATTGAAACAACACAAAAATAAAAACAATTAAAACTAAAATAATCAAGAAAACCCTAGGATTTGAAATAAAGGGGTCATCCCCTTTAACAATTCAAATAAGCCCGGCCCATTCTCTCTTCCTCTGGAAACAAAAATGGCGGTCGTCTTAGAGGAAAAATTAGCGTTTTCTCGTGTTGCTCAACAAATCGCGATGTTTGATGAGATGTTGTGGTTTCTCTGATTACTTCGATGCTTGTTCTGATCGACGATTTGGCTTCTGCTCTTTCTCACGATCGAAAACCTAAAACTTGTGAGTTATTCGAATTTAAATCTTTGCTTGATATTGTGATGCTTGGTTTCCATAGTTAATTGCCTGTGACGTATTGGTGTTTACATAGGATTATAGATTCCTTTAATTGCTCTGATTTCCTCGTTTGACTTCGATTGATTTGGCCCTAAATTGTTCGGTTTCCATTTTTTAAACATTGAATGAATTTGAGTTTTTCCTGGCCTTTTAAAAAACAAATCATCCTTTTTTTTTGAAATTAAAACCTTTGGTTTTGATTAAATCGATTCAAAAACACATTCCCCTTATTGAAATGTTGCCTTTAAATTCCTTGCGTGATACTAGTAAAATTTGTCATTGTCAAAAATGCATGACGAATTGTTTTTCTTGCCAAATATTATTTGCCATTTCTGGAATCCCATGCACTGAATTGTTTTTCAAATCTGGAAATACACTTGATCAATTTTCTAGAAGACCAATTGTGATATTTGATTGTTGATTTCTTGCCAAGTCTGGTTTTTGAACTTATTGCCGAATTGCTTTGAATTGAACATTGATTGATTTCAAAAAGCACCACTTGATTTCTTGCCAAATAATAAAAAATTGCTTTCCCATATTTAAATCAGTGTCTCCACTTGCAGGATTTAATCTCAAACTAAATTGCATCTTTCTGGAAACACATTAATCTTGTATTCGAGTTTTTCACCACCATACTGATTTGTTGGCACTTGCATTTGCTAGTGGCTTCATCATTTTGTAATATCCTACATCATTCATCTTTGCTGCTTCATGCACCATACTTGAGTTTGTTTTTGGCAAATATAGACTGCACTGAATATGTGAACAATTCTGATTTGAATTGCATATGTATTTGTTGTCCATAATGCTGCTTACTTTGATCATATATGAACTGATGCTCGACTTTGTCGAATTGAAGGCTGTACACACATGTTCCATTCATGCTCATAATGCCTATCCATGCTGCGTTGTTGTTATGATGTGTACACATGCATACTTGCATCACTTTGAACTGTCCTTGCACAAAATAAAAGTTGGTGCCATCATGAATTACTCTGATTTTCATTTACATATTGCTGACACCCATGTTATAACTGATCTGCCTTGTATTTGAGACTGCTGAAAATCCACTTGTGCACACACATGACTTGCCTGCATTGTCCGATACATGTTCATGTATACATGTATGAACTTGTTGCATATTCACCTTGCTATCTGATCCATTTTTGCGCATGTTGTATTGAGAAAAATGAAACTTGATTCACTTGATCACCTTGGTTGCATTGGTCTGGACATACTTGAAAACAGCTTTGATTTTTGTGTTGTCTGCACCATTGCTAGACTGAAACATATTTTGTTGCATCACCATTTGCTTGTCCATTTCTACATGTACTTGTCTTCACTGTTTTTGCGGAAAAATGTATTCTCACATTGTTTGGGCTGATCTGTCATTGTTATCACCTGTTCTTGCCTGATACATGCTTGAGTATTGTTGCTTAGCTTCATTACATGTTGCATTCATTTTTGCTCGGCCATGCTTGTATTTGAAGTTGCATACTTGTTTGGGTTGTGTTTGACCTTTCTGGCTTGACTATGAACTGTGCACTAAGTCGAGAAGGTCCATGTGGCTACTCCTCAGTTGCAAACTGATTGGCGAGGTAGTGCACACGTGTATATTTATACACATGTGTATATGTAGCCATAAGAAGAGATTTCCTGTCCCTGCATTGATATATATATATATATATATTGCCTGCCTTGTGATATTTACAGCGTATCACCGTGAATATCACAAGCTATCTAGACACAGTCGGATAAATCAGATCGAGTCAGAAAAATGATGAGAAACACACCGAAATTTTGAGGCAAATAAATTTTCAAAATAAAAATTATATTCGCATGTGTTTAGTATTATTTCTATTGCAGTGTGCTGTGTGTTTGTTTCATGTGATAGGTATGAAGACTGGAATTGACGGAGGACTGTGAAGACAGAAGACTAAAAATAAGAAGAGTGTCAGTGTGTCTGTGTAAATGTATACGAATCTGTGTAAATGAAATTGTACATATGAATTGTATAGAGTGATGAGTGATGTAGTGAAGAGCTGTTTATATATGTATATATATGAATTGTACCGATGTTTGTAATAAAAAAATTTGTCTATCATATTCTGTTTATATACAAGTACAATATGAAGTGAATGTTTGAATAGTGGAGTTATAAATAGTTGTACTATTTGAGTGTTTTAAATATAATATTATATTTAAATACAATACAGTATGAATATATGAATGTCTGTACAATCATATTCTATTTAAATATAAATATTATATTCATGTCTGTGATGTGTATATAGAACAGTACAGTAACAAACACATTTATAATGAAAACATATTCGGTTGTTATCATCAAACAAAAATCATATAATTGTGTATAGAACACGGTTATAAGCAACAATCTCCCCCTTTTGATGATGACAAACAAATATGAAGATTTTGAATATAATAAATATGTTTGACTATGAAACTCCCCTATTTATTAGCTCCCCCTACAATAGACAACTCCCCCTATAACTGTGCATGAGTGAAATAAACTGAATAATAGTGAATTTTCAAATTTTAAATTATTTATAAAATATTCACTCATAAATCAAAATCTCAACCTATTCTCCCCCTTTTGTTATCATCAAAAGGATTCAGAATTTAAAATATAGATGAAAGATGACTAAAAATATAATTTCAACTTAAGAGGAAGAACATTCATCATAAATCTCAATCAGTCAAACAAAAATCATAATATTCTGAGAACTAGTGGCATATTTCACATTGTAGAGTGATGAAGGATTTACGATTAATTTTATAAAAATAAGGAGAGTTACATAAATATGAATTTCAATTATTTTCAAAAGATTTTATAAAAATGAAGTCCAAAAAACAGTGACGATTTGGACTATAATTAATAATTCAATTTAAGTGACAAAATCGAATAATCTCAAATCCCAATAGCTATCAATCAACAAATCATAATACGCCATAATATTTCAATACATTTCATAGATTAGAATATGGATTGATAGGCTGGTTTTTAAACACCAAGGAGAATTTCATATTAATTTCAATTTATAGTACATTTTTTTATTATTATTTAAGAGCACACTGACCACGCATAACCAGATCTTGGATTTTTAAATGAGGTCAGTCGCAGCTTAAATTATAAGTTGTCTCATAACTATGCATAACCAGAGCTTGGATTTTTAAATGAGGTTTAAGACACACTTATGTATTAATTATATATTTTATCATTTTCAGCTTTAAATAGAAAACTCCTTGGTATATACAACCAATATGAATGATAGAAATGTGGTAGGTACAGAAATGAACTGTGAAATAAATTTCTAAATTAATTATATTATGAAATATGACCAACTGTACCAGGATCATTGAAAATTCTCAATTTCACTAATTCTGAATAATAACACCGTCACATTTCCATCACGAATATTTCCACTATTTATTCAAAAAGAATTTTATAAAATATTTAACTCTCCACATTAATATAAAAAACATGATGTATGTCAGAATGAGGATAGATAAAGGAGATGGTCGTGAAATAAATGCCAATTCAAAGATATTATAATAAATGTTTAACCATCATGAAAATCTAAATAAAATCTCATCCTGTTGTGATATATACTGCAGTCACGATTCATCACAATTTCAAAATCCGATAATAATTTTGATGAATTATAAATACAGTTCAATTTGGATATTGATTTCGATTTCTGAATGAATAATCAAAAAATAATTTTGAAATTGAAAATCAATTACAAGAGGGATATGAAAAACTAAACATTCCAAGAGGGATAAATTTGTACAAGGCAAAAAGAGTGTGTGGATCTATTCAAGATGAAGATTAGAATCTAAGTACAGATGAGTGAGACAAATATAAGGCACTTCTGATACCACTTGGTGTCTCTGTTAATGAGGATTTAAAAATGACAATGGAGACGAACAAAGACATCTCAAGCAACAGAATCATAGTTACACAACCTAAGCAGACACAGTTAGCAAAACAAGCAATTTTACATCCATCTATCAGGACATGGTAAACCTTTGATACCAAATAAAGCAGTCATCATAAATATTTACAAATCAATTTCTTTTAATCGGAGCAGCAGATGATTTCAAAACAAACATTTTTCAAAACAGTATCAGAGTAGTACAAGAAAACAGTTTCAAAGCAAACTTGTCAGGATTATGGTCACATAAGATGATTCATGATCCAATGAAAAAGATACCGTTTATTTGAAATCATTTGAGGAAAATGAAACTCTCAAGATTCAGTGAATTAATCACACCAGAATTTTAATTTCAGATTCAAGATATGTGTGAGATTCAATAAATCAATAACTTCAAATGATTTTAAATAAACAAATATTTAAATCAAATAACCATGAAGTAATAAAGAGTTTCACTCCCGATTTTTTATAGAATTTTTCCAAATTATTTCTGACAAGCCCAAAGAATTTTGTAGAATTTTTACATCAAGTTTGAAGGAAAATTCATGATCTAAAATAGTGGTTTATTCAAAATAACTTGAAATAAATGTAATTCTTGAGATACAATGAATCAATCACACAGGATTAATAATTTTAGATCTGAGAGGTGTGTGAGATTCAACATATAAGAAATTTCAAATGTTCTCAAACAAACAAAAATCTGAACCAGATGATCATGAATAACAGTGAATATCAAGGTATAAGCAATGATTAAAAAAATATCCAAACCAATCTGAAAATCAATGAAATTATCACGACAGATAAATATTTGTGTGCTGTAATGAGTATATTACTTTAAGCTTTTCAAAAAGAATTAGTGAAAACTCAAAACAACAGATATATGTGAAATTTCACTAAATATTCAGATCTTCAAAAATTTAGAATTTAAACTAACAGTGTTCAAGATATGATATGAATGCTTCAACACTGTTAGAAATTCAGAAAATAAGCTTTAAAACAATTGCAAAAATATTTACAAATTTGAATTCAAGGTCTGGAAATTATTAAACATTAGAGTTTTATTCAAAAGAAGCAAATTTCCATAAAAAACATGACTTCTGCTATTGGAAGTTAACGAAGCCCAAGAAGTTAAAAAAAATATGGCAGTGACAAATCAAAAAACAAAAAGAAAAGAAGAAGAGGTAGAAGGAGAAATAAACAAAAAAAATAAAAGCATAGAATATTTACAAAGGTGAGTTTAGAGATCATACCAGAATCCCATGTAAATAAGAATCTCTAACTCAATAGGCTTGGCCAAGGAACTTCAAATGACTCAATGAGATGAGGCAGTTTGATTTCAGATTCTCTTTAGCAAAGCAGTTCCTCAGCTACCTTCGGTACCTAACTGTTAAGAGGATTGAGTGGTCTAACGAAAGTAGTAAAACCACTCACAGTTTTGTTCACATCTTTTGGTACCCAAATCTGTTTGTATAACAATCCGTTAGAATCAACTAGAGTACCCTTTGGAACCCAAATTCGTTTAGTTTTTCAACAAAATCATTTTATTTCCTTTTGGGATCCACAACTGTTCAACTAAATTGTTATCAAACCAATTCTTGTCTTGTTTGTGATTTAAAAACCTTTTGGAATTTTCAAAATTCAAATTTTCAGAAAGATCCTTTTTGAAGCACCTTAAAGGTAAATCACAAGAATTCAATTTTTCAAAATCATTTGTTTTCCCAAAACCGAGACCATTCCCATTACTAGAAGAAACTTGATTTTTCAACAGCATATTCAAAGATTTTTCTCCAGTAGAAAAATGTTTCAAATTCAACTCAAGACTATTGATTTTTGATTTCAAAAAATCATTCTCAATTAGAAGCTTCTCAGTTTTGATTTTAGACTCAGCAATTTCAGTATCAAACTGTTTTTGTTTTTCAATCTCAAAAATCTTGAAATCCTTAATTTCATTTTCAAGCACTTTTAAAATCAAATCCGTTTTTAACAAACTTTGTTTTTCAGCAATATCATGTTTGGAATTTTTGGTATCCTTAAAATTTATAAATTCCTTTTGTAAACATTTGTTTGCATCTTTCAGCTCAATCTCAATATCGTTTAAAATTAAAATTTCTTCTTTAAGCCTTTGAATGTTATTATTGAGATGAGCGAGATCTGTTTTTAATTTCAAACAATTTTTACAACATGAATTTTCAAATTTCATGACATTTTCAAATTTTAATTCCAAACAATGATTTTTGCTATTCAACTCAAGATTCTTAGATTTCAAAGATTTATTTTTCAGTTGGAGTTTATCAACAGATTTGGTTAAATCAGCACAAAAATAAACCAGATCTTCATAAGAGAAATTTTCTATTTCATTGTCTGTTGAGTCTCCATCAGCTGATCCATCTGAGTTATCTTTTGTAAAACCTGTCAATCATAGATCTGAAGTTGAGTTGTCATTTTGGAGTTTTGAGAAGTTGTGAGACTTTCCATACAGCGTGCTGAGAGTTTTCCAAATATCCTGCGCAGTTAAACAATGAGAGATAAGATTAAACTATTTAGTACTAAGATAATCAAATATAATTATCATAGCACGTGTATTGAAAGTAATATAAACACTATCAAATCCATCGATAACAACATCCCAATATTTAATATTAACAGATTTTAAATAAAATTCCATTTTGGATTTCCAGTTTAAAAAATCTGTTCCATCGAAAATAGTTGGAGATGAACTGGACTAACTCTCTATCGACTGACAACTAGGAATCACCATTACTCTAGAGTTAATAAAAATACCTGCTCTGATACCAATTGTAGTCTCCTTCTCGAGGAATTTAATCACACCCCGGTGGCCTACATTGGCACCTCAGAGACTGATTTCACGTCCTACCTCTCGACATGGACATCCACCCACGGACATGTAGGGATAAGAGTCACCACTTCGCCGTTTGATCATAGAGCGAGAACTCCCTATCATGTTGTAACCTTATACCCGCTCTGATACCAACTGTTGGATCTAGATTAACCCTAAAGGGGGGTGAATAGGGTTAATTATAATTTTTTCTAAGTTCAAATATTACGGGATAATAAAAATATCACAGATAATAGCAGAAATAGAAATGCATAAAGTAAATGACACAAGACATACCCAGCTTCGGCAAAATCCTGCCTACTGCTGCATTCCTAAGGTTTCTACTAGTTGATAGAACAGATCCCGCATACAAGACCATGTACACTCGCAATCCTTGCTTCTATTCTAACCCTACGCTCAAAACCCTAGACTGGTCTATATCCACTAGACCAGATTTTCTCCTAGTTTTAGAGACACTAGTAAACTGCCAGCTAACTCCTAACTGGATCTCCTACTTTTTTATAAAGACTAGAAAAAAACTGTTCGGATTTGTTTACAACTCAAATTGAAACAACACAAAAATAAAAACAATTAAAACTAAAACAATCAAGAAAACTCTAGGATTTGAAATAAAGGGGTCATCCCCTTTAACACTTCAAATAAGCCCGGCCCATTTGTTATTTTATTTGCCCGATTATTCTCTCTTCCTCTGGAAACAAAAATGGCAGCCGTCTTCGAAGAAAAATTAGGGTTTTCTCATGTTTCTCTCCAAATTGCGATGTTTGATGACATGTTGTGGTTTCTCTTATTACTTCGATGCTTGTTCCGATCGACGATTTGGCTTATGCTCTTTCTCACGATCGAAAATCTAAAACTTGTGAGTTATTCGAATTTAAATCTTTGCTTGAAATTGTGATGCTTGGTTTCCATAGTTAATTGCCTATGATGTACTGATGTTTACATAGGATTATAGAATCCTTTCATTGCTCTGATTTCCTCATTTGACTTCGATCTGATTTGGCCCTAAATTGTTCGGTTTCCACTTTTGAATCATTGAATGAATTTGAGTTTTTCGTGGCCTTTTGAAAAACAGATCATCCTTTTTTTTGAAATTAAAACCTTTGACTTTGATTAAATCGATTCAAAAAAACTTTCCCCTTATTGAAATGTTGCCTTGAAATTCCTTGCGTGATACTAGCAGAATTTGTCATTGTCAAAAATGCATGACGAATTATTTTTCTTGCCAAATATGATTTGCCATTTCTGGAATCGCATGCACTGAATTGTTTTTCAAATCTGGATATAACTTCAAAATGCAAATACACTTGCTAAATTTTCTGGAAGACCAATTGTGAGATTTGAATGCTGATTTCTTGCCAAGTCTGGTTTTTGAACTTATTGCTGAATTGCTTCGAATTAAACATTGATTGATTTCAAAAAGCACCACTTGATTTCTTGCCAAATAATAGAAAACTGCTTTCCCATATTTGAATCAGTGTTTCCACTTGTAGGATTTAAGCTCAAACTAGATTGCAGCTTTCTGGAAACACATTAATCTTATATTCGAGTTTCTCACCACCATACTGATTTGTTGGCACTTGCATTTGCTTCTGGCTTCATCATTTTGTAATATCCTACATCATTCATCTTTGCTACGTCATGCACCATACTTGAGTTTGTTTTTGGCAAATATAGACTGCACTGAATATGTGAACAATTCTGATTTGAATTGCATATGTATTTGTTGTCCATAATGCTGCTTACTTTGATCATATATGAACTAATGCTCAACTTTGTCAAATTTAAGGCTGTATACACATGTTCCATTCATGCTCATAATGTCTATCCATGTTGCCTTGTTGCTATGATGTGTGCACATGCATACTTGCATCACTTTGAACTGTCCTTGTACAAAATAAAAGTTGGTGCCATGATGAATCACTCTGATTTTCATTTACATATTGCTGACACCCATGTTATAACTGATCTGCCTTGTATTTGAGACTGCTGAAAATCCACTTGTGCACACACATGACTTGCTAGCATTGTCTGATACATGTTCATGTATACATGTGTAAACTTGTTGCATATTCACCTTGCTGTCTGATCCATTTTTGTGCATGTTGTATTGAGAAAATTAAAACTTGATTTATTTGATCACCTTGGCTGCATTGGTCTGGACATACTTGAAAATAGCTTTGATTTTTGTGTTGTATGCACCATTGCTCGACTGAAACATATTTTGTTGCATCACCATTTGCTTGTCCATTTCTGCATGTACTTGTCTTCACTGTTTTTGCTAAGAAATATATTCTCACATTGTTTGGGCTGATATGCCATTGTTGTCACTTGTTCTTGCCTGATACGTGCTTGAGTATTGTTGCTTAGCTTCATTACATGTTGCATTCATTTTTGCTCGGCCATGCTTGTATTTGAAGTTGCATACTTGTTTGGGTTGTGTTTGACCTTTCTGGCTTGACTATGAACTGTGCACTAAGTCGAGAAGGTCCATGTGGCTACTCCTCAGTTGCACACTGATTGGCGAGGCAGTGCACACGTGTATATTTATACGCGTGTGTATATGCAGCCATCAGAAGAGATTTTCCGTCCCTGCATTGATATATATATATATATTGTCTGCCTTGTGGCATTTACAGTGTATCACTGTGAATATCACAAGCTATCTAGACACAATCGGATAAATCAGATCGAGTCATAAAAATGATGAGAAACACACCGAAATTCTGAGGCAAATAAATTTTCAAAATAAAAATTATATTCGCATGTATTCAATATTATTTCTATTACAGTGTACTGTGTGTTTGTTTCATGTGACAGGTATGAAGACTGGACTTGACGGAGGATTGTGAAAACATAAGACTGAAAATAAGAAGAGTGTCAGTGTGTCTGTGTAAATGTATACGAATCTGTGTAAATGAAATTGTACATATGAAATGTACGGAGCGATGAGTGATGTAGTGAAGAGCTGTTTATATATATATATATATATATATATATATATGAATTGTACTGATATTTGTAATAAACAAATTTGTCTATCATATTCTGTTTATATACAAGTACAAAATGGAATGAATGTTTAAATAGTGGAGTTATAAATAGTTGTACTATTTGAGTGTTTTAAATATAATATTATATTTAAATACAATACAGTATGAATATATGAATGTTTGTACAGTCGTATTCTATTTAAATATAAATATTATATTCATGTCTGTGATGTATATATAGAACAGTACAGTAACAAACACATTTATAATGAAAATATATCATCAAACAAAAATCATATAATTGTGTATACAACACAGTTATATACAATACATGTATATGCATGCAATTTCAAGCAATTTTCAATTCAGTTCAAAATTTGATACAATTTGGTTATATGTACCGTTCTTTCACGTAATGGTTTTATTAGATAACAAATAATCATACAACACAACCATATATCAATTAGTGAATTAACGTTTCAAATTCATAATTTTGATACATACATAGAAAATCATCTTTTTGATGCCAATTCGCAACAAGTAACCCTATCTAGTTTTGGTTCTCACACTAGTCAACTGGAAATATATAGATATCTCACTTTCAAAACTCGAATATAGATACTGATGATAATGCATTAATCACCAGGATCATCTCTGGGTGACTAGAGGGTGATTTTATATCTATCCAGTATATTAAAACTTTGAATATACGTTTGCAAGCATATATGCAAAATCTTTATATATTGGATTGTCTAAATCAATTTAAAATAAATATTCAAACACTTTAAATAAGGTTTAAATTTTCAAAACAATGTTTGTTTTCATTTCGATTTTAAAAACGGCTCTCTTCAGACTCATTCTAGGATACTACTGATCCCATCTCTAACGAGTCATTCTCATTGGATATTACTAATCCAATCTCTGATGAATTCTTTCATTTGGTTCTAAAGTGTCTTGTTCTCGAGCTCTGTAAACCAAAGCTCAGATACCAAATGTGACGACCCGGACTTCCCCGTTAAGGAAAGAACTGATAGCTTTGAGGAACAAGATGAATCAGAACACAAACAGAAGAACATTTCATTGCTTATTACAAATATTCCATCAGAATGCAAGAATATAACAGAGTACGAATAAATCATATACATTTGATCAATATCAGAGATTTAAATTACATTTAAATACATACCAGCGGAAAAACAATACAAAACACCACTAAAAGTAATACACGGATACAAAGCTTTCTGAATATCGCTTTAGCTGTAAATCAAGATCCTATGAATATAAAACTGCAAAACAAAAACTACTAGCTGTCTGTGTGGAAAATAGGGGCACCCAGAGTTTAGGTTAAAGCAATAAACTCCAGGTCAGTCATGTGATTTGTGTGAGAACTAAAACAGTTATTTAAAACTTTACTTTAAAATAATGTAAATCAAGGGACCATGCCGTATAACACGGAACGGGTTTCCTCCCAAGAATACCAGTGCATAAAACCAAACTGCGCATTGCTTTTTGGAAAAATGAAGCTATTATAAGACCCAGGTCCCATCACACAATGCAACGCAAGCTGGAGGATAGTGTTTTCCCTTATAATAGCCAAACATGCTTGGTACGTTTAAAACAAATCATTTGATACTATTATAAGTGAAAAGTGTATAAAACAACTTCAAATATAAATGTATCAACCATAGGCGGCATGGGTACCATATATCATGTCGCCAATACTAGGCTCTACAATCAAAACCGAAATTTCACGTATTGGAAATTGTATTTTTGTCATGAGTCGAGGAAAGGAATGTACTCCTCGCCGGCTTCGAGACACTCTAGCAAATGCCTCAAGATCTCCAGCAGTAGACCCTTGGGTCCTCTACGGCCGGTCCACACTAACGTTAGTGGATTGGCAATTCCTAAACACACGTTTCCCGGTACTATAGGACCAATATCCATTGGCTCCAGCAGTAGCCAATATATCTGAGGCGCCTCGCAATCCAACAACCACATAGGTAAAATAACAACAATGTCAGGGCTAGTAAAACACTGACACCAACCCATAGCTAGAAAGAAACGTCATGTCCTCCTTGGGTCCCTTATCCTGTTTTTAACTCATACCGAGGTGTGAGGCCCGCGAATTAACGCTATACACAAAGCGGCGCTATATTAAAGCCATGTTTGATCATCAACCACAAGACTCTGCATTTCAACATAAGCCTTGATCACTGCATCTCCGCATGCCACACAGGCAACTCATTCCATGCGACTGATATCTAACACCACAGTGTTATCGGTAAATTTAATTACCATTTCCCATTCAAATCTAAATAAAGATTTAACTATTGCTAGTAGAAAAATGGCGATACTCCATTCTCAATCATTTCGCTAATTTGACAATTTAAAATATCAATTCCCATTTAAATCTAATTAAAGTTTCATTAGAACTCTACTTAGTTTTAATGTTACCAAAAATCAATATTAATGACTATTTAACTTTGGAAATACAAACATGCCGCATCGACAATCTACATCGTACCACATATTTCTGCCGATATATAACCTCTGAGCTCGTACGTCTCAGAGAAGGGTGTTAAGCAAGAGAATAAATTCTCCATCACCGAATAGATGTGTATTTAGCAGATATCAACCATACAGTTTGAAATACAATGTTACACATGTAATCCTGTCTTTAACTGGGTTAAAGAACTAATGTCATTTAAAACACAGTTCACAATAAACTCAAATCACATTCCATTAGTTATGGAATCTTCACGGAAAAACAAATCAATATACAATCGATATCAATTTCCGTATCTGACTAATAATATAAATTGAATAACGGCAAAGCCTTTTAAATTCCATATGTATTAACAGTCTTCCTCCACAGAAGTTCACTTCGATTATTATCAAATCGAATTCCATTCAATTCCAATTTAATATATCAAATTGGAAAACTTTACTTTGGAAAATTCCCGTTAAATCTTAATAAAAATATATATATGTATATATATATATATATATATATTCCAAATCACATTTCACTGTAAACCAGGTTAAAGAACAAATGTCGTTAAAACACAGTTCACAATAAACCCAGATCACATTCTATTAATTATCGGGTTAAAGAACATGTGTTATTTAAAACACCATTCACAATAAACCCAAAAATCAATTCCAATTTATATTAATTAATTGGTATACTTCATTAAATCTAAATAGAAAAATTTAATCTTTTCTCAACTGGGTTTAAGATGAAGACACCATTCACGACAAACCCAAATCCCATTTGATATTAAATACAAGGCTCTGAATAGAAAATATATTGGTTTATATTCAATATCAAATTCTGAAATCAACAAATATCGTATTGGAATAACGATATATATATATATATATATATATATATATATATATATATATATATCTTCCAAATTCCTCCACAATATCCGTACAATCATGGAATCCAATGTCAAAATATTCCAAAGATAATTTCGATTCAAATCCATTCCAACTCATATATTGGAAATTCTGGTTATTTTTAAAACCAATTCAAACCCAATTTATTTATTTTAAAAATATTAGATTTTTAATTCTAGTTCATAACTAGTTCATTTCGATAAAAATATATTTTTATCTTTTCAAATATGGAATTTTTCATCGTAATTTTTCCGAATCATTTATTATGATTTTGCACAAATTATTGATATTTTTAATAATTTTATCAAGGCCCGTACAATCGGTTTCCATAAATGGTCATCGAACTGCACTTACAACGACCTTTTTCAAATTAGATTTAGACATATTTCCAAATACAACTGTTAGATTTCCAGTCTCTTGTATTCATTGAAAAGCTCTTTTTGATACGAATCCAAGGTTCCGGATTTAGGGGAATCCGACGGTTGGATGTCCCGTAATGTCCGTTTGAAGTCAATGGTCGAAATTCGCGAACTGCCACGGTGCGGCGCGTCCTATTTAGGCCATTATATACATATATAATATATATTATATATATTTCATCAATTTCCAATTAAAACGTATTTTATAAATCGTTTTAAATTCGTTTTCAAAACGATTTCAACTTCATATTCAATTTCAAATCAAAATTGAATATTCCATATCATCGATATATAAATGATAGTATTTTCAAAACATTAGATTTTGAAATCACTTCCTTTTCAATATTCATTATAAAAATGAATAAAAACGATACAAATATCGTTCACGTCAAAATGGCGTTAATCTAATCAATATGGCTTTATATATTTAAATATATTCGTGTCCATCCCAAATCGGACAACAAAATCATATTTTGATTTTTTTACTAAATATTATTTTAAAATATTCATTATTTTAAAATATTCGTTATTTTAAGATATTCGTTCTTTCTGAGCCGGAATCAGACACAGTCAATTACCATATAACGTGATTTATATGGAGTTCATACACACAGTTATACAACAATAATAAACACAGTCAACCATCATCCAGAGTGCATTCTACACTACATAAGCATTAAATATAAATATTTAATGCTTAAAACAGCCTGTCAACCCATCGATTGACATACAACTAAATATTGGGATTAGTGTATGTCTAATATCATCCCAACACCCATGTGGGGTTTCAATCAACAAATAATGAATTTTATTTGTGTAGTTGGGCGATGTGTAAAATTTATCTTCCCAATCAATATCAGTCAAATGTGTGTACATAAACAAATCGTCCGATTTGTTTATGAATATTTATTTTATTCATATACATGTTAAAAATTATATTTTTAACTATTAAATATTTTATTTCATTCCACATCACACAATCAATTTTCATAACCTAATCAAATCAAACAAGTCGTCCGTGGCTTGTGGACGACGGGTGTCGGGTGCTGCTAAGCAGCATCTGCATCCTAGTATATATTTTAACTATAAAATAAATGAAAGTGAGAAGTTCTCACCTTTGGGATCCACTCCGCCATTCTTTAATGGACGATGGTTTGGATTCTGTTTAAAATTCCAACGCAATCTTCTTCACGCTGTTCATAGTAAAAATCCCATTTTTATTTCAATTCTAAAAATTATATCTTTACTCCAAAACCATATGTGTAAAAATCACATCTTTAACACGCTGTTTACATTATAAAGAGAATTTTTTTTTTGAATGTTCATATAATTAAAGTCATATTTTTATTATCTCTATAATATAAAAATCATATTTTTATTATCTCCATAACATAAAAAACATATTTTTATTATCTCTATGATATAAAAATCATATTTTTATTCTATGATGTCTACATAAAAATCACTTCTTTCCTTCTAACTAAAATTCAAATCTTTTTATAATAAAAAATCCAACCTTTTGTTAACATGAATATATAAATAAAAGAAAAGATCATAACTTTTCATAATAAAAAATCGTAACTTTTCATGATTAAAAATCGCATCTTTTCAAATCATAACTCTTCATAATCATGAAGATCATATTTTTATAATCACAAAGGTTGTATTTTTCTAATCTAAAAATTAAAATCAAAGGACTTACAATGAATTTAGGGTTTTGGTCGAAGGGGATGCGCACTGTCGAACGCCGGTAGGGAGGTGGCATCGGAGTTTGCTGAAGGGTCGGAGTGGCGTGGTTAGCCATTAGCAGGCCTACATTGGCAAGGTCTGGCGAATTTAGGAGAAAGCTGTGTTTTTTTTGGGTTTGGGGTGTCTCGATTTGGGCGTTGGAAACGAGGAGAGAGACGAGAGAAGGGGGAAGGGGAGGTAATGGCGCGATGGCCGGCGTTGGGTGTGGCGCGGCGCTTGGAGTGGCGACCCCTCTCCGTCGGTTATTTTTCCTTTTTTTATGTTCTTTGAATGAATCGGGTTTGTTTGCGAAGGAAAGGAGAAAGGTGGTTTTGACGGGGAGAAAGGGTGGATCCCCCTTTTATTTAATTAAATTTTATAATTTATTATCCACTAGAAGTAACTTTTTAATTCGAACTCCAAACGAGACCTACCTACTATCGTCCCTAGCTAATTACCCCCGTTTCGGGCATAATGGGTTATGTCCGGTAAGCCGATTCGGCTGTTATGATCAGTTTTCATCAAAATTAAAATATAATGTAATATAACGTTTAAAATTGATTTCAAAGTACATTTTAATTTACCGGGACCACATACTAACTCGAAAAATTCCAAAATAAATAAATCTGGCTATGCTTTGACGATACAGTCCTAACAAAACTAATTTCGTCTAATTTGGAGACCATTAGAAAAATGGCCATTTTCTGGTCGATCCAAATTGAGTGAAACCACCAAAACACATTTTCTTTTACCACGCTCACATATTGATTCCAAAAATTACGAAAATCGAAATCAAGCAATAATTTGACAATCCAGATCCAACAAAAGTGGCTTCGTCCAAAATGGAGGTCGTTTGCAAAATCGCTATTTTCAAGGGTTATATTTCCATAGCGACTATTCTGAATTTTCAACAAGGCATAACTTTTTATTCCCATATGAAATTTCAATTTTTCGGATTCGTTGGAAAGATATTTTCAAATAGATTCTAATATTTTTGGTTACACTAAAATCCGGTTTATTTTGAATCTAGCACATTCATTTGAAATTTGAAATCGAAATTTCAAACTACCGCGCCATTTTCCAATTCCTTTTATAATTAAAAATAAATATTTATATTCTAACGTCGATTCAAATAAATATATATGTTCTAATTCTGTTCAAAATAAATTTCTAGTTGTTATTGTTTAGAATAAATGATTTTAAATATTCAAAATTCACTAAAATTGCTAAAATAAAAAATTTAAATTGGTTTTTATTTTTTGGGTTGTTACTCACAAATAGCAATGATAAGAAGTGAATGAAAAACCAGGAAGCAGCTTATTCAAAATGTTTTAGATAGATCCTACCAACCTTAATATTTTGGGTCGTTCTGTATGGTATCGGGTTCTTGGTCGTTCTATACAACCAAGAAACTTTAGGCCACTATAACAGTCTGATTCCTCATGAAGTCTTTTTACTTCAAGTTTTTTTGGGTTGAAAAATGACCCAAAACTTCAAGGGTTGAGCGACCTAAAAGTGAGGACTGAAGTAATGACCTAAGGCCTTGAGTTGTCATAACGATCTAAGGTAGGATCGCAGTCTAAAACCTGGAAGTGGTTGCTATAGGATCTAAACTAACCCTAAGGGGGGGTGAATAGAGTTTATCATAGTTTTTCACAGAGTAACTAAATAAAATCAGCACAGATAATAATCAGAATAAATGCGGAAAATAAATAACACACAGATATACCAAGCTTCGGTAAAACCATGCCTACGGCTGCATTCCCCAAGGTTTCTACTAGGAGTTAAAACAATCCCTATGCTTACAATCCCCTGTAAACTCGCGACACTCGCACCCAACTGTTCTTAACCCTACGCTCAAAACCCTTCCCTGGTCTCTATCTCTGAAACCAGATTTCCCAGAATTACAAATCTGTAATTCGTCTCCCTTAGATTTTACAGATCTAGAAACTGATTGATGGTTTATAAACTGAAAAAGAATTCAAAATAAATAAAACAAACAAAACAAAAACCATAGTTAAAAAAAGAATTAAAAAAATCCCTTTTCTCTAGTTAGAACTTGGCCGACCACTTCAAAATGATGCACCCTTTTGTTATTCGGTTCAACCCTTCTCTTTTCCTCTGAGAATTAAAAATGGCGGCGGCGGATTTCCAATTTAGGGTTTCATATGAAATCCCAAATCAATTTTGATTGCTTGAGCTGCTGGAACGATGTAATCTCCGATGATCTTCAACTGATGTTGTTCTCTAGATCTTGGAATTCCTTACTTCGGCTCTTGATCGAAAAAACAAAGGTGAGTGAATTTATTTGAATAGATCTCTGTTCTTAAATTTGTGTTCTGGATTTTCGATTGCCCCCAATTTTGCCTGTGATGAAGCACGTGTATTTAAAGGTTTTTTAAACCCTAGAATCTCTGATTCTAGTTACTTTGTTCCCCCTTGAATTGTTCTTGCGTTATACGTTGGGATATTGCGGATTTTGCTTTGGTTACAGTTTTGTAATTTGGGGTTTGAAACTTCAACCTGTTCTGGAACTTTTGATAATGAGATTACTTGAATTTTTACTTGGCCCGTACGCTTCTAGAACTTTGAATTAGTCTTTGATCCTTTTAAGAACTGAACACATGTTATACTTGACCTGAATCTCGACTTTGAACTGATGCACATGATTTAACTTAACCAGTTTTGATTTCTTGCTTTCTATGTAATGTTGAAAGCCCTTTGATCATTCTTGTCTAGTGTGAATTGAGTATTGCCATAAAAAAAAAAACAGTACACTATTTTTTTCCTTCATTTTTTTCTTAAAATTGGTTTTCTGGAAACATTAACTTGCCAATTTTGTCCTACTACCATTTTTTGCTTATGCATATGTTAGTTGTTGCTTATTGGCAAGTGATAAAGTTTGTAACCATGTTGTTCCTGTTCAAATGCTAAGTTATTGTGTTTGTGTCATTCCTGGCTAGTTGATGTTCATATACCCTGTTACTTTTGGTCTACACTCGAATTTGCTTTTCCATTTGTAGTCCTTGGTTTGTATTGGTGCACCACTATGTATGTTTGTATCTTGCTGTTGTATTGAACCGCTGCTAAAGTTTTAACAATCCCTATTTGAAATGGTACTAGGCTTTGCATTTTGTTTTTGCACTTGAAGTTGAGTATTCACAATTTTTGTTGCTTGTTTGGCCGATGCTTGCATTTACTTGCTTCAGGACTGATAAGAATACTTTGTCTTGTCTCATATTCTTTAAACTGCTTTGTGCATGTCCCACCATGTAATTACTATGGCTTGACTCCAAGTTGAGCTATGCACCTGTTTTTGTATGTGCTGCTTGATCACTTTAGTTTGTACCTGAGTATTGTCGCATCCTTTTTTACATTATTTGTATATTTTGTCTTGAATCTAGACATGATGCACTGGCTTGAGTTGCATGTAAATGCTGGCTTGACCAGCTTCACCATAGAACTTGTACTCGACTATCAAGGTCATGAACTTTGGTAAATTGATTTTGCTGTGTCTGCTTTTTACAGACTTAAAACTGTTGAATCCTTTACTAATTATACCATAGATTTGAACAGATACTATCTTTGATCATGCTGCCTTGCTGAACCATATGATTTATTCTGAAACGCTTCATGAATTGATTTGATTTTGTTGCTCTTTGTATTGTGCACACTCATACCATTTTGTGCTTAAGAAATCCATGCTTCTTGCTGCTTTGAACTTTTGTGTATATGTGCTCAGCCCACTTGATTTGGTTCATGTTGACCATTTTTGTTTCTTTTTGCTGTTGTGTCCCATATGTGCTGTGTTGGCTCGAGATTGGACATTTCTGATTTGGGCTTTTACCTGCATATTCACGTGTATATGCAAACAATTGTTTGTGTATACATGTGTCTTGCATGTGTAATTTTATATTTGTGGGATTTTTGGAATGACAGAAGTATATCAGCAATCCTACTGCACTGTGTTGGGGTTGTTCAGAATCAACTAATGTTGGTTCTGATCAGCAAACCGGTGTGGTTGTGCAAGGCTGATAAGTGGGCACTTGAAATCGGTTTGTATTAGAGAATTCATACTAGATCTAGAAAATGATAAGAAACACACTAAAACTCTTAGGCAAGTAAAATTTAAAAATAAATTTTTATTTGCATGTATTTTTTTTTTTGCATTCTACTATGTGTGTTCTTCTGGATGTGACAGGTATGCACATCGTGAACTGGATTGGAGCACGTGAAGATTCAGAAGACTGAAGACAAAGTGTTAGTGTGTGTATATGTAAATATACTGAGTGATGAGTGATGTATGTAATGAGGAATCTGTGTATATGAAATCGATTATAGACGTGAATAAAATTGTACTGTTATTTGTAATAAACAGATTTGATCGAAATAAAATATTATTTTATTATGTTCAATTCAATCTGACTATTTTTATTTGAATTCCTTCAATATTACTAATTCATGTGTGATATGCCATGTCAGAAATATTCAAACATATTTAAGTGAATTGTAAATAGTGGAGTTATAAATAGTCATACTGTTTGAATGTTTGAAATATAATATTTAATTTAAATAAAATACTGTATGAATATATGAATGTCTGTACAGTCGTATTCTGTTTAAATATAAATATTATATTCATGTCTATGATGTATATATAGAACAGTACGGTAACAAACACATTTAAAATAATATTTATTTGGTTGTTATCATCAAACAAAAATCATATAATTGTATATACAACTACGTCATATACAACAGTTGCAATGACCTAATTCGACATGAGCCGTTACAAAACAACGACCTGAGTTATACAACCAACAGCGGTGCTTCAACTTTGAAAAGAATGGCAAGGCATGATATGATGGTCATCAATGAACAGTGGAATTGAGAAAGATTATCATCCTAGTTTACTTAATACTTAGTAATTAAGGTCATAATCCAACTGCGGGAATTTATACATGAAAGTTAAGCCGAAAACCATCACAAACAGGCGAGCTCAAAGTCACTGCATGCATCGATATTATCGTCAAATGCACGATTGAAATTGTACCAAGCTATAGTCTCACGAAGTCCGAAAATAACAAATTCAACTTAAAATGTATGTGCATGCACAGTAAGTAAAGCTTTGAATCGCACCTTATTTTTGGTGATGAGATGTTTCGAATTTGATTATTAGACTAAGGGACCGTTTGGACTTCAATCGCTTTAACGATGATGGGGATCAGAAGACTTAGCTGATAGTTGCCGCCATTAATAAGGTTTTCTAACTTGAGTGAGGGTTTTAAGAGAATGATGAATTAAAGAAGAAACAAAAAGGGGTCTAAACAAGTAAACCAAGTTTGCAGGGCCCTACAATAGTCCAATCCCAAGGAGAATGCCAATGGACTCTTATCAATGCATGACCTAGAAGCCGCAACGGCTTAAAACCGTGTCACGACCGAAGAAGCTGAACGACCAAAGGATAATATACTCACGCGGTTTGAAGGTCTTAGCGACGTAAAATCTCAAACTACACACTAATCTCGTCTAATTCGAAGCCCATATTATTTTTAACAAATACGAACTTCGAGTAGCAAGTGTTAACCCACGAAATTTTCTCCAGAAGATAATGAGCATATTTGGGTAAATTTATGATTTTTGGTCGTTAGGACCTTTGGGTCGTTATGTTTTCTCTAACTCAATGAGCCCTTTAGTTCACATAGCTGCTCCAGGTCTTTACGGTATCTTGGGTCATTTAGATAATATGAGGCGTTCAGGAAGCTTTAGCTTGCAGAATTCTTGGGTCGTTAGCTCCTCAAGTCGCCAACTCGTTAAAAGTTTTAGCTTGTTTCATCAAAGCCCAAAATACATCATCATGGTTTAGCTTGCTCCACATCCTTTAGCTCGTCCTATTTTTTGGTTTAACAAGCTCTTTAAACCATGACACCATACCATATAGATTCTTAAACCATTCCACACTGGGTTGGGTCGTTAAGGCCTATAGCTCGCGCCGCCTTCAGCCAGAACGAGTTGAGTCACCACACACTCCCTTAACTCGTAGCATTTCATATCAGGAAGTTTTGGGTCACTCCGCCTCATTTAGCACATCCCGCCATGCTTTGGACCATATAACATCCCTTCTAACCCACCCACAACCTAAAGGGAGTACAAGAGAATTACAGAATTGCCACTTGGTCTGAATTCCACCTATAAATACCCCCCATAATTCACATTATGGGAGGATGGAAAATTGATTCTTACAGGGAGGCACCGCCAAATTCAGAGCTCACCTTCAACTTTTCTAATGACTTCTATGGATTCAACAACTCTCCTCTAATTTCATGTGGTTCAAATTCATGTAAATGATCATTAAAGCTCTCTCCAATTGAATCTAAGCACCTTCAATCTCATTCAAGCTACGCGATAAATCTCTCCAATATCATTCAAGCAATTTCATATCTTCTCCAATCCACTCTAAATCCGAATCTAATGCAAAACTCCTATCAAATCATGGGAAAGAGTCCAATCACTTACATGATTGAAGATTCATACTTCTATCACCACAAAGCTAGAAATCCTATCAATCCCTTGCAAATTCAAGAGAAGTAGGATCATAAAGGGAGTTAAAAAATAGAAATGAATGTAATATGGGAAAATCTATATTTTTTAAGCTCGAATATCATAATGAGAGTTGGTTGGAAGTGGACGTAGATTCATATTGGATCGAACCACTATGAAAAGCTTCTTGTCTCCATTTTTATGCTTTTATTTTACGACAATGGCCTCATATTTTAATTCTAACCATAATTGATGAAGTGCGCATTTGCACCCTTAGTGTTGTGAACCATTTTCGGTTTCAATAGGAGGTCTTTGGCAAGCACATCCAATTGGATCGAGAATTTTGTTGGGGTAAATATGTTGGTCGGATCGAAGTGATACGAAAACAACAAAGCGGGTTGAAGGAACTTAGCCTGATCCAATCCGCCTGGGTATACTCTACTCCATCCAATCAGACATTTCTAGCCTTGCCTTATTTTCACCTTGTCCGATCTACTAATATCACCTCTTCTTAACCCATCATTTCATCTCCTCTCCTTTTCTACTCCACTGGAAATTGCATCTCTATCGTTCCTTTCTCATCGAGCTCGAACACACATCCAAGACCCAATGTCTTCATTACTAAATATAAACCATCGAAACCACCACTTTGAGGCGACAACGACCTCACCACCGACGGTGGCAAACCAGATGGTCTCAGTTTCAACACCACCATCAATTTGGGATAATCAACATAGATTTAAGCGAGAAATTGGAAATTATTTGAACAAATTGAATATTAAATAACATGAGATAAGAGATTCAAGCCTACTTACGCTCGAATCTGAAAATCGGAAGAAAAATAATAAAAAATTGAATTAGCGTTTTCTCTGGAGCTAAGGTGAAATGGCGGCAGTAAAAGTAAAGGGAGATAAATGAAGTGTGGACTTATATATATACCAAGTCAGAAGGGACATTTGCATTCCTTGAGATGACGGCCTAATCCGACCCAGCATTTCAGCAACAAAAGTGACCCGACATTCGGTCAGTTCGAATATATGGGCAGGTCAAATAATATCAACCCAAACCGCGGTTCAAACTCCGTTCTGGTTATGTAAAGGTGGAGTCGAGCAAGGATGAAAACAAGAAAAAAGTCGAAGAAAATTACTCGATGCCACATGAATGTGTGAGCATAGACATACAATACAATTTCATAAAATTGAATAATTGTATCTTTTTGAGACGACAGAAATCAGAGAATTTACCTAGAAACTCATTTATCTCCTGGTTAAAAGCTCCAATGTGTTGAAAGCAATGGAAATGACCACGAATTGGACCCCATATTTACAGATGTATCACAAGAAACAGGGAACACGGTTTCTCCAAGCGTCATGACTCTACAGACAGACACGACCCTTGGTTATCACCAGTTCAAGGACAGACAAGTTGTCAACTTCGAAGCACGTCTCATCTTCAATGAAACGTACTTCGAAGGGGAAAAAGTTGGCCCACTTTATAGCCCGGCCGCACAAAGTCCAGATGATAATGTTATGAGTAACCAAGTCGGGTTGGATTGGAGAAAGAATCTCGAGTCGAAAGGGAAAATCAAATAATATTGGATGCTGGGTAAGGACGGGTTGGGTCAGAGGACCATACCCTATCCGATTCCTTCACGTACACAAGACACTCGACCCCAGCAAACATGAACAGGTTCGGGTTGGTTATCTAGTAATCGACCACCTTAAAGCATGGAACAAAGTGACCCCTCACCGTCGTCAAAACAGATCGGTTCATGTAGGACCAGATCCAATTCCCGGACCTACCATTGTGAAACGGTTGCACATCATGTTGCTACAAATACGTGACAATTACTACCCACCTATACACCATGTTCATGCGCTTTCCTCATCATAATGTATCCATTTCCGGGATTTATGGGCTGGGACCCACGTGGAACCTAACCCACCTGTGCTTCATGCCTATAAATACACCATAACACACCATTTTTAGGGATCTTTTTGGCTCTCCATTCACTCAAACTTCACCGTTAACAACACTTCTCCATTTTACTCAAATTATATTATATATCCTTGTGTGTAACTCTATAAAGTTGGAGAATTGTTGGTTGTACAAGTGAGGTAGAGTGGCTATTACTGTTGTACTAATGATCAATTCTCCAATTCGAGAAGTATAAAGTGGACGTAGGCACGTTAATGCCGAACCACTATAAATCTTATGTGTTGATTGCTATTTTAATTTTTTTGAGTTACAATTCTCTAGAATTATCAGTCTGTTGAGTGTTATAACCACTTTTTGGTCTAACATATTTATTACCCAGTTACTCTGTTCTTCTCCCACCCAACTAAAATGCAAACTTCAAATCATAAATTTTAATTCATGCTGACTCAAGGAGAAACTTTTGTTGTATGTTTGAAAGTTGACAACAGAACTATAAAGTAATACAGAAAAAATAAGCCAAGTTCTAATAACATTTGAAACTTGAAATAATATAGGAAAGTAAAAATGAAAAAATATTTGTTGAATTGGATTTCAAAACTAGCAAACAAAATTGTAGATATTCCAAAGGAATTGTCACTTAAATAAATCAAACAGTTTCATACCCACAGGCAAGCAATCTTATAACTATCATCTTCAAATAGCTTAGCATCTGCTGGAAAGAAAATATGCGAAGAACCACCATCAATTATCACACGAAGTAGACTGTCCTGCGTGCATAATTAACATTTATATATACATTAATTTATAGTGCTGTAGATTCTTGTGACTATTCGATCTTTAAGTGGCTCATCAATGGCATTGCAAAGTTGATTTAGAACCTACATATAAACAAATAAGCATTGATGAAATCAGCATGAGAGACGATATTGATCAATTATAACATGTTCCTAGACAAATAATTGTTGTCAACAAAGAGGGTGTACTCACCTCATAAGAATATGATAAGTAAATCTGCAAACAAAAGAATTTTAATTAAGAAATACGTACCAGCTAAGTGGTTTAGGAACTATTATTGAGTTTAATGATTTTTAGGTTAACAGTAAAGGCCATTTGGTGTTGTGCTAATTGGACTAAGTATAATGATGTACTACATCAGATACTGAAATCACTGGAGATATTAAACCCTTTATTGGCAAACGAGCATTACAATTTGATATATATCATTCGTTTACTAAATTTTTTTTGACAAGGAGAGTGGATATTGGCTCATGTTTTGGAGGTAGGTTAATTGGATATAACACAACTATTGTTGTAAAAAGGGGTCCTTATTAGTCTGCTAATAAAATAGGGAACTAAACTTGTTCTTCATAGCAACTCATATTTCTCTGCACAATATGCTACATTGGTACCTAGTAAAGATAGACTGACTGACCATCATAGTTATCCAGTAAGATGGATGTCTGCAAAGGCGGAACATGGTAGTGTGCATTTCGGCTATTGGAATTAAACTAACTATGCAGTTGATTCTGTAGAACGCCGCGAAATCGCCCCATATTGCAAGATGTTGTATCACGGTAAGGGAACTATAGAGAGGACGCACGAATTAGTGATTCTGGATCTTTTTTTATTACCAAATTATACCCATAAAATAGGTTTGAAAAGCATGTTTGAAGTAAAATAATAATAGTAAATAAATAAACATAAAATACTTCATCCTCAGTGCCACTGCAAAAGCTTGCAAACAAATGTATCTAGAGAGAGCCACCAACGACAGCTCTTCCACCTCACTTTTTTCATTGGCATAAGCATGCAGAGTTATTAAAAAAACCGCAATTGCCTTAGAACATTAGACAATTATTACTAGTAGAGTTTTACGAAGGCAGGGCAGACAAATATTTAACTAAAGGCAAATAATGGTTCTTTCAAAGTCCACCTAGTCATACAGAAACATTCACAAAAGGCAAGGACTGAACTGTAGCCAACAAGTTTACAATACAATGTGAGAAGACAAGGTCTTCAATATCTCTTGGTAAATAGGAAAAATGTATTATTGCACAAATAAATTTCAAATCAAAAGTTAATAAGTTGAATATGTGATTTTTAAAGGTTACTGGTTCAGTTTTTGACATTGACAACTCAGTTAAAATTTCAGCCAAACAAGCCAAATACATCTTTTCATCTATTTTCTAATTACTTAAAATATACCACTCAAATACTTTTTAAAAATTATTAAACTAAACTGTTTCCAAACAGGCTTATGCTGAAATCACTTGTATTGAAACTTCATTACTATGCATTTTTCATTTGCTCATTGCCAATAACTTACATTACATAAGATAAATATATACAACATAACCACAATCATTGAATCTACAATTATTAACACATTCCAGAAGAGCAGAATTATAACTATGACCTATGTATACTTGCAGGGAAAATGAAACCAAGCATCTTTTTAAACACCAAATTTCAATAAATTTGACTTTAAATACTGACAATGAGATATGCACTTACATGATATAATGACCTTCCAAACCATCTAGCAAAAGTACTTGGATTCAGTAGCCTAATCAAAACAAAACGTGTTTTCTATTATTCTCAAGTGGTGAGGTTAACACAATAAATAACAGTTGCACCAACATTTCTTCTTGACAATAATATGATATTTATGGATGCTGCATTACCGTCTTTTCACTGAGATCCTTATCAAGTACGACAATCAAAACGGGTACGCTTGTGTAGAAAACATTGTATGCCATAAGGCTTACTGAGTTGAACAAACCCGTACCAGATACACCTGAAAAAAATGGGAGAACCTTCACAACAACTGCCACTTTATATTCTTGAAAATTAAATTTAGCATGCACAATCTAAAATCAAAATCGACCAAGAAAAGGATTTGTGAGTGACACTCATAGTATCTGTATAAAACAGATCATCAAAGATTTGTAGAAAGAATTTTAGGATAGAAAAGCTGTACAGTTGTATGAGTAACGAACATGAACAAGTATAAGCCTCTTCAAAAATATGAACTCTGTTAAACCATGCAGAAGCATAAAATGAAAATAAAACAAATGTCTAGTTATTGAAAATAAGCATGAACAAAATGGCATCCCTTCAATCATTGTACCCAAAAGGTGCAATTTGCACATAATTTCGAGATGAATTCTTATCATGAAGATGATTGCATACTTATCACCTACTTGCCAAGCTTGAACAATTCTCTCCAGCTTAGTGTTGTACTGTAGTTTCCTAATAAATGATCTCTGCGCAAATTTCCTAAGATGATAAAATAGAAGAAAAAAATTGAAACTTTCCCGTGAACAAATTGCTAAACATCCTCAAAAGCAGATCTGAAATAAAATCCCCAAACTACCTCAAGTTCGATAAAAATAAGCTGCTAACCATCCCCAAACTACCTCGACCTAGGTAGAATCTCTAACCCTTTCTTTGTTAGCTGCCTCTCCAAACCCATTATAATATTTTGAGAATGAAAAAATAGATTAAATCAGATATGAAATATGAAAGTCATACCTATTTAGGGTTTATGTAAAAATCTCGAGCAACATATGTTATCCGATTAAAATAGCAGAGAACGACGAAGAGGGTAACACAATGAACGATTTTGACATTGTTGAGTGGAGTATGACGGGGTTGATGATGATGAGAGGAAAGTTAAGTAGTGCAATGAAACTTCTTTCGCAAAGCGATTTGGGGGGAAAAGGGAACGAGGGTTAAAAATTCTAAGTATGAGGGGAGAGGAATAAAAAATAGATGATTACGTTTATTTTGGAACACATGCGGACTATTATTTATTAGGCGGCGAAGTGAAATATTTTCTGTCGCGTCTATATTATTCATGAAAACATCTTTTCTTGCATTTGCGAATAAACACCACTGATTTTTGCAACAAAAAATAAATTTTGTTGCGGTGCTTGTCCGCAACTAAAACAGTCATTCTTAGTCATCCTACAGTCTCTTACAAAGGGCCCTATATTTCCACAGCCATGACACTTAACCTTTGTCTTGATTTGTGCCCTATCGGGTTTTCCTCCCTTCTTTGTTAACCCCTTCTTGGACCACCACTTCCTTTTCTCGGTCTTGGGGTTAACTTCTTCAGTCTTAACTACTTACTTGTCCTCTTTCCCACCCTCATGCATCAAAGCCATATCCACTAGCCTTTCAAAAGTCGCTCCCATCGGGATATGTATCAACGCTAGTCCTTGGATTGGTTGATTCATCACTTTAGCAAATCTTAAAGTCTTCTTATGAGGACTTTTTACCAAATCCAAGCCAAACCTTACTAATTGATTAAAGCTATTAACATATTCCTTCACTGTCATTCTTCCTTGCTTCAGATTTATGAACTTCTCCACTTGCATCCCTTCCTTGGCTTGTGATAAGAACTCTAGAATATATTCTTAAACTCATCCCAGTTGGCCACAACTTTCCCTGCCTGAGCCACCTCCCATCAATATGATGCTATGTCTTTCAACTGCCAAGCGGCCAACTAAATCTTCCTTCTATTATCTAGCTCCAACAAATCAAACACATTTTGTCTCTCTTAGCCAATTGCGAGCCTCCGCGTAACTCTCCGTACCAAGAAATGTCTTGCCTCCCATTACACAAAAATCTTTACAAAACTTAGAGAACTTGACTATAGGATTGGGTGGAACTACAACAGCTGCAGATGGGGGTGGATATTTCCTACACTTCGGCAAGTGTCGTAGCCTCTACATATCTATGAAACCATGTCGGAATGGGAATACCCTCAGAGAAATTAGAAGCCCCAAACATGCTGAAAAGAAAAGAAACAAAGATTCAAAAGGAGATTGTAGGAATATTGTAAATGACTTGAAGGGGTATATTTTTAAAAATAGGTTTTACTTGAAAATATTTACTTTGACAATACTTTTTCTCTGATCTTGTAACACAGGCTCTGAAACCAAATGAGACACCCCAATTCCCTAAATGTTACCCATATGAGGATGCATTAAGTTATGTGAAGCGTAATAGGTATAAAATATAACACATAGGCTAAAATTGATAAGACAGAATATAAAATTACAGCGGAAAAATTTTCAAACATGATTATTAAACAAGTACAGTATTACAGTTTTCAAATACCATAAAGTCATAGTGATAAAACATCTATTTCGTGGATTCATAAACCATCAGAGTACATGTACAAAACCGTAAAAATCACATCCCTCATGAGTCATAACAATAATGTAACAACCCGTGTTTTTATAACGTGTAATAACCATAAATCAAGGCAGAATTAATTTTTAAAATAAGAATCAAGGGAAACAGGTTACGCCATTGCGTTCGTCTCGAAATTCTTCTTGGAAACGAGTCCGAGTTTTTGAAAATCGGAGCCCGTATGACCAAGTTATGACCTTTTGAAGTTTTCAGAAGTTTTCAAGTTCAAAACAGCTCAATTAAAATTCAAATTCGAAATTCAAACCTCAGAATGGACTGGACGGGAAATTTCCTGCCCAGGACCAGGTCGACCTGGGGGTCGACTATGTAGTCGACCTACCCAGGACTAGGTCGACCATAGTGTCGACCTGGGGGTCGACCTGGTGCCCGAGCCCATTTTTGAAGCTGGATTCATTTTGATGTTTCTGGCCTCGTTTCTGTCCACATTCGTTGACCTGACCCTATAAATACAACCCCTAACACCAGTCTCTCTACACAAAATTCTTTCTGACCTTATGCTGCTCTAATTCTGGTTGAAAAGTTTGAGAAAGGGACTGCTTCTTCTACGTTGAGACTGCGTTAAGAGAATTGCTGATTTGGGGATTTCTATTAGGACTTGACTAAGCATATAAAGATTCAACATTGACTCTCTTTTTCTAATTCTCGAACCACGATTTGTAAGCCCCAGTTATTTTTAGATTTAAACTGTAAATGTAATATGAATATAATGTAAATTGAAATTGGACCTATGTATGATGATTGTTTTACATCCATTCTTGTTCATCTTGGATCTTGACTTTTGGATATATTATGACATTGATTTGGGGCCTATTCATGTTGTAAATCAAAAAGAAAACCCCTCATATTATCATGCTGAATCTGCTGTTAGTCACAAGTTTATGACTATCACCTTATGTCAATCGTTACCATGATTATGCTATCACCTTACGTCAATCATTGCCATGACTATACAATTCCCTTATGACAACTGTTATCTTGACAAGTACCTTATTTTGCAAGATTTGGAATCTTTATGTTTGAGGCCAATATTCCATATGCCAGTAATGTTATAATCTTTTATCAAGTCATACCATGCTATGCTAGTAATCACTTTTGCCACCTTATACCCATCCCTTTTTATGTTATTCCCTAATTAGAATTATTTGTATCGATTCGAGCTTACATACGATGGGAATACAATTTGGGTAGACTAGGTAAAACATGAATTGACTTTGAACTTTAAACATGAACGTTATTATAACTTGAACCTAGATATGGACATGAACTTGACACGATTTGACATGAAACATGACATGAAAACTCGACATGAATTTTGACAAGAAAACTTGAATGTGGGCTTGACAATTAGATAAACTTGGAAATGGCCAACTCGAGGTTGGGTTGAGTTTGCAGTGTAAATCTGCCCGGAACCGCCCGGCAAATCCAGTGGCTGTAAACAATAGGATCCAATGTGGGTAGTTGGTCATATCGCACGTAAAACCCAAGGTTATACTATGTTGTGGTGTAAATCTGCCCGGAACCGCCCGGCAAATCCAGTAACCACAACAGTTAGTCTAATGTGAGAGGTTGAAGTGCATTAATGAATTAATGCCACATGATAGGGTTAAGTCATGAACCACTTGAATATACTTAACCAACTTGACATGATGATTTGATAGGGTTAAGTCATGAACCGCTTGAACACACTTAACCAACTTGATACATGATTTGGATAGGGTTAAGTCACGAATTTGAATGAAAACACTTAACCCATTAGAAACCCTAGTTACGCGGTCCATTTCAGCAGTAACCCACTTAGATGTATCACGATACCCTGGGACTAGGCAGGGTGGGGCACGATTACTGGGCTGATTGTAAGCGACCAGAACGACGGTTGAGTAGGTGCGCCATTGTAGGTTCAGGCGGACTATGGTCGTGCACGTAGTCCGAGGTTGAAAAAGCAGGCATTGGGCACCCGTAGATTTACACTGTGCGTGCTTGATTCGTGTCGGTGGTTGGCACCATAGGACTTGATACACCCTATGGTGGACCTAGCACAGGTAACTACATTTCAGGATAGGGCCGTATGACACAGACACATGACGAGCTAGAACTTGTAGGGAGCCGATTGATTAGTAGATCGTACCGTAGGACCCTGTAATGGGTCACTTCATGATATTGGGCCAAGGGATCATTTCATGGTTAATAATTGACATAGGTTAGAACACTAGTATAGTTGGTGCAGCGAATCTCGAATATGCGATGCTAGACTTGACTTATCATGTTATCTTAATTATCCTACCAGTTCTGCTATCATCCTTATGTTTAATTCCAGTTTTCACATGTCATGTTACCTTTACTAGTTTTCATACTGAAAGTCACTAGGCCTTACTAGTCTTTATGACTGACCCTTTTTCTTTCGCCTCTTTTTTTTCGTTCCCCCCTCCCCCCCAGGTTCTCAGGGAGGAAACACTAGCTCTTAGCTTGGATTTAGCTTGCTTTCGGACAGCTCATGTACGGTTTGGTCTTGAGCTATGCTATGGCTGCTTCTGCTATTTATGGGGAATAAATTACTTTTGTTATCTTAAGTTTATGCTTCTTTATTTGGAACTTGATGTAATGGAATAATTTGTACCTTGGATATATGGGGTTTTGACTCTTTTCTTGAAACTAATAATAATTTGGTTTTTAATTTCTAACGCTGCTTTATTTATGTTCTGCCTTGTGATATCTCTGTGTATGTTTACTTAGATAATACTCTACCAAAACTAGTGCATTCCCTTTGAGAGTGACCCTAGCAGAGGTGGGGTGTTACATTTGGTATCAGAGCAGAAGGTTACCAGGCTGGGCAAAAGTTTTAAAAACCTTCCGAAACTATTTTCAAAACCATTTATAAAGAAGCATTTTTCAAGAAAAGTTTTATATTTAAAAAGGCTATTCCCCAAGAAGCCATTAGCACTTTCCTTTGTTTCCTCGTTTGAATCTTCTCTTTTCGTTTTTCAGCATGGCTGATCTTAACCTTCCTGAGGGAATACCAGTGCCTGGATGGTTCCGAAGGTACTTAGAAGTCAGGGCCAACGACGTGGGCGCGGCAGACATCCCTCCTCCTCCTCCCCCAGTGGCCGCAGTTCCTCCTCCTCCTGGTACCGTCTTTGCCAAAATATGCAAAGACTTTAAAGCAATAGGCGACAAGAACTTTGTTGGGACTGAAGACTTGTTTATTATCTTTGATATGGAGGACCATAGGAAAGTTCAATTGGCAGCATGGTTGTTGAAAGAGGAAGCTGCATTTTGGTGGGAAGTCACCAACGCTACCAGGCCAGTTGAGACTTGGGCAGACTTTAGAGAGAGGTTTGGGCTTAAATTCTTATCGTCAACAGAAGAGAACCTTCAAATGGAGAGGTTCCTAGCACTCAAACAAGGGGACATGTATGTTAGGGAGTACGTGAATAAGTTTAATCAGCTTGCTCGGTTCGGTTTGGATTTGGTCAACACAGCCCAGAAAAAGGCTGTACGCTTTGCTCGAGGATTGAACGAGCCACTACACAGTTTGGCCCTAACTCATATACCCATGGGGGCGACCTTTGAAAGCTTGGTGGATATGGCTCTACTTCATGAGGAAGACAAGAATAGCAAGAAGGAGGTTAAGCCTAATGAGACTCGGAATAAGAAAGATGACTTCAAGAAGGGGGGAAACAAGAATAACAAGGGCAACAACAAACCACGTGAGACGAGGAAGTGCAACTTTTGTGGTATTACTGGACATCTAGCTAAAGACTGTAGAAAGAAGAAGAGGAAGTTGGGTGAATGCTTTCATTGTGGAGATACTGGACACATCAGCAAGGATTGCCCTAAGAAGCAAGGGCAGGGGCATGGGCAGACCCAGCGAGCAAGACCTTCTGGAGGGTAATTGCATGCTCTCAACACCACTCCAGCTCTGGACCGAGGTAGTAATATTTATGTAGAAAGCCTTGTATACATTTCTGACTTTCCTGTTCAAACCTTGTTTGACTCTGGCGCATCGCATACTTTTATTTCTTCTGATATTGTTGAAAATCTGCACCTAAGTACTAGTCTGGTTGAGGATCCCGTTATAGTTTCAAATCCAATTGGGTGCTCCGCCCATTTATCTATAACGTGTGTGGATTTGAGGATCTCTATCTTAAGTGTAGAATTCACGTGTAATGCTTATGTTCTCGGATTTATGGGATACGGTTTGATCTTGGGTATGGATTGGCTGTCCGATTATGGAGCCATTCTTGATTGTGAACGAAGGGTAGTGAGGCTCATGACTCGCCTTGGTAATACCCTTGAAATATCTTGTAACCCTAAGGGTCCGGTCATGTTGTGTTATCTTGAATCCCTTGACTCGTCCGACGATAATTTGCAATCTGTGAGAGTGGTCCGAGAATATCCAGATGTCTTTGATGAAGTGAGGGGGTTACCTCCTAAACGCGAGATAGACTTCCGAATTTATCTTGTTGATAATGCCAAGCCAGTTTCATTGCCCGTTAGGCACATGGCCCCGCGAGAAAGAAGAGAGCTCAGTAAACAAGTTAATGAGTTGCTTTAGAAAAATTTCATAAGGCAAAGCATTTCTGATTGGGGTGCTCCGGTGGTATTCGCTACTAAGGCGGATGGATCGCTTCGTCTATGCGTAGATTATCGTGAGTTAAACAAGTTGACAAAGAAGAATAGGCACCCACTACCAAGAATCGACGATTTGTTAGACCAGCTTGTGGGAGCATCTGTTTTCTCTCAACTCGATATAGCCACAGGATTCCATCAGCTTAGAGTGGCTGAGGATAGCATTGACAAAACTGCGTTTAGGACTTCAGATGAGTTCTTCGAATGGCTCGTCATGCCGTTTGGATTGACGAATGCACCCGCGTACTTCGTAGATTTGATGAGTAGGGTGTTTCGGGAGTTCCTTAACAAGTTTGTGGTAGTTTTCATGGACGATATTTTGATCTTCTCAAAAGATAAAGAAGAGCATGCTAGACATCTCAAGGAAGTCATGGAAACGCTTAGGGCACACCAGTTAAAGGCTAAGTTCTCCAAATGCCACTTTTGGAGGAAGCAAGTTCGATTCCTTGGACATATAGTTTCTAAGCAAGGCATAGCCGTGGACCCCGCAAAGGTAGTTGCGATACAGGACTGGAAAATTCCTAAGAATGTAATGGAGGTGAGGAGCTTTCTCGGTTTGGCGGGCTATTACAGGAAGTTCATTAAGGATTTCGCTAAGATTTCAGCCCCTCTTACTAAGTTAACAAAGAAGAACCTAGCTTTTTGCATGGGACATAGAATGTGACGCTGCTTTTCAGAGACTTAAGAGAGCCCTCACCACAGCTCCAGTTTTAGCATTACCCGATGGAGGTAAGATGTTTACCATGTACACAGATGCGTGCGGCACGGGATTAGGCGCTGTCCTAATGCAAGAAGGAAGATTAATATGCTACGGGGGCAGACAACTTAAAGTTCGTGAGAAAAACTATCCCACGCATGACTTGGAGCTGGCCGCGATTGCTTTTGCACTTAAAGCTTGGCGCCATTATCTTCTAGGGGAGAGGTTCGAGCTGTATACCGACCACAAATCGCTTAAGTACCTCTTCTCACAGAAAGATTTGAATCTGAGGAAACAGCGGTGGATGGAGTTCTTGGCATCATATGACTTCGATATAGCTTATACCCCTGGCAAGTGTAATGGGGTGGCGGATGCGCTAAGAAGAAAAAGGTTGAATTTGAGCCCCTTGTTTGTTGAAAGGAAAAGCCTTGAGTTTATAGCAACCATTGATTTTACACCTGCTGTTGAGTCATTGACTACTACATTTGCATCTCTTGAGTTAAGACCTACACTTCTAGATCAAGTTGGGACTTCACAGAAGGAAGACCACAGATAGTCGGAATCATAGACAAGCTGATTAGGGGTGAGACGTCGAGTCACCTCAGTAGGTATGCCATAGATGACAAGGGATGGCTAAGGCGCGATGGAAGGCTATGTGTCCCACAAGTGGGGGACCTAGTAAGTAAAGTTCTCGAAGAGGCGCATCACTCGAAGATGACCATACATCCTAGAGGGGATAAGATGTACAAGGATATGAAACGCATTTTTTTTTGGGCTGGAATGAAAAAAGACGTGGCAGAGTTCGTCTCGAAGTGCATGGTGTGCCAACAAGTAAAGGCCGAGTCGAAGAAGCCCGGTGGGCTATTACATCCTTTGGAAGTTCCGCAATGGAAATGGGAGAGTATCTCGATGGATTTCGTGGATGGACAAACCGAAAGGGTAAATAGGGTACTAGAAGTTCTCCTGAGGCTATGCATTCTTGACTTTGGTGGCACTTGGGAAGACCATCTTCCTCTCGTGGAGTTTGCATATAACAATAGTTACCAAGCTAGCATCGGAATGGCACCGTTCGAAGCCCTGTATGGAAGACCGTGCAAATCGCCAACTTGTTGGTGGGAGACGACAGACATACTTATACTTGGGCCCGACATGATAAGGGACACTTCTGAGAAGATTGAGTTGATACGAAGACGGATGAAAACGGCCCAAGATAGACAGAAATCTTATGCGGACCAGAGAAGGACAAACATAGAGTTCGAAGTCGGAGATATGGTCTTTATAAAAGTTTCTCCGTTACACAATGTAGTTCGTTTTGGAGCAGTTGGAAAGCTAGCACCATGGTTCGTAGGACCGTTCCCCATCACTGAGAGGATTGGACGGATGGCCTATAAGGTAGACTTACCCGAGAAACTGAATGGAGTACACAATGTCTTTCACGTCTCGCATCTCCGAAAGTGCTTGCATGAGTCAGCCGAAGTGGTTGAGCCAAGCATCCTTGAAGACATAGAAGTGGAAAAAGAAGCAACACTGAGGCGAGTTCCGATTCGTATCTTAGGAACGGAGATTAAGAAGCTAAGGAATCGAGAAGTCAAGCTAGTTAAAGTGCAGTGGAGTGAAGCCCAAGAAGACGCAACTTGGGAAACCGAAGAAAAGATATGGGTGCTTTACCCATTTCTTTTTGAGGGTACATTCTCGATCTCTTTTTCCTATAAACTTGAAAACCTTTTCGTATAATGCTTCTACTATCTACGTTTGTCTTGTTATCTTCTCAATCTTATCTTAAGAACCTTAGGTAGAACCATATGGATGTAAACATGTGATTGAAACATGTTATGGTTGATGTTTGCAAATGGTTGCAAGTGGTTGCTAGTGGATGCATGACACACATTAGGCACTAGATCGTCTCAGT
This sequence comes from Allium sativum, assembly GCA_030737875.1. Lineage (NCBI taxonomy): Eukaryota > Viridiplantae > Streptophyta > Magnoliopsida > Asparagales > Amaryllidaceae > Allium > Allium sativum. The sequence goes on along the minus strand of CM060919.1, from coordinate 6,674,964 downwards.
CACATTTTCATGTTGCATATGCATGAGTGCTTATACTTGTACATGGATGGAACTTGTTATGCTATCACTTGGATGTTGCATATGAATGAATGTTTGTGCACTCTTGTACATATTATAAACTATGTTAGGAATTTGCATACATGTTGGATTCATTACACTAACATATTTTGCATTAAGGAGGTTTACTGAATTAGTAACCGCCTGATCTTTTGCATTAGATAAGTACATATACACACACTTTCTGCATATGTTCATACAGCACTAGAAATCTTTTAAGGACAATGGTTGCCTGTGGATGATGCTTTGAGTAGATGGATGACGGATGGTAGGACACATCCTCCCAAACTTAGAGATTTCGAGGACGAAATCCTTTAAGGGGGGAGAACGTAACAACCCGTGTTTTTATAACGTGTAACAACCATAAATCAAGGTAGAATTAATTTTTAAAATAAGAATCAAGGGAAACGGGTTACGCCATTGCGTTCGTCTCGAAATTCTGCTTGGAAACGAGTCCAAGTTTTCAAAAATCGGAGCTCGTATGAACAAGTTATGACCTTTCGAAGTTTTCAGAAGTTTTTAAGTTCAAAACAGCTCAATTCGAATTCAAAATTCGAAATTCAAACCTCAGAATGGACTGGGCGGGAAATTTCCCGCCCAGGACCAGGTCGACCTGGGGGTTGACTATGTAGTTGACCAACCCAGGAACAGGTCGACCGTAGTGTCGACCTGGGGGTCGACCTGGTGCTCGAGCCCATTTTTGAAGCTGGATTCATTTTGATGTTTCTGGCCTCGTTTCTGTCCACATTCGTTGACCTGACCCTATAAATACAGCCTCTAACACCAGTCTCTCTACACAAAATTCTTTCTAACCTTATGCTGCTTTAATTCTGGTTGAAAAGTTTGAGAAAGGGACTGCTTCTTCTACATTAAGACTACGTTAAGAGAATTGCTGATTTGGGGATTTCTATTAGGACTTGACTAAGCATATAAAGATTCAACATCGACCCTCTTTTTCTAAGTCTCGAACCACGATCTGTAAGCCCCGTTTATTTTTAGATTTAAACTGTAAATGTAATATGAATATGATGTAAACTGAAATTGGACCTATGTATGATGACTATTTTACATCCATTCTTGTTCATCTTGGATCTTGACTTTTAGATATATTATGACATTGATTTGGGGCCTATTCATGTTGTAAATCAAAAAGAAAACCCCTCATATTATCATGTTGAATCTGCTATTAGTCACTAGTTTATGACTATCACCTTATGTCAATCGTTACCATGACTATGCTATCACCTTATGTTAATCATTACCATGACTATACTATTCCCTTATGACAACTGTTATCTTGACTAGTACCTTATTTTGCTAGATTTGGAATCTTTATGTTTGAGGCCAATATTTCATATGCCAGTAATGTTATATTCTTTTATCAAGTCATACCATGCTATGCTAGTAATCACTTTTGCCACCTTATACCCATCCCTTTTTATGTTATTCCCTAATTAGATTTATTTGTATCGATTCGAGCCTACGTACGATGGGAATACGATTTGGGCAGACTAGGTAAAACATGAATTGACTTTGAACTTTAAACATGAACGTTATTATAACTTGAACCTGGATATGGACATGAACTTGACACGATTTGACATGAAACATGACATGAAAACTCGACATGAATTTTGACATGAAAACTTGAATGTGGGCATGAAAATTAGATAAACTTGAAAATGGCCAACTCTAGGTTGGGTTGAGTTTGCAGTGTAAATCTGCCCGGAACCGCCCGGCAAATCCAGTGGCTGCAAACAATTGGATCCAATGTAGGTAGTTGGTCATATCGCATGTAAAACCCTAGGTTAGACTATGATGTGGTGTAAATCTGCCTGGAACAGCCCGACAAATCCAGTAACCACAACAGTTAGTCTAATGTGAGAGGTTGAAGTGCATTAATGAATTAATGCCACATGATAGGGTTAAGTCATGAACCACTCGAATATACTTAACCAACTTGACACGATGATTTGATAGGGTTAAGTCATGAACCGCTTGAACAAACTTAACCAACTTGATACATGATTTGGATAGGGTTAAGTCACAAATTTTAATGACAACACTTAACCCATTAGAAACCCTAGTTACGCGGTCCTTTTCAGCAGTAACCTACTTAGATGTATCACGATACCCTGGGACTAGGCAGGGTGGGGCACGATTACTGGGCTGATTGTAAGCGACCAGAACGACGGCTGAGTAGGTGCGCCATTGTAGGATCAGGCGGACTATGGTCGTGCACGTAGTCCGGAGTTGAAAAAGCAGGCATTGGGCACCCGTAGATTTACACTGTGCGTGCTTGATTCGTGTCGGTGGTTGGCACCATAGGACTTGATACACCCTATGGTGGACCTAGCACCGTTAACTACATTTCAGGATAGGGCCGTATGACACAGACACATGACGAGCTAGAACTTGTAGGGAGCCGATCGATTAGTAGATCGTACCGTAGGACCCTGTAATGGGTCACTTCATGATATTGGGCCAAGGGATCATTTCATGGTTAATACTTGACATAAGTTAGAACACTAGTACAGTTGGTGCAGCGAATATCAAATATGCGATGCTAGACTTGACTTATCCTATTATCTTAATTATCCTACCAGTTCTGTTATCATCCTTATATTTAATTCCAGTTTTCACATGTCATGTTACCTTTACTAGTTTTCACACTGAAAGTCACTAAGGCTTACCAGCCTTTATGACTGACCCTTTTTCTTTCGCCTCTTTTTCTTTCGTCCCCCCCAAGGTTCTCAGGGAGGAAACACTAGCTCTTAGCCTGGATTTAGCTTGCTTTCGGATAGCTCATGTACGGTTTGGTCTTGAGCTATGCTATGGCTGCTTCTGCTATTTATGGGGAATAATTTACTTTTGTTATCTTATGTTTATGCTTCTTTATTTGGAACTTGATGTAATGGAATAATTTGTACCTTTGATATATGGGGTTTTGACTCTTTTCTTGAAAGTAATAAAAATTTGGTTTTTAATTTCTACCGCTGCTTTATTTATGTTCTGCCTTGTGATATCTCTGTGTATGTTTACCTAGATAATACTCCACCAAAACTAGTGCATTCCCTTCGAGAGTGACCCTAGCGGAGGTGGGGTGTTACAAATAATCATAGAACAAAAATAAAAAACAATACATCAAGTAAGAAATAGTCGAAGTCCAAGCAAAATCAAAGAATCATGGTTACCGCAGCAATCCACCACCCTGAGAACCTAGGCGAAAGGAAGAGAGAGAAGGAAAAACAAAATAGATCAGATATAAAGTCTATCGAGTCCCAATGGTTTTTAGCATAAGCATGAGATAAAGAAGTATCAAGACGGATCAAGAATACTAGACATGAAAATACAATAAGTATACAAGTACAAAATAAACGGGGTAAGGTAATGTAACACCCCGTAATTTTAAAACATGACATAAGAGATGATTAAAGAATAATTAATTTTTAAAAGAAGAACTAAGTGAAACGGGTTACGCCATTGCGTTCGTCTCGGAATTCTGCTTGAGATAGAGTCTAAGTTTGCATAAAACGGATATCGTATGAAGGAGTTATGGACGATGGAAGTTTGGCAAAACAATCAGGAAATAAGCCAGGATAACCGGATAACTGGTGCACTTGTGAAGTGCGCTAGAACAAAAATGCACTGGCGCACTTGGGAAGTGCGCCCAGGCCGAGCCCAAATCTGCAGAATTCTGGAGAGTTCCATGATGACGTGTCTTTTTAATCTGAGTGGTTCTGATGGTCTCTAATCTAATCTAAAGGTCCTAATTCACCTAGTACATCTATAAAAAAACACCAAAACCTAACCCAAATCTCATTCAACCCTAATCCATGGCGCCTCCATGTTGCTCCTCCATCTCAAATTAATTTATCTTTTCTTCTTAAACAATCAATGAAGAGGATATTCAAGATTAGATCTTCAAACAACAAAGCCTAATTCTCTTCTTTTAGATCCTATCATTGTGAGTTCATGTCACTTTCACATATAATTAAATTAAAAAGTAATTGTGATAGGATTGCAAATTGGATATGATGTATATGCCTGTAAATAAGATGAATCATATCAAGTTCTGTAATTTGTTATCCTTCAGATTCATACGCAATTGTTATATGCCTATCTGATCTATTTTGTCGTTATTCATTTAACATGCCTATTTATATGTTTATGCCAATTTTGATGTTTTGATTCTCTCCTCCTCTTCTTCTTCTTTTCCTTTTTCCTTTTGATATTAGGCTAACTTCAAGCCTAAGCATGTTGCGTTGAGATTTGGCATAAATTGTTGATGGCTATGGAAATTGATTTGGGCATAATTTGGCATAACTTGTACACATGAGATTATAGGCATAATTTGGATTAAAATTATAAACATAATTTAGATTGGAGATTATGGGTAATTGAAATATATTATAATTCAAGATTTGAAATTGGGACTTGAATCAAGAAAGTGATAATGAACGCCTAAGACATGAGGTTAAATTCAGATTGCGGTATAAGCCTGCTCGGAACCGCCCGGCATATCCAGCGACCACAAACGGTAATCTAATGTGAGAGGTCAAAGGTAGAAATTAGAAGCTTAATAATGCAAAGACATGAGGCTAGATTCGAATTGCGGTATAAGCCTGTCCGGAACCGCCCGGCATATCCATCAACCACAAAACGGTAATCTAATGCGGGAGGTCTTGCAATATTACAGTTATAAAGAATTAATGAACAATTAACCATGATAAGACATGCAATTAGACATGGGGATAATAAAGGGTTAAGTGGGTAACATGGGTAGCATGTGAAACAAATTAAAGCATTTAACCAAGATGAGACATGTGATTAGACATGGGGATAATAAAGGGTTAAGTCGGTAACATGGGTAGCATGTGAAACATAATTAAATCATTTAACCAAGATGAGACATGTGATTAGACATGGGGATAAAGAGGGGTTAAATGGGAATTCCTAGTGGGGACCAAGCTTAGGAAAGAAACTTGTGTCAAGTATGTGGACCCTTTTCAATCAGTAACCCATTTTAGTATCTATATGAGCTTGAACTATGTCGAGGACAGGGGCACACTTACTAGGGTTGATTGTAAGAGGTCAATAAAGAGTTAGCAATGGCAATGCAAGTCCAACGGAGTCATGTGCGTGCGTGGGTCTGGGCTGGTAGGTAAGTCGTTGTTGCATCATGTAGGTATAAGCTGTGAATTTCAGTAGTATCGTGGTTGCCACCTTAGTGAGTGATACACCCTATTGTGGGACCAACACAGGTACCTACGAGTTAGGGAGCCAATCGAATGGCGAGGGTTGTGGGTACAACTAGTGGTGGTAGGAGCAAGAGAGCACCTACGAGTAGCTAGGAGTACACGAAGCTAACATTATTATGATTAGTAGGGAGGGATCATCTATTAGTATGTAACTAGTATGTTGGTACAGTGCAAATCATATCTTATAGTGGTTAGGAGCGCAGTCGATGTTCTATCTTGCTTACCTTGTTTACCTTGTCATATCTGCTTATGTTACAGTCATCTCTTATATCCAGTTTATGTTCTTATCATGTTACTTTACTGATTATATTGTTAAAGTCACTGGACTCTCCAGACTTTATGTCTGACCCATTTTGTTTCACCTCTTTTCTTTCTTCCGCCCTAGGTCCTCAGGGTGGGATTAGTGAAGCTGGAATCGGATCTCTTTCTTCTTGAAGTGCTTGAAAGTGTTAAAAGTAATGCTCAGCTTTATCTCTTTTTTATTATGGCTATTTGGAGTGGGATTATGGTTTTGCTTTTATGTACTCAGATAATATTTTTGTTCAAGATGGATATTTGCGTACTTGGCTTTAGTATATTGTTTTGATGTTGTAATCAGACATATTCTACTTTCCGCTGCAGTGAATAAATTTTGAATTTTTAAGTACCATTTTATATATCTATCTTGTCATGTTCTGTTCTATACTCTTATAACGCTCCATGAAAGTTAATGCATTCCGTAGTGAGTGACGTTAATGGACGTGGGGTGTTACATGTGATATCAGACTGAAGGTTAATTACCAGAATAGATAAAAGATTTTGAAAACCATTTTCAAAAGCATTTTTTAAGAAGAAGTATTTTCATAAATATGTTTTAAAGAATGTATTTTCAAGAGAAAGGTTTATTATGAGAAAAATAATCCTCAAAAGCCATATATCTTTCTTTCGATTCTCTGTTTTGAATCTCTTCCTTTTCCCTTCAGCATATCTGGGGAATCCGATATACCCAAGGGCATACAGATACCAGGCTGGTTCAGAAGGTATCTGGAGGCTAGGGCTACTGCCGTAGACCCAACAAATGTTCCTCCTCCCCTATCTGCAGCCGCTCCGCCTCCTTCTCCCTGTGTAGACACTTTTTCTAAGATATACACAGAATTCCATGCGTTGGGCGTAAAACCATTTCACGGAGCTGAGACGTTTGTTGAGGCTCGGAATTGGCTCAAGGAAGTGGAGGACTTGTTTGGGGTCTTTGAGATAGATGATGGAAGGAAGGTTCAGCTAGCTGCTTGGTTGATGAAGGATGAAGCTTCCTTTTGGTGGGAAGTGACTAATGGAGGATGTGTGGTGGAGACGTGGACGGATTTTAGACAAAGGTCCAAGTAGAAATTTATTTCATAAGTAGAGGATAGTTTATACATGGAGAGGCTCTTGGCTTTGAAACAAGGGAGTTTGTCTGTGAAGGAGTACGTTAACAAGTTCAACTAGTTAGCAGGATTTGGTATGGAATTAGTTAAAACACCACATAAAAAGGCCTTGAGATTTGCTAAGGGTCTGAATGAAACATTACACGGGTTGGCTATGTCCCACATTCCTATGGGGGCTACTTTCGATAATCTCGTTCATAAGGCGTTGATACATGAAGAGGAGAAAGGTGCTAATGTAGATAAGGCACAAGATAAGAAAGGGGATCCCAAGAAGGCACATCAACAACAAAAGAAGGGCGGTAAGGATAACAAGGGTTCAGAGAAAGGAAGTGCCACAATTATAGAATACCTGGCCATTTGAAGAAGGACTATAGGAAGAATAAGAGGACCGGTTGCTTCCAATGTGGTGAGGCAGGACATATGATTAAAGACTGCCCAAGGAGGCAAGGACAAGGGCAAGGACAGAGGATATGATCTACTTCTGGGGGGCAGGTTCATGCTCTCATGGTAGCTACGCAAGAGAGAGGTAGAAACATTTCTATTGAAAGTTTGATTTTCCTTTTCGAGCATCCTATACGTACTCTGCTTGATTCTGGAACTTCACATTCATTTATATTTTCTTCGGTTGTTGAGTCTCTGCGCCTCGATACTAGTGTAGTGGTGGATCCCGTTGTTGTCTCAAATCCTATTGGGGGTACGACTCATATGTCTATGTTATATCGGGATTTGAGAATATCTGTGTATGGCGTAGAGTTCAAATGAAACGCTTATGTGCTTGGTTTCATGGGCTATGGGTTGATCGTAGGAATGGATTGGCTAGCCAGGCATGGTGTCATTCTCGATTGTGAAAAGAGGGTAGTTAGACTGTTGACTAGTTTGGGGAATACTCTCGATATCTCATGCGACCCTAAGGCTTCTGTTATGCATAGCTACCTAGATTCTCTTGACACGTCTATTGATGACTTGCAATCTGTTCGAGTAGTCCGTGAGTATGCAGATATCTTTGAGGAGGTTAGGGGCTTACCTCTAAACGCAAGATAGATTTCCGTATATACTTGGTGGAGAATGCAAATCCAGTTGCATTTCTTGTGCACCATATGGCTCCAAGTGAAAGGAGGGAGCTTAGTAAACAAGTGAAAGAGTTGCTTGAGAAAGGGTTCAGAAGAAGAAGTATCTCGGAGTTTGGTGCTCTCGTTGTTTTTGCAATGAAGGCTAATGGTTCGCTTAGACTGTGCGTGGACTACAGGGAGCTGAATAAGCTCACGAATAAGAACAGACACCCATTATTGAGGATATATGACTTGTTCGATCAGTTGGTTGGTGCTTCATTTTTCTCGCAGTTGGATTTAGCTACAGGATTTCATCAGCTAATGGTGGCCGAGGACAGCATGGATAAGACTGCATTTAGAACTCCAGATGGTTTCTTTGAATGGCTCGTCATGCCTTTTGGTTTGACGAATGCACCTGCATATTTTGTGCACTTGATGAGTAGGGTGTTTAGGGAGTTTCTAAACAAGTTTGTGGTAATCTTTGTGGATGATATCCTGATCTTCTCTAGAAGCGAGGAAGAGCATGCCTTACATCTTAAGGAAGTCTTAGAGACCCTTCGAGCACATCAACTCAAGGCTAAGTTCTCCAAATGTCACTTTTGGAGGAAGGAGGTAAGATTCTTGGGGCACGTAGTCTCTAAAGAAGGGATATCAATGGATCCTGTAAAGGTAGTGGCAATCCAAGATTGGAAGATTCCTAAGAATGCAACGGAAGTAAGAAATTTTCTTGGTTCGGCGGGCTATTATAGAAATTTCATCAAGGACTTTGCTAAGATATCATCCCCACTTACTTGGTTAACAAAAAATAATTTGACCTTTTCTTGGGATGTTGACTATGACGATGCTTTTCAACGTTTGAAGAGGGCATTGACGACAGCTCTAGTTTTAGCTTTGCCAGATGGGAATAAACCATTCACATTATATACCGATGCTTGCGGGACAAGGCTTGGCACAGTTTTGATGCAGGAGGGAAGGGTGATATGTTATCATGGAAGGCAGTTGAAGGTCCATGAGAAGAATTACCCTACCCACAACTTAGAATTAGCTGCCATAGTTTTTGCACTTAAGTCTTGGCGCCATTACCTGCTTGGTGAGAGGTTTGAGTTATATACAGACCATAAGTCACTAAAATACCTATTCTCTCAAAAAGATCTAAACTTAAGGGAATAGAGGTGGATGGAGTTTTAGCATCCTAAAATTTTGAGATTGCATATACCCCTGGCAAGGGTAACGTTGTAGCTGACGCCTTGAGTAGAAAGAAGTTGACTTTGAGTCCTTTGTTTGTCGAGTGGCAGAGTTTATAGTATATCTCTACCATTGACTTTAGACCCTCTATCGATTATGTACCTGGTTTGTTGGCATCATTAGAGGTGCAACCTACGCTTTTGGGACAGATAGGTGCGGCACAGCGAGATAACCCACAATTGATAGAGATAATAGACAAGCTCATAAGAGGGGAGTCGTTGAGCCATCTTAGTAGGTATACTATATATGAAAAAGGTTGGTTGCATAGGGATGGGAGACTTTGTGTATCACGAGGCGAGAGTTTGAGAAGGACAATCCTTGAGGAAGCACATCGTTCTAAGATGACTACACATCCCAGTGGTGTCAAGATGTATAAGGACATGAAGCAAGTTTTCTTTTGGGAAGAATGAAGAAGGATGTGGCTGAGTTCGTTTCTCGATGCTTAGTGTGCCAGCAAGTGAAGGCTGAGCAAAAGAAGCCTGGTGGTTTGCTTCACCCTTTAGAGATTCCACATTGAAAATGGGAAAGTGTTTCCATGGATTTCGTCGATGGGTTGCCGAGGTCAAGGAAGGGTAATATGGGGATTTTGGTAGTAGTAGATAAATTTACCAAGAGCACCCATTTCATTCCCGTTAAGAGTAAAAGAACAGCGGCATGGTTAGCATCTGTTTATCTCCGAGAGATAGTTCGTCTACATGGCATACCTTCCAGTATCGTAAGTGATCGAGATCTCATTTTCACTAGTGAGTTTTGGAAGAGCGTGCAAGAGGCGGTACGGACGCAATTGTGTTTGAGCACCGCTTATCATCCTCGGACGGACGGCCAAACAGAAAGAGTGAATCAAATTCTAGAAAATCTTTGGAGATTATGCATCTTTGGACATTGGAGGAATATGGGAGGAACACCTTCCATTAGTAGAGTTTGCTTACAACAACAACTATCCGACTAGTATTGCATAGCACCTTTTGAAGCTCTTTATGGATGACCTTGCCGATCACCGACTTATTGGTGGGAATCTACGGATAAGATTTTGCCTGGACCCAAGATGATTAGAGAAACTTCAGAGAAGATAGACTTGATTCGAAGACGCATGAAGATGGCACAAGATTGGCAATAGTCATATGCTGATAAGAGACAAACCGATCTTGAGTTCGATGTTGGAGACATGGTTTTTATTAAATTATCACCATTGAGGAATGTAGTTTGTTTTGGATCTGTAGGGAAATTGTCACCAAGGTTCGTAGGGCCATTCCCCATTACAGAAAGAATTGGACAGATGGCCTACAGAGTGAAGTTGCCTAAGAAGCTTAGTGGTGTTTATAACATATTTCATGTGTCACATTTGAGGAAGTGTTTACACGATACTGCGGAAGTAGTAGAGCCGAGCATGCTTAGAGAAGTGGAAGTAGAGCGAGATGCCATGGTTAGACAAGTTCCTACATGCATCCTTGGATCAGAGGTCAAGAAATTACGCAACCGAGAGGGCAAGATGGTTAAAGTCCAATGGGGAGATGATCAAGGAGATGTGACTTGGGAAACGAAAGACAAGATATGTGCATCGTACCCTTTCCCTTTTGAGGGTATGTTTTTAACTTCTCCTTTTTCTGCCACTTTGTTTATACTTGTTCTATCGTTTGGTGCATCCTCTCGATTATATCTTCGATATTTAGGTAGAAAGTCCTACGGTTGTAAACATGTGTTTGAGACATGTTATGTTTGGTGGATGCAAGTGGATGTAAGTGTTTGCTAGTGGTTGCTCGTGGATGCGTTTACATACACATTAGGCTCTAGATAACTCAATCACTTTCATATTACATATAGGTGAGTGTGCATATTTAAATTAATGGATGTATATTGTACGTGTTATCATATGGATGTTGCATTTGGATGTATGGTTTTGCACTCATATAGAAATGATATGTAACATTAGGATTCTTTTGCATACATAATGGACGCATGGCACTATCATGATTTGCATTAAGGAGGTCAACTGAATTAGTAGACCGCCTGATTTTGCATTAGAATAAGGACACATACACACACTTTGCATATGTTCATGAAAAAATTAGAAATCTTTTAAGGACAATGGACGCTCGTGATTGATGGACAAGTAGATGGATGATGGATGGTAGGACATAAATTCCTTTCAACTCCGATATTTTGGGGGCGAAATCCTTTAAGTGGTGGGAATGTAACACCCCGTAATTTTAAAACATGACATAAGGGATAATTAAAGAATAATTAATTTTTAAAATAAAAATTAAGTGAAATGGGTTACGCCATTACATTCATCTCAGAAATTTGCTTGAGATAGAGTCCAAGTTTGTGTAAAACGGATACCGCATGAAGGAGTTATGGACGATGGAATTTTGGCAGAACAATCGGGAAACGGGGCAGGATAACTGGCGCACTTGTGAAGTGTGCCAGAAAAAAATGCACTGGCGCACATGTGAAGTTCGCCCAGGCCGAGCCTAGATCTGCAGAATTTTGGAGAGTTCCATGATGACATGTCTTTTTAATCTGAGTGGTTCTGATGGTCTCCAATCTAATCTAAAGGTCCTAATTCACCTAACACATCTATAAATAAACACCCAAACCTAACCCTACTCTCTGTCAACCCTAATCCATGGCGCCTCCATGTTGCTGCTCCATCTCAAATTAATTAAGCTTTTCTTCTTCAACAATAAAAGAAGAGGATATTCAAGATCAGATCTTCAAACAACAAAGCCTAATTCTCTTCTTTTAGATCATATCGCTGTGAGTTTATGTCACTTTCACATATAATTAAATTAAAAAGTAGTTGCGATAGGATTGTAAATTGGATCTGATGTATATGCCTGTAAATAAGATGAATCATATCAAGTTCTGTAATTTTTTATCCTTCAGATTCATAACCAATTGCTATATGCCTATCTGATCTATTTTTTCGTTATTCATTTTACATGCCTATTTATATGTTTATGCCAATTTTGATGTTTTGATTATGTCCCTTCTTCTTTTCCTTTTTCCTTTTGATATTAGGCTAACTTCGAGCCTAAGCACATTGCATTGAGATTTACGTACACTGCGTTGAGATTTACGTACGAATAATGTTGGAATGATTGGGAAAAGTTTGAGAAATATGTAATAAAATGAGATTTGGGATAAATTGTTGATGGCTATGGAAATTGGTTTGGGAATAATTTAGCATAACTTGTACAAATGAGATTATAAGCATAATTTGGATTAAAATTATGTTTATAATTTAGATTGGAAATTATGGGTAATTGGAATATATTATAATTTAAGATTTGAAATTGGGACTTGAATCAAGAAAGTGATAATGAATGCCTAAGACACGAGGTTTGATTCAGATTGCGGTAAAAGCTTGCCCAAAACCGCCCGACATATCCAGCAACCGCAAACGGTAATCTAATATGAGAGGTCAAAGGCAGAAATTAGATGGGTAATAATGCAAAGACACGAGGTTAGATTCGGATTGCAGTATAAGCCTGCCTAGAACCGCCTGGCATATCCAGTAACCGCAAAATGGTAATCTAATGTAGAATGTCTTGCAAGATTACGGTTATAATGAATTAATAAACACTTAACCAAGATAAGACATGTGATTAGGCCTAGGGATAATAAAGGGTTAAGTGGGTAACATGGGTAGCGTGTGAAACACAATAAAAGCACTTAACCAAGATGAGACATGTGATTAGACATGGGGATAATAAAGGATTAAATGGGCAACATGGGTAGCATGTGAAACATAATTAAAGCACTTAACCAAGATGAGACGTGATTAGACATGGGGATAATAAAGAGTTAAGTGGGTAACATGGGTAACATGTGAAACGTAATTAAAGCACTTAACCAAGATGAGACATGTGATTAGACATGGGGATAATGAGGGGTTAAGTGGGAATTCCTAGTGGGGACCAAGCTTAGGATGGAAGCTTGTGTCAAGTGTGTGGACCCTTTTTGACCAGTAACCCATTTTAGTATCTATATGAGCTCGATCTAGGTCGAGGACAAGGACACGCTTACTGGGTTTGATTGTAAGAGGTCAATAAAGAGTTAGCGATGGCAGTGCAAGTCCAACGGAGTCATGTGCGCGCGTGGGTCCGGGCTGGTACGTAAGACTTTTTTGCATCGTGTAGGTATAAGTTGTGCATTTCAGTAGTATCGGGGTTGCCACCTTAGGGAGTGATACACTCTATTGTGGGACCAGCACATGTATCTACGAGTTAGGGAGCCGATCGAATGGGGAGGGTAGTGGGTATAACTAGTGGTGGTAGGAGCAAGTGGGCACCTACGAGAGTAGCTAGGAGTACATGGAGCTACCATTATTATGATTAGTAGGGAGTGATCATCTTTTAGTATGTAACTAGTATGTTAGTATGGTGCAGACCATATCTTATAGTGGTTAGGAGCACATTCGATGTTCTATCTAGTTTACCTTGTCATATCTGCTTATGTTACAGCCATCTCTTATATCTAGTTTATGTTCTTATCCAGTTACTTTATTGATTATATTGTTTAACTCACTGGACTCGCCAGACTTTATGTCTAACCCTTTTTGTTTTGCCTCTTTTCTTTCCCCCCCCCCTAGGTCATCAGGGTGGGATTAGTGAAGCTTGACTCGGATCTCTTTCTTCTTGAAGCGCTTGGAAGTGTTGAAAGTAATGCTCAGCTTTATCTCTTTTGCTTTTATGTATTCTGATAATAATTTTGTTTAAGATGGATATTTGTGTACTTGGCTTTAGTATATGGTTTTGATGTTGTAACCAGACATGTTTTGCTTTCCGCTACAATGAATAAATTTTGAATTTTTAAGTACCATTTTATATATCTATCTTGTGATGTTCTGTTCCATACTCTTATAGCGCTCAATGAAAGTTAATGCATTCCCTCGGTGAGTGACGTTAATGGACGTGGGGTGTTACAGGTAAAATCAGATAAGCTTCTCATTCATATCTAAGAATAGAATTTATGCACCGACTATCATAATATCAGGATTAGGTGTTACCATAATTACTATCCAGTGATCGGCTCCCTAACAGATGCGAATAACATGTGCCAACCATGGCAGTCAAGGATATCATTCCCGAACCCATCAACTTAAAAATACACAGCCCTATTCATCGTTGTTACATTATCTTATATTCCCCCATCGGACCCGTGCACGATCATGAATCCACTAGAACGCGCCCGTACCTACTTCCAGAATTTGAACCCCTTACAGTCATCCATCAGTAAAGCTTGCCATAATCCCTACCTAGTGCAGCACTCATTTGATAATAGGAAGGTACTGATTGATATGGATTCCAAGAAAACGGCAATTTGCAAGCCATCAATAGGCTAGGCTTGTCCCCAAGTAAACCAAGATTTTAAGAGTCCCCAAAAATAGTAACAACAAACATGGACCTCTTATGCTTATTAATTAGACAGGTTAAACTTAGCAGGTTTAAGTTCATTAATAAGCTTAATATAACCCTATGCTATATTTCATAGTCATAAATGTCATTTATCAAATGTAACAAACCTTCCCCAAATCAGATAGGCGCCTGCTCAGATGTTTACAGATTATAGTAACATGTGTTATTTAATTTACATCTGGTTCATATATCTTCACATGACCGTTCTACTTAATATTAAATTAAGTCTAACCTATTCAGATTAACAAGTTTACAGTTATTCCTTTATAGTTACCCATAGTTATACAGTCAATGGTTCTCATATTCCAATTTGTAAAAATCTTCGTTTTATTGACATTACATCCTATTCCGTTTTATCCCATTTATATGAAATTCTAACGGAAAAGGCCTAGGCTTTCGTTGGTTTAGGCTCAACGCAAAAGTAAAAGCAAAGGAGAAATATAACCAAACTCATGTATGAACAAACTGATAAAATTAGCATAACAAGACTGTAAATAAAACAGTGACAGAGAAGGGGATAAGGAAGAAAGATGTACATACAAACAGATAATAACTGAAATGAACAGGTAATTGAAAGTATTAAAAGAAAAATAACATATAAGAATGAACTTATAAACTTGTTACTTTTCAGATCCAATATATATTTACTATCAAAATCCTTTTTAAATTGCAAATCTAAAAAAATGTGAAACTCATAGTGATTTGTAGTAGATCCAAAAAAGGCCTTTGAAATAGTTGTAGAAGAATTATCCTTCCAATATATGTTTTGACAACACCTCGACATTTTCTTAATTTTATTTTAAAACATAACTTAGAGGAGGAAGAAGATAAATAATTATTTGTGTAAGAAAATTGTGAGGGTTGCTAGACTGTTTATAAATATCCTAGGATAATATAAACTGTATGATCTTAGGGTTTCAAATCAAACCATACACGTAACCACTGAGTCAGCATAAGAATAAAACCAGAAAATCAGTCCAGGTTCATTCATGCTGCCAGGTCAAAGGTGGTTCGACCCACCTACTACTTGGGTTGGTACAGGGGTCAAACCACGTAGGGTCGGGTTGCCCTGTTACCACTGCATTTCCGAGTTAATTAATAATTAATTTATTAATTTAGTTCAAACTTCTTATGATCATAACTTGCTCATACTTAGTCTGATTTACAAAAACCAGAAGTCAATCTGAATTAGAATTCTGTAGCGAACGCAACGATAAAGTCTGTTTTACTAATTTCTAAATATTTTTTATTTAATATTCATTTTACTATCTTCTTTATGTAATTATTGTGTATTAAAATATGGGATGTTATAAATGGTAGTTCATTCATAGAGGGTCAGTCCACTATTAGACCGTCACTTTTTAATGGCAGTAATTATGCATATTAGGCATGTATAATGAAATTTTATTTACAATTTGTAGGATTATACACTAAGAATATCACATAAACTGAATATGTTGAACCCACTGTTAATTTTGCATAATGGACAAATTATTAGAAATCCACTACACTAAATAATTCAAAGGCTACGAAAATTTAATTTTATTCTTTATATAGGAATGAATTTAATAGGGTGCCTATTTGTAAATCTGCATCTGAAATTTTTTGCAAGTAACTCATGAAGTAATAAGAAAAGTTAAATAGACCAAAATATCCATGTTAACAAATCAGTTTGAGTTATTTAAAATGAATCAGAATGAGTATATCTCCGATATATGTTGCTGGTTCCAGGAAATCATGCATTCACTATTGGCTTTGGGAAAATCATATTTTGAGAAAAATCAAGTCAGAGAAGTTCTAAATTTGTTATCATCTGATTGGGATAAAAAAACACTTGCCACTGAAGAAGCCAATGACATCAATATAATGAAAATTGAGGAATTAGTTGGTAATTTAATGTCATTTAAAGTTCATATGCAAGAAAGAAAAGAAAATAAGTCGTCAGAAAAGAAATCAATAACATTTAAAGCACCGGTTGAAGACTCAGACTTACATAGTGAGGATGATAAAGGGACAACATTAATGACAAGGAACTTTAAAAAATTCCTAAGATATTGAAAAAGAAATAACTTAAAAAGGAATGAGTAAAGAAATCAGGTGAAAAATAATAAAGAAAATCTGAGTAATATCAGAATTTATAATTGTGACAAATTTAGCCATTTGAAAAGATTCTATTTGTATCCGGAGAAATAGAATCAACCTACTAGTGGCAGTTCATCAAAGAAATGGAAAAGAGTGTACGCCGCAACTCTAGATGATTCATATTCATCATCAAGTAATGAAGCGTAAGAAACGAGTAATTCGAATATGTGCTTTACAACGATTCACAAATTAAAAAAATCGAAGAACGGATCTAAAGTTAGTATACCTTATTAATTATTTAATTGCTTAAAATGGTAGTTTTATTGTTCACTTGATTGATTGATGGTTTGCTTTGCTTGAAAGTTGAATTTTAAATTCCAAATTCAAATTTTGAGTTTTGAATTTTAAAATAGTAATTGTTTAATAATATAAAAATAAAATAATAATATAAAAAGTATTTTTATAATAAATACTAATCTAGGAATGAATTAATTAAGATATAGGATTATAAATAATTTAAAAAGTCAAAAACCAAGAGTCACTTTGAAATCCAAAGGGATATGTCGACATATCCATTTGCTTATGTCAACATATACCATAAAGGTGAAATTTGAAATTCATACTTTTTAAATTCTCTCCAACTTTTCACTGACTTCAATATGACTAAAAAAGTGCCTTTTTACCAGCAAATTGTCCTTTGATTCACTATATTTACTTCCTATTCCATTCATTTTTTCCATCTTTAATTAAAAAAAAAATCAAAACTACTCTTTGTATTCATATACTTCTTATAACTATTCTAATGGCTTCCTCAAGTACTCCAAAAAGCATGAGATTAACCAAGACTATCAAGGGCTTCCTCTTCAACAACCTGGATGCTATCAAAAGTAACATTAATTATGTTAACTTTGGTAAAGTCTATATGGGAAAATTTGCTATCTTTAGTGAATTTGCTTCAAATGAATTTGAACTTCCCTTTTATCAAAATGGAATTTTGATTCTTGTTGATTCTCGGGATAATGATGAAGTTCGTTATCCCAATCATGTGAAAATGTTTTTGCAAATTTAAATCGCGATTTTTACATGGAAGTGAAGATTAAATTTGGAGTAGTGTTAAAGGAACGCAAATTGTTTTGGATTGTGATGTTATCAGTACCATTTTTGGTTGCAAGAATAAAGGGATGGATCTTTCAAATTTTAAAATCAATGAAAGTGATTTGGGAACTTTCATTATATTTTTGAAAACGATGAAAATTTGAAATTCCAAAATTGTTTTTACCGTCCAAATGAAAGAATCGTCAATTTATTACTTCAACATAGCATCACCCCTAGGTTAGAAAATTTCAACAACCCTATCATGAAAGCTAACAAGTCCTTTTTTGCTATCTTTGGAAATTATGAAATTAATTAGGCTAAGGTGATTTTAAGTGAGTTTCAATCAAAGGAAATTTCAACAAAAGAAAATATGTTATATCATGGAGTTTACCTTACATGTATTTTCAAATATTTTGGAGTCAATTTCAAAGGATAAGAGTTCATTTCAATAAAAGCTTTTAATGTCAGAAATATTTACCTTATGAAGATTCCACTTGTGTTTCATCCATATGGAGCATATGCGGAAAAATGAGCAAAAATTAAACAAGAAGAAGAAATCGATCAAGTGGATATTGAAGAAGAGGAAGAAGATACCTCTTTAGAAAGCATTGAAGTTCCTACCAACCCCTCCGAGAAAACCATTCTCCAAAATCAAAAGATTTTTGCCAAGAACCAAAAGTTACTTAAGATATTGTTTAGTAAGAAATTCAAAAAGAATTTAACTAAAATGAATAAGTTCTTTGGAAAAGTTGGAAGAAAAACCTGGCTTGTCATCCTGATCATTCTCATCCGCTGAATTCTAAGTTTAAATAGTATTGTATTTACTTTTTTTTCAATTGTAGCATTTCTATCTTAAGTTATGTATTCATTTCATGTATCGTTATTATTAGAGTGAAACGTAGTTCTTTATTTCAGTCAAAACATGTTTAAACCTCTCTAGAATTACTGTTTAAAATAATAAAAATGAGTTTATATAAGTCGAAACAGTTCACAAAACACCAAAATTCTTCAAAACATAAAATTTCACATGTATACGTTGACATATACTGTTAGATCCAAAAATGGCTCTAACACCCAAACTATAACAATTTTTAATGAGATGAAATTAAAAACGAAGAAAACACACAATTTATAGTGGTTCGACGTTAAATAGCCTACATCCACTTTCTACTCTTTGAATCGATGACTTGAATTTAGATACAACGATTCTCACTCACTTTCACTCATACAATGTATCGATTCACTCAATCTCCTCTGAATTATGTTTTGAATTATGATTGTAATCTAAAAATGATGATGATAATCAGATAGCCAAGGAGTTTGAGTTCTGAAAATGCCAAAAGACCCTTTGAAATGAGCCTTGGAGGTGTATTTATAGGTGGAAAATCTCCCTGGAGTGGCTTCGGTTCGGGTGTACGTGGCCTCCATCCCACGAAAATGGTTTCGGATAGGATGCGATGGTGACAACACATCAGTTTGGTGGTGAACGTGTGGAGAACGTGGGCAGAGTGGTTGCATAACGGCTCCGCTCCTTCAGGAAACCATGGAGTGTAACTGCCATCCGTTGATATGCGGTTCGGTTCAAATGATTGGGAGAAGGAATGGTTCGGATCGGGCTTCGTCGACCCGATCCGGAGCTGCTCCTGCTCCTCTGATTCCTAATCTGCTATATTCTGTTTTGGCTAGTGACCCCCGACCCAATCCAAACATCAAATGCATGTTCCTCTAGTCATCATCCTTTATTTATTTGGCTTCTCATCTTTGTGTAGCCTAGTTCACAAAGTAGGCTAACATTTTGCCCCCTCGAAGGACACTTCTATTAAAAATGAAGTGTGCTCCGACATTATCCATCCGTTGATCTCTGAAATAAATCATCGAACAATCGCTTCCATTTGTTTGTAAAGTGGCGTCACTACGTAAAGTCACAACGCTTGCGGTATATATATACACCATAGATTGCACAAACTGGTTCCCTTATTTCAAATTATTTCTAGAGTTCTGCTTGATGTCCAGTAGCTCCTCCAGTTAAACCATTGCATATTTTTTTTGGGTTCATTTAATATGTTGAGTTAATACTTGCGGATATTCTTTGGTTTGGATCTGATCCGACTGGTCCTCGTTGCATCTTGACGCCATTAAGCTAACGGGCCAAATAACCACGGGCCTGCCTTCCGATCGGAATAGGATGACACGTTGACAAGAATACAAAGGGCCACTTCGCACTCATATAAATTCACCATTTCTTCACTTCCGCCTTTTTCTTTTCATTTCCATCTCTTCTCCAGAAATTGCATCAGAGAAAAACAAAACCCTAACTTTGAAAATTCTAATAATTCTCCCTTAATCCTCAAATCGATTACATAAGTGGGTCAAAACTTCGATTAACTCCGTTTTATTTGACTTCGATTTGAATATATGAAGTAATTTGAGTGAATATATGCTCAACGTCATGTCACGCATGGTGTGGTGTCCTCTCTCCTTGCCGTCGTCGTTGGTGGCCTCGTCACCACCTCGAGGCATTCGCTGATAGGATTTGACCTGGTGGTGGGCGTATTGGCCAATAGGTGTTTTGTCGTGACAAGCTTCTCAAAAATGAATGATTCTTTGAAAGGAGATGGGTTCAGTGTTGATGGGGAAGTGAAGGAGAAGAAGAGAGAAAGGGATGGGATTGGTTCGGAGTAGGAAGCACAAGAGGAAGGAGAAATGGTTTCATCTAACCGGGTCGTGTCGGAGGGTGAAGTATGTGCATGAAAAAGTAGTAGGTTTTAAAGTCATGAGTACGGTTCGGTGTCGACTGACCCGTTCCTGGCCGCCTTCTACTAACTCCATCTAATCCGTTCCGATTAGATGGAACATTCAAGACTACCCGTTGATGGCTTGGACATCCGAAACGACCCCATACTATCCAGGCCGAACCGATCTGATTACTGCATGGGCGCCGAACTGATTGCATTACACATACCCGAACCAATCCGAAGTCATTCAACTCAATGCACAGGAACTGGCCGACTAATTCGATTAATATTAACTTCAATCTATGACCTTGAGGACAATTAGGATAGAGCCCTATGATCATGAGCGAACATTTAAAACTATTCTGAACGCATTACTGCTTCGTCAAACTTTTGCATTGTATGTTTACTTTATATCTCTTGTATACACTTTAGTTCACACACATGCATGGGGGGACACGGGAAACTTTACTCTAATTTCCATTCTTCCTTCTTCAATAGCTTAGCGATCATGGTAGAAAGACGCTTGTCTAGATTGGTAGAAAGGGGAGATGTTGCAAGGTCATCTGATAATCCACTAGTTGAGTATGTATCTTCCACCTCAGACTCAAGATGGAATAGTGAAGGCACCGACCATGAGATGGATGTTCATAACAGTGAAGCATCTTCTAGGGGTGATATCTCTCTTGGTGAAGAAGAAGAAGAAGGGGTAGGAGATAACCGTGCTCCCGACGATTCAGGGATGCAGTTATCTTGGAATCGCCTAAAGATTCAGTTGAGTTGATAATTGATAACGATAGACTAATACGGATACGCCTCAAGGATGGGATTCTTCATGGAGATACCCTTTTACCCTATAAAACAGATCGTCCCCATAATCCACCAGAAGGATATATGCCTATTTCCAGACTAATGTGTCTTGTTGCAGCAATACCTCCATTCCCGCAATTCATCGTCGATTTCCTGAGACTTTGAGGATTGCCCCCATGCAGCTTCTTCCCAATTCTTACATCTATTTATATACCCTGTACATAGCCTATAGAGAAATTCTTGGTGTAGAGTTGACATTTGAAGATGTTTATTTCTTTTACAACTTCAAACATCGAACCAACGACGCTCCATCCTTTGTATATTTCGAATTTGTGCCAAAAAGAAAAATTATCACCGTTCCGTTTAGTAGCAATGCCGGGGATCCAAAGCCTGAATGGTTTTACATTAGACAACAGCCGGGGTGCGCCAAAAGGTGGCTCAATTCAAGTAAGGACATCAATGTTTTAAATTTAAGACCTCGAAAACATACTAACACCGCTTGTTTTTTCTTGCAGTTCTTAATCCTCCCAACAAAACAACCAGTACAATTCGATCGCTTGAATCGGCTACTTAACGGTGACTAGAAATTCTTGAACATCAATGAGTGTTTAGTGGATGACTATTTTCATAGGCATCGTCTTGTTGCTATAACTCGTAGCATAGGGCATGGCGAGGGTCCTTATGTGTATGTACCTCCTGTCGAAGGGCCAATTGAGGCATCATCGGGACATGGAGATAGCCCGAAGGATCCTTCGATGCCTCAAAAGGTTCCTTCTCCTTCATCTTATGCAACTCGAGATGACATACTAGCAAATATACCTACCATTGACAGGGACAAGTATATTACTCCTGATGATGCGACCACTCCTCAGGGGCCAATTTTTCCAAAGCGGTTGCCTTTAGTTATTCCTCTAGGATATACTCCCATAGCCGATTATCCCACATTCCGGGGCTTGAGGGTTCTTCCCCTGCTTGAAACTTTTTATTCTCCAGAGGATTTTCCAACAAATCGTCTCACTTTTACTTCCAAAGAAGAGATTACTCCTGTAAAGACCGGGGAGAGTATCAATCCGGGCTCTGGTCTGTTTGGGGGAAAACATCACTTAGGATACACATGGCACTGCACGTCACAGCACTTGAGCTTTATGATGATGTTGATCTTGATATTCTCTCATTTCTTTTTTGCAAGACAAACGGGGAGACAAAGATATCATCTACGAGATGTTCATTTGAGCATGCCCCCAATAGATCCCGACGATAAACACGATCAGTATGAGAGTAGGGGTAGAGACGACATGAGGGATCGACTTCCAAAGTCTTATCAACCTTCCCGTTCTCGATCCCCACATCACAGAGGCTCAGACAAACACAAGAGTCATCCTTCAGATCATGAGAAAGACAAGCACAGTGGCAAGCCTCCTATTCCATCTAAGGGCACGATTCCTCAAGATGATCTTCACAAAGGGTTTCTGTTCTCAAAGGGAAACAACCAGAATCAGGGAAAGATGCCGGAAAGAAACGACCTACCACAAAGCTATCTCATCGCACCATTGACATAACTACCACAAGGCCGATTATTCTCAACAACGAGAACTAGGCTAGACTGGAAGTTCTGAGGCAACAACATCCTGAACACCATTTCGGGCTCATGCACTTTGTCCCAAAACTCTAACTAGTAAAATTTGATTGGGCTAATGATGTCAAGGCTACGGTAGATTTAGTGGATGAACAATATAAAGAGATGAAGAAGTACGCAAAGACTCTCTCTATAATTATTAGTGATCTGACGTCAGACATAAAAACCATGGCCGACGCTGCTGAATATGATGTGAAGGCCATCAAAAACTCTGAGAAAGATCTAGAGGATACCCAAGCTCGATCTTGTACAATGCGACACGGATAACTATAAGAAGCAGCTCGAGTAATTACCAAGGTGCTACCATTCCTAGCTTGAATCCCATAGCCAGGAGCGGATAGATTTGAAGAAGCAGGTCGAGGATGCCAAATATGAGAATACACGCCTTGCCCAAGAGAAAGCAGATTTAATCAAAAAGAACGCAGTGCTTGAGACTAAGTCAATGGAAGCTGAGACGAGGGCTGTAACACCCCACACCCACTAAGGTCACTCACAAAGGGAATGCCTTAGTTTTGGTGGAGTATTTTTAGTGAGTATAGAACAGAAAAATTACAATAGGACAGATATAAGTAATACTTGAAAATTTAAAACATCATTTCCTTAACAAAACATGTTTGGTTACGTCACAAAACCATGACAAGAGTCAAGTACATAATATCCATCCTGATAAAATAGAAGTACATAATCCCATTACATAGGCAATAGCCAAAAGATAAACTGAGCTTTACTTCTACCGTCCAAGCCTCAAAAGATAGATATAGCGGTCTGGTCCAAGCCCACTAGTGCTAAGTCCACTCTGACAACCTGAGGGTGGGGAAAAAGATAAACAACAACGGGGTCAGACATAAGTCTGAGTGAGTCCTATAACCCTAACAATACAACCATTAAAGTAATTAGGGTATGATATAAACAAGATACGGTACCTCTGGGGATAATGACTACAATAAGTAGCCCACAAAACACAGGATGTACTACGATAATCGAAACGACGTATTTATCCACCCAAGGATAATTACTAGCTTACACCACCCCAGACCTACCCACCCAAGGGTAATTCCTACACTGCACCACACCAGTTCTACCCACCAAGAGTAATTCCTACTTAAAGGTTGATCCCATCTAAAGACTTAGAAAATATAGCTAGTAGTTTCTGGTACTTCTAGCTAACCACGTAGGTGCCGTCTGCCCCTACCTCCACTAGGTGTATAACTGACCACGTAGGTGCCGTCTGCCCCTACCTCCACTAGGTGTACCTAGTAATCTTACCCAGTAGTTTCGTGTACCCCTACATAGGTGCCGTCTGCCCCTATCTTTACTAGGTGTACCCACTACTCCCAAGCGATCGGCTCCCTAACGTAGATACCCGTGCTGGTCCCACAGTGGGGTGTATCACTCCCCTAAAGTGGCTACCCAATACTATCAACGGTGCACGGCTTTATATCTACACGATGCAACAACGGCTTATCTACCAGCCCGGGCCCACACACGCATATGAAACCCGTTGGACTTGCGTTGCCACCGCTACCCCGTTTTGGCCTCTTATAATCAAGCCCAATATGCGTGTCCCGTCACTCGACATGGGTCGAGCCCACAAAGATACGTTTGGGATATTGGTTGAAATGGGCCCCCACAAGCTACTACTTAAGCTTGTCCTTTTATCTAGTGCGTCCCACTTAACCCCTTTTTATAATCATGCCCCCTTACATGTTAAGGTTTGGTTAAGTCATCCAATTATATTACAATTGCCACTTAAGGCACCCACTAGATTTCCGCATGCCACCCAAGGCACTTACTTGATTCCCACATGCCACCCAAGGCACTTACTTAACCCTTTAATCATGTTTATTTACATGTTCCACTTTGGTTAAGTATTCTAATCGTATTTTCTATTGCCACCCAAGGCAACCCACTAGTTTCCTCATGCCACCCAAGGCACCCCCACTAGTTACTACATGCCACCCAAGGCACCCACTTAACCCCTCATGTCCCACTACATGCTAATATGGTTAAGTGTTTCTTAATTAATTAAGACCGTGATCTCCCATAAAGACCTCCCACATTAGACTGGCTGTTATGACCGCCTGGTTAAGCCGGTAGAGTCCGGGCAGTCTTACGTCATAACAGAGTCTAACCTCGTGTCTTTACCTTAATCACGTATTTAATTTATGGCTAAGACCTCTCACATTGGGCTGACATTTGTAGCAACTGGTTAAGCCGGTCGGGTCCGGGCAGTTTTACACTACAAGTGAGTCCAACCTCGTGTCTTAGTCGATTAATTACACCTAATTAATCACCCCCATATTAATTATCCCTAATTAATATCAAGTTTTCCATAACATGGGTAGACCTAACTCAATAGGTAAATTCCCATGGGGTAGACCTAACTCAATAGGTAAATTCTCGCTTATGGTAATTTATTTTTATGGTATGCTTAATCATACCCAATCATTCACTTATTAACATATTTACCAACCCCATCGTTCCCCACGTAAATCGTTCTCATTTCATGACATAAATAAGGGGAAGATCATCACAAATATCATGGGTTTAGCATACAACTTTGTCATGGGTTAAGAGGATGTCAACTTGCATATATGAGCATATATTAACCCAACCACATTTAACCCCAAACTTGCACATTATCATAACATGTTGAACTTGCATATAAGCATTCTCATAACTTGCATAACACGTTAGACATGCATTTAAGCCTACACATAACTTGCATAAGCATTCACATACTTGCATGGGCATTCATATACTTGCATAAGCATTCACATACTTGCATATCACATTAAGCTCGCATTTAAGCATATACATAACTTGCATAACATCATGCTCATAACTTGCATAATCTCATAAACTTAACTTGCATAACACTATGCACACAACTTGCATACCCTCATACACATAACTTGCATATGCACATAACTTACATAACATGTTGAGCTTGCATGTAAGCATAACTTGCATAATATGTCGAACTTACATATATGACTTGCATCTTAAAGGAGGGTAAACATGCATAGCATATAAGGGTGCCATCTTGCATATGTATATACCATATTTAAAAGGGTAAGCTTGCATGTCATGATTTATGCATAATACCAAACACTTAGCATGCATAAAACCACTTACTTATCATGCATAGAATCAAATACTTATTATGCATAAAATCAAATACTTATTATGCATAAAACCAAATACTCATTATGCATAAAATCAAATACTTATTATGCATAAACCTACCACTTAACTTGCATAAACCCAAACACTTAACATGCATAAAACTCCATACTTAGTATGCATACAATCAAATACTTATCATGCATAACGTCAAATACTTTAGCATGAATAACATCAAATACTTAACATGCATAACACCAACTACTTAGCATGCATAACTTGCATATCATGTTACATATAACTTGCATATATTCTCACATATAGTTTGCATAACATGTCACATATGCATAAATGTTTAACATGGTGTTTTGCATCATAAAACATGGCCTTAACTTGCATTTAACATAAAACTTGCAAATCACATATCATACAAACTTGCATAAATACATTTATCCACAAACATAGCCATGTCTTATCACATCCTACCATAATCAATTTAACAATTGATTATTAAAGCCATAGAAACTCACCAAACTCAAGATTAGCAACTTTATGAAGTAGAATTAGTTGCTAACTATGAAGATAATAATGATTAAGGATTGATTAGAGAGGA
The DNA here is from genome assembly GCA_030737875.1 of Allium sativum. Taxonomy (NCBI): domain Eukaryota; kingdom Viridiplantae; phylum Streptophyta; class Magnoliopsida; order Asparagales; family Amaryllidaceae; genus Allium; species Allium sativum. The sequence continues at coordinate 6,648,435 of CM060919.1, read as the reverse complement.
ATTAGCTTGCAACTCTCTTCATTTGATTTGTGGAGGCCATGACCAAGTTTCATTTTGCCATAGTTTAGTTACTAGATTTAATTATGAATGAATTAGGGTAGGATTAGGGTCTTATTTATAGGATTAGGTTGCATTTTAGACCTTTGGATTAACCCTAGATTAGATTAGGACCCTTAGATTTAGGAAATCTCTAGAACCAGCCCTCCTAGCCAGCCTGAAACCCAACCTGGTGCACCCAGGTTCACAGAACGGTGCCACCCTGTCGACAGGCAAGTCGACAGGCATGTCGACACCCCTGTCGACAGCCCTGTCGACATGGGTTGGGCGGGAAGCTACCCGCCTGACCCCGCCTGGCCCATTCCAAATCTGAATATTTTAATTTTTAAATCTGTTTTAGTTTTGAATTTTCTGCAAACTTCATTGGGCCATAACTGGGCCATACGGACTCCGATTTTCGAAAACTCGGACTCTATTTCGCGTATTTTTCCGAGGCGAACGCAATAACGCAGCCCGTTACCCCCAATTCCCACGTCTGAGATTATTTTAGTATTAACTAAAATTCGGGGTGTTACAAGGGCGGCTCTTACTGAAAGAAATAAAAATACGGCTATGCAACATGTTGAGGAAGTCAACGAACAGCTGAAAGATGCTCAAAGGGAGATTGACAAGAGTGGTGAAACCATGATAAGATTTTTTGCTCAAGTGATTCGTCATCGAAGCCTTGTCTGGCTTAAGGATTATCCCACTCCCCTTGTATATGCATGGGACCAGTTGGTCGAATGGGGGAAAGAAAAACTCGGGGTGGATTCAATTGACGAAAATAAGCTTATGGAGACATTCCTTAGAGGTGAGGAATCAGTGCACTTGGCCGAAGGGCATAGACTTATTGTTGTTGCCATGGAGAAGGAGAAGCGTCGGGCCAAAGGAAAAAATACCATCGAATCTGGCTCCTCTTCTGGTACAGCTGAGGTCATTGGAGTAGAGGGATATGACCTGGAAAGGCCAGGAATTCCTGAGGCTTCTCTTCTGTCTCCTATAACCGAGTCTACCTCCAACGTTACTGCTGCACAAGTCGAGAGATCTACTGAAGGTATTTCTACCTTTTTGCCTCAATTCATTAAAGCTATTTCAACCTTTGGTCATATTATCGGACAGACTATTGAAGATCCCATGTTTTCTCCTGAATTAATAATTGTTGCTTCTCTCTCTGTAGATACTAAGCAAGTTGAAAGGGCCGACGATTCACAAAAGACATCTCCGGGTAAAAAGTCTACTGAAGAGACCTAGGAGAAACAAGATAAAGTTGCTGCTACAGATCCTGGGAAGGATAATGAGGGCAAGAGAATGGAAGTTGTTGACAAGGCTCCCATACCACCTAACACTGAAATTCCTCATGATAATGAAATAGTAGCTGCTTTGAAAGATGATGGTGGCAATGACGGGCATGATGAAGACCCCGACATTACTATAATTGGGAAGCATGGAATGTTGATGATCCGACTTTGGCCGAGATGAAGGCCAAGCAGGATAAGCATATGAAGTTGAAAGTTGAGGAGATAGATCTTGAAAATCTTAAACCTCTTGCGACAATACATCCCGGGTCAAGGTTAGTTGTTAAACTTTCAATTAGATCAATGACTGAGGAACTTGCTAAAAAATCTTCTATTAATCCCAGAATTACTCTCCCAGGGAAGAAGAAAACAAAGCGTATTTTCACTGAGACTAAGAAAGAAAAGAAGGAAAAGCTCAAGGATGCCAAGAAGGCAAAGTCTACTCTGAAGTCCAAGTGAAAACGCATTCTGTCTTCTGTTTTGATATTTCACTAGTCCGTTATTGTTGTAGCGGGTGCAGCCTTCGCATCTTTTACTTAGTCTTTCTGTATAAACTCACGTATTTGTGAATAAAGTAGTTTGTTCCCTGCAATGTCAAATATTTGTGAATCTATTATTTAAGTAAAAATGCAGATAAACAACATGTCATCTCACAGTTATACAATAAAGACATGATAAAGGGAACATGTGTATGTATATGCCCCCAATCAATCATGAATAAACTGATTAACTGAGGCTTATTATAGATTGATTAGACTTAACGTTCATTTGCCCCCGACTTTCTGGCAGGGATAAATTTCTTTTTTCGTTGATGCTTATCCTTCTAGCATCTTTATACTCTCCTGTCTCATAACCAGGTTAGAGTATTATCGAGGCGGTCTCTTATCAGGGTGCACCTTCACGCCTCAAGGGACGTCGTCTTCCCGTCCTTTATACTCTCTTTTGATTCATGAGAGTTAGAGTTAGGAATGTCGTCTTCCCATTCCTTCTACTTATTACATAAACGGTTATTCGTTTGCTCCTACACACGAATTGTCTCTAATTTTTCAATTCGAATTTAATGTTTTGTGCTTCGTAGTCATGATAGAACAATTACTGGAGATAAAAATAGTGCAGGAAAGTAAATGATACATGATATTTTTATAGTGGTTCAGCCAAGTCGTAGCCTACATCCACTTCATAATTTTTCATTCATACAAACAGACTTTTTAAGGCAAGTCATTCCTTTTTACATAGTCTATAAAAACAAAAAAAGAAAACATTTCCTATTTAGCTTAGATATCGCCGCAAGTGCTGAGCATTCCAAGCTCTGGGAATCTCCTCGCCATCCATGGTCATTAGCTTGGAGGCTCCTGTATCAAGCTTCCGTTGAATGACATATGGTCCTTCCCACTTTGGACCCAATTGGGTTGAAGGGTGGAAGATTCATTTTAATACTAAGTCCCCCGGTTCGAAAGTCCTAAAACGAACTTTTCGGCCATAATAACGTGCAACTTGGTGGCGGTGTCTTGAGGCACACAAGTCAGCTTCGTCTCTATTTTCTTCAACCATGTCGAGATACTCTAGGAGGAGTGCTCTATTCGTCATTGGGTCATAGTATGTTACCCTATGAGAGGGGACTTCGAGCTCCACGGGATCACTACCTCCGATCCGAAAGAGAGTGAGAAGGAAGTATGGCCAGTTTCCATCTTAAATGTTGTTCTGTAGGCCCACAAAGCTAGCGGCAGCTCATCCACCCATTTGGATTTGGACCGTTCCAACCGCTTCTTAAGGATAGATTTAATGACTCTGTTAATTGCGTCTACCTGCCCATTTGTCTGCGGGTGAGCTACAGCGATATACCTTTTATCTATCTTGTATTTCTGGCAAAACTTTTTGAATTCGGCGCTGTCGGACTGTGTCCCACTATCAGTTATGTTGGACTTAAGTATCCCAAATCGGAAAATAATGTTTCTGACCACAAAACTTACCACCTTCCTTGCTGTGATCGTGGTTAAGGGTTCGGGTTCCGCCCACTTCGTGAAATAATCCACGACAACGATTGCGTACTTTGCTCCTTCTTTGGCGATAGGTAACACTCCAATAATATCGATTCCCCACATAGCAAAAGGCCATGGGCTTACCATTGACTTAAGCTGAGTCGGGGGTGCTCTGGGAACTTTGGCGAATCTTTGACATTTATCGCAACATCGTGAGTAGTCAGCCGCGTCTTTATTCACGGTAGGACAAAAGTATCCGTACCGCAATACCTTCTTTGCTAGGGTTTGGCCCCCAGTGTGATGTCCACACTCACCTTCGTGTACTTCTTGCAGTACACGTTTGATGTCGTCATGTGCGATACACCGCAGTATAAGCATGGAAAACCCTTGACGATAAAGGACGTCGTCCTGTAAAACGTATCTTGCAGCCTTACATGTTACAGCTCGTCATTCGCTTTTCTTTAATGGGAGAATCCCGCTTTTGAGAAAGTTCTTGATTGGTGTCATCCATGACTCCCTCTCTGGCTCAGTTTCTAGGATTAGCTACACCTCCATTAGGTCGAAACTCGGTGACTCCAATACCTCTATTGGAACCATTTGAGTTTCTTCAGGGTTGTCAGAACTTGCTAGTTTTGCCAACCGGTCTGCTTTTTGATTCTCTGCTGTTGGAATGTGCGTTATGTTGTAATGCTCCAAACTACCCAATAACTCCTTTACTTTTTTATGATAAGTAACAAGCCAAGGTCCTTTGGTCACAAACACTTCTCGCACCTGACAAACAACTATCTTGGAGTCACAGAGTATGTCTAGTGTCTTTACTCCTAACTCCATAGAGATTTTTAGCTTGGCAATCAGGACTTCATACTCGGAGTCGTTATTAGTGGCAGAAAGTTCCAATCGTAGGGCATAATAAATAGATCATTCTTCAGGAGTGATTTAAACAACTCAGGCGCCGGATCTTTGATCATTCTTGGCCCCATCCGTATATAGTTTCCACGAACTAAGTTCCAGCTGGTGTTCAGAAGCAACAACCTTGTCGTCCACCGTTTCTTCTGCGGGTATCGTGAATTCTGCTATGAAATCGGCTAAGGCCTGTTGTGATAACCCCAAACTTCCACGAGGTGAAAGTAAGAGATGATCATTTGGAATACAACATAAATACAATAATACATATCACAGATACAAAATAGCATAGGAAATACATAGAGTAACAACATCATAGCAGCGGAAATATAATGTCATCAATCCTTAGAAAATCCACAGTCACGGAATTCTACATTATTACATCAAATTCGCAGAAAAGAGATAAGTTCTAACTCCAACTCAAACACGTGGAATAAACCAAGTTTAATGTCTAAAATAAAAAGAAAGAGAAAAATGTAAGAGCAGCGAATGATAAGTCTTCAAACTCCTAGGCATCACCTCTCCACAAGCAAATCCAAGAGAAATAATAAGCAGCTCCAAGGAAAGGCTCCAAGCGAAAGATAACCTGTTTACTTGGCTGCCCGTGTAGAAAGGAGGGCACCCGAGTTTGCAAAAAGGTGAAACAAACTACAGGTCAGTCGTGGGACTGGTGTGAGAATTCTTATCTAATTAATTACTATTAATAGGGCAAATCCAAAGACACGTCGCTAATGCGGAACGGGTTTACCCTAATGGATTGCCGTGCATAAAAGTGTCAGAATAAATGTAAGTAAATCGTACAACAACGCTATGCTTTTTAGAAAAATGGAATCACCATAAGACCCAAGTCCCATTACATCATGCAACACACACTAGAGGATAGAGTTTTACCTTATAGTGATTAAACATGATAAATACGGCAAATACGAGTTTTATATTATTAATATATTAAAACATTTCAAAGTAAATGTAGAAATCCTAGGAAGAATAGTATCCCATACTACTATGCCTCCATACTAGTAATACAATCAAATTCGTAGGGTCGTATTTGGATTTTGGTTTCCATCATGAGTCAAGGCTAGGGAGGAGCTCCTACCGATTCGAGACACTCTAGCTAATGTCTCAGGATTCCCCGCAGTGAACCCTTGGATCCTGTAGGGCCGGTCCACCATACGAGTTGCAGATTAGTTATTCCTGAACACACGTTTCCCAGTCCTATAGGACCTATCCGAGGCGCCTCATTCCATCATCCACATAAGTAAAATGTCAGGGCTGGTAGGTCACTGACACCGCTCTAGCTAGAAAGAAACGTGCTGCTCTCCCTGCGTTCCCTTCTCCTGTTTTAGACTCTGCCGGTGTGTGAGGCTCGCGAAGTCACGTTGTACACAAAGCTATGCCTAAACAGGCTATGCTTTGATCGTCCCACAAGGCCTTCTTTTCAACAAAACCTTGATCATATGCACCTTAGCGTGCTACATCATCACCCCATACCATACTACCAACCCTTTGCCGAAATATATGAACGGGTGTTAAGCAAGAGAATAAATTCCCCGCCACCAAACATCCATACCTTCGACAAAGATCAATAACGTGATATTTGATAGAGTATGATGTCAGACACACAATCCATTTAATAGCTTATGCTCTGGGTCTGAGCGAAAGCCTAACCCGTAAAATCAACACGTACGTTTGGGAAATGACTATGACCTTTGAATTGGGAGCAAGTCAAGTCAAGGCCTCGATCGTTGTCCATTCGGGGGAAGATTTATGGTCTTCATTCACCATCTTTATACGTCGTTTGATTATTTAGAATGAGAGAACTCGGTCTTTCCAAATAATCCTCGTATACATACATATATATATATATATAAAATCCTTCTTATACATTAATAATTATTATTAACGATTTATTCCCATATTAATTATTTAAAATAATTAAATTTTAGTATAACGACGCCTTAAGTCCATGGCGACTATGGCGCTGCTTTCGAACAATTTTGAATTTCACATTTCTCAGGATCTAACCGTTGGATCTTAACGTAATATATATCGTTGGAAAGATTTTTCCAAGACGGTCCTAACGGTTCCAGTTTCAAGAAAATCTGACGGTCGGATCTTCTTGTATAGTCGTTTAAAAGTACGATTTCAAAACGCAAACTACCGCGTCCTATTCGTTTAATTTTAATTATATATATATATATAATCATGGAATCGCAATAACATCGTTTGGTTAAAACAACGCCCTACACAACTACCGACACTCACCAAATTTTTAATTCATTTGACAAATAAAAATACTATTACCGCATCCTAGCTTCATTCTTTTACTTACATTGTAAATTTTGATACCTCAAAACCTTTAAATTACCTATAAAAATATAATTTCTAATGACAATGCAAATTCTACTCTTAATTCACATTGTGAAAACATGATTTTTAATTACAACGCGAACACTACATCTAATTCACATTGTAAAAATATGTTTTTTTATTACAACGCAAACACTACATCTAATTCACATTGTAAAAATATGATTTTTATTACCATGCAAACACTACATCTAATTCACATTGTAAAAATATGATTTTTATTACCATGCAAACACTACATCTAATTCACATTGTAAAAATATGATTTTTATTACCATGCAAACACTACATCTAATTCACATTGTAAAAATATGATTTTTATTACCATGCAAACACTACATCTAATTCACATTGTAAAAATATGATTTTTATTACAATGCAAACACTACAACTAATTTACATTGTAAAAATATGATTTTAATTACAATGCAAACACTACAACTAATTTACATTGTAAAAATATGATTTTTAATACAATGCAAACACTACATCTAATTCACATTGTAAAAATATGATTTTTATTACCATGCAAACACTACATCTAATTCACATTGTAAAAATATGATTTTTATTACCATGGAAACACTACATCTAATTCACATTGTAAAAATATGATTTTTATTACAATGCAAACACTACAACTAATTTACATTGTAAAAATATGATTTTTAATTACAATGCAAACACTACAACTAATTCACATTGTAAAAATATGATTTAAATTACAATGCAAACACTACAACTAATTTACATTGTAAAAATATATTTTTTAATTACAATGCAAACACTACAACAAATTTACATTGTAAAAATATGATTTTTAATACAATGCAAACACTACATCTAATTCACATTGTAAAAATATGATTTTTAATTACAATGCAAACACTACAACTAATTCACATTGTAAAAATATGATTTTTATTACCATGCAAACACTACATCTAATTCACATTGTAAAAATATGATTTTTAATTACAATGCAAACACTACATCTAATTTACATTGTAAAAATATGATTTTTAACATTCAACGTTGATTCACTTTATAATTTACATATAAAAATGTAAATTTTGACAAACGATGAATTTCACCTTTTAATTACAGAGAAAAATGTAATTTTTAACATTCAACGTTGATTCACTTTATAATTTACATATAAAAATGTAAATTTTGACAAACGATGAATTTCACGTTTTAATTACAATGAAAAATGTAATTTTAACATACAACGTTAATTCACTTTATAATTTACATATAAAAATGTAAATTTTGACAAACGATGAATTTCACCTTTTAATTACAAAGAAAAATGTAATTTTTAACATGCGGTGAAATTCTATATATTTACATTAATAAAAGTGTAAGTTCCTCATTCGGTGAAATTCTTATTAACAAAAATGTAAATTTATATTCCATGTCACATTCTTATTTTATTTACATTTAATAAAATGTACTTTCATTCTTGTTGCATTCTTATTTTATTTACATAAAATGTAAACTTTCATTATTGTCGCATTCTTATTTTATTTACATAAAATGTAAACTTTCATTCTTGTCGCATTCTTATTTTATTTACATTAAATAAAATGTAAACTTTCATTCTTGTCGCATTCTTATTTTATTTACATTAAATAAAATGTAAACTTTCATTCTTGTAGCATTCTTATTTTATTTACATTAAATAAAATGTAAACTTTCATTCTTGTCGCATTCTTATTTTATTTACATTAAATAAAATGTAAACTTTCATTCTTGTCGCATTCTTATTTTATTTACATTAAATAAAATGTAAACTTTCATTCTTAAATTACAATGTAAATTTTTTTTATCCTTTAATTACAATGTAAATCTCATCATTTAATGTTCACATGAAAAATTTCATCGTTTCATATTTTCATGAAAGTTTGCATCTTTAACATTTCAATTAAAGATTTAGTCTTTAATAATTTAAATAAAAAATTCAACCTTTAATAAATTTTCATTATCGTATTTCATGTCAAATCCCATAACAACAACATCCAAACAAACCAACATGATCAAATCCAATAATTAACCTCAAGGCAATTTACAAGATGAGGTTTAACTTGACATATGGCAAATCAACAAGGCATGATTTAAATAAATTTACTCATAATTAATTCTAATTAATCAATCAATTCGTATTTAACGATAAAATTTTAGATTTAATATCATGTCATTATAGGCAATTCAGGTTCAATATCATACGGTATGAACACTTCAGATCTATGTTTTAGATATCATGTCTTATTAGATCTACTATTAATAATCATGGAAATAATAATTAAATTAATTAAATTAAATTAAAAATAGATTCTCACCGTGGTCTGGTCTGAGACGAAGATTCAGGCTCGATCCGATTCAGTGTTCGTATTCAAATAGATTTCAGATCTGGAACGATTCGAATACAAATTCATATGAAAAATCAAAATTCAGCCTTTAACAACTGACACATCGACGTTTAAAAGCGTCGCAAAATCTGAAATAAACCTTACCTAAAGTTCAAAACTTTGAATCGAGATAACTCGAGCTACGTTTGACGGTTTTACGAACGGTTTGTTGGAGATTGGAGAGCTACGAGAGGGCTATCTTCACCGGGAGTTAGAGGAGGTGCGGCTCAACGTGGGTGGTGCGGTGGGGGCGCAAAAGCCGCGGGTTTGGAGGCCTGTGGCGGTGGCTACGGTCGATGAGAGGTGGTGATTCTTGTCGGAGAAGAAAGAGCTCGAAAATCTCTTCGAAACGTGTATTTATACGAAGGTTTTCGTTGAGAATTGAGGGAGAAATAGGAGTTTGAAGTTTTGAATAGCAATGGGTTTTGCGGCTCAGCAAAATAACGTGGAGGAGGAAGAACCCGATGTTCATTATATATTAAAATATTAGGGTTATTTAATTATTATTTTATTAGCCCGTTAAAGCCCGTTTTGGTCCGAACTCCGATTAAGGCCCAACGACTGTCGTTCCTACCATTAGCCCCCATTCCGGACTCATCTGGACCTGTCCCATCAGCCCAAATGGTCATCTTGGCCTCCGTTTTTCAGTTTTAAAATTTAATCCCTTTATTTGTAATTTTTCCGTACAAATAATTTACCGGGGACACAAATTAACTCAGAAAAATTCAGAAAAATTATTTTTGGCTTCCTTATGACGATACGGTCCTAACAAAATTAATTTCGCCGAATTCTGAGACTGTTTGCAAAATGGCTATTTTTCAGTCAATTAATTTTGACCGAAATTGACAAAACACAGTTTCTTTTGCCACACTCACATACTAGCTTCAAAAATCATGAAATTTGAAACCTAGCAATAATTTTACATCCCGGATCCAATAAAAGTGGTTTCGTCGAAAATGGACACTGTTTGAAAAATGACTATTTTCCCTGGCTATATATTTTAATATAAAAATACATTTTTAAACAAAAATTTCCGAAACTCGAAATACATAAGTGTTTATACTTTTTAAATGCAGAAACATCATTTCGGACTCAATGGAAGTGGTTTCGAGTCCAAATTCTTTCGTATGTGAAAAGTAGCCTTTTGGGCCATATATATATAATAGAAATTCTACAGCGACCTTTCAAAATTTTAAATTTTGACATAACTTATAAATTATAATCTGAAATCCATATTTTTTTTTAAATTCATTACATAGATATTGACAATACGAACATAACATTTCTTGTTTTATCCAATTCCGTTTTAAAACCAATTTTATACAGTTTCTCAAAGTTCAAAACTAAAAATTGAAATTACCGCACCCAGTTTGGGCTTGGAATGGAATTTATATAAATTTTAAAGTCCTACTCCAAATAAAATAAATGTTTAATCTTTATTATTTAAAATAAATTATTTTAAATAACCAAAACTCATTAAAATTACTTAAAATAAAATTTTAAAATTTCCCCAAATATCAGGGTTGTTACACCTGTCCCCTTATTAATTTCCGCGGTTGAAAATTCAAATCAAGTTGGCTCAACTCGATGTTCCATTTAAGTAATCGCCCTGATGCTTTGGGTCTTTGTAACACTTGCCTTAAGGGTTGATCAGTGTATACAATTATCGGGTGAGCTTGAAAGTAACGGCGGCGCTTTCGAGAAGCAATCAAGAGACTATAAGCAAGCTTTTCTATTCTTGGATAATTACGCTCTAGGGCAGCTAGCTTCTTGCTTATGTAGTATACAAGCCTCTGAACTTTATCTTCGTCACGCACCAACGTTGTGCTTATAGCATGAGATGATACCACCGCCAGGTAGACGACCAAATCCTCTTGTTCCATAGGTTTTGACAATATTGGAGGCTTCTACAATAAGTCTAATAAGTTCTGGAAAGCCTCCACACAGTTAGGAGTCCACTCAAAATTTCGTTTCCCTAGTTTTATCAGATCGAAGAAAGGTAGACACTTATCTGTGACTTTGGAGATAAACCTGCTCAATGCAGCAACTTTTCTGGCCAGGCTTTGAACATCCTTAATCTTTCGTGGTTCTTCAATATTCCTTATTGTTTCCATCTGACTAGGATTTATCTCAATCCCTCGAGAGCTTACGATAAACCTGAGGAATTTCCCAGACGCGACCCCAAACGAACATTTTAGAGTGTTTAACTTCATCCCATACCTTCGAAGAATGCCGAACATTTCGGCTAAGTCTTTTGTATGGTCAGAAGATTGTCTAGACTTCACAAGCATGTCGTCCACATAAACCTCCATGATTTTTCCGATTTGATTATAGAACATGCGGTTGACAAAGTGCTGATATGTGGCTCCTGTATTCTTTAATCCAAATGGCATTACCACATAACAATACTACCCCAAGTCTGTGATGAAACTTGTGTGCTCCTGATATGGTATGTGCATGGGAATTTGATTGTATACCGAATATGCATCCATAATGGATAAGAGCTCGAGTCTGACCGTCGAGTCCACTAGTTGATCAATCCTAGGAAGAGGAAAGCTATCTTTCGGACAAGCCTTGTTCAAGTCAGAGAAGTCAATGCATGTACGCCACTTCCCGTTAGATTTTTTTGACCAGGACAGGATTTGACATCCAGTCGCGACATTTTGAGTCCTTAATGAATCCATTATTCTTTAATTTCTCTACCTCTTCCTTCAAAGATGTTGACCGCTCTGGGCCTAACATCCATCTCTTCTGCTTTATCGGCGGATGTTTTGGATTGATGCTCAAAGATTGGCTCAAAATTGCAGGCGAAATCCCACACATGTCAGCGTGAGTCCAGGCAAACACATCTAAATTTGCCTTTAAAAAATCAGCCAAATCTTTCGCTCAAATTGGATCTAGCTGCGATCCGATCTTCAATACTTTTGTTGAATCTGCATCGTCAATGGATATATCTACTGTTGTCTCGTTGGGAGTCGCCTTTCTGTCCTCGGCTTCTCTATCCTCTCTGGGATCTATGTCTTCGATCACGTCTAAGAGCGACTCTCCTGGGGCTGGACCTCTTAATTGTTATGCTGAATTTTACTTCAAAGAGGGAGAAACGTCCTTGGGTTGAATAATCAACCCTTTCATTAGCATCTTCAACTCTGTCATGTAACAATCTCGTCCTGTAGCTTGGTCACCTCTCATCACCCCTACTCCTACATCAGTCGGGAACTTAAGCAGTAAGCACGAAGGTGCAATACATGCCCTAAACTCTGCAGGGCCGGTTGGCCTAGGAAAGCATTGTAGGGTGACTCAACATGCAAAACTACAAATGGCAGGATTCTCACTCTATGGCGTTCTCATTGTCCTAACATCACTGGTAATTCTACATAACCCATCGTAGCTGTTGATGCCCCATTGAAGCCTCGTATCCATCCTTCGCAGGTCTTTAAATCTTTTGCTTCGAGTTTCATTTGTTCAAAGGCTTTCTTGAAGAGGATATTAACTGAACTTCCGTTGTCTACCAACACCTTATGGACTAAAGCGGGACCGATGGACGTGGTAATTACCAGTGTGTCTTCAGTTGGTGATTAAATTCTGGAATCGTCTCTACCACGGAATATGATGTCGTCTGACATCGTCTTTTGTTGTTTCACTGGAGTAATGTCTTCGAGGTTACTGCATTCTCCTACCCCAAAGTGCTTGGCGCCATTAACGTACTGATCCATTGCTTTGAAACTATGGCTAGCTAGATGGGGTCCGCCTATAGTGGTATTGATAACGATCCCTTTACCTTTCTGCTGGGCTATGGGTTTGGAAGTAGGCTGGTTTTGGTTCGGGGCTTGCCCTCCTTGCTTCATGTCCAGTGGGGCAACCTTGTACTCGTCTAACTTCCCTTCCCACAGCAATTTCTCAACTACATCTCTCAAATGACGGCATTCGTTGCTAGAATGACCGTGGGTTCCATGGAACAAACAAAACTTTACCGTAGCGATCTCTTTTTCAGTTGAGTCTCTAGGTGGCGGATTTTATATTGCAATATGTTGTATGTGTCCAAATAAATGTTTTCCAATGTATCATTCAATGGCGAATAGTTCTCAAAAGTTTGGAATCGAGGTCTTCTGTTGGAATTGTTCCCTCGGTTCCTATTGCTCCTATTGTCGTTTCCATTCGCGCTGTTATTACCTTCGTTCTGGTTGCCGATGTTCACCTCAACCTTCCTCGAACTATCACCGGATTGCTTCACAGCAACATTACTTTGGACGTCTTCCCTCAAGTCCCCTTCAGACATTCTCTTTCTATTTGTATGAGCTTCTTCTCTCCTTAAGCGGATATTAGCCTTTTCGTCGAACAATTCCCTAGTGGGGGTGGTTTCCCGGAAAGATATTCCCCGAATTCTGTGTCTGGGTCAACTCCTTCTATTAAGGCCATCAGAATAGTAGGCTCATGAGGGTCACAGACTTTGGGGACAGCCAAGTTGAAGAGGTCTAAAAACGATTTCGAAGATTCAACTGGAGCCTGCTTAATCCTTGACATTTCTATGACGATTTTGGATTTTCGAGCGTGAAGTCGAAATTGGTTCATAAAGCGTTCACTCAATTCCATGAAATTTGATATCGACCGTGGAGGGATTCGGGTGAACCACATTAACTCCACGTCTTATAGATAAATCGGGAAGGCCTTGCATTTTACAACATCTGGAGCAGCTGCGACATTCATGAACCATGCATACCTCATCAGATGTTGTCCTGGGTCGGTTCTACCTGAATACCGATCCATTTGTGGCAAGTTAAACCGCCGAGGGAACTGGAAGTCCAATATATCTTCTATGAAGGGGGTATGACTTCGCTCAATGCCCCAGTCCTCATTAGTGTATCGTCGTCTTTCGGACATGATTTGACGCACCTTTGCACATACATCGGCATTTTTAATGTTCGCACAAGTTTTCTAGGTCTAATATTCGGATTACCCCTGTGTTCCAGATTAGGGGATAACTTCCTGTTTCTGGCGGCAGCTGCTCTACATCTTATGCCCCAGTCAATCTCAAGAGGAAGGGGTTGGAGAAGTTGTTGCGTAGGATTAGTAATATTAGGATCCCTGGGTAGAACGTGGGATCCACGCATGGGCAGCAACATAGGTTCTTTCAGGCTTTGGTCATCAGGTCCTAACACACGAGCAACATCTTCACAGGATCCTTAAGATCCAAAGGTCAACTGCTCAAGATTTTGAGGTCGCTCGGGCGGTCTTCTTTCATGAGGATGCCCTTCATCCGAAGAAGATAAATAGTCTGCAGCAAGGCGACGTGTTGGGGAAGGTGTCTTTTGTCTCCAGAGCTCATTGAGTTCCCTACTCATGGTGATCATGTTATCTTGGATGCAAAGACTGTCACGTTTATGGGCTTCCAACGCATTTCTAGTACTCTCGAGCATGTCAAGAAAACGCGAAAAATCCCGGAGCGTGATGGGTGCAGATGGAGCAGGTTGATCACCAGTTGTCGCGGCCGGCATCGGAGCATTGGTGGGTGCTCGAGTAGATGTACCACCTTCGGTCTCATTCGGTTCGGATCGGAGTAGGGTACCGGAGTCGGATCGGTTCGGAGGGGGGTCCGAGTAGCTCCAGCGCTTCCTGGTCGGTTCGGATTCTCCTGATCAGCTCGGCTCGGAACATCCGGTTAAGATCGGATTTGTCCAGAGCTCTGTCCCCGCGATCTCGTCAATAAGATGGCTTGTTGATCTTCTCTAGCATCGTTCTCCCTAGCAACTTGCACTTCTTTTCCTTTTCCTTTAGCCATAATGTCCAATTCTTCAGTAATTAATCAGCAAATACTTGAAATTGTCGGAAATAGAGGATTAACTTTTTTGAACTTGAAGGTCCAAATAGTAGAACAATAATTCCAAAAAGCGAAGAATTCAAAGATTTCTCAGTGAAGGCACCAAAATGTTAGATCCAAAAACGGGTCTAACACCCAAACTAGTAACAATTTTTAATGAAATGAAATTAAAAATGAAGAAAACACACAATTTATAGTGGTTCAGCGTTAAATAGCCTACGGCCACTTTCTACTCTTTGAATTGATGAATTGAATGTAGATACAACAATGATTCTCACTCACTTTCACTCATACAATGCATAGATTCACTCAATCTCCGCTGAAATATGTTTTGAATGATGATTGTAATCCGAAAATGATGATGATATTCGGATAGCCAAGGAGTCTGAGTTCTGTAAATGCCAAATGATCCTTTGAAATGAGCCTTGACGGTGTATTTATAGGAGGAAAATCTCTCTAGAGTGGCTTCAGTTCGGGTGTACGTGGCCTCCATCCCATGAAAATCGAGTTCGGATAGGATGCGATGTTGACAGTACATCAGGTTGGTGGTGAACTTGGGGAGAACGTGGGCAAAGTGGTTGCTTAACCGCTCCGCTCCTTTACAAAACCATGGAGTGCAACTACCATCCATTGATATGCAGTTCGGATCAAATGAATGAGAGAAGAGTGGGTTCAGATCGGGCTTCCATGACCGATCTGGTGCTGCTCCTGCTCCTCTGATTACTAATCTGCTACATTCTATTTTGGCTGGTGACTCCCGACCCAATCCGAACATCAAATGCATGTTCTTCTAGTCATCATCATTTATTTTTTTGGCTTCTCATCTTTGTGTAGCCTACTTCACAAAGTAGGCTAACATATACATTTGCCTATGTCGACATATCACACTACAATTTTTCAGAATTGTTTGAATTTGAAACTACTCTAACCGACCCATGTCTATTCGATTTAAAACGAATTTTAGAGCCTAGTTATACCCTTCTTTTCCTCTGATGGGGACGTAACTTAAGGTAATAAGGGCAGGTTTAGTAGTAGAAACACTCAGCTTCTCTTGTGTATTTTATTGTATAATGTGCTGGCACTTCAAACCAGCTTTGAGATGATGTGCCTGTGAAGTGTCTCTTTCTTCTCTGCTCTTTCTAATAATCAGTGGCACGACCCGCTATAAAAAACCGGTTAGCCTGGCAAAAAAAAACTATGGCTACAGAAATATATAATCTTAGTGAAAACCTTGAAGAAATTATTAATTTTTTCAAGAATATCCTCTGAATTGTTCTTCGTAATCAGCGCCATCTAGAATTGAGTCAAATACTAATGATCAAACGACAAGAGAAACATTTTGATGCAAGACGACAAGCTCACTAGGGTGCCTCTCCCCAAAAACAATGAAGACCGGGATGCTATAAAGACTGATCCAATCTTCGGTGGAGATGGTTGGGTTGAAGTTCCTTGAAATGTATGAGTTTGTTTAGTTTGTTTGATTTCAAAATTTTAAGATTTGTAAATGAACAACTGTAATTGTGGTTGGATTTGGTATGATTGGATTGTTTAGGCGCAGTAAAAAATATTGGATATGATTGTATTGGATAGATTTAGTGTGATTTGTATTGAAGTTTATGATTTATAATTATTCAAGATATAATAGTTAGAATATTATTGTCATTTAGTAGAAGTATGCCTTAGTTTCGGGGGAGTATTGTAATTTAGTCAGAATTATACTTTTTGTTGACGACAAAGGGGGAGAATTATAAACTAGCGCTTAGATTAAGGGGGAGACAGTAGTTTCAGGGGGCGAGCTAATAAATTAGGGGGAGTTAATAAAGTAAGGGGGAGTAATCGAATAATCGAGATATCAGGTACGAATAATTTATAATCAAGGTTGTCATCATCAAAAAGAGAGGGATTGTAAAGGACTGGGATGTTGGCGATGATGGTTTTGATGACAACAACCTTGTTTTTATTTTTTTTAATTATTATTGTTATAAAATGTATACTAATGTTATTTTCTAGAATATATATATGTATATATATATATATATATATATATATATATATCTATGTGTGGTATACAGGAAATCTATGCAGGCATTTATTACTGAAGACTATATAGTTCAATAGAATTAAGATTTCAAATAAAAGAGTTCAGGTTTCAAGACTCAAGAATATCAAGAGTGCAAGAGTTCAAGAATTATAGAGTAAATATGTGCAGAAATTATGTTAAAACTCTGGTTAGCACTTGATTCTAATTTCAAATTCAAAATTTTGATTTTATATTTATATCCCAATTTCAAAAATAATTACTAAATTGTTTACTTGGTTTTCAATCTTGCTTTCAAATGATTTCAAAATTACTTTCTTATTTATAAATACATATTTCTTTATTTAAATATTTTAACTCCTGAAAGATATGTTGTATATTCTGAAAGCTATTTTCAAATTTACTTTTAATAGATTTCTAACTTAATGTTTTTATTTACTTGTTGTATATTTACATTTTTTTTTAAATTCCTTGTTTTATTAAGTTCTAATATATTCATAGTTTTATATTTATATTTATATTATTATTTCATTTTATACTTAGTTGCTTAAATGTTCTTATTATATTTTTATATTAGTTTTTAAAATATATTTTACTTTCAAAAGAATGTTTTAATACAAAGGGATTTAGTTTTCTTTAACTCTGGGTTCACCATAATTTATTTAAACATCATTCAACTTATTTTAAAATTTAGTTTTTGGGATTACACTAGCATATGTCGACAAATGCTTTTTAGCGTGTCGAAGTGGTTTTTTAAATTTTGAAAAGGTGTATTTTGAATTCAAATCCTTTCAGAAACATTGTGACTATTAGGAACCAATAAATACCTTTCTTCCTATCTTAACGTCCTACCGTTGTAATACTTTTTTTCTTGACTTTCTGCACTTGCAATCTGCCGATTTCAATAGAAATCATGTCATTCTTGAAACGACCCAAACTCACATGTGAGGGAAAGCCCGGATTGAGTTGAGAACACGACAAATCATAGCACAAACAATAGAACATTTCATTGTTGTTACAACAATTTACATCAGAGTACAAGAATATAACAGAGTATGAATAAATAATATACCTCAAAAAAATACCAGAGAATAAAATACATTACATAGCAGTGGAAAAATAATACATAACACAACTGAAAGAGATACATGGATACAAAGCTTTCTGAATATAGATCCAGCTGTAAATTCTGGATCCTGTAAAAAGAAATCTACAAACACCAGACCTACTAGCTGCCCTTGCGGAAAATAGGGGCACCCAGAGTTTAGGTTAAAACTATAAACTCCAGGTTAGTCATGGGACTGATATGAGAACTAAAACAGTTATTAAAGTTTTGTTTTAAAAATAGGGTAATTCACGGGACCACGCTGTATGTCATGGAACAGGTCTCCTCCTACGAATACAAAAGCTTGAAATAAAACTATTTATAAACAACGCAATGCTTTTGAAAAAATGAAGCTATTATAAGACTCAGGTCCCATCACACAATGCAATGCAAGCCGGAGGATAGAGTTTTCCCTTATAATAGCCAAACATGCTTGGTACGCATTAAAACAAATTATTTTGATATTACTATTAGTGTATACTGTCAAAATCAATTTCAAATATAATTGTATCAATCATAGACGACATGGGCGTCCCATGCCACTATGCTGCCATATAGGTTTACAGCAAAAGCCGAAAGTCACATATTGGAAATTAGATTCCATCACGAGTCAAGGCTAGCAATGGCTCCTTCCAATTCGAGACACTCTAGCAAATGCCTCAGGATCCCCCACAGTGGACCCATGGTTCCTGCAGGGCCGGTCCACACTTACGTTAGTGGACTAGTTACTCCTGAACACACGTTTCCTGGTCCTATCGGACCTGTCCATCAGCCCCGTAGTGACCGATATATCTGAGGCGCCTAGCTATCCATCATCCACATAGGTAAAAATATAAATGTCTGGGCTCCATACCATGACACCACCTCTAGCTATAAAGAAACGTCGTGTTCTCCCTGCGTCCCTGATCCCATTTTGGACTACCAAGGTGTGAGGCTTGCGAATTAATGCTATACACAAAGCTATACTATTTGAAGGAGTGCTTTGATCATTAACCACAAGACTCTACTTTTCAATAGAAGCCTTGATCACTGCATCTCTGCATGCCACACTGGCAATTCATGCCATGCGACTGATATCCACCAATATATAACCTCTAAGCTCATACGTCTCAGAGAATGGTGTTAAGCAAGAGAATAAATTCTCCGGTGCCAAATAGATATATATTTAATAGAAATCAATCAACACAGAATGAAATCCAATGTCAGACACACATCCATTCACAAGTCCGTTCTGGGTCTGAACGAAACCAAAGGCACCTTATTCCTCGTCCCACATGTCCTATACAGGAGAGAGGTCCTTGCATGTCACGCCGGTCTCCAAGTACGTCTGGACGATCACCACTTATTACCTTGTCTCCGGTGTACAGCCCAATCAAGACATCAGTAATCATCCAAACGATGCGAAGATCTCCGGTCTTCAACCACCATCTTCACCGTCAACTTATCATCGAATTAATTATCCGGAATGGGTATAAACCCGGTCTTTTCGAATAACTCGCATATCTCATAAACAAGTGCAACAAAAACACAACATACGCCTTATTCCAATCTAGAATATTCTTTTATTTAAATATTATTTTCACAATTTAAGCATGATTAAGGTTTTCCAAACTAGTCGGGATTAGCGAACCTTATCGAAGTAATCATTTATTTTATTTCCCAATCCCAACCTATTCATCCCATGGAGCCATATTGGTAATACTCCATATCTAACACCACGGTTTTATCGGTAAAATTAATTACCATTTCATGTTCAAATCTAATTAAAGATTTAACTATCACTTGGAGCAAAACCGGTGACACTCCATTCTCGACCATTTCCCACATTTGATAATTTTAATTATCACATTCACATTTCAATCTAATTAAAGATTCATTAAAACTCCACTTAGTTTTGATCTTCCAACAATCATTATTTAATGATTATTTAACTTTGGAAACACAAACATGCCACATCGACAATCTATACCGTACCACTGATTTCTGCAAATATATAACCTCTAAGCTCATACGTCTCAGAGAGGGCTGTTAAGCAAGTGAATAAATTCTCCACCACCAAACAGATATATATTTAGCAAAGACCAAACACGGTTCACGATAAATCCAAAATCACATTCCATTAACTATGGAATCTTCACGGGAAACAGATCAATATATAATCGATATCAATTTTCACATCCGACTAACAATATAAATGGTATAACAGAAAAACCTTTTAAATTACATATACAGTAATAGTCCTCCTCTACAGAAGCTCACTTCGATTATTACCAAATCGAATTCCGCTCAATTCAAATTTAATATATTAAATTGGAAAACTTTACATTGGAAAATTTCCACTAAATCTTAATAAAAGATTTATATATTCCAAATTGCATTTCACTGTTAATCGGGTTAATGAACGAATGTCGTTAAAAACACAGCTCACAATAAACCCAATTCATATTCCATTTCATTCCAATTACCAAATATAATTGGAAACCCAAAACATCTTAATTAAAAGATCTATTATTTTCACACAGGGTTTAAGAACAGTGTTACTGAAGATACCATTCATGACAAACCCAAAATCCACCTAGATATTAAATATAAGGCTCAAAATAGAAATTATATCAGCTTACATTCAATATCAAATTCTAAATCTACACTGTAACACCCCGTAATTTTGAAACATGACATAAGGGATAATTAAGGAATACTTAATTTTTAGAAGAAGAATTAAGTGAAACGGGTTACGCTATTGTGTTCGTCTTGGAATTCTGCTTGAGATAGAGTCCAAGTTTTGCGTAAAATGGATATAGTATGAGGGAGTTATGGAGGACGGAAGTTTGGTAGAACAATCAGGAAATGGGCTAGAACAACTGGGGCATTTGTGAAGTGCGCTTGAACAAAAATGCACCGGCGCACCTGGAAAGTGCGCCTAGGCCGAGCCCAGATCTGCAGAATTCTGGAGAGTTCCCTGATGACGTGTCTTTTTAATTTGAGTGGTTCTGATGGTCTCTAATCTAATCTAAAGGTAATTTACCTAATGCACCTATAAATAAACACCTAAACCAATCCCTAATCTCATTCAACCCTAATCCATGGCGCCTCCATGCTGCTGCTTCATCTCAAATTAATTTAGTTTTTCTTCGTCAACAATCAAAGAAGAGGTTATTCAAGATCAAAACTACAAACAACAAAGACTAATTCTCTTTTCTAAGAATCCTATCGTTGTGAGTTTATGTCACTTTCACATATAATTAAATTAAAAAGTAATCGTGATAGGATTGTAAATTGGATCTAATGTATATCACTATAATTAAGATGAATCATATCAAGTTTTGTAATTTATCTTTCATATTCATACCCAATTGCTATTATCATATGCATGTCTGATCTATTTTATCGTTATTCATTTCACATGCCTATTTATATGTTTATGCCAATTTTGATGTTTGATTCTCTTCCCTTCTTCTTTTCCTTTTTCCTTTTGATATTAGGCTAACTTCGACCCTAAACATATTGCGTTGAGATTTACGTACAAATAATGTTGGAATGATTGGGAAACATTTGGGAAATGTGTAATAAAATGAGATTTGGCCTGAATTGTTGATGGCTATGGAAATTGGGTTAGGCATAATTTGGTATGACCTGTATACATGAGATTATAGGAGTAATTTGGATTAAAATTATAAATATAATTTAGATCGGAAATTATGGGTAATTGGAATAGGACTTGAATCAAGAAAGTGATAACGAACGCCGAAGACACGAGGTTAGATTCGGATTGTGGTATAAGCCTGCCCAGAATCACCCGACATATCTAGCAACCGAAAACAGTAATCAAATGTGAGAGGTCAAAGGCAGAAATTAGATGCGTAATAATGCTAAGACAAGAGGTTAGATTCGAATTACGGTATAAGCCTGCCCGGAATCGCCCGGCATATCCAGCAATCGCAAATGGTAATCTAATGTGGGAGGTCTTGCAAAATTATAGTTATAATGAATTAATGAACATTTAACTAAGATAAAACATGTGGTAAGACATGGGAATAATAAAGGCTTAAGTGGGTAACATGGGTAGCATGTGAAACATAATAAAAGAACTTAACCAATACGAGACATGTGATTAGACATGGGGATAAAGAGGGGTTAAGTGGGAATTCCAAGTGGGGACCAAGCTTAGGAGGGAAGCTTGTGTCAAGTATGTGGACCTTTACAACCAGCAACCTATTTTAGTATCTATATAAGCTCAGACTAGGTCAAGGATAGGGACACGCTTACTAGGGTTGATTGTAAGAGGACAATAAAGAGTTAGCGATGGCAGTGCAAATCCAACAGAGTCATGACCGTGCGTGGGTCCGGGCTGGTAGGTAAGACGTTGTTGCATTATCTAGGTACAAGCTGTGCATTTCAGTAGTATCGAGGTTGCCACCTTAGGGAGTGATACACCTTATTGTGGGACTAGCACAGGTATCTACTAGTTTGGGAGCCGATCAAATGGGGAGGGTAGTGGGTACAACTACTGGTGGCAGCTATGAGTACACAAAGCTACCATTACTATGATTAGTAGGGAGGGATCATCTTTTAGTATGTAACTAGTATGATGGTACGGTGTAGAGCATGTCTTATAATGGTGAGGAGCGCAGTCGATGTTCCATCTTGCTTACCTTGTCATATCTTCTTATGTTACAGTCATCTCTTATATCCATTTTATGTTCTTATTAGTTGCTTTACTGATTATATTGCTAAAGTCACTAGACTAGGCAGACTTTATGTCTAACACTTTTGGTTTCGCCTCTTTTCTTTCTTCATCTCCACCAAGTCCTCAGGGTGGGATTAGTGAAGCTTCGTGCAGATCTCTTCCTTCTTGAAGTGCTTCGAAGTGTTTAAATTAATGCTCAGCTTTATCAATTTTTCATTATGGCTATTTGGAGCGGGATTATGGTTTTTCTTTTATGTACTTTGATAACAAATTTGTTCAAGATGGATATTTGTGTACTTGGCTTTAGTATATGGTTTTGATGTTGTAACAAGACATGTTTTGCTTTCCACTATAATGAATAAATTTTGAATTTTTAAGTACATTTTATATATCTGTCTTGTGATGTTCTATTCTATACTCTTATATTGCTCCATGAAATTTAATGCATTCCCTTAGTGAGTGACATTAATGGACGTGGGGTGTTACACGTGGTATCAGAGCTGAAGATTACCAGAACAGATAAAAGATTTTGACAACCGTTTATAAAAGCATTTTTAAAAAGAAGTAACATGTTTTAAAGAAGGTATTTTCAAGAGAAAGGTTTATTAAGAAAAACATAATCCCCAAAAGCCATATATCTTTCTTTCTATTCTCTGTTTGAATCTCTTCCTTTTTCCTTTCATCATGTCTGGGGAACCCGATATACCCGAGGGCGTACATATACCAGGCTGGTTCAGAAGGTATCTAGAGGCTAGGGCTAGTGCCACAGGCCTAACAAACGTTCCTCCTCCCTCAGCTGTAGCTACTCCTTCACCCCGTGTAGACGCTTTTTCTAAGATATGCAAAGACTTCCATGCGATGGGCGGAAAACCGTTTTATGGAACTGAGACATTTGTTGAGGCTCGGAATTGGCTCAAGTAAGTAGAAGGCTTGTTTGGTATCTTTGAGATAGATGATAGAAGGAAGGTTCATCTAGCTGCTTGGTTGATGAAGGATAAAGCTTCCTTTTGGTGGGAAGTAACTAATGGAGGACGTGCAGTAGAGACATGGATGGATTTTAGACAAAGGTTCGAGTTAAAATTTCTTCACAAGCAGAGGAGAGTTTATACATGGAGAGGTTCTTGGCTATGAAACAAGGGAGTTTGTCTGTGAAGGAGTACGTTAACAAGTTTACCAGTTAGCAAGATTTAGTATGGAATTAGTTAATGCACCACATAAGAAGGCCTTGAGATTTGCCAAGGGTCTGGATGAACCATTACACGGGTTGACTATGTCCCACATTCCTATGGGGGCTACTTTCGAGAATCTTGTTGATATGGCGTTGATACATGAAGAGGAGAAAGGTGCTAATGTTGATAAGGAACAGGATACGAAAGGGGATCTAAAGAAGGCACAACAACAACAAAAGAAGGGTGGTAAGGATAACAAGGGCTAAGAGAATAGAAACTATCACAATTGTGGAATACCTGGCCATTTGAAGAAGGACTGTTGGAAGAAGAAGAGGACTGGTTCCTTAGAATGCGGTGAGGCAGGACATATGATTAAAGACTGCCCAAAGAGGCAGGGACAAGGGCAAGGACATAGGACATGATCTACTTCTGGAGGCAGGTTCATCCTCTCTTGGCAGCTACGCAAGAGAGAGGTAGAAACATTTCTGTTGAAAGTTTGATTTTCCTTTTCAATCATTCTGTATGTACTTTGTTTGATTCTGGCGCTTCACATTCATTTATATTTGCTTCTATTGTTGAGTCTCTGCACCTAGACACTATTATAGTAGTGGATCCCGTTGTTGTCTCAAATCCTATTGGGGGTACAGCTCATCCATCTATGTTATGTCGGGATTTGAGAATATCTGTGTCTGGCGTTGAGTTCGAATGCAACACTTATGTGCTTGGTTTAACGGGCTATGGGTTGATTCCAGGAATGGATTGGCTAGCCAGGTATGGTGCCATTCTCGACTGTTAAAAGAGGGTAGTAAGACTGTTCACTAGTTTGGGGAATACTCTCGATATCTCATACGACCCTAAGTGTTCTGTTACGCTTAGCTACCTAGAATCTCTTGACACTTCTATTGATGATTTGCATTCTGTTCTAATAGTTCGTAAGTATGCAGATGTCTTTGAGGAGGTTAGGGGCTTACCTCCAAAACACGATATAGATTTACGTATATACTTGGTGGACAATGCAAAACCAGTTGCATTGCCTGTGCGCCACATGGCTCCAAAAGAAAGGAGGGAGCTTAGTAAACAAGTAAAAGAGTTGCTTGAGAAATGATTCATAAGAAGAAGTATCTCGGAGTTTTGTGGTCCCGTTGTTTTTGCCACGAAGACTGATGGTTCGCTTAGATTGTGCATGGACTATAGGGAGCTGAATAAGCTCACGAAGAAGAACAAACACCCATTACCGAGGATAGATGACTTGTTCGATTAGTTGGTTGGTGCCTCGGTTTTATCGCAGTTAGTTTTAGCTACAGGATTTCATCAACTAAGGGTGGCTGAGGACAAGATAGATAAGACTGCATTTAGAACTCCAGATGGTTTCTTTTAGTTGTTGGAGAATGGCTAGGTTCTCCCTTTTGTTATGGCTAGATTCTCCCTTTTGTTATATTATATATGTACATATATATAAGATTGGATTATAATGAGGTTTAGCACACAAAGATAGATCTTCAAGCTTGGAAATGTCTCAGGAGAAGTTTCAGATACCTGTAAATAGATAAACATAGACATGCAACTCCAAATGAAACTTACAGTATGATTTTATTCTAAGACCTGAAAATTTAGAGAAAAACTCTGGTTTGAAGGGATTACCAAGTAGAGATGAGATTTGCAAGCTGTTTCTTAATTTTTTGTCAGATTTGGCTTTGATTCCTGAATTTAGAGGGTAGGTTTATTATTACTATTTTTTTCTTAGGTTATTTCAGGAGGAAGATGAAGTACGTATGTTTCATTTTTCAGCTAGTTAGTTTAATTTTGTAAATGAGTTGGGCTTAAAATTTTACCAAATTATGTTAGCCTGTTTAGTTTTAACTTAATTTGGCCATTAACACATGTTTTACCTAAAACACATATATTTACTCCAATTTAACCAATTTTTACATCTAACATTTAAAAGTCTACTTTTTTAACTTTATAAAATTGTCAAAACATGTATAAAGTCATTTTGAAAAAATTAAACACAATTTCTATTACAAACTCGTTAAATTTTAATTTTTTACTAAAATACATATTGTACATGCTTATTTGTTTAAAATCGCATATTTAACAAACAAAATTATTCAACCTCATTGTTTTGACAAAATAAATATTCGAACTACATTAAGAATAATTTAACACGTAAAAATTGGTTTTTGATCAATATTTCACTTATTATATTTTAAGTTGCAACTGAGTTAAATTTTTACAAATGTGAATTGATGTGCACGTAAATACGTGTATTTATATTCACACATTTATTCCTGTTTTAGTTAAATAAATAACATAAGTGTACTATTTTTACATGTTTTAACCAAAAACCCAAAAAAAATCAAATTATCATGCATTCATCTTTATATTTGGGCAAAACGGACATTTGCGCATGTATTTATTTTTGATAAAATTTGCTTGTTCATTTTCTTGTGTCTTATAGGAATTTAGGAGCAAAAATGAAGTATGCACATGAAGTTTACATGGAGATATGCACGCACAATGTAAATACAAAAGAATGGAGATGAAATTAATTCACACACAACTTAGTGGAGGACCCTACCTTTATCACTCTTTCTTTAATGGAACAATTATAAGATAATATATTGGCAAGTAGAGACAAAAAAGGCTTCATGAACTTTTAATGATCAGTTAGAGGCTAAAGACAAAACGGAAGCTTTATGAAGGGGTATTTTTGGTAGTCCCCAACAAAACGGATTAGGGTTTTAGGGTTTCAAACATGTATATATACCCTTTTCTGTCTTGTAGTTAAATCTTCCTCTCTTTTTTAGTTAGTTTTAGTGGAGGATCAAAAGCTCTTTTTTTCATGGCTTCTTAGCCATTTCTCTCTTTTGCAACTTTCATTTTAATGCAATTGAATTTCTTGTTCATTTAGTTCTTCTTATTTACATAGTGTAGTTAAATTTTATGCAAGTAATTTAGTTTTATTTTGCTTTTGTTAATTAGTTCTCTCTTTTGTTTTGTTTATGTTGCAATCTAGTTTTGTTGTCATGATTACATATATTAGAGACTAATCCCTTTCAATTTAGGGGTAATGAAGCTCTCTTGATTATGTCACTACACCAAAAATTAGAAACACAAGATTTTTTTAAACTAAAATGGTCCTGTAGTGTTTCTAAGTCTGCAAAACTTATGTAGTGTTTCTTTGCTTAATTATGTGTTTCTACATTAATTCCATTATTATTTAGAATCAAATAAATGTCTAAAATAACTACATCGCTATTCCTATTCAGCGGCCCAACCCGCTAACCTATATAAAAACAAAACCGTTCCCAAATTTACGATCCGGCTGCTCCTCTCGCAATTAGGTCTCCCTCCCATTTTCGATTTCTCCCTTCTAATTATTCTCGTTTGTTGTGATTTTCTTATATAAATTGATTGTTTGACCTTGCTCAGCGGATCTTCTCAAAGGCCTAAGGTATCTTATAGTTTAATCTTACTTTATATGATTTGTATGCTTCGGGGTAGTTAAGTTCAAACAAAAGTTATACTCAATAACATAATGCTTATGCCAACAATTCTTCGAGGTCTATATCCTTCGATATGTATTCTTCGAGAGTTGATTGCGTCAGTTAATCAATTACTAAATCAATTTTGTTTAAATTGAAAATTATGGTATCGCTTATAATTAAAATAATTTAGAAGTCACCATAAACGGAAAGGATGGTATCATTAGAGTCATGTCCGTCGATCATCTCTTTGGTTTCATAGAATGTTTTTTAGAGTCTGTTAAGGTAATAATTTTTGTGTGGAGTTGAATAGGTATATATTGCATTTAATGATCTTACAAGCTATTTGAGTAGTTGAGTGATTAACCATGTTTCTAATAGCTGCATGGTTTTAGTGCCATGTCTTTTCTTCTTTGTTTGCAATTGTTGTTTAATGTTTGGCTCCTTAGTTAAGATTAGAGGTTTTTAGTAGCCATTATGATAGGCTAAATTGTCTGATTTTAGTAGTTTGAAAGTCTGCTTATGAAAAAAATTCTCATTATTTTTCTTTTATTCTGATGGTCAGGCTGGTTTCAGTTTCTATGTTTTCTAGGTCAAGTCCTCATGGTATAACGCTGAGTTTTTCGCGTCTCATGATTAGATATATTTTCTTGGACTTAGTGAGATCCTTTATATTAGGTTCAGAGTTGTTTTCCGTCTTGGTATTATTCTACAGTGTTCTATTTGCATGTTTCCGGCGACTAGTGTAATTTGACTCTCTAGGAGATGCGCATAGATGAGGTCTATTATTCCATAAACATATGATGTTCTCCAGAATAAAAGGTTTTTTGTGTCTTAAATAGTGTAGGAAGTATCGGTTCAATATGTTTCAATGTTGAAGATGGTCTACATCAAATTTTTGGGCTGTGTGCGAGAAGTATTTGTATAAATTGAAATTTACATCTACTATGGTTCATTTGGTGGTTTTGGCTGGTGTATATGGCCATTTAGTTTTTTTATAGACCTTGTGTTTTTTGGTAAAAAAGTTATGTCTTGTTTTGCATTCCAAGCGGCAAAGTTTTCAGGGTGATAAAATAATTTACAAACTGCAATTTTAGCATACAACAAACATTATTAAATTGTGGGCCTAGTAGGCTTAATTTTCACATTTCCATTAAATTTTAAAAATTCCTCTTGGCAGTAGTTAAAATCATGCAAACCTAATGAGATTCTTATTCGTAAGAATCAGTTACAACTTCTGATATTAAGCAAGGGCAGACCACAACTCTAGAGATTTTACGAGATTATGAATTAGTGGGATGAGTACCTTTTGGATACCAGTAAGTACTTCTAAAATTTCAGATTAATTTTAAAAAATTACATCAGGCCTAAAATCTTATAACCAGCATAAGAGTTTCCTACTAAAACTGTAAAAACAGTTTCCATTTATCATTTACCTACATATTACAAATTAATTCTCAGACGCTATTACTTATTTTCATCAGTCGTTAATGTTCAGAGAGTATTGCCATGAATAGAAAAAAGTAATTGAAGAATTACAATCTCCTCCCACCAATATCACTCTCATTGGGCTTTGCCAAAATCAATGGGGACAATACAAACACACCTGGCATTGATCATTCAATAGTTTCACTTCTTACCATAAAAAAATGCAGTTTGAATTTCAATATTCTAATTTTTATTTTTATTTCTTAGACTTGCTGTTGAATTTATGACTATTAGTATGGGAGTATATTTGATAAATCGATTTAGCTGTGATGATGGCTACTATACCTGTTCATATTTAAGATATGGCGGATGATGCCAAAAATAGGTGATTTTGCAAGTGATGTTTGGAAAGCGGCACAATTCCTTTTACTTGAATCAAAAAGAAGAAGAAAACATCAAATATAGTTCTATTGCTTTTACTTGAATAAAAAATGAATAGATTATGAGATTATTCGTGTTTGATTTTCCATTTTACTTGTAATCGATTTAACATGCGATCCAGCCCGCTTCTGACTTCTGTTTTGAATTTTGAATCCGGTTTCGAGCTGTTTGAATTTATTTGAATTTCTGAAACTTCTGAAGGCCATAACTTCTTCATACGAAGTCCAATTCACGCAAACTCGGACTCCATCTCAAGCAGAATTCCGAGACGAATGCAATGGCGTAGCCTGTTTCCCTTAATTCTCACATTTGAAATTAAGTATTGTTTAATTCGTTATTATAACGTTAAACGAAAATACTGGGTGTTATATTCTCCCCTCTTTTAGGATTTTGTCCCCGAAATCTTCAAGTAGAGAAGAAATTATATCCTACCGTCCAATCACCCATCTACTCAACCATCAAACACAGGCGTCCATTGTCCTTAAAAGACTTCCAATGCTTCATGATCGTATGCATAGTGTGTGTACATGTCCTTATCTAATGCAAGATCAGGCGGTCTACTGATTCATTTGACCTCCTTAATGCAAGTTATGTCAGTGCCATGAGTCCATTATGCATGCAAATTTTCCTACTCAAAATTTCCTACACAAGTGCACAATCATTCATACAAATGCAACGTCCATATGATAAAACATCAAGTTTCAATCTATATACAAATACATATATGCATATGCAATATGAAAGTGACTGAGCCGATCTAATACCTAATGTGTGTGTATATGCATCCACTAGCAATCCACTTCCAACCACTTGCAACCATCAACCATAACATGTTTCTATCACATGTTTACATCCAAATAGGTT
The DNA here is from genome assembly GCA_030737875.1 of Allium sativum. NCBI lineage: Eukaryota > Viridiplantae > Streptophyta > Magnoliopsida > Asparagales > Amaryllidaceae > Allium > Allium sativum. Next base: position 6,618,409 of record CM060919.1, on the reverse strand, counting down.
TCTACCTAAGGATAAGGATAAGGTTAAGGTCGAGGAGATATACCTAAATAGATAGATACAAGCATAAACTTAAGGAAAAAGAGGTCAAAGATGTACCCTCAAAAAGAAAAGGGTAGGCTGCACATATTCTGTCCTCAGTTTCCCAAGTTGTGTCTTCCTCGGCATCGTTCCACTGAACTTTGACAAGCTTGACTTCACGGTTGCGTTGCTTTTTGACATCCGTTCCCAAGATATAGGTTGGAACTCTCCTTACAGTTGCTTCTCATTCAACTTCTATTTCTTCTAGTACGCTTGGTTCCACCACTTCCGCAGACTCATGTAAGCACTTTCGCAGGTGAGAGACATGAAAGACATTATGAACCCCAGCCAATCTTTCGGGCAGCTGTACCCTATATGCCATCTTCCCAATTTTCTCGATGATAGGGAACGGCCCTACAAATCTTGGTGCTAACTTTCCTGTGGATCCAAAGCGAACGATGTTTCTCAAAGGAGATACTTTAAGGAACACCTTGTCTCCAACTTCGAACTCAAGGTCGGTTCTTCTTTTGTCTGCGTAGGAATTCTGTCTATCTTGGGCAGTCTTCATTCTTCTTCGTATCAAGTCCACTTTCTCTGAAGTTTCTCTAATCATGTCTAGTACAAGTATGAGTTTGTCTGTGGACTCCCACCGGCAAGTTAGTGACCGACATGGTCTTCCATATAACGCTTCGAAAGGCGCCATGCCTATGGTGGCTTGGTAGCAGTTGCTGTAAGCGAATTCCAACAAAGGTAAATGATCCTCCCATGTACCTCCGAAGTCAAGAATGCATAGTCTCAAGAGGTCTTCTAATACTCTATTGACTCTTTCCGTCTGGCCATCGGTTTGGGGGTGATAGGTCATGCTTAAGAATAACTGTGTGCCTACAGCCTCTTGTAAACTCTTCCAAAATTCGCTCATGAAGATAGGATCTCGATCACTCACTATGCTGGAGGGTATCCCATGGAGTTGAACTATCTCTTTAAGATATATGGATGCTTGAGATGAGGCAGTCATTCTACTCTTGATGGGTATAAAGTGGGCGCTTTTTGTGAGCCTGTCCACTATCACCCAAATACTGGTATTGCCCCTTCTTGACCTAGGCAACCCATCAACAAAGTCCACTGAAATGCTATACCATTTCCACTGTGGGACCTCTAGAGGATGAAGCAAACCTCCAGGCTTCTTCTGTTCCGCCTTGACTTGCTGGTATATCATGCACTTGGAGACGAATTCAGATACATCTCTTTTCATGCCGCTCCAAAAGAAAACCATTTTTATGTCTTTGTACATTTTGTCTCCACCGGGGTGTATGGTCAACTTGGAATGGTATGCCTCTTCGAGAACCTTCTTCACCAAATCCCTTGCTTGTGGGACGCATAGTCTTCCATTCCGTCTCAACCATCCCTTATCATCGATGGAGTATCTATTGAGGTGACTCAAAGTCTCACCCCAAATCAGCTTATCTATTATATCAACTAGCTAAGGGTCTTCACGTTGTGCTGTCCCTATTGAGTCCAAAAGCGTAGGCCGCACTTCCAACGTTGCTAATAAGCCAGGTACAAATTCGGAGGAGGGCCTGAAGTAAAAGTTGGCTATGTACTCCAAGCTTTGCCTTTTTACAAAGAGAGTGCTTAAGTTCAGTTTCTTTCTACTCAAGGTGTCTGCTACTGCATTGCCCTTGCCCGGAGTGTAGGAAATCTCAAAATAATATGAGGCAAGAAACTCCATCCATCTTTGTTGCCTCAAGTTGAGATCTTTCTACGAGAAAAGATACTTCAATGATTTATGGTCAGTATACAATTCAAATTTCTCACCTAGGAGATAATAGCGCCAAGACTTAAGTGCAAAGACAATGGCTGCCAACTCTAGATCGTAGGTTGGGTAGTTTTTCTCATGTACTTTCAACTGCCTTTCACCATAAGCTACTACCTTCCCTTCTTGCATCAGAACAACGCCTAGTCCCCTGTTGCAAGCATCTGTGTATACTGTAAATATCTTGCTTCCATCAGGCAATGTTAGAACTGGTGCTGTTGATAGAGCCCTTTTCAAATGTTGGAAAGCAATATCGCAATCCAAATCCCAAGCGAAAACAAGGTTCTTCTTTGTCAACCTTGTAAGTGGAGCTGAGATTTTCACAAAATCTTTGATGAATTTTTGATAAAAGCCTGCTAGCCCGAGAAAGCTTCGGACTTCGGTTGCGTTCCGCGGAACCCTCCAATCTTGCACAGTTACCACTTTTGCGGGGTCTACAGCTAACCCCTCTTTGGACACCACATGTCCAAGGAACCTAACTTCTTCTCTCCAGAAATGGCATTTGGAGAATTTGGCTTTCAACTGATGTGCACGGAGAGTATCCATGACTTCCCTTAAGTGCTGAGCACGCTCTTTTTCACTTTTTGAGAAGATCAAAATATCGTCCACGAAGACCACCACAAACTTATTGAGGAATTCCCTGAACATTCTGCTCATCAAATCAACAAAGTAAGTAGGTGCATTTGTCAAGCCGAAAGGCATGACAAGCAACTCGAAGAAACCATCCAGAGTTCTGAACGCGGTCTTATCAATGTTGTCTTCAGCCACTCTTAGCTGGTGAAACCTGGTAGCTAGACCTAATTGGGAGAAAACAGATGCACCTACAAGCTGATCTAACAAATAGTCTATTCTTGGGAGTGGGTGCCTATTCTTCTTGGTCAGCTTGTTTAGCTCACTATAATCAACGCACACCCGAAGCGAACCATCCGCTTTAGTTGCGAACACTACTAGAGCACCCATTCAGAAATACTCCGCCTTATAAACCCCTTTTCTAGGAGCTCTTTAACTTGCTTGTTGAGCTCTTTCCGCTGCCTTGGGGCCATGTGCCTAACGGGTAAGGCAACGGGTTTTGCATTGTCAACGAGGTATATGCGGAAGTCTCTCTCCCGCTTCGGAGGTAAGCCCTTTACCTCTTCAAACTCATCCGAGTATTCACGGATAACCTTTACAGACTGCAAGTTCTCAACAGATGCATCAAGAGATTCTAGATAACTTAGCATAACAGAATTCATGGGATTACAAGAGATTTCGAGAGTGTTACCGGGGCGAGTAATGAGTCTAACCACTCTCTTTTCACAATCGAGGACGGCACCATTACTGGATAGCCATTCCATGCCTGGAATCAACCCATAGCCCCTGAAGCCCCAAACAAAGGCATTACATCTAAACCCAATGCTTAGAATAGAAATTTCCAAATCTAAACAAACCATTGACAAATAAGATGATCCCCCAATTGGATTTGAAACAACAAAGGGATACTCTACTATACTGGTGGCTAGGTGCAGAGATTCAACTAAGGTAGTAGATATAAATGAGTGCGATGCGCCAGAATCAAATAGTGTACGAACAGGATGGTCAAAAAGATAGACTAAACTTTCGAAAGAAGTATTTCTACCTCGTTCTTGCGGAGGTGTTGTGAGAGCGTGAACTTTTCCTCTAGAAGAAGGTCCAGCTCTTTGCCCTTGCTTCCTTGGGCAGTCCTTAGCCATGTGTCATGTTTCTTCACAATGGAAACAAACACCCATCTTCATTTTCTTCTTCCTGCAGTCTTTGACCAGATGTCCAGGAATGCACAAAAATTATACTTTCTCTTGTCACAGGGTTTGTTGTTCTTCCCGCCTTTTTATGAATCAGCCTTCTTGTTCTGTGACCCCTCCACCTTCTTATCTTGAGGCACTTCCACTTTTGCCTCTTTCTTGCCCTTGTCTTCCTCATGTAAGAGTGCCATGTCCACTAACCTCTCGTAAGTAGCCCCATAGGTACATGGGTCATAGCCAGACTGTGAAGTGGCTCACTCAATCCCTTAATAAAACGGAGAGCCTTCTTATGAGGAGTATTGACTAAGTCCAGTCCAAATCAGGCCAGCTGATTGAATTGCTTGACGTACTCCTTGACTGTCATACTTCCTTGCTTAAGAGATAAGAACTTCTCCACTTGTAAGCTTCGTTCAACTTGTGAGAGGAATTTCATCTCAAACCTTATTCTTAAATCCATCCATGTTTCAACTGGTCTTTCAGCGTTTGTGACTTCCCACCAATAGGATGCTTCATCTTTGAGCAACCATACAACCAACTGTACCTTCTTCCTATCGTCCACCTCGAAGATAACGAATAGATCCTCGGTTTCTTTGAGCTAGTTCCTTGCTTCTACGAATGATTCAGTTCCCTTGAAATGCTTTCCACCCATGGCCCTAAAGTATCTACAAATCATTGAGAAAGCATTTGCACGAGGAGGAGGAGGAGGAACCGCTGCAGCTGGAGGAGGAGGAATATCTGTTGGGCCCGCATCGTTGGCCCTAGCCTCTAAGTACCTCCTGAACCAAAAAGGTATCGGCACACCCTCTGGAAGGTTAAGATTCCTAGACATGCTGAAACGAAAAGAAAAGATTCAAAACAATGGATAGAAAGATAGGGCATATGGCTTTGGGGGATTATGCCTTTAAAATAAAATAACCCTTTTTCTTGTAAAATGCTTCTTTATATTTCTTTTGAAAATCGTTTTAAAAAACTCTTATCTGATCTGGTAAACCTTTGCGCTGATACCAAGTGAAACACCCCACCTCTGTTAAGGTCACTCACAAAGGGAATGCCTTAACTTTGGTGGAGGGTTATAGGTACAAGACATGGAAAAATTTACAAGACAGATAAACATAAGCAGCGAAAATCAAATATTTATTGCATACGTGGTTCAATATAAAAACATTACAGTAAATTGTCTCAAAATAACTTCCAAAACATTACATCATAATTTCTGTCTTCATTATTTAATAAAGAAGCATAAACCATAAATAAAACTGCATAAATCCCCAAGTGTAATGTCCAAAATCCATAGCCAAGGTAAGAGAGTCCCAATCATACATCTACTTTCTTGAAGCTTGCAAAGAGTCTGACTAAGTTGGAGTACTCCCTCCCTGTTGACCTGAGGGAGGGGGGAATGGAAGAAAAGAGGATGAAAGAAAACGGGTCAGACAATAAGTCTGGTAAGTTCAGTGATTACTAGTATTTAACCAAGGAAAGGGATCATGATAGTAATAATAGAACATAGGACAATACCCTAATATAAGATAAGATGAACATGTGATCGCACCCAATACTATAGTCTCTGCACCTACAAACCATTGGTTCAACCAGCCTCAAGTGTTCATAACGAACGACCCCCTTAATGATCAGCTCCTACTCGCATGCATTCATATCCTGTATCATTCGGCTTCGCTTGACTGTAGATACCTGTTCTGGTCCCATAATGGGGTGTATCAGTCCCTCTGGTGGCAACCCGACACGATTCACGATGCACAGTGTATACTACTGATGCCCAGTGCCTTCTTTTTCCACTCCGGAGTACGTGCACGCCCGTACTCCGTCGGAACCTACACTGACGCACCAACCGCCGACGTTTTTGACTGCTTATAATCAGCCCAATAATCGTGCCCCACCCTGCCTAGTTCAGGGTACCATGATACATCTATATGGGTTACTGCTGAAATGGGTCCCCGTTACTAGGGTTTTCTAATCAACATGTTCATTTGGTTAAGTGTCCAAGTTTACCTAACCCCGCCCATCAGTTCAGTTATCATGTTGAATTGGTTAAGTGTTTCCTTAATTGACTTAACCCTACCATTCTTGATTAGCTTTAATTTATTCATCAAAGCACCAACAACTCACATTAGACAGATCTTGTTGTGGTCACTGGATGTGTCGGTCTGTTCCAGGCAGTTTTACACCACAACTCAGTCTAACCATGGGTCCTTTTTGGGCTTGATGCACTAACCACCCACATTAGACAGGTCTTATTGTGGGCACTGGATGTGCAGGTTCGATTCCGGACAGTTTTACACCACAACTCAGTCTAACCTCGGGTTAGGCATATTCATCTTTTCTAAATTCACGTATTTTCTATATATATCTAATTTTTATATGTAAATTAATCTTAATTAATCATGCCATAATTATTCTTTTGACTATGCTCACAATAAATGGTGTACCAAAAATACCATTTCATGAACCAATCTATGCCATGTAATTTTCATGTTTTCCCAACGCTGCCCCCGTGGTATGTTCGCATAAATTACATAAAATGTTGGGCTAGTAAATTAGCCCAAACCCATAAACAAAAAGGGTAACAAACAAGGGACATAAAATAAGCATACAATAACATACTTTTAACTTATCATGTGTAACTTGGCATAGAAGCATCACTAACTTAATTAAACAGGTAAGGGTGAACTTGTGACTAAGTTGGATCTCATTATCATGTAAACTTGATATAGCTCTAACATGGAGGTTTAACATGTAAACACAATTTTAAACCATAACTTAGCATATAACTTATGTATGTGAAAACATAAGAAAGCTACTATAAACATATTCAAATCACAACTTAGCATGATAAATTATGTGTGTTAAAACATAAGAGGGCTATAAATCCAACTTGCAACATAAATAGGTTCAACTTAACAAAGTTTTAAATATACATAAATGTTGATCTAAACATGTAGGCATGTGATTTAGATCATAAACTTGCAAGTAACAACCAAATATAACATGACATGTTCATCACTAAGTTGGCATAATAAGTTCATCATCCAATCATAATAGATTCCAATAATACCATACAATTTTGTACGTTCATCGCCACAAACATATAGGCATGATCAATCGCAAAGGTAATTTAAGATAAATTAGAATCAAACTTTATTTATCTTATCCATAAGCATCATTCTATATTCGAGTTACAACATGTCATGATTTCATTTAAAAGAACGTTTAAATCTATGTAATAACCAACTTACAAACTAAAAGGAATTCTTGATTTCTAGAATCTGAATTCTAAAGTTGTAATGCTCGCCTTTGATGTAGATCGTTGAATTAGATTAGTTTTAAGTTGATGTTGATGTAGGCTTTTATCTTGTCTTTGAATTGAAAGCGGTGACGGCTACTCCAAGTTCTCTATTGACGGCATGATAGTTCCACGATTATTTTTGTGTGATTTTAGGTTGAGTATTAGGTTTTTTATATAGAACTTCAATTTAATTAGAGCTGTCAGATGAACCTAGAGTTAACCGCAACCATTCAGACTAGATCAGAACTATCCAGAAACCCTAGTGACTCAGCAACAAGTCAGAAGTCGTCGGAATTCAGATCTGGCTAAGGGGGGCAGGTCGACCCCCAGGTCGACCCCCCCAGTCGACCTATAGGGGGAGGTCGACACTAGGGTCGACCCCCTGGTCGACCTGGGTCCTGGGTGGGAATTTTCCCGTCCAGCCCGCTTCTGACTTCTGTTTTGAATTTTGAATCTGGTTTCGAGCTGTTTGAATTTATTTGAATTTCTGAAACTTCTGAAGGCCATAACTTCTTCATACGAAGTCTAATTCACGCAAACTCGAACTCTATCTCAAGCAGAATTCCGAGATGAATGCAATGGCGTAACCCGTTTCCCTTAATTCTCACATTTGAAATTAAGTATCATTTAATTCGTTATTATAACATTAACAAAAAATACGGGGTGTTACACTGAGCCTATCCAAGAAGTCTGAAATCTGTGGATCCTCTTGTTGTGAGTTCCTATCTGATCCAAAAGAGTAGGTCGCACCTTAGTGATGCCAATAAACCAAGTATAAACTCGGTGGAGGGTCTAAAATTGAAAGTTCATATAAACTCCAAGCTTTTCGTCTCCACAAACAGAGGACTCAAAGTCATCCTCTGCCTACTCACTGCATCTGCCACCACATTGCACTTGTCGGGGGTGTAAACAATCTTATGGTCATAGGATGCTAGGAACTCCATCCATTTTTTTTTGCCTTAAATTAAGAACCTTCTGCGAGAACAAGTATTTGAGAGATTTTTGATCGGTGTATAACCTGAACTTCTCTCCAATCAAATAATGACGCCATGTCTTAAGCGTGAATACTATGGTAGCTAGCTCTAAGTTATGGGTAGGGTAGTTCTTCTCATGAACCCTTAGATGTCTACCTCTATAACATACTACCTTCCCTCTTGCATCAGAACCGCACCAAGACCTGTACCACATGCATCAGTGTATACTGTGAACACTTTATTCCTATCGGGCAAGGTCAAGACTAGGGCTATTGTCAGATCCCTCTTCAGTCGTTGGAAAGCATCATCACAATCTACATCCCAAGAAAATGTCACATTCTTCTTCGTCGGCCTGGTGAGTATGGATGATATCTTTACGAAGTCCTTAATGAACTTCCTATAATAGCCTGCCAATCCTAGAAAACTTCTCACCTCTGTTGCATTCTTAGGGATTTGCCAATCTTGAATTGCAATTACTTTCACGGGATCTACTGCTATCCCATCTTTAGAAACTACATGCCCTAAAAATCTTACTTCTTTTCTCTAAAAATGACATTTGGAGAACTTCACCTTATGCTAGTGCACACAGAGAGTTTTCAAAACCTCCTATAAGTGTAAGGCATGCTCTGCCTCGATTTTCGAGAAAATCAAGATATCATCAACGAAGACCACAATGAACTTATTTAGAAACACCCTACTCATCAGATCAACAAAATAGGTGTGTGCATTCGTCAACCCAAAAGGCATAACGCGCCACTCAAAGAAACCATCTAAAGTTCTAAAAGTGATTTTGTCTATACGGTCCTTGGCCACCCTCAACTGATGAAACCCTATGGCCAAGTCAAATTGAGAGAAAACAGATACACCAACAAGCTGGTCAAATAGATCATCCATCCTTGGGAATGGGTGTCTATTCTTCTTAGTGAGTTTATTAAACTTCCTATAATGCACACATAAGCGAAGCAAACCATCCACCTTATTTGCGAATACTATCGGAGCAACCCATTCAGATATTCTTCGCTTGATAAACCCTTTCTTAAGTGGCTTTCGCACTTTCTTGCTGAGATCCCTCCTTTACCTTGGAGCCATGTGGCGCACAGGCAATGAAACTGGCTTTTCATAGTCCATCAAGTATATGCGGAAATCGATCTCGTGCCTTAGAGGTAAACCCCGAACCTCCTCAAAAACATCCGGATGCCCACAGACTACTGGTACAGATCGCGAATCATTGATAGAATCATCAAGTAACTCTAGGAAACTAAGCATGACATACCCTTTAGGGTCACATGAAATCTCGAGGGTCCTCCCATGGAAAGTCAAAAGTCTAACGAACCTCCTCTCACCGTCCAGAATGAAACCATACATGGCTAGCCAATCCATCCCTAGAATCAAACGATAGCCCATGACTGAGAACATATGCGTCGCACTCAAACTCGGCGCCCAACACAGATATTCTCAAACCCCGACAAATCATAGACACATAAGTCATACCTCCAATGGGGTTTGAGACAACAATGGGATCCAAGACCATACTAGTACTAAGGTGCAGAGACTCAACCATAGAATCAGGTATAAAAGAATTCGAAGTGCCGAAATCAAAAAGATTTCTAACTGGATGATTGGAAAGAGAAATCAAACCTTCAACGGAATTTTTCCTACCTCTGTCCGGATCATTGGTCACAAGAGCATGGACTTGCCTTCCAGAAGATTGTGCTCTTTGGCCTTATCCTTGCTTCTTCGGGCACTCCTTAGAAAAGTGTTCGACCTCTCCATAATTGAAACAAGCATTCTTCTTTCTATTGCAGTCCTTGATCAAATGACCCTCGCATCCATAGTTATGACACTTCCTCTTCTCTCTAGCCTTGTCGTCCTTTCCTCCTTTCTTTTGTTGTTGTTGTCCTTTCTCGGGCCACACCTTCTTGTTTTTTGTTTCCTCAACCCTAGCTACTTTCTTTTCACCTTTATCTTACTCACGCATCAATGCCATATCAACGAACCTTTCAAAAGTTGCTCCCATCAGAATTTGAGACAAAGCTACCATCAGAATATGAGACATAGCTAAACCATGGAAGGGTTCATTCAATCCTCTAGCAAACAATAAAGCTATCTTATGCGGGTTATCTACTAGCTCCACCCAAACTTCGCCGGTTGATTGAACTTGTTAACATACTCTTTGACAGTGATGCCTCCTTGCTTGAGTGCCAAAAACCTTTCCATTTGCATACTTTATTCGGCTTGAGAAAGAAACTTCATTTCAAATCTCTATCGGAAATCATCCTAAGTCTCCATTGGACGCCCTGCTTGCGTCACTTCCAACCAAAATGAAGCCTCATCTTTCAGCAGCCAAGCGGCCAACTGAATCTTTTTATGATTGTCAACTTCGTGTTAGGGACTGCGGAATGGATCGTTCGGGTAAAGCAAAAACTAGAGGGGAGTGAATAGTGTTTGTAAGAATAAAATAAAAACTAAAAACCTTATAGAACTATGGGATGAATCAAACACCACAAACACAATCACGGATACAGATTCAAAAACAGATGCAAAATAAATAGAAATAAAAGTGCAGAAAAGGAAAGAACACACCGGATTTTATACTGGTTCGGATCACTCCTACGTCCAGTCCCTCACAATGCTGGATTGTGCAGAGTTTTATTACTATTTTCAAATAGCCAAATACAACCTCCTTGATTTCATAGCTCAACAAGGAGACACCGACTCCTATCCCTTGATTCACGGCTCAACAAGGGCACACCGACTCCTAATCCTTGATTTCATGGCTATAAGGATACACCGATTACTCTTTGGCTTAAAAACAAGGTTTATTCAACCCAAGCAATTACAAAACAACCCTATAACTCTTTAATAGAACTTGATTCAGAGTGTAGAGAGAAGATGTTTGATCAAATTAGAAGTGAATTCTGTAGAGTATAAGTGTAAAAACCATAAAAATGATTAAAAATAATGGTAGGATGAAAGAGGATAAAGATGGAGAAGAAGAGTTGTTAAAAAATTCGGTTTTAACCTCTTTTTATAGAGTATGAAGGGTTGCAATGGTTCTGAAGCATTCCAAATAGTGAAAAGACACTTCTCTTCAAAATTAGAAAAATAGATATTATATGTCGACATACATATTTTGGTATGTCGACATAGTCATATGTAATTTTCATTTTCAAAGCATTTTTCAAGTATTTTGATATAAAATTAATTCTAAAAATTCTTGAGTATTTCTAATGTTATAAATCAATATTATATGATAGAAAAACATATGAAAATATATTTTTAAACTATGTAAATATGTTTATAAAATTATAAGGTTTTAAACTATATAAAGTATAAATAAAGTATATATAAAAAACTAAGTTTGAAAAACAAAGAAGAATAATAATAGAAAAAAATATAAAAAAAAAATAGATAGGATTGAGAATAAAATAGAAAAACAAAATAGAGAGGATTGAGAAAAGAATTGAAAAAACAGAATTTGAATTTGGATTTGAACCTGGGGTGCTATTTATAGTCTTAAAAAATCTAGACTCTATAATTATATTAATCTTGAACTCTTGAGCTCTTGAAATCGGTTACTCATGAGTCTTGAATCTACTTTGAATTCTGAATCTCTAAAAGCTCTTAAACTGTACAATCTTCTGTATTAATTCCTGTATACAAATCCTGCATATTTATAAATATATAAATATATATATATATATATTAGATAAAGATGAAAGTGTATTTTATATTCAATGATAATTGAAATAAGGTTATTGTCATTGAAACTCCATTCTCCAACAATCTCCACCTTTTTGATGATGACAACCTTTGATTATAAAATATCATACCTGTACATACCTGTTTGATGTTGATCCTCTTATACTCCCCCTATCTATAAGAATTCTATAAAACTATGCCTGTAATTTATAATTTCTCCCCCTTTGGCATTATCGAAAAGAAAGATTAAAGATACTCCCCCTAAGTTAAACAATTGTAGAATCTATGTAATATTCCTAAAAATACTCCCCCTAAATTTAATAACTATTTATAATTAGATTACTCCCTCTTAATCTGATAATCGTATATTTATGTTATAGAAGGTTAGAACAATATTAATCATAACCGACAATTTTATCAAAGAAACGCATGTGTGTTTATATATATATATATATATATATATATATATATGGATTTATACATATATGACATACCAAAAGGACGTAATAAAGCGAAATCTGGACAACCCTTAAACACTAAATTATTTGTCAATGGGAGATTTGTGAATTGGAGAATTTGGATAATGGAGGCTGAATTCTCCATTCTTTTCAATCACATTCCCATTTTCGTCAAATAGGACTTCTCCTATGCACTCAACGTTATCGTCTTCGTCTGCAATCGTTGGTTGAGTCTCTTGTTGTTCTTCCTCCTCCACTATTTCTTCCTCTTCCGGTTCTTCTTCTGGATCTTCTTCTGGTTCTTCCTCTTCTTCCATTGGTTGACTATCATCAATGATGATAATCGGATTAGTCTCGTTATCCATTATAATCTTTAAGAGACTTCTCATCACTTTTCCTTGTTTATTTTGCTCTTGACTTAGTCTAATTTGAAGTATTTGCATCTTAGCCACCATTTGCAGTAAATACTCCATTTTTTCTTCAATTTTGATAACTCTAGAGAGCGTAGATCATTGAAATGGACCCTTGGATGGTCCAACATATGAATCAGAGTTGTTTTGAGTATTTGGATTAGTGAAAGCCATTGTAATTTTTAATTTAGAGTTTTTACAGAGAAGAAGTATTAGAAAAGAAAAAAATTCGAACTAAAGGACTTATATAGTTGGAATAACTAACTTTTAGTGGGAAATAATTTTAAAAAAATTCAGTTATATGTCAACATAGCATAAAATTCATGTCGACATAGTGTTATTTTAAATTTTATTATTTTAATTCCTTGTTATATTTTTATATATATGTGTATATATATTATTACATTAATTATTCTAATTCACTTAATGAACATATACCTAATTCTCCCCTAAATTTAGTGAATGTTGCTTCATTTAATGGTTTGGTTAATATATCAGCTATTTGTTTATCTGTTTTTATGAATTCAAGTGAAAACCTTTTCTTTACTTACATTATCTCTTAGAAAATGATGTCGCACATCAACATGTTTAGTTCTCGAATGATGAGTAGTATTTTTAGAAATATTTATAGCACTTGTATTTTCGCAGTACATAGGTGATTAACTTATGTTTAAACCAAAATCATTTAATGTTTTGCATATAAATTACTTGAGAACATGCCAAAGCAGCAGATATATATACTGCTTCAGTTGTTGACAAAGATACGGTATTTTGTTTCTTACTAAATCAAGATAAAAGGGAATGTCCTAGAAAATGACATGTTCCACTAGTACTTTTCCGATCAGATTTACATCCTGCGTAATCAGCGTCACAGTACGAAACTAGATCGAACGAATCATTTTAAGGATAAAATAATCCAAAATCTGATGTATGCTTTACATAACTCAGATTATGTTTTACAGCTATTAAATGAGTTTCCTTAGGTTGTGATTGATATCTTGCACAGAGACATACACTATGCATTATATCTGGTCCACTGGCGGTTATATATAATAATGATCCTATCATTCCTCTATATAGTTTCTGATCAATGTCTTTTGATATATTATCTTTACTTAAAGCAATATTAGTTGCCATAGGTGTTGGTCTACCATTATTTTGTTAAATTGTACTTATTAATTAATTCTCTCGCATATTTTTCTTGATTAATAAATATTCCATTCTTTAGTTGTCGAATTTGTCAATCTAAAAAGAATGATAATTCTCCCATATGACTCATTTCAAATTCTTTGGTCATAATATTTAAAAATTCTTTGTTTATTTTTCATTTGTTGACCCGAAGATTATGTCATCAACATATATTTATACTAATTGTATATCTTTGTTATTTTTATTAATAAACAACGTATTATCTAGTTTTCCTATTTCAATGTTTGATTGTAATAAATAATTTCGTATTCTATCATACCAAGCTCTAGGAGCCTGTTTTAATCCATATAATGATTTCTTTAGTTTATATATGTGATCTAGTAATTTTCATCTTTAAATAGGAGATTTTGCTCTACATATTGGTCTTCTTTGACAAATCCATTTAGAAATGCACTTTTGACATCCATTTGATATAATTTAAAAATATTATAATTTGCAAAAGCTAGTAAAATTCAAATAGCTTCTAGTCTTGCTACGGGGACAAAAGTTTCATCATAATCTATTCCTTCTTCTTGAGTATATCCTTGTGCTACTAGTCGTGCCTTATTTCTTACTACCTCACCGTTTCATTCATTTTATTTTTATAGACCCATTTGGTTACGGTAATTGTTTTATCCTCTGATCTAGGAACAAGTTCCCATACTTCATTCCTAGAAAATTGATTCAATTCTTCTAGCAAGTATCCATGAATCATCGGAAGAAGCTTCCTTTGGATTTTTGGGTTCTATAGTTGATATAAATGCAGTATTACTCATATTATTTAATTGATTACGATTTTTAACAATGGATTGAATATCCCCTAAGATATTTTCTACAGGATGGTCTCTAAGCAATCTAATTCTTTTATTTGGTTGGTTATCTTCACTATTTATTTCATTAATTTCTTCCTTACAATCGTCTTTATTGTTTTGAGTTATACTTTTATAGTTTTCATCGAAAGATACGTTTAATGTTTCTTCAATAGTGTTGGTTCGAGTATTAAAAACTCTGTAAGCCTTGCTTCTTTCTGAATATCCAATAAAAATTCCTTTATTTGATTTTGAATCAAATTTGTCTAAATTATCCTTTGTATTAAGTATAAAACATTTACTTGCAAATATTTTAAAATATGATACTTTTGGTTTCTTGTTATATAAAAGTTCATAAGGAGTTTTATGAGTCAAAGGTCTAATTGAAATTCTATTAATAATATAACAAGCTGTTGCTACTGCCTCAGTCCAGAAACTCCTTGGTAATTTACTACCGAATAACATAGTTCTTGCACATTCTTGTATCGTTCTATTTTTACGTTCAACTACTCTATTTTGTTGAGGAGTTCCTGGAATTGAAAAATTGTGGGTTATTCCCTTTTTATTACAATATTTTTCAAAATTTTCATTTTTGAATTCTCCACCACAGTCTCTTCGTATTATTTTAATTTTTAGTGATAATAAATTTTGAATCTTTTTAGAAAAAGTTTTGAATTGATCGAAAGCATCACTTTTATTTTTAAGAAAAAAAATCCAAGTGTATTTAGAAAAATCGTCAAATATTACAAATACATATCTGTTATGATTTATTGATTGAGTTTGAGATGGACCAAATAGATCCCTGTGTATTAACTCTAATGGTTTTGAAGCAGTGATTTCTTCTTTTGATTTAGATAAACTCTTCTTTAATTATCCGAATTGACAAGCATCGCATAAGTTATTAACTTTGAATTTTATTTTGGGTAATCCTCTAACTAAATCTAGTTTATAAATTCTAGAGATATGTTTGAAATTTGTACGACCGAATCTCTTATGCCAAATCCAAGGATCACTTGTATTGGCCATAAGACATAAATTATCGTTGGAAATTTTCATACTTAATATATAAATATTTTTCTTTCTATCTCCTTCGAATTTAACTTTTGAATTCCTATCTTCTAAGAAACATTTATTCTTTTCAAATTTTATTTTATATTCTTTATCGCAATGTTGACTTATACTTAGTAAATTGCGTTTTAAATTCCTAACTAATAAAACATCAGAAATAGTATGAGTTTCGGAATTACCAACATTGCCGATTCCAATGATGTATCCTTTAGAATTATTTTCAAAATTTACCAATCCAGCATCTTCATACTTCAAATTATTGAGTAGTTCTGGATTTCCACTCATATGTCTCGAACATCCACTATCCAGTATCCATTCGTCCTTTTTCATTTCCACCAGTTGCTTTCTAGAATTTGAATTTTCAATAGCAATATGTAACACACCAGTTCAAGTTTTGAATTTCCAATAGCCACCTTTTCAGAATTTGAATTGCCAATAGCCACTTCACCCATCTTTTCAACTTTTGAGTTTTCAAAAGTCATAGGAATCGTCCTTTTATGTATTGAACAATATTTCAGTAGATCATATGCTTCTTTAACATTAACATATGCAAACTCTTTTAACATTGATGAAATGCATGAATTGACACTAGTATTATTAGAGATTCCAAAATTTGCCATTTTACCAATTTTTAAAAATCAGATCATGAACTTTTTGAAAGACCTTGCTCTGATACCAATTGTTAGGGATAGCGGAATGGATCGTTCAAGTAAAGCAAACACTAGAGGCGGGGGGGGGGGGGGGTTGAATAGTGTTGTAAGAATTTAAACAAAACTAAAAACTAGAGAAAACTATGGGATAAATCAAACACCACAAACACAATTACAGACACATATTCAAGCAGAGATGCAAAATAATCAGAAATAAAAGTGCAGAAAAGGAAAGAACACACCGGATTTTATACTGGTTCGGATCACTCCTACGTCCAGTCCTGCACAACGCTGAATTGTGCGGAGTTTTATTACTATTTTCAAGTAGCTAAATACAACCTACTTGATTTCACGGCTCAACAAGGAGATACCGATTACTATCCCTTGATTCACAACTCAACAAGGGCACACCGACTCCTATTCCTTGATTTCACGGCTACAAGGATACATCAATTACTCTTTGACTTACAAACAGGGTTTATTCAACCCAAGCAATTACAAAACATCCCTATAACTGTTCAATAGAACTTGATTCAGAGAGTAGAGAGTGTAAAGAGAAGAAGTTTGATCAAATCAGAAGTGAATTCAGTAGAGTATAAGTGTAAAAACCATAAAAATGATTAAGAATAATGGTAGGGTGAAATAGGATGAAGATGGAGAAGAAGAGATATTAAAATATTCGGCTTTAACCTCTTTTTATAGAGTATGAAGGGTTGCAACGGTTCTGAAGCATTTCAAATAGTGAAAAGTCACTTCCCTTTAAAAATAGAAAAATAGCTGTTATATGTCGACATACATATTTTGCAATGTCGACATAGTTATATCTAATTTTCATTTTCAAAGCATTTTTCAAGTATTCTGATATAAAATTAATTCTGAAAATTCTTGAGTAAAATTCTAATGTTGTAAATCAATATTATATGATAAAAAAACATATGAAAACATATTTTTAAACTATATAAATATATTTATAAAATTATAAGGTTTTAAACTATATAAAATATAAATAAAGCATATATAAAAACTTAAGTTTGAAAAACAAAGACGAATAATAATCGAAATAATTGTAAAAACAAAATAGAGATTGAATAAAAGGGTTATAGATCACGAAGCATAATAAAAAAAATTGGATCAAATCTTCCAATTAATATTAATAAATATAAGTGAAGGATCTATGGATGAAGATAAAAAACCTAAGTGAATAAAATAGAAAAACAAAATAAAGAGGACTGAGAAAAGAATTGAAAAATCAGAGTTTGAATTTGTATTTGAACCTTGAGTGCTATTTAGAGTCTTACAAAATCTAGACTCTATAACTATATTAATCTTGAACTCTTGAAATCTTGATTACTCATGAGTCTTGAATCTACTCTGAATTCTGAATCTCTAAAAGCTCTTAAACTGTACAGTCTTCAATATTAATTCCTGTATACAAATCTAGCATATATATATATATATATATATATATTCTAGATAAAGATGTTAGTATATATTTTATAATCAATGATAATTGAAATAAGGTTGTTGTCATCAAAACTCCATTCTCCAACACTTCGAAAATTTGAAACAAATCCTCCGTCTCTTTAAGCTAATTCCTTGCCTCAACGAAAGTCTCAGTTCCACCGAATGGCTTTCCGCCCATAGCATAGAATTCTCTGCATATCTTAGCGAAATTATCGGCACGTGGAGGAGAAGGAGGAACATCGAGTGCAGCTAGGGGAGGAATGTCTGCTTGACCTCTGGCAGGCGTTGTGGCCTCTAGATAACTACGGAACCAGCTTGGTATCGTGACACTCTCAGGAATATTAGATTCCCCAGACATGCTGAAAAGAAAAAGGGATTCAAACAGAGAATTGAAAGATATTACATATGGATTTTGGGGAATATGTTTTTCAAAACATACTTTTCTTTTGAAATTTTTTTCTTTTTAAAACATTTTTGACAATAATTTCCAAAATCTTTTATGCGATCTGGTAACCTTCAGCTCTGATACCAAGTGTGACACCCCATGTTCGTTAATGTCACTCATTAAGAGAATGTATTAAGTTTCGTGAAGTGTTACAGGTAAATAGGAAAAGAACTACTACAAGAAAGATATAAAATAACAACAAAAATTAAAACTTTATTGGGTAGAAAACATCATGGTTCAAAACATTGTTACATCATGAATCTAAAATGTATAAAACTCAATACATCAATTTAAACTTCTGTCTTGTACCAAAATCATCAGAGTACAATAAACATGAAAAGAGCATAATCCCCTAAAACATAGCCATAGTAGCGAAGGTATGAAATCAAGCAGTACATCTAAGAAGCTCAAAGAAGAAGGAAAGAAGAGTCCTGGGCAAGCTTGAGTGTTCCCACCCTGAGAACGTGGGGAGAAACAGAAGAGAAAGATGTGGAAACAAATAGGTCGGATATAACTCTGGCGAGTCCAATTACTTTAAGCATATAAATAAGTAAAAGCACCATGACATGCATATAAACTGGATAAGAGGGATAACAACATACAAGGCAGGTATGACAAGGTGAACAAGATAAACCCGATAGAACAAATATAATAGCGCTTCCTATTACTTTTCTTTCTCTGCACCAATACTAGTATCATATGAACTAGATGATCCACAACAAGTAAAAGATGGCAGACTTAGGTGTATTTCTAGTGAGAAGTTTTACCCCATACATTAACAGGCAACCCAACTGAACATACCAGTGTTACCCCTAAGGATAACAACGTGCCCCTAGACAAACGATACTAGATGTACCCTAATTACTGCCCCAATCGATCGGCTCCCTACTCTGTAGATACCCTGTGTTGGCCCCACAGTAGGATGTATCACTTCCTAAAGTGTTAAGCCTTCGTTTCCAGGATGTGCACAACCATATCTACTGATGTCATGGCGCCTTAGCCTCCTCTTATCCGGGCCCATGCACGCACATGACCCCGTCGGAATGCGCCGCCCACACCGTCCCCTCTTTTGGATCTCTTACAATCAGCCCAGTAAGCGTGCGTTGTCTCCGATCTAGTTCGGAGTACTCGTTTGATACTTATGTATGGGTTATTGACTGAAACGGGTACCACATAGAAGATGATAAAAGCTTCCCCCAGGCTTGCATCCCCACAAGTATGATTTCCATAGGTTATGGCATACCCGTGTAAAAAGATTGCATAACCCCATAGTTTAAGTTTGTGGGCCTATATATTAATATTACCCACCGCCCCAAGATATACTTAACCCTCCCACTGTTTCAAGGAAGTTTACTGAACCCCTACCCAAGTCAACATGTTCATTTAGTCCTTATGGATTCAGCTAGGTTAAGTATTACAAGTTTACTACCATACATTAATTTATGGTTATAGTGCGTTATACCTCCCACATTAAGCCTACAACATGTGGATGCTAGATATGCCGGGCAGATCCAGGCATACTTCTTCCACAAGTCAGCCTTAACCTTGTGCCTTAGCACGTTACGTGTTTATGCATGTAGACCCCGCACATTAGATTCACCACTTGTGGTTGCTGGATATGCCGGGCGGGCCTGGGCAGACTACTACCATAAGTGTAATCTAACCTCGTGTCTAAGCGCAGTTATAATTTCTAATTACTATATTTCTAGGCACTTCAATCTTCAACATTTATCCCTATTTCATTATTGGTTTTCATGCCCCTTTTCCAAGACATATTCATCATGTATTATATGCCCCAAATTAAGATCATTAATCACAGTTTCGTTTATGCCACAAATCCATATTAATGTTTTCAAATCAAGTAATACCCCAAGTTTCCCAATCCAAGTTATGCCCCAATTTTAACGTTTTCCCCTTGTTTCCAATTTCACGCGTTCGCATATTTCAGCGGTATGCCTAGGCTTGAAGGTAGCCTGACTATAAAATAATAAGGGAAAAGAAGGAGGGAAAAGACCAAAAATAAGCATAATAACAAGATAGACATATGATGGCAGAAATAGGCATAGCAACAGAATAAGCATATAGTGACAAAATTGGGCATAATGACAAGATATGCATATAAGAACAGATCTGATGAACATGTGATAATAGAATTGATTAGGCATAGTGACATGATTAAGCAAGTAGCATAATAGGGATGTCAAAAATAGGCATATGAGATCTAAATAGTGAATTAGATGAACAAGTAATGGCAGATCTGATATGATTCAGTTAGTCATATGTTTAGATCCAATTCATAACATGCCAAGAATAACTTTTAAGTATTCATATCTAAAAATAACGTAGACTCACAGAGAATGGATCTAAGAAAACTAAGAAAAGCGTGTTGATGTTGAATTAGCCCAGCTACCTTTGAATACGTATGAATCATCGATGCTGAAGAAAAGGGTAATTTAATCTGAGTTAGAGCAGCATCTCATCGTCGCCATTGATTTATATAAATAAAACAATGGGTATAGGGTCCTAATTATAGCATAGGGTCAATGAATCTAGCCAAGAAAGGAGTTTGCGTACGCATAACTGAATTCTTCCCAGATCTCAAGGGGTTCGACACCCTCTTGATGGTGTTGACATGGGTGTCGACACCCCTGTTATGGGGTCGGCCCCAGAGTCGACACCCATAGTGGGAAAATTCCCGCCACCTTCCGCCGCTTTTTTTTTGAATTATTTTGAATTTCTGAAAAGGTTTCATTTATATATAATTAGCTTATATATACGTGCAAACTTCAATCCTTAATTCTTCTTCATACGAGGTCCGTTTTATGCAAACTTGGTGTTAATCTTTAGAAGAATTCCGAGATGAACGTAATGGCGTAGTCCATTTTACTTAATTACCAATGCTTAATTAAGTATTGCTTATTTTATAATTTTAATGTGTTATAAATTTGGGGGTGTTGCAATGCCGACGAAACTACAAACACATAGGAAAAGCAAAAGAGAAAACTACAAAAACAATTCAAGCCAACCAGAAACAAAGTTACTGGCACATGGGAACGAGGAAGCGGAAAGCTCCTTCCTAATATCAAACTTGATCATTTGGCACAATTCATCTATTCTTTTCCTCTTGAGCAAGAACGCTCTGCTATTTCTTTAAACCCAAACCAGCTTCACGAATTTTTAACACAAAGAAGGAAGAGGTTGTGCAAATCTTCTCTCCACCTTGTAGATTTGAAAATTACATGCCACTGATGTTGAGAAGAACTAGGTAGATCAGCAACTCCAAAGTATTGCATCAATCTACACCATAAGAAGAAGACATCATTGCATTCAAAAAACAGGTGGGCAATAGTTTCAGCACGCACATCACAAAAAAGACATGTAGTAAAGGTAATCATTCCCATAGAAAATAACCACTTCACGTCCGTTAATGTCACTCAAAAAGGGAATGCATTAAGTTTCACGGAGCATTACAAGTAAAAAGAATGGAATATTACAAGACAGATAAAGTGCTACTTGAAAGTTTTATTACTTTATTGCAGCGGAAACAGAAATAGGTTTGGTTACACCATCAAAACAACAAAACCAAGTACATAATATCAGTCGTGTACAAAAGCCTTCAGAGTACAAAATTTAAAGCCAGATTCCCCCAACAGAAAATGCCATAAGCAGAGTCAAAGCCAACCAATACATCTTTCAGCTTCAAGCTAGAAGGAAGAGATAGCTGAACTAAGCATGAGTATTTCCTCCCCGAGAACCTGGTGGGGGGGGGGGGTACGGAAGAAAAGAGGCGAAACAAACTAGGTCAGAAGTTAGTCTGGTGAGTCTAGTAACTTTAACAATATAATCATTAAAGTAATAGGATATGAACATAAACTGGAAAGTAAGAAATGACTATGCATAAGCATGCATGACAAGATATGCAAGATGAATAAGATAAACGGTGATTGCGCTTCTAATCAGTATAGGACAATTACTACACTGCACTAATGCTAGTTACGTCGCACCCTTACTAGTCCCATACCGAAAATTGATCCCCATCATGTAATTGGTAGTCCTCAGGCGTAACATCTACTAAGAGGTATCCACCCCATACAATCCTTGACAGCCTACTTGCCCATACTAAATACCAGATGTCCCCACCCTGCCTCCTTATCTCTTAATCGATCGTCTCCTTAACTCATATGTATTCATTACTTGTGTCATTCGGCCCTGCTTGTTTGTAGATACCTGTGCTGGTCCCACCATGGGGTGTATCAATCCCTATGATGGCAACCCAACACAATTCAAGATGCACAATGTATGACTGCTGATTCCCAGTGCCTGCTTTTTCCACTCCGGAGCACGTGCACGCCCGTACTCCGTCGGAACCTACACTGACGCACCACCCGCCGCTATTTTGACTACTTATAATCAGCCCAGTAATCGTGCCCCACCTTGCCTAGTTCAGGGTACCATGATACATCTGTGTGGGTTATTGCTGAAATGGGTCCCCATTACTAGGGTTTTGTAATCAACATGTTATAATGGTTAAGTGTTCTCAATTTAACCTGACCCCATCCATCTGTTTTAATCAACATGTTGTATTGGTTTAGTGTCGCCTATTCATATGTTACTTAAACTTTCCGTTGATTCACGCATGTTTATTTAACGGTTAAGTTTGTGGGCCTATATATACTAATATTACCCACCTACCCAAGATTTACTTAACCCTTCCACTTATCAAGTCCATATGTATTACTGGTTAAGCTTGCCTTAACCCTATCCACTTTGTTCATATAATAATGGTTAAGTTGTATTCTTACCCATGTTAACTTAACCCCACCCACCTAACTCGTTTAGGTATCATATTTATCTTTGATCAGCATTAATTAGTTATTAATGCATATACCTCTCACATTAAGTCGATCACTTGTGGCCGCTGGATATGTCGGGCAGTTCCGGGCAGACTTCCACCACAAGCCAGACTTAACCTAGTGTCTAAGCATCCAATTTATGCTTTTGACCTCTCATATTAGACTGCCGTTTTGCGGTTGCTGGATATGCCGGGCGGTTCCGGGCAGTCCTAAAGCGCAAACCAAGTCTAACCTCGTGTCTTAGGCATTCATCTTTTAGCTAATTTACATATTTACTGTCCAAGTCTAGATTTATAAGAAAATTATCCATAAGTGTGGTCAATTCAAGTTATGCCACATTTACTTATTATGCCCAAAATTACTTAATTAAGTTATACCCAATTCCCCGCGTTTCAGTCGCTCGTACAACAAGGTCCAAAATAAAACGAAGGGGGATAGAGGAGAAACACAAGAATTGACATAAGGAACAAAATAGGTATGTAAAGATGTACCCAACTAAAGAATCACGTTTCCAATAGACATGTTGTACATTAACAATAAGTATGTCTAAATTGAGCAAGTTACATCATAGGCATAAAGATTCGATAGAATTGAACATAAAAGAATCACCAATTTGGTGTACGACATGATAGGTTCCATTGTATCAATCACAACAGTCTCATAGGCATAGGTAATTCAGATTTGACAAAAGGATAAGCATGAATAAGAATTGATTATCTTACAATTAAGCATAGTTCTAGATTTGATTCATTACAAGTCATGATTCCTATTACATGTTCCAAATCTGAGAAATAACTGAACTTACCAAATTATCACAAGTTTACACCCAAACCCATTTATGTGAAGTCTCATGTTTGCTTGTTATATACAATTTTTCCCAAACCATAGCCATCATCAATTTATGCCTTTTTACAAATCACATGTTATTCAACTTTTCCCAAACTTTTTCCCCATCATTCAAGCGTTATACGTGCGGGAGTCTCGCATAATATGTTAGGCTCGAAGTTAGCCTAATTCGTAAAAAGAAAAAGGAAAAAGGAAGAGGGAAGAGAATCATGGTATCAAAATAGGCATAAATACATGACCATGAACAGGCATGAACTGATAGAATTGATCAGAAAAGCATAGGCTATGAATCAAAAAGATGACATCTTGCAAATTTGATAAGATCCATTATAGGCATAATCATATGGTCACAATTTACAACTTATCATAATTACTTTTGTTCAATTATCTTGTGAATGCTACAGGAACTCACAAAGATTAAGAAAGAAGAGAAGATCCAGAATCTGATTTTTGAAGTTGATAAGCTAATCCATTGATGTTGGCTTTGATCTTTATCTTTAATCTTGAATTTGATTAGTTAAGGTGGAGGCTAGATTAGTTTGGGATGCAGCAGCATGGTGGCCCAAGAATCAGTTTAATTTTGATTAGGGTTTGGGTTTGATGTAATTATATAGGAGTATAGGATTAAGTTGAGCCTTTAGATCAACCTTGGATCCATCCAAACCATCCAGTCTAAGAAAATGCATCATCAGGCAAATCAGAAGTCGCCACGTAGCCCTACGACTCATAAAATCGTCACTATCCAGAACAGTCAGCAGGGGTCGACCCCTACGGGGGGGGGGGGGGGGGGTCGACACCTATGTCGACACCCCTCGAGGGGGGGGGGGGTTGAAACCCCTGAGCGGGAAATTTCCCGCTCAACTGCTTTTCGGAATTTTGAATTTTGAATCTGTTTTCTGATTTTTAATTATTATTTAATTTAATTTTTGCATGAGCTTGAAATCTTCTAACCTCCATAACTTCTTCATACGGGGTCCAATTCACGCAAACTCGGACTCTATCTCAAGCAGAATTCCAAGACGAACGCAATGGCGTAACATGTTTCCCTTAATTCTTCTTCTAAAAATTAAGTGTTCTCAAATTTGTTAATTTTAATATTTAAAATTACGGGGTGTTTCATTCTCCCGTCATTAAAGGATTTTGTCCCCGAAATCTCCAAGTCAAGAAGAATGTATATCCTACCATCCATATCCATCTAGTCAACCATTCAATCATAGGCATCCATTGTCCTTAAGAAAATTTGAATGCTTTCATGATCATATGCATAGTGTGTGTATATGTCCTTATCTAATGCAAAATCAGACAGTCTACTGATTCAGTTGACCTCCTTAATGCAAATCACGATAGTGCCAAGCGTCCATTATGTATGCAGAAGAACCCTATTGATACATATCATTCCTATATGAGTGCACAACCGTACATTCATACAAATGCAACATCCATATGAGAAAACATCAAGTTTCAACCCATATACAAATACATATATGCATATATAGTATGAAAGTGACTGAGCCGATCTAGCGCCTTATGTGTGTGTAAATGCATCCACGAGCAACCACTAGCAAACACTTGCATCCACCAAACATAACATGTCTCAAACACATGTTTACAACCATAGGATTTTCCTATCTAAAGATCGAGGATTTAAATGAGAGAACATAATAAACGATAGAACAAGTATAAACAAAGCGGTAAAAAAGGAGAAGTTAACAACATACCCTCAAAAAGGAAAGGGTACGATGCCAGCATCATGTCTTCCGTCTCCCAAGTCACATCTCCTTGATCATCTTCCCATTGAACTTTTACTAACTTGACCTCTCTGTTGCGATAACTTTTTGACCTCCGGTCTAAGGATGCATGTAGGAGTTCGTCTAATCGTGGCATATCGCTCCACTTCCACTTCCCTAAGCATTCTCGGCTTCACCACTTCCGCGATATCATGTAAACACTTCAGCAAATGCGATACGTGAAACACTTCATGGACACTACTAAGCTTCCCTGGCAACTTCACTCTGTACGCCGTCTATCTAATCCTTTGTGTAATGGGAAAGGGTCCTACAAACCTTGGTGCTAATTTCCTTGTAGCTCAAAAGCAAACTACGTTCCTCAATGGCGATACTTTGATAAAAACCATGTTCCTAACTTCAAACTCAAGATTGGTTCGTCTCTAGTCAGCGTTTGACTTTTGCCGGTCTTGTGTCGTCTTCATTCATCTTCGAATCAAGTCCATCTTCCCTGAAGTTTCTCTCTGATCATCTTGGGTCCAAGCAAAATCTTATCCGTAGACTCCCACCAACAAGTTGGTGATCGACACGGTCGTCCATGAAAACCCTAATACTGGCTTAATAACTGTTGTTATAAGCAAACTCCACAAACGGAAGGTGCTCTTCTCATGTCCCTCCAAAACCTAGGATACATAACCTCAAAAAATCTTTAAGGATTCTATTCACCCTTTCTGCCTGTCCATCCATCTGTGGACGATACACGACGCTTAAACATAACTACGTACCTACCGCCTTTTGCATGTCACCTTTTCCTCTTGCTTGAAAACTTCTCCAAGCCTTATCACGCAAGCACCGGTATATATTGTGAACGGATTGCTCCCATCTATCAAAGTCAAAACTGGGGCTAATATCTTCGCAAAGTCCTTAACGAACTTCCTATAGTAGCCCTCCAACCCTAGAAAAATTCTTCTTTCCCTTTCTTTTCTAGGAACCTTCCAATCTTGGATTGCCACCACCTTTGCAGGGTCCACTGCTATCCCTTCCTTAGAGACCACGTGTCCTCAGAACCTCACTTTTTTACTCCAAAAATGACGTTTGGAGAACTTAACTTTGAGTTGATGCGCTCGTAAGGTCTCTAAGACTTCCCTAGATGTAGGGCATACTCTTCCTCGCTTATAGAGAAAACCAAAATACCATCTATGAAGACTACCACAAACTTGTTTAGAAAATCCCTAAACACCCTACTAATCAAGTCTACGAAATATGGGGGTGCATTTCTCAAACGAAAAAGGCATGATGAGCCACTCGAAGAAACCGTCGGGAGTCCTAAATGCAGTCTTATCTATGCTATCCTCAGCCACCCTTAGCTGATGAAATCCAGTAGCTAAATCCAACTGCGAGAAAACCGAAGCGCCAACCAACTGATCAAACAAGGCTTCTTCTTATGAACCCTTTCGCAAGCAACTCTTTCACTTGCTTACTGAGTTCCCTTCTCTCTGTCGGAGCCATGTGGCGCACTGGTAATGCAACTGGCTTGGCATTACTTACTAAGTATATACATAGGTCTATCTTGTGCCTTGGGGTTAAACTCTGAACCACATCAAAGACATCACCATACTCACAGACTACACGAATAGATTTCAAATTGTCGAGAGATGCGTCAAGAGATTCTAGGTAGCTAAGCATCACTGAGCTCCTAGGGTCACAAGTAATATCAAGGGTCTTTCCACAACGAGTCAACAGTCTAACTATCCTTTTTCCACAGTCTAGGATGGCACCATGCCTGGCCAGCCAATCCATCCCCAGAATCAAGCTAAAGCCCGTGAAACCAAGAATGAAGGCGTTGCATTCAAACCCAATGCCCAAGATAGACACTCTCAAATCCCGACAAAGCATACATAAATGAGCCGAACCACCAATAGGATTTGATACTACAATGGGATCTGTAACTAAACTAGTATTTAAGTGCAGTGTTTCAACTAATGAAGCAGATACAAACAAATGCCAAGCGCCAGAATCAAACAAAGTTCGAACAGGATGATCAAAAAGGAAAAATCAAACTTTCAACAAAAACGTTTCTATCTCTCTCCCATCCTCATGCCATGAGAGCATGAACCTATCCTCCAGAAGTAGGTCCTGTCCTTTGCCCTTGCCCTTGTCCTTGCCACCTCGGCCAGTCTTTAATCACATGTCCTGCCTCACCGCAATGAAAACAACCAGGCTTCCCCTTCTACCTACATTCCTTAATTACATGGCCTGTTATACCATAATAAAGACACCTTCTTTTGTCACGGGGTTAATTATTCTTTCTATTTCCTCCTTTACCTTCTTCGTGGATTAAAGCCATATCAACAAAATTCCTCATCCTTGGGTTGTGCTCCTTAGCCTAAACTCCTTCATCGACCAAGCAGCTAGTTGAACCTTCCTTCCATAGTCTATCTCAAAGATACTAAACGAGTCATCCACTTCCTTGAGCCAATTCTAGCTTCGACAAACGTCTCAGTCCTATGAAACGGTTTTTCGCCCATTGCCCGAAAGTCCTTACATATCTTAGAGAAAGCATCTACACGCGATGAAAGAGACTCCAGAAGGAAAAAGGAAGAGATTTGAAACAAAGAATCGAAAGAAATATATATGGCTTTTGGGGATTATGTTTTTCGAAATGAACTTTCCTTTTGAAAATACAACATTTAAAACAGTTTTGAAAATAGTTTTCAAAAAAATTTATCTAATCTGGTAACCTCCAGCTCTGATACCAAGTCTAACACCCCATGTCCGTTAATGTCACTCACAAAGGGAATGCATTAAGTTTCGTGGAGCGTTATAAGTAAACAAAACGGAATATTACAAGACGAATAAAGTGGTACTTGAAAAATTTATAACTTTATTGCAGCGGAAACAGAAATAGGTTTGGTTACACCTTCAAAACAACAAAACCAAGTACATAATATTAGTCTTGTACAAAAGTCTTCAGAGTACAAAATTTTAAAGCCATAATCCCCTAACAGAAAATGCCATAAGCAGAGTCAAAGCCAAGCAATACATCTTTCAACTTCAAGCTCGAGGGAAGAGATATTTGAACTAAGCTTGAGTATTTCCTCCCTAAGAACCCCGGGGGGGGGGGACGGAAGAAAAGAGGCGAAACAAACTAGGTCAGACATTAGTCTAGTGAGTCTAGTAACTTTAACAATATAATCAATAAATTAATAGGAAAAAACATAAACAGGAAAGTAAGAAATGACTGTACATAAGCATGCATAACAAAGTAGGCAAGATGAATAAGATAAACGTTGATTGTGCTTCTAATCACTATAGGACAATTACTACACTGCACCAATGCAAGTTACGTCGCACCCTTGCTAGTCCCATACCGAAAATTGATCCCCATCATGTAATTGGTAGTCCTCAGGCGTAACTTCTAGTAAGAAGTATCCACCACATACAATCCTTGAAAGCCTACTTGCCCATACTAAATACTTAATGTCCCCACAATACCCCCTTATCACTTAATCGATCGGCTCCTTAACTCGTATGTATTCATTACTTGTGTCATTCGGCCCCGCTTGTTTGTAGATACCTGTGCTGGTCCTAACCTGCGGTGTATCAATCCCTATGATGGCAACCCGACACAATTCAAGATGCACAGTGTATGACTACTAATGCCCAGTGCCTGCTTTTTCCGATCCGGAGCACGTGCACACCCGTACTCCATCGGAACCTACACTGACGCACCCCCCACCGCTATTTTGATCGCTTATAATCAACCCAGTAATCGTGCCCCACCCTGCCTTATTCAGGGTACCATGATACATCTATGTGGGTTACTGCTGAAATGGGTCCCCGTTACTAGGGTTTCCTAATCAACATGTTATAACGGTTAAGTGTTCTCAATTTAACCACACTGTTAATCCCTAAAAAACCATACACACATTGGGCAGAGGGGTACAAGGCAGGTAGCGTCCGCCGTACATAATACCACCGCACTAAGCAGGATCCAAATATCAAGCCCAATGCAGGTCAAGTCTATCAGTGCGACTGGGCCATGAGAAGCGCGACTCGACAAAAATGAAGGATGCACATCAAGAGAACCACTCAGGTGCTAAAATAAGACAGGTCACCCACTTTGCTCGAGCTAGAGCAACCTCGTAATATAACCACAAAGCTAAGCGGCACCATGCAAAGGCAACAAGAGGACAAGCGTCCTTGGCTCAAGATGGGCGATCGCGCAAGGAACAAAGGAGGATCGATCTCAGCTCCACGCTCTGCTCTTACGAAATCTCCCAAAGCATCCACGCCCGCAATTAAGGACCCGCTCAGCTATTGGAGACACTCAGCAAGTCGTCCGCGCATAACACTGAATATAATATAGATAGCTAGCTACAGCTGTCCAGTGGCATGGTTGTAATTAGTAAAATGAACGACCCACAGTCAGGATAAATAGATTCCAGATCATTTACCAAGAGGATTTCACCTATAAATACACGATGGCTACCCACGTTTAAAGGGTTTTTTTTTTGGAAAAACCACGAAGTGCTGCTAAACTTCTGACTCAACCACAGATCTGGCTATGGCGTCATGTACCATTTTAGAGTGAAGGCATCTCTTTCAATCATTCATTCATCCTTCTTCTCCTCAAGCTCTATTATTCTCCTGCATAATTCTTTAGATCGAAATACATAAATGAGGATATATTGAGTAGATATAGAGATGTTTGAGGTCAGAGAATTAATGTACTTTGTAATTCTCATTATAAGATAGGAAACCGCCTTCATAGTGGATGTAGTCCTCATTAACGGCTGAACCACTCTAAATCTCGTCTATACTTTACTTTTTCTTGCATTTTTTACTTTTTATTGCTAATTAGACATGGTTCCATTTATTTCTTACCGAATTAGTGAAGTACGGTTTAGTACCTTGGGTGTTTAGACCATTCTTGGTGTAAACATTTTGGCGCCCACCGTGGGGCCGTGTTTTGCCTTGTTCCATTTCAGATCTGACAAGATTTTCTGAGAGATACCAGCCTACAATCATGAGCATGCTAAGGAGAACCGCCAATGAAGCCAACAACGCTAGCAGCGACATCAACACCGTCATGCCACTGGATGGCGACTCCGATGAAGGGGAGCCACCGGAAATCAAAGAGATTGTAACCAGGGAAAAGTTGGAGGAAGCGGTGACAGGATTAACGAGTCAGATAACCACCTCAAGCAATGCGATGATGAAGAAGCTTGATTCGATACTCACTATCCAAGCTTCTACCGCAAAAGCCACTCTAAGCGCCACTTGTTCTTCGCTGACTCAGACGAATCACGGATCAGAAACAAAATTCCCCACTTCACACTCAAGACAACAGGATTCCATTCCAAGATTTGCGTGTCGCACTAATCCGAACTACGAGGGGGCAAAGCACCTATGAACATTACTTTGATGATGTAATCGCAAAGCGGTAAGACAGTCCTGCTGCCATCAAGACATCCCTGCCGGAAGGATGCCCAGATTCATTGTCCCCAGTCCACGAAGGCGTGCCTAGATCAAGGGTTGATGGTGAAAAAGGTGTCCAACTCACTGATCCGACCAATAAGCGAGAGTACATCTGAGGAATGGTGCAAGCAATTGTGGAAGAAAGTCTGAGGAGGAAGGATGACCAGAAAGAATGGGAGTCTTTCCCAGCTAAAACCCCACTCACCGAGAGGATTAAGAAAACTGTATACTGACGAAGGTTCGAACCTCCATCGTTGCAGCCTTACGACGGGACAACTGACCCCGATATATTTATGTGTAAATATGATAAGTACATGAATGGAGCATGCGCTACTGACGAAATCAAATGCCTATATTTTACAGCTTACCTAGAAGGAGTGGCTTATCTTTGGTTCACA
Organism: Allium sativum; assembly: GCA_030737875.1. Taxonomy (NCBI): domain Eukaryota; kingdom Viridiplantae; phylum Streptophyta; class Magnoliopsida; order Asparagales; family Amaryllidaceae; genus Allium; species Allium sativum. The sequence goes on along the minus strand of CM060919.1, from coordinate 6,587,050 downwards.
AAGCTGCCACCGCGGTCTGTGGATAATTTCGTGACATTGGCTAGGTTATTCAATGAGCAGTTCAGATCATAGGCGTTAGAAGCTTAGAATGCTACGGAGCTAAATGGACTACAGCAAAGACCAGGAGAGCCCATCAGAGTTTTTCTCACTCGCTTTGATGTTGCATTGGCTAAAGTCAAGGATCCCAAACCTAGCATGATGTTAATGGCTCTCAAAAAATGCGTATGCAGGAAAACCAAGTTAGGACAATTGATCAAGAAAAAGAAACCAAGTAAACTCGAATGGTTACTTAGCAAAGACGAAAAATATGCAAGTACTGAAGAGAGAATCGCACATGCAGAGAAGAATGGAAAGGTCCAAGTCAACTCGGATAATCAAAAAAGAAGCAACGAAGAAGAAGACGGTCGATCAAGGAAGAAGCTATGCTTTTTCAAGAACTCTGAATTCACCCCCTGTTAACAATTCCGTGGGAAATATATTCATGGCAAATAGAGGCACCGAAATATATCCGGTCTTGAAACAAAGACCCGTCCGAAATGCCGCCATGAAGTCAGGAAAATTTTGTTATTTCCACAAACAGCCGGGGCATGATACCGATGAATGCAGCACTTAAAATCGGTAATCGAGGGGTTGATCAGGAAGGGTTGGTTGCAATAATATGTACGAGGTCATAAGAGCTATCCCGACTCTTCTCAGACATGGGGCAGTACACCTTAGAAAGGAAAGGGCCCAGACCAATTCAAGGAGGATGCTCATCAGAGGGACCAACCGCTAATACCTCAACAATGGAGCGTTAAACTAAAGCTCTCATTATCTTACCTCATTCCCCTGATTTTATCTTGTTATCAAATTTTTTTTAACTTGCTTTATTGATCACTATGTCCATGCTGAGCAATGGTTTACCTACAAAAATTATGTGCATCAGAAATTAATTATGTGCCTACTTGAAAGACATACTTATTGATCTATGCTAAAGGAAGAATAATTCCTCGAAATGTAGGTGAAGTAGGAGCAATCTACCATACACAGCGGGGCTGTAGCACAAAATCTCAAGTCATGCACTAAACGAAGCAGTTCGGGAATCGCAAACGCCAAGCAAAGTCAAACAAGAGGAATAGGTTCATTGCCTCAAAGGGAACCAGTCGTTGTGAGACAAAAAGCCAAATGAAGGAATGCGCCTCTTATTATGGAATATGTTGAATACTTGGCAAACACTCATTCAAACGGCTGCCACCAGACCTCCCTGAACATACTGAAAAATCACCAAATCTATCCCTCGGATGAAGTTGCTAATCCCAAAGAGGTTTTCTCCTAGGAACAGGACATGAATTCCTTAAAACCGGAGTTAAATCCAGTAGCATGGATTGATGCCCATCTCCTAGGAATCAACATTGAAGGGGGAGCAACTCAAAAAGTCCCGCGGTTAAAATTGCTAAGCCCACCGAAGAAGAAACTTCTTAGGTGACCTTCCTAGGTGCTGGACACAAGTTTCCAACTAGAGAGAAAAAACTCAATGAGGTAAACCAATGTATGTGTCCTAAGGTATGACAAAAAGTTGGAAAAGCCGACATGTCCTGAAACGGAAAAATTGCCGATTTCAAAGGGCGCCTACCTTGGTAGGTAAAAACACGAATTCTTCCCTCCGAGTCGAAAGCTCGATGAGATGAATTAGTGTCTGTTCCTCGAATGAAGCATAAAATGGGGAAGGATTAAACATGCTGGAAGGACCAGCACAAAACAAAAACCCGACCGAAAGGACGGTGGCCATCCTTGTTCTTTGTTGGTTAATCAAGTTAAACAAGGCCAAGGATGGACTACAACAGCAGAAATCCTAGCCGAAAGGGTATTAGAAATCCTAGCCATGCAGGGGTATCCTTTCTAGGACCCATTTGAATAACTAAAACAATCAAATAGGGCCTAAAATGGATCGAAATTTTTTAACCCAAGCCCTCCCCGGGGGCACGTATTCAAAACCAATCTCGGGATTGAATACTAACAAATAAAAGACACCAAACGCGCTTATAATAACACAAATGCATAACAGCCTTTGATAAGTGACAAACCTAAAAAGACAACTAAATCCTAATCATAATAATAACAATAGAAAATCGGGCGCAACCGAACGATTAACAAAGCGCCCGGGCGAATGTGTAAATCAGAAAACAAAGGTGCAACGTACGACGCACCCGCGCGCAAGATAAACAAATTCCGTAGCAGAAAACCGTAGTATGATAAAGTCAAAAAAAAACTAAAAGAGTCACGAACTAAAACGTATGAGAATAAGCAAGGCTGGCTTCCGCATATACAAGCCAGACTAAAAAGTATCATCTGAAAATCAAAATCAAAACAGGTGAAGCATTGGAAGGCCACAAATACTCAGATAATATAGAAATTGATCCTATCCCTAGACTCCAAGGCCTCGAAAAGTCTATTCCTATCTTCCTCCAAAGCATGAAGTCATTCAAGATTCTCCCTATTTGACTGCTGAAGGTCTTCGATCACGGAGTGCCAACCACCAATTTGCTCCATAATGTAGTCTATGACTGTCACGATGAGACCTTCAACCAGATGCAGACGTGGTTCCAACTGATTGAATTCGGCTAATATGGTATCCTTCATGACATCAATCTTACCTGCAATAATCCATCTGTCAAAGGGGTCTACGTACACACCCGAGCGTGAATTAGTTGGACGCTGGGCCACAAAGTCCTCTGCAAGATCAGGATGACAAGGGTTGGGAACAGGAAGAGGCCCCGGTACAGATGCAGGATCTAACGTGATGGATGAGGAGACCACGCAACTAACAGCAGTCTGCATATCTGAGTCAGAAAGTCCATTCAACGAACAATAACTATGAACACCGTTCGCACTAAAGATCTCCTTACCTCGGGACGTATTTTTGCTACCAGCCCTCCTCGCCGTTTTCTTCCTGAGCTTCCTAGTCATAAGAAATTCCATCCTTGGGCGACCTGCTTTAGAAAAGGTCAGTACGAATAACAGCTACGGAGAGAGAAACAACTTGGTCAGACACAAGCATAGATGAAATGTTTCAACTAGAGAAACCTGGGGCATTTCACCAAACAATTTATGAACAAATACCAAGCGTCGATATTCCAAAGAAAAGCGCCGGATGGCCCTTGTCTTTTAAAGATAGGTACAGAAAGGGTACTCGCGATTTATAAATTTTTACCTAGAAGGATCATGGCTTCTTGGAGAAGATCACTCAAGATAAATAGATGCTACTGCAGGCAAAGAGCAAAATTGTAAGATGAGAACGCTAAAGCATTTTAGGGAAGAACCAAGGCAGAAATGTCAGGCATAGATTACCTGATTAAAAACCCTCAAGGAAGCGCAGTCTTGACCAAAGATTTCTTTTGAGATGCAAAAATGAAATAAAGCTGGTTAAAGGTGAATAAGTGTAACACCCCACGTCCATTAATGTCGCTCGCAAAGGGAATGCATTAACTTCCATGGAGCATTTTAAGTGAATATAGAACATAAAATCACAACAAGACAGATATAAAGCAGTACTTGAAAATTTAAAACTTTATTTATTGCAGTAGAAGGTAAATATGTTTGGTTACATCATCAAAAACCATAAACCAAAGTCAAGTACATTATATCCATCTTGATAAAACAAAGTACATAATCCCACTACTATAAACAACCATAAAGAAAATGATAGGCTGAACTTTACTTCAGCAATCCAAATCCAAGTGCTCCCAAAGAGATCCCAATCAAGCTCCACTAGTACTAGTCCCACCCTTAGAAACTAGGGGGGAGGGAAGGAAGAAAAGAGGTGGAAACAAAAGGGGTCAGACATAAAGTCTGGCGAGTCCGATAACTCTAACAACATAATTATTAAAGCAATATGATAAGATATACGCTGGAGAATAAGGTAATGACTGTGTGAACCACATGGGTATGGCAAGGAAATCAAGAGAAACATAGATAACGTTAATGGCGCTTCCTAATCAATATAGGATAAGTACTATACTCTACCGTACTGTACCGTACTGTACTGTACTAACACTAACCGCACCCCTACTAGTCACTCTAGAAATTTGATCCCTCTTGGCTAAATAGAACGATGATAGCTTCGTGCGCTACTAGATGTGCCCACTATCCCCCATGTTTGACTGTATATCTCTAATTGCTATCATCGGTACCTAGGGTGTACCTATCCCCACTAGATGTACCCCTTCAATAAGTAATAATGGTAATTCCATGTACTCCTAGCTGACGACATAGGTGCCGCCTGCTCCTATCTCCACTAGGTGTACCCCCTTAATAATTATTAATAATAGTGGTAGCTTCGTGTACCCCTAGCTGACTACATAGGTGTCGTCTGCTCCTATCTCCACTAGGTGTACACACTACCCTGCCCCATTCAATTGGCTCCCTAACACGTAGATACCCGTGCAGGTCCCACAGTGGGGTGTATCACTCCCCAATATGGCAACCTTATACCACGCAAGGAATGCACGGCTTATAACTACACGATGCAACAACGTCTTACCTACCAGCCCGGACCCACGCACGCACGTGACCCCGTTGGACTTGCGTTGCCATAGCTAACCCGTTTTGGCCTCTAACAATCAGACCCTATAGGCGTGTCCCATCCTCGACTTGGGTCGAGCTCACAAAGATACTTAATGGGCTACTGGACTGAAAAGGGCCCCGCCATGCATGACACAAGCTTTCCACCTAGGCTTGGTCCCCTCTAGTACATCCCACTTAACCCCCTTCATGTCCACTTACATGTTTTAAATTTGTTTAAGGGTTTCTATTAGTAATTCCACATGCCACCCAAGGCACCCACTTAACCCCTATGTCCCACTTACATGTTTTACCTTGGTTAAGTGTTACTAATCGTATTTCCTTATGCCACCCAAGGCACCCACTTAACCCCCATGTCCCACCACATGTTTTACTTTGGTTAAGTGTTTCTTAATTTATTACTACCGTAACCCCTGTAGGACCTCTCACATTAGACTGGCATTTGTGGCTGCTGGATTTGCCGGGCGGGTCCGGGCAGTCTTACACCACAAACGAGCCTAACCTCGTGTCCATACAATTGTTACGCAATTAGTTTGGGCCTTTGACCTCTCACATTGAACTACCATTTGTGGCTGCTGGATTTGCCGGGCGGGTCCGGGCAGTCTTACACCACAAATGAGTCCAACCTCGGGTCTTAGGCAATTAATTATACATAATTAATTTTCCCCAAATTTGAATTACTTTCCCTATTCAAATTTCGATATTTATTTATGTCCATAATTTATCACCTAAATTATGCTCGTCTATTTATGGTATATAAATTATACCAATTTCATCACTAACTAATTTTATTCCTTAAAATTAATTACATGCCTTTTTAGGCCATTACATGCCAAATTCACAATATGTGTGTATCCACTATTATCCCCATCGCACCCCCGTCATTCGTTCGCTTAACATGACATATACATATTAGACTAGCAAATAGTCTAATACTTAAAAAAGGGAATAAACGTCACAAAGTCACATACACACAATAATAGATCTAATTTTTATCTAACTTGCAATTAAGAATTACAACATACTTGCATAGTCTTTGTATTATCAAGGATACAAAAATCATAGATCTAAAAGGTGTGAACTTTCACATATGAACATAGTTTTACATCCAACTAGCCTAGGTAATTATCACAAACTTACATAAACTATGTATGTCGTCAACCTAAACATAAAGGTGTCATCTTGCATAACTATGGATCCAATAAAAGGTGCTAACCTGAGTAAACTATGGATCCACATAAAGGTGTAAACTTGCATAACTATTCATGTCATAGTTTCAGCATAAAAATGTCAACTTGAATATGGATCTAAATTTAAAGGTGCGAACTTGTGTGATCCTATTAACTTGCATAACATCATATAACTTGTGTGATCCTATTAACTTGCATAACATCATACGTACAACTTGCATAATCATATTAACTTGCATAACATCATATATGAAATTTGCATAATCATATTAACTTGCATAACATCATATATGAAACTTGAATAATCATATTAACTTGCATAACATCATATATGAAACTTGCATAATCATATTAACTTGCATAACATCATATATGAAACTTGCATAATCATATTAACTTGCATAATCATATTAATCTTGCTTAACATCATACATGAAACTTGCATAACATCATATATAAAACTTGCATAACATCATATAATATGAATCAAGTTAACATACATGATTAAACATATGAATTAGATTCACAACCACAACTTATAATCCATTGTATATCACATCATAATTAATTTAGCAATTATTTTGTTAAAGTGATTGAACTCACAACTCAAAAGCGGTCTTGAGTTCTGAACTCTGATTTCTGAAGTTGTATTAGCTCTCCTTTGAAGAAGATTTGTTGTTAGTGTTGAATAGAACTGATTTGATTTGCTGTTCTTCCTCTCTAATTGGTGGCGGCTGCTCTACGGTTCAAGACAACAGCATGACGGCCATAGTTTTTGTTTTAATTTTGATTTAGGGTTTGAGTCTATGGGTCTTTTTATAGAGTTTTGAATTTATTTACAGCCGTCAGATCACTCTAGAGTCCATCTAGGCCTTAGAAACCAAGAAATGATGTCAACAGATCAACCAGAAATCGCCACCTAAGCCCTAAAACATAAAATTTCATCATAGACCATTTAGGACCGATGGGACCAATTCCAAACCTCCTGAGTCGACCCTGGGGTCGACCCAGCAAGTCTCGGGTCGACCCATAAAATAGGTCGGTTTGGTGTTTTGTCTTCCCGCTTCCGCTGCTTTGAATTTTTTTTCTTAAATTTTAGGTTGAATTTTATTTTATTTTTATATATATATCTATATATATATTTCTGTCTTCCTAATTAACCATTTTCACACTAACCTACTTTTTGAACCGCGTTCACACTAAGCTGCTTTTTAGCCATTCCCCTAAAACAAAAATATGGCGTTGGCGGGGATCAAACTTTGTACCTCTTGTATGCAAGTCACATGTTCCAACCAAATGAGCTACTAAGTCTTTTGCTTACAAACCTTAGAACAATGCTAAACAATTATTCTTTAATTTAGTTAACTCGATTATTTAAAAATCCGGGGTGTTACATTCTCTCCTCCTTAAAGGATTTCGCCCCCGAAATCTCCATGTTAAGGAGAATGCATATCCTAACATTCAAACAACCATCTACTCAATCATCAAACACAGGCATCCATTGTCCTTATAGAATTTCTAATGCTGTATGAACATATGCAAAGTGTGTGTATATGTTTCTTATCTAATGCAAAATCAGGCGGTCTACTGATTCAGTTGACCTCTTTAATGCAAATCATGATAGTGCCATGCGTCCATTATGTATGCAAAAGAGTCCTAATGATACATATTAATTCTATATGCGTGCACAACCATTCTTTTAATGCAGCATCCATATGATAATACAACTATTATTAATTCATTAATTTAAATATGCACATATATTTATATGCAATATGCAATATGAGAGTGACTAAGCCGATCTAGTGCCTAAAGTGTGTGTATATGCATCCACGAGCAACCACTAGCAAACACTTGCATCCACGTGCATCCATCATACATAACATGTCTCAAACACATGTTTCAACCATAGGACTACCCTATCTAAAGGTCAAAGATACTATCGAGAGGACATACTAAAGGTAGAATAAGTATAAGGTAAGCGATAAAGGAGAAACTAAAAGACATACCCTCGAAAAGAAAAGGGTATAATGAACGCATCTTCTCTTCCGTCTCCCAAGTAGCGTTGCTTTCATCATCTCCCCATTGCACTTTGACTAGCTTGACCTCTCGATACCTCAACTTCTTAATCTCCGACCCAAGAATGCACGTAAGAGCTCACCGAATCGTCGCATCATGCTCTATCTCCACCTCTCTAAGCAAGCTCGGCTCTACCACTTCCGCGGTCTCGTGCAAACACTTCCTCAAATGTGACACATGGAATACGTCGTGTACACCACAAAGTCTCTCGGGCAACTCCACTCTATATGCTATCTGCCCAATCCTCTCCTTAATAGGAAACGGCCCTACGAACCTTGGTGCTAACTTCCCAACAGACCCAAAGCGAACAACTTTCCGTAATGGAGACACCTTCACAAAGACCATGTCCCCAATATCAAACTCAAGATCTATCCCCCTCTTGTCCGCATAAGATTTCTGCCTATCTTGCGCCGTCGTCATCCTCCTTCGAATCAAATCGATCTTTTCCGAAGTCTCTCTAATCATATCCGGCCCAAGTAAGATCTTATCTGTAGACACCAACCAACATGTAGGCGAACGACACGGCGGGCCATAAAGAGCCTCGAACGGTGCCATGCCAATGCTAGACTGAAAGCTGTTATTATATGCGAACTCCACCAACGGAAAATGTTCCTCCCACGTACCTCCGAAATCTAAGACACACAACCTCAATAGGTCCTCTAGAATACGATTCACCCTCTCGGTCTGGCCATCCGTCTGAGGATGATATGCGGTGCTCAAACATAACTGAGTCCCTACCGCCTCTTGCAAGCTCTTCCAAAATTCGCTAGTAAAGATAGGATCGCGGTCGCTCACTATACTAGAAGGAACACCATGCAAACGAACTATTTCTCGAATGTATACGGAGGCTAACCATGGAGCAGTCCTCTTACTCTTCATGGGAATGAAATGGGCGCTCTTAGTAAGTCTGTCTACCACGACCCAAATCCCCGTGTTACCCTTCCTCGATCTCAGTAATCCATCAACAAAATCCATCGAGACGCTTTCCCGCTTCCATTGTGGGACCTCCAATGGGTGTAGTAATCCACCGGGCTTCTTTTGCTCTACTTTTACTTGTTGGCACCCCAAGCATCTAGGGACAAACTCTGCCACATCCTTCTTCATGCCGGCCCAAAAGTAAACTCGTGTCATGTCCATGTACATCTTGTCCCCGCCGGGATGGATGGTCATCTTCGAACGATGTGCATCATCAAGAATCGTCTTCCTTAGGTCCTCGTCTTTTGGTACACAAAGCCTACCGTCCCTACGTAACCAACCGTTATCATCTAGGGTATACCTACGGAGATGGCTTGATGACTCCCCTCCTTTGAGCTTCTCTACTAACTCAACCAATTGTGGGTCATCTCGATGTGCCTCACCAATCTGTCCCAAAAGCGTAGGTCTGACCTCCAAGGATGTTAGCAAACTAGGTACAAAGTCAACGGAAGGTTTAAAGTCAAACGTAGAGATGAACTCTAAGCTTCGCCTCTCAACAAACAATGGACTCAAGTACAACCTTTTCTACTTAAGGCGTCTTCCACCACGTTACCCTTGCCAGGGGTATATGCTATCTCGAAATCGTATGATGCTAAGAATTCCATCCACCTTTGCTGCCTTAAGTTCAAGTCGTTCTGAGAGAATAAATATTTTAGCAATTTGTGGTCTCGCAGCAACTCAAACTTCTCACCAAGCAAATAATGACGCCAAGACTTGAGTGCAAGAACAATGTGAAGACCCGGAAAATTCGAACACTTAACCTTTGAATAACATAACAATTTGTAATATTGTTAAGTGTTATAAATATGATTTTATAACCTTGTTAAACATCATTTAATTAGTAATTTATAATTCTAGGCTCGTTTTGGAAAAATGCTTTCATAAATATATTTTTGGTAAAATATTGATAAAATGACCGAAAATCGTTTTATCAATAAAGGGCTATTTTCTCAGTAAAAGTTGTAGAAAATTTTAGTGAATGTCTAATTAATCATTAGGGAAGTAGTTAGCTAATAAAAGTATTTTTCATATTTATGGTTAATTATTTTGATGATGTCATGATTTTTAAAAATGAGCATTTAAGGAATGTTTTTGTATGTTGGGTATTTAAATATTCAAATAAATGTTTTATAATTTGAATATGCTTGTTTTAATTGTTTAAATAAGTTAATGAATTTATTTCCAAGTTTTGTTTACTTGAATAAATCATTTGATAAAGAACTAAAAATATGATCGAGGTTCAACTTCCATATTCACATCCTATCGTTGAATAGAAGTTGTTTCATATCGTTGCAACGTTGTTTGATATATTTGTATATATGTACATACCCATATATATGTAAGCATAATTAGTCACATCAAGAGTTTAGAAAATATCCTAAGTGTATGTATATAAGCTTCTTATATGTATACAAATGAATGCTTACTTGAAAAAACAAACTTACCATATCTTACACACCTTTCACTTCACCTTACACACCCTCCCATCACTCATTAATGCCATTAGGGTTTTAAGGGCATTTTGGTCTTTTCCCATTCACCTTCCTTTTCCTATATAAGAAGGGGTATGCCTCCTTATTTCTTACACAAAATTCCTAAGCTTAATGAAGCTTTTTAATGGTTTATCTTCATCTTCTTCCTCTTCCTTACTAACTTTCTCAAACTATACTCAAACCAACTCCAAATCAACTCCAAATCAACTCTAACTTTGAGTGTAGCCGTCTTATGCCATTACAAGACCTTCTAGAAAGTTAGAAGTTGAAAATTCCAAGTCCTTTTCTATTTTCATCTTTGGCCGTGATCTTTATAAGAAGGGAAAGCAAGGAAAGGAAGGAGGTTGCTAGCTTGGATCTTTGTTCTTATTCTTGGATCTTAATTCTTATTCTTGTTTCTCGTATTTGCGAAGGATTAAGGTGAGTTTACTCACTATTTAGGACAGAAAATAAAATCCATTTGCATGTCCTTAACTATGCTTAAAGTTGCTTGAATGTTATTAACTTATGTTAAAAATGTTAACTTGATTCTTACTTTAAAAGTAAGCGACATATGTGATCCATGTTAATGGATTGGAATGGACTTGAATTGACTTGCATAACAAGTGGAATGGACTGGAAACAAAGCACATAAGGATTAGTAGGGAAATGACATATTATGGACTTGAACTTGAAAGTGCATTTATAGCGATAGTCGCTATAGATGCAGTTTGAATTGTTGTGTTTACAACACTTTGTATGGAACTTTGTGATGACATCTTTAGTGATTTCTTATCATTTTGAATCTTGTACTACTTGTGTGTTGACTACCTTGAAGTCAATGAATAGTAAAATGCTAAGTAACCCCTTGAAAATGACCAAAACATCACTAGTGCAAAACTACCCGTTTAACCTTGATTTTTGGATTTCAAAATATCTTCTAAATATCTTCTTTCAAAATATATTCTAAATATCTTCTTTCAAAATATCTTCTAAATATCTTCTTTTCAAAATATCTTCTTATAAAATATCTTTCCATATAAAACAAAGGTTAGAAAGGGTTATGAATTGCTAAACCTTGTCATGAATAAGTCACTAGATTAAATGGTAATTGATAATGCTTGATACTAATAAGCTAACGAAGTAGGCTTATCTATTTGCGAGAGTTAAGATTGATGTCGAGTAGGGATGGAGCAATAGAGCTCTAACCTACCGGGCTTCCCTCTTGACCGAGGAATAGATAGGTTGGGAATGTTAGAAACGTGTTAATCATGTTGATTACTTACTTGTTTATTGAATATCATGAATACTGTGCTTAATTCTAATAAGCCGACGAGTAGGCTTATCTATCTGTGAGTGTCAAGAATGGGGTGTCTAGACAAGGGATGATATGCAACCAGTGCTCTAACTTGCCTAGCCTAACTCTTGACCGAGGGACAGTTAAGTTGATAATGTCGGAAACGAGTTAAGTGTACGAACTGTGATTTCTATAAGCATAAAATGGTTTTGGGTTTGTTGCGACAATGTGTTAATTACATTCGTGTTTAACCTCCTCAGCTTATATCATCCAAGTAAATATAATTGAATCTTTAAACAAACATTTAAAGATAATTATAAAGATTTGTTTTGTGTTTGTTGTAAATAGTGTTTTAGCAACACTTGTTTTTAAACCCTTGGAATAGTTAAACTGGAATATACGGTTTAATGATTTTGAATATACTTAGATCTTTAATAATTGATTTTAAAGATAGAAACAAGTATAGGAATCTTTCAGAATAAAGATATTGAATAAGATGTTTAACTTATAAAAGAGAAGAGGTTCTTTATTAAACAATGGTTTTAACCTCTTTGGTTATACTTTAAGAAATCCTAGAAATGAATTATTGAAATATTTATACCGGAGGGATAAATATGTAAATACGTTTTGAAGTATTGAAGTTAGAAAAGAAATATTGAAAATGAATTGTAGTTATACTTATACCGGAGGGATAAGTATATGAATACGTTTTGAAGTATTGAAGTTAGAAAAGAAATCTTAAAATTGAATTGTAGATATACTTATACCGGAGGGATAAGCATATGAGTACGTTTTGAAATATTGAAGTTAAATAGGAAATCTTGGAATTGAATTGTGATTATACTTATACCGGAGGGATAAGTATATTAAAACCCTTTTTGGGTAGTAAGACTTTAAGGGATTAGGTAATTCGTAGAATATATACATATACACATTTTATATGTATAAGTTGAATATATACGCTAGTATATAAAGGAATATTGATCGAGCATGAGTTATTGATTAATAAGTGATGTCTTATTTGACAAAACGAAGTTTTATTAGTTAAAAGAAGTTTTACTAATAAAGGAATATTAATCGAGTATGAGTTATTGATTAATAATTGAAGTTGTATTTGACAAGTGAAGTTTTATTAGTTAAAAGGAGTTTTACTAATAAAATAAGTTTTAATTAATGAAATATTAATTAAATGGGAATGGGATTAGAAGCCGTTTATATGAGTTAACCGTGCTTCGACTAATTGTCATGTTGCGTGACTTGATAGTGATTTGGCTGTTATCATGCTTCGTGATCTTGATAGTGCCTTGAATGTTTATTCGGTTGTTATGGAAATTAAGCAGGGTTGTTTTCCATATACAATCGTATATTGTGTGAAATGTAGTCAGTTAGTTGACTATAGAACTTGGCCTTAAATTTAGCGACTGGTTTTGAGGAGACCGGGATTGGTAAGTGTTTTACTTATCGAAAACCACTTCAAAACTAGTATACGGGTTCTATGTTTTGGAAGCGGTTGTGAAGTGAAGGCCATATGGCGAATCGAGATCTATTGAGATGCTCGAACACATATAGTGATTCTAAGATCTATGAAAGAATCTATGTGTGATTACAAGATCTGTTGATGTATTGGAATCCATGTATGATTCTGAGATATGTGAAGGAGTCTATGTGTGATTCCAAGATTTATTGAGCTGTGGGATTCCAATTGGGAATTCTTGTTCTGTTCGAGTGATGAAGACTCGTGTGAAAGATGCCGAACGAAACCTCGACATCGGATATGGCTAAAAACAGAGTAGGAGCACAATCTGAGGTTTTGCTAACCTATGGCAGGATATATTGACTCCATATCTAGTGTATGCTTATTATCGAATCGTGCGGGAGCTCCTCGAAGTTGCGTGCGAGAGTTGGGTATATTTGGTTCCACGTGGTGCACACCGGTGTTTTCGTGCGTGGGCCAGTTGTGTTTACCTTATGGTATATCTTATCTAGAGATATACGGCGCTCGGAGGTACTTTCTGACCCTTGTGCATGGAGTTCGGATATGTGTTGAGAGATCTCCTATGGAAAATCCAATATGCGAACATGCCTTATCGGTCTTGTTTGTATACTTAATAGTTGTCGAATGTAACCAATGTAACCATTCCTTCTATGTGAATTTATTTATATTCCACACCCTAGACATTATCTAATATACTACTATACTCCTCCTAATAAATGGTTGGTTTCTTTTGAGAGGAAAAACCGGAGTGGTAATCTGCACGGTCCCCTCAGTGTTGTTACATGCAATGTGTATCTTGAGTTTCTCATACCAGACTAATGTCTGACGCTTGGTTTTTGTTCTCCCTAAAATCCTCACGTACTCCTTCGAATAGGTTGAGTATGGCAGGTTTTACTTTGGAGCTTCTGGAAGAGAGTTGGAGTTCATCTTACCGTACTTTTTATATCCGCTGCATTCTATGTTGTACATCAACAATTATGAAGACAGGTTGTTATAACTGTCCAAGTTGATGATAGGTTATTGTTCTCTGATAGTTGTAATCATACAGTTTTATTTTGTAAAGATCATTCTTTATATTATATGTTACCGTTCCGTTGTGAGATTCTGGTATTGTGTCCTCTTCTTCCTTAGCCTATTTTTTTTATTTCACCCTAACTTTTCGTCTTTCCGGCACTTGGGTGCTCGGCACATGAATACCGTGGATGTATTAGTGTCGACATTCGAGGGTCGAAAAGTCCGGTCGTTACATTTGGTATCAGAGCACAAGGTTGAGCGAACACCTTGGCTTAGGTTGGGTATGACTCATCAAGAGATAGGGTAATGGAATGCCCTAACATGAGTTGAGTGTATTATATATAAGAGAGCGCGTATTTGTTAGTGCTATAAATATATTTTATGTTGTGTTAGTTAATCTGTTGAGTGGTTTATGAATTCTGGTCGATATGTGGGACGCCATGGTATCGATAAGGATTTCTAAATACTTAAACAAGGCAAATCGACACAATATTGGTTTTAAATTGGTAAATGAAATAATTTTACCTAGGCTTATATTTTTCTACAAAATATAAACTTTCATAAATTGATATAGTTATTTATGATGTGTTTGGTTGTTAGAAATGATAACATTCAACTATTATTAGTTATGCTTGATCAGTTTATGAGCATGTACTATTGCTTGTTGACTTATAACTAGTTTACCTTTTAAAAACATGGATTGGGTAGATGGGAATAAGTGAGAACATTAGATATGAACAGCTTGTGAATTAAGTTTCATAGTTTGGCTATAAGGCATTTAATGATGATGTTAGGTTAAATTTGATTTTAACATGATCCGTCTATTATAATCCGAATAATGATAAGAATTTGTGAAATAAGTTAGATAAAGAAGTGCTTTATATAAATTATTGAAACTCGATTAAGTCATTTTACGGAACCATATATTCTATGCATTAAGATTGTATAAATGTGAATAATGCCATGATTTGTAGTTTGGTCGGTTTCATTTGTTAAAATGAAACGGGATTTTCCACGATTTTGGATAGTTGAAAACTTTTGAATTATTACGTAACTTGAAGTAAAGTGTTTGTGAAAATATAAATTGATTTTATATAACACTTGAATTATTAAGATAGCAAGTTGGAACAAGTTCAAAATTTGATTAACATACTCAACAATTTTGATGTTTGGATATACTCATAGGATGTATTAGAGTGTTATATGTGTACAAACTTAAGTTATACAGTGTTTAATAACTTGAAGTAATGTTTTATGAAATGATTCATAAGTGGTTTTAGTATTAATAAAGAAATACTAAGTGATAATTGAATGTCGAAAAAAGAGGAAGGATATTAGAATAAAATGGCATACTATACATATAGAAGAATTAATAAAGGATATTGGTGGTTAAGATACCAATAGGATAAAATACGTGAGTTGTACGTAGATCGTTTTATTCGCATAGTTGATCTTGGTACAGATTCGAGTACAGGATTTTGAAGGTGATTTACACCGGTTCGAACAAGGGTTCTTCACTAGACTTTGATAGTGAATACTTGATATGGATTTTTGATATGATCCTGAAGTTTTCTATCATTGTGTATGGATATGTAAGGAAGATGGAAGTTTCTGGTCAAGAAACTAGATCGAACTACGCACTAGATATGTCAAGTATGGTATACTAGTTCAGAAACGAAGTCTTGTGATCGGGAAAGTGATATGATCAAACAATGTGTACGGATGGTTTATTAACATCGTATGGGATTTAGTATGTTTGGTAGCTAGTGGAGGGTTTGGGAAACGACTCTTTGATTTGTTATGAGGTATTGTGAATTATCGACCGAGTAATCCCTAAGGCTGTTGAGCGTAAGGCGCACTTAGTAGGTTGTTTATCATCCTTATGCGATGAGGGGGTTTGAACTTGATCAAGCCATGAGTTTTGTTTGCTGGTAGTATGATACTGTTAGGTATCGATGTTTGATTGTTTCTTTGGTTTCTCGTGTTGCAATTTCAGGGACGAAATATTTTAAGTGGGGGAGAATGTAAAGACCCGGAAAATTCGAACACTTAATCTTTGAATAACATAACAATTTGTAATATTGTTAAGTGTTATAAATATGATTTTATAACCTTGTTAAACATCATTTAATTAGTAATTTATAATTCTAGACTCGTTTTGGAAAAATGCTTTCAAAAATATATTTTTGGTAAAATATTGATAAAATGACCGAAAATCGTTTTATCAATAAATGGCTATTTTCTCAGTAAAAGTTGTTGAAAATTTTAGTGAATGTCTAATTAATCATTAGGGAAGTAGTTAGCTAATAAAAGTATTTTTCATATTTATGGTTAAATATTTTGATGATGTCATCATTTTCAAAAATGAGCATTTAAGGAAAGTTTTTGTATGTTGGGTATTTAAATATTCAAATAAATGTTTTATAGTTTGAATATGCTTGTTTTAATTGTTTAAATAAGTTAATGAATTTATTTCCAAGTTTTGTTTACTTGAATAAATCATTTGATAAAGAACTAAAAATATGATCGAGGTTCAACTTCCAAATTCACATCCTATCGTTGAATAAAAGTTGTTTCATATCGTTGCAACGTTGTTTGATATATTTGTATATATGCACATACCCATATATATGTAAGCATAATTAGTCACATCAAGAGTTTAGAAAATATCCTAAGTGTATGTATATAAGCTTCTTATATGTATACAAATGAATGCTTACTTGAAAAAGCAAACTTATCATCTCTTACACACCTTTCACTTCACCTTACACACCATCCCATCACTCATTAATGCCATTAGGGTTTTAAGGGCATTTTAGTCTTTCCCCATTCACCTTCGTTTTCCTATATAAGGAGGGGTATGCCTCCTTATTTCTTACACAAAATTCCTAAGCTTAATGAAGCTTTTTAATGGTTTATCTTCATCTTCTTCCTCTTCCTTACTAACTTTCTCAAACTATACTCAAACCAACTCCAAATCAACTCAAACTTTGAGTGTAGCCGTCTTATGCCATTACAAGACCTTCTAGAAAGTTAGAAGTTGAAAATTCCAAGTCCTTTTCTATTTTCGTCTTTGGCCGGGATCTTTATAAGAAGGGAAAGCAAGGAAAGGAAGGAGGTTGCTAGCTTGGATCTTTGTTCTTATTCTTGGATCTTAATTCTTATTCTTGGTTCTCGGATTTGCGAAGGATTAAGGTGAGTTTACTCACTATTTAGGATAGAAAATAAAAACCATTTGCATGTCCTTAACTATGCTTAAAGTTGCTTGAATGTTATTAACTTATGTTAAAAATGTTAACTTGATTCTTACTTTAAAAGTAAGCGACATATGTGATCCATGTTAATGGATTGGAATGGACTTGGATTTGGACTTGAATTGACTTGCATAACAAGTGGAATGGACTGGAAACAAAGCACATAAGGATTAGTAGGGAACTGAAATATTGTGGACTTGAACTTGAAAGTGCATTTATAGCGATAGTCGCTATAGATGCAGTTTGAATTGTTGTGTTTACAACACTTTGTATGGAACTTTGTGATGACATCTTTAGTGATTTCTTATCATTTTGAATCTTGTATTACTTGTATGTTGACTACCTTGAAGTCAATGAATAGTAAAATGCTAAGTAACCCCTTGAAAATGACCAAAACATCACTAGTGCAAAACTACCCGTTTAACCTTGATTTTTGGATTTCAAAATATCTTCTAAATATCTTCTTTCAAAATATCTTCTAAATATCTTCTTTCAAAATATCTTCTAAATATCTTCTTTTCAAAATATCTTCTTACAAAATATCTTTCCAAATAAAACAAAGGTTAGAAAGGGTTATGAATTGCTAAACCATGTCATGAATAAGTCACTAGATTAAATGGTAATTGATAATGCTTGACACTAATAAGCCAATGAAGTAGGCTTATCTATTTGTGAGAGTTAAGATTGATGTCGAGTAGGGATGGAGCAATAGAGCTCTAACCTACCGGGCTTCCCTCTTGACCGAGGAATAGATAGGTTGGGAATGTTCGAAACGTTTTAATCATGTTGATTACTTACTTGTTTATTGAATATCATGAATACTGTGCTCAATTCTAATAAGCCGACGAGTAGGCTTATCTATCTGTGAGTGTCAAGAATGGGGTGTCTAGGCAAGGGGTGATATGCAACTAGTGCTCTAACTTACCTAGCCTAACTCTTGACCGAGGGATAGTTAAGTTGATAATGTCGAAAACAAGTTAAGTGTACGAACTGTGATTTCTATAAGCATAAAATGGTTCTGGATTTGTTGTGACAATGTTTTAATTACATTCGTCTTTAACCCCCTCAGCTTATATCATCCAAGTAAATATAATTGAATCTTTAAACAAACGTTTAAAGATAATTATAAAGATTTGTTTTGGGTTTGTTGTAAATAGTGTTTTAGTAACACTTGTTTTTAAACCCTTGGAATAGTTAAACTGGAATATACGGTTTAATGATTTTGAATATACTTAGATCTTTAATAATTGATTTTAAAGATAGAAACAAGTATAGGAATCTTTCAAAATAAAGATATTGAATAAGATGTTTAACTTATAAAAGAGAAGAGGTTCTTTATTAAACAATGGTTTTAACCTCTTTGGTTATACTTTAAGAAATCCTAGAAATGAATTATTGAAATACTTATACCGGAGGGATAAGTATATAAGTACGTTTTGAAGTATTGAAGTTAGAAAAGAAATATTGAAAATGAATTGTAGTTATACTTATACCGGAGGGATAAGTATATGAATACGTTTTGAAGTATTGAAGTTAGAAAAGAAATCTTAAAATTGAATTGTAGATATACTTATACCGGAGGGATAAGTATATGAGTACATTTTGAAATATTGAAGTTAAATAGGAAATCTTGGAATTGAATTGTGATTATACTTATACCGGAGGGATAAGTATATTAAAACCCTTTTTGGGTAGTAAGACTATAACGGATTAGGTAATTCGTAGAATATATACATATACACATTTTATATGTATAAGTTGAATATATATGCTAGTATATAAAGGAATATTGATCGAGCATGAGTTATTGATTAATAAGTGATGTCTTATTTGACAAAACGAAGTTTTATTAGTTAAAAGAAGTTTTACTAATAAAGGAATATTAATCGAGTATGAGTTACTGATTAATAATTGAAGTTGTATTTGACAAGTGAAGTTTTATTAGTTAAAAGGAGTTTTACTAATAAAATAAGTTTTAATTAATGAAATATTAATTAAATGGGAATGGGATTAGAAGCCGTTTTATATGAGTTAACCGTGCTTCGACTAATTGTAATGTTGCGTGACTTGATAGTGATTTGGCTATTATCATGCTTCGTGATCTTGATAGTGCCTTGAATGTTTATTCGGTTGTTATGGAAATTAAGCAGGGTTGTTTTCCATATACAATCGTATATTGTGTGAAATGTAGTCAGTTAGTTGACTATAGAACTTGGCCTTAAATTTAGCGACTGGTTTTGAGGAGACCGGGATTGGTAAGTGTTTTACTTATCGAAAACCACTTCAAAACTAGTATACGGGTTCTATGTTTTGGAAGCGGTTGTGAAGTGAAGGCCATATGGCGATTCGAGATCTGTTGAGATGCTCGAACACATATAGTGATTCTAAGATCTATGAAAGAATCTATGTGCGATTCCAAGATCTGTTGATGTATTGGAATCCATGTATGATTCTGAGATATGTGAAGGAGTCTATGTGTGATTCCAAGATCTATTGAGCTGTGGGATTCCAACTGGGAATTCTTGTTCTGTTCGAGTGATGAAGACTCGTGTGAAAGATGCCGAACGAAACCTCGACATCGGATATGACTAAAAACAGAGTAGGAGCACAATCTGAGGTTTTGCTAACCTATGGAAGGATATATTGACTCCATATCTAGTGTATGCTTATTATCGAATCGTGCAGGAGCTCCTCGAAGTTGGGCGCGGGAGTTGGGTATATTTGGTTCCACGTGGTGCACACCGGTGTTTTCGTGTGTGGGCCAGTTGTGTTTACCTTATGGTATATTTTATCTAGAGATATACGGCGCTCGGAGGTACTTTTTGACCCTTGTGCATGGAGTTCGGATCTGTGTTGAGAGATCTCCGATGGAAAATCCAATATGCGAACATGCCTTACCGGTCTTGTTTGTATACTTAATAGTTGTCGAATGTAACCAATGTAACCATTCCATCTATGCGAATTTATTTATATTCCACACCCTAGACATTATCTAATATACAACTATACTCCTCCTAATAAATGGTTGGTTTCTTTTGAGGGGAATAACCGGAGTGGTAATATGCACGGTCCCCTCAGTGTTGTTACATGCAATGTGTATCTTGAGTTTCTCATACCAGACTGATGTCTGACGCTTGGTTTTTGTTTTCCCTAAAATCCTCACGTACTCCTTCGAGTAGGTTGAGTATGGCAGGTTTTACTTTGTAGCTTCTGGAAGAGAGTTGGAGTTCATCTTACCGTACTTTTTATATCCGCTGCATTCTATTTTGTACATCAACAATTATGAGGACAGGTTGTTATAACTGTCCAAGTTGATGATAGGTTATTGTTCTCTGATAGTTGCAATCATACAGTTTTATTTTGTAAAGATCATTCTTTATATTATATGTTACCGTTCCGTTGTGAGATTCTGGTATTGTGTCCTCTTCTTCCTTAGCCTATTTTCTTTTTCTTTTTTTTCACCCTAACTTTTCGTCTTTCCGGCACTTGGGTGCTCGGCACATGAATACCGTGGATGTATTAGTGTCGACATTCGAGGGTCGAAAAGTCGGGTCGTTACAAACAATGTCGGCCAATTCTGAGTCGTGGGTAGGGTAATTCTTCTCATGGACTTTCGACTGTCTTCTACCATAACATATCACCCTTCCCTAGAGACCACATGCCCTAAAATCCTCACTTCTTTCCTCCAAAAATGGTATTTTGGAGAACTTAGCTTTAAGCTGGTGCGCTTGTAGGGTCCCTAAGCTTTCCCTAAGATGTAGGGCATGCTCTTCTCTGCTTCTAGAGAAAACCAGGATATTATGCCATGCAAAATCATCACAACTATCCATCTCTCACACAGACCATCCTAGTTGAACTCGACATCCCCCAAGTGCTAGCCCCAAAGGCCTAAACTAATATCAGACCAACACCCAAGGGATACCTCCTTCGAATTCAGACGACCTACGTGAGATGATACTAGTAAGACGGCCAACCAATTGAGCACTTGACCGACTCTGGCTGTCCTTGCCAGTCTTGCTCCAAAACCATGCCTGATCACATAACTGGCTTTGCTTAATCTATTAAGCACATACGAAAACTTATTTCGCGCCTCTGGGTAAACCTCGCACTTTATCAAAGACATCTCCATACTCACGGACCACACAAACAGACTCCCAATTATCATTGGATGCGTCAGAAGATTATAGGCCGCTAAGCATCACTGAACCCCTAGGGTCACAAGAAATATGAGGGTCTTTCCATAACGAATCAATAGTCTAACTACCCTCCTTTCACAATCTAGGATGGCACCCCACCTGGCTAGCCAATCCACCCCTAGAATCAAACTATAGCCCGTGAAACCAAGGACGAAGGCGTTGCATTCAAATCCAATGCCCAAGATAGACACTCTCAAATCCCGACAAACCATTGAAGGATGAGCCGAACCACCAACAGGATTTGAGACTAGGATGGGATCCTTAACTAAACTAGTATTTAGGTGTAGCGTTTCATCTAACGAAGCAGATACTAACGAGTATGAAGCGCCAGAATCAAACAAAGTTCAAATAAGATGATAAAGAAAACCAAATTTCAACCTAGACGGTCCTACCCCCATAAGGTATACCAGCCGCGAGGGAATACAACTACCCTCCAGAAGATCTTGTACTTTGTCCTTGCCTCTTTGGACAATCCTAAGGTGTCCTATTTCTCCAAAACAACTAGCCTTCTTCTTCACATTCTCCATTCGTGACCTCCCACCAAGATGAGGTTTCGTCCTTTGTTAACCAAACAGCTATTTGAACCTTCCTCCCATCGTCTATCTTAAAGGTACCAACAAGCCCTCCACTTCCTTGGACTAACTTCTAGCCCGACAAACGTCTAAGTCCCTTGAAGTGGTTCTCCGTCCTTCGTACGGAAGTCCTTATTTATCTTAGAAAAAGCATCTATACGCGGAGGGGGGGGGGGACTCAAAAAGAGAAAGAGGAAGAGATTCAAAACGGAGAATCGAAGGAAGGATATATGGCTCTTGGGGATTATGTTCTTAAAATAAACCTTTCTTTCAAAAATACTCTTCTGCAAACATATTTTTGAAAGTATTCTTTATAAAAATGCTTTCGAAAAATAGTTTTTCAAAAAATCTTATCTGTTCTGGTAACCTTCAGCTCTGATACCACGTGTAACACCGCACGTCCATTAATGTCACTCGCAAAGGGAATGCATTAACTTCCGTGGATCATTTTAAGTGAATATAGAATAGAAAATCACAACAAGACAGATATAAAGCAGTACTTGAAAATTTAAAACTTTATTTATTGCAGCAAAAGGTAAATATGTTTTGTTACATCATCAAAAACCATAAACCAAAGTCAAGTACATAATATCCATCTTGATAAAACAAAGTACATAATCCCACTACTACAAATAGCCATAAAGAAAATGATAAGCTGAACTTTACTTCAGCAATCCAAATCCAAGTGCTCCCAAAGAGATTCCAATCAAGCTCCACTAGTACTAGTCCCACCCTTAGAACCTGGGGGGGGGGGAGGAAGAAAAGAGGTGGAAACAAAGGGGGTCAGACATAAAGTCTGGCGAATCCGATAACTCTAACAACATAATTATTAAAGCAATATGATAAGATATAAGCTGGAGAATACGGTAATGACTATGTGACCCACATGGGTAAGGCAAGGCAATCAAGAGAAACGGAGATAACGTTAGTGGCGCTTCCTAATCAATATAGGATAATTACTATACTCTACCGTATTGTACTGTACTAACACTAACTGCACCCCTACTAGTTACTCTAGAAATTTGATCCCTCTTGGCTAAATAAAACGATGATATCTTCGTGTACTACTAGATGTACCCACTATCCTCCATGTTTGACTGTATATCTCTAGTTGCTATCATAGGTACCCAGCATGTACCTATCCCCACTAGATGTACCCCTTCAATAAGTAGTAACGGTAATTCCATGTACTCCTAGCTGACGTCATAGGGGCCGCCTGCTCCTATCTCCACTAGGTGTACCCCCTTAATAATTATTAATAACAGTGGTAGCTTCGTGTACCCCTAGCTGACTACATAGGTGTCGTCTGCTCCTATCTCCACTAGGTGTACCCACTACCCTGTCCCACTCGATCGGCTTCTAACTCGTAGATACCCGTGCAGGTCCCACAGTGGGGTGTATCACTCCCCAATATGGCAACCTTATACTACGTAAGGAATGCACGACTTATAACTACACAATGCAACAACGTCTTACCTACCAGCGCGGACCCACGCACGCACGTGACCCCGTTGGACTTGCGTTGCCACCGCTAACCCGTTTTGGCCTCTAACAATCAGACCCAATAGGTGTGTCCCGTCCTCGACTTTGGTCGAGCTCACAAAGATACTTAATGGGCTACTGGACTGAAAAGCCCCCCCTCATGCTTGACACAAGCTTTCCACCTTGGCTTGGTCCCCTCTAGTACGTCCCACTTAACCCCCTTCATGTCCACTTACATGTTTTAAATTTGGTTAAGGGTTTCTATTATTAATTCCACATGCCACCCAAGGCACCCACTTAACCCCTATGTCCCACTTACATGTTTTACCTTGGTTAAGTGTTACTAATCGTATTTCCTTATGCCACCCAAGCCAACCACTTAACCCCCATGTCCCACCACATGTTTTACTTTGGTTAAGTGTTTCTTAATTTATTACAACCATAACCCCTGTAGGACCTCTCACATTAGACTGGCATTTGTGGCTGCCGGATTTGCCGGGCGGGTCCGGGCAGTCTTACACCACAAACGAGCCTAACCTCGTGTCCATACAATTGTTACGCATTTAGTTTGGGCCTTTGACCTCTCACATTGGGCTACCATTTTGGCTACTAGATTTGTCGGGCAGGTCCGGGCAGTCTTACACCACAAATGAGTCCAACCTCGTGTCTTAGGCAATTAATTATACATAATTAATTTTCCCCAAATTTGAATTACTTTCCCTATTCAAATTTCCATATTTATTTATGTCCATAATTTATCACTTAAATTATGCTCATCTATTTATGGTATATAAATTATACCAATTTCATCACTAATTAATTTTATTCCTTAAAATTAATTACATTCCTTTTTAGGCCATTACATGCCAAATTCACAATATGTGTGTATCCACTATTATCCCCATCGTACCCCCATCATTCATTCGCTTAACATGACATATACATAATAGACTAGCAAATAGTCTAATACTTAAAAAAGGGAATAAACAACACAAAGTCACGTACACACAATAATAGATCTAATTTGCATCTAACTTGCAATTAAGAATTACAACATACATGCATAGTCTTTGTATTATCAAGGATCCAAAAATCATAGATCTAAAAGGTGTGAACTTGCATGTATGAACATAGTTTTACACCCAACTAGCCTAGGTAATTATCACAAACTTACATAAACTATGTATGTCATCAACCTAAACATAAAGGTGTCATCTTGCATAACTATGGATCCAATAAAAGGTGTTAACCTGAGTAAACTATGGATCCACATATTGGTGTAAACTTGCATAACTATGCATGTCATAGTTTCAACATAAAATGTCAACTTGAATATGGATCTAAATTTAAAGATGTGAACTTGTATATATGTGAATCCAATTATCACTTAAACTTGCATATGAACATAATACTTATACGAACTAGCATATGTTCCACATCCATATTCGCATAAAAACTGATGTTATAAACCTAGGTGATTGGATTATAAAAGGGGATTCATTGACACAAGTTAACATCATGAACTACTAGCATATATTTTAGATCCAAACTTACATAACATCATATAACTCGCATACAACTTGCGTGATCCTATTAACTTGCATAACATCATATGTACAACTTGCATAATCATATTAACTTGCATAACATCATATATGAAATTTGCATAATCATATTATCTTGCATAACATCATATATGAAACTTGCATAATCATATTAACTTGCATAACATCATATATGAAACTTGCATAGTCATATTAACTTGCATAACATCATATATGAAACTTGCATAATCATATTAACTTGCATAATCACATTAATCTTGCATAACATCATACATGAAACTTGCATACATCATATATAAAACTTGCATAACATCATATAATATGAATCAAGTTAACATACATGATTAAACATATGAATTAAATTCACAACCACAACTTATAATCCAACGTATATCACATCATAATAAATTTATCAATTATTTTGTTAAAGTGATCGAACTCACAACTCAAAAGCGGTCTTGAGTTTTGAATTCTTATTTCCGAAGTTGTATTAGCTCTCCTTTGAAGAAGATTCGTTGTTAGGGTTGAATAGAAATGATTTGATTTGCTGTTCTTCCCCTCTAATTGGTGGCGGCTGCTCTAGGGTCCATGACGACAGCATGACGGCCATAGTTTTAGTTTTAATTCCGATTTAGGGTTTAAGTCTATGGGTCTTTTTATAGAGTTTTGAATTTATTTACTGCCGTCAGATCACTCTAGAATCCATCTAGGCCTTAGAAACCAAGAAATGATGTCAACAGACCAACCAGAAATCGCCACCTAAGCCCTAAAACATAAAATTTCGTCATAGACCATTTAGAGCCGACGGGACCAATTCCAAACCTCCTGAGTCTTGGATCGAACTCTGTACCTCTTGTATGCAAGTCACATGTTCCAACCAAATGAGCTACTAAGTCTTTGGCTTACAAACCTTAGAAAAATGCTAAACATTTATTCTTTAATTTAGTTAATTCGATTATTAAAAAATCCGGGGTGTTACAATAAGGGAGACCTAAGGGCATTCATCCAGAGAATTTACGCCATGTCAGCCTAGTATCTAACTACACGAAAGTGTCTCATCAAGTCCCAATTGGCATCCCAAGATTCAGCCATTCGCACAGTAATCAAGAGAGTACAACGAGCCTCTCGCCCGCAGGGAAAGACAATGCCAGTCAGCTACAACAAAGCGGCCCCAGCCCTTGCACGAACGACTTCTCAACAAGTCAGGATAAACCTACCACCCAATGTGCGATCAAATATATCGAAGCCCATAATTCCTTACCAAAAAGAAATCACGAACTTCGAGGGGCAAGTGTTAATCCCTAAAAAACCATACACACATTGGGAAGAGGGGTACAAGGCGGTTCCTGCCAGCGTCGGTCGTACATAACACAACTGCACTAAGCAGGATCCAAATATCAAGCCCAATGCAGAATCATGGCCACCCACGTTTAAAGGTTTTTTTTTGGAAAAACCACGAAGTGCTGCTAAACTTCAGACTCAACCACAGATCTGGCCATGGCGTCAAGTACCATTTTAGAGTGAAAGCATCTTCTCTCTCAATCATTCATCCATCCTTCTTCTCCTCAAGCTCTATTATTCTCCTGTATAATTCTTTAGATCGAAATACATAAACGAGGATATATTGAGTAGATATAGAGATGTATGAGGTCAGAGAATTGGTGTACATTGTAATTCTCATTATAAGACAGGAAACCACCTTCATAGTGGACGTAGGCCTCGTTAACGGTTGAACCACTCTAGATCTCCTCTCTACTTTACTTTTTCTTGCATTTTTTACTTTTTATTGCTAATTAGACACGGTTCCATTTATTTCTTACCGAATTGGTGAAGTACAGTTTAGTACCTTGGGTGCTTAGACCATTTTTGGTGTAAACACTAACCCCGTCCATCTGTTTTAATTAACATGTTGTATTGGTTAAGTGTCACCTATTCATACGTTACATAATCTTTCCATTGATTCACGCATGTTTATTTAACGGTTAAGTTTGTAGGCCTATATATACTAATATACCCACCTACGCTAGATTTACTTAACCCTTCCTCTTATCAGGTCCATATGTATTATTGGTTAAGCTTGCCTTAACCCTATCCACTTTGTTCATGTAATATTGGTTAAGTTGTCTTCTTACCCATGTTAACTTAACCCCACCCACCTTACTCGTTTAGGTATCATATTCATATTTGATCATCATTAATTAGTTAATAATGAACAGACCTCTCACATTAAGTCGATCACTTGTGGCCGCTGGATATGCCGGGCGGTTCCGGGTAGACTTCCACCACAAGCCAGACTTAGCCTCGTGTCTAAGCATCTAATTTATGCCTTTGACCTCTCACATTAAATATCCGTTTGTGGTTGTTGTGGGCAGTCTTATACCGCAAACCAAGTCTAACCTCGTGTCTTAGGCATTCATCTTTTAGTCAATTTACATATTTACTGTCCAAGTCTAGATTTATAAGAAAATTATCCATAAGTGTGGTCAATTCAAGTTATGCCACATTTACTTATTATGCCCAAAATTACTTAATTAAGTTATACCCAATTCCCCGCGTTTCAATCGCACGTACAACAAGGTCCAAAATAAAACGGAGGGGGATAGAGGAGAAACACAAGAATTGACATAAGGAACAAAATAGGTATGTAAAGATGTACCCAACTCAAGAATCACGTTTCCAATAGACATGTTGTACATTAACAATAAGTATGTCTAAATTGAGCAAGTTACATCATAGGCATAAAGATTCGATAGAATTGAACATAAAAGAATCACCAATTTGGTGTACGACATGATAGGTTCCATTGTATCAATCACAACAGTCTCATAGACATAGGTAATTCAGATTTGACAAAAGGATAAGCATGAATAAGAATTGATTATCTTACGATTAGGCATAGTTCTAGATTCGATTCATTACAAGTCATGATTCCAATTACATATTCCAAATCTGAGAAATAACTGAACTTACCAAATTATCACAAGTTTACACCCAAACCCATTTACGTCATGTCTCATGTTTGCTTATTATATACAATTTTCCCCAAACCATAGCCATCATCAATTTATGCCTTTTTACAAATCACATGTTATTCAACATTCCCCAAACTTTTCCCCATCATTCAAGCATTATATGTGCACGAATTTCGCATAATATGTTAGGCTCCAAGTTAACCTAACTCAAAAAAAAGGAAAAAGGAAGAGGGAAGAGAATCATGGTATCAAAATAGGCATAAATACGCGAGCACAAATAGGCTTGAACTGATAGAATTGATCAAAAAAGCAAAGGCTACGAATCAAAAAGATGACATCTTGCAAATTTGATAAGATCCATTATAGGCATAATCATATAATCACAATTTGCAACTTATCATAATTACTTTAGTTTAATTATCTTGTGAAAGCTACATGAACTCACAGAGATTAAGAAAGAAGAGAAGATCTGGAATCTGATTTCTGAAGCTAATAAGCTAACCCGTTGATGTAGGATTTGATCTTTATCTTTAATCTTGAATTTGACTAGTTAAGGTGGAGGCTAGAATAGTTTGGGATGCAACAGCATGGTGGCTCAAGAATCAATTTAGTTTTGATTAGGGTTTGGGTTTGATGTGATTATATAGAAGTATAGGTTTGATTTGAGCCTTTAGATCAACCTAGGATCCATCCAATCCAAGAAAATGCGTCATTAGGCCAGAAGTCGCCACGTAGCCCTACGACTCAGAAAATCGTCACTGTCTAGAACAGTCATCAGCAGTCGACCCCAACAGGGGGGTCGACACCTATGTCGACACCCCTATAGGGGGTTGACTCCTATGTCGACGCCCCTTTGGGGGGGGTTGACTCCTATGTCGACGCCCGTTTGGGGGGTCGACACCCCTGAGCGGGAAATTTCCTGCTCAGCTGCTTGTCGAAATTTCGAATCTGTGTTCTGATTTTTAATTATTATTTAATTTAATTTCTGCTTAAGCTTGAAATCTTCTAACCTCCATAACTTCTTCATACGAGGTCCGATTCACGCAAACTCGGACTCTATCTCAAGTAGAATTCCTAGACGAACGCAATGGAGTTAACCATTTCCCTTAATTCTTCTTCTGAAAATTATGTGTTCTTATATTTTTTAATTTTAATATTTAAAATTACGGGGTGTTACACATGTAAATAACGCACCATGCCTAGCATTCCAAAACGTGAAGTTGTCTTTTGGAGGAGAAACCTTGTTCCAAACAAGCTTGAACAATTGACACGTTGGCATTATATCAAAACCCATAAGCAACATGAAATCACATTTGATAGAATGCTTCAAACCACCCCAAGAGATATTATCATGAGCCGATTGATTAACAAATTGAATGAGGCTATCCCAAAGATTTTTAGAACAAAAATTGGTGTGAAAGTAAAGAAACACATCCAGTATTCATAAAGTAAGTAAGCAGAGCGCTCCTATGAATGCCATTTTGAATAATGTGCCCATGCGATATGATATTCGACAATATTACGCCTTTCTTGATCCAAGGATCATCCCAGAAACTCACTCTCCCCATATTGGCTATGTTGTGTTGTATATAGGGCAAAATTTTGCCGCGCAACAACAAGATAATGCACCACGTCTGAAACACCCCTATAAACTAGTTCCCAACAGGCACCCCATAATCAGGGTGAAGTGATCCATTTCTGATGATCGGCTCCTACTCACATGGTTACATGTGTCTTACGGCCCCCGTTGTTGTAGTTACCTATGCTGGTCCCACCATGGGGTGTATCAAGTCCCATGGTGGCGGCCCGACACAGTTCTAGAATGCACAGGTATACTACTGGTGCCCAGTGCCTTATTTTTCTGCGTCGGAGTGTGTGCACGACCGCACCCTGTTAGAACCTATACTGCTGCACCACCGCCGTCGATTTGACCTCTTATAGTCAGCCCAGTAATCGTGCCCCACCCTGCCTAGTTCAGGGTATCCTGATACACCTTGTAGGGTTACTGCTGAAAAGGGTCCCCCGCTACTAGGTTTTCTATTTCTAGCCAACATGCTAAGTTGGTTAAGTGTTTTGTAAACCTAACCCCCAATCAGTCTGTATAGTTTAGCATGTTCCATTTTGATTAAGTATTAATTCAATTTACTTAATCCTATCAATCCTGACTCAGCCTTAATTGTCTTATTAAAGCCTCGACCTCTCACATTAGACAGGTATTGTTGTGACTTCCTGTTGCCGGTTGGTTCCGGGCAGTCTTACGTCACAACTCAGTCTAACCTCGGGTCTTTATTAGGCTCAATGTTTAACCACCCACATTGGATAGGTATTGTTGTGACTACTGGACAGCCGGGCGGTTCCGGGCAGGTTTACATCACAACTCAATCCAACCTCGGGTTAAACACATCGTATTTTCTAAATTTACATATTTTGTCTCTTTTCTTTTTATATGTAAATATTTGGGACCCATTATTCAAATTCATCTTTATTGGGTAAAATTAATTTATACCACTTAATTGTTTTCAAGGTCGTTGGCATGCGTCAAACATGCCAACACATATGTTTATATTTTTAACCCAACGTCATTACCCCCATCCTCACGTTTGCTATAATATAACATATGTTGGGTTTAACATTTAAACCCAACTTAGCCACATGAAAAGGGGGAGGCTTAGAACATGGTGTTTATATATATATTCTAAGTAACATCAAAAGGGGAGTGTGAACGCATGAACTTGCAACATAACGATCTAATTAACATGAATTAGGCACTTGTGAACTTGCATTGTAATAGCATATAATCATGGCATAAACATACCTAAACATGAATCATGGTTTTTGATCTATTCATATAATCATGGCATAAACATACCTAAACATGAAATCATGGTTTTTGATCTATTCATATAATCATGGCATAAACATACCTAAACATGAAATCATGGTTTTTAACCTATTCATGTAAACTTGCAATTGGAATGTAAATCTAACTTAATTATGTGTCACATATATTATCATATGATTTTGATAACAACATAGGCCTAAAACATGTTTTTCAATTAGGCATAACACCAAACATAGTTTAGTCATGTTCATAGAGTCAACACAAGTTCACAAAGATGCTTACTTTTGTCTCTAATACAAAAGTATGGTTTTACACTTGAATCATGCTGCCAATTACAACATAAATTCATATGAATCATAATACTTAAATGGATCCAATTAACTAAAAATGATCATAAAAATATACATCATGTTGGCATAATAGTGAACCATATACTCGCATGAATCTCAAATAAACTACCACAAACATATAGTCGTTAACTTTCAACATGAATCAATACTTGCAATTATCCAATAGGTGTTGTAATAAACTACCATAAACATGTAGTTGTTAACTTTTAACATGAATCACATACTTGCAAATATCCAATCGTTATACCACAACATCCCAAATCGATTAGAATCATAGCAACATACAATTATGAATTATTATCACCACAAATTAAGTACAATTCTATTTCTCATTTTACACAAATCAAAACACAATTATTCATTCACATCGGAATAGCACTCTACTTACAATGTATGACGAATCTTTAATTCAGGAATCTGAATTCTGAATTTGGAGATGCTATCCTTTGTTGTAGGCGTTGTTTTGATTTAATTGTCGTTGCTTTAAGCTTTTGCATTGTCTCCTAATCGTCTCTCAATTTTGACGGCTACTCCAAGTCTTTCCTCAGCAGCATGATGGTCTCATTCTTATTTTTATTTGTATGAATTAGGTGGAGTCTTAGGTCCTTTTTATAGAGTTTGTGAATTGATTAGGACCGTCGATGGAGATTGGATTAATATTAGCCATTCGTTTGAAGGAGAGACCAATCAGGAGCTGACACCTAGCCCTAGTGACAAGGCAAGGCCCAGAAATTCGACCAAGCACAGACCAGGCCAGCCAGGGGGGGCTGGGTTCGACCTGGCTTAGGGGTCAGGTCGACTCCCCAGTCGACCCCCCGTGTCTACTTGGTAGTCGACCTGGGTGCCCCAGGTCGACTACCCAGTCGACCTGGGTAGCCCAGGTCTACTACCCAGTCGACCTGGGTAGCCCAGGTCGACTACCCAGTCGACCTGGGTGCCTTGGGCGGGAAATTTCCCGCCCTGGCCAATCTGGCCCGATTTTTGAAATTTGAATTGGTTTTCTGAGCTGTTTGAATTTTAAACTGAATTCTTAAACTTCCGGAGGCCATATCTTCTTTATACGGAGTCCGTTTTACGCAAACTCGGACTCTATCCCAAGCTGAATTCCGAGACGAACGCAATGGCGTATCCCGTTTCCCTTAATTCTTTGATTTTAAATTAATTACACTTTAATTTGTGAATTTCACTGTTATAGAATACACGGGGTGTTACATTCTCCCCCACTTAAAAGGATTTCGTCCCCGAAATCTTCAAGTTCAGGAAGAATGTATATCCTAACATCCAAACGTCCATGTACTCATCCATCAAACACGAGCATCCATTGTCCTTAAAATACTTCTAATGCTTCATGATCATATGCGAAGTGTGTGCATATGTACTTATCTATTGCAAAATCAGGCGGCCTACTGATTCAGTTGACCTCCTTAATGCAAATTATGTAAGTGTCATGAATCCATTATGTATGCAAATTTTCCTATTCATGATTCTACATGAGTGCACAATCATTCATTTAAATGCAACATCCATATGACAACACATTAAACTTCAACCATATACAAATGCAAATACATATATGCATATGCAATATGAAGTGACTGAGCCGATCTAAAACCTAAATTGTGTGTGTATATGCAACCACGAGCAACCACTAGCAATCACTTGCAACCACTTGCAACCATCATCCATAACATGTTTCAATTACATGTTTTCATCCAAAGGGTTTCTACCTAAAAGATAAGGTCGAGGAGATATACCTAAAAAGATAGATAAAAGCGCAACTTAAGGAAAAAGAAAGATCAAAGATGTACCCTCGAAAAGAAAAGGGTATGTTGCGCGTATTCTAGCCTCAGTTTCCCAAGTCGCGTCTTCCTCGGCGTCGCTCCACTGAACTTTGACGAGCTTGACTTCGCGGTTGCGTAGCTTTTTCACTTCCGTTCCTAATATGCGGGTTGGAACTTTCCTCACGGTTACTTCGCGTTCCACTTCAGCTTCTTCTAGGATATTTGGCTCTACCACTTCAGCAGATTCATGTAGACATTTTCGGAGGTGCGAAACATGAAAAACGTTGTGAACTCCGGCCAGCTTTTCGGGTAGCTCTAATCTATAGGCCATTTTCCCAATTTTCTCGATGATAGGAAATGGCCCTACGAACCTTGGTGCTAGCTTTCCTGTGGTTCCAAAACGAACAACGTTCCTTAGCGGAGATACCTTAAGAAAAACTCTATCTCCAACCTCAAATTCAAGGTCGGTCCTCCTCTTGCCGGTGTAGGATTTTTGTCTGTCTTGGGCTGTCTTCATCCTTCTTCGTATTAAGTCTACTTTCTCTGAAGTCTCTCGGATCATATCTGGTCCAAGTATGAGCTTATCAGTAGACTCCCACCAACAAGTGGGCGATCGGCACGGTCTTCCATATAAAGCTTCGAAGGGCGCCATTCCGATGGTGGCTTGTTAGCTGTTGTTGTAGGCAAATCCCACCAAAGGAAGATGGTCTTCCCACGTCCCTCCGAAGTCAAGGACGCACAGTCTTAAAAGGTCCTCCAAAACTCTGTTCACTCTTTCTGTCTGGCCGTCGGTTTGGGGATGATAGGCTGTGCTTAAGCATAACTGTGTGCCTACCGCTTCTTGCAGACTCCGCCAAAACTCACTTGTGAAGACAGGGTCTCGGTCACTAACAATGCTGGATGATTTCCCGTAGCTGGGGGAGGAGGAACAGTGGGACCTGGCTGATTGGCCCTTGCTTCTAAGAACCGTCTGAACCAACCAGGTATTGGTATACCCTCTGGCAAGTTAAGTTCTTCGGACATGCTGAAACAAAAAGGATAGATTCAAAACGAAGGATAAAAGATAGTACCTATGGCTTTGGGGGACTATGCCTTTTCAAAATAAAATAATATTTTATCTTTAAAAATGCTTCTTTAAATTTTCTTTTTGGAAATGAATTTTCAAAACTTTTTATCTTATCTGGTAAACCTATGCTCTGATACCAAGTGAAACACCCCTATAAACTAGTTCCCAACAGGCACCCCATAATCAGGGTGAAGTGATCCATTTCTGATGATCGGCTCCTACTCGCATGGTTACATGTGTCTTACGGCCCCCGTTGTTGTAGTTACCTATGCTGGTCCCACCATGGGGTGTATCAAGTCCCATGGTGGTGGCCCAACACAGTTCTAGAATGCACAGGTATACTACTGGTGCCCGGTGCCTTATTTTTCTGCGCCGGAGTGTGTGCACGCCCGCACCCCGTTAGAACCTACACTGCTGCACCACTGCCGTCGATTTGACCTCTTATAGTCAGCCCAGTAATCGTGCCCCACCCTGCCTAGTTCAGGGTATCATGATACACCTTGTAGGGTTACTGCTGAAAAGGGTCCCCCGCTATTAGGTTTTCTATTTCTAGCCAACATGCTAAGTTGGTTAAGTGTTTTGTAAACCTAACCCCCAATCAGTCTGTATAGTTTAGCATGTTCCATTTTGATTAAGTATTAATTCAATTTACTTAATCCTATCAATCCTGACTCAGCCTTAATTGTCTTATTAAAGGCTCGACCTCTCACATTAGACAGGTATTGTTGTGACTGCCTGTTGTCGGTTGGTTCCGGGCAGTCTTACGTCACAACTCAGTCTAACCTCGGGTCTTTATTAGGCTCAATGTTTAACCACCCACATTGGATAGGTATTGTTGTGACTACTGGACAGCCGGGCGGTTCCGGGCAGGTTTACATCACAACTCAATCCAACCTCGGGTTAAACACATCGTATTTTCTAAATTTACATATTTTGTCTCTTTTCTTTTTATATGTAAATATTTGCGGCCCATTATTCAAATTCATCTTTATTGGGTAAAATTAATTTATACCACTTAATTGTTTTCAAGGTCGTTGGCATGCGTCAAACATGCCAACACATATGTTTATATTTTTAACCCAACGTCATTACCCCCGTCCTCACGTTTGCTATAATATAACATATGTTGGGTTTAACATTTAAACCCAACTTAGCCACATGAAAAAGGGGAGGCTTAGAACATGGTGTTTATATATATATTCTAAGTAACATCAAAAGGGGAGTGTGAACGCATGAACTTGCAACATAACGATCTAATTAACATGAATTAGGCACTTGTGAACTTGCATTGTAATAGCATATAATCATGGCATAAACATACCTAAACATGAATCATGGTTTTTGATCTATTCATATAATCATGGCATAAACATACCTAAACATGAAATCATGGTTTTTGATCTATTCGTATAATCATGGCATAAACATACCTAAACATGAAATCATGGTTTTTAATCTATTCATGTAAACTTGCAATTGGAATGTAAATCTAACTTAATTATGTGTCACATATATTATCATATGATTTTGATAACAACATAGGCCTAAAACATATTTTTCAATTAGGCATAACACCAAACATAGTTTAGTCATGTTCATAGAGTCAACACAAGTTAACAAAGATGCTTACTTTTGTCTCTAATACAAAAGTATGGTTTTACACTTGAATCATGATGCCAATTCCAACATAAATTCATATGAATCATAATACTCAAATGGATCCAATTACACTAAAAATGATCATAAAAATATACATCATGTTGGCATAATAGTGAACCATATACTCGCATGAATCTCAAATAAACTACCACAAACATATAGTCGTTAACTTTCAACATGAATCATATACTTGCAATTATCCAATAGGTGTTGTAATAAACTACCATAAACATGTAGTTGTT
Organism: Allium sativum; assembly: GCA_030737875.1. Classification (NCBI taxonomy): domain Eukaryota; kingdom Viridiplantae; phylum Streptophyta; class Magnoliopsida; order Asparagales; family Amaryllidaceae; genus Allium; species Allium sativum. The sequence continues at coordinate 6,550,987 of CM060919.1, read as the reverse complement.
AACTTTTAACATGAATCACATACTTGCAAATATCCAATCATTATACCACAACATCCCCAATCGATTAGAATCATAGCAACATACAATTATGAATTATTATCACCACAAATTAAGTACAATTCTATTTCTCATTTTACACAAATCAAAACACAATTATTCATTCACATCGGAATAGCACTCTACTTACAACGTATGGCGAATCTTCAATTCAGGAATCTGAATTTGGAGATGCTATCCTTTGTTGTAGGCGTTGTTTTGATTTAATTGTCATTGCTTTAAGCTTTTGAATTATCTCCTAATCGTCTCTCAATTTTGACGGCTACTCCTTGTCTTTCCTCAGCAGCATGACGGTCTCATTCTTATTTTTATTTCTATGAATTAGGTGGAGTCTTAGGTCCATTTTATAGAGTTTGTGAATTGATTAGGACCGTCGATGGAGCTTGGATTAATATTAGCCATTCGTTTGAAGGAGAGACCAATCAGGAGTTGACACCTAGCCCTAGTGACAAGGCAAGAATCAGAAATTCGACCAAGCACAGACCAGGCCAGCGAAGGGGGGCTGGGTTCGACCTGGCTCAGGGGCCAGGTCGACCCCCGTGTCGACTTGGTAGTCGACCTGGGTGCCCCAGGTCGACTACCTAGTCAACCTGGGTAGCCCAGGTCGACTACCCAGTCGACCTGGGTGCCTTGGGCGGGAAATTTCCCGCCCTGGCCAATCTGGCCCATTTTTGAAATTTGAATTGGTCTTCTGAGCTGTTTGAATTTTAAACTGAATTCTGAAACTTTCGGAGGCCATATCTTCTTCATACGGAGTCCGTTTTACGCAAACTCGTACTCTATCCCAAGCAGAATTCCGAGACGAACGCAATGGCGTATCCCGTTTCCCTTAATTCTTTGATTTGGAATTAATTATACTTTAATTTGTGAATTTCACTGTTATAGAATACACGTTGTGTTACAACGTCCAATTACAATTCGTAGGGACATCCATAAGCTAAAAACGGTTATTTCTAACATTATACATCCAAAAGCAATGAATCCAAGGACAATCCTTTCTTGCAATAAAAGAATTGAAAAGAGAACTTATCACTGCATGATTCCATTGGTGCAAGGAAAATAAACCTAACCCACCATAACACTTCAGTTTCAACATGAACGGAAATGAACATGGTATTTGTTTCCTATTGTGTAAGTTACCGGTCCATATAAAATGAAGAAGCGCTGAATTAATCATGGATAGTTGTTTTTTTGGTAGCATGTACGCTCTTGCCCAATAACCAGATAATGAGAAGCCAATGCTCTTGACCAGAACCAAACGTCCAGCTTGAGTTAAGAACTTGCTTTTCCATCCATTCAAAACAGAAGTGATTTTTTTATATAAAGGAATACAAGTAGACTTTGTAATCCTGGATGTACACAGTGGTAAACTGAGATATGTTGTTCGTCTGTCCATAGGTTGCATGCCCAGAAGAGTGCAGAGAGAGGCAGAGAAAAATTCATTTTTTCCAGTAAACATGACTTAGGACTTTGTATAATTCAGTTTCAGCCCAGTCATGCAGTGAAAAGAGTCCAAAGTTTCAAGGATATGCATAAGCGTGGAACCCATGGATCTTGTAAAAATCATGATGTCATGTGCGAATAAAAGAGTGAAGATTGAAAGGTCTTTGCACTTAGGGTCGTACTGTATTAAGCCGTTATCATATTTGTTTCTAAACAATACTGAAAAAAGTTCCATCACCAATATAAACAAGTAGGAAGGAATCGAATCACCTTGACGGTTCCCTTGTTTACTCTTAAAATAACCTAAAGCTTTGCCATTGTAAACTAGAGAGAAATGAGGGGTAGATATGCAGCGATAAATCCAAGCCACAAATATCTTAGGGAAGTTAATTCTTGCCATGATTCTCACAATGGATGTCCAGTGTATTGTGTCATAAGCCTTTCGTATATCCAGCATCCGCAAGGCAGAAAATATAGCATTAGTTCTAGAGTATCCTTTGATTAGTTCATGTGTGACGATAATACGTCAGGTGTGCTTCAATCAGGCAAAAACGTAGCTAGGTTATTTGATATCAAGAAAGCCAAAAACAGAAAGCAGGTTATTCGAGAAAATCTTATAAATACACTTGTAAGTAACATTACAACATGAGATTGTAAGTAGCATTACAACATGAGATCACCATTTTGATTTTTAAATCGATAATTCAAAAGAATTTTTCAACGATAATTTTGAATTTCAATGATAATTTTGACATTCAATTTGGTGGAAATAAACATGAAATTCAATCCATTATTTAGTCTACCCTAAAAAAACATCAAAAATAAAATAACTCATTCAACTTTTAATAAAGCGACATTCGTTTTTCTAAATCTACACTCGACTTCAAAATCTTTCACGAGCTTAAGCCGTGTCACTCATACTTGAACAGACAAATTAATCAGTCTTTAGAAGACCGTTTCATTTACGTTTTGTCAATGTACTTTTTAATGTATTGTAAATATTTCTTTTTTCTTTTTCTCTTGTAAATGTATGGAATATTTTCAAATTTTTATTTTGTTTTATTTTCTCCTTCCACTTGGGTTGCTTGTGGGGACACAGTCGAAATCAAGTGTGGGGGGAGGGGGCATCACATTTATTTTGGTTTTGCGTAGTTTTTTCTTTCTTTCTTCAATAAAAAAGAGCATTTTAATTTACTTTTAAATGGGATGATGAAGTAGATATTCAGTTTTGGTCGTACGATTAAAATGTTTGGAAAATCACCCTTTTTATCTGATAACAGAAGGAAAGTTTGAATTATGAGCAAATTTAGTGTAACTGGTATATATGGATATTCTAGGTGATGAGTATGGAATGTTTTCTAAATTATAATCCGATTGATAGAATGGTTGATTTAGATTACTTGCGATAAGATTTTAGATCTTTTAAGTGAAGTTGTGGTAAGATATTCTCGCTTAACTCTCTCTCTTTAAAAAAAAGAAAAAAATATAATAATCCAAGGGTATCCAACGTTGCTTGTAAATATAGCATTGGTGTGTAAACCCACCAAGCTCTGTCCCATCTCTCACGTAATTCGTAATGCAGCGCATCGGTGGTATATCTTGGTCTCATTTTATGAGTTGGACACCTAAGGATTACCGACATGTTGTTGACAAAGTCAGCGTCGGTATGCACAATCCGCCAAGCTCTGTCCCAACCCTCGCGTAAGTCGTAATGCAATGTAGGGGCAGTGTATCTTGGTACTCTTAGTTATGTGTTTGTAATTAATAATAATGTAAATATTTTTCAAAATAGATAGAGTTAGTACTTGAAATCCAAGCAACTTCTTCACTTATTTGACCTAACTTGTTCACCAAAAAGAAATAAAGATGCCATTTTACGATTGTTGATATCGATTATAGAATTCAATTCATTTTTTCATTATGTTTCTACCAAAACTAATGGCCAAGCCGGAGGAGTTTGTAATGATAACCTGACTTTTGTTTGAAGTTTCGATTAGTAACGGACTTAAATTTCAAAGTGACGACCCAAACTTGTATTAACTCATTCATGTCATATTTAAAAGTAAATTACTCATTTATAAATATTCTTTTGAAAACATGCATTCATCTTGTAAGTATTTTCAAATCTTTCATTTTGTAAATATATTTTGCATTTAACATTTGGATTTTGTGGGTAGTATCCACTGAAAACCCTCATGAGACAACACTCGTCCTACTCGGGACACACATTGGTTTAACGGTTTGTCGCATATGCTCAATGCAATTGTGCTCCCTACGAAAAAGAAATTATCTTATTTTTCAGTTTATTCGAGGACGAATAAAAGTATAAGTGTATGGGTATTTGATGTGCACATAAATATGCACATTTATATTAACACATTTATTATTGTTTTAGTTAAATAAATAACATAAGTGGGCTATTTTTACATGTTTTAACCAAAAACCCAAAAATTCTTAAATTATCATGCATTTATCTTCATATTGGGGCAAAATGGACATTTGTGCATGTATTTATTTTTGATAAAATTTGCTTGTTCATTTTCATGTGTCTTGTAGGAATTTAGGAGCAAAAATGAAGTATGCACATGAAGTTTGCATGGAGACATGCATACACAAAGTGGATACAAAAGAATGGAGATGGAATTAATTCACATGCGACATAGTGGAGGACCCTACCATTATCACTATTTCTTTAATGGAACAATTAGAAGCTAATATATTGGCAAGTGGAGACAAAAAAGGCTTCATGAACTTTTAATTATCAATTAGAGGCTAAAGACAAATGGAAGCTTCATGAAGGAGTATTTTGGTAGTCCCCAACAGAATGGATTAGGGTTTCCAGCATGTATATATACCTCTTTATGTCATGTAAATAAATCCTCCTCTCTTTTTTAGTTAGTTTTAATTGAGGATCAATAGCTCTTTTTCTTTCATAGCTTCTTAACCATTTCCCTCTTTTGTAACTTTCATTTTATGCAATCGAATTTTTTGTTCATTTAATTCTTGTTATTTACTTAGTGTAGTTTAATTTTATGCAAGTAGTTTAGTTTTATCTTGCTTTTGTTAATTAGTTCTCTTTTTTTTAGTTTATGTTTTTGTTACAATCTAGTTTTTTTTGTCATGATTACATATATTAGAGGCTAATCTCTTACAACTTAGAGGCAATGAAGCTCTCTTGATTATGTTGATGCAACATAATTTGTTTATTCATGCTCTCTTTTTGTGCTTCATGGCATGTTAATGTTATTAGTTTTATGTGTTATTTAATTTGTTAGCCTATATTGTTGACACCAAATAGGCTATTCTTCGTCATTTGTTCACTAGTTACCTCTTCATCACATATGATGATGGTGATTAAGTGGAGGTTGAAATAAAATTTGATGGTATATAGTTCTAATTAATAGTTCATAGGCTATGCTTAAAAAATATTTCACTTTCATCATGTTGTCATTTTTCATTAGAACTTGTAGGGTGATTTGGTGGGTATGTTATAGTTTGATAGTTTATTTTGTGCTAATTAATAGCTTGAATAAGCTATTATTATAATAATTATATCAACTAAATTGACAAAAGGCCAAAAAAAGAGATCATGGTTTCATTTTATGTTGATTCATGTGATCTAGAGAGTGGATTTCCTCCTAAGTTGTTATTTAACTCTCATATTCGTGTCTATATTAGTTTGTTTCTTTAATGTAGTTGTAGTTAAATCTTCACTCGACTTCGTTTTAATTTGATTGAAAAAAAATAGAATAACTTCTTTCCATATGGATCGACTCGTATTCGCTAACGTACTACAAATGTACGTCGTGCGCTTGAAGTTTTATACACTTCGCGGCAATTTTCTAATCGACATAATATTTGTTGTCGAACATGAATATTAGGGAGGCATCCATAAAATGAAACTGTTATCCACCTGATCGATTCATTATCAACAATTGTGTACGGGTCGATTCTGGACATTTAAAAGAAGGGGTCGGTCCTGTAATTCTCAAGAGGGATCGGTCGTAGTGCACAAAGACTCCTGGTCGCTCCAAAGGCAAAAGTGTAACAACCCGAAAATCTGGGCCAGTTTAAAATTTTTATTTTGGCAATTTTAGCGAATTTTGAATATTTAAAATAGATTATTTTAAATAATATCGACGATAAATTTATTTTGAATATAATTCGAACGTATATATTTATACGCGTCGTCGTTAGAATATAAATAATTATATATGATTATAAAAGGAATTGAAAATGGCGCGGTAGTTCGATAATTCGATTTCAAACTTCAATAGAATGTACCGGGTGCAAAATAAACCGGAATTTAGTGAAACCAAAAATATTAGAATCTATTTGTGAATATCTTTCCAACGAATCCGAAAAATCAAAATTTCATAGCGGGGATAAAAAGATATGTCCAGTTGAAATTTCAGAATAGTCGCTATGGAATCTCGGCCCTTAAAAATAGCCATTTTGCAAACGACCTCGGATTTCGACGAAACCACTTTTGTTGGATCCGGAATGTCAAATTATTGCTAGATTCCAATTTTCATAATTTTTCGAATCAATAAATGAGCGTGGCAAAGGAAAACGCGTTTGACCAGTTTAAGTTGATTTTAATCGACTGGAAAATGGCCATTTCTCAAACGGTCTCGGAATTTGACAAAATTAGTTTTGTTAGAACCGTATCGTCAATACGAAGCTAGAAAATATTTTTTGGGAATTTTTAGAGTCCGTATGTGACCCCAGTAAATTGAAATGTACGTTCAAATCGAATATATATATATATATTTTGAATTTAACGGAAACTGGTCAAATCAGCTTACGATACATATCCCATTGTGTCCGAAACGGGGGTAATTAGCTAGAGGCGACAGTCATTGGGTTTGATTTGGAGTTCCAATATGAAATTCACTTTTGAAAAGTAAATTGAATTAAAAAAAATATAAAAGAAAATAAAGGGGGGGTATAAATGGAACTCGAAACCCTAACTATTCCTCATTCTATCATCCGCCGCTTTCAGAAATCAACGGCCGAATTATTACCGATTTCAAACCCTAATAACTCTCGATCCAATTCGCATTCAAACAAGGAATCAAATCAAGAATTGGAGAGCTTTCCAAGTTCGTTCCATCTATATTCGAATGACTGTAAATCGTGAGGTAATTGAGATGAAATCGAGCTCAAAGCTCGGTAGTTCGCACGCGGTTCCAGGATCCAACGGGGCGTCGAACCGGGCCCTGTTCACTGGGGAAGGAGGCGTTGCAATGGGCTTTCGGGTGGCGGTCTCGGATGGTCGTCACGGTGATCCTAATGGTGGTGCGACATTCACTTCTGGAAGAGAATGGGTTACAGTGCCAGCGTGCGTTCAGAAGGAAGGAAGGTGATTTTTAAAATGTTATAACATTGTTTAATTCTGTATTGACATTAAAAATCATTGTCTAATTCAGTTTTCATAATAAAAATCATGGTTTTGTGATTCAGTTTTTAATATAAAAATCATAGTTTTTAATACAAAAATCAAAGTTTTAAAATAAAATAAAATAGCTTCACTAAAAATAAGATTTTTACAAATTACTTGAAATATAAACATACATGGTTTTTGAAAGTAAAAAATAGCATTTGAAAATAAAAGTACCATGGTTTTAAAAATAAAAATAGAATTGTCTTTCAAAATATCATTGATTTTTCAAGCAAAATTTGCATTGTTTTAAAAAATAAAATTAGCGTTGTTTTTAAAACAGAAATAGCAAAATAAAAATATGACTTTTATTTATATAGTAGCGAAATAAGAATATGATTTTTAATATAGAAATCGTGTGAAACAGATTGTGATGAAACTGAGCAGAAGCAGAACGAAATCCAAACCGTTTCGAAATAAAGAATGATGAAGTGGAATCCAAGGTGAGAATTCTCTCACTTTAAATTTTCTGTTCAGTTATTTATTTCATAACTGCATATATGAACTATTCCCCGTCGTCCACAGACCATGGACGACTTGTTTGATTGTATTCTATGTGAAAAAATATCGTATATATGAAAAGTGAAAATATTATATATATTGAAAGTGAAAATATCGTATATATTGAAAGTGAAAATATTATATATATTGAAAGTGAAAATATCGTATATATTGAAAGTGAAAATATCGTATATATTGAAAGTGAAAATATTATATATAGTGAAAAGTGAAAATATCGTATATATTGAAAGTGAAAATATCGTATATATTGAAAGTGAAAATATCGTATATATTGAAAGTGAAAATATCGTATATATGAAAAGTGAAAATATTATATATATTAAAAGTGAAAATATTATATATATTAAAAGTGAAAATATCGTATATATGAAAAGTGAAAATATTATATATATTGAAAGTGAAAATATCGTATATATTGAAAGTGAAAATATTATATATAGTGAAAGTGAAAATATTATATATAGTGAAAGTGAAAATATATATATATGAAACGTGAAAATGATTTGATTGCTAAAAATATAATTTTTAACATATATACACTGTATAAAATTGTCATGTATATGAAATATTCGATTTTGATATAAAATAGAAAATGAATTCGAATTGAATTGAATTGAATAGAAAACGAATTCGAATTGAATTGAATAGAAAATGAATTCGAAGTGAATTGAATTTGAAATTTGAATTGAATTGAAATGAATTTAAAACGAACTTATAAGGAAAAATTCAATTTGGATTTGAATTTGAATATGAAGTTGAAATCATTTTGAAAACGAATTTAAAACAATTTATAAAATACGTTTTAAAAGGAAATCGACGAAATATATATATTATATATATAATATAATGGCCTGAATAGAACGCGCCACGCTGCGGCAGTTCGCGAATTTCGACCTTTAACTTCGAACAGACATTACGAGAGATCCGACCGTCGGATTCTCCTGAAACTGGAACGGTTGGGTTCATACCAAAAAGAGCTTCCTAACGAATATTAGAGATTTGAAATCTAACGGTTGGATTTGGAATTATGTCCAAATCAAATTTGGAAAAGGTCGCTGTAAGTGCAGTTCGATGACCGTTGATGGCAATCGACTGTATGGGCCTTGATAAAATTATTAAAAATATCGATAATTTGTGTAAAATCATAAGAATTGATTTGTGAAGAATTGGGATGAAAAACTCCATATTTGAAAAGATAAAAATATATTTTTATCGAAATGAACTAGTTATTAACTAGACAAATAATCCAATGGTTATAAATAAATAAATTGGATTAGATTTGAATTGAAATTATCTTTGGATATTTTCGATATTGGATTTCGTGATTATATAGATATTGTGATGGGAATTTGGAAGATATCGATATCGTTATTCCCGATATGATGTCTATTGGTTTCAGGATTTGATGTTGAATATAAGTCGATACTATCTTTATTCAAACCCTTCTATTTAATGTCAAATTGGATTGATTGATTGTTTGGATTGTGCTCGACCAGTTTATGAGCAGAATATGCTTTTACTTTTAGCATTGGGTTGGGTTGAAAATATGTATGTGCTAACGCCTTGTGAAACACTTCACGATTTGACGATAAGGTGTTTAGCGATGTTGTGTCCATTTCAAATTTAATGAATGATTGTGAAATGATTTTTTTTCTTAAGTGAAAAGAAATGTATTCCCGATTTTGGACAGGGAATGTTTTATAAAAATGTTTTATAAAACAGAAAAGATTTCGAGGCCCAAAACCCGATGATTTCTAAAATGATTTAAAAATGTATTATATGTTACATTGTGGTTCATCGCATATTCGATTAGTTGCTATTGATGATGTATCTGTTTGGTGGCGGAGAATTTATTCTCTTGCTTAACACCCTTCTTTGAGACGTACGAGCTCAAAGGTTATGTGATTAATAGTGACTGATCATATGCGTGAATTACTGATGTGAAGTACTATATTTTGAAAGTACTTGTGATTATTACGTTGTGAAATGATTTTCCCTACTTCGGGATATGAAATGATTTAGTATGTGGCTAAAGATTCGGGTAAACCTGAGACTAAAAGTATGGGTGAGAGGGCGGTGTATGCTCTCCATGTGTGGGAGGTGCATCGTCGGTGTAGCCTACTCCTACGTGGGGTAGGTGCACATTTATATATCGAGTTGCGAGGTGCGTACCCTTTGCCTTGTCGATGGGGAGCACGATATTTGGTTGCATACTTGTTTGTATGCATTGTTATGTTTTGGAATTCACATTTCCAAACGATTTGATTTGAGATCCCGAAGTGAAATCTACTTTGATATAGAAAGTTAGATATGTATTTCAAATGATTTGAAATAAGAAATCGGGAATAAAATCCAAAGGAATAATTTCTGTAAATTGAATTGGATTTAGAAAATCTAAGTGTAATGATTAATCTAAGGGGGTAGATTGGGATATTGCATGTTGATTGATGCATAGTAGATCCATATATCTATATTGATTGTTGTTTATACACTGGTATTCATGGGGGTAAACCCGTTCCGCGTTAGCGGCGTGGTCCCGTGATATACCATATTATTAATTAAGTTAATTATAACTGTTAGAGTTTCTCACACCAGTCCCATGACTGACCTGTAGTTTGCTTTTCCCTTGCGAACTCGGGTGCCCCTATTTTCCACACGGGCAGTCGAGTAGTTTTATTTTGCAGATGTATTGAGCAGGATTCTGGATTGAAGCTTTAAGCTGTGTCCAGGCATTTACAGTCTTCCGCTGTGTAGTTTATATTTCCGCTGTGCATTGTTTTACATTTATGTAAATTTATCTTCCGCTGTGTATTATTTTCGATATACTCTGATATTCTGTACTCTGATGTAACATTATTATGATGTTTATTGAAGTCTTCTGTTATTTGTTCTGATGTGTTGTATACCCAAAGTTAGCGTATGCGGGATTCGAACGGTCTTGGTCGGTTTAGCGATCGATTAGGTCCGGGCGAAATCCGTTGTCGTTACACGTGGTATCAGAGCTTTGGTTAAACTCAAATCTTTGGGGTATAACTCATTAGAACTGAACAAAAGACTCATCAGAGGTAGGATTAGTAATATCCTATAGAAAAATCCTCATTAGAGATAGAATCAGTAGCATTCTAGAATGAGTGACTCGTTAGAGATGGGGTTAGAAATGCCCCAGAATGAGTCGAGAGTTATTTGTTTATAAATAACGTATTTGTGATTATATATATAATCTGGTTTTAGAAAATATGATTTTAAATATATAAAGTTATATATTTGAAAAATCTAATCAATTAATTGATTGTTGGTTGTGTTGTTTGATTATTAGTTAACTAATAAAATCAACATTTGAATTGAAGGAACCAATTAGACCATTATGCCAAATTGAACCAAATAGTAAACTGTATTGAAAATTGGTTGCAAATGCATGCATATACGTGTACTTACATTGAACAGGTCATAGCAAGGAGGCTAGAGCAGAGAATAAAATTTGTTTGCCCGACAAATAGGTACATGTTTACTATAATTTACTGTTTTGTTTGGGTGATGATGATTTTATGAGCCTATTGGCTAGCCGCTTGGCTTTTTCTTTTTCTTTTTGAGATCAGAAGGCCTGTATGGCAATTTCGGGATTTTCCCATGGCTCCCGGTGCAGGGGAGGTTATGGCGAAATTTTTCGAAAATTTAGGGTGTTAGCCAAATTTTTGAAGAATTTGAAAATTCTCAGAAACTGAAAAGTTGGAGAATGGAAGCCAGATCGAACGTAGAGTTGATTAATCAAACCACTTTCGACTTTGTTCCTTTTCGGGGACGAAAATTTTTAAGTGGGGGAGATTGTAACAACCCGAAAATCTGGGCCAGTTTAAAATTTTTATTTTGGCAATTTTAGCGAATTTTGAATATTTAAAATAGATTATTTTAAATAATATCGACGATAAATTTATTTTGAATATAATTCGAACGTATATATTTATACGCGTCGTCGTTAGAATATAAATAAGTATACATGATTATAAAAGGAATTGAAAATGGCGCGGTAGTTCGATAATTCGATTTCAAACTTCAATAGAATGTACCGGGTGCAAAATAAACCGGAATTTAGTGAAACCAAAAATATTAGAATCTATTTGTGAATATCTTTCCAACGAATCCGAAAAATCAAAATTTCATAGCGGGGATAAAAAGATATGTCCAGTTGAAATTTCAGAATAGTCGCTATGGAATCTCGGCCCTTAAAAATAGTCATTTTGCAAACGACCTCGGATTTCGACGAAACCACTTTTGTTGGATCTGGAATGTCAAATTATTTCTAGATTCCAATTTTCATAATTTTTCGAATCAATAAATGAGCGTGGCAAAGGAAAACGCGTTTGACCAGTTTCAGTTGATTTTAATCAACTGGAAAATGGCCATTTCTCAAACGGTCTCGGAATTTGACAAAATTAGTTTTGTTAGAACCGTATCGTCAATACGAAGCTAGAAAATATTTTTCGGGAATTTTTAGAGTCCGTATGTGACCCCAGTAAATTGAAATGTACGTTCAAATCGAATATATATATATATATTTATATTTTGAATTTAACGGAAACTGGTCGAATCAGCTTACGATACATATCCCATTGTGTCCGGAATGGGGGTAATTAGCTAGGGGCGACAGTCATTGGGTTTGATTTGGAGTTCCAATATGAAATTCACTTTTGAAAAGTAAATTGAATTAAAAAAAATTAAAAATAAAATAAAGGGGGGGTATAAATGGAACTCGAAACCCTAACTATTCCTCATTCTATCATCCGCCACTTTCAGAAATCAACGGCCGAATTATTACCGATTTCAAACCCTAATAACTCTCGATCCAATTCACATTCAAACAAGGAATCAAATCAAGAATTGGAGAGCTTTCCAAGTTCGTTCCATCTATATTCGAATGACTGTAAATCGTGAGGTAATTGAGATGAAATCGAGCTCAAAGCTCGGTAGTTCGCACGCGGTTCCAGGATCCAACGGGGCGTCGAACCGGGTCCTGTTCACTGGGGAAGGAGGCGTTGCAATGGGCTTTCGGGTGGCGGTCTCGGATGGTCGTCACGGTGATCCTAAGGGGGGTGCGACGTTCACTTCTGGAAGAGAATGGGTTACAGTGCCAGCGTGCGTTCAGAAGGAAGGAAGGTGATTTTTAAAATGTTATAACATTGTTTAATTCAGTATTGACATTAAAAATCATTGTCTAATTCAGTTTTCATAATAAAAATCATGGTTTTATGATTCAGTTTTTAATATAAAAATCATAGTTTTTAATACAAAAATCAAAGTTTTAAAATAAAATAAAATAAAATAGCTTCACTAAAAATAAGATTTTTACAAATTACTTGAAATATAAACATACATGGTTTTTGAAAGTAAAAAATAGCATTTGAAAATAAAAGTACCATGGTTTTAAAAATAAAAATAGAATTGTCTTTCAAAATATCATTGATTTTTCAAACAAAATTTGCATTGTTTTTAAAAATAAAATTAGCGTTGTTTTTAAAACAGAAATAGCAAAATAAAAATATGACTTTTATTTATATAGTAGCGAAATAAGAATATGATTTTTAATATAGAAATCTTGTGAAACAGATTGTGATGAAACTGAGCGGAAGCAGAACGAAATCCAAACCGTTTCGAAATAAAGAATGATGAAGTGGAATCCAAGGTGAGAATTCTCTCACATTAAATTTTCTGTTCAGTTATGTATTTCATAACTGGATATATGAACTGTTCCCCGTCGTCCACAGACCATGGACGACTTGTTTGATTGTATTCTGTGTGAAAAAATATCGTATATATGAAAAGTGAAAATATTATATATATTGAAAGTGAAAATATCGTATATATTGAAAGTGAAAATATTATATATATTGAAAGTGAAAATATCGTATATATTGAAAGTGAAAATATCGTATATATTGAAAGTGAAAATATTATATATAGTGAAAAGTGAAAATATCGTATATATTGAAAGTGAAAATATCGTATATATTGAAAGTGAAAATATCGTATATATGAAAAGTGAAAATATTATATATATATTAAAAGTGAAAATATTATATATATTAAAAGTGAAAATATCGTATATATGAAAAGTGAAAATATTATATATATTGAAAGTGAAAATATCGTATATATTGAAAGTGAAAATATTATATATAGTGAAAGTGAAAATATTATATATAGTGAAAGTGAAAATATATATATATGAAACGTGAAAATGATTTGATTGTTAAAAATATAATTTTTAACATATATATACACTGTATAAAATTGTCATGTATATGAAATATTCAATTTTGATATAAAATAGAAAATGAATTCGAATTGAATTGAATTGAATAGAAAACGAATTCGAATTGAATAGAAAATGAATTCGAAGTGAATTGAATTTGAAATTTGAATTGAATTGAAATGAATTTAAAACGAATTTATAAGGAAAAATTCAATTTGGATTTGAATATGAAGTTGAAATCATTTTGAAAACGAATTTAAAACAATTTATAAAATACGTTTTAAAAGGAAATCGACGAAATATATATATTATATATATAATATAATGGCCTGAATAGAACGCGCCACGCTGCGGCAGTTCGCGAATTTCGACCTTTAACTTCGAACAGACATTACGGGAGATCCGACCGTCGGATTCTCCTGAAACTGGAACGGTTGGGTTCGTATCAAAAAGAGCTTTCTAACGAATATTAGAGATTTGAAATCTAACGGTTGGATTTGGAATTATGTCCAAATCAAATTTGGAAAAGGTCGTTGTAAGTGCAGTTCGATGACCGTTGATGGAAATCGACTGTATGGGCCTTGATAAAATTATTAAAAATATCGATAATTTGTGTAAAATCATAAGAAATGATTTGTGAAGAATTGGGATGAAAAACTCCATATTTGAAAAGATAAAAATATATTTTTATCGAAGTGAACTAGTTATTAACTAGACAAATAATCCAATGGTTATAAATAAATAAATTGGATTAGATTTGAATTGAAATTATCTTTGGATATTTTCGATATTGGATTTCGTGATTATATAGATATTGTGATGGGAATTTGGAAGATATCGATATCGTTATTCCCGATATGATGTCTATTGGTTTCAGGATTTGATGTTGAATATAAGTCGATACTATCTTTATTCAAACCCTTCTATTTAATGTCAAATTGGATTGATTGATTGTTTGGATTGTGCTCGACCAGTTTATGAGCAGAATATGCTTTTACATTTAGCATTGGGTTGGGTTGAAAATATGTATTTGCTAACGCCTTGTGAAACACTTCACGATTTGACGATAAGGTGTTTAGCGATGTTGTGTCCATTTCAAATTTAATGAATGATTGTGAAATGATATTTTTTTTAAGTGAAAAGAAATGTATTCCCGATTTTGGACAGGGAATTTTTTATAAAAATGTTTTATAAAACAGAAAGGATTTCGAGGCCCAAAACCCGATGATTTCTAAAATGATTTAGAAATGTATTATATGTTACATTGTGGTTCATCGCATATTCGATTAGTTGCTATTGATGATGTATCTGTTTGGTGGCGGAGAATTTATTCTCTTGCTTAACACCCTTCTTTGAGACGTACGAGCTCAAAGGTTATGTGATTAATAGTGACTGATCATATGCGTGAATTACTGATGTGAAGTACTATATTTTGAAAGTACTTGTGATTATTACGTTGTGAAATGATTTTCCCTACTTCGGGATATGAAATGATTTAGTATGTGGCTAAAGATTCGGGTAAACCTGAGACTAAAAGTATGGGTGAGAGGGCGGTGTATGCTCTCCATGTGTGGGAGGTGCATCGTCGGTGTAGCCTACTCCTACGTGGGGTAGGTGCACATTTATATATCGAGTTGCGAGGTGCGTACCCTTTGCCTTGTCGATGGGGAGCACGATATTTGGTTGCATACTTGTTTGTATGCATTGTTATGTTTTGGAATTCACATTTCCAAACGATTTGATTTGAGATCCCGAAGTGAAATCTACTTTGATATAGAAAGTTAGATATGTATTTCAAATGATTTGAAATAAGAAATCGGGAATAAAATCCAAAGGAATAATTTCTGTAAATTGAATTGGATTTAGAAAATCTAAGTGTAATGATTAATCTAAGGGGGTAGATTGGGATATTGCATGTTGATTGATGCATAGTAGATCCATATATCTATATTGATTGTTGTTTATACACTGGTATTCATGGGGGTAAACCCGTTCCGCGTTAGCTGCGTGGTCCCATGATATACCATATTATTAATTAAGTTAAATATAACTGTTTGAGTTTCTCACACCAGTCTCATGACTGACCTGTAGTTTGCTTTTCCCTTGCGAACTCGGGTGCCCCTATTTTCCACACGGGCAGTCGAGTAGTTTTATTTTGCAGATGTATTGAGCAGGATTCTGGATTGAAGCTTTAAGCTGTGTCCAGGCAGTTACAGTCTTCCGCTGTGTAGTTTATATTTCCGCTGTGCATTGTTTTACATTTATGTAAATTTATCTTCCGCTGTGTATTATTTTCGATATACTCTGATATTCTGTACTCTGATGTAACATTATTATGATGTTTATTGAAGTCTTCTGTTATTTGTTCTGATGTGTTGTATACCCAAAGTTAGCGTATGCGGGATTCGAACGGTCTTGGTCGGTTTAGCGATCGATTAGGTCCGGGCGAAATCCGTTGTCTTTACAAAAAGATTCTTGGTCGCTCCAAATACGGAAGGCTTCTGGTCGCTCCAAAATGCAGAAGAACTCCGGTCGTTCTCCTCTAAACATAAGGCTTCGGGTCGCTCCAAAGATAGAGGGCATCTGGTCACTCCAACTAGCTTCAAACTCTCAGGGTCGGTTCATTCTACAAAGATCCCTGGTCGGTCCGCATATCCAAAGTGTAGCGCCATACAGTTCCCACAACATCTGGTCGGTCCGCCTTATTTATTCAGCCTCCTGGTCGTCTTTCTGCTTCCTGGTCGCCTTTCCCTCCAGCGGAGCTCCCTGGTCGATCGAAATGCATGAAATGGCACGACAGCTGGCGACTACTGGCAGTGGCATTCTTGTAAATACCCGAAAATACCGATCAGGACCCTGAATACAAGATTTCAGCCACTCCTCCGCCTATAAATAGCACCCTACCTCCATCATTTTAGGAGGGACTTTTCTGGAAACACGTGGAGGTGCTGCTAAATTGCTTTGTGGACTTCTTCGAGCATTCCAACATCTATTCTTCATAATCCAACAAAGATCAATGGAGCATGGAATCATGGCTTCCACAAATGATATATGATAGAGCTTAAGGTCGAAGATCCATGGCAAAAGCTTGGTAATAAGGAGATTTCCTCGATGTCCAAGATATTTCTCCACCGTTTTCATCAATTCAAATGGAAGGATGTGTGTGGGAGAAAGTTTGGTTGAATGTATGAGTGATCTTACCTTGTAAACAACTTGTTGATAATAAAATTCTCTTAAGAGTGGACGTAGACCTCTTTAAAGGTCGAACCACTATAAACTCTTGTCTTCTTTCTGTATTTTGATGTTTTCATGTGTTAGATATGGCTTGACATAATAAAAAAGGTATTCTTACGTCTTGCCTTTGAAAAGGTGACATGCTTCCTAAGCATCTCGCCTCCGATTAGGTAACACGTTAAGCAATACTTTGGTTGTTTTGCCAAATTTTGGTGTAAATAATTAGGCGCCCACCGTGGGGCCGATCTACTTTCTGACATCAAGTATATTGTGAAGATCTTGGAGCTTTTAAGCCTAGTCTCAAAATAGGCCACTCGAACCAACGAGTTGGGCCTCCTGACGAACTATCCTCAAAGTTCAAGCTACTTTTTGAAATAATGCCGCCAAAAGCAAATAAGGAAGCAAGGGCTAGAGCATCTAACGAGGGAAATCGAGAGGAAACCCCCGCCGTTAACCGGTTTGAAGTAGGCGAAACATCGAATGGAGGAGTGAATGTCACAAGAGGCGAGTCGCGGGTCTGACACAACAACAGGAAATAGCTAACAAAGCCATAATGGCAAGGCTAGATTCACTCTTTGCTCTTCAAACCGCTACAGCAAAGGTAGCCACAAGGACTGCTCATGTAGAGGGTACCGGATCTTCTTCCTCTAGTCCGAACCGAGAAAAATCTATCCAACAGATCCCTGATCCTAATAAACGGAAGCATGAGAATTCAAAGCATGTTGATCAGAACCATAACGCGGGGATTACTTCTCGTCAAGCGGTCAATTCTGCCAAAGGGGCACTTTCTAATGATGAAAGACCAGGACCCCGGAGTCACAACCGTGATGGCTTGCTTAGGCAAGCTGTCGGTCAAGACAAAAGTGTCCGCCCCGCAGATAGCCTCCACGAGAAGGAACGCCTCCTAAAAATGGTCCAACAGCTTATGAAAGAAAGCAAATCTCGAAACGATAGTGAGGCTGAATGGGAGTTCGTGCCATCAAAAACCCCTCTCACTGAGAGAATCAAAAAGGCCACCTTCCCACGGAAATTCAAGCCACCTACAATCCAAGCCTACGATGGGACAAGCGACCCCAATGTGTTTTTGTTTCGATACGACCAACACATGGATGGGGCCCAAGCAACCGACGAGCTTAAGTGTTTGTACTTTCCAGTGTACTTAGAAGGAGTAGCATCATTATGGTTCACTAAATTGCCTCCCAGATCTATTGTTAATTTTTTCACACGAGCAAGATGTTTTCAAGATCAATTCCGCCTCCAGACAATGGAGGTTAGAGATATTATGTCCCTCAACGAGTTGGAACAAGCCCCGGGTGAAACGATTAGATCTTTTCTAAGTCGTTTTAATGCTACTGCTGCTGAAGTAGGGACCCACGAGCCAAGGCTAATTCTAATGGCCTTGAAGGGGGGCATAGATAAACATTCTGAATTTGGAAGGAGGTTAAAGAGAAAGAAGCCCAACACATTAGAGAAATTCTATGACAAAGCCGAGGAATACATGAGTCTTGAAGATGATCCCATTTACTCTGTTGGCAAGACCAAAACTAATGTGGTTCTGGAGAAAAAAGAAGCTTCAACAAAAACCGATCAGATAAATTCAGGTGGGTGGCAAAAAAGAGGAAACGGTAAAGATGCCAAGAACGATAAGGATTTTAAAAAGTGACGCTTCTTCAAGCCTACAAATCTTACTCCGTTGAATGATACGCTTGAGCACATATACATGGCAACTAAAGCTACGGAGGATTATCCGAGCCCGAAACCAATAAAGGTGTCCGAAGAAGCTGCAAATTCAGGGAGGTTTTGCCGATTTCATAATCGACCAGGTCATGACACAAATGAGTGTCGGCACTTGAGGAATCTAATTGAAGAGTTGATAAGAAAGAACCGTCTTCAGGAGTACGTGAAACGTTCATCGGATACTGAGCCTACTCAAGGGAAGCAGATTCATCCAAGTCTAGACGGAAGAACACCTGCAAATAGTTCTCGAACTGTTATCAACACAATCAGTGGTGGACCTCATCCTGCAGGAGATACCTGGGAGGATATTGTCA
Source organism: Allium sativum (assembly GCA_030737875.1). Lineage (NCBI taxonomy): Eukaryota > Viridiplantae > Streptophyta > Magnoliopsida > Asparagales > Amaryllidaceae > Allium > Allium sativum. The sequence continues at coordinate 6,531,990 of CM060919.1, read as the reverse complement.
GGTATACAAATGAACTAGGCAATGCTTCAAAAGAAAATGGATTTGAAGTTTGCAGTAACTCACTTCGTTGGAAAATACCAAAAACATCATGGGAAGTTGTGGTATTCCGAGATCGGGATTCCAGTGGAATATTGACTCCAACCATTCACCCAATGGTGATCACTATTGGCTTGGGTCCAACAATAGTGAAGAAGGTACTGATTGATAATGGGGCATCTGTAAATGTCCTGTTTTACAATACTTTCTCTAAAATGGGGTTGTCCATGGATAATGTGCGAGCAAGTAAAAATAAAATACACGGTTTCACTGGTGTACCAACTCATCCTATTGGTGTAATCGATCTCCTCGTAGAGCTTGGTGAGGGGAAGAAGCAAGTTTCCATGATGCAGTCTTTTGTGATAATAGACTCGCTGTCAGGGTATAATGCATTTTTGGGAAGACCAGCACTAGCTGCTTTCAAGATAGCTCTTGCTCCATGGTGTTTGACGATGAAGTTCCCAACTGCAAACGGAGTGGGAGTAATCAAAGGAGATCCTCAGGAGTCGAGAGACTGCTATATGGCAGAGTTGATTGAAGCTCGCAAGTATGACATCAACAAGGATGTAGAGACTCCTCTCTGCATCCATGAAGCCCCCTTATAGCAATTAATGACCTCCCCCTGTGCTGGAGAATACAACGACATGCAAGAAGATATGGATCCGCGAAAAACCAGTGCAAGGGAGGAAAGGGCAGCACCGGCTGAAGCTACCATTTCTATACAGGTCCATGATAACGATCCAGATAAGGTGGTAAAGATAGGCTCTCAGTTGGATCCTTTGCTGCGAAAAGAGTTGATTGTTTTTCTAAAGACGAATTTGGATGTCTTTGCTTGGAACCATTCAGATATGTGTGGAATATCTCCGGAAGTGATTGTGCATAAGCCGAACATTGATCCTAGCATACATCCTGTGAAACAGAAAAGACGGATGCAAGGCCCTGAGAGGTCTAAGGCTTTGGAGGATGAAGTGGATAGGCTATTAAAGAACAGCTTCATTCGCGAGTCCACCTATCCTAAATGGGTGTCCAACCCAGTTCTTGTAAAAAAATCAAACGGAAAATGGCGGGTGTGTGTTGATTATTCTGATCTAAATAAAGCATGCCCAAAAGACAGTTTCCCCCTACCTCGAATTGATCAGCTTGTTGATGCAACGGCGGGGCATGAACTGTTGTCTTTCATGGACGCATATTCAGGCTACAATCAGATCATGATGCATGAGCCAGACCAGGATAGTACTAGTTTCATAACTGATCGCGGTTTGTATTGTTATAAGGTAATGCCGTTTGGTTTGAAAAATGCAGGTGCCACGTATCAACGTCTGGTGAATTCGATGTTCAAAGGGCAAATTGGAAAAACCATGGAGGTATATGTTGATGACATGTTGGTAAAGTCCAAGGAAGCAAAATGTCATATGGAAGACCTTGACGAAATGTTTCAAATCCTAAGGTGATACCGCATGAAGCTAAATCCACTCAAATGTTCATTTGGTGTAGCTTCAGGAAAGTTTCTTGGCTTCATGGTCAACGCCCGGGGCATTGAGGCAAACCCAGCACAAGTGGTTGCCTTGCGAGAAATGCGAGCTCCGCGGACTAAAAAGGAAATCCAAAGTTTGAATGGCAAGGTGGCAGCTTTAAGCCGCTTCATTTCAAAGGCAACGGACAGGTGCATTCCCCTCTTTGATGCATTGAAAAAGGAAAGGAAGAATTTCCAGTGGACTCCTGAATGCCAGCAAGCATTTGAGGATCTTATCAAGCACTTGGAATCACCTCCGACGCTGTCAAAACCAAAAGATGGAGGAAGCCTGTTCCTATATCTTGCAGTATCATCCCATGCTCTAAGCGCAGCCCTCGTCAGGGAAGAAAATAAAATTCAGTGGCCGGTATACTACGTCAGCAAAAGGTTTACCGGGGCAGAGATGAATTATCCGAAGATCGAAAAGCTTGCATATGCTCTGCTTATTGCATCACAGAAGCTCAGGCCTTATTTCCAATCTCACTCTATCAAGGTCCATTTGTCATCGACCAAAAACTCCTCGATGGTACCTTTAAGCTCAAGACTATAGACGGAGTAGAAGTCCCGAGGGCCTGGAACAGTGATCACCTCCGGCGTTACTTCAAATAACTCTTTTAGCTCATATTCCTTTATGGATACAATAGATACTTTGTATGAAATTACATGAATATGAATAAAACAATTCTTTTGTCTCCTGTCTAAATTGTACATCGCATACCTTTGATTATATATTCAAAGATGCTCAGCTATGATTTCTGATGACAGGATCTAATTAAAAGAAAAAATTCGCTGGTTCATTCCCCAATGAAAGCCTGGTGTTAGTTCATAGCATAGTCCAAAAGGATAAATTAAAGCACATGGATCCATAAAGCACTCCCGTCGAAATACGGTAACTGAGGAATGTTTCCATAAAAAAAAGGAACAAAACACCAAGGCCAATCAGCGGGAGAAACCAATGGAGTAAAATCAAAGAAGACTCGCTGAAATTCCACCAAAGGAGTATCATTCGAGAGGATCGACCTAGGGTTACGGATTTATAACCGAGGCATCTCGATCAACTCAAAGGTCCAACAAAATCAATACCCACTCCGTGGAACTAGGCAGACAGAGTCTTTAACCCAAAACCTCTCCGGGGGTGCTCAGTCAAATAACTCAAAGTCAGTACAAATCTAACCACGTTATTACCAAACTGAGTCTTTAACCCAAAACCTCTCCGGGGGTGCACAGTCAAATAACTCAAAGTCAGTACAAATCTAACCACGTTATTACCAAATTGAGTCTTTAACCCAAAACCTCTCCGGGGGTGCTCAGTCAAATAACTCAAAGTCAGTATAAATCTGACCACGTTATTACCAAACTGAGTCTTTAACCAAAAACCTCTCCGGGGGTGCTCAGTCAAATAACTCAAAGTCAGACAAAATCTGACCACGTTATTACCAAACTGAGTCTTTAACCCAAAACCTCTCCGGGGGTGCTCAGTCAAATAACTTAAAGTCAGTACAAATCTGACCACGTTATTACCAAACTGAGTCTTTAACCCAAAACCTCTCCGGGGGTGCTTAGTCAAATAACTCAAAGTCAGTACAAATCTGACCACGTTATTACCAAATTGAGTCTTTAACCCAAAACCTCTCTGGGGGTGCTCAGTCAAATAACTCAAAGTCAGTATAAATCTGACCACGTTATTACCAAACTGAGTCTTTAACCCAAAACCTCTCCGGGGGTGCTCAGTCAAATAACTCAAAGTCAGACAAAATCTGACCACGTTATTACCAAACTGAGTCTTTAACCCAAAACCTCTCCGGGGGTGCTCAGTCAAATAACTTAAAGTCAGTACAAATCTGACCACATTATTACCAAATAGAGTCTTTAACCCAAAACCTCTCCAGGGGTGCTTAGTCAAATAACTTAAAGTCAGACAAAATCTGACCACGTTATTGTCAAACTGAGTCTTTAACCAAAAACCTCTCCGGGGGTGCTCAGTCAAATAACATAAAGTCAGTACAAATCTGACTACGTTATTACCAAACTGAGTCCTTAACCAAAGACCTCTCCGGGGGCACCCGATCGACTACAAAGGTCAGTAAATATCTGACCAAATAACGTCACAAATTGGGTAAAAAACCTCTTCAAGAGGTGTCTACTTATTTCTCAATATCTAGCCCGCCTAAATGCAAAAAATGGGGAATTCCAAATAATACATGTAAAGTTCGTATGAAGAATAAAAAGCTCCAAATGTCACGGTGCAATGACAGACGTTTTTAAATTCTAATTACAACTCAAAGCATCCAATCCTCAAGTCCATCTTCGATATATCAAGGTTGGAACAATCCATTGGTACGGGGGCATATCACATATCACATCACAAATCCAAAAGTAGCTGTTTGGTTTCTCACGTACCAAAGTATCGTCACGACCATATATAATTGAAAAATCCATAAACAAGCAAAACATGTAAAATGTGATGTGCAAGCGTGGTGTACAAACCAGAATATGCAGAAAAAAGTAACGACAAAATTCAAAGTACAAGAACACAGAGCATTGATATGTCACATTCAAACACAGAAAGTCAACCTACATCGCAGTCATAAAGGTCACAGTGTACCAACATAAGACAAGCATAGAAGTTAAACGCGAGGACCGGGACTCGCTTAATACAACCGGTCTAGACATAAAATCCACCAAGCCAAAAGTCATCAAGAAACAAGCTATGCCTTCGGGTTTTTCCTGGGGCGTCCTACCTTCCTCTTCACCGAGACGGACCCAGATGTAGAAGCATCACCAATAGATCTCCTTTTGGATGGTCCCACCAGTTCAATGTCCCCCTTTTGGAAGAGCAACAATAAGAGCATCTCGGTTCCTCAGAGCGCAGATTAGCTTAACCTTATCAGCCTCCAGAGCGGCAATGCGATCAAGACTCTCCCGGTAAAGTCTTTGAAGATCTTCAGCCAAACCATGCCAGCCATGGATTTTCCTCGCAGTATGGTCTTTGAGCAAGTCCATTTGCTTCTCGAATTGGCGCAAAGTATCTTCCATGCGCCCAATCAGTCTGGTTTTAGCCACCATGATATCGCAGGATGTTATCTGCTGATCACCATGCGATACCTCATAGTCGCAGGAAATCCCATACAAATCCCAATTAGGGAGCCGTTTAGCCAGCTTTGAATTGCAAGCCCTCAATGCATAAGGAGGCCTGTTTATAATCAATTGAATCTCTGAATAGTTGGGGGCAACGAGCACGGGAGAAGTCACTGAGGGTTGGCCAGTATTCCCTTCGTCCAGATCGAAGCGTTTCTTCATCTTGCTGGGTGTTGGATCCATCCTACGTAAAAAGAAGAGAATGTTCATACATTTTTGTTAATTATGATGAATGAGCATATCACCAAACATGTATGTTTGAAGAACAAGTTACAAGGATATCATGTGAGTTCGAGCAGGGTCGGCCATGGCAAGCTAAAGCACCTGGTCGGTCCAAACCAGTCAAGCCCCGGTCGCTCAAAACTAGTAAAGCACATGGTCGCTTCTAAAACCAGTAAATACCTGGTCGTGCAAAACTAGCTCCTACTTGGTCGGTAAAAACATCATAGGGTTGGTCGTTCTACGATTAATATGAAAGCCGGTCGCACAACAGGAACAGACCATGAATGTTTAAAGCGAATGCATAGTGAAAACATCGAAAAATAATGGTTTAAGTGGAAAATCATGCATGCGCAAGCCATTTAAACATTTTCACAAATACATTGCGACCATCATCAAAGAAGAACTACAAGGGTTTTTATTTCAAAATTATCATCCGCAAATTCAAATCGAACAAATTAGTTTCTATATTATTGACAAGCATTTCAATATACAAAGGATTTCAAATTCAAGGGTTCTACAATCAAGTTGCAATCATACACCAAAACTGATCCGGATATGGTTCAACCTCGAAGACTCCAGCTAAATTCAAAAAGCCTACATTCATCATTCTCGAGTTAACAAAGAAATAGAAGCATATACTTGCGATTAAATTAACTAGTTGAAGAAGTTTGGACTGAATTTCCAGGCTTCGACGAGGTGCAGATTCGAGCACTTGACAGAGAATTGGGGAGAGTGATCGTGGATAGATTGTTTTCCCGGATTAAATTGGTGGAACAAAATGAAGATTAGAGAATTTTCGTAAGAGGGTTGCCGCCATTAAAAAAAGAAATTTTCGGACATAGAAAAAGTGAGGAATACGAAGAGGCCAAGAAGTATATATACAACCAAACTGATCGGTCTGGCCCGTTAGTTTCTGGACCGGATCCACTTGAAGAAGAAATACCGACCCATGCAAATTAAATCCAAAACCGACCACTTGTTGAACCTGATCGATCCATTAATACATCGTACAATATTTCGAAGTCCATAGTTTTTCGTAAAAAATTATGGAACTCCGAGGGGCAAAATGTTATCCACCTGATCAATTTGTTATCAACAATTGTGTACGGGTCAGTTCTGGACATTTAAAAGAAGGGGTCGGTCCTGTAATTCTCAAGAGGGATCGGTCGTAGTGTACAAAGACTCCTGGTCGCTCCAAAGGAAAAAGATTCTTGGTCGCTCCAAATACGGAAGGCTTCTGGTCGCTCCAAAATGCAGAAGAACTCCGGTCGTTCTCCTCTAAACATAAGGCTTCGGGTCGCTCCAAAGATAGAGGGCATCTGGTCGCTCCAACTAGCTTCAAACTCTCAGGGTCGGTCCATTCTACAAAGATCCCTGGTCGGTACGCATATCCGAAGTGTAGCGCCATACAGTTCCCACAACGTCTGGTCGGTCCGCCTTATTTATTCAGCCTCCTGGTCGTCTTTCTGGTTCCTGGTCGCCTGCCCTCCAGCGGAGCTCCCTGGTCGATCGAAATGCATGAAATGGCATGACAGCTGGCGACAACTGGCAGTGGCATTCTTGTAAATACCGAAAAATACCGACCAGGACCCTGAATACAAGATTTTAGCCACTCCTTCGCCTATAAATAGCACCCTACCTCCATCATTTTAGGTGGGACTTTTCTGGAAACACGTGGAGGTGCTGCTAAATTGCTTTGTGGACTTCTTCAAGCATTCCAACATCTATTCTTCATAATCCAACAAAGATCAATGGAGCATGGAATCATGGCTTCCACAAATGATATATGATAGAGCTTAAGGTCGAAGATCCATGGCAAAAGCTTGGTAATAAGGAGATTTCCTCGCTGCCCAAGATATTTCTCCACCATTTTCAGCAATTCAAATGGAAGGATGTGTGTGGGAGAAAGTTTGGTTGAATGTATGAGTGATCTTACCTTGTAAACAACTTGTTGATAATAAAATTCTCTCTTAAGAGTGGACGTGGACCTCCTTAAAGGTCGAACCACTATAAACTCTTGTCTTCTTTCTATATTTTGATGTTTTCATGTGTTAGATATGGCCTCACATAATAAAAAAGGTATTCTTACGTCTTGCCTTTGAAAAGTTGACATGCTTCCTAAGCATCTCGCCTCCGATTAGGTAACACGTTAAGCAATACTTTGGTTGTTTTGTCAAATTTTGGTGTAAACAGAAACTTAGAATAAAGAGGTTCCTTTCTTAAATTTTATTGTAAATCAGGTCCCAATTTTACTATAGCAACGCATTTCCATGAATATATGTACTGTTGCATTAAAAAAATTCAAGAAATTTTAAATATTAGTGGAAGATTACCCAAAATGTTGCTGAAATGTCTGCACTTATTGTAAAAAAGTGCAGACATATCAACCCCTATTCCATAATATATTGTGTAAAGTAAAATAAGTTGTTGAACTTTTTTCACTCATTATGAATAAGTGTTGGCATATCTACAACAACTCCAATGTGATGACCTGTTATACACCGCTAGTGCTCAGAACTGAAAATTTGTGTTGTACAAGCACCCGACCGGTGTAAAGCAATCATCAAGAGAAAGAAATATTATAATAGAAGGGAAAAGAGAAAGAAATAGTAGAAAAGAAGAGAAGCTGTATATCTCACAATACATCAGATAACATAAAATAATAACAATCTCAGAAATAATATAGGCATGACAACAATAACTATATAAACCACAAAATCAAATTGCGTACGCTCATACAGTTATACAGAATAGTGATAGAGTTTATACAAGTGATAAATAAACTAAAACTGGTAAACTGTCTCTACTAAGAACACATAACATTGTCAAGGCTCCAAATTGCTATTCGGTGGAATAAACAATAAGGATACAAGTATAAATAGGTAAAAGGCCCCCTTCTGTGAATCCACCTGTGCATTCTAGATAATGCTCGTACTTGTCGCCTAGTCTACTCATCAACATCGTCGATGAGCACCTAAGGTAATAAGAGGAAATAAAACTTTGCGTTAGGCAAAAGTCTGGTATGAGCAATAAATAAGTCTCAAAGTACTATAAAAGTTTTAATAATTTATATGGCACGGAGGATATAGAAAATCATATCAGCACTGCCCCTACGTCTATATAGTTAGTGTAATACCCCGCATTTTTAAGATAATAAAATGTGAGTAACTTAATTAAATAATGATAATTAAGTAAAACGTGTTGTGCCATTTCGTCCGTCTCGGAATTCCGGTCAAGATAGACACTTGGTTTGCGTAAAATGGACATCGTATGAAGAAGTTATTAAGCCTAAAAATTTGTATATACACAAGAGAAATATATATATATATATATATACAAACAAATCAAAATATAAAATAAAGAATAAAATAAGGATCACATGTAATAAATACATTGCACTGAAAAGAAAAAAATATAATGCATGCATTGAATAAAAGAAAGAATTGGTTGCATGCGGTGTAAATATGTTGCGTGCACTGACTTGCAAACGTAATGCATTAATATTAAAAGAGAAATAAAAGAAAAATATTCATGCAATGGTTTAATTTAAGTATTGTAATGAAAATGAAAAAGTGAAGTAAGGAGAGAACAATAATTATCATTGTTCTAAGACTTTTTAACAAAAGTTTTAGTAGACCAGTTGGTTAAAACATGTGACTTGCATACAAGAGGTACAGAGTTCGATCCCTGCCAGCGCCATATTTTTGTTTTAAGGCAAACGGCTAAAATAACACATGTTCATGAGAGAAAATATGTTTAAACACACATATATGGAAAAATATACATATAAGGAAGTAAATAATACATATATATATATATATATATATATATATGTATATACGAGAATACACGCGTATATATGTGTAGGAATATATATATATATATAGATATATATATATACAAGTGACAATGCATGCCTTGTTCGCATTATTTTATTGGTCCAATTCAAAATTATTGTTGAAGTGGCAACTTCCTATTTTCTATATGACGTAGAGATAATAGATTTCATTAGGGAAAATACACGGTTAACATCGATTTAAGCATATATAAAGGACCATATGGCTCTCTATTCTCATTCGTCGTCTTCAGATCGGATCGGTTCGGAGTCCCATTTCCTCGTCACCACGGTTCGGATCGGGTTCCCTCATTCGGATCGGGTCATGCCATCAACTCGTGGTCCTCCAGCTCCATCGGATCGGTTCGAGTACTCCTCAGCGGATCGGGTCGGGGTCTCCAAGTGAATCGCCACGGATCGGTTCGTGACAAGCTCCTTCGGATCGGGTCGTGGTCCTTCAAGCGGTTCGGGTCGGAAAGCACTTCTCCAGGTCGACGGATCATGCTCACCCTTCATGGGCGGATCGGGTCGGGGTTGCTGGTGCGGTTCGGACTCATACTCTTCTTCCCAACGGATCGTGTCCTCGATTCGGATCGTGGCATGTGCCCACGATCGGTTCGGGTCGGGTAAAGGGGGTCCGATCCGATCCTGCCTGCAATTTCCTGCAGTTCTTCCAACGAGCAGCTTACGCCATTCGACGGCGTTTTCGACCATTCTAACTATTGAAATCAATCACAAAGCGTTTCATACAGTCATAGCAACATGCATAATCAACCACAAACATCAAAACATCAATATGATAGGTTAAAATGGATCAAACAAACCCAAAACCCCATATTTCCCCCTAAGCATATTTAGGTGAAACTAATGATAGGATTAGCAAAACTTAACCAAATTAACCCAAATTCATATCAGAGGTCTAAAACATCATTTAGGAATTTATGAATATTTTTCCCGAATTTTATCATGCTTAAATTCGCTAATTAGCACTAATTACCCTTAACTAACCATAATTAGTGTAAATCTATGCAAATCACTCACCTTAGCCACAAAATAAACTAAGATCCGAAATAAATCTCTGGTTTGATGTGAATCTCTATGCTAAACAGCAGCTCCAATGTTGATTTGGTGTAGATCTTCCTTGATTAGGGGTTGCTAAGCCAAATCCTTGACCAAAAGGTGATTTGGAGGTGATTTAGAGGTTGGAGGCCATTTTTAGGGTTCCTTGGTGATAAGTGGAGGCTAGAAAACTGAAATGGAATGATCCCCTATCTCATTTCAGCCTCCCCATAACCCTAATCCCGAAATGGGTTATGGGCCTACTCACTAATCACCCGATTTGGCCCGGTTAAGCAGTTTTTCACCCTCCAAACCTTATTTCAGCCATATCTCCCAAACGGTAAGTCCGTTTGGCTATTATGACCACTCTACGGAAAGGTAAACCATCAAACGAATCTAATGGAAGTGGTTTCAGGTCAAAATTCCTTTTCAATCAAAAGTTATGGCCAAAACAGTACCAACTAGGGGCAAAATGGTCATTTAAAAATCGACAAAAATCTTGAACATGGGAAATGACTCTAATAGATGTTTCCCAAAGTTACATGACCATACAACTTCATACGGGAAAGAAATAAATATTCTACAATTCTATGATGTGTAGAATACGGGTCGTTACACTCTCCCCCCCCCCCCCCCTTAAGAAATTTCGCCCCCGAAATTCCCTAATCCAAACACACACAAAGGACCCGCATGCCTATCAATCATAGAACAACAATCAAACATGCAAAACAAGCAAAACAAGTCTACCCTAGCATGCGGAAAACTAAATTGCAAAGTAAATCTTACCAGGCAAAGAGTTCTGGATATGCCTTCCTAATGCTCTCCTCTATCTCCCAAGTACAATCATTCTCGTCCTCGCCCCACTGAACCTTGACTAGCTTCACCGACTTCCTTCGAAGTTGCTTCGTATCGTGCCCCACAATACGGATCGGCTTGCGGTTCCCAATCGCCTCGGGTTCTACTTCGAAGTCCTCTAACTGATCAGGTGAAATAGTCATATCTGAGTCGTGGACGAACTTCCTTAGTTGGGAAACATGAAATACATTGTGAACTCCCGCCATCTTCTCTGGTAAGCCAACTCTATACGCCAAATTCCCGACTAATTCAAGAACAGGGAATGGGCCAACAAATCTTGGTGCCAACTTGCCTCTCCTGCCAAATCGTATCACGCTCTTCAACGGAGAGATCTTGACAAACACCAAGTCGCCAACGGAGAATTTCAAGTCTCTTCTCCTCTTATCAGCATAACTCTTCTGCCTATCTTGGGCAGCTTTCATTCGTTGCTGAATGATCTTGATCTTATCGGAAGTTTCTCTCACCACATCTGGCCCAAGCACAAACTTCTCGCCAGTCTCTATCCAACATGATGGTGAGTTGCACGGTCTTCCGTACAAAGCTTCATATGGAGCCATACCGATATTGGATTGGTAGCTATTATTATATGCAAACTCTACTAGATGCAAATGGTCATCCCGTGATCCACCAAAATCCAATATACAAGCTCTCAAGAGATCTTCCAATATACGATTCACCCTCTCCGTCTGACCGTCGGTCTGAGGATGATATGCGGTACTGAGATGTAATCCTGACCCTAGAGCCTCTTGTAAGCTCTTCCAAAACCCACTAGTGAACAACGGGTCTCGGTCACCCACAATGCTTTTGGGTACTCCATGAAATCTCACTACCCACTTCATATACAATTCTGCCAACTTGGTTGCCGTTCTGGTCGATTTGACTGGTATAAATCTGGCACTTTTAGTCAATCGATCCACAATTACCCAAATGCTATCATATCCCGATCTAGTCCTTGGTAAACCATCGATGAAATCCATCGAGACTTGCTCCCATTTCCATTCGGGAATTTCTAATGGTTGCAATAACCCACTAGGCTTCTTTTGCTCGGCTTTAACTAGCTGGCAATTCATGCATTTGGATAAACTTCCCAACGTCTCTTTTCATCCCTTCCCAGTAGTAAGTCTGTCTCATGTCTCGATACATCTTATTACCAACGGGATGTATAGTCAGTTTTGAGTGATGACATTCTCTAAGCACTTCATCTCTCAAACCATTCACGTTGGGCACAACTAGTCTTCCATTCTTCCGAAGCCATCCATCTCGATCAAGCCCATACACACTCATATCCTCACCGTCGATGTTCATCTCTAACTTGGAGATGATTTCTAATAGATTAGGATCGTCCCTCTGACTAGAACCAATCCGCTCTATCAAAGTGGGTATGATCGTCAAACTAGCTAGCATGACTGGATCCAATTCGCACTTTGGTCTGAAATCAAACCCCGCGATATACTCCAGTTGCTTCCACTCAAGAAACATTGCCCCTAAGCTGGCATGTCTCCTGCTCAAGGCATCGGCTACCGCATTACCCTTCCCAGGTGTGTATGCGATATCAAAATCATACGAAGCCAAGAACTCTAACCATCTCTGCTGACGGAGATTCAGATCTTTCTGAGAAAAGAGATACTTTAACGGTTTATGATCGGTAAACAACTCAAATCTTTCTCCCAAAAGATAGTGTCTCCACATCTTCAGCGCAAACACAATCGCTGCTAGTTCCAAATCATGGGTAGGATACTTCTTCTCATGCGGCTTTAGCTGTCGACTAGCATAAGCTACAACCCTACCTCCTTGCATCAATACTGCACCCAGTCCGGTACCACAAGCATCCGTGTATACCGTCATCTCTTCATTCCCTTTAGGAATGACTAACACTGGCGCACGCGTCAACTTCTCCTTTAGATTCTTGAAGGCATCCTCACACACTCCGTCCCATACGAAGGACTGATTCTTCTTAGTCAATTGAGTCAACGGTGCTGCTATCTTGGAGAAGTCCTGGATAAACTTACGATAATACCCAGCTAATCCCAAGAAACTTCTTACATCTGTTACATTCTTGGGTGTAGGCCAATCCTGTACCGTAGCCACCTTCGCAGGGTCCACGGCAATACCACTCTCTGAAACAACATGACCCAAGAATCTTACTTCCCTTCTCCAAAAATGACACTTAGAGAATTTCGCTTTCAATTGGTGTTTCCTCAACACCTCCATCACTATCCTCAAGTTCCCCTTGTGTTCCTCCTCTGTCCTTGAGTAAACAAGGATATCATCCACGAACACAAGAACAAACTTATTCAATTGATCTCTGAATACTCGATTCATAAGATCCACAAAATAGGCTGGTGCATTGGTCAACCCAAATGGCATGACCAACCACTCATAAAATCCAGACGGCATCCTAAATGCCGTTTTCGGAACACTCTCATCCGCTACTCGAAGCTGATGAAATCCTGTCGCGAGGTCCAACTGGGAGAACACTCTTGCTCCTTCCAGCTGATCAAACAAATCATCTACCCGCGGTAGAGGATACTTATTCTTCCTCGTCACCTTATTCAACTCGCGATAGTCCACACACAAACGAAGGGAACCATCTGCCTTAGTGGCAAACACAAATGGTGCTCCCCACTCGGAGACACTCCTTCTAATAAATCCCTTCTTCAAAAGATTGCTGACTTGCACCCCGAGCTCTCGCTGCTCCCTTGGTGCCATACGACGAAGTGGCATCACTATAGGTCTGGCATCTTTCACTAAATCAATACGGAACTCAATCTCTCGGTGTGGTGGAAGCCCGGTCACCTCCTCGAAGACGTCCGGATACTGGCCAACCACGGGCACATCTGACAACTCATCCAGCGGGATGTCGAGGGAATTTACAAAACTAGCCATAACCCCATCACTAGGTAGACTACCAAACACTACCCTCCGCTCATCATCCGCCCTCACTGTCACCAAAAAGCCCTCACAGTCTACCACCACCCCGTATCTTTGGAGCCAATCGACTCCCAATATAATGCCATACCCAGTAAAGCCCAAAACAAAGCAATCACAAACAAACATACATTCATGACTCGATAAGACCGAATTCCTGCAAATCATACTAAGGCTAGTCGAACCACCAATCGGGTTCGTCACAACCAATGGTCTATCGACTATCTCGGGTTCCAGTCCCAACCTATCTACCAGGTCACTAGATATGAAGGAACGGGAAGCCCCAGTATCAAACAAAACTCGAACTGGTACATCATAAATAGAAAGCATACCTTGAATAACAACATTCTTTCCTTTCTCCGCCGCAGTTGGGGCATTCGACGAAGAAGGAACAACATCAATAGCATATGCTTTCACAATCTGCTTCTCCTTAAGAGGTTGCAGACACTTATCCTTCTGATGTCCCACTTGACCATAGTTGTAGCACTTCCTTTCCGCTGGCTTGGCCCGACATTCTTTAGCATAATGGCCCTTCTTACCACAGCTGAAGCACTCAACATCCTTCTTGCTCTTTTTCTGGCCACCTTTAGATTGGTCCTGCTTCCTCTTATTCTGAGAATTATTCTTGCCTCCACCGCCTGCTTGCGGCTTTGGCCCTTCTGCAGATGCAGCCTCAGTCTTTGACTTAGGGTAAAGACTCTCCGATCTCAAAGCTTTCCCCACGATCGATTCAAAAGTCTCATCGATGTGGTTGATAAGCCTCTCCCCCAAGTACCCATCCAGGCCAGTAATGAACTTCTCATTCTTCTTTTCAGGAGTATCGATAAGAGATAGTCCATACTTCGACAAAGTGTCGAACTCAGCAATATAGTCAGAAACTGCCCTTCCGTTCTGCTTGAGTTCCAAGAACCTCTTGAACAACACTGACTTCTGGGCAGCTGGAATGAACTTCTCGCTAAAGCGAGCCTTGAACTGAACCCAAGTAACCTAGTCCTCTAGAGTAGCTGTTCTAATGGCATTCCACCAATTCATCGCTCGCCCTTGCAACTGACGAGACGCTAGCCTTCTCTTCATCGCATCCTCAAGACCCAAGTCATCGAAGATACGGTCACAGCTATCCATCCAATCTTGAACATCTATGGCCGACTCCGTTCCATGGAACGGCTTTCCACCGAGATTAGTGTAATCCTTGCACAACTTGGCGAAATCGACCCTAGGCGCCTGCACTACTGGGCCAACACCAACTCCGGGATTGGGAACTGCCCCTTGCACTTCTCTAAGCATGTCTCTCATGAGGTTAGTACACATCGCCCTCATGTCAGCGGCATTCCCTTGGTTGGTCCCTCTACCAGCACCCCTCGTGTCTCGGCTCATCGCCAATCTGAAAAAGGGAAACGATTAACGACCCCATAGTGGTGCTAGTGCAGTGCGACTTCATTCTTATACTACTAATAATATATATATACATAGCTTTTGAAAACCAAAGTAATCACAAATACGCGCTCTCATATACATACTAACTCTCCCTAGTGTCTTTCCCTAGGTTAACTACGCAACCTAGAGCTCTGATACCAAGTGAGACGGCCCGCCCCGCACCAACCGACATTTACTCCAAAAGTGCGCCGTACACATGTCCAGTTAGCACAGAACGGGTCGTCAGAAGGAAAGGGAAGAAGGAAATGAACATACAAAGAACCTATAGAATGTCTCACAGCGCATAGAACAAAATATAATAATAACAAACTTGACATAAAACAGGAGAGCCAGTGCATAAGCTGAAAATCGGAACTAAAAATCATAGCAGCGGAAATCCAAAATACAGCTTATTACAACTTTCAAACTGTCTCAAAGCAAAAGTAAGATAAATGAGGTACACTACTAATGCCCAAGTAGCGACCACCAACGACACATGGAGAATGTGTATATATATCATACGTGGAAGCCTCCTGCCCGCCTCCGAATCAGCTACTCGCGCATCACCAGCTAACCTGTCTCTAGTCTGCTCGTGTGAGCACCCAGAGTAATAAGAGGAGACATAAAACTCTGGGTCAGAAATAAAGTCTGGTATGAGCGATAAGCATCTAAAGTGTACAATAACAGGTAGACTAAAACATACCTGAACCTGGACCTGCAACCAAAGAGTTAGCACTACATACTGTACAACACTCTAAGGTATCATATCAAACAGTGTAAAGATACGGAGGTGGGGGAGGTGTGCATGTCATAGGGATGGCAAACAATCAAACATAGCATCCATCCTCACATCTCTCACTCAGTGCGTAAAGCATACGATATTCACCACTTCGATCACCCAACATACCTCGCTACGATCACTCTGCCCCATGAAGTCATAAATGGCTTCACTGCACTGATAACGTAGCCACTAATCCTTTGCTATGTCCACTTTGCCCCATGGAGTCACAAGAACCCCACTGCACTGGCTCATAGCCTCACTAATCCTTACTATGTCCACTCTGCCCCATGGAGTCACAATGACCCCACTGCACTGGCTCATAGTCTTACTACGCATCACCTTGCCCCTCGGGTCATAATGACCCTACTGCACTGATAACGTAGTCTTGCTACCATCACTTTGCCCCTCAGGTCATAATGACCCTACTGCACTGATAAGTAGCCCATCATTCATTCTTAATGGTGAATCGAAGTTATGAACGTCGACAACTCCTTAGCACACGTCCCGCAGCAAAGCCCAACTATGAAGTGAACTCATTGGTTCCCAACTGGATTCTGAGCTCTAACTTCCATTTGGACTACCTTTGCATCTCGGGTTATTGGTCATCACCAGATCGGATCGGGTCGTCGTCTTCAGATCGGATCGGTTCGGAGTCCCATTTCCTCGTCACCACGGTTCGGATCGGGTTCCCTCATTCGGATCGGGTCACGCCATCAACTCGTGGTCCTCCAGCTCCATCGGATCGGTTCGAGTACTCCTCAACGGATCGGGTCGGGGTCTCCAAGTCAATCGCCACGGATCGGTTCGTGACAAGCTCCTTCGGATCGGGTCGTGGTCCTTCAAGCGGTTCGGGTCGGAAAGCACTTCTCCAGGTCGACGGATCGTGCTCACCCTTCATGGGCGGATCGGGTTGGGGTTGCTGGCGCGGTTCGGACTCATACTCTTCTTCCCATCGGATCGTGTCCTCGATTTGGATCGTGGCTTGTGCCCACGATCGGTTCGGGTCGGGTAAAGGGGGTCTGATCCGATCCTGCCTGCAATTTCCTGCAGTTCTTCCAGCGAGCAGTTTACGCCATTCGACGGCGTTTTCGACCATTCTAACTATTGAAATCAATCACAAAGCATTTCATACAGTCATAGCAACATGCATAATCAACCACAAACATCAAAACATCAATATGATAGGTTAAAATGGATCAAACAAACCCAAAACCCCATATTTCCCCCTAAGCATATTTAGGTGAAACTAATGATAGGATTAGCAAAACTTAACCAAATTAACCCAAATTCATATCAGAGGTCTAAAACATCATTTAGGAATTTATGAATATTTTTCCCGAATTTTATCATGCTTAAATTCGCTAATTAGCACTAATTACCCTTAACTAACCATAATTAGTGTAAATCTATGCAAATCACTCACCTTAGCCACAAAATAAACTAAGATCCGAAATAAATCTCTGGTTTGATGTGAATCTCTATGCTAAACAGCAGCTCCAATGTTGATTTGGTGTAGATCTTCCTTGATTAGGGGTTGCTAAGCCAAATCCTTGACCAAAAGGTGATTTGGAGGTGATTTAGAGGTTGGAGGCCATTTTAGGGTTCCTTGGTGATAAGTGGAGGCTAGAAAACTGAAATGGAATGATCCCCTATCTCATTTCAGCCTCCCCATAACCCTAATCCCGAAATGGGTTATGGGCCTACTCACTAATCACCCGATTTGGCCCGGTTAAGCAGTTTTTCACCCTCCAAACCTTATTTCAGCCATATCTCCCAAAGGGTAAGTCCGTTTGGCTATTATGACCACTCTACGGAAAGGTAAACCATCAAACGAATCTAATGGAAGTGGTTTCAGGTCAAAATTCCTTTTCAATCAAAAGTTATGGCCAAAACAGTACCAACTAGGGGCAAAATGGTCATTTAAAAATCGACAAAAATCATGAACATGGGAAATGACTCTAATAGATGTTTCCCAAAGTTACATGACCATACAACTTCATACGGGAAAGAAATAAATATTCTACAATTCTATGATGTGTAGAATACGGGTCGTTACACTTGTCCTTGAGACAAGAGGAAATTATAACATAGGTCATAATAAATGGAAAGGAGACTTATCAGCGAACCTTAGTTAGGAGAACTAAGTTAATATGTAAAAAATGATAATTTGTAGTGAAAATGTAAGATGGAATTGTGATTAAATAGGAAAGAGTGAGGCAAACTTATGAAATGAAATAAGTTATACTTAGTCATAAATGATAATTGATATGTTAGACATAAAACATGTAAATAGAGATATACTTGATTACATATTAATAAGAACATGTTATTGTAACCTTGATCAAAAAAGAATATAAGGGATTGTGGATTACAGACCTTGGATCACAATCTAGAGAATAAGATGTTGTGGGCTTATTAATATAACTTAAATGGGTTAAGTTATATGATTGAAATTAATAAGCGAGCGAGGCTAATTCCTTAGAGATGTAAGGGGCTAGAAAGAACTTGGTAACCTGAATAAAAAGTTAAGGTGATAACCAAGTCAAATGGAAACCGGATGAGGTAAAGAAAGCGCATAAAAGAATGTTAGACATAGAGTCTAATAACATATTAAAGTAATGCGCTTGGACCAGTCCACACGTTTGAGGGTGAATAACCCTACGGGGTAGATCATCGTAATGTCATAAGGAACGAGGGGAGCGCTCGTTCATTTGATTATTCTATCGATTCCGAAGGACTGGAAGTGGAAGCAAGCGGCTTCCTGAGGTACGTAAGGTGTTCCTTGTAGTCCTCTGTGTAGTGTCAGATGTTTAGGCTGTGCTCTCAGAGGTTGGGTTTGCGCGTAACTACCAGGTGGGTGGGCCTTGATTGCAAAAGTAGCTTTGCCTTCAGAATGTTGTGATGAGGTGACACTAGGGTGATTTGGCAGTCGCCTCAATGTGGAGGCAGAGGGTCACGACCAACAAGGATAGTAGATCATTGGATGCCCGTCATCTGCAGCCAGTGGGATGCGAAAAGACTAGAACTAAACCCAATAGACCATTCACCTTTCACTATCGAGGTACGGTGGTTGAAGGGCGACGCTAACTGGATGTTTAGATTGTTTGTTGTTAGGGGCAAGTCGCTTAGCTCTTGTAGTCTTTACTAGTTGAGGGACGGGCCGAGGTGGGGCCATAGCCACCGTGAAAAACAGACTCTAGGAATATGTGTATTTGAGGCTCTTAAAGGAGGTCCTGTACAACTTTTCCCGACCGAGTTCTGTGTTTCTTGTATCACCCTGCCATGGAACTATTGCACATTAAAGGACATGCGGTTAAGGCATCGAGCTAAAATTGACGATACGTACATTGGAAAGTCTAGATACATGCATGTCTGGTCTAGGTGGTGTATCATAGACATGAGGGCATTACTCTAGTGTGTAATCGGATTCGATCGAAGGTGGCAGTCCGTATGCTTACGTAGCATCGAATTGACAGATATATGCAGAACGTAACATTGTTATATAGAGATCCGTATGTCACTCCGGCGTAGGATGAGGGACTTTGTATACTTTGGGGGTATTACGTTGGAGACCGTGCGAGTGGGGTACCATGGGGTGTAACTTAATATTGGGGGTAGCTACATATATATTGTATTAGGTTAATCCACTAGGAAGTAAATGGGTACGACGTGTGTGTAAGCCTTGAGTGTTGTTAACCCAAGTAACCTAATAAATAGGAAAATGTGATTGAATGGTGTGTGTAGGATTATTCAAGGTGTATAGTTTAAATCAAGTCACCAGAACTTTTGTTCTGACCCCCTCATCACATACTCGCTGGTTAGATTTGTGGCAGAGGCATGATAGCTTTGGATATTGGTTAGGCAGTATTATTACTACGGTAAGGCTATATTTTGATTACATTATATTTTATCCATTCCGCTGTGAGATATTTTCTGAGCTCTGACATATTTTTCCTCTGTCTTTTTTGCAAGATACCAGAGCAAACCAACACGAGTTTCCATAGATTAGAATTTTGAAAAAAAAGCCGGTCTGTCAGAATTCAGGTTGCTACAGTTAGCATATATAATAATGATATATGTATAAATACACATTATTATATGATAATAAGCACAGGTGTATCCTACATCAGAGTACCAGGAATGTCCGAGTATCTAAATTGATAATATCCACATCATGTAACGCCCCTAAGGTGACAAATGATCAAGCAAACATAACATCCACCCTCACATTCACTCACTCAGTATGTTGGATATATGATAACCCCTGGTTTCCATGATACATGAATCCATTCCTCTTAGTTGGCCGGAACCTAGTTTGTACCAACATATACACCCCAAGGTAAGGAACTCTCTTGATCAAGGTAAATGCGAACCCAATGTGGTACCAATGGAAATCACACCCACTACCCATTCTTCTCGAGTAGTCGTTAAAACCGTGCATATTGGTAATCTTTTTGCACGCATTTTTCGCATTTGAATCCATCACTAGACTATCCATAACAATTAAATCCAAAGTCGTCAGAAAATGGGAACTATCCTTGACGGTTATTGTATATTATAGGATATCATCCTGTGTCTCCCATCTATATCTTTTGGAAAGTCACATCAACACGACTTAATGTTGTCTTTTTAGCATCTTGGAGAAATCTATCCATCTTAGGAGCCTTGCTCCCCATCTTGGAGTCATCGTCGTCAAATGAAGAGTCAGTAGAAGAATTACATCCTCGCCTAAAGCCAAAGCCACTGACCAAAGATCTAACTTGTCAAAATTGCTATCGAGCGAACTATCACATCCTGCTCCTAGAATTTTTTCCATTGTCCATGTCAAATTCATCCAAAATGGCAATTAACAGCATTAATCAATATCGACCACTTCATAGTAATTAGTAACGACTATTAGATAACTATTTTAACTAAAATTGGTCAAATACACATCCCTAGAAAACTTACAGCATTCGTTGTGAAATCCTAATTACCAAGTCCATCCTTCGTCTTCTGATCGTTCATCAAGCTCTAGTTTTGCTCCGTATTCAGAATCCGTCGTTGAGCTCCAATACTGCTCTGTCATCAAAACCATCCAAGCGTTATGAAGCTCCATCATGAGTTTATCTCATCCACTCAAGTCTATTATCCTTGTGCAATCAATCAATATTCACCGACATGTGCATCATATCGGTATGCACCCCTAAACTCTAGGGAACCAAATATTTCCTAATACAAGATTGCCTATAAAAGTTGTTTTAATCAAAACTAAGCAAACAATTCAACTATGCAATCAATTGTCATACAAATCCCTAAACTAGCACAAAAAACATCCATAATAACAACAATAAATAAAATAGAACTTATCTATAGCAATCATGCTGAAATAGTGTCCAAATAACCAATGTCTAACGATAAAATCAATTAGCGCGTAATAACACGTAAATAGAGCATAATAGTGCGCAATAAGGAAAAAATATGACAAATAGGTTAAATCTTCTTAAATAATTATTTTATCATTTTATTAATTATTAACTAGGTTCAACTATCCTAAATATTATGATTTTAAATTAGAAATCCCTTAGAACGTCAATTTTATACTATACGAACAATTACAGTTTAGTGAGGGATAATATCATTCACTTTTGCCAAATCAGTGCAAACTAGCTCTGAAGCATAGAGCTTGTCAGTACGAGTCCATGGGAACAAACGACGCCCAATTCCGACTGCGTGCACAAAAGTTATAGATGTTATAAGTTTGCGGATTAAAATAACAATTAAAAAACTAAATCAATAATTAAACCACGAATCACCTTCTCAATCCTCCACCTCCAAATCAAATGCATATCCCATGACATATAAAACCAAAACCCACAACCTTTAATCCAAGATTCCAAACTCATTTCTCGATGAAGTAAAAATCTGTCAGTTGAATTGAACTCTCCTTCAAAAAAGCTACAAACCCATCTCCATGTCACTGAACTCGCACTCCATAGCCCGACGCGACCTGGTACAGCCACCACACAAGCATCGCCTTTCTTGATTTTTCTCCTTTCATCCATTCATACCCGTAATTGCTGAGGGGATGATATATTCCATGAAAAATACAGTCTCAATTTTGTGAATCGTTGCTCCAATCTCCGACAATCTCAGATCCAAGCTACTGCCCCTAAGAGTGATGTGTCGGAAATCACTGCCAAACTCAAAATTTAGACATGCATTTGTGGACATTTGCCTCACGATTCCAAGGAACCTGGATTTGTATTTTTTCAAAAGAGATATTGATTTTTAAATGAAGAAGTAAGGAGGAGGCCATGGGTTTTATTTTCTGAATGGAAAATTGAATAAAGAGGAGAGTATGGACCGGTCTAGCTTATTACTTTAGCTTTTGGGCCTAAGTTATTATTTTATTAATTTATTCACAAACGGGCCCAAAAGCTCGCAAATTAGAATCGACATGTGCTGCCTGTTGTCATCTATGTAAAAACGTCTTTTGAAAACAATGAGATTAATCTTGAGACCAAAGTAGATGGTATATGGAAGATAGCCTTCAAAACTACTACTATACAATATCAGTTTCTTATAGAAGTTAACATACGTTTTATTTAAGCACGGCCAAATGTTTTTTCAAATCGGTACGGAAGTTGACGGCATGCAACAACTAGCTACAACGATTCCCGAAATATAAGTTTCACCATAATCGGACACTGTTCTTCTAAATCAACAATTTACGCATATACCGAGATCGATATGAACACTAATTGATCCAAACTCCAAACATAGCGATCCAAGTACTCATTTTCCATGCAATGAACAACCCAAACTCAGTGGAACTAGTCCCATGATCTGATTTAATCATTTGTGAAAAATCCTATTTTGGAACTGTGACACCCCACGTCCGTTAATGTCACTCTTTACCAGAATGCATTAAGTTTCGTGAAGAATCATAGGTAAACAGAAACGTTGCAAGACAGATATAAAATAGCAGCAGAATTTAAAACTTTATTTAAGCAGAAAACATCGTGGTTCAAAACAAAGCTACATCATAGTCTGAAATGCATAAAGCCTAGTACATCAATTTAAAACTTTTGTCTTGTACTAAAATAATCAAAGTACAATAAACATGAAAAGAGCATAATCCCCAAAACATAGCCATAGTAGAGAAGATACGAAATCAGGTAGTACATCTATGCAGCTCCAAGCAGAATGAAAGAAGAATCTTGATCAAGCCTGAGGATTCCCAACCTGAGAACGTGTGGGAAGGAACGGAAGAGAAATAAGAGGAAAAAAAATAGGCCAGACATAAGTCTGGTGAATCCAGTTACTTTTAGCATATAAATAAGTAAAAGCATCATGACAGGCATATGAGCTGGATAAGAGAGGTACAACATATAAGGCAGGTATGACAAGGTAATCATGATAGACAAAGTAAAATAAGTAGCGCTTCCCTAACACTTTTCTTTCTCTACACCAATACTAGTATAACCAGAACAAGATGGTCCCAATAATTACAAGTTGGTAGACTTAGGTGTACTTCTAGTGAGAGGTTTTACCCCATACAATAACAAATAGTCCAACAGAACTGATGGGTGTTACCCCCAACGATAATAATAGGCTCCTAAACAGGCAAGACTAGATGTACCCTAAATACTTCCCCAGTCGATTGGCTCCCTAACCCATAGATACCCGTGCTGGCCCCATAGTAGGATGTATGACTTCCTAAAGTGGCATCCCCTTTATTTCCATGATGCACAACAATATCTACTGATGTCACAACGTCTTATCTTCCCGAGCAGTCAGACACATGCACGCACATGAGCCCGATGGAACATGCCATCAGACACCTTATAACCAGCTCAATATGCGTGCCCTGACCCCGACCTAGTTGGGGTCTCCGTTTGATACTAGTATAGGTAACTAACTGATACGGGTCCCACACACAAGATGATACAAGCTTCCCCGCTACTAGTATTTCAATAGGTTATGCCCACTAGTTTAACAAGATCACATAATCCCAATTGGTTAAGTTTGTCGGGTTGATATGTATAACTCGTCCCCATATATTTAACAAGATTAACTTAACCCTCCCACTGATTCAAGCAAATCTACTTAACCCCCACTCAAGTTAATAGGTTCATGCAATCCTTATGGATTTAACCAGGTTAAGTATTAAAAGTTCATTACCATATTTTCATTTATCGTTATAATGCGCTAGACTTCCCACATTAAGTCTACCACTTGTGGATGCTGGATATGTCGGTTGGGTCCGAGCAGACTTCTTCCACAAGTCGGACTTAACCTCGTTCCTTGGCACCGTCACTTGTTTATGCACTTAGACACCTCACATTATATTTACCACTTGTGGATGCTGGATATGCCGGGCGATTACGGGCAGGCTTCTACCACAAGTGTAATCTAACCTCGTGTCTATGCACGATAACAATTTCTAGTTACTGTTAATAATGGCATATTAATTCTTTAACAATTATTCCTATTTCATTATAGGTTTTCATGCCTCTTTCCCAAGTCATAATCATCATGTACCATATGCCCCAAATTAATATCTTCAATCACAGTTTGATTTATGCCCTAAATCCATATTCATGTTTTCAGTTCAAATTATGCCCAAATTTCCCAATACAAGTTATACCCCAATTTTAATGTTTCCCCACGTTCCCAATTTCACGCATTCGCATATTCAGTGGTATGCCTAGGCTCGAAGGTAACCTGACTATAAAATAAAAAGGGAAAAGAAGAAGGGAAGAGAACATAAATAAGCATAATAATAAGATAGACATATGATGGTAGAAATAGGCATAGAACTCAATAAATATATAGTGACAAAATTGGGCATAATGACAAGATAGGCTTATAAGAACAGATCTGATGAACATGTGATAATAGAACTAATTAGGCATAATTTTAGATCCAAATTCATACATATATATATGTCAAGATCACATTTTAGGTGTTTATATCTAAAAGAAACATAAAATCACGTGATTGGATCTAAAGAATAGGGAATAAAATATAGATGACATAGCACAGATCTCTGAATTTGTCTAACTCTTGTTGCTGAAGAAGAATAGGCTAGATCAAACTAAGTTGGGGTAGCACCTCGTTGTCGCCATTTTTTTTGGATGAATAAAACAACAAGAACGAGGTCTTGTTTTTAGCCATCAGCAAATGAATCTTGGCCAGAAATCATTCCAAGTTCGGAGGTAGGGATCTGCCCAAATCCGTATGGTGGTCGACCTCCCTTAATGTGTCGATCCAGGGGTCGACACCCCCTTGATGGGGTCGACCCATGGGTCGACACCCATTGGGATCGGGGTCGACGCCTAATGGGCCGAACACCCACTCTGTCCCACGCCTTCTGATTTTGATTTTATTTGAATTCTGGATTTATTTTGTTTATATATAAGCAGCTTATATATTTATAAACTTCAAACCTTAATATCTTCTTCATACTATGTCCATTTTACGCAAACCAGGTATCTATTTTGACCAGAATTCCGAGACGAACGCAATGATGCAGTCCATTTCACTTAATTCTGAATATCTATTTAAGTATTCCTTAATTTATCGTTAATAGTGTGTTTTTAAAATATGGGGTGTTACATTCTCCCCTACTTAAAGTATTTCGTCCCTGAAATCTCCAAGTAAAGAAGAATGTATATCCTAACATCCATCATCCATCTACAAATTCACCAATCATAGGCATCCATTATCCTTAAAAGATTTCCAATGCTTATATGAACACATGGAAAGGTGTATTTATATGTCCCTTTGCTAATGCGAAAGATCAGGCAGTCTACTGATTCAGTCGACCTCCTAAATGCAATTCATATTCGTGCCATGAGTCCAACATGTATGCAAATAATCCTAACATATCATGTAAATTCTATATGCATGCACAATCATCCATCCAAATGCAACATCCATATGACGATTCACCCATTTTCATCCACAAAAAGAAAAAAATGCACACGCATCAATATGCAGTACGAGAGTGATTTGAGCCGATCTAGTGCCTAATGTGTGTGTATATGCATCCACGAGAAACCACTAGCAAACACTTGCATCCACCAAACATAACATTTTTTGAACACATGTTTACATCCATTGGTTTTCTACTTAAAGGTCAGAGATTTGATCGATATGATATACTCATACGATAAATACAAGTATAACGAAAGCTGGGAAAAAGAAGTTAAGAACGTGCTCTTAAAAAGGAAAGGATATAAAGCCCGAATCCTATCTTTAGTCTCCCAAGTTTCATTCTAGCGGTCCTCTCCCTATTGTACTTTTACTAACTTAACCTCCTTGTTGCATAGTTTCTTAACCTCCGATTCAATTATGCAGGTAGGTACTCATCTAATCATTGCCTACCTTTCTACCTCTACCTCCTCAAGTAAGCTCGACTATACGACTTCTGCAGTATCATGCAAGTGCTTCCTTAAATGAGAAACGTGGAAAACATCATGAACACTGGCCAGTCTCTCTGGTAGCCCCACCCTATAGGCCATCTGACCTATCCTTTCCACGATGGGGGATAGTCCTACAAACCTCAGTGCCAATTTCTGTGCTGATCCAAAATGAATCACATTCCTCAAAGGTGATACTTAGATGAAAACCATGTCTCCCACCTCAAACTCATTATCAGTCCTTCTTTTATCTATGTAGGATTTCTGCAGGTCTTGAGCTGTCTTCATGCGTTTGTGGATGAGATCAACTTTTTCTGGAGTTTCTCTAATCATCTCAGGTCCAAGTATAAGTCAATCTGTGGATCCCACAAACAAGTCGGCGATCTATAAGGTCGCTTGAATAATGCCTCGAAGGGTACCATGCCAATACTATCCTGAAAACTGATGTTGTAGGCGAACTCTACAATTGGAAGATGCTCCTCCAAAGTCTCTCCAAAGTCAAGGATACACAACCTCAAAAGATCCTCTAGAACTCTGTTCACCCTCCCTGTTCGTCCAACAGTCTGAGGATGATATGCAGTGCTCAAACATAACTGTGTACCAAGTGCCTCTTGTAGACTCTTCCAGAACTAACTAGTGAATATCGGATCTTGTCGCTCACTATGCCGGAAGGTACTCCATGTAGACGAACTACCTCACAAAGATAAACCGATGCCAACCATGTCGCCGTTCTCTTACTCTTAAGCGGAATGAAATGAGCGCTCTTAGTAAGCTTGTCAACTATAACCCAAACACTGGTATTACCTTTTCTTGATCTAGGCAAACCATCAATGAAATCCATAAAAATGGCCTCCCACTTCCACTGTGGGACCTCCAAAGGATGAAGTGAACCACTGGGCTTCTTATGCTTAGCTTTTACTTGTTGGAAAATCAAACATCGAGAGATGAACTCTGATATATCATTCTTCATCCCAGCCCAAAAGAAAATCCTCTTCATATTTCTATACATCTTATCATTGCCTGGATTTATAGTCATCTTGGAATGATTGGCATCCTCAAGGACTGTCTTCAACAGACTCCCAACTCGGGGAACACAAAGCCTTCCATTTCATCGCAACCACCCTCTATCATCTGTGGAATATCTACTAAGGTGACTAGAAGTCTCCCCACTACTGAGTCTATCCAAGATGTCTGAAATCTATGGATCATCTCGCTGTGAAGTTCCTATCTGATCCAAAAGAGTAGGTCGCACCTCTAATGATGCCAATAAACTAGTGTAAACTCGGTGGAGGGTTTAAAATCAAAAGTCGATATAAACTCCAAGCTTCTCCTCTCCACAAACAGAGGACTATACGTCATCCGCCACCTGCTCAGTGCGTCTGCCACCACATTACCCTTGCCAGGGGTATAAGAAATCTCAAAGTCATAGGAGGCTAGGAACTCTATCCATCCTTGTTGCCTCAAATTGAGATCCTTCTACGAGAACAAGTACTTAAGAGATTTATGATCGGTGTACAATTCAAACTTCTCTCCAAGTAGATGATGGCACCAAGTCTTAAGCGCGAATACTATGGCCGCTAACTCTAAGTCATGGGTAGGGTAGTTCTTCACATGAACTCTTAGCTGTCAACCTCCATAACATACTACCCTTCCCTCTTGCATCAGAACTGCACCAAGCCCTGTACCACCTGCATCAGTGTATACAATGAATACCATGTTCCCATCTGGCAAAGTTAAGACTGGGGAAGTTGTCAAAGCCCACTTCAATCGCTAAAAAGCATCTTCACAGTCTATATCCCAAAAAAATGTCAGATTCTTCTTCGTCAGCCTGGTGAGTGGGGCTGATATCTTTGCGAAGTCCTTAATGAACTTCCTATAATATCCCGCTAAACCAAGAAAACTCCTCACCTCTGTTGCATTCTTTAGAATCTGCCAATCTCGAATTGTAACTGCATTCGTGGGATCTATAGCTATCCCATATTTAGAGACCACATACCATACAAATCTCACTTCCTTTCTCCAAAATTGGCATTTGGAGAATTTCGCCTTAAGGTTATGTGCACAGAGAGTCTTCAAATGTAGGGCATGCTCTTCCTCGTTCTTCGAGAAGATCAAGATATCATCAACGAAGACTGCAACAAACCTATTTAGAAAATCCCGAAATACCCTACTCATCAGTTCAACAAAATAGGCAGATGCATTCGTCAACCCAAAAGGCATCACGAGCTAATCAAAGAAACCATCTGGAGCTCTAAAAGCAGTCTTGTCTATACTATCCTCGGCCACCCTCAACTGATGAAACCCCATGGCCAAGTCTAACTGGGAGAAAACAGATGCACCAACAAGCTGGTTAAACAGATCATCTATCCTCAGAACTAGGTGCCTATTTTTCTTAGTGAGCTTATTCAACTCCGTGTAATCCACACATAAGAGAAGCAAACCATCCGCCTTAGTGGCGAATACTACTGGAACACCCCATTCAGATATGCTTCGCCTAATAAATACTTTCTCAAGTAGCTCCCCTACTTTCTTGCTGAGCTCCATCCTTTCCCTATGAGCCATATGGCGCACAGGCAATGCAACTGGCTTTGCATTGTCCACCAAGTATATACGAAAATCAATGTCGCGCCTCGGAGGCAAACCCCAAACCTCATCAAAACATCAGGATACTCACAGACTACTAGTACAGATCCCAGATCACTGATAGATGCATCACGTGACTCTAGGAAACTAAGCATGATAGACCCTTTCGTGTCACAAGAAATCTCGAGGGTCCTCCCATGGCAAGTCAAAAGTCTAATGAGCCTCCTCTCTAATCCATAATGGCATCATATATGGCTAGCCAATCCATCCTAGAATCAAACCATAGCCTATGAAACCAAGCACATATGGATCGCATTCAAACTTGATGCCCAACACAGATATTCTCAAACCCCGATAAATCATAGACAGATGAGTTGTACCCCCAATTGGGCTTGAGACAACAACAGGATCCAAAACCATAATAGTACTAAGGTGCAGAGACTCAACCACAGAATTAGATTCAAAAGAATGTGAAGAACCCGAATCAAAAAGAGTTCTAACAGGATGACTGGAAAGAGAAATCAGACCTTCAACGGAAACTTTCCTACCTATGTCTGGCACACTGGTCATGAGAGCATGCACCTGCCCTCTTGAAGATCCCGGCCTTTGACCTTGTCCTTACTTCTTCGGGCACTCTGTAGAAAAGTGTTCGATGGCCTCTCTACAATTGAAACAAGTATTTTTCCTCCCTTTGCAGTCTTTGACCAAATGACCCTCACGTCTGCAATTATGATATTTCCTTTTATCTTTGTCCTTGTTGTTCTTTCCGCCCTTCCTTTGTTGTTTTTTATCCTTTCTTTGTCCACACTTTCTTATTTTGTGTTTCGTCAACCTTAGCCTCTTTCTTTTCACCTTTATCTTCTTCATGCATCACTGCCATATCAATGAGCTTTCTCGAAAGTTTCCCGCATTGGAATATGAGACAAAGCCAACCCATGGAAGGGTTCATTCAACCAACCCATGGAAGGGTTCATTCAATCCCCTAGAGAACCTCAAAGCCTTCTGGTGTTGGGTATTCACTAGATCCAACCTAAACCTCGCAATTGATTGAGTTTATTAACGTACTCTTTCATAGACATGTTTCCTTGCTTAAGAGCCAAAAACCTTTCCATTTGCATACTTTCCTCGACTCGAGAATGAAATTACATTTTGAATCTCTAAAGAAAATCATCCCCAGTCTCCACTGGATAACCTGCTTGCATCACTTTCCACCAGAACGAGGCCTCATCTTTCAGCTGCCAAACGACGAACTGAATCTTCTTACGATCGTTAACCTAAAAATCCCAAACAAATCCTCCGTCTCCTTGAGCCAATTCCTTGCTTCTACAAAAGTCTTTGTCCCTCGAATGGCTTTCCGCCTGTAGTGAAGAATTCCTTACATATCTTAGAGAAATTATCTGCTCGTGGAGGGGGAGGAAGGGGAACAACGGCCGCAGCTGAGGGAGGGGCATCTTCTTGGCCTTCGGCGGGTGCCATAGTCTCCAGATACCTACGAAACCAAGCAAGTATTTGAATGCCCTTCGGAATATTAAGTTCCCCGGACATATTGAAAACAAAAATGAAAAGGGATTCAAACAGAGAATCGAATGCTATTTCCTATGGCTTTGGGGAATATGTTTTTCAAAACCGACTTTTCCTTCGAATATGCTTTCTTTTAAAACCTTTTTGAAAACAATTTTCAAAATCTTTTATCCGATCTGGTAAACTTCATCTCTTATACCAAAGTGACACCCCATGTCCGTTAATATCACTCTTTATCAGAATGCATTAAGTTCCATGAAGCGTTATAGGTAAATAAAAGCAAAAAAATTACCAGACAGATATAAAATAGAAACAGAATTTAAAACTTTATTTAAGCAGACAACATCGTGGTTTAAAACATAGTTACATCATAAGTTTGAAATGCATAAAGCCCAGTACATCAATTTAAAACTTCTGTCTTATACTAAAATCATCAGAGTACAATAAACACGAAAAGAGCATAATCCCCAAAACACAGCCATAGTAGAGAAGATACGAAATTAAGTAGTACATCTAAGCAGCCCCAAGTAGAATGAAATAAGAATCTTGATCAAGCCTGAGTATTCTGACACTGAGAACCTAGGGTGAGGAAAGGAAGAGAAAGAAGAGGAAACAAAATAGGCAGACATAATGCTGGCGAGTCCGGTTACTTTTAGCATATAAATAAGTAAAAGCATCATGACAGGCATATATAATGGATAAGAGAGATATAACATATAAGGAAGGTATGGCAAGGTAAACAAGATAGGGAAAATAAAATAAGTAGCGCTTTCCTAACATTTTTCTTCCTCTGCACCAATACTAGTATAACTAGAAACAGGATGATCCCAATAATTACCAGTTGGTAGACTTAGATGTACCTCTAGTGAGAAGTTTTACCCCATACAATAACAGGTAGCCCAACAGAACAGGCGGTTGTTACTCCCAACGAAAATAACGGACTCCTAAACAGGCGAGACTATATGTAACCTAATTACCACCCCAATCGATTGGCTCTCTAACCCGTAGATACCCTTGCTGGCCCCATAGTAGGATTTATCACTTCTTAAAGTAGCAACCCCGTTATTTCCAAGATATGCAGCTATATCTATTGATGTCACAAAGTCTTATCTTCCCGAGCAGGGGGAACAATGCATGCACATGAGCCCGACGGAACACGCCGTCATACACCTTTCTCCTAAGTGACCTCTTATAACCAGCTCAGTAAGCGTGTCCTGACAACAACCTAGTTCGGGGTTCTTCGTTTGATATCGATATAGGTTACTGACAGATACGGATCCCATACACAAGATGATACAAGCTTCCCGTGGGCTTACATTCCGGCTACTAGGATTTCAACAAGTTATGCCCACTAGTTTAACAAGATCGCATAACTCCAACTGGTTAAGTTTGTCTGGTTCATATGTATAATCCGTCCCCACATATTTAACAAGATTAACATAAACCTGTCACTGATTCAAGCAAATCTACTTAACACCTACTCAAGTTAACAAGTTCATGCAATCCTTATGGATTCAACCAGGTTAAGTATTACAAGTTCATTACCATACATTCATTTATGGTTCTAATGTGCTAGACCTCCCACATTAAGTCTACCAGTTGTAGATGCTGGATATGCCGGTTAGGTTCAGGTAGACTTCTTCCACATTTCAGACTTAACCTCGTGTCATAGCATTGTCACGTGTTTATGCCCTTAGACCCCTCACATTAGAATTACCACTTGTGGATGCTGGATATGCCAGGTGGTTCCGGGTAGGCTTCTACCACAAGTATAATCTAACCTCGTGTCTAAGCACGGTAAAAATTTCTAATTACTGTAAATCTTGGTATATTCATTCTTTAACAATTATTCCTATTTCATTATAGGTTTTCATGCCCCTTTCCCAAGTCATGTTCATCATGTACCATATACCGCAAATTAAGATCTTTAATCACAATTTGGTTTCTGCCCCCAAATTCGTATTCATGTTTTCAGTTCAAGTTATGCCTAAATATCCCAATACAAGTTATGCCCCAATTTTAACATTTCCCCTCGTTTCCTAATTCACGCGTTCACATATTTCAGCGGTATACCTAGGCTAGAAGGTAACTTGGCTATAAAATAAAAAGGGAGAGAAGGGAAGAGAACATAAATAAGAATAGTAACAAGATAGACATATGATGGTAGAAATAGCCATAGAAACTGAATAAGCATATAGTGACAGAATTGGGCATAATGACAAGATATGCATATAAGAACAGATCTGAAGAACATGTGATAATAGAACTTATTAGGCATAGTTTTAGATCCAAATTCAAAAACATGTCAAGATCACATTTTAGGTGTTTATATCTAAAAGAAACATAAACTCACTATGATTGGATCATAAGAACAGGGAATAGAGTGTAGATGATGTACCACAGATCTCTAAATTTGTCTAATTATGGTTGTTGAAGAAGAATATGCTAGATCAAACTAAGTTGGGGCAGCACCTCGTTGTCGCCAATGTTTTTGGATGAATAAAACAATGGGCATGAGGTCTTATTTATTGCCATCAACCAATGAATCTAGTCCAGAAATCAATCCAAGTTCGGAGGCAGGGATCTGCCTAGATCCGTATGGGGGTCGACCCCCCTTAGTGCATCGACCCAGGGGTCGATACAGGGGTCGAAACTCGCTTGATGGGGTCGACCCATGGGTCGACACCCATGGGGACCGGCGTCCACTCCTAATGGGCCGAACTCTCGCTTTGTCCCGCGCCTTCTGATTCTGAATTAATTTGAATTATGGATTTATTTTGCTTGTATATAAGCAGCTTATATGTTTACAAACTTCAAATTTTTAAATCTTCTTCATACGATATCCTTTTTACGCAAACCAGGTGTCTATTTTGACCAGAATTCCGAGACAAACGCAATGGTGTAGTCCATTTCACTTAATTCCAAATATTTATTTAAGTATTCCTTAATTTATCGTTAATAGTGTGTTTATAAATTATGAGGTGTTACAGGAACCGTTAAATGGCCAATTAACGATCAATATTTAGATAAAATATTTAAATATCCAATCGTTAAAATATGGTTCATTACATTCTTCCCCATAAATGGTTTTTGTCCCCGAACTTCTCGAGGACAAAACAAGATAAACCGACACTCTTGAATAAGTGACAACACAAGGAAAATCGTCACTTAACGCTCTCAACAACAACCTTCGAAAGCGATCATTACAATGGAAACAAACTTGGAATTTCGCATGGTGCCAACATTCCCATTTCTGAGTACAACCACAATCAAAATTGGGATCGATACAGCCAAGTAAAACACCTAAATTATACACTTATATTTCAAAAAGGTAGACGACGGAAAATAAAATTAACAACTTACTATTCGGAAGACAATTCAACTAGCATCGCATATTGAACTTCATTCCAAAAATGGAAAATTCATAGAAAATTTTGGCAGCAACTTCTTTGTATGGCTTGATCTGGAATAACCACAAATCACCATGATAGGCTCATCCCAAAAAAAGAAAATGAAAGCCCAAAAGTGACTTCCCATATCAGAGCATAGAATCATCAAAAATGCACTAATGAAAAAAAAACAAATCTACAACTACAACATGCCTCGTTTTATGCAAGCTGAGCATTTAGATGCTAATATCAGCGAATTAGGTTCCAAAGAAGTCAAATCTTACTTCCATGTACCTTAGCATATACTCAATAATGAGGATTAGACGCAACAGTAAAAATAGCAACAATGGAAATAAACATGTTGTAATAACCATGAATTTTGACAGACCCGATTTTTTTTAAAAATAAAAATTTATCGAAGCTCGAGTTGGTTTGTTTGGTATCCTGTAGAAATTTAAAGATAAATATATTAGATCTCATAATAGAAATATCACAGCGGAAGGGAATAAAATATAATAGTAGGTAAATACTTACCAGTATAGTCACACCGGCTAATAAGTGTCTCTAAACTGCAGAATCTCAACTCCCCGTATAACCTACAGATTTGTAATGAGGAGGGGGTCATAAAAAATGTTCCGGTGAATGGAAAAATTATAATTTCTACAAATAATACTACATATATCGTTCTATCAATGCTTTATATCTATATATACATTTTGCATCATCCACAAAGGTAGGGTTCATGTCAACCAGCATGTACTTCCCAAAGTTCTTGGGTTTTTGCTTGAATAAGGAAGTCTAAGCTGGTTGACTAGCATCAAGCGGTGGCGTGTGGAGTAGTTGGTTGAAAAGGCAAAGTCTAGATATGGTGTTGGGAAGCAGGTGGATCGGGAAGGGTAGAAGAAGGAACACGGTTGTGCTTCAACAAGGACAGAGTGGAGCGGAGCTCTAGATTATGGCTGGTACAATGTGTGAAGGAATGGGCAGTGATGGATCTGGAATAAAAAAAGGGCTAGTACAAAGGATGGCTCTGCCATGACAGAAGAGAGGTAAGCAAAAGATTTTCTCTAACTTTACTTTCCAAATTAATATTTATTTACTGCAATTTAACCTTAAAATTTAACCTTAAAATTTAATGTATATACCTAAACACCTTATTTAATCCTTTCAAATTATTAAACACCCAATTTCTCCCAATTCCCAAATTAATTCTAGCCCAAAAACTAAAGTTCAACTTAAATATTTGTTTAAATTATCTTTCCTAAACAATATTTACTTCTTAATTATCCGAAAACAGAATTCTCAATCATCTCAATAATTAAACTAATTATTTCTTCCAAAATCTTCCCAAGGTAATTCCAAAATCCGTAATTAATCAATCAAATGATTAATTTAGTTATTTTCCCCCAAATATGCTTTTTTTACTTTGATTAATACAACAATTATTGAATTGAATTGCATTCTCGAGCACAATTCAATTTAACCCAATATATAAATATATTTTAACTCCATACCATGCTTTATGTCCAATTAACTCATTGATACCTTGTTTAATTAATTTTATGCAAGTAATCGCAAATCCATGGTTATTAAACACTCCACTTACAAGAATTGCATCACTACAATTTCCTTAGGGTAAAGTTATATGACTTAATTTATTCCACCAACATAGGGAATAAATAACAAAGAAGACATGCTTGAGTTTAATATTTCTCAACGCCACCATGAGATGATTGAAAATGAGGATATGATTGCTCGATGGATTCTCTAGTTTCCTAAATGTTGTCTATGGGATGATCAAACTATTAAATCTTCATGAACGACACATTCTTATTCCGAAGGGATTTATTCTCCAAAGAAAAAACACGCACGGGCTGAATGAAAGATCAGGTGGGACCTCAAGCTCCACAAATTCATGAGAATTAATTTACAAGGTCTAAATCACGAAAACACTTCAAAAACTGAGATATTTGAAGCACTTCATGAACAACCAAAAAATTGGGATGGAAGTGCTACTCGACA
Organism: Allium sativum; assembly: GCA_030737875.1. Classification (NCBI taxonomy): domain Eukaryota; kingdom Viridiplantae; phylum Streptophyta; class Magnoliopsida; order Asparagales; family Amaryllidaceae; genus Allium; species Allium sativum. The sequence continues at coordinate 6,496,286 of CM060919.1, read as the reverse complement.
AGCTGTACAGTCGATACGTTGATTGGTAGGAAATGACCCTATGTATTGGGGAGATAACTTCCTAGTCTGACCGAAGCATACCACTTCTTTCAAAGGAGATGCATAAATGCAACAGGTCGACCAACGGAGAACTTAAGAGTCTTTTTCTGGCTATCTGCGTAGAATTTCTATTGACTCCATGCCTCTTTCATTCTCTCTCTGATTAAGACAATCCTCTCAGATGCCTTATGGATGGAGTCGGGGCTGAATATCAGCTTTTCCCTAGACACTAACAAATAAGAAAGAGAACGACATGGCCTTACATATTAGGCCTCCAAAGGAGCCCTGTCAATAATAGATTGGTGGTTATTATTATAAGTAAATTCGACAAGAAGAAGATGGTTCTCCCAGTAACCACTGAAGTATAAGATACATGCACAAAGTAGGTATTCTAAGATATAGTTCACCATCTCAATCCATCCATCAGACTTTTGGTGATAAGAAATATAAGATTAGGCTTTGTTCCCAAATCCTTTTGAAGACTTTGCCAGAAACTAGTAGCAAAGACTATATCACAACAATAATAAACGAACAAGAATATCGTGAAGTGATATGATTTCCTTAATATACAAATTGATACATGAGAGTATATCCTATTAAATTTAATATTAATGAGTTTAATGGATTTTAGTATGGATTTTAGTCAAATGATCCAATAAAACCCAAACTTAAGAAACTATACACACCGTAGGTCAAGTTACCACGTATTATAATAATTTAAAACTTTTCATTTCAAAATCATTCATCTTGTTTAGCACAACTTATAAATAACTTTAAAAAATCATATTCAATGCTGATTTTTAATTGTCATTCCGTATTTTAACATTCATTTACAACACAATCTTTAATCCAACATCCACAAAATAATTATTTGGCAACGTTAGCTAATATTTGTCATATTTCAACAAAATAAATCTTTTCAATACCATTTTATTGCAACATCCATTTTGAAATTTTTGAAATGTCATTTTCTCTAGTTAAGATATATGGGTTGAATTTAACTTTTCTTATCACTAAATAAAAATTCAACCATCCGCCAACTAAATCACCAAATTTCTTTTTTATTCAAATTTAATATGTATATGAATTCTTTTTGCTTCATATTAATTTTTCTTTACTTATAAGTATAGACCACATTGTTGACGAGCAAAGTTGTAGCACGCCAACACCCAATGTGTATTTGTGTACAATTGTCCAAATAAGCAGTAAATAATGTAAACGCGGGGAGACACAACTTTTATTGTGGTTCGTCACTAATGCCTACAGTTTTCACCAAAAAATGGTTCAAACACCAATGGTACGTGAACCGTACTTCACCAATGTGGTTAGAAAGTAAATGAAGCCACAATCAATCATAGATTAAAAGTACAAAATGCAAGGAAAGTAAAATAGAGACAAGTTTTTAGAGTGGTTCGGCCCTAAGATAGGCCTACGTCCACTACGAAGATGACTTGTATTATCATGGCAATGCTTACAGGGCATATAAACTCTCTTTATATATGTATCCTCTCTCTTTTACAAACATATTCTCTCTCTCACATATAAATCTCATTTAGATTCATGGAATTCAATGGACAAATGATAAGATTAAAGGAGGGGAATGATAGATCAGCAGAGGAGAAGAAGAATGTCCTTGTTTGAGAGAAGGATGAAGGAGAATCTTCAAACCCTTTGCCACTTGGGTGATCTCAATGGATGTCGTGATCAAATGGATGAAAAATCGTCCCATGGAGATGACGATGATGATTGAGACGCTTAATGAATGGTGGAAGGAAGAATTCGGCAGCACTTCGTGGTCGCAAGGAGCCCCCCTTTGTGGTAGAAGCCATGGCCTATATATAGGTGAGCCCCCATGAGGAAGTGAACTGAAATTCATATATGCAGGCTACGGGTCGCTCGTCCCATTAATTACGAAAATGCCACCACCTAGCCATAGCCAACTGGTGACAGCTATATCCAGTTATCTTGTGCGAGCGGGCATTATGCGTGCGGGCTGGCTGAGCGGGTGAATGGATGTTGAGTGACCAATCAGGGTTGTAGGGCAGATTTAAGAGCGACCATCCGTGAATTGACACCCGGACGAATGGTAGGTAGCATCTAATTGAACCAGTAGTGACCAATTGAGGAATGAGCGAGAGACTGGGATTGCAATTTATGAGAAAACATAGGATGCGCGTACGACCTTTGATATCTTTAGGTTTCTTATTCAGGAGACATGTACGATCGATTATGGTAGTATGAACGGACGATTGTAGAGCGGAATGTGCGATCGACATCAATTCTAATTCTTGTCTTGCACGATCGACCTCTTTGATATAGGAACAAGTGATTGGGAAGAAGAAGAAGAATGGGCGACCTCTTTGCATGGTCAAGCTATGATGTATGGCCGACCCAGGTTGTGTCGAGCGGACGCTCTAACTATTTTGATAGGCGGAGCGAGCTATCCTTATGTGTGAGCGGTCTGCCAAAGTGTCCAAGTTATTTTGCCCCCAAGTTTCCTGATGTTCAAGCGGCTTACTTGAGGTAGTATCAAGTTACTTGATGCGTGCGACCGACTTCTTCTATGGTCGTTCCCTTATGCCATGATTGACCTCTGTTTTGTGTGAACGACTTTGTTGTGTGCGAACTTCCTTGGTATGTCTGACTGGAGTATGAGCGCATGAGCTTTAAGGGTGCTCGTAAATTTAATCATCTAATGTGTATGATTCTAAAGGGATAAACACCTACATCCACTTTATAATTCTCATTCATCATATCATTGCTGAGTACAATTGACTTGACAATATTTGTGTACAAAGTTGTATGTATGATGAACTTTGACTAAATTATCCTTCTTCTTCTTCCTTGGGATGGGTTGACTTGGTCAACTATGAGCATAACAAGCTTTAGTGTCCAAGAGGTCTAGAGATGGTGTAACTATGCGTGCTAGTATCCAACAAGCTATTGAACATGTATGCACCACATTTCAACTATACGTGCCATGTCCAATGGCCATGGAGAAGATGTTGGAAGCCATTATTGAGTGTTTGGAGCACTCAAGGTCCAAAAATTCCAAGGGAGATGCCCCAAATAAAGGCCAAGGCTTGGGGTATTTATAGGAAGAAGGTTAGGTGAGAGTAGGTAAGAAAGGGGGACCACAACCCCTTAAATTTACACCAAACCAAGGCCTCCCTATAGAAAATTCGCACCCTCGGCAAGGGGTAAAAAATCCGGACCCTACCAAGGGGATATGAAATTTCGCATCTCCGGGAGGGGTGCGAAATTCGCACCCTACTAGGTGTGTGCGTAATTTTGCACCCCTTGAAGGGTGCAAAATTCGTACCCCACCAGGGGGTGTGGAATTTCGTACCCTTGGAAGGTTGCGAAATTCGCACCCTACCATGGGATACGAAGTTGATGGAGGAGGGCATCAAAATCACACTATCGAGAGAGTCAAATTTTCTGAATGCGAAGTGAGGGAATCCACGGCTTTGCTGGTCCGAAGTGAAGGAATCTGGGCTTCTGGCATGGAGAAAATCGAATGAATCGGGCAGTTCCCACTAGTCGATCGCCACTGGGTCTATGGGGCCCTAGACCTCCACCGGCGCTGCGCCCAGACCCTCTTGACGGCTCGCCTTTGGCTCGGAGCACGGCTCGCCATCGACTCGGATGACAGTTTGACTAAGAGTTCATTGGGTCCGAGAAGGTGTGTTTTGCGAGGAGAGGTGAAATCCGAGAACCGAAGCCAGGGGAAGTCCGAAGCGAGCTTCTATATTCGTAAAACTGAAGAGCCACGATCATGCCGGATTGTATTATCTAGGGAACCAAAGCCGATAAGCTAGAAATCCATGATTGCTTCGGATCATATTAGTGGAAGATCACGATCACTTGGGATCGTATTAAGGAGAGGAATCCGAAGATCGCTTGGGATCATATTAATAGAAATCCAGAACAACTAGAGTATCCGAGAGACTGGAGGAGCCCAGTAACCTGCATAGAAAAGGGATACACATAACCATATTTGAGCGGTCTTGCCATGCTGCCGACAATGCTTCCTAGGCCATTGTATTCATTTGATGGACTGCATTCAAGGTGCTCTCACGTTGGTGCGTTGGCCAAGGCATGTTAGAGCATTCAAGGAAATCTCACGTTAGGGAGATGACCTTGGCAAGTGGATTCAAGGTGACCTTATCGAAGTAAGACAAGAGGCCAAGACAGTCACGAGTGGATATCCTTATCGTGTCGCTGACAAGTCCACCTGATATAATCTGAGGTCATTGACAAGGCGACCCACTAATCCAAACGAGCAGGACTGTAGAAGATCCAATACTCATCATAAACCTACGAGTGGATATTTTGTTTGTGTCACGGATAAGTCCACCCGCACTAAACCAAGGTCATTGACAAAGAAACCCACAAATCCAAACGAGCAGGATAGTACAAGATCTGATACTCACACGAACCCACGAGTGGATATTCTTGTTATGTCACGGACAAGTACACCCACACTAAACCAAGGTCGTTGACAAAGCGACCAACTAATTCGAACGAGCACGATTGTACAGGATCCGATACTCGCCAAGAGTCAAGGCAATCTCGTCGAAGTAGGACGAGAGGCCGAGGTAGCCAACATTTTATTAGAGTTTGCAATCCCGTTATCGATTTCATACTTCACCAGTAAGCGTCCTTACTTTGTGAAGTAATTTCATTAAAGTTATAAAAGTTAGGGATCTTTATTAAAGCAACAAGAAAACCAACGGTTCATCATTCGTAAAGAGCATGCCTCGGGTACTGGCCAGCCCCATGCATTGGTAAGCGGACTTCGCCGTTTCCGATTCCAAATTCATTCGTCAAGGAAAGAGAATTGTTTATTGTTCGTGAAAAGCATGCCTAGGATCTCTCCGGTTCCAATTACATGGGTAAATATATATAACTATTCACAATTCAAAGCCAAGAAAAGTAAACTTTTCATTAATAACCAAGGGGGTGATGGTGTACTGTTAGCAAAGAGCATGCGTAGGGACTATAACAGCTCCCATACATGGATATACTGACTAAACAATCTTACAACCATAGTAACCTAAATAACCAAAAGGAAGGATTCATTCGAAGAGCTAAAGCTCTTAAAGCCAAAACCATGGGATGAAGCCCAAATAACCGAACCTAGAGAGCTAGATTGAGAAAGCCATAAGTGAGGAGCGCCTTATTCAAAAAGCATAATATCCAAGAGCCAAGAAGACCAAAGAAAAACATAACCATAGCATAAGCATCGAAGGCCGGAGAACTGAGATCTGAATCCAGGAAGCCGAGAAAATGATATCCATAGTGCTAGAAAATCCAAAACTGCAAGTCACAAGATACTGATGCCATGGAGACTCGCACCCCCGGTAGGGTGCGAATTTCTCACCCCTTGCCATAGGTTGCGAATTTTCTATAGGTAGGCCTTGGTTTGGGTGCGAATTTAAGGGGTTGTGTTCCCCCTTTCCTACCTACTTCCACATAACCTTCTTCCAATAAATACCCCAGGCCTTGGCCTTCATTTGGGGTTTCTCCCTTGGAATTTTTGGACATTGAGAGCTCCAAACACTCATTATGGCTTCCAACACCTTATCCATGCATTGGACATGGCATAAATGGTTGAAAGGTAGTGCGTACATGTTCCATAGCTTGTTGTACACTAGCAAGCATAGGTACACCATGTGACAACCCGCCCCGCACCAACCGTCCCATCGATAGGATATGCCCAGCCAATACGGGACGGATCGTTAGATAGAAAGAAAGTGGAGAAGGAAAGGAAACAATGAACCTTCATAGGACCTGTAACACATCTCACAACGCATGGGATAAAATATAATATCAACATACTTTAGCATAAACAGATGAGACAGTGCATAAGCTGAAGAACTAAACAACATAGCAGCGGAAAATCCAAATACAGCTTATGTTCCAAACTACCATTATTACAACCTTTCAAAACTGTCTCTAAAGCAAAATAAGATAGGTATACTACTAATACCCAAAGTAAATACCAACAGCGACACAGGGAGAATAATAAGAGATAATACGTAGGAGCCTCCTGCTCGTCTCCGGCAGCTACCCGTGCACTACCAGTCAACCTGTCTCTAGTCTGCTCATGTGAGCACCCAGAGTAATAAGAAGAGACATAAAACTCTGGGTCAGACAAAAGTCTGGTATGAGCGATAAGCAACAAAGCATACATCTCTAAGATGAACAATAACAGGTATAATACTCTAAGAAATCATACCTGAACCTGGACCTGCAACCAAAGAGTTAGCACTACATACTGTACAATTCTCTAAGGTGCCACTAACATATGGTGTGAGAAATACGGGGGTGGGGGTGTGTATGTCATAGTGATAGCAACCAAAACAAGCATAGCAACCATCCTCACATCTCTCACTCAGTGCATAAAGCATACGATATCCACTACTCGATCACCCAATCCTTGGTTACGGTCACTTTGCTCCATGGAGTCACCATGACACCATTGCACTGATCCATAGCCACTAATCTGTCTATAAGTGGTAAACTAAAGTTATAGATATCGATAACCCCTTCGCACACGTCCCGCAGCAAAGTCCAAATCGTGAAGTGAACTCATTGGTTCCCATCTGGATCCTGAGCTCTAACTTCTATTTGGACTACCTTTGCACCTCGGGTTATTGGTCATCATCCTCCGGATCGGTCTTCATTCTGTTCGTAACTTCCTGGTTCGGTTCGCAGTCACCAGCTCGTAGCCATCAACCTCGGATCGGTTCGGATCATCCTTCACGCTCGGGTCGGATCGTGGAAGCCTTCCTGGTTCGGATCGTGAGTTTCTTAAGTGGATCGGTTCGGGTCGGAGTAGCTCATGCTCACGAGAGACGGATCGGATCGGGGTCTTCAACCATCAGCGGATCGGGTCGCGCCATCGGATCGCACTTCGTCAGCACGTGGCGCCTTGTCGAGTCGGTTCGGGCTTATCAGTTCGTGGAAATCCACTGGTTCGGGTCGAGCTACCCATCTGGATCGTGGCGCCTCATCAGCCCGTGGCACTTCCTCTCCAAGTTGGATCGTGGTCTTCCCTTCGTGGCTCCGAGCTCTGGCACGTGGCGCGGTTCGAGCAGGCGGGTCGGTTCGTGGGCATGGGGGCGATCCGATCCGGATAAATTCCTGCACTTCGTTCCAGCGACAGTTTCTCGCCATTCGACGGCGTTTTTGACCAAACTAACACTTCTAAGTAATCACAAAACATCTCACACAGTGATAGCAACATATAATATCGACCACAATCACCATAACACAAATCATAACAGATAAAACGGATCAAACATGGTCATAACCCCAAATTTCCCTTAAACATGTTTAAGTAAAACTGATCATAGGGTTAACAAAACTTAATCGAATCGAACCAAATTTCTAACAGAAGCATAAAATATTATTTTCGAATTTCTAAACATTTTTCCAGAATTTATTAGTGTATAAATTCGCTAACCTTCACTAATTACCCTTAATTACCGTAATTAGTGCAAAAACTATGCAAATCACTCACCTTTGCCACAATAAAACTTTCAGATCTGAAGTGAACCTCTGATTTGCACGAATTCCAATATATAACAGCAGCTCTACCTCGGTCCTTGTGCTAATCCTCCTTGATTTGATGCCTCTAAGCCTTAATCCTTGATTAGGAAGTGATTTTTGGGTGTTTTAGAGAGATTTAGAGATTGGAGGCCATGGCTAGGTTAAGAGGAATGAAAGTGGCGGTTGGAAAATGTCTAAAGAAATGTTTTCTAACCCTAATCAGCCTCCATATACCCCTAAACCCGAAATTCCCTTTGGGCCTAGCTGCTAATCACCCGGTTAAGCCCAATTAAGCTGTTTTTCACCATCTGAAACTTGTTTCAGCCATATCTCCCAAACGATAAGTCCGTTTGGCTAATGTGACCACTCTACGGAAAGAGAAACCATCATTCGAAGCCAATGGAAGTGGTTTCAGGTCAAAATTCATTTCCAGTCAAAAGTTATGGCCAAAACAGTGCCAACTAGGGGTAAAATGGTCATATAAAAATCGGAAAAAAAATCATGAACATGGGAAATGACCCTACTAGTCGTTTCCCAAAGTTACATGACCATACGACTTCGTATCAAAGAGAAATAAATATTCTACGATCTTTCGATGCGTAGAATGCGGGTCGTTACACTCTCCCCCCCTTAAGAAATTTCGCCCCCGAAATTCCTTAACTAAGAAACAAACAATGGGTCTCGCATGCCTATCAACCAATTTCAAACAATCAAACATACATGATAGCATAACAAGCATATCCTAGCATGCGGTTTACTAACAAGGGAAGAACCATCGCCCCTTGGACTTTCACTAATTTCGTCGTTTCCCTTCGTAATTTCTTCGTATCGTCCTCGACAATGCGAATCGGTCTCGCGGTTCCCAACCGCCTTGGGTTATATCTCGATATCGTCCAACCGTTTTGGCGAAATAGCTAAATCAAAATCATGCGTAAACTCCCTTAACTGAGAAACATGAAATATGTCATGTACTCCTGGCATCTTTTTAGGTAATTCAACCCCATTCGTCAAATTACCAACTACATTCCAAATATCCTTTCGAGTCTAACCCGAATCTTGCCTACATCCACACTGTACGTCCAACGTATATTCACCTCCTAGAGGCAAACTAGATCCATCCAATGACCCTAGGCACTACATCCATATCCGTACTGTACGTCTAACGCACATTCACCTTCCAAAGGTGAACTAGATCCATCCAATGAATCTAGGTACCCTACCCACATTCGTACTGCACGTCCAACGTACATTCACCTTCCAAAGGTGAACTAGACTCATCCAATGAATCTAGGTACTCTACCTACGAGTCCAAGTTTAACTTGAAGCTCCTATATCCGTTGAATCTCTAAAATCAACGGACACTCCACAATGCCCAAACATACTTCAAGTCTAACGTAAAGTATCTTACCCCGTCATATCACCATGATTAACAAACTTATTCTATTCCATTCAACAGAATCCTACAGGTGATAGTCTACTCAAGAGAAGAAAGATAGGAACAAACATAGCAATCATAGCATCCATCAAACAAATCCTATCCATCACCTGCTAAAGCCATAAATACGTCTATACCTGTATGTCTGGTCTAACCAACATCAATAACTAATGGAAGCCCCGCCTCCAAACAACCCACCGTACGTCCAACATACATTTATCCCCCAAGGATAACTAAAACTAATGGAAGCCCCGCCTCCAAACGGACTACCGTACGTCCAACGTACGTTTATCCTCCAAGGATAACTAGATCACGTCCAACGGATCCAAGGTAATGGGCGTCCCCATATACCCCTGCTTTTAGTCCTCCTAAAATACTTGAGTCCAACCCAAGTCTACCCATTTTCTTGCTGCCCTCTCGAGTCCAACTCGAGCCGAATCCAATTCCTTGCAGCCTTCTCGAGTCTAACCCGAGCCAATCTATAACTCAGACCCAGTCTTGAGTATTCATCATCGACAAACTCTAGTCTAACGTGAGTCGTCTCCCTATCTATTGCATCTCTAAGATCAATCAAACACCTATTTTATTTTACGAGTTCAAGTCCAACTTGAATCGTCCCAATCTTCGTTGCATCTTCCATGATCAACGAGTACATCCTATTCTTTCAAAAAGAACATCAACATAGGGTCCTAAACAATCCATCACTTTGCATCTTTCTCGAGTCCCACTCGAGTCATCTCGTAACCTTATTGAGTCTAACTCGGGTAATCTATACCATCGAACATTCCTATCATGTTACGAGCTGTACATCACTCCTCGAGTGCACCAAGATATCATCCAATGAGAATCACAACAACCACTTATCCCTCACGCTAACCATCCTAGTCGACCTCGACATTCCCCAAGCACAAGCCCCAAAGGCCTAAACCAATATCAGACAAGCACCCAAGGAACATCTCCTCCGAGTTCAGACAATATACGTGAGATGATATGAGCAAAACATCCAAACATTCAAGCATCCATAACCGACTTTGGATATCCTCGCCAATCTTGCTTGAAACTATCGTCGGTCGCATGACCAAGTCCCGACCAAACTACTGTACATCCAATGTACATTTGCTTCTCTAGCTCCCGTTATCTTCTTCATCATAAGGTAGGCGATCCAATACCACCTTTCGTCCATCATTCACTCTAACGGTCGTCAAAGACTCTTCGCAATCTACTACCACTCTATACCTTTGGAGTCAATCGGCTCCCAAAAATCAAGCCAAACCTAGTAAAGCTCGAAATAAAGCAATCACAACAAACATACATCCATGACTCAATAAGACCAAATTACGACAAATCCTACAAAGGCTAGTCAAACCACCCATCGGGTTTGTCACTACTAGAGGTCTATCGACTATCGGGTTCCAATTCCAACTTATCCACCAGGTTACTAGACATAAAAGAATGGAAAAATCCCGACATCAAACAAAACTAGAATAAGAACATCATAAATAGAAAGCATACCTCGAATAACGACACCTTTTTCCTTCTGCGCCGCAGTTGGGGCATTCGACGAAGAAGGAACGGCGTTGATAGCATATGCTTTCACGATCTGCTTCTCCCTAGGAGGTTGTGGACATTCATTCTTGTGATGTCCCGCTTGCCCACAATTGAAGCACTTTCTTTCCCCAGGCTTCTCTCGACAATCTCTAGCATAGTGGCCCTTCTAGCCACAGCTAAAACACTCATAATCTTCCCTGCTTTTCTTCTTTGGACCATTCTTAGCTTGGGCCTGATTCTGCTTCCTTTTGCTCTGGGGATTCTCCTTACCTCCACCGCTTGCTTGCGGCTTTGGTTCCTCTGCTGATGTAATAGCGACCTCAATCTTTGGCTTAGGGTAAAGACTCTCTGACCTTAATGCTTTTCCCACAATCGAGTCAAACGTCTCATCGATGTGGTTTATAAGCCTTTCCCCCAAGTATCCATCCAAGCCAGTTATGAACTTCTCATTCTTCTTCTCGGCAGTATCAATCAAAGATAATCCATATTTCGACAAAGTGTCGAACTCAGCAACGTACTCCGAGATAGCCCTGCCATTCTGCTTCAACTCCAGAATCTTCCTAAACAACTCTGATTTCTGAGCAGCTGGGATAAACTTATCGCTAAAGCGAGCCTTGAACTGATCCCAAGTGATCTGATCCTCGGGAGTAGCTGCTTTAATGGCATCCCACCAATTCATTGCCCGTCCTTGCAGCCGACGGGATGCTAGCCTTCTCTTCATCGCATCCTCGATACCCAAGTCTTCAAAGATGCGCTCGCAGCTATCCAACCAATTCTGAACATCCGTAGCCGATTCCGTTCCGTGGAACGGCTTTCCACCAAGGTTAGTATAATCCTTGCTCAGCTTGGCGAAATCGACCCTAGGCGCCTGCACCGCTGCACCACCACCATTAGCAGCATTAGGGACTGCTCCCTGAGCATCCCTAATCATATCTCGCATGAAGTTGGTGAACATCGTCCTCAAGTCTGGGTCATTCCTATTGTTACCCCTTGGACCATTGTTCCTCAGGTTTCGGCTCATCGTTCAATCTGTAAAGAGAACGAATCAACCATCTCCATAGTGGTACTAGTGCAGTGCGACTTCATCCTTACTAATACTACTAGTATATATGTATAACTAGCTTTTGAAAACCAAAATATAACAAATACGCGCTCTCATATACGTATACTATCTCTCCCTGGTGTCTTTCCCTAGGTTAACTTCGCAACCTAGAGCTCTGATACCAAGTGTGACAACCCGCCCCGCACCAACCGTCCCATCGATAGGATGTGCCCAGCCAATACGGGACGGATCGTTAGAAAGAAAGAAAGTGGAGAAGGAAAGGAAACAATGAACCTTCATAGGACCTGTAACACATCTCACAACGCATGGGATAAAATATAATATCAACATACTTTAGCATAAACAGATGAGACAGTGCATAAGCTGAAGAACTAAACAACATAGCAGCGGAAAATCCAAATACAGCTTATGTTCCAAACTACCATTATTACAACCTTTCAAAACTGTCTCTAAAGCAAAATAAGATAGGTATACTACTAATACCCAAAGTAAATACCAACAGCGACACAGGGAGAATAATAAGAGATAATACGTAGGAGCCTCCTTCTCGTCTCCGGCAGCTACCCGTGCACTACCAGTCAACCTGTCTCTAGTCTGCTCGTGTGAGCACCCAGAGTAATAAGAAGAGACATAAAACTCTGGGTCAGACAAAAGTCTGGTATGAGCGATAAGCAACAAAGCATACATCTCTAAGATGAACAATAACAGGTATAATACTCTAAGAAATCATACCTGAACCTGGACCTGCAACCAAAGAGTTAGCACTACATACTGTACAATTCTCTAAGGTGCCACTAACATATGGTGTGAGAAATACGGGGGTGGGGGTGTGTATGTCATAGTGATAGCAACCAAAACAAGCATAGCAACCATCCTCACATCTCTCACTCAGTGCATAAAGCATACGATATCCACTACTCGATCACCCAATCCTTGGTTACGATCACTTTGCTCCATGGAGTCACCATGACACCATTGCACTGATCCATAGCCACTAATCTGTCTATAAGTGGTAAACTAAAGTTATAGATATCGATAACCCCTTCGCACACGTCCCGCAGCAAAGTCCAAATCGTGAAGTGAACTCATTGGTTCCCATCTGGATCCTGAGCTCTAACTTCTATTTGGACTACCTTTGCACCTCGGGTTATTGGTCATCATCCTCCGGATCGGTCTTCATTCTGTTCGTAACTTCCTGGTTCGGTTCGCAGTCACCAGCTCGTAGCCATCAACCTCGGATCGGTTCGGATCATCCTTCACGCTCGGGTCGGATCGTGGAAGCCTTCCTGGTTCGAATCGTGAGTTTCTTAAGTGGATCGGTTCGGGTCGGAGTAGCTCATGCTCACGAGAGACGGATCGGATCGGGGTCTTCAACCATCAGCGGATCGGGTCGCGCCATCGGATCGCACTTCGTCAGCACGTGGCGCCTTGTCGAGTCGGTTCGGGCTTATCAGTTCGTGGAAATCCACTGGTTCGGGTCGAGCTACCCATCTGGATCGTGGCGCCTCATCAGCCCGTGGCACTTCCTCTCCAAGTTGGATCGTGGTCTTCCCTTCGTGGCTCCGAGCTCTGGCACGTGGCGCGGTTCGAGCAGGCGGGTCGGTTCGTGGGCATGGGGGCGATCCGATCCGGATAAATTCCTGCACTTCGTTCCAGCGACAGTTTCTCGCCATTCGACGGCGTTTTTGACCAAACTAACACTTCTAAGTAATCACAAAACATCTCACACAGTGATAGCAACATATAATATCGACCACAATCACCATAACACAAATCATAACAGATAAAACGGATCAAACATGGTCATAACCCCAAATTTCCCTTAAACATGTTTAAGTAAAACTGATCATAGGGTTAACAAAACTTAATCGAATCGAACCAAATTTCTAACAGAAGCATAAAATATTATTTTCGAATTTCTAAACATTTTTCCAGAATTTATTAGTGTATAAATTCGCTAACCTTCACTAATTACCCTTAATTACCGTAATTAGTGCAAAAACTATGCAAATCACTCACCTTTGCCACAATAAAACTTTCAGATCTGAAGTGAACCTCTGATTTGCACGAATTCCAATATATAACAGCAGCTATACCTCGGTCCTTGTGCTAATCCTCCTTGATTTGATGCCTCTAAGCCTTAATCCTTGATTAGGAAGTGATTTTTGGGTGTTTTAGAGAGATTTAGAGATTGGAGGCCATGGCTAGGTTAAGAGGAATGAAAGTGGCGGCTGGAAAATGTCTAAAGAAATGTTTTCTAACCCTAATCAGCCTCCATATACCCCTAAACCCGAAATTCCCTTTGGGCCTAGCTGCTAATCACCCGGTTAAGCCCAATTAAGCTGTTTTTCACCATCTGAAACTTGTTTCAGCCATATCTCCCAAACGATAAGTCCGTTTGGCTAGTGTGACCACTCTACGGAAAGAGAAACCATCATTCGAAGCCAATGGAAGTGGTTTCAGGTCAAAATTCATTTCCAGTCAAAAGTTATGGCCAAAACAGTGCCAACTAGGGGTAAAATGGTCATATAAAAATCGGAAAAAAAATCATGAACATGGGAAATGACCCTACTAGTCGTTTTCCAAAGTTACATGACCATACGACTTCGTATCAAAGAGAAATAAATATTCTACGATCTTCCGATGCGTAGAATGCGGGTCGTTACACACCATCTCTAGACCTCTTGGACATTAAAGCTTATTTTGCTCATAGTTGACCAAGTCAACCCATACAAAGGAAGAAGAAGATGGATAATTTAGTCAAAGTCCATCGTACATACAAATTTGTACACGAATACTGTCAAATCAATTGTAATCAACAAAGATATGATGAATGAGAATTATAAAGTGGATGTAGGCGTTTGTGCCAAACCACTATAAAAGCTGTGTCTCCCCACATTTACATTATTTACTGCTTATTTGGATAATTGTACACACATACACATTAGGTGTCGGCATGTGACAATTTTGCTCGTCAACATTTTGGCATACCAGGAAGGGGCCATGTGATAGAGGTTTCAGGTCTCCTTATGTTTACGACGTGACTTCGACCCAACTGCTTTGTGTTTTTTGAAGCTTGCTCACCAAATACTTGACGTGTGACAGGTTCGACAAAAAGGCATGTCAACACAAATAAAAAATTCTTAGAACCTATTATAAAAATATTTGCTCAAAATTTTAAACCTAAAATAAATTAATGACATTGTTTCATCATGGATTTTAGCAAATCACATAATCGAATGGCTGTAATTTAGATCATAAACTCAAAATGGCCTCACCATTCCTGACTATCACTACAATTCGATGGTTGCATACATCATTAAATTATATGAGAGTGCATTCCTAAAATATTACATATGTTTATCTTATTTAATCACTAGTATTTCACAGCACCATATTTCTTTTGATGACTTGTCTCAAAATAACATTAATCCACTTAATCTCTTCAATGGCTATAAAGTCAACTCAATATCGATATTGCCTAACAATGTTATCTGCCTTTCACAATTAATGTAATAGGTTAACATTGTCTTGATGCTATGTTTTTCTTAATCATTTATTATACTTCCTGTAACACCGTGATTGAATGTATTGGAATAGTATTTAAGTAATTCCTATCGATAATGTTAATCAGAGGTGCCGTCAAAATTCTAAAGTAATCAACCGACAATTCTACTTATTTCAATTTAAATAATTACAATCTAGGAACTAATTTCCCCCCTTCATAGATCATAAAATTAGGTGCTCAGTCGAAAACATTCTACTAGTTTCTGCTGCATACTCTTATAAATTTAAATTATTCACATTTTATTCTATTTTAAGATTTCAATCAATCAACTTGATTACTAGTTCAATATCCAAAAGCAAGTACCAACAAGGTTGAACATGATGAGTGAGATATGAATTTAGTTTTGAAGCATTCACAAAAAGATTCCCTAAACTAGAACAAACAACCGTACCAATAATAGAAAAAGAGAAACTAGTACGGTAGTGGATCACAAATATTACAAGGGGATTAAATCCTAAGTTTCACAGTGATTACTTAAGTGCCTATTTATCTTAATTAACATAATTGTGGAGGATGATGCACAAGATAAGTATTAGAAATAAGACTGATACGTAAATTAATTACCCAGTTAAGTGGTAAACCCAAAGTTAGTCCAAGCATGACAGAAGATTCTTGGCTACATAATTTCGAGATATTTTGCCATCATGTAGAGATTTGAAGAAACATAAAGGTGGTACAAAATCATACACGAAGTTTTGAAGTAGAAGGTTTATCAAGATGGTCTAATAAGGATACCCATGGTACATAATTCCTCGGGTTTGTGCTTCATCTCGAATGAGCTGACTCATTTCGAAAAAATATTATCTTAACACCAAGACAAGGTATTATTGCTAGCCCTCACAAAAGATAGCTACAAGAAAGATTTTCTACATCCTTACAAAATGGTCCTTAATTTTTATAAATTTTCAAATAATTTTCACAATTAATAAGGTAATCACCAAACAACTACTCTTAAGAAAAAACCTTTTTCACAAGCCCCTTCAATACAGATGAATATAATACATCCAAATCGAAATGAGATTTAATAAAGAAATCATTGGATGAAACAAAACTTTCAGAGATGATAAAGGGTACCTTCAGACTGTAAAGGTTCTCCAAAAACAGTTTTTCCCAATGATGAGATTCCTAGATCCATATTTCTTCAACTTTTTAGGATACGAGAAGGTCCAATTTCCCTTTCTCTTGTAGTAGTGACACACAAGAGGCTTGGAACAATCTCTATAAAAAATTATCAAAAGACTTGCCATTGTAACATACCTTTTGTCTAGAGAATGCTACTCCAGAAAAAGAACTAGGGCCAATCTGCTTTTACTTCTAATTATAGTCTATAGAGGTTGAATTAAAGGAAGGAAAAGTCTTCTTATCAAACTCTTTTGAATTACTAACTCGGTCATGCTCTCTATCTCTTTTCCTTTCTCGAATGCTTCCAAGTGAAGAGTCGAATCAACTAGTTCTCCTCAAGAAATCATAAGGTAGAGTGTCACTTCTTCTTATTTGAAGAAGATGAGTGGGTAGAGACTAGAATTTGGGTACCATGAAACAACTCCATAAACCGTTCAACAAACATATGGACACTATCTGGAGAAGGGTTGTTGAATTGTCTAGCACTAGAGTTGCCATCATTTACCTTTTCAGCCATAAGATAAAAGGATAAAATAAGATCAATATCATTCACATGGGTAAGATATTATTAATTTAGAATAAATATAGAATACGATGGAATTTAAAATCGCATTACCGGACGTATTCCCACTTATCTCTACCCAAAAGGACACGAAAGGGTTAAGGATTTGGTTATAGATAACTTTGATTAAGGACGATGTCACACTCATAATGTACTTTGATATATGGTATTATGTATATTCTTATATGTTTATCACATTTTTTTGAATCCCTCTCTGATACCAAGCCGTGAAGGCTGTGGTTGATGTCTCCCCTCACACGGCAACCGGTGGTAACCCAGAATCTAGTATTTCGACTGACCTATGAACTCAACCGAATGTATAAGGGTAGGAGTCAATGCTTCGCTACTGCCAAAAGATGAGAGGCACCTATCACGTAACACCCATACAGTTAATTAGGGCTGGTTAGGAATGACCATCCGTAATTCTCGGAATAAAAAAGTATCAAGTACGTTAGAATAGTTAATATTTTTTCCAAACCTTAAAAGGACTGACATACATAATTCTAGCTTAATACAATATTACAGAACAAATCATAACATTATTAAGTATTATAGATCAAAGAACAACGAACTCAGTGATATTTATACAAATACATCAATTACAATACACAACAACAAACATAAATGGTTATAAAACCACAATATATATACACACACATACAACCTCATATCTCATAATATAATATAATATAATATACACACACATATATAGCAGAGTACACAGTAAAATAACTAGGAAATGAGTCATGAATACGTCTAAGCTTCCTAAAAGATGACAAGTAGCCAAAGCGGAAACAAAATAAGCAAGTGCCCACATAGGTGCTACCCTGAAATGACGCAGTCTAACCCGAGTATATAAAATATGTAGGTCATTCTAGTTTAAATAGTATAAGTTGATCATAACAGATAAATATATAATTATGAGCAATTACTCTTCTCGAATAGAGACAGAGTAGGGTAAACTTGACATGACATAGAATTCATGAGATATAGTACAACTAAACATCATATAAGGGCCTCATTTAAGACATCAATATCAACATTTAAATTGTTCTATTGACAATAAGTGCTAAATATCCAAGATAAGCATGTATATAAAATCTCCAAAAATAATAAAGGAAACCCTTTCAAATGCCAACAAAAAATTCTCATGACATATTTTGTTAACCATGTATGTGATCACTATATATATAAGCCTCAAAAAAACTCTCAACTATATGAAGAAATTAAACAATAAAAAATCCTCATAAGTTGGATCTAAAGTATCAAAGGAAGATATAATAAACAATAACATCATAAAGTGGATCCAGAATAACAAATTACATGTGCATCATAAATATAACTCCTCAAGCTTTACCTACTACTATATGTATTTAGGTGCCCAACACTACGACCCTAGGTAGAGTGTAACTTGGTCACCAGCCAAATTAATACCTATATAAGGCCCCTAGGGTCTAGCTTCCCCGATAAGCAAGTACTGGCACAACAAGCAACAAAAAACGTGTCACAGACTTCCAAACAGTCACCCGAAAAGTTGAAATGATATGTCCCATACTGCACATTGTACAAATGGAATCACTACAAGTTAACCTACTTTACACTGAGAAATAGAAATAGCTTAAATATGCAAGTATGGAATTAATCAATATAATTGATCTACGTGTCCCACAGATTGTGATTCATTATATCATTTAAATCATGTTCTTGCTTTCTCAAAGTGTGCAAAAACAAGCAACTTTATATTTCGAAATACTTGATTTGAAAAAACAAGTTTATAAAGCAATTCTAAAATCATTTAAATGTTTCTTTAAAAATCCATATACCAGAGAACATTGTATACTATATGAATTTGAGATGATTTTACCTTTATAAGTAAAAACATAGAAAATCACTTGTCTTAAAGTGATATATATATATATATATACACACACACACACACACCTTACTGAAACCGTTTTGTAAAATGTGCATAGTGATGGAAATCTCATGAAATAGCACATGAAGTCAATAGGAAAATCATATAAAACTTTACCAATTCAGTGTATAGATTGGCGACAATATTGGCTTATACATTTTAGGATTAAGCCTAGAAACATCCCCTAAAATCATCTTAGAATACACCAAAACCAACAAGCAAAAACACTTGGAAAACACTAAAAAAAGAGGTATATGCATTAAAACTTATAGGAAATGTTGCATGTGAAAAATAAAAAATAAGGGTCGACCCTAATATTACATGGGCTGACCCCTAGTTCGACCCTAATAGCCACAGGTCGACCCATTGGTCAACCTGGGTGACCGACATCCAGGTTTGATTTCTCCTTCGATTCAAAATTTCACACTGAATTTCGATATGATATAAAGGATGTAATGACCTAAAACTAAAATGGACAAAGACCATCAATAATAATATCATTTAGAAAAGATTTGGAATGATTTCAAAAAGAAATCAAGAAGTTATAACATCACAAGATTGGACAGAGAGCTGATTTTCTGTTGTAAATATAAAATATAATTTCTATGTTTACAAGGATAGAATTTCTGACTGAAACAATGCAATATAATCATAAACATTTATATAAATTAGAAGGCATGAATTTTACTCATTGATTTGGCGATTACTAGTAATTTACAACCAAGGATTTGATCATGTATGAAGCCTTTTGTTTGTCTTTGGCTCTCAGCTACCAGTAAGAAGGTTAATGACAACATGCAATGGGTTTCTCAACATACAATAAAAAAATTCACAAAATCTTAAAAAAATGGATACAAATCTATGGTTTTGTATTAATTACCTATTTATAGCTATAATAATCTTGGTTTCGTGATCACCTATAAAAATCAATTAAATAGTGTATTAACAAGCTATTTGGGATTTAAGGTTAATGTGAATTAAAATATATTTGAAAATATCGGATTAAGTAGAATAGTGCTTAAGAATGCAATTCAATATAATAATTTCTATATTAAGCAATGAAATAAAAAGGAGATTTGGAGAATATAACTTAATTAATCATTTTGTTGATTAATTAAATTAGGAGGTTGGTGTTAACTTTGGGGAAATCCAAGAAGGATGATTAGTTTAATCATAGAGATGATTAAACAATGTGCCTTGGATAATTAAGAGATAAATATATATAGGGTAGATGATTTAATAGTCATTTAAGTTGATTTTAATATTAGGCTTGTGTTAATTTAGGAATTTAGAGAAAATTGGTTAATTAGTTATTTAAAATGATTAAATAAGGTTTCTGGGAAAATACAGTTAATTTTATGGTAAAATAGATGTAAATAAATAACAATGTAGGAAATAAATTTTTATAAAAACTTTATAATGTGAAATTAAGAGGAAATAAACATGTATTGGGTTATATTGTTTTATATTGTAATAAGTCACTACATATATGTGTATAATGAATTTTTGGCGGAAGTTGTATTTTATAAGCATAATTGAGTTGTAAACAAGATGTAAATATGTAAATACAGATGAAAATTAATATTTATGTGTCAATTTTTTTTAATATGTTTGTGCAAGTTCTTGTGTCAAATTGATGTGTTATTTCAAATACAAATTAAAAATGTAAATTTTGTGCATGAAAATGTAAAATGTGCCATTTGTTTGAAAAATGAGAATTTTGAGCCAACTTATATAAATTCATGTTTAAAAAGATTTAAAGACATTTTAATTATGTTGTATAACATTTCGCAGAGCTAAACTATGCATTTGATGTTAAATTAAGTGAAATATAAGGTAAATATGATGGTTATGTGTAAAATAACCTACTTTAGCCTAAACCAATTGTTTATAGCTTAATTAGGCTTAGTCAAGACCCAAATTAGGGAAATTAAGTGAAGAAATATTAGGAAACCTATTTCTAGCTCCTCCTCCTAGAACCTCTCTTATCCAAACTGAAACACTCAACAAAAGAGAAAGCAAGAAAATTCCACTAAAACTAAATCCCCTGCTTCCAAATTAAAATTTGAGCTGAATTTAGTTGTAATCTCAAACTACAACTAGGTAATCCCTTTTAAAATGTGTAATTATTCAATCTTTGTCTCAAGTTACAATAAAGAAGTGAGGAATCCTTTTTTGGACTCTAACACTCCCACTCCGGTCGTTATTTTGTTACTGTAGGTTGAGAATTCTTTTGCATGCCACTGTGTACTTTCCTACAGGTTACAGGTTGCCAAAATTAAGCCAAAAGCTCAATCTTTGCTCAAAACTTCCACTGTAAATTGTTATAAATCATCAAATTGGTGATTGAAACTCACACCTTCTAGTTTATTGGTTGTTTTTTTCATTTTTGGCTAATTCAAAGAGTGCATGTTTCTTTGTAAACATAAAAGTTTGATTTTTATATTTATAGCTGAAAACGGCTCTCTGTCAAACTTGTGATGTCACAACTTCTTCAGTTCTTTCTAAAATTATGCCAACCTTGTTTTAAATGATAGTATTGCTTTTGACTTTTGTGCGTGGTGATTTTTAGGTCAATTCGGTCCCTGTATCATGTTGTAATATTGTGTAAAAGTTGGAACGAGAGAAGATTTCAGACCTAGGAAAAAATTCGTGCCTAGGTCGACACATGGCTTTCTCACGGTCGACCTATGGGTCATCCCTAGCCAATAAGGTTTGACTTAGTGGGTTGATGCAGGTAACTGTAGGTTCAAACCCTACCATGTTTTGGACGCACATGCAATTTTGCATGTTATGTTTATTTCTGCTCTAGTCTTCTGTACATTTCCAAGTATAAGTGCAGGCTGTTTTGATGGATTTTGAAGTTAATTTATGTTATGTTTTCTTAGGCTTAATCTCAAATGGATAGTCTAATATTATAACCAATTTGCCTATGGAATTAGTGAAGTTATATGTAATTTTGTTAGTTGATTTCATAAGCTATATCTTGATATTTCTGACACATTATACGTTTTATAATACGACTTTTATAAGGAGTTCTCTATATTTATATATAGATTTAAGACAAATATTTTCCTATGTTTCTTTATAAAAATAAAATCGCCTTAAGGCCATGCTATATACAATTTTTACTACTAAAATTAACCCTTAATGCAGGCTAACGGTAAATGGGTATCCGTTAATCCCCTAAAATCCATACGCACACTGAGTTACAAAGACCGGGCAAAGGATAAGAAATGGGCATTATCAGGATCCGTCGTGCACAATGTTATCCGAGGCACTTAAACGACTCACAATGGATAGGACGCAACCGTGCAGAGCGAGATCCAAACATCAAACCCATGACAAGTCAATCGTCCAGTACGACCGAGAATAATGGCACCACATATTATGAGTAGTGCAGCTCAATAAAGATAAAGGCCGTATATCATATAAAGGCCGCCTACAACGCCGAAGACACTTGGCTTGATGTTAAAGTTCGGTTGTACATATCAAAGCGGGAAGTCAAGATCGCGGGTATATTTGACAAACCACACAAGGGTGACAGCTCCTATCGCTCGTGTGTCCTTACTAATCAAACACCAACACTTTGGTCAGATACCACCTACCGCTCGGTCATGCTTCAGCTATTAGATAGAGCATGCTTATATCTAAAAATGCAAGCCTTAGTCAGTCACTTCCAAGCTAAGAGGATTGTCGCCTGCTTACTCCTTGTTTATCCGTCAAAAGACCGAGCCTGTGATAAAAATGCAAAACAAGCACCCACGACATCTTAAATGACCATGTCTTCAACCAAAGTTGGACGCAAATCGTGATTCAAGCGCGGAGGCAAAGGTCAGTCGTTCATACTGGAACAAAGCCACTCAAATACCAAAATAAAGCAAGTCGCCCATTCAACATAGGAGGAAGCGACCTTATAACACAGCCATAAGGGTAAACGACACCATACAAAGGCTGCAAAAGGATGAATTCTCTCGAGCAAAGAAGGTCGGTCGCATAGGGTACAAAGAGAATTGATTCCAGTCCCGCATTCTGCTCTTATAAAGCTACCCATAGCATTTGCTCCTATAAAGTCGTCCTCTCAGCTATCTGAAGCACTCGCTCCTGTGAAACCACTCGCACATGACAACTGGATACAGCTATAGACAGCTGGCTAAAGATAGGCAGGGGTATGATTATAATTAATGGGATGAGCAACCCGCAGCCTGCATATACAGATTTCAGATCATTTCCTGAGGGGATCTCACCTATAATTACGTCATAGCTGCCAACATAGAGGGGATCCCAATCTTTGAAACCATAAAGTGCTGCAAAATTCTGTCCTCAAGGGCTCCTTAAACATTCCAAAAAGAAATCATCATTTCCATGCCTCAAAGTTCCATCAGTCATCTGGACGTGGCGTCAAGCACAATCTTATTATCAGGGGAAACGAAAACATCTATATTATCAATCACTTACCCATCCTTTTCCTCTGCAGATTCTACCATTCTCTTGCAAAAATATAGGATTGAAATGTGTGAATGAGAGTATGTTGGTTGGACATAAAGATGTATGAAAAGAGAGAGTTGATGTATTTTGTAATCCTCATTATAAGAATGCAAGCTATCTTCATAGTGTAAGTAGGCATAGTTTATGGCTGAACCACTCTAAATCTCATCTCTATTTCAACTTCCTCGCATTTTCATTTTCAATTGTTGTTAAACAAGGCTCCATTTATTTCCTTACCACATTGGTGAAGTACAACTTTAGTACCATGGATGTTTAGACCAATTTCGTTGTAAACATTTTGGCACCCATCTTGGGACCGTCTTCATAATTCCTTGTTTCAGAATTCAGCAACATAAAAAAAAACCCAAAATCGCTTTATCCCTTGAAATCATGGCTGGATCAAAAAAAAGTGGCAAATCTGTGAAAGTTACTATGATAAATGAGGATAGTAATGCTGATAAATCCATACCACAAACTCTGAACCAAGGGGATGGAGAAACCCCTAGGACGTCTGTAACACGAGATGAGTTGAATGTGGTTGTAACCGGCTTGAACGAAAAAATGGACAATACGACGAAGATGATAATGGAAAGGTTTGATGCCCTGACTAATGCTCAAGCCAATTTGCTACCACCGAACACTATGAATAATGCTGGTGAAAAAGAGGACTCATCAGCCTCGGACCCTGGTCGACCTCACAACCTAGTGGGGGACACGGGAGAGGCCGACGTTGAGGACTCTAAGGCCAGATCTCCACAGTGCAAAGAAAAAAGTGCGACTTGGGCTGTCGCAAGCCCCACCAACATAACATCCCCCAAAAAAGATGCAAGGCGCCGAAGCTCAAACCATGGTCGCACTGATAAGAACGTCAGTGCCGATCCTGATGAACAACAGGTGATGAGAGTCGCATCACAGATATGATCTAGCGAATAATGAAGGAGAAAGTGATCCTAGAAGATGAAGAGAAAGAATGGGAGTTCCCCCCAGCAAAAATCCGTACGTAGAGGAAATTCGTCAAAAAAATTTCCCGAAGAAATTCATACCCCAAACAATAGCACCTTATAGCGGAGTTAGAGATCCAACCATTTTTCTATTCAAATATGACCAACACAAGAATGGAGCTAGGGCCACTGACGAAATCAAGTGCTTATACTTTCTCGTGTGCCTGGAAGGTGTGGCCTCACTATGGTTCACCACACTTCAACCTAAATGTACTGACTAATTTGCCGATTTGGCAAGAAGATTTCAAGATCAATTTCGACTACTAACCACTAAGGCAAGGGGCGTAATGTCACTATGCGAAATGGAACAAAAGCATGGGGAAACCATCCGAGCTTTCCTTACATGCTTCCATGCTGCATCAGCAGAGGTCATAGAACCAGAGCCTTGGTACCTATTGGCAGCCCTGAAAGGAGTTATCGATAAGAAGTCAGAATTTGGAAAGTGGCTCAAGATGAAGAAACCAAAAACTTTGAAGAAGTTTTATAAGAAAGCTGAGGAATACATAAGTGTGGAAGATGAAGCTCCAAGTATCCAGAAGACTATAGAAAGCAACACCACCAGAGAAGAAAAAAGCAATGAGTTCAGGGTTGAGCCGAAGAATAACATAGGACAAAAGAGGGGAAGTGATGAGAGGGATAACAAAGCTTATAAAAAGACTCGGATGTATAAACTATCCGAACTAACCCTCCTAAATGAAACCCCAGAAAGAATTTACTCCACTGCAAAGGATTCAGGTTTCTTTCCTCAGCTGAAACCGCAGAAGATGACTGAGCAACAAGAAAATTCCGGCAAATTCTGCCGGTTTCATAACCTACCAGGACACAACACCAATGAATGCCGGCACCTAAAGAGTTTAATTGAAGAGCTCATCAGGAAGAACCAACTCCAGCAGTATGTGAAAAATCCCCAAAGTACTCCAGCTGCACAAGGACATAATAATGTGGTTAGCCAACCTAACTCGAGTGAGGAAGCCCAAATACTGGTCGATTCGAGGTCAGTAATCAATTTGATATTTAGTGGGCCCCAGCCGACTGGGAACAGTTGGGCAGATATGGAAAGATATGCTAACGAATTGAAAGATGCCTCGAAAGAGGAAGGATGCATGGTCTTGAACAACGAGCACCCGATGAAAATACTCAAGACCTCGATCGAGGGATGTGATATTCAAAGATAAAGATGCGGAAGGCTTAATTACACCAACTATTAATGCCATGGTGATCACAATTGGTCTTGGTCCTGTAGTTGTAAAAAGAGTCCTGGTTGACACGGGGGCATCTGCTAATGTGATTTTTATAGACACTTTCCAAAATATGAATCTCCTATGGAAAAAGTGCGCGCATACCCAAATAAGATCCACGGTTTTACAGGACAACCTATGCAACCCATTGGAACGACAGATTTGCCCGTGGAGTTGGCGAATGGGGAATGTAGGGTTTCTAGGGTATAAACATTTGTCCTGATTGGTGAGTTTTCATCTTACAATGCATTCCTTGGGAGACCGACTCTTTTGGGTTTTAAGGTTGCATTAGCTCCATGGTGCTTGACTATGAAGTTTCCAACTGAAAGGGGAATTGGTGTAATTAAGGGCGACCAAATCGCTGCATGAGACTGCTATGTAATAGAGCTGAGAGTGGCTAAGAAAAAAGATTCAGGAAAGGATGCAGAGGCCATTCCCCGCATCCAAAATCCCCATTTATAGCAATTACAGAAGGGTTCATGCACTGGCACGCATAGTGGAATGAAAAAGGAGATCGATCCTAGGGAAGGTTATGCAGAGGAAGAAAGGGCGACATCGGCCAAAGACACATTTCCTATAGCTGTAATTCCAAAGAACCCAAACCGTGTGTTGAATATAGGAACTCGATTAAGCCCTGAGTTAAAAAAATCAATTGATTGTCTTTCTAAGAGCTAGTTTAGATGTATTTGCATGGAACCATTCTGACATGTGCGACATATCTCCGGACATTGCAGTCCATAAGCTAAACATTGACCCACGCATTCTGGCTGTTAAACAAAAAAGGAGAACCCAAGGGCCGGAGAGGTCACGCGTGTTAAAAGATGAAGTGGGCAGATTAATGGAGAATGGTTTTATTAGGGAAGCTACCTATCCAAGATGGGTCTCCAACCCGATGCTCGTAAAGAAATCAAACGGTAAATGGCCAGTTTGTGTAGATTATTCAGACATGAATAAAGCTTGTCCGAAAGATAGCTTCCCTCTTCCCAAAATCAATCAATTGGTGGATTCTACGGCCGGTCATGAGTTGCTATCTTTCATGGACGCATAATCCGGCTACAATAATATCATGATGTACGGCCCGGATCAGGAAGACACAATCTTCAATATTGATCTCGGTCTATACTACTATAAGGTGATGCCATTCGGTCTAAAAAACGCAGGGGCAACTTATCAGCAACTGGTAAATGCCATGTTCAAAAAACAAATCGGCAAGACAATGGAAATCTATGTCGATGATATGTTAGTAAAGTCAAAAAAAGCAAAAGACCATTCAGAGGACCTAGCCCGAACGTTCGATATCCTATGCCAATATGGCACAAAGTTGAATATCTTGAAATGTTCTTTCGGAGTTGGTTCGGGCAAGTTCCTTGGGTGCACGGTCAACGCTGGAGGTATAGAAGCTAATCCAGCCAAGATGTTAGCTTTGAGAGAAATGCATGCCTCAGGAACCAAGAAGGAACTTCAGTGTTTGAATGGGAAGATTGCGGCTTTAAATCGCTTCATATCCAGGACAACGGATAGATGTCTTCCATTCTTCGATGCCCTTTGGAAAGGAAAGAAATACAGTGGACCTCTAAATGTCAGAAATCCTTTGAGGAACTGATCCAACACCCGACAACACCTTCTATGCTATCAAAGCCTAGTGACGGAGAAGACTTGTTTCTATACCTGGCGGTTTTTGCCCACGCCCTAAGTGCAGCATTGATCAGAGAAGATCTGAAGGTACAAAAACGAATCTATTACATCAGCAAGAGATTATACGGAGTAGAGATTAATTATCCAAAGCTTGAAGAACTCGCTTATTGTTTGCTTATTGCATCAAAGAAACTTCGGCCCTACTTTCCGGCTCATCCCATTAAGGTTCTCATAGACTAGACTATGAGGAAAGTTTTGTCCCGACCAAAGACCTCCGGGAGGTTATTAAAATGGAATATAGAGCTCAGTCAATACGACATTACGTATCACCCTCGAAAAGCGATCAACGGACAAACGCTTGCTGACTTTATCGCAGAATTTACCAACCGTGGGGAGATAAAGAAGGAAGATGATGTTGAAACTGATATCCAGTGGAAATTATTTGTTGATGGAGCCTCAAAAGATCGTTGTTCCGGGGCAGGGTAGTCCTTGAAGCCCATGAGGGAAGATCTTTACGCTATGCACTGAGCTAGAGTTTCCGTCAATAAACAACAAGCTGAGTATGAAGCCCTTATAGTAGGAATAAAACTAGCAAAAGAATTGCAAATAAAAAATATACAAATCTTCAGCGACTCTCAACTCGTAATATGCCAGATTTTGGGAGAATTCCAAGACAAAATGGGTAAGTTGCCGGATTATCTCACCAAAGCCTTGGAACTATTGGAAGCTTTCGAGCATTACACCATATCTCACATTCCTAGAGAAGAAAATTGTAACACCCCGCCTCCGCTAGGGTCACTCGCAAAGGAATGCACTAGCTTTAGAGGGGCATTATTGGTAAACATGCACAGAAATATCACAAGACAGAACATATAAAATAGCGGAAGTAAAATCGAACTTTCATAAACATTAATAATTAAGGTCTAAAGCCTTTTACATCAGAGTACATCAAAACCTGTCTTGCAATAGTAAAGAAGCATAAAGACTTTTTCATAAATTATTCCCCAAATAAAACAGTAAAGTAGCCATAGCCAAGAAAAGTCCAAGCCATCCATGATGACCTTCAAGCAGAAGAAGTCCGAACAAAACAGCATTGTTTCCTCCCTATAACCTGGAGGGGGGGGAAACGGAAGAAAAGAGGCGAAACAAAACGGGTCAGTCAAAAAGACTGAGTAAGTCCTATCTACTTCCAGCATAAAACAGATAAAGGTGACATGACATGCATAAACTGAAAGTAAACACAAGGATGATGTCAAGATAGATAAACTGAACCAACATAACAGGATGAACTACTGTACCCAGATAAACTAAGGTGTCATGATAAACTACGGTGTTATGATAAGTCAAGGTATCACATCGTCAGATTTCTATCGAGTACATTATCCCAAGGTATCTGCCCCGTCTAACATCCCACGGTATCTATTATGTATATTCTTCCAAGTTCTAACATGTATATTTGCTCTGCACCTCTCGTACTAGTATCCCAACCCGCGTCACGTGTTAACCATGAATGTCCCTTGCCCAATGTCATGTAATGGTCCATGTCAACCTAATATATAGCATATGTAGGCTTTCCCACTCATATGTTTCTTCCCATGTATAAGATCAGTCCTTTGCCGTAGGCCGTACGGGCTTTCTCATGTAAACGTTTTATCCTTGAAGTCGTTTGGACTGTCACCCTTGTTCTAGCTAGGCTCTTCCATATGAATCATCGTTTGAACTACTAGGACTTACGCCACCTAGCACCACTAGGGATTACGCTTACCTATTGCACGCTTTCGTATTTCGGTTTGGGTTAAACCACCTAGGCCACTAGGGATTACGCTAACCCTCAACCGCGCCCTTTTTCCCACGCATTCATCGTGAATCGTTTTTCTATAACTGTATGCACATGTATCACATCGTGCCATCCGAGTCCTGTCACCGGGCAAAACAAGTAATACAGGACTCGGTCGGGAGCTTTAGATTTATCTGCCGATGCAGATACTAAGGTCTGCTTTTCTACACGTGGCTATGGTCCCACGAGACCCCTCCCTCAACTAGTGAAAGGCAACACAAGGGAAAATCTTGCATGAGAACTACACTCCGGCCAGCCCACATCCTACGGCCTACCTCACCCATAATTAGATAGCAATTATGGTCTATTGGGTGTTCCCTGCCTTTCCGTACGTACACGCTTGACTCAAGATGGTAGATGATCGACGAACTTGCTATCTCGGGCACCTTATGTATTCGTCGACTCACTGCTATCCACCCCAGTCTTTAGGTCGCTCGCATAGCAACCAAGGCATATTCTTGGTTCTTCTACCGCAGACCTCAACCTCTCGTGAGCCTAGTATAATGACCTGGCAGCTCACAGAGGGATCCCAAGAATATCCTCACGTTCCCCGAAGCCGCTGCTTCGTTACCCAGTCGTTGGAGCCTTTATCTAAATCAGATAGCCTGCTCCTACACGCATACTTAACGTTGACCTAATGTATCGGGTTACTAATCTATCTAAGAAATGGTCCAAATTTCCTTGACTAAGAATTATTACTTAGTTTCCCTTAACTAAGGTTTACCACTTAGCCTCATTTCCATAATCCTTGTTAACTATGGTTACTTACCTAATCCTCCGAAATAGGGTTTATCTAATGGGTTAAGTGTCACTTAAGTTCACAACTTAACCCGTCTATAAACCACGTCAAAATTGGCTAAGTATCCAAGTCCAAAACTTAACCCTACAACCCATGTGTCAAGTTGGTTAAGTATATCAAGCAATTCATGGCTTAACCTTATCTAATTATCATTTTAGATTGGTTCAGTATATGTATTAACTTGACCTTTTCTAATTACTGAGTCATATCGGTCAAGCGCATTCAAACGATTCGTGACTTAGCCTTATCATGTTTTCACGTTAGATTGGTTAAGTATAGGTTAACTTAACCTCATCGAATTAACGAGTTAGATTGGTTAAGTATAGGTCACTTAACCTCATCAAACCATCGTGTTAAATTAGTTAAGTGTTTACCTTAACCCCATTAAATTACCAAGTTGGATTAATTAAGTCTAGGCTAACTTAACCCCATCCGATTACCATGTTTAGATTAGTTAAGCCTAATCTTAACCCCATCTAGTTACCGTGGTTAGGTTAGTTAAGTCTTAATTACTTAACCTCATCTAATTACCCAGTCGGATTAGTTAAGTGTAAATTACTTAACCCCATCCCCTAATCATCTCGCATGGTTAAGTGTCATTAAGGAAATCAAGCCCGGTCCCACTTAACCTACCCATTCGTGTCATATCGGTTAAGTGTCATTAGTCAAATTTACTTAACCTTATCATGTGGCATTAATTTAATTAATGCACTCTTAACCTCTCACATTAGACCTTGTTGTGGTTACTAGTTAAGCCGGGCGGGTCCGGGTAGATTTACACCACAACCTAGTCTAACCTCGGGTCTTAAGCGCGGCATGACCAACTTCTCACATTGGGTCCTATTGTTTGTAACTACTAGTTAGGCCGGTCGGTTCCGGGTAGTTTTACGTTGCAAACTCAACCCAACCTCGAGTTGGCCACACTTATATTATCTAAGTTCATCATGTTTCCAAAACATGTTACAAGTTTTTCAAGCATTTGGGTAGACCTAACTTAATAGGTAAATTCCCAAAGGGTAGACCTAACTTAATAGGTAAATTCCCAAGCTCATGTTTTTATGCATACTTACATGTCAACTTCCATGTTATCTTTCAAGTCATATTTTCAAGTATAAACACATGTCATATTCAAGTTAAGATTTCGCGACATGTTCATGTTTACCTAACTACCCAAAATCGTGTTTTCCCAACGCAAACAAAGCGAGTCAACATAGTAAGGATACTATGTCACATATTGGTCTCAAAACATGCATGATGCCAAAAAGGGCTTGGCTTCCACATGCATAACATCATAAAGGGATTGGCCATAAACATGCATAGTGTCATAAGGTAATTTGGCCACAAACATGCATATTATCAAAAAGGGTTTGGCCATAAACATGCACAACTTAAAAGAGGGGATTGGCCACAAGCATGCATAATCTCATAAAGGATTTGGCCACAAACTTGCATGATAGCATAAGGGGTTTGGGTTCATAAACATGCATAAGCCCCAAAATCTTGCCTTAGCCAATGTTTCACAAGTAAAGTGGTTCCTAAAGGTTCATGCTAGCATTTCATGCATAATGATCCAAACTTGCAAGTTAAACTAGGTTATGCATAGCATGAGAGGCATGATTAAGTCACTCACATGGCCTAAAATCATAAACATGAACACAAGAGCCAAGGTAAGGTTCATATAGGTTCGCATAATCATGTTTAGCCTCATTTTATCTCATGTCATTATCAAAACTACCGTTTCCATCCAAAAGTAGCTAGAACTTACATAGTTAGGCCTAGGGAAAGAAGCATGAATCATCTTGGCTAAGAAAGGTGCCTCCTTTGTTGAAGAATCGTCATGGAACTCGCATACCAACGTTGATCTTCCTTCCATTTGGTGTAGCTAGCTTGTACCACTTGATTTGAACCCGATTTGAGTGCTTAGGCTTTAGGAAAAGGGGATGGAGGCCATGATCACTTGGCATTTGGGCAGCACTTCGTGGAGAGGGTGAGTTATGAGGGTTTAGGGTAGCCTTAGGGGTGTTTTTATAGAGATTAGGGTGTGTTTTTGACCATAGGATTAGATCTAGGATAGATTAGGACCATCAGATCTCGAAAGCTTCCAGAACCAGCCCAAGAACAAGACCAGGTGAGACAAACAGGTGCGCCAGGCAACTTGCCCCGGCCACCCCCTGTCGACAGGCAAGTCGACAGGGCTGTCGACTTGGTCTGGGCCCAAGTCGACAGGCCTGTCGACAGCCCTGTCGACATGGCCTAGGCGGAAAACTTCCCGCCTAGCCCCAGATCTGATTTCCAAAAACTGTTTCCGAAATTCAAATTCCCAGAAACCTTCTTTGGGCCTTTTACGGGTCATACGGACTCCGATTCTCAAAAACTCGGACTCTATTTCGCGTATTTTTCCGAGACGAACGCAATGGCACAGACCGTTTCACTTGATTCAGAATTTATAATTTAATTCTGTCTTGATTCTTGATTTAACGTGTTGTAAAAATTCGGGTTGTTACATTCTCCCCTTCTTAAAGGATTTCGTCCCCGAAATCTCAAAGTTAGGAAGAACATATCCTACCATCCATCATCCATCTACTCAAACCATCATCCACAAGCAACCATTGTCCTTAGACGACTCCTAATGCTTTATGAATGTATGCAAAACGTGTGTGTACATGTTCCTTAGCTAATGCTAATGATCAGGCCTGAAAAATCTTTTGAATGCAAAAATATGTTTAGTGCTATGAATCCATCATGTATGCAAATAGTCCTAGTCATATACACTATATGCGTGCACAAACATTCAACCACATGCAACATCCGCATGATAACACATTCAATTTCATCCATAAACAAGTATAAATACTCGTGCATATGCAATATGAAATGTGACCGAGTCGAGCTAATATCTAATGTAAATTCGCGCATCCACGAGCAACCACTTGCAACCATTTGCAACCATATCAACCATAACATGTTTCAAATGCATGTTTACATCCACAGGGTTCTACCTAAGATTCCCTGAAACAGGATCGAGAAGGTAAACAAAACAAACTCCGTACGGGGTTTGTAACAGAGACAGGACCGAGAGGATATCCATAAAAGATAGCCTACAAGCAAGCTCAACAGAAAAACAGGGATCGAGAATATATTCCCAAAAGAGATATCATGCACGTATTTAGTCTTCAGTCTCCTGAGTCGCATTACCTTGAGCTTAGTTCCATCGTGCCTTGACCGCCCCTTTTACTTCACGATTTCACAGCTTCTTAATTCCTGTTTCCATAACATGAGTTGAAACTCGTTTCCTCGTCGCCTCTCGTTCCACTTGCACTTATTCTCCTTCTAGAATACTTGGCGCAAACAGGACTGCGTACACATTATTCCATGCGAGCCCTCAAAATTCACTAGTGAATCCTGGACCTTGTACCATAAGGTATTCCACGTAGAAAAACTTTCTCTTGAAAGTAAACAAGTTACCGTGCGCACTTACTAGGGTAATTCTCATAACCCATACATAATCGAAGTAAACCATCCGTCTTATTAGCGAACACCATTCGATCGGGTTTCTAATTTCCAACAAAGGCATCCAGGGATTCTAAATAACTAATCATGACAGAACCCAAAAGGTTACGCGATACTTCAAGGGTATTACCAAAGCGAGCCAAGAGTCTAACTACCCTCCTTCTAAAACCGAGAGTGGCACCCCTTACTGGACAACCACTTCATCCTTAGAATCCATCCACAACTTATAAACATAAGCATTATTTCCAAGCTCAACACTTGATATAGACATTCTCAAATCCAAACAAGCCATGAGTAAATGGACCGATCTTCCAATAGGACTTGAGACAAAAACGGGATCCTCTACTACGCTAGTACTAAGGTGCAGAGACTCAACTATCGAAGTGGACTTAAAAGATGCGGTGATCAAAACAAAGTCCCGACAGGATGATAGAGAAGAAAAGCTAAACCTTTAACAAGATCGTTACCCTCCTTCTGAGGTACCCTGTGAATGAGAGCATACTATTGCCCTCCGAATGATCTTGTCCCTGTTCCATGATACTTAACTATCCGTCCCGTTTCACCATGCCAAAGGTACTCTCTCGTCATGGGTTTCATTGTTCATCTTTCTCCCTCCTTTTAGGACTCAGCCATACCAACATGTTGCTTATCCCTGAGCTCGCATCCTTTATCCTTGTTCTTACTATCCTTTCATGCATAACTCTGCAACGGTCTCTCGAGAACCACCTCCATCGTACGGGAAACACTTACGCAGCTAGAAAGACTAGTCGCAGTCAAAACCACTGTGACTACAGATGGAGGAAAGAAAGGAAAAGAGATTCAATCAAGGAAACAAGGATAATGCTAATGGCCTTTGGGGAATAGCCTTTTTCTTTTTAAAAGAAAATTTTCTTGAAAAATGCTTCTTTGTAAACGGTTTTTCAAATAATTTTCAGAAGGTCTTTAAAAACTTTTGCCCAGTCTAGTAACCTTCTGCTCTGATACCAAATGTAACACCCCGCCTCCGCTAGGGTCACTCGCAAAGGAATGCACTAGCTTTAGAGGGGCATTATTGGTAAACATGCACAGAAATATCACAAGACAGAACATATAAAATAGCGGAAGTAAAATCGAACTTTCATAAACATTAATAATTAAGGTCTAAAGCCTTTTACATCAGAGTACATCAAAACCTGTCTTGCAATAGTAAAGAAGCATAAAGACTTTTTCATAAATTATTCCCCAAATAAAACAGTAAAGTAGCCATAGCCAAGAAAAGTCCAAGCCATCCATGATGACCTTCAAGCAGAAGAAGTCCGAACAAAACAGCATTGTTTCCTCCCTATAACCTGGAGGGGGGGGAAACGGAAGAAAAGAGGCGAAACAAAACGGGTCAGTCAAAAAGACTGAGTAAGTCCTATCTACTTCCAGCATAAAACAGATAAAGGTGACATGACATGCATAAACTGAAAGTAAACACAAGGATGATGTCAAGATAGATAAACTGAACCAACATAACAGGATGAACTACTGTACCCAGATAAACTAAGGTGTCATGATAAACTACGGTGTTATGATAAGTCAAGGTATCACATCGTCAGATTTCTATCGAGTACATTATCCCAAGGTATCTGCCCCGTCTAACATCCCACGGTATCTATTATGTATATTCTTCCAAGTTCTAACATGTATATTTGCTCTGCACCTCTCGTACTAGTATCCCAACCCGCGTCACGTGTTAACCATGAATGTCCCTTGCCCAATGTCATGTAATGGTCCATGTCAACCTAATATATAGCATATGTAGGCTTTCCCACTCATATGTTTCTTCCCATGTATAAGATCAGTCCTTTGCCGTAGGCCGTACGGGCTTTCTCATGTAAACGTTTTATCCTTGAAGTCGTTTGGACTGTCACCCTTGTTCTAGCTAGGCTCTTCCATATGAATCATCGTTTGAACTACTAGGACTTACGCCACCTAGCACCACTAGGGATTACGCTTACCTATTGCACGCTTTCGTATTTCGGTTTGGGTTAAACCACCTAGGCCACTAGGGATTACGCTAACCCTCAACCGCGCCCTTTTTCCCACGCATTCATCGTGAATCGTTTTTCTATAACTGTATGCACATGTATCACATCGTGCCATCCGAGTCCTGTCACCGGGCAAAACAAGTAATACAGGACTCGGTCGGGAGCTTTAGATTTATCTGCCGATGCAGATACTAAGGTCTGCTTTTCTACACGTGGCTATGGTCCCACGAGACCCCTCCCTCAACTAGTGAAAGGCAACACAAGGGAAAATCTTGCATGAGAACTACACTCCGGCCAGCCCACATCCTACGGCCTACCTCACCAATAATTAGATAGCAATTATGGTGTGTTGGGTGTTCCCTGCCTTTCCGTACGTACACGCTTGACTCAAGATGGTAGATGATCGACGAACTTGCTATCTCGGGCACCTTATGTATTCGTCGACTCACTGCTATCCACCCCAGTCTTTAGGTCGCTCGCATAGCAACCAAGGCATATTCTTGGTTCTTCTACCGCAGACCTCAACCTCTCGTCAGCCTAGTATAATGACCTGGCATCTCACAGAGGGATCCCAAGAATATCCTCACGTTCCCCGAAGCCGCTGCTTCGTTACCCAGTCGTTGGAGCCTTTATCTAAATCAGATAGCCTGCTCCTACACGCATACTTAACGTTGACCTAATGTATCGGGTTACTAATCTATCTAAGAAATGGTCCAAATTTCCTTGACTAAGAATTATTACTTAGTTTCCCTTAACTAAGGTTTACCACTTAGCCTCATTTCCATAATCCTTGTTAACTATGGTTATTTACCTAATCCTCCGAATTAGGGTTTATCTAATGGGTTAAGTGTCACTTAAGTTCACAACTTAACCCGTCTATAAACCACGTCAAAATTGGCTAAGTATCCAAGTCCAAAACTTAACCCTACAACCCATGTGTCAAGTTGGTTAAGTACATCAAACAATTCATGGCTTAACCTTATCTAATTATCATTTTAGATTGGTTCAGTATATGTATTAACTTGACCTTTTCTAATTACTGAGTCATATCGGTCAAGCGCATTCAAACGATTCGTGACTTAGCCTTATCATGTTTTCACGTTAGATTGGTTAAGTATAGGTTAACTTAACCTCATCGAATTAACGAGTTAGATTGGTTAAGTATAGGTCACTTAACCTCATCAAACCATCGTGTTAAATTAGTTAAGTGTTTACCTTAACCCCATTAAATTACCAAGTTGGATTAATTAAGTCTAGGCTAACTTAACCCCATCCGATTACCATGTTTAGATTAGTTAAGCCTAGTCTTAACCCCATCTAGTTACCGTGGTTAGGTTAGTTAAGTCTTAATTACTTAACCTCATCTAATTACCCAGTCGGATTAGTTAAGTGTAAATTACTTAACCCCATCCCCTAATCATCTCGCATGGTTAAGTGTCATTAAGGAAATCAAGCCCGGTCCCACTTAACCTACCCATTCGTGTCATATCGGTTAAGTGTCATTAGTCAAATTTACTTAACCTTATCATGTGGCATTAATTTAATTAATGCACTCTTAACCTCTCACATTAGACCTTGTTGTGGTTACTAGTTAAGCCGGGCGGGTCCGGGTAGATTTACACCACAACCTAGTCTAACCTCGGGTCATAAGCGCGGCATGACCAACTTCTCACATTGGGTCCTATTGTTTGTAACTACTAGTTAGGCCGGTCGGTTCCGGGTAGTTTTACGTTGCAAACTCAACCCAACCTCGAGTTGGCCACACTTATATTATCTAAGTTCATCATGTTTCCAAAACATGTTACAAGTTTTTCAAGCATTTGGGTAGACCTAACTTAATAGGTAAATTCCCAAAGGGTAGACCTAACTTAATAGGTAAATTCCCAAGCTCATGTTTTTATGCATACTTACATGTCAACTTCCATGTTATCTTTCAAGTCATATTTTCAAGTATAAACACATGTCATATTCAAGTTAAGATTTCGCGACATGTTCATGTTTACCTAACTACCCAAAATCGTGTTTTCCCAACGCAAACAAAGCGAGTCAACATAGTAAGGATACTATGTCACATACTGGTCTCAAAACATGCATGATGCCAAAAAGGGCTTGGCTTCCACATGCATAACATCATAAAGGGATTGGCCATAAACATGCATAGTGTCATAAGGTAATTTGGCCACAAACATGCATATTATCAAAAAGGGTTTGGCCATAAACATGCACAACTTAAAAGAGGGGATTGGCCACAAGCATGCATAATCTCATAAAGGATTTGGCCACAAACTTGCATGATAGCATAAGGGGTTTGGGTTCATAAACATGCATAAGCCCCAAAATCTTGCCTTAGCCAATGTTTCACAAGTAAAGTGGTTCCTAAAGGTTCATGCTAGCATTTCATGCATAAAGATCCAAACTTGCAAGTTAAACTAGGTTATGCATAGCATGAGAGGCATGATTAAGTCACTCACATGGCCTAAAATCATAAACATGAACACAAGAGCCAAGGTAAGGTTCATATAGGTTCGCATAATCATGTTTAGCCTCATTTTATCTCATGTCATTATCAAAACTACCGTTTCCACCCAAAAATAGCTAGAACTTACATAGTTAGGCCTAGGGAAAGAAGCATGAATCATCTTGGCTAAGAAAGGTGCCTCCTTTGTTGAAGAATCGTCATGGAACTCGCATACCAACGTTGATCTTCCTTCCATTTGGTGTAGCTAGCTTGTACCACTTGATTTGAACCCGATTTGAGTGCTTAGGCTTTAGGAAAAGGGGATGGAGGCCATGATCACTTGGCATTTGGGCAGCACTTCGTGGAGAGGGTGAGTTATGAGGGTTTAGGGTAGCCTTAGGGGTGTTTTTATAGAGATTAGGGTGTGTTTTAGACCATAGGATTAGATCTAGGATAGATTAGGACCATCAGATCTCGGAAGCTTCCAGAACCAGCCCAAGAACAAGACCAGGTGAGACAAACAGGTGCGCCAGGCAACTTGCCCCGGCCACCCCCTGTCGACAGGCAAGTCGACAGGGCTGTCGACTTGGTCTGGGCCCAAGTCGACAGGCCTGTCGACAGCCCTGTCGACATGGCCTAGGCGGAAAACTTCCCGCCTAGCCCCAGATCTGATTTCCAAAAACTGTTTCCGAAATTCAAATTCCCAGAAACCTTCTTTGGGCCTTTTACGGGTCATACGGACCCCGATTCTCGAAAACTCGGACTCTATTTCGCGTATTTTTCCGAGATGAACGCAATGGCACAGACCGTTTCACTTGATTCAGAATTTATAATTTAATTCTGTCTTGATTCTTGATTTAACGTGTTGTAAAAATTCGGGTTGTTACAAAAATACCATAGCTGATTCATTGGCAAAATACGCAAGCACGGGAGATGCACAACTGATGGGGTTAGTCTCGGTGGAAATCCTTTCCAGCTCAAGCATAGTGAAGACTGGAATGGATTGGATCATGGAAGTAACTGATGAGCCAAACACATGGATGTCACCAATTAAAGATACCTAATCACTTGGGCACTCCCGGCTGAAGCCAGGCAGCGAAGGAATTTTTTGCGAAAAGCTTCTTTCTACTTTATTCAGGACGGACGACTTTATAGACGTGGATTTTCTACACGTTTACTTAGTAGTGTTACAGAAAAGGAGTCAAAGGCGATCATAGCGGAATTACACGAAGGGGAATGCGGAGGAGGACAAACTGTAGCTATGAAAATCCTGCGATATAGTTACTTCTGGCCAGATATCAATAACGACTCCACGACCTGCACTAAAAAATGCGACATATGCCAAAGATTTGCCAAGATCCCAAGGATGTCGTCTATAGCTATAACCCACATGGTCAGCCCATGGCCATTCGGTATCTGGGGCATCGACCTCATAGGAGCCCTTCCCATTGCAAAATTCGGTTTTAAATATGCAATTGTCGTCGTTGATTACTTTACAAAATGTGCTGAATTAGAACCATTGGCCGCTATGACTTCGAAGAAAGTTAGTAACTTTGTCTTGTAGAATAACATATGCAGGTTTGGGGTACCACAAAAGATAATCAAAGACAATGGGACCTAATTTGAAAGTGAAGAGTTCCAAAACTTTTGCACCAAGTATAAAATCCAGAAAAGCTTGGCAGACAAGCGACCAGGAGGCACCAACCCAAGGAGTGCCGACTTTCATCAGGAAATACCAAATCTTTTGACACATGACCAACAAAAGGCTTGGTACCAAATCAAAGAAGTCAATGCTGGGGTGAAAGCAACTCAAAAAGTCCCACGGTAAAAATTGCCAAGCCCATAAAAGAAATACCTTCTTAGGTGCAGGACACGGGTTCTCCGACTTGAGAAAAAAAACTCGACGAGGTGAACCAGTGTCTGTTTCCTAGGCGTGGCATAAAGTCAAAAAAAACCGACATGTCCCAAAAAGGAAAGAGAAAATTGCCAATCCGAAAAAACCGGGGGGAACCTTGTTAGGTGAAGGACACGAGTTTTATTCCTTCTGAGTCAAACTCGATGAGATAAACTAGTGTCCGCTCCTCTAGATGAAGCATAAAAAAGGGGAACAATCAAACACGCTGGAAGGACGAGCACAAAGCAGAAATCCCAACCGAAAGGGGATATCCATTCTTATTCTTTGTTGTTAACCAAGTCAAACAAAGCCAAGATTGGATTACAAAATTGAAACCAAAGTCCTCCCATAGGGGCACACAT
Organism: Allium sativum; assembly: GCA_030737875.1. Lineage (NCBI taxonomy): Eukaryota > Viridiplantae > Streptophyta > Magnoliopsida > Asparagales > Amaryllidaceae > Allium > Allium sativum. Next base: position 6,456,240 of record CM060919.1, on the reverse strand, counting down.
TAAAAATGCATCCAAAAATTACCATAACATACACACAAGCAGAAATCCTGGCCAAAAGGGGGTATCCATTCTAGAACCTTTTTGAATAATTAAAACAATCCTATCAAACAGGGCCTAGAATGGATCGAAAACTTATAACCCAAGACCTCCCTAGGGGGCACATACTCAAAACCAGTCTCCAAAGGGCTTGGAATACCAAGTCAGTCAAGCGCGGGGTTGAATACAACTTAATAAAAGATATCAAACACGCTTATAATAATACAGAGGCTGTAACACCCTATGTCCATTAATGTCACTATCAAGGGGAATGCATTAACTTTCATGGAGTATTATTGGTGTATAGAACAGAATATAACAAGACAGATACATATATTGGTACTTGAAAAAATTAAAACTACTTTTATTGCAGCGGAGAAATATTTTGGTTACAACAACGTCAAAACCCAACAATAAAACCAAGTACACTTAATATCCATCCTGACAAATTGTTTTCTAAGTACATAAAGTAAAAAAAATCATAACCCCAACATAAGTATCCATAAAAGAGATGAGATGAAATTTACTTTTAGCAATCCAAGCACTTCCAAAAGAGAGAGAAAGAGATCCTAATCAAGCTCCACTAGCACTAGTCCCACCCATAGAACCTGGGGGGAGGGGGGAGGAAGAAAAGAGGCCAAAAACAAAGGGTTCAGACATAAAGTCTGGCGAGTCCAATAAATTTAACAATATAATTATTAAAGTAATTAGGATAAGGCTAAACTGGTAAAACAAGGAATGACTATGAAACAAGTGGGCAAAACAAAACAAACAAGAGGAATATTCTGGCGTTAAACTCGCTCCTAATCACTATCGGATAATTACTATACTGCACCATTACTAGTCACCCTAAATGTTGATCCCGCCTACTGAACATAATAATCATAATGGTAGTTTCGTGTACCCCTAGTTGTCTTCATAGGTGCCGCCTGCCCCTATCTCCACTAGTTGTATACACTACCCCCATGCGATTGGCTCCCTAACTCGTAGATACCCGTGCTGGTCCCAATGCGGGGTGTATCACTCCCCAAAGTGGCAACCCGATACCATTAAAGATGCACGACTTATATCTATACGATGCAACAACATCTTACCTACCAACCCGGGCCCACGCATGCATATGACCCCGTTGGACTTGCGTTGCCACCGCTAACCCGTTTTGACCTCTTACAATCAAACCCAGTAAGCGTGTCCGTCCTCGATCTAACTCGAGCTCACAAAGACACTTAATGGTTTACTGGTTTGAAAAGGGTCCCCCATGCTTGACACAAGCCTTCCACCTATGCTTGGACCCCACTAGAATTTCGCACTTAACCCCTTCTTATTCATTTCTTCTTACATGTTTCAATTTGGTTAAGTGTTTCTAATCATATTTCACATGTCACCCATGTCACCCTCTTAACCCCCATGTCCCACCACATCTTTATCTTGGTTAAGTGTTACTTAATTCATTATAACCGTAACCTTGTAAGACCTCCCATATTAGACTACCGTTTGTGGTTGCTGGATTTACCGAGCGGGTCCGAGCTGTCTTATACCACAAACGAGTCTAACCTCGTATCTTTACAATTGTTATGCATTTAATTTATGCCTTCGACCTCTCACATTAGACTACCGTTTGTGGTTAGTAGATTTGCCGGGCGGGTCCGGGCAGTCTTACACCATAAACGAGTCTAACCTCGTACCTTAGGCGTTTATTATTACACATAATTATTTCACCCCAATATGAATTAATTATCCCTATTCAAATTGTCAAAAATTTCCAAATTAACTATGTCTATAACTGTCACACAAATTATGTCCATACTTTTTAGGTATATAAATTATGCCAATTAATGTCTCAATTTAATTATATGCCTTTAAAGCCATTTTATGCCAATTCACAATATGTATTATTAATATTTTCTCATTATCCCCATGTCGTTCGCTCGTTTAACATGAAATATGTTAGACTCACAAATAGTCTAACTCATAAAAAGAAAAGCAACATCATAACTTGCATAACACATAAGATAGATCTAACTTGACAATAAGAATTATAACATAAGTTTGCATAGCCAATAACTTGCATAGGCAATGGACATATAGAACATAAATTTGCATAAACTACCATGGATCTAAATATAGATCTAAACATGAAATTGTGAACTTGCATATATGAATTATGGGTCTCACCTAAACTTGCATATGTGAATATAATTTTCACCTAAAAATGTGAATATAGTTTTCACCTAAACTTGCATACGGATTCCTACAACTTTCATATGAACTTATCACATGTTTTGCATATATACTAGCATATGTATATACTTGATTCGCACATGAACTTGTGTATAATTCGCTTACAGACTTGCATAAGATTCACATTCAGACTGGCATATGTAAGAATGGACTTGCATAAGATTCACATAAAAACTAGCATATGATATACATCCCAAACTTGCATAAGATTCATATACAACATATGTAAAAACAGACTTGCATAAGATTCATATACAACTCGCATATGTAAAAACAGACTTGCATAAGATTCATATACAACTAGCATATGTAAAAATAGACTTGCATAAGATTCACATACAAACTAGTGTATGATTTACATCCCAAACTTGCATATAAAATGAATCAAGTTAAACATATGTGACTGGACATATGAGATAGATCTACTAACATAAGTTAACAAAACTGTCATATGTTCACCAACAAACGATAACAAAGTTAAACAACATCACATGATTCAACAGACATGTTCTCATAATCCAATTATAACTCATCATAAGTAATTTATTAATTATTTTATGGAAGAAATTGTAATCACAAAGACAGGTTAGAGAAGAGAATAAATCGTTCGTCGTTTGTATTAGAATTAAGATTTGCCAATCCCTAAGCTTTAGAAGAACTACTCTAGCAGCAACATGGTGGCCAAGAGACTAATTTAGTTTAGGTTTAGGGTTTGAGTCTATGTATGCTTATATAGAAGCTTAAATACACCTAAGTCGTTAGATTATCATAGAAGCAATCCCAACCGTCCAGACTAGATAAATTTATATATAATTGCCACCTCTACCCTAGTGACTTAGCAATAGGCCAAGAAAGACTCAGCAACAAGTCAGAATCGTCTTATTTCAAATCTACCCTAGGGGGTAGGTCAACCCCCAGGTCGACCCCTAGGTCGACCCCCTGGTCAACCTGTGTATGGGAGGTCGACCCCCTAGTCGATCCCCTGGTCGACCTGGCCTTGGGCAGGAAAAATCCCGCCCAGCCCTCTTCCTCGCTTCAATTTTGAATTTTTAATTTTAAACTTTAATTCTGAACTGTTATTAAATTATTTAAATTACTGAAACTTCCGAGGGCCATAACTTCCTCACACAAAGTCCGGTTTACGAAAACTTGGACTCTATTCCAAGCAGAATTTCGAGACGAACGCAACGGCGTAACCCATTTCCCTTAATTCTCACTTGGACAATTAAGTATTATTAAATTTTTTAATTTTAATATTCATAGAAAATTCAGTGTGTTACATTCTCTCCTCCTTAAATGATTTCGCGCTCAAAATCTCCAAGTTGAGGAGAATGTATATCCTAACATCCAATCATCCATCTACTCAACCATCAAACACAGGCATCCATTGTCCTTACAAGATTTCTAATGCTGTATGAACATATACAAAAAGTGTGTGTATATGTTCCTTATCTAATGCAAATTCAGGCAATCTACTGATTCAGTTGACCTCCTTAATGCAAATCATGATAGTGCCATGCGTCCATTATGTATGCGAAAGAATCCTAACGTTACATATTACTTCTACATGCGTGCACAACCACTCACCAAAATGCAGCAATCATATGATAACACAACCATTATACATCCATTAATTAGAATATGCACACACATTTTTATGCAATATGAAAGTGACTGAGGCGATCTAGTGCCTAATGTGTGTGTACATGCATCCACGAGCAACTACTAGCAACCACTTGCAACCTTTCGCAACCATCAATCATAACATATTTCAAATACATGTTTACATCCATTTGTTTCTACCTAAGGGTAAGGAATATGACCGAGGAGATATATTTAAAAGATAGATATAAGCATGTATAAACTTATGGAGAAAAAGAGATCAAGGAGGTACCCTCAAAAAGAAAAGTGTAGGCTGTGCGTATTTTCCTCTCAGTTTCCCAAGTCGCGTCATCCTCAGCATCACTCCATTGAACTTTAACAAGCATGACTTCACGGTTGCGTAGATTTTTGACTTCCGAACCCAAGATACGAGCTGGAACTCTTCTCATAGTCGCTTCTCGTTCCACTTCTACTTCCTCTAGTATACTTGGCCCCACCACTTCCGCAGACTCATGTAAGCACTTTCGTAGTTGAGAAACATGAAAAACATTATGAACTCCAGCTAATCTTTCGGGTAACTCTACCCTGCAAGCCATCGTCCCAATCCTTTCAGTGATAGGAAATGATCCTACAATTCTTGGTGCTAGCTTTCCTACGGACCCAAAGCGAATGACATTCCTCAAAGGAGATACTTTAAGGAACACCCTATCACCAACCTCAAACTCAAGGTCGGTCCTACTTTTGTCTGCGTAGGACTTCTGTCTATCTTGTGAAGCCTTCATCCATCTTCTTATCAAGTTCACCTTTTCTGAGGTTTCTCTAATCATGTCTGGCCCAAGTATAAGTTTGTCCGTGGACTCCCACCAACAAGTTAGTGATCGGCATAGTCTTCCATATAAAGCTTCGAAGGGCGCCATGTCTATGGTGGCTTGGTAGCTATTGTTGTAAGCGAATTCCACCAAAGGAAGATGATCCTCCCATGTACCTCCAAAGTCAAGAATGCACAATCTCAAGGGGTCTTCCAATACTTTGTTCACCCTTTCCGTCCGAACATCGGTTTGGGGGTGATACGCCGTGCTTAAGCATAATTGTGTGCCTACTGCCTCTTACAAACTCTTCCAAAATTTGCTTGTAAAGATAGGATCTCAATCACTCACTATGCTGGAGGGTATCCCATGGAGTAGAACTATCTCTTTAAGATAAATTGATGCTAGGGACGAGGCAGTCCTTCTTCTTTTAACAGCTATAAAGTGAGCGCTATTAGTGAGCCTATCCACTATTACCCAAATACTGGTATTTCCCCTTCTTGACCTAGGCAACCCATCAACTAAGTTCATCGAAATGCTATCCCGCTTCCACTATGGGACCCCCAGAGGATGAAGCAGACCACCAGGCTTCTTCTGCTCCACTTTGACTTTCTGGCATATCAAACACTTAGCGACGAACTCAGCTACATCCCTCTTCATGCCATTCCGAAAGAAAACCCTTTTTATATCTTCATACATCTTGTCTCTGCCTGGGTGTATGGTCAGCTTAGCATGGTGCGCTTCTTTGAGAACCGTCTTCAATAGATCCTTTGCTTGTGGGATGCATAGCCTTCCATACCGTCTCAACCAACCCTTATCATCGATGGAGTGTCTATTGAGGTGACTAGAAGTCTCAGCCCTAACTAGATTATCCATCATATCAACTAGTTGAGGGTCTTCTCGTTGTGCGGTTTCTATTGAGTCCAAAAGAGTAGGCCTCACCTCTAGCGATGCTAACAGACCAAGTACAATTTCTGAGGAGGGTCTAAAGTTAAAGTTTGCTATGTACTCCAAGTTTTTCCTTTCTACAAAGAGAGGACTCAAGGTCAGCTTCTTCCTACTTAAGGCGTCTACTACCACATTACCCTTGCCAGGGGTATAGGAAATCTCAAAATCACATAAGGCCAGAAATTCCATCCACCTTTGTTGTCTTAAGTTAAGATCATTCTGTGAGAAAAGGTATTTTAATGATTTATAGTCAGTAAACAATTCGAACCTTTCTCCTAGTAGGTAATGATGCCATGACTTAAGAGCGAAAACAATGGCAGCTAGCTCCAAATCATGCGTTGGGTAGTTCTTCTCATGTACCTTCAATTGCCTTCCCTCATGACAAACTACCTAGCCTTCTTACATCAAGACAGTGCCCAATCCTATACCGCATGCGTCTGTGTATACGGTAAATATTTTGCTCCCATCGGGCAATGTCAGAACTGGGGCTGTTGTTAGAGCCCTTTTCAAACGTTGGAAAGCAATATCGCAATCCAAATCCCATGCGAAAGTTAGGTTCTTCCTTGTCAATCTTGTGAGTGGGGCTGAGTTTTTAGCAAAGTCTTTAATGAATTTTCGGTAAAAGCCCGCTAGCCCGAGGAAGGTTCGGACTTCGGTTGCATTCGTGGAACCTTCCAATCTTGCACTGCAACTACTTTTGCGGGGTCCACAGCTAACCCCTCTTTGGACACTCCATGTCCAAGAAACCTCACTTCTTCTCTCCAGAAATGGCATTTGGAGAATTTGGCTTTCAGTTGATGTGCTCGAAGAGTATCCATGGCTTCCCTTAAATGCAAAGCACGCTCTTCTTCATTCTTCGAGAAAATTAAAATGTCATCTACGAAGATCACGACAAACTTATTAAGGAACTCTCTGAACACCCTGCTCATCAAGTCAACGAAGTAAGCAGGTGCGTTTGTCAAGCCGAAAGGCATGACAAGCCATTCGAAGAAACCATCCGGGGTTCTGAACGCGGTCTTATCAATGCTGTCTTCTACCACTCTTAGTTGATGAAACCCGGTAGCCAGATCTAGTTGGAAGAAAAACGACGCACCTACAAGATGATCAAACAAGTCATCTATTCTTGGAAGTGGGGTCTTATTTTTCTTGGTCATCTTATTTAGCTCCCTATAATAAACACATAGGCGAAGTGAACCATCCGCTTTGGTTGCGAATACTACTGGAGCACCCCATTCCGAAATACTCCGCCTTATAAACCCTTTTTCGAGCAACTCTTTGACTTGCTTACTGAGTTCTTTTCTCTCCCTTGGTGCCATGTGTCTAATGGGTAGAGCTACGGGTTTTGCATTATCAATAAGGAATATACGGAAGTCTATCTCCCGCTTCGGAGGTAATCCCGTCACCTCTTCAAATACATCTGAGTATTCACGAACTACTCTAACTGACTGCAAGTTTTAACAGACGCATCAAGGGATTCTAGGTGGCTAAGCATAACAGAATGTATGGGATTATAAGAGATTTCGAGAGTGTTACCGAGGCGAGTCATAAGTCTAACCGCTCTCTTTTCACAATCGAGGATGACACCATTACTGGATAACCAATCCATGCCTAGAATCAACCCATAGCCCGTAAACTCAAGAACGAAGGCGTTGCATTCAAACTCAACGCTCAAGATAGACACTCTCAAGTCCCAACTAATCATTGAAAGATGAGCCAAACCACCAATAGGATTTGAGACTATTATGGGATCCGTAACTGGACTAGTATTTAGGTGTAGTGTTTCAACTAACGAAGCAGATACAAATGAGTGTGAAGAGCCAGAATCAAACAAAGTACGAACATGATGATCAAATAGAAAAACCAAACTTTCAACAGAAATGTTTCTACCTCTCTCCTGTCCTGGTGCCATGAGAGCGTGAACCTGCCCTCTTGCTTTCCCTGGTGCCATGAGAGCCTGAACCTGGCCTCCAGAAGTAGACCCTGTCCTCTGCCCTTGCCTTCTCGGGCAGTCTTTATTTAGATGTCCTGCCGCACAACAATTGAATCAGTCAGTCTTCTTCTTCTTCCCGTAGTCCTTGCTCAGACGACCTGGTGTTCCACAATTAATGCACCTTTTCTTTCCTTTGCTATTGTTACCCTTATCACCTTTCTTAGGTTGTTGTTGTGACTTATTTTGATCCCCCTTCTTTTCCGGTGCCTTATTAGTATTAGCGCCTTTCTCCTCTTCATGCATAAGCGCCATGTCAACAAGTTTTTCAAAGGTAGCCCCCATAGGAATGTGGGTCATAGCCAACCCATGTAGCGGCTCGTTCAGACGTTTAAAGAATCTCAGGGCCTTCTTTTCAGGTGTGTTCACCAAGTCTAAGCCAAATCTCGCAAACTGATTGAACTTGTTGACATACTCCTTTACTGACAAATTACCCTGCTTCAATGCAAACAACCTTTCCATGTATAAATTCTCTTCTGCTCGTGAGAGAAATTCATATCGAACCTATGTCTGAAATCTATCCATGTCTCCACTGGATGCTATCCATTCATGACCTCCCACCAAAACGAGGCTTCGTCCTTCATTAACCAGGCAGCTAATTGGACCTTCTTCCATCTTCTATCTCGAAGATACCAAACAAATCTTCCACCTCGTTAAGCCAATTTCGAGCTTCAACAAACGTATCTGATGCTTGAAAAGGTTTCCCGCCCATTGCCCGAAAGTCTTTGCATATCTTCGAAAAAGTATCAACGCAAGTAGGGGGAGGAGGAGGAGCGGATGTAGCTAGGGGAGGAGGAATGTCTTCTAGGCTTGCAGCAGTTGTCCTAGCCTCCAGATACCTTCTGAACCAGGTTGGTATCGGTATCCCCTCGGGTATCTCGGGTAACGCAGACATGCTAAAAAGAAAAAGGAAGAGATTCAAAATGGAGAATCGAAAGAAAGATATATGTCTCTTGGGGGTTAGGTTTTTAAAACAATCTTTTCTCGCGAAAATACTCTCCTTAGAACATATTTTTGGAAGTACTTCTTTATAAAATGCTTTTGAAAAATAGTTTTTTTTTTTCAAAATCTCTTATCCGTTCTGTTAACCTTCAGCTCTGATACCACGTGTAAGACCATTAATGTCACTCTCAAGGGGAATGCATTAACTTTCATGGAGTATTATTAGTGTATAGAAAAGAATATAACAAGACAAATACATATATTGGTACTTGAAAATTTTAAAACAACTTTTATTGCAGCGGAGAAATAGTTTGGTTACAACAACATCAAAACCCAACAATAAAACCAAGTACACTTAATATCCATCGTGACATATTGTTTTCTGAGTACATAAAGTAAAAAGCATAACCCCAACATACATGGCCATAAAAGAGATGAGCCGAACTTTACTTTCAGTAATCTAAGCTCTTCCAAAAGAGAGAGAAAGAGATCCAAATCAAGCTCCACTAGCACTAGCCCCACCTTGAGAAACTTGGAGGGGGGAAGGAAGAAAAAAGATGAAAAACAAAGGGGGTCATACATAAAGTCTGGCGAGTCCAATAACTTAAACAATATAATTACTAAAGTAATTAGGATAAGGCATAAACTGGTAAAACAAGGATGACTATGAAACAAGTGGGCAAGAAAAAACAAAAAAGAGGAATATTCTGGCGTTAAATTCGCTCCTAATCACTATAGGATAATTTCTACACTGCACCATTACTAGTCACCCTAAATGTTGATCCCGCCTACTGAACATAATAATCATAATGGTAGTTTCGTGTACCCCTAGTTGTCTTCATAGGTGACGTCTGCCCCTATCTCCACTAGTTGTACCCACTACCCCCATGCGATCAGCTCCCTAACTCGTAGATACCCATGCAGGTCCCACAGTGGGGTGTATCACTCCCCAAAGTGGCAACCCGATACCACTAAAGATGCATGGCTTATATCTACACGATGCAACAACGTCTTACCTACCAGCCCGGGCCCACGCACGCACATGAACCCATTGGACTTGCGTTGCCACCGCTAACCCATTTTGACCTCTTACAATCAAACCTAGTAAGCGTGTCCCGTCCTCGATCTAACTCGAGTTCACAAAGATACTTAATGGGTTACTGGTTTGAAAATGGTCCCACATGCTTGACACAAGCCTTCCGCCTCTGCTTGGTCCCCACCAGAATTTCCCGCTTAACCCCTTCTTATTCATGTCTTCTTACATGTTTCAATTTGGTTAAGTGTTTCTAATCATATTTCACATGTCACCCATGTGAATATAGTTTTCACCTAAACTTGAATACGGATTCCTACAACTTGCATGTGAATTTATCACATGTTTTGCATATAAACTAGCATATGTATATACTTGATTCGCACATGAACTTGTGTATAATTCACATACAGACTTGCATAAGATTCACATTCAAACCAGCATATGTAAGAACGGACTTGCATACGATTCACATAAAAACTAGCATATGATTTACATCCCAAACTTACATAAGATTCATATACAACATATGTAAAAAAATAGACTTGCATAAGATTCATATACAACTAGTATATGAAAAACAAACTTGCATAAGATTCATATACAACTAGCATATGTAAAAATAGACTTGCATAAGATTCATGTACAAACTAGCGTATGATTTACATCCCAAACTTGCATATAAAATGAATCAAGTTAAACATATGTGATTGGACATATGAGATAGATCTACTAACATAAGTTAACAAAACTTGCATATGTTCACCAAAAAACGATAACAAAGTTAAACAACATCACATGATTCAACAGACATCTTCTCATAATCCAATTATAACTCATCATAATTAATTTATTAATTATTTTGTGGAAGAAATTGTACTCACAAAGACAGGTTAGAGAAGAGAATAATTTGTTCGTCGTTTGTATTAGAATTCCGATTTGCCAATCCCTAAGCTTTAGGAAGAAGAACTACTCTAGCAGCAGCATGGTGGCTAAGAGACTAATTTAGTTTAGGTTCAGGGTTTGAGTCTATGCGTGTTTATATATAAGTTTAAATCAACCTAAGCCGTTAGATTATCAAAGGAGTAATCCCAACCGTCCAGACTATCTAGAATTGCCACCTCTTCCCTAGTGACTTAGCAACAGGTCAGGAAAGACTCAGCAACAAGTCAGAATCGTCTAATTTCAGATCTTCCCCGGGCGTGTAGGTCGACCCCCAGGTTGACCCCCTGGTCGACCTGTGTAGGGAAGGTCGACCCCCTGGTCAACCTGGCCTTCGGCAGGAAGAATCCCGCCCGCTTCATCGCTTGAATTTTGAATTTTAAACTTTAATTCAGAACTGTTATTAATTTATTTAAATTACTGAAACTTCCGAGGGCCATAACTTCCTCATACGAAGTCCGATTTATGAAAACTTGGACTCTATTCCAAGCAGGATTTCTAGAAGAACGTAATGGCGTAACCCATTTCCCTTAATTCTCACTTTAACAATTAAGTATTATTAAATTTTTTAATTTTAATATTCACAGAAAATTCAGGGTGTTACAAACGTGTGGCAACCTTTGATAAATAACAAACTTCAAGGCTTGAGTAAATCTAAATCTAAAAAAAATCGGGCGCAACCGTGCAATTAACAAAGCGCTCGACCAATTATATAAATCGAAAAATAAAGTTGCAGCATGGGACGCACTAATGCAAAGCTAAAAGAGTTACATAACAAAAACCGTGGTACGTTAAGATCCAAAGCAGGCCATAAAAAGTCACAAACGTAAGCATACGATAATAAGCGAGGCTGCATCCCGCATACACAAGCCAGGCTAAACGTATCATCCTAAATTGAAACTAAAAATAACAAAAGAGTAAAACATCAACAATCCATAGAATTCAAATGTGGTAAGCAATGGTCTTCTCCCTGGATTCAAGAGCCTTGACAAATTCAAGCCTGTCCTTCTCTAAAGCATGAAGTCGATCAACATTTTCTTTATTTGCCTTCTGAAGATCTTCAACAAGAGAATGCCAGGAACCTAATTGATTTACAACATAATCTCTGACATTTATGATAAGGTCTTCGACCAGACTCGGACGTGCCTCCAACTGTTTAAACTCAGCCAATATGCAATCCTTCATGGCATCCATTTTGCCTGCAATAATCCATCTATCAAATGGGTCTATGTACACATCAGAACGCGTGCTAGTTGGGCACCAACCCTCAAATTGCTCAACAAGTTCAGGATGGCAAGGGTTGGGAACACATAGAGGCCGCTGAACAGTTGCAGGTTCTAGAGTAATAGACGAAGAAGCCACTGGTGGACGACCAAGAGAAATCTGAACATCTGGGGCAGGAAGTTCATTCAACGAACGATGACTTTGAGTATCAGTTGCACCATGTATCTTTTTACATTGAACCATCTTTTTGCTACCAGCCCTCCCCATCGACTGCTTCTTAAGCCTCTTGGACATGAAGAATTCTATCCTCGGACGAACTATTTCAAAGAAAGATCAATATGGGCTCAAACAACAACCATAAAAAACAAGCATGGCCCAGCCAGACTCCGATACAAATGGAAGCATTTCAACCAGAGAATCCTAGGGCATTTCATCAAACAACTTGTGAGCAATATCGGTCTCAAAATTTCAAAAAACCATCAGATGGTTCGGGTTCCTCAAGATAATTACAGAAACTCTATTCCTGCCAAAATCCCAAATTTACATTCAACTCAGTTAGGCCACACTTAGACCATCCTAGCTTGGAAATGTACGAATACTCATACAAAACAAGACAAAATAAAGGGAAAACCCACCCAAAAAGATCATGGCATCTCAGGGCCAAAAGGAAGTTGCTCAAGATAAATAGGTGTTACTTCAAACACTAAGCAAATAATGAGATAAGGAAGCCAAAAACTTCTGAAGAAAAGTCAAGGTAGAAACAACAAACAAGGATTGCCTGGTAAAACCTTCGAAGAAGCACGACTACGATCGAAAAATTTCTCGAAGAAGATAAAAGTAGAATAAAGAAGGTTAAAAGTTAATAAGAAGAAAGATTAGAATGCGTATATCCATAGAATTCTCGCCACGTCCGCTTAGTGCTCGATCGCACAAATAGGTGTCCCATCAACTTCCAGCTAGCATCCCGTAATTCAAATATGCGTGCAATAAAGAAAAGATACATCAAACTTCTCGCTCATAGAAAGGCACAATACCAGTCGACCACAACGGAACAATCAAAATTTCGCACAAATGACCCTTCAACGAACCAAGGGAAACCTACGAAGCCACATTGCGATCAGCCATGTCGAAGCCAGTAATTCCTTGATAAAAGGAAATTATGGACTTCGAGGGGCAAGTATTAATCCCCCAATAATCCATACGCACATTGAGTTACAAAGACCGGGCGACGGATACGAAACGAACATCATCAGGGTCGGCCGTGCACAATGTTATCCTAGGCAATTAAATGACTCATAATGGATAGGACGCAACCGTGCAGAGCGAGATCCAAACATAAAACCCAGGACAAGTCAATCGTCCAGTATGACCGAGAATAATGGCACGACATAAAATGACTAGTACGGCTCAATAAAGATAAAGGCCATATATCATATAAAGGCCGCCCACAATGCGGAAGACACTTGGCTTGATGTCAAAGTTCAGCCATATGTATCAAAGCAAGAAGTCAAGATCGTGCGTATATTTAACAAACTACACATGGGTGACAAATCCTATCGCTCGTGTGTCCTCACTAATCGAACACCAACACTTTGGTCAGATACCACCATCGCTCAGTCATATGTCAGTTATTTGAAAGAGCACGCTTACATCTAAAAATGCAAGCCTTAGTCAGTCACCTCCAAGCTAAAAGGATCGTCGCCCGCTTACTCTGTGTTTATCCGTCAAAAGACCGAGCCAGTGATAGAACTGCAAAACAAGCACCCGTGACATCTTAAATGACCATGTCTTCAACCAAAGTTGGACGCAAATCGTGACTTGGGCATGGAGCCAAAGGTCGATCGTTCACACTGGAACAAATCCGCTTAAATACAAAAATAAAGCAAGTCGCCCATTCAACATAGGCAGGAGCGACCTCACAACACAGTCATAAGGGTAAACGGCGCCATACAAAGGCCGAAAACGGACGAACGCTCTCGAGCCAGAAGGTCGGTCGCGCAGGGTAAAAAAGAGAATTGATTACAGACTCGCATTCTGCTCTTATAAAGCTACCCAAAGCGTTCGCTCCTATAAAGTCTCCCGCTCAGCTATCCGAAGCACTCGCTCCTGTAGAATCGCTCGCACACAACAATTGGATACAACTACGGACAACTGGCTATAGATAGGCAGGGGTATGATTGCAATTAATGGGATGAGCAGCCCGCAGTCTGCATATACTGATTTCAGATCATTTCCTGAGGGGAGCTCACTTATAAATACATCATAGCTGCCAACAGAGAGGGGATCCCAATCTTTGAAACCAGAAAGTGCTGCTAAATTCTGTCCTCAAGGAATCCTTAAACATTCTAAAAATAAATCATCATTTCCATGCCTTGAAGTTCCATCATTCATCTAGCCATGGCGTCAAGCACAATCTTATAATTAGAGGAAACGAAAACATCTACATTCTCAATCACTTACCCATCCTTCTCCTCTGTAGATTCTACCATTCTATTGTAAAACTCTATGATTGAAATGTGTGAACGAGAGTATGTTGGTTGGACATAAAGATGTATGAAAAGAGAGAGTTGATGTATTTTGTAATCCTCATTATAAGAATGCAAGCTATCTTCATAGTGGACGTAAGCCTAGTTTATGGCTGAACCACTCTAAATCTCGTCTCTGTTTTAACTTCCTCGCATTTTCATTTTCAATTGTTGTTAAACACGGCTCCATTTATTTCCTTACCATATTCGTGAAGTACAGCTTTAGTACCCTGGATGTTTAGACCAATTTTGGTGTAAACAGTATCGAAGGAACCCAAGCACAGAACAATCTCCAGGAAGCAAATAGCCAAATAAAAGAAAGAACCAGGAGCATAGGAGAACGATCTGAAAGTAGTATATATTGATGCCTCTCGAGAAGAAAGGAACTTAGAAAATACAAAATTCCGATAGGGCCAATTCGACAGGGTCCATCCGACAAGGTCAACCCCAGAAGAAGAATTTTACGGCGAAAAGTCACCTAAATTAGAAAGAAAGAGGAGAGAACTCCACCAATGGAAGGTCATCGATGTTAATCTACTTGATACCGATACGTCAACAGGCAAAGGCATAAGGAAAACCAACTTAGAAATGCATAAGGATTATCCGGAACCAGCTATCGAAACATCGACTGCATAAATGATGAAAGGATTCATTGATAGGAAACAGAAGCGTCACCGGGGGTCACCTTTTGAAAAACCAGACTATCCCAAAAGCTCCACCGAAAGGCTAACCAAAACCCTAGCAAAGATACAGGCCATTCATACTAACCTACCAAGTACAGAGACCGATGGCGGATTCGAACCAGCAGCCGTCTACATACACCATGAGGTCAAGCTCCTCTAAGTATTCATGGGAAAGCCAGAAGCCTACGTCTAGAAGGTTACGGCCAAAAGCCAACACCCGGGAGCTTCTGCCAGAAGTCCAAATACCATCCATAAACTACCACGTCGACAAGCCCATATCAAACTCAAAGGAGCCCCAATTAACTGAGACCTTCATTATTGGAGACTATAATTGGCACCACAAAGTCGTCTGGAAGCAAAAGATCCGAGAACCAAGAAAAAGCGGCCGACAATGGCCCATAAAGGCCTAATAACCTAACAGTAGAAGGGCTCCTTATTTCCCTATAAATAGGACCCCAGGAGCCAGTTAGTGAGGGGATTCTTCCATTTTTCCTCATTTATTTCCTCCTTTCAGTCTCATTCTTCATTCTTGATTAGAACAAAATCCTGATTTCTGAATTCGTCCAGGATTTTCTACAAATCTTGTAATATATCACCAATTTATCAATGAAGAAACTGAAGGCTTAAACATTTTCGCGATTTGATAATCATATTGTGTCGTTTATGATGGAATATGGAGTTAAAACTGACCCTTTTGTATAGAAGGACTGATCACTAAACCCTCGTAAAAAAGGGGAGAGACTTCGTGGAAACCTGAGATCTCCCTCATTTCATCTCGGGGATGGATGATGTGAATAAATCCTTTCCTCCCGAGCCTAATGGAGCTCAGTTCCGGAGTAAAGGATAACTACAAACTTATAACTTGATTGCTAATGCGATTAGAACTCCTCCAGGCTGGTGTGATGCGAAAGGATCGTTTAAGTCAATAAGAGTTGTGACATCCTTATCATCCGAGTATCGAGAAGCATTAGCATGTTTTCTTCTTATCACAATGCATATCATCATGCCCACGATCTAAGGGAAAGCTGATTATACAAAGCTCCAGTGGTATCAAGTTAAATGAATCTTCCTTCGGGGAAACGGTTTATTTAGCTAAGAAACACTAACTTCAAATTGTCCATCAGTGATCTTAGACCGTGGACATATCAATCTATTTAAATACATGCTCCATATGACCCATCCCAGATGTTGACGAAAAATATCATTAACAATTTGGCTCTGGAAGGGGGATTGAACCTTCGATCTTGTTGTTAACAGCCAATAAAATTAATTTGGTGAATTTATTGGCGCATGATAGGAAACATGAAATCAAAAAGACTAGAAGATCGAAACAAGGAACCGGCTCCTGATGCAACCTTTGAAGAAAACATGGATCTAACGCTTAATCTGAACAACAGCGAAAGGGGAGCCACTTCTAACCCAACATAGCTACCTAACGCTATGGAAGACAATGTCGCAAGAATTATGGCCTTGGTGAAGCAACTCTAAGAAATGCAAGCTCAATTAAATGTTGTTCAAGCACAAATTTCTTCAAGGCTCACCAAATCCAGTCAGATAGAAACAAATGAGTCTCAAAAAAGGTAGGCTTCTATTCAGCACTCAAAAGCAAAGGAGAAGCTTAGGGCGACTTATTCCAAGAAGAAGAAGTCCCATCTGACGGGTGTAGACCATCAGGGGAATCAATGCGAGCAGCAATAGTCCGGGAGTTCCACCTTCGCCGGTTATGATCCCAAGAGAGAAAACAATGACAACGCAGAAGCTTATCTTAAAGACTTTGCCTAGAAGACCATTAAAGACCTGCTGGGAAGCAAGGGAAAGAGAACCCAGGATGACAGTATTAATGACAACAAAAGGGTAGCTCCTTCCATCGATGAATTATGAACACCGTAATAACATCGAGAGTGAAGGTTCCAACCATAAAGTATCATGGGACAACTGACCCTGATGATCATCTAATGGTTTCGACAGTCAGATGGATCTCTACAAGACTTCCAGTGCTGTCAAATGTCGTCTCTTCCCAGTGACCTTCCAAGGGGTAGCACTGAAGTGATATCGTTGGTATAGAGAGATGTAACAACCCGAATTCTGATAGACCGATTTTTTTTTCAAAATTCCAATCTATCGATACTTGGATTGGTTTTAGCTATAGTCTTTTCGCATCCCACTGGCTGCCGATGACGGGTATCCGATGATCTATTATCCTTGTTTGTCATGACCGTCTGTCTCCTCATTAAGGAAACCACCGAATAACCCTAGTTTCACCTCGTCATAGCATTCTGACTGCAAAGCTTCTTTTGCAGTCAAGGGCCACCCACCTAGTAGTTTTGCGCAGACCCAACCTCTGCGAGCATAGCCTAAACATCTGCCACCACACAGAGGACTACGAGGAGCACCTTACGTACCTCAGTTAATTCTCTTTTACTAAACATCCTCATTCTTTCTCATTTAATCAGAATTCCATTTTACACCATTACTACAACTTATCGTTGTTTACTAATTAACTTAATTCTCTTTACTAAGGTCAATTAATAAGTTTCTCTACCCATATATTATAACCTATGTTATAATTTCCTCTTGTCCCTAGGACAAGTTTAAACATGTTATTTTTATCAGCGGGCTTCAGACTTCCAAGTTTACAGATTACTTAATTTATAATTAAGTACAACTTCTTATATTCCATAAATTTCCCCCTTTTCTCAACTGGTTTTAGGTTTTCCCCATTTACTGATTACTTAATTTACAATTAAGTGTCCCTTATCTCATTTCACAAGTTATCCCATTTCCTTACTAGTTTATTATAACCTACGTTAGAATCTTCACTTGTCCCTAGGACAAGTCTGCCTATTATACAACATTCTTATTAATGTAATTTATTTATAATAGGTGATTATCATTTCCCGTTTAAACCATTTATTGTGGTAACCCATTATTCTTCATTCACTGTAATATATGTTCCTTATTTAATTAAGGAAAACACTTCATGCACCTTATAAGTTTGATTTATATAAGGAATCAGTGATTTATTTTCATAACGTATTCCCATCTAAATCCGTGGTGGCAAGTAATTTCTTTGCTTTTTCTTACTTTATTCACTGTGGCTTACTTGCAACCACGTTCTCAGAAAAAGGTCATTTAGTGACATACATCACGTACATTACATCCCTTTGTTTCTTATTTTCTGAGTTAGACATTTAATTACCTTCATTTCCATTTATTCATATCTTGTTATATACATATATTTTTATATATGGACTAGACCTCTCACACTAAGCCTACACTTGTGGACGCTAGATTTGCCGGGCGGGTCCGGGCAGGCTTCTACCACAAGTTGACTTAACCTTGTGTCTTAGTACCATTACATGTTTATTCATGCACTTGGACCCCTCACATTAGATTTACCACTTATGGATGTTGGATACGCCAGGAGGTTTGGGGCAAGCTTCAACCACAAGTGTAATCTAACGTCGTGTCTAAGCGCGTTACAACTTCTTATTTACTGTAAATTTTAGGCTTGTTATCCTTTTTACTGTAATCTAATTTACTTGTAATCAAATTATGCCTATATTATGGCGCATGTCCTTTTTAACATGTGTTTAATTCTATTTTGACATGTAAATATTTAATCGGGTAATTGTTCAAATCTAACAGGTTAACATGTTTTTTACTCAATAATATACCACAAGTGAATCATGTAATTATAACAACAGTATCATTACCCATATTCTAACTCTTTTTTTTCAACCTGTAATCGTTCCAACACTTTAACTTATTCAACATATGAATTATTCATATTAACATCTCAACTTGTTATACCAGTAATTCTTAATTATCCTGCAAATTCACACATAATAATGGGGAATGTTTTAAACGATAATATATCATTATCTAAAATGATATAGCTTAAATCCACTCACCTCGTAAGCTTTCCAAATCCTGGATCTAGTCCAAAACTAATCTTCCATGGTTTTCCCCTAATTCGATTTAGAACCAAACAACCATGGATTGACTATTTTTACTAAAATAGAAAGGAAAAGAAAGAGGAGGAAAAATGAATAGATCGGATCTAGAAAGTTACCTTACTTTTCACATAATTCTGGACACCTTTTATAAACGTCAAACTCTTTCCTCCAGATCTTGATTTAAAATTTTCCTAACTAATAATTTATATTTTCTGAAGAGATCTTTAAGGAAGGAGAACTGCAGAGCTTCAGCGTAGTCTTACAAATACGAGGCTTAGGTTAAGCTCTACAGATTTATTTATAGGTGTATTAGAGAAACCTGGCCCCTTATATTCAAATTAAAAAAAATCATAACCGACCACGTCAGGAAAAAGATCCATATCCACGGTGGGGTCGACCCCCGGGTCGACCCCTCTTTGGGTGGGTCCTCCCCGAGGTCGAACCCTAACGGTCTAATTTCCTGTTCAAGCTCCCGCTTCATGAATTTGATTTCTGGACTAATTTATTTAATATGTATATACATATATATTCATATGAGCTCCTTAAACGTATATAAACTTCTAACGATCATAACATCTTCATACGTTATCCGTTTTACGCAAATCAAGTGTCTATCTCAACTAGAATTTCGGGATGGACGCTATGGCGCAATCCATTTCACTTAATTCTAAATATTTAATTAAGTTATTCTTATTTTATTATCTTGAGTTAAAAATGCTGGGTGTTACATTCTCCCTCCCTTAAGAAATTTCGTCCCCGAAATTTGATAAGGGTAAAGGTCAAATAACCACTCGCATAATATCCATCCCTCATGTGTGCATCCAATTTTTGCAACCATAGTGCACTTGTGCAAAGTGAAATACAACATAATAATGCATGTATGCCTAAGCGGTACCTCCTATACGTATGCAATTTTTTTTAAAATTCTTTTAAAACATGATGCTCACATCCTAAATATATTGGCAGTTCTATATGAATGCAATGTTTTGAAAATCAAAATACTTTTTAATCCAAATTTTCCAACACTGTTACTGAATAAGAGCGTAGTTCCTCCAATTGTTGCATCCAAAATCCTACCAACCAATATTATTTTTCGAATTTCAGAAAAATCTAATTTTCTAAATTCGATTTCTTATGTTACAAAAAGGTGGAAAAGGGAAAATTTCACATCTTCCGTTATTCTTTTTCAACTTTCTCCAGCTGTACTTGGCCTTATGGAACTATTCTATAAAGATTACCTATTTTCCTATCCAAGCACAGCTCACATAAGAAAATTTTCTTTGTTACTGATTATCTTTTCATCTTATCTTGGAAATTCTTTTCTTTATCCATCTTTTCTCATAACTTCTCATGTTTGTTTCTTTACTGAATTTGTTGTTTCCTTTTTTTATTTGTACCATTTCTCTTTTCTTAGATTATTTAATCATCTGATCTTAGTTTAAATTTACATAAGCCTTCTAGTCTTTAAACTAAAACAGGAGAACAGACACCGTACAGAGCTAGTACCAAGGGCCAAGAATCTAGGGACCATGTCCCCCTCAGACAGAAAAGTCCAAACTATGGGATCTACGACAGATTAGGGTGTTACCCTAACTACCCAACAAGAAAAAAAACAACGAAACGATCCCAATAGAAATATATTAACGGGTTTTAACCCTAACATGAAAATTAGCAATGATATCTAAACACTTACTTGCCCTTCACTATCTAGTAGCCACCACTAGCCCTAGCAGTGTACCAACGATTATTTGAAGCAACACCCTAGGCTCTTCAATGCTTACGCATTCTACGGGAACTTACCATTATTTCAAGATAATTCTTACTTTTATTTCAAAGGCTCAAAACTTTTCCCGTCTTCCCTAGGCACTAATCCTCACCTACTCCATACTTTAAAAATACGGTTTGGCCTTTCATTAAAAAAAAATTCTTCAGAAATTATAAGTGTCAAAACTTTATTTTCCTCTTCAAAACTCACTTTTGTCAAACCATAAAAACATGTCATCATAAAAAAATGTAAATCATATTTTTCAAATCTCAAAAACTGGAGTAGATACGGACAACTATTTCTTAATCTGGTTAACGGCTTGTTTTTGCCTATAAGGTCGGTTTAGTTTCTTACTACAAGGTGCGAACATCCACTCTATTCTTAATCTCCACAACTTATTTTTTCCACCCAATAAAATTTTCTCTTTTGAACAATTTATCAAAATTGATTGGAAAAACAATAGAGACTTCAAAACTTTCTGTATTAAAAACTCTTGTATGAAATATAACAAAAAAACTAGCGAGTTATACATGCTCTATAATATGCACCTTTTACTGAGAGAATTTTACTTTAGACAAAGTTTTCGTAAGAAATCACTATTATACCCCCATTTTACTTTAAAATTCAATATGTATACTTTACATATTTCAAACTATAACTTTTAAGTTTTAAATTTGAAAACACCATAAACCATTTTCCCAATACTTTTACAATCTCAAGTTCAAAAAAAGTTAACAATGGGGTTAGACTCAAAGAGGGTTTCCAATTTTTCTAGGTTTTCCTAGAAACTCCCAAAGGTCAATTCTCTCAACTGTATATATTCCTAATCCATTTTTCCCTTTTTAACCTTTTCTAATTTATAAGGTTTTACTGTCAAGCCCACTAATCTGAAACACCAACTTATGGGATCCCCCTTTATCTATTTCAAAATATATTGTACACTTCCTACCCAAATTTCCTAAGGGTCTCAAATTTCGATATTCATTCCTTTGTACAAAACAGATATCCCAATTCTTAACATATTATACTCTTTCTATTTAGTGGGTTCCTCTATGGATCTTGGTACATATATATAATATATTTATATTTTTAAAAAATACAAATATATTCACCCACTATTTATACCGGAATCCTAAACCTAAGCTCAGATACCAGATGTAACAACCCGAATTCCGACAGACCGATTTTTTTTCAAAATTCCAATCTATTGAAACTTGGATTGGTTTGCTCTGGTATCCTGCTGAAAAGACGAAGACATAAAATATGTCAGAGCTCAGGAAACATCTCACAGCGGAATGGATAAAATATAATATAATCAAAGTATAGCCTTACCGTAGTGATAATACTATCTAACCAGTATCCAAAACTATCATGTCTCTGCCACAAATCTAACCTGCGAGTATGTTATAAGGAGGAGGTCAGAACACAAGTTCTAGTGATTGGATTTAAATTATACGCTTTGGATAATCCTACAAATACCGTTAAATCACATTTTCTTATTTACTTGGTCACTTGGGTTAGCAGCACTCAAGGCTTGCACACACGTCGTACCCATTTACTTCCCAATGGATTAACCTAAATAATATATATAGCTGCCCCTCAATATTGAGGTACATCCCATGGTACCCCACTCACAAGGTCTCCACTGTAATGCCACTGAAGTGAATGCAGTCCCTCATCCTACGCTGGAGTGACGTATGGATTTCTACATAACAATGTTATGTTCCATATATATCTGCCATTACTACGCTACGTAAGCGTATGGACTGCCATCGTCGATCGAATCAGAATTCATACCAGAGTAATGCCCTCAAGTCTACGATACACCACCCAGAGCCGACATGCATGTATCTAGACTGTCCCACATACATATCATCAATTGTAGCTCGATGCCTTAACCGCACATCCTCTAATATGCACTGAGTTCCGTGGCAGGGCGATACAAGAAACACGGAACTTGGTCGTAAGCTTTTCCATATCTATATAGGCATGCATTTAGGACCCTCAAAATACAGATATGCCTCGGGTCTGTTTTTCATGGTGGCTATGGCCCCACCTCGGCCGCTCCCTCAACTAGTAAAGACTATAACAGCTAAACGACTGGACCCTTACAAACGATCTAAACATCTAGTTGTCGTCTTCCCTCAACCGCCTATCTCGATAGTGAAAGGTTAAAGTTCTATTGGTTTTAGCTCTAGTCTTTTCACATCCCACTGGCTGCCGATGATGGGTATCTGATGATCTACTATCCTTGTTTGTCGTGACCCTTTACCTCCTCCTTAAGGTAATCGCCGAATCACCCGAGTGTCACCTCGTTACAGCATTCTGACTGCAAAGCTTCTTTTGCAGTCAAGGCCCAGCCACCTAGTAGTTACGCGTGGGCCCAACCTATGCGAGCACAACCTAAACATCTACCACCACACAAAGGACTACCAGGAGCACCTCATGTACCTCAACAAGCTGTATGCTTCCCCTTCCAGTCCTTTGAAGCCGACAGAATAATCAGATGAATGTGCTCTACCTTCGTTCCTTATGACACCACGATGATTTACCCCGTTGGGTTATTCACCCTCAAACATGCGGACTGACTGGTCCAAGCGCCTTACTTTAGTATGTTATTAGAACAAATGTCTAAACATTCTTTTATGCGCTTGCTTTACCTTGTCAAGTTTCCATTTGTAACACCCCACCTCCACCAGGATCACTCCTTAGAATGTACTAGCTTTGGAGGGGCGTTATTGTGAAGGTAAACATGCACAGAGATATCGCAAGACAGAATATATAAAAATAAACATAAGTAAAGCAGCGGTAGCAGATAAAAACCCATCATCATCATCTCACAAAAACCAACATAGTCAAAATCAAAATGTCATGATCCAAAATACAACATAAGTCTAGATACGTGATAACAAAATACATGGTAAAACATCAGTACTAATCCCCAGAAATAAAAGATAAGCCACAGCTAGCTCAGATCCATACGTGAGCTATCCAACAAGCAAGCCAAAGATCCACTAAGCAGATGTAGCCCCTCCCTGAGAACCTGTGGGGGGGGGAAACGGAAGAAAAGAAGCGAAAGAAAACAGGTCAGTCAAAAAGACTGGTAAGCCCTACTACGATCAATCTATAAACTAATAAAGTTAACAGCATGATGGAAACTGAGATGAACATACTGGCAACGGATAAAGGTGACATCACATAGATGAGATTAAACTTTGCACCGCAATGTACTAGCAAACCCACAAAACAGATCTTGATCCCTTAGCCCAAACTTTGGCCCAATAACATGAAGTGACCTTAGTATAAGGTCCAGCCCAACGGTCTAGTCGATCGGCTCCCTATAAACCTAACACGTCCAGTGTTGGTGTCCATACGGCCCACATGGATGTAGTCAGACTGCGCTGGGTCCACCTTTGGGTGTATCAAGCCCTCGGGTGTCAACCCCAGACACCTAAGCAATAATGCACAGTCTAAACCTACTAGTACCCGTGCCTCGAGTTTGTCCAACATCGGACTACGTGCACGTCCGTAGCCCGCCGGACCCACACCGCTGTACCACTCAGCCGTCGCTTTGGTCGCTTACATCAGTCCAGTAATCGTGCCCTGCCCTAGCCTAGCCTCTAGGGTTGTGAATGATACCAAACTGGGATTACTGCTGGAACAGACCACGTTGCTAGGGTTTCTAAGAGGGTTAAGTGTGGTTTTAACCCCTCACTAATCCTGGATTAAATTAGTTAAGTGTAACCACTTAACCCCATCTAATCCTCGTATCCCCATTATTGGTTAAGTATTAGTGGGCCATGACTTAACCCTAATCATGAGGCATTAATTTATTAATGCACCCAACCTCTCACATTAGACATCCGTGGTTACCTGGGAAGATTTACACCACGTCTAGGTCTAACCTCGGGTCTTACGGTGCAACATGACCAACTACCCACATTAGACCCCACGTTGTGGTTACCTAGGAAGATTTACACCACAACTAGGTCTAACCTCGAGTTGGCCATATCATGTTATCTAACGTCATGTCCACTTTAAAACATATTTACAAGTTAACATATACTTGGGTAGACCTAACTTAATAGGTAAATTCCCAAGGGGTAGACCTAACTTAATAGGTAAATTCCCAATCTTTTAGTTTCATGTATTTTTAAGTTTACCCAAACCCCCCACCGTCATTATATCGCTTACATATTCGTCATGACGCATAAGGGTATAAATTTGGCATAACATACATGATGAACTTCATATATCATAATAATGATGCATAACATGTTAGACTTGCAAATCATGTCATAGTGAACTCGCATAAACATGGATAACCCATAAAACTTGCATAACATGGTAAGGTGAACTTGCATAAACATGCATAACCCATAAAACTTGCATAACATGGTAGGGTGAACTTGCATAAACATGCATAACTTATGAAACTTGCATAACATGGTAGGGTGAACTTGCATAAACATGCATAACTTATGAAACATGTAAAACATGGCATAGTGAATTCGCATAAGCATGCATAACTTGTGAAACATGTAAAACATGGCATAGTAATCTCGCATAAGCATGCATAACTTATGAAACATGTAAAACATGGCATGGTAATCTCGCATAAGCATGCATAACTTATGAAACATGTAAAACATGGCATAGTGAGTTCGCATAAGCATGCATAATCAAATAAACTCACATAAATCTCAACTTTCACCACATGATAACTTTAGAGTTTGTAAAGTGAAGGTAAAAGGGCTTACAAATATAAACAAGTCACAAATCCACCAAATAAGATGAAGAAGCCCTTTTTAAAACCCAAAACAAAGCTTCAAATAAGAAAACCCTTTTGCAAAATCCCAAAAACACAAACTTAGCAAATCAAACTTGCAACTTAATGAAGTATGCAAGTTATTAAGCATTCATACAACATAGAAAAGGTTGTATGATCATCATATCTTCATAGGATTAATCTTTGAGGAAGGTGGAGGCTAGGGTTTTTAGGTGGAGGCCATTTGAGGATTCAATTTGACATAGTTTAGTTGCTAGATTGATTAATGAGGCTTTAGGGTAGGATTAGGGGTATATTTATAGAGAATTAGAGTGTTTTAAGCCCTAGGATTAACCCTAGAATAGTTTAGGCCCGTCAGATCTCGGAACTCTCTAGAACCAAGCCACAAGACCCAGCCCAAATCAGAAATGGTGCACCAGGCTAAACTGCCTGGGCACCCCCTGTCGACAGGGCTGTCGACAGGGCTGTCGACACCCTGGGGGCCCTGTCGACAGGGCTGTCGACATGCGCGTCCTGGCGGGAATTTTCCCGCCTGACCCCGATTAGCCCTAATCCCTGTTTTAATTTGAAATTTTAAATCTGTTTTTAGCATAGAAATTTCTGAAAACTTCAATGGGCCTTAACTGGGTCATACGGACTCCGATTTTCGAAAACTCGGACTCTATTTCGCGTATTTTTCCGAGACGAACGCAATGGCATAGCCCGTTTCCCTTGATTCAGCTTTTTGAATTTAATTCTGCCTCAATTTATGTTATAACAGTTTTATTGAAAATACGGGTTGTTATATTCTCCCCTCCTTAAAGGATTTCGTCCCCGAAATCTTCAAGTTAGGAAGAACATATCCTACCATCCAACATCCATCTACTCAAACCATCATCCACGAGCAACCATTGTCCTTAAAAGATTCTAAATGCTGTATGAACGTATGCAAAAGTGTGTGTATATGTACTTATCTAATGCAAAGATCAATGCAAAATATGTTAGTGAAATGTATCCATATGTATGCAAATCCCTAACATAATGTATAATATCTACATGCGTGCTCAATCATACATCCATATGCAACATCCATGTGATTGCATACAAATTCCATCCAAGGATAAGCATAAACACTCATGCACATGCAATATGAGGAGTGTGTGAGCCGATCTAGTGCCTAATGTGTATCATGCATCCACGAGTAACCACTTGCAAACACTTGCAACCACTTGCAACCATCAAACATAACATGTCTCAAGCACATGTTTCATCCAAAGGGTTTCTACCTAAGGTTCTCATGACAAGCTTAGCACAATAACTAGATAAACATGGATAGCAAAGAGAAAGATATACTAACAAAAGAAAGAGATTGAGAGTGTACCCTCAAAAAGGAATGGATAAAGCCCACGCATCTTCTCCTCGGTTTCCCAAGTTGCGTCCTCCTCGGCTTCACCCCATTGAACTTTCACCAATCTGACCTCACGATTCCTTAGCTTCTTGGTCTCTGTTCCCAAGATATGAATCAGAGCTCTCCTTAAAGTTGCTTCTTTCTCTACTTCCACGTCTTCAAGAATGCTAGGTTCAACCACCTCAGCGGACTCATGCAGGCACTTTCGGAGATGCGAGACATGAAAGACATTATGCACTCCGGACAACTTTTCGGGCAATTGCACTCTATAAGCCATCTTCCCTATTCTCTCTATGATAGGGAAGGGTCCAACAAATCTCGGTGCTAGCTTCCCAATAGCTCCAAAACGGAGCACATTCCGCAAAGGAGAAACCTTTACGAAAACCTTGTCCCCAACCTCAAACTCCAAATCAGACCTCCGCTTATCAGCATAAGATTTTTGTCTGTCTTGGGCTGCCTTCATTCGTCTTCTGATCAACTCGACCTTCTCGGACGTATCTCTAATCATGTCAGGTCCAAGTATAAGCTTGTCTGTAGTCTCCCACCAACATGTAGGTGACTTGCATGGTCTCCCATATAAAGCCTCAAACGGTGCCATACCAATGCTCGCCTGATAACTGTTATTATAAGCAAATTCTACAAGAGGAAGGTGGTCTTCCCAAGTACCACCAAAATCCAAGATGCAAAGTTTCAACAAGTCCTCAAGCACTCGATTCACCCTTTCGGTCTGGCCATCCGTCTGTGGGTGATAAGCTGTACTCAGATTCAACCTTGTGCCCATAGCTTCCTGCAAACTGTTCCAGAACTGACTAGTAAAGATGGGGTCTCGGTCACTGACTATGCTAGAAGGGACTCCATGTAGTCGCACTATCTCACGAAGATATACTGATGCTAGGCCAGATGCGGTCCTTTTGCTCTTCACTGGGATAAAATGAGCACTCTTCGTAAGCCTATCTACTATGACCCATATGCTCGTATTCCCTCTCCTTGACCTTGGAAGCCCATCAATAAAGTCCATAGAAATGCTCTCCCACTTCCATAGCGGGACCTCTAGCGGATGTAATAGCCCACCGGGCTTCTTCGACTCAGCTTTTACTCTCTGACAAATAACACATCTCGAGACAAACTCCGCCACATCCTTCTTCATTCCAGGCCAGAAGAAAACGCGCTTCATGTCCTTATACATCTTATCACCACCTGGATGTATAGTCATCTTGGAGCGATGTGCTTCCTCAAGAACTTTCCTCACCAAGTCTTCTACCATCGGAACACAAAGCCTTCCATCTCTCCTCAGCCAACCCTTATCGTCTATAGAATACCGAGCAAGGTGACTAGATGTCTCCCCTCGAACCAGCTTGTCCATGATCTCAGTTATCTGAGGGTCTTCCTTCTGTGAAGCCCCGACTTGATCCAGAAGGGTAGGCCTGAGCTCTAGAGATGCCAAAGAACCGGTCATCGTCTCAACTGTCAAGGAAAAACCAAAGGTTGCCAAGAACTCTAAATTCTTCATCTCAACAAATAGAGGACTTAGTGTCAACCTTTTCCTACTCAACGCATCCGCTACAACATTCCCCTTGCCAGGGGTATAGGCTATGTCAAAATCATAGGAAGCCAGGAATTCCATCCATCTCTGCTGCCTCAAGTTCAGATCCTTCTGCGAAAAGAGATACTTCAAAGACTTATGATCAGTATACAGCTCAAATCTCTCTCCCAGAAGATAATGACGCCAAGCTTTGAGTGCATATACAATCGCTGCCAGCTCTAGATCATGAGTAGGATAATTCCTCTCATGCACCTTAAGTTGCCTCCCACCAAAACATATAACTCTGCCCTCTTGCATCAGAACGGCGCCCAATCCCGTGCCACAAGCATCAGTGTACACGGTAAATATCTAACCACCATCGGGTAAAGCTAAAACGGGTGCGGAGGTAAGGGCTCTCTTGAGTCTCTGAAAAGCAAGCTCACAATCCATATCCCAAGCAAAGACTAAGTTCTTCTTCGTCAACTTAGTAAGAGGAGCGGATATCTTCGCGAAGTCCTTGATGAACTTCCGGTAAAAACCCGCAAGACCCAGAAAGCTTCTCACCTCGGTTGCATTCCTTGGAGTCTTCCAATCCTGAACTGCAACCACCTTAGCGGGATCCACCGCCAAGCCTTGCTTGGATACGATATGCCCAAGGAATCTGACTTCCCTTCTCCAAAAGTGGCACTTGGAGAACTTGGCCTTTAACTGGTGTGCTCGGAGCGTATCCATCACCTCTACTAGGTGCCTCGCATGCTCTTCTTCATCCTTGGAGAAGACCAGAATATCATCCACAAAGACCACGACAAACTTATTCAAGAACTCCCGAAACACCCTACTCATCAAATCCACAAAATACGCGGGTGCATTCGTCAAACCGAACGGCATAACAAGCCATTCAAAGAATCCGTCTGGAGTTCTGAATGCAGTCTTGTCTATACTATCTTCAGCCACTCTGAGCTGATGAAAACCCGTAGCAAGATCAAGCTGAGAGAAAACAGAAGCACCAACAAGCTGATCAAAGAGATCATCGATCCTCGGTAACGGGTGTCTGTTCTTCTTAGTCAGCTTATTCAATTCTCTATAATCCACACAGAGCCGAAGAGAACCATCTGCCTTAGTTGCAAACACCACAGGCGCTCCCCATTCGGATATACTCCTTCTGATGAAGTTCTTCTCAAGCAATTCTTTCACTTGCTTGCTCAGCTCCCGTCTCTCACGCGGAGCCATATGCCGAACGGGCAAAGAAACAGGCTTAGCATTATCCACTAGATAGATGCGAAAATCAATCTCTCGTTTAGGGGGCAACCCCTTAACCTCTTCAAAAACATCTGGATAATCTCGGACCACCCTTACAGACTGAAGGGCCTCCTCTGATGAGTCGAGAGATTCTAGATAGCATAACATGACGGGATTCTTCGGATTGCATGAAATCTCTAAGGTGTTGCCCAGGCGAGTCACAAGCCTTACAACCCTATGCTCACAATCCAGAATGGCTCCATATCTAGACAGCCAATCCATGCCCAAGATCAATCCGTATCCCCTGAAACCTAGAACATACGCACTACACAATAACTCTACGCTGAGTATAGAGATCCTCAGATCCTCACATATCATAGATAGATGAGCAGAACCCCCAATGGGATTCGAAACACAAACGGGATCATCCACTAAGCTAGTACTAAGGTGCAAGTTATCAACAAGATCAGATGAAATAAAGCTATGTGATGCACCAGAATCAAACAAGGTACGTACTGGAAGATCAGAGATATAAACAAGGTTCTCAACAGAAACACTACCTCGTTCGGGAACTGAAGCGGCATTGAGAGCATGAACTTGCCCTCCTGAAGGTCCAGCCTGTCCTTTCTTCTTTGGGCATTCTTTGCTGAAGTGCCCAGTCTCTCCACAAGAAAAGCATCCACCACTGAGCTTCCTTTTCTTCTTCCTGCAATCCTTAGCAAAATGCCCAACTATGCCACAGTAATTGCACTTTCCCTTGCCTTTGTTGTTGTTGTTCCCCTTCTTGTTCTTGCCCTGATTCCCCTGGCTGCTTTGACCCCCTTGATTGCCTTTGCCTTGAGAATCAGTCTTCTTTGCTTGAGTATCACTCGACTTGACTTCTTTCTTTCCATCTCCCTGAAGCAGAGCCATATTGACCAAACTCTCAAAAGTAGCTCCATGCGGAATATGTGACATCGCCAAGCCCTGTAGCGGCTCATTCAACCCCCTAGCAAATCGAAGAGCCTTCTTCTCCGGGGTGTTTACCATATCCAAACCAAAACGGGCCAGCTGATTAAACTTGTTCACATACTCCTTGACAGACATATCACCTTGCTTTAATGCAATGAACTTCTCCATTTGTAAATTCGCCTCAGCTGAAGATAGAAACTTGGTCACAAATCTAGCCCTCAAATCGGCCCAAATCTCAACGGGCCTCGTCCCATTAGTGACCTCCCACCAATAGGCCGCCTCATCCTTCAAAAGCCACACCGTCAATAAGATTTTCCTCTCGTCATCAATCCCAAAGATAGCAAACAAGTCCTCCGTGTCTTTCAGCCAATTCCTAGCTTCAACAAAAGATTCCGTGCCTAGGAAATTCTTGCCTCCCATTGCCTTGAAATCTTTACAAACCTTCGTAAACTCAATCTGAGGGTGCTGAGGGGGAGGGGGAGGAAGAGGAGCCTCAGCAACAGGAGGAGGAATATTAACTGCTGGAGGAGGGGGAGCAGGAACCACCGGAGGAGGGATATTTGGAAGAGGATTCTCAACTACAGGAGGAAGAGTGGGAGTAGGGTTGGCGGGACCAGCTGCCGCCCTGGCTTCTAGAAGCCTCCTATACCAGAGTGGTACGTTCACTCCATCTGGGATGTCAAGATTCTCAGCCATACTGAAACGAAAGATAAGATAAGATCAGGTCAAGGGAACGAAGGATAACGCTAATGGCTTTTGGGGATTAGCCTTAAAATAATCTAGACTTTATTTTGGAAAATACTTAGTAGGTTTTTGAAAATAGTTTTTCAAAAAGTTTTTTTTTTCAAAAGTTTTGTTCAATCTTGTTAACCTTGTGCTCTGATACCAAATGTAACACCCCACCTCCACCAGGATCACTCCTTAGAATGTACTAGCTTTGGAGGGGCGTTATTGTGAAGGTAAACATGCACAGAGATATCGCAAGACAGAATATATAAAAATAAACATAAGTAAAGCAGCGGTAGCAGATAAAAACCCATCATCATCATCTCACAAAAACCAACATAGTCAAAATCAAAATGTCATGATCCAAAATACAACATAAGTCTAGATACGTGATAACAAAATACATGGTAAAACATCAGTACTAATCCCCAGAAATAAAAGATAAGCCACAGCTAGCTCAGATCCATACGTGAGCTATCCAACAAGCAAGCCAAAGATCCACTAAGCAGATGTAGCCCCTCCCTGAGAACCTGTGGGGGGGGGGGGAACGGAAGAAAAGAAGCGAAAGAAAACAGGTCAGTCAAAAAGACTGGTAAGCCCTACTACGATCAATCTATAAACTAATAAAGTTAACAGCATGATGGAAACTGAGATGAACATACTGGCAACGGATAAAGGTGACATCACATAGATGAGATTAAACTTTGCACCGCAATGTACTAGCAAACCCACAAAACAGATCTTGATCCCTTAGCCCAAACTTTGGCCCAATAACATGAAGTGACCTTAGTATAAGGTCCAGCCCAACGGTCTAGTCGATCGGCTCCCTATAAACCTAACACGTCCAGTGTTGGTGTCCATACGGCCCACATGGATGTAGTCAGACTGCGCTGGGTCCACCTTTGGGTGTATCAAGCCCTCGGGTGTCAACCCCAGACACCT
The DNA here is from genome assembly GCA_030737875.1 of Allium sativum. Classification (NCBI taxonomy): domain Eukaryota; kingdom Viridiplantae; phylum Streptophyta; class Magnoliopsida; order Asparagales; family Amaryllidaceae; genus Allium; species Allium sativum. The sequence goes on along the minus strand of CM060919.1, from coordinate 6,423,991 downwards.
AAGCAATAATGCACAGTCTAAACCTACTGGTACCCGTGCCTCGAGTTTGTCCAACATCGGACTACGTGCACGTCCGTAGCCCGCCGGACCCGCACCGCTGTACCACTCAGCCGTCGCTTTGGTCGCTTACATCAGTCCAGTAATCGTGCCCCGCCCTAGCCTAGCCTCTAGGGTTGTGAATGATACCAAACTGGGATTACTGCTGGAACAGACCACGTTGCTAGGGTTTCTAAGAGGGTTAAGTGTGGTTTTAACCCCTCACTAATCCTGGATTAAATTAGTTAAGTGTAACCACTTAACCCCATCTAATCCTCGTATCCCCATTATTGGTTAAGTATTAGTGGGCCATGACTTAACCCTAATCATGAGGCATTAATTTATTAATGCACCCAACCTCTCACATTAGACATCCGTGGTTACCTGGGAAGATTTACACCACGTCTAGGTCTAACCTCGGGTCTTACGGTGCAACATGACCAACTACCCACATTAGACCCCACGTTGTGGTTACCTAGGAAGATTTACACCACAACTAGGTATAACCTCGAGTTGGCCATATCATGTTATCTATTGTCATGTCCACTTTAAAACATATTTACAAGTTAACATATACTTGGGTAGACCTAACTTAATAGGTAAATTCCCAAGGGGTAGACCTAACTTAATAGGTAAATTCCCAATCTTTTAGTTTCATGTATTTTTAAGTTTACCCAAACCCCCCACCGTCATTATATCGCTTACATATTCGTCATGACGCATAAGGGTATAAATTTGGCATAACATACATGATGAACTTCATATATCATAATAATGATGCATAACATGTTAGACTTGCAAATCATGTCATAGTGAACTCGCATAAACATGCATAACCCATAAAACTTGCATAACATGGTAAGGTGAACTTGCATAAACATGCATAACCCATAAAACTTGCATAACATGGTAGGGTGAACTTGCATAAACATGCATAACTTATGAAACTTGCATAACATGGTAGGGTGAACTTGCATAAACATGCATAACTTATGAAACATGTAAAACATGGCATAGTGAATTCGCATAAGCATGCATAACTTGTGAAACATGTAAAACATGGCATAGTAATCTCGCATAAGCATGCATAACTTATGAAACATGTAAAACATGGCATGGTAATCTCGCATAAGCATGCATAACTTATGAAACATGTAAAACATGGCATAGTGAGTTCGCATAAGCATGCATAATCAAATAAACTCACATAAATCTCAACTTTCACCACATGATAACTTTAGAGTTTGTAAAGTGAAGGTAAGAGGGCTTACAAATATAAACAAGTCACAAATCCACCAAATAAGATGAAGAAGCCCTTTTTAAAACCCAAAACAAAGCTTCAAATAAGAAAACCCTTTTGCAAAATCCCAAAAACACAAACTTAGCAAATCAAACTTGCAACTTAATGAAGTATGCAAGTTATTAAGCATTCATACAACATAGAAAAGGTTGTATGATCATCATATCTTCATAGGATTAATCTTTGAGGAAGGTGGAGGCTAGGGTTTTTAGGTGGAGGCCATTTGAGGATTCAATTTGACATAGTTTAGTTGCTAGATTGATTAATGAGGCTTTAGGGTAGGATTAGGGGTATATTTATAGAGAATTAGAGTGTTTTAAGCCCTAGGATTAACCCTAGAATAGTTTAGGCCCGTCAGATCTCGGAACTCTCTAGAACCAAGCCACAAGACCCAGCCCAAATCAGAAATGGTGCACCAGGCTAAACTGCCTGGGCACCCCCTGTCGACAGGGCTGTCGACAGGGCTGTCGACACCCTGGGGGCCCTGTCGACAGGGCTGTCGACATGCGGGTCCTGGCGGGAATTTTCCCGCCTGACCCCGATTAGCCCTAATCCCTGTTTTAATTTGAAATTTTAAATCTGTTTTTAGCATAGAAATTTCTGAAAACTTCAATGGGCCTTAACTGGGTCATACGGACTCCGATTTTCGAAAACTCGGACTCTATTTCGCGTATTTTTCCGAGACGAACGCAATGGCATAGCCCGTTTCCCTTGATTCAGCTTTTTGAATTTAATTCTGCCTCAATTTATGTTATAACAGTTTTATTGAAAATACGGGTTGTTATACCATTTAACTTGGTTATCATCTTAACTTTTTATTCAGGTTACCAAGTTCTTCTTGCTTATTAATTTCAGTTATTTAACTTAACCCATTTAATTTTACTAATTATCCCACAAGATATTATTCTCTATATTGTGGTCCAAGGTCTGTAATCCATGACTCCTTTTATAATCTTATTTGATTTCATCATTACAATAAAATGTTCTACTTAATATGTAATTAAGTGTATCCCAATTCACATGTTTTCTGCCCAACATGTCAGTCATTATTTATGATTAAATGTAACTTATTTCATAAGTTTTCTTTATTCTTTCTCATTTAATCATAATTCCATTTTACACCATTACCACAACTTATCGTTGTTTACTTATTAACTTAGTTCTCTTAACTAAGGTCCATTAGTAACTTTCTCTACCCATTTATTATAACCTATGTTATAATTTCCTCTTGTCCCTAGGACAAGTCTAAACATGTTATACTTATCCATGGGTTTCATACTTCCAAGTTTACTGATTACTTAATTTATAATTAAGTACAACTTCTTCTATTTCATAAATTTCCCTCTTTTTTCAACTGGTTTCAGGTTTTCCCTATTTACTGATAATTTAATTTACAATTAAGTGTCCCTTATCTCATTTCACCATCTATCCCATTTCCTTATTAGTTTATTATAACCTAATTTATAATCTTCACTTGTTTCTAGGACAATTCTAACTATTATACAGCATTCTTATTGATGTAACTTATTTATAATAGGTGATTATCATTCCCCGTTTAAACCATTTACTGTTGTAACCCATTATTCTTCATTCACTGTAATATATGTTCCTTATTTTATTTAGGAAAACACTTGATGCACCTTATCAGTTTGATTTATAGAAGGAATCAGTGATTTAATTTTCATAACGTTTTCCCATCTAAATCCGTGGTGGCAAATAATTTCTTCCATTTTTTTTTACTTTATTCACTGTGGCTTACTTGCAACCACATTCTCAGAAATAGGTCATTTAGGGAAATACATCACTTTTCCTTCGCATCGCACTAACTCAGTCCATTATATCCCTTCCTTTCTTATTTTCTGAGTTAGAGATTTAATTACCATCATTGTCATTTATTCATATCCTGTTATATACATATATTTGTGTATATATATATATGCACTAGACATCTTACATTAAGCCTACACTTGCGGACTCTGGATTGTCGGGTGGGTACGGGCAGACTTCTACTACAAGTTGACTCAACCTTGTGTCTTAGTACCATTACGTGCTTATTCATCACTTAGACCCCTCATATTAGATTTACCACTTATGGATGCTGGATATGCTGGGCGGTTCTGGGCAGACTTCTACCACAAGTGAAATCTAACCTCGTGTCTAAGCGGGTTACAACATCTTATTTGTTATAAATTTTAGGCATGTTATCCTTTTTACTGTAATCTAATTTACATATCATCAAATTATACCTATATTATTGCGCATGTCCTTTTTAACGGGCGTTTAATTCTATTTTGACATGTAAACATTTAATCAGGTAATTGTTCAAATCTAAAAGGTTAACATGTCATTTACTCAATAATATGCCACAAGTGAATCATGTAATTATAACAATAGTAGTCGTTACCCATATTCTAACCAGTTTATTTTTCAACATGTAATCGTTCAAACATTTTACCTGATTCAATATATGAATTATTCATATTAACATCTCAACTTATTATAACGGTAATTTTAATTATTCTGGCAAATCACATATAATAAATGTGTAACACCCGATAATTTTAAAACATGACATAAAGGATAATTAAAGAATACTTAATTTTTATAAGAAGTATTAAGGGAACGGTTAGCGCCATTGTGTTCGTCTTGGAATTCTACTTGGGATAGAGTACGAGTTTGTGTAAAACTGGTTTAGTATGAAGAATTTATGAAGCTTAAAAGATTTTATCTTAAAGTAGAATTTAAAATAAAATAATAATTAAAAATAAAAAATTAATTCAAAAATCAAAATCAGCAAATCTGGGTGAGCGGGAAATCTCCCGCTCTAGGGTGTCGACCCCCCTAGGGGAGTCGACATAGGTGTCGACCCCCTTCTATCTAGATCTGGACGACGTGTTTTTCAGGTCTAGGGCTGATGTATCCTTCTAATATTGGATGGATGACGTGTCTTTTGAGATGTGTGGTTTTGATGATCTCTAATCTAATATAAATGCCCTAATTCACCTAATACATCTATAAAAACACACCTAGACCTAACCCTAATTTCATTACACTAATCCACTGTGCCTCCATCCTACCCTAATCTAAATTAAAACTAGCCTCTCTTCTCTTCTCTAAGCAAATCAGAATTAGAGTATTCAAATTGGAAGATAAGAATCAAATCCTACAACACCGGTTTAACTAATCAAATTCAGAAATTAGATTCAAATCTATCATCTCTCCTAAATCCTATCGTTGTGAGTCTATGTTACTTTCACATATAATTAATTAAAAAGTGATTGTGATAGGATTGTAAATTGGATTTTATGAACATGCCTGTAAGATGAATCATGTCAAGTTTGTAAATTTTTATCCTTCAGATTCATACCCAATTCACTGTTATCATATGCCTAATTGGATCTATTTTATTGTTCTATGTCAGTTCATGTTTCATATATCTCTTTTATGCCAGTTTTGATGACATGCTTCTCTTCCCTTCTTCTTTTCCTTTTTTCTATGAGAATAGGCTAACTTCAAGCCTAACATATTACGTTGAATTATATGTACGAGTGACGTGGGAACGTTGTGGAAAAAGCTTGGGAAAATATTGAATAGTATGTAATTGGGCATAAATTGATTTGTAATCACGTAGTTGATTTGGAGCATAACTATGTATAGCTTGTATACATGAGATTTGGCATAAGTTGGATTGGGCATAATTGGATATAATTTGTATACGTGAGGTTGGCATAAATTGTTAATAACAATGAATGCAAAGTAATTTGGGCATAATTTGGCATAACATCTATACGTAAGATTATAGGCCTAATTTGGATTAAAATTATAAACATATAAATGATGGGTAAATGGAGTATATTTTAATCCAAGATTTAAAATTGGGACTTGAATCAAGAAAGTGATAATAAACGCCTAAGTCATGAGGTTAGATTCGAATTGCGGTATAAGACTGCCCGGAACTGCCCGGTCCCTCCAGCAATCGCAATTAGGTAATCTAATGTGAGAGGTCAAAGGCAGAAATTAAAGAAATAATAATGCAAAGACATGAGGTTAGATTCGAATTATGTTATAAGCCTACTTGGAACTGCCCAGCGTATCCAGCAACCGCAAAACGACAGTCTAATGTGAGGGGTCTTACAAGATTACGGTTAATAAATTAATGAACACTTAACCAATTTGAGACATGTAATAAGACATGGGAATAGTAAAGGGGTTAAGTGGGTGACATAGATAGCATGTGAAACACAATTAGAAACAATTAACCAAGATAAGACATGTGGGAAGACATGGGAACAGAAAAAAGGTTAAGTGGGTGACATGGGAAGCATGCGTTGCATGGGAAGCATGTGTTTCATGGGTAGCATGTATAACACAAATAATAAGCACTTAACCAAGATAAGACATGTGGTAAGACAAAAAGGGTTAAGTGGGTAAGATGGATAGCATGTGAAACATAATTAAAACACTTAACCAAGATGAGACATATGATTAGACATGGGGATAAAGAGGGGTTAAGTGGGAATTCCTAGTGGGTACCAAGCTTAGGAGGGAAGCTTTTGTCAAGTGGATGGACCCTTTCAACTAGTAACCCATTTAGTATCTATGTGTGCTCGAACTAGGTCGAGGACGGGGAACACTTACTGGGTTTGATTGTACGAGGTCAATAAGAGTTAGCGATGGCATTGCATGTCCAACAGAGTCATGTGGATGCGTGGGTCCGGGTTGGTAGGTAAGATGTTGTTGCATTGTGCAGGTATAAGCTGTGCATTTCATTGGTATTGGGTTGCCACTTTAGGGAGTGATACACCCTGCTGTGGTACCAGCACCGGTATCTACGAGTTAGGGAGCCGATCGAATGGTGAGGTAGTAAGCACAACTAGTGGAGATAGAAGCAAGCGGCACCTATGACAGAAGCTAGGAGTACACGAAGCTACCATTATTATGATTAGTAGGGAGGGTATAACTAATGGTGGTAGGAGCAAGTGGGGGCACCTACGAGAGAATCTAGGAGTACGCAATCGAAAAAGGAGGGTAGTGGGCACAACTAGCGGAGATAGGAGCATGCGACACCTATGATAGCAGCTAGGAGTACATGAAACTACCATTATTATTATTATTATTATTATTATTATTATTATGTTTAGTAAGGGGGATCAACTTATGAAACTAGTATTGGTGCGGTGTAGGAATAATCTTATAGTGATTAGAAGCGCAATCAACATTATATCTTGTTCATCTTGTTAACTTGTCATATCCGCTTATGTTACAATCATCTCTTATATCCAGTTTATGTTCTATTCCTGTTACTTTACTGATTATATTGTTTAAGTCACTAGACTCGCCAGACGTATGTCTAAACCCTTTTTGTTTCGCCTCTTTTCTTTCTCCCCCCATCCCCCAGGTCCTTAGGGTGGGATTTGTGAAGCTTGACTTGGATTTCTTTCTTCTTGAAGTGCTTGGAAGTTTTGAAAGTAATGCTTAGCTTTATCTCTTTTCCATTATGGCTATATGTAGTGGGATTATGATTTTACTTTTATGTACTCTGATAATAATTTTGTACAAGATGGATATTTGTGTACTTGACTCTAGTATGAGGTTTTGATGTTGTTACCAAACATGTTTTGCTTTTCCGCTACAATGAATAAATTTTGAATTTTCTTAAGTACCATTTTATATATCTATCTTGTGATATTCTGTTCTATGCTCTTATAATACTCCATGAAAGTTAATGCATTCCCTTAGTGAGTGACATTAATGGACGTGGGGTGTTACACATGGCATCAGAGTTGAAGGTTACAGGATCAGATAAAACATTTTGAAAACTGGTTTCAAAATGGTTTTAAAGGAAGTATTCTCAAAAGAATAGTTTGTTTTGAAAGACATATTGCCCAAAGCCATATGTGCTTACTTTTGATTTTTCTGTTTGAATCCTTATTTCCTCTTTTTCTGAGTCTCCGAGGATCCCGCCTTTATGGAAGGTAACCTCATCGCGGCATGGTTCCGTAGGCATGATGAGAATACGACGCCTGTCGAAGGGAAAGAATTGCCTAACCTCTGTCTATAGCCGCAGTAGTTTCACCTGCAACTAATCTTCTTTCACGCTTTGTAGGGTAATCTGTGCGATGGCAGCAGCCTTCGAGAGACTTGTTACATGTTAGACAAGGATGGTAAAAATGGGAATGAGGGGGTTTAGGCTAAGGAGCACAACCCAAGGATGAGAAACTTCTTGATATGGCTTTAATCTCGAAGAAGGTAAAGGTGAAAAGAAAGTGGAAGAATCACAGATTAAGAAAGTAAAAACTAAAAAGGGTGGAAAGAATAATGAACCCCGTGACACGAGGAAGTGTCTTTATTGTGGTATAACTGGCCATGTAATTAAGGACTACAGGAAGAAGAAGTAGCATGGTTGTTTTCATTACGGTGAGGCAGGACATCTGATTAGTGACTTCCCAAGGAGGCAAGGGCAAGGCAGAGGACATAGCCTACTTCTGGAGGGAAGGTTCATTCTCTCATGGCACCAGGATAGGAGAGAGCTAGAAACAATTCTGTTGAAAGTTTGATTTTTCTTTTTGATCATCTTGTTTGAACTTTGTTTGATTCTAGAACTTCGCATTTGTTTATATCTGCTTCGTTAGTTGAAACACTACACCTAAATACTAGTTTAGTTATGGATCCCATTGTAGTCTCAAATCTTATTGGTGGTTCGGCTCATTTATCTCTAATTTTTCGGGATTTGAGAATGTTTACCTTGAGCATTAAATTTGAACGAAACTCCTACATATTTGGTACCATGGGCTATGGTCTGATTCTAGGGATGGGTTGGCTAGCCAACACCCTAGACTGTGAAAGGAGGGTAGTTAGATTGTTGACTCATTTTGGAAAGACCCTTGCTATTTCATGTGACCCTAGGAGTTCAGTGATGCTTAGCTACCTAGAATCACTTGGCGCATCCATCAATGATTTGCAATTTGGTCGAGTAGTCCGTGAGTATGATGATTTCTTTGATGAAGTTCGGGGTTTACTTCCTCCCCCTGAGGCATGAGATAGACTTCAGTACATACTTAGTAGGTAATGCAAAGCCAGTTGCATTGCCAGCACGCCGTATGGCTCTAAGAGAGGGGAAGGAACTCAGTAAACAACTAGAGGAGCTGCTTGAGAAAGGGGTTCACAAGAAGAAGTATTTCGGAATGGGATTCTCCGGTTGTTTTGGCTACGAAGGTTGATGGTTCGCTTAGATTCTGCATGGACTATAGGGAGCTGAATAAGCTCACGAAGAAGGAGAGGCACCAATTTCTAAGAATAGGTGATTTGTTCGATCAGTTGGTTGGTGCTTTGGTTTTCTCAGGTTTTCATCAGTTGAGGTTAGCTGAGAATAGTATAGACAAGACTGCTTTTAGAACTCCCAACGGTTTCTTCAAGTGGCTTGTCATGTCTTTTGGTTTGACGAATGCACCCGTATATTTTGTAGATTTGATGAGTAGGGTGGTTAGGGAGTTTCTAAACAAGTTAGTGGTAGTCTTTGTGGATGACATCTTGATGTTTTCTAGAAGCGAGGAAGAGCATGCCCTACACATTAGGGAAGTCGTAAAGACCCTTTGAGCGCATTAACTCAAGGCTCCAAATGCCATTTTTTGAGGAAGGGAGTAAGGTTCTTAGGGCACGTGGTCTCTAAGGAGGGGATAGCAGCAGATCACTTGAAGGTGGTGGCAATCCAAGATGGGAAGATCCCAAATAACGCAACATAAGTAAGAAGTTTTCTTTTGTGTAGGAGTGAAGAAGGATGAGGCAGAGTTCATTTCTAGATGTTTAGTGTGCCAGCAAGTCAAGGCTGAGCAAAAGAAGCCTGGTGGTTTACTTCACCCTTTAGAGGTTCCACAGTGGAAATGGGAAAGTATTTCCATGGATTTCGTTGACGGGATTCCGAGGTCAAGGAAGGGTAATACAGGGGTTTGAGTAGTAGTAGACAGACTTACCAAGAGCGCCTATTTCATTACCGTTAAGAGTAAAACAACAGCGGCATGGTTAGCATATGTTTATCTCCAAGAGATAGTTCGTCTACACGGCATACCTTCTAGTATCATAAGCGACCGAGATCCCATTTTCACCAATGAGTTTTGGAAGAGCCTTCAAGAGGCAGTGGGAACGCGATTGTGTTTGAGCACCGCTTATCACCCTCAGACGGATGGCCAAACAGAAAGAGTGAATCGGATTCTAGAAGATCTTTTGAGGTTATGCATCTTGGACTTTGGAGGGACATGGAAGGACCATCTTTCATTAGTAGAGTTCGCCTATAACAACAGCTATCAGACTAGTATTGGCATGGCACCTTTTGAGGCTCTATATGGACGACCTTGCCTATTACCGACTTGTTGGTGGGAATCTACGGATAAGATTTTGCTTGGGCCAAAGATGATTAGGGAAACTTCAGAAAAGATAGACTTGATTCGAAGACGCATGAGGACAGCACAGGACCGACAAAAGTCATATGCTGATAAAAGAAGGACCGATCTTGAGTTCAGCGTTAGACACATGGTCTTTATTAAAGTATCACCATTGAGGAATGTAGTTTGGTTTGGGTCTATAGGGAAATTGGCACCAAGGTTCGTAGGGCCATTCCCCATTGCAGAGCAAATTGGACAGATGACCTACAAAGTGAAGTTGCCCGAGAGGCTTAGTAGTGTTCAAGATGTATTTCATGTGTCACATTTGCGGAAGTGTTTACATGATACCATGGAAGTAGTAGAGCAGAGCTTGCATAGGGAAATGGAAGTGGAGCGAGATGCCATAGTTAGACGAGCTCCTACATGCATCCTTTGTTCGGAGGTCAAGAAATTATGCAACCGAATGGTCAAGTTGGTTAAAGTCCAGTAGGGAGATGATCAAGGAGACGTGACTTAGGAGACTGAAGGCAAGATATGTGCATCGTACCCTTTCCTTTTTTAGGGTATGTTCTTATCTTCTCCTTTTTCAACCGCTTTATTTATACTTGTTGTACAGTTTAGTGTATCCTTTCGATTATGTCTTCGACCCTTAGGTAGAAAATCATATGTTCGTAAACATGTGTTTGAGACATGTTATGTTTGGTGGATGCAAGTGGATGTAAGTGTTTACTAGTGGTTGCTCATGGATGCATTTATACACACATTAGGCACTAGATCGGCTCAATCACTTTCATGTTGCATATGAATGAGTGTGCATATTTAAGTTAATGGATGTATATTGAATGTGTTATCATATGGATGTTGCATTTGAATGAATGGTTGTGCACTCATATAGAAATGGTATATATCATTAGGATTCTTTTGCATACATAATGGATGCATGGCACTATTGTTTTTGCATTAAGGATGTCAACTCAATTAGTAGACCACCTGATCTTTGCATTAGATAGAGGACGTATACACACACTTTTGCATATGTTCATATAGCATTAGAAATCTTTTAAGGACAATGGATGCTTGTGGATGATGGATGAGTAGACGGATGATTGGATAGTAGGATATATTCTTCTTAACTTGAAGATTTCGGGGACGAAATCCTTTAAGGAGGGGAGAATGTAACACCCCGCAATTTTAAAACATTACATAAAGGATAATTAAAGAATATTAATTTTATAAGAAGAATTAAGGGAAATGGGTTGCGCCATTGCGTTCGCGTCGGAATTCTGCATGGGATAGAGTCCGAGTTTGCGTAAAACAGATACAGTATGAAGAAGGTATGAAGATTAGAAGATTTCAGCTTAATGAAGAATTTAAATTAAAATAATAATTAAAAATCAAAAATGAATTCAAAAATCAAAATCAGCAAATCTGGGTGAGCGGGAAATCTCCCGCTCTAGGGTGTCGACCCCCCTATAGGGGTGTCGACATGGGTGTCGACGCCCCTATAGGGTGTCGACCCCCCTTCTGTCCAGATCTGGACGACGTGTTTTTGAGGTCTAGGGTTGATGTAACCTTCTGGGATTGGCTGGATGACGTGTCTTTTAAGCTGTGTGGTTTTGATGATCTCTAACCTAATCTAAAGGCCCTAATTCACCTAATACATCTATAAAACACACCTAGACCTAACCCTAATTTCATTACACTAATCCATGGCGCATCCATGCTGCCCTAATCTAAATTAAAACTAGCCTCGCTTCACTTCACCAAGGCAAATCAGAATTAGAGTATTCAAATTGGAAGACAAGAATCAAATCCTATAACAACGGTTTAGCTAATCAAATACAGAAATCAGATTCAGATCTATCCTCTCTCCTAAATCCTATCGCTGTGAGTCTATGTTACTTTCACATATAATTAATTAAAAAGTGATTATGATAGGATTGTAAATTGGATTTTATGAACATGCCTGTAAGATGAATCATATCAAGTTTGCAAATTCTTATCTTTCATATTCATACCGAAATCACTATTATCATACGCCTAATTGGATCTAATTTATTTTTTCTATGCCAGTTCATGTTTCATATGTCTCTTTTATGCCAGTTTTGATGGCATGATTCTCTTCCCTTCTTCTTTTCCATTTTTTATGAGATTAGGCTAACTTTGAGCCTAACATATTACGTAGAATTATGCGTATGAATGACGTGGGAATGTTTTGGAAAGTTTGGGAAAATATTGAATAATATGTAATCAGGCATAAAATGATTTGTTATCACATAGTTTATTTGGGGCATAATTATGTATAACTTGTCTACATGAGATTTGGCACAAGTTGGGTTGGGCATAATAGGTTATAATTTGTATACATGAGGTTGGCGTAAATTGTTAATAATAATGAATGCAAACTAATTTGGGCGTAATTTGGCATAACGTGTATACATAAGATTATAGGCCTAATTTGGATTAAAATTATAAACATAATTTAAATTGGAAATTATAGGTAAATGGAGTATATTTTAATCCAAGATTTAAAATTGAGACTTGAATCAAGAAAGTGGTAATGAACGCCTAAGACACGAGGTTAGATTCGAATTGCGGTATAAGACTGCTCGGAACCGCCCGGCACATCCAACAACCGCAATTCGGTAACGTAATGTGAGAGGTCAAAGGAAGAAATTAGAGATGTAATAATGCAAAGACACGAGGTTAGATTCGGATTGCGGTATATGCTTGCCCGAAACCATCCTGCATATCCATCAACCGCAAAATGACAATCTAATGTGAGGGGTCTTTCAAGATTATGGTTATAATAAATTGATGAACACTTAACCAAACTGAGACATGTAGTAAGACATGGGAATACTAAAGGGGTTAAGTGGGTGACATGGATAGCATGTGAAACACAATAAAAAACAATTAACCAAGATAAGACATGTGGGAAGACATGGGAACAGAAAAAAGGTTAAGTGGGTGACATGGGAAGCATGTGTTGCATGGGTAGCATGTATAACATAAATAATAAGCACTTAACCAAGATAAGACACATGGTAAGACATAAAGGGCTAAGTGGGTAAGATGGGTAGCATGTGAAACATAATTAAAACATTTAACCAAGATGAGACATGTGATTAGATAAGGGGATAAAGAGGGGTTAAGTGGGAATTCCTAGTAGGGACCAAGCTTAGGAGGGAAGCTTGTGTCAAGTGGGTGGACCCTTTTTAACCAGTAACCCATTTAGTATTTATGTGAGCTTGAACTAGGTCGAGGACGGGACACGCTTATTGGGTTGGATTGTAAGAGGTCAATAAATTGTTAGCGATGGCAGTGCAATTCCAATGGAGTGATGTGCGTGCGTGGGTCCAGGCTAGTACGTAAGACGCTATTGCATCGTGTAGGTATAAGCCGTGCATTTCAGTGGTATCGGGTGGCCACTTTAGGGAGTGATACACCATACTGTGAGACCAGCACGGGTATCTACGAGTTAGGGAGCTGATCGAATGGGTAAGTAGTAGGTACAAATATTGGAGATAGGAGCAGGCAACAACTGTGACAGTAGCTAGGAGTACACGAGGCTACCATTATTATGATTAGTAAGGTGGGTAAACTAGTAGTGGTAGGAGCAAGTGAGGCACCTACGAGAGCACCTAGGAGTGCATAATCGAACAAGGAGGGTAGTGGGTACAACTAGCGAAGATAGGAGCAGGCGGCACCTATGACAGCAGCTAGGAGTATGTGAAACTACCATCATTATCAATATTATTATTATGTTTAGTAAGAGGGTTCAACTTCTAGTATGAAACTAGTATTGGTGTGGTGTAGGAATAATCTTATAGTGATTAGAAGCGCAATCAACATTATATCTTGTTCATCTTATTACCTTGTCATATCCGCTTATGTTACAATCATCTCTTATATCCAGTTTATGTTCTTGTTCTGTTACTTTACTGATTATATTGTTAAAGTCGCTAGACTCGCCATACGTATGTCTGACCCCTTTTTGTTTCGCCTCTTTTCTTTCTCCCCCCCACCCCACAGGTCCTAGGGAAGGATTAGTGAAGCTTGACTTGGATTTTTTTCTTCTTGAAGTGCTTGGAAGTTTTGAAAGTAATGCTCAGCTTTATCTCTTTTCCATTATGGCTATTTAAAGTGGGATTATGATTTTACTTTTATGTACTCTGATAATAATTTTTTACAAGATGGATAATTGTGTACTTGACTCTAGTATGTGGTTTTGATGTTGTAACCAAACATGTTTTGCTTTTCTGCTGCAATGAATAAATTTTGAATTTTCTTAAGTACCATTTTATATTTCTGTCTTGTGATATTCTGTTCTATACTCTTATAATACTCCATGAAAGTTAATGCATTCCCTTATGAGTGACATTAATGGACATGGGGTGTTACATAAAGGGAATGTTTTAAATGATAATATATCATTATCTAAAATGATATAGCTAAACTCCACTCACCTTGTAAGCTTTCCTAATCCTGGATCTGGTCTAGATCTAATCTTCCATGGTTTTCCCCTAATTGGATTTAGAACCTAACAACCATGGATTGACTATTTTTACTAAAATAGAAAGGAAAAGAAAGAGGAGGAAAATTGAATAGATCGAATCTAGAAAGTTACCTTACTTTTCACATAATTCCGAACACCTTTTATAAACGTCATTCTCTTTCGTCATTCTCTTTCCTCCAGATCTTGATTTAAAATTTTCCTAACTAATAATTTATATTTTATGAAGATACCTTTAAGTGAGGAGAACTACAGAGCTTTAGCGTAGTCTTAGAAATATGAGGTTTAGGGTTAGCTCTACAGACTTATTTATAGGTGTATCAGAGAAACTTGGTCCGTTAGATTCAAATTAAAAACATCAAAGCCGACCACGTCAGGAAAAATATCCTGATCCGCGGTGGGGTCGATCCCGGGGTCGACACCTTATAGGATGGGTCGCCCTGTGGATCGACCCCCTGTTGGTGGGTCGACCCCTAAGTCGACCCCCAACGGTCTAATTTCTTGCTCAAGTTCTCGCTTCATGAATTTGATTTTCTGGACTAATTTATTTAATATATATATTCATATGAGCTCCTTATACATATATAAGCTTCTAACGCTCATAACTTCTTCATATGTTATTCGTTTTACGCAAACCAAGTGTCTATCTCGACCAGAATTTTGAGACAGACGCAATGGTGCAGTCCATTTTACTGAATTCTGAATATTTAATTAAGTTATTCTTATTTTATTATATTGAGTTAAAAATGCTGGGTGTTACGTTCTCCCTCCCTTACGAAATTTCGTCCTCGAAATTTGATAAGGGTAAAAATCAAAAACCACTCGCATAATATCCATCCATTATGTGCGCATCCAATTTTTGCAACCATAGTGCACTTGTGTCCATCCATCCATATGGAAGCACGTACAACCTCTGCTTCATAAATCGAATCCAAAAGGGATAGCAATACAATTAAATGTCGGAAGGGGTTTCCGATTTTCTATCTATATTAATACCCGAATCTGGGTATATTGGCTCTTTGGAAATGCCGAAAGGGGTTTTCGGTCTTCTATATGCATTAATACCTGAATTTGGGTTGATTCGTCTCTTCGCAAATTCCAGAAGGGGTTTCCGGTCTTCTATCTACATTAATACCTGAATCTGGGTTAATTCGGCTCTTCGCAATCGCTGGAAGGGGTTTCTGGCCTTTACCCGAATCTAGGTTTATTCGGCTGTTCGCAAAGGTCGGAAAGGGTTTTCGGTCTTCTATTTACATTAATAACCAAATCTCGGTTGATTCGACTCTTCGCAAATGCCGAAAGGGGTTTTCGGTTTTCTATCTACATTAATACTCGAATTTGGGTTGATTCGGCTCTTCGCAAATGCCAGAAGGGGTTTTCGGTCTTCTATCTACATTAATTCAAAAAATCTGGGTTGATTCGGCTCTTCGAAATGCCGGAAGAGGTTTCCAGTCTTCTATCTAGATTAATACCCGAATCTAGGTTGATTCGGCTCTTCGCAAATGTCGGTAGGTTTTCTGGTGTTCTATCTACATTAATACACGAATCTAGGTTGGTTCAGCTCTTCGCAAATGCCTGAAGGGGTTGTCGGTCTTCTATCTACATCAATACACGAATCTGAGTTGATTCGGCTCTATGCAAATACCAGAAGGGGTTCCCAGTCCTCTATCAATATTAATGCCCGAATATGGGATGATTCAGTTCTTCACAAATATCGGAAGGACACTTTTGATCTTCAATCTTTAAATTATCCGAGTAAGAGCTCGCCGAAGAGCAGTGCCTTATAGGTTGCGTGACCCAATGCAACATTAAGAAACAACTCATAGATAAATAGAAAAAACAGGAAAGATTTTGACATGGAAACACGAAAACACGCCTTCACTAGGGGAAAATATTACTGCTAAAATTAAACCTAATGTAGGCTAACGGTGAAGGGGTATTGGAGGAGCACAAGCATAAAACAATTTCTCGGAAGAAAAGAGCCAAATGAAAGAAAGGAATGGGAGCAGGAGAGAATGATCTGAAAGCAGCATAAATCAATGCCTCTCAGGAATAAAAGAACTCAGAAAATATAAAATTCTTGCAGGGCCTATTCGACAAGGCCCATCCGATATGGTCAACCCTAGAAGAAGAATTTAGTGGCGAAAAATCACCCAAATCAGAAGGAAAGAAAGAAAGAGGAAAGAACTCCACCAACGAAAAGTTCTTCGGTATTAATCTACTTTATGCCGATACGACGGCAATCAAAGGCATCAAGAAAACTAAGCTAGCAATACATAAGGATTATCCAGAACCAGCTTCTGAAACATCGACTACGTAATGACGAAAGGATACATTTATAGACAATAGAAGCATCACCGGGGGTCACCTTTCGGAAGACCAGACTATCCCAAAAGCTCTACTGAAGGCTAACCGGAATCCTAGAAGAGATGCAGGCCATTCATACTAACCTACCTAGTACCGAGATCAACGGCGGTTTTGAATCGGCAGCCGTCTACATACATCATGAGGACAAGCTACTCTAATAATTCACGGGAAAGCCGATAGCCTATGTCTAGAAGCTTACATCCGAAAGCCTACACCCGGGAGCTTCTGCGGAAGCCCAAATACCATTCGGAAACTACCACATCGACAAGCCCATATCAATCTCAAAGAATCCCCAATTGACCAAGACCTTTATTATTGAAGACTATAATTGGCATCAAAAATTCGGTCGGAAGAAAAAGATTTGAGACACCAAGAAAAAGTGGCCGGCAAAGTCCTGTACAGGCCCGATAACCTAACAGCAGAAGGGTTCCCTATTTCCCTATATATAGGACCCTAGGAGCCAGTTAGTGAGGGGATTCTTCCATTTTTCCACATTTCTTTCCTCTTTTCAATCTCATTCTTCCTTCTTGAGGAGAACAAAATCCTAATTTCCGAAGTCGACTAGGAATTTCTACAAATCTTGTAATATATCAGCAATTTATGAATGAAGAAATCGAAGGCTTAATCATTTTCACGATTTGATAATCATACTGTGTCATTTATGATGGAACAGGAAGTTAACACTAACCCTTTTTGTATTAAAGGACTGATCGCGAAACCCTCGTAAAAAAGGGAAGAGACTTCGTGGAAACACGAGATCTCCGCCTTTCCATCTCGGGGATGGATGATGTGAATCAATCCTTCCATACCGAGCCTAATGCAGCTCAATTCCGGAGTAAAGGATAGCTGCAAACTTATAACTTGTAACAATCCTGAATTTTGGGGTAAATTTAAAAATTTATTTTAACTAATTTTAATGGCTTTTGGTATTTAAAATAGTAATGATTAAAAATCGATTTAAATCGAAGTTAGGATGAATAATTTAATTTTAATTATAAAAAGAGTTAGAAATAGCGCGGTAGTTGGAAAAGTCAAACTTGAACTTTGACTAACCATACAGGATGCAAAATTTAACGACTTTTAGTGAAACCAAAAATATTGGAATCTATTTAAAAATATCTTTCTAACGAATCCGAAAAATTGAAATTTCATAGCAGGAATCAAAAGTTATGCCCAAATTAAAATTTAGAAAGGTCGCTATGAAATTTATAAAGGTCAAAAATGCCACTTTTTGCATACGAAAGAATTTGAATACGAAACCACTTCTATTGAGTTCAGAATGATGTTTCTACATTTAAAAAGTATGAACACTTATATATTTCGAGTTGCGAAAATTATTTATTTAAAAATGTATTTTGAATATTAAATATATAGCCCTTAAAAATAGTCATTTTACAAACGACCTCTGTTTTCGACGAGACCACTTTTTTTGGATCTGGAATGTCAAAATATGGCTAAGTTTAATTTTTTATAATTTTTAGAACTAATTTGTGGCCGTGGCAATAAGATTCCAATTTTGTCAATTTTGGTCAATTTTAATCGACTTGAAAATAGTAATTTTTCAATCGGGCTCATAATTGAACGAAATTAATTTTCCTAGGTCCGCAGCGTCAAAACATAGATAAATATATTTTTTGGAAATTTTTGAAGTTAATTTGTGACCCCGATGAATTTTTCCGTACGATTAAATTAAAAATAAAAGAAATTATTTTAAATTAAAGAAAACTAGGTCAAGACATTCATTTGGGCTCGCGGGACATAGCTAGATGAGTCCAGAATAGGGGTTAATGGGTAGGAACGACGGTCGTTGGGCTGAAATAGGAGAAAGTTGCAAAACGGGCATTTTAACGAATATTTTATTATAAAAGTACATGCTTCTCGAGACAAACATTGTATCCTTCTTCCCAAATTTCTCACGCACGCTGAAACCCGTGAAACCCATCAGCCGCACCTTCTCCTTCCCCTTCTCTCTTCTTTTTCTCTTAATCTAGGAAGAATTAGACAAGGCCATAGTTAAACTTTTTAAAGATCTTCCCATTCTCTTCGATTCTAGACAAGTTTCACATCAAACCGTGCACTGTAGCTCCCGAATCACCTATCCAAAACCGCTGCCTTTGAACCTCTGCCCCGCCTCGATTGCTGCGCTGCACTCCACCCCCTCCAGGCATGGATGCGCCTCTCCTAGAGCTTCAACCTCCAACAAACGTCGCCCAAAACCTTTGATCCAATCTCAAGTTATCGCACTACAACAAAATGACCCTATTACAACGGTGGAACACCGTTGTAATATACATTTTACAACGGTGGGCAAACCGTCGTGTATTAAAAAGTTGTAATAGACTAATATCTTTTACAACTTTTTTGCACCGTTGCAACACCGTTGTAATATGTATATTTTACAACTTTTTTCCACACTTGTAATAAACTTTATTACAACAGTTATGCACCGTTGTAATAAAATCTACTACAACTGTTATGCGCCGTTGCGATTGACATTTAGGTTTTAAAAAAATTAGACAAACAATACACTAAATATAGCAATACTCCATAAGCAAATCATATATTACAGTTATTTGCAAACTAATTTATTAAAATACTCAAATACTCAGTATTACAAACAATAACTTTTAGACAACATTTCGTTACATACTTGACCGTTACAAAGCAACTTAGTACAAGCACAAGTGATCCACAAAAATTTGCATATCCAACGGAAGTACACTAGTCATAGACAATGAAATCTTTACGCCATTTTGATGCAAGTTCACTGCAGTGATCAAACCTGTTGCATAAGAACATGTCTGCTGTTAGAAAAAAGAACAAAAAGTGTTTTTAAACTAACATTGTGGTTTACAGCTGATGTGTTAATTACGTTGTAACAAAGGATAATATGGACCGAAATCAGGATATATTAGCACTTTTCTATGTTATCCCACATATGAATTTGTGTGACATGCATGAACACAGAAATTAAATCATCCTTTACCATAATTAAAAAAAATCAAAAAAGAAATTATCAGCTTATTTAGACAGCTATATCTTTCTGATCTTTTTTTTTTACCATGTAATTTCAATTTATTCTAGTATGTGAATAAATTGCCAATAATATCAAAGTAAAACAATAATATCGAAGTAAATATCACATTAGTTAACAAATGATTAGATAGAACATGCAAAACGAAACTAGCAACACAAGAGCCATACTGAGCAGATCATCAGGGTATTATATCATACATAAGAGCATCAGATAACTCCCATGCAGATTTAACCAGCATTGCAACCTCCTTGGAAAAACAATCACATGATAACGAACCAATAAATCAAATGTGTAAACGCATCAGACAACTACCACTAAGACTGCTATTCAAGTTTCATTTTCACTAAATTAATGAGCAAACATTCTGAGTCCAAGTCTGTTTTACCCTCAAGAGCAATCGGTAAGTCACCATTTTAAAATTTAAGCAGAAACTGAAATTACAGACAACAAATACATCAGAAAAAACGCTGGCATGAAAACCACATCTTCAGTGGTAGTGACAACATGTGAATCATCATTTATGTATTATCTGTTAATACATGCAATTAATGCATCATTAGAAGTAATTTTCATGCTCAAAAGTTTATGAAATAAAGCAAGAAGCATCAGAGAGATTCCCATCAAGACTTAGTCATCATCCTCACTAGAAGTAATTCACTTCTAACGAGTTGCTGATGTCCCTGTCTGGTTCTTCATCACTTGCTTTTCAACCATTAATTTCAATTTCAAAATAAATAATAATAGACTAGATTTAAACAAGACTGAGAAAATATGAACTTGAGCCTCAGATTTAAAATGTTTTTACAGTAAAAACTCAATAAACTGCAAATGAGATAAAATCATCTGAAAACAATAAAATTAGGCAGAGATAATATACCGATCGAAATGAATAACAATCTGTGAACCCTAAAAAACCGAACGACGGCTGCTTCGTTAGCTAGTGTTGATATCTTTCTTATCTAGAAGCCAAAGGGAAAGAGGAAAATACACTCACCGTGGGTTTAATCTCGATTTTATCCCTTTTGAGATCTCGATTTGGCCGTGAGATCCTCCTAGACTCGCTGCTCTCGCCCTCGAGTTCATCTCCATCACAAATCCGACTCCAAATCTGATGCGAGGCGTCATAATGATCGATTTTCCCCCAATTTCCAGTCGCTAGGGCTTCGGCCATTATTGTTTTCTTTTATTTTGAACGAGATAAATGAAATATGATCGGCTTGTTTTTTCTTTCTTACATTGACACGGGTAGGGTTATTTTCCTGCCAATTGACAGCTTTGTCCCTAGGGTTTTATTGGGCTTTATAACCCTTAAGCCATTTTATAATACTTAAATCGATGTTTACAACAGTTAGACCAATTTCCATGTTGCGCACACACACAATATACAAATTAGCATGTATATTTGTTCACAATTTTAAAAATGTACAATTTTTATATGTTCAATATGTACATAAATAAATGATTTATTTATTTATTCATTTATCCACCCTAAATATATATATATATATACATACATAAATATATATATATATATGTGTGTTAGCATGTATATTTGTTCATAATTTTAAAAATGTACAATTTTTATATATTCAATATGTACATAAATAAATGATTTATTTATTTATTCATCTATCCACCCTAAATATATATATATATATGTATGTATGTATGTATGTATGTATGTATGTATATCTAATTGAGACCAATATAATTTTAGGGTAATAATAACACAGTTGTCAAAATAACGTAGTCATATATTACAACAGTCAAAAAATAAAAGTTGTGATAGTCTTTTATTACAACGGTCAAAATAAAACAGTTGTTAAAAATAAGTTTATTACAACTTTTCTGAAAAAAGTTGTAAAAAACATTTATTACAACGATGCTTTTACCACCGTTGTAAAATTAAAGTTGTAATATGGTGTTTTTGTTGTAGTGTCGCGATTCAAAGATTTGAACAAAATATGAGGTTATATAAAATTTAATTTTATTTGTTTACAACGATTGATTTCATTGCTAATTTTAAATTTTAATAATTAAAAACATGTTTTGATTCAATTCGATACAGAACCTGACAAATCTGACAATCTTGGAACAACGTGACAATACACAACATCATAGATCGACTGTGTACAAGTTTCTGACTTTCAATTTGATTTCTAGCTTTGAAAAATCCCGAGGTGAGATTTCTTTTGTTTAAAAACAATTAATAAATTCAATTATTTTATTTGTTATATGATGATTGTATGTATATAATTTATATCTGTTTGTGCTGAAATTTGTATGATGTTTGATCTACTGTTTGTGATGGATAACTATAGATCCATATGTGTTAGTCAAATATTATGATTCATCTTTTTTATTATTTTATTTGAATTGATGTAGTTAAATCCATTCAACATAAAATATAACCTGTCACTTTTATTGAATTGATTTAGTTTATCAGTTCAATGTAAAATTAGAGTTTGTCACATTTTGTTGAATTGAATTGTCAAATTCAACGTTAAGCATTATTCCATCAATCCAATATACAATATTATTTTGTTGAATCGAAAATCAAAAATTACTTATTTGGTTGAATAGGAAAATATGAAAAGAAAATTACTTATTTTGTTAAATAGGAAATTGTCATGTTAATCAAATATCACCTTGTGGATATGGTCATGTTAATACCACCGTTAATAGAAGATGCTATTTACTAAGAAATGTATGTTATGTAATAAAAGACATTTATTAAGAAATGTAATGTTATATAGAAATGGCATTTATTAAGAAAGGTTTACATATAAAATATTACCTCATGTGACACTAGAATTAAAAATTCCATTTCAATAAATTATTTTGATTATTTTTGATTGAATTGCATTAGATTGGCAATTCAACATAAAAACATTACTTTGATCGTTTTGTTGAATTTAAATAGAATGGTCAATTCCAAATAAAACATGTATTGTTAGAAGAAGTTTTTATCACAAAGATCACTCTTTTATGTCAACAGGTATGGTTGGAAAAGTTTTTAATTTTTTTTATGTTAACATGAAATATTAAGATTGTTAAAACATAGAAAACATTCATTTTTGTTTAATAAATTTTTTTCCCGTAAAACTAAGTAATCATTTTTTTATAGAATGTTAGCGATGTTAGAACTATCATTGTTATGAAATGTCGCATTGGAATCAAAATAACTTTCTTGTTATGAAATCCGCATTAGAATTAAAAATAAAGTTTTTGGTTAAGGTATATGTAGGCTAAAAACCTCATTTATTTAGAAGTGCCATTAGAATAGAGTGTCATTTGAAAAAAAAAATATTCTTACCTAATATGAAAAATATCTGTGATAATTAAACAACATTTTTGTAAGAATATATCATGTTGTGTTAAACATATCTTTTTAGTTAGGAAATATCATTTTAGTCAAAAATGTTTAATTAGGATAGACATGCCACTTTTATTAGAAATATGTTATGTAAGATAAATTTGTCATCTACGTTTAAATTGAATGTGTCATTTATGTAAAAATTAATTTGTCATTTATGTAAAAATTAATTTGTCATTTATGTGGAATTTAGTTTGTCAATTTTATGAAAATTTGAAATTGGCATTTATGTTAGGATAAACTTGCCCTTCATGTTAAAATATTAAAATGTCATTTATTGAAAATGTCATTAAATTAGAATGTCATTAAAACTAGAAATGTCGTTAAATTATAATGTCATTAAAACTAGAAGGTCATTAGATTAAAAAGGTCATTAGAATTCATAGAAAATATGTTTACATTTAAAATATCCTCTTTATATTACATTAGAATTCATCACTTTTATTAAAGAATGGCACGTGAATTAAAACAATCAATTATGTTAAGAAGTGTCATGTAAAATAATATTTTTAGTAGAACAATTATAATGATTAATTAACATTGTACTTGGACACGAGGTTTGGTCACATTTGTGGTGGAAGTCTGCCCGGACTCGACCGGCATATCCAGCATCCACAAATGTTGAGCCTAATGTGAAAGGTCCAAGTGCGCAAATACAAATTGGGCCAAGACACGAGGTTAAGCCCAACTTGTGGGATAAGTCTGCCCGGAACCGACCGGCCTATCCAGCATCAACAAGTTGCAGGCCTAATGTGAGAGGTCTTGCCCATATTAAAAATATAAACGGTTAAATAGAAAATGGACATTTTTTACACCGTCATGTGTTAAATTAGAAATTGACATTATTTTCACATCGTTATGTGTTAATAATGAAATGAATATTTTCACCTCCATGTTTGTTATAAAAGGGAAGTTACATTTTTTTTAATGTAATTATAAGATAAGAATTTACCGTCGTAATGAAGGTTACATTTTATTGTAATAAATAAAAAAGGGGATTTGTAAAGGAAAAAAAAATCACCTTTTCCTCAATGTGATCAAAAGAAGAAAAATTACATTTTCTTTAATGGAATTAACAGAAGAAAATTACTTTTTTTTTGTAATAAAAGAAGTTAGAAGAGTTACATTCTTTATAATGTAATAAAAGAATACCTTCTTTTTAGGTAGAAAAGAATATATTTTTAATGCAAGTCCTAAATGAAGGGAAAAGAGCATACATTTAAAATAAAAATATGCCGACATTAAAAATCTCATTTTTAATGTATAGGAAAATGATCATATTTTTAAAATATTTTAAAATTAAGAATCTCATTTATAATGTAAAGTTAAAATATAGAAAAATGACCATATTTTTGAAATAAAATATGTTGACATTAAAATCCCATTTTTTATGAAATAGGAAACTAGGAAAGTGTTCATTTTTATAAAGGAGAATTCACATTCTTCTATAGTGTAAAGAATAAGAAGATAATATTACATTTTCAATAAAATGAGAGGAAGAAATAAAATATTACATTTTCAATGTAATTAAAGAATGTAAATAAACTATGAAATAGAAATTTACATTTTCTTATGTAAATAAAAAGAATTATTTTAGATGACACTTTCTTTTACATTTTCATGTAAACAGGATATGTAGAAGTGAAAGATAACATTTATTTACGTTTAGGTAAATAAATAAGAATAAGGAAAAGTAAACTTTTTCACATATGGTGTAAATAAATAAGAAAAAGAAATGTTTTTAAATGACATTTTCTATGCATTAAATGAATTGAAAGTTACATTTTAGTTGTTATTTATTAACAAATAAAACGAGGGAAGGGAATTGAACTGTCTATATAACATGATATCTTTATATAAACATGTCACATTACATCATCATTGTATGATAGGAACATGATTGTGCGCTGTTGGTTTGGTTGATTTATTACCCTTATATGTTAATGACCTGTAATGTCGTTGAAATGCAAAAGAACTACTTTTACAAAATAAAAATAGTGATAAAAAAATAACGTTATGAAATAATTTAAATGATAATTATGCGAAGATTATTTGGAAAGTTCGAGTTTACTCTCATTCCAAATAATGATACGACATTCGAAGAATTGAAGACGGCGATTGAAGACCGACGATCTTCACATCGAATGGGTAACTAGTGTTGAGGCCCTTGATTGATTTGCTCCTAAGACGGGGCTAAGATGGTATTTATCCAGACGTAGTGTTGATTTGTACGGATTTGGCTTTCGCTCAAACCCAGAGCATAAGCTTATAAATGGATGTGTGTCTGACGTTGAATTTTGTTCTATGTAAATTGATTTATATTAATATACGACCGTTGGTGGCGGAGAATTTATTCTCTTGATTAACACCCTTAGAGGTTGTGTATTAATAGTTACCAATCGCATGGCGTGAATTGTCAACGTGGCACGCTAAGATGTAGATGATCAAGGCTTTGTTGAAAAGCAGGCCTTGTGGTTATAACGTTACTTCGCGAGACTCACAACCCGGTTGAGTCTAAAACAGGAGAAGGGACGCAGGGAGAGCAGCACATTTCTTTCTAGCTAGAAGTGGTATCGGTGCTTAAACTGGCTAATATTTACTTATATGGATGATGGAATGTGGCGCGCCTCGGATGATAGGTCCTATAGGATCGGGAAACGTGTGTTCAGGAATAACTAATCCACGAAGCTGTATGTGTGGACCGGCCTTGCAGCTATCCAAGGGTTCTCTGCAGGGAATCCTGAGACATTAGCTAGAGTGTCTCGAATCGGTAAGGAGTTCCTCCCTAGCCTTGACTCATGATGGAAACCCAGCTTCCAATATGACCCTACGGACTTGATTGTATTACTAGTATGGAGGCATAGTATATGGTAGCTATGCTTCCTAGGATTGATACATTTACTTTGAAATGTTTTTGAAACGTATATACACTAATAATAATATCAAATCCGTTTATATCGTACCAAGCATGTTTAATCATCATAAGGTAAAACTCTATCCTCTGTTTTGCGTTGCATTGTGTGATGGGACTCGAGTCTTATGATGATTTCATTTTTCCAAAAAGCATTGCGTTGTTTTACAATTTACCTTTAATTATGGACGGCAATCCATTGGAGTAAACCTGTTCCGCGTTAGCGGCGTGGTCCTTGGATTTGCCCTATTATTATTAGATTAGTTAAGTCAGATTTCTCATACCAGTCCCATGACTGACTCGTAGTTTGTTTCACTTTGCAAACTCAGGTGCCCTCTTTTCCATACGGGCAGTCGAGTAGCTTTTTGCAGATATTTATCTTTTGAGCAAGATTCTGGATCGAAGCCTAAAGCTATGCCCAGAGCATTGAAGTCTTCCACTGTTTATTGTACTTAATATTGTAATTTATCTTCCGCTGTAATTTTATTCGATGTACACTGATATTCTGTACTCTGATGTAGCATTATTGTGATATTTATAGAAGTCTGCTGTTATTGTTCTGATGTGTTGTAGCCCAAAGTAAGCGTATCCGGCGATTTCCCGTAAGGGCGATTTTCGGGTCGTTTCATTTGGTATCAGAGCTTTGGTTAGCTCAAATCTTTGGGATACAACTCGTTAGAACTGAACAAAAGACTCATCAGAGATTGGATTAGTAATATCCAATAAGAATACTCATTAGAGATAGGATTAGCAGTATCCTAGAATGAGAAAACTCATTAGAGATGGGGTTAGTAATGCCCTAGAACGAGTTGAGAGTGAAAAGTATATAATTAACGTATTTTGATTATATATATAATCCGCTATTAGGAAATATGATTTTTAATTATATGAAGTTATATATTTTAAAAGTTAATCAACAAATAAAATTATTGAAATCAATAAAAGAATGAAAGACGAGTTAGTTAATTAAACAACTTTTGGCTTCGTTCCTTTTCGAGGACGAAAAGTTTTTAAGTGGGGGAGACTGTAACAACCCTGAATTTTGGGGTAAATTTTAAAATTTATTTTAACTAATTTTAATGGGTTTTGGTATTTAAAATAATTTATTTAAAATAATAATTATTAAAAATTGATTTAAATCGAAGTTAGGATGAATAATTTAATTTTAATTATAAAAAGAGTTAGAAATAGTGCGGTAGTTGGAAAAGTCAAACTTGAACTTTGACTGACCATACAGGATGCAAAATTTAACGGATTTTAGTAAAACCAAAAATATTGGAATCTATTTGAAAATATCTTTCTAAATAATCTGAAAAATTGAAATTTCATAGCAGGAATCAAAAGTTATGCCCAAATTAAAATTTAGAAAGGTCGCTATAAAATTTATAAAGGTCAAAAATGCCACTTTTCGCATACGAAGGAATTTGAACTCGAAACACTTCCATTGAGTTCAGAATGATGTTTCTGCATTTAAAAAGTTTAAACACTTATATATTTCGAGTTTTGGAAAATATTTGTTTAAAAATGTATTTTTAATATTAAATATATAGCCCTTAAAAATAGTCATTTTACAAACGACCTCTGTTTTCGACGAGACCACTTTTGTTGGATCCGGAATGTCAAAATATGGCTAAGTTTAATTTTTCATAATTTTTAGAACTAATTTGTGGCCGTGGCAACAAGATTTCAGTTTTGTCAATTTTGGTCAATTTTAATCGACTTGAAAATAGTCATTTTTCAAACGGGCTCAGAATTGAACGACATTAATTTTACTAGGTCCGCAACGTCAAAACATAGCTAAATATATTTTTTGGGAATTTTTGAACTTAATTTGTGACCCCAGTGAATTTTTCTGTATGATTGAATTAAAAATAAAAGAAAATATTTTAAATTAAAGAAAACTGGGTCAAGACAGTCGTTTGGGCCTGCGGGACATAGCTGGATGAGTCTGGAATAGGGGTTAACGGGTAGGAACGACAGTCATTGGGATGAAATAAGAGAAAGTTGCAAAACGGGCATTTTAGTGAATATTTTATTATAAAAGTACACGCTTCTCGAGACAAACATTATATCCTTCTTCCCAAATTTCTCACGCATGCTGAAACCCGTGAAACCCATCAGCCGCACCTTCTCCCTCCCCTTTTCTCTTCTTTTTCTCTTAATCTAGGAAGAATTAGACAAGGCCATAGTTAAACTTTTTAAAGATCTTCCCATTCGCTTCGATTCTAGACAAGTTTCACATCAAACCGTGCACTGTAGCTCCCGAATCACCTATCCAAAACCGCTGCCTCTGAACCTTCGCACCGCCTCGATTGCTGCATCGCACTCCACCCCATTCCAGGCATGTATGCGCCTCTCCTAGAGCTTCAACCTCTAACAAACGGCGCCGAAAACCGTTGATCCAATCTCAAGTTATCGCGATTCAAAGATTTGAACAAAATATGAGGTTATATAAAATTTAATTTTATTTGTTTACAACGATTGATTTCATGACTAATTTTAAATTTTAATAATTAAAAACATGTTTTGATTCAATTCGACACAGAACCCAACAAATCTGACAATCTTGGAACAACGTGACAATACACAACATCATAGATCGGCTGTGTACAAGTTTCTAACTTTCAATTTGATTTCTAGCTCTGACAAATCCCAAGGTGAGATTTCTTTTGTTTAAAAACAATTAGTAAATTCAATTTTTTTATTTGTTATATTATGATTGTATGTATATAATTTATATCTGTTTGTGCTGAAATTTGTATGATGTTTGATCTACTATTTGTGATGGATAACTATAGATCCATATGTGTTAGTCAAATATTATGATTCATTTTTTTATTATTTTATTTGAATTGATGTAGTTAAATCAATTCAACATAAAATATAACCTGTCACTTTTATTGAATTGATTTAGTTTATCAATTCAGTGTAAAATTAGACTTTGTCACTTTTTGTTGAATTGAACTGAATTGTCAAATTCAATGTTAAGCATTATTTCGTCAATCCAATATACAATATTATTTTGTTGAATAGGAAATCAAAAATTACTTATTTTGTTGAATAGGAAAATATGAAAACAAAATTACTTATTTTGTTAAATAGGAAATTGTCATGTTAATCCAATATCACCTTGTGGATATGGTCATGTTAATACCACCATTAATAGAAGATGCTTATTAATAAGAAATGTATGTTATGTAATAAATGACATTTATTAAGAAATGTAATGTTATATAGAAATGCCATTTATTAAGAAAGGTTTACATATCAAATATTACCTCATGTGACACTAGAATTAAAATAAAAATTCCATTTCAATAAATTATTTTGATTATTTTTGATGAATTGCATTAGATTGGCAATTCAAATAAAAACATTACTTTGATCGTTTTGTTGAATTTAAATAGAATGGTCAATTCCAAATAAAACATGTATTGTTAGAAGAAGTTTTTATCACAAAGATCACTCTTTTATGTCAATAGGTATGGTTGGAAAAGTTTACAATTTTTTTTTTATGTTAACATGAAATATTAAGATTGTTAAAACATAGAAAATATTCATTTTTGTTGAATAAATTTTTTTTCCAATAAAACTAAGTAATCATTTTTTTTAGAATGTTAGCGATGTTAGATCATTGTTATGAAATGTCGCACTGGAATCAAAATAACTTTCTTGTTATGAAATCCGCATTAGAATTAAAAATAACATTTTTGGTTAAGGTATATGTAGGCTAAAAACCTCATTTATTTAGAAGTGCCATTAGAATAGAGTGTCATTTGAAAAAAAAAAATTTCTTACCATATGTGATAAATATCTATGCTAATTAAACAACATTTTTGTAAGAATATATCATGCTGTGTTAAACTTATCTTTTTAGTTAGGAAATATCATTTTAGTCAAAAAAATTTAATTAGGATAGACATGCCACTTTTATTAGAAATATGTTATGTAAGATAAATTTGTCATCTATGTTTAAATTGAATGTGTCATTTATGTAAAAATTAATTTGTCATTTTTGTGGAATTTAGTTTGTCAATTTTATGAAAATTTGAAATTGGCATTTATGTTAGGATAAACTTTCCCTTCATGTTAAAATATTAAAATGTCATTTATTAAAAATGTCATTAAATTAGAATGTCATTAAAACTAGAATATCACTTGATTAAAAATGTCGTTAAATTATAATATCATTAAAAATAGAAGGTCATTAGATTAAAAAGGTCATTAGAATTCATAGAAAATATGTTTACATATAGAATATCCTCCTTATATGACATTAGAATTCATCACTTTTATTAAAGAATGGCACGTGAATTAAAACAATCAATTATGTTAAGAAGTGTCATGTAAAATAATATTTTTAGTAGAACAATTATAATGATTAATTAAAATTGTACTTGGACACGAGGTTAGGTCACATTTGTGGAGGAAGTCTGCCCGGACCCGACCGGCATATCCAACAGCTACAAATGTTGGGCCTAATGTGAGAGGTCCAAATGCGCAAATACAAATTGGGCCAAGACACGAGGTTAAGCCCAACTTATGGGATAAGTCTGCCCGGAACCGACCGGCCTATCCAGCATCCACAAGTTGCAGGCCTAATGTGAGAGGTCTGGCCCATATTAAAAATATAAACGGTTAAATAAAAAATGGACATTATTTACACCGTCATGAGTTAAATTATAAATTGACATTATTTTCACACCGTTATGTGTTAATAATGAAATGATACCTCCATGTTTGTTATAAAAGGGAAGTTACATTTTTTTAATGTAATTATAAGATAAGAATTTACCGTCGTAATGAAGGTTACGTTTTAATGTAATAAATAAAAAAGGGAATTTGTAAAGGAAAAAAAATCACATTTTCCTCAATGTGATCAAAAGAAGAAAAATTACATTTTCTTTAATGGAATTAACAGAAGAAAATTACATTTTTTTTTGTAATAAAAGAAGTTAGAAGAGTTACATTCTTTATAATGTAATAAAAGAGAATAAAGTAAAGAATACCTTCTTTTTAGGTAGAAAAGAATATATTTTTAATGCAAGTCTTAAATGAAGGGAAAAGATCATACATTTAAAATAAAAATATGCCGACATTAAAAATCTCATTTTTAATGTATAGGAAAATGATCATATTTTTAAAAATATGTTAACATTAAGAATCTTATTTATAATGTAAAGTTAGAATATAGAAAAATGACCATATTTTTGAAACAAAATATGTTGACATTAAAATCCCATTTTTTATGAAATAGGAAACTAGGAAAGTTTTAATTTTTATAAAGGAGAATTCACATTCTTCTATAGTGTAAAGAATAAGAAGAAAATATTACATTTTCAATAAAATGAGAGGAAGAAATAAAATATAACATTTTCAATGAAATTAAAGAATGTAAATAAAATATGAAATAGAAATTTACATTTGCTTATGTAAATAAAAAGAATTATTTTAGATGACACTTTCATTTACATTTTCATGTAAATAGGATATGTAGAAGTGAAAGATAACATTTATTTACATTTAGGTAAATAAATAAGAATAAGGAAAAGTAAACTTATTCACATATGGTGTAAATAAATAAGAAAAAGAAATGTTTTTAAATGACATTTTCTATGCATTAAATGAATTGAAAGTTACATTTTAGTTGTTGTTTATTAACAAATAAAACGAGGGAAGGGAATTGAATTGTTTATATAACATGATATCTTGATATAAACATGTCACATTACATCATCATTGTATGATAGGAACATGATTGTGCGATGTTGGTTTGGTTGATTTATTACCCTTATATGTTAATGACCTGTAATGTCGTTGAAATGAAAATGAACTACTTTTATCAAAATAAAAATAGTGATAAAAAATAACGTTATGAAATAATTTAAATGACAATTATGCGAAGATTATTTGGAAAGTCCGAGTTTACTCTCATTCCAAATAATGATACGACGTTCGAAGAATTGAAGACGATGATTGAAGACCGACGATCTTCACATCGAATGGGTAACTAGTGTTGAGGCCCTTAATTGATTTGCTCCAAAGACGGGGCTAAGATGGTAGTTATCCGGACGTAGTGTTGATTTGTACGGATCTGGCTTTCGCTCAGACCCAGAGCATAAGCTTATAAATGGATGTGTATATGACGTTGAATTTTGTTCTATGTAAATTGATTTCTATTAATATACGACCGTTGGTGGCGGAGAATTTATTCTCTTACTTAACACCCTTAGAGGTTGTGTATTAATAGTTACCAATCACATGGCATGAATTGTCAACGTGGCACGCTAAGATGAAGATGATCAAGGCTTTGTTGAAAAGCAGGCCTTGTGGTTATAACGTTACTTCGCGAGCCTCACAACCCAGTTGAGTCTAAAACGGGAGAAGTGAACGCAGGGAGAGCAGCAAGTTTCTTTCTAGCTAGAAGTGGTGTCGGTGCTTATACTGGCTGATATTTACTTATGTGGATGATGGAATGTGGCGCGCCTCGGATGATAGGTCCTATAGGATCGGGAAATGTGTGTTCAGGAATAACTAATCCACGAAGCTGTATGTGTGGACCGGCCTTGCAGCTATCCAAGGGTTCTTTCCGGGGAATCCTGAGACATTAGCTAGAGTGTCTCGAATCGGTAAGGAGTTCCTCCCTAGCCTTGACTCATGATGGAAACCCAATTTCCAATACGACCCTACGGACTTTATTATATTACTAGTATGGAGGCATAGTATATGGTAGCTATGCTTCCTAGGATTGATACATTTACTTTGAAATGTTTTTGAAACCTATGTACACTAATAATAATATCAAATCCGTTTTTATCGTACTAAGCATGTTTAATCATCATAAGGTAAAACTCTATCCTCTGGTTTGCATTGCATTGTGTGATGGGACTTAAGTCTTATGATGATTTCATTTTTCCAAAAAGCATTGCGTTGTTTTATGATTTACCTTTAATTATGCACGACAATCCATTGAAGTAAACCCGTTCCGCGTTAGCGGCGTGGTCCTTGGATTTTCCCTATTATTATTAGATCAGTTAAGTTAGATTTCTCATACCAGTCCCATGACTGACTCGTAGTTTGTTTCACTTTGCAAACTCGGGTGCCCTCTTTTCTACACGGGCAGTCGAGTAGCTTTTTGCAGATATTTATCTTTTGAGCAGGATTCTGGATCGAAGCCTAAAGCTGTGTCCAAAGCATAGAAGTCTTCCACTATTTATTGTATTTAATATTGTAATTTATCTTCCGCTGTAATTTTATTCGATGTACTCTGATATTCTGTACTCTGATGTAACATTATTGTAATGTTTATAAAAGTCTGTTGTTATTGTTCTGATGTGTTGTAGCCCAAAGTAAGCGTATCCGGCGATTTCCCGCAAGGGCGATTTTCGGGTCATTTCATAACTTGATCACTAACGCGATTAGAACTCCTTCGGGCTGGTCTGATGCGAAAGGATCGTTTAAGTCAATAAGCATTGCAACATCCTTATTATCCGAGTGTTGGGAATCATTAGCCTGTTTTCCTCTTATCACAATGCATATCATCTTGCCCCATGATCTAAGGGAAAGCTGATTACCCAAAGCTTTAGTGGTATCAAGTTAAATGAATCTTCCTTTGGGGAATGGTTGATTTAGCTAAGAAGACTTCAAATTGTCCAACAATGACCTCAGATCATGGTTGTATCAATCTGTTTAAATATTTGCTCCATATGACTCATCCCGGGTGTTGACGAAAAATATCCTTAACAACAATATTTTCCATTATATAAAGACTTTCAAAGAGACAAACAAAGTGATTTTAAAATCATTTTAAAAACTCATTTTCTCAAATCCAAGTATTTTACAAATATATGTGTATATATAACCACACTATTTAGCACCTTGGAGAAGGTGAGGTTGTGATTAAAACGATGTAGTAAACTGTGCGTTATGGCATACATTGATTTATTATCTCGATTAAATCCAAACTCATTGAATGAAGCTATTCGTATTTCTTAGTATGAAGTAGGCTGACTTATAATGAATTGATTAGTGAAATGTGCGGTATGGGACATATTGTTTTATTTTTCGAGTTATTGTTCAGAAGTCTTTGATAGAAACCTAGAGGTTTGTTGCGCCAATGCTTGCTTTCGGGGAATGCTAGGCCTGTTGGGTCATATATATGTATTCACTTGGACGGAGGATAAGTTACACTTGGTCGAGGGGTCATATTGTCGCATGCCTAAATATATATGGTACGAGGCAAAGCTCGAAGAGCAATGTTTTTTATGCATATGCAGTTTGTTGTTTTGGATCCATTTTACGATGATGATTTTATCACACCATGCTGTTTTGCATCAAACTTATGAGAATATGCAATTATTGAATTTCTTCTTATAGATGAGAGCTATCTTGAGGCTTACATATATTGTGATCACTTACATGTTGAATATGCTCTTACATGAGATTTATATTTTTGGCATTTGATGTGTTTACCTTTGTTGTTTTGGAGTTTTGAAGATTTTATGTACTTGCTTAGCTTTGATGGTTAGCACTTGTTGTTATTAGAAAATCTTCACATATAGATATTAATTCCATTTTTGAGATCCTCATAAATGATGTTTAGTTGTACTTTTTCTCATGAATCATATGTTATATCAAGTTGAATCTACTCTATCTCTATTTGAGATGAGTTTTCCTTTATGACGTGAAATTCATCTGTTATGATCTACTAATATTTTTAAAACTAGATTGACTCGTGTATTTTATATGCTTGAGTCAGACCGAGCCTTTTGAGATTAGCTTCTATGTAGACTCCTACTCGTCTTGTTCCACTTTTGGCTACTACCATCTCTTAGTCGTTTAAGCGTATTCTAAACTAGTCTTCTAGTTATTTTGTTGTTTACTATATTACATGTGTAAAGTCTATTTTCAGACATGATGTGGTATGCGTATTGTTTTTTAATGACCAATTATGTATGTTTCTATGTACTATACTTGAGGTATATGTATAAATATCATTGTTTTTGTTGTTTTTGTTGTTTTGTGATGTGTACAACTTAATAATGCCGTGCTTTATTCAGCGTTGAACCATTAGCTACTGTAATATTGTAATAAATAAGAATTAAGTATGTTGATCCGTTTAAGTAAAAAATAATAAGCACTATATCGACATACTTGATACTCATTTAATACAAGATTTATGGATGGTCGCGACAAACTAGCCTTATTCTCCATCTTAGTAGATCACATTACTCTGTAAAACTCTTTGTTAATATGGATCTCAGAGTGGGGAAACACAACTTGGTACCATGGTGGGATTCAAACAAAATGTGATAAACATAAAACGGTATACACATTACAGTACATTGAAGTATAATTCGAGTGGTAACATCGTCCATAATTGAAGTTGTCTCTAATCAAGTCTGCAGCCTTTTCGTGTCCACTAGAGGTAGATATAAGTTGTGAATACATATAGGGATGCAATTCAAAAATCCCGTAGTATTCCGTATTTAATTTAAATTAATAATATCTTACCTGTATGAAATGATATCAATCTTATTTTTTTACCTTTATCTTATGGTTGAAAAAGAAAATGATGGTAACTATAATATTAGGCGATCCAACAACCCACTTCAAAAAATATTTTAGCATACCCATCGAGCAGTTTATGGAGTTGTTTCATGGTACACGGCTTCCTCCCTCTATCCATTTATCCCCTTCACATAAGAAGGAAATGATACCCCAACATAAGAGATTCTTTGGGTAACCAACCGACTTGACACTTTGTTTTGAAGCAGTCGAGGAATTATAGGGTAGTATTGATGAGTTGATAGTTCGGAGAAATCCAAATAAGAAGAGACTTTATTCCAAATCTCATTCAGATCTGTCTAACAAGAAGAAAAATTAGTTTGGACATAGCATTTCTTCTGGAATGACATTCCTTTGACCAAGGGAGCATTATAACTGCAAATCTTATTATTATTTAGCTAAAGAGTCCTAAGCCTCTTGTGTGTCGCTATTACAAAATAAAGGGATACCGGTCCTTTTCCTGTCCTAAAAAGTTAAAGAAATCTGAATCTTGGAATCTCATCATTGAAAATGCATCTTGAGAACTTTCACACTCCAAAGGTACCTTTTCCTATTTTTGAAAGTTTTATTTCATTTTTGATTTCTTTATTCAATTTCTTTTTGATCTGGAAGCGGCATACTAATCAAAGTCGTAAGAGCATGTAAATAATGTATCCTAAAAGTAGTATGCTTGATGGTTACCTTATTAATTGTAAAACGTAACAAGGAATCTATAACACTTGGGAAGTGTTAGCCTGTCTTGTAGCATGGCCATTCAAGGTTAAAGTGATCACAATCACATGCTTTAGCCACAAGAATCATGCTTAACCAAGAACTTGACCTTGGCTCGGATTAAAGGCAAAATGGTTCATACCGTATTATGCTCATCGGATCGAACAGAAGTAGGGGTCGATCGAATGTCCTCAGTTCGAATGGAATCCGCTTCGAGTATTCGATCTGACCCATCTTTGACCCACACAAGGCGGTTGCCTCAGTGCCGACGTGTACCCTAGGAACTGCTGAAAGCTCAGAGCTCCTGCCACATGACCCAAGAAGCCATGTTCCAGTCTCACCTTCTGCATATAACCACTTCCACTATCTCCTTCATATGTGATTAGGATGACACGTATCGTCGAACTATTCCCTCCTTAGATCCAGACTGAATTGTTGCTACATCTATAAATACACCATTTTAAGGCTATTTCAAGGACTTTTGACACTTTATCTTCTCATGCGCACTCAAACCAACAAGAAGTATCATTGATTCAAGCTATATTTCGAATTGAAACATAGAAATTCGAGAGATATCATATTGTATTAAGAGTGTTAAGAGATTGTAATCATCGTTCTTATAATTTCCTATCGAATAAAGGAATAATAAAGTGGATGTAGGCTCGTTAACCCCAAACCACAATTAACCTTGTGTGTTTGTTGCTTTTCTTTTATTTTTATATTATCTTTCTTCATTCTTCTCTACAAATTCTAAACTGTGGGTGTTTATGCCATTTTATGGTCAAATATTTTGTGCATTCGTTGAGAACTTTGAATTCCCATCCTCTTTTGGATTGTTATTATGCTATTTGGATCGTCAAGTCCGAACAGTCCATATTTTTTTCGTTTTCGATAATTGAAGTCATCATGCTTTCCAAAATTGGTAGAACTCATCAAGCTTTCCATGGAGCGTTAGCCACCAATGCACAATTGCTAGGCGCGTAGATGGAGCCAACGCAGGCCCTAGATCGAATGAACCTTGTTCAAGCCACCCCGGGTCAAATTCAATTTGATATGGTCCCATAGATGAGACTGTTGCTCCATCTTCTGATCAAGATCCTTCTCCAGCATTTTTCACACGAGATGATTTTGCATGTCTATTCAGCAAGTTAGAAAAGATTAGTGTTGCTGTAAATGATCAAAGACGAGACAATGATATGTTGAGATACGATGTGGACTCCATGGCCAGGAAATGGGAAGAGTTCCGAAGGCAAAGGACACCATTCCCAACACTTTGCCAAATGGCAAAAGATTCATCCTCGTTTGAAGAAGGTGAATGACCACCATGTCAAAGAAGATCTTATGAAAGGCCAGAGAAACTTCGCTTACTCCAATTTGGTAAACTAACTTCCCAGGAATATGCAGCCATTCGGCTTGTCCCTGATGATCCTAGCTAAACCCATTCTAATGTAGACCCAATCTCGAGCTCTCCCAAGGGAATAAGACCCTTCCTAGACTGTCGTGCACCCATACTTCCACCTACTCGTCTTGTGATTGAACGGGACCATAGAGGGCAAGGAAGCATGACCCAGATGATACCTCAGCATCGTTTCTTGAAATAGGAACATAAATAGTTTGATAAGGCGAAAGCGTCGAACTGGAACATGTGTTTACCAATGCAGAGGTAGAAGCAATGATAAGATATATAATGCATGATAACAAAGGCTATAATGGTGATTGGGGCATGGAACTTATCCACCTCCCTTAATCGATGATAATTCGGAGCACGATTCCCAAGACTATTTAATTTTACCACTATAAGTCATCACTCGGGAAGGACGGATCCACGACAGCATTTGCGCTATTCACGGTATATGAATGCAATAGCAGCACTTGATTCTATTATGCGCAAAGCCTTCCTGATATATCTTGAAGGTGTGACGATGATGTGCCTTACCAGGCTTTCTCCTCGATCAGTTCCCATCTTCAAAGACCTAAGTGAGAAGTTCTTAACTCAATTTTGTTTGCATGCGTCGAAGTCTAAGCAAGTGATGGAGCTTTCCGCTGTTAAGCAAGCCCCTAGAGACACTTTTAGGGGATACCTTGATTGTTTCAGTAATGCAGTCACTGAAGTAAGTAACCCTAACTTGGAGACCATTCTGATGGAAATGGTCAATGGTATGGACAAAGATTCGGAATTCGGAAGATATTTGTTCAAAAAGCCTCCTATGGCGATAGAACTATTTTTTGAAAAGGTAAACATGCGCTTGTGACAAGAAGATGCATACCTGAATCAAAAAAAAGGTCTAGTGAGGTTGTGAAGGAAAAAATTATGAGTATTATTGCTATGAGGCAGTCTGATGATAGTTCCAAAAAAGTGGAAGTCAACGTCGGGAATCAAAATAAGAAGAATGACTGCCAGGGAAAGAACGGTAATAAAAGAAATTGGAATCAAAATGGAGATGCTGCGAAGCAACCCATATTCCAATCATACGAGATTTATGCGCCATTGAATGACACTTTGGAGAATATATATCATGATACGTGCAACGTGATGCAGTACAAAATGCCTCCTCCTCAAGAATTGACATAGAAGTAATGTGAAACTGGAAGGTACTGTTTGTTCCATGAAACTTTTGGACATTCGACAAATGAATATCATCTTCTGAGGGACGTGGTTGAGAAGTTATTGCGAGAGGGAAAACTTGACGAGCATAAGGTGGCTCAAAGGACAAGGGGCAAGGAGCTCCCTCCCTAAATCAAGATCAAGGCCACCCAGAGCCGTTGCTCAACAGAAAGCAAAAGAAATCATCATTAATACCATAATCGAAGGACCACATCCAGCAGGATTTTGTGCCAGAACAATGAAGCAGTATGTAAATGCTACAAAACATATTGAAATTAGGGAATGCAACACCCTTGAAGATAATGTTTCGATCAAGCAACAAAAATGATGAAGGACGATATCGTTATCCGTGATAGAGAGAGTTCAGGGGTGGAAACCCCAAGCATAGACCTATTGGTGATGTTGGACAATGTTGACCCTGCAACTAAATGAAAAGTCCTGGTTGATTGCAGGATTTCCATAAAAAAATTAAAAAGCCTTTGATCAAATGAAGTTGGAGTCCAGAGACTTGAAGCCATGTATGGGATGGATACATGGTTTCAATGGTTCAATTACTGAACAAATTGGTCTAGTTGAATTGCCCGTTGAGCTGGGGGAGGGAGATCATTAAAGAATATGAATTCTCCCGTTCCTGATTATGGATCTTAATTCTCCTTACAATGCCTTTTTGGGCTGCTGGTCCAGGCAGAATTCAAAGCGTGTATAGCTCCTTGGTGTCTACTCCTGAAATTCCGAACTGAAGCTAGAGTTTGGCTGCTCAGGGGAGATTAGGTGATAGGAAGGGCATGCTATCCAGCGAAATGGAAGGAAGTACACAATGGAGAAGGTGAAGAGCAACAAGAAGCAACCCCTCCTGCCAAAGAGGCGACAAGAAAGCAAGTAATGGGAACAACCTAACCAAAATCACCTAGTAATCAGTTCGAGGATATTGATCCTAGAGAAGATGAGGAGTTGGGATGTTGAAGGGCAACACCTAACAAAGATACAACAGAAGTTTCGATCGATAACGACGACCCATCCAGGATTGTGAGGATTGGATCGCATCTAGACTTCCTCCGAACGAGGGAATTGATTGATTTTCTTAAGGCAAACCTAGATGTGTTTGTTTGGTCCCGTGCTGATATGTTTGGGATATCTTGATCGATTATGAGTCATTCATTTTGCATCAATCCAATGTATGTTCTAGTTAAGAAGAAAGGGCGCATGGTTGTCCTAGAGTGGTCAGCAGCTTTGAATGATAAAGTTGAAAAGATGAACTGTAACAGATTCATTCAAGATTTGACTTATCCTGAGTGGATATCAAATCTGATCCTTGTGAAGAAGGCTAATGGAAAATGGTGTACGTGCATTGACTTCTCAGATTTAAACAATATGTGCCCGAAGGACAGCATTCCACTTCGGCGAATTGATCTAGTTGATTCGACAGCTGAACATGAACTCCCCTCGTTTATGGATGCATACTCCAAATACTACCAAATTCCGATGCATGTTCCGAATTAGGAACATACTAGCTTTATTACGGACTTTGGGTTGTATTGCTACGTGATGATGCCTTTTGGTTTGAAGAACGCTAGGGCAATGTACCAACGTTTGGTTAATCGTATGTTCCATAACCAGGTCGAGAAATCGATGGAAGTGTATGTCGATGACATGCTGGTAAAGTCGAAGCAATCGACTAATTATGTCAGGGACTTAGCAGAAATGTTCAATATCCTATGACATTACAGGATGAAACTCAACCCTTTGAAATTCTCTTTTGGTGTTGCATTAGGGAAGTTTTTGGAATTCATCGTTAGTTTGTGTGGGACTAAAAACAACCAGGAAGACTACAACAATTAGAAACATCTAAGAACCTCAACAAAACAAGGTTGTTTGGAGCTTAGTAGGAAAAGTGGCATCTTTGAGCAGATTCATCTCCTGATCTACCGATAAGTGCATTCCCTTCTTTGACTTAATATAGCGAGGGAAACGCAACTTCGAATGGACCCCAGATTGTGTCAAAGCTTTCCAAAACTTACTAAGTCACTTTAAGAGACCCTAATATTATCCAAGCCTGTAGATCATGAATATTTATTTGTACACTAAGCAATATCATTGCATGTACTCCGTTTAGCGCTCGTTCATGAGGAAAATAAGGTCCAAAGGTCGGTTTACTATGTGAGAAAAAAGTTGACGAGGCCGAGTGAAAGTTTCCAAAGATTCAAAACTCACCTATAGCTTGATGATTGCTTTAAGGAAACTCCATCACTATTTCCAGGCCGATCCAATTAATATATACATCAACCAGTTGCTATGACAGGTCCTTCCATGGCCTGAGGCATATAGTAGGTTACTTAAGTGGAATATTGAACTAAGTCACTTCGACCTCACTTCCTTCCAAGAAAGTCTATACGAGCGAAAGCACTAGCCAATTTCATAGAAGAATTTACAACTTCTGAGGATGATGCCTTTGGATGATGATATCAACCCTCCGGAGACTAAGATAGAATCGAGCATTTGGAAGCTATATACAGAAGGTGCTCGTAATAATCGACGTTCCAACGTCGGGGTTGTCTCGGTAACTCCTAAGGGATGATCGATCTATTATGCCTTAAGGATAATTTTCCCGCTACTAATAGTGATTCCGAGTACGAATCCCTGATTGTCGGCCTGAAACTCACGAAGGAAATGGGAGTAGTTGTGATGGTTATTTTCTGTGACTCTCAAATTGTTTTATTTTAGTTTTGGAAGGATTATCAAGCGAAGGAACAATGACTCACCGCTTACTTGGAATGGATGGAAAAACTATTAGATGGCTTTGAGTACTATAGAATTTCTTACATCTCATAGGAGGAGAACCAGAAAGCGGACAAGTTAGCCAAGATGGCCGGATTTGATGGCCAAAGGAAACATAAATGGTTCCAATTGAAGTTCTAAATACGCCAAGCCTTAATCAGATGGAAGTTGATCAAACTTTGGGGCCCGAGACTAAAAAAGAGTCTTGGATGACCTCAATAAAGGATTTCCTACAACATGGAACACTTTCAGAGAGGAAGAAAGAAAAGCACGTCATTGTACATTAAGCTTCGAGATATAATATGCAAAATGGAATGCTTTATAGAATAGCATTTTCGATTCCTTTATTCCAGTGCATAGCTAATGGCAACGTCAAGCACGCGTTATGAGAAGTGCACGAAGGCGATTGTGGCGACTACACCGAAGGGAAAACCTTAACAAAGAAAATATTACAGTACAATATTTTCGGCTTACCATAAACCGAGATGCGACTGACTACTCACTATGTTGTGACAAATTCCAAAGGTTCGCTAAGATTCCAAGGGCTCCACCTAACCAACGCTCCCAGATGGTGAGTCCCTAGCCATTTGCAATATGGGGAGTTGACATCATTGGAAGTCTCCCGATATCCAAGGGAGGAGCAAAGTACGTAATCATGGCGGTAGATTACTTTATGAAGTGGGCTAAAGCAGCACCATTAACCACCATCACGATTAAGCGGGTGATCAACTTTATTGTCACAAACATCATATGCCGATTTGGGCCTAACCAGGACCATCGTTACTGATAATGGAACCCAATTTGATAGCATGAGTTCAAATATTTCAAACGACAACATCATATCGAGAAGAGATATACCTTGGTTACACGCCCATAATCGAATGGACAAGTAAAAGCAGTGAACAAGATCATCAAGTCCATTCTAAAGAAACGAATGGAACAGGCAAAGGCCAAGTGGGCTGAAAAATTGCCTTTAGTCCTTAGGCGTATCAAGCTACCCATAAATCGGCAACTGGCCATACTCCTTTCACACTCTCCTATGGATCGGAGGCAGTCGTCCAAGTAGAGCTTGAAGTCCGCCCTCATAGAACGACGTACTACGATCCTTTGTTTAATAAGGCTCTTCTCCTAGAGTCATTGGATATGATCGTTAAGATGAGAGAGGAGGCGAACTTGCGTGCTTCAGAGCATAGACATCAGGTTGCTCAATACTATAACCAAAAAGTATAACCTAGGACCTTAGAGTCTAGCGATCTCATTTTTAAGCATATCTTCCTAGCCTCCGTCTACATAGGCCCGAAGTGGGAAGGACTATACATCATTCGTCGGAAGCTTGATAACAGAGCTTCCAGAATAACAAATGTTGATGGCGATCATCTTCTAAGAGCATAGATTTCCATGCACCTGCGACACTATTTGACTTAAGCTTTTATTTTATCTATTCAAAATTGTGTAACGAGGCATGATTTACCCGAATTTATTGTTTATAAATAAAGTCCCATTCCATGATCTATGAATATTTGTGTTGATTTGACTAAGTATTGTAATTTGATTAGCCTGTGCTAAGCATGAACAAAGGGAGTGGTTATCTCCCTAATGATGTTCACTCGCTCACATTTCGACGAGCTAACTCAATTCCATGACTAATCGGACTCGGGTTAACCGAAGTCGAGCTTGGCATCGATGGTCGACATAGCGGTCCATACCTTGTGGAATAAATTGAGGGAATGTTGCTAAAACGACATATTTAACTCTTCCCTATCTCGATGGTATGAGTAAAAACAACAGAGGTGGAATTTAATCACCCCTGATGGAAACATTTTCCCTTGACATAGGGGCAATGGGACGATGCACGAACAAGTGTGACCCGACCATTTGTTCTACTAACCTCGTTCCTCATAGCCTGGGATGGGGTATTGACTAAGTTTGAGTTTGATATCGACACTCAAATTGGCAAAATCCCACTTTAGGACTTAAAGTGCAGTTTTGATGCCAAAGCGAATGACATGACGTTTCACATGATCAACTATAATTCCCGTGACTTGAGAACGAGTATAAAAGAAGGGTGGGAGTGAAATGATGCACCATGACTAAAGAACTTCATAACCCGCAACTCTAACTTTAATTCACGATAGGAGAATATAAAACATTCGAATCGAACATTCGATGGATTCAGATCCTACCACGCGGAATGCTTGGAGGCATGAGCATTGACTTAACCCAAGGCCCCCACCTATGCTTGGGGTAATAGAATGGACTTTTAAATTAACTTTGAATATACCACGGACTTGGCATACCATTCAAGGTTAATTAGAGGCATGTACATTATACCTTCGGACTAGTAATGACCTGACTTGGTTGACCCTGTCTTAAGTGGACAACTTA
Source organism: Allium sativum (assembly GCA_030737875.1). Taxonomy (NCBI): domain Eukaryota; kingdom Viridiplantae; phylum Streptophyta; class Magnoliopsida; order Asparagales; family Amaryllidaceae; genus Allium; species Allium sativum. The sequence goes on along the minus strand of CM060919.1, from coordinate 6,380,027 downwards.
TGAATTAAACATGGGTCAAAAAATTAAATTGCAAGCACATTAAACGGAAAGCGAAAAAAAGGAACATACTACTTCATTAATTACAAGCTTGTATAGAATGATAATTGCTTTACTGATTACATGTTTTATATAGAGGGATAAAGCAAAAGGTGACAATCGCACTTGTAGCAACAACAATAAGCCAGTGGAAAGCTAAAGAAACAAATTAGAAAACATCTACGACTTAAATGTTTTGGTCCTCTTGTGATCTCTGAGCTTCTTCTGCTCCTCCTTCTCAGTCTTGGTAAGTAGACGCTTTTTCTTTTTAATCTTCCCAGTTGAAGATTCTTCAGCTTTAGGAGTAGGCTTGGAGCTCATATCCTTCAGAGATAATGGGGGAAGATCAGTGGAGATCTCTGTGTTGGAAGGAAGGACCATACTAATGGGATCAGTAGGAAAAGGCATGGGCAAGGTCTCAATATTGATTCACATAAGTTTTCTCTCATTTCTTTCCTTTATTTCAGCAAGTGTTAGCTCCTCGGTCTTACCGAACTCCCCAGCATATATGACATCATCGTCGCCTTCCTTGTCGTCAAGATCTTTCAACGCAGCTATCATCTCTCCTTCCTTCGATACGTCATCACTAGGAGTCGCTGTAGACTCATCAAATGGCTTTTTTCCCTACTCCTCAGCAACTGTAGCAGACTTTGTACCTAAAGTAGGGAGAAAAATGGTTATTAGCTCTGAAGAAATAACAGGCCTTTCAGTTGGAAGCCCCAAAGCATGACGGCACGCCATATAGCAAATTGAGTAGAAAATGTGGAAATAACTTTAGGAGAATGGTCTCTAGGAGTTGTAGGGGTTTTATTATCGACGATTAAGGAAAGAGAAATGTGTGTGACAAGCCCTGGATTCTCAGGATCACACTCATCTGTATCCCCAACCTTGGATATTGCAGAGGAAGAACCATAACTACCCCCAATGACATCTTTTCTTTTAGCCTAACGCTTCTTGGCATGTTCGGTCTCTTTTAGCAGTTTCCTTCCTTCTGCCAGATGCTCAGGCTCATCGCCTCTCAGGTATGTTCTTATTAATTCCTCCTTATCCATAGTTTTAACCTATGTCCTACGCTTCTCATTCTCGGCAAGTTCGCTCCACCCATCGACTAAAGTAATGGGATAGTCTTCCACCTATGCTATATCACGATATCGTAGGACTTGTGTGTAGAAAGAGACAATGAGAGGTCTCATACCAAGCAAATCTTCTTTGGCCTCAGCAAGTTGACTCTCCAGCTCAACATTGTTAACCTTAAACCGTGCCTTAGAATTAGAGGCAAATTCAAGAGCATGTAAGCATTTCCTCATCCCTTGTTTCCCTTTCCAAAGCTTCAGCCGATTTAGCTCTAAGATCGACATTCTCCTTCTCAAGTTCAGTCTTCTCATGCTCATGGCAAGTTCAAGATAACTTTAAATCAATATTATCAATCATAACACTGTAGCACTATTCCTTAGGGGTTGTATGTTCTCTGTTATTGATATCGAGCTCATTGTGGGAACGTTGTTGCAACACATCGTGCAGCTTCTTATATTTTTTGCCTTCACGATCCACAAGTACGAGTTTAACCTAGACATCTTTGCATTCTTTCTGGACAGCCTTGACATGTGACGTGTCGCATTCCTATAGACGCCTCTGATTATCAAGTCCAATTGTAGATTTTGTATGATCACGGATAGCTTTCGAGCATATTTTCATGTTTCTTTATATTATTGGTTGACGAAGTCTATTTTTCCTTTACGCTATCGGGCTAATTCTTAGGGAGCGACCGGAGATTAGGGTAAAAAAATTATGTTTTCGAGGTGATATCGTGAGAATTGCTCTTTTAAGACTTTTATCCTTTCAACAGTATGGGCATCAAGAACAATAGGATTTGATGTGTAGATATCAATGGATTCACATTTGGATGGAACAATTGTTGCGCCATCCTTAGCCTTGTCTTTGGGTCAGAATGCTTCTTGGAATGTTTGTCTTGAGGTTGTGATTCTTTGGGGGAAGTAGAGCTTTGGCAATTTGTTTTTCTGCTTTACGAGAGCCCTGATAGCTTTTTTTCTTATCGACATCGGAGCAGAATGTAGAACGAGAGCATGAGGAGGGATAATATTCTGTTGGTAGTTCCTTCTCTCCTCCCCGTTACGGTCATCTTTATATTCATACTCTGGATTAGGATAAGACTTTGAGAGATAGCTATGAAGCTTGCTAGGGTCATAAACTCGATGAGAAATAGTTCACACAAATTAAAGTAAGCCAGTATTAGAATCAAGAATTAATGTTACATGCAGTTGTTGTGACATGTAGTGTCTATGTTGTGTGTCCCCAAAGCGATCCCCCTAACGGATCGGAGCCCGAAGTTTGGCTGGTTGGTGTCGTCTTCCCCGTCTTGGTGGTTGTGATTTCCTCCTCGAAAGTAGGGAAAAAGAAATTAGAACCACGATCTTGAGAAGTGTATATAGTGTCTTGTAGAGGAAGATCGCCATAGCCTCAATATGGAGACACTGACCTCTCTTGGCGGGAGTTGTGGATTGGCAATTTAGCTAGAGGCGGAGTCTTGTGAGAGGACTTCTCAAATATAGCGGATGTATCTTTCGGAGAAAGGTCCCTAGGCTCTTCGTCAGTAGTATTTTCTAAGAATTCCTCTATGAATACATTTATGGGAGAGGGTTTCTTAAGCGTTTCACTCATCACTTTCTCGAGGGACTTCTCTTTCTCCCCCAGTTGTTGTTCCAGACTGGAACTAGCAAGGTCTTTGTTTTTGGGGCCTCTCTAACCTCAAATGATGTGGTTGCCTACTGTTAATGCTAAAATTGAGCACTAACACCCTTTGAGATGTGTAAAAACCTCAAAACTGTTTAGATCCATAATGCGGGAGACAATAAACACAAAAGCAAGTAAAAAGACAGGAATTCATAGTGGTTCGGCCTAGATCTGGCCTACGTCCACTTTGAAGAGAGTTTTCATTATCACTTTCAATGTTACATGGTACATGTTTTCTCTAACTCTACTCATTGTCTCTCTTTACAATGATTTTCTCTACTTTCTTCCCTTTAATACCTTGATTCTCTCGAATTTGCTATGGAAATGGCTATATCTCTATGATTATGATGATTGTTGGTGTAAATCTTCAGCAATTGGGCACTTAGACGATCTTTTATGATTCTATGGTGATTGAGATGTTGAATCTAAGGTAGAAATAGGTTTAATGGAGGTTTGAATAGTTTTGAGTTGTTGAGAAATGAGTTTGGCAGCACGTAATGGAGAGAAAATTCAGTCCCCACCATGGTGGAAATGTGGGGGTATTTAGAGGGGTGGGAGTGAGGTAGTGTGGCTCAGAAATTAAATGTACAGGCCTTTTGGTCATTCGACGTCCTAGTGTTCTCGGTCGTAATTGATCTAGCGACCTAGTTTACTTCTCGTTCCCCACGACATGACTAGGGCATTGCGAGCAATTCCCCTGGTAACCGACACAACTTGTCTTCATGTGTTAACTTACGACCTGCTTGAACCTTAGGTTGTGTAATACCTAGGGCTCTATAAGGCGCTCGACTTGGAGGCCTTGATCTAAGGAGATGTCGACTAGTTTTTGTTTACTGGGACGAGCTGGTTGAGTCGGCTTCATGCAAATGACCTGGCACTAATGGTGATGACCTGATCTTATACATTCTAGTGAGATGTTCAGGAACCAACGATATAAGGTCTTGAATGACTTCAACAAAACTTCATCTCTGAACCATATTTGTATGGATTAACATATTCCCCTTGAAGTTTGTATTGTTGAAAACAATATGAGCTTCGATCTATACGACTTTGACATTGTTTTCGCATTTCCTCGATAGTTCGTTGGTCCACTTACATGAAGAAAGAATATGCACAAATAATATTTGGTCGTTTTGGGCTTCAGACTAGACCAGGCACGACCCAGTTACACTTTAGCCGCGTAAGCTTTATAATCACCTTTAGACAGCCAGTGTCCCCTTATCTTCTTTATGCTAGAGAAAACTTTGTTAATGGCGTCCTAGCACTAAAGACTTCCGTCTCAACGCATAACTGCTACTTAAATCCATCACTGTTGATCAACTTTGGTTCATCACTGATCGTCGGAGTCCTAGGTTTCATCAGATCCGATTGCAAACTCGACCCTATCCGACTTGATTCAACTCGAAACTCGTTTCCTTCAGGCTCCAATCACTCCATCGTTACCGAGCTTCCCCGGAGCCATTACACCAAAATCAGACCGCCTTTGACCATTATCAGAAGCTCAGGTGACGTAATTCCTATCTTTTCGCTTTTGTCAAATTAGTTTTTGAAGTTTTTTAGGGTTTTGCCAAATTGGTTTGGGAATTTGAACTATGAAGTTGGGGATAAGCGGCGATTCGATCAGGTAGTAATAACTGACTTTGATTTGGCCTTGAATCGAATGCACTTGGGAAATCTGAGCTCTTTGATGCAAGATTTCATAACTTGTTGTAATATAAATTGATTTTTCAAAATCCATGTACCTAATTTCGTGCATACTTGAACTATGAAGACATATATAGATTGCAGACATTTGTGGTCAGTTTTAACATTGAAACTTGTTGATGACGATGTGGTGGTTGTTAACAATGTTATCCATTGTATGAAAATTCTATGTCATCCATTTCATCTGAGCTGAGTTGATTACGCTTGTCAAAATTGTGTTTTTCGGATTGAAATCCAATAGCTTGCGATTTGTATGCCACAACATAATACTAAATTGACAACTCAATTTTATGCAACCATAATGTCGAATTGATGAAATTTCGATTAGATTTGCATTCAAACTTGAATCTGCAAATTTGGTGTTGTTGACGATATTTTTTGTCAACACTGGAGATAAGTCAATGGGAATGGACCTAAGGAGAAAATAGATTATTTAGCCTTCGCAAGTTTGGGTTAGATCACCATCCCTAGTTATCAAGGCCTAGAATCTGAAAGAATGGTTACTCTTCCCAAGATGGGGCGAATATCACGCTTAAGCGATTAAAGAACCAACAATTACCTTGGTGAGAAGGATCACTAAACAAAACCCTTGATAAAGGACTTAACGGATTGTAGAAAGGTATTTTGCACCAAGCTCGCTGAAAGATCTAAGCTCATAGGGAGGGTTTAAGCTTGCAGGAAGGGTTTAAGCTTATAGGAAGGGGTGTTCCATCCGATCTACGAAAGGTTTGGTCAAGGATTCATGCATATATAGGAAACCAACGTTAAATTGTAGCAACGATAACTAAGAAATAACATGATAAACTCATAAGAAAATACTATAAGTATAGACTCGCTCCTTATTAACCTTTGATTTAGAATACATGAACAGAATAGAAGAAATCCTCAAACTGCTCTAAGTATTGGTGTTTTCTCCAGAGGGAAAGAGTACAAGAATAAGAGCCTCCCCCAAAATGTGACCCCTGGGGTCTTATTTATAGAGGATTCGAGGCCCCTTCTGTTGTTCGGCCGTTGGGCCTGCAGGTACTTCTGTCGGCCGCCTTTCTCCTTTGTTTCAGTTGCTTTAGCTCCCGGCCGTTTTGAGGCACGGATTATATCTTCCTAAGGGAAGATCCTGGCCAGTAGGGGCTTCTTTGAGAGTGATATGAGCTTGTTGATGTAGTAGGTTTCCAAATGGTATTTGAGCCTCCGGTTGTATGCTCTCGGCTATAAGCTCTAGGATATAGGCTTCTGGTTCTCTTATGAATACTTAGAGGATTTTGTCCTCAAGATGTACGTAGATAGCTGTTGATTCGGAACCACTGTTAGTGTCTGTACTAAAGTAGACTATTATGGATAACTGTATCCTTTCTAGGGTTCCGGTTTGCCCTCCAGTGGAGTCTCCAGGTACAGCCTAGTCTTCCGGAGGGTTGCTCTAGGTGACCTTCCTATTGTCTTATCAATATGACCATTCAATGTTTACGCAGTAGATGTGTCGAAATTTGGTTCCGGATAATCTTTATGCACCTTTTCTTTGATACTCTTGAAGTCTTTACCTCTTTTTGCACCGGTATTAAGCAGGTTAATATCAAAAATCCTTCTACCCTTCCGGGTTTCCGTTAGTGGATCTCTTGCCTCTTTCTTTCTTAGCTTCTGACTTACATGACCTTTCGCTATAGAACCCCCTACCAGGTATTCCCTGCGGGAAAGACTATGCCGGAATTCCGTAGATTTTGAGCTCCTTTCCCCTAAGAAGGTGTCGTCTTACGTGCCTCTCGGCTTATTCCTTCATGCTTACATTCACCGAATGGCCCTTCACTATTAGCTGGCTTAGGAGTTAACTTTGGTAATAACATTTGCGCCCTAGTGAAGGGGTGCCTTCGACTTTTCAATTCAAACTTTCTACCTTTTCCAAAGTGTCGTCTCTGAGTCTTTTGATCTCCCTTTATTGGAAATGCTGATTGGTTTCGTTTGTACAGTGTGGATTTAAGGTAACTTTAGCATAATTGCCATCGCTTCTTCTTTACCTTTTACCTGTAACAATAATTTCTCAAACCAGATTATTGGTTCATTGAGGACTGCAATCTTGTTTCAAGAATTTCTCGACTGGATCTCTGGTAAATATTTCTGCTTTGTACTCTAGATAGGTATTAAACTACTATGTCTAGACTAATTAGTGTTTTGGGTGTTGAACATAAATCATTTGAATGTCAATGATCAGGATTCATGGTGGGCTACACATATGCTTTTCCCCCAAGCACCAATTTTTGGGATTTAAGGTATGAAATTTGAGCAAAAGAACCTACTTTTACAATTAAGTAATGGAAATGGTGCTACTGGCACCATTAATTTTTCTGGTGCCGAGAACCAACTAGGTCTTCTGTGCTGACTTATGGTTGCCTGGTTCTGGTTCAATCGTTACCTTTTCCTTTGAGCCCTCCTAGCATTATCGTTAAGAAAAACTAATCCTGTTATACCAATGGTTCAATTATTTCTCATCAAATGCGATATTTGTTGTGGGTCTTATCCAAACTAGTATTTGGAATCATTTTAATATGCACTATCTTGGTCATTTATTACTAGTAGGTTTATGTTCTATCACTCCATTGTAGTCTAATAAGTATGATATGAATTTATGTATTTATGGAATTATATCACCTGGCAACACCATGTCTGATAAAAGGAGTCCTGGTCCATCACAAACTGGTGTTTGTGGTATTTCTCGAAAGTGGAAATCTTTCGCCTGGAAGAAATATTTGATTACTTCTCAAGATGAAGTAAACTCCATTCTCGCCAGCTTTGGAATGGATAACGTGGAAGTTAATCCTGCTTCTTATTATGATGATATTATGTATCCTCCTGATGGATATTTTGCGTATTCAGCTGCACTTATCTAGCATGGGGGCTTCTTTCCTTTTCCATCGTTCATATTTCGACTTCTACGGGATTTGGCGGTTGCAACCATCTAACTCCTACCAAGCACTTATACACTGCTTTTATGTCTTGAAATACTTGCTCTTGAGTAGGGTCAGGCTTCTCTTACTTCTAATCTCATCGAACACCTGGTGCGTTTCCCAAGAGGTGCTGACTTCCCTATATTCCATGCTACCCTTTGCGGAAGATTGTTAGTGATGGCACGGGTAAGGCTATATCTTAGGAAGACCAGTTCTTCTTCATCAGATGCCCTGTTGGTATTTCGGGCAAATTTGCTGATTATGGTGAATCCTCTAACCTTTCGTGAGCGGCTACTTTTCTCATATGTGACTTAACTTTAGTCGTTTTTCTTCATATCTTGCTTCTAAGAGAGTTCCCTTAACCGAAAGTGAGTCCCGTGTGTTTGAGCTCATTCTGAAGATACTAAGAGAGTCGCAGGGTCGATTTGTTTTATTAACCAAGGACAAGTTGCACCAATATGATTTTCTTCCTGATGGACATAAGGTTTTGGGACGTCCACCTATTCGTTTTCCAGGCTCTAAGTGTTTTTGTAGGGCTTAGAAGTATATGCTTCCTCTACCCTTATCTCCTGGTATGTTTTGCTGATTCGATAGTTTCCTTACCGAAGTTTCTTTAATATCCAAGTTTCGTATTCTTGAATTTTTCCTTGATTTTTCATTTGACTTAGAGTTTTGACTTTCGAAGTTTCGAACCTTACTGATGTTTTGAATCGATCTATTGCTATTACTATTAAGAGGTTAGCTAAATTGCCTGTCGAGCCACCAGCTAAGAGGTTAAATCTTGGTTTTATTACTTCTGTAATTTCCGAGGGTACTTCCGGTAGGGAAAGTGGGGATTGTATCCTATCTCATCCCCTCCAAGTCCACCAAAAGCGAGTGCACATGTTATGTCGCGAGTTCCAACTTCCCAGTCCATAGAGCCTTCGAGGCCCCCCGATCCTCCAACCTGGTTTTATTGATTTTGTGAAGCTTCTTCTTTCTTGTCCGGAATCTTCTGATATCTCGTTACCTTCCTCTTCTTTAGTGTGGTGGATTTCTACCAATGCTTGATAATCCGACAGCTTTAGGTACAACATTTTACTTTCCTTTTTAACCTTGGCTTTTAATTCATTGTGGCCATGTACTGAATGCTTTTACCTTTCTAGATTTCCAAAAGATGGCTCTTGCTTAAACCAACCCCTTCTTCCCCCACCTCCGAAATCATTAGGCTTCTAGAGGTGAATGAAGCTATAAGTGATGGATGTGAGAGGTTGAAAGCTTCCCTGGGACACGCCGAGGCGGCTTTAGAGAAAGAAATGAAGAAAAAGGACGTAACCCCTGACAAAGTGTTGGCCTTAGAACATCAAATAGCGGGAGCTCTAGAAGAAGGATGAGAAGCTTTCCTGTGCTGTGTAGATAATTTATGCAGCTGAAGGCAGGATTTATGACTTCTTGCAAGTACATCTTTCATAGATTAAGACTGAATGTTACGAAGATGCTTTATTTTACCTTCTTTCTGATAACCTCAAAGTCTTCTCAAGATCCTAACCACCAAAGTTCCTTGCTTCGTTAGGGATTTAGTTATGTAAAAGATTAAGTGGGGAAAATGAGACATTGGGAAGCCACAGAAGGGTAAATCTAAAGTCGAGGATCTTCTATATATTGATAGTTTCCCTGATGATTCTGATGAAGGGGAAAAGGCTTCAATCTTCGTTGATAACGATGCGGGTGATGGCGACAATGGCTTTGGAAGTAGTGGCCGTTAGGATGGACACGAGAGGAATAAAAATGATCCTCCTTCGAGAGCCGAAGCGCCCCCAAAATTATATTAGGCATATAGGAGGTTCCCGCTCTGCCTTTGATCTTGAAACTCCTTTGTTTAAAGAAGCTGGCCCTTCCGGCCTTTCGGGAGGGGAGAAAGCCGTGGGTCTTGAAGCACCTTCTTCTAGGGTATAATTCTCGCTCCGGCGACATTTTCTCTTTTTCCGAGTATTTGACCATAATTAGTTTTCCTCTACTATATTTAATAGATAAAAGAAATGTTGTTCCCTGCCTTAAAAAGAATTAGATGGCAAACAAAAGGAATTAAATCGTTCTTATGTAGAACAAGAAGAATATTTGTAAACTTAATCTAATCAATTTATGTAAAACTTGTACAGAGTCCCAATTACTACATGTGTCTGCTAATACGCTTACTGGCATTATGACAAAACTTTGTTCACTATGAAGATGCACTACATGTGACTTGTAGACCGAGAAGGGAATTTTGAACAACATCAATTCATGATAATAGGAAAAATATGTTTTTTCGAGAAACTTGGGAGAGTTTATACTGAATTCCCTCAGCTCTCTTTTAACTTTCTGAGCGAAGATTGCGAAGCGATTCTAAAGAGTTTAAAGGTTAAACATGTTGAGATGTTATGTAAACAATAAACGTACTAATGAAGTGAAAGTGGTCCTTTGTAACTCTCTTTTAATCTATATGCCACAGTAGATTGGTATTGGAATTAACTCACACAAAGTTTTTATATAAGAATGGAGTTTTATTTTTGTAAACTGAAAAGAAAATATAACCGTAACTATTTTCCTGTGTTCCCGTGAGTAGGTTGATCATCATGATATTTTCCTATCTTAGAGCGAAGCATTTCCAGCAAAAGAGATTCCTTCTCTGTCCCAAGAGAGGAATATTTTACTCCAAAATTTATCCATTAAACATTTGAATGAGAGTGAATGCTTTAGAAGACCAGTTAGAAGAAAGAGATAGAACTATTCTTGGATTGAAGACATACATAAAGACTAAACCCTCTATCAAGTTTGAAGATGAATTGAGGGCCTTACGCCCATGTATCGTTGATGTTGAAATTGATATAAACAATGTTAATACAAAGTGCGAGACGTGGGAATATTGCTTCAAAAACATCCTATCATGACGGGATCTTCACCTCCAGGTGTTGCGACCACGTGCAAAACCCCTTCCCTTCAAAAGTACTTTTACTTGAATAACCCTCCTCCTGGGTTAAAGGAATATTTCTGGGTGGTGTAAGAGGGTGGTAGCCAAGATAAAGGGGATCTATGATACTAAGGTAATTAAGGATTCTCATGATCGTGTTTTCTGATAAGTTGACCAAATATGATGTTTACAAGGGGAAAGACATGATTTGCGTATGAATGTTTTCGAGTTCGAAAAGAAAACAAGTCTCCTAGGACAATGTGTAAGGGCTTATAATAGAGCCTTAAAACTTCAGATTAAATGTTCTGATCATTTAGATGAAACGAGTAGGGCAGCGCAAAAGCTTAACAAGCAACTAAGCTTCGTCATGCCATTGATCCTCCTTTTCCTAAGGATGGAGAGGACCTAAATGTTTAGTGACATTTTGTAATAGTAACATGTAATTTGTAACGCCCCATAATTTTTCCATAAATTTAAATAGGTGAACTGAATAATATTGTCTAAAAACCAAATTTGATTGATTAAGGTAATGATGATTGTTTGAATCGAGTATAATCGGATTTTAAAAATGGAGTTTATGTTTAGAAATGTTGTAATTTGGGAACTCATATTTTATTTATTAAATAAATTTGAGTTGTTTAGCTATAATTGAAATTCAAATTTTGTTTGGTAAATGGTGGAATTCTGAGATTAATATTTGAATAATTGAAGATAAATTTAGTTCATTTATCTATTATTGCAATTCAAATTTAAATTCAAAATAATCAATTTCGTGACCTTAAAAAAATTGTGAAATCGATTTATAATGTTATTTAAGTTGTACTTGGACTTAAAATGAAATTTAATAAATATTTGAATTGAATTAAAACTGTTAAATGAATAATTGGATATATTTTTAATTGATTAACTGTGAATTTTGGCAATTTTGGCAACTGTCCCGGAATTCGACGAAATCAGTTCCATCGGATCCGGAACGGTGAATTATTGTAGAATTTCAAATTTCGCTATAATCGTACTTCTGGTTTGATCGTACAGAATAAAAACATGAAATGAATCAATGTAATATGGTAATTGTTTGTTTCTTATATTGGGCCTTATATATATGCAAATAAAATTCATTTCCACCCCATCAGCCCACTCTTCATTATACGTATAATTTTTTCCATTAAATTTTATTTCTAGTGGCTGAAACAAATCTTCAAACCCTAGCTCAAAATAAAAACTCAAACTTTGAATTTAAATCTCCATAAAACCTAGCATATGGTATATCGATCCGAATATCTCGATGATACGAAGTTGCTGGTACGATTTATTTCGACATGCAGTGCCTGATTCGCCGGAATTTGTGGTCAAAGTTGCTGACTCGTGGAACCCAAGAAATCAATTTGGGTGTTTTCGATCTAGGCTCTAATCCTGAAATCTATGATATGGGTATTGTCGAGTGGGACTAGCGGAGCGCGTTGGCGTTAGCCTTGGTGTTGAATTCGATCAGAGGAAGTAGGAACATGGCGAAAAGGATATCCAAACCCGGTTTTCATGCTAATGGCGGACAAATCTCCGGTTGACCGGAGGGGGTTGCGCCACCTAGGGTAGGTGCGGCTAGATTTGGGCTTCCGAACGCGGGTGGCTGGAGGATATTCAGTGGTTGGAGCGCTTGTCAATCGACAATCAAACTTCTGGAGCTACAGCGCTGTTCCACGATGTTCACTGTTCATGCGTGTACCAGGAAGAGCGGCAATTCAGTTTGCATAGGGCTGACGTGGTGTTATTATTTGTTTATATTATTATTTTACATATTTATTTATCATATAACTTCTAACCTAAATAAATATTGCATATGAACTCGGATTTGGATGGGTTAGTTGTGTTAGGACCATGGCAAAGTTGCGGACGTTTTGGTAATGACCTGGTTGCGTTTGGAGACTGAAAATTTTTGGGCTTTGTTTGGACATTAGCCTGATTAAAGACCCAAAGGTGAGTGAACTTCTCACTCACAATTAACTGAATTAATCTCATATTTATTAAATTAAATTAAGAAAAAAAATTGGCTGTCTGGTTGTTTTTGATTGTCGATTGGTTGCTTAGACTGACATGAAAATGTTAATGGGCAAAATTATTATCGAAAATTTGTTATTTTAAATTAAATTAAAATGGCTAGTTGAAAAAACATGATCCTTGTTAACCAGTGAAATGATTTGTCACCATTTGAAATGAAATAGTTGTGATGGATGCCTTTGTTTGAAATTTGACTACTGAACTGATATTGACACTGGAATGTTCTGTTATTTTGCATACTGTTATTGCAAGTTTAGTAACAACCCGGAAAATCCGAGCCAATTTAAAATTTTTATTTTGGCAATTTTAACAAATTTTGAATATTTAAAATGATTTATTTTAAATAATAACGATGAGAAATTTATTTTAAATAGAATTAGAACGTATATATTTATTTGAATCATCGTTAGAATATAAATATTTATTTTTAATTATAAAAGGAATTGAAAATGGCGCCGTAGTTTGAAAATTCGATTCTAAATTTCAAATGAATGTACAGGATTCAAAATTAACCGGATTTTAGAGAAACCAAAAATATTAGAGTCTATTTGAGAATATCTTTCCAATGAATCCGAAAAATTGAAATTTCATAGCGAGAATAAAAAGTTATGCCCAGTTGAAAATTCAGAATAGTTGTTATGGAATTTTTTGCCCTTAAAAATGGATATTTTGCAAACGAACTCCGTTTTCGACGAAACCGCTTTTGTTGGATCCGGGATGTCAAGTTATGGATAGATTCCAAAATTCATAATTTTTGTGGTTAATATGTGAGCGTGGCGAAGTAAAACATGTTTTGACAATTTCAGTCAATTTTGATCGACCGGAAAATGACCATTTTTCAAACGGTCTCAGAATTTGACGAAATTAGTTTTTTTATAACTGTATCGTCAATACGAAGCTAGAAAATATTTTTCGGGAATTTTTAGAGTTCGTATGGCCCTGTTAAAGGGAAACGTGCGTTCAGATTCAATATATAAATTTAAATTTTGATTTGCATGGAAACTGATCGAGACAACCAAAATGGCTCACGATACATATCCCTTGTTTTCGGAATGGGGGTAATTATCTATGGACAACAGGCGGTGGGTCTTGTTTGGAGGTTGAAATAAAAAGTTACTTTTTGAAATTAAAAATAATAAAATATATATTAAATAGTACTCTCTCTAAACTCCCTCCCTTAGTCAACCCCACTTACCATTCAAATCGAAAAACAAAAACGATAAAAAGAGAAAGGAGGAACGACGGAGGAGCCGCTGCTCACCCTCCTCTCGCGCCGCAGATGATCGAGCCCGCCCCACTCTTCTTCTCCCCGCGCCTCCCTCCTCACCTAGATCCCCTCCTCTCTAGCGCATCGTTCAAGGACCCAAAGCCCCCTCCCCCAATGACGGAAACAGCCGTACCGCCGCCATCTCAGCCATCCGCCACCTTCAGGCCGCGTCACCGCCTCACCGCCTCACCACCGCGCCTCTCTCTCCCTCGCTTCATTAAGCAACGCTATGAGATTTTATTTATTTTTATTCTTTCTTTGTTTAATTTTAATGTAGGTAAATCACAAATAAAAAAGTCAGTTTTACACATAGTATGACATTTATAGGTTAAAAATATAATTATTAATTATGTAGAAGGATAAAAATATAATTTTTATTTATGTAGCGAATTAAAAATACAATTTTTATACATGAAGTAGTGAAATAAAAATATGATTTTTGTATTATGTATGTAATAGAAATATGATTTTTATATTATAAAGATAATAAAATTATGATTTTCATATAATAGAGACAATAAAAATGTGATTTTTATATATTCATTAGCGATAGAAAAATGTGTTTTTTAAACTAGGTAGCGTGGTTATAAAAATATGAAATTATTTTTAGAAAGATATAAATATAATTTTTAGCCTATGTATGTTATTTATAAAATAATCATACAAAGAAATAATTATTGATTGGTTAAAAATATAATTTTTAACGTAGGTATACTACATAGATCGACAATCAAAGCACGACATAGTGGAACCCAAAGGTGAGAACTCCTCACTTTTATTTTATTTTCTAGTTAAAATATATATTAGGATGCAGATGGTGCTTAGCAGCTCCCGACACCCGTCGTCCACAGACCACTGATGACTTGTTTGTTTGATTGATGAGTTTGAAAATTTATTGTTGTGATATAGAATGGAATAAAACATTTTATCAATGAAAATATTTTATAGTTAAATAATATAATTTTTAATAGGTATATGAATAAAATAAATATTTATAAACAAATCGGATGATTCGTTTATGTACACACATTTGACTGATATTGATTGGGACGATAAATTTTACACATCGCCCAACTGCACAAATAAATTCATTATTTGTTGTTTGAAACCCCACAGAGGTATTGGGATGACATATGACATACACTAGTCCCAATAATTAGTTGTATGTCGATCGATTGATTGACAGGCTCTTATAAGCGTTGAATATTTACATTTGATGCTTATGTAGTGTAGAATGCACTTTGGATGATGGTTGACTGTGTTTGATTGTTGTTGTATACATGTTGTATGAAATCTGTATAATCACATTATATGGTAATTGACTGTGTCTGATTCCAGTTCAGAAAGAATGAATATTTTAAAATAACGAATATCTTACAATAACGAATATTTCCAAATAATATTCAGTAACAGATCAAAATCTGATTTTGATGTCCGATTTGGGATGGACACGAATATATTTAAATATATAAAGCTGTGTTGATTAGATTAACGCCATTTGACATGAATGATATTTATATCGATTTTATTCATTTTTGTAATGAATATAAAAAAGGAATTGATTTCAAAAATTAATGTTTTGAAAACATTATCATTTGTATATCGATGATATGGAATATTCAATTTTGATTTGAAATTGAATATGAAGTTGAAATCGTTTTGAAAACGAATTTAAAACGATTTATAAAATACGTTTTAAAAGGAAATCGATGAAATACATACATACATACATATATATATAGGCCTGAATAGAACGCGTCGCGGCAGTTTGCGAATTTCGACCATTGACTTCGAATGGACTTTACGGGAGATCGAACCGTCGGATTCTCCTAAAACCAGAGCCATTGGGTTCGTACCGAAAAGAGCTTTCTAAAGAATATTAGGGATTTGAAATTTAATGGTTGAATTTGGAATTATGTCCAAATCAAATTTGGAAAAGGTCGTTGTAAGTGCAGTTCGATGGCCGTTTATGGAAATCGACTGTACGGGCCTTGATAAAATTATTAAAAATATCAATAATTAGTGTAAAATCATAAGAAGTGATTTAGAATGAATTGGGATGAAAAATTTCATATTCGAAAAGATAAAAATAGATTTTTATCGAAATGAACTAGTTTTGAACTAGAATTATAGTTCGATTATTTTTAAAATAAATAAATTGATTTTGAAATGGTTTTAAAAAAACCTGAATTTCCAATATATAAATTGGAAATGGATTTGAATCGAAATTTTCTTAAGAATATTTCGATGTAGAATTTCGTGATTATACAGATATTGTTATGGAGATTTGAATGATTTATATATATATACCCCGTTATTCCCAATACGATATTTGTTGATTTCAGAATTTGATATTGAATATAAGCCGATATATTGAATATAAGCCGATATAATTTCTATTCAGAGCCTTGTATTTAATATCAAATTGGATTTTGGGTTTGTTGTGAATGGTATCTTTAATAATACCATTCTTGAACCCAATGGAGTTAAAAAAATTAGAAACTGACTAGAGATTAGCTAACTTAAATGGTTCCCTGGGTATTGATATGATGTTGGTTTCGGCCTTCGGGGTTAATACTTACGGAATTGTTCTCTTACTAATTTACAGTTAGAGACTGAAGGGATGTGGATTGGGTTTGTTGTGAACTGTGTTTTAGCGACATTCGTTCTTTAACCCGATGTATAGTGAAATGGGATTTGGAAATTATAAGTCTTTTGTTAAGATTTAAAAGAGATTTTCCAAAGTAAAGTTTTCCAATTTAGTATATTAAATTGGAATTGAATGGAATTTGATTTGATAATAATCAAAATGAACTTCTGTGGAGGAAGACTGTTAATACATATGGAATTTAAGAGGCGTTGCCGTTATTCTATTTATATTATTGGTCGGATATGGAAATTTATATCGATTATATATATATACCGATTTTTTTTCCATGAAGATTCCATAAATAATGGAATGTGATTTGGGGTCGTGAATGGTATCTTTAATAATATTGTTCTTAGACCCAATGGAGTTAAGAAAATCAGAAACTAACGGGAGATTAGTTAAGTTGAATAGTTTCTTGGGTATTGATCTGATGTTGGTTCGACCTTCGGGGTTAATACTTAGGGAATTGTTCACTTGCTAATTTACGGTTAAAAGCTGATAGAAGGAATGTGATTTTGGGTTTATCGTGAACCGTATTTTAAATGACATTGGTTCTTTAACCCTGTTAAAGACATGATATGATTTCCCAAGATTAAACAATCATTAATATTGATTTTTGGGAAGATTAAAACCAAGTGGAGTTTTAATGAATCTTTAATTAGAGTGAAATGATATCCAAAGGAAGATTAAACAATAAATTTAAAGAATTTATCTTTGATTAAATTAATGGGAACCTTTCCCAAAGTATATGGATATTTGGATAAAGAAATATTCTAGATTGGAATGAGGCATATGTTGTGTTTTTATAGCACTTGTTTATTATATACACGAGTTATTCAGAAAGACTCGGTTTATCCCATTCTAAATAACTTATTCGATGATGTGTCTAGGATGAAGACGGTGGTTGAAGACCGGACGTCTTCACATCGTTTGGATGATTACCGATGTCTTGATTGGGCTGTACAGCCAAGGCAAGGTAATAAGTGGTGATCGTCTAGACGTACTTAGAGATCGATGGATATGCGAGGACCTTTCCCCTGTATTGGACATATGGGGGAGGAATAAGGTGCCTCCGGTTTCGTTCAGACCCCAAACGAACTTGTAAATGGATGTGTGTCTGACATCAGATTTCATTCTGTGTGAATGATAGACATCGGTTCCATAGCGTGAATTGCCTGTGTGGCATGCTGAGATGCAAATGATCAAGGCTTCTATTGAAAAACAGAGTCTTGTGGTTGATGATCAAAGCATGACCTTTGTGGCGTAGCTTTGTGTAGCGTTAATTCGCGAGCCTCACACCCCGGTGTGAACTAGAAATGAGAGAGGACATCAGGGAGGGCATGCATTTCCTTCTAGCTAGGAGTGGTGTCAGTGTTTTGCACGCCATGGCATTTTACTTATGTGGATGATGGATAAAGAGGCGTCTCGGTTATATCGGTCGATCCGGGACTGATGGAGTCATTTGGCTCATTGACGCCCCATGGAGAGGGGAAACGCAGTGCTCAGGCATTTTAATCCACTCCGTGTGGACCGGCCCTGACGATCCAAGGTGCAGTCACGGCTGTATCCTGAGGGGCGGGTTAGAGCGTTTCGAATTCAGTAAGGACATTCCCTTGCCTTGGTTCGTAGATGGAAATCCATCTTCCAATATGAAATTTTGCGATTTTGATTGTAGAGCCTAGTATTGGCGACATGATATATGGTACCCATGCCGTCTATGATTGATACTTATGATTGAAATTGTTTTAACACTATACACTTATAGTAATAATGAAATATGAAATTTCACGTATCAAGCATTATTTGGATATTATAAGGTAAAACCATATCCTCCGATTTGCGTCGCATTGTGTGATGGGACCTGGGTCTTATAATAGCTTCATTGTTCTTTATTTAGCATTGCGCTGTTGTTTTTATGCACAGATATTCTTGGGAGGAAACCCGTTCCATGTTATACGGCGTGGTCCCTGGATTTACCTAACTTTAAAATAAAGATTAATAATTGTTTTAGTTCTCACACCAGTCACATGACTGACTGGAGTTTATTGTTTTAACCTAAACTCTGGGTGCCCCTATTTTCCATACGGGCAGCTAGTAGTTTTGGTTTTGCAGATTTATATTCATATGATCCTGGTTTATAGCTGGAACGATATCCAGAAAGCTCTGTATCCGTTTATCTCTTTCAGTTGTGTTTTGTATTATTTTCCGCTGCTATGTAATGTATTGTAATCCCTGATATTTATCGAATGTATTTTATTTATTCATACTTTATTATATTCTTGTATTCTGATGAAATTGTTGTAATAAGCAATGAAATGTTCTTCTGTTTGTGTTCTGATTCGTCTTATCCTCGGTACAATCCGTGATTTCCCGGGGGGGATTTCGGGTCGTTACAGTTTGGTATCAGAGCTTTGGTTTACAAAGCTCGAGAACAAGACACTTTGGAACCAAATGAAAGAATTCATCAGATATTGGATTAGTAATGGGAATGACTCGTTAGATATAGGATTAATAGTATCCTAGAATGAGTCGGAAGA
Organism: Allium sativum; assembly: GCA_030737875.1. Taxonomy (NCBI): domain Eukaryota; kingdom Viridiplantae; phylum Streptophyta; class Magnoliopsida; order Asparagales; family Amaryllidaceae; genus Allium; species Allium sativum. Next base: position 6,361,165 of record CM060919.1, on the reverse strand, counting down.
GTAAATTTTTAAAATTGAAAACAAGTTTTCTTTTGAAAATCCAAACTTTATTATTCGTATTTTAATATTATTTTTATATTGATTTGGACAATCCAGTATATAAAGATTTGGCATATACGTCTAATCCATGTGTATTCGAATTTTTAATATACTGGATAGATATAGAATCACACTCCAGCCGCCCAGAGATGATGATGATAATGACCATGGCATCATCAGCATTTGTGTTTGAGTTTCGAAAGTGGGATTTCTATATGTTTCCAATCGACTGGTATGAGAACCAAAATATAATTAGAATATATTGTGTGAATTGGTATCAAAAACATAAATTTCTGTCTATGTATCAAAATTATGAATTTGAAACGTTAATTAACTAAATGATTGATGATTGTGTGATTATTTATTTAAATCAACATGTGAATGAACGGTGATTTTAGGCCAAATTGAACCAAATATCGAACTGTATTGAAAAGGGTTAGAAATTGCATGCATATACATGTGTATTCATTGAACAGGTCATTGTAAAGAGGCAAGAGTAGAGGAATAAAATTGTTTGCCCGAAAAATAGTTACATGTTTATTGTATTTCGTGGGGTTTTTGATGATTTTATGAGCCGATTGGCTAGCCGCTTGGCTGTATCTTTTTGGATTGGAGCGGCTTGTATGGCAATTTCGGGATTTTCCAGGTGCTCCCTTAAAGGGGAGGTTGTGGCGAAATTTTTCGAAAAATTAGGGTGTTAGCCAAATTTTTGAAAAATTTGAAAGTTCTTAGAAACCTAAAAATTGAAGAACTTAAGGCATAATTAAAATACTGAAAGTTGAGTTGGTTAGTTAAACAACTTTCTGCTTCGTTCCTTTTCGAGACAAAAAGATTTTGAGTGGGGGAGATTGTAACAACCCGGAAAATCCGAGCTAATTTAAATTTTTTATTTTGGCAATTTTAATGAATTTTGAATATTTAAAATGAATTATTTTAAATAATAACAATGAGAAATTTATTTTGAATAGAATTAGAACGTATATATTTATTTGAATCGTCGTTAGAATATAAATATTTATTTTTAATTATAAAAGGAATTGAAAATGGCGCTGTAGTTTGAAAATTCGGTTTCAAATTTCAAATGAATTTACAGGATTCAAAATAAACCGAATTTTAGCGAAACCAAAAAATATTAGAATCTATTTGAGAATAACTTTCCAACGAATCCAAAAAATTGAAATTTCATAGCAGGAATAAAAGTTATGCCCAGTTGAAACTTCAGAATAGTCGCTATGAAATTTTTGGCCCTTAAAAATGGATATTTTGCAAACAATCTCCGTTTTCGACGAAACCACTTTTGTTGGATCTGGGATGTCAAGTTATGGCTAGATTCCAAAATTCAAAATTTTTGGGGTTAATATGTGAGCGTGGCGAAGAAAAACATGTTTTGACAGTTTCAGTCAATTTCGATCGACTAGAAAATGACCATTTTTCAAACGGTCTCAGAATTTGATGAAATTAGTTTTGTTAGAACCGCATCATCAATACGAAGCTAGAAAATATTTTTTGGGAATTTTTAGAGTCCATATGTGACCCCGGTAATTGGAAACGTGTGTTCAGATTCAATATATAGATTTAAATTTTGATTTAAACGGAAACTGATCGAGACAACCATAACTGGCTCATGATACATATCATGTTGTGTTCGGAATGGGGGTAATTAGGTATGGATGACAGGCGGTGGGTCTCGTTTGGAGGTTGAAATAAAAAGTTGCTTTTTGAAATTAAAAATAATAAAATATGTATTAAATAATACTCTCTCTCGCTATACTCCCTCCCTCAGTCAACCCCCCCCATACCTTTCAAATAAAAAAAACGAAAAAAAAGGAAAGGAGGAACGATGGAGGAGGGGCCGTCCCCCTCCTCTCGCGCCGCAGACGATCGAGCCCCCCTCCCCCCTCTTCTTCTCCCCGCGCCTCCCTCCTCACCTCGATCCCCTCCTCTCCACGCACTGTTCAAGGACCCAAAGCCCACCACGACGGAAACAGCCGCAACGCCACCAATTGAGCCATCTGCCACCTTCAGGCCGCGACACCCCCTCACCACCGCGCCTCTCTCTCCCCCTCTTCATTAAGCCATGCTTTGAGTTTTTATTTTTATTATTGTTCTTTCTATGTTTAATTTTAACGTAGGTAAATCGCAAATAAAAAAGTTAGTTTTAGATATAGTATGGCATTGATAGGATAAAAATATAATTTTTAATTATGTAGAAGGATTAAAATATAATTTTTATTTATGTAGCGAATTAAAAATACGATTTTTATACATGAAGTAGTGAAACATAAATATGATTTTTATATTATGTAGGTAGTAAAAATATGATTTTTATATTATAAAGATAATAAAAATATGATTTTTATATAATAGAGACAATAAAAATGTGATTTTTATATAGGTAGCGAAATAAAGATGTGATTTTTATATATTCATTAGCGATAGAAAAATGTGGCTTTTAACTAGGTAGCATGGTTATAAAAATATGAAATTATTTTTAGAAAGTTAAATATATAATTTTAGCCTATGTATGTTATTTATAAAATAATCATACAAAGAAATAACTATTGATTGGTTAAAAATATAATTTTTAACGTAGGAATACTACATAGATCAACAATCAAAGAACGCCAGAGTGGAACCCAAAGGTGAGAACTCCTCACTTTTATTTTATTTTCTAGTTAAAATATATACTAGGACGCAGACGGTGCTTAGCAGCACCCGCCACTCATCGTCCACAGACCATGGATGACTTGTTTGTTTGATTGACGAGTTGTGAAAATTTATTGTTGTGATATGGAATGGAATAAAATATTTTATCGTTAAAAATATTTTATAGTTAAAAATATAATTTTTAACAGGTATATGAATAAAATAAATATTTATAAACAAATTGGATGATTTGTTTATGTACACACATTTGACTGATATTGATTGGGACGATAAATTTTACACATCGCCCAACTGCACAAATAAAATTCATTATTTGTTGTTTGAAACCCTACACGGGTATTGGGATGATATATGACATGCACTAATCCCAGTAATTAGTTGTATGTCGATCGATTGATTAACAGATCGTTATAAGCGTTGAATATTTATATTTGATGCATACGTAGTGTAGAATGCAATTTGGATGATGGTTGACTGTGTTCGATTGTTGTTGTATACATGTTTTATGAAATCCATATAATCACATTATATGGTAATTGACTATGTCTGATTCCAGTTCAGAAAGAATGAATATTTTAAAATAATGAATATCTTAAAATAATGAATATCTTAAAATAATGAATATTTTCAAATAATATTTAGTAACAAATCAAAATCTGATTTTGATGTCCGATTTGGAATGTACACGAATATATTTAATTATATACAGTCGTGTTGATTAGATTAATACCATTTTGACGTTAACGATAGTTATATCGATTTTATTCATTTTTATAATGAATATCGAAAAGGAATTGATTTCAAAAATTAACGTTTTGAAAACATTATCATATATATATCGATGATATGGAATATTCAATTTTGATTTGAAATTGAATATGAAGTTGAAATCGTTTTGAAAAAGAATTTAAAATGATTTATAAAATATTCTTTAAAAGGAAATCGACGAAATATATATAATATATGTATACATATTATATATATAATGCCCTAAATTGAACACGCCACACTTATGTAGTTCGCGAATTTCGACCATTGACTTCGAATGGACATTACGGGAGATCCAACCGTCGGATTCTCCTAAAACCGGAGTTGTTGGGTTCGTACTGAAAAGAGCTTTCTAAAGAATATTAGAGATTTTAAGTCTAATGGTTGGATTTGGAATTATGTCCAAACCAAATTTGGAAAAGGTCGCTATACGTGCAGTTCGATGGCCGTTTATGGAAATCAACTGTACGTGCCTTGATAAAATTAATAAAAATATCAATAATTAGTGTAAAATCATAAGAAGTGATTTGAAAAGAATTGGGATGAAAAATTCCATATTTGAAAAGATAAAAATAGATTTTTATCGAAATGAACTAGTTTTGAACTAGAATTATAATTCAATTATTTTTAAAATAAATATATTGGTTTTGAAATGATTTTAAAAATAACCTGAATTTCCAATATATAAATTGGAAATGGATTTGAATCTAAATTATCTTCGGAATAGTTCGATGTTGACTTTCGTGATTATACAGATATGTTATGAAGATTTGAAAGATATATATATATATATATATTTATTTCCAATACGATTTGTTGATTTCAGAATTTGAAACTGAATATAAGCTGATATATTTTTTATTCAAAGCCTTGTATTTAATATCAAATTGGATTTTGAGTTTGTCGTGAATGGTATCTTTAATAATACCGTTCTTGAACCAAATGGAGTTAAGAAAATTAGAAACTGACTGGAGATTAGCTAAATTGAATGGTTTCCTAGGCACTGATTTGATGTTGGTTTCGGCCTTCGGGGTTAATACTTAAGGAATTGTTCTCTTACAAATTTACGGTTAGAGACGGAAGGGATGTGGATTGGGATTGTTGTGAACTCTGCTTTAGCGACATTCATTCTTTAACCCGATTTACAGTGAAATGGGATTTGGAAATTATAAGTCTTTTGTTAAGATTTGAAGGAGATTTTCCAAAGTAAAGTTTTCTAATTTAATATATTAAATCGGAATTGAATGGAATTCGATTTGATAATAATCGAAATGAACTTCTGTGGAGGAAGACTGTTAATACATATGGAATTTAAGAGGTGTTGCCATTATTCGATTTATATTATTGGTCGAATATGGAAATTTATATCGATTATATATATATATCGATGTTTTTTCCATGAAGATTCCATAAATAATGGAATGTGATTTGGGTTGTCGTGCATGGTATCTTTAATAATACCGTTCTTAGACCCAATGGAGTTAAGAAAATCAGAAATTAACGGGAGATTAGTTAAGTTGAATGGTTTCTTGGGTATTGATCTGATGTTGGTTTCGGCCTTCGGGGTTAATACTTAGGGAATTGTTCACTTGCTAATTTACGGTTAAAAGATGATAGAATGGAATGTGATTTTTGGTTTATCGTGAGCCGTGTTTTAAATGACATTGGTTCTTTAACCCAGTTAAAGACATGATATGATTTCCCAAGATTAAACAATCGTTAATATTGATTTTTGGGAAGATTAAAACAAAGTGGAGTTTTAATGAATCTTTAATTAGATTGAAAAGATATCCAAAGGAAGATTAAAGAATAAATTTACAAAATTTATCTTTGATAAATTAATGGTAACCTTTCCCAAAGTATATGGATATTTGGATAAAGAAATATTCTGGATTGGTATGAGGCATATGTTGTGTTTTTATAGCACTTGTTTATTATATACGCGAGTTATTCAAAAAGACTGGGTTTATCCCATTTTGAATAACTGATTCGATGATGCGTCGAGGATGAAGACGATGGTTGAAGAACGAAGGTCTTCACATCATTTGGATGATTACTGATGTCTTGATTGGGCTGTATACCCAAGGCGAGGTAATAATTGGTAATCGGCCAGACGTACTTGGAGATCGACGGATATGCGAGGGCCTATCCCCTGTATTGGGCATATGGGGGAGGAATAAGGTTCCCCCATCTTCGTTTAGACCCAGAACGAACTTGTAAATGGATTTGTGTCTGACATCGGATTTCATTCTGTGTGATTGATAGACATCGGTTGCATTGCGTGAATTGCCTATGTGGCATGCTGAGATGCAAATGATCAAGGCTTCTGTTGAAAAGCAGTCTTGTGGTTGATGATCAAAGCACGGCCTTTGTGGTGTAGCTTTGTGTAGCGTTAATTCGCGAGCCTCACACCTCGGTGTGAACTAGAAACGGGAGAGGACTTCAGGGAGGGCATACGTTTCCTTCTTGCTAGGAGTGGTGTCAGTGTTTTGCACGCCCTGGCATTTTACTTATATGGATGATGGAAAGTGAGGCGCCTCGGTTATATCGGTCGATCCGGGCCCGATGGAGTCATTTGGCTCATTGACGCCCCATAGGGCGGGGAAACACAGTGTTCATGCATTTTAATCCACTCCGTGTGGACTGGCCGTGACGATCCAAGGTGTAGTTGCGGCTGTATCCTGAGCGCCTCGAAATCGGTAAGGACGATCCCTTGCCTTGGTTCACAGATGGAAATCCAACTTCCAATACGACATTTTGAGGCTTTGATTGTAGAACCTAGTATTAGCGACATGATATATGATAACTATGCCATCTCTGATTGATACTTATGATTGAAATTGTTTTGACACTATACACATATAGTAATAATGAAATATGAAATTTCACGTATCAATCATTATTTGGCTATTATAAGGTAAAACCTTATCCTCCGGCTTGCGTTGCATTGTATGATAGGACCTGGGTCTTATAATAGCTTCGTTGTTCTTTATTTAGCATCGCGCTGTTGTTTTTATGCACTAGTATTCTTGGGAGGAAACTCGTTCCGTGTTATACAGCATGGTCCCTGGATTTACCAAACTTTAAAATAAAGATTAATAACTGTTTTAGTTCTCACACCAGTCACATGACTGACCTGGAGTATATTGTTTTAATCTAAACTCTGGATGCCCCTATTTTCCATACGGGCAGCTAGTAGTTTTGGTTTTGCAGATTTATATTCACAGGATCCTGGTTTACAGCTGGAACGATATCCGGAAAGCTCTATATCCGTTTATCACTTTCAGTTGTGTTTTTTATTATTTTCCGCTGCTATGTAATGTATTGTAATCTCTGATATTTATCAAACGTATTGTATTTATTCATACTCTGTTATATTCTTGTATTTTGATGAAATGGTTGTAATAAACAATGAAATGTTCTTTTGTTTATGTTTTGATTCGTCTTGTCCTCGGTACAATCTATGATTTCCCGTAAGGGGGATTTCAGGTCGTTACGTTTGTGCCGATTAATTTACTTTAGATGTTACGGACATCAAATAAGCTCGGGATTAATCGATTTAAAAATAATTTAAGAACACAGGTTGAAATGATAGATATCTGTGACCCTGATTTGTATTGAGATGATATATATCCATCCCTAAAATATCAAAAAATTAAATTTAATATCACTTGGCTTTAGGATAGAAAATTAGATAAGGACATCGGTTGGTTAAATGATTTTTAATATTTGAAAATTTAATTTGATAGAATTTTTTTTATAGGAAATGTGCCGATACTCGATAAATCTATTTTCTTTAAAGATATGAACCTTGAATGTTATTGAAAATGGTTAAGGAAATTATCCCAAAACAAATCGGAAATTCTTAAATTAGGATTTGAATATGATTCGGAATTATTCGAATAAATAGTGAAAATTCAAATTTATAAATTCTCATTGAATTTAATTTTGGAATAGAAGTATTCGATGACACTTAGAGTTATGTTAACTCAATGTGAATATAGATCTGAATCCTTTGAATCGAACGATTGGTTTGGACGATGTTTTTGAAACGTGATGGGAAAACTAAATAAACTCTCTTGAGACCGGGACATATATATATATATATATATATATTCAAGTTATTGAAATTTGGAAGAAAGGAATGATCATAATTTTAAAATTTATTTTATAAAAACTATATATATACTGTTGTTTTACAAATAAATTATATTCTATTATTCAAAAAAATTCTTCGTAAATTTTTTAACCAGTAACTATTTTGTTCACAAATAAGTTTTCTCATATTCTATTTTTAAAATTATTTAATAATGCTTTTATTATATGAACATACCTTATGTTTTAAACTATTTGAACTACTTTATTTAATATACATATATATATAAAAGTTTATATAAAGGTTTTACTTTACAATTATCTATTTCTCCTAGTTATATTAAATGATTATAATTTCTTCCTGAATGGGAACGATTTGATTTAAACCATTGATTAAAACTGAGATTTGATATAAAGTTATATTCTATTTGAATATAAATCGATTGTAAAGCGATTATTATATTTCAATGTAAAATATAATCTGCTTGAAAATAAAATGGGATTTTAAAAATGATTATAATGAGTTGATATGAAACCGATTCTATTAGAATATAAACTGATTTTGGAAAATCAATTTTGGAATAACTATAAATGTTTGATATGAAGTATATTCTACTTGAATATTAATCGATTTTGAAATATTATATGATTATAATATACTGATATGGAAATATATTCTAGTTTGGAATATAAATCGGTTTTAGAATGATTGCGATATTTTGATGTGAAATTATATTCTAGTTTTAATATAAATTGGGTTCGAAACAAACATGATAGTTTGATATGAAAGTGAAACATGTAAAAGGTAAAAGAACCGACCAATGTGAAAAATGTAACATTTGGTTGTTAAAGAAACCGGAGTTGTTATTGTCATACTCTCTACCAATACCGAAACAACTTTAACAACTATGCACGTGGTGGAGAATCCAGAATGAAGTAGGATGGTATGGAGGCGATTACTGGATTTGAAGAAAGAGAACGATAATGGATGACCTTGACCTTCGAGTCATAATTGAAGCGACTAAGACATGAGCTATACCGTAACTAAGTGAGATCGCACCTCTGATTGAACACGCTCCTTCGATACCATCTATATTACACAGTGATCGATTTGGGGTGCCCCTTGATATGGGAGTGTGTTCCGAGGTGGGCGTTAGTTGCAGCTATGCGTTACAACCGGTCCGGGAGTGCAAATGGTAGAATCCTACCCTGGTTATTGCCTCAAGTGCCTTGTCATGTTTATCCTAATCGATCCCCTGCGATTTTGATTTGACGTTGTCGTATCGTGGCGCATCCCTGTCGATGACTGGTGTTGTATATGCAATGTGGACGATAATTTGCGTAAATGGCGTAAGGGTAAAAATGTAATCCCTCTTACGCTATTTTTACTATATTTACTTTACTGAGTAGACATTATAATAATAGCGTATTATACTATGTATGTAAATAGTTTAATGGATCCTTAAAAGATGGGAAAACCCCATAACCTCTCTTGAGTTACTACACCCATGACACTCATGTTATTTCGTATTTAATTTGACTAATATGATTTAGTTCTGATCTGAGTGTTTGTTGTGTTTCTTTTTATGCAATATGCTCGGATCAAATTCGAGTTGCAGTTCACGAAGGTTTCTATAGCTTGGAGGATGAAGACGAAGATTTGGTATATATTGGTCTATTCTATTTATGTATTTCCCACTACACTTTGTTCCGCTATCTTGTTGTATATACATATGTATGTGTAACTCTGATCATCATTGTATATTATAGTCAAGTGTATATTTTTCAACTGTTTTGAAGTGTTAATTGTCTATTGTATGTTATCCTTTTGCTGTGAGATCCCGTTATTGTTTTCTCTTCTTCCTTTCTTTTCTTTTATTTCCCAATAACTACCTGCAGTTGTGATCAGTTTGGGTCGGCATGTATTGATCATTGTTGATTGGAACGACCAAAAATCCAGATCGTTACATAATTATACTCATATTTAGGGTATTAAGAATGTAACTTCTGTTAATGAACTTGTGTATTGATGTTGTCTATCATGTGAATGGCTGTTGATATTAAATGCGTATAACAATTGTTTGTACATAAATGGTTTAAGAATTTTCCCTGGATAAGAAAAGGAGGTAACCATTTTATCCGGAGCTATTTTTATGATGGGCTTTCTTCTTAGAGTATATTTATGGCCATATTAATTTACCTCGAAATTCTCCCATTAGCGAATTATAAGCTTTGGATCCATTCCATACTAGGATCATTTGGTAAAGAACTAGGAAATAGCTTCTGATGCTTCAATAGAACACTCGGTCTATTTTAAGCTTGCGTACGTTGCAGGAGCCCTGAATTATCCTAGATTCAAGTATTGAAGTAAGACTGGGAATTTACTTCCAATGTTTGTAGAAGTCTTGAACAACCGTTGTTTGGGTAATTAAAGATTGATGGTCAGAAATCCCCTTCCGATATTAATAGAAATTCCGAACCAGCCTTTATCCAGGTAATATAAAGATTGAAGATTGGGAATCTCCTTCCGGTACATGTGAAGAACTGAACTAACCCAGATTCGGGTATTAATATAGCAGGCCTGAAACCACCCTTATTCATGCAATTAGAAACTGAGTACCAGAAATTCCCTTCCGGTACTTGGGATGAATTAAATCAACCCAGATTCGGGTATTAGTGCAGAGGACTTGAACCAACCCTTGTCCAGATAATTAAAGATTGAAGACCAGAAGCTCCCTTTCGGTATCAGTGTTTTGGTATCCCCTTCGGATTTGATTTGTGAAGAAGTGGTTTCATGTGCTCCTTAAGCCACTCACTGGGCTTATGATGTCGATGCAAAGGATGTACGAACTTTGTTGGCCACTCTCTAGGCCTGTGTGTCCGGTGCGCTTGGCTAACTTATCCACAAGCAGGGCCCAAGGACTTACCGGACCTCCCTACAGGAGGTGCCTTATCCTAACCATTGTAGGTGATGATAAGGTCTTAGAAACTTAAACGGGACCACTGTAGGCATAGAACTAAGGTTAATTATTTTGATGCTCTATACTGACCATCGTAGGTACTGATAGAGGATTACACGCCCCCTCCCCCCCCGAGGGGTGCCCTATCCTGACCATCGTAGGTGATGATAGGGATTTGTGTTCCTTATATAGGTAACGCAGAACGTAAGCATAGGTAGGGCATGCTCTTCTGCGAGCAGAGGTAGGACATGCTTAGTTCTAGTAGAGGCCGGGCGTACTCTACTACGAGCAGAGGCAGGTCGTGCTAATTTTAGATGCACCGCCATGACCATTTATGGTGTGAAACGTAGGCTTATGCTTTTGATGCTTTTACCTAGCCCCCTCTTATTTAGGCATGGAAAAAGACTAACACACCACCCCCTACGAAGGATACCTTGCCCTGACTGATTTGGTGATAACAAGGGTTTTTCTTTTCTTTTATCCATTTGTGGCTTGATCTGTCCTTGGTCATTTCAAGCTTGTGGGGATTTTCTTCTTTGCAATCGGCTAGGTAACCTTTTTTCCTTTCTAGAAGATTTTACAGGCGTAACTTCCTATATCTTCTTTACATATTTTTGTAGTTTTCCTTGGATTAAGAAGTTGATGATCATTCCCTTTAAAACTCTACAAAGGTTTGTTTCGTGTCCTTTTACCATATGGTTGTAGTAGTATGGCCCTTCCCTTTAGCTTCATTTTTGGGTTTCTTCTTTAGTTATGGCCAAAAGTTTAACTCATGTCTAGTTAGGAAGTAGATACCCTCAATTGACATTCTGAGCTTTCAACCTTTTGGCAACCTTGACTCGAAAGCCCTCTTTCGTTGTTTCATTTTGGCCCTTTTATCACTTGATTTTGTTATTCCTTCTTTGTTCCTAAACTTCCTTTCGACATGGGGGTATATCTCTTTCATACCTTTTATTGGTAAGAGGAGTGGAAGCCTTCTTAACCTTCTATTCGAATATAGTTCCCCTAGCCTGTGTTAGGATAGCTTCTTTGATATAAAGAAAGGAGTTATATCTTTCCATCGAGAAATGATCCAAGGCAAAAATTGGATTTGGTCCTAATTGGAAGGGGTAAATGCTCCATTGGCCAGGATCATAAGGTTCTACAACCTTCTCATTTTCTTGAATACGCAGGGTCTCTAATTTAAACCTTTCGGTAGCCCACGGCTCGCCAATACTTGTCCCAACCATGGGAAACCCATTAGTAACTGGTAGAGAACTTTTACTCATAATGTTTGCCTCTTCAAGGTTTAGTCCTATTTAGGAAGGAACAACATAGGTGGATATGTGAAAAGGTTAACCAAAGGATCAGAGGTTCAAGCCCCTCCCTCTAGCGCCAAAATGTTAATGATATTTTTTTCCAACACCGGAGATAGGTCAATGGGAATGGACCTAAGGGGAAAATAGGTTGTTTAGTCTTTGAAAGTTTGGGTTAGATCACCATCCCTGGGTATCAAGGCCTAGAATCCTAAAGAATAGTTACTCTTACCTCGATGGGGATGAATATTGTGATGACTTCCCACAGTCCCGCGCTATACTAGAGAAATAATGCGCTGAAAGGTGTGCCAGGTTGCCATGGATGATCATCAAGGCATGTAAACAACATCGGAACCTGTCGTAGAACTCGCAGCGCAAGGATAAAATATAATAGAACATATACAACTGGTACTAGTAATGAGGCATTACATAGCAACTTAATAAAACTTTCTCAAATATCATGAAAGGTTATCCAACCAATACCAAAGTTTGTACATAAGTCCTCACTACAACACTCAAATAGTGGAAACAGAATAATAGATGGTAACAAAACTAGTACGCAAGCCTCCTGCTCGTCATCGCTCAGCATACTCTCCTCAATAAGCTCCATTACCTGTAACCTGCTACTCAGTCTGGTCATTTACATCAGATGAATAGCCCAAGGTAATAAGAGGAGACATAAAACCTTGAGTCAGACAACAGTCTTAGTGAGCGATAAAACAGCTAACCAACCTCAACAATAAAGTGCATGAGAATGGGTAGATTTACCAACCACTACCAATACCAGAGAAGAACTAACATCCATCTTACCCACATCCGACAGTGATATCCTTTACCTTAAGCAATGCAACCATTCATCCATGGAAACCAGAAAACCCATTCAATCATAGTAAAGTACTCATGACATCCAGATTATATATCTCATGTAAACCATCCAAATCGAATTCAACATCCCTCAAGCACAAGCCCCAAAGGCCTAAACAATTATCAAACAAGCACCCAAGAAACATATCCTTCGACGTTGGACAATCTACATGAGACGGTACAAACAGAGCAACCAAACAATCAAATATCCATGACTGAATCTGGCTATCACAGCCAATCTTGCTTTGAAACTATCTTTATTCGTATGACGGCCCATTATGACTGCCACATGTCAAGGGATAATGGCAACTCTAGTTTTAGCACAACTCCATATGCCATCATGACTCGTATGTTTGTCTTCTCAAATCTCGACAACTAGGCCCTTCACGACTGCCCAAGGTAGAAAACCCTTCATGACTGCCCAAAGTACCTCTTCTTTGAGTCTGCTAGAACTTATGACAACGATAACCTCTCAGCCTTTGCATCTCTAGTCGTCATCACCGGCGACTAATCTCAAACTCAAGCCTCACTAGAGTAGCCATTATCCATAACCCAACACCTTTTGAGTTATCTGCACATTCATTGCTTTTCACTGATAAACGAACATATCACATCACTTTGAACATCCCTTTCTGGACTCTCGTCGAAGCCATCATCTTCGTCGAACCAAACAACCTCAATATAAGGTTCAGAACAATCCATCACGGATCCATAACCGATCCATCCATCACTGATCCGTCACTGACCTAAGCCGATCCATTCCGTCATAAATCCATCACAGATTTGAGTTGATCCATTCACGCGTGATCTATCCATGTTCGATTTACCCATGCGCAAGCCATCGCAAATCCGTCACAAATCCGTCATTGACCGACCCGTCACAAATCCGTCACTAACCAACCCCTTCATGATCGACCGATCCCTTGCAAATCTATCACTGATCGACCCCTTCATGATCGACCAACCCATCACAAATCCGTCACTGACACATCATAGATCTGGAGCATTCGAGATCATCAATGCATGATCCAACCCAGATCCGTCACAAATCCATGACCGATCCATTCCGTGACTGAACCGTCATGGATCCATGATCGATCCAGCATTTCTGACTTGTTTCCCAAGAAATCTACCATGGCGTGCGACCGACCTCCCCTACTTGCGACCAAAAACCTGCACCACCCCAATGCAACTCCAATTTCGACCAAAACTCTGCCAATCGATACAATAGACGAAACTAACTCAACCAATTCACCGAATACAACCATGAACATGTTTTGAAAACAATAACATCACCAATGTGGCAATTTCATCAATAATTACGTGAAACTAACCAAAATCACCATAAATGCAAAGATGAACAAGACTATGGATCTAACTTCCATAATCATATGGAATAGCATAGAAAGAACATAGAATCATAGATTTAAACTTACTAAATGAGATCATAGGGTGATACATATGAAAATGAACTTGTCACGATATAGATCTGTGGTAAAACACTCGAAATGGATGAAAAACGTTATCAAACACTCATACACTTTATTGAATCTATGTGAGAGATATAAATCACTCACTGATTCTCCAAAACTAGCTAAAATTGATGAAATAAGAATTCGAATAGCAAGCACCTCGCACCAAACCCCTTGATCCGATGAACTCTTGCTTTGATTGATGTAGATCCAACCTCCAATGATGTAGATCTATGATTTCCCTCCTTGGATATGGATTTTTAATAGTGGAAAGGTGGTAGAGGAAGTAGAAGATCAAGGCCTCAAAATGAGAGAATGGAAAACTAAAACCATTTCCCATATCCCTTACCCCCTATTTATGGCTTCCACCAATCCACTAATGGGCCTCCTCAAATTAGCCCATTAGGCTCCCAAAACCTAGACAGCCAACTAAAAACCCTCAAAACAAAGATTTCTCCCAAAGCGCTGAGCCAAATCTTTAATGTAACCACTCTACCGAAAGGCAGTCATCAATTTCTTTTCAGTGGCATAGGGCTCACCCTCTGATTCGACCTGAGTCAAAAGTTATGCCCTGTACAAGATTGACAGGGGCAAAATGGTCAAAAATAAAATCGGTAAAAGTTATGGACATTTCTCACATCCCTAGAAGCAACATATTAAAAGATGAGAATGATCCAACCCTAAGAGAATAAAACAAAAATATTTGACTATCTTCTGATACGTAAAATGCGGGCTGTTACGTTCTCCTCTTTAAGAATTTTGTCCCCGAAATCCCAAGGAAACACAAGCAACCATAACAATTCTGCATGCCTATAATACATGAGAAGCCAATTCTATCATCCAAAATAGCAACCATCAAGCCATGCATCCATAGCCTTATCCTAGCATGCGGAATTCTATCAAACAACACAAGATACAATGATACAACGATGATACGATATAAAAGGATCTTACTGACAAAGAGTTTTGGATGAGTCGCCTTCATGGTCTCTTCTGTCTCCCACGTACAATCGTCGCCATCTTCACTTGTACCTTGACCAACTTAATTGCCTTCCTCCTAAGATGTTTCATGTCATTCCCCATAACACGAAGCGGCTTACGAGGTTTCACAACTGCGGTTTCTACTTCCAAGTCTTCATACTGATCCGGAGATACCACCACATTCGAATCATGCACAAATTTCCGTAGAAACGATACATGGAACATATTATGCACACCCGACATCTTCTCAGGCAACTCCAACTGATATGAGAGCTTTCCAACTCGCTCGACTATCGGAAATGGTCCAATGAAACTAGGGGCTAACTTCCCTTTGTTTCCGAATCGAACCACATGCGTCAATGGCGAAATTTTCAGGAAAACCATGTTGGCAACGTCGAATTTTAAATCTTTTCGACGCTAATCTGCGTAAATCTTCTGACAATCTTGGGCCGTCTCATTCGTTACCAAACGATCTCGATACAATCCGAGGTCTCTCTAATCAATTCTGGTCCTAGTATCAACTTATCTCCAGTCTCTAGCCAAGATGCTGGAGAATTTCATGGCTTCCATGCAATGCCTCGTATGGTGCCATCCCAATGCTCGATTGGTAACTATTATTATATGCAAACTCAACTAGATGCAGATGGTCCTCCCATGATCCTCCGAAGTCCAACACACAAGCCCTTAGGAGATCTTCCAAAACTCGATTGACTCTCTTGTTCTGATCATCAGTTTGGGGATGATATGCCATACTCAAGCACAACTCGGTTCCCAAAGCTTCTTCCAAACTTCTCCAAAAACCACTTATAAATAATGGATCTCGGTCACTCACTATACTCTTTGGGACTCCATGGAACCAACTATCCACTTTATATAAAGTTCAGCCAATTTTGATGTCGTCCTAGTTGTCTTGACATGAGTGAACCTCGCACTTTTGGTCAAACGGTCCACTTTGACCCAAATCCCTTCATTTCCTGCCCTTGTTCTAGGTAGTCCATTGATAAAATCCGTCAATACTTACTCCTACTTCCACGTAGAAACCTCTAATGGCTGAAGCAAACTACCTGGTTTCTTCTATTCAGCATTCACCAACTGACAGTTTATACACTTGGAAATAAAACTTTCCAGTATCTGGCTTCATCCCCTCCCTGTAGTAGGCTCGTTTCATGTCTTGATACATCTTATTACCACCGGGATGAATCGTCAACTTCGAGTGATGACATTCTCTCAGAACCTCATCTCTTAATCCATCAATATCAGGAACAACTAATCATCTTGCTTTCGAAGCCAACCTTGTTGATCGACTTCGAACTCTTTTATCTTCTAGTTCTAGTCGCTGGATAAACTCGACAAGCTTTGCATCTCGCTTTTGGCTCTCACCAATCCTTTCGAAAAGAGTAGGTCTTATCGATAAGAATGCTAACATTTCAGGTTCCAATTCACAAATTGGCCTTAAATCGAGCCTTCCAAGATACTTGAGGCTCTTCCATTCCGAAAACATCTCTCCCAAACTCGTATGTCTTCTACTTAACGCATCTGCAACTGCGTTAACCTTGCCAGGAGTATAGGTTATACCAAAATCATGCGACGCCAGAAACTCTAGCCATATTTGCTGCCGAATATTCAAATCCTTTTGGGAGAAAAGATAATTCAACGACTTGTGATCCGTAAACAATTCGAATCGAACTCCCAACAGGTAATGACTCCACATCTTCAGAGTAAACACAATCGCCACTAATTCTAAATCATGAGTTTGGTAATTCCTTTCATGCGGCTTCAGCTGTCGACTCGCGTAGGCCACAACCTTATCCTTCTGCATTAGCACTGCTCCAAGTCCAGTACCACATGCATCTGTGTACACCATCATTTCTTCATTCCCACTTGGAATGGTCAACACAGGTGCACTAGTCAATCTCCCCTTCAGGATTTCAAATGCTTGTTCAAACTTCGCATCCAATGTGAACACTCAATTCTTCTTCGTTAACCTATCAACGGTGCTTCTATCTCGGAGAAATCCTTGATTAACCATCGGTAATATCCTGACAACCCAAGGAAACTTCTCACATCTGTCGCATTCTTAGGTATATCCCAGTTCTGGATTGCTGCCACTTTAGCGGGGCCAATCGCAATCCCATTTCCAGAAACAACATGACCTAAGAAACTCACTTCTTTCTTCTAGAAGTGGCACTTCGAAAACTTAGCCTTTAGCTGATGCTTTCGCAAGATTTCCAAAACAACTCCAAAGTGCGTCTTGTGTTCTTCTTCATTCCGAGAGTAAACCAGAATGTCATCCATGAACATAAGTACAAACTTATTCAACTGATCTCTGAATACCCAATTCATAAAATCCACAAAATACGCTGGTGCATTAGTCAACCCGAACGGCATCACCAACCATTCGAAGAAACCCGATGGTGTCATGAAAGCAGTCTTTGGCATACTATCCTTCACCACCTTCAACTGGTGAAATCCCGTTGCCAAATCCATCTGAGAAAACACTTTGGCTTCGTGAAGCTAATCGAACAAGTCATCAATCCTTTGCAATGGATATCTGTTCTTCTTAGTCACCTTGTTCAGCTCACGATAGTCCACACACAATCTTAATGAGCCATCCGCCTTGGTTGCAAACACGACCGGTGTATCACATTCGAAAACACTCCTCCAAATGAATCATTTTCCCAAAAGGTCTTTAACTTGCACGTCCAACTCTCGTTGTTCCTTATGCTCTATCCACCTAAGAGGCATACCGATTGGTCTTGTACCTTCGACCAAATCGATCCTAAACCCGATCTCACGGTGCGGTGACAACCCTTTGACCTCGTCAATGACATCTACATACTCATTAGCGATCAACACTGATGACAGGTCTTCTTGTGGAGTCCCAAGCGAATATAGATAACTCACGAAGACCCCATCTTCGTGCTTACATTTAATCAACACCTTTCACCCTTCCACATCCCCGACCCTCATCTCGAACTTATTGCAATTCACCCTTGCCACATACCTCTTGAGCCAATCCATGGCCAAAATGATCCCAAACCCAGCGAAGTTTAATACAAAGCAATTACACAAAAAAATAGCAACCATGACT
The DNA here is from genome assembly GCA_030737875.1 of Allium sativum. Classification (NCBI taxonomy): domain Eukaryota; kingdom Viridiplantae; phylum Streptophyta; class Magnoliopsida; order Asparagales; family Amaryllidaceae; genus Allium; species Allium sativum. The sequence goes on along the minus strand of CM060919.1, from coordinate 6,342,933 downwards.
CGAAAACACTAGACCACAACAAATCATGCACAAACTGGATGAACCCCCAACTGGATTAGTCACTACGAAAGGTCTATCACAAATCTCGGGTTCCAAACCCAAGCTGTATAAAAGCTCATTGAGAATGAATGAATGTGATGCTCCAGTATCAAATAACACCCGAATTGAAAAATCATTAACAGAAAGATTACCTTGCACCATGACACCCTTTCCCTTTTCCTCAATAGTAGGAGCCCTCGAAGAAGATGGCATGGCTTCCAAAGCATATGCCTTCACAACCTGCTTTCCTTTAGCTGATTCTGGACAGCCCTTCTTGAGATGCCCAGGTTTGCCACAATTGTGACACTTCCTCTCAACCTTTGGGTTTTTGCACTCCTTAGCAAAATGGCCTTTCCATTGGCAGTTAAAGAAAACTGACCCACCCTTGGGTTTCTTTTGGCTATTCTTCCCTTTCTATTGTTGCTGATTACTTTTCTTATTATTACCACCCTACTGTGGCTTCTGTTCTTCCTTAGGTGCAACAACAGATGTCTTCTTAAGAAATAGACTTCTATGCCTCAAAGCCTTCTCGACAATCTTTTCAAAGCTATCATAGAGGTGATCCACAAGCTGATTCCCAAGATATTCATCCAACCCCAATACAAACTTCTCGTTCTTTTGATAAGGAGTATCCACGTATGAACTAGCATACTTCGACAATGCCTCGAAGTCAGAAATATAGTCAAGAATTGGGTTACCATTCTGTTTAAGCTCCACGAATCTCTTAAACAGAACAGAATTCTGCACGGTGGAGATAAATTTTGCTTCAAACTTAGCTTGGAATTTTTCCCATGATATTTCTTCCTTCAGAATCTCAAGTGTGATAGATTTCCACCAGTCCATTGCTCTACCCTCTAACTATCTTGGTGTAAGTTTCCTCTTTGTTGCATCATCAATGCCCAAGTCCCTGAAGATCCTAACACAAGTATCCAGCCACCTTTGAACCTCTTCAACTGGTTCTGTGCCTTTGAATTGTTTTCCTCCCAATGAAGAAAAGTCTTTGCATAGGTTTGCAAATTCTACAGTTCTAGGCACTAAAACTCCAACATCAACCGTAACCGCCACTGGAACGAGAACCCTATTCATGATCGTTACCGCCATGGCCTCGAACATGGCTGTGTAGTCTAGTTCACCACCATTTCCTCCTCCAGTATTAGCTCCCCTAGCACCATGTTTCGATGGTCGTCTATTCATTCTAAATCTGCAATTTAGAATAATTAGCCACTTCCAAGAAAACTGCTAAAAGAGAACAAATGCTACTACCATATATGCTAATATATATATAGTAAGCATCCAATTGAAATCTACAAGTACGTCTCTCATACTTGATTACATCTTAGAACTTTAGCTAAAATCATTAACCAGAGCTCTAATACCAAATGTGACGACCGCCTACAGCCCCTTACTATACTAGAGAAATAACTGAAAGGTGTGACAGGCCGCTATGGACGATCATCAAGGTATGTAAAAAACATCGGAACCTCGCTTAGAACTCACAGTATAAGTATAAAATATAATAGAACATATACAATAGGTACTAGTAATGAGACATTATATAGCAACTTTAGAAAACTTTCTCTAACATCATGAAAGGTTATCCAACTAATACCAAAGTTTGTACATTAGTCCTCACTACAGAACTCAAACAGCGGAAACAGAAATACTACATAGTAATAAAAATGGTACGCAAGCCTATTGCTCGTCATCGCTCAGCTTCCTTGCCTCACTAAGCTCAATTACCTGTAACACGCTACTCAGTCTGCCCATCCACATCGGATGAACAGTCCAAGGTAATAAGAGGAGACATAATACCTTAAGTCAGACAATAGTCCTAGTGAGCGATAAAACAGCTAACCAACTTCAACAATAAAGTATATGAGAATGGGTAGATTTACTAACCACTAACCAATACTAGAAAAGAATGAACACCCGTCCTCCCCACATCCAGCATTGATAGCCTATACATTAAGCAATTAAACCATTCATCCATGGAAACCAGAACACTCATTCAATCATAGTAAAGTACTCATGACACCCAGACTATATATCTCATGTAAACCATCCTAATCGAATTCAACATCCCTCAAGAACAAGCCTCAGAGGCCTAAACCAATATCAAACAAGAACCAAGAAACATCACCTTCGACGTTGGACAATCTACATGAGGCGGTACAAACAGAGCAACCAAACAATCAAACATCCATGACTGACTCTGGCTATCACCGCCAATCTTGTTTTGAAACTGTCGTTAATCGTATGATGGCCCATCATGACTGCCACATGTCAAGGGCTAATGGCAACCCCATTTCTAGCACAACTCCATACGCCATCATGACTCGTATGTTTGTCTTCTCAAATCTTGGCATGTAGGCCCTTCATGACTACCCAAGGTACACAGCCCTTCATGACTGCCCAAAGTACCTCTCCTTTGAGTCTGCTAGAACTTACAACAATGACAATCTCTCTAGCTTCGCATCTCTAGTTGTCATCACCGACGACTAATCTCAAACTCAAGCCCCACTCGAGTGGCCATTATCCATAACCCAGCACCTTTTGATTTATCTGCACATTCGTTGTCTTTCACCAATCAACAAACATATCACATCACTTTGAACATCCCCTTCTGGACTCTCATCGAAGCCATCATCTTCGTCGAACCAAACAACCTCAATATAAGGTTCAAAACAATCCATCATTGATTCGTCATTGATCCATCCGTCACTAACCTAAGCTGATCCATTACGTCACAGATCCATCACAGATCTGATTTGATCCATTCATGCGTGATCCATCCATAGGCGATCTACCTATTCGCGAGCCATCACAGATCCGTCACAAATCCTTCATTGACCGACCTGTCATAAATCCATCACTGAATGACCCATTCACGATCGACCAACCCCTTGCAAATCTATCACCGACAGACCCTTTCATAATCGACCGACCCATCACAAATCCGTCACTGACCCATCACAGACCTGGAGCATGCGCGAGTCATATAAGCACGATCCATCCATGCGCGATCCATCCTATATCCGACATAAATCCATGACCAATCCATTTCGTCATTGATCCGTCACATATCCATGACCGATCTTGCATTTCTGACTTGTTTCCCAAGAGATCCACCATGGTGTGCGACCGACCTCCCCTACGTGCGACCCAAAACCTGCATCACCCCAATGCAACTCTCAATTTCGACCAAAACTCCACCAATTGATACATTCGACGAAACTTACTCAATTGTAATGACCCGGGGGATTTGCGACCTTGGTAATCGATATAAACTGAATGTCGACTATTTAAGCATCAGAAATATTGGATAGTTAATAGAAATAAGTTAGAGGGTGAGAATAGATAAGATAGAAAATTAGAATAGAAGAAGAAGAACAAAAATACAACATTAGAATCAGAATAACACAAATCTCACAGCGGAATGAATAAAATATAACGTAACTTTGAAATAAAACCAGTATATGTATACAATAACATTTATCAGAGTACAACACTTACAACACAGCGGAAATAAACATTTACTATAAAATCCTGAAGCCTCCTTCTCTAAGCTCTCGGTATCTATAAAATCCCGACTACTTGACTGCCCGTAAAAAATTGGACACCCAAGAGTTTAGGGAAAACAAAACAAAATTAACTCTGGGTTAGTCAATGGACTGGTGTGAGTAAACAATTTAAAACAATTTGAGAAATTAAATGATATCTCATAAGACCATGCCATATAACACGAAATGGGTTTTTCCCTTATGAGAATCCAAAGTACTTGATTTAACTTTCAAAATCCTTTTGAAAGAAATGACGATCTTTATATCGAAATACTTTGGATATTATAATAGTGTCTATCAACCACAACTACATAATCATCTAGCAAAATGCTTTCATCTCACGTTCCATATAATACATAATCAAAACAGTGGGAGCTTATTGGGTAATGAATTCCAACTGGCAAGGTATGGAACCACCTTCCGATAGTGTATCTCTAGAGAGGAATACACCGGGTTCAACAAGAACAACTTGTAACTCAGGCTAAACATGATCGGTCACTCATTTCGCTTGAGTGTACCGAATGAATTATCATCGATGGTTGGGATCAGCAACCGTTTCCCGATAGGGACAACATCGAAATAGATTATAGAAGTAAATGGAATTTCTCTAGATCAGGTGACAATGCACCCTAATAGGCAGCTAACCACTTAGCCATGCGACCTACCCGATTTTATAACTTTTCCTGATTGTGAGGCTAGAGGCCATAACGTATAGATCACACCTTTATTTACTTTGAATGCCACATCGTCATACCCGCCAAATCACAAATTGATTTCCACAAAAATAACATGGGTATACAGCTAAGAGAAACGAATTCCTCTGCCACCAAACATAAATACGTTCGAAGAGATCAATTTATGTGATCTATTAAATATACTTTGTCACACATTCGTCCATACAGGTCGTCTTGGGACTGGACAGGCTGAAGGCACTATTCTGTAAGCCCATCTTAGGCAATTTCTACCTAGGATTTGCCAAAACAGCACTTGCATAACTCCATCTTCAAATATCTTCATCATATTTGATTCGCAATGCTAATGCCATACAGTGGAGTTTTCAAATGATATATCTGATCCCGGTCTCTTCGTATTGACAACGGAAATGGTCAAAATCTTTGATAGTCGGTGATTTAACTATCAAAGGAAAACATGTGTACAAACAATAGCCATATTCCCAAATGGAAATCTTACCAATCAATCATCATTTTATTTCCCATTTATCGTTTCCATATATTCATAAATTCCTTATTTTCTAAAATTTGAAAATATACTTTATTAACTTTGGAAAACATTTCCATTTCTGATTCATGCATCAATATCTTCCCACCGCTATCAGTCTCTAGCTGTAAACTAGTAAGAGAACGACTTCCCAAGCATAACCCCCGAAGGCCGAAACCAACATTAGATCGATACCCAGAAAGCCATTTAACTCGACTAATTTCCAGTCAGTTTCTAATTTCAGTAATTCCATTTAAATTCCTAATTCAAACCCCAAATTCCTTTATAATAATTTATTTGCAAAATATTTACTTTAATCTAATTTTTCACATAGAATGCGAATAATATTTCTTTATATAATCAAAACAGTTTGATTTTGTATTTAAAAACAATATCTCAAACCCAAATTCTATTTCAATTTTTATTTATAGAATTATTCATGCAAATCTTATTTCATTTCCAACATTTATAATTTCATGAAAAATTTCCTTTGTAACTACTACATTCACATTCCATTTCAATTATCGGTGTTAAAACCGATTTATAAACATCGTTTATAAATTATTCAATTTATCAAATGATAAACATTTCCTTAATTTATAAACATCGTTTATAAATTATTCTCCTCGATTTATTTGTTAAAATAGATTCTATTTAAAATCTACTTTAAATAAATCTTTTCCATTTAATATTTATGTTCCACATATTTCCTGTTATAAGATTCTATTCATTTCCCGAATATTTCCTTTCATAATTCTTTTTACTTTTTTTTTAATATTCCTTTTATACTTCTATTTATTTTCTAAATAAATAATACTTTTATAAAATTCTTTGATTTTATAAATATTCCTTTTATAAAATTCTTTGATTTTATAAATATTGTATTTTCAGTATACACTTTGAAAATTCCCTTTTCACATTCCGTATTTCTTAAAATACCAAATAACCATGATCAACATCATCTACACACCCATAATCAATCACAGATTATATATCACATCATATATCACAATATATGAAAACAAATAGTATTATAAATATTGACGAATCCTGTTGGATCCCTCCAACCTGTTTCCCTGCAGTCACAAATGTTAAACAGTATAAGCAACATCGATTTCATTTCAATATGAAATATTCTGATAAACGAAATCAGTATTTGATTAACTATTTTATATATATAGCTATATTTATATTCTCAACCAAATAACTAGCAATTCATTCAAACAATCAACACATAGCAATAAACATCATTTATCAATTCTAAAATACGTTTATATAAATATAGAATAGGCAGAGTTTGTGAGATTTACTCTCTTTGGTCGGCTATCATTGAATAAAAATAAATGTTCAACCCCTCTGTTCAGGCATTTTATTTTGCCATAAATTCAAACGAGCTTCAATCCACTCCAAACCAGCTCCATTGTGTAGCCGCCGTCCATACGATCCTAACGGATCTGACCGTTCGCAATTTTGACAACGTTTGGATAAGATATAATATTAACAAGTTTATACGCAAGTTATATTTAATTTAAACTAAATTCTATTTAAATAAATTGGCCTCACTTATGATTCTCAGCCCAAAACCCTTACAAAATCCATATCCGTTCCAATTCACCTTACTTCAGTTCCAAATAATCCCGTATCCACTCCATGACAGTGGCCATTGCGCCTTCCTTAAACACCATTCCACCATCCATTTCTTCGTGAATCTGAAAATCGATTTCTCTTCCTCCTCCACTCGACATGGTTCAACTCGATCAACCCCCCCACAAACATGGATGATCCTCTTCGATCCATTTTCCCTTATTCTGTCATGAAATTCCAAACCATAATCATCGGAATACTCCTCTTCGAACCCTCTTTCTTGTCATATTAATATCCCTCAACTCGCACTCACTCTGGTCCATCGCTTTGACAGGCTTTCTCCGTCGCTCTGAAAAAACAGCGACATCAATCTTTGCCAAACTATCCAACACTTTGCCTACCAGTACTAAATCCTACGCTAACCACAAATACCACATCCATTTCTCGATTCGAAGCTTCAAACCGTTGAACGAATTAACCCTAGTTTCAAGAAAACACGCTGGAAAAATTAGGTGCGAACAAAAACCACATCGACCCCTTTGAAACTCATATAAATTTGAAGAGGATGCCTAAAGGATTTTGAATATATAATCCTTTTGATTTTAAGAATTTTATTTGTACTGTTTGAAAATTTCAAAACTTGCGGTTTTGGTATGAAAGTGGAGGCTTGACTTTCGCTGGCCAAGGAAGCAGAAAAAACTAGGTTTTGGGATGGTAAAGCATATATATATAAGGGTAGTTAGCTTCTAGACTAATCATTGAATATTATTTAATTAATTTATAATATAACATTATTTGTTTTTGTTATTTAAAGTTCATATGATCAAATATGATACCCAAATATGATGAAACTGGATGTACAACTACAGCTTGACATTACGGACCTGACAAAACTTGTTTCGTCGAATTCCGAGTCCATTTGCACATGCAGCGTATTTTTAAAGTCAAATTATTGACTGTTTTTCACATTAAAATTCCGTACAGCCACATTTTGACTCCAAAAATTATGAAAATTGAAATCAAATAGTAATTTAATATTCTGGATCCAACAAAATTAGTTTTTTCGAAAACGGAGGTCATTTGCAAAAATTGCTATTTTTACATCTCAAAATAAACCCATTTAAATATTAATATATTTAAAAATAATTAAATTAAATATAATAAATAAATATTACCGTATACATTCACATAGAACATCATACAGCTCCAAAATATTCCCATCTGAATTTATAACTCGATATTTCAAATCTAGATTAAATCAGCATTCAATTTATATTGAAAATCCATTTATAATATATATATATATAAATCGTTATAAATTATAAAGGAATTCCATAGCGACTTTTTGAAAATTTGATTTGATCATAAGTCAAAATCTACACGACTAAATCCCTATTTTTTTCTTCCACTAGAAATATATACTTTACCAGCTCCGAACGCTTCTTGTTTCACAGAAATCCGACTTAAAACGGATTATGTATATTTGTTTAAAGTTTGAATCGCCAAATTATGAACTGTCGTGCCATTTCGAGCTCGATTAGAATTAATATAATTATACGTTCAATTGTCGTTTATATAATATATTCGTTAGTACAATTCAACTCTAGACTGAATTATATATTATATATATTCCAATTCACACAATATTGTGAATTCTACTATTATCCGACTATTCCATAATTTAAATATATTATTTAATTATTATATTAACTAAATATTCAAAGTTATTTAATTTAAACCATTAAATTACCAAACCATTATTTGAATAATTAAATAAAATTAATTATTAAATCATAAAAAATATACGGGTCGTTACATCAACCAATTCACCGAATACAAGCACAAACATGTTATGAAAACAATAACATCACCAATTTGGCAATTTCATCAATAATTATGTGAAACTCACCAAAATCACCATAAATGCAAATATGAACAAAACTATGGAGCTAACTTGCATAATCATATGGAATAACATAGAATCATAGATTTAAACTTGCTAAATGAGATCATAGGGTGTTTCATATGAAAATGAACTTGTCATGGTATAGATCTACGTTAAAACACTTGAGATGGATGAAAAACATGATCAAACACTCATACACTTTATTGAATCCATATGAGAGATGTAAATCACTCACCGATTCTCCAAAACAAGCTAAAATTGATGAAATAAGAATTCAGACAGCAAGCACTCACACCAAATCCCTTGATTCAATGAACCCTTGCTTTGATTGATGTAGATCTGACCTCCAATGATGTAGATCCATGATTTCCCTCCTTGGATTTGGATTTTTAATGATGGAAAGGTGTTAGAGGAAGGAGACGATCAAGGCCTCCAGATGAGAGAATGGAAAACTAAAACCATTTTCCATATCCCTTACCCCCTATTTTTGGCTTCCGCCAGCCCACTAATGGCCTCCTCAAATCAGCCCATTAGGCTCCCAAAACCTAGATAGCTAATTGATAAACCTTAAAACAGTAATTTCTCCCAAACCACTAAGCCAAGTCATTAATGTCACCACTCTACTGAAAGGCAGTCATCAATTCCTTTTTAATGGCATAGGTCTCACCCTTTGATTCGACCTGAGTCAAAAGTTACGCCATGTACAGTACTGACATGGGCAAAATGGTCAAAACAAAATCAGTAAAAGTTATGGACATGCCTCACGTCCCCATAAGCAATATATTAAAAGATGAGAATGTTCCAACCCTCATAGAATAATATAAAAATATTTAACGATCTTCCGATACATAAAATGCGGGCTGTTTCAAATATCACACTTAAGCGATTCAAGAACCAACAGTTGCCTTGGAGAGAAGGATAACTAAACACAACCCTTGATAAAGGACTTAACAGATGGTAGAAAGGAATACTACGCCAAGCTCCCTGAAAGATCTAAGCTCGTAGGGAGGGTCTAAGCTTGCAGGAAGGGTTTAAGCATATAGGAAGGGGTGTTCCATCCGATCTGCGGAATGGTTTGGTCAAGGATTCATGCATATATAGGAAACCAGCAACAAATTGTAGAAACAATAACCAAGAAATAGCAGATAAACTTGTAAGAAAATGCCGTAAGTATAGATTAACTCTTTATTAATCTTTGATTTAGAATACATTAACAGAATAGAAGAAATCCTCAAATTGATCTAAGTATTTTGGTTTTCTTTAGAGAGAAAGAGTACAAGAATCAAAATAAGAGCCTCCCCCAAAATGTGACCCCTGGGGTCTTATTTATAGAGGATTCGGGCCCCTTCTGTTGTTGGGCCGTTGGGCCAACAGGTACTTTTGTCGCCTTCCTTTCCCCTTGGTTTCAGTTACTTTAGCTCTCAGCCACTTTGCGGTGCATATTATAACTTCCGGAGAGAAGATCCCGGCCAGCTGGGGCTTCTTTGAGAGTGACATGAGCTTTTTGATGTAGTAGCTTTTCGGAAGGTATTTGAGCCTCCGGTTGTATGCTCTTGGTTATAAGCTCCCGGATATAGGCTTCCGATTCTCTTATCAATACTTAGAGAAGCTTATCCTCAAGATGTACGTAGGTAGCTGTCAGTACGGAACCATTGTCAGTATCTGTACTAAATATACTAATATGGATAACCTGTATCCTTTCTATGGTTCCGGTTTGCCATCCGGTGGAGTCTTAGGGTACTGCTTAGTTTTCCAGATGTTCGCTCCACATGACCTGCCTAAAGTCTTATCAATATGACCCTTTGGTGTTTATGCAGTAGATGTGTCGGAAGATGGTTACGGATAATCTTTATGCACCTTTGGCTTGATACTCTTGATTTCTTTACCTCCTAGTGTACCGGTGTGAAGCAGGTTAATATTGACAATCCTTCTGCCTTTTCGGTTGTCCGTTAGTGGATCTCTTGCCTCCTTCTTTGTTAGCTTTTGACTTAGATGATCTTTCGCTATAGAACCCCCTACCGGGTAAGCCTTGCCGGATAGACTGTGTCGGCATTCCGTAGACTTTGAGCTCCTTTCGCCTAAGAAGGTGTCGGTTTGTGTAGCTCTTGGCTTATTCCTTTATGCTTACGTTCATTGGTTGCCCCTTCATCGTTAGCTGGTTTCGGAGTTAATTTTGGTAATAATAGGTGCAACGAGATGTGAATTTCTATAGCTACAACCTTCGCGTTAATTTGTTAAATTGGATTGACACTTGGTGGCCTTATGTTCCAAGTCATAAAGTAAAGCAGATCATTAAGTCGTTTGATCGATATGAATTTCTTGATAGTAGATAACCATGTTTTTAAATCATTGCACGATCCAAGTTCATAGGTCGTCAATCCACCTTAAATCTTAGGTTGTTAGAGCAACCTAAGCTCTTAAATCATTGAGTGATCCAAGCTCTTAGACCGTTGAGTAGCCTAGATGATTGACTAGTTCGGATGGCCTGAATCTCCTCGTGATACACGACCTAAGATTTTAGAACGTCGGGCCAATCCATAAGCTCATGAAGTAGTTGGCTAATCTAATTCCACTTTTAGGTCGCTGATCAACCCATGTTTTAGGTGACGCATGACCTAGGGCTTGGAGCAGTTCAACGATCCATGCGTTCAGATCGACGAACGACTTGGTATCCTTCGACAGATGTGCGATGAGGACCTTAGATCGTTTATACGACCTATGATGTTAGGTCATTTAAATGTCCTAGGAATTAGGTTTTTGAACAACCTAAGGCTTTAGGTCATCGAACGACCTGAGTCTTAAATGGTTGAACGATCTAAGGTTTTGATACTTGAAGCTTGTTTTGAAGTATGTTGCATTTGAACACTTCGGGACTTGAACAATTTACATTTATGTCATGAGAATTGAGCATCTTTATATCATGTTTCCTTCCTTACAACAACAACAAGCGTTTGCATATTTTGGACTTATACATCATCATCGACCGTCCATCTCGATAACGGATTAGATAATAAAGCATATCACAATGAATTTTTAAGACTTAAACCAGATGACGCGTATATACAAGACTTTCTTTTGCTGCAATTTATGACTTGTCGTACTTTACTTGTACACACACGACACTTTAGTTTAAGTTAATAACGGCGCTTGAGACCAACTAATCGACATAAGCCAGATTGTGGATTTCAGGCCTTGCCTTTATATGACTCGTATAACTTCTGCACAACACTTTACTTTTTGGAAATGCACACCTATGATATGTTTATAAACGAGATTGTTTGTGTAGAATTACTATAAGGAAGCAAGCTCGCCTTTAGACTGAAGGGACATTTTCGTAGGCACAAGTTGATGTTTCTACATCTGCATCTAGGGCTACAACGACTACAGCTCCGGGTCCGATACCTGAGCAGCCATTTCCTACTCTATGTCCCCTTAGCGCACAACCGTCAGAAATACACTCGACCACACTTACACAGCAAGCTTATAAACAGTTGTGTAGTCAGTATGGTGTTCGTGAGACAGATGCAATATTGCTGGGGTGAAATGTATTCGTTGATTAGTCACCGAGCGGATATGTAGATGTTATCTGGTAGATGTCGATGGCCAGTGGTGTACCCCCTTTGAGCAGATCCTGAATCGTATGGCTATCGCTTCTTTACAACTTCATTCAAATGATTACATCATTTTGTTAAGACTTTACGCATTTTTATGCAAGAGAAGGGGTGTGAGCCAACATTTCAGGATATCTGCTACCTTTGTTCATTTGAAAGGAGGAAGGACACTCCATCTATCATTCATGCTGAGGGTGTACGTAATCGGAAGCTCGTGCTTGACTTGCCGGAGAGTGCCTCAGGATTCTTGACTCGATTTTTCTTCATTTTCTATCCCGAGACTTTTGCAGGAACCGGACAGAAGAAGGTGAGCATATTTGTAGAGATCCCTTCTCATTTAACTCCCATAAAATTTTGATTACTGAAACTTTCTTTCTTGATTACAGTCGTTCCGGCTCCTGTTAAAGATAATAAAGATTATACCCCCTTCAAGGTTGTTTATGAAGCTTTAAAAGCCGTTGTTGAAATAGATATGGGCAGAAAATACTTAATAAAAGAAGAGTTTCTTTGCAAATATGGATTGCTCCACCATTCAAGGAAATATCTGTGACGTCCCACCCCGAACTAATTGGACATTTCCCCGAAATGCATTGTGCCTATGACCGACTCGCACGGGACGATCGTCATAAGAAAGGGATTTAAAACTATGAACAATGGGGTTGTTTTGAAGGTTGAGAATGGAGGTCCGATGAAGTCAGGTAGTGCTAGCCGAAACATGTAGTATATCTCACATTGCATGGAATAAAATATAATAATAACATAACTTGATATAAAACAAGCGAGACAATGCATAAGCTGAAAACTAAACCATATCCATCAGAGTAGCGGAACCCAAAATACAGCTTATGATCCAAACCATTATTACAACTTCAAAATACTGTCTATAAAAAGGAAATACAAGAGGTACACTACTAATGCCCAAAGCAGTGACCAGCAACAACACTGGGAGAATATGTAAATAGTACGTGGAAGCCTGCTGCTCGTCTCCAGACAGCTACTCGTTCATAACCATCTAACATGCCTCTAGACTGCTCGATTAGGAGCACCCAGAGTAATAAGAAGAGACATAAAACTCTGGGTTAAACAAAAGTCTAATATGAGTGATAGTAGTACAATAAAGCAATAATAGGTATAATAAATCATACCTGACCTGGACCTGCAAGCAAAGAGTTAGCACAACATGATGTACAATACTCTAAGGTAAACACTAAGTGTAAAATTGAAGTGTGTGTGTCATAGTGATATAAAACATCAAACATAGTAATCATCCTCACATCTCGCACTCAGTGCTTAAAGCATACGATATTCATGACTTTGATCACCAGATCCATTGGGGCCATGACTGATCTAACTCCTACAACTATCTCAACGACCACTTTTCCCTTTGGCGCCCTGACGGAGTCCAACTCCATACAACCTCTGACCCCACTGCACTGGTCTATAGTCAATAACCCTAACGAGTTAACTAGTCCACACAGCCTTGGCTTCGATTCGTCTACATGCCATCTCTCTCAATGGTGAACCAAAGTTATAGATACCGACAACTCCTTTGCACCCGTCTCGCAGCAAAGCTGTAGCGACCCGAACTTCCCGACCAGCCTAAACCGAACAAGAAGGCGGACTGCTTTGAGAACAAGACTAAATGGAACCAAAGCAGAAGAACATTCCATTGCTATTACAAAAATTTACATCAGAGTACAAGAATATAACAGAGTATAAATAAATATTACACATTGAAAAATATCAGAGATTTAAATACATTACATAGAAGCGGAAAACTAATACATAACACAACTGAAAGAAATACACGGATATGGAGCATTTCGAATATAGCTCCAGCCGTAATCCACGATCCTGGGAAAAAATATCTATGAAAACAAAAACTACTAGCTTCCCATGTTGAAAATATAGGCACCCAAAGTTTAGGTTAAAACAATAAACTCCAAGTCAGTCATGGGACTAGTGTGAGAACTAAAACAGTTAGTTAACTTTACTTTAAAAATAAAATAAATCAAGGGACCACGCCAACGGGTTTTCTCCCAAGAATACCAGTGCATAAACAGTTTATAAACAATGCAATGCTTTTCGAAAAATGAAGCCATTATAAAACTCAGGTCCCATCACACAATCCAATGTAAGCCGAAGGATAGAGTTTTCCCTTACAATAGACAAACATGCTTGGTACGTTTTAAAAAAAACCATTTGATACTATTATAAGTGCATAGTGTTAAAAACAACTTCAAATATAAAGGTATCAATCATAGACAGTATGGGTACCATATATCATGTCGCCATACTAGTTCTACAATTAAAACTGCACGATGTCGTGTTGGAAATTAGATTTCCATCATGAACCAAAGCAAGGGATCATCCTCACCGAATTCGAGACTCTCTTAACCGAGCCTCGTGATTCAGTCGCAATTGCACTGGAGCGGCAGGGCCGGTCCTCCCTTACTTTTAAGGATTAGTAATTCCTAAACAATACGTTTCCTTGCCCTATAGGTATAAAATCTGGTCAGTATGTCGGCCGTATCAAGAGCCACTAGGGACTCAAATCTGAGGTACCTCGCTTTCCATCATCCACATAAGTAAAAATGTATGGGCTCCATACCATGACACCACTCCTAGCTAGAAAGAAACGCATGTCCTCCCTGCGGTCCTCTCCCGTTTCTGGTTCACACCGGAGTGTGAGGCTCGTGAATTAACGCTATACACAAAGCTATGCTATTTAAAGTCGTGCTTTGATCGTCAACCACAGGGCCCTTCTTTTCAACAAAAGCCTTGATCACATACCACTCAGCATGCCACACTGTCAATCCATACAGTAACACTGATTTCCACCTATATATAACCCTAAGCTCATATGTCTCAAAGAAGGGTGTTAAGAAAAAGAATAAATTCTTCTCCACCAAACAAATATATATTTAGCAGAGATCAATGAATACAGCGCGGAATACAATGTCAAGCATATAATCCATTTGCAAGTCTGTTTTGGGTCTGAATGAAACTGGAGGTACCTTATTCCTCGTCCCCTATGTCCAATACAGGAGAGAGGTCCTCGCATATCACGTCGATCCCCAAGTACGTCTGGACAATCACCACTTATTACCTTGTCTCGGGTGTACAGCCCAATCAAGACATCGTTAATCATCGAAACGATATGAAGATCTCCGGTCTTCAACCACCGTCTTCGTCGTCGACTTATCGTCGTATCAATTATTCAAAATGGGATAAACCCGGTCTTTCCGAATAACTCGTGTATCATATAATCAAGTGCTATAAAAACACAACATACGCCTCATTTCAATTCAGAATATTCTTTTATTCAAATATTCTTTTAACAATTTAAACCAAATTAAGGTTTTCCAGATTAGTCGGGATTAGCGAACATTATTGAAGTAATCATTTATTTAATTTCCCAATTCCAACCTATTCATCCCATGGAGCAAAACTGGTAGCACTCCATATCTAACACCTACAGTGTCATCGATAAAATTAATTACCATTTCACGTTCAAATCTAATTAAAGATTTAACTATCATTGGAGTAAAACTGATGATACTCCATTTTCGATCATTTCCCAAATTTGATAATTTAAATTATCACATTTACATTTCAATCTAATTAAAGATTCACTAAAACTCCATTCAATTTTAATCTTCCAACATTCATTATTTAAGGATTATTTGACTTAGGAAACACAAACATGCCACATCAACAATATACATCATACCACTGATTTTTGCTAATATATGACCTCTAAGCTCATATGTCTCAAAGAAGGGTGTTAAGAAAGAGAATAAATTCTCCGCCACCAAACAGATATATATTTAGCAGAGATCAACAATGCAGTTCAAAATACAATGTTAGACATGTAATCCAGTCTTTAACTAGGTTAATGAACCAATCTCATTTAAAACACAGTTCACGATAAACTCAAAATAATATTCCATTAACTATGTAATCTTCACGGAAAATAGATCAATATATAATCGATATCAATTTTCGTATCCGAATAATAATATAATTGGAATAACGACAAAGCCTTTTTAAATTCCATATATATATATTAACAGTCTTCCTCCACAGAAGCTCACTTCGATTAATATCAAATCGAATTTCATTCAATTCCAATTTATTTTATTAAATTGGAAAACTTTACATTGGAAAGTTTTCGTTAAATCTTAATAAAAGATTTATATATTTCAAATCACATTTCACTATTAATTAGGGCTAAAGAACGAATGTCATTAAAAACACAGTTCGCAATAAACCCAATTCACATGCATTTTATTCCAATTACCAAGTATAATTGGAAACTCTAAAATTTTTAATTAAAAGATTTATTCGTTTCATACGGGGTTTAAGAACAGTGTTACTGAAGACACCACTCATGACAAACCCAAATCCAATTTGATATATCATATATGGCTCTAAATAGAAATTATATCGGCTTATATTCAATATCAAATTCTGAAACCGACAGGTATCGTATTGGGAATAATGATATCTATATCTTCCAAATTCCTTAATAATGTCCGTATAATCACAAAATCCAACATTGAAATACCCCGAAGATCATTTCCCTTTAAATCCATTCCAATCCATACGTTGAAAATTCTGGTTATCTTAAAACCATTTACAAATCCAATTTATTTATATAGAAACATTGGATTATTATTCTAGTTAATAATCAGTTCATTTTTGTACTTTAAAAATGTGGATTTTTCATCCCCATTTCTTCCAAATCATTTATTATGATTTTACACAAATTATTAATAATTTTATCAAGGCCCGTACAGTCGGTTTCTAATAACGGCCACCGAACTACATCCATGGCGAAGTTTTCCAAATTTGATTTGGACATAATTCGAAATACAACCATTCAAATTTTAATCTCTAATATTCATTGGAAATCTCTTTTCGATATAAACCCAACGGTTCCAATTTTAGGAGAATCCGACGGTCAGAACTCCAGTAATGCCTATTCAAAGTCAATGGTCGAAATTCGCGAACGGTCGTGGCGCAGAATGTTCTATTCAAACCATTTATATATATAATATATATTTCATTCCAAATGTATTTTATAAATTCGTTTTAAAAACGATTCCCACTTTCTTTTCAATTTTAAATCAAAATTGAATACATCTTATCATTACAATGTTTCAATGATAATATTTTCAAAATATCTAATTTTGAAATCATTTCCTTTTCGATATTCATTATAAAAATGAATAAAACTGATATAAATATCGTTCATGTTAAAATGGCGCATAACTAACCAACACGACTTACATACTTCAATATTTTCGTGTCCATCCAAAATCGGACATCAAATTCACAATTTAATCCTTTACTGAATATTATTTTAAAATATTTGTTATTTTAAAGTATTCGTTATTTTAAAGTAATCATTATTTTAAAATATTCGTTATTCCTAAATTGGAATCAGACCCAACCAATTATGGATTTCATACAACACATGTATACAACAACAATGATAACCAATCATTCAGAGTGCATTACACAACTGTATAAACATTAAATACAAATAATTAACGCTTACCATAGTCTGTCAACCAATCGACTTACATACTACTAAACAATTGGGATTAATGTATGTCAAATATCATCCCAATTGTGGGGTTTCAATCAACAAACACATTTTATTTGTGCAGTTGGGCGATGTGTAAAATTTATCTCCCTAATCAATGTCAGTTAAATGGGTGTATATAAACAAATCGTCCAATTTGTAACTGAATATTTATTTTCAATTCAGGAGAATTTCATGTTGCTCATATATATGTTAAAAATATAATTTTTAACGATAAAATATTTATTTCAACACTTGACTATTTTATATAGTGAATACATTCAATAAAAATGATATTTTTATTGTTCAAACATTTTATTCAACACATGAATATTTTACATAGTTCAATTCAGATAATTTCGGCATTATAATGGTGCGATATTAGAAACGGAATAATGTCTAGCATTATCCCTCTCCTGATACTGGCTCGCGCCGTACACGATAATTATTCCATCGCAATCAATCAACAACAATCAATATACCACAATCATTCAAATTTTCCACAATACAATCCAAACAAACATCCATGGTTTGTACAATAAAATAGTGTCAGGAGCTACTAAGCCCCATCTGCGACCTATAATATTATAACTGTAAAATAATTTGAGTGAGAAGGAGTTCTCACATTCGTTTCCACTCTGCCATTCTTTTATTTTTGAATTTCAATTTTTACACTAAATTATACAACCATTTAATTTAGCTCAAATTCCAGTTTGCTCTGTTTCCGTTGTGGTTAGTTCCATCGCGTAATGTTCGTCGCAACGCAACTGGCATCATCATATTTGGACCTCGTATGCAAAAGTTACACAATTTCAAACATTGGATAATTTAAACGAGTCATCAATTAACAAACTAATTATATAATTAATTTTAATAACGCTTTTAAAACGTTACCTTCTGTTTATCCTTCTTCTTTGTTTACACTGGGTTGTTCAAACCCATCACGGCCAAAATAAAACCCCGTGCCGCAGAAGATCTGAGCCGCCGGAAGTTGATCTGGGGATGTCACGCAGAGCGCCTTGGCGGCGCCACCTTCCACCGTGAAAAACAGTGCCGTCCGATCATCCTAGGGCGTCTGAAAATGGCATCGACGCTGGCGGCATTGGATAGAAAATTCGATCGACTCAAGCGATGTTAAATCATCAAAGCTGTATGATTTTGTAGATATAGGTTTTTACATTGATTCTTGCTTAAGAAGATCTAAATTTTACTGTGAGGATCGCGAGAGAATTTGAGGGAAAGGATTGAACATTCTCCATCGTTCAGGAAGAAAGAGGTGGCGGGTTTTCTTTTGGAAATGAATTAGGTTAAAAAAATCTGATTGGCCTACGAGAATTTATAATAAATATTTTATTATATTTAATTCTTTTAATTCGAAAAATACTTGTTCGTTGATACTAACACTAAATCGAACCCAATGACTTCGCCCCTAGCTAAATACCCCCGTTCCGGACACAATGGTATATTTTTCATAAGCCAATTCGACTGTTTCGATCATTTTTATCAAAATTAAAATTCAAATCAATCTATTGAATTTGAACGCACATGTTAATTTATTGGGGCCACATACTGACTCGAAAATTTACAGAAAAATAAATTGAGTTATGTTTTGACGATACGGTCCTAACAAAACTAATTTCAACAAATTTGGAGACCGTTTGAAAAATGATCATTTTCTGGTCGATCCAATTCAAACTAAAACTGTCAAAACACATTTAAATTTCCTGTGCTCACATATTAATCCCAAAAATTATGAAATATTAACCTAACAATAATTTGACATTCCGGATCCAACAAAAGTGGTTTCATCGAAAACGGAGGTCGTTTGCAAGATGGCTATTTTTAAGGGTTATATATTATATTAAAATATAAATTCCTTGACGACTATTTCAAATTTTTAATTAGACATAACTTACTACTTATAAAGTGAAATCTCAGTTTCTCACATTCGTTAGAAAGATATAATTAAAAAGATTCAAATATTTCTTGTTTTACTAAAATCTGATTTATTATGAATTCTATATATTCAATTGAAATTAGAAATCAAATTTTCAAACTACCGCGCCATTTCAGGCTCGTTTTATAATTAAAATAAATTTATACGTTCTAACGTTGTTCAAAATAAATTTATAGTCATTATTATTTAAAATAAATCATTTTGAATAATCAAAATCAATTGAAATAGCTAAAATAAAAATTTAAAATTAGTTCTAAAATTCTGGGTTGTTATAATCTCCCACACTTAAAATCTTTTCATCCTCGAAAAGGAACGGAGCTGGAAGTTGTTTAACTAACCAACTTAACTTCCATTCTGGCTTACATTCTTTGGCTTTTCAGTTGCTAAGAATTTTCTAATTCCTCAAAAATTTGGCTAAAACCGTAAATTTTTGAAAAATCTCTCCATAAGCTCCTTTGTACGGGTTGATATTTAATATCGCAACTTGCCTCAAAGGGCCCTCATCAATCCAAAAGAAAAAGAAAAAGCCAATCGACTCATAAAATCACCAAACCCAATTAATATAGTAAACATGTACCTATTTGTCGGGCATACAATTTTATTCCTCTTCTTACCTTCCATGCTATAACCTGTTCACACATATATGTATATGTATGCAATTTCCAATCAATTTTCAATTCCTTCAATATTTGATTCAATTTGGCTAAATTTACCTTACATTCTCTTATTGATTTTACTATTCCCATATTTTTATTAGTTGAACTAATAATTGCACACTGCAATCAGCAATCAATTAGTTGATTAAATTTTCAAATGCATAACTTTAATATATTCAAAAATCATCTTTTTGGTGCCAAATCACAAAACTAATCCTATCTAAATTTTGGTTCTCACACCAGTCATTTGGAAATATATAGATATCCCACATTTGAAACTCTAACATAGACACTGATGATGAGGCCTCATCATCAGAATCATCTACGGGCGACTAGAGTGTGATTCTATATCTATCTAGTATCTGAGGCTTCGAATTTACATCTCGTCAGGCATATACTCAAAATTTTCCTATACTAGATTTTCCAAATCAAATTTAAAATAAAATATTCAAATACGAATAATTGATATAAAATTTTAAAACTAAATTTGATTTTAATAATAACACTCTTTACACTGGTTCTAAGATACTACTGATCCTATCTCTAACGAGTCATTCTTGTTGGATATTAGTAATCCAATCTCTGATGAAATCTTTCGTTTGGTTCTAATGTTTCTTGTTCTTGAGCTCTGTAAACCAGAGCTCTGATACCAAAAATGTAGTGACCCGAATTTCCCAGCCGGCCTAAACCGAACAAGAAGATAGACTGCTTTGAGAACAAGACTAGTCGGAACCCAAACAGAAGAAAATTACATTGCTATTACAACAATTTACATAAGAGGAAAAGAATATAACAGAGTATAAATAAATATTACACATAGAAAAATATCAGAGATTAAAATACATTACATAGCAGCGGAAAAATAATACATAACACAACTGAAAGAAATACACGGATACAGTGCTTTCCGAATATGGCTCCAGCTGTAATCTAGGATCCTGGGGAAAAAATATGTGCGAAAACCAAAACTACTAGCTGCCCATGGGGAAAATAAGGGCACCCAGAGTTTAGGTTAAAACAATAAACTCGGAGTCATTCATGGGACTGGTGTGAGAATCAAAACAATTAGTTAACTTTACTTTAAAAATAAAGTAAATCAAGGGACCATGCCTTATAATACGGAACGGGTTTTCTTCCCAGAATACCAGTGCATAAACAATTTATAAACAATGCAATGCTTTTAGAAAAATGAAGCTATTATAAGATTTAGGTCCCATCACAATGCAACGCAAGCCAGAGGATAGAGTTTTCCCTTATAATAGCCAAACATGCTTGGTACGTTTTTAAACAAATCATTTGATACTATTATAAGTGCATAGTGTTAAAAACAACTTCAAATATAAATGTATCAATCATAGGCGGCATGGGTACCATATGCCATGTCGCCATACTAGTTCTACAATTAAAACCACACGATGTCGTATTGGAAATTGGATTTCCATCATGAACCAATGCAAGGGATCATCCTTACCGAATTCGAGACTCTCTATCCTGTGCCTCAGTATTCAGTGCAACTGCACCTGGAGCGGCAAGATCGGTCCTCCCTTACTTTTAAGGATTAGTAATTCCTTAACAATACGTTTCCCTGCCCTACGGGGCATAAAATCTAGTCAGTACGTCAATCGTATCAAAAGCCACTAGGGATCTAATCCGAGGTACCTCGCTTTACATCATCCACATAAGTAAAATAGTCTAGGCTCCATACCGTGACATCACTCCAAGATAGAAAGAAACGCATGTTCTCCCTGCGGTCCTCTCCAGTTTCTGGTTTGCACCAGGATTTGAGGCTCGCAAATTAACGCTATACACAAAGATATGCTATTTAAAGCCATGCATTGATCATCAAACACAAGGCACTTCTTTTCAACAAAAGCCTTGATCACATGCCATTCAGCAAGCCACACTATCAATCCATACTGTGCCACCGATTTCCACCTATACATAACCTCTAAGCTCATACGTCTCAAAGAAGGGTGTTAAGCAAGAGAATGAATTTACCACCGCAAAACAGATATATATTTAGCAGAGATCAATGAATACATCGTTGAATACAATTTCAGGCATACAATCCATTTGCAAGTACGTTTCAGCTCTGAGCGGAATCGGAGGCACCTTATTCCTTGTCCCATTTGTCCAATACAGGAGAGAGGTCCTCGCATATCACGTCGATCTCCAAGTACATTTGGACGATCACCCCTTATTACCCTGTCTCGGGTTGTAATACCCCACCTCCGCTAGGGTCACTCACAAAGGGAATGCACTAGTTTTGGTGGAGTATTATCTAGGTAAACATACACAGAGATATCACAAGGCAGAACATAAATAAAGCAGCGGTAGAAATTAAAAACCAAATTTTTATTACTTTCAAGAAAAGAGTCAAAACCCCATATATCCAAGGTACAAATTATTCCATTACATCAAGTTCCAAATAAAGAAGCATAAACTTAAGATAACAAAAGTAAATTATTCCCCATAAATAGCAGAAGCAGCCATAGCATAGCTCAAGACCAAACCGTACATGAGCTGTCAGAAAGCAAGCTAAATCCAAGCTAAGAGCTAGTGTTTCCCCCCTGAGAACCTGGGGGGATAAAAGAAAAAGGGTCATTCATAAGACTGGTAAGCACAAGTGACTTTCAGTATAAAAACTAGTAAAGGTAACATGACATGCGAAAATTGGAATTAAACATAAGGATGAAAACAAGATTGATATGATAAACAAGATAAGTCAAGTTTAGCATCGCATATTCAAGATTCGCTGCACCAACTGTACTAGTATTCTAACCCATGTCAAGTATTAATCATGAAATGATCCCTTGGCCCAGTATCATGAAGTGACCCATTACGGGATCCTACGGTACGATCTACTAATCGATCGGCTCCCTAAAAGTTCTAGCTCGTCATGTATCTGTGTCATACGGCCTTATCCTGAAATGTAGTCACCTGTGCTAGGTCCACCATAGGGTGTATCAAGCCCTATGGTGCCAACCACCGACACGAATCAAGCACGCACAGTGTAAACCTACGGGTGCCCAATGCCTGCTTTTTCAACTCCGGACTATGTGCACGACCATAGTCCGCCTGAAACTACAATGGTGCACCTACTCAGCCGTCGTTCTGGTCGCTTACAATCAGCCCAGTAATCGTGCCCCACCCTGCCTAGTCCCAGGGTATCGTGATAATTCTAAGTGGGTTACTGTTGAAAAGGACCGCGTAACTAGGGTTTCTAATGGGTTAAGTGTTGTCATTCAAATTCGTGACTTAACCCTATCCAGATCATGTATCAAGTTGGTTAAGTGTGTTCGAGCGGTTCCTGACTTAACCCTATCAAATCATCGTGTCAAGTTGGTTAGTATATTCAAGTGGTTCAAGTTATAATAATGTTCATGTTCAAAGCCAATTCATGTTTTACCTAATCTACCCAAATCGTATTCCCATCGCACATAACTCGAATCGATACAAATAAATCTAATTAGGGAATAAAATAAGAAGGGACGGGTATAAGGTGGCAAAAGTGATTACTTGCATAGCATGGTATGACTTGAGATAAATGATTATAACATTACTGGCATATGGAATATTGGCCTCAAACATAAAGATTCCAAATCTAGCAAAATAAGGTACTAGTCAAGATAACAGTTGACATAAGGTGATAGTATAGTCATGGTAACGGTTGACATAAGATGATAGTCATAAACTTGTGAGTAATAGCAGATTCAACATTGTAGGCATGATAATATTTGGGGTTTTTCTTTTTGATTTACAACATGAATATGCCCCAAATCAATGTCATAGTAATATACCCAAAAGTCAAGATCCAAGATGAACAAGAATGGATGTAAAACAGTCATCATACACAGGTCCAATTTCAATTTACAACATATTCATATTGCATTTACAGTTTAAATCTAAAAGTAACTAGGGCTTACAGATCATGGTTCGAGAGCTAGAAAAAGAAAGTGGTTGTTGAATCTTTATATGCTTAGTCAAGTCCTAACAGAAATCCCCAAATCAGCAATTCTCTTAACGTAGTTTCGACGCAGAAGAAGTAGTCCCTTTCTCTAACTTTTCAACCAGAATTAGAGCAGCATAAGGTCAGAGAGAATTTTGTGTAGAAAGACTAGCGTTAGGGGCTGTTTATACAGGTTCAGGTCAACGAATGTAGACAGAAACGAGGCCAGAAACATCAAAGTGAATCCAACTTCAAAAGTGGGCTCGGCCACCAGGTCGACCCCCTGGTCGACACCCAGGTCGACACTATGGTCGACCAGGTCCTGGGTAGGTCGACTCTATGGTCGACCCCCAGGTCGACCTGGTCCTGGGTGGGAAATTTCCCGCCCTGTCTGTTCTGTGATTTGAATTTGAAATTCGAATTCGAATTCTGAGCTGTTTTGAATTTGAAATTTTCTGAAAACTTCGAAGGGTCATAACTTGGTCATACGGACTTCAATTTTCGAAAACTCGGACTCGTTTCCAAGCAGAATTTCGAGACGAATGCAATGGCGTAACTGTTTCCCTTGGTTCTCATTTTTAAAATTAATTCTTCCTTGATTTATAGTTATAACATGTTATCAAAATACGGGTTGTTACGTTCTCCCCTCCCCCCCCTTAAAGGATTTCGTCCCCGAAATCTCTTAGTTAGGGAGGATGTGTCCTACCATCCATCATCCATCTACTCAAAGCATCATCCACAAGCAACCATTGTCCTTAAAAGGTTTCTAGTGCTGTATGAACATATGCACAAAGTGTGTGTATATGTACTTATCTAATGCAGAAGATCGGGCGGTTACTGATTCAGTAAACCTCCTTAATGCAAAATATGTTAGTGTAATGAATCCAACATGTATGCAGATTCCTAACATAATTTATAATCTCTACATGAGTGCACATAACATTCATTCATATGCAACATCCAAGTGAAAGCATAACAAGTTCCATCCATGTACAAGTATAAGCACTCATGCATATGCAACATGCTAATGTGACTGAGCCGATCTAGTGCCTAATGTGTGTCATGCATCCACTGGCAACCACTTGAAATCATTTGCAAACATCAACCGTAACATGTTTCAATCACATGTTTACATCCATATGGTTCTTCCTAAGGTTCCCAAGATAAGATCAAGAAGATAACAAGACAAACATAGGTAGTAGAAGCATGATACGAAAAGGTTTTCAAGTTTATAGGAAAAAGAAATTGAGAATGTACCCTCAAAAAGAAATGGGTAAAGCGCGCGTATCTTCTCTTCGGTTTCCCAAGTTGCGTCTTCTTGGGCTTCACTCCACTGCACTTTAACTAGCTTGACTTCTCGATTCCTTAGCTTCTTAATCTCCGTTCCTAAGATACGAATCGGAACTCGCCTCAATGTTGCTTCTTTTTCCACTTCTATGTCTTGAAGGATGCTTGGCTCAACCACTTTGGCTGACTCATGCAAGCACTTCCGGAGATGCGAGACGTGAAAGACATTGTGTACTCCAGTCAGCTTCTCGGGTAAGTCTACCTTAAAGGCCATCCGTCCAATCCTCTCAGTGATAGGGAACGGTCCAACGAACCTTGGTGCTAGCTTTCCAACTGCTCCAAAACGAACTACATTGCGTAACAGAGAAACTTTTATAAAGACATATCTCCGACTTCGAACTCTAGGTCTGTCCTTCCCTTGTCCGCATAAGATTTCTGTCTATCTTGGGTCGTTTTCATCCGTCTTCATATCAACTAAACCTTCTTAGAAGTGTCCTTTATCATGTAGGGCCCAAGTATAAGCTTGTCTGTTGTCTCCCACCAACAAGTTGGCGACTTGCACGGTCTTCCATACAGGGCTTCGAATGGTGCCATTCTGATGCTAGCTTGGTAACTGTTATTATATGCAAACTCCACGAGAGGAAGATGGTCTTCCCAAGTACCACCAAAGTCAAGAATGCATAGTCTTAAAAGATCCTCTAGTACCCTATTTACCCTTTCGGTTTGTCCATCCGTCTGCGGGTGATAAGCCGTGCTTAAACTCAATCGTGTACCGATGGCTTCTTGCAGACTATTCCAAAACTGGCTAGTGAAAATCGGGTCACTATCACTAACTATACTAGAAGGAACCCCATGCAACCGTAATATCTCTCGAAGGTAAATAGACGCTAGCCATGATGCGGTCCTCTTATTTTCACTGGAATGAAGTGAGCACTTTTCGTGAGTCTATCAACTATGACCCATATGCTAGTATTTCCCTTCCTTGACCTGGGCAGTCCATCCACGAAATCCATCAAGAAACTCTCTCATTTCCATTGCGGAACCTCCAAATGATGTAATAGCCCACCGGGCTTCTTCGACTCGGCCTTTACTTGTTGGCACACCGTGCACTTCGAAACGAACTCTGCCACGTCCTTTTTCATTCTAGCCCAAAAGAAAATGCGTTTCATATCTCTGTACATCTTATCTCCTCCCGGATGTATGGTCATCTTCGAGTGATGCGCCTCTTAGAGGACTTTCCTTACTAGGTCTCCCACTTGTGGTACACATAGCCTTCCATCATGCCTTATCCATCCCTTGTTATCTATGGCATACCTACCGAGGTGACTTGACGTCTCACCACTAATCAGCTTGTCCATGATTTCAACTATCTGTGGGTCTTCCTTCTGTGAAGTCCATACTTGATATAGAAGTGTAGGTCTTAACTCAAGAGATGCTAACGTAGCAGTCAATGACTCAACAGAATGTGTAAAATCAAAGGTTGCTATAAACTCAAGGCTTTTCCTTTCAACAAACAAGGGGCTCAAAGTCAACCTTTTTCTACTTAGCGCGTCCGCCACCACGTTACCCTTGCCAGAGGTATAAGATATATCGAAGTCATATGACGCCAAGAATTCCATCCACCTCTGTTGTCTCAGATTCAAATCTTTCTATGAGAAGAGGTACTTAAGTGATTTGTGATCGGTATACAGCTCGAACCTCTCCCCTAGAAGATAATGGCGCCAAGCTTTAAGTGAAAAAACAATCGCAGCCAACTCCAAGTCATGCGTGGGATAGTTTTTCTCATGAACTTTAAGTTGTCTGCCCCCGTAGCATATTACTCTTCCTTCTTGCATTAGGACATCGCCTAATCCCATGCCGCATGCATCTGTGTACACCGTAAACACCTTGCCTCTGTCAGGTAATGCCAAAACTGGAGCTACGGTGAGGGCTCTCTTGAGTCTCCGAAAAGCAATGTCACAATCTATGTCCCATGAAAAAGCTAGGTTCTTCTTCGTTAACTTAGTAAGAGGGGCTGAAATCTTAGCAAATCCTTAATGAACTTCCTGTAGTAGCCCGCCAAACCGAGAAAGCTCCTCACCTCCGTTGCATTCTTAGGAATTTTCCAGTCCTGTACTACCTTTGCGGGGTCCACGGTTATGCCTTGCTTAGACACTACATGTCCAAGGAACCGAACTTCCTTCCTCCAAAAATGGCATTTGGAGAACTTATCCTTTAACTGGTGTGCTATAAGTGTTTCCATGACTTCCTTGAGATGTCTAGCATGCTCTTCTTCATCTTTTGAGAAGATCAAAATATCATACATGAAAACTACCACAAACTTGTTAAGGAACTCCCGAAACACCCTACTCATCAAATCTACAAAGTACGCGGGTGCATTCGTTAACCCAAACGGCATGATGAGCCATTCGAAGAACCCATCTGGAGTCCTAAACGCAGTTTTGTCAATGCTATCCTCAGCCACTCTAAGCTGATGGAATCCTGTGGCTAGATCGAGTTGAGAGAAAACAGATGCTCCCACAAGCTAGTCAAACAAATCGTCGATTCTTGGTAGTGGGTGCCTATTTTTCTTAGTTCGCTTGTTTAACTCACGATAATCTACGCACAGACGAAGCGATCCATCTGCCTTAGTAGCGAATACCACTAGAGCACCCCATTCATAAATGCTTCGTCTTATGAAATTTTTCTCAAGCAACTCGTTAACTTGTTTACTGAGCTCTCTTCTTTCTCGCGGGGCCATGTGCCTAATGGGCAATGAAACTGGCTTAGCATTATCAACAAGATAAATTCAGAAGTCTATCTCGTGTTTAGGAGGTAACCCCGTCACCTCATCAAAGACATCTGGATATTCTCAGACCACTCTTACAGATTGCAAATTATCGACGGACGAGTCAAGAGATTCAAGATAACACAACATGACCGGACCCTTAGGGTTACAAGAAATTTCAAGGGTATTACCAAGGCGAGTCATGAGCCTCACTACCCTTTGTTCACAATCAAGAATGGCTCCATAATGGGACAGCCAATCCATACCTAGGATCAAACCGTATCCCATAAATCCAAGAACATAAGCATTACACGTGAATTCTAGCTTAAGATAGAGATCCTCAAATCCATACACATCAAATATAAATGGGCGGAGCACCCAATTGGATTTGAAACCATAATGGGATCCTCAACTAGACTAGTACTTAGGTGCATATTTTCAACAATATAAGAAGAAATAAAAGTATGCGATGCGCCAGAGTCAAATAAGGTTCGAACAGGAAAGTCAGAAATGTAAACAAGGCTTTCTACGGAAATATTACTACCTCGGTCAAGAGCTGGAGTGGTGTTGAGAGCATGCAACTGCCCTCCAGAAGCTCCTTCTCGCTGGGTCTGCCCTTGCCCCTGCCCTTGCTTCTTAGGGCAATCCTTGCTGATGTGTCCAGTATTTCCACAATGAAAGCATTCACCCAACTTCCTCTTCTTCTTTCTATAGTCTTTAGCTAGATTTCCTGTAATACCACAAAAGTTGCACTTCCTCGTCTCACGTGGTTTGTTGTTGCTCTTGTTATTCTGGTTATTCTTGTTGCCCCCTTCTTGAAGTCAGCTTTCTTATTCTGAGTCTCATTAGGCTTAACCTCCTTCTTGCTATTCTTGTCTTCCTCTGGAAGTAGAGCCATATCCACCAAGCTTTCAAAGGTCGCCCCATGGGTATATGAGTTATGGCCATACTGTGTAGTGGCTCGTTCAATCCTCGAGCAAAGCGTACAGCCTTTTTCTGGGCCGTGTTGACCAAATCCAAACTGAACTGAGCAAGCTGATTAAACTTATTCACGTACTCCCTAACAGACATGTCCCCTTGCTTGAGTGCTAAGAACCTCTCCATCTGAAGGTTCTCTTCTGCTGACGATAAGAATTTAAGCCCAAACCTCTCTCTAAAGTCTGCCCAAATCTCAACTGGCCTGGTAGCGTTGGTGACTTCCCACCAAAATGCAGCTTCCTCTTTCAACAACCATGCTGCCAACTGAACTTTCTTATGGTCCTCCACATCAAAGATAATGAACAAGTCTTCAGTCTCCTTCAGCCAGTTTCATGCCTCAACAAAGGTTTCAGTTCCAACGAAGTTCTTGTCGCCCATTGCTTTAAAGTCTTTGCATATTTTGGCAAAGGCGGTACCAGGAGGAGGAGGAACCGCATCCACTAGGGGAGGAGGATGAGGGATGTCTACCGGGCCCGCGCCGTTAGCCCTAGCTTCTAAGTACCTTTGGAACCATCCAGGTACGGGTATTCCCTCAGGAAGGTTAAGATCAAACATGCTGAAAAACGAAAAGAAAAAGATTCAAATGAGGAAACAAAGGAAAGTGCTAATGGCTTTTGGGGAATAGCCTTTTTAAACATAAAACTTTTCTTGAAAAATGCTTCTTTATGAATGGTTTTGAAAATAGTTTCAGAAGGTTTTTAAAACTTTTGCCCAGCCTGGTAACCTTCTGCTCTGATACCAAATGTAATACCCCACTCCGCTAGGGTCACTCACAAAGGGAATGCACTAGTTTTGGTGGAGTATTATCTAGGTAAACATACACAGAGATATCACAAGGCAGAACATAAATAAAGCAGCGGTAGAAATTAAAAACCAAATTTTTATTACTTTCAAGAAAAGAGTCAAAACCCCATATATCCAAGGTACAAATTATTCCATTACATCAAGTTCCAAATAAAGAAGCATAAACTTAAGATAACAAAAGTAAATTATTCCCCATAAATAGCAGAAGCAGCCATAGCATAACTCAAGACCAAACCGTACATGAGCTGTCAGAAAGCAAGCTAAATCCAAGCTAAGAGCTAGTGTGTCCTCCCTGAGAACCTGGGGGGGGGGGGGCGAAAGAAAAAGAGGCGAAAGAAAAAGGGTCAGTCATAAGACTGGTAAGCCCTAGTGACTTTCAGTATAAAAACTAGTAAAGGTAACATGACATGCGAAAATTGGAATTAAACATAAGGATGACAACAGGACTGATATGATAAACAAGATAAGTCAAGTCTAGCGTCGCATATTCAAGATTCGCTGCACCAACTGTACTAGTATTCTAACCCATGTCAAGTATTAATCATGAAGTGATCCCTTGGCCCAGTATCATGAAGTGACCCATTACAGGATCCTACGGTACGATCTACTAATCGATCGTCTCCCTACAAGTTCTAGCTCGTCATGTGTCTGTGTCATACGGCCCTATCCTGAAATGTAGTCACCTGTGCTAGGTCCACCATAGGGTGTATCAAGCCCTATGGTGCCAACCACCGTTACGAATCAAGCATGCACAGTGTAAACCTACGGGTGCCCAATGCTTGCTTTTTCAACTCTGGACTACGTGCACGACCATAGTTCGCCTGAACCTACAATGGCGCACCTACTCAGCCGTCGTTCTGGTCACTTACAATCAGCCCAGTAATCGTGCCCCACCCTGCCTAGTCCCAGGGTATCGTGATACATCTAAGTGGGTTACTGCTGAAAAGGACCGCGTAACTAGGGTTTCTAATGGGTTAAGTGTTGTCATTCAAATTCGTGACTTAACCCTATCGAGATCATGTATCAAGTTGGTTAACTGTGTTCGAGCCGTTCATGACTTACCCCTATCAAATCATCATGTCAAGTTGGTTAAGTATATTCAAGTGGTTCAAGTTATAATAACGTTCATGTTAAAAGACAATTCATGTTTTACCTAATCTACCCAAATCGTATTCCAATCGCACATAAACTCGAATCGATACAAATAAATCTAATTAGGGAATAACATTAGAAGGGACGGGTATAAGGTGGAAAAAGTGATTACTAGCATAGCATGGTATGACTTGAGATAAATGATTATAACATTACTGGCATATGGAATATTTGCCTCAAACATAAAGATTCCAAATCTAGCAAAATAAGGTACTAGTCAAGATAACAGTTGACATAAGGTGATAGTATAGTCATGGTAACAGTTGACATAAGATGATAGTCATAAACTTGTGACTAATAGCAGATTCAACATTGTAGGCATGATAATATGAGGGGTTTATCTTTTTGATTTACAAAATGAATAGGCCCCAAATCAATGTCATAGTAATATACCCAAAAGTCAAGATCCAAGATGAACAAGAATGGATATAAAACAGTCATCATACACTGGTCCAATTTCAATTTACAACATATTTATATTGCATTTACTGTTTAAATCTAAAAGTAACTGGGGCTTATAGATCGTGGTTCGAGAATTAGAAAACGAAAGTCGTTGAATCTTTATATGCTTTGTCAAGTCCTAACAGAAATCCCCAAATCAGCAATTCTCTTAACGTAGTTTCGACGCAGACGAAGTAGTCCCTTTCTCTAACTTTTCAACCAGAATTAGAGCAGCATAAGGTCAGAGAGAATTTTGTGTAGAGAGACTAGCGTTAGGGGCTGTTTATATAGGGTCAGGTCAATGAATGTAGACAGAAACGAGGCTAGAAACATCAAAGTGAATCCAGCTTCAAAAGTGGGCTCGGCCACCTTGTCGACACCCAGGTCGACACTATGGTCGACCTGGTCCTGGGGAGGTCGACTCTATGGTTGACCCCCAGGTCGACCTGGTCCTGGGCGGGAAATTTCCCGCCCAGTCTGTTCTGTAGTTTGAATTTAAATTCGAATTCGAATTCTGAGCTGTTTTGAACTTGAAATTTTCTGAAAACTTCGAAGGGTCATAACTTGGTCATACGGACTCCGATTTTCGAAAACTCGGACTCGTTTCCAAGCAGAATTTCGAGAAGAACGCAATGGCATAACCTGTTTCTCTTGATTCTCATTTTAAAAATTAATTCTGCCTTGATTTATAGTTATAACATGTTATCAAAATAAAGGTTGTTACACGGGTGTACAGCCCAATCAAGGCATCAGTAATCATCCAAACGATGTAAAGATCTCCAGTCTTCCACCATCATCTTCGTCGTTGACTTATCGTCGTATCAGTTATTCAGAATGGGATAAACTCGGTCTTTCCGAATAACTAGCATATCGTATAAACAAGTGCTATAAAAACACAACATGCGCCTTATTCCAATCCAGAATTTTCTTTTATTCGAATATTTTTTTCACAATTTAAACCAAATTAAGATTTTCCAAACTAGTCGGGATTAGCGAACCTTACCAAAGTAAACGTTTATTTTACTTCCCAATCCCAACCTATTCATCCCATGGAGCAAAACTGGTAGCACTCCTATCTAACACCCACGGCGTTATCGATAAAATTAATTACTATTTCACGTTCAAATCTAATTAAAGATTTGACTATCGTCTAGCGTAAAACTAGTTATACTCCATTCTCAATCAATTCCCAATTTTGATAATTTAAATTATCAAATTCACATTTCAATCTAATTAAAGATTCATTAAAAATCCACTCGGTTTTAATATTCCAACAATCATTATTTAATGATTATTTAACTTTGGAGACACAAACATGCCACATCGACAATCTACACCGTACCACTGATTTCTACCAATATATAACCTATAAGCTCATACTTCTCAAAGAAGGGTGTTAAGGAAGAGAATAAATTCTCCGTCACCAAATAGATATATATTTAGCAGAGATCAACAATACAGTTCAAAATATAATGTTAGACATGTAATCTTGTCTTTAACTGGGTTAAAGAACCAATGTCATTTAAAACACAGTTCAAGATAAACCCAAAATCATATTCCAATAACTATGGAATTTACACAGAAAACAGATCAATATATAATTGATATCAATTTTTGTATCCGACTAATAATATTAACGGAATAACGACAAAGCCCTTTTAAATTCCATATATATTAACAGTCTCTGTCCACAGAAGATCACTTCGATTATTACCAAACAAAATTCCATTCAATTCCAATTAATTTTATTAAATTGGAAAACTTTACTTTTGAAAATTTTCATTAAATCTTAATAAAAGATTTATATATTCCAAATCACATTTCACTATTAATTTGGTTAAAGAACGAACGTCGTTAAAAACACAGTTCACAATAAACCCAATTCACATACCATTTATTCTAATTACCAAGTATAATTGGAAACTCTAAAAATCTTAATTTAAAGATTTATTCATTTCACATGGGGTTTAAGAACAGTGCTACTGAAGACACCACTCACACAAACCCAAATCCAATTTAATATATCATATAAGGCTCTAAATAGAAATTATATCCGCTCGTATTCAATATCAAATTCTGAAACCAACAGGTATTGTATTGAGAATAACGATATCTATATCTTCCAAATTTCTTAACATTATCCGTATAATCACAGAATCCAATATCGAAATATTCCGAAGACTATTTCCCTTCAAATTCATTCCAATCCATACGTTGGAAAATTCTGGTTATATTAAAACCATTTACCAATCCAATTTAATTATTTAAAAACATTGGATTATTATTCTGGTTAATAACCAATTCATTTTGATAAAAATATATTTTTATCTTTACAAACATGGATGTTTCATCCTAATTCTTTACAAATCATTTATTATGATTTTACACAAATTATTAATATTTTTAATAATTTTATCAAGGCCCGTACAAATTTGATTTGGACATAGCGACCATAGCTACCTTTTCCAAGTTTGATTTGGACATAATTCCAAATCCAACCGTTCAATTTTAAATCTCTTCATTGGAAAGCTCTTTTCGATACAAACCGAAAATTTCTAGTTTTAGGAGAATTCGATGGTCGGATCTCCTAATATGGCAATTCGAAGTCAATGGTCGAAATTCGTGAATGGTCGCGGCGCGAAACCTTCTGTTCAAACCATTTATATATATAATATATATTTCATTCAAAATGTATTTTATAAATTCGTTTTAAAAACGATTCTCACTTTCAGTTTTAAATCAAAATTGAATACTCCTTATCATTACAATGTTTAAATGATAATGTATTCAAAATATCTGACTTTGAAATCGTTTCCTTTTCGATATTGATTATAAAAATAAATAAAACCAATATAAATATCGTTCGTGTTATAATGGCGCATAACTAACCAACACGACTTCACATACTTCAATATTTTCGTGTCCATCCAAAATCGGACATTTAATTCACATTTTAATCCTTTATTGAATATTATTTTAATATATTCGTTATTTTAAAATATTCGTTATTCCTTAATTGGAATCAGACCCAACCAATTACCATATAATGTTATTTATATGGACTTCATACAACACATGTACACAACAACAATGATAACCAATCATCCATCATCCAGAGTGCATTACACAACTGCGTAAGCATTAAACATAAATAATTAATGTTTACAACAGCCTGTCAACCAACCGATTGACATACAACTTAACAATTGGGATTAGTGTATGTCAAATATCGTCCCAATACCCGTGTGGGGTTTCAATCAACAAACACAATTTTATTTGTGCAGTTGGGTGAAGTGTAAAATTTATCGCCCCAATTAATGTTAGTTAAATGGGTGCACATAAACAAATTGTCCGATTTGTAAATGATACTTATTTTCATTTCTGGAGAATTTAGGTCCACTCATATATACGTTAAAAATTATATTTTTAACAATAAAATATTTATTTCAACACTTGACTATTTTATATAGTTCATACATTCAATAAAAATGATATGTTTATTGTTCAAACATTTTATTCAGCATATGAATATTTTATATAGTTTATTTCAGAAAATTTTGGCACTATAACGGCGCGATATTAGAACCGGTATAATATCTAGCATTATCCCTCTCCTGATACTGGCTCGTGCCATACACAATAATTATTCCTTCGCAATCAATCAACCACACTCAATATACCACAATCATTCAAATTTTCCACAATACAATCCAAACAAACATCCATGGTTTGTACAATAAAATAGTGTCAAGAGCTACTAAGCCCCATCTGCAACCTATAATATAATAACTGTAAAACAATTTGAGTGAGAAGGAGTTCTCACATTCGTTTCCACTCCGCCATTCTTTTATTTCTGAATTTCAATTTTTACACTAAATTAAACAACCGTTTAATTTAGCTCAAATTTCAATTTTCTCCATTTCTGTTCTGGTCAGTTCCATCGCGTAGTGTTCGTCGCCACGGTCGCAACTCAACTAAAATAATTGGATTGGGACCTCGTATGCAAAAGTTACACAATTTCAAACATTGGATAATTTAAACGAGTCATTAATTAACTAAATAGTTAAATAATTACTTTTAATAACGCATTTAAAACGTTACCTTCTGTTTATCCTTCTTCTTTATTTACATTGGGTTGTTCAAACCCATCACCGCCAAAATAAAACCCCATGCCGCCGACGATCTGAGCCGCTGGAAGTTGATCTGGGGATGTCACGCGGAGTGCCTTGGCGGTGCCACCATCCACCGTGAAAAACAGCGTCATCCGATCATCCCAGGGCGTTTGAAAATGGCATCGACGCTGGCGACTTTGGATATAAAATTCGATCGACTCAGGCGAAGTTAAATCATCAAAGCCTTATGATTTTGTAGATTTAGGTTTATACATCAATTTTTGCTTAAGAAGACCTAAATTTTATTGTGGGGACCGCGAGAGAATTTGAGGGAAAGGATTGAACGTTCTCCACCATTCAGGAAGAAAGAGGTGGCGTGTTTTCTTTTGGAAATGAATTAGGTTAAAAAAATATGATTGGCCCGTGAGTATTTATAATAAATATTTTATTATATTTAATTCTTTTAACTTGAAAAGTACATGTTCGTTGATACTAACTCCGAATCAAACCCAACGACTGTCGCCCTAGGTAAATACCCCCGTTCAAGACACAATGGGATATGTTTAGTAAGCCAATTCGACCATTTCAATCACTTTTTATCAAAATTAAAATAAAAATCAATATATTGAATTTGAGTGCACATTTTAATTTACCGGGTCCACATACTGACTCCAAAAATTACAAAAAAAATAAATCTAGCTATGTTTTGATGATACGGTCCTAAAAAACTAATTTCGTCTAATTTGGAGACCGTTTGAAAAATGGTCATTTTCTGGTCGATCCAATTCAAACTAAAACTTTTAAAACACATTTAAATTTACTATGCTCACATATTAATTCAAAAAATTATGAAATTTGTAGCCTAATAATAATTTAACATTCTAGATCAAAGAAAAGTGGCTTCATCGAAAACGGAGGTCGTTTTCAAAATGGCCATTTTTAAGGGCTATATATTATATTAAAATATATATAAATTCCATAGCGACTATTTCAAATTTCAAACTGGACATAACTTACTATTTATAAAGTGAAATCTCATTTTATCACATTCGTCAGAAAGATATAATTAAACAGATTCAAATATTTCTTATTTTATTGAAATCCGATTTATTTTGAATTATATATATTCAATTGAAATTAGAAATCGGATTTTCAAACTACTACGCCATTTCAGGCTCGTTTTATAATTAAAATAAATTTATACGTTCTAACTTCGTTCAAAATAATTTATAGTCATTATTATTTAAAATAAATCATTTTGAATAATCAAAATCCATTAAAGTAGCTAACATAAAAAATTTAAATTGGTTCTGAAATTCCAGGTTGTTACAAAAGCCCAATTCTAGGAGTTAATTCGTTGGTTCCCATCTGGACCCTGAGTAATACTTCCCATTTGGACTCCCTTTGCATCTTCGGTTTTGGTCGAATTGGTGTTTGGTTTGGTTCGGGTCTCTTCCTCCTATTCGGTTCGTTTTGGGTCTCCTCCTCCTATCTGGTTCGGTTCGGGTCTCTTCCTCCTATCCGGTTCGGTTCGGGTCTCCTCCTTCTATCCGGTTCGGTTCGGGTCTTCTTCTTATCAGGTTCGGTTTGGGTCTCCTCCTCCTATCTGGTTCGAGTCTCATCCTACTATTTGGTTTGGTTCGGGTCTTTCTCCTATCTTGTTCGGTTCGGGTCTCCTCATCCTATCCGGTTCGGTTCGGTTTTTCTCCTCCTATCTAATTCGGTTCGAGTCTTCTTCCTATCCGGTCCGGTTCGGATCTCCCTCCTAACCGATTCGGATCGGGTCTCTTTCCTAACCGGACCTAAAACTCTGCAATTTTTTCCAGTAAGCTATTTTCGCCAAACCACGGCGTTTTAAACCATTCTAATTTTCTTTGCAATCATAAAACATCCCAAACAATAGCAACAAGATATAGGTTTAATCAAAAAGATAAAAACATCACGCATATAGGTTATTTTAGATCAAACATACCCAAAATCCATGATTTTCCCCTTAACCATGTTTAACCATTTCTAACAATAGAATTATCAAACTTAATCCAAATTAACCCAAATTTATACTAGTGACATAAAATAATATTTTAATTTTTTTACATATTTTTCAATATTTTTTGAGTCGTAATTTTACTAATTATCACTAATCACCCTTAATTTGCCGTAATTAGTGAATAAACATGCTAATCACTCACCTTAGCCAATATTTAGTGATAGATCTGAAACTTCCACTGACTGGGCTTGAATTCCTATATAGTGCAACAGCTTTAACTCTAATTCGGCGTTAGTCCGACTTGATTTGATGTTGATTTGCTTAATTAGTGGCTAAAAAGTGATTAGAAAGAGATTTAGAAGATGGAAGCCATTACTAGGTTAAAGGAATATTTGTGGCAGCTAGAAAAATGAAAGGAATGATTCTCCAACTCCTTTCATTCCTCCCATAGCCTTAATCGTGAAATGAGTTATGGGTTTAGCTGCTAATCACCGAGTTAAGCCCAATTAGGCTGTTTTTCCATCTTCAAATCTTATTTCAGCCATGTCTCCCAAAAGGCAACTCCGTTTGATTAAAGTGACCACTCTACGGAATGGGAAACCATCATCCATATCCAATGGAAGTGGTTTTAGTCAAAGCTCCTTCGCAATCAAAAGTTACAGGCCAAACAATATTCGTCAGGGGCAAAACGGTCATTTAAAATTTGGCAAAAATCTTGAATGTGGGAAATGACCCCAATAGTCGTTTCCCAAAGTCACACAACCATTTGACTTCGTATGAAAATAAAATAAATATTTTGCGATCCTCCGATACGTAGATTGCGGGTCGTTACACTCTTTCCCCTTAAGAAATTTCGCCCTTGAAATTCTTTAACCAAAACATACAATGGTGCCCCGCATGCTTATCATCCATTTACAAACAATCAAATATACATAATTACACAACAAGCCTATCCTAGCATGAGGTTTACTAACAAAGGAGTAATTATATCGCAATTAATATCTCACCAGGTAAAGAGCTCTGGATATGACTTCCTTATGCTATCCTCGGTATAATCATCCCACTGGACCTTAACCAGTTTCTCCGTCTTCTTCTAAGTTGTTTCGTATCGTGTCCAACAATACGAATTGTTCTACGATTTCCAACTGCCTCGGATTCTATCTCGATATCGTCCTACTGATCCGGTGAAATAGTCATATCAGAATCGTGCACGGACTTCCTTAACTGAGAAACATGAAATACGTTGTGCACTCCCGCCATCATGTTAGGTAATCCAACTTTATACGCTAAATTCCCAACTTGTTCGAGAACTGGAAATGGACCAACAAATCTTGGTGCCAATTTACCTCTCTACCAAATCGAATTACATTCTACAACAGAGAAATCTTGACGAAAACCAAGTCGCCAATGGAGAATTTCAAATCTCTTCGCCTATTATTAGCATAAGTCTTCTGTCTTTCTTGGGCAGCCTTCATTCACTGTTGAATAACCTTGATCTTATCTGAAGTTTCTCTTATTACATCTGGCCCAAGCACAAACTTCTCACCAGTTTCCAACCAACATGATGGTGAGTTGCATGGTCTTCCGTACAATACTTAAAATGGAGCCATACCAATACTGGATTGATAATTTTTACATGCGAACTCAACCAAATGCAAATGGTCATCCCATGAACCACCAAAATCTAATATACAAGCTCTCAAGAGATCCTCCAATACACGATTAACCCTCTCTGTTTGACCATCGGGTTGAAAATGGTATGCAAATTGAGATGTAATTCTGACCCTAAAGCCTCTTGTAAGCTATTCCAAAACCCACTAGCAAATAATGGGTCTCGGTCACTCACAATACCTTAAGGTACTCCATAAAATCTCACTACCTACTTCATATACAGTTCCGCTAACTTGGCTGCCATTCTATTCGACTTGACCGGTATAAACCTTGTGCTCTTAGTCAATCGATCCACAATCACCCAAATGCCATCATGACCCAATCTTGTCCTTGGTAAACCATCAATGAAATCCATTTAGACTTGTTCCCATTTCCATTTAGGAATTTCCACAGTTTTAACAAACCACTAGGCTTATTTTGTTCAGCCTTAACTAACTGGCAGTTCATATATTTGGATAGAAACTTCCCAACGTCTCTCTTCATCCCTTCCTAGTACTAAGTCTGCTTCATATCTCAATACATTTTGTTAACACCGGGATGTATAGTCAGTTTCGAGTGATGACACTCTCTAAGCACTTCATCTCTCAATCCATTAACGTTGGGTACAACTAGTCTCCTATTCTTTCGAAGCCATCCCTCTCGATCAAGTCCATACTTGTTCATTCCCTCGCCATCGATACCCATCTCTATCTTGGAGATGATTTCTAATAGGTTAGGATTGTCCCTCTGACTGGAACTAATTTGCTCAATCAGAGTCGGTCTTATCATCAAACTTGCTAGCATCTTTGGATCCAATTCGCACTTAGGTCTAAAATCATGCACCGCGATATACTCCAGTTGCTTCCATTCCAGAAACATAGCCCCCAAACTGGCATGCCTCCTACTCAATCCATCAACTACCGCATTGCCCTTTACAGGTGTGCATGCATTAAAATCATACGAAGCTAAGAATTCTAACCATCTCTACTGATGAAGATTTAAATCCTTCTGAGAGAAAAGAAACTTTAATGACTTGTGATCGGTAAAAAACTCAAATCTTTCTCCCAAGAGATAATATCTCCACATCTTTAACGCGAACACAATCGCTGCCGATTCCAAATCATGGGTAGGATATCTTTTCTCACGCGGTTTTAGTTGCCGACTAGCATAAGCTACAACCCTACCGCCTTGCATCAATACAACACCTAGTCTGGTACCGCAGACATCCGTGTATATTGTCATCTCTTCGTTCCCCTTAGAAATAACTAACACTGGTCCACACGTCAACTTCTCCTTCAGACTCTTAAATGCATTCTCGCACCTTTCGTCCTAAAGAAAAGCGTGATTCTTTTTGGTCAACTGAGTTAATGGTGTCTCTATCTTGGGGAAGTCTTGAATAAACTTACGATAATATCCATCTAATCCCAAGAAACTTCTCACTCCGTTGCATTCTTGGGCATAGACCAATCTTCCACCATAGCCACTTTCGCAGGATCCACGGCAATACCATTCTCCGAAACAACATGGCCCAAGAACCTAACTTCCCTCCCCTAGAAGTGACACTGGGAAAATTTCGCTTTGAATTGGTGTTTCCTCAACACCTCCATCATTTTCCTCAAATGTTCCTTGTGTTCATCCTCTGTCCTCGAGTAAATCAAGATATCATCCACGAACACAAGAACAAACTTATTTAATTGATCCCTGAAAACCTTATTTATAAGATAAACAAAATATACGGGTGCATTGGTCAACTCGATTGGCATGACCAACCACTTATAGTATCCAAACAGCATTCGAAATGCCATTTTAGGTATACTCTCAGCTGCTACTCAGAGCTGATGAAATCCTGTCGCGAGATTCAACTGGGAAAACA
The DNA here is from genome assembly GCA_030737875.1 of Allium sativum. NCBI lineage: Eukaryota > Viridiplantae > Streptophyta > Magnoliopsida > Asparagales > Amaryllidaceae > Allium > Allium sativum. The sequence goes on along the minus strand of CM060919.1, from coordinate 6,301,809 downwards.
CTCTTGCTTCATTAAGCAGATCGAACAAATCATCTCTCTATGGAAGAGGATACTTATTCTTCCTATCCACCTTGTTCGACTCGCGGTAGTCTACACATAAGCGAAAGGAACCATCGGCCTTAGTAGCAAATAAAACTAGTGCTCCCCACATGGAAACACTTCTTTGGATAAATCCCTTCTTCAAAAGATCACCTACTTGCACTTTGAGCTCTTGCTGCTCCTTTGGTGCCATACGACGATGTGGAATCACTATAGGTCTAGCATCTTTCACTAAATCAATCTGAAACTCAATATCTCGGTGTGGTGGAAGTTCGGTCACTTCCCCGAAGATGTCCAGATACTCGCCAGTAATAGGCACATCTGTCAACTCATCATGCACGATGTCAAGGAAATTTAAAAAACTAGCCATCACCTCATCACTAGGTAGGCAACCCAATACCACCCTCCGCCCATCATCCGCTCTAATGGTCACCGAAGACCCACCACCCATATCTATGGAGCCAATCGACTCCCAAAATTATGCCAAACCAAGTAAAGCCCAAAACAAAACAATCACAAACAAACATGTATACATGACTTGATAAGACCAAACTACGGCAAATCATACAAAGGCCAGTCGAACCACCGATCGGGTTCGTCACAACTAAAGGTCTATCGACAATATCGGGCTCCAATTCCAACCTATCTACAAGGTCACTAGATACGAAGTAATAGGAAGCCCCGGTATCAAATATTACTCGAACAGGAACATCATAAATAGATAGCATACCTTGGATAACGACACCTTTCCCTTCTCCGCTTCTGTTGGGGCATTCGACGAAGAAGGAATATCGTTGATAACATATGCTTTCACGATCTGCTTCTCCTTAGGATGTTGTGGGCATTTATCCTTGTGATGTTCGACTTGGCCGCAATTAAAACACTTCTTGTCTGCCGGCTTTGCTCAACAATATCTTGCATAGTGGCCCTTCTTGTCATGGCTAAAGCACTCAACATCTTTCTTATTCTTCTTTATCTGACCATCCTTGGTTTGGTTCTATTTCCTCTTATTCTAGGAATTCTTCTTGCCTTCACCGCTTGCCTGTGGTTTTCGCTCTCCTACAGAAGCAATAGCAACCTCGGTCTTCGTCTTAGGGTAAAGGCTCTCTGATCTCAATGTCATCCCCATAATGGATTAGAATGTCTCATCGATGTGGTTTATAAGTCTCTCCCCCAAGTACCCATCTAAGCCGGTTATGAACTTCTCATTCTTTTTCTCGGCAATATCAATAAGAGATTATCCATATTTTAATATGGTATCTAATTCAGCAATATATTCCGAGACTGTCCTACCATTCTACTTAAGCTCCAAAAATTTCCTAAACAATTTTGATTTTTGTGCAGTTGGAATAAACTTGTCACTGAAGCGAGTCTTAAACTGGTTCCAAGAAATTTGATCCTAGGGAGTAGCCGCTTTAATGGCATTCCACCAATTCATAGCCCGTCCTTGAAGCTGACGTGATGCTAGCTTCCTCTTCATTGCATCATCGATCCCCAAATCCTCGAAGATGCGCTCACAACTATCAAGACAATCCTGAACCTTCGTAGCTGATTATTCTCCATGGAACGGTTTCCCACCAAGACTAGTATAATCCTTTTTAAACTTTGCAAAATCGGCTCTAGGCGCCTGCACAACTGCACCACCACCGTTAGCAGCATTATTGCTCCCTGAACATCCCTAAGCATCTCTCGCATGAAGGCAATAAGCATTGTCCTCATATCAGGGACATTCCCATCATTGGCCCATGAACCCGCTCCCTCTTCAACAACTGATGCGGGGTTCCTCGTCGTACTCATCGTATTTCGGCTCATCATTCAATCTGTAAAGAGAAAACGATTAACCATTTCTTTATTGATGCCAGTGCAGTGCAACTTCATCTATAAATATACTAATAATGTGTATATATATAGCTTTTGAAAACCAAAATATCACAAATGCGCGCTCTTATATACGTATACTATCTCTCCCTGACATCTTCCCTTAGGTTAAACCATGCAACCTAGGCTCTGATACCAAGTGTGACGGCCCACCCCGAACTAATCGGAAATTTCCCCGAAATGCGCTGTGCCGATGTCCGATTGGCATGGGACGGTCGTCAGAAGAAAGGGATTTGAAACTATGAACCATCAAGAACCTGTAGTATATCTCACAGCACATAGAATAAAATATAATAACAACATAACATGATATAAAACAGGCGAGACAGTGCATAAGCTAAAAACTAAACCATATCCATTAGAGCAGAAGAACCCAAAATACAGCTTAAGATCCAAACCATTATTACAACTTCAATATACTATCTCTGAAAAGGGAATAAAAGAGGTACACTACTAATGACCAAAGCAGCGATCAACAACAACACATGGAGAATATGTAAATAGTACGTGGAAGCCTCCAACTCGTCTCCGGACAACTAGTCGTGCATAACCGTCTAACCTGCCTCTGGTCTTCTCGATTAGGAGCACCAAGAGTAATAGGAAGAGACATAAAACTCTGGGTCATATGAAAGTCTGGCATGAGCGGTAGCAGCAAAATAAAGCAATAGCAGGTAAAAGAAATCGTACTTGAACTAGACCTACAACCAAAGAGTTAGCATAACACGATGTAAAATACTATAAGGTAAACACTGAGTGTAAAATAGAAGTGTATGTGTCATAGTGATAGCAAACGTCAAACATAGCAATCATCCTCACATCTCTCACTCAGTGCCTAAACCATATGATATCCACCACTTTGATCACCAGATCCATTAGGGACATGACGGAGTCCAACTATCGCTACGACCACTTTGCCCTTTAGGGCCCTGACGGAGTCCTGCTCCATAAAACCTCTGACCCCATCACAATAGTCCATAGTCAATAACCCTAACGAGTTGACTAGTCCACACAGCTCTGGCTCTGGTTTGTCTACATGCCATTTCTCTCAATGGTAAACCAAAGTTATAGATATCGATAACTCCTTCGTACATGTCCCGAAGAAAACCCCAACTCTAGAAGTTAATTCGTTGGTTTCCATCTAGATCCCGAGTAATACTTCCCATTTGGACTCCCTTTGCATCACGGGTTTCAGTCAAATTGGTGTTTGGTTCGGTTCGGGTATCTTCCTCCTGTCCGGTTCGGTTCGAGTCTACTCCTATCTGGTTCAGGTCTCCTCCTCCTACTTGGTTCGGTTCGGGTCTCCTCCTCTTATGCGGTTCGAGTCTTCCTCCTATCCAGTTTGGTTCGGGCCTCCTCCTCCTAAGTGATTCGGTTCGGGTCTCCTCCTCCTATCTGGTTCGGTTCGGGTCATCCTCTTATCCAATTCGGTTCGCGTCTCCTCCTCATATCCGGATCGGGTCTCCTCCTCCTGTCCGGTTCAGTTCGATTTGATTCTCATCCTCCTATCCTGTTTGGTTCGGGTCTTCTTCCTATCCGGTTCCGTTCGAGTCTCCCTCCTAACCGATTTGGATCGGGTCTCCCTCCTAACCGGACCGAAACTCTGCAATTTTTTCCAGCAAGCTATTTTCGCCAAAAGACGGCGTTTTCAACCATTTTAACTTTCCTTGGCAATCATAAAACATCCCAAACAATAGTAAAAACATATAGGTTCAATCAAAAATATCAAAACATCAAGCATATTGGTTATTTTAGATCAAACTTACCAAAAATTCGGGATTTTCCCCTTAACCATATTTAACCATATCTCACAATAGAATTAGCAAACTTAAACCAAATTAACCCAAATTTATACCAATAACGTAAAATAATATTTTAGAATTTTTACATATTTTTCTGAGTCATAATTTCGCTAATTACCACTAATCACCCCTAATTAGCCGTAATTAGTGAATTAGTGAATAAACATGCTAATCACTCACCTTAGCCAATAATTAGTGATAGATCTAAAACTTCCACTGATTTAGCTTGGATTCTTATGTAGTGTAGTAGCTTTAACTCTAATTTGGTGCTAATCCGACTTGATTTGATGTTGATTTGCTTAATTAGTGACTAAAAAGTGATTAGAGAGAGATTTAGAAGATGGAGCCATTACTTGGGTTAATGGAATATTTGTGGCTAGTAAAATGAAAGGAGGTGATTCTCCGACTCCTTTCATCCCTCCCATAACCCTAATCCTGAAATGTGTTATGGGTCTAGCTGCTAATCATATAATTAAGCCCAATGATGCTGTTTTCCCATCTTCAAATATTATTTCAGCCATATCTACCACATGGTAAGTCCGTTTGATTAACATGACCACTCTATGGAACAGGAAACCATCATCCGAATCCAATGGAAGTGATTTCAGGTCAAAACTCCTTCCCAATCAAAAGTTATGGGCGAAACAAGATTCTCCAAGGGAAAACGGTCATTTAAAATTGGGCGAAAATCGGGAATGTGGGAGATGACCCCAATAGTCGTTTCCCAAAGTCACATGACCATATGACTTCGTATGAAAATAAAAATATTCTACGATCCTCTGATACGTAGAATGTGGGTCGTTACAATATCCTTCCAAAGGAGTACCTTCTACGCCTCAGTCTATGCCCATGACATCAGATGTTGGTGCAACTAGAGAAGGCAATGCATAACAAAATCAAGCCGATGAATCCTTATTGAAGAAGTTTTTAGGCCCTGTCGATGGTAGTAAAACACCCTCTATGTCCCAATTGCCTTCAATCGAAGAAGAAGAGACTGTACACTGCGAAGGCGAAGTACTGAAATCTTGTTTTCCTTATTTCAGGTCCAACTATGAATCGTATATATATGAAAAGCTTTAACAACCTAACCAGCTCGCACAACCAAAAGGATTTCATGCACTCTCAGCATTCTCAACAGTCTTACTATTCTCAGCCATCTCAGCGTCCTCATGGGTACAATAGACACCGAGGAACAGAGGAGGTTAAGGCACGAGACCCAGGATCGGCTTGAAAAATAGGACCGAGAATGAGGATCCTATGGCGACCTCGATCGTTATGATGACTGATATGATGATCGTTATGAACGGAGTAGGCGGGAATAGGAGGAAAGTCGAAGGAAGAAGAGAGAGGGATGATCAGGGGACAGATTATGGGAAATATGATCCTCACGAGCACCCTTATCATACAAACTCCGCATCCACGCAATTCAGACCATCTCTGGCTATCGGCCCCCTGCTGCACCGTCTATTACCCCTCCTCCTGTCGATATTCAAAAGATCATACATAAGCCACGCTATGAACTCAAACCGAAACACACCAAACTTACTAAACAATTCAAGAATTGGTGGCTGAAAAGAGTATACTTTGATTTGGACATACATCTATCTGACAAGAAAAATATACTTAAAGATATGGATGCATTGAAAAGAAACATTAACAAGCAGATGGATACGGTCAAAAGTCAGCTGGAGAAGCAGCTAGACGCCGTTAAGGACCGAGATGATAAAAAACTATCTTTATGGTACAATCTAGTCGAAGAGCTTCATAGAGTTAACAAGCGTAACCTTGATTAAATCGCTACATTGGAGAATGACAAGGTTGAGTGGGCCAAGGTTCTTAAGTCTCAGGATGCTAACATTGCATCTCTTATGCAGAGGAATACAGAGATAGAGGAGCTAGAGGCCGAGAATCAAAGCCTCAAAGAAGAGCTCGTTGCTGTTGAATTGAGAGAAACTGCACTGATAACGCGAATTAAAGGTGCTCATTCTGCTCAGCAGACTGTTGAAACCCAACTAGCTGTGGAAAACCAAGCTTCTGCAACTTATCGACAAGACAATGATAGACTTCATGGGAGGAACATTACTCAAACATTGGATATTTCTATGCTGAAAGCTAAGGTAGAATTTCTCAAGTAGGAGGGTGATCAAGCTTTGGATGGTAAAGATGTTGCTGAAAAAGCATTCACTGATGCTGAGGCAGATACCAATGCCACTTTATTCAGATTTTACATGTAACACCCCATATTTTTATGATAATAAAATAAGAATAACTTAATTGAATAATGAGAGTTAAATAAAACGGACTGTGCAATTGCGTCCGTCTCAGAATTCCGGTCAAGATAGACATCTGGTTTGTGTAAAACGTACATCATATGAAGAATTTATTAAGCCAAGAACTTTGTACACGCAAAAGAGAAATGTATATATACAAACAAATTAAAATATAAAATAAAGAATAAAATAAGGATTGCATGTAATAAATACATGCACTAAAAAAATGTAATGCATGCATTGAAAGAAAGAAAGGATTGGTTGCATGCAATCTAAATATGTTGCATGCACTGATTTACAAACATAATGCATTAACATTAAAAGTAAAAGATTCATGCAATGTTTTACTTTAAGTATTGTAACTAACATGAAAAAGAGAAGTAAGGAGAGAACAATAATTATCATTGTTCTAAGACTTATTAACAAAAGACTTTATAGCTCAGTTGGTTAAGGCATTGGATTTGTAACATAGAGGTTGGGGGTTCGAACCCCAGCGGCAGCAAAAATTTTATCTTTGTTTTAGAGAGGGCCAACTGAACATGCAAATATATGTACATATAAAAATTCAAAATTTGAAAGGATAAGAACGTACATATAAGGAAATAAAGAAAATATATGTATATATATATATGAGAATATATATATGCAGAAATATATGTATACGAAAGATAAAATTCAAGATAAGGCTACAGTCAATGAAATATGGCAAGAATCAAATAACAGTGCAACATCGTTTGAATTTTGAAAATAAAACGAAAGTTGTGCGCATATATATACGCTAAAATGGTCGTTAGAGGAATTGTATACATATAAGAATATTTCATGTGAAAAAAACAGTTGAATAAATTCCAGAAATTCAAAAGTTCGAAAATCAAATTTCTACGCCAAAAGCATCAAACATTCAAAATTCAAATTTCTCCGCCAAAACTGCTTATATATGCTAACTCAGCACTGCGTGTACGATAAGACTTGGCTAGATTCATCTGCGAACCTAGACTATTTTTTAACTGGATTCAATGCTGACTCAGCTCTGCGTGTACGATATGGTTTTAATCACTTATAAATAAGACCCAAGACCTAACCCTAAACATCATAATTTGGCAGCTATGTTGGAGCTTTTCCATCACTCCCTCTTCCTCTCTTCTCAAATCTATTCTGAAATTAAAATGTTAGCCTACGAGGATTATGAATTCAGATATGGAAGAGGGAATCAACGTTAATAAAAAGACTATTGAATCATGAAAGCAAGGTAACTAATCTATTTAAATTATTTCTCTTTCCCTTCTCTTTTCATGAAATAGTAAATGCACGGTCGTTAGGTCGTGAATCAAATTAAAGGGAAAAGGAAAACCAAGGATGATAGAACGGATCAGATCCAAAATTTTGGGGAAAGCCTAAAGGTGAGTGGGTTTAAATTATCCCTTGTGAATAATCGTATGTTTATCGTTTAATCATTCCCTATGGATATTTATAATGAATGTATTGAAAAGGTTAATTGATGCAATGGATGATTGTGCTAAAAATGAAAATTATGTTCAATCAGTTGAGATGTACATTTATTTGAATGTTTAAATGAATACTGTTGTATGGATCCATTTTATGAACCTATAAATTAGGATAATTGAGACACTGGGTAAAAGATTCACTATTTGAGATCTACATATTATTAATTACATGTAGAAAGACATGCGACTCATATTGAGAGATTTGGAGGCATAAATTATGATGGGGTTAATGGCGTAGCTATGGTGGAAATTATGCATATAAATTGAATTGGAATTATGAATGTGAATTAGAAACTATGCATATAAATTGAATTGGAATTATGAATGTGAATTGGAAATTATGCATGATAACTTATTGGTAGAATTATAAGCATAAAATTGAATTGGGGAATAAACATGTATTATGTTTTAAGACTTTGAATTGAAGGTGCAATTTGATATGAACATAAATAATGGAATAGAGATGAATATGCCTAAAACTGAACTGCGCCTAGCACGAGGTTAGATTGCACTTGTAGTAGAAGTCTGCCCGGACCCGACTGGCATATCCAGCAACCACAAGTGATGAATCTAATGTGAGAGGCCTAGTGTGTATATATGGAACAGTACTAAGACACGAGGTTAGGTTGCATTAGTGGTGGAAGTCTGCCCGGACCCGACCGGCATATCCAGCGGCCACTAATGTTAAACCTAATGTGAGGGATCTAAGTTCATAAATGAAACAAGTAGTTGTGCTGAAACACCCCACCTCTGTTAAGGTCACTCACAAAGGGAATGCCTTAACTTTGGTGGAGGGTTATAGGTACAGGACACAGAAAATTTTACAAGATAGATAAATATAAGCAACGAAAATCCAACATTTATTACATACGCGGTTCAATACAAAAGCATTACATCAAATTGTCTCAAAATAACTTCCAAAAAAATTACACCATAATTTCTATCTTGATTATTTAATAAAGAAGCATAAACCATAAATAAAACTGCATAAATCCCCAAGTGTAGTGTCCAAAAGCCATAGCCAAGGTGAGAGAGTCCCAATCATACATCTACTTTCTTGAAGCTTGCAAAGAGTCTGACTAAGCTGGAGTATTCCCTCCCTGTGGACCTGCGAAGGGGAAACGGAAGAAAAGAGGACGAAAGAAAACGGGCCAGACTATAAGTCTGGTAAGTTCAGCGATTTCTAGTATTTAAACAAGGAAAGGGATCATGACAGTAATAACAGAACATAGAACAATACCCTAATATAAGATAAGAGGAACACGTGATCGCACCCATTACTATAGTCTCTGCACCTACTTAACAACTGGTTCAACCAGCCCCACGTGTTCATAACAAACGATCCCCTTAATGATCGGCTCCTACTCGCATGCATTCATATCATGTGTCATTCGGCCCCGCTTGACTGTAGATACCTGTGCTGGTCCCACCATGGGGTGTATCAATCACTTTGGTGGCAACCCGACACGATTCAAGATGCACAGTGTATATTACTGATGCCCAGTGCCTGCTTTTTCCACTTCGGAGTACGTGCACTCCCATACTCCATCGGATCCTACACCGACGCACCAACCGCCGACGTTTTGACCGCTTATAATCAGCCCAGCAATTGTGCCCCACCCTGCCTAGTTCAAGGTACCATGATACATCCATGTAGGTTACTGCTGAAATGGGTCCCCGTTAATAGGGTTTTCTAATCAACATGTTTATTTGGTTAAGTGTCCAAGTTTACCTAACCCCACCCATCCGTTAAGTTAACATGTTGAATCGGTTAAATGTTTCCCTAATTGACTTAACCTAACCAATCCTGACTTAGCTTTAATTTATTCATTAAAGCACCAACCACTCACATTAGATAGGTCTTGTTGTGATCACTGGATATGCCGGTCGGTTCCGGGCCGATTTACACCACAACTCAGTCTAACCTCGGGTTCTTTTTGGGCTTGATGCACTAACCACCCACATTAGACAGGTCTTGTTGTGGTCACTGGATATGCCGGTCGGTTCCGGGCAGTTTTACACCACAACTCAGTCTAACCTCGGGTTAGGCATATTCGTCTTTTCTAAATCCATATATTTCTATATATGTCTAATTCCATTTGTAAATTAATCTTAATTTAACCATGCTATAATTATCCTTTGATTATGCTCACAATAAATGGTATATCAAATATACCATTTTATAAACAAATCTATGCCATGAAATTTTCATATTTTCCCATCGCTACCCCCGTGGAACGTACGCATGAATCACATAAAATGTTGGGCTAGTAAATTAGCCCAAACCCGTAAACAAAAAGGGGTAATAAACAAGGGACATGAAACAAACATAAAATAGCATACATTTAACTTATCATGTGTAACTTTGGCATAGAAGTATCATTAACATAATTAAATGGGTAAAGGAGAACTTGTGACTAAGTTGGGTCTAATTGTCATGTAAACTTGATATAGGTCTAGCATGGAGGTTTAACATATAAACACAATTTTAAACCATAACTTAGAATATTAACTTATGTATGTCAAAACATAAGAAAGCTACAATAAACATATTTAAATCACAATTTAGCATGATAGCTTATGTTTGTTAAACATAAGAGAGCCATTATAAATCCAATCTTGCAACATAAATAGATTCAACTTAACATGGTTCTAAATATATATAAATGTTGATCTAACATGTAAGCATGTGCTTTAGATCATAAACTTGCAAGTAACCACCAAATTATAACATGACATGTTTCACCATTAAGTTGGCATAATACGTTCAATTCACAATCATAATAGATCCCAATATATAAAATATGGTATGTTCATCACCACAAGCAAATAGACATGATCAATCGCAACGATAATTTAAGATAAATGAGAATCAAACTTTATTTATCTTATACATAAGCATCATTCTATATTCGAATTACAACACGTCATGATTCATTTGAAAGAACTTTTAAATCTACGTAACAACAAACTTAAAAACTAAAAAGGAATTCTTGATTTCTGAAATCTGAATTCTGAAATTGGTAAGCTCGCCTTTGATCTAGATCGTTGAATTTGATTACTTTTAATTTGATTTTGATTCAGGGTTTTATCTTGTCTTTGAATTGGTGACGGCTACTCCAAGTTCTCTATTGATGGCATGATAGTTCCAGGAATATTTTTTGTGTGATTTTTAGGTTTGAACATTGGGTTGTTTATATAGAATTTCAATTTAATTTGAGCCGTCGGATGATCCTAGAGTTAACCATAACCATTCAGTCTGGATAGTGTGACACCTCAGCCCTAATGACTCAGCAAGTAGTAAGAAAGGACTCAGCAATGACTCACAGTATGGATCAGATCACACCAGAAAGGTGTGCAGGCTCTCTGCTCGGCCTGGGCGCACTTGGCAGGTGCGCCAGGGCCACTTTTGTACTGGCGCACTTCCCAAGTGCGCCAGTGCATTTTGTTTTTTTGTTTTTTTCTTTCTTTTGGTTTTCTGCTTTAACTTCGTTCGTCCATATCTCCTTCATACGGTGTCCGTTTTACGCAAACTCGGACTCTATCTCAAGCAGAATTCCGAGACGAACGCAATGGCGTAACCCGTATCCCTTAATTTTCACATTTGGAATTAAATATTCTTTGATTCGTTACTATAACATTAACAGAAAATACGGGGTGTTACATTCTCCCCTCCTTTTAGGATTTCGACCCCCAAATCTTCAAGTCGAGAAGAACTTATATCCTACCATCCAATCACCCATCTACTCAACCATCAAACACAGGCCTCCATTTTCCTTATAAGATTTCTAATGCTTCATGATCGTATGCATAGTATGTGTACATGACCTTATCTAATGCAAAATCAGGCGGTCTACTGATTCAGTTGACGTCCTTAATACAAATTATGTCAGTGCCATGAGTCCATTATGAATGCAATTTTTTTCCTACTCAAAATTTCCTATATGAGTGCACAATCATTCATACAAATGCAACGTCCATATGATAACACATCAAGTTTTAATACATATACAAATACATATATGCATATGCAATATGGAAGTGACTAAACCGATCTAATTCCTAAGGTGTGTGCATATGCATCCACGAGCAACCACTAGCAACCACTTGCAACCACTTGCAACCATCAACCATAACATGTTTCAATTACATGTTTACATCCAAATGGCTTTCTACCTAAGGATAAAGGATAGGATCAAGGAGATATACCTAAAAAGGTAAATACAAGCATAAACTTAAGGAAAAAGAGATCAAGGATGTACCCTCAAAAAGAAAAGGGTAGGTTGCGCGTATTCTGTCTTCAATTTCCCAAGTCGCGTCTTCCTCGGCGTCGCTCCATTGAACTTTGACGAGCTTAACTTCACGGTTGCATAGCTTTTTGACTTCTGTTCCTAAGATACGAGTTGGAACTCTCCTCACAGTTTCTTCTCGTTCAACTTTACTTCCTCTAGCATGCTTGGTTCCATCACTTCCGCAGACTCGTGTAAGCACTTCCGAAGGTGAGAGACATGAAAGACATTATGAACCTCGGCCAATCTTTTGGGCAGTTGTACCCTATAAGCCATCTTCCCAATCTTCTCGATGATAGGGAACGGCCCTACAAATCTTGGTGCTAACTTTCCTGCGGATCCAAAGCGAACGACGTTCCTCAAAGGAGATACTTTAAGGAACAACTTGTCTCCAACTTCGAACTCAAGGTCAGTTCTTCTTTTGTCTGCGTAGGACTTCTGTCTATCTTGGGCAGTCTTCATTCTTCTTCGTATCAAGTCTACTTTCTCTGAAGTTTCCCTAATCATGTCTGATCCAAGTATGAGCTTGTCTGTGGACTCCTACCAGAAAGTTGGTGACATGCATGGTCTTCCATATAAAGCTTCGAAAGGCACCATGCCTATGGTGGCTTGGTAGCTATTGTTGTAAGCGAATTCCACCAAAGGTAAATGATCCTCCCTTGTACCTCCGAAGTCAATAATGCATAATCTCAAGAGGTCTTCTAATACTCTGTTGACTCTTTCCGTCTGGCCATCGGTTTGAGGGTGATAGGCCGTGCTTAAGCATAACTGTGTGCCCACAGCCTCTTGTAAACTCTTCCAAAACTCGCTCGTGAAGATAGGGTCTCGATCACTCACTATGCTGGAGGTTACCCCATGGGGTCGAACTATATCTTTAAGATATATGGATGCTAGAGATGTGGCGGCCCTTCTACTCTTAACGGGTACAAAGTGGGCATTTTAGTAAGCCTGTACACTATTACCCAAATGCTGGTATTTCCCCTTCTTGACCTAGGAAACTCATCTATAAAGTCCATTGAGATGCTATCCCATTTCCACTGTGAGACCCCTAGAGGATGGAGCAGACCACCAGGCTACTTCTGCTCCGCAATGACTTGTTGGCATATTAAACACTTAGAAACAAATTCAGCTACGTCTTGCTTCATGCCATTCCAAAAGAAAACTCTTTTGATGTCTTTATACATTTTGTCTCCGCCTGGGTGTATGGTCAGTTTGGAATGGTGTGCCTCTTCTAGAATTGCCTTTACAAGCCCCTTACTTGTGGGACACATAGTCTTCCATCTCGTCTCAACCAGCCCTTGGCATCAATGGAGTATCTATTGAGGTGACTAGAAGTCTCACCCTTAATTAACTTGTCCACCACATCGGCTAGCTGAGGGTCTTCTTTTTGCGCGGCTCCGATTGAATCTAATAGAGTTGGCCGCACTTCTAACGTTGCTAGCAAGCCAGGTACAAAGTCAGAGGAGGGTCTGAAGTTAAAGCTTGCTATGATTTCCAAGCTTTGCCTTTCCACAAAGAGAGGGCTTAAGGTCAGTTTCTTTCTACTCAAGGTGTCTGCTACTGCATTGCCCTTGCTAGGAGTGTAAGAGATCTCAAAATCGTATGAGGCAAGAAACTCCATCCATCTTTGTTGCCTTAAGTTGAGATCTTTCTGCGAGAAAAGGTATTTCAACGATTTATGGTCAGTATACAATTCAAATTTCTCACCTAGGAGATAATGGAACTAAGACTTAAGCGCAAAAACGATGGCTGCCAACTCTAGGTCGTGGGTTGGGTCGTTTTTCTCATGTACTTTAAACTGACTTCCAACATAAGCCACTACCTTCCCTTCTTGCATAAGAATAGCGCCTAGTCCCGTTCTGCATGCATCTATGTATACTGTAAACATCTTGTTTCCATACGGCAATGTCAGAACTAGGGCTGTTGTTAGAGCCTGGAAAGTAATATCACGATCCAAATCCCAATTGAAATATAGGTTCTTCTTTGTCAACCTTGTAACTGGAGCTGGGATTTTTGCAAAATCTTTGATGAACTTTCGATAAAAGCCTACTAGCTCGAGAAAGCTTCGGACCTCGGTTGCGTTTCGTGGTACCTTCCAATCTTGCACAGTAACCACTTTCGCGGGGTCCACAGCTATCCCCTCTTTGGACACCATGTGTCCAAGGAACCAAACTTCTTCTCTCCAAAAATGGCATTTGGAAAATTTAGCTTTCAACTGATGTGCACGGAGAGTATCCATGACTTCCTTTAGATGCTGAGCATGCTCTTCCTCATTCTTTGAGAAGATCAAAATATCGTCTACGAAGACCCACAAACTTATTGAGGAACTCCCGGAACACCCTGCTCATTAAAACAACGAAGTAAGCGGGTGCATTTATCAAGCCGAAAGGCATGACAAGCCACTCGAAGAAACCATCTGGAGTTCTGAACGCGGTCTTATCAATGCTGTCTTCAGCCACTCTTAGCTGATCAAACCCGGTAGCTAAATCTAATTGGGAGAAAACCGATGCGACTACAAGATGATCGAACAAATCATCTATTCTCGGGAGTGGGTGCCTATTCTTCTTGGTCAGCTTGTTTAGCTCCCTATAATCAACGCACAGGCGAAGCAAACCGTCCGCTTTAGTTGCGAACACTACTGGAGCACCCCATTCAGAAATACTCCACCGTATAAACCCCTTCTCAAGCAATTCTTTAACTTGCTTGTTGAGTTCTTTCCTCTCCCTTGGATCCATGTGTCTAATGGGTAAAGCAACGGGTTTTGCGTTGTCAACGAGGTATATGCGGAAGTCTATCTACCGCTTCGGAGGTAATCCTTTTACCTCTTCAAACACATCCGAGTATTCACGGACTACCCTTATAGACTGTAAGTTCTCAACATACGCATCAAGAGATTCTAGATAACTAAGCATGATGGAATTCATGGGATTACAAGAAATTTCGAGAGTGTTACTGAGGCGAGTCATGAGTCTAACCACTCTCTTTTCACGATCGAGGATGGCGCCATTACTGGATAGTCAGTCCATGCCTAGAATCAACCCATAGACCATGAAGCCCAAAACAAAGGCATTACGTCTAAACCCATTGCTTAGTATAAATATTTTCAAATCCAAACAAACCATTGACAAATAAGCTGAGCCCCCAATTGGATTTGAAACAACCAAGGGATCCTCTACTATACTGGTGTCTAGGTGCAGAGATTCCACTAAAGCAGTAGATATAAAAGAGTGCGATGCGCCAGAATCAAATAGTGTACGGACATGATGATCAAAAAGATAGACTAAACTTTCGATAGAAATATTTCTACCTCGTTCTTGTGGAGGTGCCGTGAGGGCGTGAACTTGTCCTCCAGAAGAAGGTCCAGCTCCCTGCCCTTGCTTCCTTGGGCAGGCCCTAGCCATGTGTCATGTCTCACCACAGTGGAAACAACCACCCATCTTCGTTTTCTTCTTCTTGCAGTCTTTGATCAGATGTCCAGGAATGCAACATAAATTACACTTTCTCGTGTCACGGGGTTTGTTGTTCTTCCCGCCTTTCTTTGAATCAGGCTTCTTGTTCTTTGAACCCTCCCCCTTCTTATCTTGAGGCACTTCCGATTTTGCCTCTTTCTTGCCCTCGTCTTCCTCATGTAAGAGTGCCATGTCTAATAACCTCTCGTAAGTAGCCCCCATAGGTACATGGGTCATAGCCAAGCTATGAAGTGGCTCATTCAATCCCTTGACAAAACGGAGAGCCTTCTTTTGAAGAGTATTCACTAAGTCCAGTCCAAATCGGGCCAACTAATTGAATTGGTTGACGGACTCTTTGACCGTCGTACTTCCTTGCTTAAGAGATAAGAACTTTTCCAGCTGTAAACTTCGTTCAGCTTGTGAGAA
Organism: Allium sativum; assembly: GCA_030737875.1. Taxonomy (NCBI): domain Eukaryota; kingdom Viridiplantae; phylum Streptophyta; class Magnoliopsida; order Asparagales; family Amaryllidaceae; genus Allium; species Allium sativum. The sequence goes on along the minus strand of CM060919.1, from coordinate 6,286,154 downwards.
GAATTTTATCTCAAACCTTATTCTGAAATCCATCCGTGTTTCAACTGGTCTTTCTGCGTTAGTGACTTCCCACCAATAGGAAGCTTCGTCTTTGAGTAACCATATAGCCAACTGTATCCTCTGCATATCGTCCACCTCGAAGATAACGAACAGATCCTCAGTTTCTTTGAGCCAGTTCCTTGCTTCTACGAATGATTTAGTTCCCTTGAAATCCTTTCCAACCATGGCCCTAAAGTCTCTACAAATCTTTGAGAAAGCATTTGCACGAGGAGGAGGAGGAGGAGGAACTGCTGCAGCTGTAGGAGGAGAAATATCTGCTGGGCCTGCGTCGTTGGCCCTAGCCTAAAAGTACCTCCTGAACCAGCTAGGTATCGGTACACCCTCTGGAAGGTTAAGATTCCCAGACATGCTGAAACAGAAAAGAAAAGTTTCAAAATGAAGGATAGAAAGATAGTGCATATGGCTTTAGGGATTATGCCTTTTTAAATTTAAAACAACAATTTTCTTGTAAAATGCTTCTCTAAATTTTTTTTTGAAAATAGTTTTCAAAAACTCTTATCTGATCTGGTAAACCTTTGCTCTGATACCAAGTGAAAAACCTCACCTCCGTTAAGGTCACTCATAAAGGGAATGGCTTAACTTTGGTGGAGGGTTATAGGTACAAGAAACAGAAAAATTTATAAGATAGATAAATATAAGCAGCGAAAATCCAACATTTATTGCATACGTGGTTCAATACAAAAGAATTACATCAAATTGTCTCAAAATAACTTCCAAAAACATTACACCATAATTTCTGTCTTGATTATTTAATAAAGAAGCATAAACCATAAATAAAACTGCATAAATCCCCTAGTGTAGTGTCCAAAAGCCATAGCCAAGGTGAGAGAGTCCCAATCATACATCTGCTTTCTTGAAGCTTGCAAAGAGTCTGACTAAGCTGGAGTATTCCCTCCCTGTAGACCTAGGGGGGAAACGGAAGAAAAGAGGACGAAAGAAAACGGGTCAGACAATAAGTCTGGTAAGTTCAGTGATTACTAGTATTTAAACAAGGAAAGGGATCAGGACAATAATAACAGGACATAGGACAATACCCTACTATATGATAAGAGGAACACGTGATCGCACCCATTACTATAGTCTTTGCACCTACTTAACCATTGGTTCAACCAGCCCCACGTGTTCATAACAAACGATCCCCTTAATGATCGGCTCCTACTCGCATGCATTCATATCCTGTGTCATTTAGCCACGCTTGACTGTAGATACCTGTGTCGGTCCCACCATGGGGTGTATCAGTCCCTCTGGTTGCTACCCGACACGATTCAAGATGCACAGTGTATACTACCGATGCCCAGTGCCTGCTTTTTCCACTCCGGAGTACGTGCACGCCCATACTCCGTCGGAACCTACACTGATGCACCAACCGCCGATGTTTTGACCGCTTATAATCAGCCCAATAATCGTGCCCCACCCTGCCTAGTTCAGGGTACCATGATACATCCATGTGGGTTACTGCTGAAATGGGTCCCCGTTACTAGGGTTTTCTAATCAACATGTTTATTTGGTTAAGTGTCCAAGTTTATCTAACCCCACCCATCCGTTTAGTTAACATGTTGAATCGGTTAAGTGTTTCCGTAACTGACTTAACCCTACCAATCCTGACTAAGCTTTAATTTATTCATTAAAGCACCAACCACCCACATTAGACAGGTCTTATTGTAGTCACTGGATATGCCGGTCGGTTCCGGACAGATTTACACCACAACTCATTCCAACCTCGGGTTCTTTTTGGGCTTGAGGCACTAACCGCCCAAATTAGATAGGTCTTGTTGTGGTCACTAGATATGCCGGTCGGTTCCGGGCGGTTTTACACCACAACTCAGTCTGACCTCGGGTTAGGCATATTCGTCTTTTCTAAATCCATATATTTTCTATATATGTCTAATTCCATTTGTAAATTAATCTTAATTTAATCATGCTATAATTATCCTTTGATTATGCTCACAATAAATGGTATATCAAATATACCATTTTATGAACAAATCTATGCCATGAAATTTTCATATTTTCCCATCGCTACCCCCGTGGAACGTACGCATGAATCACTTAAAATGTTAGGCTAGTAAATTTGCCTAAACCCGTAAAAAAAAGGGGAAATAAACAAGGGACATGAAACAAACATAAAATGGCATACATTTAACTTATCATGTGTAACTTTGGTACAGAAGTATCATTAACATAATTAAACGGGTAAAGGTGAGCTCGTGACTAAGTTGGATCTAATTGTCATGTAAACTTGATATAGGTCTAGCATAGAGGTGTAACGTATAAACACAATTTTAAACCACAACTTAGCATATTAACTTATTGTAACGACCTAGAAAATCTGAACCAATTTAAAATTTTTAAATTGGCTAAAATAATGGATTTTAAATATTTAAAATAAATATTTTAAATAATAGCGATGAAAACTGAGTTGAAAACGACAATTGAAAATGAATATAATTATTATAATTATAAAAAAGGCCTGAAATGGCGCTGCAGTTTCGAAAATTGAATTCAAACTTTGTCGGACTGTACCGGGTGCAAAACAAAACGGATTTTAGTGCAACCAAAAATAATTAAATCTGTTAGTGAATACCTTTCTAACGAATCTGAAAAATCGAATTTTCATAGCGGAAAGCAAAAGTTATGGCCGAATGAATTTTCAGAGAGGTCGCTATGGAATTTATATAGCCCGTGAAATTGGCCATTTTGCATACGACCTCGGAATTCGACGAAACCACTTTTGTTGGATCCGGGATGTGTAGTTATTGCTAGGTTTCAAATTTCGTTATTTTTGAAGCTAGTATGTGAGTGTGGCAAAGGAAAATGTGTTTTGGTCAATTACAGTTAAACTGGATCGACCAGAAATGGGCCTTTTTGGAAACGGTCTCAGAATTCGACGAAACTATTTTGTTGGAACCGTATCGTCAAAACATAGCTAGATTAATTTTTCTGGAATTTTTCGAATTAGTTTGTGGCCCTGGCAAATTGAAATGTACGTTCAAATTAAATATTGAATGTTTTACATTTTAATTTGAAGGAAAACTGGCTGAAACATTCGAATGGGCCTTCGAAACATATCCCATTGTGTTCGGAATGGGGGTAAAACGCTAGGGACGACAGTCGTTGGGTTTAGATTTGTGGTCGCATCAGAAAACCCCTAATAAAATCTATGGAGCAATCAGAATTTAATAATAAAAAAATATCGTTTTCTCTCTCCACGATTAACAGCGATCGACGGCGGAACCCTTTCTCGCCGTTCCCATCCAATTTCCGACCAAACCAGGCAGAATTAGCCCCTCCTCCAGTTGAAGATTTTGAAGAGCTCAAGAAGATCATCAAATCCATATGTAGTTTGTATTTTTTCGTGCATCATTCGAAGAGATATCAAGCTCGAAAGTTCCGAGCTTCCAATCGCCGCCGCCGTCACCAGAAGCCACCGAAGTGGGGCCACTTCCTGGCGCACGTGCGCCTCACGTAGCTCTTCGACCCTGCGCAACCCGATCGTGGAACCATTGCACGGATTGATCGAAAAATTCAAACCTAGTTTTGAAGTTTTTTGAAAGGTATCGGCTGTTAATTATTTAACTGATTTCGACAGTTTAAAACCGTTGCAAACTTCGAAAAATCATATCTTTTTGCTATGTTAACGAAATTCGATGAAACAGGAAACATCGTGACCGTGTGGACGCCTTCTACATTTTAGAAGAGACCGCATATTTTTCTGAGCCTTCTGCTATTTTTGGTGGAGTGGAACCCAATGTGAGATTTCTAATTTATAAACAATATGGAAAACGACGATGTATAAATTATATAGTCGATGTATGAGTTATATAAGCGTTGTACACCTCATGTATAAGCGTTGTATAAGTTGTACGTTCGATGTATAAGTTGTATATGCGTTGTAAAAATTATATATGTGTGGAAATAGAAGTGAATTGCTATATAAATATATATATATACGCCCCTCGTCCACAAACCATGGACGATATTTATTGGTTGTGATTGTTGTGAAAATTGATTGATAGCGAATGGTTGTTTGGGATTGTTTGTGGTTGATATTGATTGATTGTGGTTGAAAAATACCCGTTTGTGGTTGAAAAATATTTGGTTGAAACCACATAGGATTAGTTTATGGAAATGAAATAAATATATACATGCCGCCTGCGTGCGAACTAGATGCATGATCCCCATTGTCAAAAACCGCGAGGTTTTAAGATAGAGCGAGGAGCCGTACTAGGGACGGTCCCGGTTTTAACTACCCTGCCGTTATGCTGCCGAAATTTTCTGAAATATACATGTGTTAGGATAATTTTCATTCGTTGAAATAAATTACATATGTTAAAACAAATATACATGTGTTAGAATAATTTTCATTTGTTGAAATAAATTACATAGGTTGAAAGAATATTCATGTGTTGAGTTGCAATTCATTCGTTGAGTTGAAATTCATGTGTTGAATATTATTTGAATTTAAACAAATAGTTTTAGCGATAAAATCACATTTTTATATATATACAAACTATAGAGAATATTCATGTGTTGAGTTGCAATTCATTCGTTGAGTTGAAATTCATGTGTTGAATATTATTTGAATTTAAACAAATAGTTTTAGCGATAAAAATCACATTTTTATATATATACAAACTATAGAGAATATTCATGTGTTGAGTTGCAATTCATTCGTTGAGTTGAAATTCATGTGTTGAATATTATTTGAATTTAAACAAATAGTTTTAGCAATAAAAATCACATTTTTATATATATACAAACTATAGAGAATATTCATGTGTTGAATTGAAATTCGTTCGTCGAGTTGAAATTCATGTGTTGAATGTTATCGTATTTTAAAATAAAATGAATAAACAATAAAAACTACATTTTTATTGTGAATATGAAGTGTTAAAAACATTCACGTGTTGAATAAATATTTTTGATGATAAAAATATTTCTTTTATCGTGTATATGCTTTGATAAAAATCCACACGTGTTGAAATAAATAATAGTTTGCTAGAAATATTATTATTGGCTTTGTTCTGCATATATATACATGTGTTGAACAGGAAAAATGGATTAGCTGTAGAGTAAAGAAATTATTTGCGTTCCCGACAAATAGGTAAGCCTTGATGAGTTGGCTGCGCAATTTTATTTTTATATCAACTCCTGTGAATGCCATTGGATGCGGAGTGCTGGTTATTCTATGTGAAATAATAAATATCGCCATATGATAGTAACAAATAAATTTGAACTACGCTACATGGCGTACTTCTTGACGATAGGCATACTTCATCATATTCCACATAAGCAATTGGAGCTTGTGTGACGAGGTGGAAGATTTACCATACGAGCGAGAGGCTTGTATGGCGATGATTATATACTACAGGTTGAACTGATGACTGATATGGACTCTATAAAATATAACGATAAATTGCCAGATTAATAAAAACCCCACACGGGTCTGGAGTTGACAATAATCACGTCTCTCTAGTTATTAGATACGGCACATGGACTATTTATTTCCACACGGAAACAGGGTGATGAGAATTTATTCTCTGGAGTGATTATCTATACATGCTCCCCCGTAAACACCAGAATATATCACTGTAAATATGTGAATGCTTTTTAGGATTTATTGGGTACCTAACACGACCCAATAAATTTCCAAACCCCTCCCCGTACAAAGGAGGTTATGGCGAAATTTTTCGAAATATTAAGGCGTTAGTGAAATATTTGAAGTGAAAACGAAGTTGAAAATATAGAATGAACTATAGTTGAAATTATAGAATGAACTATATTTATATATATAAATATAAATATAATTAAAAGGAATCGAAGCCGTGCAGTTCGCGTTTTGGAATCGTAATTTGAAATGATTAGTACGAGAAATCCGACCATCGGATTTTCCCGAAACCGCAACCGCTGGGTTCGCCTTGGAAAAATCTTTCCAACGGCACCAACCTTGTAAAAATCCAACGGTTGGATTGTCTGGAATGTTTAATTCAAATCTGAAGAAAAACAATGCCAGAATCGATTATATTTATATATATATATAATTATATTTAATCGAATAACGACGCTGCAGTTCGTATTTTGAAATCGAAACTTCAAACGATTGTACCGGGAGATCCGACCGTCGGATTTTCCCGAAACGGGAACCGTTGGATTCGTTTCGAAAAGACCTTTCTAATGATGTAAATTGTGTGGAGATCCAACGGTTAGATTTTCAGATATGTGTAAATCAAATCTGAAGAAAAACAGCGCCACGGCCGCGTTATGGCCCGAAGCGTCGTTTTGAATAAATTGGCTATTTTAAAATAAATAAAAATAGCGATAAATCGTTATAAAATATCATAAACGATATGAAATGGAAATAAACTGAATTTTCTCGATTTATGTGGCTTTTGATGGTTGAATGTGTTTGGTGTGAAAATTACATTAAAGAACAAAATTGGTGTTGTCGAATAATTTAACCATTGAAATAAATTGATTTGAAATTCTAAATATACGTTAATTATTTGAAAAGGCCGAGTTAATTCTCATTTCAAATAATTGACCGACGATAAGAAATCGAAGATGAAGACGGAGGTCGAAGACCGGAGATCTTCACCTCGTTTGGATGGTAACCGACGTCCTGATTGGGAGGCATCCCGAAATATGGATGATGAGTGGTGATCGTCCAGACGTTCGTGGTGATCGATGGGTTTGCGAGGTATTTAGTGCCTTCGGTTTCGTTCAGACCCAGAACGGACTTGTAAAGGGACTATGTGTCTGACATTGGATTTTATTCTGTGTTGATTGATCTCTAATAAATATACATCTGTTTGGCGGCGGAGAATTTATTCTTTTGCTTAACGCCCTTCTCTGAAATGCACGAGCTCAGAGGTTGTATATCGATGGACATCAGTCGCATGGCATGAATTGCTAGTGTGGCATGCCTAAGTGGCAAATGATCAAGGCTTCTGTTGAAAAGCAAAGTCTTGTGGTGATGATCAAAGCACCGCCTATGTGGCGTAGCTTTGTGTATAACGTAAATTCGCGAGCCTCACACCTCGGTATGAACCAGAAACGGGAGAAGGACCTCAGGGAGGGCATGCGTTTCCTTCTAGCTAGGGTGGTGTCAGTGACCTCCCAGCCCTGACATTTATATACTTTTCACCTTTGTGGTTGTTGCTGTTGCGAGGCGCCTCGGTTTGATCGGACAATTCGGGTCCGATGGAGTCATTCGTTGGCTCGTTTACGCCCCAAAGGGAGGGGAAACGTAGTGTTCAGGCATAATAATCCACATCGGTGGACCGGCCCTGACGATCCAAGGGGCAGTTGCGGCTGTTCCTGAGACATGGGCTAGAGCGTCTCGAATTCGGTAAGGACTATCTTTTGCCTTGGTTCATGACGGAAATCCAATTTCCAAATACGTGACTGTGCGGTTTCGATTGTATATATATATTTGGCGACATAGTGGCATGGGACGCTCATGTCGTCTATGACTGATAGTTATGATTTGAAATTGTTTTCAAAACATATAAGCACTAGCAATAATATCAAATGCCTTTGTTTTATTCGTATCAAGCATATTTTGGCCATTATAAGGTAAAACTCTATCCTCCGGTTTGCGTTGCATTGTGTGATGGGAACTGAGTCTTATAATGGCTTCATTTTTATAAAAAGCATAGCGATGTTTAAAAGAAAGATTTGTTTTAAAGCACTGGCAATCCAATGGAGTAAACCCGTTCCACGAAAGTGGCGTGGTCCTGTGATTAGCCATATTATATATGTGTTGAATAGATTTCTCATACCAGTCCCATGACTGACTCGTAGTTTGTTTCACTTTCAAACTCGGGTGCCCCTTTTTCTACACGGGCAGCCTTGTATTCAGGTTTAGCTGATTCTTTCTGGATAGCTGGAGCTGGAGATGGATTCTATCATTTATCTCTTTTTATGCTGTTCAGCTCCTATTGTACATATTTTGTTTGTTTTCCCCTGTAGACATCTATGTATAGCTGAACTATAATTGTACTAAGTATGATCCTGTATACTGTGTAACTCTGATGATTACTTTTATCCAGTATATTCTATTGTTCATTATCTGGTGTATTTATTTATTTCTGTTCTGCTATTATCTGTTTCTGTGTTATATTCCACGGATTACCCTTGTCTCCGTCTGTACGGGATTTGGGGTCGTCTCATTTGGTATCAGAGCTTTGGTTAAGCTTAGTTCTGGAATATAACATTTGAACGAACTTGTCAGAAATAGAACCAGTAGTGTTCTAGGACGGGTAACTCTATACAGATAGGATTAGCAATATCCTAGTATGAGTAAAGCAGAATGAAATTACACCACGATAGACACATTTACATTTGAAGTAATTGTCTCTATATTTTGAAATACCTTTTCTGTGACCTGACACTTGATCTGCCATTTGCAGAAGTACTAGAAAAATGAGTGTCAGAAACAGGAGAAATGCAGAACCCGATCTAGAGGCTCTATTAAAGAGATATCGAAATCTGAACGGAGCACAGTTCTCTGGCAATGAATCTATAATTCAAACCCAAGCTTGGATGAGTTCTGTCGAAAGAATCTTTGAGCGTATCCAGCTGAGGGATGACCAGAAACGGTTAGTAGCATCTTGGGCGCTCAAAGAAGAAGCTTTAATCTGGTGGGAAACAACCATCAAAGATAATCCAGAAGGTGATATCACCTGGGACAGATTCTAAGTGATTTTCCTAGAAAGATTTACTCCTCCCGAAGCGACGGAGCGATTATGTGATGAATTTTCTTATCTAATACAAGGTGATATGACCATCCCAGAATATCATAAGAAATTCAACGAACTTGCTCACTTTTCTCCTCATCTGATTCAAGATCCAAAGAGGAAAAATCTGAGATTTATTCATGGCCTGCAAAGGAGATATCAGAATAGTGTAATGAGGAATGTGAAGCTTCCTTTTTCTGAAATGATATACATGGCTTATCAGTATGAAGATCTCCATAAGAAAGGAATGTTGCGCGACGAAGAAGTTTGTTGTAGTGACAAAGCAGAGTCGGAAACTGATATTCCTGAAGCCAGTACGAGAGCTGAGGTTGGTAAGAAGCCCAGTGCCAAGAGGAAAAGGGCTAAATCTGAAAAGGAACCAGTAAAGACCGCCACTTGCTCTAACTGCCATCTGAAGGGGCATTTGTCGATAAACTGCGGACCCTTAAGGAAGCGATTAAAAGGTGGACTTCAATCCAAAGAAGGACTTCAAGCGAATAGAAAATGCAATCTCTGCCATCAGGCTGGTCACGTAAAGCAAGATTGCTGGCAGTTGAAAAAGACTGAAATAGTTCACGTGAATGAAGTAGCAGAAACTTCTGAGCCCTCAGCTAATCAAGAAAGGGCCGATGTTTTAGAAGGCACGCTAACTGTCAAAAACATTCCAATCAAAGTACTGTTTGACACAGGTGTGTCACGAAGTTTCATTGCCAAAGATGCAGCTAAGAAACTGGATCTGAATTTGAAGAAGCTCAAGGAACCAATGATTGTCCAGAATCCGGTTGGGGGTTCCATTGATCTCAGTTGGATTTGTGGAGTGCCGATTTCTTTCTCTCGTTATCGGTTTCCTACCATCGCAGTCGTCATGAATTTTAAAGAGTTTGATCTTATCTTGGGATTAGACTGGTTGACCAAATATGAAGCCGAAGTTAAATGCGCCGACAGAGTCGTAAAGGCGAAGATTAAATCAGGTGATTATATAACCATTCCCTGTAAAGGTCAGAATCCTAATAGAAAAGACTTCTGGGCAGCTCTAAATGTTTTTCCAGCCCAAATAGAAAATACCCCTGAAGTTACAGAGAATATTCTCGACCTAGTCAAAGACATTCATGTCGTCAAGAACTATGCGGATGTGTTCGAGGAAGTTGTTCGCTTACCTCCGCAGAGAGAAATAGATTTCAAAATTGCTTTGATTCCTAATGCAAGGCCGGTAGTTCATGCTATTCGAAGAATGTCCTTGAAAGAGAAGGAGGAATTAGACAATCAAACACGTCAGCTGGTATGGAAAGGTCTGATCATGCCCAGTTTCTCCGATTGGGGAGCAGCAGTGGTGTTTGTCCCAAAATCTGACGGTACTCTACGTCTATGTGTGGATTATCGTGATCTGAACAAACAGACAATAAAGAACAAATATCCATTGCCACGGATTGATGATTTGTTGGATCGATTAAATGGAGCACAAGTATTCTCAAGAATGACCTAGCTACAGGCTTCCATCAACTTCGAATTGCCGAAGAGTGTGTTCCAATGACAGTGTTCAGAGGCCCCGACTTATTGTACGAGTGGTTAGTAATGCCGTTCGGCTTATGTAACGCTCCAGCTTACTTCGTCGATCTGATGAATAGAGTGTTCAGAAGGGTTTTGAATAAATTTGTTCTGGTTTTTATTGACGATATTCTAATCTTCTCTAAATCAAAGGCCGAACATGAAAAGCATCTGGAACAGGTTCTAGAAATTCTGAGACGGAATGTACTAAAAGCCAAATTTTCCAAATGTATCTTCTGGCAAGATGAAGTAAAATTTCTGGGCCACGTAGTATCGAAAGAAGGAATCGCTGTGGATCCAAGCAAAATCACGGCCATTCAGAATTGGAAACAGCCTAGTACCCCCATTGAAGTCCGCAGTTTTCTCGGATTGGCTAGCTATTACCGGAAGTTCGTTAAAAACTTTTCGAATATATCTGGCCACTTAACGAAGCTTACGAAGAAGCACTCTAAGTTCAAATGGACTCCAGAAAGTGAGGAGGCTTTTGAAGAGCTAAAGTTGAGATTAACAACTGCTCCAGTGTTAACCATCATCGATGGCAATCAGGATTTGAAAGTCTGGACTGATGCTTCTAGAGAAGGCCTTGGCGCAGTGTTAATGCAAAGAGGCCAAGTGATTGCTTATGCTAGCCGTCAACTGAAGCCGCACGAGAAGAACTACGTAACTCATGATCTTGAGTTATTGGCTATTGTGTTCGCTTTGAAAATTTGGAGACACTATCTGCTGGGTGAGAGATTCGAACTGTTTACAGATCACCAGTCACTAAAGTATCTGTTCACTCAGAAAGACTTGAATCTGAGGCAGCAACGTTGGCTGGAGTTTCTTGCAGCATACGATTTTTGAATTATATATACTCCAGGGAAAGCCAATGTCGTGGCCGATGCACTGAGCCAAAAGAATGAAATGATCGCCAGTTTCATCATTGCGACTTCGTTGATTGATAAGATATCGGCTCTCCAAGGAGACGACCAATTTATCAAAGGAATGAGTCAGTGAATTCGTGAAGGCAATGCTTCGGACTTTAAGCTAGACAGCGAAGGGATTCTGAGGTTAGAAGGGCGAATTTGCGTTCCAGAGATTCCTGAACTCAGAAGAGATGTGCTTGATGAATGTCACAAATCTAAGCTCAGTATCCATCCAGGTGTGAATAAAATGTATAATGATATCAAACGCACATTTTGGTGGAAGTCGTTAAAAAGAGACATCTCGATATATGTTAGTCGATGCCCTACTTGCCAGCTAGTCAAAAGCGACCAACATAAATCGGTTGGATTGTTACAACCGCTAGAAGTTCCTGGTTGGAAGTGGGAGCATATTTCTATGGATTTCATTAATGGTTTGCCCAGAACCAGAAAAGGAAATGACAGCATTTGGGTGATCGTGGATCGCTTCACGAAGACCGCTCATTTTATACCTGTCAGATCAAACAGAACTGCTCAGAGTCTGGCGCAGATATACTTCAGGGAAATAGTTAGACTGCATGGAGTGCCGCTCAGTATAGTCAGTGATAGAGATACAATATTCACTAGCAAATTCTGAGAAGCATTTCAAGTCGAACTGGGAACAAAGTTGAACTTGAGCACCGCTTATCATCCTCAGATAGACGGTCAGACTGAGAGGGTAAATCGTATTTTAGAAGATCTATTACGGGCTTGTGTTATAGATTTCGGTGGATCATGGGAAGACCATCTGCATTTGGCTGAATTCTCATATAACAAGAGTTACCAGGCGAGTCTGACAATGTCGCCATTCGAAGCATTGTATGGTAGACCGTGCCGATCTCCTGCTTGTTGGGTCGAACCTGGAAATAGACTTGTGTTAGGGCCAGACATGATTCGAGAAGCTGCCGACAAAGTCGATTTTATTAAGAAGCGATTACTCGCCGCTCAAAGCCGACAAAAGAGCTATGCCGATAGAAGAAGAAGAGATATATCCTTTGCTGTTGGCGACTATGTATATTTGAAAGTATCGCCGATGAGAGGAGTTATCTGGTTCGGTAAAACTAGAAAGTTGGCGCCCAAATTCATTGGTCCGTTTCCTATTCTGGAACGGATCGGAACTCTCGCTTATAGGGTCAAACTGCCTGATTGGTTGCCTGGAGTTCATGATGTATTTCATATATCTCAACTTCGAAAACACGTTCATGATCCAGACTTGATCGTGGAAGAAGCAGCTCAACAGGACATTGAAATTACCCCCGAATTAGCTGTGAGAAGAGAGCCGCTAAAGATTATCGGCAAAGAAACCAAAGAGCTGAGGAACAAGAAGGTTCACTTAGTCAAAGTGCAATGGAGTGGAGATCCGCGAGATTGTACTTGGGAAACTGAGGAGAGCATTCAGAAAGCCTATCCTAGATGCCGAGTGGATATCTCTGATTGACTCCGGTGCAAGGTACATTTACCATACTTTGCATTACCATTTATTTCTCTATTCTGTTGCTATTTTCTTCCCATGGATGTGAGCTTTTAAATTCTATAGTCTGAATGATTTTAAAAGAGTATAGAAAGTGATTAGTATATTTTTGAAAGGTCGAAAACAATTGGATTAGTTGGTTGTGTTGTGTGATTGAAGATTTATCAAACCACTTTCGACTTTGTTCCTTTTCGGGGACGAAAAGTTTTAAGTGGGGGAGATTGTAACGACCCAGAAAATCTGAACCAATTTAAAATTTTTAAATTGGCTAAAATAATGGATTTTAAATATTTAAAATAAATATTTTAAATAATAGCGATGAAAACTGAGTTGAAAACGATAATTGAAAATGAATATAATTAATTATAATTATAAACAAAGGCCTGAAATGGCGCTGCAGTTTCAAAAATTGAATTTAAACTTTGTCGGACTATACCGGTAGCAAAACAAAACGGATTTTAGTGCAACCAAAAATATTTAAATCTGTTAGTGAATACCTTTCTAACGAATCTGAAAAATCGAATTTTCATAGCGGAAAGCAAAAGTTATGGCCGAATGAATTTTCAGAGAGGTCGCTATGGAATTTATATAGTCCGTGAAATTGGCCATTTTGCATACAACCTCGGAATTTGACGAAACCACTTTTGTTGGATCCGGGATGTGAAGTTATTGCTAGGTTTCAAATTTCGTTATTTTTGAAGCTAGTATGTGAGCGTGGCAAAGGAAAATGTGTTTTGGTCAATTATAGTTAAATTGGATCGACCAGAAATGGGCCTTTTTGCAAACGGTCTCAGAATTCGACGAATCTAGTTTTGTTGGAACCGTATCGTCAAAACATAGCTAGATTTATTTTTCTGGAATTTTTCGAATTAGTTTGTGGCCCTGGCAAATTGAAATGTACGTTCAAATTAAATATTGAATGTTTTACATTTTAATTTGAAGGAAAACTGGCTGAAAAATTCGAATGGGCCTTCGAAACATATCCCATTGTGTTCGGAATGGGGGTAAAACGCTAGGGACGACAGTCGTTGTGTTTAGATTGGTGGTCGCGTCAGAAAACCCCTAATAAAATCTATGGACCAATCAGAATTTAATTAAAAAAAAATCGCTTTCTCTCTCCCCGATTAGCAGCGATCGACGGCGGAACCCTTTCTCGCCGTTCCCATCCAATTTCCGACCAAACCAGGCAGAATTAGCCCCTCCTCCAGTTGAAGATTTGGAAGAGCTCAAGAAGATCATCAAATCCATATGTAGTTTGTATTTTTTCGTGCATCATTCGAAGAGATATCAAGCTCGAAAGTTCCGAGCTTCCAATCGCCGCCGCCGTCACCAGAAGCCACCGAAATGGGCCCCCTTCCTGGCGCACGTGCGCCTCACGTAGCTCTTCGACCCTGCGCAACCCGATCGTGGAACCATTGCACGGATTGATCGAAAAATTCAAACCTAGTTTTGAAGTTTTTTGAAAGGTATCGGCTGTTAATTATTTAACTGATTTCGACAGTTTAAAACCGTTGCAAACTTCAAAAATCATATCTTTTTGCTATGTTAACGAAATTCGATGAAACAGGAAACATCGTGACTGTGTGGACGCCTTCTACATTTTAAAAGAGACCGCATATTTTTTTGAGCCTTCTGCTATTTTTGGTGGAGTGGAACCCAATGTGAGATTTCTAATTTATAAACAATATGGAAAACGACGATGTATAAATTATATAGTCGATGTATGAGTTATATAAGCGTTGTACACCTCATGTATAAGCGTTGTATAAGTTGTACGTTCGATGTATAAGTTGTATATGCGTTGTAAAAATTATATATGTGTGGAAATAGAAATGAATTGCTATATATATATATATATATATATATATATATATACGCCCCTCGTCCACAAACCATGGACGATATTTATTGGTTGTGATTGTTGTGAAAATTGATTGATAGCGAATGGTTGTTTGGGATTGTTTGTGGTTGATATTGATTGATTGTGGTTGAAAAATACCCGTTTGTGGTTGAAAAATATTTGGTTGAAACCACATAGGATTAGTTTGTGGAAATGAAATAAATATATACATGCCGCCTGCGTGCGAACTAGATGCATGATCCCCATTGTCAAAAACTGCGAGGTTTTAAGGTAGAGCGAGGAGCCGTACTAGGGACGGTCCCGGTTTTAACTACCCTACCGTTATGCTGCCGAAATTTTCTGAAATATACATGTGTTAGAATAATTTTCATTCGTTGAAATAAATTACATATGTTAAAACAAATATACATGTGTTAGAATAATTTTCATTCGTTGAAATAAATTACATAGGTTGAAAGAATATTCATGTGTTGAGTTGCAATTCATTCGTTGAGTTGAAATTCATGTGTTGAATATTATTTGAATTTAAACAAATAGTTTTAGCGATAAAAATCATATTTTTATATATATATTAACTATAGAGAATATTCATGTGTCGAGTTGCAATTCATTCGTTGAGTTGAAATTCATGTGTTGAATATTATTTGAATTTAAATAAATAGTTTTAGCGATAAAAATCACATTTATATATATATACAAACTATAGAGAATATTCATGTGTTGAATTGAAATTCGTTCGTCGAGTTGAAATTCATGTGTTGAATGTTATCATATTTTAAAATAAAATGAATAAACAATAAAAACTACATTTTTATTGTGAATATGAAGTGTTAAAAACATTCACGTGTTGAATAAATATTTTTGATGATAAAAATATTTCTTTTATCGTGTATACGCTTTGATAAAAATCCACACGTGTTGAAATAAATAATAGTTTGCTAGAAATATTATTATTGGCTTTGTTCTGCATATATATACATGTGTTGAACAGGAAAAATGGATTAGCTGTAGAGTAAAGAAATTATTTGCGTGCCCGACAAATAGGTAAGCCTTGATGAGTTGGCTGCGCAATTTTATTTTTATATCAACTCCTGTGAATGCCATTGGATGCGGAGTGCTGGTTATTCTGTGTGAAATAATAAATATCGCCATAGGATAGTAACAATTAAATTTGAACTACGCTACATGGCATACTTCTTGACGATAGGCATACTTCATCATATTCCACATAAGCAATTGGAGCTTGTGTGACGAGGTGGAAGATTTATCATACGAGCGAGAGGCTTGTATGGCGATGATTATATACTACAGGTTGAACTGATGACTGATATGGACTCTATAAAATATAACGATAAATTGCCAGATTAATAAAAACCCCACACGGGTCTGGAGTTGACAATAATCACGTCTCTCTAGTTATTAGATACGGCACATGGACTATTTATTTCCACACGGAAACGGGGTGACGAGAATTTATTCTCTGGAGTGATTATCTATACATGCTCCCCCGTAAACACCAGAATATATCACTATAAATATGTGAATGCTTTTTAGGATTTATTGGGTACCTAACACGGCCCAATAAATTTCCAAACCCCTCCCCATACAAAGGAGGTTATGGCGAAAATTTTCGAAATATTAAGGCGTTAGTGAAATATTTGAAGTGAAAACGAAGTTGAAAATATAGAATGAACTATAGTTGAAATTATAGAATGAACTATATTTATATATATAAATATAATTAAAAGGAATCGAAGCCGTGCAGTTCGCGTTTCGGAATCGTAATTTGAAACGATTAGTACGAGAAATCCGACCATCGGATTTTCCTGAAACCGCAACCGCTGGGTTCTCCTTGGAAAAATCTTTCCAACGGCACCAAACTTGTAAAAATCCAACGGTTGGACTGTCTGGAATGTTTAATTCAAATCTGAAGAAAAACAGCGCCAGAATCGATTATATTTATATATATATATATATAATAATATTTAATCGAATAACGACGCTGCAGTTCGTATTTTGAAATCGAATCTTCAAACGATTGTACCGGGATATCCGACCGTCGGATTTTCCCGAAACGGGAACCGTTGGATTCGTTTCGAAAAGACCTTTCTAATGATGTAAATTGTGTGGAGACCCAACGGTTAGATTTTCAGATATGTGTAAATCAAATCTGAAGAAAAACAGTGCCACGGCCGCGTTATGGCCCGAAGCGTCGTTTTGAATAAATTGGCTATTTTAAAATAAATAAAAATAGCGATAAATCGTTATAAAATATCATAAACGATATGAAATGGAAATAAACTGAATTTGCTCGATTTATGTGGCTTTTGATGGTTGATTGTGTTTGGTGTGAAAATTACATTAAAGAACAAAATTGGTGTTGTCGAATAATTTAACCATTGAAATAAATTGATTTGAAATTCTAAATATACGTGAATTATTTGAAAAGGCCGAGCTAATTCTCATTTCAAATAATTGACCGACGATAAGAAATCGAAGATGAAGACGGAGGTCGAAGACCGGAGATCTTCACCTCGTTTGGATGGTAACCGAGGTCCTGATTAGGAGGCATCCCGAAATATGGATGATGAGTGGTGATCGTCTAGACGTTCGTGGTGATCGATGGGTTTGCGAGGTATTTAGTGCCTTCGGTTTCGTTCAGACCCAGAACGGACTTGTAAAGGGACTGTGTGTCTGACATTGGATTTTATTCTGTGTTGATTGATCTCTATTAAATATACATCTGTTTGGCGGCGGAGAATTTATTCTTTTGCTTAACGCCCTTCTCTGAAACGCACGAGCTCAGAGGTTGTATATCGATGGACATCAGTCGCATTGCATGAATTGCTAGTGTGGCATGCCTAAGTGGCAAATGATTAAGGCTTCTGTTGAAAAGCAAAGTCTTGTGGTGATGATCAAAGCACCACCTGTGTGGCGTAGCTTTATGTATAACGTAAATTCGCGAGCCTCACACCCCGGTATGAACCAGAAACGGGAGAAGGACCTTAGGGAGGGCATGCGTTTCCTTCTAGCTAGGGTGGTGTCAGTGACCTCCCAGCCCTGTCATTTATATACTTTTCACCTTTTTGGTTGTTGCTGTTGCGAGGCGCCTCGGTTTGATCGGACAATTCGGGTCCGATGGAGTCATTCGTTGGCTCGTTTACGCCCCAAATGGCGGGGAGACGTAGTGTTCAGGCATAATAATCGACATCGGTGGACCGGCCCTGACGATCCAAGGGGCAGTTGCGGCTGTTCCTGAGACACGGGCTAGAGCGTCTCGAATTCGGTAAGGACTATCTTTTGCCTTGGTTCATGATGGAAATCCAATTTCCAAATACGTGACTGTGCGGTTTCGATTGTATATATATATTTGGCGACATAGTGGCATGGGACGCTCATGTCGTCTATGATTGATAGTTATGATTTGAAATTGTTTTCAAAACATATAAACACTAGCAATAATATCAAATGCCTTTGTTTTATTCGTATCAAGCATATTTTGGCCATTATAAGGTAAAACTCTATCCTTCGGTTTGCGTTGCATTGTGTGATGGGAACTGAGTCTTATAATGGCTTCATTTTTATAAAAAGCATAGCGATGTTTAAAAGAAAGATTTGTTTTAAAGCACTGGCAATCCAATGGAGTAAACCCGTTCCACGAAAGTGGCGTGGTCCTGTGATTAGCCATATTATATATGTGTTGAATAGATTTCTCATACCAGTCCCATGACTGACTCGTAGTTTGTTTCACTTTCAAACTCGGGTGCCCCTTTTTCTACACGGGCAGCCTTGTATTCAGGTTTAGCTGATTCTTTCTAGATAGCTGGAGCTGGAGATGGATTCTATCATTTATCTCTTTTTATGCTGTTCAGCTCCTATTGTACATATTTTGTTTGTTTTCCCCTGTAGACATCTATGTATAGCTGAACTGTAATTGTACTAAGTATGATCCTGTATACTGTGTAACTCTGATG
The DNA here is from genome assembly GCA_030737875.1 of Allium sativum. NCBI lineage: Eukaryota > Viridiplantae > Streptophyta > Magnoliopsida > Asparagales > Amaryllidaceae > Allium > Allium sativum. The sequence continues at coordinate 6,267,564 of CM060919.1, read as the reverse complement.
GTTACTTTTATCCAGTATATTCTATTGTTCATTATCTGGTGTATTTATTTATTTCTGTTCTGCTATTATCTGTTTCTGAGTTATATTCCACGGATTACCCTTATCTCCGTCTGTACGGGATTTGGGGTCGTCTCACTTATGTATGTCAAAACATAAGAAGCTACTATAAACAGATTTAAATCACAACATAGCATGATAGCTTATGTGTGTTAAACATAAGAGAGCCATTATAAATCCAATCTTGCAACATAAATAGATTCAACTTAACATGGTTCTAAATATACATGAATGTTGATCTAACATGTAAGCATGTGCTTTAGATCATAAACTAGCAAGTAACCACGAAATTATAACATGACATGTTTCACCATTCAGTTGGCATAATATGTTCAATTCCCAATCATAATAAATCCCAATATATAAAATATGGTATGTTCATCACCACAAGCATATAGACATGATCAATCGCCATGGTAATTTAAGATAAATGAGAATCAAACTTTATTTATCTTATACATAAGCATCATTCAATATTCGAATTACAACATGTCATGATTCATTTGAAAGAACGTTTAAATATACATAATAACCAACTTACAAACTAAAAAGGAATTCTTGATTTTTGAAATCAGAATTCTGAAATTTGTAAGCTCTGCTTTTAATTTGATTTTGATTCAGGTTTTTATCTTGTCTTTGAATTGGTGAGGGCCACTCCAAGTTCTCTATTGACGGCATGATAGTTCCAGGGTTATTTTTTGTGTGATTTTTAGGTTTGAGCATTGGGTTGTTTATATAGAATTTCAATTTAATTTGAGCCGTCGGATGATCCTAGACTTAACCATAACCATTCAGTTAGGATAGGGTGACAACCTCAGCCCAAATGACTCCGCAAGGAGTCAGAAAGGACTCAGCAATGACACACAGTATGGATCTGATCACGCCAGAAAGCTGTGCAGGTTCTCTGCTTGGCCTGGGCGCACTTGGCAGGTGCGCCAGTGCCACTTTTGTACTGGCACACTTCCCAAAAGCGCCAGTGCATTTTTTTCTTTCTTCTGGTTTTCTGCTTTAACTTCGTTCGTCCATATCTCCTTCATACGGTGTCCGTTTTACGCAAACTCGGACTCTATCTCAAGCAGAATTCCGAGTCGAACACAATGGCGTAACCCATATCCCTTAATTCTCACATTTGAAATTAAATATTTTTTGATTCGTTACTATAACGTTAATAGAAAATACGGGGTGTTACATGTGCTAAGACACGAGGTTAAGTCAACTTATCGTAGATGACTGCCCGGACCCTCCCGGCAAATCCAATATCAACAAGTGTAGACTTAATGTTAGAGGTCTAGTACATATATATACACATATATGAAAATATGTAAATGGTTGGACCGACGAATACCATTAATTGTAATAAATGGAAATAAATGAAATTGAATGAAAGATAATTACAACTGTAAGGAAAAGGGAACGAATGGGGAATGATAATAACCTATTATGAATAAACTCCAGAAAAGGAAAGATAATAGGCAAACTTGTCCTAGGACAAGTGGGAATTATAACTTATGGAACAAGGGTAAGTTCTAATGAACGATAGAGAAAAATGAAATAACTTAAGTAATAAGGTAATTTGTACTTAATTGTAAATTAATTAATCTGTAAGGGCAAGAATAAATCTACGAATGAAGATAACATAAGATTGGTTTGGTTGAGTTATTCTCCGAGTGTCAGTCTGATGTTGATTTCGGTCTCTGGTGTTGATACTTAGGGAGTTGTTCTCTTACCAAGGTATATGTGAATTACGATGTACTTAATTATAAATTAAGTAGAACATGTTATAGTAAGATAGGATAATGAATAAATTATGAGAATAACATGTTGTAGCCTTATTAGTGAACTTAAACGGGTTAAGTTATGAATTGAATTAATAAGCAAGGGTAACTTGGTAAACTTGAAAAGGAAGTCAATGTGAAGGAGAATAACCAAGTTAATTGAGAAAACTCAAGAGGTGGCGCAAGTGCGTAATTAATGGTTAGACGTAGGGTCAATGACATATAAAATTGAGGCGCTTGGACCAGTCCATACGTTAGAGGATGAATAACCCTAAGGGGTAGATCATCGGGATGTCAAAAGACACAAAGAGGAGTGCATGTCCATCTAGGTATTCTTGTAGGCTCCAACGGACTGGGTTAAGAAGCATGCAGCTTCCGCGGACGTAGGATACTCTTGATATTTCTATGTGAGTGGCAAATGATCCGCCTATGCTCACAGAGGGGTCTGCGTGGGTGAACCATGGAGTATGCCTTGATTGCAATAATAGCGGGCAATCAAAAGGCTAAGATGGTCCAGCGTGATTCGGCGAGACCAGTTAGTGCCCTGTGATAGCAACTCATCATCTACATACCATCTTCAGTCAGTACGTAAAGCGGAAAGGTGGAGAACTCCAAAAGACTATATACTTTTCTATCGAGTTATGGGTGAGATTGGCCAATAGGTTTGAAGGGCTTAGGGGTCCAGGGTTAAGTTCTCATTCTTGATATTCTTGGGTGTCTTTCATTAGTTAAGGGAGGGGTCTAGTGGGACCATAGCCACTGTAAAAGTAGACCTTAGCATCTGATATCGGCAGATATCTTCAAGCTCCCGACCGAGTTTTGTGTTTCTTGATTAGCCCTGCCACAAGACTCGGGCGCACATATAGAGAATATATGCAATAGACATCGAGAACGATTGACGATACGTACATAGGAAAGTCTAGGTACACTCATGTCGCTCTGGGTGGTGTATCATAAGACTAGAGGGCATTATTCAAGGATGGAACCTAATTCGATCAAATGGTTTAAAGATGGCAGTCCGAACGCTTACGTAATATAGAAGTAGTGGTTCTTTGCAGACGTAGCATTGACATACATACAAACATCCGTACGACATTCGGGCGTAGGATTAGGGACTGCTATATTCCTACGATGATACTGTGGAGACCGTGCGAGTGGGGTACCATGAGGTGTACCTTAGTTGGAGGTATCTAAATATACACTGTATTAGGTTAATCTACTGGGGAGTAGATGGGTGTGATGTGTGTAAGCCTTGAATGCTAATAACACAGATAACCTAATAAAATAGAAAATGTAATTAAACGGTATATGTAGGATTATCCAGAAGTAAAATTTAAATCCAGTCACACAGGACTTATGTTCTGACCCCCCCCCCTTCCTCACAAAATTCACAGGTTAGGTTCATGACAGAAACTGTATAGATTTGGATACTAGTTTAGCAGTATTGTTATTAAGGTAAAGTTATGTTCTAATTACATTATATTTTATTCCTTCCACTATGAGATGTTTTCCGAACTCCGGCATGATTCATGTCTCTGTTTTTTCTGCAGGATGCTAGAGCAAACCAACTCGGGTTTTGATGGATTAGGATTTTTGAAAAAATTCGGTCCATCGGAATCCGGGTTGTTACATTACGTCTTCTGTGTCATGTACTGAGGCATCCTGCACTATCTAGGAAAAGAATTTGCCACTACTCTGGCCGAGGTCTATGAATCAGTGCTTGCTCATGTTGGAGATACTTATGACGAAGAATACCTCTTACAGAATCTTTTGGATATGGAACCCCGCTAACCTTTGGCCCAGGGGAAGAAAGTACTAACGAAAGAGAGGGGTTTATTGGATGAAGCTGGATCCTCTGAAGAGCAAGCCCTGGATGCAACCGCTACCCACACTAATTCTGTTAACGTTGAAGTTTCCAATTCTCATACTCCCATTGTGCTTCCACCTGGGCCTTCAACCATTCATAAGGAAAGAAAAGAGATTGTCGAGGAGCAGGAAGGAAATGGTGAGGTTGATAATGACAACCTGGATAATTATGAAGTGGATGTGCACAAGAATCTTTCTGCCGCAGGTAATACCAAGATTGATCAAGTCATATTGGACCTGCGTTATCTATGTACTTCACCTAGGTATATTGAATTCCATGCTTATTATTTATTTGTACTAGGCCTAATATCTCCAAAGCCTTCTCCCGGTGGAGCGGACACAACGGAGGGTGAAGTCATTGTCACTGATTCGACCTTAATGTCGACTACTTTTGCCCCTTTTAGCATTCCTCCTCCGGGCGATGCATCTTTATTAATTGCTTCCACTCCTGCTTCGTATCCCGGATCACAAGATGTATTGATCGATGCAATCGTTGATGTGGACGACATCGACTACACTACAAGTGATGAAGCGGAAGATATCGATGAAAATCCAGGGAAGAACATCAAAGGCAAGCGGAAGAAAAATACTAAGTCTTCCTCTTCAAGGCACCAAGGAAAGTGCACTTTTTCAAAGAAAGGAGGACTTGTCATTCTATCTTCTATTGAGAGTCTGCATTGCAATATAGAAGACAAGGATGAAAGTCAAATTGCTGATACACATCCTCCTTCTTCCGCTCAAGTTAATAAACCATCTCTAAGGTCCAGTAGTTCCAAGAATGGAAAAAAGAAGAATTAGTGCTTTCAGACTGTTTTGCTTTACTTCCTGTAGCTTCTTTTTATCCATTCCAGTTAGACCGATTGTATATGCGAGTGCATGTCCGCGCTTATTACTTTATGCCACTTTGTATTTAAGAGTTATGTTGTTGTTGTGAAGCTTGTTGCTGCATTTTCTATACTTTATCTATTACCTATTACTTTAACTTTGTTGTATTTTCTATGCATTAGCTTCTTTAAAGGTTACAAGTCTTTAGCTTTATGAGACATTGTGACGAGCTTGTGGTATATCTTGTAAACAATTCCCTATATCAATGTGATGGTATTGCCCCCATACCATAGGCTCGTCACAAGTCACTAAAGCTAAATGCATCTAACAATTATAAGTTATTTTGTATTCGATCGACGTACTAGAGGCTTGTTGTGTGCTGACGTAGTTTCTTTTCCTGCCAATGCACTTTAAGTTTCTGAGCTTTCCAATCTTGTAAGAGACTTAACTTAATTGAATGATCCTGAGCATCTACTTAGAGAATTCTTTAATATTTGTGCCTCTGCTTGGGACGTATCTAGCCTTTACCGTGCGAAGTACCTATGGTTTTTATTATGTAGAGGTTAAACTTTATGGGCGACACGAAGGGTTTTCGTAACACCCAACTTTGGTCTGCTTCTGCTGACTAATGTTTGACATCAGAGACTCGTTGAGTGCGTGCAAAGAGATCGTTTATAACTCAATGTTAGTCTGCTTACGTCAACCGAATCGAGCATCAGAGACTCCATTAAGGTGACCTTCAAAGGTGTCGTGAAGGATTTTGGTAAGATCCAACGTTGGTCAACTTCTACTGATTGGTGTTTGACTTCGGAGACTCACTGAGTTAATGAAAAAGGTCATTTATAACTCAACGTTGGTCTTCTCCCATCAACCGAATTGAGCATCGGAGACTCCATTAAGGCGACCGTCACGTGCACCATGAAGAATTTATTTAACTCAACGTTTCTCTGCTCCTGCCGATTGGTATTTGACATCAGAGACTTCATTGAGTGTCTGCAAAGTGGTCGTTTATAACTCAAATATTCTGCTCCCATTAACCGAATCAAGCTTCGGAGACTCCATTGAGCTCACCTCTACTATGGAGTGGCGACCTTTACAATCAACGCGAAGGTCAATGCAAAGGATTTTGGTGGCTGTTCCGCAGGGCGCTTAACTGTAGTAGGGGATCGTAGCCGGACTGAGAGGTTCTTTCGAACATCAGTCGTCATGTCGGATGCGCCTGACCATAGCAAAAAATCACAGTTGGACTGAGTGATTCTTTTACCCCAACTATGGTGCGGTGCCCCTTTGCCAGAACTTTGCAGGGTTTGCGTCATTCCGTAGGGCGAACATCGGTCTCCATGTCGAACGCACTTAACTATAGTAGGCGATCGCAGCCGAACCGAGTGGTTCTTTCGAACATCATTCATCATGTCATATGAGCTTTACTATAGTAAGAGGTCGCATCCGGACTGAAAGGTTGTGACCCCTTGGGCGAAAGTTGCAATTTCTGGTTGTTGAACCTTTCGCCATTTGACCTTTGGCAACTCCTTTCGTTCACACTTCAAGGCGGTGCTCTTGGTTGTTGCATTTATGCATATAGACGTTTATAGCACTCGACGCTTGAGTTGGTGTTATTGGGGTCATTACGCTGTAATAGACTATGAAGAAGCAAGCGTTTGTTGGATAGCCTGCAATAAAGAATCGCCTTTTAGCAAATTTTGAATTTACGAAAATTTTGCAAATAAGAGATTTACTCAGGCAGGCATTCTTTTATTCAAGCAACTAGTGTTCAGCACAATGCTTGCAAAAATATTTGCAGACTTTTTACAAGAATTTTGAACATAGTATCAAGTAAAATATCGGCGGATATGAGTGTTGTTCCAAGCTCTTGGAATCAGAATGCCATCGACAGTTGTTAGTTTGAAAGTGCTAACGAGTAGCTTTTGACTGATGATGTATGGACCTTCCCAGTTTGGCCTAAAGACTCCAGTTTCTATCATAACTCTTTTCAGCACAAGATCCTCAACTTCTAAGGTTCTTTGTTAGACTTTAGAGTTGAAGTGTCTGGCAATTCTTCGTTGATGGGCCGCAACTCTGAGTTTTGCTTCATCTCGCCTTTCTCCAAGCTGGTCAAGAGCATCGAGTTGTATCTTTTCATTCTCATCTTGGTTGAAATGGATTCAGCGGTGTGTAGGAATTTCCATCTCCACCGAAATCATTGCCTCTGAACCGAATGCAAAGGAGGAGTGTGCCCAGTAACAGATTTATGAGTCGTCTTGTACGCCCATAGTGCAAGTGGCAATTCGTTAACCCAACCACCTTGAGCTTTCTCGAGACGCTTCTTGATGGTTGATTTGATGATTTTTGTTCACAACTTCCACTTTCCCATTTGCCTGCAGATGGACCACTACAACAAAGCTTTTCCTGATCATGTATTTGGCGCAGATATCTTTAAACTTTTCGCTCTCAAATTGTGTCCCATTGTCTGCGATTATCTTTTGTGGCACACTGAACCTACAAATGATGTTCATCAGCACCAAGTTGATCAATTTATTTGAGGTGATAATGTCCAGTGGCTCTGCTTCGTCCCATTTGGTGAAGTAATCGATAACTACAATGGCATATTTGAAACTGGATTTTGTAGTTGGTAATGCCCCAATTAGATCGATGCCCCAGACAGTAAATGGCCATGGACTGACCATTTGATTCAATTCAGTAGATGGTGCTCTTAGGATCTTAATGAATTGTTGGCATCTGTCACACTTCTTGGTATGAGTTGCGGAGTCCTTGTTCACATATGGCCAGAAGTAATCTTATTGTACTATTTTCTTGGCTAGTGTCTAACCACTAGTATGACCTCCACACTCTCCATCATGCAGCTCTACCAAGATTTCTTTTGATTCCTCTTTGGGGACACAACGGAGAAAAGGCATATCGAAGCATTGCCTATATAACCAACCATCCGGAATAAGATACATGAGAGCCTTTCTGAGTAGCTTTCTTCGCTTCTTTTGATCATCCGGAAGTAGGCCATTAAGGAGATTGTCCTTGATTGGAGTCATCCACAATTCTGGCTCTATGGCAGTTTCCATGATCCAATCCACATCGTTGTCAATTGTGTTAGGATTTGAAAGGACTTCAACTAGAATTAATCCCAGCAGTTGTGCATCTTTTTTACTAGAAAGCTTTGTGAGTGAATTAGCCTTTAGATTTTACCTCGAAGAATGTGCGAGATGGTGTAATAGTCGAAGTAATTGAGTAGCTCGTAAGCTTTTGATAGGTAAGTTGGCAAGTTTCCTCTCTCAGCTTGGAACTCTCTTTTAACTTGACATACTGCCAACTGTGAATCACTGAAAATGTGTAAGGCTTTCAACTGTAACTCTTTCGAAATCCTTAGTTCAGCAATTAGCGCTTCATATCCTGCTTCATTATTTGTTGACAGGAATTCTAATCTCAAGGCATAGCATAGTGAACGTCCTTCAGGAGTTTCTAGCACTACTCCTTCCCTTGAGCAATACTCATTCATAGCACCATCAACAAATAACTTCCACCAAGTGATCACTTCGACTGTTTCGTCATTGTCATCGCCCCTTTCCATAAATTCAGCAATGAAGTCTACTAAAGCATGTCCGTTAATTTCCCTTTGCGGATGTTAAGTGATATCGAACTGGCTGAGCTCGAAGTTCAATTTCAATAACCTTCCGGAAGTCTCTCGACGAAACAGGACTTTCTTTAGAGGCTGATCTATGAGAACCTTGATAAGGTGAGCCTGGAAATATGGCCTTAGCTTTTTTGAGGCAATGAGCAGGAAGTATGCAAGCTTTTCCAACTTAGGATAATTCAGCTCTGCTCCAGTAAGCCTCTTGCTGATGTTGTATACCGACTTTTGAACTTTCAAATCCTCTCTGACCAATGAGCGCTATATGCATGGGATGAAACTGCCAAATAAAAAATAGTTCCTCTCCTTCTACATTCTTTGACAACATCGGTGGCGATTCCATATGCTTGATTGACTCTTTAAAAGAAGTTTGACATTTTGGAGTCCATTGGAAGTCTTTCTTTCCTTTACTCAGAGCATCGAAAGCGGAATTCACCGATCTGTTGCCTTAAAAGTGAAGCGACTTACGGCAAAAAAAATTCCATTCAGAATTTTTAGCTCTTTCTTCATCCTGGGAGCTCCCATTTCTTTCAAAGTAGTAATCTGTGTAGGGTTTGCTTCAATGCCCTGGGCATTAACCATAAACCCAAGAAACTTCCCCAATGTGACTCCAAACGAACAATTTAGAGGATTGAGCTTCATACCGCACTTTCTTAGAATATTTAACATCTCGACCAAGTTTTCTAAGTGATCATCAACTCTTTTGTACTTCACCAGTGTAACAACCCGTATTTTCAATAACCTGTTATAATGTAAATCGAGGAAGAATTTAATTTATAAATCTGAATCAAGGGAAACGGGCTATGCAATTGCGTTCGTCTCGGAAAAATACGCGAAATAGAGTCCGAGTTTTCGAAAATCGGAGTCCGTATGACCCGATTAAGGCCCAAAGAAGTTTTCAGAAAATTCCAAAGTAAAAACAGATTTCAAATTCAAGTTTGAATTTGGAGATTTGGGCCAGTTTGGGCCAGGCGGGAAAATTCCCGCCAGAGCACCCAAGTCGACAGCCCTGTCGACTTGGGTGTCGACTTGGTTGGACCCAAGTCGACAGCCCTGTCGACTTGGCTGTCGACTTGGTCCAGCCGGGCTGTTTAGCCTGGTGCACCATTTAGAGATTGTGTTGAGCTTGGGGGCCAGATTCGGTTTTGAGGGTTGAGATTGGAACTAGGGTTTAATCATAAGGTTGAAACTAGTCCTAATCTCTATAAATAAGGCCCTAACCTAACCCTAAATCATCATTATTCATTCAAGTAACTAAACTATGGAAAAATCACTCCTCTCATGGCCTCCACTCACTTCATAAAATTCCTAAATAAATTTTTATGAGATTTTCCATGCATACAAGTGTTTTCAAGCTTGTATGAGCATCATTAGCTTGCATTCAAGTCAAGTTTCTATATTTGCATCATAAAGCAAGGGTTTTGATCATTTTGGCTTAAGGGTTTTCTATTAAAGCTTGCATTTTGGGTTTAATTGGTTGCATAAGGGCTTTGTCATATTTCCTAAGCATTGTAAGCCCTATTCTACTTTCATACTTAAACTCTAAAGTTAAATGTATGATATGGAAGTTTATATGCAAGTTTACTATGCTATGATATGCAAGTTTATCATGTTGTGATATGCAAGTTTATATGCAAGTTTACTATGCTATGATATGCAAGTTTATCATGTTATGATATGCAAGTTTACCATGTTATGATATGCAAGTTTATATGCAAGTTTGCCATGTTATGATATGCAAGTTTACCATGTTATGATATGCAAGTTTGTATGCAAGTTTACCATGTATGTTATGCAAGTTTGGGGTGATCATTTTGTTCATGTTATCATGTTATGCAAGCTTATCTTGAGTATATGGACATAAAGCTTCAAGCTTTATGCTAAAGGTTGCATTTTGGCAACATGTAAGTTATCATATCTCTTATGATAACTTGCATGTGAGGCTAGATGCGAACTTATGGCCATGTTTACATGTCATTTATCACCATGTATCACCAATATGCTAAGTTTGGTTTTATGCATGCTTTTGAGGCCTAATGCGAGTATATGAACATATGTACGTTTCATATGCCACCATGTTGAACTTGTGGCTTCAACACCTTTATGTCGTGATTATGCCAAGTTCCCTCTTTCTATCCTTTATGCGCTATGGCGATATGTAAGCGATGGGATTGCGTTTGGGGTTGGGTAAACTTAAAAAGACATAAAAACATGAGCTTGGGAATTTACCTATTAAGTTAGGTCTACCCATTGGGAATTTACCTATTAAGTTAGGTCTACCCAATTGCTTGAAAATTTGTAACATGTTTTGGAAACATGATGGACATGACACTTAGAAAAGATAAGTGTGACCAACTCGAGGTTGGGTTGAGTTTGTAGCGTAAACCTACCCGGAACCGACCGGCTTAACTAGTTGCTACAAACAATAGGACCCAATGTGAGAAGTTGGTCATGTTGTACCTTGAACCCGAGGTTAGACCAAGTTGTGGTGTAAAGCTACCCGGACCCACCCGGCTTAACTAGTAACCACAACAAGGTCTAATGTGAGAGGTTAAGGCGCATTAAATTAATTAATGCCTCGTGATTAGGGTTAAGTCATGGTCCACTTAATACTTAACCAATTTGGGCTTGGTAGATTAATCAGGGTTAAGTCGTGAACTCATTGTTACACTTAACCAAGTTAATTCATGATTAGCAAGAGGGTTAAACCATACTTAACCCACTAGTAAAATTCTAGCAATGGGGGCCCACTCCAGCAGCAACCCCAAGTTTGTATCATTAAAACCCTAGGGGCTAGGCTAGGGAGGGGGCACGATTACTGGGCTGGAGGTAAGCGACCAAATAAACGACGGCCGGGTGGTACGCCGATGTAGTTCCGGACGGACTATGGTCGTGCACGTGGTCCGTATTTGGAGAAGTCTCCCATGGGTACCAGTAGATCGAGACTGTGCACTCATGTTTATGGTGTCCAGGGGTTGGCACCCTAGGGCTTGATACACCCGAAGGGTGGACCCGGCACAGTTCGACTACAATTATGTTTGGGCCGTATTGACACCAACACTTGACGAGTTAGGCTTATAGGGAGCCGATCGACTAGACCGTTTGATTCGACCTTGTGTTAGGGTCACTTCATGTTATTGGACCTCGTATGAGGGTCACTTCATGTTATTGGGCCAAAGCTTGGGCCAAGGGATCAATACTTGTTTATTCAAGTCATGTTAGTTTGCTAGTACACCTGTGGTGCAAAACCTTAACCCTGATTATGCGATGACACCTTTATCTACCTTGTTAGTTGATCATCATGCTAGTATGTTGTTATCCTTATGTTCATCCCTGCTGCTCATGCCAGTTAACTTTATCAATTTACATTGATTGTAGTAGGGCTTACTCAGTCTTTTTGACTGACCTGTTTTCTTTCGCCTCTTTTCTTCCGTTTCCCCCCCCCCCCACGTTCTCAGGGAGGGAATATAGGAGCTTAGCTTGGATTTCGGATTGCTTGCTTGTGGGATTTCAGCTCATGTACGGTTTCGACATGAAGCTAGCTATGGTTATCACTTGTTTGGGGATAGTACTTATGTATTTCAGTTTTTCAGTTGATGTTGTTTTTATCTAGACTTGTTTATTTGGAAAGCTATGTTGTACCAGACTTGTTTTGAAATGGTTTAAAATCTTCCGTTGTTTTATCCATGTTATTTACTCTGTTTACATATATACATATGTTCTTGTTCTGCCTTGATATATCATTATGCATGTTTACCTGTTTCAAACGCCCCTCCAAAGTCCGAGTGCTTGCAAGAGTCACCCTGGCGGAGGTGGGGTGTTACATTTGGTATCAGAGCATATGGTTTATGTGAAGGAACAAAAAGGTTTTTAGAAAACTTTTGGAAAACTATTTTCAAAACCAAGTATAAAGTATTTTCCAAAGAAAAGTCTAGTTTATTTTAAAGGCTATTCCCCAAAAAGCCATTAGCAAAAATTCCTTCGTTTTTCTCCATTCTGAATCTATCTTTTTCTTCGTTTTCGGTATGGCCAATAACTTTGTCATTCCGGAGGGAGTACATGTACCTGTTTGGTATAGGAGACTTTTGGAGGCTAGGGCGACCAAAGCCGGCCCCGCAAATATTACTCCTCCTCCGGTAGTCAATGTTCCTCCTCCTCCTGTCGTTAATGTTCCTCCTCCTCCTGTCGCTGAGGTTCCTCTTCCTCTTCCTCCTCAGCATCCTCAAGCTGACTTCGCAGAGATTTGTAAGAACTTTAGGGCGATGGGTGGCAAGAATTTCTTTGGAACCGAGACTTACGAAGAGGCAAGGAATTGGTTGGAAGAAACCGAAGATCTTTTTGCCTTCTTTGATATAGATGACCGTAGGAAGGTTTTGTTAGCAGTGTGGTTGCTAAAGGAAGAAGCTGCACGTTGGTGGGTGGTCACCACCGTTACTAGGCCAATTGAGACTTGGGATGACTTTCGGGGAAAGTTTGGACTAAGGTTCATATCACTGAAGCAAGGGGACATGACTATTAGGGAATACATAGATGAGTTTAATCAACTGGCTCGGGTCGGTTTAGACTTGGTTAACACAACTCCGAAGAAGGCCCTATACTTTGCTCTAGGATTAAACGAGCCATTACATGGTTTAGCCATGACTCATATACCCTTGGGGGCAACTTTTGAGAGTTTGGTGAATATGGCCCTACTCAATGAAGAGAATAGGAGTGACAAGAAAGAGATCAAGATGAATGATACTCAAGCCAAGAAGACTGATTCCCAGGGAAAAGGAAATCAAGGTAATCCAAGTGGTCAAAGCAGTCAAGGCAACCAGAACAAGAACAAGAGTCAAGGCAACAAGGGGAACAACAACAAGGGCAATAACAAAAAGGGGAAGTGCTATTATTGTGGTTCAGTTGGGCATCTTATTAAGGATTGTAAGAAGAGGAAAAGTAAGGATGGTGAATGCTTTCATTGTGGTGAGTTTGGACACTTCACTAAGGATTGCCCGAGGAAGCAAGGGCAAGGCCAGGGTCAGACTCAGCGTGCTGGACCTTCGGGAGGGCAAGTTCATGCTCTCAATGCCGCTCCAATTCCCGATCAAGGTAGTATTTCTGTTGAGAGCCTTGTATATATTTCTGATTTTCCTGTTCGTACCTTGTTTGATTTTGGTGCATCGCATAGTTTATTTCATCTAATCTAGTTGAAAGTTTGCACCTAAGTACTAGTCTAGTTAATGATCCCGTGTGTGGTTCAAATCCAATTGGGGGTTCCGCCCATTTGTCTATTATCTACGTGGATTTGAAATCTCTATCTTGAGTATAGAGTTCTCGCGTGATGCTTATATTCTCGGTTTCATGGGGTATGAGTTGATTTTGGGCATGGATTGGTTGTCCAGTTTTGGAGCCATTCTTGATTTTTGGGCATAGGGTTGTGAGGCTCATGATTCGCCTCGGTAATACCCTAAAAATTTCTAGTAACCCTACGAGAGGTCCCGTCATGTTGTGCTATCTTGAATCACTCGACTCGTCAATGGAGACTCTTCAGTCTGTGAGAGTGGTTCGAGAGTATCCGGATGTTTTCGATGAAGTTAGGGGGTTGCCCCCTAAGCGAGAGATTGATTTCCGCATTTATCTGGTGGATAATGCAAAGCCGGTTTCTTTGCCCGTTCGGCACATGGCTCCGCGTGAAAGGCGGGAGCTAAGTAAGCAAGTAAAGGAGTTGCTTGAAAAGAACTTCATTAGACGAAGTATATCTGAATGGGGAGCGCCTGTGGTATTTGCTACCAAGGCAGATGGTTCTCTCCGACTTTGTGTTGACTATCGAGAGTTGAATAAGCTGACTAAGAAGAACAGACACCCGTTACCGAGGATTGATGATCTCTTTGACCCGCTTGTCGGTGCTTCTGTTTTCTCTCAGCTTGATCTTGCTACTGGATTCCATCAGCTCAGAGTAGCTGAGGATAGTATAGACAAGACTGCGTTCAGAACTCCAGATGGATTCTTCGAATGGCTTGTCATGCCGTTCGGCTTGACTAATGCACCCACATATTTTGTGGACTTGATGAGTAGGGTGTTCAGGGAGTTCCTGAACGAGTTTGTGGTAGTCTTCGTAGATGATATTCTGATCTTCTCTAAGGATGAGGAAGAGCACACAAGGCATCTCGTGGAGGTAATGGATACGCTCGGAGTGCATCAGTTGAAAGCCAAGTCCTCCAAATGTCATTTTGGAGAAAAAGGAGTTAGATTTCTTGGGCACATAGTTTCTAAGCAAGGCTTAGCGGTGGATCCCGCTAAAATGGTCGTGGTTCAAGACCGGAAAGCTCCGACGAGGACAATTGAAGTAAGAAGTTCTCTCAGTTTAATTGGTTAGTTAGCGTCCCTTGAGCTTAGACCTACCCTTCTGGATCAGGTAGGGACTTCACAGAAGGAGGACCCGCAGTTAAGTCGAGATCATCGACAAGTTGATTCGAGGCGAGATAGTAGTCACCTCGCTATAGATGACAAGGGATGGCTAAGACGCGATGAGAGAAAGAGGTTCTTGATGATGCACATCACTCGAGGAGGTGGCCGAGTTGGTCCCAAGGTGCATGTTGTGCCAACAGATTAAGGCCGAGTCATAAAAAGCCGGTGGGCTATTACATCCATTGGAGGTCCCCGCAAGGGAAGTAGTAAAGCGTCACGAAGGATTTCGTGGATGGACTGCCTAGATCAAGGAAAGGGAATACGAGCATGTGGGTCATAGTAGGTAGACTCACAAAGAGTGCTCATTTCACTCCGGTAAAGAGCGAAAGGACTGCATCATAGCTAGCGACAGTTTACGGTTGCACGAGCTTCCCTAAAGGATAGTTAGTAACCATGACTCAATCTTCACTAGCCAGTTTTGGGATAGTCTACGGGAAGTCATGGGCAAACGGCTGAATCTAAGTACGGTCTATCATTCGCAGGCGGATGATTCATTTCGTTCAAGCATGAGTTATAGAAAACCACGTTGGTAAGAGCAATTGGCAACGTGGATTGGTATTTTCAAGAAAAGTTCTGCTGCGTGGGATACTTTATAGTAAGTAAACGAGATCCAGGATTCACTAGTGAATTTTGGAGAGCTTGCATGAAACCAGCAGGTCATTGTTATGTTTAAGCCAAGAATGATAGAAGAGTAAGTGAAAGAGGAAGACGAGAGGCGACAATGAAATGGGTTCCAACTCATATTTGGAAATAAGAGTTAAGAAGCTAAGAAATCATGAGGTAAAAGACGGCCAAAGCACAGTGGAGTTAAATTCAAGGAAACGTGACTTAGAAGACTGAAGGCTAGATACGCGTATCATATCTCTTTCTAAGAGTATATTCTTGATCCTTGTTTTCCGGTGGAACTTACTCGCATGTTATCTTTTTACGTATAGCCTCTCGGTCTCATTTTCGGTCCTATTTCTGTCGGGAGGTATGACTCATCGGTTAGTAGTACGTGTCAAGGTTTGAAGGGGTCCGTTAGGTTGACTAGACCTTTTGGGCTTTTATAGAATATGGATTGGGTTAGGAAGGGATTTCTTGTAATCCGAAAGGAGTATATCCTGCTTATCTTCCCGATCTCTTTGTAGCATATCTTTTTGCTATCCATGTTTGTCTTGATTATCTAGTTTATCGTGTTAATCTTGTCATGAGAACCTTAGGTAGAAACCCTTTGGATGAAACATGTGTTTGAAACATGTTATGCTTGATGGTTGCGAGTGGTTGCAAGTGTTTGCAAGTGGTTACTCGTGGATGCATTATACACGTTAGGCACTAGATCGGCTCACACACTCCTCATATTGCATATGCATGAGTGTTTACGCTTATTCATGGATGAAGATCTTTGTGTTATCACATGGATGTTGCATATGGATGAATGTTATGTGCACACATATAGATGTTATACATTATGTTAGAAATTGCATACATATGGATTCATTTCACTAACATAATTTGCATTGAGGATATTTGCATTATATAAGGACATATACACACACCTTTGTATATGTTCATACAAAATTTAGAATCTTGTAAGGACAATGATTGCTCGTGGATGGTGTTTTGAGTAGATGGATGATTGGATGGTAGGATACGTTCTTCCTAACTTGAAGATTTCGGGGACGAAATCCTTTAAGGAGGGGAGAATGTAACAACCCGTATTTTCAATAACCTGTTATAATGTAAATCGAGGCAGAATTTAATTTATAAATCTGAATCAAGGGAAACAAGCTATGCCATTGCGTTCGTCTCGGAAAAATACGCGAAATAGAGTCCGAGTTTTCGAAAATCGGAGTCCGTATGACCCGATTAAGGCCCAACGAAGTTTTTAGAAAATTCCAAAGTAAAAACAGATTTCAAATTCAAGTTTGAATTTGGAGATTTGGGCCAGTTTGGGCCAGGCGGGAAAATTCCCGCCAGAGCACCCAAGTCGACAGCCCTGTCGACTTGGGAGTCGACTTGGTTGGACCCAAGTCGACAGCCCTGTCGACTTGGCTGTCGACTTGGTCCAGCCGGGCTGTTTAGCCTGGTGCACCATTTAGAGATTGTGTTGAGCTTGGGGGCCAGATTCGGTTTTGAGGGCTGAGATTGGAACTAGGGTTTAATCCTAAGGTTGAAACTAGTCCTAATCTCTATAAATAAGGCCCTAACCTAACCCTAAATCATCATTATTCATTCAAGTAACTAAACTATGGCAAAATCACTCCTCTCATGGCCTCCACTCTCTTCATAAAATTCCTAAATAAATTTTTATGAGATTTTCCATGCATACAAGTGTTTTCAAGCTTGTATGAGCATCATTAGCTTGCATTCAAGTCAAGTTTCTATATTTGCATCATAAAGCAAGGGTTTTGATCATTTTGGCTTAAGGGTTTTCTATTAAAGCTTGCATTTTGGGTTTAATTGGTTGCATAAGGGCTTTGTCATATTTCCTAAGCATTGTAAGCCCTATTCTACTTTCATACTTAAACTCTAAAGTTAAATGTATGATATGCAAGTTTATATGCAAGTTTACTATGCTATGATATGCAAGTTTATCATGTTGTGATATGCAAGTTTATATGCAAGTTTACTATGCTATGATATGCAAATTTATCATGTTATGATATGCAAGTTTACCATGTTATGATATGCAAGTTTATATGCAAGTTTGCCATGTTATGATATGCAAGTTTACCATGTTATGATATGCAAGTTTGTATGCAAGTTTACCATGTATGTTATGCAAGTTTGGGGTGATCATTTTGTTTATGTTATCATGTTATGCAAGCTTATCTTGAGTATATGGACATAAAGCTTCAAGCTTTATGCTAAAGGTTGCATTTTGGCAACATGTAAGTTATCATATCTCTTATGATAACTTGCATGTGAGGCTAGATGCGAACTAATGGCCATGTTTACATGTCATTTATCACCATGTATCACCAATATGCTAAGTTTGGTTTTATGCATGCTTTTGAGGCCTAATGCGAGTATATGAACATATGTACGTTTCATATGCCACCATGTTGAACTTGTGGCTTCAACACCTTTATGTCGTGATTATGCCAAGTTCCCTCTTTCTATCCTTTATGCGCTATGGCGATATGTAAGCGATGGGATTGCGTTTGGGGTTGGGTAAACTTAAAAAGACATAAAAACATGACCTTGGGAATTTACCTATTAAGTTAGGTCTACCCATTGGGAATTTACCTATTAAGTTAGGTCTACCCAATTGCTTGAAAATTTGTAACATGTTTTGGAAACATGATGGACATGACACTTAGAAAAGATAAGTGTGACCAACTCGAGGTTGGGTTGAGTTTGTAGCGTAAACCTACCCGGAACCGACCGGCTTAACTAGTTGCTACAAACAATAGGACCCAATGTGAGAAGTTGGTCATGTTGTACCTTGAACCCGAGGTTAGACCAAGTTGTGGTGTAAAGCTAACCGGACCCACCCGGCTTAACTAGTAACCACAACAAGGTCTAATGTGAGAGGTTAAGGCGCATTAAATTAATTAATGCCTCGTGATTAGGGTTAAGTCATGGTCCACTTAATACTTAACCAATTTGGGCTTGGTAGATTAATCAGGGTTAAGTCGTGAACTCATTGTTACACTTAACCAAGTTAATTCATGATTAGCAAGAGGGTTAAACCGTACTTAACCCACTAGTAAAATTCTAGCAATGGGGGCCCACTCCAGCAGTAACCCCAAGTTTGTATCATTAAAACCCTAGGGGCTAGGCTAGGGAGGGGGCACGATTACTGGGCTGGAGGTAAGCGACCAAATAAACGACGGCCGGGTGGTACGCCGATGTAGTTCCGGATGGACTATGGTCGTGCACGTGGTCCGTATTTGGAGAAGTCACCCATGGGTACCAGTAGATTGAGACTGTGCACTAATGTTTATGGTGTCCAGGGGTTGGCACCCTAGGGCTTGATACACCCGAAGGGTGGACCCGACATAGTTCGACTACAATTATGTTTGGGCCGTATTGACACCAACACTTGACGAGTTAGGCTTATAGGGAGCCGATCGACTAGACCGTTTGATTCGACCTTGTGTTAGGGTCACTTCATGTTATTGGACCTCGTATGAGGGTCACTTCATGTTATTGGGCCAAAGCTTGGGCCAAGGGATCAATACTTGTTTATTCAAGTCATGTTAGTTTGCTAGTACACCTGTGGTGCAAAACCTTAATCCTGATTATGCGATGACACCTTTATCTACCTTGTTAGTTGATCATCATGCTAGTATGTTGTTATCCTTATGTTCATCCCTGCTGCTCATGCCAGTTAACTTTATCAGTTTACATTGATTGTAGTAGGGCTTACTCAGTCTTTTTGACTGACCTGTTTTCTTTCGCCTCTTTTCTTCCGTTCCCCCCCCCCCCAGGTTCTCAGGGAGGGAATATAGGAGCTTAGCTTGGATTTCGGATTGCTTGCTTGTGGGATTTCAGCTCATGTACGGTTTCGACATGAAGCTAGCTATGGTTATCACTTATTTGGGGATAGTACTTATGTATTTCAGTTTTTCAGTTGATGTTGTTTTTATCTAGACTTGTTTATTTGGAAAGCTATGTTGTACCAGACTTGTTTTGAAATGGTTTAAAATCTTCCGCTGTTTTATCCATGTTATTTACTCTATTTACATATATACATATGTTCTTGTTCTGCCTTGATATATCATTATGCATGTTTACCTGATTCAACCGCCCCTCCAAAGTCAGAGTGCTTGCAAGAGTCACCCTGGCGGAGGTGGGGTGTTACAACCAGCATGTCGTTTACATAAACCGACATAGTCTTTTCTATTTTAGATGAACATTGAATTGACAAATCGTTGGTAAGTCGCTCCGGCATTCTTCAACCCAAATAGAATTACTTTATAACAGTATAAGCCAACATATGTAATAAAGCTTGTGTTTTCTTGGTCAGGCTCATTATTTATAGGAGTTCATGCCCCGCTGTCGCGTCAACAAGCTAGTCAATTTTAGGCAGCGGGAAACTGTCTTTGGGACAGACTTTATTAAGATCAGAATAATCGAATCATACTTGCCACTTTCCGTTGAATTTTTCACAAGCACAGGATTTGAGACCCATTTAGTATACGTGGACTCTCTGATAAAGTGATTCTCCGTAAGTCTATCCACTTCTTCTTTTAGAGCCGTTGACCTTTCAGGGCCTTGAATTCTTTTTTTCTAGCTTAATTGGAGTGATGCTTGTGTCGACGTTTAGTGCATGAACCGCCACTTCGTGGGATATAGCGCACATGTTAGAATGTCCCCAAGCAAACACGTCAAGATAAGCTTTTAGAAACATAATCAACTCTTTCTACAATCTCTGGCACAACTAGGACCTAATCTTGAGCAATTTATCTAGATCCTTAGGATGCATAGATATCGGAATGGTGACTACAACTGGTGCCTCTCTTCCATCCCTTTCACTGGTTTTACGAGGATCCATTTCTTTGTAAGCTCCGTTATGTTCTCCGGTGCAGGGGTCGCGCCCTAATTGTTGTAAGGCGGGCTCTCAAATGCAGAGGGAAGTGTCCATAATCTTTCCTATGTCTTTCTTTTCAGCCTCAAGCAGTTTTGCAAGGTAGCATTCTCTTGTGGTCTCCCGATCTACCCTGACTATTTAGACACCTTTTTCAGTTTGGAATTTCATAGTTAAGCACTGCGGCTCCAAGGCAATCCTGAACTCTACAAGAGTAGGTCTACCTAAGAACGCGTTGTAGGCAGATAATTCATCAACTATCACGAAGTTTGCTTCGAGATGGCCACTCTATCTCCCTCTCCCAGCTCGACCAATAGATCAATGGTTCCAATAGGTTGTTTGGGATCCCCCGTGATCCCTTGGAATTTTTTTTTGGCATGCTTGGACATCCGTCATCAAGAGTTTCGTTTGGTTAATTGTATTACGGAACTGGACACTACAAGAGGCACCGCAATCCAAAAGTACCCTCTTGACCATGGTTGGGCCTATTCCAATGATTACGACCTTGGGATTGAGAGTCGGCGTTATCACGCCGTCAACATCCTTTTCCTCGAATACAATATCTTTGTAAGAAATTCTTTGTTGCTTGGCGGGAACTATATTGCTTAAAATCAAGCATCTCTCCTCTTTTGAAACAAACTTTAGTGCACCTGCATATCGCTCGATGTCTCCCCAACTTCTTTCGGTTGTGTGTGGACCTCTTGATATTGTGTTGATCACAGGTCGTGGATGGATCTACATAGGAGCTTTATTGCTTGGACCAGACTGACCAACTGGTGCACTCTGTTGGAGAATGGAGTTCTGATGACAACAACCTTATTTCAATTATCGTTGATTATAAAAAAATATGATAACACTTTTTTATAGAATATACATATATATATACACACACACACACATATGCAGGAATTATATATAGGAAATATTACTGAAGACTGTACTGTATTAAAGATGATAGAGATTCAAAGATCAGAGAAATTTCAAGACTCGTGAGTATTCAAGATTTCAAGAATTCAAGAGTTCAAGATTAATATATTTATAGAGTCTAGATTATGTAAGACTCTAAATAGCACTCCAGGTTCAAATTCAAAATCTAATTTTCAAATTCTGATTTTTAATTCTATCCTCAATCCTCTCGATTTATTTTCTATCTTTTCTATTTTTTCCTTTCTTATTCTTCTTTGTTTTTCAAACTTAAATTTTATATATTTATATTCTTATACTTTATATTTATATAGTTTAAAAACTTAAAATTTTATAAATATGTTTATATAGTTTAAATTTATGTTTTCATATGATTTTCTACTTTATAATATTAATTTACAACACTATATTTTGATTCAAGAATTTCTAGAATTATATTTATATCAAAACGCTTGAAAAATGTTTTAAAATTCAAAAATACCCTAGGGTTATTGACATAGCAAAAACACCATGTTGACATATAACTATCACTTTTTCAATTTTGAAAGGAAGTGTCTTTTCACTATTTGAAACGATTCAAAAACGTTGCAACCTTTCACACACTATAAAAAGGGGTTAAAACCGAATTTTTAAATATGTCTTTTTCGCCACATTCATCCTCTTTCATTATATAATCATTTTTATGATTTCTACACATATACTCTATTGAATTCAGTTTTGTTTTGATCAAACTTCTTCTCTCTACACTCTCTTCTCACCTCTCTCTGAATCAAGTGATGTTGAAGAGTTCTAGGGATGTTTGTAATTGTTTAGGTTGAGTAAAAGAGGAATCGGTGGTATCCTTGTAGCCGAGAAATCAAGGAAGTAGGAACCAGTGTTTCCTTGTAGCCGAGAATTCAGGGTAGTAGAAATCGGTGGTATCCCTTGTAGCCGTGAAATCAAGGAGGGTGTACTTGACTATTGATATAGTAATAAAACTCTGTGCAATCTAGCGTTGTGCGGGACTGGACGTAGGAGTAATCCAAACTAGTGTAAAATCTGGTGTGTTCTTTCCTTTTCTGCATCTTTATTTCTGTTTATTTTGTATCTATTTTTTGGATCTGTGCCTGTGATTGTGTTAGTGGTGTTTGATTCATCCCGTAGTTCACATAAGTTTTAGATTTTGTCTAAAATCTCGCAAACACTATTCATCCCCTCTCCCCTCTAGTGTTTGTTTTACCTTAACGATCCGTTCTGCATTCCCTGACAATTGGTATCAGAGCAAGGTCTTTCAAAAAGTTCATAATCTGATTTGTGGAAATAGTGATAATGGCAACCAACACTGGTAGCAAAAATAGTTCTTTTATAGAAGGTCAATCCACAATGGATCACTATTGTTTAATGTTAGTAATTATTCATATTGGGCATGTAGAATGAAAATTTATTTACAGTCAGTAGGATTAGACACATGGAATAGTACACAAAATGGATATGTTGAACCAACAACTGCACTTGCACAATGGACAAATGAACAAAAGGCAGCAGCACAGAGCAATTTTAAAGCCATGAATATGTTATTTTGTTCATTAGGTATGAATGAGTTTAATAAAGTATCATTATGTAAAAATGCTTATGAAATCTGGAGAACTTCACAAGTTACTCATGAAAGTTAAACAGACTAAGATAGCCATGTTAGTTAATCAATTTGAATTATTCAAAATGAACGAGAATGAGTCTATTTCAAATATGTATTGCATATTTCAAGAGATAGTGCATCCGCTAACAGCACTTGGAAAAACTTATTCTTACTGAATTCACTAACTACAGAATGGGATCAAAAGACTTTAGCTATTAAAGAAGCTAATGATGTTAATGAAATGTAGATTGAAGAGTTAATTGGAAATTTGATGTCTTATGAAGTCCAGTTACAGAAAAGAAAAGAAAACAGATCAACTGAAAAGAAATATATTGCACTTAGAGTAACAACAAAAGATTCTGACTCGAGTAGTGAAGATGATGAAGAAACAACGCTTATGACAAATCATTTAAAAAAATTCTAAAATATATAAGGAAGAGTTATATTCAAGGAAATTCAAAAATTAATGATGGTCGATGTTTTAACTGCAACAAACTAGGCCATATAAAGAAAATGTGTCCATATCCAGAAAATCGACTCAACAAACGGATAACAGCAATTCGTCAAGGAAAAGAAATATAGCATACCCTGCAACATTAGATGATTCAGATTCATCATCAAGTGATGAAGAACCAGAAACCGGAAATACGAATATATGCTTTACGGTAATTCAAAGTTCATAAAATCATGAAGAAAAGGATCAAAAAACCAGGTACGTATTAATTAAATTTTAATTTTATTTAGTTGAATGGTTTCTTTGTTTGTTTGTTTGGGTTTGAATTTAAAACTTTAAAAACAAACTTTTGAAATTTGAATTTTGAAATTCAAAATAATAATATAATATTAAAAAACCAATAAATTAATAAAATAATTGGTTTGTGAATTTATTAGGATTGAAATTATTTTAGGAAATCATTAAACCTGAAATATAAATCGATAATATATTTCAAAATATAAAAATCCAATTTCCTTTGAAATGAGTCAAGTGTATCGACATACAGAAAAGTATATGTCGACATATCTAACTAGTTTTGAAATTTAAATTTTGAATTTTAGAAGTTTAAACTTTCAAACTTCCCTCCAATCTTTTCACCAACTCCCAAGGTTTGAAAAGTTTTCATTTCAATCTGAAAAGTTATGCCTATTCAATTCATATACATTCAGTTTCTATATATATTTATCCTTTCTACCTTTCATTCATAATTCAAAACTATATTCTTCATACATATTCTCTTCCAAAATTATCAATTCAATGGCTTCCTCAAGTTCATCTCAATAATTCAAGATAACCAAAACCATCAAAGGCTGTATTCATAATGACAAAAAGGACATCAAAACCTATGGTAATTATTTAGCAAATGCTAAAGTAAACACGAGTGCTTTCGCCATCTTTAGCGACTTTCCCTCTTATGATCTTGTCTCTCTTTTAGAACACAATGAAGTGTTGAGTCTAATTGACGCTCGTGATAACGACGAAGTATGTTATCCCAAATTCATGAAGATGTTCTATGCAAATCTCAATCGTGGATTTTACCAGGCAATGAAAATCAAATTTAGAGTAATGTCAAAAGCACTCAAATTGTTCTCGATGCCGAACTCTTAGGCACAATTCTAAATTGTAGAAGCATAGGCTCGGATTTCTCAAATTTTGTTATCGACAAAACCGATTTGGAAACATTTCAGACATATTCAATGATGGTGCTCCAATGGAATTCAAAAATCGTTTCTTTTGCCCAAAAACAAGAATTGTCAGTCTTCTCCTCCAACAAACCATCACTCCCCGTTCCGAAAATTTCAACAATCCAACTCTCAAAGTCCAAAAAGCTCTTTTTGCTATTATGGGTGGATATATTATCAATTGGGCCGAAATGATTCTAAATGAAATTAAGCCCATAGATTTATCTACAAGAGAAAACACCCTCTACTATGGTGTTTATTTCACTCGCATTTTCAAATACTTTAATGTTGTTCTTCATGGAGAAGAATTTGTCCCTAGAAAAGTGTTTGACGCATCAAACATTCATCTCATGCAAATTCTTCTTACTTTTAAACCATATGAGACATTCGAAGCCAAATAAGCTCGAATGCAACAAGAACAAGAGCCAATGGAAGTCGAAGAAGAAGAGGAGGCTTCTATGGAAAGTATTGAGTATCTAACCTCTAAGCGTATTTACAAGGATACGATTGTTCAAAATCAAGTGAAATCATCAACAATCAAAAGAAGCTTAACAAGGGACTTTCCAAAATATCAAGACAGGAAGAAAGCTTGGAATTTCATCTTCCTCGTCATCATCCGAAAACTAGGCCATCTAGTCTAATCTATCTTTATATATTTTCTTGTATTTTCTTTCGAATCTTGTATTTAAAGTGTGTCTTGATTAGTTGGATGTATTTTCTTTTTATCAAGTAATGAATGGAGTTTTATTTATGATATAATCATCTTTATGTTTCCAGAAAAACTATAAAACTAATTATAATATAATAGAGTTCAAAAGAATTAAACATTTGAGATTTCTTAAATATAATACTATAATATGTCGACATGACAAAAAGAGCATGTCAACATATAACTGACAGATTTTCAAATTGTTTCAAAATTTAAAATTAAAATAACTACTCATGTCCGTTCAAAATCCATTGAATTCCAGACCCTATTTAAGTACATTTCTTCCAGAAAAATTCATTATTTCCATTACAACTTCTTTCATATTCGTTTCTCATCAAATCCATGGCAAATCATATTCATAGTATAACTGAAAATCTTGATGATTCTTTGAATTCTTTCAAGAAAACTCTCTCCATAGTACTACGTATTCAGCGCAAACTATAGTTAATTGAAATGAGGAGGTAGAATATTAAGAAAAATATTTTGACGTGATTCGTAGAGATATCTCTTCTCATTTCAGAAATGAAAACAACCAAACATCCCATAACATTGAAGAAGATTGGAAGGACATCAAGAAGAACCTAATTACTGGACAAGATGAATGGGTTGAAGTTCCAAGAAACATTTAGTTATTTGGAACGATTTGATTGATTTGTTCAAATATTCTAAGACATATTATGTGGTGTGATTTTATTTGAATTCTATTGGAGTGATTTGATTTGGTTCGGTTTGTATCAAACAAACATATGTAATTATAAATACTTGGATTGGTTTTTATTTAATCATCATACTGCTGGACATTATTATTCTGAGTTTGAATAGATTAAGGGGAGTATTCTACTTAGAAGTAGTTAATATATTAAGGGGAGTATTTTTATTGGTATTGTAACTTAAATTCTATTCAGGAAGTTATACAATTTAGGGGTAGTATCTTTAGAATTTGTTTTTATAATGCCAAAAGAGGGAGAAATTATAAAATATGGGAATAGTTTATATGATTCTTACAGACAGGGGGAGTATTAGAAGGATCATCATCAACAGGTATATACAGGTATGATATTTTGTAAACTAAGGTTGTCATCATAAAAAAGGGGGAGATTATTATAGAATGGAGTTTTGATGACAACAACCTTATTTCAATTATCATTGATTATAAAATATATACTAACACTTTTTTATAGAATATATATATATACATATATGCAGGAATTATATACAGGATATTACTGAAGACTGTACAATATTAAAGCTGATAGAGATTCAAATATCAGAGAAATTTCAAGACTCATGAGTATTCAAGATTTCAAGAATTCAAGAGTTAAAGATTAATATAGTTATAGAGTCTAGATTATGTAAGACTCTAAATAGGACTCCAGGTTCTAATTCTAATTTTCAAATTCTGATTTTTAATTCTATCCTCAATTCTCTCTATTTTATTTTGTATCTTTTCTATTTTTTCCTTTCTTACTCTTCTTTGTTTTTCAAACTTAAATTTTATATATTTATATTCTTATACTTATATTTATATAGTTTAAAACCTTATAATTTTATAAATATGTTTATATAGTTTAAATTTATGATTTCATATGATTTTCTGCTTTATAATATTAATTTACAATACTATATTTTGATTCAAGAATTTCTAGAATTATATTTATATCAAAACACTTGAAAAAATGTTTTAAGATTCAAAAATACACAAGGGTATGTCGACATAACAAAAATACCATGTCGACATATAACTGTCACTTTTTCAATTTTGAAAGGAAGTATCTTTTCACTATTTGAAATGATTCAAAAACATTGCAACCTTTCACACACTATAAAAAGGAGTTAAAACTGAATTTTTAAATATATCTTCTTCTCCACTTTCATCCTCTTTCATTATATAATTATTCTTAATCATTTTTATGATTTCTACACTTATACTCTACCGAATTCAGTTCTGTTTTGATCAAACTTCTTCTCTCTACACTCTCTTCTCATCTCTCTTTGAATCAAGTGCTATTGAAGAGTTCTAGGGCTGTTTGTAATTGTTTGGGTTGAGTAAAAGAGGAATCGGTGGTATCCTTGTAGCCGAGAATTCGAGGAAGTAGGAATTGGTGTTTCCTTGTAGCCGAGAAATCAAGGAAGTAGAAATCGGTGGTATCCCTTGTAGCCGTGAAATCAAGCAGGGTGCACTTGACTATTGATATAGTAACAAAACTCTTCGCAATCCAGCGTTATGCAGAACTGGATGTAGGAGTAATCCGGAGCGGTATAAAATCCGGTGTTTTCTTTCCTTTTTTGCATCTTTTTTTTTTATTTATTTTGTATTTGTATTTGAATCTGTGTCTGTGATTGTGTTTGGGGTGTTTGATTCATCCCATAGTTCATATAAGTTTTAGATTTTGTTTAAATTCTCACAAACACCACTCAACCCCCTCTAGTGTTTATTTTTCCTTAACGATCCATTTCGCATTCCATAACACACTCTGTCCCTGAGGGTTCGTAGAAGGAATTGCAAACTAAGGGTTTTTCACATACTGCTGAAGTTTGTTTTCCTAATCAACTCCTCGATCAAAGACTTCAAGTTTTCACACTCATTGGTAATATGACCGTGCTGATTGTGAAATCTAAAGAATTTTCTCGAGTTAGCCGCCTTATTGCCTATCCTCGTATGCTTTTTCTCTACATATTCTTCAGAATCCTTCGTTGCAAAGTAGATGTTTCAGGGGTGTCATTTAAAGGCGTCTACTCTGATGCATTGAAAAGGCGCATCTTCTTATTATCTTTGTAGCCTTTTCCATCGTTGGTTAGCTTTTTCCCTGGATTATTTTTCTGATTAAATTGAGTATCAGCGTTCTTTGGAGCTTCAACTATGTTGTCACCACCAACAATCTGAAGAGGCATAGGATCATCATCCACTCTCATGTACTCCTCAACTTTCTTATAGAATTTCTCGAGCGTGTTTCGTTCTTTCATTTTTATACATCTACCCTGCCAAATTTTCTCTTCTTGTCTATAGCATCGATTAGAGACATTAAGATCATGCGGGGATCGGGATTCCCCACCTTGGATAACGAAGCATTGAATATACTGAGAAAAGCTTTAACAGACTCTCCTGGATTCTATTCCATCGATGTTAGATAAATAACATCCTTAGCCTTCGTAGCATGCATCCTGAACTACTCTTTGAATTTCCTAGTTAATTCAGCAAACTGGTCCACGGACTTGGGCAACAACTTTTTAAACCACAGCGATGCCACCCCTTCCAGATAAAGAGGGAAATATATGAACTTAATCTCGTCCTTCGCCTTAGCCGCATTCATATGCCATTAGTACTCGTACATGAAGAAGTTCAAATCAGCAGTTCCATTATATGGAGGCAAAGTAGAATGAGTTAACTTCTTCGAGAACTCTACCTTGCGGATCCTTTTGGTGAATCGATTTTTGCTAGGAGAAAAATCCCATTCCCGCTCACTGTTATTGCGAGCCATGCTATCTTTCATGATCTGCTTTATCATATCCACGATATATTCCTCCAAGCTGTGTTGTTTCGCAGGGTGGACTTCGATCTCTTCGTCGGATGCTCATCTTGGCGAGCGATCGTGGTTAAAGGATTTAGGTATTTTAGCTCCACTATAGGGAGGTGCCACCTTGGCAGGACTAGAAACTTTTTGGGTATTTCGGTCAGAATGACTTTTAGTCTTCGGCTTCGAATCTTGAACTTCTGCTTCGTTCTTATTGCACTCCAAACCATCAAGGCCTTCTATATTATCATTACGATTATGGACATAGGCCAATGAACTCGCACTCTCCTTAAGGTTTACGTGAACCCCTTGAGGAGGTGCGGGGTTGGCTTAAGTTGCGATAAGAGCACTTATCTTTTATAACAAGGCCCGAATAGAATCAGTCAAGGATTTATTAGAAGTCCACATTCATTGGTTCAAATTGGAGACAGCGGCGTCCAATTCATCTCTGGCCACACCAGATCCACCAAACAAGGTTTGGCCAACTTCAAAGCGGTTGGTTTGCAGTGTTTCTTCATTAGCAAAATTGTCGGATACTCCTCTAACAAACTTACTTCCCTTTTTCTTCAACAGCATCATGTCAGACAAGTTTCTAAACTTCGAAGAGAATCTTTCAACCGGCCTGGATCTTAGACATTGAGAATCTATCGTGGAAACATGCTTTGAACTTCAATGCCCCCACAAAGCACTTTACCTTGGAATGTGGATGTGGCCCCGCGGTGGGCGTTAAAAATGTTAATGCTCAAATTGAGCGCTAACACCCTGTGAGATGTGTAAACACCTCCAGACTGTTTAGATCTATAATGGGGGGAACAGTAAACACAAAAGAAAGTAAAAAGACAGGAATTTATAGTGGTTCGGCCTAGACCTGGCCTATGTCCACTTTTAAGAGAGTTTTCATTATCACTTTCAATGTTACAAGGTACATGTTTTCTGTAACTTTACTCATTTTCTCTCTTTACAATAATTTTCTCTACTTTCTTCTCTTTAATCCCTTTATTCACTCGAATTCACTATGGAAATGGATAGATATCTACGATTGCGAGGATTGATGGAGTAAATCTTCAACAATTGGGCAATTAGACAATCTTTGATGATTTGATGGTGATTGAGATGTTGAATCTAAGGTGGAAAGAGGTTTAATGGAGGTTTGAATGATTTGGAATTGTTGAGAAATGAGTTTGGCAGCACTTCATGGAGATAAAATTTGGCCCCCTCCATGGTGAAAATGTGGGGGTCTTTATAGGAGTGGGAGTGAGGTAGTGTGGCTAAAAAATTAGATGTACAGGCCTTTAGGTCGCTCGGCGACTTGGTGTTCTAGGTTGTAACTGACCTAGCGACCTGGTTTACTGCTTGGTCCCTATCACACGATCTAGGGCGCTATGACCTATTCCCCTGGTAACTGACACGACCTGTCTTTATGTGTTAATTGACGACCTTATTGAATCTTAGGTCATGCAACGGCCTAAGGCTATGTAAGGCGCTTGACTTGGAGGTCGCGATCTGAGGAGATGACGACCAATTTTGTTAACATTGGGACGACCTGATGAGCCGGCATCATGCAAATGACCTAGCACTAATGGTGACGACCAGATCTTCTACGGTCTAGTGAGACTTTCAGGAACCAACGTTCCAATGTCTAGAAAGACCTCAACAAAACTTTGTCTATGAACCATATGTTTATGGATTAACACCTGCCTCCTGATTAGGGCACACCGTCTACCCATGCTGAAACCAGGAGAATCTAAGCTGGGGGACGAATAGAGGAGCACAACCTCCATCGACTCCCAAACTTCATTATAGACTAAGCAAGTAATATCAATGAAGAAATCCGTCCACATGGCAACTCCTAACACTTAGTGAGGCTGGTTGAGTGTTTAATAAAGTAGTTAGACGATCCTGGTACACTTGACCTTGAGGTTTCTTCGGGCTCGGAATTAAAAACGAAGAGAATTATTAGAATCCTACACATAAAGTTAAACATAAGAAACTGGAACTTGTGGCTTACTAGATTGAAGCCATCTTCTAGCACACCCGACTTAATGATTGATATAGAACCAATTGGGTCTAAGTCACCCACGTTGTTATACCCATCAACGATAATCTTCCTTTTGGGCATGAATTCGAAGCAGAGGAAGGATGGAGTCACTTGCTGGCGATGCTTGTAGTTATGTAAAAAGATTATATCTTCATTAGTGGGCTCCACACCCAAGATCTCTATATATGCCATAATAAAGTGTACAAGTATGAGTATGCTATTGAATGAAGCTGCATGGGTGTTATTTTCACTCGTCTAAGAAAATCGATGAAGGAAGGGTGAAAAGGAGGACTCCCAATTGAGCACATTAGTCGACTTATCGCTAGGTACCCTTCCAGAGGACCGTGAGGTCTATCTAAGATACTAGCAACTTGAACGTCATACCAAGGAATTCAACATTTTAAGCATAGTCGTCATTGCCTTGACTCATCACTGGTGGATACCCAAGAATCATTAGGCTCTTCAAAAAAGAATGCATCTTTGAATATGTCAGGATCCCTATTATCTCCTACTCCTCCGACCTCTTCTTCCACGTAGGTTCCTTTTCCGAAGGACTCTACTTCCCCTGAATGTCAACCTTAAATTCAGGGTCATCACCATCGGAGTTAGTATCCCATGAAAGAGTATCGGGACTAGTGGTTGTCTTTGGATCTTTTCCCTTCTCAGATTCAGAATATCTTATGGAGTATCTCCTAGACATGATTACCATAGGATCCAAGAAAATGTAGGTGATTAGAGTAAAGTAACCTGTGCATGTGCAAGTGTGTGCAATGTAGGTGTAATGAATTGCATAAAGTAAGGAAGTGTCGGATGCATGTAATTCTTTGTTATGGATCGCAGTGTTATTAAGAGTTATGTCTTATATGTCCAAAGTATCTGGAGTAATTTTCTACACTACTTTAGTCCAAGTCCTAGAAGGCTCTATCCTAACAATCCAGAAATATATGTCGATTTGTTTATCTGAATCTTGATTTAGAGTTATAGCGTTCCCGTGTTCGTTAACTTGAACAAAAATGTCATATTGGTCATTCAAATTGCCCAAGTATAAGAGTAAAGGCAGTCTGGGTCGAACAATTCTAGATCGGATGGGATTCCAGTTCGAATGCTCCAAATGGAACTGTCTTCAGACCAAACGACTTCGAAACGAATTTTTTTGATCCGCACCATTGCGACCCCATATAGTATCTGTGATTATATCTCCTTCACGATCCTTCGATCTCCCACAACCCATCAACTCTTCCTTCATCTTCTCCCCAATTGGCTTCTACTTTAGAATCCATACCTCCATGGCGAAACTAAACTTCATCTCGATGAATTTCATCTCCACTCCATAAAAGACTGCAGGTCGCCATCGAGAAAAACCACGACCACGGCAAGTGAAGGTTTTGATACCATCGGCGGCAATGGTCATCACTAGAGCTCGGAGCACCAACGCCATAATGAATCGGGATGAATTAACATGAATTTGGGGATATATTCGTATGTGATTCCTGATGAAAGTATAAGTTGAGTAAATTATGAGCTACATATAGTTCAAGAATTTAAGATTGAAAGAGGATGAAATCTAATTGGCGGATAAGAGTTTTAGAGCGTGTTCAGTTCGAAGATTAATGGCGGTGAAAAGTAAAATGTAAAAGAGGAAATAAAGAGATAGTATGACTTATATACTATGTCGAGATAACGATTTCGCTCCCCCTGAAAAGTCAACACGTTTTTGTTTTCAGAACAGAACAGAAGGACGTGGGAATGCTCTGGATTGAATAAACATCGGATCGAATGACTCGAACCAGAAGGTAATGAATTTTTCGTTTCGAAAACTGAAATCCAAAAAGAAAATTGGAATAAAACAAGGGACATTCTGGGGAACTATTTCATGCTTTTGACAATATAACAGATTCATGTAATTTGATTAGATCTCGATGATCACCATAAAACTTGTTTGGAATAACTTATATGTGTATATTCATGTATGAAAGCCGACAATTTAATATGATTTGAAATAAATCTTACCTTTTGATTCGGCAAGGGTTTGAAGAATTTTCCTATCAGCACTTCAGATAAAGATCTGCCGATTACAACAAAGAAAATTATGTATACGATTTCTACTTATATACAGCATGAAGAATCAAGTGTCATGACTTTATAAAGAGACATGGCTATTGAACATTACTTATTCAGGAATAGATAGCTCAACTATTTCAAATCACATCTCATCTACGATAAGACGTACTTTGCGGGGGGAAATGTTAGCCTGCCTTGTAGCAAAGTCATTCAAGGTTCGAGTGATTATAATCACATTCTTTAACCACAAGACTCGTGCTTAACCAAGAACTTGACCTTGGCTCGAATTGAAGGAAAAATGGTTCATATTGTGTTATGCTCATCGGATTGAACAGAAGTAGGGACCGGATCGAATGTCCTTGGTTCTCATGGAACCCGGTTCGAGTATTTCATACGACCCAACTTCGTCCTACACAAGGCGGTAGCTCCAGTGCAGATGTGTACCCCCATGATATGATGAAAGCTCGGAGCTCCTACCTCGTGCCCTACGTAACCACAATATGATCCTGACTTCTATACATAGCGCTCTCACAATCTCCTACCTATGTGGTTCGAATGCCACGTATCCATCAACTGTTCCCACCGTAGATCCATACTAAACCATTGTTGTGGTCGTCTTCTATGAAGCATCTGTGATGCACATCCGGGTCGTCTTCTTCCATATCCTCAACATCTATGATCGGGTTTTGGTATGGATGATGAGGCTGAACGGGGTGATGCGCATCATGTTCTGCAAAAGCATGGGCCACCGGGAAAGTAGGTCACTGATCCTGGAAGGGGATTGTTGGGATCTACTAAGGAGGGGTCTCTTGTTTGGACTCAGTTCATCATTGATAATCTGTCAAGAGCGGTCTCGATACTGTGCCCCCTCGCTATAAGTGATAGTGGTTCGGTCGCTGTTCCCGTTTCCATTTCCGTTTGCGTGGCCGTTGCCATTGGTGTGAGCATTGGAACAGACGGCGACATTGTTGATGAGGCTAAACCTTCTTCATTGATGTATGCGCATTAACTCGAAAGAAGATGTTTCCAAGATAGTGCGTAGGTCGGGCGTTGTTCTGAGCGAGCTAAAGTCGAGCGACGATGCGTTGACTATCTTGAAGTTGGCGCATAAGTTTGATGTTATTTCTCAATGCCTGATTGAGCTCGATGGTTGTGTTCTCATATTTTTCATTAAGCGCGCGGATCTGTGCATGGGTCGCGAGGGCTTCTTGGTCCACAAAAGGAAGGGTTTCAGTGGTGGCCGGGATATTCGCTGGTTGAGGCTATTGGGATGTTCCGGCTTCGGCCGCGGCAGAAGAGCCAATCGTCGCATTCTTTGGTCGTTTTACCATCATGAGCAAACTTGGCGGCAGGTTATTGGAGAAAACGAAAGCTCGTCGAAGACAAGACAGTAATGTGCGACAAAGAAGCGAATCCGAGTTTTCTCATTGAAAGCAACAAATGTTAACGATAAACAATGTCGTAAACACCCAAGATTCCAATTACTTAGGAATTATTGTTTCGGTCGAAAAAGTAAGTGCAGAAAGCAATAAATAACACAAGAGAATTATAGTGGTTCGACCCCGCGAGAGACCCATGTCCACTTTGGAAGAGTCGTTGGAATATTATTAATAATTAAGAGTTACAAGGTTGAGACTATCTCATGACATCCCTTTACATTCATCTCTAAGTTATACGAAGTCATAATGGTCATATGTAAAGTACTGGAAAAAAGACAATTTTTCCCTTCTTCTTCCTAAAAGCATGGATGCCATTAAAGAGGCTACTTGGAGCTCTTTAGAGGTGTTAGATCACAAAATTCGAACCCCTTTTAAGTTTGAGGTTGTGGGGTACTTATAATGGAGTGGTTAGGTGGGAGTAGTTAGGAGTAGGTAGAAATATGGGACCACAAGCCAATTTTCGTATCCCGAAGTATACTCCTCCATAAATTCGTGTCTCATCTGTCATGTCCAAGAAATTCGCATCCCATCCCAGTGGTACGAAATTCGTACCCTGAGCAGGGTACGAAATTCGTGCCCCATGTGGTACGAGTCCTGCACTGTTGGGCACGGGGGATTCGAGAAGAGAAGGACGCGATGACTTGGACATGGCCTAGTTTGCGGGATACGAAAATCACAGAAGTTGTTGGTTGGATCCTTACTTCGAGTCGATCTGGTGATTCTAGGCAACACACTTATTGGTGGAAAACGGATGTATTAGGCGATGCCCACTTATTCGACCTAACCGGTTAAGTCGATTGCCATCATGACTGTAGGGCTCTGGAACCTCACCGGCGCTGCGCCCGGACCCGTTGACGGCTCACCTTCGGCTCGGAGCATAGCTCGCCTTCGGCTCGGAGCATAGCTCGCCTTTGGCCCGGCTATGGATGGATACCGAGGGATGTCGCATCCAAGGGATACGACATTCTTCTAGTGGCCCGATTCGAGCCTACTAATGCAGGAACCATGACTTGCTTGATAAGATCACATAGCTCTGAGCGCATTCGCTTGACTCGTGACTTGTATTATTCGAGAGCGGCCTAGTGAGTTGTGACGACTGTCCATGTGTGATCCTGTCTTGCCTTAATCCCTAAGGATGTTGGCAACATTTCTGGGCTATAATATCACGCGATATGTTGAGTCGAGCATGTCTTGCCTACTTTTGGGAATCGGACCAAAAGGCCGGTTAACACATGCCTTCTCTCGAATTTTCTCTTAACCGTACCCTAACCAATCTATCTGAAAAATGCGGAGTCTCGAAATCCTATGCTCCAAAATATCCATGGTGGTACAAGACTTCTGAGGTTCTGTCTTTGTCCATGTTGTTCGATTAGGCCCTACCAATATATATATATATATAGTAATATGGCGTTTCTTATCAAACATAAAACTTTTATGGGTTCTTATTCACAATAGCATATATCTCCTTAACTTAGAAAAACCCAAAATATAATATCAAATCATTATCCTCCATAGTTTGCCTAATCAATTTTACTTTTTCTAAAGTCTAACCACCAACTTTGTTTGAGTAGAAATTTTTCAATGGTTATTCCATCAACTTTTTGGTAATTTAGGTGGACTCATTGAAGTTCTTCAAGAGTTCCCACTAATAACCAAAGGTAATTACTCTACCCTATAAATATTACTATCATTCCTATTATCTAAGAAACTAACTCTATATATCCCTACCTTTATTTGTAAAGCTTTGGTTGTCTTCATTTGTCTCTCCAGTCTTCAAGTGAAGTTTGATCAAAAAGAATTTACTAAATTAGACCTATTGATCTAACTAATTAATGTCTAATCTATACTAACTAGAATATTTTCCTATGCTCCAATCTGAGTAAGGTCTTTTGTTTTAATTTCCATATTTTCCCCAATATCATTAACATATTTGAAATTACAAGGAAGGGGTATTGTTTTGTTTTGGATGGATAATGTAATTTGTTTGCAAATGAAAAATTACACCTCACATCCTTTTCATTTAGAGCATATTCCTCATAAATTTTAAACATAGTCCTTTTTTGAATAACGACAAAAAGGTTATCTCATAAAAATTAAACAAATACCTTTAAACAGACCAAAACATGGTCATATTCAGACTAGAAAGGCAATGCAATTCCAATATATCATATTTTATGTCCTTACTCTTGAGGGTGGCATTCCATGAGGCTAAATTTCCAAAACCGTAAGACAAATACACTTCCACTGTGTAGGCTGTAAATCCAATTCCGTTATCAACTTCCAAATTCCATATATATATAGTAAGTCGCTTGGTTGAATGTCCCCATGAGGTTTTTTTATCTGTTTACACATTTGTCTTAAGAATTTAACATGGGTTTTAAATCCAAACATCTCATGCATACTAGGGATTTATTACTTCCATCATGTTTATACCCTTATTTGATCAATACAGGGGGAATAACTAATGATTACAGCCTAAAATTATTTTTGAAAGTTTTTTCTTACAATTAAATGGTCCAAATACTACTGAGGTCTCAATACTTTCAATCCTAATCCCTAAGATGCCCATTTGTTACCTTTAAATTTTCCAGCTTTGTCAACTTTATAAATGTGGTCCATTCAAATATGTATATATGCCACTAGACTATTTCCTGAATACTTATTTAATTCCCTCAAGATTCTCCAGGCTTGAAATATATCCAATTTCACCAAA
The DNA here is from genome assembly GCA_030737875.1 of Allium sativum. Classification (NCBI taxonomy): domain Eukaryota; kingdom Viridiplantae; phylum Streptophyta; class Magnoliopsida; order Asparagales; family Amaryllidaceae; genus Allium; species Allium sativum. Next base: position 6,230,748 of record CM060919.1, on the reverse strand, counting down.
CCAACTTGTCTTTTTAAATTAATTCCAAAATTTTCCCATTTTAATCTTATTAACTACAAATTCATTGAATATTAAATTTGCAATTAATAGTAATGAATTCAATTCCTCGAAATCACGAATTACATTACTTATATTATACCAATATCTTTATATTTATACATATTACTAACACTTAGATACGGTTATTACTGCCTTAATTCCTGACTAACTATCATAGGCAATATTGTTTACAACAATATCTATAAAATTTACTAAATCTTCAAATTTGATTGTATAGTCATTTATTTCTTATGTAACAACATCATTCTCAGTGACATTAAGTAATATTCAATTGTCATGTTATTGTCAATTGCATGTATGTAAATTGATACCCTATTGTGACAACAATTTAATAAGGTTTCCAAAAACTTGCATTAATTTCCTCTTTTAAATGTTGTAGCATAAAAAGTCTGAACTTCCACTTTTTAAAATATAATTCTATTATTCCTTATGAATCAATCTCTAGTGTCTTTTTTTTAGATTTCAAAAATGTTGCACTAAGAAATTGGGTGCTACTTTTTCAACTTTTATATTTACTATTATGTTGCATGCCTATGATAAATGTTTGAGGTTTTGAATGAAAACAAAGGCTACTTTAAAAACAAAACCTTAATTAAATGTCAAAAACTTAATTGGCGATATTAAGTTTCCTAAAAATGTCTAGTTGACATTCATTATCATATTTTAAAACACCTTTGAAACATTACCCAATAAAGGAAAAATGATCTCTTTATATTTAGTAAAATGTTCCAAATGAATATTTCATTCTTTTATGTTTCACAAACATTTACTACATGCCCGAAATCCCTTCATTACTAAAAAAATATCTTTTCACATTCAAACACTCATCTTTTATTTGCATACTAAACGTTCAGTCTTTAATGACTTTCAAAGATGAAAGAAAATGTTTTGAAAGGAATGTTCATCTCTATTTGCAGATAAGACCTAATTGAATTAATTAACAATTAATTCTCACATTTATATCCATGTTTTTAATTTACCACTTTTTTTCAAATGTATTTTGAAAAAATATGTTGCATTCCTTGTTAGCACAAAAGCCCTCATTTATATATATATATATATATATATTGAAATTCCTTAACGAACATAACCATATTCATTACTTTTTATTTCCGCAATGGGGGTCTCTCAAAAATTACATTGAATGATCATAAATACATTCCAATTTACTAAATAACTTACCTGGAATAATCTTTCATCCTTTATATTACCCATTAGCACTCTAATCTTCTCGCATGCTCTGTATTTTATAATGGTTCTATCATTTCAACTCTATCAAATTTTTAATAAATTTGCTATCTTCTCTCTTCTAGTAGGGTATGTTAATGACGCTTGTTTTTCCAAGCTTTTATGACTTGTCTTCTTTCTCTTCTTTTTCTTTTTTAAACGCCAATTTACTATCACCATCTAGAAAAGAACATTTTCAATTCCAAACTTTTAAAAGTTCATTACATCAAGACCATGAAATTTTCAAAATAACTATTTGAATTATGTAGTGCTTGTTGCTTTAATTTCTTTTCCATTAAAGCTCTTATATCGCAAAAAAATTCCAATAGCCTTTTCATCATTTGTCTTTACTAAAACTCATATTATTAAAGAACTAATGAACATTTATAACTCCATTTTTTTTTCAACTTGAATTATTATGTAGTTTTAGTCCATATTCAAGAGGTTAACAGTTCTTCAAAAAATTTCTCTTTCAAATAACCTTTGTATTATGTCAAAAAATCATTTTGATGGTTTCTAACTATTCTTGTTCTTTTATTTAACTTTTTTGACATGCTATTCTATGGAAGTTTATTTTCTAAAATTTCTATTTTTCATAATAAATTGATGGTATGTCAAAAATCATATTTGTAGGTTTTACATTTCCTTGTCAACTAGGAAAATATGCCTATCTTTTTAAATTTTCCTACTGCGACTACAATGTTTTCAACAAAGGTTGATATCTTTATTTGTGTAAGCCTATATCTTCTCTCAACCCTTTTCTTCTGGATTTTTTTTCTTCCCATCCCTATACATTCCTAATATATGTCCATTATGTTCATTTAAACCATTTCAAATATCGCTTATTCTTATGGACATTTTTAACACCTCACCCAAATATTCATACCTATAAATGGTCTTTAAATAAATCCATCAATACTTTCCTTTCTGACCATTTAACATTCCTTTGGAAGCTTAGACGTTCACAGCTCAAATTTGTTAAAGATGTCTCTTAGCAAAATTGGACATATTTCTCAAATTGGTCCATATTAATTATTCATCTAATAGACACTAATTTAAATGTTTTCTTTACCATGATATACAATTCATCCGGTTAACTTTCATTTATCACTTACTGAATTAGGAGGTTTCAATCATTTCCATCTTACAAATCCTATAACCGTTTAATGCTCAGAGGTCTCTAAATTGTCAAGGAGGTCGCTATATTACTATATGGTCTCTAGACTATTTCTAGAATGTAATGCCAAACCATCCCTAAAAAAACCTATAGATGCTCCTTTCTAAAGATATGCATACTTTGAATGTAACGACCCACTTTTTAGTACAGTTTAAGCTGATTTATCAGACCATGTCAACTCAAATTATACAAAAAATTAGATAGCTATTAGAAAGAAATTAGAGGATGAGATAAGAAAGAAAGAAATATTAGAATAGAAGAAGAAGAAACACATCATAAACAGAGTCTCACATCGCAGCGGAATAAAATATAATATAGAAATAATCTTTACTGAGAGCTTGAAAATATAAAACTTACAGTTATCATAGTACATCAACAAATCTGAACAGTTATAATAACCTATTCTCATATACAAAACACAGTGGGAAAATATATTATATAAAATCATACGTTTGAATACATCCAACTCGTCTCTGGACTTCGCAGCATTCGCTAACCCGGACCTGTACACCTCAGTCTAACCCGAGCATCACAAACACCGGGTCAGTCTGGTGAACTAGAGTGAGAAAAAAACACACTAAGCTTAAAGGCATCACACAACTAGATTTTAACGTCAAAATCTTTTCAAAAGAAAAGGATAATCATAAGCCTAAATCCACACATGAATGCGGACGATTTTACCTTACGATAACCCAAAATATTTTTGAAAATAATATTATTCTGATATTATGATAGTGTTTAAATACAAATAAATATCAATCTAGCAGAACGCTTGCGTCTCACGCTCTACATATATAGTATACAATCAAAACCGTGGGCTCTTATTGATGAATGGATTTCCTAGCAAGGTATAGGACCACCTTCCCGACAACATACCTCTGGAGATGAATGCATTGGGGTTCAACAAGAACATCTTGCAACTCAAACTAAACATGACCGGCCCCTCACTTTCTCTTGAAGTACCGAATATATCATTACCACGATTGGGGGCCAGCCAACCAAACTGATATCATACATAAATAAATAAAAAGGGACACCGAAGGAATTTGATTTCACCAGATCAGGTAATGATTTACCCTTTTGATGGGTGCGACCCACATGCCATGCGACCTACCCGATTTTATGCCAATCCCGGTTGATGAGGCTAGAGGTTAAGTTTATCCTTTAGAACTGTAACACCCCGCATTTTACGTATCGGAAGATCGTAAAATATTTTTATTTTATTCCCTGAGGGTTGGATCATTCTCATCTTTTGATATGTTGCTTATGGGGATGTGTGACATGTCCATAATTTTTACCGATTTTGTTTGTGACCATTTTGCCCCTGTCAGTCTTGTACTGGGCATAACTTTTGACTCAGGTCGAATCAGAGGGTGAGACCTGTGCCATTGGAAAGGATTTGATGATTCCCTTTCCGTAGAGTGGTTACATTAAGGATTTGGTTCAGCGGTTTGGGAGAAATCGCTGTTTTAAGGTTTTTCAGTTGGCTGTTCAGGTTTTGGAAGGCTAATGGGTTGATTTGGAGAAGGCCCATTAGAGGGTGGGTGGAGACTATAAATAGGGGGTAAGGGGTATGGAGAAAGGTTGGCATTTTCCATTCTCTTATGGGGAGGCTTTGATCTCCTTCTTCCTCTAACATCTTTCCACCATTAAAATTCCAAAATCCAAGGAGGGAAATCGAAGATCTACACCATAAGAGGCTAGATCTACATCGTCTCAAGGGCGAATTCATCGGATTGAAGAGTTTGATTCGAAGTGTTCGCTGTCCGGATTGCGTTTGCATTGCTTTTGCTTAGATTTGGATAATTGGTGAGTGATTTACATCTCTCATTCGGATTCATGCAGGTATATGGGTTTTAGGATGTTAAGTTCATCATTTCCATGTTATTTTCCTTAGATCCACACCATGCTAAGTCCATTTTATATATGAATCACCTTAGGATCTGATCTAGATAATTTAAATGGTTAATTTTATGATTTTTCTCAAGATTATGCAAGTTAGATCCGTTTTTATGTTCATATGATTCACTTATCATGTTTTGGGAAATTTATGTGTTTTGATGGAAATTGTTAGATTGATGATATTGTTGGTTGCATAACATGTTTATGATTGCGTTTGGATGAATCGGATAAGCTGGTTTCGTCGGATTCGTCGTTTGGCGAAGTTTTGATCGAAATCGGAGTCGAATTGGAGATGTGCAGGTTTCTGGTCGGTTTTGGAGGAGCAGAGATGATTCTGGTTGGTTCTGGAGCAGCTGGTCGGTTTTAGCTTGGTCGTTCTGGAGCAGCTGGTTGGTTTTAGCTTGGTCGCTCTGGAGCAGCTGGTCGGTTTCAGCCTGGTCGCTCTGGAGAAGCTGGTCGATCTGGAGGAGCTGGTCGATCTGGTGGAGCTGGTCGGTTTCACCTGGTCGGTCAGATGGATGCAAATCCTGGTCGGTCAGATGGAAGCATATCCTGGTCGGTTTTGACGGGGTCGGTCCAAAGCTGCAAGGAGGCGGGTCGGTCTTGGAGCTGGTCTGGTCGGTCAAGCAAGGCTGGTCAGTCACAGGGTCGTTTTCTGAAAAAGTACGTTTTCGGGTACGACTCAGGTACAAACCAAAAAGGTCTGAACCCTAGCCGCAGCGCAGTGATGTGTTTTGGTTCGGTGATGGCGTGACTTCGAGGTGATTCAAGTAGGAAGACTCGAAGTGATGAATGTGTTCGTTGATCAAGGTGGAACAACGAATGCGGAGACAACTCAAAGGTCGTGAGTTGGTGGATAATGGCTGCTAAAGAAGGTTGCTTGAGCTATGAAACATCGTCAAGGTTGGACGATTAGAGATGCGAAGGCCGAGAAGTCATCGTTGTCGTAAGTTCTAGCAGGCTCAAAGCAGGGGTACGATGGGTATCGTTGAAAGGCCCAAAAGACCGGTTGTTGGTCGAGTACCCTGGGTCTTTCTGGTTGGGGAAAGGCCTAGTGTCAAGGTTGGACATTGCCAAGGTTGGGCATATGGAGTTAATGCTTGAACTGGGGTTATCATTAGCCCTTGACATATGGCAAGGTTGGCCGTCATACGACAATGATGGTTTCGAAGCAGGATTGGCGGTGATAGCCTGAGTCGGTTATGGATGATTGTTTGTTCTGTTTGTACTATCTCACATAGATTATCCAAAGTCGAGGGAGATGTTCTTTGAGTGCTTAAGTGATATTGGTTTAGGCCTCTAGCGAGGGTACTTGAGGAATGTTAAAATCGATTAGGGTTGTCTGTGTGAGACTTATATAATCTGGATGTTATGTGTGTTCTCTATGATTGAATGGGTGTTCTGGTTCCTATGGATGAATGGTTGAAATGCTTGGTGTAAAGGCTATCACTGTCCGATGTGGGAAAGATAAGGTTGAGTTCTTCTCTGGTGATGTGGGTAGATAAGTTGTTCATTTACCCATTCTCATATGCTTTCTTGTTGAAGTTTGTTAGCTGTATTATCGCTCACTAAGACTATTGTCTGACTCAAGGTTTTATGTCTCCTCTTATTACCTTGGGCTGTTCATCCGGTTGTGGATGGGCAGACTAAGTAGCAGGTTACAGGTAATGGAGCTTAGTGATACGAGGAAGCTGAGCGATGACGAGCAGGAGGCTGGCGTACCAGTTTTATTCTATCTAGTATTTCTGTTTCCGCTGTTTGAGTTGCTTGAGAGTTGTAGTGAGGCCTTATGTACAAACTTGGATATCAGTTGGATAATCTTTCTGGATGTTGAAAGAGTTTCAAAAGTTTGCTATATGATACCTCATTACTATCACCTGTTGTATATGTTCTATTATATTTTATCCTTGCGCTGTGAGTTCTACGACAGGTTTCGATGTGTTCACTTACTATGATGATCGTCCATAGCAGCCTGGCACGCCTTTCAGCGCATTATTCCTCTTGTTTAGTGCAGGGGTTATGGGCGGTCGTCACAAGAACCACATCTCCATCCATTTTGAAAGACACATCGTTAGATCCGCCAAATCACTTATTGACGTCCACAAAAATAATCCGGTCGTTAAGCTAAGAGAAATGCTCTTCTCCTCCACTAACAGGGATACGTTTGTAAAATCAATGTACGTGATTCTTAAGAAATATTCTGTCAGACATTCGTCCATACAAGTCATCTAGGAACAGGATGAACCAAAGGCACCCTCTTACCACATCCTAGGTATCAACCTATAGATCAGTAGTGAGTAGTCTTTGCAACCCGTAAATTCCAACCACGACAGAATCACAAGTTATTTCTAGAAGCTATCTAGAGATTATAAGTAATCGTTCCGCTTATGAAGATCCACGGTTTAATGCTCCATCTCGATCATCTTCTGATATCTTCACGTATTTATTGGTCGGAATGGTTTTCGAATATAAATTCGATACCGGATTTTCCGTACCAACAATTGTATTACTCGGGTTTGATAGTCGATTATTTAACTATCAAATAAATAATCGTGAGAATAAAATGAGTTCATTGGTTCAATACACTGCATCACTTGTCCTTTTTAATTAAAATATTAATGAATGGTAAATTAAACTTGTAAATCTTTCAACATTTTCAAAACAGTATTTACTTCTTATTTTAATATATTAATGTTCTCGAAGCCATTTCAATATATTACTTAGAAAAATATCTTATAACCATATTCAATTCCCTTTTATCTCTTTTTTCAAGACATTTTATCCATCATTTTTCATTATCTTTAATTGGAAAAATTAATTCAACTTATCACTCGTAAAACAACGTTACGACATCCTTTTTTTCATTACTCAAAAACAAAAGCCACTGCTTATTCTTACAGAAAAAACTCATTTCAAAAACTCAACTGTGCACTTCCTTTTAATTTGAAGATATCATTGTATTTTCACGAAATCTCCTTCTATTTCCTTTACTTCGGAACACACATTATATATTCTTTAAATTATCACCAATAATATTTCACTATTATTTCTCTAATGGAAATAATAAATTATTACTCTTCTTAACCATTACAACTAATATCATCTCAGATAATCCTGAAGACATTCTAGTTGGGGTATTTTAATTACCTCTCAGACCTAGATCAATTACGTTCTCATCTTAAGACAGATATGAGTTGTAATTTCAAATTTCGATATTTCCTTCTAATATCAAAATTAATGCCTTTTACTATTTTATTTTAAACATGGTTTTAATCAAACTTTCTTACTTTTGAAAACTCCTTCTTGAATATAACCATTATCCCTAAATTCATTAACTATGTAATTTATTATTAAAACATCACATTTTTACTTTCACTTCTTTAAACAAATTTTACTTCTTTAAACAATTCACTTCATAATTCGGATTTTGTTACAAAATCCTATTACTCACTTCTTTACCAAATTCACGTTTAACCATCCACTTTTCTGATCCATTTCACCACTTCCCGCTTTGAAACATTATTTAAATTCTATTTATTCTCTTAAATCCATTTTTAAGCGACGTTAATTGAAAATTAATGCTTTAACATCTCATCTCATTTTATAAACTTTGTGTAACAACCCGGAAAGTCTGAACCAAATTAAAAATTTTAATTTGGCTATTTTAGTGGATTTTGAATATTTAAAAATAAATTATTTTAAATAATAACGACCAAAAGTCTATTTGACTCGAAGTTGGAAAATAAATATATTTATTTTAATTATAAAACAAGGCCTGAAATGGCGCGGCAGTTTGAAAATATGAATTCAAACTTTGGCTGACTGTACAAGATGCAAAATAAAATGTATTTTAGTGAAACCAAAAATATTTAAATCTGGTTATGAATATCTTTCTAACGAATCTGAAAAATCGAAATTTCATAGCGGGAATCAAAAGTAATGGCCAAATGAATTTTCAGAAAGGTCGCTATAGAGTTTATATAGCCCTTGAAAATAGCCATTTTGCAAACGACCTCCATTTTTGATGAAACCACTTTTGTTGAATCCGAGATGTCGAGTTATTGCTAGATTCCAAATTCCACAGTTTTTGGAGTTAATATGTGAGCATGGCAAAGAAAATGTGTTTGGTTAATATTAGTCAATTTGGATCGACCAGAAAATGGTCATTTTTCAAACGGTCTCCAAATTTGACGAAATCGGTTTTGTTGGGACCTATCGTCAAAACATAATTAGATTTATTTTTCTGGAATTTTTGGGATCAGTATATGGCCCCGGCAAATATAAATGTACGTTCAAATCAAATATTGAATGTTTTATATTTTAATTTGAAGAAAAACTGACTGAAAGAGTCAAATGGGCCTACGAAACATATTCCATTGTGTTCAGAATGGGGGTATTTAGCTAGGGGAGACAATCATTGGGATTGAGTTGGTGTTCTTGTGAAGAAAAGGGTATTTTCGGATTTAATTAAATTATAAATAATAATCCATCGGCCAATCATAATTTCCCATTTTCATCTCTCTCCCCGTAAGCTTCAAAAGGACGGCGGAAAACGTCTCTTCGATTTCTCTTCCACGCTCAATGAAACCCATCGACCCAGTTAAGGATTTTGAAGATCTTGATCCCCTCTCCACATTCATACCCATCTCGCCTGAAATCGTGTTGTATCCGCTTGGAATCGATACTGCAAAGTTCGCTCGCGTCGCATCCCGTAGCTTTGCGCACTGACGATCACACTCCCCCTCACACCAGTGCCGGAAAGCCTGCTCCAAGCTCGACAACATGGCACAGACCGATCCTCCTATCGCGTAACGGATATCGCGAAAAATCGAAACCTAGTTTCGAATGGTTGAGCTGAGGCAATGATTTATCTAATTTAAACTGTTCAAAGCACTCTGAAGCGCTACGAATTATGATTTTACAATAAAAATCATATCTTTTTTGCTATCTTGTTGAATTCCGGTGAAATAAGAGACATTGGACTCGTGGCGACGTCTTCTACATTCTAGGAGAGACCAAGAAATTTTTGGAGCTTCCTACAATTTTTGGAGGAGTGGAACCCAATGTGAGATTTCTGAATTATAAACAATATGGAATGATGATGTATAAATTATATAATCGATGTATGAGTTGTATAAGCGTTGTACACCGCATGTATAAGCGTTATATAAGTTGTATGTGCGATGTATTAGTTATATATATGCATTGTAAAAATTATATATGCGTTGAATGGAATTGAAATGATATTGAAATGAAATCGAAATATATTTATATACGTATATATATACACACACATACTCCCCTCGTCCACAGACCATGGATGATATATATATTGGTTGTGATTGTTTGGATTTTGGTTGATGTGAAATTTGGTTGATAAATACGAATGGTTGATATGATTGATTGTGATTGAAATCCCAATAGGATTAGTATATGGGAAAATTCTTCTACGTAAGAAATAGATATTGAAATCCCCATTGTCAAAAGTTGCGTGGCTTTATGGTAGAGCGAGGAGTCGTACTCGGGATGGTGCCAGTTTTAACTACCATACCGTTATGCTGCTGAAATTTTCTGAAATATCCATGTGTTTGATTTATATTCATGTATTGAAATATATTCATGTGTTGGAAAAATATTCATTTTTGAAATAAATTGCTTTAACAATAAATATCGCATTTTTATAATATATATGAAGTGTTAAAAATAGTCATGTGTTGAAATAATTATTTGTTGGATAAAAGTATTATTTTTATCAAATATATGAAATGAATATAGTTTGGAAATCGAAGAACAGATTATATTTATATATATATATATAATTGAAATAAATCGAATAACGAAGCTGCAGTTCGTATTTTGAAATCGTAACTTTAAACGATTGTACCGAGAGATCCGACCGTCAGATCTTCCCAAAACAAGAACCGTTGGATCCGTTTTTAAAAGATCTTTCCAATGATATAAAATTCGTAAAGATCCAATGGTTAGATTTTCAGATATGTGTAAATCAAATCTGGAGAAAAACAACGCCATGGCCGCGTTATGACCTGAAGCGTCATTTGAATAAATTGGCTATATTTAAATAAATAAAAATAGCGATAAATCGTGATAAAATATTGTAAAAGATATGGAATGGAAATGGTTTATAGGATATTTGATGGTTGAATGTGTTTGACATGAAAATTACAATTAATAAACTGAATTATGGATATCAGATAATTTAACCATTGAAATGAATTGATTTGATATTTTAAATATACGCGAATTATTTGAGAAGGCAGAGTTAATTCTCATTTCAAATAATTCATCGACATTTAGAAGCGAAGATATGAAGACGGTGCAAGACCGAGGATCTTTACATCGAATGGATGGCTACTGGTGCCTCTGATGGGAGTTGCGGCCCTAAAGGGGTTACAGTGGTGGTTGTCCGGACGTACTTGTTGATCGTTTGGATGTGTGAGGGCCTCTCTCCTGTATTGGACATACGGGAGAAGAATAAGGTGCCTCCGGTTTCGTTCAAACCCAGAACGGACTTGTAAATAGATGTGTGTCTGACGTTGTACATTGACAACGTGGCATGCAGAGATGCCGTGATCGAAGCTTTTGTTGAAAAGCAGAGCTTTGTGGTTGATGATCAAAGCAGGGCTTTAAATAGCTAGCTTTGTGTTTAGCGTTGATTCGCGAGCCTCACACCCCGGTATGGACCAGAAACGGGAGATGTAACGAACTGGGATTTTCGACTCCGAAAATCAACACAAAACTACCATGTTAACTATTCAGACATCGGAAATTCCTGATCATTAATATAAAGAAGTTAGAGGGTGAGAATAGATAAGATAGAAAATTAGAATAGAAGAAGAAGAAGAAGAACACAATCAGAGTAAACACGAATCTCATAGCAAAACGAATAAAATATAGTATATAACATAACTTTGCAATAAAACAGTGTATATATATATAGAATTACATTTTCAGAGTACAACACTTACACACAGCGGAAATAACAATAGTTATATAATCCTAAAGCCTCCTACTTCAAGCTCCTCCCAGTATATCTGTAAAGACCTGAACAACTTGACTGCCCGTACAAATTTGGGCACCCAAGAGTTTAGGGAAAACAAAAATAAAATAAACTCTGGGTCAGTCATGGAACTGGTGTGAGTAAACTCGAATCATTTGGTTTAACTTTTCAAAAATCCTTTTCGAAAGAAAAGATAATCGTAAGATCGATCCACACATAAACACGGACGGTTTTTACCTTACGATAACCCAAACATCTTTGGAAATCAATACTTCTCTGATATTATAATAATGTCTAATCAAAAGTAATTAACAATCTAGCAGAACGCTTGCATCTCACGTTCCACATATATAGTATACAAACAAAACCGCTGGTGCTTATTGGAGATTGGATTCCGACTATGATAAGGTATGGGACCACCTGCCGCTAGTGTATCTCTAGAGGCAAATACACTGGGTTCAACAAGAACATCTTGCAACCCGGCCCACACATGATCGACCACTCATTTCGCTTGAGTGTATCGAACGTATACCACAAACGGTTGGCAGCTACCCACCGTTTCACGAAAAGGGACAGCATCGATAATAGATAAAAGAATGAAATGGATTTTCTCTAGATAGGTGATATACACCTTAATGGGAGCGACCCACTTAGCCATGCTGCCTGCCCGATTTCTGTCATTTCCCGGTTGATGGGGCTTGAGGTCAAAACGTATCTTTTGGAATATCTGACCACAATTCACTTTGAATGCCACATCGTCATACCCGTCAAATCACAAATTGATTTCCCCAAAAGTACCATGGGTATAAGCTAAGAGAAACGAATTCCTACGACACCAAACGTAAGTATGTTTGAAGAGATCACCTTACGCGATCCGTTAGATATACTTTGTCAAACATTCGTCCATTCACGTTTGTCCTGGAACTGGACAAACCGAAGGCACTATTCTGTAAACAGGATAGTCCTTGCATAACTCCGTCTTCAATATTTGATCGCAACGCTAACGTCCATATAGAATGGTTTTCAGATAATGAACCTGATCCTGGTCTCTCCGTATTGACGACGGAACAATGGCCAAAAACTTCGATGGTCGGTGATTTAACTATCAAAGAAAAATAGATGTACAACCAATGATCTTATTTCTAGATGGAAATTCTATCGATTAACCATCAATCAACACCAATCACTTTCAATTAAATTAATCATTTATTTATTCATTTCCCTTTTCTATATACTCAACATTTCTTCTTTTCTAAATTCAGGAAATATACGTCATTAATCATTGGAAAACATTTCCAACTCTGTTTCACGTATCACTGTCATTCCAGTATTCTTTCCCATCAACATTTCATTTTCTATGATTAGAAAATACCTCTGATTATATTTGGAAAATGTTTCCAAAATTTATTCATTTGTTTTAAATAGATGTTTATATAAAACATCACTAAGCCAATTTAAACCATTACACTCATTAACTAAATTTACTTAATCAACCTTCACTATCGAACCTTAACCACCCCTTAGTTAAAAACGAAGTCAATCAAGTTGGGGTATAATTACCTCTCAGACCTTAACTGAACAACATTTCTAACCTCGAAATAGACAAAGTTCACCTTTTAAACCTTTAATAACTTCCTTACGTAACTCGGATTTTATTTATGAATCCCCTTCTTTATTTTAAAACATTGATTTTAACTATAGTGTTATAATTCCTTTCTTCTTAAATATCCCACTTCAAAATGTAACTTTTATTCCTTAATTTAACTAAATAACTAAACCACTAATCTATTAATAAATATGTAAATCTTGATTAAACCGGAAAGTAAATATTACTTTCCCAAATTCGATATAATCGAATTCAATGTATAATTCTCTTTTTCGAATAATCTCTATTCGATAACCCCTTTTCGAATAAACTATATTCGTCAACCCTTTCTTCGAATAACTATATTCGATAACTCTCTTCGAATGATTTACATTCGATTAACTTTCTACGAATGATTTACATTCGATTAATCTCCTTTTGAATAAACTATATTCGATTAGCGCCTTTAAATCTTATTCGAATAAACTATTTCGAATAACTCCTTTGGATTAAATCATTTGGATTAACTTGGTTTGAGTAACTCATTTTGACTAACTCAACTCAATCAACTCAACTTGGTTAACTTAATTGGTTAACTCAAATTATTTAACTCAACTTATTTAACTCAACTTATTTAACTCCTATCCAATAACTAATATTCGATAAATTTATATTCGAATAACTAAGTTTGTTTTAACTTTATTTTGAGTGGATAATGTTCGATTTAGCTCCATTCGCTTGATTCTAGATCGCAGCGATCACAATTGTTACGCCTGATTCCCTCAGGAAACATCCGACCACTGTAGGCTATCTGCAGCCATGCGAATTACGCTAGCAGACGTACTAAATGGCAACACATCCTAAATAACTATGTCTGACTAACTCTATCTCAAATAACTATATTCGATCAACTCAAATTGAATAACTAATTTTCAATTAATCTTAATTCGATTAACTATGTTCAATTGTCTCTATCTGATTAACTCTTTATTCGAATTACTAATATTCGATTAACTCTACTGATTAACTCTAACTAGTTAACTCTAACCACTTAACTCTAACTCTAATCGATTATATCAATTAACTCGGTTTGATTTCAATCAATTAACTCTGTTTGATTTTCTCCTTTGAATTAACTCCTTTGATTAACTCCTTCTCGAATAAGTGATATTCGATTCACTCTTCGCCCGTATTCGGTTTCAAATATCGATGTTGAAATTGATTTTTACTTCTCTATATAAGTATCGACTTATTTATTCTATTTATCCAATGATAAACATTTCAATTGATTTATAAAATATTATTTATAAATTTATCTTCTCAATCTATCAGTGAGAATAGATTTTATTTAAGATCTTTGCTTTAAATCCATATCATGTTATACCCGTGTGCGATGCACGGGTCTAAACCTTTCAAATATAAAATCCTCTTTCTATTCTATTCACTTTTCAAGTATTTCCTTTTTATAATCTATTTATTTACAAAATAAACCCCTTTTCATAATTCTATTTATTTATAAAATATTTTCTTTTTATATAAAATCTATTGATTTTATAAGTAATTCCTTTGATAATCTAACTATTTCCTTTCTATTTATTTTACACATATTTCCTCTTTCTATTCTATTTATTTTCCAAATAAATATCCCTTTTCAATTCAATTTGTTAATAGTTTACAAATATTTCTTTTTCAATTCTATCTGTAAATGTTTTACAAATATTTCCCTTCAATTTTATCTATTTGATTAACAAATAAATATTCCTTTTTAATCTATTTATTTTCTAAATAAATAATTTCTTTTTATAAAAGATTTTGATTTTATAAATATTTCTTTTTCAGTATGTCATTGAAAATTTCCTTTTTAACATTCCTGTATTCGTTATGGTATTTAACGTACCATATAACAATGATCGGTATCATTCAACCATACAAAATCGACAATAGATTTCATATCATATCATATAACATAATATATGAAAAACAGTAAAATAAATGTTAAGGAACCCCGTTAGGTCCCTCCGACCTGTTTCCCTGCATCCACAAATGTTAATCACATGAATTAACACGAATATGAAATATTCTAATAACAGAATCAATATTTGATTAACGATTTATATCTATATCGTTATCTATGTTTTCAATCAACTGACTAGCAGTTCATCCAAACAGCCAACACACAGCAAACAACCATTATTTATCGATTCTAAAAATACTTTACGAAAATATAAACTGATCAGAGTTGGTGAGTTTACTCACATTGGACGGTTATCGTTAAATAACGATAATTGGTCATTGGTTTGATTCAGCCATTTAATTTTCACCATAAATCCAAAGGAGCTCCAATTCACACTCGGTCAGTTCCACGGTGTAGCACTCGTCCGTACGATCCCAACGGATCATACTGTTCGAAATTCGGACAACGTATGATCGAGATATGATTTACACAAGTTATTATAAAATATTTAAATTAAAATAACTAAACTAAAGTTAGAATTGGGCTTAACCCTTTACCTAAGGCCCAAACCATTTTCCCTTTCTCTCAGACCTGCTTAACTCCTCCTTCACCGAAGGCAAAACCTATGGCACTCTCATTGCCATTAATGCCGCTTTCATCCACAACCGTTCCTCCTCTCCTCAACGAAAACTCAAACAGAAATCACCATCGTTTCCAACTTCGAAATCTCTTCTTCCTCATACCCACCATCCTCAATCCGCATCCACCAAACAAAACGCGTCTGGATCCTCCCAGTTCACTATAGAGGAAACAACAATAGTTTTTTTCCTTCTAAATCACTAAAATTTTGCCAACGGATCCTACTTCGCCTCCCAAACCCAATACCAACCACAGATTCTCGAATCGATGACCAAATCCCCAAATATACCCAACCCTAAATCGCCTGAGCCCCTCGCTGTGTTATTAGTAGCGAACAGCAATATGTTCGAATGCTGCAAACTAAGTATAGATATGAGCAGAAACTTACAAGGATCACAAATAGGTGAATTTCAAGATTTAAAAAGGAGGATTGGATTTACTATGATTTTCCAAAGAGGAATTCTCACGTTTTTGTTTCATTGGTGGCGGCTAAAAACGCATTGACCAGAAGTTAATAAATTTTTGGGGTTGAGAGAGGGTAAGGGTATTATATAGGATTTTTTACAATATTTGTTTATTGATTATTTTATTTATTTTTAAGCAAATGCTACTTGTTCTTATCCTTAAAAATTCCTGTGACCACATATGATACTCAAAAATCACGAAAATGGACATGCAACTACAGTTCGACATTACTGTCCCAAAGAAACTGGTTTCGTCGAATTCCGACTCCGTTTGCTCACACAGCGTATTTTTAAAGGTCAAATTATCGATTGTATTTCACATTAAAAATCTGTATGGCCACATACTGACTTCAAAAATCACGGAAATTGAAATCTAACAATAATTTAATATTGCGGATCCAACAAAATTAGTTTCACCGAAAACAAAGGTCGTTTGCAAAACTAACAATTTTTAAAGCTCTAAATAACCCTTTTAAATATATAAATATATTTAAAAACAATTAAATTAAATATTTATGAATATTATCATATATATTCACAACAGAATATCATACAGCTTCAGAATATTCCTAAATGAAGTTCTAACTCGATATTTCAAATCCCGATTAAATCGATATTCGGTTTATAATGAAATTCATTTTTAAAATATAATTAATTCCTTTATAAATTATAAAGGAATTCCACAGCGACTTTTCTAAAATTTGATTTGGACATAAATCAAGATCTACACGACAAAATATCGATTTTTCTCTTCCACTAGTAAAATATACTTCACCACCCCCCAACGTTTCTTGTTTCACAGATATCCGGCTTAAAACGAATCCTGTACATTCGGTTGAAGTCCGAATCGCCAAATTACGAACTACAGCGCCATTTCAAGCTTGATTTTAATTATAATATAATTATACGTTCAAACTTCATTTAAATAATATATTCGTTTTTCCTAATTTAATTCTAAACTGAATTAAATATCACAGATGATTCAATTCACACCCTTTTGTGAATTCCACTATTTCTGACTATTTCAAAAATTTAATATATGTTATTATATTATTTATTTTATTTAAGTTATTCAATATTATTTAATTAAACATCCATTTCCACTATTTAAATAATTAAATAAATTAATTATATATCGCTGAAAAATACGGGTCGTTACATTCTTCCCCCCTTAAAATAATTTCGTCCTCGAAATTGCTAAGGTAAAGAACCTAACCTATTGACTAGTACAAATTTATTTGTTTACTTACCAACTTCAATTTCAACTGAACAAAATTAATTTTCAATTAAAATATTAATTAATTCTTATCAATGATAATTTTCTAAAATCTTGAAAATTTTCTAACACCCGAAATTTTCGAAAAATTTCGCCAGCACCTCCTTTGTACCGATCAATAGTTCAAACCCTAATTTGCCTCTCTAGGCCCTTTCCATTCAAAAAGAAAATCAAAAAGCCAAGCGGCTTGCCAAATCGGCCAATAAATCGCCAAATCCATAAAAATAAACGTGTACCTTTTGTCGGGCATATCATTAAATCCTTTCATTCTGCTGCCAATTCAGCATATACCAAAGTCATCCCAATCAATCTCCAATTATCTGTTCTCAAATTCAATCATCCTATTTTCAAACCAAATCTCATTTTTAATCTCCAATTCCATTACCAATTTGTAACAACCCGGAAAATCTATGCCATATTAAAAAATTTATTTGGGCAATTTTAATGAATTTTGAATATTTAAAATTAATTATTTTAAATAATAACAACGAAAAATTTATTTTGAATAGAATCAAGTGTATATATTTATATATATCGTCGTTAGAATATAAATATTTTATTTTAAGTATAAAAGGAATTGAAAATGGCGCGGTAGTTTGAAAATTCGATTTCAAATTTCAAGTGAATGTACAGGATTCAAAATAAACCGGATTTTAGCGAAACCAAAAATATTTAAATCTATTTATGAATATCTTTCTGACGAATCCCAAAAAGCAAAATTTCATAGCGGGAATCAAAAGATATGCCCAGTTGAAAATTCAGAATAGTCGCTATGGAATTCTGGCCCTTAAAAATGGAAATTTTGCAAACGACCACGATTTTCGACGAAACCACTTTTGTTGGATCCATGATGTCAAGTTATTGCAAAATTCCAAAATTCATAATTTTTCGAATAAATATGTGAGCGTGGTAAAGGAAAACGCATTTGACCATTTTCAGTTGATTTTAATCGACTGGAAAATGGCCATTTTTCAAACGGTCTCAGAATTTGACGAAATTAGTTTTGTTATGACCGTATAATACGAAGCTAGAAAATATTTTCCGGGAATTTTTCTAGTTAGTAGGTGGCCCCGGTAAATTGAAATGCGCGTTCAAATTCAATATATAGAGTTATATTTTGATTTTGACGAAAACTGATCAAAACGATCGAATTACCTGAGAAACATATCCCATTGTGTTCGGAATGGGGGTAATACGCTAGGGACGACAGTCCGCGGGTTCGATTTCGAGTTCGAATGGAACGGGTACTTTATAGAGTTCAAAATTTAAAATAATTAATAAATAAAATATATAAAACCTTTACAATAACCCCTCTCCCTCTCTATTTTCTCTCTCCCCATTAAAGTTAATGTCATAAAAGAAGAAGAAGAAGGGCACAAAGCCCTAGCCCAGGCCGCCGCTGGCGCAAAGCGCCTCCCCGCCGTCGCTCCGCCCCAGGTGATGGCGCCTCCCTCCGATCCTTCTTCCACCCTCCTCTCCCCTCTTGCAACGCTTTGGGCGAGACCCCCCCCCCTCCACAGCCAAAAAACCGCCGCTTCCACCTCCCCTTTGGCCCACCACCGGCCGATTGAGCCCTCCGCCAACTGCAACCCCCTCCACGCCTCAACCGCCATCTACACCCCCTCTGAGATTACAACAGTAAGTTTATTTATTTTTAATTTAATTTCTTTACTTATTTTCTACCTGATTAGCTGAAAAAAATATGTGATCTTTAGTTTTGTAAATATTGAAAAGGAATGGTTTTTTTTTATATTACATCGAGTTAAAAAGAGTAGTGATTTTTAACATGAGAGGTTATGATTTTTAAAGGCGAAAGAGTAGTGATTTTTAACATAAGAGGTTCTGATTTTTAAAGGCGAAAGAGTAGTGATTTTTAACATGAGAGGTTATGATTTTTAAAGGCGAAAGAGTAGTGATTTTTAACATGAGAGGTTATGATTTTTAAAGGCGAAAGAGTAGTGATTTTTAACATGAGAGGTTACGATTTTTAAAGGCAAAAGAGTAGTGATTTTTAACAATGAAAAGTGCGATATAAAAATATAATTTTTATATAGTAGAGATTATAAATATACAACCTTTATATGTGTTGTAGCGAATTAACAATATAAAGAAGTGATTTTTTTTAAAATATAAGTTGAGATTTTTATATAGATAAAAATTTGTTTTTTATATATAAACAGTGAAGATAAAGGTTCAATTTTTATATATATGAAGTGGAAATAAAAATATAATTTTTATACATGTAGTGATAATATAAAAATGTGATTTTTATATATGTAGTGGCTACAGACAGTGAAATTGACAAAAGGCGAGCACGACGAAGATTTCTACATATGAAGAGTCGTGGCGTTTGGTTTAGCTAATCGGTGAGAACTTCTCACTTTTAATTTAATTTTCTAGTTAAAATATATACTAGGATGCAGACGGTGTTTAGCAACACCCGACACCCGTCGTCCACAGACCATGGACAGCTTGTTTGTTTGTTTGATTTTGATGTGTAGTTGATTATGTGATGTGAAATGGAGTAAATATTTATATAGTTAAAAGTATTTTATAGTCGAAAATATAATTTTTAACGTGTAAATGAAATAAATATTTATAAACAAATCGAATGAATTGTTTATATATACACATTGGACTGATATTGATTAGAACGATAAATTTTACACATCGCCCAACTGCACAAATAATATTCAGTATATGTGGATTGAAACCCTACACGGGTGTTGGGATGATATTTGGCGTACACTAATCCCAATTATTTAGTTGTATGTCGATCGATTGGTCGACAGACTGTGTAAGCGTTAATTATTTATATTCAATGCTTATGCAGTTGTATGATGCACTTTGGATGATGGTTGATTTTTTATCGTTGCTATTATATACATGTGTGTATGGAATCCATATAATTAACATTATATGGTAATTGATTGGGCCTCATTACAATTGGAAAAATAAAGAATATTATAAAATATAGATTCATGTGTTGAATAGAATAAATAGTCATGTGTTGACAGTACTCATGTGTTGAGAATAGTAATGTGTGGAAAGAAATAAATATTCATTTGTTGAATAGAATAATGAAGTTATTGAAAAATATGAAGCCATGTTGATTAGAGATGCGCTACTTTGACGCAAACGATATTTATATCGATTATATTCGTTTTTATAATGATTGTAGAAAAGGAAGTGATTTCAAAATGTAACGTTTTGAAAATGTTGTCATTTGTATATCGATGTTGTGGAATATTCAATTTTGATTCGAAATTGAATATGAAGTTGAAATGGTTTTAAAATAAATAAACTGGATTTGAAATGGTTTTAAAAATAACCAGAATTTCCAATATATGAATTGGAATGGATTTGAGTCGAAATTATCTTCGGAATGTTTCGATGATTGCATTCGGGATTATACGAACATTGTAATGGAAATTTGGAAGATATATTTTATATCGTTATTTCCAAAGCGATATTTGTTGGTTTCATAATTTGATATTGAATATAAGCCGGTATATTTTCTATTCAGAGCCTTGTATTTAATATCAAATGGGATTTGAGTTTGTCGTGAATGGGGTCTTCATCAACACTGTTGTTAAACCCAGTTGAGAAAAGATTAAATCTTTTTATTTAGATTTAATGAAGTATACCAATTAATTAATATATTTAATTGGAACTGAATTAGAATTTGTTTTTGGGTTTATCGTGAACGGTGTTTTAAATAACACTTGTTCTTTAACCCGATAAATAGTGGAATGTGAATCGGGTTTATTATGAACTATGTTTTTAATAACATTCGTTATTTAACCCAATTTACAGTGAAATATGATTTGGAATTTATAAATCTTTTTATAAAGATTTAATGGGATTTTCCAAAGCTAAATAATCATTAATATTGATTTTTGGTAAGATTAAAACTAAATGGAGTTTTAATGAATCTTTAATCAGATTAAAATGGGAATTGATAATTTAAATGATCAAATATAGGAAATGATCGAGAATGAAGTATCGCCAATTTTGCTCCGAGCGATAGTTAAATCTTTAATTAGATTTGAACGTGAAATGGTAATTAAATATACCGATAACACGGTGGTGTTAGTTATGGGGTAATAACAGTGTTTCTCCGTGGGATGAATAGGTTGGGATTGGGAAATAAAATAAATGATTACTTCGGTGTGGTTCGCTAATCCCGACTAGTTTGGAAAACCCTAATTTGGTTTGAAATGATATCCAAAGGAAGATTAAAAATGAATTTAGAAGAATTCATCTTTGATAAAATTAATGGGAACCTTTCCCTAAGAATATGAAATTTAGAAACTAGGTGTAGGTTAGCTAAGAAGAATGGTTTCCTGAGTATTGATCTGATGATGGTTTCGGCCTTCGGGGTTAATATTTGGGGAAGTGCTCTCTTACTAATTTACGGTTAGTGACTGATGGATTGGAATGAGGCGTATGTTGTTTTTTCTGGCACTTGTGTATTATATACGCGAGTTATTCGGAAAGGCCGGGTCTATACCCATTCTGAATAACTGTTTCGACGATAAGTCGAAGATGAAGACGGTGGTTGAAGACCGGAGGTCTTCACATCGTTTGGATAATTATTGATGATCTTGATTGGGCCGCACACCGAAGAAGATGGAAATAGTTAGTGATCGTCTTGATGTATTTGGAGAACAATGGATATGCGAGATATAAAGTGCCTCCGGTTTCGTCCAAACCCAAAATGGACGTGTATATGGATTGTGTGTCTGAGATTGGATTTTTTTCTGTGTTGATTGAAATCTGTTAAATATATATCTATTTGGCGGTAGGGAATTTATTCTCTTGCTTAACGCCCTTTTCTGAGACGTACGAGCTCAGAGGTTATATATCGATAGATATCAGTCGCATGGCATGAATTGCCTGTGTGGCACACAGAGCTGTAGTGAACAAGGCTTCTGTTGAAAAGCAGAGTCTTGTGGTAGATGATCAAAGCACGGCTTTAATGCAGCGTAGCTTTGTGTATAGCGTGAATTCGCGAGCCTCACACCTCGGTATGAGTTAAAAACGGGATACAGACCGCTGGGAGAACACGACGTTTCTTTCTAGTTATGGGTGGTGTCAGCGTTTTACTAGCCCTGACATCATTGATTATTATACCTATGTGGATTTTGGATTGCGAGGCGCCTCGATTATAGGTCTGTAAGGACCGGGAAACGTGTGTTCAGGAATTGCCAATCATCAAACATAAGAGAGGACCGGCCTAGCCAATTCTAAGGGTTGCCCAGAGAGAGTAGTCCGAGACATTTGCTAGAGTGTCTCGAAGCGGAGAGGAGCTTGCCACTGTCCTCGACTCATGACGGAAATCCAATTTCCAGTACGTGACTTGTGGTTTTATTTGTAGAGCCTAGTACGGAGACATGATATATGGTACCCATACCGTCTATGATTGATATTTATGATTGAAATGTTTTGACACTATACACTTATAATAGTATCAAATGATTTGTTTTAAACGTACCAAGCATGTTTGGCTATTATAAGGTAAAACCCTATCCACCGGCTTGCGTTGCATTGTGTGATGGGACCTTGGTCTTATAATAGCTTCATTTTTCTAGAAAGCATTGCGCTGTTTTGTTATATGCACTAGTGTTCTTGGAAGGAAACCCGTTCCGTGTTATACGGCGTGGTCCCTTGAATTACTCTCTTTTAATGTAAAGTTTTAAATAGCTGTTTTAGTTCTCACACCAGTCACATGACTGACCTGGATTTTATCGTTTTAACCTAAACTCTGGGTGCCCTTATTTTTGACACGGGCAGCTAGTAGTTGGGTTTTTGCAGATTTATATTCACAGGATCCTGATTTACAGCTGGAACGATACTCGGAAAGCTCTGTATCCGTGTATTACTTCTAGTTGTGTTTTGTATTATTTTACACAGCGACGTATGTAAATGTAAATTAAATCTTTGATATCTGTCCAATGTGTAATATTTATTCATACTCTGTATATTCTTGTATTCTGATGGAATTATTGTAAAAACAATGAAATGTTCTTCTATTTGTGTTCTGATTGGTCTTGTCCTCAATTCAATCCGTGCTTTCCTTCACGGGGAAGTTCGGGTCGTGTCAGTTTGGTATCAGAGCTTTGGTTTACAGAGCTCGAGAACTAGACACATTAGAACCAAACAAAAGAATCCATCAGATATTGGATTAGTAATATCCAATTAGAATTACTCGTTAGAGATAGGACCAGTAGTATCCTAGAACGAGTGTGAAGAGTATACTTTGAAATACAAAAAATTGATTGAAAACAAATTTTGTTTTGAAAATTAATTTCAAGTATATGTATTTGAATATTTTATTGTATTGAAGTTGGACGATCGTGTATATAAAGATTTTGCATATACGCATCATGAACGTATATTCGAAGTTTTAATATACTGGACAGATATAGAATCACGCTCTAGTCGCCCGAGGATAATTTTGATGATGATGCATCATCATCAGTGTTTGTGTTCGTGTTTCGAAGGTGTGATATCTATATATTTCCATTAGACTGGTGTGAGAACCAAAATTACATAGGATCATTTGTTGTGATTTGACATCAAAAACATGATTTTCTGTATTTATATCAAAGTTATATGATTGAAAAATTAACCACTAATTGATTGATGGTTTTGTTGTTTGATTATTGTTTTGAAATTTTGAACCATTATGTCAAATTGAACCGAATATTGAACTGTATTGAAAAATAATTACATTTGCATGCATATACATGTATATACATTGAACAGATCATAGCAAGGAGGCTAGAGAAGAATAATAAAATTGTTTGCCCGACAAATAGGTACATGTTTACTAATTTATTGGGTTTGGATGATTTTATGAGCCGATTGGCTAGCCACTTGGCTGCTTCTTTTTCTTTTTGGATTGATGAGGGCCATGGGAGGCTATTTGAAATATCCCGAAGTCCCCAGTGCAGGGGAGGTTATGGCGAAATTTTTCAAAAATTTAGGGTGTTAGCCAAATTTTTGAAGAATTTGAAAAGTTCTTAGAAAGTGAAAAGTTGAAGAACTTAAGCCGTAATGAAAATAATGGAAGTTGAGTTTATTAATTAAACAACTTTCAGCTTCGTTCCTTTTCGGGGATGAAAAGTTTTAAGTGGGGGAGATTGTAACAACCCGGAAAATCTGTGCCAAATTAAAATTTTTATCTTGGCAATTTTAATGAATTTTGAATATTTAAAATTAATTATTTTAAATAATAACAACGATAAATATACTTTGAATAGAATCGAACGTATATATTTATATAGATCGTTGTTAGAATATAAATATTTTATTTTAAGTATAAAAGGAATTGAAAATGGCGCGGTAGTTTGAAAATTTGATTTCAAATTTCAAGTGAACGTACAGGATTCAAAATAAACCGGATTTTAGCGAAACCAAAAATATTTCAATCTGTTTATGAATATCTTTCAAACGAATCTGAAAAATCAAAAATTTCGTAGCAGGAATCAAAAGATATGTCTAGTTGAAGATTCAGAATAGTCGCCATGGAATTCTGGCCCTTAAAAATGGAAATTTTGCAAACGACCTCGGTTTTCGACGAAACCACTTTTGTTGGATCCGGGATGTCAACTTATTGCAAGATTCCAAAATTCGTAATTTTTTGAATCAATATGTGAGCGTGGCAAAGGAAAACGCGTTTGACCAGTTTCAGTTGATTTTAATCGTATGGAAAATGGCCATTTTTCAAACGATCTCAGAATTTGACGAAATTAGTTTTGTTAGGACCGTATCGTCAATACGACGCTAGAAAATATTTTTCGGAAAATTTTCTAGTTAGTAGGTGGCCCCGGTAAATTGAAATGCGCGTTCAAATTCAAAATATAGAGTTATATTTTGATTTTGACGAAAACTGATCGAAACGATCAAATTGGCCTGCGAAACATACCCCATTGTGTTCGGAATGGGGGTAATATGCTAGGGACGACAGTCGGCGGGTTTGATTTCGAGTTCGAATGGAAAGGTACTTTATAGAGTTCAAAATTTAAAATAATTAATAAATAAAATATATAAAACCTTTACAAACACCCCCCCTCCCTCTCTATTTTCTCTCTCCCCGTTAAAGTTAATGTCAGAAAAAAGAAGAAGAAGGACACGAAGCCCTAGCCGAGGCCGCCGCCGGCGCGAGGCGCCTCCCCACCGTCGCTCCGCCCCAGGTGATGGCGCCCCCCTCCGATCCTTCTTCTTCTTCCCTCCTCTCCCCTCTTACAACGCTTCGCGCAAGACCCCCCCCCCCCCCCACACACAGCCAAAAAACCGCTGCTTCCACCTCCCCTTTTGCCCACCGCCGGCCGATTGAGCCCTCCGCCAACTGCAACCCCCTCCACGCCTCAATCGACATCTACAACCCCCTCTGAGATTACAACAGTAAGTTTATTTATTTTTAATTTAATTTCTTTACTTATTTTCTACCTGATTAGCTGAAAAAAATATGTGATCTTAAGTTTTGTAAATATTGAAAAGGAATGGTTTTTATTTATATTACATCGAGTTAAAAAGTGTAGTGATTTTTAACGTGAGAGGTTATGAGTTTTAAAGGTTAAAGAGTAGTAATTTTTAACATGAGAGGTTATGATTTTTAAAGGCGAAAGAGTAGTGATTTTTAACATGAGAGGTTACGATTTTTAAAGGAGAAAAAGTAGTGATTTTTAACAATGAAAAGAGCGATATAAAAATATAATTTTTATATAGTAGAGATTATAAAAATACGACCTTTATATGTGTTGTAGCGAATTAACAGTATAAAGAAGTGATTTTATATATAAACAGTGAAGATAAAGGTTCAATTTTTATATATATGAAGTGGAAATAAAAATATAATTTTTATACATGTAGTGATAATATAAAAATGTGATTTTTATACATGTAGTGGCTACAGACAGTGAAATTGACAAAAGGCGAGCACGACGAAGATTTCTACATATGAAGAGTCGTGGCGTTTGATTTAGCTAATCGGTGAGAACTTCTCACTTTTAATTTAATTTTCTAGTTAAAATATATACTAGGATTCAGACGGTGTTTAGCAACACCCGACACCCGTTGTCCACAGACCATGGACAGCTTGTTTGTTTGTTTGATTTTGATCTGTAGTTGATTATGTGATGCGAAATGAAGTAAAATATTTATATAGTTAAAAATATTTTATAGTTGAAAATATAATTTTTAACGTGTAAATGAAATAAATATTTATAAACAAATCGAATGATTTGTTTATATACACACATTGGACTGATATTGATTGGGACGATAAATTTTACACATCGCCCAACTGCACAAATAATATTCAGTGTTTGTGAATTGAAACCCTACACGGGTGTTGGGATGATATTTGGCGTACACTAATCCCAATTATTTAGTTGAATGTCGATCGATTGGTCGACAGACTGTGTAAGCGTTAATTGTTTATATTCAATGCTTATGCAATTGTGTTATGCACTTTGGATGATGGTTGATTTTTTATCGTTGCTATTACATACATGTGTGTATGGAATCCATATAATTAACATTATATGGTAATTGATTGGCCCTCATTCCAATTGGGAAAATAAAGAATATTATAGAATATAGATTCATGTGTTGAATAGAATAAATAGTCATGTGTTGACAGTACTCATGTGTTGAGAATAGTCATGTGTTGAAAGAAATAAATATTCATTTGTTGAATAGAATAACGAAGTTATTGAAAAATATAAAGCCGTGTTGATTAGAGATGCGCTATTTTGACGCGAACGATATTTATATCGATTATATTCGTTTCTATAATGATTATAGAAAAGGAAGTGATTTCAAAATATAACCTTTTGAAAATATTGTCATTTGTATATCGATGATGTGGAATAGTCAATTTTGATTCGAAATTGAATATGAAGTTGAAATCATTTCGGAAACAAATTTAAAACGATTTATAAAATACGTTTTAAAAGAAAATCGATGAAATATATATATAATATATTATATATATATAATAGCCTGAATAGAACGCGTCGCGCCGCGGCAGTTCTTGAATTTCGACCATTGACTTTGAATGGACATTACGGGAGATCCGACCATTGGATTCTCCTAAAAACGGAACCGTTGGGTTCGTATCGAAAAGAGCTTTCCAATGAATATTAGAAATTTGAAATCTAATGGTTGGATTTGGAATTATGGCCAAATCAAATTTGGAAAAGGTCGCTGTAAGTGCAGTTCGATGGCCGTTGATGGAAATCGACTGTACGGCCTTGATAAAATTATTAAAAATATTAATACTATGTGTAAAATCATAATATATGAATTGGAAAGAACAGGGATGAAAAATTCCATATTTGAAAAGATAAAAATGTATTTTTATCAAAATGAACTATTTTGAACTAGAATTATAAATTCAATATTTTTAAAATAAATAAACTGGATTTGAAATGGTTTTAAAAATAACCAGAATTTCCAATATATGAATTAGAATGGATTTGAATCGAAATTATCTTCGGAATGTTTCGATGATTGGATTCGGGATTATACGAATATTGTAATGGAAATTTGGAAAATATATTTTATATCGTTATTTCCAAAGCGATATTTGTTGGTTTCAGAATTTGATATTGAATATAAGCCGGTATATTTTCTATTCAGAGCCTTGTATTTAATATCAAACTGGATTTGGGTTTGTCTTGAATGGGGTCTTCATCAACACTGTTCTTAAACCCAGTTGAGAAAAGATTAAATCTTTTTATTTAGATTTAATGAAGTATACCAATTATTTAATATATTTAATTGGAATTGAATTAGAATATTTTTTTTGGGTTTATCGTGAACGGTTTATAAATAATACTTATTCTTTAACCTGATAAATAGTGGAACGCGAATTGGGTTTGTTGTGAACTGTGTTTTTTTATAACATTCGTTCTTTAACCCAATTTACAGTGAAGTATGATTTGGAATTTATAAATCTTTTTATAAAGATTTAATGGGATTTTCTGAAGTTAAATAATCATTAATATTGATTTTTGGAAAGATTAAAACTAAGTGGAGTTTTAATGAATCTTTAATCAGATTAAAATGGGAATTGATTATATTAAATTATCAAATATAGGAAATGATCGAGAATGGAGTATCGCCAGTTTTGCCCCGAGCGATAGTTAAGTCTTTAATTAGATTTGAATGTGAAATGGTAATTAAATTTACCGATAACACCGTGGTGTTAGTTATGGGGTAATAACAGTTTTGCTCCATGGGATGAATAGGTTGGGATTGGGAAATAAAATAAATGATTACTTCGGTGTGGTTCGCTAATCCCGACTAGTTTGGAAAACCCTAATTTGGTTTGAAATTATATCCAAAGGAAGATTAAAGAATGAATTTAGAAGAATTTATCTTTGATAAAATTAATGGGAACCTTTCCCTAAGAATATGAAATTTAGAAACTAGCTGTAGGTTAGCTAAGAAGAATGGTTTCCTGGGTATTGATCTGATGTTGGTTTCGGCCTTCGGGGTTAATATTTGGGGAATTGCTCTCTTACTAATTTACGGTTAGTGACTGATGGATTGGAATGAGGTGTATGTTGTATTTTCTGGCACTTGTGTATTATATACGCGAGTTGTTCGGAAAGGCTGGGAATATACCCATTCTGAATAACTGTTTCGACGATAAGTCGAAGATGAAGACGGTGGTCGAAGACCGGAGGTCTTCACATCGTTTGGATAATTAATGATGATCTTGATTGGGCTGTACACCGAAGAAGATGGAAATAGTTAGTGATCGTCCAGACGTATTTGGAGATCAATGGATATGCGAGGTTTAAAGTGCCTCCGGTTTCATTCAGACCCAGAACGGACGTGTAAATGGATTATGTGTCTGACATTGGATTTTGTTCTGTGTTGATTGATTTCTGTTAAATATATATCTTTTTGGCAACAGAGAATTTATTCTCTTGCTTAACGCCCTTCTCTAAGACGTACGAGCTCAGATGTTATATATCGATAGTGTAATGACCCGCATTGTCAAAGGTATTATAATTAATTAATTTATTTATATAAATAGTGATATAGTGAATTAAATAGAGGTTTAATTAAATAATATGGAATAATTAATTTAATTAAATAATAGAATAATATATTTAATGCAGAAATAATCAAAAATATTGGAAATCACAATATTCTGTGAACAGGGTCATCCCTTAGAATTAATTAAGCTTAGAGTTGAATTATATTGATGAATATATTCAATCGACGTCAGTTTGAAATGTAGAATTATAATATAATTAAAATAGAGTGCGTAACGACGCTGCAGTTCGCTATTTGGCGATTTGAACTTCAACTGAATATACATGGTTCGTTTTAAATCGGATTTCTGTGAAACAAGAAACGTGTGGAGCTGGTGAAGTATATCTTTCTAGTGGAAGAGAAATATCGGGATTTCTTCGTGTAGATTTTGATGTATGTCCAAATCAAATTCTCAGAAATGCAGTGCCCTGACCATAACGATTTAATTATATTTTATATAAGGATTTAAATAGAAATCGAACATCGATATAACTATGACGATGTAATATCGAGTTGCAAATTCATACGAGAATATTCTGGAGCTGTAGTGTATGCCACTGTGAATATAGACGATAATATCTATTTTTAAATATTAAATTTAATTATATTTAAATATATTTATATATTTAAATGGGTCATCCAGAGCTTTAAAAATAGCCAGTTTTGCAAACGACCTCAGAATTCGACGAAACTAATTTTGTTGGATCCGCAATGTTAGATTATTGCTAGATGTCAGTTTCCGTGATTTTTAAAGTCACTGTGTGGCCGTACGGACTTTTAGAGTGAAAACAGTCAGTATTTTGATGGTTAAAAATACGATTTGTGAGCAAACGGAGTTGGAATTCGACGAAACCAGTTTCGTTGGGACCGTAATGTCGAACTGTAGCTGCATGTCCAATTTGGTGATTTTTGGGTATCGTGTGTGATCATAGAAATTTTTAGAAGGCAAAAACAAATATAAAAAAAGAAAATAAAACTAAAATATCTCCAACAAAATATCTTCCCCTTTTTACTATAAATACCCAACCCTCTTTTCCTAAACCTAATTTCACTTTTTTCTGCTCAGTGGTTTTTGCGCCGTCGGTTCTTTGTGTTCCACAGCAAAGTTCCAAGAAAAGAAAAATCAAAACAAATAAAAATCAAACACTATAAATTATAAAGCTTATATACTTTGGTTCCATGAGGGATTCTCTTCATTTGGGTATTGCTTTTGGGTGGTGCGATGTATGCTAGAGGAAGTCGGAAATGTACAGCGTACATTCTTGGATCCTAGGGTTTTGATTCTTGGGAAATTCATGTATCGATTCAAGTATTGGTGTTTGGTTTTGGACTGAGAGTAGTGAATGGAGTTTCTGGATGGATTTTGAGGGAGTTCGAACTCAAAAGGGTTCGGTACCTGCTACCGAAGCGTTCGAACGCATTTACAGTATGGAGCTCGAGAGTAACATGAGTGGTATTGGTAGATAGAGATTTTGAAAAGGGGATTTATGGTGATTTTTGTGGATTTAATTATGTGATGGAGATGGGGATACGGTGGAGGATTGATTTGGAAATGGCTACTGGTGTTTGAGGAGGTCACGGTATAACGATTTGGGGAAGACAAAGGAATACGGTGGTGGGCTATTTGTGTTAATGGGCCAAAGAGAGAAAGATAAGCCCATTTGTTTAAAATCCAAGTGTTTATTCTTTTTAAATAGTGTTCCATCTTGTAAATAACATAACTTGGTCATATATGATCAGAATTCAGAACGGTTTGTCGCATTGGGTTCGTAAGGACGGGAGCGTCACAATGTAACTGACTGAGAGTGGATTCAAGCTCATTACAATTTATGGCGAAATAAATTGTCTGATCAGAATCAACTAACGCAAGTCGTTATTTAACGGTTAACGCGTAATGTGAGTAAAACTCACCAACTCTGAACAGTTATATTTTGATAACATATGCTTAGAACTGATAATTTATCTGTTGATTGCTGTGTGTTGATTTGGTTAATTGAACTGCTAGTCAGTTAGTTGAAAATTATATATATATATATATATAGACCATTAAATATATATGTTGATGCTGCTTATCAGAACATTTCATATTGAAATGAATTTGATATTAATTATAGTGTTTAACATCTGTGATGCAGGGGAACAGGTTGGAGGGGTCCAACTGGACTCCTCAATATTTATAATACTGTTCTGTTCATGTATTGTGATACATGATGTAATATATAATCTGTTTGATTACGTGTGTTTAAATGATATCGATCATTGTGGTTTACCATTTTAAATATCATAAGAGACCCTGGGATGTAGAAAGGAATATTTCAATGTATATTGGAATAAAGGAATTTTATAAAATCAATATATTTTATAAAAGGAAATATTTTGAATTAAAATATTTATAAAATCATAGGATTTTATAAAGGAGAACATTTACTTAGAAAATAAATAGGAGTTTATAAAGGAGGATATTTATTTATAAGACAAATAAAATATCATAAGGAAATATTTATTGGGAAAATAAACAGGATAAAGATAAAAGAAAAGATTTATAAAATGAATAGAGTTTTATAAAAGGAATATTTAGTTGATAAATAAAAAGAATTAAAATGGAACATTTATTTAGAAAATAAGTAGAAGTATAAGGGGATTATTTATTTAGAAAATAAATAGACAAATATAGGAAGAGAAATATTTGTAAAACATTTACAAAAAAAGGTTATAAAAGGAATTATTTATTTACGAAATAAATAGAGTTATAAAAGGGAATTTTAAATAAGACTTAAGTGTTAGAAACGTAATGGATTATAATAAGGAATTTAGCGAGTTAGAATTAGTCGATTAGAGATAATTGAATATAAAGTTATTCGAAATAGAGTTTATCGAATATTAGTTATTCGAAATAGAGTAAATAAAATAAAGTTAAGCAATATTAGAAACTGACTAGAGATTAGTAAATTTAATGGTTTTCTAAGTGTCTATCTGATGTTGGTTCCGGCCTTCGGGGTTTATACTTAGAGAATTGTTCTCTTACTAGTTTATAGTTAGGGACTGATAGTTGTGGAAGTTAGTGGAACGTGAATGAGGATTGGAAATGTTTTCTAGTGTTAATAACATATATTTCCTAAGCATAGAAAATAATGAAATATGAATATATATATATATATATATGTTGGATGATTTGATCGATAATTCAATTTGGAAATAAGATCATTGTGTGAACACCGACATGTTTTCATTTGATAGATAAATCACAGACTATCAAAGTTTTGACCATTTTAACGTTGTTAATATGGAGAGACCGGTTGGATTATTATCCGAAGAACCACTTTGTATTGGCATAAGCGTGTGAATCATATATGCTGAATATATTGAAGACGGAGTAAAGTGCAAGGGATGTTGTATAAATCTTAGATAACAGTGGACTAAGATGGATGTACTGAACAGTGCCTTCGGTTTCGTTCAATCCCAGAACGAACGTAAATGGACGAATGTCTGACAAAGTATTTCCAATGATCGAATGGGTTGGTCTGTATAAATATATATGGTTGCAACGGATTTATTCCCTTAGCATAACATCCAGAATATTTGTGTAAACCAATTATTGATTAATGGATTTGATAATGTGGCATTCAAAGTGATCGTGTTATCAATGAATGGAAAGTAATCGTAACCTCTGGCCTCAACAACCGGAAATGACAAAAATCGGCAGGCAGCATGGCTAAGTCGGTCGCACCGAAGTAGGGTGTATAATCACCTATCTAGAGAATATTCATTTGCTTCTTTAATCAATCAATGATGTCCCATATATATACGGGAACGATTTTTGATCCCAACCGTTGGTGATGTACATTCGATACACTCAAGCGAAATAAGTGGTCGGTCATGTGTGGCTGAGTTGCAATATGTTCTTGTTGAACTCCAGTGTATCGTTCCTAGAGTACACTGATCGGAAGGTGGTTCCATACCTTGTCATAGTTGGAAATCCATTTTCCAATACGTGCTTGCGGTTTTGATTGTATACTATATATGTAGAACGTGAGATGAAAGCGTTTCTGCTAGATTGATATCTATTTGTACTTAGACATTATTATAATATCAGAATGATATTGCTCGTCAAAAATGTTGGATTCTCATAAGGGAAAAACCCGTTCCGTATTCACGGCGTGGTCTTATGAGATATCATATACCTGTTTTAAACTGTTTTACTCACACCAGTCCATGACTGACCCGGATTTTATTTTGTTGTTTTCCCTAAACTCTTGGGTGCCTAAATTTGTACGGGCAGTCAAGTAGTCGGGATTTACAGATACTTGAAGAGCTGGAGCAGGAGGCTTCAAGATTTTATAGCTATTGTTTTTCCGCTGTGTTGTAAGTGCTGTACTCTGATAAATGCTACTGTATACATAACTTTTGTATTTCAAAGTTATGTTATATATTATATGTTATTCGTTCCGCTGTGAGATTCGTGTTACTCTGATGTTGTGTTCTTCTTCTTCTTCTATTCTAAGTTTCTATCTTATCTATCCTCACCCTATAATTTCTTTCATTAATTACCAGGATTTTTCGATGTTTAGTTAGTCATCATTGAGTTTATGTCGATAACCAAAGTCACAAAAATCCGGGTCATTACAGATAGATATCGGTCGAATGGCATGAATTGCCTGTGTGGCACGCAGAGATGTAGTGAACAAGGCTTCTGTTGAAAAGCAGAGTCTTGTGGTAGATGATCAAAGCACGGCTTTAATGCAGCGTAGCTTTGTGTATATCGTGAATTCGCGAGCCTCATACCTCGGTATGAGTTAATAACGGGATACGGATCGCTGGGAGAACACGACGTTTCTTTCTAGTTATGGGTGGTGTCAACATTTTACTAGCCCTGACATCGTTGATTATTATACCTATGTGGATGTTGGATTGCGAGGCGCCTCGATTATAGGTCTGTAAGGACCGGGAAACGTGTGTTTAGGAATTGCCAATCCTCAAACATAAGAGAGGACCGACCCAGCCGATTCCAAGGGTTGCCCAGAGAGAGTAGTCCTGAGACATTTGCTAGAGTGTGTCGAAGTGAAGAAGAGCTTGCCCCTTGCCTCGACTCATGACGGAAATCCAATTTCCAATACGTGACTTGCGGTTTTATTTGTAGAGCCTAGTATGGAGACATGATATATGGTACCCATGCCGTCTATGATTGATATTTATGATTGAAATGTTTTGACACTATACACTTATAATAGTATCAAATGAGTTGTTTTAAATGTACCAAGCATGTTTGGCTATTATAAGGTAAAATCATATCCTCCGGCTTGTGTTGCATTGTGTGATGGGACCTGGGTCTTATAATAGCTTCATTTCTCCAAAAAGCATTGCGTTGTTTTGTTATATGACTAGTGTTCTTGGGAGGAAACCAGTCCCGTGTTATACGGCGTGGTCCCTTGAATTACTCTCTTTTAAAGTAAAGTTTTAAATAACTGTTTTAGTTCTCACACCAGTCACATGACTGACCTGGAGTTTATCGTTTTAACCTAAACTCTGGGTGCCCTTATTTTTGGCACAGGCAGCTAGTAGTTGGGTTTTTGCAGATTTATATTCACAGGATCCTGATTTACAGCTGGAACGATACTCGGAAAGCTCTGTATCCGTGTATTACTTCTAGTTGTGTTTTGTATTATTTTCCGCGGCGATGTATGTAAATGTAATTTAAATCTCTGATATCTGTCCAATGTGTAATGTTTATTCATACTCTATATATTCTTGTATTCTGATGGAATTGT
Source organism: Allium sativum (assembly GCA_030737875.1). Classification (NCBI taxonomy): domain Eukaryota; kingdom Viridiplantae; phylum Streptophyta; class Magnoliopsida; order Asparagales; family Amaryllidaceae; genus Allium; species Allium sativum. Next base: position 6,195,618 of record CM060919.1, on the reverse strand, counting down.
TGTAATAAACAATGAAATGTTCTTCTGTTTTTGGTCTGATTGGTCTTGTCCTCAATTCAATCCGTGCTTTCCTTCACGGGGAAGTTCGGGTCGTGTCACAATTTCAACTCTTACTTACCCGTCCAATATATTTAAACAAATTCATAATGCACAAATCCAACTTTATTCTATATTGTTCTATTTCAGTTCAATTTCCAGTTAATTGGTTTCAATTCAATTCCAGCTTGTTTTTCACAAATTTCTATTTAATTTGTTTTTGACTCAACAATCCTTTCCTGGGAGTTTTAAATAACTTTGCTTTTCTAAACCAAGTATTCCTTTTTGGGTTTCAAACAACTCGTTTTCCTCAAAACAATCCAACACAAAATCTTTGGTAGTAATCCGTCACTTACAACTTGAAAATGAACACTGATGATGTGGCCAGTATCATCAGAGTTATTTCCCAGTGATTAAAGTGAGTTCAAAACTATATCACTTATCAAAACCATATTTAAACACTTCCGTTTTGAAATTCATTTAAAAATATCCTTTTCTATGCTTGAAAACAATTTAAAATCTCCAGGATTTTAAAATTCTCATAGCTTATTCCAAATCCATTTACAAATACACTTCCACATTTTGGGAATTACAGTTCCAATTCTGATTTAAATTTCAGATTTACTTCATCTTATTTCATATATTATACGTATATGAATTTTATTTGGTTATATATTCATAACCAACTCACTTTAAGCTTCATTCGATTTAGATAACAACCAACACATCCAATGTACTATAATACTTCAGATATTAATATCTTGTTTATATCAAAATATAATTTGGGTAAAATTATTTCATTTACCCTTTTTCAAAACATACTGTGTCGGTTCATCGTATTCAAGTGTTTAGAAACTCCTATCAATACAGTGGATCAAACTGATCGACCAGTGTTGATACCGAAAATTGGTATAACAACCAAAATGGTATTTCTAAACACGTTACCTAATCAGAGGCGAGATGCTTAGAAAGCACGTCACCTTTTCAGAGGCGGGGCGTTAGAAAACCTTTAGAGTTATGTGAGGCCATATCTAACATTCAAAAGCATCAAAATATCAAAATAAGGAAAGAAGACAAGAATTTTATAGTGGTTCGACTCTTAATCAAGTCTACGTCCACTTTGAAGATTGGATTTCATTAATAACCAAAAGATTACAACATTTGCTCCATTATACATTCATACAAGCTCCTTTGACATGCATTTGTCCTTACAATCGATTGAAAGAATGGATGAAAGCTTGAAGTATTTTATGCCAATCCCTCCATGAAAGCCATGGATGAAAGCTCCTTAGATCTTTGGGTGAATGATCAAGAAGAAATGAAAAAGTGCGTGAAATGCTTATGCTTGTTCCTCCATGAAAGCTATGCTCCACATGCTCCAATGTTCCATAGACTTATGATCGATGATAGAGAAGAGATGTAGGAATGCTTGGAGAAATCCCGAAAGCAATTAGACAGCACCTTCTCGTAGTTCCAGAGAAAAGTCCCCCCAAAATGATGGAGGTAGGGTGCTATTTATAGGTGATGGAATGGCTGAAATATTCACTTCAGGAGGCTGGTCGGTTTTGCAAGGTATTTACGAAAGTGCCATCACCAGTTGTCGCCAGCCTGTCTTACTTCATGTATTTATACCGATCAGGAGGCCTTGCGGGAGGCAAAAGCGGCCAGAAAGCAGAAAAACGACCAGGGGCTCAAGCTTTGGGGAGGACTGATCAGACGAGATGGTGCTATGCTTTAGAAAATGCGGACCGACCAGATATCTTGAATATATGAGAGCGATCAGTCTTATGAGTGCGATCAGTTTTAGAACGACCAGGAGGCTTTGATATTCAGAACGACTAAGAATCTTCAGCATTAAGAACGACCAGAAGTGCTTCATATCTGGAGCGATCAAGGAAGCGTGAAGATGTGAGCGATCAGTAGTCTTTTGCTTTCTGGAGCGACCAAAAGCCTTCCGTTCTTTGGAGCGACCAGGGGTCATTGGCCTTTAAGGTTCTTCTGTCTTTAGAACGACCAAGACCTTGGACATTTCGGAGCGATCAGAAGACTTTGGCTTCAAGAGAGACCATGAATTTTTAGTCTTCAAACCGATCAGCTATCTTATATTTTGGAGTGATCAGAGCTCTTTTGAAGCGAGCAAGACAGCAAGGGGACGAGAACGACCAGGGTCTTGTTTGTTACGACCGATCTTTTTTAAGAATTACAGGACCGACCCCTTTTTTCAAATGTCCAAAATCGGTCCGTACACAATTGCTGATAATGAGTCAATCAGGTGGATAACATTTTGCCCCTCGGAGTTCCATAATTTTTTACGAAAACTGTGGACTTCGAAATATTTGTGGATGAATCTGATTCGACTACGGGTCGGTCTTGGACGCAGTTCCCAGGGGTCGGTTCTGGACTTAGCTTGCGGGGTCGGTTTTTGATGAAGAAGCTGGTCGTCCTGCCTATATAAATTTCTTTTGATCCTTGGTGTTCCTCACTTTCTCGACCCCATAATTTTTCCACTTTAATGGCGGCGCTCCTCTGAAGAAGAATTCTTCGATCTCCATTCCGTTTCTACCGGTTTGAATCAAGACTTCAATCCATCTTCAAACTTCTGCAAAGAATTCAAATCACGATCGTTCAACTTTGCATATCGCTGGAGTTTGGAAATTCGATCGAAACTTTTTCAACTTGCTAATCCGATCTCAGGTATACGCTCTTACTTTTTTGTTTATTCGTGTAGAACCAACATTGTCTTCTGGATTTGGCTAAATTCTTGGGTTTGGATTGTATTTGGATCGGTTTTAGATGCAGTATGGTAATATGTGATTAAACCTGTGAATTCGAACCGGTCTTGAATGTACAATTGTAACCTATAATTGAATTTGTGAACTTGAATCCCTGTGTGTATTGAAATGTTTACTAGCAATGTAGCATTCAATTTGAATTGGTAAGTGGTGATTTTGAAATGAGAATACTCATGTTTTTCTTTGCTGTGATATCGATCGCGATATGCTTGTGTATATGTCTGAATGATTCGAACATGTATGATTTTTACTTGAATCGCTATGTATTTTCAACAAAAAATCATGCTTGTTTTCCTCTGTGCGAACAGCTTGGTCATCTTTAGACCAACTGGGTGATCAGTTTTAGACGAGCAGCCCTCTTTTTGGCCGACCAGAACAGTTTGGCTTGAATCAACTTTATCTGACAGGACCGACCCAGGCGGATTTTAACCTCGACCGTCCAGGTTGAAACTGATTTCGAGTTAATTTTATAATGACCAGCCTTAGGATGTTTTTACCGATCCAGAAGAGGCTAATTTTACGAGATAACGTTTTGACTGGCTTGGAACGACCAGGTACTCTATCAGTCTTGAGCGACCGGGGCTTGACTGGCTTGGAGCGACCAGGTGCTCTATCAGCTTTGAGCGACCGGGGCTTGACTGACTTGGAGCGATCAGACGCTTTGCCAGTTTTGAGCGACCGGGGCTTGGCTGTTTTTAGAGCGACCAGGCGCTTTTCCAGTTTTGAGCGACCGGGCCTTGACGGGGTTCGAGCGACCAGGTCTTAACCAGTTTTTGAGCGATCAAGGATTTCTAGTTTTGTTTTGCCTTGAGGTGATTTTCCCGACCAAGAAATGGTTGACTCGGTGCGATCAAGGCTTTTGTAGTTTAGGGCGACCAGGGCTTAACTTACTTTAGCACGACCAGGTATTTTTCCCATTTTGGAACGACCAGGCCTTTACTTATTTTGGTACGACCAGATGCCATTTTAGAACAACCAAGTGTTTTAACCAGCCAAAGCCGACCTTGTTTTTGAGCTTTATGAATATTGTTGTAGTTTGTTTTTCCAAAATACTTGTTTGTGTAGAAATGACGACCAGACGAAAATCTCGCCATTTTGTTGAGGGAACTTCTCCAACTAGAGAAGCTGGGACCTCTGATCAAAATATTGAAACTTCTTCCGCTGCTACCACTGAGATGAATGTTGATCAGAACTCCCCAATCATTCGATGTCTTTCTTACACACCTGCTGATAGTTGTGTGTCAAAACTTGACGTTGATGTATATCATAGAATATGAAAACAATTTAGCCTTTCCGAAGATGAAGTCAAATTCCCAGAAAGAGACGATTTATCTGATCGCCCCCCCGTTGGATACGTAACAGTTTGTAAGGGGATGTTACAGAGTGGAGCGATCCCTCCCTTCAATCCTTACTTAGAAATGATTCTGAAAAATTTGGCTATCGCTCCTTATCAACTGGCTCCCAATGGCTACTTTATTGTTACATGCTTATATGTGTTGTTTATGAGAGTTTTAAAGCGCGAGCCCACCTTCAAGGATATATGCTCGTTATACTCTTTTAAGAGACGAAAGAAGGAGCGTCCCTCCTTTATCTTTATGGAAAGCAGGAAATCCAGGGTTATAACCGGCTTATTTGAGAATATCAAAGGATTTCCCGACCAATTTTTCTATGTGCGGTGTCCCGACAACTTTTTCGGTCGATGGGCAGAAGGAGGTAAATGTTCATAGGAATTCTATTTTACCTCCGATGATCATGTATTGATTTTACTTTATCTCACAGAGACTCCTTCTGATCAAGACACAGACATTAATGAACCTCTGCTGGAATCATTGTTATCCGTGAGTGAAACTGAAAGAAGTAGACAGTTTTTAATTTGCGAAGAGTTCCTTCGACAATACAAGCTGGTTCCCCCATCCCGTACCCTGACGGCGAAAAGAACGGCTAAGAAATACTTGACAAAATGTGCACAAGCCGGCAGTGGTAGTGGTAGTAAAAAGCCTTCGAGCGCCCTCAAGAAACATAAAGATTCTTCTAAGAAACAGACCGATGTCTTGACGATTCCGGAGAGAGCCATAGAGGCCGTTTCTGAAAAACAAGCTGTCATCTCGGAAATCCCGGAGAAAACTACGGGGGATCAGCCTCCCTCAAACACTGAAGAAGAACTTGTTCAACGTGAGGGTAAGCAACTCGCGGTAGGAGAAACTACCTTATATGTTGAACAGAACATTGGAGATGTTCTTGAGGATCCGACTATGGCAAGTACTCAAGATAGAGACTCCGTGGGTACTTTTGGCGAACTTCCTGATCTAGAGTCTGCGCGATACCTTAGCAAAGATGATACCCCTGTTTCAGGTTTCACAGTTCCTAATGTTCAATCTGATCCCAACATTCCGTAGATTCCTGGACCAGTTCCAGATACGAGAATAAACTTAGGATCGGAGTCTAACACAGGCTTATTAGGCATGTTTTTGTTTTTGCTTTTAGGACTAAGCTTGCTTTCAGAGTTGCACTTTTAACTTCTTACTCTATATCTTGCTTTACTTCCATGTTCTCAAGTGATAAATGAATTCATTATTATTATTATTATTATTTTAGGAATGAAGTCATCATTCATTGACGATTTCCGGAAGAGGAGGCTAAGTTATGATACACTTGCTCGGCCAAAGAAAAAAAATAAGCAAGCTCCTCCTCAACCCCAAAAATCACACGGTCAACATCCCACTTCTTCTCATCCTTCTTATGAACAGCTTCTAGAGCAAAGAGCTTGGCTTGATGATTATGAACAATCGGCGGAGGAGGAGGCAAGGCAGAAAAGGGAGGAGCCTCAAAGGAGAATACGAAGGAGTGGAGATGACCCTCTTACGGAGATCCCCCAGAAGCGTGCCCCAGGATACGTTCCTCCTTATCCAACCCAGGCCGAGCTTCATGCTATCATGTCGAGGCCGCGTGAAATACTTGATGTGGAAAGGGAACTTGAATGCCCCAGCCCCCCTCTTAGTCATAGATTTGGAGATTGGGATTTGAGGGGTTTGAACTTTGATGTGGATGTCCATCCCACAGATAGACGGGACATGACAGAGATGGTGGCGAAAGCTCGGGGAATCCTGGATGATATTGGCAAAACCGTTGATCAGCGCCTCAAAGCATGGGAACAATTTTGTTATGATTTTCAGAATCTTAACACCAAACGGATTGAAAGCATTAAAACCCTGGAGGACGAAAAGGCTCAACTTATCCAAGTTGTGAAAGCTCAGGATACGAAGATTTCTGTTTTAGAACGGGGTTCCAGGGTTAACGAGCTAGAATCCGAGATTGAAAAGCTTCGCAAGGAGCTCGAAGCTGCCAAGAATACAGAGGTTGAGCTTAATAAGCGGGCTGACAATGCTGTAAAAGCACAAGAAGAGGCTGAAGCTCAGCTGGCTTTGAGCAGAAGGACTGTGTCTGTTCGTGAATCTGAAATCGCCTCTCTTCGCAATAAGCTTGAAGTCGAAACCGCCAAGTCCTCCTCCTTAGAAAAAGAGAAGCAAGAAGCTCTGAACCAAGCCCGCGGAATTAAGGAAGAAGACGAAGCAACCTTCCTAGAATTCTATGTCTGCAGTGTTATGTATGGGGGAAGCCTCCGCTTCCTAGGAGAAGGCTATGGAGATACGCTTGCTCGTGTTTGGGAGGAGGTTTTGAAGCGTTACAAAGATTCTGATGACTACCAGCTCCAACTTGAGTTGCTGGATTAAGATGATCGAGAGGCCTTAGCTGAAGGTATAAATTCTCTTGGGATCCATCGGGGGGAATCATCCGGGGTTAAGTCTTCAGGTATATTTATTGAGGGTACTTTCACCAAATTAACTGATGGTGCCATAATCTCAAGCCCTGTATTCCATGCAGATGTTGCAATTCCTCCCTCTGCAGCTGGAGGAGACAGTGATTTGGAGGAAACAATAAACCTCGAGGATTATGAAATCAGCACACATCCTTCTGCTCCAGGTAGAGATGATATGGATGAAGTGATACTAGATTTAGATTACTTTTTTGCTTCTTTGGAGTATTCTAAGCTCATGAGTTGCTATAGTTATGCAACGAATTCGCTTTCACCATCACCTCCTGTTGGCGGGTATACTGCTATGGTGATGGATGCCGTTGAAACTGACTTGCCTTTATTCAATACAGGCTTACTTGCTGGTGTTTCCAAAGGACTAACATTCTCCCAACCAGGTTCGCAGGAGGAGAGAATTGATGCTATAGAAACCCTTGACTGAGATATTAGTAAGCTCCGTGAGGAAGAAGAGCATGATTCTGAGGCAACTATCGACGACATCATTGTTGATTCAGGTAAAGAGGATGCTTCTCCTTCTAAGCGGAAACATCATAAGCGTGCTGTCAAGAAGAAGAAGAACGTTGATTCGCCAACTCTTAGGGGTCCTTCATTGAGATCTGGAGACCCAAAGAAATAGTGGCTTGGATTCTTGCTTTGCATTTATCAATCTTTTATTCAGACCAGATGTTATGCGGGTGCCGGCCCTCGCTTATGGCTTGAATAATTTGCACTTAATAATGTTGTGACTTGATTCTGTGTTTGAATGTGGTGTGGTAATGCTTTGTGTTTCTGCATTCTAAATCTTGTCCTTACTTTCTTCTGCATATTCTAGGTTATACATCATGCTCACACACCACACTTTGCACATTTTTCTCATTTATGAATTTCCCACTTATAAACGGTTGAGATGATCCTTTGGTATGTGAGAAATCAAGGAGCTGCTTTTTGTTTTGTGTCGTGATATGTGATATGCCCCCGTACCAATGGATTGTTTCAACCTTTATATATCGAAGGTGGATATTTGGATGTTTTTAATTCTTTATGCGAACTTTGCATGCTTTGTTTGGAATTCTCCATCCTTTGCGTCCTAATGCGTTAGATATTCGAGAAATGTTTGAATGCCTTTTGAAGGTTTTCCTTGTCAAAGACTCAGCAATATCGTAGTCAAGTTTTATCTGACTTTGATTTATTGACTGAGCACCCCTGGAGAAGACTCAGTTTATTATTCGACTGAGAATCCTCGGAGAGGGTTTGGGCTAAGAAACTCGGTTATAACGCAATCAGATTTTGTCCGACTTTGGGTTATTTGACCGAGCACCCCTGGAGAAGACTCAGTTTATTATTCGACTGAGAATCCTCGGAGAGGGTTTGGGTTAAGAGACTCGATTATAACGCAATCATATTTTGTCTGACTTTGGGTTATTTGGCCGAGCACCCCTGGAGAAGACTCAGTTTATTATTCGACTGAGAATCCTCGGAGAGGGTTTGGGTTAAGAGACTCGGTTATAACGCAATCAGATTTTGTCTGACATTGGGTTATTTGGCCGAGCACCCCTGGAGAAGACTCAGTTTATTATTCGACTGAGAATCCTCGGAGAGGGTTTGGGTTAAGAGACTCGGTTATAACGCAATCAGATTTTTTCTGACTTTGGGTTATTTGGCCGAGCACCCCTGGAGAAGACTCAGTTTATTATTCGACTGAGAATCCTCGGAGAGGGTTTGGGTTAAATTTGCGCCTGCTTTTGGACCATATTTCTTCAGTAAAGCTATGGCGAGTTTTATGTCGGAAAACAAGATGATGGAGGTATCGTGTCCTGTAACCATAGTTGTGCATCTTTTGGATATATGATCAAAGACATGCGAATATAAAGCTTAGACAGAATCAGAAGTGCAGCTGGATTTATACTCATGTAATTTCATACAAAGTATTTACTATATTCATAGAAAAATACAAAAGAATATGAGTTAGAAAATCATTTGAAATAACGACGAAGGTGATCACTGTTCCAGGCCCTTGGGAGTTCTACTCCATATGTAGTTTTGAGTTTAAAGGTACCGTCAAGAAGCTTTTGATTGACAATAAACGGCCCTTCCCAATTGGGGCCAAAGACTCCTGTTGCGGTCATGATCTTTTTTAACACTAAGTCTCCTTCTTCGAATGTTCTATGCCTGACCTTCTGGTTGAAGTGTCGGGCTATTCTTCTTTGATGGGAGACCATTCTAAGCTCTTCTTCGGTTCTTCTTTCCTCAAGTAGATCGAGAGCTTCAAGTTGCAGCTTTTCATTCTCTTCCTGGCTAAAGTGTACTCTGCGGTGAGTAGGAACTTCCAATTCCACAGGTATCATTGCTTCCGAGCCAAATGCCAAAGAGAATGGAGTATGCCCTGTTGCAGTTTTGTGAGTTGTACGATAAGCCCATAGGGCAAGTGGCAATTCTTCAATCCAGTTGCCCTTAGCTTTCTCGAGACGCTTTTTAATGGTGGACTTCAGGATTTTGTTGACTGCCTCAACTTGCCCGTTGGCCTGCGGGTGGGCAACTGCTTCTTTGATGTGATAGTTGCCAATGGTTCAGCTTCAGCCCATTTGGTAAAGTAATCCACGGCCACTATAGCATATTTGAAGCTCGATTTTGCGGTAGGTAGTGCTCCAATCAAGTCTATGCCCCAGACAGCGAATGGCCAAGGACTCAACATCTGTGTCAACTCAGTTGACGGAGCTCTTGGAATTTTTGCAAATTTCTGGCACCGGTCGCATTTCTTAGTGAATGTCATTGAGTCGAAGTTCACATCGGGCCAATAATAACCATATCGAAGGACCTTTTTGGCAAGAGTCTGTCCACCAACATGACCTCCACAATCTCCTTCATGTAGCTCCGCCAAAATCGCTTTAGATTCCTCCTTTGTTACACACCGTAGTAATGGCGTTGAATATCCTCTCCTGTATAAATGACCATCTTGGACAAGATATAGGCGAGACTTTCGGAGCAGTTTTCTGCGATCCTTTGGTTTCTCAGGAAGTGTTCCGTGAAGTATATAGTTTTTTATAGGGGTCATCCACGAGTCGGGCTCGTTGGTTGCTTCCATAACCCAGTCTATATCGGATTCCTCAATGCTGGAACTAGATAATACTTCCACAGGAACTAGATCGAAGATTTGAGGATCTCCGGTGCTAGCTAGCTTTGATAAGGAATCTGCCTTCCAATTTTCTCTTTGATTTGAGAAACCATTAGCTGTGAATCGCTGAATATTAGTAGACTTTTCAAGCTTAATTATTTTGCAACCCGCAATCCTCCAAGTAACGCTTCATATTCGGCCTCATTGTTGGTGATGGGGAATTCAAATCGCAGAGCACATCATACATGTCGTCCTTCTGGGGTTTCGAATACTATCCCTGCCCCAGCACAATATTCATTCTTAGCGCCATCAACAAAAAGTTTCCACCTAACGGCCAATTCGTTAGTTTCCTCCATTTCCTCTCCCCTGTCAGTGAATTCAGCGATAAAGTCGGCCAAAGCTTGCCCATTTATTGCTTTTCTGGGGTAGTAAGTGATATCATATTGGCTGAGTTCAATATTCCATTTCAGGAGTCTCCCCGAAGTTTCTGGACGGAACAATACCTGTTTCAAGGGTTGGTCGGTAAGGACTTTAATAGAGTGGGATTGGAAATAGGGTCTGAGCTTTTGTGATGCGATGAGCAAGGCATATGCAAGCTTTTCTATCCTTAGATAATTCATCTCTGCCCCGGTAAACCTTTTGCTAATGTAATATACTGGCCACTGCACTTTGTCTTCCTCCCTAACGAGCACTGCGCTCAACGCATGGGATGACACTGCAAGGTATAAGAGCAAGATTTCTCCATCCCTAGGCTTCGATAGCATCGGAGGGGATTCCATGTGCTTGATGAGATCTTCAAATGCTTGCTGGCATTCCGGAGTCCACTGGAAGCTTTTCTTTTCCTTTTTTAATGCATCAAATAGGGGAATGCACCTGTCCGTTGCCCTTGAGATGAAGCGGCTTAATGCTGCTACCTTGCCATTTAAGCATTGGAGTTCTTTCTTAGTCCGTGGAGCTTGCATTTCTCGTAAAGCAATCACTTGTGCTGGGTTTGCTTCAATGCCCCGAGCATTTACCATGAAACCAAGAAATTTTCCTGATGCTACGCCGAACGAGCACTTAAGTGGATTGAGCTTCATGCCGTATCTCCTCAGGATTTGGAACATTTCATCAAGATCCTCTATATGATTCTTTGCCTCTTTGGATTTTACCAGCATGTCGTCAACATAAACCTCCATAGTCTTTCCAATTTGAGTTTTTAACATCACGTTCACCAAGCGTTGGTAGGTGGCACCTGCATTTTTCAAACCAAACGGCATTACCTTATAACAATATAAACCACGATCAGTTATGAAACTGGTATTATCCTGGTCTGGCTCGTGCATCATAATATGATTGTATCCAGAATATGCATCCATGAAAGACAATAGTTCATGCCCCGCTGTTGCATCAACAAGTTGATCAATTCGTGGTAGGGGGAAACTGTCTTTTGGGCAAGCCTTATTCAAGTCAGAATAATCAACACACACTCGCCATTTGCCGTTTGATTTTTTCACAAGGACCGGATTGGACACCCAATTAGGATAGGTGGATTCTCGAATGAAATTATTCTTCAATAGCCTATCCACTTCATCTTTCAAAGCTTCAGACCTTTCTGGGCCCTGCATCCGTCTTTTCTGCTTCACTGGGCGCACGTTGGGGTCAATATTCAGCTTATGCACTATTACGTCTGGAGGTATCCCGCACATATCTGAGTGACTCCAAGCGAAGACATCCAAATTTGCTTTCAAAAAACTAATCAATTCCTTTTGCAGCATAGGGTCCAATTGGGAGCCTATCTTTATTAGCTTATCTGTATCACTATCATGGATTTCTATGGAAATGGTAGCTTCAGCTGGTGCTACCTTTTCATCCCCTGCACTGATTTTTCGTGGGTCCATATCTTCCTGTATGTCGTTATATGCTCCAGCGCAGGGGGAGGTCATTAATTGCTATAAAGGAGCTTCATGGATGCAGAGAGGAGTCTCCGCATCCTTCTGAATTTCGTATTTCCGAGCTTCAATCTGTTCTGCCATATAGCATTCTCTCGATTCCTAAGGATCCCCTTTGATAACTCCCACCCCATTTGCGGTCGGGAACTTCATCATCAAACACCAAGGAGCAAGAGCTATCCTGAAGTCGGCAAGTGCTGGCCTTCCCAAGAATGCATTATACCCTGAAGGTGAGTCAATTATAACGAAAGATTGTATCATGGAGACTTGCCTCTCTCCCTCTCCTAGCTCTACAAGGAGATCAATCACACCTATTGGCTGAGTTGGTACGCCAGTGAACCCGTGTATTTTGTCTTTGCTAGCTCGCACATTATCCATGGATAGACCCATTTTTGAGAAAGTACTGTAAAACAGAACGTTCACGGATGCTCCGTTATCAATCAACACCTTCTTTACTATTGCTGGACCCAAGCCAATAGTGATCACCATTGGGTCAACAGTTGGAACCAACATTCCGTCGGAATCCCGATCCCGGAAGATAACATCTTCGCAGGATGTTTTAGGCATTTTTCGATGAAGAGAATTATTGCAAACCTCAAAACTGTCTCCTTTTAGAACGCTTCTTGGTTCATTAGTATACCTGATCATATCCTCCCAGGTACCCCCTGCAGGATGAGGACCACCACTAATCGTATTGATTATTGGTCGGGAGTCACTTGCAGGTGTTCTTCCATCTTGAGTCGGACGAGTTTGTTGTCCCTGAGTAGGCTCGGCATCTGTTGACCGCTTTACGTACTCTTGGAGGCGATTCTTCCTTATTAATTCTTCAACCAGATTCCTCAAGTGTCGACACTCATTCGTGTCATGGCCTGGTCGATTATGAAATCGACAAAACCTTCCAGAGTTCGCAGCTTCTTCTGACACCTTTACTGGCTTTGGGCTCGGATAGCCCTCTGCATCCTACGTTGCCATATATATGTGCTCGATTGTATCATTCAACGGAGTAAAATCCGTTGGCTTGAAGAAACGCCGTTTCTTAGAATCCTTATCATTTCTAGCATCATTACTGCTTCCTCTCTTTTGACCTTCCCCAAAATTTTCTTGACTATTCTTCTTGGGAGCTTCCTTCCTTTCCGGGACCACCTTAGCTTTGACATTGCCGCCGGAATAGATAGGATCATCTTCAAGACACATGTATTCCTCGGCTTTGTCATAAAATTTCTCTAGCGTCTCAGGTTTTTTCCTTTTTAGCCACCTTCCGAATTCAGACAGCTTATCAATGCCCCCATTTAAGGCCATTAGAATTAGCCTTGGCTCGTGGGTCCCTACTTCTGCAGCAGCAGCATTAAAGCGATTCAAGAAAGACCTTATCGTTTCACCAGGAGCTTGTTCTAGTTCATTGAGGGACATGATACCTCTGACCTTTGTTGTTTGGAGGCGGAACTGGTCTCGGAAGCATCTTGCCAATGTGGCAAAGTTATCAATAGATCTGGGAGGCAACTTTGTGAACCATAATGACGCAACCCCCTCCAAATACACCGGGAAGTACAAGCACTTAAGCTCGTCAGTTGCTTGTGCCCCATCCATGTGTTGATCGTATCGGAACAAGAACACATTAGGGTCACCTGTCCCATTATAAGCTTGGATGGTGGGCGGTTTGAACTTTCGCGGGAAGGTCGTTTTCTTGATTCTTTCGGTAAGGGGGGTTTTAGATGGCGCGAATTCCCATTCTGCTTCATTGTTGTTTCGGTGCTTGTCCTCCTTCATGATCTGTCGGACCATCTTCAGAAGGCGATCCTTCTCGTCAAGGCTTTCTGCGGGGCAGACGCCTATGTCTTGGCCGGAGGCTTGCCTTTGCAAACCTTCACGGTTGCGACTTAGGGGCCCTGGCCTTTCTCGATTTGGCAGCATCGGCAACTCGACAAGAAGTAGCTTCTCCATTATGGTTCCGAGCGGCTTGCTTTGAATTATCGGGCTTTCCTTTACCAGGATTAGAGATTTCTTGAAAAGATTTTTCTCGATTTGGACTAGAAGAAGAAGAACCAGCATCCTCTGCACGAATGGGCTTAGAGGCCACCTTTGCCGTAGCGGCCTGAATAGCAAAGAGCGAATCAAGTTTTGTCAACATGGCTTTGTTGGCTATCTCTTGCTGTTGCGTCAATCCAGCGACAGCTTGATCAAGCTCGCCCCTTGTAACATTCATGCCTCCATTTGATGTTTCACCTACTTCAAATTGGTTGATCATGGGGGTTTCCTCCCGATTTCTTTCATTAGATGTCCTAGTTCTCGCTTCCTTGCTCACTTTTGGCGGCATTATTTCAGAAAGCAACTTGAACTTTGAGGAGAGTTCGTCGGAAGGTCCAAATCGCAAGCTGGAGCGAGCTATTTTAAGGCTTAGCTTCAAGATCTCAAGATCTTCGTAGTATATTTGATGCCAGAAAGTAGATCTGGCCCCACGGTGGGCGCCTAATTGTTGATACCGAAAATTGGTATAACAACCAAAATGGTATTTCTAAACACGTTACCTAATCAGAGGCGAGATGCTTAGAAAGCACGTCACCTTTTCAGAGGCGGGGCGTTAGAAAACCTTTAGAGTTATGTGAGGCCATATCTAACATTCAAAAGCATCAAAATATCAAAATAAGGAAAGAAGACAAGAATTTTATAGTGGTTCGACTCTTAATCAAGTCTACGTCCACTTTGAAGACTGGATTTCATTAATAACCAAAAGATTACAACATTTGCTCCATTATACATTCATACAAGCTCCTTTGACATGCATTTGTTCTTACAATCGATTGAAAGAATGGATGAAAGCTTGAAGTATTTTATGCTAATCCCTCCATGAAAGCCATGGATGAAAACTCCTTAGATCTTTGGGTGAATGATCAAGAAGAAATGAAAAAGTGCGTGAAATGCTTATGCTTGTTCCTCCATGAAAGCTATGCTCCACATGCTCCAATGTTCCATAGACTTATGATCGATGATAGAGAAGAGATGTAGGAATGCTTGGAGAAATCCCGAAAGCAATTAGACAGCACCTTCTCGTAGTTCCAGAAAAAAGTCCCCCCAAAATGATGGAGGTAGGGTGCTATTTATAGGTGATGGAATGGCTGAAATCTTCGCTTCAGGAGGCTGGTCGGTTTTGCAAGGTATTTACGAAAGTGCCATCACCAGTTGTCGCCAGCCTGTCTTACTTCATGTATTTATACCGATCAGGAGGCCTTGCGGGAGGCAAAAGCGGCCAGAAAGCAGAAAAACGACCAGGGGCTCAAGCTTTGGGGAGGACTGATCAGACGAGATGGTGCTATGCTTTAGAAAATGCGGACCGACCAGATATCTTGAATATATGAGAGCGATCAGTCTTATGAGTGCGATCAGTTTTAGAACGACCAGGAGGCTTTGATATTCAGAACGACTATGAATCTTCAGCATTAAGAACGACCAGAAGTGCTTCATATCTGGAGCAATCAAGGAAGCGTGAAGATGTGAGCGATCGGTAGTCTTTTGCTTTCTGGAGCGACCAAAAGCCTTCCATTCTTTGGAGCAACCAGGGGTCATTGGCCTTTAAGGTTCTTCTGTCTTTAGAACGACCAAGACCTTGGACATTTCGGAGCGATCAGAAGACTTTGGCTTCAAGAGAGACCACGAATTTTTAGTCTTCAAACTGATCCGCTATCTTATATTTTGGAGTGATCAGAGCTCTTTTGAAGCGAGCAAGACAGCAAGGGGACGAGAACGACCAGGATCTTGTTTGTTACGACCGATCTTTTTTAAGAATTACAGGACAGACCCCTTTTTTCAAATGTCCAAAATCGTTCCGTACACAATTGATGATAACGAGTCAATCAGGTGGATAACAACCAGAATTCACAAACTACCCAACCAATAAATCTCCACAATATAAATCATTTTTATTCAATCTACAAATACGTTTACTTGTATATATACGCTCAAACTCAATCTAGGGTATTACTAACCCCATCTCTACTGAGTCACGCCACAGAGCCAAGGTAGTCACTTAACCTTCAGCTCTGATACCACCGTAACGAACTGGGATTTTCGACTCCGAAAATCAATGCAAAACTACCATGTTGACTATTCAGACATCGGAAATTCCTGATCATTAATAGAAAGAAGTTAGAGGGTGAGAATAGATAAGATAGAAAATTAGAATAGAAGAAGAAGAAGAACACAATCAGAGTAAACATGAATCTCACAGCGGAAAAAATATAATATAATATATAACACAACTTTGCAATAAAACAATATATATATATATAATAACATTTTCAGAATACAACACTTACACACAACGGAAATAACAACAGTTATATAATCCTAAAGCCTCCTACTTCAAGCTCCTCCAGTATATTTGTAAAGACCTGAACTACTTGACTGCCCGTACAAATTTGGGCACCCAAGAGTTTAGGGAAAACAAAAACAAAATAAACTCCGGGTCAGTCATGGGACTGGTGTGAGTAAACTCCAATCATTTGGTTTAACTTTTCAAAAATCCTTTTTAAAAGAAAAGATAATTGTAAGAACGATCCACACATAAACACGGACGGTTTTTACCTTACGATAACCTAAACAGATTTGGAAATCAATACTTCTCTGATATTATAATAATGTCTAATCACAAGTAATTAACAATCTAGCAGAACGCTTACATCTCACGTTCCACATTTATAGTATACAAACAAAACTGCTCGTGCTTATTGGAGATTGGATTCTGACTGTGACAAGGTATGGGACCACCAGCCGATAGTGTATCTCTAGAGGCAAATACACTGGGTTCAACAAGAACATCTTGCAACCCGGCCCACACATGACTGACCACTCATTTCGCTTGAGTGTATCGAATGTATACCACCAACGGTTGGGAGCTACCCACCGTTTCCCGAAAAGGGACAGCATCGATAATAGATAAAAGAATGAAATGGATTTTCTCTAGATAGGTGATATACACTCTAATGGGAGCGACCCACTTAGCCATGCTGCCTGCCCGATTTCTGACATTTCCCAGTTGATGAGGCTTGAGGTCAAAACGTATCTTTTGGAATATCTGACCACAATTCACTTTGAATGCCACATCGTCATACCTGGAAAATCACAAATTGATTTCCCCAAAAGTACCACGAGTATAAGCTAAGAGAAACGAATTCCTCTGCCACCAAACGTAAGTATGTTTGAAGAGATCAACTAACGCGATCCGTTAGATATACTTTGTCAAACATTCATCCATTCACGTTTGTCCTAGGACTAGACAAACCGAAGGCACTATTCTGTAAACATGATAGTCCTTGCATAACTCCGTCTTCAATATTTGATCGCAACGCTAACGTCCATACAGAGTGGTTTTCAGATAACGAACCTGATCCCGGTCTCTCCGTATTAACGACGGAAAAATGGCCAAAAACATCGATAGTCGGTGATTTAACTATCAAAGAAAAATAGGTGTACAACCAAAGATCTTATTTCCAGATGGAAATTCTATCGAACAATCATCAATCAACACTTATCTCCTTTAATTATATTAATCATTTATTTATTCATTTCCAATTTCAATATACTCAACATTTCTTCTTTTCTAAATTCAGGAAATATACGTCATCAATCATTGGAAAACATTTCCATCTCTGTTTCACGTATCACTGTCATTCCAGTATTCTTTCTCATCAACATTTCATTTTCTATGATTCGAAAATATCTCTGATTTTATTTGGAAAATGTTTCCAAAATTTATTCATTTGTTTTAAATAGATGTTTAAACAAAACATCACTAAGCCAATTTAAACCATTACACTCATTAACTAAATTTACTTAATCAACCATCACTATCGAACCTTACCCACCCCTTAGTTAAAAACGAAGTCAATCAAGTTGGGGTATAATTACCTCTCATACCTTAACTGAACAACATTTCTAACCTCGAAATAGACAAAGTTCACCTTTTAAACCTTTAACAACTTCCTTACGTAACTCGGATTCTATTTATGAATCCCCTTCTTTATTTTAAAACATTGATTTTAAATATAGCGTTATAATTCCTTTCTTCTTAAATATCACACTTCAAAATGTAACTTTTATTCCTTAATTTAACTAAATAACTAAACCACTAATCTATTAACAAATAAGTAAATCTTGATTAAACCGGAAAGTAAATATTACTTTCCCGAATTCGATATAATCGAATTCAATGTATAATTCTCTTTTTCGAATAATCTCTATTCGATAACCCCTTTTCGAATAAACTATATTCGATAACCCTTTCTTCGAATAACTATATTCGATAACTCTCTTCGAATGATATACATTCGATTAACTTTCTCCGAATGATTTACATTCGATTAATCTCCTTTTGAATAAACTATATTCGATTAACTCCTTTAAATTTTATTCGAATAAACTATTTCGAATAACTCCTTTGGATTAACTCATTTGGATTAACTTGGTTTGATTAACTCATTTTGAGTTACTCAACTCGATTAACTCAACTTGGTTAACTTACATGATTAACTCAACTTATTTAACTCAACTTATTTAACTCTTATCTAATAACTAATATTTGATTAATTTATGTTCGAATAACTATGTCTGTTTTAACTTTATTTCGAATGGCTAATATTCGATTTAACTCCATTCTCTTGACTCTAGATCACAGCGATCACAATGGTTACGCTTGATTCCCTCAGGAAACATCCGACCGCCATAGGCTATCTGCAGCCCTGCGAATTACGCTAGTAGTCGTACTAAATGGCAACACATCCTAAATAACTATGTTTGACTAACTCTATTTGAAATAACAATATTCGATCAACTCAAATTGAATAACTAATTTTCAATTAATCCTAATTCGATTAACTATGTTCAATTGTCTCTATCGGGTCAACTCTTTATTCGAATAACTAATATTCGATTAACTCTACTGATTAACTCTAACCACTTAACTCTAACTCTAATCAATTAATTCGATTAACTCTGTTTGATTTAACTCAAATCAATTAACTTTATTTGATTATCTCCTTTGAATTAACTCCTTTGATTAACTCCTTCTCGAATAAGTGATATTTGATTCACTCTTCGCTCGTATTCAGTTTCAAATATCGATGTTGAAATTGATTTTTACTTCTCTATATAAGTCCCGACTTATAAATTCTATTTATCCAATGATAAACATTTCAATTGATTTATAAAATATTATTTATAAATTTATCTTCTCAATCTATAAGCGAGAATAGATTATATTTAAGATATTTGCTTTATATCCATATCATGTTATACCTATGTGCGAAGCACGGGTCTAAACCTTTCAAGTATAAAAACCTCTTTTGTACTATTCTATTCACTTTTCAAGTATTTCCTTTTTATAATCTATTTATTTACCAAAAAACCCTTTTTTGATAATTCTATTTATTTATAAAATATTTTCTTTTTATATAAAATCTATTAATTTTATAAGTTATTCCTTTGATAATCTAACTAATTCCTTTCTATTTATTTTACACATATTTCCTCTTTCTATTCTATTTATTTTCCAAATTAACATCCCTTTTTAATTCTATTTGTAAATAGTTTACTAATATTTCTTTTTCAATTCTATCTGTAAATGTTTTACAAATATTTCCCTTCAATTTTATCTATTTGATTAACAAATAAATATTCCTTTTTAATCTATTTATTTCCTAAATAAATATTTTCTTTTTATAAAAGCTTTTGATTTTATAAATATTTCTTTTTTAGTATGTCATCGAAAATTTCCTTTTTAACATTCCAGTATTCGTTATGGTATTTAACGTACCATATAACAATGATTGGTATCATTCAACCATACAAAATCAACAACATATTTCATATCACATCATATAACATAATAAATGAAAAACAGTAAAATAAATGTTGAGGAAACCCGTTGGGTTCCTCCGACCTGTTTCCCTGCATCGACAGATGTTAATCACATGAATAACACGAATATGAAATATTCTGATAACATAATCAATATTCGATTAACGATTTATATCTATATCGTTATCTATGTTTTCAATCAACTGACTAGCAGTTCAACCAAACAGCCAACACACAACAAACAACCATTATCTATCGATTCTAAAAATACTTTACGAAAATATAAACTGATTAGAGTTGGTGAGTTAACTCACATCGGACGGTTATCGTTAAATAACGATAATTGGTCATTGATTTGATTCAGGCGTTTAATTTCACCATAAATCCAAACGAGCTCCAATTCACCCCCGGTCAGTTCCATGGTGTAGCCCTCTTCCGTACGATCCCAACGAATCAAACCGATCAAAATTCTGACAACGTTTGATCGAGATATGATTTACACAAGTTATTATAAAATATTTAAATTAAAATAACTTAATTAAAGTTCTAATTGGGCTTAACCGTTTACCTAAGGTTCAAACCATTTTCCCTTTCTCTCAAACCCGCTTAACTCCTCCTTCACCGAAGACAAAACCCGTGGCACTCTCATGGCCATTAACGCCGCTTTCACCCACAACCGTTCCTCCTCTCCTCAACGAAAACTCAAATAGAAGTCACCATCATTTCCAACTTCGAAATCTCTTCTTCCTCATACCCGCCATCCTCAATCTGCATCCACCGAACAAAACGCTTATGGATCCTTCCAGTTCGCTGTAGAGGAAACAGCGATAGTTTTTTTCCTTCTAAATCACTAAGATTTTGCCAACAGATCCTACTTCGCCTCCCAAACCCAATACCAACCACTGATTCTCGAATCGATGACCAAATCCCCAAATATACCCAACCCTAAATTGTTTGAACCCCTCGCTGTGTTATTAGCAGCGAACAACAATATGTTCGAATGCTGCAAACTGAGTATAGATATGAGGAGAAACATACAAGGATCAAAAATATGTGAATTTCAAGATTTAAGAAGGAGAATTGGATTTACTACGATTTTCCAAAGAGGAATTCTCATGTTTTTGTTTCACTGGTGGCGGTTAAGAACGCATTGACTAGAAGTGAATAAATTTTAGGGTTTGAGAGAGGGTAAGGGTATATATAGGATTTTTTATAATATTTCTTATTTTATTTATTTTTAATCAAACGCTACTTGTTTTTGTCATTAAAAATTCCTATGACCACATACGATACCCAAAAAACACGAAAATGGACATATAGCTACAGCTCGACATTACGGTCCCAAGAAACTGGTTTCGTCGAATTCCGACTCTGTTTGCTCACACAGCGTATTTTTAAAGGTCAAATTATCCATTGAATTTCACATTAAAAATCCATACGGCCACATACTGACTTCAAAAATCACGGAAATTGAAATCTAACAATAATTTAATATTGCGGATCCAACAAAATTAGTTTCACCGAAAACAGAGGTCGTTTGCAAAACAGACAATTTTTAAAGCTCTAAATAACCCTTTTAAATACATAAATATATTTAAAAACAATTAAATTAAATATTTATAAATAAATATTATCTTCTATATTCACAACAGAATATCATACAGCTTCATAATATTCCTAGATGAAGTTCTAACTCGATATTTCAAATCCCGATTAAATCGATATTCGATTTATAATGAAATTCCTTTTTAAAATATAACTAATTCCTTTATAAATTATAAAGGAATTCCACAGCGACTTTTCTAAAATTTGATTTGGACATAAATCAAAATCTACACGACGAAATCTCGATTTTTCTCTTCCACTAGAAAAATATACTTCACAATCACCCAACGTTTCTTGTTTCATAGAAATCCGGCTTAAAACGAATCCTGTACATTCAGTTGAAGTTCGAATCACCAAATTACGAACTGCAGCGCCATTTCAAGCTCGATTTTAGTTATAATATAATTATACGTTCAAACTTCGTTTAAATAATATATTCATTTTTCCTAATTCAATTCTAAACTGAATTAAATATCATAGATGATCCAACTCACACCCTTTTGTGAATTCCACAATTTCTGACTATATCATAAATTTAATATATTATTATATTATTTATTTTAATTAAATTATTCAATATTATTTAATTAAACATCCATTTCCACTATTTAAATAATTAAATAAATTAATTATATATCGTTGAAAAATACGGGTCGTTACAAGAGAGGACTGCAGGGAGAACATACGTTTCCTCCTAACTAGGAGTAGTGTTTTGGGTTTTACACGCCCGGGCATTTTACTTATGTGGATGATGGATAGCGAGGCGCCTCAGATACATCGGTCGCTACAGGGCCGATGGTTTGGTTGGTATATGACCAATTTACGCCCCATAGGGCTGGGAAACGCAGTGTTCAGGCATTTTAATCCACTCTGTATGGACCGGCCCTGAAGATTCAATGGTCGATGCGTTCTTATCCTGAGACATGGTAGGCTAGATTGACTCGAAGCGGTAAGGACGATCCCTTGCCTTGGTTCATGATGGAATTCCAATTTCCAAATATGACATCGTGCGGTTTTGATTGTATACCTATATATGGTGACATAGTGGTATGGGGCACTTATGCCGTCTATGATTAATAGTTATGATTGAAATTGTTTTTGAAACATATAAACACTAATAATAATATCAAATGCTTTTGTTTTATTCGTATCAAGCATATTTTGGCCATTATAAGGTAAAACGCTATCCTCCGGTTTGCATTGCATTATGTGATGGGAACTGAGTCCTATAATGGCTCCATTTTTATAAAAAACATTGCGATGTTTAAATGATTTACTTGTTCTAAGCACTGGCAATCCAATGGAGTAAACCCATTCTGTGTTAGCGGCGTGGTCCTATGATTGGCCTTATTATAAAATAAGTTAAGTAGATTTCTCATACCAGTCCCATGACTGACTCGTAGTTTGTTTCACTTGCAAACTCGGGTGCCCCTATTTCTACACGGGAAGCCTTGTATTCAGGTTTTAGCAGGCTATTTTTGGATAGCCATGGAGCTAAAGGTGGATTCTATCATTTCTTTCTTTTTATGTTGTTCAGCTCCTGTTGTGCATATTATGTTTTGATTCCGCTGTAGACATTTTATGTAAAGCTGAACTGTATTTTGTACTAAGTATGATCCTGTATATTGTGTAACTCTGATGATTATTATTTCCAGTGTATTCTATTGTACATTATCTGGTGTATTTATATATTTTTGTTCTGTTATTATCTGTTTATGTGTTACATTCCAAATATTACCTTTGCCACCGTGGAACGAGGGTTTGGGGTCGTCACAACGTGGTATCAGAGATTTGTTTAAGCTTAGTTCTGGAATATAACATATGAACGAACTCGTTAGAAATAGAATCAGTAGTATTCTAGGATGAATAACTCATTTCAGATAGGATCAGTAATGTCCTTGAATGAGTGTAGCAGAATAAAATACACCCCGATAGATGCATTTACATTAAAGTATATGTCTCTATGATTTAAAAATACCTTTTCTGTTGGCCTAACACTTTGTCTGCTATTTGCAGACATTGAAAAATGAGTGGTAGAAGTAGAAGAGGTGGGTCAAAACCAGATATTGAAGCTCTATTAATTAAGTATCAAAATCTGGGCGGAGTACCGTTCACAGGCAATGAATCTATTATTCAAACACAAGCATGGATGCACTCTGCTGAGAAAATCTTTGAAGGTTCAAAGCTGAGAGATGATCAGAAAAGATTATTGGCATCTTGGGTTCTCAAAGACGAAGCTTTAATCTGGTGGGAAGCCGTTATTAGAGATAATCCCGAAGGTAATGTTACCTGGGATAGATTTAAAGAAATTTTCAATGAAAGAATTATTCCTCCAGAAGCAATTGAGCGGTTTAGTGATGAATTCTACTATCTGATACAAGGAGATATGACCATTCCGAAATATCATAAGAAATTCAATGAACTTTCTCGTTTTGCCCCGCATCTAATTCAAAATCCAAAGATGAAGAATCTGAGGTTTATTAATGGGCTTCAAAGAAAGTACCAAAGTAGTGTAACTGCACATGTGCAACAATCTTGTTTTTGAAATGATATACATGGCTTATCAGTATGAAGATATAGATAAGCAAGGTCTTTTGGGCGATAAAGAGGAATGTAGTTCTAGCAATAAAAGAAAATTTGAAACTGATAGCCCAGAGACAAGTACACAGCCAGAGGCAAGTACGCAGCTTAAGATAAGTACGACGTCTAGGGTCAGAAAGAGGCAAAGGGCCAATCAGAAAAAGGTTAAGGCGGTTGTATGTTTAAAGTGTAATCAGCAAGGGCATTTGATGAGGAAATGTAAATCTTCGAACATACGAAGGAATGGATCTAAACACAAAAACAAGTTTTAAGAGAATAGAAAATGCAGTCAATGCCATCAGACTGGTCATCTTGAAAAGGATTGCCGGCTCTTTAAGAAATATGAAAAGGTGCAAGTAAATGAAGTGGCAGAAACTTCAGCACCCTCATCCATTCAGGGAAGACCAGATGTTTTAGAAGGCAAGCTTAATGTCAAAAATATTCCGGTTAAAGTACTGTTTGATACGGGCGCGTCACGAAGTTTTATTTCGATAAAGGTGGTAAAGAAGTTGGATTTGAAACTGAAAAGCTTAAAGAACCGATGACTGTCCATAATCCGATTGGAGGTTCCCCCAATCTTAGTTGGATTTGCGGGGTGTTTGTTTCTTTTTCCTGTTATCGGTTCCCTACTATCTCGATCGTCACGAATTTCACAGAATTTGATCTTATTTTGGGATTGGATTGGTTAACCAAGTATGAAGCGGAAGTTAACTGTGCTGGTAGAGTTGTTAAAGTTAAAACAAAGCTAGGATATATAACCATCCCATGCGAAGGTCTGAACTCTGATAGAAAAGACTTTTGGTAAGATCTTGATGTTTCCCCTGCTGAAATAGAAAATATTCCTGTCGTTACGGAGAATATTTCAGTCGACGTAGAAAATATCCCCGTTGTCAAGAACTATGCGGATGTGTTCGAAGAAGTTGTTAGCTTACCTCCGCGTAGAGAAATAGATTTCAAGATTGCTTTAATTTCGAATGCAAGGCCAGTAGTTCATGCTATTCGAAGAATGACCTTGAAGGAAAAAGAAGAATTAGACAATCAGACTTGACAGTTTGTATGGAAGGGTTTTATCAGGCTTAGATTCTCTGATTGGGGAGCAGCAGTGGAGTTTGTCCCAAAGTCAGACGGTACTCTCAAACTATGTGTGGATTATCGTGACTTGAATAAGCATACATTAAAGAATAAATATCCATTGCCGCGAATTGATGATTTGTTGGATAAATTGAATGGCGCACAAATATTTTCACGAATGGACCTAGCTACAGGTTTCCATCAGCTTCGTATTGTCGAAGAGTGTGTTCTTTTGACAGCATTCAGAGGTCCTGATTTATTCTATGAGTGGTTAGTAATGTCGTTCGGCTTATGTAACGCTCTAGCTTATTTTGTCAATCTAATGAACCGGGTATTCAGAGAAGTATTGAATAAATTTGTACTTGTTTTCGTTGATGACATATGGATCTTCTCTAAGTCAGAAAGCAAGCATGAAAAACATTTGGAACAAGTGTTAGAAATTCTCGGAAAGAACGTTTTAAAGGAAAAAAATTCCAGATGTATATTCTGGCAAGAAGAAGTCAAGTTCCTTGGTCACGTCGTATCAAAGGAGGGAATTTCTGTAGATCTAAGTAAAATTACTGTTATTCAGAACTGGAAGCCGCCAACTACGCCCACAGAAGTCCGAAGTTTTCTTGGATTGGCCAGTTATTATCGGAAGTTCGTTAAAGATTTTTCGAAGATATCTGGCTCCTTAACAAAGCTTACTTAGAAACATTCAGGGTTCTATTGGACTCCAGAATGTGAGGCAGCTTTCCAAAAGCTGAAGTTAAGATTGACAACGGCTCTAGTGTTAACAATTATTGATGGAAATCAAGACTTGAAAGTCTGGATAGATGCTTCTAAAGAAGGTCTTGGTGCAGTATTAATGCAAAGAGGTTAAGTAGCCGCTTATGCTTGCCGTCAGTTGAAACCATATGAGAAGAAGTATGCAACTCACGATCTTGAATTGTTAGCCATCGTGTTTGCTATGAAAATATGGAGGCACAATCTATTGGGTGAGAAATTTGAATTATAGACCGACCATAATTATTGAAGTATTTGTTCAACTAGAAAGATCTGAAAATGAGGCAACGGCATTGGTTAGAATTTCTCGCGACATATGATCTTGATATTTTGTATACTCTGGGTAAAGCCAATGTTGTGGATGATGCGCTCAGCAGAAAGAATGTGAATATCACCAATCTTATCATTACACCTTCATTAATCGATAAAATATCTATTCTTCAAAAAGACGATAGTTTTGTTAAAGAGGTGATCAAAAGAATTCAAAGGGGCGAAGTCTCCAGTTTCCAAGTGGATAGCGCAGGAGTTCTGAGATTGAAAGGAAGAATTTGTGTTCTCGACATCCTTGAGCTCAAAAGAGAAGTATTGGATGAGTGTCACAAGTCCAAACTGAGCATCCAACCAGGGGTTAGTAAAATGTATAATGACCTCAAGTGAACCTTCTAGTGGAAGGCGATGAAAAGAGACATCTCTATATATGTTAGCCGGTGTTCTACTTGTCAACAAGTTAAAAGCGATCAACAGAAACTCGTCCGATTGTTGCAACAGTTGGAAATCCCAGGTTGGAAGTGGGAACAGATTTCTATGGATTTCATAGATGGCTTGCCCAGAACCAGGAAAGGAAATGACAGTATTTGGGTGATCGTAGATCGTTTTACGAAGACCGCCCATTTCATACCTGTTAGATCGAATAGAACTGCTCAGAGTCTGGCACAGATTTATTTTAAAGAAATTGTTAAACTTTATGGAGTTCCCATGAACATCATTAGTGATCGTGACCCGATTTTTGCTAGTAAATTCTGGGAAGCATTCCAAGCAGCATTGGGAACGAAACTGAACTTGAGCACCGCTTGTCATCCTCAAACAGATGGTCAAACTAAGAGGGTGAATCGCATTCTAGAAGATTTATTGCGGCTTGTGTTATTGATTTTGGCGGATCATGGGAAGACCACTTGCATTTGATTGAGTTCACATACAACAACAACTACAAAGCGAGCCTGACAATGTCACCGTTCGAAGCATTGTATGTTAGACCGTGCCGATCTCCCGCTTGTTGGGTAGAACCTGGTAATAGACTTGTATTGGGACCAGATATGATTCGGGAAGCTGCAGACAAAGTCGATTTCATTAAGAAACGATTACTAGCCGCTCAAAGCCGACAGAAGAGCTATGCAGATTTGAGAAGAAGAGATTTATCTTTTTCTGTTGGCGACTATGTGTATCTACGGGTTTCTCCAATGAGAGGAGTAGTCCGATTTGGTAAAACAGGGAAATTGGCGCCCAGATTTATTGGTCTATTTTCTATACTTGAATGGATTAGAACTCTCGCTTATAGAGTTCAATTGCCTAATTGGTTGCCTGGTGTACATGATGTGTTTCACCTGTCTCAACTTTGAAAGCATGTGCAAGATCCAGATTTGGCCTTGGAAGAAGCTGCGCAACAAGATTTGGAAATTACTCTAGAATTAGCTGTGAGGAGAGAGCCGATAAAGATTATTGGCAAAGAAACTAAAGGATTGAGGAACAAGAAGGTTCACTTAGCCAAAGTGCAATGGAGTGGAGATCCACGAGACTGTACTTGGGAAACTGAGGAGAGCATTAAGAAAGCCTATCCCAAGTGCAGGGTGGATATCTCTGATTAACTCTAGTGCAAGGTACATTTACCATATTTTGTATTTCCGTATTGTTTTCTACTTGGTTGTTGTTTCCTTTTCATGGATGTAGAATTTTTAATCATATAGTCTGAAAGATTTTAAAAGGGTATATCAATTAATTACTATATATTTGAAAAGGTTAAAAATAATTGATTATTGTTTGTGTGGAGTGATTGTTAGTTTAGACTAAATCGCATTGGAATAATAAAATCAATAATAGCCTGAAGGGTAAATTTATGCAAAATGAATCAAACATTGAACTGATTTGAAACTAGATAGAAATATATACATGTACATTATATATGTTTGAACAGGTAAATGGATTTGCTGTTGAGTAAAGAATTTATTTGCGTGTCCGACAAATAGGTAAACCTTAATGAGTTGGATGCGCAATTTTATTATTATATCAACTCCTATGAATGCCCTTGGACGCGGAGTCTGGTTGTTCTGCATGTAATAACAAATGTCGTCATAGGATAGTAACAATTAATTTTGAACCACACTACATGGGATACTTCTCGAAGATAACACACTTCATCATATACCACATAAGCATTTGGAGCTTATGTGACGAGGTTGAAGATTTACCATACAAGCGAGAGGCTTATAAGGCAATGACTATATTACAGGTGGAACCGATGACTGATATGGACTATATAAAATGTAATGGTAAATTGCCAGATTAATAAAAAAACCACACGGGTCTGGAGATAACAATAAACACGTCTCTGTGGTCATAAAGGCACAAATACCATTTATAGGGTGACGAGAATTTATTATCTGGAGTTATGATCTATACACACTCCCCTGTGGACACCGGAATATATCACTATAAATATGTGTATGCTTATTAGGATTTATTAGGTACCTAATACGGCCCAATAAATTTCCAAACCCCTCCCCGTACAAAGGAGGTTATGGCGAAATTTTTCGAAAATTTAGGGTGTTAGCCAAATTTTTGAAGAATTAGAAAATTCTTAGAAACTGAAAAGTTGAAGAATGAAAGCTAGAATGAAAGTTGAGTTAGTTAATTAAACAACTTTCAGCTTCGTTCCATTTCGGGGACGAAAAGATTTTAAGTGGGGGAGATTGAAACAACCCGGAAAATCTGAACCAAATTAAAATTTTTAATTTGGCTATTTTAGTGGATTTTGAATATTTAAAAATAAATTATTTTAAATAATAATGACCAAAAGTCTATTTGACTCGAAATTGGAAAATAAATATATTTATTTTAATTATAAAACAGGGCCTCAAATGGCGCGGCTGTTTGAAAATTTGAATTCAAACTTTGACTGATTGTACAGGATGAAAAATAAAACGGATTTCAGTGAAACCAAAAATATTTAAATCTTTTTATGAATATCTTTTCAACGAATCTAAAAAATCGAAATTTCATAGCGGGAATCAAAAGTTATGGCCAAATGAATTTTCAGAAAGGTCGCTATGGAGTTTATATAGCCCTTGAAAATAGCCATTTTGCAAACGACCTCCGTTTTCGACGAAACCACTTTTGTTGGATCCGGGATGTCGAGTTATTACAAAATTCCACAATTTTTGGAGTTAATGTGTGAGCGTGGCAAAGGAAAATGTGTTTGGCTAATATTAGTCAATTTGGATCGACTAGAAAATGGCCATTTTCAAACGGACTCCAAATTTGACGAAATCAGTTTTTTTGGGACCTATCGTCAAAACATAGCTAAATTTATTTTTCTGGAATTTTAAGGATCAGTATGTGGCCTCAGCAAATTGAAATGTACGTTCAAATCAAATATTGAATGTTTTATAATTTAATTTGAAGAAAAACTGACTGAAACAATCGAATGGGCCTACGAAACATATTCCACTGTGTTTAGAATGGGGGTATTTAGCTAGGGGCGACAGTCGTTGGGTTTGAATTGGTGTTCGCGCGAAGAAAAGGGTATTTTCGGATGTAATTAAATTAAAATAAAAATCCATTGGCCAATCATAATTTCCCATTTTCATCTCTCTCCCTGTAAGCTTAAGAACGACAACGGAAAACGTTCGCCACCCTCTCTCTTCGATTTCTCCGTCCACGCTCAATGAAACCCATCGACCCAGTTAAGGATTTTGAAGATCTTGATCCCTTCTCCACATCCATACTCCTCTCGTCTGAAATCGTGTTGTATCCGCTTGGAATCGACGCTGCAAAGTTCTCCCGCGTCGCACCCCCTAGCACCACCCATTGATGATCGCACCCACCCTCACCACCAGCGCCGGAAAGCCTGCTCCAAGCTCGACAACGTGGCACAGACCGGTCCTCCAATCGTGCACCGGATTTCACGAAAAATCGAAACCTAGTTTCGAATGGTTGAGCTGAGGCAATGTAACACCCCACACCCGCTATGGTCACTCTCTAAGGGAATGCCATAACATCGGCGGAGTATTCTAGTGAATATAGAACAGAGAAATTACAGCAAGACAGATATAAGTAATACTTGAAATTTAAAACATCATCTCATAACAGCGGAAATAAACATGTCTGGTTACATCACAAACCCATAATAAGAGTTAAGTACAAATATCCATTCTTGCTAAATAAAAATACATAATCCCAATACATGAACTGATAGCCATAAAAAAAAGGAAGCTGAGCTCTACATCTACGGTCCAAACTCCAAGAGATAGATAAAGCAAACTGATCAAGGCCCACTAGCACTAGGCCCAACCTGAGGACCTGAGGGGAAAAAGATAAAAACAACGGGGTCAGACATAAGCCTGAGCGAGCCCTATAACCTTAACAATACAATTATTAAAGTAATTAGGGTATGACATGAACTCGGTACGGTACCTTTTGGGATAATGACTACACTAAGTAGCCAACAACATAGGATGAACTAAGATAACCGTAAAGACGCATCTACCCACCCAAGGATAATTACTAACTGCACCCCACCAGTCATTCCTACTTAAAGGTTGATCCCACCCAAGGACTTAAAGAAAGATATAACTAGTAGTTTCATGTACTCCTACCTGACTACATAGGTGCCGTCTGCCCCTATCTCCACTAGGTGTACCCCACTACCCCAAGCGATCGGCTCCCTAACGTAGATACCCGTGCTGGACCCACAGTGGGGTGTATCACTCCCCCTAAAGTGGCAACCCAATACTATCCACGGTGCACGGCTTATATCTACACGATGCAACAACGACTTATCTACCAGCCCGGGTCCACACACGCATATGAAACCCGTTGGACTCGCGTTGCCACCGCTACCCCGTTTTGGCCTCTTATAGTCAAGCCCAATATGCGTGTCCCGTCACCCGACTAGAGTCGAGCCCACAAAGATACGTTTGGGATATTGGTTGAAATGGGCCCCCACAAGCTACCCACCTAAGCTTGTTACTTATCTAGTGTATCCCACTTAACCCTTTAATCATGTTTAATTACATGTTTCCACTTGGTTAAGTATTCTAATCGTATTTTCTATTGCCACCCAAGGCAACCCACTAGATTTCCACATGCCACCCAAGGCACCCACTTAACCCCTCATGCTCTACTACATGCTTATCTGGTTAAGTGTTTCTTAATTAATTAAGACCGTGATCCTCATAAAGACCTCTCACATTAGACTATCTTTTATGACCGCTGGTTAAGCCGGTTGGGTCCGGGCAGCCTTATGTCATAACCGAGTCTAACCTCGTGTCTTTACATTAATCACGTATTTAGTTTGTGCCTAAGACCTCTCACATTGGGCTAACATTTGTAGCAACTGGTTAAGCCGGTTGGGTCCGGGCAGTTTTACGCTACAACTGAGTCCAACCTCGTGTCTTAGTCGATTAATTACACCTAATTAATCACCCCATATTAATTATCCCTAATTAATATCAAGTTTTTTCATAACATGGGTAGACCTAACTCAATAGGTAAATTCCCATGGGGTAGACCTAACTCAATAGGTAAATTCCCACTTATGTTAATTTATTTTTATGGTATGCTTAATCATACCCAACCATACTTTTAATTAACATATTTATTAACCCCATCGTTCCCCACGTAAATCGTTCTCATAAAGGGAAGATCCATCACAAATATCATGGGTTAAACCAAATATTAGCATATTCTTTGTCATGGGTTAAGAGGGTGTCAACTTGCATATATGAGCATATATTAACCCAACTTGCATTTAAGCATACACATAACTTGCATAATTATTCACATGACTTCATAAGCATGCATAACATGTTAATCTTGCATTTGAGCATACACCTAACTTGCATAATCATTCACATAACTTCATAAGCATGCATAACATGTTAATCTTGCATTTAAGCATACACATAACTTGCATAATCATTCACATAACTTCATATGCATGCATAACATGTTAATCTTGCATTTAAACATACACATAACTTGCATAATCATTCACATAACTTCATATGCATGCATAACATGTTAATCTTGCATTTAAACATACACATAACTTGCATATTTATTCACATAACTTCATATGCATGCATAACATGTTGCATAATAGATCAATGTCCAACTTAGTGTTTTGCATCATAATCATCATGAAACATAGCACCAAACTTGCATAAAGATATAACATTAAACTTGCATAAAAATGTCATGAACACATACACTAAACTTGCATGACATAGAGCATATAACCTGCAAAACACATAACATATACAATATTAAGCTTGCATAAACACATTGATCCACAAACATAACCATACATCATCATATCCTATCTTAATCAATTTAACAATTGATTATTAAGGGGATAGAAGCTCACCAAAACAAAATTAGCAAACTAATGAAGAAGATTAAGAGGCTAGAAGTTGATTTGGAATGCTATCCCTTCTCTAATTTTGATGGAGGCTCTCTCAAGTTTCAATTTGCCATAGTTTAGTTACTAGATTTAATTATGAATGAATTAGGGTAGGGTTAGGGTCTTATTTATAGGATTAGGTGAGTGTTTTAGGCCCTTAGATTAACCCTAGATTAGATTAGGACCCTTAGATTTCGGAACTCACTAGAACCAGCCCTCCAAGCCAGCCTAGAACCCAACCTGGTGCAACCTGGTGCACCCAGGTTCACTGGACGCCGCGACCCTGTCGACAGGCAAGTCGACAGGCAAGTCGACACCCCCTGTCGACAGGCCTGTCGACAGCCCTGTCGACATGGGTAGGGCGGGATTTTTCCCGCCTGACCCCACTTGCTCCATTTTTATAATCTGAGATTTGAATTTCAAATCTGTTTTTAGTTTCAAATTTTCTGCAAACTTCATCGGGCCATAACTGGGCCATACGGACTCCGATTTTCGAAAACTCGGACTCTATTTTGCGTATTTTTCCGAGACGAACACAATGACGCAGCCCGTTTCCCCCAATTCTCACATCTGAGATTATTTATTCTGTAATTAGTGAATTTTAGTATTAACCAAAATACGAGGTGTTACATTCTCCCCTCCTTAAAGGATTTCGTCCCCGAAATCTCTAAGCTAAGGAGAATGCATATCCTACCATCCAAACAACCATCTACTCAAACCATCAACCACGGGCATCCATTGTCCTTAAACAGTTTCTAATGATGTATGAGCATATGCAAAAAGTGTGTGTATATGTTCCCTATCTAACGTATGAACATATGCAAACCATGATAGTGCCATGCATCCATTATGTATGCGAGAGAACCCTATTGACACATACAATATCTACATGAGTGCACAATCATTCACCAAAATGCATCATCCATATGATAACACAATCATTATACATCCATTAATATAGCTTCCTACACACAATTTTATGCAATATGCAATATGAAGTGATTGAGCCGATCTAGTGCCTAGAGTGTGTGTATATGCATCCACGAGCAACCACTAGCAAACACTTGCATCCACTTGTATCCATCAACCATAACATGTCTAAAACACATGTTTCAACCATAGGTTTACCCTATCTAAAGGTCAAAGATACTAAAGATAAGATAAGTACTAGATAACGATAGAGGAGAAAGTAAAGACATACCCTCAAAAAGAAATGGGTATAATGAACGCATCTTCGCTTCGGTCTCCCAAGTTGCGTTGCTCTCATCTTCTCCCTATTGCACTTTGACTAGTTGAACCTCTCGATTCCTCAATTTCCTAGTCTCTGACCCAAGGATGCGAGTAGGAGCCCGTCGGATAGTCGCATCACGTTCTATCTCTACATCTCTAAGCAAGCTCGGCTCTACCACCTCTGCGGTCTCATGTAAGCATTTCCTCAGATGTGATACATGGAATACATCATGAACACCACTAAGTCTGTCGGGCAACTCCACCCTATATTCCATCCGTCCAATCCTTTCCTTAATGGGAAATGGCCCTACGAACCTTGGTGCTAACTTCCCAACAGATCCAAAGCGAACCACATTTCGTAATGGAGACACTTTGACAAAGACCATGTCCCCAACTTCAAACTCAAGATCCGTCCTTCTCTTGTCCGCATAAGATTTTTGCCTATCTTGCGTTGCTTTCATCCTTCTTCGAATCAAGTCAATTTTCTCAGAAGTCTCTCTAACCATATCAGGCCCAAGCAAGATCTTATCCGTAGATTCCCACCAACATGCAGGTGATCGACAAGGCCTTCCATAAAGGGCTTCGAAAGGAGCCATACCAATACTGGACTGAAAGCTGTTATTATATGCGAACTCCACCAATGGAAGATGCTCTTCCCATGTACCTCCAAAATCTAAGATACAAAGCCTCAAAAGGTCTTCTAGAACACGATTCACTCTCTCCGTCTGGCCGTCCGTCTGAGGATGATATGCAGTGCTCAGACACAATTGAGTCCCCACTGCTTCTTGCAAGCTTCTCCAGAACTCGCTAGTGAAGATAGGATCTCGATCACTCACTATGCTAGAGGGTACCCCATGCAATCGAACTATCTCTCGAAGATATACAGAAGCTAGCCATGGAGCGGTCCTGTTGCTCTTCACAGGTATGAAATGGGCGCTCTTAGTAAGTCTGTCTACCACCACCCAAATTCCCGTATTACCCTTTCTTGATCTGGGTAACCCGTCAATAAAATCCATCGAGACGCTATCCCACTTCCATTGCGGAACTTCCAATGGGTGAAGCAACCCACCTGGTTTCTTTTGTTCCGCCTTCACTTGTTGGCACACCAAGCATCGAGCGACATACTCGGCCACATCTTTCTTCATACCGGCCCAGAAGAAAACCCTCTTCATGTCTTGGTACATCTTGTCCCCACCGGGATGAATGGTCATCCTAGAACGGTGTGCATCATCAAGAATAACCTTCCTCAAACCCTCGTCTTTCGGTACACAAAGTCTACCGTCTCTATGCAAGCACCCCCTATCGTCTAGGGTGTACCTACTCAAATGGCTGGACGACTCCCCCCTTATGAGCTTCCCCACCAACTCAACCAACTGTGGGTCGTCCCTCTGTGCTTCTCCAATCCGCCCCAAAAGAGTAGGTCTAACTTCCAAGGAAGCTAGCAAACCGGGTACATAATCAATGGAAGGTCTGAAATCAAACATCGAGATAAATTCCAAGCTTCGCTGTTCCACAAACAATGGACTCAAGGACAACCTTTTTCTGCTCAAGGCGTCCGCTACCACGTTACCCTTGCCAGGGGTATACGCTATCTCGAAATCATAGGATGCTAAGAACTCCATCCATCTTTGCTGTCTCAAGTTCAAATCCTTCTGAGAAAACAAGTACTTCAATGATTTGTGGTCAGTGAACAATTCGAATCTCTCACCAAGAAGATAATGGCGCCAAATATTAAGAGCAAAAACAATAGCGGCCAACTCTAGATCATGGGTAGGGTAATTTTTCTCATGCACTCTCAACTGCCTTCCACCATAGGCTATCACCCTTCCCTCTTGCATTAAGACTGCGCCTAGTCCTGTCCCACAAGCATCGGTATAGACAACAAATAGCTTGCTCCCATCTGGCAACACTAAAACTGGAGCAGTGGTTAAAGCTCTCTTTAACCGTCGGAATGCATCATCACAATCTACGTCCCATGCAAAAACAAGATTCTTCTTCGTTAAGCGGGTTAATGGGGCTGATATCTTCGCGAAGTCTTTGATAAACTTCCTATAGTAACCCGCCAACCCCAAGAAACTTCTTACTTCGGTAGCATTCTTTGGAACCTTCCAATCCTGAATCGATACTACCTTCGCGGGATCCACAGCTATCCCCTCCTTGGAGACCACGTGCCCCAAGAACCGCACTTCCTTCCTCCAGAAGTGACATTTAGAGAATTTAGCCTTAAGGCTATGCACTCGAAGAGTCTTCAACACCTCCCCAAGATGTAGGGCATGCTCTTCTTCACTCTTAGAAAATACTAAGATATCATCCACAAAGACCACCACGAATTTATTAAGGAACTCCCTGAACACCCTACTCATCAAATCAACGAAATATGCAGGGGCGTTCGTCAACCCAAATGGCATCACCAACCACTCATAGAAACCATCCGGAGTTCTAAAGGCAGTCTTGTCTATGCTATCCTCAGCCACCCTCAACTGATGAAACCCCGTGGCTAAGTCCAACTGAGAAAATACTGAAGCGCCAACCAACTGATCGAAAAGATCATCAATCCTCGGCAATGGGTGTCTATTCTTCTTTGTGAGCTTGTTGAGTTCTCTATAGTCTACACAAAGTCTGAGGGACCCATCCGCCTTCGTAGCAAATACTACTGGAGCACCCCACTCCGATATACTTCGTCTTATGAACCCCTTCTCAAGCAACTCCCCTACTTGCTTATGGAGTTCCCTCCTCTCACGAGGAGCCATGTGGCGCACTGGTAAAGATACAGGTTTAGCATTATCCACCAGATATATTCGGAAGTCAATCTCCCGCTTCGGAGGTAAGCCCTTCACCTCCTCAAACACATCCGGATATTACCGGACAAGTCTAACAGAATGCAAACTCTCGACTGAAGCATCGAGCGATTCAAGATAACTTAGCAAAACAGATTCCATGGGATTACAAGAGATCTCGAGAGTGTTACCCAAACGGGTCAGAAGCCTAACAACTCTCCTTTCACAATCAAGAACGGCACCATTACTGGATAACCAGTCCATGCCCAAAATCAACCCATAGCCCGTGAACCCCAACACAAAAGCATCACATCTAAACTCAATGCTAAGTATAGAAATCTTCAAACCCAAACATATCATGGACAAATAAGTGGAGCCCCCAATTGGGTTTGAAACAACCAAGGGATCATCTACAAGACTGGTGTCTAAGTGCAGTGACTCAACTAATGATGATGAGATAAACGAATGCGATGCGCCTGAATCAAACAATGTACGGACAGGATGATCAAATAGAAAAACCAGACTTTCAACGGAAATAGTTCTACCTCTCTGCTGAACCGGTGGAACTGAGAGAGCCTGAACTTTCCCCCCTGCCTGAGCTGGTGCCATTAGAACTTGTACCTGACCTCCTGAGGTAGATCCCGTCCTTTGCCCCTTCTTAGGACAATCTTTTATTAGATGCCCTGCTTCGCCACAGTGGAAGCAGCAAGTCTTCTTCTTCTTGCGACAATCCTTGCTTAGGTGGCCAGGTGTCCCACAATTGAAACACTTCTTCTTCTTGTCCTTGCCACCGTTGCCTTTCCCACCTTTGTTTTGTTGTTGTTGCTGAGGTCTCTTTTGATCTCCCTTCTTCTCGGGTGCCTTATTAGCATTGGGACCCTTCTCTTCTTCATGCATGAGTGCCATGTCAACTAACTTCTCAAAGGTGGCCCCCATCGGGATATGAGTCATAGCCAACCCATGCATTGGTTCATTCAAGCCTTTCACGAACCTCAAAGCCTTCTTCTCCGGTGTATTCACCATATCTAGGCCAAACCTTGCCAATTGATTAAACTTGTTGACATATTCCTTCACCGAGAGATTTCCTTGCTTTAAAGTCAAGAATCTTTCCATATACAAGTTTTCCTCCGCCCTTGAGAGAAACTTTGCCACAAATCTTTGCCTAAAATCCGCCCAAGAGTCAACGGGGCGTTCTCCATTAGTGACCTCCCACCAGAATGAGGCCTCTCCCTTCATTAACCAAGCAGCCAACTTGACTTTCTTTCCTTCTTCCATCTCAAAGATATCTATCAACTCTTCCACCTCCTTAAGCCAATCTCTAGCCTCCACAAAAGTTTCAGATCCTTGAAAAGGTTTCCCTCCCATAGCTTTGAATTCCTTACAAGTCTTAGCAAAAGTATCCGTGCGAGGAGGAGGGGGAGGAGGAAGATCGGGTGCTACGGTTGGTGGAGGAACATTTGATGGACCCGCAGTGGTGGCCCTAGCCTCCATCAATCTCCTATACCATACTGGTACCGTCACACCCTCCGGAAAGTTAAGATCCTCAGCCATGCTGAAACGAAAAAGGAAAGATTCAAAACGGAGAATTCGAAAGACAAAGATATGGCTATTGGGATTATGGTTTTCTTTTTAAAGACATGTTTTTGAAAATATCTCTTTCAAAAATGTTTTTAGAAAAATAGTTTTCTAAAAATTTTATCTGTTCCGGTAACCTTTGCTCTGATACCACGTGTAACACCCCACACCCGCTATGGTCACTCTCTAAGGGAATGCCATAACATCGGCGGAGTATTCTAGTGAATATAGAACAGAGAAATTACAGCAAGACAGATATAAGTAATACTTGAAATTTAAAACATCATCTCATAACAGCGGAAATAAACATGTCTGGTTACATCACAAACCCATAATAAGAGTTAAGTACAAATATCCATTCTTGCTAAATAAAAATACATAATCCCAATACATGAACTGATAGCCATAAAAAAAAGGAAGCTGAGCTCTACATCTACGGTCCAAACTCCAAGAGATAGATAAAGCAAACTGATCAAGGCCCACTAGCACTAGGCCCAACCTGAGGACCTGAGGGGAAAAAGATAAAAACAACGGGGTCAGACATAAGCCTGAGCGAGCCCTATAACCTTAACAATACAATTATTAAAGTAATTAGGGTATGACATGAACTCGGTACGGTACCTTTGGGGATAATGACTACACTAAGTAGCCAACAACATAGGATGAACTAAGATAACCGTAAAGACGCATCTACCCACCCAAGGATAATTACTAACTGCACCCCACCAGTCATTCCTACTTAAAGGTTGATCCCACCCAAGGACTTAAAGAAAGATATAACTAGTAGTTTCATGTACTCCTACCTGACTACATAGGTGCCGTCTGCCCCTATCTCCACTAGGTGTACCCTACTACCCCAAGCGATCGGCTTCCTAACGTAGATACCCGTGCTGGACCCACAGTGGGGTGTATCACTCCCCCTAAAGTGGCAACCCAATACTATCCACGGTGCACGGCTTATATCTACACGATGCAACAACGACTTATCTACCAGCCCGGGTCCACACACGCATATGAAACCCGTTGGACTCGCGTTGCCACCGCTACCCCGTTTTGGCCTCTTATAGTCAAGCCCAATATGCGTGTCCCGTCACCCGACTAGAGTCGAGCCCACAAAGATACGTTTGGGATATTGGTTGAAATGGGCCCCCACAAGCTACCCACCTAAGCTTGTTACTTATCTAGTGTATCCCACTTAACCCTTTAATCATGTTTAATTACATGTTTCCACTTGGTTAAGTATTCTAATCGTATTTTCTATTGCCACCCAAGGCAACCCACTAGATTTCCACATGCCACCCAAGGCACCCACTTAACCCCTCATGCTCTACTACAAGCTTATCTGGTTAAGTGTTTCTTAATTAATTAAGACCGTGATCCTCATAAAGACCTCTCACATTAGACTATCTTTTATGACCGCTGGTTAAGCCGGTTGGGTCCGGGCAGCCTTATGTCATAACCGAGTCTAACCTCGTGTCTTTACATTAATCGCGTATTTAGTTTGTGCCTAAGACCTCTCACATTGGGCTAACATTTGTAGCAACTGGTTAAGCCGGTTGGGTCCGGGCAGTTTTACGCTACAACTGAGTCCAACCTCGTGTCTTAGTCGATTAATTACACCTAATTAATCACCCCATATTAATTATCCCTAATTAATATCAAGTTTTTTCATAACATGGGTAGACCTAACTCAATAGGTAAATTCCCATGGGGTAGACCTAACTCAATAGGTAAATTCCCACTTATGTTAATTTATTTTTATGGTATGCTTAATCATACCCAACCATACTTTTAATTAACATATTTATTAACCCCATCGTTCCCCACGTAAATCGTTCTCATAAAGGGAAGATCCATCACAAATATCATGGGTTAAACCAAATATTAGCATATTCTTTGTCATGGGTTAAGAGGGTGTCAACTTGCATATATGAGCATATATTAACCCAACTTGCATTTAAGCATACACATAACTTGCATAATTATTCACATGACTTCATAAGCATGCATAACATGTTAATCTTGCATTTGAGCATACACCTAACTTGCATAATCATTCACATAACTTCATAAGCATGCATAACATGTTAATCTTGCATTTAAGCATACACATAACTTGCATAATCATTCACATAACTTCATATGCATGCATAACATGTTAATCTTGCATTTAAACATACACATAACTTGCATAATCATTCACATAACTTCATATGCATGCATAACATGTTAATCTTGCATTTAAACATACACATAACTTGCATATTTATTCACATAACTTCATATGCATGCATAACATGTTGCATAATAGATCAATGTCCAACTTAGTGTTTTGCATCATAATCATCATGAAACATAGCACCAAACTTGCATAAAGATATAACATTAAACTTGCATAAAAATGTCATGAACACATACACTAAACTTGCATGACATAGAGCATATAACTTGCAAAACACATAACATATACAATATTAAGCTTGCATAAACACATTGATCCACAAACATAACCATACATCATCATATCCTATCTTAATCAATTTAACAATTGATTATTAAGGGGATAGAAGCTCACCAAAACAAAATTAGCAAACTAATGAAGAAGATTAAGAGGCTAGAAGTTGATTTGGAATGTTATCCCTTCTCTAATTTTGATGGAGGCTCTCTCAAGTTTCAATTTGCCATAGTTTAGTTACTAGATTTAATTATGAATGAATTACGGTAGGGTTAGGGTCTTATTTATAGGATTAGGTGAGTGTTTTAGGCCCTTAGATTAACCCTAGATTAGATTAGGACCCTTAGATTTCGGAACTCTCTAGAACCAGCCCTCCAAGCCAGCCTAGAACCCAACCTGGTGCAACCTGGTGCACCCAGGTTCACTGGACGCCGCGACCCTGTCGACAGGCAAGTCGACAGGCAAGTCGACACCCCCTGTCGACAGGCCTGTCGACAGCCCTGTCGACATGGGTAGGGCGGGATTTTTCCCGCCTGACCCCACTTGCTCCATTTTTATAATCTGAGATTTGAATTTTAAATCTGTTTTTAGTTTCAAATTTTCTGCAAACTTCATCGGGCCATAACTGGGCCATACGGACTCCGATTTTCGAAAACTCGGACTCTATTTTGCGTATTTTTCCGAGACGAACACAATGACGCAGCCCGTTTCCCCCAATTCTCACATCTGAGATTATTTATTCTGTAATTAGTGAATTTTAGTATTAACCAAAATACGGGGTGTTACAGGCAACGGTTTATATAATTTAAACTTTTTATAGAACTTCAAAGTGCTGCGAATTTTGAATTTACAATAAAAATCATATCATTTTGCTATGTTATTGAAATCCAGTTAAACAATAGACATTGGACTTGTGGTGACGTCCTCTACATTCTAGAAGAGACCGGGAAATTTTTGGAGCTTCCTACAATTTTTGGAGGAGTGGAACCCAATGTGAGATTTCTGAATTATAAACGATATGGAATGACGATGTATAAATTATATAATCAATGTATGAGTTGTATAAGCGTTGTACACCTCATGTATAAGCGTTGTATAAGTTGTATGTGCGATGTATAAGTTATATATGAGTTGTAAAAATCATATATGCTTTGAATGGAATTGAAATGATATTGAAATGAAATCGAAATATATGTATATATGTATATCTATATATCTATAGAGATACTCCCCTCGTCCACAGACCATGGACGATATATATATTGGTTGTGATTGTTTGGATTTTGGTTGATGTGAAATTTGGTTGATAAATACGAATGATTGAAATGATTTATTGTGATTGAAATCCCAATAGTATTAGTATATGGGAAAATTCGTCTGCGTACGAACTAGATATTGAAATCCCCATTGTCAAAAGATACGAGGCTTTAAGGTAGAGCGAGGAGCCGTACTCAGGATGGTGCCGATTTTAACTACCCTGCCGTTATGCTGCTGAAATTTTCTGAAATATTCCTGTGTTTGATTTATATTCATGTATTGAAATATATCCATGTGCTGGAAAAATATTCATTTTTGAAATAAATTGTTTGAACAATAAAATCGCATTTTTATAATATATATGAAGTGTTAAAAATAGTCATGTGTTGAAATAATTATTTATTGGATAAAAATATTATTTTTATCAAATATATGAAATGAGTATAGTTTGGAAATCGAAGAACGGATTACATTTATATATATATATATATGTATAAATATAATTAAAATAAATCGAATAACGAAGCTGCAGTTCATATTTTGAAATCGTAACTTTAAACGATTGTACCGGGAGATCCGATCGCCAGATCTTCCCAAAACTGGAACCGTTGGATTCAGTTTGAAAATATCTTTCCAATGATATAAAATTCGTAAAGATCCATCGGTTATATTTTTAGATATGTGTAAATCAAATCTGGAGAAAAACAGCGCCACGGCCGCGTTATGGCCTGAAGCGTCGTTTGAATAAATTGGCTATATTTAAATAAATAAAAATAGCGATAAATCGTGATAAAATATTATAAATGATATGGAATGGAAATAAACCGAATTTACCCGGTTTATTGGATATTTGATGGTTGAATGTGTTTGACGTGAAAATTCAATTAATAAACTGAATTATGGATGTCAGATAATTTAATCATTGAAATGAATTGATTTGAAATTCTAAATATACGTGAATTATTTGTAAAGGCAGAGTTAATTCTCATTTCAAATAATTTATCGACGGTTAGAAGTCGAATATATGAAGACGGTGCAAGACCGGGAATCTTTACATCAAATGGATGGCTATTGATGCCTTTGATGGGAGTTGCTGCCTTGAAGGGGTTACAGCGGTGGTTGTCCGGACTTACTTGTTGATCATTCGGATGTGCGAGGGCCTCTCTCCTGTATTGGACATACGGGAGAGGAATAAGGTGCCTCCGGTTTCGTAGACCCAGAACGGACTTGTAAATGGACGTGTGTCTGACGTTGTAGATTGACAACATGGCATGCAGAGATGCTGTGATCAAAGATTTTGTTGAAAAGAAGAGCTTTGTGGTAGATGATCAAAGCAGGGCTTTAAATAGCTAGCTTTTTGTCTAGCGTTGATTCGCGAGCCTCACGCCCCTGTATGGACGGGAAATAGGAGAGGACTGCAGGGAGAGCATGCGTTTCCTTCTAGCTAAGAGTGGTGTTTTGGGTCTTACATGCCCGGGCATTTTACTTATATGGATGATGGATAGCGAGGTGCCTCGGATATATCAGTCGCTACTGGGCCAATGGTTTGGTCGGTATATGACCAATTTATGCCCCATAGGGCAGGGAAACGAAGTGTTCAGGCATTTTAATCCACTCCGTGTGGACCGGCCCTGAAGATCCAAGGGTCGATACGTTCTGATCCTAAGACATGGTAGGATAGATTGTCTCGAAGCGATAAGGACGATCCCATACCTTAGTTCATGACGAAATTCCAATTTCCAAATAAGACATCGTGCGGATTTGATTATGTGACGACCCCAAAACCCCCATACGATGGTGGAAAGGGTAATCTTTGGAATATAACACATAAACAGATAAAGACAGAACAGAAATAAATAAATACACCAGATAATGTACAAATAATTCACTGGATAAACATAAGCATCAGAGTTACACAGTATACAGGATCATACTTAGTACAAAATACAGTTCAGCTATACATAAATGTCTACAGTGGAAAACAAAACATAATATGTACAATAGGAGCTGAACAACATAAAAAGAGATAAATGATAGAATCCATCTTCCGCTCCAGCTATCTAGAAAGAGCCTGTTAAAACCTGAATACAAGGCTACCCGTGTAGAAAAAGGGGCACCCGAGTTTGCAAGTGAAACAAACTACGAGTCAGTCATGGGACTGGTATGAGAAATCTACTTAACATATTTTATAATATGGCCAATCACAGGACCACGCCACTTTC
The DNA here is from genome assembly GCA_030737875.1 of Allium sativum. Classification (NCBI taxonomy): domain Eukaryota; kingdom Viridiplantae; phylum Streptophyta; class Magnoliopsida; order Asparagales; family Amaryllidaceae; genus Allium; species Allium sativum. The sequence goes on along the minus strand of CM060919.1, from coordinate 6,151,875 downwards.
GCGGAACGGGTTTACTCCATTGGATTGCCAGTGCTTAAAACAAGTAAGTCTTTTAAACATCGCAATGCTTTTTATAAAAATGAAGCCATTATAAGACTCGGTTCCCATCACACAATGCAACGCAAATCGGAGGATAGAGTTTTACCTTATAATGGCCAAAATATGCTTGATACGAATAAAACAAAAGCATTTGATATTATTACTAGTGTTTATATGTTTCAACAACAATTTCAAATCATAAGTATCAATCATAGACGGCATTAATGCCCCATACCACTATGTCGCCATATATAGGTATACAATCAAAACCGCACAATGTCGTATTTGGAAATTGGATTTCCGTCATAAACCAAGGCAAAAGATAGTCGTTACCGAATTCAAGACTCTCTAGCCCGAGCCTCAGGAATAGCCGCAACTACACCTTGGATCGCCATGGCCGGTCCACTCGATGTGGATTATTATGCCTGAACACTGTGTTTCCCCACCCTTTGGGGAATAAATGAGTCCTATGACTCCATCGGCTCCACATAGTCACTGATATATCCGAGGCGCCTCGCAATCCAGCAACCACACAGGTGAAAGTAATATAAATGTCAGGGCTGGTAGGTCACTGACACCACCCTAACTAGAAGGAAACGCATGTCCTCCCTGAGGTCCTCTCCCGTTTCTGGTTCATACCGGGGTGTGAGGTTCGCGAATCAACGTTATACACAAAGTTATGCCACACGGGTCGTGCTTTGATCATCCACCACAAGACTTTGCTTTTTAACAGAAGCCTTGATCATCTGCCATTTAAGCATGCCACATAGGCAATTCACTCCATGCGACTGATTTCTATCGATATATAACCTCTGAGCTCGTACGTCTAAGAGAAGGGCGTTAAGCAAGAGAATAAAATCTCCGCCGCCAAACAGATATATATTTAATAGAGATCAATCAGCACAGAAAAAAATCCAATGTCAGACACACAGTCCATTTACAAGTTCATTCTGGGTCTGAACGAAACCGAAGGAACCTTGTACCTCGCATATCCTTACAATCAACAAGTACGTCCGGACGGCTACCACTTCAGCCCCTTCAAGGTAGCTACTCCTATCATGAGCATCAGTAACACCACTCCATTCAACGTGAAGATCATTGGTCTTGCACCATCTTCATATCATCGACTTCTAACCGTACCAATTATTTGAAATGAGAATTAACTCGGTCTTTTCAAATAATTCACGTATATTTAGAATTTCAAATCAATTCATTTCGATGGTTAAATTATTTGACATCAATAATTCTGTTCTTTAATGAATTTTTCACGCCAAACACATTCAACCATCAAATATCAAATAAACCGAGCAAATTCAGATTATTTCCATTCCATATCATTTATAATATTTTATCACACTTTATCGCTATTTTTGTTTATTTAAAAATAGCCAATTCATTCAAACTACGCTTCAGGCCATAACGAGGCCGTGGCGCTGTTTTTCTTTGGATTTGATTTACACATATCTGAAAATCTAACCGCTGGATCTTCACAAATTTTATATCATTAGGAAGATCTTTTCAAAATGAATCCAACGGTTTCAGTTTTGGTAAAATCCGACGGTCGGATCTCCCGGTACAATCGTTTGAAGTTACGATTCCAAAATACGAACTGCAGCGTCGTTATTCGATTTAATTTAATTATATATATATAAATATAATCGATTCTGACACTGTTTTTCTTTAGATTTGAATTAAACATTCTAGATAATCCAATCGTTGGATCTTTACAAAGTTGGGGTCATTGGAAAGATATTTCCAAAGCGAACCCAACGGTAACGGGAAAATCCGATGGTCGGATCTCCCGCACTAATCGTTTGAAATCACGGTTTCAAAATACAAACTGCAGCTTCGTTATTCGACTTATTTTAACTATATTTATATATATAAATATAATTCATTCTTCGATTTCAAAACCTTATTCACTTCATATATTTGATAAAAACGATATTTTTATCCAACAGATATTTATTTCCCCACATCACTATTTTTTAACAATTCATATATATATATATATATATATATATATATAAAGTGATTTTTATTGTTAAAACAATTCATTTCAAAACACGATTATTTTATAAAGTTCATACATAAGGTAAAAATGTTATTTTTATCTTTCAAAGAATTTATTCAACACATGAATTTCTATTCAACACATGAATTTCTATTCAACACATGAATACGGTTTCAACACATGAATGTTTTCTATAGTTATATATATAATAAAAATATGATTTTTATTGTTAAAACAATTTATTTTAAAACAGAACAATTTATATAGTTTATATATGTGATAAAATGTTATTTTTATCTTTCAAAGAATTTATTCAACACATGAATTTCTATTCAACATATGAATATAGTTTCAACACATGAATATGGTCTCAACACATGAAAATAATTCTAACACATGGATATTATTGAAAATTTCGGCAGCATAACGGCAGGGTAGTTAAAACCGGCAATATCCCTAGTATGGCTCCTCACTCTACTTTAAAGCCTCGCAGCTTTTGACAATGGGGATTTTCAATATCTAGTTCATACGTAGACGAATTTTCCCACATACTAATCCTATTGGGATTTCAACCACAATCAATCACTTCAAATCAACCATTCATGATATTCACCAAATTCCACATCAACCAGTAATTCAAACAATATCACAACCAATATATATCGTCCATGGTCTATGGACAAGGGGAGTTTATATATATATATATATATATATATATATATATATATATATATATATATATATATATATATATATACGTATATAACTATATTTCGATTTCATTTCAATATCATTTCAATTCATTTCAACGCATATATTATTTTTACAACGCATATATAACTTATACATCGAACATACAACTTATACAACGCTTATACATGAGGTGTACAACGCTTATATAACTCATACATTGACTATATAATTTATACATCATTGTTTCTATATCGTTTATAATTCAGAAATCTCACATTGGGTTCCACTCCTCCAAAAATTGTAGAAGGCTCAGAAAAATATCCGGTCTCTTCTAGAATGTAGAAGACGTCCACACGAGTCCACTGTCTCTTGTTTCACTGGATTTCGACCACATAGCAAAAAGATACGATTTTTATTAGTTAATCAACCATTTGCAACACTTAAAAGTGTTATAGATAGTTAATTAAATAACAGTCGTTACCTCAGTTAAATCTTCGAAACTAGGTTTGGAATTATCGTGAAATCCGTTGCGTTAGAGGCTGATCGGGGTTGACCACATTGTAGGGCTAGGAGAGGCGCGCTTGTACCTGGGGTGGTGTGCAGTTCGACACCACGTGGAGGAGGCAGCGACGGTCGAAACATCAGATGTTTGAGGCTTCGATTCTCGATGTACGGGCGACGATAGATGGTGTACCCTATATGGATTTGAAGCTATGGAGGAGATCTACAAAAAGTTGAACTGGGGCAGGGGCTGATTCGGCTTGGATTCGCCGGAATTTGGTCAGGAAGGATGAAGCTCTACTCCTCCTTCGATTTCGCTGATCAGGGAGAGAGAAGCGGGTTTTAATATTTTTATTTTTTTATATAAAAAATCTGATTGGCCGATATTTATATTAATTCGAAAAATAGGGTTTTCGCACACGAACTTCAAATCAAACCCAACGACTGTCATCCCTAGCCAATTACCCCATCCCGGACACAATGGGATATGTTTTGGAAGCTCATTCGACTGTCTCGATCAGTTTTTCTTCAAATTAAAATATAAAACATTCAATATTTGATTTGAACGTGTATTTTAATTTGTCGGGGCCACATATTGATCCCAAAAATTCCAGAAAAATAAATCTAGCTATGTTTTGACGATACGGTCCCAACAAAACTTGTTTCACCGAATTCTGAGACCGTTTGAAAAATGGCCCTTCTCTGGTCGATCCAATTTAACAGAAATCAACCAAACACATTTTCATTTTCCATGCTCACATATTAACTTCAAAAATTATGGAATTTGAAACCTAGCAATAATTTGACATCCCGGATCCAACAAGAGTGGTTTCGTCGAATTCTGAGGTCGTTTGCAAAATGGCTATTTTCACGGCCTACATAAATTCTATTGCGACATTTCTGAAAATTCATTTGGCCATAACTTTTTATTCCCGCTACGAAACTTCTATTTTTCAAATTCGTTAGAAAGATATTCATAAACAGATTTAAATATTTTTGGTTTCACAAAAATCGGTTTTATTTTGCACCCGGTACAGTCAGTCAAAGTTTGAATTCAAAATTTGAAACTGCCGCGCCATTTTAGGCCTTGTTTATAATTAAAAATAATTATATTTACTTTCAAACAACGATTCAAACATACTTCTCGTCGTTATTATTTAAAATAATTTATTTTAAATATTTAAAATCCTTAAAAATAGCCAAATGAAAATTATTAAACTGGTTCAGATTTTCCAGGTTGTTACAGATTATATAGCTATGTATGGCGACATAGTGGTATGAGGCACTTATGCCGTCTAAGATTGATAGTTATGATTGAAATTGTTTTTGAAACATATAAACACTAATAATAATATCAAATGCTTTTGTTTTATTCGTATCAAGCGTATTTTGGCCATTATAAGGAAAAACTCTATCCTCCGGTTTGCGTTGCATTGTGTGATGGGAACTGAGTCTTATAATGGCTTCATTTTTATAAAAAGCATTGTGATGTTTAAATGATTTACTTGTTTTAAGCACTGGCAATCCAATGGAGTAAACCCATTCTGCGTTAGCGGCGTGGTCCTGTGATTGGCCTTATTATAAAATAAGTTAAGTAGATTTCTCATACCAGTCCCATGACTGACTCGTTGTTTGTTTCACTTCCAAACTCGGGTGCCCCTATTTCTACACGGGCAGCCTTGTATTTAAGTTTTAGCAGGCTCTTCTGGATAGCTATGGAGCTGAAGATGGATTATCATTTCTTTCTTTTTATGTTGTTCAGCTCCTGTTATACATATTATGTCTTGATTCCGCTGTAGACATTTTATGTAAAGCTGAGTTGTATTTTGTACTAAGTATGATCCTGTATACTGTGTAACTCTGATGATTATTATTTCCAGTGTATTCTGTTGTACATTATCTGGTGTATTTATATATTTCTGTTCTGCTGTTATTTGTTTATGTGTTATATTCCAAAGATTACCCTCGCCACCGTGGAACGGGGGTTTGAGGTTGTCACATTTTGTTTATAAAACTCTGGTTTAATATAAACCTTTAATTCCCAATTTCCCTTTACTTAGTTCAAATATTAAGTAAACATTAATTTAAGCTGTCATATTCGCTCAAAATTCCTTTTATAACTTTATTATAAAAACAAGGGTTTTAAATATAAACCATTCATAAACTCCTTTCACAATTCCATTCAATTCCATTTCAATTCCGATTACCTTTTAAATGAATTCCAAATAAAAATTAATCTCCTAAATTATTATTGAAAATAATAATTTACTTCAATTATTAACTTCTGTAGAAGTAGTCAATTCTTTATTAACAATAGTAAATAATAATTCCCCTCTTAAAATCTTATAAAAATTAAAATAAATATTCGTTAAACCGTTTCCTTAGATTAATTCAAAAACAAACTAATTAATGATCATTCTCACTTAAAACGGTTCACTTAGTCAGCCCAAAACACAGTAATTTCATTAATTGATTCTAATTTCTCTTTCCTTTAAATTAATTAATAATATTATTGATTTAAATAATTCCATTTAATTGTTTTCTTAAGAAAATTTATTCAACTCTTTACTGTTGAGTAATTTTTCTGCTCTTTTGCTTATAAATCTGGTTAATATCAGAATTTTGCTTTATAATATCATTTAATAATTAACTAAAAATTTAACTAGTAAATAATAACTATTTATTTCCCATTAATAAAATTTTATTCAAATTAATAGATTTCAAAATCCATTTCAGTTATAAAAATAGTTTTTTTAACTTCAATTTTATCAATCCACTTGACGGTAAAACCCATAAATGGAAAATGATTGATTTATAGGCCATAAACTTCCAATTACTCAACCAATATCACCCATTGGTTTAAATGAAATAAATGTTGAATTCAAATCAACAGTAAACAAATCAAATCAATCATTCAACCAAATCGGTTTATATAGTGACAATATGAAAATAAACAACATTAAATAAATTTGAGGAATCCCGTTGGATCCCTCCAACTTGTTCTTCCCTGTATTCAAATCAGTTATCTTACCTTAGATCATTCTATTCCATTTAACTAATAATTTCTATAACAGTAAACAATAACTATTTAACATCGACCAATTAATAAAACAATTCAATCAATTAAACATGTTTATTTTATAAATGTGACCAACAAGGTAAGTTACCTTAATTGGGACAAACCGTTAAAATAACGATTTGATTTTTCATTGAAATTAAAAAACATTTAATTTCAGAAATTCAATCAATGAATAAATAACAAACAGTCAATCATTTACAACCACTAGCAACCGTAGCACACAAAATAAAAACCCGACTTATATAAAATATAAGTGGGAAGTACTGAGTGAGTTTAACTCACCTTGATTTAATTCTGTTGAATCGGATCGGTTACCGTTAAATTAAATGGTTGTTTAATTCAACTGTAAATCCATATTGTCTCTATTTTCGTCCAGAACAGCTCCATGATATCGAGCTCGTTGCCATGAATTCAACGTAACTGATTTGGTCAGATTATATAAATATTAGTTTGATGATGTTCTGATCGTCAATACAATTACAATGGTATATTCTATTAAGATATGACATTGATATTTAAAGTTAATATCATTTAATTATAAAATTAATTTCATTAATTAATAATTAATTTAACCTAATTACATCTGCAAATAATCAGGCCGATCCCGTCTAATTCTCACTCTCTTCTGTCTTTGTTTCCAATTCCTGTTCATATAGGGGAAAAGTTGTTAACAGTTTAGGTTAATATGATTTAAATTATAACTATAGTCCCTAATCACTTAATGATTAGAACAAATTAATTACTTTTATAACTTGTAAACAGCGGTCGATAATATTTTCCCCCATTGTGCATATGTTCAGTGGTACCAACCTTGGCGCCTACATAAAAAAGGGCCATATTTAAGCTAACACGCTATTAATTATAACTAACTTTCCTAAATTATAAACTAATTTATGCTGAATTTCTACATAATGTTTTACAGTGGGATCGACCACTTTGGTCCATTGTTACACAAGAAAGAGGTTGACTGTATTGGTTTCTCCCTCTCGCCTTCGTTTTCGCACCACCCAGTATGCCACAAAATTAACATACTAAGTTAATGTGAGTTTAATTAACTAATTTATTAATTAACTTATTAATATAAGTTAAATCACATTTTTAGAAAAGTCAGGCATTTGTGATACTGTTCGTATTGGACACCCCACCGAGCGTTCAAACCTTCAGACTGACGCGCCGAAAGTTCAACAGACTCCGATCTGGTGCTACCTACCGCCGTGCCTCAATGGCCTGAACCACCACCCAAAGGAGTTTCTAGCTCAGTCTCCTCCTTCGCTCGCCAATTCCACTTCGACTGTCTGCGTTGCTTCTCAAATCCCGATCGCCTTAGGTCACAAGACACCATCACCGCCGGTCAAACTGTCGATCGTGATGAGCTTGACAAACTTGCAGTTGAATCTTTGTTGAAAGGATGCACGGATTTGGGAATAAATAGATGGGAAGGGCAGAAGTTTCTGGCCACCTGTTCTTTTAAGTGGCAGCCACAATGCATGTTGACCATGAATGATATGTCGATCGAATTTTTAGGGTATCAAAACTCAAGGATATATATATATAAGAGAGTTGGGTAGAAAATATCATTATTTTATTGAAACAAAACTTGTCCGTGAGCTTTTCGCAAAAAAAATCATCTTATACAACCTCCTTTTTTTACAAACAAAGCAAATCCTAGCATAAAAAAATATTCCGGATCCAATGGGACAGGTTTCATCAAATTCCGAGGTCATTTGTGAAAAGTGCTTTATAACTATCGATGAAAAATAGAGCATTTAAAATTCCTATAATTAAAGAAAAAATCCAATAAATCTAAGGCCATGGCATTTTACTAGACCTCTTCCTAACGGATCCAATGAATCTAGTTTCACTAAATTTTGAGTTTGTTTGACTAGTCGTTTGTTCGTTAAAATTTACCCATGCCTAAATAATCTAAACAATTGAATAGAAATAAAGAAGTCGTTTTGGCCACCGAAGTCACATACGACCTCGGTTTGCCGTGAAATTTGATTTTCTTACAATAATTTAATGATACAGTCCCAATGAAACTAATTTCATCGAAAACTGAGACCGTATGCAAAAATACCTATTTTTAACGCTCAAATAATATTAATAAAATATTAATTAAAATTCCAAATTAATTAAATAATATAATAATAAATTATTTTTGTCATATATATCAAAACAAAATATATATACAACTTCAAATATAAATTATAGAACTCGATATCGTCAATTTTGAGTTAAACCATTTAAATTTCCCTTTTAAATATAATAAATAACGTTATATTTTAATAACGATTTCCATAGCGACTATCTCAAATTTTGATTTGGACATAACTAACAGTCTATAACACGAAATCTGGATTTTTCTCTATCATATGAAAACTGTAATCAATAAGATTCCAAGGTTTCTTGTTTCATAGAAATCCGACTTATATCGGATCCTGTATATTCAATTGAAGTTCAAAACTCCATATTACGAATTGCAGCGTCATTTCGAGCTCGATTTAAATAATATATAAATTATAACATTTAAATTTAGTTATATAAACGAATTACATATTTTAAATCCATTTAAAATTCTAAATAAATATTTAATATAATAAAATAAATTAAATATTTGACTACCAAAAATATGGGACATTACAATCTCCCCCCTTAAAAGAATTTCGTCCCCGAAATTACTAAGATAGGAAAAATGTCATAAACCCACTATAATTTAAAATCCAATTTATTGTTGTAAACCAAAATTTTCAAAAATACCGAAAATATTCTAACACTTTAAATTCCCGGAAAAATTCGCCAGAGTCTCCCCTATACGGAGTGAGGTCTACAATATCGTAGGAAGAAATAATATATATACATCGACCTACACAGTCAGAAAACAAAATTCAAAACCCAAAAATTATATTTTCGCGTAGGCGTACCTTTTACGAGTGCTATTGAGCATACTTGCTTAATTTATTTCGATCTACACAACCAATATCAATCTGCCTAGCCATCTGGCACCTGTACTTAACTAAATTCAACATATAAGTAACAATACATGAAATTTTAAATAACATTTCATTTAACAACCCGAATAACTAAGAAAATTCCCATAATAAAAAAAAATATAGCATCATTTAAGTGTAAATACAGGGTTGAATCATTTGGCAATTCATTTAACTCTTTGTTAAATCATCGATGAATTTTATCAAATCCATCTAACATACAATCAACAACCGATACACAAACAACGTAAGCCAATCATTCAAGTGAATTTATATACTGTTGACTAATTTATTTCAAAATTAGCTTACTTTTACATCAAAATCCAAATTCTGATTTTTATCTCAAAAATCATCCATTTTCACTTTTATTCTAATTTAACTTATCTTCAGTTAAATTTTTGATTCATATTAATTCCAAATTAAAATTTCCATTCACAAATTTCATATCTGAAAACTCTTGGGGTTATATATTAAATCATTCAAATTTTTAATCCAATTTGAATTCTAATCAAATCAACCAAACACGCCCATATCTCAATAATTTAATAAAATTATTCCTTTTCTATAAAAAAATATAATTTGGGTAAATTATTTCATTTACCCTCTTAACAAAACAATATTGTATCCATGGTCAATTCAACGCTTTTCAAGACTTGAACCGGTCAACCAACATAATACAAAACATTTGTATATAAAATCTACAAATACGCTCTCATATATTAACACTCAACTGATTCTAGGATATTGCTAATCTTATCTCTATCGAGTTACACCACAGAGCCAAGTTTGTTGCTAAACCATTGCTCTGATACCAAGTGTAACGACCCTCTTTTTAGTACAGTTTAAGCCGACATTTATCAGACCATGTCAACTCAAATTATAGAGAAAAGCAGATAGCTATTAGAAAGAAATCAGAGCGTGAGATAAGAAAGAAATATTAGAATAGAAGAAGAAGAAATACATCATAAAATGAGTTTTACACCGCATCTGAATAAAATATAATATAGAAATAATCTTTACTGAGAGCTTGAAAATGTAAAAGTTACAGTCATCATAGTACATCTGGACAGTTATAATAACATGTCCTTATATACAACACACAACGGGAAAATATATTATATAATATCATATGGCTGAATACATCTAGCTCGTCTCTGGACTTCGCAGCATTCAATAACCTGGACCTGTACACCTCGGTCTAACCCGAGCATTACAAACACCGGGTCAGTCTGGTGAACCAGAGTGAGAAAAAAACACTAAGTTTAAACGCATTACATAACTTGATTTTAACATCAAAATCTTTTCGAAAGAAAAGGATAATCATAAGACCGAATCCACTCATAAATACGGACGAGTTTTACCTTATGATAACCCAAAACATTTTTGAAAACAATATTATTCTGATATTATGATAGTGTTTAAATACAAATAAATATCAATCTAGCAGAACGCTTGCATCTCACGCTCTACATATATAGTATATAATCAAAATTGTGGGCTCTTATTGGAGAATGGATATCCTGGCAAGGTATGGGACCACCTTCCCGACAATGTACCTCTAGAGATGAATACATTAGGGTTCAACAAGAACATCTTGCAACCCAGGCTAAACATGACTGGCCCCTCACCTTCTCTTGAGAGTACCGAATATATCATTACCACGGTTGGGGGCCAGCCAGCCGAGCTGATAGCATACATATATAAATAAAAAGGGACATCGAAGGCATTTGATTTCACCAAATCTGGTAATGATATACCCTTTTGATGGGTGCGATCCACATAGCCATGTGACCTACCCGATTTTATGCCATTCCCGGTTGATGAGGCTAGAGGTTAAGTTTATCCTTCAGAACAACACAACTCCATCCACTTTGGAAGCCACATCGTCAGATACGCAAAATCAGTAATTGACGTCCACAAAAATAATCTGGTCGTTAAGCTAAGAGAAGTGCCCTTCTCCGCCAGTAACAGGGATACGTTTATAAAAATCAACGTTCGTGATTCTTAAGAAATACTCTGTCCGACATTCGTCCATACAAGTCATACAGGAACAGGATGAACCGAAGGCACCCTCCTACCACATCCTAGGTATCACCCTATAGGTCAGTAGTGAGTAGTCCTTGCAATCCGTAGATTCTAACCACGACCGAATCACAAGTTATCCCTGGAAACTATCCAGAGATTATAAGTAATCCTTCCGCTTATGAAGATCCACTGTCTTCAATGCTCCATCTCAATCATCTTCTTAGATCTTCACGTATTTGTTAATCGGAATGGTTTTCGAATATAAATTCGATCCCAATCTTTCTGTACCAACAATCGTATTAGTCATGTTTGATAGTCGGTTATTTAACTATCAAATAAACAATCGTGAGAATAAAATGAGTTCATTGGTTCAATACTCAGCATCACTTGGCCTTTTTAATTAAAAAATTGAGAAAATTAAACTTGTAAGTCTTTCAACATTTTCAAAATAGTATTTACTTCTTATTTTAATATATTAATGTTCTCAAAGCCATTTCAATATAATACTTGGAAAATTTTCTTATAATCATATTCAATTCCCTTTTATCTCTCTTTTCAAAACATTGCACCGTCATTTTTCATTATCTTTAATTTGGAAAATTAATTCAACTTATCACTCGTAAAACAACATTACGACATCCTTTTTTTCAATACTCGAAAACAATACCCACTTCTTATTCTTACAGAATAAACCCATTTCGAAAAATCAACTTTGCACTTACTTTTAACTCGAAGATATCATTATATTTTCACGAAATCTCCTTTTATTTCCTTTACTTCGGAACACTCATTATATATTCTTTAAATTATCACCAATAATATTTCATTATTATTTCTCTAATGGAAATAATAAATTATTACTATTTTTAACCATTACAACTAATATCATCTCAGAAAATCCTGAAGTCGTTCTAGTTGGGGTATGTAACACCCCATGTCCATTAATGTCACTCACAAAGGGAATGCATTAACTTCTATGGAGCATTTTAAGTGAGTATAGAACAGAAACTTAACAACAAGACAGATATAAACAATACTTGAAAAATTAAAAACTTTAATTCATTGCAGCGGAAAATACATATGTTTGATTACATCGTCAAAACCAGAGCCAAGTACATAATATCTATCTTGACTAAATCAAAGTACATAAATTGAAAGACATAATCCCCAATACAAAATAGCCGTAAATAAAAGAGAGGCTGAACTTTACTTCAGCGATCCAAGCAATCTTCTAAAAGCAAGAAGCACAGCTGTCCAAAATCAAGCTCCACTGGTGCTAGTTCCAACTTGAGCACCTTGGGGGGGAAGGAAGAAAAGAGGAGGAAACAAAGGGGGTCAGACATAAAGTCTGGCGAGTGCGATAACTTTAACAATATAATCACCAAAGTAACTAGGCTAAGGCATAAGTTGGAAAATCAGGAAATGACCATGAACCATTGAGTATGGCAGAATAAACAAGGAAACAGGATGAACAACAATATCGTTAAAGCACACCTAACCCACTGTAAGATAATTACTAAACTACACCAACACTATGAGATAATTGCTATACTACCCCACCACTAGTCACCCTAAGGTTGATCCTGCCTACTGAACATAAGTGATAATAATAATGGTAGTTCCGCGTACCTCTAGCTGCTGTCATAGGTGCCGCCTTCTCCTATCTCCACTAGTGGTACCCACTACCATCCCCATTCTAATTACAATATTCATAATATGGTAGCTGTACTCCTAGCTGCTGTCATAGGTTCCGCCTGCTCCTATCTCCACTAGTCGTACCCACTACCTTCCCCATTCGATCGGCTCCCTAACTCGTAGATACCCGTGCTGGACCCACAGTGGGGTGTATCACTCCCCAAAGTGGCAACCCAATACTACTAGAGATGCACGGCTTATACCTACACGCTGCAACAACGTCTTACCTACCAGCCCGGGTCCACACACACATATGAACCCGTTGGACTTGCGTTGCCACCGCTAACCCGGTTTGGCCTCTTACAGTCAAGCCCAGTATGCGTGTCCCGTCCTCGACATGGGTCGAGCCTACAAAGATACGTATGGGTTACTGGTTGAAATGGACCCCCATGACTTGACACAAGCTATCCACATAAGCTTGGTCCCCTCTAGTATTTCACACTTAACCCACTTCTTATTCATGTTTTAATTACATGTTTCAATTTTGGTTAAGTATTTATAATCGTATTTCAAATGCCACCCAAGACACCCACTAGATTCCACATGCCACCCAAGGCACCCACTTAACCCCCTCATGTCCCACTACATGTTTATCTGGTTAAGTGTTTCTTAATTCATTAAGACCGTAACCTCATAAAGACCTCTCACATTAGACTGGCATTTGTGGCAGCTGGATTTGCCGGGCGGGTCCGGGCGGTCTTACACCACAAAAGAGCCTAACCTCGTGTCTTTACAATTGTTACATATTTAATTTATGCCTAATACCTCCCACATTAGACTGGCATTTGTGGCAGCTGGATTTGCTGGGCAGGTCCGGGCAGTCTTACACCACAAAAGAGCCTAACCTCGTGTCTTAGACGATTAATTACTCCTAATTAATCATTCCCCAATTTGAATTACTTTCCCTATTCAAAATATCAATCAATTCAAATTTAACGATGTCCATAATTGACTCAATTATTTCCATCCATTTATGGTATGTAAAATCATACCAATTTTCATCACAAATTTATTTTATGTCTTTTAAGGCATTTATGCCAATTAAATCTTTTAATAATATCACCTTTACCCCCACGTTGTACATTCGTTCGTTTAATGTAAAATATACGTTAGACTCGAATAGTCTAACTCATGGAATAAAGAAAAACATCACAACATACATATAATTAAAACTAGATCTAAACATAAGGGGTGAACTTGCATGTGTGAATGATGTTCTACATCTAAAACTTGCATAGGCCAAAGTTACAACTTGCATAAAATTACATATGTCATAAATCCAAATCTAAAGGTGTGAACTTGTTTAGATAATGGTCACAAACTTGCATAAATCATGTATGTCATAGATCTACATCTAAAGGTGTAAACTTGCATAGGCAGTAACCACAAACTTGCATAACATGATTCATTTTCAAACACATGTATTCATATAAACTTGCATATGTGATTTATGCAACATAACAATGGTATAAACTTACATCTAAACATGTAAACTAGCATGTATAATTTGGCATATAACTCACACATGTCATAGCCTAACTTTAGATCTAAAATAGATGCCATGAAGCATATAAGGTTATACATATAATTTTCCCCAACTTGCATATGATTCATGTCTTAATAAAAAAAATCTAAACTTGCATACATACTTAAGATTTATCATATGAATAAACATACCCAAACTAACATATGAACAACATGGTGATTCGATTATACATAAGCCAATCATAAAATTACAACATAGATGATCACAACTTTACAAGATAGCATCATAGAATTTACAACATAAACATCACAATTTTACTACATGAATAATAACATGCGGTCAATAATTCACATCATATCCAAATAGTCCACATCATAACTCAATCCAATTAATTTGTTAATTATTTTATTAAAATTATCGAACTCACAATTCAGAGAAGGTCTTGAATTCTGAATTTTGAGTTCTGAAGTTGTAATAGCTTTCCCTTGAAGAAGATTCGTTGTTAAAGTTGAAAAGGATTGATTTAGACTAGCTTTCTTCCTCTCTAATTGGTGGCGGCTATGTTGTGTTGCTAGGTGACGACATGGAGGCCATGAATCTAATTTTGTTTTGATTTTAGGGTTTGAGTCTAGAGGTGTTTTTATAGAGTTTAGGATTAATTTAGGCCATCCGATCAACCTAGAAGCAACCTGAACCATCCAAACAAGATAGGGTGACACCTCAGCCCTAATGACACAGCACAGTGTATTAAATGTTCATTTTTTCTATAATTTACATATTTCTTATTTATGAAAAATTCCATATGTAAATTATTCCCATTTTAATTATGCCATAACTATATTTTTTAATTATGCTCACAATTAATGGTATACTAAATATACCATTTCATGAACCAATCTATGCCATGTAATTTTCATGTTTATCCTTCATATTTATACGTAAATTATAATTCTATTATTGTTAATTACATATTCTCCCTTTTACCATATACATTAATTACCCATATACAAATATCCATTTATACATGCATAAATCTTTCTTACCTTTAATTTTTCATAAAAGCCAATCAAAGAAGGCCACATAAAAAACAATCATTGACAACCAAAAATGCGCCACGTACGCCACATGATGCATACACGTCATATATATATATATGTGTGTGTGTGTGTGTGTGTGTGTGTGTGTGTGTGTGTGTGTTTTATTTATCTTTTTACCTATCTTCCCAATTACCCATTTTCACACTAAACCACTTTTTGAACTGTGTTCACACTAAGCCATTTTAAGTCATTCCCCTAAAACAAAAATATGGCGCTAGCGGGGATCGAACTCTGTACCCCTTGTATGCAAGTCACGTGTTCCAACCAAATGAGCTACTGAATCTTTTGCTTACAAACCTTAGAACAATGCTACACATTATTCTTTTCTCATTTTTTTTCATGTTTTGCTGCAATATTTAATTTAAAGATATCTTTTTCATACGGAGTCCAATTTACGCAAACTCGGACTCCATCTCAACCAGAATTCCGAGACGAACATAATGGCGCAACCCGTTTCCCTTAATTCTCAAATCTGAGATTAATTATTCTTTAATTTATTTGATTCGATTATTCAAAAATTCAGGGTGTTACATTCTCCCCTACTTAAAGGAATTTCGTCCTCGAAATCTCTAAGTCAAGAAGAACGTATCCTACCATCCAAACAACCATCTACTCAACCATCAAACACAGGCATCCATTATCCTTAAAATTTTCTAATGATGTATGATTATATGCAAGAAGTGTGTGTATATGTTCCTTATCTAATGCAAAATCAGGCGGTCTACTGATTCAGTTGACCTCCTTAATGCAAACCATGATAGTGCCATGCGTCCATTATGTGTGCGAAAGAACCTTATCGATACATATTATTTCTACATGTGTGCACAACCATTCACCAAAATGCAACATCCATATGATGGTACAACCATTATACATCCATTACTTAAATATGTACACACATTTATATGCAATATGCAATATGAAGTGACTGAGCCGATCTAGTGCCTAAAGTGTGTGTTTATGCATCCACGAGCAACCACTAGCAAACACTTGCATCCACATGCATCCATCATACATAACATGTCTCAAACACATGTTTCAACCAAAGGACTACCCTATCTAAAGGTCAAAGGTACTAACGAGAGGACATACTAAAGATAAGATATATGGCCCTTGGGGTTATGCTTTCTAAAATAAGCTTTTTTTTTTAAAATACTTTCCTTAAGACATACTTTTGAAGGTACTTCTTCATAAAATTGTTTTTGAAAAACAACTTTTCAAAATTCATATCTGTTATGGTAACCTTCAGCTCTGATACCACGTGTAACACCCCATGTCCATTAATGTCACTCACAAAGGGAATGCGTTAACTTCTATGGAGCGTTTTAAGTGAGTATAAACAGAAACTTAACAACAAGACAGATATAAACAGTACTTGAAAAATTAAAAACTTTATTTCATTGCAGCAGAAAATACATATGTTTGATTACATCGTCAAAACCAGAGCCAAGTACATAATATCTATCTTGACTAAATCAAAGTACATAAATTAAAAGACCTAATCCCCAATACAAAATAGCCATAAATAAAAGAGAGGTTGAACTTTACTTCAGCGATCCAAGCAATCTTCTAAAAGCAAGAAGCACAGCAATCCAAAATCAAGTTCCACTGGTGCTAGTTCCAACTTGAGCACCTTGGGGGGGAAGGAAGAAAAGAGGAGGAAATAAAGGGGGTCAGACATAAAGTCTGGCGAGTGCGATAACTTTAACAATATAATCACCAAAGTAACTAGGCTAAGGCATAAGTTGGAAAATCAGGAAATGACCATGAACCATTGAGTATGGCAGAGTAAACAAGGAAACAGGATGAACAACGATATCGTTAAAGCACACCTAACCTACTGTAAGATAATTACTAAACTACACCAACACTGTGAGATAATTGTTATACTGCACCACCACTATTATACTGCACCACCACTAGTCACCCTAAGTTTGATCCTGCCTACTGAACATAAGTGATAATAATAATGGTAGTTTCGTGTACCCCTAGCTGTTGTCATAGGTGCCGCCTGCTCCTATCTCCACTAGTGGTACCTACTTCCCTCCCCATTCTAATTACAATATTCATAATATGGTAGCTGTAATCCTAGTTGCTGTCATAGGTGCCGCCTGCTCCTATCTCCACTAGTCGTACCCACTTACTTTCCCATTCGATCGGCTCCCTAACTCGTAGATACCCGTGTTGGTCCCACAGTGGGGTCTATCACTCCCCAAAGTGGCAACCCAATACTACCAGAGATGCACGACTTATACCTACAAGATGCAACAACGTCTTACCTACCAGCCCGGGTCCACACACACATATGAACCCGTTGGACTTGCGTTGCCACCGCTAACCCAGTTTGGCCTCTTACAGTCAAGCCCAGTATGCGTGTCCCGTCCTCGACATGGGTCGAGCCCACAAAGATACGTATGGGTTGCTGGTTGAAATGGGCCCCCATGACTTGACACAAGCTATCCACCTAAGCTTGGTCCCCTCTAGTATTTCCCACTTAACCCACTTCTTATTCATGTTTCAATTTTGGTTAAGTATTTATAATCGTATTTCAAATGCCACCCAAGGCACCCACTAGATTCCACATGCCACCCAAGGCACCCACTTAACCCCCTCATGTCCCACTACATGCTTATCTGGTTAAGTGTTTCTTAATTCATTAAGACCGTAACCTCATAAAGACCTCACACATTAGACTGGCACTTGTGGCAGCTGGATTTGCCAGGCGGGTCCGGGCAGTCTTGCACCACAAAAGACCCTAACCTCGTGTCTTTACAATTGTTAGGTATTTAATTTATGCCTAAGACCTCCCACATTAGACTGGCATTTGTGGCAGCTGGATTTGCCGGGCAGGTCCGGGCAGTCCTATACCACAAAAGAGCCTAACCTCGTGTCTTAGACGATTAATTACTCCTAATTAATCATTCCCCAATTTGAATTACTTTCCCTATTCAAATTATCAATCAATTCCAAATTTAACGATGTCCATAATTGACTCAATTATGTCCATCCATATATGGTATGTAAAATCAAACCAATTTTCATCACAAATTTATTTTATGTCTTTTAAGGCGTTTATGCCAATTAAATCTTTTAATATTATCCCCTTTACACCCACGTTGTACGTTCGTTCGTTTAACGTAAAATATACGTTAGACTCGAATAGTCTAACTCATGGAATAAAGAGAAAACATCACAACATACATATAATTAAAACTAGATCTAAACATAAGGGGTGAACTTGCATGTGTGAATGATGTTCTACATCTAAAACTTGCATAGGCCAAAGTTACAACTTGCATAAAATTACATATGTCATAAATCCAAATCTAAAGGTGTGAACTTGTTTAGATAATGGTCACAAACTTGCATAAATCATGTATGTCATAGATCTACATCTAAAGGTGTAAATTTGCATAGGCAGTAACCACAAACTTGCGTAACATGACTCACTTTCAAACACATGTATTCATATAAACTTGCATATGTGATTTATGCAACATAACAATGGTATAAACTTACATCTAAACATGTAAACTAGCATGTAGAATTTGGCATATAACTCACACATGTCATAGCCTAACTTTAGATCTAAAATAGATGCCATGAAGCATATAAGATTATACATATAATTTTCCCCAACTTGCATATGATTCATGTCTTAATAAAAAAATCTAAACTTGCATACATACTTATGATTTATCATATGAATCAACATACCCAAACTAACATATGAACAACATGGTGATTCGATTATACATAAGCCAATCATAAAATTACAACATAGATGATCACAACTTTACAAGATAGCATCATAGAATTTACAACATAAACATCACAATTTTACTACATGAATAATAACATGCGGTCGATAATTCACATCATATCCAAATAGTCCACATCAAAAATCAATCCAATTAATTTGCTAATTATTTTATTAAAATTATCAATCTCACAATTCAGAGAAGGTCTTGAATTCTGAATTCTGAGTTCTGAAGTCGTAATAGCATTCCCTTGAAGAAGATTCGTTGTTAAACATGAAAAGGATTGATTTAGACTAGCTTTCTTCCTCTCTAATTGGTGGCGGCTATGCTGTGTTGCTAGGTGACGGCATGGAGGCCATGAATCTAATTTTGTTTTGATTTTAGCGTTTGAGTCTAGAGGTCTTTTTATAGAGTTTAGGATTAATTTAGGCCTTCCGATCAACCTAGAAGCAACCTGAACCATCCAAACAAGATAGGGTGACACCTCAGCCCTAATGACTCAGCACAGTGTATTAAATGTTCATTTTTTCTATAATTTACATAATTCTTATTTATGACAAATTCCATATGTAAATTATCCCCATTTTAATTATGCCATAACTATATTTTTAATTATGCTCACAATTAATGGTATACAAAATATACCATTTCATGAACCAATCTATGCCATGTAATTTTCATGTTTATCCTTCATATTTATACGTAAATTATAATTCTATTATTGTTAATTACATATTCTCCCTTTTACCGTATACATTAATTACCCATATACAAATATCCATTTATACATGCATAAATCTTACTTACCTTTAATTTGTCATAAAAGCCAATCAAAGAAGGCCACATAAAAAAAACAATCATTGACAACCAAAAATGTGCCACGTACGTCACATGACGCGTACATGTCATATATATATATATTCTATATATATTTTTTCTTTTCCTTTTTATCTATCTTCCCAATTACCCATTTTCACACTAAACCACTTTTTGAACTGTGTTCACACTAAGCCATTTTAAGCCATTCCCCTAAAACAAAAATATGGCGCTAGCGGGGATCGAACTCTGTACCCCTTGTATGCAAGTCACTTGTTCCAACCAAATGAGCTACTAAGTCTTTTGCTTACAAACCTTAGAACAATGCTAAACATGATTCTTTTCTCTTTTTTTTCATGTTTTGCTGCAATATTTAATTTAAAGCTATCTTTTTCATACGGAGTCCAATTTACGCAAACTCGGAGTCCATCTCAACTAGAATTCCGAGACGAACATAATGGCGCAACCCGTTTCCCTTAATTCTCACATCTGAGATTAATTATTCTTTAATTTAGTTGATTCGATTATTTAAAAATTCAGGGTGTTACATTCTCCCCTACTTAAAGGATTTCGTCCTCGAAATCTCTAAGTCAAGAAGAACGTATCCTACCATCCAAACAACCATCTATTCAACCATCAAACACAGGCATCCATTGTCCTTAAAATTTTCTAATGTTGTATGAACATATGCAAGAAGTGTGTGTATATGTTCCTTATCTAATGCAAAATCAGTCGGTCTACTGATTCAGTTGACCTCCTTAATGCAAACCATGATAGTGCCATGCGTCCATTATGTATGCGAAAGAACCCTATCAATACATATTATTTCTACATGTGTGTACGACCATTCACCAAAATGCAACATCCATATGATGGTACAACCATTATACATCCATTACTTAAATATGTACACACATTTATATGCAATATGCAATATGAAGTGACTGAGCCGATCTTGTGCCTAAAGTGTGTGTATATGCATCCACGAGCAACCAGTAGCAAACACTTGCATCCATCATACATAACATGTCTCAAAACATGTTTCAACAATAGGACTACCCTATCTAAAGGACAAACGTACTAACGAGAGGACATACTAAATATAAGATATATGGCCCTTGGGGTTATGCTTTCTAAAATAAGCTTTTTTCTTGAAAATACTTTCCTTAAAACATACTTTTGAAGGTACTTCTTCATAAAATAGTTTTTGAAAAACAACTTTTCAAAATTCATATCTGTTCTGGTAACCTTCAGCTCTGATACCATGTGTAACACCCCATGTCCATTAATGTCACTCACAAAGGGAATGCATTAACTTCTATGGAGCATTTTAAGTGAGTATAGAACAGAAACTTAACAACAAGACAAATATAAACAGTACTTGAAAAATTAAAAACTTTATTTCATTGCAGCGGAAAATACATATGTTTGATTATATCGTCAAAACCAGAGCCAAGTACATAATATCTAACTTGACTAAATCAAAGTACATAAATTGAAAGACATAATCCCCAATACAAAATAGCTGTAAATAAAAGAGAGGCTGAACTTTACTTCAGCGATCCAAGCAATTTTCTAAAAGCAAGAAGCACAGCTGTCCAAAATCAAGCTCCACTGGTGCTAGTTCCAACTTGACCACCTTGGGGGGGGGGGGAAGGAAGAAAAGAGGAGGAAACAAAGGGGGTCAGGCATAAAGTCTGGCGAGTGCGATAACTTTAACAATATAATCACCAAAGTAACTAGGCTAAGGCATAAGTTGGAAAATTAGGAAATGACCATGAACCATTGAGTATGGCAGAGTAAACAAGGAAACAGGATGAACAACGATATCGTTAAAGCACACCTAACCCACTGTAAGATAATTACTAAACTACACCAACACTATGAGATAATTGCTATACTGCACCACCACTAGTATACTACACCACCACTAGTCACCCTAAGGTTGATCCTGCCTACTGAACATAAGTGATACTAATAATGGTAGTTTCGCGTACCCCTAGCTGCTGTCATAGGTGCCGCCTGCTCCTATCTCCACTAGTGGTACCCACTACCCTCCCCATTCTAATTACAATATTCATAATATGGTAGTTATACTCCTAGCTGCTGTCATAGGTGTCTCCTGCTCCTATCTCCACTAGTCGTACCCACTACCTTCCCCATTCGATCGGCTCCCTAACTCATAGATACCCGTGTTGGTCCCACAGTGGGGTGTATCACTCCCCAAAGTGGCAACCCAATACTACCAGAGATGCACGGCTTATACCTACACGATGCAACAACGTCTTACCTACCAGCCCGGGTCCACACACGCATATGAACCCGTTGGACTTGCGTTGCCACTGCTAACCCGGTTTGGCTTCTTACAGTCAAGCCCAGTATGCGTGTCCCATTCTCGACTTGGGTCGAGCCCACAAAGATACGTATGGGTTATTGGTTGAAATGGGACCCCATGACTTGACACAAGCTATCCACCTAAGCTTGGTCCCCTCTAGTATTTCCCGCTTAACCCACTTCTTATTCATGTTTCAATTACATGTTTCAATTTTGGTTAAGTATTTCTAATCATATTTCAAATGCCACCCAAGGTACCCACTAGATTCCACATGCCACCCAAGGCACCCACTTAACCCCCTCATGTCCCACTACATGTTTATCTGGTTAAGTGTTTCTTAATTCATTAAGACCGTAACCTCATAAAGACATCTCACATTAGACTGCCATTTGTGGCAGCTGGATTTGTCGGGCGGGTCCGGGCAGTCTTTGTAACACCCCACACCCGCTACGGTCACTCACTAAGGGAATGCCATAACATCGGTGGAGTATTTTAAGTGAATATAGAACAGAAAAATTACAACAAGACAGATATAAGTAATACTTGAGAATTTAAAACATCATTTCATTGCAGCGGAAAGTAAAACATGTTTGGTTACACCAAAACCATAAACAAGAGTCAAGTACATAATATCCATCCTGATAAAACAAAAGTACATAATCCCACTACATAACTTAATAGCCATAATAGAAAAGATAAACTGAGCTTTACATCCACGGTCCAAGCTCCAAAAGATAGATAAAGCAGTCTGATCAAAGCCCACTAGTGCTAGGCCCACTCTGATAACCTGAGGGTTGGGAAAAAGATAAAAACAACGGGGTCAGACATAAGTCTGAGCGAGTCCTATAACTTTAACAATACAGTCATTAAAGTAACCAGAGTAAGACATAAGCTTGATATACGGTAACGACTGGGGATAAATGGCTACACTAAGCAGCCAACTAGACTTAGGATGAACTAAGATAACCGTAAAGACGCATCTACCCACCCAAGGATAATTACTACACTGCACCACACCAGTCATTCCCAATTTAAAGGTTGATCCCACTAAGTATACTTAGTAATCTATAATTAGTAGTTTCGTGTACCCCTAGCTGACTACATAGGTGCCGTATGCCCCTATTTCCACTAGGTGTACCCACTACCCCCCATTCGATCGGCTCCCTAACGTAGATACCCGTGCTGGCCCCACAGTGGGGTGTATCATCCCCCAAAGTGGCAACCTGATAATATCAACGGTGCACGGCTTATACCTACACGATGCAACAACGTCTTACTTACCAGCCCGGGTCCACACACGCATATGAAACCCGTTGGACTTGTGTTGCCACCGCTAACCCGTTTTGGCCTCTTACAGTCAAGCCCAATATGCGTGTCCCGTCCTCGACTTGGGTCGAGCCCACAAAGATACGTTTGGGATATTGGTTGAAATGGGCCCCCACAAGCTACCCACCTAAGCTTGTCATTTCTAGTGAATCCCACTTAACCCTTTAACCATGTCCACTTACATGTTATAAATTTTGGTTAAGTCTTTTAATCATATTTTAATTGCCACTCAAGGCACCCACTAGATTTCCACATGCCACCCAAGGCACTTACTTGATTCCCACATGCCATCCAAGGCACTTACTTAACCCTTTAATCATGTTTAATTACATGTTCCACTTTGGTTAAGTATTCTAATCGTATTTTCTATTGCCACCCAAGGCAACCCACTAGTTTCCTCATGCCACCCAAGGCACCCCCACTAGTTACTACATGCCACCCAAGGCACCCACTTAACCGCTCATGCCCCACTACATGCTTATTTGGTTAAGTGTTTCTTAATTAATTAAGATCGTAACCTTTGTAAAGACCTCTCACATTAGACTGTCTTTTATGGCAGCTGGATATGCCGGTTGGTTCCGGGCAGCCTTACACCATAACAGAGTCTAACCTCGTGTCTTTACACTTGTCACGTATTTAGTTTATGACTAAGACCTCTCACATTGGGCCAATCATTTGTAGCCGCTGGATTTGCCGGTCGGTTCCGGGCAGTCTTATGCTACAAAAGGGTCCAACCTCATGTCTTAGTCGATTAATTACACCTAATTAATCACCCCCATAATTTGTATTAATTATCCCTAATTAATTACAAATATTTAAAAATATGGGTAGACCTAACTCAATAGGTAAATTCCCAATTCCATAATATGGGTAGACCTAACTTAATAGGTAAATTCCCAATTATGTCCATCCACTTTATGGTATGTTTAATCATACCAACTTCACACAATTTTATGTGTTCATTAATTTTTACCCCATCGTCCCCACGTAAATACGTTAACATGACATACTTTAAAAGAGGAGATTCATCATACACACAATGGGTTCAACTTAGCATATCATTAGCATTATCATGGGTTTAAAAGGTGTCAACTTGCATATATGACCATAAACCCAACTTGCATAAATAACCAACCCAAACTTGCATGAATCACATATGTCATAAAGATGGTAACTTGCATAAATGTTCATGTCATAGACCTATCATAAAGGTGTCAACTTGCATACATGTCATAGGTCTAAAAGGGATGAACTTGCACATGTACTTATGTCATACAAAGGGGTAAACTTGCATATGTATGTATGACATACAAAGGTGTAAACTTGCACATGTTACTTGCATATAATCAACCACCAAACTTGCATAACATGTCATATATAGACTTGCATATAATCAAACACCAAACTTGCATAACATGTTACATATGAACTTGCATATAATCAACCACCAAACTTGCATAACATGTTACATATGAACTTGCATATAATCAACCACCAAACTTGCATAACATGTTACATATGAACTTGCATATGTATGTATGACATACAAAGGTAAACTCGCATATGTTATGCATATCACTAATCCAAACAACTTGCATAGATTATGCATATTATAGATCCAAACTCATAGGTTAAACTTGCATGTCATGTCACTTATTTCACACATGATTCTAGCATAAAACCAAGCATTTAACTTGCATAAAACCAAACACTTAGCATGCATAAAACCAAATACTTAGCATGCATAAAACCCACCACTTAACATGCATAAACCCAAACACTTAACTTGCATAAACATAGTGTCATCATGAATAAGTGTTAAACATAGTGATTAGCAAACTAGCATCATAACATATGACCTAAAACCCATTGATCCGCAAGCAAAACCATATGATCTCATCACATCTCATCTACTTAGTTTAGCAATTGGTTATTAAAGTGATAGAAACTCACAAACTCCAAGATTAGCTCCTTAGATAGTTGCTAGAGTTGAAGTAGAGGTGGATTAATAGTTGATTAGCTTGCAATCCTCTTCTCTAATTAGTGGAGGCTCCTTCTAAGTTGCATTTTGGCGGCATGATGGCATAGATTCTATTTTTAGTATGGATTAGGGTAGTCTTAGGGTGTATTTATAGGATTAGGTTGTGTTTTAGACCCTTAGATTAACCCTAGGTTAGTTTAGGTCCGTCAGATTTCGTCCCAAGCCCTCCAACCCAGCCCAAAACTCAACCAGGTGCACCCAGGGCAGAATCAGCCGATAGTGCAAGTCGACAGCCCTGTCGACTGCCAAGCCGACAGGCATGTCGACAGGCAAGTCGACAGCCCTGTCGACAGCCAAGTCGAGTTGGCTGGGCGGGAGTTTTCCCGCCTGGCCCCCATTTCTGCATGTTTCGAAATTCTAATTTCCCGAAAACTTCTTTGGGCCTTAACCGGGTCATACGGACTCCGATTTACAAAATTTCGGACTCTATTTCGCGTATATTTCCGAAACGAACACAATGACGTAACCCGTTTCCCCTGATTCTCACATTTGAGATTATTAATTCTGTAATTAGTGAATATCAGCGTTAACTGAAATTCAGGGTGTTACATTCTCCCCTCCTTAAAGGATTTCGTCCCCGAAATCTCCAAGTTAAGGAGAATGCATATCCTACCATCCAAACAACCATCTACTCAATCCATCAAACACGGGCATCCATTGTCCTTAAAACAATTTCTACTGATGTATGAGCATATGCAAAAAGTGTGTGTATATGTTCCCTATCTAATGTATGAACATATGCAAACCGTGATAGTGCCATTTATCCAATATGTATGCGAAAGAACCCTATCGACACATACTATACCTACATGAGTGCACAATCATTCACCAAAATGCATCATCCATATGATAACACAACCATTATACATCCATAAATATAGCTACCTACACACAATTATATGCAATATGCAATATGAAGTGATTGAGCCGATCTAGTGTCTAGAGTGTGTGTATATGCATCCACGAGCAACCACTAGCAAACACTTGCATCCACATGCATCCATCAATCATAACATGTCTCAAACACATGTTTCAACCATAGGTTTACCCTATCTAAAGGTCAAAGGCACTAACAAGAGGACATACTAAAGATAAGATAAGTACTAGACAAACGATAAAGGAGAAGTTAAAAGACATACCCTAAAAAAGGAATGGGTATAATGAACGCATTTTCGCTTCCGTCTCCCAAGTAGCGTTGCTCTCATCTTCTCCCCATTTGCACTTTGACTAGTTGAACCTCCCTGTTTCTCAACCTCTTAATCTCTGACCCAAGGATGCGTGTAGGAGCTCGTCGAATAGTCGCATCACGCTCTATCTCTACTTCTCTAAGCAAGCTCGGCTCTACCACCTCTGCGGTCTCATGTAGGCACTTCCTCAAATGTGACACATGGAATACATCATGTACACCACTAAGTCTGTCGGGCAACTCCACTCTATAGGCCATCTGTCCAATCCTTTCCTTAATAGGAAACGGTCCAACAAACCTTGGTGCTAACTTCCCAACAGATCCAAAGCGAACCATATTCCGTAACGGAGATACTTTGACAAAGACCATGTCCCCAACATCAAACTCAAGCTCTGTTCTCCTCTTGTCCGCATAAGATTTCTGTCTGTCTTGCGCCGCTTTCATCCTTCTTCGAATCAAATCAATCTTTTCCGAAGTCTTCCTAACCATATCGGGCCCAAGCAAGATCTTATCCGTAGATTCCCACCAACATGTAGGTGATCGACAAGGCCTTCCATAAAAAGCTTCGAAAGGAGCCATGCCAATACTAGACTGAAAGCTGTTATTATATGCGAACTCCGCCAATGGAAGATGCTCTTCTCATGTACCTCCAAAATCTAAGATACATAGCCTCAAAAGGTCTTCTAAAATGCGATTCACCCTCCCGGTCTGGCCGTCCGTCTGAGGATGATTTGCGGTGCTCAAACACAACTGAGTCCCCACCGCCTCTTTCAAACTCTTCCAAAACTCGCTAGTGAAGATAGGATCTCGATCACTCACTATGCTGGAAGGTTAACCATGCAATCTAACAATCTCTCGAATGTAGATTGAAGCTAGCCATTGAGAAGTCCTCTTACTCTTCACGGGTATAAAATGGGCACTCTTAGTAAGTTTGTCTACCCCAACCCAAATTCCCGTATTACCCTTCCTCGATCTTGGTAATCCATTGACGAAATCCATCGAGACACTATCCCACTTCCATAGCGGAACCTCCAATGGGTGAAGCAACCCACCGGGTTTCTTTTGCTCCGCTTTTACTTGTTGGCACACCAAGCATCTAGCGACATACTCGGCCGCGTCTTTCTTCATACCGGCCCAAAAGAAAACTCGCTTCATGTATCGGTACATCTTGTCCCTACCGAGATGAATGGTCATCTCCGAACGATGTGCATCATCAAGTATAGCCTTCCTCAAACCCTCGTCTTGCGGTACACAAAGTCTACCGTCTCTACGCAACCACCCCTTACCATCTAGGGTGTACCTACTCAAATGGCTGGACGACTCCCCCTCCTCATGAGCTTCTCTACTAACTCAACCAACTGTGGGTCGTCTCGCTGTGCTCCGCCAATCCGCCCCAAAAGAGTAGGCCTAAGCTCCAAGGAGGCTAGCAAACCGGGTACAAAGTCAACGGAAGGTCTAAAGTCAAACATAGAAATAAACTCTAAGCTCCGTCGTTCAACGAACAATGAACTCAAGGACAACCTTTTTCTACTTAAGGCGTCCGCTACCACGTTACCCTTGCCATGGGTATACGCTATCTCAAACTCATAGGATGCTAAGAATCCCATCCACTTTTGCTGTCCTAAGACTATGCGCTCGAAGAGTCTCCAACACTTCCCTAAGATGTAGGGCATGCTCTTCTCCACTTTTAGAGAAAACCAGGATATTACCCCATCCAAAATCATCACAACTGTCCATCTCTCACGCAGACCACCCTAGTCGAACTCGACATCCCCCAAATGCAAGCCCCAAAGGCCTAAACCAATATCAGACAAACACCCAAGGGATACCTCCTTCGAATTCAGACGACCTACGTGAGATGATACTAGTAAAAACGGCTAAATAATTAAGCCCTTGTCCAACTCTGGATGTCCTCGCCAGTCTCGCTCCAAAACCACCGTTTATCCCATAACTGGCTTTGCTCAACCTATTGAGCACATACGAAAACTTATTTCGCTCCTAGAAAAGACCAAGATGTCATTTACAAAGACCATCACGAACTTATTTAGGTACTCCCTGAACACCCTTCTCGTCAAATCAATAAAGTATGAGGGGGCGTTCGTCAAACCAAATGGCATCACCAGCCACTCATAAAAACCATCTAGAGTCCTAAAGGCAGTCTTCTCTATACTATCCTCAGCCACTCTCAACTGACGAAACCCCGTGGCTAAGTCCAACTGCGAAAATACTGAGGCGCCAACTAACTGATCAAAGAGATCATCAATCCTCGGCAATTGGTGTCTATTCTTCTTTGTGAGTTTATTTAGTTCTCTTTAGCCTACACAAAGTCTAAGGGACCCATCCGCCTTCGTGGCAAAAACTACTGGAGCACCCCACTCCGATATACTTCGTCTTATGAACCCCTTCTCAAGCAAATCGCCTACTTGCTTATGGAGTTCCCTCCTCTCACGAGGAGCCATGTGGCACACTGGCCAAGATACTGGTTTGGAATTGTCTACCAGATATATTCGGAAGTCAATCTCCCGCTCCGGAGGTAAGCCCTTCACCTCCTCAAACACATCCGAGTATTCCCGGACCACTCTAACAGATCGCAAACTCTCGACCGACGTGTCAAGCGATTCTAGATAACTTAGCATAACAGATTCCATGGGATTACAAGAGATCTCGAGAGTGTTACCCAAGCGGGTCATAAGCCTAACAACTCTCCCTTCAAAATCATGAACGACACCACTACTGGATAACCAGTCCATGCCCAAAACTAACCCATAGCCCGTGAAGCCCAAAAAGCATCACATCTAAACTCAACGCTAAGTATAGAAACTTTCAAACCCAAACACATCATGGAGCCCCAATTGGGTTTGAAACAACTAAGGGATCATCTACTAAACTGGTGTCTAAGTGCAGTGACTCAACTAACAATGATGAGGTAAACGAACTCGATGCGTCAGAATCAAATAAAGTTCGAACCGGATAATAAAGAAATCCAAATTCCAACCTAGACGGTCCTATCCCCATCTGGTACACTAGCCGTGAGGGAATACAACTACCCTCCAGGAGATTCCGTACCTTGCTCTTGCCTCTTTGGACAATCCTAATAAGGTGTCCTATTCCTCCCAAAAGGATAACTACTAGCCCTCTTCTTCCCATTCTCCACTCGTAACCTCCCATCAAAATGAGGTTTCGCTCTTCATTAACCAAACAACTATTTGAGCCTTCCTCCCATCGTCTATCCAATAGGTACCTACAAGTCCTTCTTGAACCAACTTCTAGTCCGACTAATGTCTAAGTCCCTTGAAGTGGTTTTCCATTCTTATCTATCTTAGAAAGATCATCTATACGCGGAGGGGAAACTCAAAACGAGAGAGGAAGAGATTCAAAACGGAGAATTTGAAAGATATAGATATGGCTATTGGGGATTATGCTTTTCTTTCAAAAACTTTTCTCTTAAAAGACATGTTTTTGAAAATACTCCTTTCAAAAATATTCTTAGAAAATAGTTTTTCTAAAAAAATTATCTGTTCTGGTAACCTTAAGCTCTGATACCACGTGTAACACCCCACACCCGCTACGGTCACTCACTAAGGGAATGCCATAACATCGGTGGAGTATTTTAAGTGAATATAGAACAGAAAAATTACAACAAGACAGATATAAGTAATACTTGAGAATTTAAAACATCATTTCATTGCAGCGGAAAGTAAAACATGTTTGGTTACACCAAAACCATAAACAAGAGTCAAGTACATAATATCCATCCTGATAAAACAAAAGTACATAATCCCACTACATAACTTAATAGCCATATTAGAAAAGATAAACTGAGCTTTACATCCACGGTCCAAGCTCCAAAAGATAGATAAAGCAGTCTGATCAAAGCCCACTAGTGCTAGGCCCACTCTGATAACCTGAGGGTTGGGAAAAAGATAAAAACAACGGGGTCAGACATAAGTCTGAGCGAGTCCTATAACTTTAACAATACAATCATTAAAGTAACCACAGTAAGACATAAGCTTGATATACGGTAACGACTGGGGATAAATGGCTACACTAAGCAGCCAACAAGACTTAGGATGACCTAAGATAACCGTAAAGACGCATCTACCCACCCAAGGATAATTACTACACTGCACCACACCAGTCATTCCCAATTTAAAGGTTGATCCCACTAAGTATACTTAGTAATCTATAATTAGTAGTTTCGTGTACCCCTAGCTGATTACATAGGTGCCGTCTGCCCCTATTTCCACTAGGTGTACCCACTACCCCCCATTCGATCAGCTCCCTAACGTAGATACCTGTGCTGGCCCCACAGTGGGGTGTATCATCCCCCAAAGTGGCAACCTGATAATATCAACGGTGCACGGCTTATACCTACACGATGCAACAACGTCTTACTTACCAGCCCGGGTCCACACACGCATATGAAACCCGTTGGACTTGCGTTGCCACCGCTTACCCGTTTTGGCCTCTTACAGTCAAGCCCAATATGCGTGTCCCGTCCTCGACTTGGGTCGAGCCCACAAAGATACGTTTGGGATATTGGTTGAAATGGGCCCCCACAAGCTACCCACCTAAGCTTGTCATTTCTAGTGAATCCCACTTAACCCTTTAACCATGTCCACTTACATGTTATAAATTTTGGTTAAGTCTTTTAATCATATTTTAATTGCCACTCAAGGCACCCACTAGATTTCCACATGCCACCCAAGGCACTTACTTGATTCCCACATGCCATCCAAGGCACTTACTTAACCCTTTAATCATGTTTAATTACATGTTCCACTTTGGTTAAGTATTCTAATCGTATTTTCTATTGCCACCCAAGGCAACCCACTAGTTTCCTCATGCCACCCAAGGCACCCCCACTAGTTACTACATGCCACCCAAGGCACCCACTTAACCCCTCATGCCCCCACTACATGCTAATTTGGTTAAGTGTTTCTTAATTAATTAAGATCGTAACCTTTGTAAAGACCTCTCACATTAGACTGTCTTTTATGGCAGCTGGATATGCCGGTTGGTTCCGGGCAGCCTTACACCATAACAGAGTCTAACCTCGTGTCTTTACACTTGTCACGTATTTAGTTTATGACTAAGACCTCTCACATTGGGCCAATCATTTGTAGCCGCTGGATTTGCCGGTCGGTTCCGGGCAGTCTTATGCTACAAAAGGGTCCAACCTCATGTCTTAGTCGATTAATTACACCTAATTAATCACCCCCATAATTTGTATTAATTATCCCTAATTAATTACAAATATTTAAAAATATGGGTAGACCTAACTCAATAGGTAAATTCCCAATTCCATAATATGGGTAGACCTAACTTAATAGGTAAATTCCCAATTATGTCCATCCACTTTATGGTATGTTTAATCATACCAACTTCACACAATTTTATGTGTTCATTAATTTTTACCCCATCGTCCCCACGTAAATACGTTAACATGACATACTTTAAAAGAGGAGATTCATCATACACACAATGGGTTCAACTTAGCATATCATTAGCATTATCATGGGTTTAAAAGGTGTCAACTTGCATATATGACAATAAACCCAACTTGCATAAATAACCAACCCAAACTTGCATGAATCACATATGTCATAAAGATGGTAACTTGCATAAATGTTCATGTCATAGACCTATCATAAAGGTGTCAACTTGCATACATGTCATAGGTCTAAAAGGGATGAACTTGCACATGTACTTATGTCATACAAAGGGGTAAACTTGCATATGTATGTATGACATACAAAGGTGTAAACTTGCACATGTTACTTGCATATAATCAACCACCAAACTTGCATAACATGTCATATATAGACTTGCATATAATCAAACACCAAACTTGCATAACATGTTACATATGAACTTGCATATAATCAACCACCAAACTTGCATAACATGTTACATATGAACTTGCATATAATCAACCACCAAACTTGCATAACATGTTACATATGAACTTGCATATGTATGTATGACATACAAAGGTAAACTCGCATATGTTATGCATATCACTAATCCAAACAACTTGCATAGATTATGCATATTATAGATCCAAACTCATAGGTTAAACTTGCATGTCATGTCACTTATTTTACACATGATTCTAGCATAAAACCAAGCATTTAACTTGCATAAAACCAAACACTTAGCATGCATAAAACCAAATACTTAGCATGCATAAAACCCACCACTTAACATGCATAAACCCAAACACTTAACTTGCATAAACATAGTGTCATCATGAATAAGTGTTAAACATAGTGATTAGCAAACTAGCATCATAACATATGACCTAAAACCCATTGATCCGCAAGCAAAACCATATGATCTCATCACATCTCATCTACTTAGTTTAGCAATTGGTTATTAAAGTGATAGAAACTCACAAACTCCAAGATTAGCTCCTTAGATAGTTGCTAGAGTTGAAGTAGAGGTGGATTAGTAGTTGATTAGCTTGCAATCCTCTTCTCTAATTAGTGGAGGCTCCTTCTAAGTTGCATTTTGGCGGCATGATGGCATAGATTCTATTTTTAGTATGGATTAG
Source organism: Allium sativum (assembly GCA_030737875.1). NCBI lineage: Eukaryota > Viridiplantae > Streptophyta > Magnoliopsida > Asparagales > Amaryllidaceae > Allium > Allium sativum. The sequence continues at coordinate 6,118,238 of CM060919.1, read as the reverse complement.
GGTAGTCTTAGGGTGTATTTATAGGATTAGGTTGTGTTTTAGACCCTTAGATTAACCCTAGGTTAGTTTAGGTCCGTCAGATTTCGTCCCAAGCCCTCCAACCCAGCCCAAAACTCAACCAGGTGCACCCAGGCCAGAATCAGCCGACAGGGCAAGTCGACAGCCCTGTCGACTGCCAAGTCGACAGGCATGTCGACAGGCAAGTCGACAGCCCTGTCGACAGCCAAGTCGACTTGGCTGGGCGGGAGTTTTCCCGCCTGGCCCCCATTTCTGCATGTTTCGAAATTCAAATTTCCCGAAAACTTCTTTGGGCCTTAACCGGGTCATACGGACTCCGATTTACAAAATTTCTGACTCTATTTCGCGTATTTTTTCGAGACGAACACAATGACGTAACCCGTTTCCCCTGATTCTCGCATCTGAGATTATTAATTCTGTAATTAGTGAATATCAGTGTTAACTGAAATTCGGGGTGTTACAGTCTTACACCACAAAAGAGCCTAACCTCATTTCTTTACAATTGTTATGTATTTAATTTATGCCTAAGACCTCCCACATTAGACTAGCATTTGTGGCAGCTGGATTTGCCGGTCGGGTCCGGGCAGTCTTACACCACAAAAGAGCCTAACCTCGTGTCTTAGACGATTAATTACTCCTAATTAATCATTCCCCAATTTGAATTACTTTCCCTATTCAAATTATCAATCAATTCCAAATTTAATGATGTCCATAATTGACTCAATTATATCCATCCATTTATGGTATGTAAAATCATAACAATTTTCATCACAAATTTATTTTATGTCTTTTAAGGCATTTATGCCAATTAAATCTTTTAATATTATTCCCTTTACCCTATGTTGTACGTTCGTTCGTTTAACGTAAAATATACATTAGACTCGAATAGTTTAACTCATGGAATAAAGAGAAAACATTGCAACATACATATAATTAAAACTAGATCTAAACATAAGGGGTGAACTTGCATGTGTGAATGATGTTCTACATCTAAAACTTGCATAGGAAAAAGTTACAACTTGTATAAAATTACATATGTCATAAATCCAAATCTAAAGGTGTGAACTTGTTTAGATAATGGTCACAAACTTGCACAAATCATGTATGTCATAGATCTACATCTAAAGGTGTAAACTTGCATAGGCAGTAACCACAAATTTGCATAACATGATTCATTTTCAAACACATGTATTCAAATAAACTTGCATATGTGATTTATGCAACATAACAATGGTATAAACTTACATCTAAGCATGTAAACTAGCATGTAGAATTTGGCATATAACTCACATATGTCATAGCCTAACTTTAGATCTAAAATAGATGCCATGAAGCATATAAGGTTATACATATAATTTTCCCCAACTTGCACATGATTCATGTCTTAATAAAAAAAATCTAAACTTGCATACGTACTTATGATTTATCATATGGATCAACATACCCAAACTAACATATGAACAACATGGTGTTCCGATTATACATAAGCCAATCATAAAATTACAACATAGATGATCACAACTTTACAAGATAGCATCATAGAATTTACAACATAAACATCACAATTTTAGTACATGAATAATAACATGCGGTCAATAATTCATATCATATCCAAATAGTCTACATCATAACTTAATCCAATTAATTTGCTAATTATTTTATTAAAATTATCAAACTCACAATTCAGAGAAGGTCTTGAATTCTGAGTTCTGAAGTTGTAATAGCTTTCCCTTGAAGAAGATTCGTTGTTAAAGTTGAAAAGGATTGATTTAGACTAGCTTTCTTCCTCTCTAATTGGTAGCGGCTATGCTGTGTTGCTAGGTGACGGAATGGAGGCCATGAATCTAATTTTGTTTTGGTTTTAGGGTTTGAGTCTAGAGGTGTTTTTATAGAGTTTAGGATTAATTTAGGCCATCCGATCAACCTAGAAGCAACCTGAACCATCCAAACAAGATAGGGTGACACCTCAGACCTAATGACTCAGCACAGCGTATTAAATGTTCATTTTTTCTATAATTTACATATTTCTTATTTATCACAAATTCCATATGTAAATTATTCCCATTTTAATTATGCTATAACTATATTTTTAGTTATGCTCACAATTAATGGTATACTAAATATACCATTTCATGAACCAATCTACGCCATGAAATTTTCATGTTTATCCTTACATTTATACGTAAATTATAATTCTATTATTGTTAATTACATATTCTCCCTTTTACCGTATACATTAATTACCTATATACAAATATCCATTTATACATGCATAAATTTTTATTACCTTTAATTTGTCATAAAAGCCCATCAAAGAAGGCCACATAAAAAAAACAATCATTAACAACCAAAAATGCGCCACGTACGCCACATGATGCGTACACGTTATATATATATATATGTGTGTGTGTGTGTGTATTTTCTATATATATTTTTTCTTTTTCTTTTTATCTATCTTCCAAATTACCCATTTTCACACTAAACCACTTTTTGAACTGTGTTCGCACTAAGCCATTTTAAGCCATTCCCTTAAAACAAAAATATGGCGCTAGCGGGGATCGAACTCTGTACCCCTTGTATGCAAGTCACGTGTTCCAACCAAATTAGCTACTAAGTCTTTTGCTTAAAAACCTTAGAACAATGCTAAACATTATTCTTTTCTCATATTTTTTTTCATGTTTTGCTCCAATATTTAATTTAAAGATAACTTTTTCATACGGAGTCCAATTTACGCAAACTCGGACTCCATCTCAACCAGAATTCCGAGACGAACATAATGGCACAACCCGTTTCCCTTGATTATCACATCTGAGATTAATTATTATTTAATTTAGTTGATTCGATTATTCAAAAATTCAGGGTGTTACAGGGTATTTTAATTACCTCTTAGACCTAGATCAACAATGTTCTCATCTTAAGATATATATGAGTTGTAATTTCAAATTCCGATATTTATTCTAATATCAAAATAAACCCCTTTTTACTATTTTATTTCAAACATGGTTTTTATCAAACCTTCTTATGTTTGAAAACTCCATCTCGAAAGTAACCATTATGCCTTAATTCATTAACTAAGTAATTTATTATTAAAACATCACATTTTTTTACTTTTACTTTTTTAAAACAATTCTTACTTCTTTAAACAATTCACCTTATAATTCGGATTTTGTTACAAAATCCTATTACTCACTTCTTTACCAAATTCACGTTTAAGCATCCCCTTTTCTGATCCATTTCACCACTTCCCGCTTTGAAACCTTATTTAAATTCTATTCATTCACTTAACTCCATTATTAAGTGAAGTTAACTTAAAATTAACGCTTTAACATCTCATCTCATTTTATAAACTTTGTTTATAAAACTCTGGTTTAATCTAACCCTTTAACTCCCAATTTCCCTTTACTTAATTCAAATATTAAGTAAACATTAATTCAAGCTGTCATATTCGCTCAAAATTCTTTTTATATCTTTGTTACAAAAACACGGGTTTTAAATATAAACCCATTCAAAAACTCCTTTCACAATTCCATTCAATTCCATTTCAATTCCGCTTACTTTTAAATGAATTCCAAATAAAAAGTAATCTCATAAATTATTATTGAAAATAATAATTTACTTCAATTAATAACTTCGGTAGAAGTAGTCAATTCTTTATTAACTAAAGTAAATAATAATTCCCTTCTTAAAATATTATAAAAATTAAAATAAATATTCGTTAAACCATTTCCTTATATTAATTCAAAAACAAACTAATTAATGATCATTCTCACTTAAAACGGTTGATTTAGTCAACCCAAAACATAGTTATTTCATTAACTAATTCCAATTCCTCTTTCCATTAAATTAATTAATGACATAATTGATTTAAATAATTCCATTTAATTGTTTTCTGAAAAACAATTATTCAACTCTTTACTGTTGAGTAAATTTTCGGCTCTTTTGCTTATAAATTTGGTTAATATCAAAATTTTGCTTTATAATATCATTTAACAATTAACTAAAAATTTAACTAATAAATAATAACTATTTATTTCCCATTCGTAAACTTGTATTCAAATTAATAGATTTCAAAATCTATTTCAGTTATAAAATAGTTTTTTTTACTTCACTTTTATCAATTCACTTGACGGTAAAATCCATAATTGGAAAACGATTGATTTCTAGGCCATACACTGCGAATTACTCAACCAGTATCACCCACTATTTAAACGAAGTAAATGTTGAATTCAAATCAAGGGTCAACAAATCAAATCAATCATTCAACCAAATAGTTCATATAATGACAATATTAAAATAAACAACATTAAATATATTTGAGGAATCCCGTTGGATCCCTCCAACTTGTTCTTCCCTGTATTCAAATCAATTATATTAACTTAGATCATTCATTTTATTAAACTGATAATTTCTATAACAGTAAACAATAACTATTTAACATCAATAAATTAATAAAACAATTCAATCAAAACGTGACCAACAAGGTAAGTTACCTTAATTGGGACCACTCGTTAAAATAATGATTTGATTTTTCACTGGAATTAAACAACGTTTAATTTTAGAAATTCAATCAATATATAAATAACAAATAATCAATCATTAACAACCATTAGCAACCATAACACACAAAATAAAAACCCGACTTATATAAAATATAAGTGGGAAGTACTGAGTGAGTTTAACTCTCCTTGATTTAATTCTGTTGAATTGGATCGGTTACCGTTAAATTAAACGGTTGTTTAATTTAACTGTAAATCCATGTTGTCTCTATTTCCATCCAGAACAGCTCCATGATATTGAGCTCGTACCCACGAATTCAACGTAACTTATTTGGTCTGATTCTATAAATATTAGTTTGATGATGTTCTGATCGTCAACACAATTCCAGTGGTATATGGTTTGTACGATTCTGTTAAGATATGACATTGATATTTAAAGTTAATATCATTTAATTGTAAAATTAATCTCATTAATTAATAATTAATTTAACCTAATTACATCTGCGAATAATCAGGCCGATCCCATCCAATTCTCAATCTCTTCGGTCTGTCTTTGTTTCCAATTCCTGTTCATATAGGGAAAAGTTGTTAACCGTTTAGGTTAATATGATTTAAATTATAACTGTAGTCCCTAATCACTTAATGATTAGAAAAAATTAATTACTTTTATATCTTGTAAATAGCGGCCGATTATATTTTCCCCAATTGTACATCTGTTCAGTGGTACCAACCTTGGCCCCTGCATCAAAAAGGGCCATATTTAAGCTAATACGCTATTAATTATAACTAACTTTCCTAAACTATAAACTAATTTATGCTAAATTTTTATATTACGTTTTAGAGCGGGATCGGCCACTTTGGTCCATTGTTACACAAGAAAGAGGTTGACTGTATTGGTTTCTCCCTCTCGCCTTCATTTTCACACCCCCATGTATGCCACAAAATTAACATACTAAGTTAATGTGAGTTTAATTAACTTATTAATATAAGTTAAATCACGTTTTTACAAAAGTCAGGCCTTCGTGATACTTTTCGTATTAGACACCCCACTGAGCTTTCAAACCTTCAGACCACCGCGCCGAAAGTTCAACTGACTCTGATCTGGTGCTACCCACCGCCATGCCTAAATGGCCTGAACCACCGCCCAAAGGAGTTTCCAGCTCGGTCTCCTCCTTCACTCGCAAATTCCACTTTGACTGTCGCGCGCTGCTGCTCAAATCCCGGTCGCCTCAGGTCACAAGACACCATCACCGCCGGTCAAACTGTCGACCGTGTTGAGCTTGACAAACTTGCATTTGAATCTTTGTTGAAATGATGCACGGATTTGGGAATAAATAGATGGGAAGGGCGGAAGTATCTGGTCATCCGTTCTTTTAAGTAGCGGCCACAATGCATGTTGACCAGAGTGATTTGTTTACTGAACTTTTAGGGTTTCAGAACGTAAGGAGATATATATAAGAGAGTTGGGAAGAAAGTACCATTATTTTATTAATACAAAATTGGTCCGTGAGCTTTTAGAAGAAAAAAATCATCTTATACAACCTCCGTTTTTGACAAACAAACATAATCCTAGTATAAAAAAATATTCTAGATCCAATGGGACCGGTTTCGTCAAATTCCGAGGTCATTTCTGAAAAGTCCTTTAAAATTATCGATGAAAAATCAAGCATTTAAAATTCCTATAATTATAAAAAATCCCAATAAATATGAGGCCTTAACATTTTACTAGACCTCTTCCTAATAGATCCAATGGATCTTGTTTCACTAAATTTAGAGCTTGTTTGACCAATCGTTTATTCGTTAAAAGTTGCCCATGTCTAAATAATCTAAACAATTGAATAGAAACAAAGACTTTTTTGGCCACCGAAGTCACATACGACATCGATTTCCCGTGAAATTTGATTTTCTTACAATAATTTAACGATGCGGTCCCAATGAAACTAATTTCATCAAAAATTGAGGCCATTTGCAAAAATGGCTATTTTTAATACTCAAATAATATTAATAAACTATTAAGTAAAATTCCGAATTAATTAAATAAAATAATAATAAATTATTTTTATCATATATATCAAAACGGAATATATATAGTACTTCAAATATAAATTATACAACTCGATATCGTCAATTTTGAGTTAAACCATTTAAATTTCCCTTTTAAATATAATAAATAAACATTATATTTTAATGACGATTTCCAAAGCGACTATTTCAAATTTTGATTTGGACATAACTAACAATTTATAACACAAAATCTGGATTTTTCTCTTTCATTTGAAAATTATAATCAATAACATTCCAACATTCTTGTTTTACAGAAATCCGACTTTTATCGGATCCTGTATATTCAATTGAAGTTCAAAACTCCATATTACGAACTACAACGCCATTTCGAGCTCGATTTAAATTATATATAAATTATAATGTTCAAACTTCGTTATATAAACGAATTATATTTTTTAAATCCATTTAAAATTCTAAATAAATATTTGACATAATAATATAAATTAAATATTTGACTACCAAAAATACGGGACATTACATTGAAACTATATATTTACTTATATACATATAGTTAAACTTTTGAAAATCGCTTTTCAAAATAACAAGTACGCCTCTCATACGTATATATTTTCCGATAATCGGGTAACCTATGCTCAGATACCAAGTGTAACAACCCACCCAGAATGGACTATATTTCGATGCACAAAAGGCCCATCGAAACTTAGAGCCATTCTAAATGGGTCGTTGGTTCCTGTAAGGATTATATTTGCGCAAAATATTTATACACAAATACTTCGAATGGAAATCTAACACAGCGAAAAGATAAAATATAATATTCAAATAAGATGTACCATTATTTAAAAACCGCAGAAATACAACAGTCACAGTTACATCTGTTCAATTGGTACATCAAATAGTTCATTCTCACAAGTTTCTAAAAGAAGTAAAACAATAACTGCTAATAATAACATAACAACTTCGTCTTCTTCATCGGCTTCAATCATAACTTCATCCATGGCTTTTACCTCATCTATTGACCTGCTGGATATGTTAAGGAGAGGGGTTAGAACATAAAGTTCTGTGTTACTGAAATATAGTGTTACTTAATGCCCGTACCCTATATTTTTAGTAGGTTACATATGTCAAGGTATGTCTACGTAGCACACAAGATTCATACAAACATAAGTATCTAACCAATAGAGTGGATATCCAAGTCAATCGCCCATTAATGTTTTTAGGGTTAAGACCCAATGAGGTGGCATTCTTAGTCACTTATGGCTCTATTAACGATGGATTCTTATTATCTCTTATAACCCTGAGTTGGACCCCAAGTCCTTTAAGACTCCATCCTAGTACGTTAACGTTCTTAAGTCTATTCTCTCATTTGTAATATGAGAAGTAGTATTGCGAACGTTACTACTTAACTGATATTATCTGGTAGGACACCTATGTCGCTTAAGACTTCCCTTAGACAGTTGGTAAGCATGCAATGACCGTATGTCTTTCAGTTACAAATCTGTCCCTAGTTGAGCCCTTACAAGCTTCTAGTGGAAGTGGACATCCCCGTGAACTACTCCACTCCGTTACCGTTTTATGCCTAACCACTTTTAGAAAAGGAGGACCCAAAGACTTACTTCAAATCTAATAAGCGTGGGTCCCATGACTTTGGTTCCTCTCCAAGGAATAAACCTTTGGAGGGATCCAAGACCTAATCACTTAAAACGCAAACTAGACAAAAAGAAAGTCAGCCACTTAAGTCCTTCTCAAGGCATAGTAAACCAACTAATTTTCACACAATAGGCCTATATATATAGTTATATATATACACACATGCACACATACACTAGACCTCTCACATTAAACCGTATACTTGTAAATGCTGGATATGTCGGTCGGTTCGGGGTAGATTTCTACTACAAGTTGGTTTAACCTCGTGTCTAGTGTACTAAGTTTTTGAATGGCCCGTGGCACCTAGACATATCACATTAGTTAGATCCACTTGTGGTTGCTGGATTTGTTGGTCGGTTCCGGACAGACTTCTACCACAAATGGAAACTAACCTCATGTCTATGTGTCATTATTTATATATATCTAAAGCCATTCTATATATACACACACAAGCATACAAGTATATTTATTACGGGGACATTTCAAATTCTAACCTAATCTCCTTTATTACGCTAATACAAAGTTAATTACGTTTATATAATAATAATAATAATAATAGAGCCTAATTAACATAAACATTCGTATAAATATGGGAATGTTCTAACAAGGTGGTAATTGTCAATTTGTGCAAATCAAGGCATACAAGTTAGATTTTCCATACTTTTACTGCTACAACTTAGGTATGATGGCATGATGACAATATAACAAATAGAAGTGAATGAAAAATATACATACATAACAATTTCAACTTGCATCCTAGGCTTGTTGAAATGATTTCAATATTAGATTAAAAATAGAGTATTACGTACACTCATACTTGTATGTTTATAATTCCAATTTCACCTAATTCACCCTTTTCGGCGTTATGTGCATAAAAATGCTTACATTTGACCTATTTCCATTATGAATGCGCTTGGATTCAAAATAGGATTCAAACCTAAACCAAATCATGAAATAATCAAATCTAAACCTTATTAGGTTATACTCAATTAGTAAATAAAGGTGAATTACATAAAATAGAAATAATTGTAGCAACACTCTTTTTCATCTTTAATCTACTATTAAAACCAAAAATCCACAAAACTCAAAGAATAATGACAATTCGTACGCAATTACAAGATAGGGAATTTGGGGGTTTTAATGTTAATATTATCGAATTTCTAAATCCTCCTAGACATATCTATTCACATGACAATCTATTAAAAACATGAATATGCCTTAAGTAAGCCATATTCCACTAACTGATCTAGGTGGAACAGAGAAAATCGATGGTAGATCCAGATATGCACTAATTCTTTGCATTCAAGTGTGCTCCAATAATCCTCCTAATTATATACATATAAGAGACATGCATTAGAATCTTATACATATAAGTTTATGCTAAATTCCATAATACTAAACTCGTGTAAATTAGAATAGAGAGGGATTAAGAATAGAGTTAGAGAAATAGAAGAAAACCTTAACCTATTCTTTTATTTTTCTTTGGAATTTAACAATGGTGGAGAGGCAGCGATAGAGAATGATTAGGGTTTTCATAGTGGTAGGAGGGCTATATATAGTTACCAGTGTGAGCATAGACCGTTGGATTACTTAGAATTGATCCAAGCCTTTAAATTATATATATCCTCATTGAAAAACCCAAACAATCTAGCTTTATTGGGCTGCGTTGCTGAGTTGTATATTTTATTAACAAGTTCCTCAATCTCTTAATCTTATTCCATATATGCAATATACTTTATCCCCCTAATCTTATCTTCAATTCAAAATTTGAATCTCCCTCTTTATATATTTATTTTATTTATAATTTGGATACATAGATATATTATTCATATAATTATATATATATATATATATATATTCTGCTTATATATAGAATTTCATCACGAAACCTTATAAAAGAGTTTCATAGCCAAATTCCTAAAGTTGCAAAATCTCATTTTCCATCCATATTATTTAATTGCTTATTTTATTCATTTATTATTAATACTTATGAATTTTATGGGGTGTTACAATAAGTTAGAAGCATGATTTCTAATAGTGGTATACATAGTTATTAGCTAGATGATTATGCTTCCATTCAGGCTATCCTTGATATTACAATAGTAGGCTAAGTAGTGTTTGGTTCCTATTCATCAAGTAGATTAAAGTTTGAAGCACTAGAGCATTAATGTAATACCCTGTATTTTAATAAAATATTAAAATAATAAATCAAGGCAGAATTAAATTGAAAATAAGAATCAGGGAAAACGGGTTGCGCCATTGCGTTCGTCTCGAAATTCTGCTTGGAATAGAGTCAAAGTTTTCGAAAGTTTCAGAGATTTTCAAAATCGAAAACAGCTCGAAATTCAAATTCAAAAATTCGAATTCAAACTCCAGAGCGGGCTGCGCGGGAAAATTCCTGCCTAGGACCACGTCGACCTGGGGGTCGACACTATGGTCGACCTCCCAGGGACCAGGTCGACCATAGTGTCGACCTGGTGTCGAATTCCAGATTTCAAGTCTGGTGCGTTGCAACATATTTTGACCTATTTTATGTCTATGTTCGTAATCCTAAACCTATATAAACAGCCCCCTAACCCCATTCTCTTTACACCATTTCATTCTCTCCTTATACTGCCTTTGAAATAATTGAATAAATTAAAATAAAACACGAAGACTATTTCTTGAAGACTACGGCTAGGAATTGCATATTGGGGTTGTTCGACTAAAGCTTCGATTCTGCTTTCTAAATTCTCGATCCGCGCACTGTAAGTTTAGTTACTTTGAGATTTAAACTTGTTAATTATAATTTGGACATGAGATAAAGTGAAATTGGACTTAAGCATGATAATCGATTCACATCTATTCTAGTTTCCATCTTGGATCTTGACATTTGGGAATATTGCTATGAAATCAGTTTGGACCTATTCATGTTGTAAATCAAACTCCTTCATGTCCATAGTATTATCATGCCTGTGATGTTGAATCAATCTACTTTTCATAAGTTTGGATTATCACCTTTATCATGACTATCACCTTGTTTTGCTAGATCTGTAATCCTAATGTTTTGGGACTATTATTCTATACGCCAGTGATGTTATAACCAATTATCTCAAGCTATATCATGCTAGATTTATCACCTTGTGCTCGTTCTTTTGCCTATCATAGTTTTGATGTTATTCCCTTTTATTTTGGATTTGGATTTACTTGTAATCTAGATCGATTTACGTTTACGTGCGATGGGAATACGATTTGGGTAGATTAGGCAAAACATGGATTGGTTATGAACATGAATCATGAAACTTGACATGAACTTGACATGAAACTTGAACATGGACAAGACACTAGAATGAACTTGAAAATGGCCAACTCGAGGTTGGGTACAGTTTGCAGTGTAATTCTACGTGGAACGCCCGGCAAATCCAGCGACTGCAAACAATAGGATCCAATGTGGGTAGTTGGTCATATCGCGCTTGAAACCTGAGGTCAGACTGAGTTGTGGTGTAAATCTACCTGGAACCTCCTGGCATATTCAGTGACCACAACAACAGGTCTGATGTGAGAGGTTGGGGTGCATTAATGAATTAATGCCACATGATAAGGTTAAGTCATGAACATGAAAGACAACACTTAACCAACTTGATACATGACAGGGTTAAGTCATGAACATGAAAGACAACACTTAACCAACTTGATACATGATTAGTGGGGTTAAGTCATGAAATTGAAAGACAATACTTAACCAACTTGACATGTTAGACTGATAAGGGTTAAGTCACGAATTTAAATGACAACACTTAACCTTTTGGACGGAAACCCTAGTTACGCGGTTCATTTCAGCAGTAACCCACTTAGATATATCATGGTACCCTGGAACTAGGTAGGGTGGGGAACGATTACTGGGCTGATTGTAAGCGACCAGAACGACGACTGAGTTGGTGCGCCAGTGTAGGTTCAGGAGGACTATGGTCGTGCACGTAGTCTGGAGTTGAAAAATCAGGCATTGGGCATTAGTAAGTTTACACTGTGCGTGCTTGATTCGTGTCGGTGGTTGGCACCCTAGGGCTTGATACACCCTATGGTGGACCTAGCACAGGTGACTACATTCGTGAAAGGGCCGTGTGACATAGACACACGACGAGCTAGAACTTGTAGCGAGCCGATCGATTAATGGATCGTTCCGCAGGACCCCGAAATGGGTCATTTCATGATATTGGGCCAACGGATCATTTCATGGTTAATATATGACATGGGTTTGGGATACTAGTACAGTTGGTGCAGCGAATCTTGAACATGCGATGCTATACTTGATTTATCATGTTATCTTAGTCTATCTTGCCCATCTTGATAGCATCCTTATGTTTACTTTCAGTTTATACATGTTATGTTACCTTTACCTGTTTTTATGTTGAAAGTCACTAGGACTTACCAGTCTTTATGACTGACCCGTTTTCTTTCACCTCATTTTCTTTCGTTCCCCCCCCCCCCACCAGGTTCTCAAGGAGGAAACTCTAGCACTTAGCTTGGATTTCTCTTGCTTTCGGTTCTGCTTATGTAGGTTTGATCTTGAGCTCTGCTATGGCTGCATTTCTGCTATCTTGGGGAATTATGCTATTTTTGCTGTTTTAAGCTTTTATGCATCTTTATTTATGCAAGACAGAATTTGTTGTAATGGAAAATGATGACTTCGGCTATTTGGTACTTTGGATGAAAAAGGCTTTGACTATTTTGAAAGTAATGAAATTTATCTTCTTCCGCTGTTTTCTTTATGTCTGTCTTGTAATATTTCTGTGATTGTTTACCTCGATAACGCTCCTCCAAAACTAGTGCATTCCCTTTGTGAGTGACCCTAGCGGAGGTGGGGTGTTACACTTGGCATCAGAGCAGAAGGTTACCAGACTGGGCAAAAGTTTTTAAAACCTTCTAAAACTATTTTCCACACCATTTACAAAGAAGCATTTTTCAAGAAAAGATTTATTTTATTTAAAGGCTATTCCCCAAAATCCATTAGCACTATCCTTTGTTTCCTCATTTGAATCTTTTTCTTTTTCATTTCAGCATGTCTGGGAATCTTAACCTTCCAGAGGGTGTGCCAATACTTGGCTGGTTCAGGAGGTACTTAGAGGCTAGGGCCAACAATGCAGGCCCAGCAGATATTCCTCCTCCAGCTGCAGCGGTTCCACCTCCTCCTCCTCGTGCAAACGCTTTCTCAAATATCTGTAGAGATTTTAGGGCCATGGGTGGAAAGGATTTTAGGGGAACTGAATCATTCGTAGAAGCGAGAAACTGGCTCAAAGAAACTGAGGATCTGTTCATTATCTTCGAGGTGGACGATAGGCAGAAGGTACAGTTGGCAGTATGGTTGCTCAAAGACAAAGCTTCCTATTGGTGGGAAGTCACTAACGCTGAAAGACCTGTTGACACATGGACGGATTTCAAGATAAGGTTTGAGATGAAATTCCTCTCACAAGCTGAACGAAGTCTACAGCTAGAAAAGTTCTTATCTCTTAAGCAAGGAAGTATGACGGTCAAGGAGTATGTCAATCAATTCAATCAGCTGGCCCGGTTTGGAATGGACTTAGTGAATACTCCTCATAAGAAGGCTCCCCGTTTTGTCAAGGGATTGAATGAGCCACTTCACATCTTGGTTATGACCCACATACCTATGGGGGCTACTTACGAAAGGTTAGTAGACATGGCACTCTTAAATGAGGAAGACAAGGGGAAGAATGAGGCAAAAGCAGAAGTACCTCAAGATAAGAAGGGGAAAGGGTAACAGAACGAGAAGGCTAATCCAAAGAAAGGCGGGAAGAACAACAAACCCCGTGAAAAGAGAAAGTGCAATTTCTGTGGCGTTCCTGGACATCTGTTCAAAGACTGCAGGAAGAAGAAAAGGAAGATGGGTGGCTGTTTCCACTGTGGTGAGACAGGACACATGGCTAGGGCCTGCCCAAGGAAGCAAGGGCAGGGAGCTGGACCTTCTTCTGGAGGACAAGTCCACGCTCTCACGGTACCTCCGCAAGAACGAGGTAGAAATATTTCTGTCGAAAGTTTAGTCTATCTTTTTGATCATCCTGTTCGAACCTTGTTTGATTTTGGCGCATCGCGTAGTTTTATTTCTTCTGATATTGTTGAAACTCTGCACCTAAGTACTAGTCTAGTTGAGGATCCCGTTATTGTTTCAAATTCAATTGGTGGCTCCGCTCATTTATCTATGATTTGTGTGGATTTGAGGATTTCTATCTTAAGCGTAGAATTCACGTGTAATGCTTATGTTCTCGGATTTATGGGATACGGTTTGATTCTAGGCATGGATTGGCTATCCAATAATGGAGCCATTCTCGATTGTGAATGAAGGGTAGTTAAACTCGTGACTCTCCTTGGTAATACCATTGAAATTTCTTGCAACCCTATGGGTCCTGTCATGTTACGTTATCTAGAATCTCTTGACTCGTCTATCGATGATTTGCAATCAGTAAGGGTAGTCCGAGAATATCCCGATGTCTTTGATGAGGTTAAGGGGTTACCACCTAAACGTGAGATATATTTCAGTATATATCTTGTTGATAATGCTAAGCCAGTTGCATTGCATGTTAGACACATGGCCCCGCGAGAGAGAAAAGAGCTTAGTAAGCAAGTTAAGGAGTTGCTTGAGAAAAATTTCATTAGGCGAAGCATTTCTGAATGGGGTGCTCCAGTGGTATTCGCTACTAAGGCGGATGGTTCGCTTCGTCTATGTGTAGATTATCGTGAGTTAAACAAGATGACTAAGAAGAATAGGCACCAACTACCGAGAATCGACGACTTGTTCGACCAGCTTGTAGGAGCGTCTGTTTTCTCTCAACTCGATCTAGCTACAGGATTCCATCAACTTAGAGTGGCTGAGGATAGCATTAACAAGACTGCGTTTAGGACTCCGGATGGTTTCTTCGAATGGCTCGTCATGCCGTTTTGTTTGACGAATGCACCCGCGTACTTTGTAGACTTGATGAGTAGGGTGTTTAGGGAGTTCCTTAACAAGTTTGTGGTGGTCTTCATGGACGATATTTTGATCTTCTCAAAGGATGAGGAAGAACATGCTAGACATCTCAAGGAAGTCAGGTATACGCTTAGAGCACACGAGTTAAAGGATAAGTTCTCCAAGTGTCATTTTGGGAGAAAAGAAGTTCGGTTTCTTGGACATGTAGTTTCTAAGCAAGGTATAGCTGTGGACCCCGCAAAAAGGTAGTTGTGGTGCAAGACTGGAAAGTTCCTAAGAACGCAACGGACGTGAGAAGCTTTCTCGGTTTGGCGGCAACTATAGGAAGTTCATTAAGGACTTCTCTAAGATTTCAACCCCTCTTACTAGGTTAACGAAGAAGAACCTGGCTTTTGCATGTGACATAGAGTGTGACGTTGCTTTTCAAAGGCTTAAGAGAGCCCTTACCACAGCTCCAATTTTGGCATTACCCAACAGAGGTAAGATGTTTACGGTGTACACAGATGCGTGCAGCACGGGATTAGGCGCTGTCCTAATGCAAGAAGGGAAAGTGATATGCTACGGGGGTAGGCAGCTTAAAGTTCATGAGAAAAACTATCCCACACACGACTTGGAATTGGCCGCGATTGTTTTTGCGCTTAAGTCTTGGCGCCATTATCTTCTAGGTGAGAAGTTCGAGTTGTATACCGATCACAAATCGCTTAAGTACCTCTTTTCACAAAAAGATTTGAATCTAAGGCAACAGAGGTGGATGGAATTCTTGGCATCGTATGACTTCGATATAGCTTATACCACTGGCAAGGGTAACGTGATGGCGGATGCGCTAAGTATGAAAAGGTTGACTTTGAGTCCTTTGTTTATTGAAAGGAAAATTCTGGAGTTTATAGCAACCTTTGATTTCACACCTGTTGTTGAGTCGTTGGCTAGCACGTTAGCATCTCTTGAGTTAAGGCCTACGCTTCTAGACCAAGTAGGGACTTCACAGAAGGAAGACCCACAGATAGTTGAGATCATGGACAAGTTGATTAGAGGTGAGATGTCAAGTCACCTCAGTAGGTATGCCATATATGACAAGGGATGGCTAAGGCATGATGGTAGACTATGTGTCCCACAAGTGGGAGACTTAGTAAAGAGAGTTCTCGAAGAGGCGCATCACTCGAAGATGACTATATATCCCGGAGGGGATAAAATGTACAAGGATATGAAGCGCATTTTCTTTTGGTACGGGATGAAAAAGGACGTGGCGGAATTCGTTTCTAAGTGCATGGTGTGCCAACAAGTAAAGGCCGAGTCGAAAAAGCCCGGTGGGCTATTGCATCCTTTGGAGGTTCCGTAGTGGAAATGGGAGAGTGTCTCGATGGATTTCGTGGATGGATTGCCTAGGTCAAGGAAGGGCAATACTAGCATATAGGTTATAGTAGATAGACTCACGAAGAGCGCTCACTTTATTCCTGTGAAGAGCAAGAGGACCGCATCATGGCTAGCATCTATATACCTTCGAGAAATAGTACGGTTGCACAGAGTTCCTTCTAGTAAGTTAGGGATCATGACCCAATTTTCACTAGACAATTTTGGAATAGTTTACAAGAAGCAATGGGTACACGACTAAGTTTAAGCACGGCCTATCACCCACAGATGGATGGACAAACCAAAAGGGTAAATAGGGTACTAGAGGATCTTTTGAGACTATGCATTCTTGACTTTGGTGGTACCTGGGAAGATCACCTACCTCTCGTTGAGTTCGCGTATAATAATAGTTACCAAGCTAGCATAGGAATGGCACCATTCGAAGCTTTATACGGAAGACCATGCAAGTCACCAACTTGTTGGTGGGAGTCGACAGACAAGCTCATACTTGGACCCGACATGATAAGGGACACTTCCGAGAAGGTTGAGTTGATACGAAGACGGATGAAAACGGCCCAAGATAGATAGAAATCCTACGCAGACAAGAGAAGGATAGACCTAAAGTTCGAAGTCGGAGATATGGCCTTTATAAAAGTTTCTCCTTTACGCAATGTGGTTCTCTTAGGAGCGGTTGGAAAGTTAGCACTGAGGTTCATAGGACCGTTCCCTATCATCGAGAGGATTGGACAGATGGCCTATGAGGTAGAGTTACCAGAGAAGGTGGCCGGTGTACACAATGTCTTTCACGTTTCGCATCTCCGAAAGTGCTTACATGAGTCTGCCGAAGTGGTTGAGCCAAGCAACCTTGAAGGCGTAGAAGCGGAAAGAGAAGCAACATTGAGGCGAGTTCCGATTCGTATCTTAGGAACGGAGATCAAGAAGCTAAGGAATCGAGAAGTCAAGCTAGTTAAAGTACAGTGGAGTGAAGCCCAAGAAGATGCAACTTGAGAAACCGAAGAGTGGATACGCGTGCTATACCCAATTCGTTTTGAGGGTACATTCTCGATCTCTTTTTCCTATAAGTTTACATACCTTCGTATCATGTACATGCTTTTGCTATCCATGTTTGTCTTGTTATCTTCTCGATCCTATCTTGAGAACCTTAGAAAGAACCCTTTTGGATGTAAACATGTGATTGAAACATGTTATGGTTGACGATTGCAAGTGGTTGCTCGTGGTTGCATAACACACATTAGGCACTAGATCGGCTCAGTCACATTTTTCATGTTGTATATGCATGAGTGCTTATACTTGTACATAGATGGAAACTTGATATGTTATCATTTGGATGTTGCATATGAATGAATGTTTGTGCACTCATGTAGACATTATAAAGTATGTTAGGAATTTGCATACATGTTGGACTCATTACACTAACATATTTTGCATTAAGGAGGTCTACTGAATCAGTAACCGTCTGATCTTTTGCATTAGATAAGTACATATACACACACTTTCTGCATATGTACATACAACATTAGAAATCTTTTAAGGACAATACTGCTTGTGGATGATGTTTTGAGTAGATGGATGTTGGATGGTAGGACACATTCTTCTTAACTTGGAGATTTCGGGGACGAAATCCTTTATGGAGGGAAGAATGTAATACCCTGTATTTTACCAACATATTAAATTCATAAATCAAGGCAGAATTAAATTTTAAAATAAGAATCAGGGAAAACGGGTTGCGCCGTTGCATTCGTCTCGAAATTCTGCTTGGAATAGAGTCCAAGTTTTCAAAAAACGGAGTCCGTATAACCAAGTTATGACCCTCCGAAGTTTTAGAGATTTTCAGAATCGAAAACAGCTCGAAATTCGAATTCGAAAATTCGAATTCAAACCCCAGAGCGAGCTGGGCGGGAAAATTCCTTCCCAGGACCACGTCGACCTAGGGGTCGACTCTATGGTCGACCTCCTAGGGACCAGGTCGACCATAGTGTCGACCTAGTGTCGAATTCCAGATTTCAAGTCTGGTGCGTTGCGATGTATCTAGACTTATTTTCTGTCTATGTTCGTAATCCTAAACCTATATAAACAGCCCCCTAACCCCGTTCTCTTTACACCATTTTATTCTCTCCTTATGCTGCCTCTGAAATAATTGAAATAAGTAAATTAAAATAAAACACGAAGACTATTTCTTGAAGACTACGGCTAGGAATTGCATAGTGGGGTTGTTCGACTAAAGCTTCGATTCTGCTTTCTAAATTCTCGATCCGCGCACTGTAAGTTCTAGTTACTTTGATATGTAAACTTGTTAATTGTAATTTGGACATGAGATAAAGTGAAATTGGACTTAAGTATGATAATTGATTCACATCTATTCTAGTTTCCATCTTGGATCTTGACATTAGGGAATATTGCTATGAAATCAGTTTGGACCTATTCATGTCGTGAATCAAACTCCTTCATGTCCATAGTATTATCATGCCTGTGATGTTGAATCAATCTATTTTTCACAAGTTTGGATTATTACCTTTATCATGACTATCACCTTGTTATGCTAGATCTGTAATCATAATGTTTTGGGACTATTATTCTATATGCCAGTGATGTTATAACCAATTATCTCAAGCTATATCATGTTAGATTTATCACCTTGTTCTCATTCTTTTGCCTATCATAGTTTTGATGTTATTCCCTTTTATTTTGGATTTGGATTTACTTGTAATCTAGATCGATTCACGTTTACGTGCGATGGGAATACGATTTGGGTAGATTAGGCAAAACATGGATTGGTTATGAACATGAATCATGAAACTTGACATGAAACTTGACACGAACTTGACATGAAACTTGAACATGGACATGACACTAGAATGAACTTGAAAATGGCCAACTCGAGGTTGGGTTGAGTTTGCAGTGTAATTCTGCCCGGAACCGCCCGGCAAATCCAGTGACTGCAAACAATCGGATCCAATGTGGGTAGTTGGTCATATCGCGCTTGAAACCCGAGGTCAGACTAAGTTGTGGTGTAAATCTGCCCGGAACCGCCCGGCATATCCAGTGACCACAACAACAGGTCTGATGTGAGAGGTTGGGGTGCATTAATGAATTAATGCCACATGATAGGGTTAAGTCATGAACAAAAAAGACAACACTTAACCAACTTGATACATGATAGGGTTAAGTCATGAACATGAAAGACAAACTTAACCAACTTGATACATGATTAGTGGGGTTAAGTCATGAAATTGAAAGACAACACTTAACCAACTTGACATGCTAGACTAATAAGGGTTAAGTCACGAATTTAAATGACAACACTTAACCTATTGGACGGAAACCCTAGTTACGCTGTCCATTTCAGCAGTAACCCACTTAGATGTATCATGGTACCCTGGAACTAAGCAGGGTGGGGCACGATTACTGGGCTGATTGTCAGAACGACGGCTAAGTTGGTGCGCCAGTGTAGGTTCAGGCGGACTATTGTCGTGCACGTAGTCCGGAGTTGAAAAAGCAGGCATTGGGCATCAGTAGGTTTACACTGTGCGTGCTTGATTCATGTTGGTGGTTGGCACCCTAGGGCTTGATACACCCTATGGTGGACCTAGCACAGGTGACTACATTTGTGATAGGGCCGTATGACACAGACACACGACGAGCTAGAACTTGTAGGGAGCCGATCGATTAATGGATCGTTCCGTAGGACCCCGGAATGGTTCATTTCATGATATTGGGCCAAGGGATCATTGGTTAATATATGACATGGGTTTGGGATACTAGTACAGTTGGTGCAGCGAATCTTGAACATGCGATGCTATACTTGATTTATACTTAATTTATCATGTTATCTTAGTCTATCTTACCCATCTTGATAGCATCCTTATGTTTACTTTCAGTTTATACATGTCATGTAACCTTTACCTGTTTTTATGTTGAAAGTCACTAGGACTTACCAGTCTTTATGACTGACCCGTTTTCTTTTGCCTCATTTTCTTTCGTCCCCCCCCCCCCCCCAGGTTCTCAGGGAGGAAACTCTAGCACTTAGCTTGGATTTCTCTTGCTTTCGGTTCAGCTCATGTACGGTTTGATCTTGAGCTCTTCTATGGCTGCATTTCTGCTATCTTGGGGAATTATGCTATTTTCGCTGTTTTAATCTTTTATGCATCTTTATTTATGCAAGACAGAATTTGTTGTAATGGAAAATGATGACTTTGGCTATTTGGTACTTTGGATGAAAATGACTTTGACTATTTTGAAAGTAATGAAATTTATCTTCTTTCGCTGTTTTCTTTATGTCTGTCTTGTAATATTTCTGTGATTGTTTACCTCGAAAACGCTCCTCCAAAACTAGTGCATTCCCTTTGTGAGTGACCCTAGCGGAGGTGGGGTGTTACAATTAATGAGTATTTTGATGTATTTGTAACACATGTTATCACTATTATCCTCAAGGTTTTATACCACGTTTAGCTTACTTTCTAGGTATGGGTGAAACATGTGAAGTTGCGGCTTTTTAGCATAAATGTTGTTTGACTATGTTATTAGTATTAGGTACTTACATGATACATTTCATATTCACTTAGCATATGCATAACCCCTTTATCATTTCATCCTTTTGTCACAATTTGTACGTTGTAATTGTAACGCCCCACGTTCTTGAAATAATTAATTAATATAAATATTATTAATAAAATTTGGAAACAATGAAAAATGAACATTTTGTAAATGTTGAAATCTAGCCATCGAAATATATATGATTTTGCTCATGGCGGCATACTATTGACCTTTCATATATCATGTTTTCCATTCAGAGTTTAAATGGAAAAGTTATGACTGTTCGAAATTTCAATGTCGAAAACAATTATATATGTGTGTATATATAACCTCAATCGACTATATACATTTGAAATTAAAATTCAAAATGATAATAAATATGTCACAAGGAAATGGGTTAAAACAGTTAAAGAATATCATGAAATGAATGAGAATAAGATAATTATATATGTGTATGTGTGTGTGTATATATGTATATATGCATATAGCAACAAAAGGAAAAAAGCATATAACATAATAGAGATCGACCTCCCCTATACAAGGATTAACCCCGACAGTAGATCACTCTATGTCTGCGTCGATCATCATCCAGTCGAAACTTTATCCTGAACCTCGGCCTCATGTGGCCCAGATCTGATAAAATTTCATCTATGTAGGACTTCACTCTAAACACATCATTTTTCAAATGAGCGTGAAAGCTTTCCATTTTTCTTTCACCTTCCAAACTTCTAAAAGTAGACACTTAAATTTATGAAGTTCAGATTTGAATTGGAGGATAATAAAACATAATATTCGTAAGGGGGTTTAAATTAGAAAGTTATTCTACTAACATATCTGGTTTAAATTCAATAAGTTGGTTTCAAAACACTTTTCTTTTAATCCAATCTAATAGATCTGTATGAACATTATTTGTAAGTCCAAATAAGGAATTATGAAGGGAAGAATATGTGGAATAGGAATAGATTTGGATTGAATCTAGAGATAGAGAAAGAAAAAGAGATGAGGGGAAAATTATATGTTTTTATATGATAGTATTTTATATCAATGTAATCTCATTTCTCTATACCGATTTAATAGTTGTAGTTTATTATGTTAATTTTGTGAATGGAAATCATAGCATTTGATAAAATTATGATAATAAAGATATTTCCTATAAGATTAAAAATACAAGAATGCTTAGTGTGTTTATTACGCATAATTTCTTAAACTAAATAAAATAGAAATATATTATTTGACTTGCATTGGGGTAAATGAACAAAAATAATATTCCTTGAAAATATAATATGAAATAACCTAAATTTCACTTTTTGGAACTTAATTAATATTTTAGTTGGTTGGAAAGAAGGCTGAAATAAGTAAATTTCCCAATTTTTATTTAAATCGTCATGAATGTGATGTGTGTAGTTGCATGAAAAGAAATATTCTACAAAAGAAAGTTAAGTACAAAATAGAGGTGACTATGTGTTTTGTATTATCTTTTTCAATAAACAGTAAGGAAAACCTCTTGTAATTACAAACATCGCACCAAGCCCCTCTTTTTTTGAAAAAATGAAAATGGACTATGTACTAAAAGGCAAAGACGAAATTCCAATCTATTAAAAATATGAAAGTTTCTAGAGATGAAATATTAAGAAAAAGGATAATGTGATAAGAAAGTGGCATAATATTAAATCTGATAAGCACAGACAAAGAAAAAGATGGATTAAAAGAAGTAAGGTGAAATTAAAAGGAAAATAGTAACGATGTAATTAACCAATGAAAATAAACATGAAAGATGAAATTGGTTTATGAGATAAAACAAATGCAAAGGAATAGTAATTGGACATAGGGTTTGATAAAAGAAGAAATTGTGCATGTTACTCCGTCTATGTGTTTAAAAATAAATTTGGGTAAATCTATAAAGTATGCAAAAAGTGTTGACCGTTACAAATAATTTAAGAAATTTGAAAGCACGTCCATACAATGGTATAATAGTTACCATCAACGCAGAAAATAAAGGTCTAAAGTGGATACTAGGAAGCCCATCCTCGCGTACTCCCAGACAAATCTCGAATTAGGATTTAAGAGACCAAATTTGGTGGCTTATGCCTGATGATATTTTCGATTGAATACCTAAGTAGGAAACAAAAGGCTTAAAGTGGATATTAGGAAGCCCATCCTGGAGGGTTCACAAACAAACCTCAGAATATGAAATAAGAGACATCGGGTGGCCATGCCTAGCGATGTCTATTGTAACGACCCAGCTTTTAGCTTGGTTTTCATCGGTAATTAAACCAACTTAAACCGTTCATAAAGATGGATTGTTAGGGGTACTTACACATTTGCACAAAATAAAAAGAACTTTTCGATTATCATTACAATAATATTACATCAGAGTTATCGAAGAAACATCACAGTACATCGATTACACAGCGAAAAAGATACTGAACTCAGCAGAAGAATATGCATGCTCCCTGATATAATAGATGCAGCCAAACCAGCATCCTGCTCTAACCAACTCAAAGACTAAATCGGCGAACCAAACTACTAGGCTGCCCGTTCAAAAATTATGGGCACCCAATGTTTAGGTGTGGGAACAATAAACTTCAGGTCAGTCATGGGACTGGTGTGAGAACTCAAAACATTTGTTTTTAGGGCTTATTTTAAAGTTAGGTAATTCACCGGACCATGCCGCTAATGCGGACCGGGTTTACTCCACGTGAATACCAGTGCATAGAAATTCGCAATGATTTTTTGAAAAATAAAACAAACATAAGGTCTCGCGGCACACACATAATGCAAACACACACATGGGCGAGGTTTCTCCATATGCAGTCAAAGGAACTTCCTTTCGAACTGAATTTTGAACACCTCTAAAGGGATGTTCGAGGATCAACAGTGATGCTCCTCACGCCAACAAAAGGTCGAGTCACCCCTTAACTGGGTAACTTAGAGTACGCCTGAGTATGTCATCTCCCGGTCGTTACCAACCTTCCTGAGCGTGCGCCAATAACAACCACAAAAGTAGATACTTTTACCACACAGGTTAATACCTGGGCTCCATACCATAGTACACCTTTTATCTAGAAGGAGACAACACCCCATAACCCTGCTGCATTTCTTCTTGTTTTGGCCATTTACCGGGGTGTGAGGCTTGTCGAGGTCCCGATATACACAAAGCTTTGCTTAAATAAGTCATGCTTTGATCATCCAAAGCTCACCACATAACTTAAGTATGCCACATTGTCCATTCACAATGCATCACTAATTTCTATTGATATATAACCTTTAAGCTCATACATCTTAGAAAAGGGTGTTAAGCAAGAGAATAAATTCTCCGCCACCAAACAGATATATATTTAACAGAGATCAGTGCTAGCAGTCAATTACAATGTCAGACACGCAATCCATAAATGTCCGTTCTGGGTCTGAACGAAACAACAATCCGAAATTCGTTCACATACGTTTGCGCTTCTTGCCACTTAGCTGATATAAAATCCATCTGCAAATGGGAGCTACCCATTTGATACATTCAGCAAGTCGTCCTTAAGATCTGAAGGGTCCCAGTCTTCAATAACGTCTTCAATGTCTTCAATTGCCCCACAACGTCGTATTATTACTTGGAGTGGTTTTCTGACATACATCTGATCCAGGTCTTCCCAAATAATAAGCGTAATTTTTAAAGCACAATTACAAAACACACAAGCATTCAACCAAAACTCCTTCCATCTTAGATTTTGTTAAATTTCTTTAAACCCATTCTCAAATTATCTTTAACAAAATCCATATTTAACCCTTCTTCTTTAAAACACATCCCTTAAATCAAAGATAATCTAGCCCAAAAGCCTTAATTAATTTTCCGTTTGCTAACTCATTATCAAAACCTAGTTTCCTTTAAAAATCCTTTAATCCATATTTCAGCCATAGTTTCCAATTAAATCGATTTTCCAACATTCAATTCATTAATCCTAAATAAAAGATTATACTTGGTTCTCAATTTCCTATTTTTAATTTTCTCAAATCAAAGATTTTATTAAATCCCAATTTACGATATGAATTTCCACTACTCAATCTCATTGGGTTTCAAGAATGATATTGTTGAAGATATGATTCATGAAAAAACCTAAATCAATCGATATTGCACATAAGTTACACAAAGATTGTATCTACTTATATTCGATATCAATTCTCATAATCAGCGAATACTATAAGTGGAATAACGATATAATAATAATATCTTACAAATTCCTCAAATAGTATACGTTTACACCAAAGAATTTCATATCAAATATCCGAAGATTATTTCTATCCAACTTATCCCAATCAAATTGGGAAACCCATATCTTAATTAAAAGATTTATCCAACTCTTTGACATTAGATCTAGATAGAAATACCATCAACTTATCCCCGATATTAATCTCTGTATCCAACTCACACTATAAGCAAAATAATAGTGAACTACCTTTTAAATTCCATAAATAGTAAGAGTCATCATCTAGCAAATTAATATCAAACATCCGAAGATTTATCTCTAACCATATCCAATTATTTAAAATTGAAAACTCGTATTAATATCAATTTAAATTTCATATAAAATATTTCTAATAGTTTTGAAAACATTCCACAAATCATTACTTATAATTCGGAAGATAGTTTACGGATTAAAACTTCAAAATAGATTGTTTTCGAAGGAAGCGTTACAATGGCATTTCAAAAGTGTTACAAAAGCATTATCTTAACTATTTTGATCAAAATATCGTTTATCTTAGCCAAAACTTAAACTTTACAATTCAAAACACCTTTTCATAGTTTGTAATGATTTTACAATTTTTTTTTTCATATTTTTAAAACATTTAAAAATAGTTATTTATAGTTATGGTCAACAATTGTTCTTACATCGACCTTTTCCGAAACGGTTTCAAACATAATTTGAAAACTATAACTCAAATTTAAAATCTTCTTTAACTCATTTAAAAGTTCTTGTTAATGGAAATCAAACATTTTTTATTTCATCGGAATCCGATTTAGATTGCAAAACTTATAAGCGTTTAAAGTTTGCATCTAAAATACGTAAATTGTCGTTATGCGACAAGCTCTATTTTGACCATAATAACCATTATTCTACGATACATCAAAATATCTTAGAAAAACATTATATCCTTATATAACCCTTTTAAAATCATTTAAATTTACCTTCCAAATTATTTTGGATCTAAAATTCAACTTTTATTTTTTGTACTTAATAAATCAAATTCCAATTCATTTCTAAATTCAAATAACTTCAAATTAACTATCTCATTCGTCGGATCAGTTAGGGATAGCCAGGGACAGCAAGAAACTTTATTTCCAAACCCAAGCCTAGACACTATCCTCTCTGTCATCCTAAAATGTTCCAGTATTTATTTATTCATTTAAAGGATTTATCAATATATATGAATTCATACATATGGTCTTCCCAAATTATTAACCTTCAAATTCAATTATGATATTACTTCTAATTATGAAGGAAATTTGTCGACCACCAATGTGATACCATAATTGTTGTGTCACAGTGCGTGAAAAAAAAAATCAACAACCATTTAAACATACATAGCAACCATCATCAACATAATTAAATAAATCATAACAGTGCACAAGCGTTATAACAATAACGCTTAATAGTGTGCGTGGTCTAAACTATGCATCCATCATCCATCACAATAAACATCAATCATCATTAACCACTAATAATTCATCACTAAATATGAATTAGTCTAATCTCTAATTAAATATATAAATTGTGGTTAAAGAGTTCTCACCCAACAGCTTCCCAAATCTTCACGGTAGGCGAGCCTAGTTGAGCGAACCATTGGACAGTATTTCAATGCACCGTCTACTTCACCAAAATGTATATTATGTAATAGATACTAATCTTTCTCTCTATATATATTATGAGAGGATGAGGAGGAGGATGACGAACTTCGGCAAGGTGGTGGTGGAAAAGAAGAAGACTTATGCCATGGAAACCATGGCCATAAGATTTAAGAAGAAGATGAAAAGAAGAAAATGGAGTGGAATGGTTAAAAAATGGAGGAAATGCCTCCTTATATAGGAATAGAGGGTTAAGGAGGTAATGACACATAAGGGGGGCAAGTGTAAAACATGCATTAAAGGAGGCATGCAAAAATACAAGTGTCCTTACACTTGTCTTAAGGAGGGAAAGTGATCTTTTGGTAGCATTTCCTTTAAAATGCTATGAAAACTAAGGACAACACTTAGTTCTAATGCTACTAACTCGTGTTATGGTTTGACAAATCCGATCAAATGACAAATAGTATCAATAAATCCAAACTTAATAATAATCATTCTCATTTATAATTCAAGTAAAATATTTCATATAACTTATCAAAATTATTAAATATTCTAAACCATATATGTGTATGTCAAATTCAAATTAAGTAATAAAAATTCCAATTTTAAATTGGTTAAAAATTATGGATCATTACATTCACCTCCCCTCCCCCCTTAAAACTTTTCGTCCTCGAAAAGGAAAGGGAACCACAATTACTCATTTTACATCTTGTAGATTTTCAGACACAAAATTAAAATTCTTTATACCAAAGCTGTGACGACCCCAAACTTCCACGGGTGAAAGTAGGAGTGATCATTTTTGGTTTCACTAAAATCCGTTAAATTTTGCATCCTGTATGGTCAGTCAAAGTTCAAGTTTGACTTTTCAAACTACCGCGCTAATTCTAGCTCTTTTTATAATTAAAATTAATTTATTCATTCTAACTTCGATTAAAATAAATAAATAAATCATTAAAAATACTTTCAATTCATTAAAATAAAAATTTTAATTTGGTCCTAAAATTCCGGGTCGTTACAATCTCCCCTCCTTAAGAACTTTTCGTCCCCGAAAAGGAAAAAGAAAAATAGAAGAGGAAAAATAAACGCAGAGAATGTTTTTAACAGAGATGGTACCGTCTATAACATCAGGCTTTCCACCAAAGAAGTTGGTCCTTTCGTTCCTTCGTAAACATGTGCCAATTAAGCATCGCCACTTCACTTAGTCTTCTTCGAATGCACGATCAAGGGAAGAGTCAAAATAACGGTAATGGTGATTTAAGAGATAGAAAAGATCGAAGGATGAATGAAAAGATGACGATAAAGTGACTGGCTATTATGTATCTCATGAACTGTTCGCCGTAGAATATAGTGATTCTACGTAAACGAATTATTATAAATATGTTATATTCCGCTTTGTAAACCAAAGCTCTGATACCAACTGTGACGACCCCAAACTTCCACGGGTGAAAGTAGGAGTGATCATTTTTGGTTTCACTAAAATCCGTTAAATTTTGCATCCTGTATGGTCAGTCAAAGTTCAAGTTTGACTTTTCAAACTACCGCGCTATTTCTAGCTCTTTTTATAATTAAAATTAATTTATTCATTCTAACTTCGATTAAAATAAATAAATAAATCATTAAAAATACTTTCAATTCATTAAAATAAAAATTTTAATTTGGTCCTAAAATTCCGGGTCGTTACAAAAGCTCCCCATTCTCATAATGGTTATACCGGGTAGAATATTCTAACACATATATTTATGGATAACTATATTTACATGTCCTCCAACGACATCTTCCAATCACCCATTATTCTATTCATAATTTACTGGGCCAATTACTTATACTCAACCATTTACCTCCTTCAATAAAATTCAGAGTTATAAATTTATTCTCTTAGATATTATCTTGCAAATACAATGGTTATGAAACTTATTACTTTTCAGTTTCCAAAATTTACTATTATTCGTTACACGAAAAACTTGATCATCTCCGAACTCGGCTTGTCTAAATGTTTCAGTTTAGGTAATTTCTTCTTACTATTCCCGCATGCCAAATATCCTTTAATCAAATTGTGAAACTTAATTCACAAGGTACTCATGCTTACTTAAATAGTTCCTTTTTGCAACCACAATATACTTTATAACTTATCATCTGTCCAAAATTGTTGATAATTCGATATTTTAATTCCGTATATAGTTTTTGCTATTCTCATTAATTATTCCAAATTCAAGGTTACAAAACTTATTTCCTTCAAACTTTAGAGAAACCATTTAGATATATTTTATTAACATCTTTAACCACCTTGGTCCCTAACCAAAATATCGTTAAATATCTTATAGTCATATTGTGAAACCGAATGCTCAAGATATTTGCATTTTAAATTTAATTAGTTGGGAAGGACTAATTATAAAATATCCTGATTAATTAATTCCAACTTAGCCTTTAAATCGTTTGCCAAGCTATTTTTTCTATAACTGGATTGCTTATGTAAATTACAAATTTGCGTAAACATCTTTTAATCAATTGAGAATTCCCAATTACAAGATGTCCGTGCTCAAGTTTTTAATTTCCAAATATTTTCAAAGATTTATTTCTTTAGATTCAAAATATATTCTTAAAAAATCAATTCCAAAGTAACTGCCAATTCTTACTCAAAATTTTGATTTAAGTTTTCAAATTATACATCTTTACAAAATCCCTTATATATATATATATATATATATCACAAATGCACTTTCTCAAAACACTTTACTGGCTTATCCCTTACTAACAAGTTTACCTGGTATAATTCTTATAACCTAGTCAAATTTTCACTATTCTATTTAAGTTCACATCAATTTACCAAACAGTTTCAAACACTTATCTAAATGGGTTTATGTAACAACCCGAAAATCTGGGCCAGTTTAAAATTTTTATTTTGGCAATTTTAGCGAATTTTGAACATTTAAAATAGATTATTTTAAATAATATCGACGATAAATTTATTTTGAATAGAATTCGACGTATATATTATATACGTCGTCGTTAGAATATAATAATTATATATAATTATAAATAGAATTGAAAATGGCGCGGTAGTTCGATAATTCGATTTCAAACTTCAATTGAACATACCGGGTGCAAAACAATCCGGATTTTAGTGAAACCAAAAATAATAGGATCTAACTGAGAATATCTTTCCAACGAATCCGACAAATCGAAATTTCATAGCGGGAATCAAAAGATATGTCCAGTTGAAAATTCGGAATAGTCGCTATGGAATTCAGTCCCTGAAAAATAGCCATTTTGCAAACGACCTCGGATTTCGACGAAACAACTTTTGTTGGATCCGTGATGTCAAGAGATGGCTAGATTCCAAATTTCATAATTTTTCGAATCAATATGTGAGCGTGGCAAAGGAAAACGCATTTGACCAGTTTCAGTTGATTTTAATCGACTGGAAAATGGCCATTTTTCCAATGGTCTCAGAATTCGACGAAACTAGTTTTGTTAGGACCGTATCGTCAATACGAACCTAGAAAATATTTTTCTGGGATTTTTCTAGTTAATATGTGACCCCAGTAAATTGAAATGCGCGTTCAAATTCAATATATAGAGTTATATGTTGATTTTGACGAAAACTAATCGAAACAGTCGAATCAGCCTACGATACATATCCCATTGTGTTCGGAATGGGGGTAATTAGCTATGGACGACAGGCGGTGGGCCTCGTTTAGAGGTCGTATGAAAAAGTCAACTTTTTGTAAATTAAATAATTAAATAAATAAATAAAACCCTCTCCCTTTTAGCTTCTCTGCCCCCCCCCCCCCCCCCCCCCGTTCAAAATCGATTCAACAGAAAAGAAAAAAAAGCGACGGAGAAGGAAGGGGGAGGAGTCGCCGCTCCTCCCGCCGCCGCCCCATCGCGGCTTCCTCCAGGTGGCGAGCGCCACCGCCCCTCTCCACTCTCCCTCCTCCTTCCTCTTCTTCCACCCCTGTACCGCGCGCCCTCCTTCTTCTTCCTCTCCCTCGTCTCGATTTAACCCCTTCCTCCCCAACCTCCGGCGACGCAGCACAGCCCCCCCTTCTTCCATTTTACAGTAAGTTTTCCCCACTTTTATTTTAGTTAAAACTGAATTTTATATTGGTTGAAACATAATTTTATTCGATAGGAAAATTAGAGATAGGATTTTTATTCGATGGGAAAGTTAAAGATATGTTTTTATATGATAAGGAAGTTAAAAATATAATTTTTATCGTATGTAAAGGTTGAAAATATAATTTTCATATTATATAGATAATAAAAATATAATCTTTTATATTGTAGAAGAATAAAAATATGATTTTTACATTATAGAAGTGTTAAAAATTGGATCTTTATATATGTAGTGAATCAAAAATATGACCTTTA
Organism: Allium sativum; assembly: GCA_030737875.1. NCBI lineage: Eukaryota > Viridiplantae > Streptophyta > Magnoliopsida > Asparagales > Amaryllidaceae > Allium > Allium sativum. The sequence goes on along the minus strand of CM060919.1, from coordinate 6,086,992 downwards.
TATTGTAGAAGATATAAAAATACTATTTTTATGTAAGTAGTGTATTGAAAATATAATTTCTATAAAATAGAGAATATAAGGCGAAATATTTATATTGAAAAGGCGAAATCTTTATATTTGAAAAGGCGAAATCTTTATATTTGAAAAGGCGAAATCTTTATGTAGAGAGTAGCGGTGTAAAAATAGAATTTTTATCTATATAGTAGCGATGTAAAAATAGAATTTTTATCTACATAGTAACGATGTAAAAATAGAATTTTTATCTATATAGTAGCGATGTAAAAATAGAATTTTTATCTATATAGTAGCGGTGTAAAAATAGAATTTTTATCTATATAGTAGCGATGTAAAAATAGAATTTTTATATACATAGCAACAATATAAAAATATGATTTTTATATATGTAGTGGCTACGGGCGACGAAAGTGACAAAAGGCGAGAACAGTGAAGATTTCCTACATTAGAAGTGTCGTGGCGTTTGGATTAGCTTTGGTGAGAACTTCTCACTCTAAATTTCTTTTTCTAGTTATATATATATATATATACTAGGATGCAGAAGGTGCTTAGCAGCACCCGACACCCGTCATCCACAGACCATGGATGGCTTGTTTGTTTAATTGATGTGTTGTGAAATTGTTTGTGATGTTGATGTGAAATCGATAATAAAATGTAGATGGTTGAAATAAATTAATTATCGTTAAAAATATAATTTTTAACGTGAATGTGAATAAATAAATATTTATAAACAAATCGGCCGATTTGTTTATATACACTGATTTGACTGATATTGATTGGGTCAATAAATTTTACACATCGCCCAACTGCACAAATAAAAATCTGTGTTCGTTGATTTGAAACCCCACACGGGTGTTGGGATGATATTTGGCGTACACTAATCCCAATTATTTAATTGTATGTCGATCGATTGGTCGACAGATTGTGTAAGCGTTGATTATTTATATTTGATGCTTATGCAGTTGTGTGGTGCACCTTGGATGATGGTTGATTGTTTATCGTTGCTATTATATACATGTGGTGTATGGAATCCATATAATTAACATTATATGGTGATAGATTGGGCCTCATTCCAATCGGGAAAATAATGAATATTATAAAAGAAAATTCATGTGTTGAATATAAAAATAGTCGTGTGTTGACAGTACTCATGTGTTGAGATTGGTCGTGTGTTGAAAGAAATATAGATTCATGTGTTGAATGGAATATATATATTCATTTGTTGAATAGAATAACGAATTTATTGAAATATATAAAGCCGTGTTGATTAGATTGACGCCATTTTGACGTGAACGATATTTATATCGATTTTATTCATTTTATAATGAATATCGAAAGTGATTTCAAAATCTGATATTTTGAACAGAATTAGAATTCGAATTGAAAGTGAATAGAAATGAATTCGAATTGAAAGTGAATAGAAATGAATTCGAATTGAAAGTGAATAGAAATGAATTCGAATTGAAATTGAATGAAATTGAAAATGAACTAAAATTGAATTAAAAATCAATTTGAATTGAAATCAATTTGAAATGAATTTAAATCGAATTTATAAGGAAAAATTCAATTTTGATTTGAATTTGAAAAGAAGTTGAAATGGTTTTGAAAACGAATTTTAAAACGATTTATAAAATATGTTTTAAAAGGAAATCGACGAAATATATATAATATATATATAATGGCCCGAATAGAACGCGCCGCGTCGCGGCAGTTCGTGAATTTCGACCATTGACTTCGAATTGACGTTGCGGGAGATCCGACCGTCGGATTCTCCTAAAACCGGAATCGTTGGGTTCGTATCGAAAAAAGCTTTCCAATAAATATTAGAAATTTGAAATCTAACGGTTGGATTTGTAATTATGTCCAAATCAAATTTAGAAAAGGTCGCTGTAAGTGCAGTTCGATGGCCGTTGATGGAAATCGACTGTACGGGCCTTGATAAAATTATTAAAAATATCTATAATTTGTGTAAAATCATAAGAAATGATTTGGGAAAAATTGGGCTGAAAAATTCCATATTTGAAAAGATAAAAATAGATTTTTATAGAAATGAACTAGTTTTGAACTAGAATTAAAATCAATTTATTTTTGAAATAAATAAATTGAATTTGAAAGTGATTTTAAAAATAATCAATATTCCCAATATGTGGATTGGACTGGAGTTGAATCGAAATTATCTTCGGAATATTTCGATGTTGGATTTTGTGACTATACGGATATTGTTATGGGAATTTGAAAGATATTTTATATCGTTATTTCCAATACGATATTTGTTGGTTTCAGAATTTGATATTGAATATAAGCCGGTATATTTTCTATTCAGAGCCTTGTATTTAATATCAAATGTGATTTGGGTTTATCGTGGATCGTGTTTTAGATGACATTGGTTCTTTAACCCAGTTAAAGACAGGATATTGATTTTTGAAAAGATTAAAACTAAGTGGAGTTTTAATGAATCTTTAATTCGATTGAAATGTGAATTGATAATTTGAATTATCAAATTTGGAAAGTGATCGAGAATGGAGTATCACCAGTTTTGCTCCAAGGCGATAGTTAAATCTTTAGTTAGATTTGAACGTGAAATGGTAATTAATTTTACAGATAACACCGTGGCGTTAGATGTGGAGTATTACCAGTTTTCTCCATGGGATATATAGGTTGGGATTGGGAAATAAAATAAATAATTACTACGGTGTGGTTCGCTAATCCCGACTAGTTTGGAAAACCATGACATGGTTTGAAATGATATCCAAAGGAAGAATAAAGAATAAATTTAGAATAATTTATCTTGGATAAAATTAATGGGAACTTTTCCCTAAGAATGTGATTTTGTGAAAAAGAATATTCTGAATTGGAATGAGGCGCTTGTTGTGTTTGTGTAACATTTGTTTATCATATACGCGGGTTATTCAGAAAGGCCGGGATTATCCCATTCTGAATAACCGATTCGACGAGATGTCGAAGATGAAGACGGTGGTTGAAGACCGGAAGTCTTCACATCGTTTGGGTGATTACTGATGATCTCGATTGGGCTGTACACCCAAGATGAGGGAAACAGTTGGTGATCGTCCAGACGTACTTGTAGATGGATGGATATGCGAGGAAAGTGCCACCGGTTTCGTTCAGACTCAGAACGAACTTGTAAATGGATTGTGTGTCTGACATTGGATTTTATTCTATGTTGATTGATCTCTATTAAATATACATCTGTTTGGCAGCGGAGAATTTATTCTCTTGCTTAACGCCTTTCTCTGAGACGTACGAGCTCAGAGGTTGTATATCGATGGACATCAGTCGCATGGAGTGAAATGCCAGTGTGGCACGCGTAAGTGGCAATTGATCAAGGCTTATGTTGAAAAGCAAAGTCTTGTGGTTGATGATCAAAGCACGGCCTGTTTGGCGTAGCTTTGTGTATAGCGTGAATTCGCGAGCCTCACACCTCGGTATGAGTCAAAAACGGGATAGTGGCTGCAGGGAGAGCACGACGTTTCTTTCTAGCTAGGGTGGTGTCAGTGACCTACCAGCCCTGACATTTATATACTTTTCACCTGTGTGGTTGTTGGAATGCGAGGCGCCTCGGATATAGGTCTGTAAGGACCGGGAAACGTGTGTTCAAGAATAACTAATCCTCAAAAGTAAGAGAGGACCGGCCCTGAAGATCCAAGGATCATAGTGGGGTCCTGGGACATTTGCTAGAGTGTCTCGAACGCGGAGAGGAGCTTGCCCCTTGCCTCGGCTCATGATGGAAATCCAATTTCCAATACGTGTGTTTCGGTTTTATTTGTAGAGCCTAGTATGGCGACATAGTAGATGGTAGCTATGCCGCCTATGATTGATACTTATGATTGAAACTGTTTTGACACTATACACCTATAATAGTATCAAATAATGTGTTTTAAACGTATCAAGCATGCTTTGGCTGTTATAAGGTAAAAACCCTATCCTCCGGCTTGCGTTGCATTGTGTGATGGGACCTGGGTCTTATAACAGCTTCATTTTTTTTATTTAGCATTGCGCTGTTTGTTCTATGCACTGGTATTCTTGGGAGGAAACCCGTTCCGTGTTATACGGCGTGGTCCCTTAATTTACCTAACTTTAAAAAGAAAGATTAATAATTGTTTTAGTTCTCACACCAGTCACATGACTGACCTGGAGTTTATTGTTTTAACCTAAACTCTGGGTGCCCTTATTTTCCACACGGGCAGCTAGTAGTTTTGGTTTTGCAGGTTTATATTCACAGGGTCCTGATTTACAACTGAAACGATGCTCGGAAAGCTCTGTATCAGGTATCACTTTCAGTTGTGTTTTATATTATTTTTCCGCTGCGATGTAATTTATTGTAATCTCTGATATTCTTTGTTGTATAATATTTATTCATTTATGCTCTGTATATTCTTGTATTCTGATGGAATTGTTGTAATAACAATGAAATGTTCTTACGTCTGCGTTCTGATTTGTACTGTTTTCAAAACGATCAGGGGTTTCGAACGGTCTTTGTCGGTTTAACGATCGATTCAGATCGAGCGAAATTCCTTGCCGTTACAGTTGGTATCAGAGCTTTGGTTTACAGAGCTCGAGAACAAGACACATTAGAACCATACGAAAGAATTCTTCAGATATTGGATTAGTAATATCTAATTAGAATGACTCGTTAGAGATAGGATCAGTAGTATCCTAGAACGAGTGTGAAGAGTATATTTTTCAATTGAAAACTATTTTGTTTTAAAAATTTAAATCGCTTTATACGTATTTGAATATTTATTTATTTTGAATTTGGACAATCGAGTATATAAAGATTTCGCGTATACGCGTCATGAACGTATATTCGAAGTTTTAATATACTGGATAGATATAGAATTACACTCTAGTCGCCCGGAGATGATGTTGATAATGACCATGGCATCATCAATATTTATGTTCGTGTTTCGAAGGTGTGATTTCTATATATTTCCATTAGACTGGTGTGAGAACCAAAACTAACATAGCTAGGATACATTGTTGTGAATTGGCATCAAAAACAAGATTTTCTGTATATATGTATCAAATTGTGAATTTGAAACGTTAATCCACTAATTGATTGATGTTTGTGTTGTTTGTTTATTTGTTTGATAATTTTGAACCATTTAGCCTAATAGAATCGAATATTGAATTATATTGAAAATTAGTTGCATTTGCATGCATATACATGTACTTACATTGAACAGGTCATAGCAAGGAGGCTAGAGCAGAGAATAAAATTTGTTTGCCCGACAAATAGGTACATATTTACTATAATTTACTGTTTTGTTTGGGTGATGATGATTTTATGAGCCTATTGGCTAGCCGCTTGGCTATTTCTTTTTCTTTTTGAGATCAGAAGGCATGCATGGCAATTTCGGGATTTTCCCGTTGCTCCCGGTACAGGGAAGGTTATGGCGAAATTTTTCGAAAATTTAGGGTGTTAGCCAAATTTTTGAAAAATTTGAAAAGTTCTTAGAAACTGAAAAGTTGAAGAACTTAAGCCGTAGTCAAAATAATGCAAGTTGAGTTGAATTGTTAAACAACTTTTGGCTTCGTTCCTTTTCGGCCTTTGATTTAGAGAAGATTAGAATATCATCAATAAAAACCAGAACAAATTTATTCAATTAAATCACACATTGAACTGATTAGAAAATAGTTAGAAATATATACTTGTGCATTATATATGTTTGAACAGGAAATTGGATAGCTGTTGAGTAAAGATTTTATTTGCGTGCCCGACAAATAGGTAAACCTTAATGAGTTGGATGCGAAATATTATTATATCAACTCCTGTGAGTGCCATTGGATGCGGAGTGCTGGTTATTCTGTGTGTAAATAATAAACATCGCCATAGGATAGCAACAATTAATTTTGAACTACATTACATGGCATACTTCCGGAAGATAGGCATACTTCATCATATACCACATAAGCATTTGGAGCTTGTGTGACGAGGTGGAAGATTTACCATACGACCGAGAGGCTTGTATGGCGATGACTATATTTTACAGGTTGAACTGATGACTGATATGGACTATTTAAATTGTAACGGTAAAATTGCCAGATTAATAAAAAAAACCACACGGGTCTAGAGTTGACAATAATCGCGTCTCTCTAGTTATTAGATACGGCACATGGACTATTTATTTCCCACACGGGACGAGGTGGCGAGGATTTATCCTCTGGAGCATTTAAAATACACACTCCCTCAGGCTTTGACAGGGTGACGAGAATTTATTCTCTGGAGTTATTATCAATACACGCTCCCCTGTAAACACCAGAATATATCACTATAAATATGTGTATGCTTATTAGGATTTATTGGGTACCTAATACGACCCAATAAATTTCCAAACCTCTCCCCGTACAAAGGAGGTTATGGCGAAATTTTTCGAAAATTCCGGGTGTTAGCCAAATTTTTGAAGAATTTGAAAATTCTCAGAAACTGAAAAGTTGGAGAATGGAAGCCAGATCGAACGTAGAGTTGATTAATCAAACCACTTTCGACTTTGTTCCTTTTCGGGGACGAAAAGTTTTAAGTGGGGGAGATTGTAACAACCCGAAAATCTGGGCCAGTTTAAAATTTTTATTTTGGCAAATTTAGCGAATTTTGAACATTTAAAATAGATTATTTTAAATAATATCGACGAGAAATTTATTTTGAATAGAATTCGACGTATATATTATATACGTCGTCGTTAGAATATAATAATTATATATAATTATAAATAGAATTGAAAATGGCGCGGTAGTTCGATAATTCGATTTCAAACTTCAATTGAACATACCGGGTGCAAAACAATCCGAATTTTAGTGAAACCAAAAATAATAGGATCTAATTGAGAATATCTTTCCAACGAATCCGACAAATCGAAATTTCATAGCGGGAATCAAAAGATATGTCCAGTTGAAAATTCTGAATAGTCGCTATGGAATTCAGTCCCTGAAAAATAGCCATTTTGCAAACGACCTCGGATTTCGACGAAACCACTTTTGTTGGATCCGTGATGTCAAGAGATGGCTAGATTCCAAATTTCATAATTTTTCGAATCAATATGTGAGCGTGGCAAAGGAAAACGCATTTGACCAGTTTCAGTTGATTTTAATCGACTGGAAAATGGCCATTTTTCCAACGGTCTCAGAATTCGACGAAACTAGTTTTGTTAGGACCGTATCTTCAATACAAAGCTAGAAAATATTTTTCTAGAATTTTTCTAGTTAATATGTGACCCCAGTAAATTGAAATGCGCGTATGTTGATTTTGACGAAAACTGATCGAAACAGTCGAATCAGCCTACGATACATATCCCATTGTGTTCGGAATGGGGGTAATTAGCTATGAACGACAGGCGGTGGGCCTCGTTTAGAGGTCGTATGAAAAAGTCGACTTTTTGTAAATTAAATAAATAAATAAAACCCTCTCCCTTTTAGCTTCTCTGCCCCCCCCCCCCCCCCCCGGTTCAAAATCGATTCAACAGAAAAGAAAAAAAAGAAAAAAAAAGCGATGGAGAAGGAAGGGGGAGGAGCCGCCGCTCCTCCCGCCGCCGCCCCATCGCGGCTTCCTCCAGGTGGGGGGCGCCACCGCCCCTCTCCACTCTCCCTCCTCCTTCCTCTTCTTCCACCCCTGTACCGCGCGCCCTCCTTCTTCTTCCTCTCCCTCGTCTCGATTTAACCCCTTCCTCCCCAACCTCCGGCGACGCAGCACAGCCCCCCCTTCTTCCATTTTACAGTAAGTTTTCCCCACTTTTATTTTAGTTAAAACTGAATTTTATATTGGTTGAAACTTAATTTTATTCGATAGGAAAATTAGAGATAGGATTTTTATTCGATAGGAAAGTTAAAGATATGTTTTTATATGATAAGGAAGTTAAAAATATAATTTTTATCATATGTAAAGGTTGAAAATATAATTTTCATATTATATAGATAATAAAAATATAATCTTTTATATTGTAGAAGAATAAAAATATGATTTTTACATTATAGAAGTGTTAAAAATTGGATCTTTATATATGTATTGAATCAAAAATATGACCTTTATATTGTAGAAGATATAAAAATACTATTTTTATGTAAGTAGTGTATTGAAAATATAATTTCTATAAAATAGAGAATATAAGGCGAAATATTTATATTGAAAAGGCGAAATCTTTAAATTTTAAAAGGCGAAATCTTTATATTTGAAAAGGCGAAATCTTTATATTTGAAAAGGCGAAATCTTTATGTAGAGAGTAGCGGTGTAAAAATAGAATTTTTATCTATATAGTAGCGATGTAAAAATAGAATTTTTATCTACATAGTAACGATGTAAAAATAGAATTTTTATCTATATAGTAGCGATGTAAAAATAGAATTTTTATCTATATACTAGCGATGTAAAAATAGAATTTTTATCTATATAGTAGCGATGTGAAAATAGAATTTTTATATACATAGCAACAATATAAAAATATGATTTTTATATATGTAGTGGCTACGGGCGACGAAAGTAACAAAAGGCGAGAACAGTGAAGATTTCCTACATTAGAAGTGTCATGGCATTTGGATTAGCTTTGGTGAGAACTTCTCACTCTAAATTTCTTTTTCTAGTTATATATATATATACTAGGATGTAGACGGTGCTTAGCAGCACCCGACACCCGTCATCCACAGACCATGGATGGCTTGTTTGTTTAATTGATGTGTTGTGAAATTGTTTGTGATGTTGATGTGAAATCGATAATAAAATGTAGATGGTTGAAATAAATTAATTATCATTAAAAATATAATTTTTAACGTGAATGTGAATAAATAAATATTTATAAACAAATCGGCCGATTTGTTTATATACACTGATTTGACTGATATTGATTGGGTCGATAAATTTTACACATCGCCCAACTGCACAAATAAAAATTTGTGTTCGTTGATTTGAAACCCCACACGGGTGTTGGGATGATATTTGGCGTACACTAATCCCAATTATTTAATTGTATGTCGATCGATTGGTCGACAGATTGTGTAAGCGTTGATTATTTATACTTGATGCTTATGCAGTTGTGTGGTGCACCTTGGATGATGGTTGATTGTTTATCGTTGCTATTATATACATGTGGTGTATGGAATCCATATAATTAACATTATATGGTGATAGATTGGGCCTCATTCCAATCGGGAAAATAATGAATATTATAAAAGAAAATTCATGTGTTGAATATAAAAATAGTCGTGTGTTGACAGTACTCATGTGTTGAGATTGGTCGTGTGTTGAAAGAAATATAGATTCATGTGTTGAATGGAATATATATATTCATTTGTTGAATAGAATAACGAATTTATTGAAATATATAAAGCCGTGTTGATTAGATTGACGCCATTTTGACGTGAACGATATTTATATCGATTTTATTCATTTTATAATGAATATCGAAAGTGATTTCAAAATCTGATATTTTGAACAGAATTAGAATTCGAATTGAAAGTGAATAGAAATGAATTCGAATTGAAAGTGAATAGAAATGAATTCGAATTGAAAGTGAATAGAAATGAATTCGAATTGAAATTGAATGAAATTGAAAACGAACTAAAATTGAATTAAAAATCGATTTGAATTGAAATCAATTTGAAATGAATTTAAATCGAATTTATAAGGAAAAATTCAATTTTGATTTGAATTTGAAAAGAAGTTGAAATGGTTTTGAAAACGAATTTTAAAACGATTTATAAAATACATTTTAAAAGGAAATCGACGAAATATATATATATATTATACATATAATGGCCCGAATAGAACGCGCCGCGTCGCGGCAGTTCGTGAATTTCGACCATTGACTTCGAATTGACGTTGCGGGAGATCCGACCGTCGGATTCTCCTAAAACCGGAACCGTTGGGTTCGTATCGAAAAAAGCTTTCCAATGAATATTAGAAATTTGAAATCTAACTGTTGGATTTGGAATTATGTCCAAATCAAATTTAGAAATGGTCGCTGTAAGTGCAGTTCGATGGCCGTTGATGGAAATCGACTGTACGGGCCTTGATAAAATTATTAAAAATATCTATAATTTGTGTAAAATCATAAGAAATGATTTGGGAAAAATTGGGCTGAAAAATTCCATATTTGAAAAGATAAAAATAGATTTTTATAGAAATGAACTAGTTTTGAACTAGAATTAAAATCAATTTATTTTTGAAATAAATAAATTGAATTTGAAAGTGATTTTAAAAATAATCAATATTCCCAATACGTGGATTGGACTGGAGTTGAATCGAAATTATCTTCGGAATATTTCGTTGTTGGATCTCGTGACTATACAGATATTGTTATGGGAATTTGAAAGATATTTTATATCGTTATTTCCAATACGATATTTGTTGGTTTCAGAATTTGATATTGAATATAAGCCGGTATATTTTCTATTCAGAGCCTTGTATTTAATATCAAATGTGATTTGGGTTTATCGTGGATCGTGTTTTAGATGACATTGGTTCTTTAACCCAGTTAAAGACAGGATATTGATTTTTGAAAAGATTAAAACTAAGTGGAGTTTTAATGAATCTTTAATTAGATTGAAATGTGAATTGATAATTTGAATTATCAAATTTGGAAAGTGATCGAGAATGGAGTATCACCAGTTTTGCTCCAAGGCGATAGTTAAATCTTTAGTTAGATTTGAACGTGAAATGGTAATTAATTTTACCGATAACACCGTGGTGTTAGATGTGGAGTATTACCAGTTTTCTCCATGGGATATATAGGTTGGGATTGGGAAATAAAATAAATAATTACTACGGTGTGGTTCGCTAATCCCGACTAGTTTGGAAAACTATGACATGGTTTGAAATGATATCCAAAGGAAGAATAAAGAATAAATTTAGAAGAATTTATCTTGGATAAAATTAATGGGAACCTTTCCCTAAGAATGTGATTTTGTGAAAAAGAATATTCTGAATTGGAATGAGGCGCTTGTTGTGTTTGTGTAACATTTGTTTATCATATACGCGGATTATTCAGAAAGGCCGGGATTATCCCATTCTGAATAACCGATTCGACGAGATGTCGAAGATGAAGACGGTGGTTGAAGACCGGAAGTCTTCACATCGTTTGGGTGATTACTGATGATCTCGATTGGGTTGTACACCCAAGATGAGGGAAACAGTTGGTGATCGTCCAGACGTACTTGGAGTTGGATGGATATGCGAGGAAAGTGCCTCCGGTTTCGTTCAGACCCAGAACGAACTTGTAAATGGATTGTGTGTCTGACATTGGATTTTATTCTGTGTTGATTGATCTCTATTAAATATACATCTGTTTGGCGGCGGAGAATTTATTCTCTTGCTTAACGCCCTTCTCTGAGACGTACGAGCTCAGAGGTTGTATATCGATGGACATCAGTCGCATGGAGTGAATTGCCAGTGTGGCACGCGTATGTGGCAATTGATCAAGGCTTCTGTTGAAAAGCAAAGTCTTGTGGTTGATGATCAAAGCACGGCCTGTGTGGCGTAGCTTTGTGTATAGCGTGAATTCGCGAGCCTCACACCTCGGTATGAGTCAAAAACGGGATATTGACTGCAGGGAGAGCACGACGTTTCTTTCTAGCTAGGGTGGTGTCAGTGACCTACCAGCCCTGACATTTATATACTTTTCACCTGTGTGGTTGTTGGAATGCGAGGCGCCTCGGATATAGGTCTGTAAGGACCGGGAAACGTGTGTTCAGGAATAACTAATCCTCAAAAGTAAGAGAGGACCGGCCCTGAAGATCCAAGGATCATAGTGGGGTCCTGGGACATTTGCTAGAGTGTCTCGAACGCGGAGAGGAGCTTTCCCCTTGCCTCGGCTCATGACGGAAATCCAATTTCCAATACGTGTGTTTCGGTTTTATTTGTAGAGCCTAGTATGGCGACATAGTAGATGGTAGCTATGCCGCCTATGATTGATACTTATGATTGAAACTGTTTTGACACTATACACCTATAATAGTATCAAATAATGTGTTTTAAACGTATCAAGCATGCTTTGGCTGTTATAAGGTAAAAACCCTATCCTCCGGCTTGCGTTGCATTGTGTGATGGGACCTGGGTCTTATAACAGCTTCATTTTTCTTTATTTAGCATTGCGCTGTTTGTTCTATGCACTGGTATTCTTGGGAGGAAACCCGTTCCGTGTTATACGGCGTGGTCCCTTAATTTACCTAACTTTAAAAAGAAAGATTAATAACTGTTTTAGTTCTCACACCAGTCACATGACTGACCTGGAGTTTATTGTTTTAACCTAAACTCTGGGTGCCCCTATTTTCCACACGGGCATCTAGTAGTTTTGGTTTTGCAGGTTTATATTCACAGGGTCCTGATTTACAACTGAAACGATGCTCGGAAAGCTCTGTATCCGTGTATCACTTTCAGTTGTGTTTTATATTATTTTTCCGCTGCGATGTAATTTATTGTAATCTCTGATATTCTTTGTTGTATAATATTTATTCATTTATACTCTGTATATTCTTGTATTCTGATGGAATTGTTGTAATAACAATGAAATGTTCTTACGTTTGCGTTCTGATTTGTCCTGTTCTCAAAATGATCAGGGGTTTCGAACGGTCTTTGTCTGTTTAACGATCGATTCAGATCGAGCGAAATTCCTTGCCGTTGCAGTTTAAGTATATATTGATGTTTCAATTGGAATCATTTAGTCATCCCACTTTCAAAACTCTAAAATACATACTGATGATGTTGTAGTCATCAACAGAATCATCTTCAAGCGACTACCGCGTGATTCTATATCTATCTAGTATACTTAAGACTTTGTATATACGTTAGCTATGCGTATATTCAAAATCTTCTTATACTCGATAGTCCAACCTCGACATCGAATACAATACTCAAATTCTAATTTTTAATTTCTAACCATATTGATTAGTTACCTTAACAAATTTGACCCAAGTTTATCGATATTTCGAAATGTTACCCAATAGTGACATTAAATCCAAAAGGCATTTGTACTCGGATCATTTTCCTAAGCCATAAGAATTATTTTATGTGTAATTATAATCACAAAATGTAAACTTAACCTTAATCGTTTGATTAAGTATCCAGGTTATGATTAACCATATATTTCCAAAATGTGTTTCTTTCTTAAAATATAACTTTCCAAAACTCATTTCATATTTTCAAATATGCTCTCCCAAATATAATACTCTAAAATCTCATTCTAGGGCATTACTAACACTATCTCTAATAAGATATTATAACTCTGATGAGCCTTTCCTTTTGTTCAAATGTGTCGTACCCCATAGCTTTGTATAAGCCACAACTCCGATACCAAATGTAACGACCCGGCTTTTTGCTCGGTTTTCGTCGGTAATTAAACCAACTTAAATCGTTCATAAAGACAGATTGTTAGGGGTACTTACACATTTGCACAAAATAAAAAGAACTTTTCCATTATCATTGCAATAATATTACATCATAATTACTGGAGAAACATCAGAGTACATCGATTACACAGCGAAAAAGATACTAAACTCAACGAAAGAATACGCATGCTCCATGATATTATAGCTCCAGCTAAACCAGCATCCTGCTCTAACCAACTCGAAGACAAAATCGGTGAACCAAACTACTAGGCTTCCTGTGCAAAAATTCTGGGCACCCAGAGTTTAGGTGTGGGAACAATAAACTCCAGGTCAATCATAAGACTGGTGTGAGAACTCAAAACATTTGTTTTTAGGGTTTATTTTAAAGTTAGGTAATTCATCGGACCACGCCGCTAATGCGGAACGGGTTTACTTCATGTGAGTACCAGTACATAGAAATTCGCAATGATTTTTTTGAAATATGAAACTAACATAAGGTCTCGCGGCACACACAATGCAAACGCACACATGGGCGAGGTTTCTCCTTATACAGTCAAAAATGCTTGATACATGAAAATCCTCTTTCAATACTATAATATAGCGTGAAAACAATTTCGAAAGTAAATGTATTAATCCTAGCCAGCATAGGTACCATATACTATACTAACATATGGTATACAATCGAAAGCTTACGGTCTCATAGCGGAGATTGGCTTTCCAACAATGACCAGGCAAAGGAACTTCCTTCCAAACCGAATTTTGAACACCTCTAGAGGGATGTCTGAGGATCAACCACTGCACCAAAACAGGTGATTGCCAACGAGTATAACCGTTGCAAACAATTTCCGCAACGCTTATAAGTGTTGCTATGGGGGCGTGGCAATGTAGTAGCAACGCTTATAAGCGTTGGTAGATTTTCTCTCCCAACGCTTATAAGCGTTGGTATATTTTCATTCGTAACGCTTATAAGCGTTGGTAGATTTTTGTTTGCAACGCTTATACATGTTACAAGATTTCTGTTTGCAACGCCTATACATGTTACAAAATTTTAATTCACAACAAATATATATTTTAATAATAACAGAAATATGTACTAGCAACTCACATATTCTAATATTAATAGTCAATTAACAACCAATATGACGATAATATAAACGATATTTAATATGAATCAAAAACTAATATTAAACTCAATGTATACCAATAGACAACATCCATAATCAAATAACGACATAGAATATCAGTTAACAACAAACAAGCACAATACATAATTAAGTTGTCAAATTCAATACATAATTAGTTTGCTAAATTCAATACATAAATGAGATTCTACAAATACCGAATATGAAAATCTGACCATATAACGAAGCCTCCATCTGAAAATTCACATTAACTTGTACATTCCATTTTGAGGACCATCATAAATTGGTGCATCCGGTTCAAGATCATCTACTGCACTATTAGAATTACCATCCAATTTTCTCTTGTCTTCCGTTGTCTCTAGAAGTGTCTGCATTCGTTGAATGTCACATTAAATTGAAAATTTCAGTTCTTTGTTAAAAACAGAAAAACATGAGTTTGCATCGCACAAAATAATATTAAAAACAGAAAAACATGAGTCTAAACTGAGCCTATATCGGCTCAGTATTCCTAAGCCCAAAAAAAAAAAAACACAGGTAGAATGGCAAACCATCATATTAACCTGTTTCTGAATTTTGCATATGAAGTAGATGGATGAATAGAAAATATTGCAATGGAAGGAAGTTTTGGTCTATGCATATTGATAATAATGTCTTATACATGGAAATTAATATTGCGTCTATGACAGAAAATAAGCAATCTCTAAGTAAAAGGAGTGGGCTTGATAACTCACTTTGGTTTGAACCACAGGTCAGTTGCAAGTGCTTGGTTGATCTTCTAAGCTACAACATATTGCAGGCAATCAACAAATCCTGGGATTTAGTTAACCTATTTCTGGATTTGTTCATAGAACGAGCCTTGCTTTTAGAATGCAGGAAACGGATTCTCAAACCTGGGTAGAGACATATGATCAGCAAAGGTTAAAGTGCGGAAGGAATGCTCCATGAAAATATTACAAGATTCGCAAAGTGGATAAGCCAACAAACTTCTAAGAATTAAATAAGACATTCGCAAAGGGAATACTCCTTGTTGGCTCAGTTTCAAATTGGGCCTTTCCGGCTCGAAACTTAGCCGGAAAGGCTCAGTTTCTAAAAGTTGAGCCAGTTCAGGCTCAGTTTTAGAAACTGAGCCTTTTTCCGGCTCAATTTCGAACCTAAAACTGAGCCGGAAAGGATCAGTTTCGAAACTGATCCTTTCCGGCTCAGTTTCAGGTTCGAAATTGAGCCGGAAAAAGGCTCAGTTTCTAAAACTGAGCCTGAACTGGCTCAACTTTTAGAAACTGAGCCTTTCCGGCTCGAAACTGAGCCGGATAGGCTCAGTTTCTAGATGTTGAGCCAGTTCAGGCTTAGTTTTAGAAACTTAAGCCTTTTTCCGGCTCAATTTCAACCTAAAACTGAGCCGGAAAGAATCAGTTTCGAATTCGAAACCGATCCTTTCCGGCTCAGTTTCAGGTTCGAAACTGAGCCGGAAAAAGGCTCAGTTTCAAATCCGAAACTGAGCCAGAAAGCTCAGTTTCAAAAACTGAGCCTGAACTGGCTCACCTTTTAGAAACTGAGCATTTCCGGCTCAGTTTCAACACTGAAATCCCATCATGCAAAGCCACCACAGTACTATGCTAATCTCCAAGATGCTCCACAAACACAGATTCACAAACATAGTATTAACCACACTTCTAGTTACTCGCACTTTAAAGACGTGAAATAGAAAATTAGAGTTTTTCATTTATATAATTTTCTTTAACCTGGTAGTATAATTTAGCATATTATAATTTGGAGTTTTTCATTGCTGGAACCATAACTTGTTACGTATGAGAAGTATGACACACTCCTGTTTTCAAATGACTGAAGTATTGCTTCAAACCATCGACAGCTAGTATAAATTCGAAATTAACGCAACCTAATGAATGCAGTTTACAGGCAACGGAAAATTGATATAAGTATATCCACCTAAATACTGTTAACCCATATACTGAATTAAACTTTCATACCAAAAAAGAAAAAAAGAAAATATAAATAAATCAATTTATGTTGTATATAACAGAAAAATTCATAGAAGTTAAAGCACTGAGTACATAGAAAATGCTAATTAGAAATAAACAGTGTTATTTCAGAACTGCGATTTTAAGATTGCAACGATGCAACTATGCTTTCTTCACGCAAAAAATTACCTAATTCAGCAACGTTGCAACGATTTCAGAACTGCGATTTTAAGCATTTGCTGAGCCTCAGGCTCAGCCTGTGGGTCAGCTTTGATGAGCCGTGGGCTCAGCATTTGTACCTATAGTGTTTAAGCAAGCAGCTAAAGTGTGTAATCAAAGCTGCGAGTATTTAATCTTTCCCATCTAAGGAATGGCAGCAAATGCATAGTAGAAAAAAAATGCACTCAATTATTCTCATGATTAAAGTACACGTTCCATTCCTATTTTGATATGTAACAGTTGTAGGGAATAATGCATATGTAGAAACTGTCAAAGCAAATTGTAGGAATTAAATGTCAACTAAGTAATGGATTTCAACCATGCATAAATTTCCATCTCACAAGCAAGCAGGACAAAAAAATAGAATAAAATCAAGCATGCATACCTCATGTTCTACATTGGTTTTTGAAGGAATCCTAGCCACTGATGAATCTTCCACCGCAACTTTCATTGCCCCATCTGAATTTTTATACAATAGCAGATGACTTATGGATTCCATCACGGCCATTGGATGATGACGTACCTTTGAACTTATCAGGAGATTTTGGTTGTAACCAATCAATGGTTGAAATAGAAGGATCTGCTATCTGATTTACTGTATTATAATTTTTCCCACCATTGATATCATAGCTTTGAGAAGCATTAAAATCGATTGAACTTCCATTTGAAAGATGTTCATCAGACAAATTGTAAATTTCAACATAAATACTTACTTGTCATATATGCTCAAGAATGCTCCACATATGTCGCAAACACGCAATTTTTGATCAGTCTACAAAACAGATATGCACTAATTGTTTTCAAACAGATCAATTATTGACATGCAATAATACATGTAAATTATCAGGAAAAAGTAGAATGAACTTATTTAGAAATAAACGTAGAATGAGTACATCGGCTTTTTGTGTATACACCTATTCAACTTATGCAGTGAATAAATATGGCCCTACCTGTGATAATTGGCTGGGTCCGTCACTGGATCCAAAAGTAGAATGAACTTATTTAGAAATAAACGTTGAAACAAATAACAACTTTTCATAGTGTCCATTTCAAATGATAATAAAATTCCAAAAAGTATGTTCAATTTCGGATCGGATGAGTATTTCTCGGGTATGGATACAGTCATATCCACATCTGAGAATATTTTCGAATACCGGATATCCACATATGCTTTTCAAATATTAACTAATATTTGTAAATGAATCCAGAAGAATTTCGGATTTTTCAGACATCTATTGACAAGCCTAAAACAAGTACAAGAAAAAGAAGTATATACAAGGAATATAGCATTGCCTATCAACAAATTTTAGAATTTAAGCATTGCAGTTTAGATAATAATAATAATTAGATGAACAACGTTGGACATTAATCTTGTGCATGCTGATAGATTAAATGAAAATATAGTATAGAAGCCCTTTTTTGTTGTATGCAGAAAGACTCCATCAAAATTTCGATCAACTTTATTACATTTTATTTTATATAGGGCATCTAAATGCTGAAGTGGTGAACCTTGAATTTTATTACACAGCAAAATGGCAAAGAGTTGTACATGAAAGGAGATACAAAATTGTATCAAAAAAAAATTGGAAACAAAATGACCCAATTAAATGCCCAAAATCATGTAAATGAATGCATGGATATTTAATAATTAAAATAAATATAATAAATGCAGACATGCTGAAAATGCCTTCTAATATAAATGGAAGAGTTTATTGACTAAAAGAAATTAAACCTGATAGGAGAACAAAAGATAAATCCTAGAGAGGACGAATTAACTTACAATTCGCACATCAGTAGCTGTATACTTTTGGTTTGAAGAATTTGGTGTTGGGTCATGTCTCAAATTAAGCTGCAAAATGAAACAGAAGTACATAATGCACAGAGACTGATAGGAGCAAATTTCTTTTAGCTGAAATTAACATTTCAGATCTATTAATCAAGTACAGATTTGTGGTAAACGAATTATGGGAGCAAGATAACAGTTATTTGCATAAAGGAATAGTTAACAACATAACACAAGTGCGGTAAATAACCAGGACTCCTATTTTATACGACTAATACTTGCATAAATGAAAAACTGACAATGCAATTCAAATATACAAAACATAATGCACCTTTTTCAACGCTTCTGCCTCTTCAAGAGCCTTTTGTGCCTCATCTATCATTCCTTTTTCACCTGTTTTCATGACCTAGGGAAACAATTTATATATAGGTTGTGTATAAAACCCACAGTTATTGAAGTTTATGAAAAATTGTATTAGATGAATGCTTACCCGTTTCTCGATATTGACCCCGCTCTTTTGTGTAACTGGAAACACGCTGGAAATTTTGATCAACACAATAAGGGCATATCGGATCTCCATTAATTCAGTTGATTCCAAGCACTGTATCAGTAATCTAGTAATTCGTCCATTCCATTTCCAGTGAACCTTTACATGCATAAAAGGCACAAATGTTTAAAAATAAGAAATGGACACAGAGCTACACAAATAAGCTTAAATATTATATACATCGGAAATTTACACACACTTAACTAACCTTGGATTTGCGATCGATGCTGCGCCGTTTCATCATCTAGCTCCAACCAGCAATAAGAGCGATCCCGATTATGGCCCCCATTACAATTCCCGAGATAAAACCCATTTTATTTTGAAAACAATAAACGAATAGATTTGATTTAGATGAAGGGAGAAGAAAGATAGAGAAATTGTGGAACGCCTGAAAATTGAAATTGATAACGGTTGAAGGAGGAAATTGTTTTTTCAGCGGCTGCGAGATGAACAAGCGTTGAGGAATAGCTAATTAGGGTTACGGATGCGAATTTACCTATTTTCCCTGAGAGTATATGGATGCCTGATATTTCCAACGTATATATGGGTTATAATAATTAAAAAAAGGCAATGTGTATTTTCGGTAACACATTTTTCCCTTAGCAACGCTTATTTTTGTTATTAGGGTACAACACAAATAAGTGTTGACAACTGAAAAAAATAAGTGTTGGGAATCACCTGTTTTGGTGTAGTGAACAGTGATGCTCCTCATGCCAACACAAGGTCGGGTTACCCTTTAACTAGGTAACTTAGAGTACGCCTGTGTATGTCATCTCTCGGTCGTTAACGACCTTCCCGAGCGCGCGCCAACAACAACCACAAAAGTAGGTGCTTTTACCACATAGGTTAATACCTGAGCTTCATACCATAGTACACTTTTATCTAGAAGGAGACAACACCCCATAACCCTGCTGCATTTCTTACTGTTTTGGCCAATTACAGGGGTGCGAGGCTTGCCGAGGTCCCGATATACACAAAGCTACGCTTAAATAAGCCATGCTTTGATCATCCAAAGCTCACCACATAACTTAAGTATGCCACATTGTCTAATCACAACGCATCACTGGTTTCTATCGATATATAACCTCTAAGCTCATACGTCTTAGAGAAGGGTGTTAAGCAAGAAAATAAATTCTCCACCACCAAACAGATATATATTTAACAGAGATCAGTGTTACGCAATCAATTACAATGTCAGACACACAATCCATAAATGTCCGTTCTGGGTTTGAACGAAACAACAATCCAAAATTCCTTCGCATACGTTTGGGCTTCTTGCCACTTAGCTGATATAAAATCCATCTGCAAATGGGAGCTACCCATTTGAGACATTCAACAAGTCGTCCTTACGATATGAAGGGTCCCGGTCTTCAATAACATCTTCAATGTCTTCAATTGCTCCACAACGTCGTATTATTACTTGGACTGGTTTTCAGACATACATCCGATACCAGTCTTCCCAAATGATAAGCGTAATTTTTATAACACAATTACGGAACACACAGGATTTCAACCAAATCTCCTTCCATCTTAGATTTTGTTAAATTTCTTTAAACCCATTCTCAAATTATCTTTAACAAAATCCATATTTAACCCTTCTTCTTTAAAACACATCCCTTAAATCAAAGATAATCTAGCACCAAATCCTTAATTAATTTTCTGCTTGATAACTCGTTATCAAAACCCAGTTTCCTTTGAAAATCCTTTAATTAATATTTCAACCATAGTTTCCAATTAAATTGATTTTCCAACATTCAATTCTTTAATCTTAACCAAAAGATTATACTTGGTTCCCAATTTCTTATTTTTAATTTTATCAAACCAAAGATTTGATTAAATCCCAATTTACGATATGAATTTTTACAACTCAATCTCATTGGCTTCAAGAATGATATTGTTGAAGATATGATTCACGACAAAACCCAAATCAATCGATATTGAACATAAGTTACGCAGATATTGTATCTACTTATATTCGATATCAATTCTCATAATCAATGAATACTATAAGTGGAATAACGATATAATAATAATATTTTCCAAATTTCTCATATAGTATACGTTTACACCAAAGAATTTCATATCAAATATCTGAAGATTATTTCTATCCAACTTATCCCAATCAAATTGGGAAACCCATATCTTAATTAAAAGATTAATTCAACTCTTTGACATTAGATCTGGATAGAAATACCATCAACTTATCCTCAAAATTAATCTTCGTATCCAACTCACACGATAAGCAGAATAACAGTGAACTACTTTTAATTTCCTCAAATAGTAAGAGTCATCATCTATCGAATTAATATCAAATATCCGAAGATTTATCTCCAACCATATCCAATTATTTAAAATTGAAAACCTGAATTAATATCAATTTAAATTTCATATAATATATTTCTAATACTTTTAAAATGTTTGAAAACATTCCACAAATCATTACTTATAGTTCGGAAGATAGTTTACGGGTTAAAACTTCAAAATATATTGTTTTCGAAGGAAGCATTACAATAGCATTTCAAAAGTGTTACAAAAGCATTACAAAACAGATATCTTAACTATTTTGATCAAAATATCGTTTATCTTAGCCAAAACTTAAACTTTACAATTCAAAACACCTTTTCATAGTGTGTAATGATTTTACAATTTTTTCCATATTTTTAAAACATTTAAAAATAGCTATTGATAGTTATGGTCAACAATTGTTCTTACATCAACCTTTTCCATAACGGTTTCAAACATAACTTCAAAATTATAACTCGAAATTAAAATCTGCTTTCACTCATTTGAAAGTTCTTGTTAATGGAAATCAAACGTTTTTCATTTCATAGGAATCCGATTTTGATTGCAAAAGTTATAAGTGTTTAAAGTTTGCATCTAAAATACGTAAATTGTCGTTATGCGACAAGCACTATTTTGACCATGATAACCATTATTCTACGATACTTCAAAATAACTTAGAAAACCATTATATCCTTATATAACCCTTTTAAAATCATTTAAATTTACTTTCCAAATTATTCTGGCTCTAAAATTCAAATTTTTTTTTTACTTAATAAATCAGATTCCATTTCATTTCTAAATTCAAATAACTTCAAATTAACCATCCCATTCGTCGGATCAGTTAGGGATAGCCAGGGAGAGTAGGAAACTTTATTTCCAAACCCAAGCCTAGACATTATCCTCTCTGTCATCCTAGAATGTTCAGGTATTTATTTATTCATTTAAAGGACTTTATCAATATATATGAATTCATACATACGGTATTTCCAAATTATTAACTTTTAAATTCAATAATGTTATTGCTTCTAATTACGAAGGAGATTTGTCAATCACCAATGTGATACCATAATTGTTGTGTCATCGTGTGTGCAAAATAACATCAACAACCATTTAAACATCCATAGAAAACATCATCAACATAATTAAATAAATCATAACTGTGCACAAGCGTTGTAACACTAACGCTTAATAGTGTGTGTGGTCTAGACTATGCATCCATCATCCATCACAACAAACATCAATCATCATTAACCACTGATAATTCATCACTATATTTAAATTAGTCTAACCACTAATTAAATATATAAATTATGGTTAAAGAGTTCTCACCTAACAGCTTTCCAAATTGTCACGGTAGACGAGCCTAGTGGCGCGAACCATCGGACGGTATTTCAGCGCACCGTCTACTTCACCAAAATATATTATATAATATATACTAATCTTTCTCTCTATATATATTATAAGAGGCGGAGGAGGATGACGAACTTCGGCAAGGTGGTGATGGAAAAGAAGAAGACTTATGCCATGGAAACCACGGCCATAAGCTTTTAGAAGAAGATGAAAAGAAGAAAATGGAGTGGATTGGTTAAAAAATGGAGGGAAGACCTCCTTATATAGGAATGGACGGTTAAGGGGTAATGACACATAAGTGGGCAAGCGTAAAACATGCATGAAAGGAGGCATGCAAAAATATAAGTGTCCTTACACTTGTCTTAAGGAGGGAAAGCGATCTTTTCGTAGCATTTCCTTTAAAATGCTGTGAAAACTAAGGACAACACTTAGTTCTAACGCTAAATTCATGTTATGGTTTGACAAATCCGATCAAACGACAAATAGTATCAATAAATCCAAACTTATTAATAATCATTCCTTTATAATTCAAGTAAAATCTATCATATAACTTATCAAAATTATTAAATATTCTAAACCACATATATGTATGTCAAATTCAAATTCAAATTAAGTAATAAAAATTCCAATTTTAAGTTGGTTAAAAATTCTAGATCGTTACATCTGTTGAGCGAATACCTAAGTAGGATATAAGGGACTTCACGCGGTCACGCCTGGAGGAATAATCTAAGATAGTCCTCTCATATAGTCAAGCATAAGTGTGATCCATCAAAGATATATGTCCGTTTATGGCATCACAGGGGTATTGTTTTGATTGCTCTAAGCCATCTAAAATGTCGATGGATGACTACGTAATTATGCGACAACAAATGCGTAATGTTCGGGTATCATGAAGGATAGCGTTGCATGATTATTGGATCAACATTGGTCCAAACAATTAGCGGCGAACGACATGGGTTACGCTAGCTAAACCGAAGGAGCTTTCTCTATGGACATTCACATTGCGACCCACAAATCCACATGGATTTATTAGATTGTTTGCTTAAGAGCAATGCTAGTAACCCATATCAAGAGATACCTCCCAAACCAAGAAGGGTAGTTTAGCAGATCTGGTCAATAAAGGAAAATGTCATATCATAGAGTAAGGTCCTAATTGAATTCTAATATAGCATGGGCAACAGATAGGAAGTTAGTGCAGTTTAGACTATTGCTAATAGGAGAAATACGTGCATGCTTGTGATGCGAGTGCAGCTTACTTGTACTCGTAACATGTGATGGTGATATCGTGACATGGCAAGACCGTAGACCCCAGCGAGGTGATTGCAAAAGATGCTACAGTATAGTATTTAGGTCCAAGGTGTGCCAAGAGGTAAGAATATAAATATACCTATATATTATGTTAAATCTACTGGGCAGTATATGAGAGCGGCACATGTGCAGTGGTGGAGTCTGAACGACTTACATAGAACTTGATATAACATAAATGGTAGGTAATCAACATATGATAATGTTATGTATAAAGTGTATAATTTCCGATCACTAGAACAATTGTTATGATCCACCCCTCAAAATAACCCATAGATTAGGCAGAAAATAGGTATTGTAATCTGGGTAGGAATGGAGTTGTTATAGGCACTTGGTAGTGTTGATATTATGGTTAGTACCTGTTTATTATGATATTTAAAATTATTCCACGACGTGTTATTCACTTGAGTTCTGATGGATATTTTTATTTATTTACAAGATACCAAATAAACAATTCATGTTTCAGTAGACTTAAGTTTCAATATTTGTGAAAATTCAGACCCATTGGAGTGTAGGTTGTTACATAAGTCATTAGAGAGGGCTAGTGGTGGCTTGGATGTGTGATGACACGATAGAGACACATATTCATTTATTGTTCTATCTACGATTTTGTTTCACTTATTTTCAAGAACTAGGCTGCTTCCACAAACAATATTAAGAGATGTTATTGATGGAATTTATTTGATACTTCGTTGTTTTATTTATTGGATTATATTAATGAATATTATAATTTTTTCCTTCCATAGTGAGTTTTAAAAAGACTTGAATATTGTAGATAACACCATGTTTTGTTATTATTTTAAAACCAACGATTCACCATCTGCAAGGTCCGGGATGTCCACGTCATTTTATGTGTGAAGTGAAGCATCAAAAAAGGAAGATTAGTGCTTTTCTTTAATAATCACTCATAGACGTATTGAATCATATGTTATTTCTGTTGGATTAAATGTATAAAAAGCAGGGCACAAAGAGTCAAATTTCGTAAAGTTTCTCTTTTATGCGACATGTGGTACATATGCGCCCACACACACATATACGCGCAATATGTATATTTATTATTAAAGTATATATATATATATATATGATGCTTTATTAATATACATGGATATATATATAACTTATTTACAACACGTAACTTTTTACCACCATAACTATCCTATTCATCATATACATCGACTTTTGTGCCAGATGTCACAAGTTCAAAACTTGCATAGCGTGACTCGAATAATTGAATATATATTGACATGTGGTATGCCGCACATTATCTCAGACTTATAGTACAAATACATGCGACCATCTAAGTACTCAATTTTCAAGAAAAATACATATGTAAAATTACAGTTAGTTAATATAGTTTCGAACAAACCTTCAAAATAAAAAACATAAATCTGCATGCGATTAAAATTTAAAATTCAAACATAAAATGTATCTCATCATTCATGTTCTTGTTAATCAAAAGGAAAATAATTGTACTTCAATGTATGTATATGTATATGTATATGTATATGTGTGTGTGTGTGTGTGTATATATATATATATATATATATATATATATATATATATATAGGGGCAGCTATCTGAACACAAAATTAGACACAAACTTAGGGACACAAAACCTCGACCATTGGATCTTTTTATCTTTGTGTGGAGAGGTGTAATTCATACGGTGATTCAACGATGGAGATTAATTGTGTCACCAATTGTGTCCTAATTTTGTGTCTAAATAGACTTTCCTTATATATATACACACACGCACACACATACACCTTACAAATGGGAAAGATGAACATCCCCTTTATTCAACCCCCAACCTAACACTCTAATGTTAACCACTTTTTCTCATTTACAGTATAATATGGAATGGTAAGGGGGAGAAAGTATTGTTATTTAAATAGGAATGAGTCGCTGAAACCAAATGGCTGGATTATGGGAGTGAATAAAGTGAAACCTTCCTCTTCTTCTTCTTCTTCTTCTACTACTACACACGCACATGCACACACAAACACACATATTATATATATATATATATATATATATATATATATATATATATATATATCAAGTAATATAAACAACATATTATGTACTTACGACACACATGAATAAAAAATGTCTTTCTATATGTATGCATGTATTTTTTTAAATTTTACTTTATGGCCTGAGTAGCTTAGAGCATGATAAAGAAACAAAATTGAATCAAATACTTACTATTACATTTTGACGCGTCGCATTACTAGTTTTTCCTCTTTGTAGTATGGTTCGTGCTTGGTTCTAGCTTTGTTTGCAAATCTCAATATAGACTTCAACTTATAGACAATAGAATCTACGGTCTTTTAGCTAGAATAGCGTTAAACAAAAGAGATATAGGGTACTTATAGATATGTGTGTGTGTGTGTGTGTGTGTGTGTGTCTGTGTGTGTGTGTGTGTGTGTGTGTGTATATACGAGGACGACTATTTGGACACAAAATTAAACAAAAACAAAAAAAACACAAAACCTCCACCTTTGGATCTTTTTGTCCTTATGTGGAGGAGTGGAATTCAGGAGGCGATCAAATGGTGGAGATCAACCGTGGTCATCAATTATGTCAAAAAACTTATGTTTTAAATAGACCTTTCATACATACATATATATATACACACACACACACACACATACATACATACATACATACATACAAACAGTGCCACTCTATATGTGATCTATTCATAAAGAGATTGTCAACAGTTCTATTACATTAGGGATATACCACCTTTCCTAGTATAAGATTTAGTTTTTGAGATTTGAGCCTAAATAATATTCGAAATTACTTACTCAATCATTCGAATACATAGGCCCATTTAGTTATAATTAAGATGTAAGTTTATACATTATTTTAATTCATTCTAAGGTTTAAAAAGGATAAACAAAGTCCATAAAAAATAGTACAAGATGTATATTAAGTATCTTCATTGATTTATAACATTTATAAATTATTTAATTAAATTGGACTCCAAAAGTTGCGAACAAATATTTGTGTCAACTCCTAAATGTGAAGTCGATCATGGGTCACATTTAAATAATTTATGCATACGTGGTCATTATTGAAGTACCGTTACGAAATCGGACGTTTACTAGATCATATCAAGTGAAACCTTTCTTTTTTTTCTTTTTCTTTTTTTTTGGAAAGGCATGTGAAATTTTTTATTCACAACTTCAAGAGTTACAATCTAAGCTAAAACATACTCTTGACAATTTCTAGCCTCAGAGTTCACAATAGAATACAAAAGATTTAAAGTGCAGATTATCAAATAACACAACAAAATAAAAGTTTAACAACTGCCATTGCACTGCAAACACCATCTTAAGTGTTGCGTATCTTTAACAAGCTACAATGCGTTAGCATTACACTGGCAACCAAGTCAGTAGCACCAAACTAGACCAGAATAGAACAGCAAGAGCATAACTGCTGCATGCAAGTGACCAATTACACCAAGTGACCAATGAACAGCGACAAAGAGTAATAATAAGCATTCACCAAAATCCTAGTAGTGCCAAGATTATACAGTAACTACAGATGAAAGCACAACAACAGCATGTCAAGTGAGAGAAGGATCATACATTGGATTTCTCCGAGTATGCCGTCGAGAAGTTTTCTGTTTATTACCAGGAGGCAACACATTCTCTGGGCCGTAGTCATTCCCTTCATCAGGATTATCATCTGCCCAAAACTTTCCTTTCAGTTTTTTAGCCTTATATTGAGATGATGTAAGCAAGCTTGTGGGTTGCGGAGTGGATAGGAGAGCAGTGTTAACAACAGGGAGAGTCGGGCATGATCCTCTTACATTTGGTGATGGTAGTTGAAGGTATGAGGGAGATTTCAAGTTATGGTAAGGGGAAGATTTTGAGGGTGTAGAAGATAAAGTTGTTGAATCGCCAAATTTAGTGGCAATAGGAGTTGTACTAGAAGTGGATGTATTAGCATTCAAACCCGTTGAACCTGGTGATGCAACATGGACGCTTGTACCAGTAATTGCCATTATAGATTGATCTGCGGTAGTAATATTTTCATCAAAGAGATTACCCACTAATGTTTCTGCATCTACAATTTGTGTATCACTATTACCCACTATGTTTTGAAATGCAGCCTCATTAACATTATGCACTTGCAATTCTAGACCTACAGCAGCAACTGAATTACTGCTAGTTAACTCTTTTCCATTAACATGCACACTGGAATTTAAATTGTTCTCTGCATTATCCTTATCTGTATAACCATGTCCATCATTCTCTGTTGCTAGAACATCAAAAGGAATAACATTAATCTTAAGTAAATCATTTTCCATATTTTCAGTGGCCTTGTTATTAATCCCTCCATTCTTTCTTCAAAATTTCTTAGCTTTTGTATTAACTGAAGTCCAATTACTTTGATTGACATTTGAGTTAGACTTCCTAAAATCATGTCCAGCTTGATCTCTAAATCTTATATGATGGTTAGTGTCCAAATCCTCTACATGATTCTCGTTTTCCCCATCTGCCTTTCAATATTTATTAAGCTAAATACCCTAAGTAATAACATTTGGCATATATTTTCAGTTCATCGTCATTCTACCCTAAGATATGAAGAGTTTGATCAATGATTAAAAAAATCCAATAATATGTGGCTAAGTGAGTAGCGTCACTTCAAATTTCTTAATCTAATCTGATAACATTTATTGATTCATGGTGTACTTTAGTCAATGATTTTGACTTTAAATTGAATACTAATTACAGATATACTAGCCGTCTACAACGAATGTGACAAATTTACGCTTGAGTAGTGTTTCACTTCTAGTGGCTCAACGCTTATCCAACTATGGACGCAACATGATCATGATGTCATGTGATTGCGTATAACAAGAGCGCAGTCTAGACCTTAAGATCGTTTGTATTCTCATTTTAGAAACTACTTCACATGTTGCATGAGATGTCCTATTCTAGCCTAGTTGGCATTAATCCATGGAAAACTCCCACTAACTCATTTAGCGGCTATTTCAAATTACCATGAGTGATCCATTGATGTCCCTAGTGAGTATAAGTAATCCATCATCTATCATGTGAAGGACACACACTAACACACACACATGAGGTATCATTTTCTTGACACATCTTAGATAGAGACAATTCTAGAATAAATATTTGGTCTAATACTCTATGAACGTATTTATATCTGAATCAATTAAGTATTTTTTTTTCTAAAGATTTTCTACTAGTACATGTTTAGCCTATTCAAATAATTACACAATAGTATTACCTACAATACAAAATTAAACTAAAAAGATACTTTATTATGAAAAAGAATCTTGTAAGAAAGTTGAATTATATACCTAATACATATTTATCATAATGCACATTATTAATTGGGTCATTTTATTGAATCACTATGTGTTTTTCCCAAAAGAAAGTTTTGGTTTTTTTTGCTTTTCCTCTTTGTGCGTATTGATCCATCTTACTATAGGATTTATAGCAAATTACAAACAAATAAACAAATTAAATAAAACACACACGTCAAAACCAATTGTTGGTTAGAATTACTCTTGTTATTAAATATATACCGAAAATGTTGAAGCAAGCCCGGTGGAAACATTTGATTAACAGAGAAAAAAAAACCTGGTTTGTTACTTTGTATTTTGCCCCCGTTTTATCTCCTGGACTGGTTGCTGTAGTCCTAAACACACCGAACCCAGATATGTCACTGATCGAGCTTAAATTTGCTTTGGTTTCGGTGCAACATAATTTATAATCTGAAGTCCCAAAAGTAGAATCCAAGAGGAAAAACATTGTACTTTATCACAAAACATGCCCACAACGTTCGGATTCCCCTACCCCAAATATATAGATTAAATATACTGGAATACACATAGCCGTTACACCACTTTCAATAACCCAAATTTCAGAATAACCAAATAATGAAACATTATAATCAACATGGGCCCTTACATCCAACGGCTATATTCAGACTGCTTCCTACTCATTTGGACCAAAATTTGAACTCCACTCCTATACTGTCAGCAATGTCTTTATCTTCTTAAGACCATTGGCCCCCAGATTCGTAAAATCCCTTATATATCTCCATTACTATTCTTTACACAACCCATACTCAACAAAATAGGGAGAGAAAAAAAAAATATGGGCATCTGCTGTAGCAAAAAGGTACAAGACCCACCTCTTCCATTAAAAGTTCAAACTCCAAACGCTCCTACTAAGAACCAAATAAACAATGCAATCAAAGAAGAGAAGAAAGTTGAAGAAAGGATAGCAGAAAAGCCTAAGAGAAGCCTCTCTGAAAAACCGAAAAAGAAAGAAGCTAGTGCAGACATCAGTAATGTCTTCATTGCACCTTTGAAACCAGAAGAAACTCGAATATCGACTCCAGTGAGAACTTCAAGCTGCACGAAAGAAGAAGTGGATGCAATTCTAATTCAATGTGGAAGACTAAGCAGAAGCTCATCTGAGAAAAGAAAGCATTCAGGTTCCAAAAGAAGCTTCGATTTCGACAATGAGAAGGGAGAAGGCGAAGAAGAAGAAGAAGAAGAGACAGGTCAGACTGTTTCCAGGCCTTCGCCTAGAAGAAGAAGAACGCCTAGCAGAGAACGTTCCGGAAGCAAAGAAAGAGTAGGAGGTCAGAGTCAAAGAAGAGTTAGCAGGTCCCCGAATAGAAGGAATGAATGTGAGAAGACAAGGCAGCAACCCGCTAAAATGGTGCCTGTTCCAGCCTGTGAGAAGGCTGTAGCATTAGAAAATACAGTGAAAAAAGCTGATGGTAGTAGTAATCTTTCCACTAGCAATGGTAATAGTATTACCACTACTAAAAGGAATGCTTCTCCTAGGTCTAGATCATGTGAGAGAAGTAATGGCAGAGTTTCGAATGAGAACAATAACGCGAGTTTGAGTAGAAGTAACTCGAGAAAAGGAGGAGAACAGTCGCCTTTTAGGCGGAGTCCGATGACTGAGATTGATGAAAATTTGATGAAAGCTGGTGCTGGTGGTGCTGCTGCTAGGAAAGCCAACCAAGCACAAACTCAGGTGAACTCCTCTTCTTACTTAAGTAAGTTGACATTTATGCAACCAACAGACCCAAAAGACAACAATGAACGGAGTCATGAACAGATACTCACCCTATGTTGAGCATCAAATTTTATATTATTTCAAAATGATTTAGGTCACTAGAAACTAAACCTGTTATGAAATTTTGAACTTTGTTGAGCAGAGCAATGGGAAGGAGAAGAAGAACACCACCACCACATCAAGCATGAACAAAGCGGGGGCAGAACAACAAAAGAGCAGCAAAACAAAAGAGAAAGAAGAAGAACAGTGCAAAGATGTAAAAAGCATATCAAAAGGGATGAGAACATCGACAAGGAGATCGTCAAGGGACCTGGATAGCAACACAAATGGAAGCAACTACGCTTCATTACTGCTGGAAGACATAGAAAACTACCAGCAAGAGAACACGGGATTTTCGCTTCCAGCTTGTGTATCGAAAGCATGCTCGATAATGGAAGCAGTAGCGGACATGAACTCTTCATCCTCGGACCAGTCATATGGACGACAGCAAGAGAGTATTCAGAAGAAGTATGGTGGCTCGGTCAGTGAAGAACTGCAAGAGTCGGCTGGAAGTAATAGTTACGTGGGACAGCCACAACCATGGCATGGGCGTAATTCGGTTGATTCCACTGAGAGGAGTTGGGTGGCTGCTGCTGCTGTGGAGGTGGAGGAGGAAGTGGTGGAGGGGTCGACGAATGGAAGGATATGGAAGAGAGGAGGAGGAGGAGGGGGATCGAGTGGGAGTAGTCGGGTGTCTGGGACTAGTGCCAGTAGTAGTAACAAGAATGGTGGTGGTGTTGCTGGTGCTGCTCGCAAGGATTATGTGCTTCCTGTGGCGGCTGCTTCTTCTTGATGGTGGACTGTATTGTGTATTAATATTTGTGCGATGTAAACTATGGTCGTTTTAGCAAGATGTTTTGCTTTATATTGTGATTTTTTTGTGGGCTGGTTAGTATGTTGTATGAAAGTCACGGAACGGCACTTCGCAATTTAATCGTCAATTGAATTTTATTTTGTTCCATTTGATTTAATTTTTACTATTATTTTGGTCTATAATTTCTTTTTCTGGAAAGCTAGAGGAAAAAAAAAAAAACAATTAGCCGACGAACAGGAAAGTTGGAGTGACACTGCTGTTCTTTGAGCCTTGATGCTTCCACTCCAACAGACGAAGCCAATTTCCAACTGTTGGAGATTCTCCTTTTATTCGTTGTGTTCTATTTATTTTGGCTTTTTTTTCTAATATACAAGTTAAAAAGAAGAAACCAAAGAATGAAAAACAAATTATCCACTGGTAATCATTATGACACTTCAAAAAAAGTACTGAGAAAAGTATGGTTTTATAGTTGTATGTAGCACTGTAACAACACTGGTTCATATTGCCGTTTGCATAAACATACATATGATGTACCTATCCGTAATTTAATAAACGAATATTTTTTGTTTATGTCTATCCTTACAGTGTTTATGTACGAGTAATAGAATACTTTTTTGTTAAACGATTACATTTAATTAACAAATATTCTCTTGTTTCTGCCCATCCTTACACTGTTTTATGTACAAGTAATAGAATAAAAATATGGTTTCATTATTTCATCTTCTTCTTTTTTCTACCTTGAAAGGAAAAGAAAAAGGAAATCCGCTATGTATATAGTATGGTAGCTGGATGTGTGCCCAACTTAACACAGTACATGATCACAGTTGTTACTTGTATATAGCATACACACACGGCACTCACAAGTAGATTATATAACCAATAAAGAGGCGCAGCCAATATGTTGCTTGTGGCACAGATATAAAATGGACCTCAGCATTTATAACTAGAGGAACCACACAGTATTAATTTTCACATGGTGCATTTATATAAAATTGGTCTATAGAGCTTTCAATTGCTTGCACAAACCTGCTCTATTAATGGCCTAAGCCTCTTTCAGTCTGCTCAAACATCAATTATTGTATTTATTGCCCAACTCTTTGACAACTTGAAATATTTAAGACGTGCAGCTGTGACCAATAGAACTTCATCTTTTCCCTTACAAAGTTAAGTACCAGCAAAGTTTTCTTAACCTATATCTACCACATTGGAATTGTAACGTAACACCACAGTAAGTTTTACGCATTAAAAACAGTCAACTCTATATCTACCTTCATATACTTAATAATATGTGGCATCATAAATGATCGTATTTATGTTCACTTTTCAAAAGTCAAACTACAAACAAATAAACACTAAAATCTATCTTGTTCTTCTATTAAAATCTATGCAATTCTTAGTGCATGCGTATAAAATAAAAAAAATTGCTTTAACATTAGCATAGTATTTTTAGCCGTTCTATGATCAAATACAATACCATTTACACTTTCTTTTTCATCATCTTCCTGTGACCTGCAAACATACCATCCCTATTTCCAACAAATAAAAGAAATTAATTGTTGTACATTAATTGCTTGTTGATGGCACGAAATAAGAAAGGTTGAAGCAACATCCATGTGACACCATGCTGAAATCTTGCCACTTTTATTGTCTTAACACCGCTAATTAATTTACTATATAAGGGCTGAAATATAATTTTGCCTTAAAATTGAACTTTTTGGTTGAGTAAATGTCTTCATACATAGTACACTGAATTGTAGACAGATATATGTGCATTGGGTTCAGGGGTTTATATGGTCCAATTTTATCATGTCTTAGTTCTCAACATGTTCGTGTCAGTATATCAAGGCATTTCTCTTTCCAGGACTGCTAAAACTATATGTTGTGATTTTGATGAATCTTAGCAAAGAATAGGCAAAAGGTTACTTTAGGTTTCAAACTGCAGCACCATACAAACCTCTTGAAAGTGAAAACAACAACAAACAAGTGCTATACTTTAATGTTTGGAAGTTCACATTTTTCTGTAAATAAAATAAGAGCACATGACCTTACATATTTAGTTTGAACTCGAATCTGAACTCGACGCAGCTACATAGCCCTTAAGTGAGGGAGTTCTGGTAAATAGTTCAACTGGATGTCGGCTTTTGATTTTCTTCTTTTGCAGTCTTCGTCTAGCAATATAACCCCTAATCCATGGTGTAACATCTTCGCTTATCTTGATCATCACAAAAAATAGTAAGCGATATACGATGATCATGCAGAATAGAATAGCTAAATCCACCCATTTTGATCTGTTTACGTCTATTTGGAAGACGTATTCAAGAACATAATCTCCTGGTATTTTTATCTGATTTGGAATTTGACTGTCGAAGTATAGTCCATGTAGATCATTTTGGTACTGACCCTAAAATATTAAAGTTGCCACAGCATTAGACAAACATATATATGGAAACACAGAGGTTTTTAATGTAGTGTACACATTCATATAGCTCTTATATGCACACACACAAACTGAGCTTCTCCCGTAAACATGGAGGATGCATGTCAGCTCTTAACTGTATATGGATAAACTAACGATTTAGACTTCAACTTAGCATGTGTGCATATATAAGCATGTGCATTATTTGCATATGCAAATATGCCAAAGTTGAAATTTTCTCCATACCTGTAATGCCCAGTAGTGGAAACTTATGTATGTCATTGGGTATCTCCAGAATGGCTTTGGAATGTCATGAGGAAGTCGGAAAAATCCAGACACTAACATGAATATACCCTGCATAACATAACAAATAACGTTATCAAATTGTATACTTAGATCAAATGGGAAATTATGATTAACTAGTTATTCTACCTGTATCCCAGCTCCAATGATGATACCCATGAGGAAATTAGGGACTACACTTGCTATTGCCATCATCAAGCTCTCAACAACTGTTACACTTGCATAAAGGCATAGCACGAAGAATAGATAATGTGTAAACCCATGATGAAGGTTCACCATGAAATAACATATAGTCCCCGATACAAAAGTTATCATGATCAAGTAAGGCATTGCTGACAGAGTGTTGCTAATCACAAATGCAGTTACTCCATAATGCCCATTTAGCCGCTCTCTTTGGAAAACCTACAGTGAAAAAAGAGAGGAAGAATTTAACTGAAAATCAACTTCTAACGAGCTAAGTACATAATAAGATTACCAATACCAACCTTCATGTCTTCAACAAATGAAGGAAATCCTCCTATTGACATGAAAGTGACGAAGCCAAAGACAAATGAAGCACATGCCCCTCTAGCCTGGAACACAGTATCGACAAATTACTTAAGTAACGATATGTTAAACAGCGTTATCAATACGAGAGTAAAATTCTTACCATAATTGAGTTATAACTTGTTCCGACGTTCAAGTAAATTGTTCCTATGCATATAGTAACAACAATGTAGATTACGAGCCTGAGCCAGTAGTAACCAAAATCTCTTGACATATTCACAAAGGAGCGCTTTGTCAGTGTGAATGTTTGCATAAAGAAGCTAGCCTCGCTTCCTCCTAAATCTAAAACCGTTCCTTTCTGCGGTAAAATTTTGGTCAATATCACTACATGAAATCCAAATTTCAAAATAACAAAAATCAACAAATACTATACATACAACTCTAGATATCTCATCCACTTTCTCACATGCTGTGTAATAGTATTGTGAATGTTTATAGAACTCTGTTACTCTTCGAATTGCTTCCGCTGCTGTAATTTTGTCTAGAGGATCATCACTCCTCTCAAACTATGAAGCGATACAACAAATGTTAGACTAAAATTTATAGTAGGTTTAACATGCATAGCTGCATAATGCAGTTCGTTTGGTCTTATTCTGCATACCCGCATCTTCATAGATCCCTTAAGCGTAGCTTTGACCTTATCGAAATCAGAGTTTATACAGCGAAGAAAATGATCAGATGGATTTCTTAGAGCTGGACATGGAAATCCAGCTTGAGCAAAGAACTGTGAACGATTACAATAATAATAATATAAATGCTAACATTCTGATAAGTTAACCAAAAGTAAAAGAAAAAAGAGAGATCCACTACTGATAACCTCATATGCATCAGAAGCCTTTCCAAAGTAAGCGGTTTTACCTCCAGAGAGTAAAAATAATTGATCAAATAATTCAAAGACTTCACTGCTAGGCTGATGAATAGAAGCAATGACAGTTCTGCCATCTCTTGAAAGACTACGTAAAGTTTGTGTCACAAAAAAGGCAGAAGCGCTGTAATTTTGAAATATATAAGTTAATCATTAACTTTCAACTCAGATACTAACATATGTAATATTTTTTCCCCCTATATAAGTGATGTAGCAGCACTTATACAAATTTCAAGCCCAACGAAGATTAGCTGATAGCATGATGCACATTACCGTTACGAACAGAAGTATAAAATGATGGTAAGAAACTAATAACAGGTATACCTATCAAGACCACTGGTTGGTTCATCCAAGAAAAGCAATCTTGGCCGCATCAGAATCTCAATAGCAATACTAACCCTTCTCTTCTCACCACCACTAACACCTCTCAGATGCCAGTTTCCAATTACAGTATCTGCACAATCTTGCAAGCCCATTTCGATAATAGTTCCCTCAACCAAAGCTCTTTTTTCATCTGTAGGCATACTATCAGGCAACCTTAACCTTGCAGAATACATGATTGTTTCTCTTACGGTCAGTGTCCCAATCAGGTTATCATCTTGTGTCACATATGCCTGAGAAATAACCAACATCGTGTAACTAAACTAATACAATAAGCTTTTTTTATTGAGAAAACATGTAAGAAACCAATCACACATACAGCAGCACCAAAAGATAACTTGGTTTTTCTGCCATTTAGCAAAATAGTCCCAGAAAGAAAAGCATTAGTAGCAAGGCGACTCGCAAGAGAATCAAGAAGTGTGGACTTTCCAGAGCCAGAAGGACCCATTAAGGCGGTGAGGGTACCAGGTTCAGCATAACCCGTTAAGCCTTCAAGAACAGTCTGAGTCTCTCCATTACCAAGTGTAACCATTACAGTAAGATCTTTCCATGTGAGTCTTGCAGAAACATCACCGATAAACTCTGGATTTGTTTTCTCTTTCCATAACGTTTCACTTAACGGGCTCATTCCTCCCACCACCATTCCATTACCAGTAGGCTTATTTGCCTCTAAATCTCTTACTACTTGCCCTGCAGAGCTTTTGCTCTTATTGTCCATTTTTGTTTAACACAAATTATTGCTTGCAAGTAGAAAGTAATTGGGTTTATTTATAAAGTGGAGATGGTGAATATCATGGATGTTGAATGAGGAAAGGCAGTTGGAAGAAATGAGATGTGTGTTTTCTAACTTTTGAGTTTTGACTGTGTCGTGTAACATATAGATGAAGAGTTTAAAGCTCTGGCAATGCTAGTGAAGGAGATGGTAATTGAGTCATTAATGTATACTGATAGATGTTGGTAGTGGAATTTAATGCAACAGTAACATGTTGGCTGATTTCTTGCAACTACATAATCAATTTTAAATATAAACGATTAAATTAGTAATTGGATGGATAAACTCAGAAAACTGATCATGGATGTCTCTTAAATCCTAATTATTTATTACTAAATCCTTCAAACTCTAATTATTTGTAGGCTTTTTGATCACCTCAAGTTTATGTTGAAATTCCTAAAGAGTTGAATGAAATACATTTAGTCCCACATTGGCAAATAATGGGTTAATGTTGTGTATATATATAGGATCCTCATTCTCCTAATTGGCCCTTAAGGTCAGGTAATTTTGTGCGAGAGGGAGGACCTATATCTGATGAACACACGCGCGTGCGTGCGCCGACCGACCCGGATTGGTCTTGGGCTTTGGGCCTTGAATAAAACCATATTTTTGCACTAAAAAACTCTGCAATTTTTGAACGGGTTTTTTGGAACGATGGCGGATATGGGTGGGACCCGTTTGGAATGAGTGGGTGCGACCCGTTACTGTTCAAATGAGCGGAGGCGTTCATTTGAACTCAGATGGCAACGGTGCGTTTTTTCAAACGGGTGCGACCCGTTAACGCATCCATTTGAAAACTATAAATACATGGTAGTTCTGATCAAATGGATAACCGAAATAATATGCAGTTTTCTTCTTCCTTCCGCTATCTATTTCTGCTAATTGTCCCTGTCAGTACATACTCACTACAATCTCGAGCAGCTTTCTCGTCTGTTGTATCCTGGGAGGCTTCGACTGAAAATCTTAAGGAAACTGTGAATACAGGCCTCAGGCGAACTAGGTTAGACTTCAATTCTTTGTTGTTTAACTTTCAGTTTGTATACCAGATAATTTTGTATACTGCAGCAATAATGTGTTGTTTGATTTGTGTGCTATATCATAGTAGCACTGTTTGACAGAAATAATACTTCTGTCGCTGAATTGATTTGTGTGCAAATCATTTTATTTTGAACAGATTGCAGTACTGTTTCTGATTTGGAACACTTTAATTTTGTTACAAATTAGAAACATTTATATTCTGTTTCAAATTCTGTTTTGAGTACAGATAAATTATAACAGTTTCTAGGGCAAGTCCATCAATTTTGGGTGAGGAACCTCCAATGAACGCATAGAAGGGTGTAATGAATTGCAGAAGGCTTCCTTTTACGTAAAAATTGGGATGGTAGCCATCAAAACACAGTTGAATGGTGGTATAGTCATATTACGTTAATGTGGTGTATCATGAGATATCCGTATGGGTTCAGATTTAGGACAAACAATTTAGAATTTGAAGTTAGAATATAGGCCTGATTGTTAAATATAATCTGCTTTCATTACTTAGGGGCAAGGCCTCGACAAACATACAAGTGCATAAGCAAATACGAGGGGATGGGATTTTTGCGTCCAAACCTCATGCATTCATGTGTCTAGTTAATCTCATTAATTAATTATTGACAATGCAGCATGAAGGAATACTAAACACTCTCTCAGTAAGGGAGACTGTGCTTGTATTTCTGAATTAAAAGGTTGAGAGTGTGGATCCACCAACTACATACATGCTAACTAGTTAATATTGGCATCCGGTATGTATCGGTGAAGTATCAATACAA
Source organism: Allium sativum (assembly GCA_030737875.1). Classification (NCBI taxonomy): domain Eukaryota; kingdom Viridiplantae; phylum Streptophyta; class Magnoliopsida; order Asparagales; family Amaryllidaceae; genus Allium; species Allium sativum. Next base: position 6,048,017 of record CM060919.1, on the reverse strand, counting down.
GATATTTTAAAGCCACATCCCACGTGATGGTATTGTTAGGTTTACCAAGGACCCTCTAAACAAAAGTAATTAATTTAATGAGTCATTCGCAGTTTTCATATGCATGTACATGTATTAATAAATTCAGATGTTTATTAATTTCTCCAAAACATTTACAAGAATCAGCCTTAAAACAAACAAAAAATAGTAAAAATAAATACCTTGATCCCCAAAACTCTAATTCAAAACTCTTTCACCACATAGTTGTAGCAAACCTTATAAATGCTTATTTATATTAGCCTTGATAAAATGCCTAACTTGATCAACTGATTAAAAAAACCGATTGATTGATCTCATCTTCAAAAATAAATGGTTCATATGTAGATGGTTTCGTGCATTCTTTGATGCAATAAAAGGCACAATTAATATTAGTAATCACTCCTCAAATTTATAAAATGTTTGAGTTACAATTCTATTTTAGCTCGCACTATCTTCAAAATCTAATTTAATTTGTTAATATTGTATCGATATAACAAACATTGGACAATGCTACATATTGATGCGTTTTTTGGTCAAAGCTATCATACGTCAAGTTCACGGTCAATAGCACATTCAGAATTAAGTCAAAACATAATTCATTCCTGAAATCGGCATCGCTTCAAGCACCTGTGGCAACGCGTGTCGATCACTCCAAAAAGCTTGCACGCACTGCACCTATCACTTAAAACTACTCGCGCAACTCAGCTCGACAAGGCAATATTCAGCAACCACATTCTCAATTTTGCACATCCCCTGGAATGCGAAAATACGCGATTCGTACCCCTCACGGGATGCGAATCACGTATTTCGCATCCCCAGGGATACAAAATCGTATCTCTCTCTCAGGGGATACGTTCCCCTCGCCTCCAACAAACTCACATCCGCGACCTTGCATCACGAAGCTTCGCCTCCCTTGCATCGCATCCCTTACTTTGACTCCCTATACCTTGCTTCGCCTTCCTTACTTCGCATCACACCGAACGTCGCATTCCCCCTGAATATCGCATCCCCAGATCATAACACCATTTCCCACTTCGTATCCCTCAGGATACGAAATTCCGTATCCCCGGGTGCACATCTTGTATCCCTACGGGGATATGAGATTCCGTATCCCCTAGGGATATGGTGTCATCGTATCCTCAAGGGATACGAATTTCGCATCCCTCGGGATGCGAAATTCGTTTCACTCATTACAAAATTTCCTGCTGCACATCAAAGGGATGCGAATTTTAGGGTGTTGCGCTTCTGGAATGCGAAATTTTATTGTGTGGTCCCCAAATCTTACATATTCATACCTAATCTACTTCCTATAAATACCCCCTACCTCATTCTTCAAAGGTGTTGGATTTTTGACACTCTATAACTCCGAAGCATCATTGATGGACGTCGTCTCCTTTTCCATGTCTATTGGACATAACTTGGACCACTGATACGTTGCATACACGTTTTCATTAATCACTGGGACAATCTCTTGGACATTTACACCACTCTTGGACCAAACGAAGAAGGAGGACATTTCAGACAAAGTTTAAAATCAACAAACATCTTGTTGTTCTACTATACAACTTTGTACATTAAAATTATCTGAACTTGTCAAACATTGTAATCGTCAATTATATGATAAATGGTTACTATGAAGTGGACATAGGTGTTAGTACCAAACCACTATAAAAAACTGTGTGAAGGGAAATTCTCGAAGAACAAACCAGCATCGACACCGATCCACAAACAACTATAGGATCGCTAAGCTCGGGCGAAACGCCCCGAATCTCATTTGAGGTTCAGCTCCGGCCGTCGTTAATCAGATCTCAGGGTCAGACATTAGTAATGCCTCTCAAGTGCCAGTGCGAGCAGGTTTGGACATAGAAACTCCCGTAGTTCCAAATGTCGGATTTGTTCCCGCGGAGGCACCATAGTTTAGGATCGAGCCAGATACTCTGCTTGGCGCTCGACATTTTGCTAATGTTGGACCTGATGCTGGGGGCACCAGCGTCAATTTGCTTAATCCCAATCAGCTTCTCGGCATAGGTAGTGAAAGTTAAGTCGCCGATGTCATTCGACGCTACATCCATAGCGGGGAGTCCCATGCCAGTTTGGACTGTGTTACGCGCAACCCCTTCATTCAAGGTACCAGGAACTCTCACAACCCACCGGACTTCAAACTGTCGGTGTTAGAAGCTTTCGATGGTAGGAAGGATCCTCCCGTTCATCTCATGCGCTACACGCGCAATATGGAAGTACACTCGACCTCAGACAACGTTATGGCGAAATGTTTCCTGCTCTATCTTACAGACATTGTTGCTCTATGGTTTAGACAGTTGGAACATCTCGGTTGGGAAGTTCATCGAGCAATTCATAGTACACATTGCCTAACCAAAGAACGTTATGATTTTGACGTCAGTAGGCCGAGGTCAGGCGAAACTCTACGTAGATTTCTTGAATGATTCAACGTAGCAGTGGCCTCTGTCGACAGGCCGAACCTGTCCATGGTACTAATGGTCGCCGTTTCTGGCATTCTCGACAAGCTGACTTCAAGGTCTCATTGCGACGAGAGTCACCGATGGATCTCACTGAATTCTACTTCGAAGTTGAAAGATTTCTAAGGGAGGACTCCCACGACGAAAAACCATTCATCAAATCAACTTTACAACAGGAGTAGGGTCGTCTACACCCGAAAAAGGAAAGGGTAGGGATAATCGGAAATCACGGCCTCGCTTCGAGCCAAAGTTCCCAACTTACACCAAACTTACTCATGGTCTGGAAAGGATTTATCTCGACATACACGAAACTGCACCTTTCCAGAAACCTCCCAAGAGGGACCCAACTACGAGACAAGCAAGCTTTGACAAATACTGCATTTTCCATGAGCTACCAGATCATCACACCGACCATTGCAGGCAGTTCCGTGATCTCATTAAAGCCCGCGTCAAGCGCGGCGAATTACAACACTACGTCCTGAATCCAACAACAACAGCTGCACCACCTGCTTTACCCCCTACAACATCTCAGGATAGGGGCAGAACTGGTCACCCGGACTCCGGTCGTTAGTTATGTTTGTTCTTGTTGGCGACTTCTCGCCCTTTTTCCTTTCCGTGTATATAATCAAAGCGGCAACGCCGGCCCATACACACGGAACCGGCTTGTGGTGTCCAGTGTGCTCGGGGTTGGACTAACGATCGTTGTACCTCTGTGGAATTAATAAAAGAACTTTGGGGCTCCGGCTCCACATTGGATAAGTCTAGTATAAAATTCAGGCTCCGGCTCCACATTGGATTGATCCAGTATAAAATTCGGGCTCTGGCTCCACACTCGATCAGTCGAGTATAAAATTCAGACTCTGTTCTCCCCTGCACTAGATCCGTCCAGTACAAACATAAGACTGGTCTCCCTCGCACTGGATCCATCCACCATAAACTTAGAACTCTGGTTCCCAGTCTCGGACTCCGGTCCGCAGCTTCCCCATAGTTTGGGTCTATAGGGAGTTAAGATTCTCCATATGGGTCTACAAAGCATAAGAACTATCTGACTCGGTCCGTCAAACACGGAAGTTTCTTGTAACACCCCGAATTTCGGTTAATGCTAAAATTCACTAATTGCAGAATAAATAATCTCAAATGTGAGAATTGGGGGAAACGGGCTGCGTCATTGCGTTCGTCTCGGAAAAATACGCAGAACAGAGTCCGAAATTTTGTAAATCGGAGTCCGTATGGCCCAGTTATGGCCCAATGAAGTTTGCAGAAAATTTAAAGTTAAAAACAGATTTAAAAATTAAAAATCAGATTTCGAAATTGGAGCCAGCAGGGGGCCAGGCGGGAAACTTCCCGCCCTACCCATGTCGACAGGGCTGTCGACAGGCCTGTCGACTGGGGAGTCGACTGCCCTGTCGACTTGCCTGTCGACACAGGGTGTCGAGCCAGTTGGCTTGGGTGCACCAGATCTGGTTTTCTGGCTAGGGCTGGGCTGTGTTCTAGAGACTTCCTAAATCTGACGGACCTAATCTAGCCTAGGGTTAATCCTATGGTCTAAAACACACCCTAATCCTATAAATATACCCTAATGCAAGCATAATCCATACTAAAAATAGAAATGATGGCATCATGCCGCCAAAATCAAACTTAGGAGGAGCCTCCACTAGTTTATGAAGGAAGTTGCAAGCTAATCAACCTCTAATCATCATCTCCTTCAAATATTGCAACTAGTTTTACTTCATAAGTTTGCTAATCTTGGTTTTGGTGAGTTCCTATGCCTTTAGCAAGTAATTGCTAAACTAATTAGGATAGGATATTAGGAGGCTATGGATGTAAATGTGGATTATGCAAGTTGTGGTTGTCATATGTTATAAGTTCATATGTAAACTTGCCTCTTTTTATGATATGATGTGTCATGTAGGTTCATATGCAAGTTTTATGCAAGTTTATATGTAAGATCATATGCAAGTTAGTCTCTTTTTATGATATGCATAAAATATGCGAGTTTGCCTTTGTGATATGACATGATTCATGTGCAAGTTAGTCTCTTTTTATGATATGCATAACATATGCGAGTTTGCCTTTGTGATATGACATGATTCATGTGCAAGTTAGTCTCTTTTTATGATATGCATAACATATGCAAGTTTGCCTTTGTGATATGACATGATATGCAAGTTGATATGCAAGTTCATATGCAAGTTTTATGCAAGTTCATATGCAAGTTCATATGCAAGTTTTATGCAAGTTCATATGTAAGTTCATATGCAAGTTTTATGCAAGTTCATATGCAAGTTCATATGCAAGTTTTATGCAAGTCTATATGCAAGTTCATATGCAAGTTTGTCTCTTTTTATGATGTACATAACATATGCAAGGTTGTCCCTATGTATGACATGTTATGTAAACGAATTACGTGGGAAACGATGGGGTTAATATGCATGATTATAAAAAGGTGTAAAGTTGTTAGGATTAAGCATAACATAAAATGAATGGACATAATTGGAAATTTACCTATTAAGTTAGGTCTACCCACATTATGGAGTTGGGAATTTACCTATTAAGTTAGGTCTACCCACACTATGGAATTGGCAATTTACCTATTGAGTTAGGTCTACCCATATTCTTAAAAATGTGTAATTAATTAGGGATAATTAATTATGGGGGTGATTAATTAGGTGTAATTAATCAACTAAGACACGAGGTTGGACCCTTTTGTAGCGGAAGTCTGCCCGGAACCGACCGACCATCCAGCGGCTACAAATGATTGGCCCAATGTGAGAGGTCTTAGTCAAAAATTAAATACGTGATTAAAGTAAAGACACGAGGTTAGACCCTTTTGATGACAGAAGTCTGCCCGGAACCGACCGGCATATCCAGCAGTCATAAAAGACGGTCTAATGTGAGAGGTCTTTATGAGGTCATGATCTTAATTAATTAATTAAGAAACACTTAACCATATTAGCATGTAGAGGGACATGAGGGGTTAAGTGGGTGCCTTGGGTGGCATGTGGAAATCTAGTGGGTTGCCTTGGGTGGCAATAGAAAATACGATTAGAATACTTAACCAAGTGGAACATGTAATTAAACATGATTAAAGGGTTAAGTGGGATGCACTAGAAAAAGGGACAAGCTTAGGTGGGTAGCTTGTGGGGGCCCATTTCAACCAGTAACCCATATGTATCTTATTGGGCTCGACCCATGTCGAGGACGGGACACGCGTACTGGGCTTGACTATAAGAGGCCAAAACGGGTTAGCGGTGGCAACGCAAGTCCAACGGGTTTCATATGCGTGTGTGGGCCCGGGCTGGTAGGTAAGACGTTATTGCATCGTGTAGATATAAGCCGTGCACCGTTAATTATATCGGGTTGCCACTTTGAGGAGTGATACACCCCACTGTGGGGCCGGCACGGGTATCTACGGTAGGGAGCCGATCGCTTGGGAGTAGTGGGTACACCTAGTAAAGATAGGGGCAGACGGCACCTATATAGTCAGCTAGGGGTACACGAAACTACTGGGTAAAATTTCTAAGTCCCTGAGAGGGATCAACCTTTAAGTAGGAATGACTGGTGTGGTGCAGTGTAGTAATTATCCTTGGGTGGGTGGATGTGTCCTTATCATTATCTTAGTTCATTCTAAGTCTGATTGGCTACTGAGTGTAGTCATTTATCCCCAGTCACACCGTACCAAGTTATATCATATCCTTATTACTTTAATGATTACATTGTTAAAGTTATAGGACTCGCTCAGACTTATGTCTGACCCCGTTGTTTTTATCTTTTTCCCAACCCTCAGGTTCTCAGAGTGGGCCCAGCACGAGTGGGCTTTGATCAGGCTGCTTTTATTACTCTCTTGGAGCTTGGACCCTAGATGTAGAGCTCAGCTTACCCTTTTCTTTTATGGCTATCAGTTCATGTATTGGGATTATGTATTTTTATTTATCATGATGGATATTTGTACTTGACTCCTATTATGGTTTTGTGATGTAACCAGACATGTTTTATTTTCCGCTGCAAGTGAAATGATGTTTTAAATTTTCAAGTATTACTTATATCTGTCTTGCTGTAATTACTCTGTTCTATATTCACTCAAAATACTCCACCGATGTTATGGCATTCCCTTAAGAGTGACCATAGCGGGCGTGGGGTGTTACATTTCTTATCGTAACCCTCTTAGCATAAGAATCATAACAACCTAGCTCTTCGAATACATAACATCACAACTTGGTCCGTCAAGTACAAAATCCTTTTTGCAGGGACATACCTGCTCCGGCAAGACTCAGCCAGCTCATTGCCTCCTTTTTCTGGATCCTAAGCATCCCGGACTCGACAAATCATTCTAATACGGTCTCGATAATCGCCGATGTTCTATTCTAAATACAATCTGATCAATCGTCGGGCTTCTAATCTATTACGACCTCAGTGCTCGTTGTTTTCCATCCAAATATAATCGCCAGACGTATATTCTAATACGATCCCAACGATCGCTGATGCTCTATCTTATTACGATCTCAACGATCGTCGGATTTCTATTCTAATACGATTTCATCGATCGTTGAATTCCTAATCTTATTACGACCTCAGCGGTCGTTGAGATTCTATTCTACCGTGATCTCAACGATCTTAGATTTCTTCCAAATCTCAGCTCACTGATTTACGGATTTCCAGACTACTTAAAAAACACATATTCTTCAATCAAGAAAGACATGTTTTAGGGAGCAAAGTGTTGACGCGTTTTTTGGTCGAAGCCGTCGCACGTCAAGTTCATGCTCAACAGCATGCTCGAAATCGAGTCAAAACATAATTCATTCCTGGAATCAACATCGCTTCAAACACGTGTGGCAAACGTGTGTCGATCACTCCAAAAATCTTGTGTGCACCGCACTGATCACTTAAAACTACTTGAGCAATTCAGCTTGGCAAGGCAATATTAAGCAACCATATCCTCAATTTTTCACATCCCCTGAAATGCAAAAATACGTGATTTGTATCCCTCATGGGATGTGAATCACGTATTAAATCGTATCCCTCTAGGGATGCGATTTCGTATCCCTCACTGGATAGGTTCCCCTCGCCTCCAACAAACTCACATCATGAAGCTTCGCCTCCCTCGCACCGCATCCCTTACTTCGACTCCTTATACCTTGCTCCGCCTTCCTCACTTCGCATCACACCAAACATCGCATCCCCCTGAATATCGCATCCCCGGATCATACGCACCATTTCCCACTTCGTATCCCCCGAGATACAAAATATCGTATCCCAAGGGTTCACATCTCGTATCTCTACGGGGATACGGGATTCTGTATCCCTTGGGAAACGGTGTCATCGTATCCTCGAGGGATACGAAATTTCTTGTTGCACATCAAAGGGATGCGAATTTCAAAGTGTTGCTCTTCTGGGATACGAAATTCTGTTTTGTGGTCCTAAATCTAACTTACTCCCACCTAATCCACTTCCTATAAATACCCCTTACCTCATTCTTCAAAGAGATTGGATTATTGACACTCTAGAGCTTAAAGCATCGTTGATCGTTGTCGACTCCTTCTCCATGGCTATTGGACAAAGCTTGGACCACTGAAACGTTACATACACCTTTTCCTTAATCACCGGGACAATCTCTTAGACATTTACACCACTCTTGGACCATTTTGGGTATTTATGGTTTTTTCTTGGACGTTGTTGACCAAGTCAACATATATTTTCCCCCAACCAAGAAGCAGAAAGACATTTCGGACAAAGTTTAGAATTAGCAAACATCTTATTGTTCTACTATACAACGATGTACACTGAAATTATCCGAACTTATCTAAACACTATAATCGTCAATTAACTGTGTGTTCCTGTACATTTCTCATACTCTGAATTTTAGATCATAAGTTTACGTCTAAACTTACACTTGGGCGTTGGCGTGCGCGAATAGCCAATTCCCCATGTCAACACTACAAATGATATTGTACTATGTTATAATGTTACCATGATGTTAATCTTTCAAATATTTGGATCTAGATTGCCAAAATATTTTTAAAAACTGATTGCATATAGTTCACATATTACGATTTATCTATCGTGATATTTTATCAATTAACAGTCTTAAAATAGGCTCATAAAAATCTATTTCTACTTACAGCCTTCACCATGATACCATATTTTTGTAAATGTCATCCAAGCCCAACTCATTGCTTCAAGCTTCAAACAGTCTATGATGTTACCACGTAAATAAATGTTTTCATTCTGAAAACTAGCCAACCAGCAAACAATGTTGGCGCAGATGGTTAAGTGTCTGAGCTGCGAAACCTAAAGGTCACGATTTCAGATCCTAAAACAGACAATTACCCGAAGCTTGTGTTTGACGAACACATACTTCCCTATAATTTACAAACGAAGCTTGGTTAAGTGGTAGCTAAAAAAGCTAGCCAAGTTCCAAACAACATAATTATGCATGCCTCCTAATTGAACCTCCATATTATCAATAAATCGAAATTGCTGGTAAATACTATGTAGGTTTCTATGTGTCCTTATGGCCTTTAATTGTTAGCTTCACCTTAAATCTAACAATTTTCTTTGTCCAACACCACTTTGAGAAGTTTCTTCATTCCCCATCGTTTTCCCTAACAATTTATAAACATTGTTGCTTCCCTATTTGTAACAATCCGGAATTTTAATGATAATTAATTTAGTTATTTAATTAGATTCCAAAAATGAAAATTTCACAAACATAATCAAACCACGAAAACTTGCACCGTTGCGTTCGTGACGGAATTCCAAACAACTTTCATGTTTGGAACTTCGCGAACGGAGTTTGTATGAAAAAGTTACGGATGAATAAGAAAACGGACGAAAAATAAATATATAAGAATCTATAATTAATAAATATCATCTATTACCTGCCATCACTGGTCAGTTTCGACCTAGAGCGGTCGACCCTAGGTCCAACTGGGGCGGCCGACCGGGGGTCGACTCCTCTGGTCGAAAACTACCAGTGCTGACTAGATTTTCGAAGGTATTTTTATTATAATTTTTTATATAAATAGACAGATCATTATAATTTTAAATCTAACAGTCTAGGGTCATTTCTATGTATATAAATAAAGGGTTAGACCCTCATTCTCTTATTCATATTTTCTGAAGGCAGCAGCTAAGCTCTTACATTTCCAATCCTTCAGTGTATTCTAAAACATAAATTATAAACATATACAAATCAAATCAACAAGAATTGGAGAGATTAGACTCAGATATATGAAAACGAGGTGGTTCTTCATTAAGGTAACTTATATTATTGAATTTCCTTCTTTTCCTATTCTTCTTTCTGATCTACAAATCTAAATCTATGTTTGTGAATCCCCCTTTGGAAATAAATTGTAGATCTGTGGATTTGGGATTTTAAACCTAAAAGATGTGTCAAAATCTAATTTGGATAGCCTTCAGCTGAGTGGGAAATTATATGCATTGTTTATATAAACTAATATAATTCGTTTGTGTTGAATTTGGATTATATGCCTAAAAATTATCGGATTGTTTATTTTGTCAAATCTGAGATATTATGAATATTGGTTAAGTATATGAATTGTGGGCCTTTTATAATATATCACTATCTGGCCTACAACTGTTCGTAGATTTGTTTGTAGTCGTAGTAAACACCTTGGATATGAAAATCAGTCAAAAAACCATTATTAGATTTGCATTTTTATTCCAGATTCATATGATTGGGTGTTGATTTGTAGTTTATGCAGTTTTGGTAATAATAATAATAATCTTATTGTGTTTAATATCGTTTGTGGTTTTACTTGGTTATTGTAATATTGTCATTTTTGTTCTTTTTGCATTAAAAGACATTATTTGAAATATATAAGAAACGTGAATAAATCAAATAAAAGAGATGTGTAAATTCACGTATTTTTGTATGTAGTTTGCAACGTCTATTCTAAAAAAATATTAACCCATTTCCTTGGGATTTGAAATAATGTCAATTTTCCTCTTTTAAATAGTCTAGGCAAAATTTACAATAATTACAGTAAATAACATTCTATAAGATTTTGGATCTTAAAACAAGATGAAACACAAAAAGAGTTATTTTGGTCGTCAGTTTAGACCAAAACATAAATAATAATAAAATGTAAGTTAAGTTAGTAAATACGTTAATTCTGTGTTTAAATTATAAATGTGTGTGTGTGTGTATATATAGGAAAGTCTATTTAGACATAAAATTTGGACACAATTGATCTCCACCATTGGATTGCCCCATGAATTCCACCTCTCCATATAAGGACCAAAAAAATCCAACGGTCGAGGCCTTGTGTTTCTTGGTTTGTGTCTGATTTTGTGTCTAAATAGTCGCTCCCTATATATATATATATATATATATATATCTTATCCATCCAAATCAACGTAAATGACGTTATTATATTAAATTAATGTTTGTTATTGTGTGTTTGAATTTGAAGTATTTCATTTTATATAAATTATGGTAATAACTCCCATAATAAATGAAAATTAAACATTTTTGGCTGTTGTAGCAATAAACATAGAATTTACTGTTGTAGTAAAAGGCCATAAATAAGGTAATAAGTATTGTAACCATATTTGTTTGGGAAAATGTATTAAATATGATAAATAAGCCTAAATGATAACAATTAAATTTGTGCTTCGGACTAGAGATTGTAACTCCAACTAGGGAAATAAATAAATAATAAATTTATATATATATGTATGTATGTATGTGTGTGTGTGTGTATGTGTGTGTATCCAAATCATAGTAGTTAAGGCGCTAAGGCGCAAAAAGACGGAAGCATTGAGCCTGGGGCTTTTTTGAGTCTTGGGCTTTTTTGTGTGCCTTTTACATGAGTTTGATCTGCTATTTTACTAACTACAAATTAATTTTCAAACCATATTTTATAATTCATTCAATTATTTACATATTTATTAATAAGATTTAAATTTTAAACCATATTTACAACTTGTTGAACAATCAAATTTTTTATTTAACTATTTATAAACAAAATTTTGAATTTAGCCAAAAATAGCGCCGCAAACTGCAAAAAGGCGCAAGCCTTGAGCCTTGGCTGTTTTTGCGCTTAGGCGCGCATAAGCGCGCGCCTTGATAACTATGATCCAAATAAAAATTAAACGGAATTAAGACTATAGTAATATCTGAGTGTTATAATTATTAGATTAGAGCATCTCCAATGTATAGAACATGTATTGTCTAATTTAATCTATGTGTCCACAATGTTAAATCAATATAAGTAGACAACGCATTAAAAAGATGAAAGAACACTCCAATGCAAATACTATTTAAAACCATAATTTCACTCGTGTAGCCAATCAAATTATGACAAATAATATAGTTATTTCAATTATTTATATTTAATTAAGTGTGATTGGTTTCACATTGTGAAATACAATGTCTACAACTAGACATTGCAATTGACAATGTCTACTATTTTCTTTGTCACATCATATCAACAATCTTTTACACATTAGCATTAGAGATAAAATTTCACTTCATATTGTTAAATGCGTATGTGTAATATATTCAACATGACAATCACAATAGCATTGAAGATGCTCTTAAAATTTAAATGGGACTGATATAAATAACAATCAATAGGATAATGAATGCCTTAGGAAAAATATGATTGTTAGTGTTATAAATGGCAGATCTACAAGATAATAATAATAAATAGAATTAAAAAGGGAATTAATGGGGATTGGTTGGTGTAGTTAAGTCCAATAAGGAAATAAATAAATAAATGTTCCAGGACAGGAAGTTATAGATTTTTCTTATTTTATTCTAGTTAATTAATCTAGAATTAATATAAATGGAAATAAAAGTTGGACTTAGTAGGTTAATAATGCGAGGTTAGTTGCTTTATTCGACAAAAGTCTGCACTTTACAGGAGTTGGATACAAATACAACTGATGTGGATATAATTCACCATAGAAATCCATGACGATAGTTAATTGCGTAGCGAGAATTATTTCTTAAAATAGGTTCTCCAAATGAAGAAACCATTAAGGAAATAATTCTTGAGCGTAGCCTGCTTTAGGATTAGATGTGTTAAATAGTTAGATCCACCCTTAAAAGGGTATTAAGAGATCGCGTAGCTCACATCCCTATATATAAGAAGTATTAAATGGCTATTGGGCACAAGTTGGTAATGCGCGCATAAGTCCGCTTCCTCTAAGTAGTAAGCGACTAGGTGAGAATCCGTCTTGGATCAAGTATTAAATGACCGCTACGAAGGTACCATAGGTCCGCCTATGCTGCAAGAAGTATTAAGTGACTAGGAGATTATCTAATAAGGCCGACTAGATGGTAACATGGGGTAAGCCGGGGGAAGGTCATAATTGACCAGATGTCGTCTACCTATCATGTAGGTAATATATAACTGCTTACTATCTCTTGTCTTATGCGGGCATAGGTATATGCGTGATGACAAAAGCCTAAAATTAGGACTTAATAAGTCGTGCCCTTTAATTTATATTACGCCAGAGTAAACCATCGAGTAAGGCATTAAGTGATCAATAGGTCCGCCTTGGGGCTTAAGTGATCGGAAGGATCTACCCTTATCTTATATTGATATTGATGTGAGGTCTTAAGTGACTACATAGAAATTAACCTCCTTGTAGTAGAGCGAGTAGCTGGGAACCCGCCACTTAGTCTTTGGTGATTAGCTGAATGGTGGTTTAACGGCTTTATACTTATGCGTGAACATTCTATCTCGGTATTGTGATACTATTATCTTTGGAGATGCTACCTTAGGTATGGTAGTTTGTCGTCGTGCGTAAACCTTTTACAAGGTTAGATTAGGATCAATAACCTTGTTTGACATATGTTTTGGTTCTGACCTAAAGAGATACATTTATATATTGTAGACAGTGTTATACATTTTCTACTCACCAGTACTTGTTGTTCTGACCCCTCCTCCGCATAACAACTCTCATATTTGGCACGGGGAAGACACGTCTTAGCAGGTATTCAGTTTGGTTTTCGGTTCTCGTTCTCTCATGCTCGATATCGATGTGGCGATATGCTTTATAGTAGTCGCCGTAGTCGGTATTAGTTATCTTATTTTGTTTCCACTATGAGTTAGTTTTATTTTACTCTGATTATGCTCTTGCTCATATTTTGCAGGTACAAGATTTATACTCTCTATTCTTGGATGGGTTTTAGGTTCGATTTTTATTGAAATTCGAGCTTAGAAAAGCGTGACGTGTTACACTATTTGCATGCAGCACCTCCCTATTATCCTTCGAAAACTTGGTAACTCCACACTGAGTTGAAAACCTATAATGTTTTTCTTCCAGTTGTCATATCATAACAAGTTCTAATTGATTTCCTCAGCATGTCAATTCTGTGAGTTTCACTGCCTTTCCATCATATATTTTTAGCCAAGGTTTACAAAATGAGATTCAAATCGTAAATCGTATAATTTAAACTATGAATCGAAATGAGATTTAAGTCGTAATCGCGGATTCAGAAAACATACATTTTAAAGTTTGCACGCTTTGAAATTAATTTTGATGTTTAAACTTCTACATCTAAAGCTAAAATATATCATTTTCTCTCTTGATCCAATTTTTATTTGTTTTTAAATGATTAAAATTGGAATTGTAGACCCTAATAATCATATTTGATATATTAATTTGAATTGAGAGATATGTCTAAAGTGTGGTATTAGCTTGGTTTAAATCGAAATATAATCAAATCGTAAATGGAGAGGTTCGATTTAAAACAGGATTCAAATCGTAGGATTTTAAGATTTTTGACAACAATATTTTTAGCCTAATCGAACTAATGCCCTTCATCTCAACTCCACCATCGGCACACTCCGTCATGCTTTTCTAATATCTATAGTTAATAAATGCTCTCTTTTGATTGCATATATATATACACCGAAATCAGACACTCACTTATCAGATTTTCTTTCATCAACATATAAAATATCATTGCTAATTTTGAAATTCAGCAATCATTGTTGTCTTCCTCAAACTTGTCGTTGTCTTCCTTTAGCACTTTCACCCGTTTATCCTCTTTTTAGCTTACTACAAAATATAAGCTGATGATTTAGTTTTTCATAGTAATAGCAGATGAAATTATTTTCCACGTGATTTAATTAATCGTTTTTCATATTAGCTAAATATAGTAGAGTAAAAGAATTAAAGCTCTCATATTAATTTTATGAGATTTCTCCATCCTCTTTAATTCTGCCATAGGATAAATATTTTAATTTTAAACTCTTCACTTTATATTTTACAAAAAAAAAATCACTATTTTACATTCAAATACCAACTATTTGGGGAAAAAATCTACAGTCACTTCCAAACTTATTTACAATTCTTCATCAATACCGAATAATAAAGTCCGCCATTTAAATTATTTTCATAATCCAAACTTCAAACTAATTGATAAACTCAGTCAACAACCATTCTCGATTCACCTCCAATATTTTATGTTCAAGTTCATTTATTTAACTAATTGTGTAATCTTAAATTTGAACTATTTAAATAAAGTTAACAAACAAATATGTATTAGTTTCTATAATAACTTCTAAATATATTAGAATCTCAGTATATACAAAGCTCGCATATATGAAAAAAATGATAGAATTAATTTTTTATCTAAATATATAGATATTTAAATCATATAACGTCAAATGTACATAAACAAATAACAATTATAGTTTTTTAATTTCTTGTCCATTTATCTCCAAAAAAAAATCTATTACATAACAAATTTTTATTTTTAACAACTTTTAATGGGTAAATTAATATTTTATAGCATTTTGATGTTAACACACATATTACACAGATAAAAAATAAATTATTTAAAAAATTCTGTTTCAACATGGTATTAACGTTACATAACTCATAACTTAACTAAAGCCATAAAACATTATTTTGATTATCAAAGTTTTATGACTCAGCAACAGTATGAAATTTATGGTTAACTGCAAAGATAAAAGTGTTTAAATTGAAAATTAAATAATGAATAAAATTGCACGTGTAGATTAGCTGACTATAAGATGCCCTTCTCGATTACAAATACATGTGAAGGTCTACTATGTTTTTTTTTCTTTATTTTCTACAAACAATTCACAATATTTAATTATTTCAGTTGATCATTGATTTAAATTATCAAAATAAATTTAGTTGTTTAATATTCATTATTTATCTGTAACTCCTTAAAAAATTACAATTCAGTGTGTACAAAATTCATATTAGTAAAATAATAAAGTTATTTATCATCCATACGTAAGAAAAATCCCATACTATAAATACATATGAAGTATTAGCAACTTTGATTCGTAATTTTGTTTGATTAGAACATTAATTCTTACCAAGGTATATACGAGGATTAGACCATAAACCTTACATTGAAGCGTTTGTCATTTAATTTATAATCATTATTCATAACTATATTGCATGGTCAAATTATATTTTCAACAATAGTTAAAATATAAATACTAAGTTTTAACGAGACTACCATGTACAATGCATGGGTTACATACTGATTTCAACAGGTACCCTCCCTTGCAAAATACATCTCTTTAATCAGATTTCCACTTTATCTTTCCTCTTTTGCCCTTTTCTTCCAGTAGACTCATCATCACATGTTTTCACTAAGCAGACTAATAAATACTACTCACAAAAACAACTCAATTTGAATTTGATTTGTTTAATTCAACTAGGAGCATTAAAAACTATCTAATAATGAACTCGTAGACAAAATGTTTGTCTCATCATTCATCTTGTAATTCACGATCTTTATTTGATTCATAATTGTTTGAAAATCGTTAAAATGATCTCCAATTAATCCACATTCTTAAGGTTTGGATTTTCTCATTTTCTCATTAGGCACTCTTGTCTATTGCAGGGCCCATTAAGTAATTCATTCTAATTTTTTTCAAATAGCATAAAGAGATGTTTCATTAGCAACGATATAAACGCCATATTTTCCCCAAAAAAAAAAAAAAAAAAAAAAAAACATGGGCTAGTCGCCAAAGCCTTCTTAACCAAAAATCCTTACTTTGCTTCAGTTACACCATTAGATTTCTTTTCTTTGAATTCCAATGGTTGGTGAAGGTCATTAAGGTATAGAAAATTGTCCATCATTGCACATAAGTCTTGATTTCTCTTATTTGAGTTTTTCAATAATTATCTTAACAAAATGTTTATTAGTTTTTTATATCAATTTTTATGGTTATCTCAATGATTCTTATACAATTAGATTTGAGAAGAGATAAGAATTTTTGAAAATTCCTTCAAACTAAATACTACTAAAATCAATTGCATTAGTTTATAAACAACCATTAAAGATAATTAGAATATTGATTTATTAAATACACAAATATTTTATTACCACTTGATGATGTTATACAATTCATAACTATTTATAGACACACTGAGTACAGTCTAAGTAATTGTACAATAGGAAATTATTTAATAAGGAAAAGATTAATATCGAAATACCCTGATTTATTTCTTAACATACAATAAATTCTTTTGAACATCCCCTTCAAACTCACAATGCCAAAAGCATTGAGAGTTTGTCAACGAAAATTGAAAACGCGAAACTAAATGTGACTTGATAAAAAGGTCTACAATTTGCATAGAAGAGGGAACAAAAAGTAGAGTAATAACACGTGACGTGACAATCAATCTCGATATGTTTGGTCCGCTCATGAAAAACCAAGTTGTGAAATATACGAAAACACTCTTATCGTTGCAACATACTTAGATTTGAAAAAGGTACCTCATATATGCAAGTAACATATGCAAA
The DNA here is from genome assembly GCA_030737875.1 of Allium sativum. Lineage (NCBI taxonomy): Eukaryota > Viridiplantae > Streptophyta > Magnoliopsida > Asparagales > Amaryllidaceae > Allium > Allium sativum. The sequence goes on along the minus strand of CM060919.1, from coordinate 6,030,746 downwards.
CAATCTCTTTGATAGTATATGTCATCATGATACTCCACTTCAATTGAGAATAAGAAACAAGATATTACCGCTCACTCTTCCAGAAAATAAGAGAATCACCAAGAAAAATACAAATAGCCAGTAATCAGCTTACGATCTATTTGATTGCTATTATAATCAACACCAGAGTAGGCACGTAATTTCAAGGATTAAGTGGATGAAAATAGAAGGCTAATGGGAAATAATACCTCGAAGATACTCTAAATTATGAAGGACGACTGCATAGTGAAACTGTAGCATGTAAAGCTACAAACTAGCTAACAACTTGAATAATATATGATATATCTAGATGAATGATGGTAAGGTAAACCAAGCCTCCAAGGGTATAAGATCAAACAGTGGTATACCATCCAAAGAAGAGTATTTTGAATTAATTTCAATATGAGTGTAAACGACCTTATTATTAGTAAGTCAAGAAATAATCATGGCATATTTTGACTGAGAAGGAAGATAACATTTGGTGAGCATGCCACCTTAATTCCTAAGAAATATTTTAGAGAAGACGAAAATCTTTCATTTTAATTTTTTTTCAGCTAACTCTTTTTTTAAGAAATGTCATGCATATCATTTACTGCAATAACCATTCATTTCAATTTTTTTAAGCTAACTCTTTTTTTAAGAAAGAAACGTCATGCGTATCATTTACTGCAACAACCATAACATCAACCTATAACTACAATATGATATGTCCTTCATTAGTGACAAAAATGGCTTTATCATGGAAGCTATAGACAGGACCAAGAGATTTAATCACAACAACAATTTACTTAACATATCCGGATTAGTATGGAACATCTGGAGAAGGTTCCTTATAAATTTCCTGAAGATCATCATTCAAAATGTATTTTTAACATCAAGTTATGAAATTGATCGTTTTTCGCATTGACGGTCCATGGATATTGGCATTAAGAATGACAAAGAAGTGTATACAAAGCTCATGTTGAAAGAAATGATTTTCCACCGCATCTTTTACTTTATGTAATACGGGTTATACCCGAGTTTATATATGAGCCGTGTATATAAGCCCATTTGTTTTATATAAATAAAGCAAGCATTTGTACAGAAGTCATGTAATCAAATACAATTCGAAACATCAAAATCTTTATCATCTACCAATTCAATATTTCATTCTCTCAAATTTGTATTCTTCATTTTGTGCAATTCAAGCATTACTTCAACATGCTATCAGAGCTTTTTGCTTAACAGTTTTTCCTCCTGTTTATCACCGCGTTTTACTCATGGTTCATATTCAAGAAAAGCTTTCTTTCACTCTGGTTATCTGTTGTTGCATCATTTAACATAGGTGATTAACCCATCAGTTTTGTTTCTCATCATTTGGGTTTCAAAAAGCAACCTTAGCCTTAAAGCTTTGTGCCTCGCCGCTAAATTATTTAGATTTCAAGACTGCACTCACTTTAATATCCAAAATGCTTCCAAAAAATCAAGAAAGCCTTTTCAGACACAAGATTTCCTTTTAAAAAAATAATAATTAAAAAAAACAAAAAAAACAAACAAACAAACTTTATGCAGTGCCATCCTGAATCTCATTTTTAATCATTGGTTCGATTGCAGCTTCAATTCTTGTGTTTCATCTTTTTATCAGAATTTTATCTCATACCTGAAGGCTCTATTGATTTTCTTACCTGTTTGTTCCCTTTGTTTCAATCATGGGTGATGAAAATGTCTCAACAACCTCTGGCAATGGTGGATCTGCTCAGCCTGATTCACAAGAATTTCAATCTAAAGCTGAAAATTTGGTCAAAACAGTGATTAGCCCTCAAAGTGAATGGAACACTGTGCATCTTGATGATTGCAGATTGATACAGCAACCCAAGGCTATGAGCTCGAAGGATTTGTCAATGGTACCATCTCAATCCCTCTAAAATTCACTACTGACACAGAAAACCGAATGATCATCAATGAAAGTTATACCAAATATCACAAGCAAGATAGGTTAATAAGTTCTTGGATGCTATCTTCTAACAGCCTCAAGTTATTGAGTTTAAATCTGCTAATGGGATTTGGACTACCATTGAAAGAGTGTTCGGTACTCAATCTACTACAAAGGTAATGCATTATAGAAGTCAACTTCAAAATATTAAGAAGGACAATGAACCAATGAAAGACTACTTGGCCAAAGTCAAAAAACTTTGCAACTTACAGGAAGCAGCAGGGCATAAAGTACTAAAAAGTGAACAAAGTTGTTGTTGCAGTTTTGTCTTAAAAAAGAAATGTTATTGATAGGCAGTTTGTTCATTCCCCTTTGCTTACTCACGAAGCAAGAATTGAAAGAAATATATATATATATATATATATATATATATATATATATATATATATATATATAAACGATTGGCGTCGGCCGATAGCATGAAGCGACACTGATCGATAGACTTATCAGTTTCACTGAACATTGATGGATTTTATTCTTAAATCACAATTTGAAGCCAAGACATGAAACAATGATAAATCGATAGACAAATACTACAGAGTGGAGTAGAATTGGAATTTCTCTCAAGTCACATCGATCTGCATCGATCGATAGGTTATCCATCTGTACCAATCAAAAGGCTAAGTCAAAATTTCACTAACATACTGCTTATATTGGTGGATCTGAGGCAAATATATTCGTAGCCAACTTTCCGCATAAAGAGGTTAATTTTAGAATCATAACACATTCGTCTAGCCTATAAATATACACGGACATCATCAAAAATGGGACTGAACTATTTTCACTAATGGAAGACTTTGCTGGTTTTCAAACTTAGATCTAGTTTTAATTTCAAACTATTGATTTTAGTTCTTTCTGAAAATAGCGAAAACATATTATAAAAATGATATTAGAGTGGACGTAGGCAATATCAAACCATCCTCGTGTGATATCTCTTGCTTTCCCTTCATATATTTTTCATATTTTACTAGAATTTTGTCTACCATTACATAGGTTGAACTCACAACAATTGTAAATTGAAGGCTCGATCCACAAACGAAAAACGACAAACGATTATTTTTTGAACACTCGGTTCTCCATAGCTTTTACAAGGGCGTTAAACTAATTTTTTGGCCTAAAAAGGGTAAGCGAATAACATAATATGTTCGTCTTTCAATTATATTATTATGACATCCTGTTAAGAGTAATCAAGAATCAAGATACTATTAGATATTATACATGGATTTTGTACCAAACTAAACAGATTAACGGAGCATCAGAAAGATGGTAACCAGTCCTGCATAATATTGGAAAAGAAAATCATAGTGTATCTATACAACAAACATTGTAAATCTGAACTTTATCCTGAAATGTAGAATTATTTGATGTGTTGAACTATGAAACATTATCACTATCGTGAAATGTTAGGACTGTCAACAAACTATCATTCGTGCTCATATATTTGGTTTTAAGTTCTCCGAATCACCATATATCAACAAAAGAAAGACAAAATGTATACTGAGATACTTGATTGGAAGAACAGTATAAAAGAGTTTACAAAAAAGTGATCATAAGACTCAAATAGGAAGTTTCTTTTATTCGGTTTCACAAGGGAAGTCTACAAAAGAAAGTTAAGATAGAGGTGCTACATAACATCCATAAACGAGCAAGTCTAAATAACTCAACATGTAGGAGTGCACTTTCTGCACTTAACAACACAACTAGGAAAATGCATCTTTTTGACCTCGCCTCGAACCTTCCTACATTTCTTGGAGCATATAACTTCATTCCTGAAACAATGCACAGCACTAATGCAAGCCTTATTCACAACCATGTCATGTTTAATCCTCCTATGAGCCTTCAACTTATGAGAGGAATGTGATTTCATTTTGGGGCTAAGTTTGACTCTATGCTCACTATATATAACTTTGTTTCTATAAGAAGCCCATATCGAATAAATTTTTGATATCAAGCCTCTGATTATGTCAGCAATTTGGGAGGAAGTGCTTTTCGTTTCCTTGTGAACCTCCACTGATGTTGCATTTGCAAGAATTGAGAAAAAGAGAAACACAATAGCAAACCAAGCAACCTTCATGGTTTATTATATATGAAGGATTTCCCTTTTTGCTGGTAATAGAATTATAAGGTTGGTACTTGGTGCTTATTGATTTTTATAGGAGCTTGTACTCAGAGTTGTAACTTTGATGTGGCAGACCTAATTCGAGAAATGAAAGTTGTGTGATGAGCAAATCATCAAAAATAAATGTCTTATAGTTTACAGGCAACAATTATGTTGGACTCAAATCACTGACCTATATTAGGTAAATACAGCATCACTTGGTGAAAAATATGTGTAATGATGCAGTTTGAGGGTGTAGAATTAAAATGACTGAACTAGAGGCCAACTTATTCTGAAAAGGTAACGCTTTATAGAGAAAAAAGGTGAACAAAGTGTACTGAAAACTACCTCCAATACTGGAAATAAACAATTTTTGGATTCACTCATGGATACTTATAATTCCCACGAAAATTCAATTTCCTGAATCATACCATATCTCGCTGAATCAGAATGCATTGGTTAAGTAGTTTTTACATGCGAAATGAAAGAGACTATAGCTTGTCTTAAAACTGTTTCACTAATAGGTATTCTCCATGTAAATATTCCTGTGTATAATGTGACGATGGTATATTTTGCTAGAAATTAATTTGGTGGTGACATTATATGATATCATATTAGTTTTGTTATGTTTATATTTGTTGGTGAATATAACGTTAGACTACGGTGAAGCATATCCCCCGGATAACACCATGGACTGCCATAAATTTCCAGAACAACAAAGATATTCAGCTTAACAGAATAACGGTGTTTGTCAAAGAAGTAAGATGAATCAACAATTGCACCAATCTCAAATAAACAAATTCAAGTACAGATAAAATAAGCTGGTCACACTGATACAAACTTAACTTGAATTTTTGAACCATTTTTACAACAACAAACAGATTCAGGAACAAACACTTAGCGATGTAGCCCAGTTCTATCTTTAAATGAAACTATACTTCATGAGCACACATTAAGCATACTTACAAGATATAGGAGTGCACATAATCCGTTATTCACTTATTTCAAAGTTCAATGAAGTGCTTATTATAACTAAAATGAAGATGAATGAAAACAAATAATTGTGGTTGAACTCCTTGTATTTACATGACAATACTCTGTACCAACATTTAATATTTTTACGGTAAAGAGCTTAATTCTGATAAGAACAAGAATTTCTTAGGCTCTGCCTTACTTTTATTCATTACCAAAAGCAATATATATACAATGACTACCAGCTAATCAAATCCCATAAATAGGGAAATTTCCTATCACGTAATCATAAATAAGGAAATTTCCTATCACATAATCGAATCTCATAAATAGGGAAATTTCCTTATCACATAATCAAATCTTATAGATAGGGAAAATTCCTATCAGTAATTTCCTAATACCCCCCTCAAGTTGGAGCATGAAAATCATAGATGTCCAACTTGTCTCCTAGAACTTTCTTTCCAGAAAGAATTTTTTTTCTTAGGTTTCATTATCCTCCAAAGCATGAATTTCCTTCTGCATAGTGCTACGCCATCCTGCATCTTTCCCAGTCTCCTTATAAGACTGTAGTTCTGCTCCTGCTGTTACTTTTGGTTTTGTTTTTGGGTTTTGGTTCTTGGTTTGATGTTGTTTTGGTTTTGGGTTTGGTTTTGTGTTTCTTCACATATGTGAGGGAAAGGCTTTGACACTAATCGACCACCCCCAGAGCCCGGGAAAGCCGTGAGAATAGTACCAAGACGGGAGACTGACCTGGGAAGTCCTCTCGCGCTTGAGTACGGGAGCCTTTGGCACTGGGTATCCACCTTTTTGTTTTGACAACCCTAACAAAGAGTCTGTCACTGTTTTGCGGTGAAGCCTGGGAGAGGCATCGATCCAGAAGCATTTGACATAGCCGATGCAAAATGAGTAGACGTCGCAACCTTGGCTTTCACAGTACTATGCCGCCGTCCAGCAAATGACAAAATCCCCTCATTACATGGCTTCTCCTCCTTTATGCATGTAATCCCTCCAACACGTTCTTCTTGTGCAATCTCCGGATCTATCGTATTCATGAGCCATGAAACAAGCATACAATGAATTGTGTACCAACCACCCTTGGTACAAGGAGGACTAATGTCTGATTTATCTTGTGGTCCAGGGTAGAAGGGAGAGTTTGGTTCGAGTTTTGATGGCGGTGGAGTTGTTTCACCAGCCATGGTTGAAATTTTAAAGAGAAAAAATTAGTGTTTAGCAAGCTCTGATACCATGATAAGAATAAGAATTTATTAGGATCTTCCTTACTTTTATTCATTAGCAAAAGGAATATATATACAATGACTACTAGCTAATCAAATCCCATAAATAGGGAAATTTCCTATCACATAATCAAATCCCATAAATAGGAAAACTTCCTATCAGTGTTTTCCTGATAAATTCATCTAGCCTTATATAAGGCCATTTTATCTACAATTTCAAACCACATTTATTTATTAATGCTAAACATACGATGGAAGTATAATTGTCTGAAAAATATTGCTTCAAATTACAAAAGCATAATACATGAGGATGATAATCGTATATTTAGTTTAAAGTCATGCATGTTAGAGGACCACATATTATCACAAAGTTAATTGAGAATGTGAAGAGTGGTCATTTAGTATTTATAAATGATTCATTTTAAGAACTGTCCAATGTGGGCCTTTTCCCGGCACTTTATATACCTCAATCATGCTCATTCATATTTTCTAAACTTCTCTCTAATGGCCACCAGTTTCTGAGCTTCCTTGCGATTTCTGCTTTCTCTTCTGAATTTTCCTCTCGTTCTGTCTTAGATTACTCTCTTGTTATTCGCTCGTCTCATCGAAGGCTTTGGTTGCGAGGCTATTCGTTTGTGGCTAATCTCCCTGATTTTGAACGATTATGTTTTGGCTATGCTGCTGTGGGCGATTTCGAGTTTCAAGGGTCTTTTCTAAGACTATGTCCTGCTCTTAGTTTTATCTTGGCAGCGCTTTCATCGGTTTTCCCCGAGCCGATGTCAGTTGAGGAGGACGGCGCCACGTCGATTGTGATTCGGGTGACGTCGTTGGAGTCTTTCTTGGCTCTAAGCTGTCATCGATTCATGGTGATTTCCGATTCCTTCTTGGAACTGTATCCTCGTTTTTCTGGAAGTCTTGCAACGCCTGTTTTGCTTCCCAACCGAAGGGGTTGCAGTCCTTCTCAGCTTAATATTCCAAGATCTTGTGCAGCGACAGTTGTGCTCTCGGGCAAAGGGGATTTCATCACCCCGTTTGCGCAGAGCTTGTCTTTCGTTCGCAAGTAATGGTGTTTGATAATTGTTTGTAAATAGAGTTTCTAATTTAGTGGTAGTTGAAATGTGAAGAATTTCAACTCAAGCAACTAACGTCAAAACGACTGATTCTGAAAACGATTTGTTACTTGCTGAAACCAAATCCCTTTCTTTGTCGTGAAGGATATCTATACTTATTTCATGAATATTCCAGAGTTCGAGAATATTATAAATGGGAGTCCAATAAATTATTTATTCTACGTATCCTTCTATAGCATTGGCTGAAATTGCACTAACATTTTTCATGGGTGATTTGAAAGATGCTCGAAAATTTTCATGAAGAAAATTCCGAGTTCGATCACCTTCTTCAGTTGTAACATTCCGCATTAAATTTACATCTGTCAAAACACGGAAAAGAAATGTCTAGACAATCATGTTGGTCATTTCAGATACCATTTCCTGATAAATTTCTTAAGTCTGTAAATAGTTTGTATGTAATAGTTGTTTACATTGTTTGTTATTGTAAATTTGTTAGTTGTGACCATCCTCTTTCACTTGACAGTGTTAAACCAGAACCAGTTGCCACATAGCCATTTTATAAACATATTGTATGATTGTGTATACCTGATTAATTGGAAATTTTTTTCATATGGTGCAACAATAAAGTGGGAACACTGCACCTGTTCATTTATCTATGTATATGCATATACAAGTAGGTGTATGCAGATATTGTGTAGAGCATTGAACTATTGAGACGCCACGACCGTATATGTGTGCGTGTGAGTGTGTATATATGTGTGGGGGTGTGTTTTGGCTCATTGAAACACATTGGTTTATGCGAGCAAATCTAATTCCTTTATCTTCATATCACTGCTTTGATATTATTTGAAATACACATGCACCCTATATATATATATATATATATATATATATATATAGGCATGTTTGCATATATATTATGCTGGTTTTGCACCCTGAAATGTTGTCACTTATTGGGTATGCACTATGATGAAATTGCCACTATTTTAAACCTGAAACACATTTTTGTGTACATCCTTTAAAACTGGAATCTCCCTCAACATGTGATAGCACTCATTCTGGAATATAATGTTGGCATGTATTTCCTAGTATTTGCACTTTACCATTCTACCTGGGTTAAGCTATTGGCTTGACCATTTTGTTATGCTGCTTGTTATCCATATGACCTGCAGCATGAGTATTTCTGTCCTTTTGGAATGCTTGTGGGAAATATTTAGTTGTTGTGTTATTTTTGCTTGGCATCAAAACGATCTGTAGGGTATTTGCTTCTCTTTACCATAATTATGAACCTTACACTCTTTTACTTTGTAAACTGGAAATCTACACTCCGGACCTATGTTTAGTCCATGAACATATGTCCTATTTGAAACTGGAGTTCTGATTGCTTTAATTTAGGGATTTTGTAATTGGCTTATATCGCCACGTATTGACCCTGATGTGTGAGGTTTGGGAACCTTGCATTCGATGTTGGCATCTTCTTTCGTGTATTCAGGCGCTAGATTTTTGGGCGGTTATGTTATTGTATTTGTGCCATTATTTGGCTTTCACACCTTTTGTTCATGAACAATTGGCTGCCAGGCTGAAATGTTAGATCATATAACTTCATACCTGTTGGAATTCGTAAGTATTGAATAAAATATACTTTTTCCATTAAGCGAACATGTGCGACTGTTAAGTGAAAGGATGTGACTATTAGAAGCATGTTTTTCCATGAAAAGACACTTTGCGAAAAGACACTTTGCGAAAAGACACTTCGTGAAAAGACACTTCGCGAAAAGACACTTCCTTTCACCAACGGTCATATCTCAGCGAAAAGACACTTCGCGAAAAGACACTTCACGAAAAGACATTTCGCGAAAAGACACTTCATTTCGCCAAACGGTTACATTTCAGCAAAAAGACACTTCGGGAAAAGACACTTCCATTCATAGAAAGAGATGCGTCTGTACGAAGAGGTACGAGTACGACCGTTCGAAAGAGATGCAATCGTACGAAGAGGTACGGGTGCGACCGTTCAGAAGAGATGCGACCGTACGAAGTGGTACGGGTGCGACCGTTCGAAGGGATGCGGATAAACTATAAATAAGGAGGAAACCCTATCACTTTACTAACTGAATTCCAATCTGAACTTCCTTCTCTCTTCTCTAATACTCTTATATATAATCACAGAGTGACATACTCATTACAATATCGTGCAGAATACGTCTGTTGTATCTTGGGAGAATTTTGAAATAAAATTCTTAAGGAAATTGTTACGACAAGCCTCAGACGACATTATACGGTTAGACTTCTAGTTTATTTGTATATTTATATACATTATTCTATAATCTCTCATTTCTCTATGTTGTGCTATTTCTTAAAATAGTATAACGTTGTTGTTGTAAATTGATTACAACATGCTTATTGCGAATATTGAATTCCACAGTAGTGGAAATTCAACTTATAAACTTGTGCGACGAGTTTAGAATTGATTATTCTCTGTTTTGGTATACTAGACGTATAACATCTTAAGAATTTTATTTCAAAATTTCTTACTAAAAAAGAGGTGGCAACAGTTGAATTGTCAACAAAGGCTGAGGTAGAAAATCAGTTAAAGGATCTAGATATTGAGATCTAATCGAGGTGGAGAATATGAATCACCGTTTGAACAATTCTATGCAGAAAATAGAATAATTCGTCAAACAATAGCCCCAAATTCACCACAATAAAATTGCGTTGCCAAGAGAAAGAATAGAACATTAAAAGATATGATTAATGTGATGCTATTGACCTCTGGCTTACCGACGAACTTGTGGGGGGAAAGCCTTAAATATGTCTAATCATATTTTAAACAAGGTTTCTCACATTAAAACAGAAACAATTCCATGTGAGTTATGGAAAGGGCATAAACCAAGCTTTAAATACCTCAAAGTGTATGGGTGTTTGGCAAAGATGCCTCATTCTTTGAAGATGTGTTTCCGCACAAAAGGATTGAAAGAAATGTCCCTAAAAGAACAAGAGAAGAATCAAGTAAATCACATGAAGATGTAACTCCTCATGAGATTGAGAAAATTGAACCCAGGAGAAGAATGAGAGTGCTTGGATATTTGAAAAATACCATAAAATGTTCCTTACATTGTGGGAAATATCCTACCGTCTTAGAAGGATATAGTGATGCAAACTGGATTATCGATTCAGAGGAATCAAAATCAACTAGTGGTTATGTATTTACCCTAGCAGAGGCAGCAGTGTCATGGAAATCTTCTAAACAGACATGCATAGCTCGATCCACTATGAAATCGGAGTTCATAGCACCAGATAAAGCAGGCGAAGAAGCAGAGTGACTTCGTCATTTTTTAAAAGATATCCCATTCTGGCCTAAACCTGTACCGGCCATATGCATACACTGCGATAACCAAGCATCGCTAAGTAGAGCGCATAATCTTGTGAATAATGGAAAGTCACGACATATTCGTAGACGCCATAACACAGTTCGGCAGTTACTCTCAAATGGAACTATTTCCATAGATTATGTGAGAACAAATGATAACCTAGCGGATCCGTTTGCTAAAGGTTTATCAAGAGAGAAAATTAACTGCGCATCGAGGGGAATGGGTTTAAAAGCCTAAACCAACAAGAGTTACCTTATACGGAAACATATCCTAGCGATTGGAGATCCCACAGACTAGGATCAATAGGCAAACCAGTTATGATTAACTCAAGACGTAATGCATTTGTTTGGACATAGTCTTATTCCATTCCTATGGTGCACAACATAAATGCATGCCTACAGAAGAATTGATAGGTTAAAATTATGTTTTTAATGATGGTCATATCTTGTAAATAACAAGTGGAGTATATGTAAGATACTCTTAATGGTTGCGATCACCTATGTTAGTGTGAGCTGGGTCGGCTCTATGAGAATATTCAAGGCTTTTATTCTCTATAACACTCGCAGAACCAAGTAAGTGTTCAGGACCAAAATGAACACAACTAAGAGATTGGATGAGATGGGAATCGATGCTTCGTAAAACTTATTGTCTGGATATACAATAACGGCTGACGGTTCAAGATGAAATAATTCACTGATTAGCCAAGTAGATCCGATAAGTTTTAACTAGGGAAAGTTCAAAGTGAAATATCTACTTATCCACGATAAAGCATTATTCCATATGTACTCTGTGATATTTCGCTTTGTGTGGGGGAAAAGAATATTATCACTCATGTGGGGGATTGTTGGAATTCGTAAGTATTGAATGAAATATACTTTTTCCATTAAGCGAACATGTGCGACTGTTAAGTGAAAGGATGTGACTATTAGAAGCATGTTTTTCCATGAAAAGACACTTTGCGAAAAGACACTTTGCGAAAAGACACTTCGTGAAAAGACACTTCGCGAAAAGACACTTCCTTTCACCAACGGTCATATTTCCCAACGGTCATATCTCAGCGAAAAGACATTTCACGAAAAGACATTTCGCGAAAAGGCACTTCATTTCGCCAAACGGTTACATTTCAGCAAAAAGACACTTCGGGAAAGGACACTTCCTTTCATAGAAAGAGATGCGTCTGTACGAAGAGGTACGAGTACGACCGTTCGAAAGAGATGCAATCGTACGAAGAGGTACGGGTGCGACCGTTCAGAAGAGATGCGACCGTACGAAGTGGTACGGGTGCGACCGTTCGAAGGGATGCGGATAAACTATAAATAAGGAGGAAACCCTATCACTTTACTAACTGAATTCCAATCCGAACTTCCTTCTCTCTTCTCTAATACTCTTATATATAATCACAGAGTGACATACTCATTACAATATCGTGCAGAATACGTCTGTTGTATCTTGGGAGAATTTTGAAATAAAATTCTTAAGGAAATTGTTACGACAAGCCTCAGACGACATTATACAGTTAGACTTCTAGTTTATTTGTATATTTATATACATTATTCTATAATCTCTCTTTTCTCTATGTTGTGCTATTTCTTAAAATAGTATAACGTTGTTGTTGTAAATTGATTACAACATGCTTATTGCGAATATTGAATTCCACAGTAGTGGAAATTCAACTTATAAACTTGTGCGACGAGTTTAGAATTGATTATTCTCTGTTTTGGTATACTAGACGTATAACAATACCCTCGCTGCCCTGTTTGACTACATACTCGTGCATACTTGAGGTTTCCATCGCACTAATCATTTTCTTGACTGCGGGATGCTGAGGCAGTGCACACGTGTACCTTGTACACGTGTGTACATACAGACTTCCGCAATTATTTGTCCCTGAAATAAAAACAGATATGCATAAAATTATACTCGATACTCGGCTATTTACGTACCCCGTTGTACACATATGTGTGTGTGTGTGTATATATATATATATATACATGTCATTGGGAACATATATATATATATATATATATATATTAGTATATATATGTGGTGGCTGATGCACACATTTGTATATATATCAAGGTTCAAGATTTCGTCCGGTACCCTGAAATTTCGGGGTTACTTGACCGGTATCGGTCATCGTCGGTCCGAAATCGTTGATGAAAATCGGTTTTGGAATTAGAACAAGAAAAAAAAAGCTCGATGAAATCATTTTCTGTTACCTCGATCAAAAAAAAAAGTTGGAATAGAAAATCAAAGGCTAGATAGAAGAAAAGAAAGGGATAGACTTATATGTTAACTCGATCTCAGAGAACGTCTTCGTCTTCGTGTGATTGATCGATCGAAAACTTCGACTTCGTGAGATTGCTCGATTTTCTTTTTCAAATTTGTTCGATTCGTTTACTTTGAAGGAAGACGGCCTTTTGTTTCATTTGTTTACTTCGTTTCTAACGAGTCGGCTAGGGTAGAAGACGTGTTTCTGGAGAGAGAGAGTAGGTATGGGTTATGAAAAGGTGGAATATTGTAACCACATAACGTAGTCAGTTCTAAGAATGGGGACTGTTTCTAAAGAGTGGGCCAATGGGTAAGTACTAAAACAAAAGCCAGCCCACGTATGTTCAAAACTGTACACAAATAGTCAATCTCATCAGTCCATCTCATGTCCATGTTCAACTGTTATCTTATTTATCATTAACAAGTTCATTGACAAAATACTGAAAACCGAAATTTGAACCGAAACCGAAACAAAACCTAAACTACCGAAATTTACGAAATCAACCGAAATTAACAAATTTCCAAACGACCGAAACCGAAACTGAGTTTTCGAATCTTGATATATACACCACTGCATGTTTATGTATATGCCATCGGCATACGTATATATAAATCTATATGTCGTCCCAATTGTTTCGTTCCAAGTTGCCATGGATTCAGTGTACTCGAAATTTAATGAATTATAGGATTAACTATTATATTTCAGTTTCTGTTGAAACTAATTTACTTGAACAAATGATTAATCCTGACTCAAAGTTTTATGTTTTTACATGGAACGCTCGGGTCAGACCCGAGTGTTACAGATCTTAAAGATTACAACTTGGGATTCGATGATTGGCAAAGCGGGGGATTCCACGAGATGCGCACTCTAAAGATTTTTAAACAGTAAATATTTCTTTGTATTCAAACTGTATTTTAATTCCGCTGTATACAGAAGTCTTGTATTCAAAAATTCTGATTATAAATAAAGGTTTTATCCCGCTGTTCAATACCATGTTATTATTTATTCTGTATTTCTTTGTTGATTCTAATTTTAAACTCTGTAAGCTAAATAACGATCCGCCGATTTGAATGTTTTAAGTTGGTTTAATTACCAATGTGAAGCGATCAAAAAGACGGGACGTTACACATAACAACTGTCATGCATTTCTTTCTAATACCATATTGTTTGTTCTTTAATATTTACAATCTTTTTGTTTGATGTAGTGACAACTTGATATTCAATGTGTTATTTTCTATTAGTTCATAACGTTTGCATTGTTCACATGTGTAAGATATGTGTATCTAAAATTTTACACATTATCCGCTTATCTTTAGTGAAGCGCGCGCTTCGCGTTTGCGCATTGCGCTTATGCTACAAAGGGTATTGGCACATCAGTGTGCGTCCCGCGTTTAATAACACTAATTATGCGTAATATGATCATTGAAGATGGACGCGACATGGATTATCCAGATTATGAGTATAAAGAAGCAAGACAACCACCTCTAATATTCCACGCTACCAATTTACAAGGTGAAGGACAGTACGATAAGTTTCAAGTAGATCAACATGAAATTTATCGTAATGCAGTGATTCATAACAGGCTCCAAAGGGATCTAATGGATCACATTTGGAACTCTTACGGCAATCAGTAGTTTTCTATTACGGAACTATGTTTTATTAAGCATGTTTGCATTTTACTATGCAAGCTTTATGCTATGTAGTAGGGTTGAATTGTTTGGTGCAGTAAGCAATAATTGCTAAATGAAACATGCATTGAACAAAATGACATACCATTGATTACTTCAAATTAGAAAGTAGTACATTATTGAAAACAATGATACATTACTCTATAACTCAACTACATATGTATAGGTTCTGATCGACTATCAACAATTTGTTGGTTGCAATCCATCCAATACTGCATTGACAATGGATCCATCCCTATGACATCCATTTCCATTACTAAAATCTCATGTTGTTGCCACTCCGGCTCATACCTACACCATTCAAACTCAGTCAATTGTTTTAACATGGCAAACTTTTCTGCACTATTTTTTTATCGTTCTTCGTTTTCTATCGAATGTTTCTCATGCATCTGCGCTAAACGAGAATCAAACGGGACTGAACAACAATTTTTTTCTTAGCTGCATGTCCCACCGGTCTAGCATCTTCATCAACTAGGGGCAGTGTTTCTTCAGCTTCAATATTTGGATAAACACTAGAATCTATATGCGAAGAATCTCTGGGACTTGAACTATAAGAATTTTACTTGTTTTTTCTTGCCTTTGGACTTGAATTGAACATCCATTAAGCTCTTTGCGTTGCTAGAGCTCCATTTTGGATGACTAACGAGCAATTCATAACAATTAGCGAACTAATAGTAATACGATTTTTTTTACACCTTTTTCTCTAGGAAATAATTTCAAGGATTGCTCATTTGTCATTCTCTTCTGCAATTAAACAATGTATATATATTGGTATTTTATGGTGGAAAAATGAAGAATAAGCATACAAGTTAATATGTTTAAAATTGTTACCAATTCGGCTTTGCCACCCATTCCACTTGGATTTGCAGTTCTGATTTTGTGAAATTGGTACTCGAAGAATTGTGTTTGTCGATTAGTCTTTCCAAATCGACCAAAAGGTGCAAACATGGATCTCGCCATTTCGACATGTTTTTTGTTGTACGTAGACATAACTTACCCAAAACGCTTATCCGCTTTGGTCATTTTCCTTGACTGAGTCGTTCGCATGCAGAAGAGTGGGGGTTGGGTGCCCATTTTATGGGCGACCAGGCTCTAGCGACCATTAAATGAGCGTCAAGCCTTGGGCGCCCATTTAATGGGCGCCCAACCCATATTGAGGATCCCGAATCGGATCTTGAATATTACGCGTAATATTCAAGCGTAAGTCGTAACGCCATGATTGGAGAGCACTTTCGTGATATTAAGGCGTAAGTCATAATGCCAAACACACAGGATAATTGGGTCCATCAAATTGTTCACAGGGGTAAACGAGTTCATTAAGAAGCTAACAGTAGGCATTGAGATATGAGACTGTTTTCAACAGTTTCACCGGGGATGCTTAAAAGATGTGAAATTGCAATAAACAAACAAATAATTAAATCTTGGGTCCGGCTATTCGCACCCCGTTGTTTTCTCTTCACCCCCCAGTTAAAATTTTAGAATTTAATTTCCAAATTTACCCTTTTATCAACTAATTAGACAACTTATCTAATGTTGTACAATGGTTAACTTAAAATTCAAAATCAGCATTGTACATGATCTTTTAAAAAAAAATAAAGATAGAAATTAAAAATAATGACTAAAAAATAAAAATAATGATTAAAATTTTATAAACCGTACAATCGGCGATGTGTACCATTACGATACCGAAACTTTCGAAGTATACAGAAATTTCAATCAACAACGCAGTCTACAAATGTTAATTTATTCAATCAAAATTTTAAAATGAGAGAGCAGTGGAAATAAATTGCAAGTTGGAAAGTAGAAAAAAGAAAGAAAGCAGTGAGAATGATAATGTAGTAAGGGCATTTTCGTATTAAACTGGGGTGGGAAGAGAAAATGTTGGGGTGCACATTTTATTTTCTAATTAGTGGGGGGTGAAGAGCAAACTAGGGGTGTCAATAGCCGCACCCTTAAATCTTATCTCAATCTACCGTAGCAAATCATCATCTCCTCAAGGCCATGCTATCCATTCATCCCATGCTCGTCCAAGGCCCAAGCCCTCAACGGTACTTGCAATTTCAATTGGTTAATGATTCCTTATGCATAGAGTTCCGTAACTAACCAGTAAGCACTCCACCCATTAACGCTACTCGTTCCTACACAAATCAACCCAAATTGTTCTTGTTACTAATGAAATCCAGAAAAGATCACTAGATATAGGATTCAGAATTACCCTTGCCGCGCTTTTCAATAATGGATTGGTCTTCGAATGCGGAGGCATAAATTTGATAAGTTGTTTTAGAAATTTCAGGGTTTATTGAGTTCAACGGAAAATGACTGAATGCTTTTGGAATCGACATCAACCGGAAGGTAGAACGAACGAGGGAGCGAGTGAAAACAGAACAAATGACAATCCTTTTCATGTACTAGTGACGAGTTTGGGGTTTGCACTGAACACAGTAACAAGAGAAATTGACTGGCCGTTGGAGCAGCGCATACTCGCAACGCTGCGCTAACGGATTGTTTTACGAACAAGTTGGGTAACAAAGGCGCGTTTACACAATTCACTGGATAAAGATGGACACGGGGCAGAAAAGTTATTATTATTGACACTTCAAACTATGGTTAAAGGAAAATCATATTTTAATAACGCTTCACTCTTAGAAAAATTGTTAAGAGGCTACACAAACATATTATTCCACACCATTCAATATCCCCGGATTGTCCTTTCAAACCAGATTTAAAAAAACTTATTCGACAAGGAAAACCGAATTAAAATAAATAATTCGTCACCACTGTACCGAATGTAGCACGTAATCAATTATATATGTATTTGATATGTCGAAATTTAATAATCATTTTGGTGCATTGTTTCCATAATTATAAAATTCGGCATATTTATGTCGACCAGAAAAAAATAGCTCGATCCTATTCTTCTGGAAATACTTATCCTTTAGGGTTTAAAAAAGTCGATGAATGCGGATCGAAAAAAAATTACTACGGCCCATTCACATCGACATCACTACCAACAACTGAATCGAGTCTGATACGACATTAACTTAACCCTAACAACATGTTCACATGATTTAATAAACTGAAATTAGATTTTACCATCTCATCACTCTGATCAACTCCAACATAACGCTCACTCTCATGTATCAATATCATATTGTTTTCTTTTTTGTTCTTGTTTTTTAGTTAGGGTTTGATTTCTCCACTACTTATGGTATTGATTAACCATTAAAAATTATATTAGTGAACAGAAGAGTGAAATTAATCATAAATGGGTAATAAGGCAAAATTACCTTTATTTGTTAATGAGCTACTTTCTTCAGTGGTACTCCACTTTAAAAAAATTATTTTTCTAAAAAAAAAGTTGTCCTCCTTTCAACAATATTTGGAGTGTCAATAACAATGCCCGAGTAGAAACCGGAAATCATAGTCGAAAATTATCCGCAAATTATTAACTTCTCCTATGTTAAAAGTTTGCTTGAAAACACAATCTTTTATTTCGATTGTTAACTTCTCACTCTTCTGCCATATATAATTTATTGAAGTACTAATCTTTATTCCACGTAAACTCATTTAAAAGAATTAATAAAATGTTATTCAAATATCTTTATTAATAGCGGGTTTGAAAGCATGATGTTTTAGTTCGACCTTGAACTTTCTAAAATATTCTTTCATCGCATTTAATTTAAGTACTGCTTGTTATTTACATACAACCATCAAAAAAGCATTCATAAAATCCAACCCAAATACAAATATTATTCATATTTTAGGCTAGACTGGACCTATTTAAGCTAAGTTGAAAAATATTGCAATGTGTAATAAAATAAGAAATTAGAATCCATTAGAGAGAACAAAGAAAAGAGACTTCTATTCTTTCAAGATATTAGTTATTTATTTCTATTACATTGTCTTCTTTATGTATAGGCCTTGGAGCTAGTGATTAAATTTATCTAATGATGTGGGACTAAACTGAAAAATATAGAAGTATATTTACTTACATATTACAACACTCTCTCTTGAATATGCTTCTTCAAAATCTTGAATGCTCTACTAATTTGAAGTTGCCCGCTCGCACACGTCAACACCCGATGGATTAATGTTATGTAAAATATCCAAGTGTGCTAAAATGTACAAACACAAAATTACGGAAAAGCAAAGAACACCAATTTTATAGAGGTTAGGCATTAGTGCCTACATCCACTTTATAGTAACCATTCATCATCATTGTTACAATTGCAAGAATTATCCAAGTTTCAACACATTTTGAGTTTACAAAATTGTATTAAAGAATAACAAAGTCCTTGTTAATTACCTATCATGTAAAAAATGCCCATCATCATCTTCTCCAAGTCAAAATGTGTGAAACATGCCTCAAAGTCCAATTATGTCCAAAATTGAGCTAAGCATCAATTCCAATGTCTAAATATTAAGAGTAAACTTCTAAATGAAGTTCACAACTCCCAGAGGTAGTCCAAAGCCATATGAATCACCATGGAAGCCATTAATGGGCTTCAAAGAGAGCTTTCACATATGCAATAGAGCAGCCAAAAGTCTAAATAACCAACCCATATTCATTCCAAGAGATGGGGTGTTTACCGGTGGAGTTGCTGGACATCAGCCCAAAATTTCATATCCCAGGAGTCATGTCCATCCCGTGATTGGAACGACTCCCTGGGAATCAGCCAAAATATGAGTAGTTGCTGAAATCTCGTACCCAGTGGCAAATGCAGAAAACAAGTGATCACTTCAACGTGATCAGTCAAAAACCAGTGATCATGTCATGCCTGGCACGGTGCAGAAGTTGCCATGGCAAATCCAAAACTTCATATCCCACCGGAGGATACGAAATTTTAGAATTCGTATCCCGAAAGTGTCAAGTCCTAAGCCACAAAACATAATGTCGATCTAGAGAATCCAGGTGATCACTCCGTTGTGGGCAAGTATTTCGAAGCTTGCTAGATTCGAAGTCTTCGTATCCGAACCTTACCAAATGCATTTTCATGGAAATTAGTGTCAATCAAGCCAAATTCGTTGATTCGTGTATGGGAAGGCTTGCCGAGGCAAGCTCCTTGTGACGGGAAAATTTTGTATTGTATTCCAATAAGGGGCTACAAATAATTTATTTCGTATACTGGGGGGTACGAAATACGTATTTCGTATCCTATGAGGGGATAGAAATCCATATTTTTGTATTCTAAGAAGGGATATGAAACTCCTGTGCCGAAGCCCCTTCCTTGATTTTTACATGATCCGGTCGGTGCACGCACGTATTTTGAACTAATCAACACAGTGTGCTTAAGTAATTTTGAACTTGGACTGATCCGAGCCAAGCCTAGTTCGGCTACTTGATTTATATTGATCGGGCTGAGGTGCTTAGGTGTTTTTTCGTGATCGGCTTGTGTTGATCTTGAGTTTTGCCACACCCAATCATGAGTCTAACTCGATGACAAATCCAAGTTTTGCAGAGGATCTATCTGATGCACTTAGGAATTTTAAGGTGATCATTACGTGTTTGGTACACGCATTTGAGTCGATGCCGATTCCCAGAGTTAACCATATTTCCAGTTCGATTTTGAGCTCTTTGCAAGTTCGACCAAATCGCTTTGCACTTCCATGAATTTGTACCCCAGATTCGATTACTTGAAAAGCCGTAAATCATTCGTGTGACTGCCTTGCCAAAAGGTGGATCAACACTCCCCCCACCAAACATGACTTTCTCATAAGAGGAAGACGTGCATTGAATAATCCAAATTTATGAGAATCCACAAGTCGCGAACTTAAAGAAGATCGCACATAGATCCAATAGCCGAGAACTAGATAACCAAAGGCCATGATCGTGTCGATCACATTAATGGAAAACCAAAAATCCAAAAGACCAAAGAAAATTGTCGATCGCTCCGGATCGTACTAACTGGAAAACCAAAACAAAAAAGACTTGACTATCATTTCAAAACGTATTTACGAGAGATAATTAAGATAACCAGAATAACCGAGAATCAGGAAACTAGAGCAACCATAAATCCAAAAAACCAAAATAGCCATTGACCGGATAATCAAAATGGATGATCGAACTACTCTGGCAGCCAGAATAACCAATAAATAGATAACCAGAGGAGTACGAGATGCCTTTGCCAAGTTCTGGCAAAAGGACCAAGGATAAGTTAGAGTAACCATTAACCAGATAACCAAATGAGTCCAAGGCATCCTTGCCATGACCTGATAAGAGGACCAAGGATATGCCAAATGAGTAGGGCCCTACCCGCTACTAGGCGAGGTGACCTTGCCAAATCCTAACAAGACGGTATTCCCCTTCCTAAGCAAAGTCCTTAGTGGGGGACCAGGCTTTTTATACTTAGCGAGCAATGTCCTTACGACACCAAGTCCTCAGAGTTTGAATTTCCAATTCCATATTTCCATACTTCGCAAGCAATGACGCAGCGAGCGAAGTAATTTTTATTAAAGTTTTCAACGGTTGGGGTTTTTAATAAATCTAAGGAAAATATAGTGATTTATTGTCGAGCAGAGAGCATGTTTAGAGGTTAAGGCCTAATATCGTATGTGGTTGAGTCGACTTAGCCGCTATCGGTTTCCAGTTCATTAAGTTTGAGGGGTTGGACTAGTGTCGGGTATAGAGCATGTCTTAGGGTTGCACCGGTCCCCGTACATGGGTAGGCCAATGTAGCCATCCTTAAGCCAGAAAATGAAAAATAAACGAAGGAGATTGGACGGTTTATTGCTCGTAAAGAGCATGCCTAGAGATTAAGGTCTAATCTCATACATGGGTAGGTAGAGTTATCCCACTAAACTCTCGAGTTTGGTAACCAGAGACGAGTGAAGGAAATCAAAAGGTTTGTCGTTTGTAAAAAGCTTGCATGTAGATTAAGTCCTAATCCCGTACATGGGTAAACAGACTCAGGCCTTGAAAATCCCAAGCCATATGTTCCAGAATAAAAGTGGGAAATCAAACGGTTTACCGTCCACAAAAGGCATGCCTAGGGATTAAGGCCTGACCCCGTACATGGGTAGGCAGACTTAGGCCCTACGAACTCCAAAGCCAGAAGAATCCAGAGAAGAGTGTAAGACATTGGACGGTTTCTCATCGATAAATAGAATGCCTAGGGATTGAGGCCTAATCTCGTACATGAGTAGGAGACCTTAGGCCCTCCGCCCTCCTATAATCGTGTAAACCAGAATGATTAGTTAGTTGTGAGGCGGATGATTCATAGTTGGATATAGAGAATGCCTAGGGATTAATTCCAAATCCCATACATGTGTAGTCTGACTTAGAGCCATCCGTAGTTAGTAAACCAGAGGCGTAATATCCAGAAATGTAATATTTAGGAGCTCAGAGCTAACATAACCAAAATCCCAAGACAGAAAAACCAGAGTACTAATCACTAAAAAGCCAAAGTACATAAGTTAGGACCCAGATAAAAGTAAGGTCATGTCCACAGCCAGAAGATCGTAACACCAGAACCACAATCCAAAAGACCAGTACACCAAAAAATGAGAAGTACAAATACCAAAAACCAAAAGATAGAAAACCAAGGGACCGGAATCTACAAAGCCAATGTCTAGAGTGCAAAAAGATAAAAAGTCAATAAACCGAAAGCCAAGAAGACCGAAAACCATAAAATCCAAAGTCCGAGAGCAGCAAAACCAGAAGATCCAAAAAACCACATCAATTGGTAACTAAACAGCCTAGACCAGGTCTCCACCCATTTATATCCTGAGTCGGAGCGAGCATCTGTGTCTATCTTGGTACTACAGCTCGATTCCGAACATATTCTGCCAGCTCACCGCTCCTGACGCTTTCTTCAATCATATCCCTGAGATGCCTGCAGTCGTTGGTGTTGTGACCATCCAGGTTATGAAACAAGCAATATTTACCATAATCCTTTTCCCTTTGGGTCGACTCCCTTGCATGAGGCTTCCTAAAGGGAACTATCGGGTGAACTTCTGTAACGCCCCGTGTTTTCGATAAACCTTAAAGTAACGGATTAAAGAATACAAAACTCAAGAATTCCTTTTGTTTGTAAGTGGAGTTATCTTTCAGATGTGAATGAATTAAAGACATGGTTTGTAATGAACTGTAAAATTGAATTGTACCAAGTTGTATGTGATGCTGATTTATGTTTATTCATGTCTATTCTATCGTATATGCCTATGAATTATTGTGGTCTACCGAACCTATTATGTTATGTGGAAATTGGTGAATAAACCTATGATGTTATGAAATTATCATATATACGTTTGGTGATATTATACAAGTTTTAAGCTAAGTCACGTCGTTTATGCCTAATTGTTTAGATCCATTATGCATACATATTTAGATCTACGACCTTGTATAATTTGGTGATTATCTCTATATGCTGTATGTCAATTTAGAAATTATGCCATGTTTAGGCAAGCTAAATGATGATATCATGTTATGAATACATGCAAGCTTATAGGTTAAAAACATGATTATGTAAACCTATATGTTTAGATCTACAATATGTTAGAACCATATGCCTTTATGTTAGATCAATATTAGCATGATTAAATCCCTATGCAAGTTCACCACTACATGTCTAACTAGATTTTGGTAGTTCTTTGTAAAACTATTATTTTATGACTCATGTTGCATAGATCTAGTTTGCAAGTTCATAATTAAAAGTATATTATGCCAAGTTCATGTGACACATCTGTAGTTAGATCCATATTTTTGTATGATGTTGGAATATTGCAAGTTCCCCCTTTTCCCTTTTTAGTTTATTAGTTAGGCTAAAATGTCGAGCCTGACATCCTATGTAATTTTGCGAACGTGCAACGGGGGTAACGTTGGGGAAAACATGAGAATTATACATAATTAACATATTTGGCTCATAACCATGTAAATGGTATAGCATTGAAATGGTATAATTTACTTACCAAAAAAATATGAATTGGATTTAGAAGGAAAGTGGTCCATAACAATAAATTGTTGACAAAATTTACA
The DNA here is from genome assembly GCA_030737875.1 of Allium sativum. Classification (NCBI taxonomy): domain Eukaryota; kingdom Viridiplantae; phylum Streptophyta; class Magnoliopsida; order Asparagales; family Amaryllidaceae; genus Allium; species Allium sativum. The sequence goes on along the minus strand of CM060919.1, from coordinate 6,007,076 downwards.
TATAAGCATAAAAGGACAAATATGTAAATTTAGAAAAGACGAATATGTCTAACCCAAGGTTAGAATGAGTTGTGGTGTAAAACTGCCCGGAACCGACCGGCACATCCAGTGACCACAACAATACCTGTCTAATGTGGGTGGTTAGTGCATTGAGCCCAAAAAGGACCCGAGGTTAGACTGAGTTGTGGTGTAAAACTGCCCGGAACCAATCGGCGCATCCAGTGACCACAACAATACTTGTCTAACGTGAGTGGTTGGTGCTCTAATAAAGCTAAGTCAGGAGTGGTAGGGCTAAGTAAATTATGGAAACACTTAACCAATTCAACATGTAGGCTAAACTGATGGGTGGGGCTAGGTAAATTTGGACACTTAACCAATTTAACATGTTGGCTAAAAAACCCTAGTAACGGGGACCCATTTCAGCAGTAACCCACGTAGATGTATCATGGGACCCTGAACTAGGCAGGGTGGGGCACGATTACTGGGTTGATTATAAGCGGTCAAAAACATCGGCGGGTGGTGCGTCAGTGTAGGTTCTGGCGGAGTACGGGCGTGCACGTACTCCGGAGTGGAAAAAGCAGGCATTGGGCATCAGTAGTCATACACTATGCATCTTGAATCGTGTCGGGTTGCCACCATAGCATTTGATACACCCCGTGGCGGGACTAGCACAGGTATCGACAGTCAAGCGGGGGACGAAGGACACACATGATAAATGCAAACGAGTAGGAGCCGATCGATATAAGCGGATCATTTTCACCAAGAACACGTGGTGCTAGTTGGACAAGTATAAGTAGGTGCAGAGAATTAAACATGGGTGCGATGTATATTCGGTTTATCCTGCCTTATATAATTTTATGTTAGTTTGCTGCTCCGGTACTGTCCTATTTGTAGTTTATTCCTATCATGACCCTTTCCTTATTCACACACTGAAAAGTCACTAGACTTACTCAGACTTATGTCTGACCCATTTTTCTTTCGTCTTCTTTTCTTTCGTCCCCCCCTAGGTAGCCAAGGAGGGAATAACTCAGCTTAATTTGGACTGTTTATCTTTCCAATCTTGAAGACTCTGTGATGTACGGCTTAGAATCTCTTATCTTTGGCTATGCCATTGGACACACTAGACTTGGGGATTTATGCAGTTTTATTTATGTTATATGCTTCTTTATGTTTTAATCAAGACAGAGATTATGATGAAATATTTTGGAAGTTATTTTGAGACAATTTACTGTAATGGTTTTTGTATTGAACCGCGTATGAAATAAATGTTTGTTTTCAGCTGCTTATACATCTGTCTTGTAAATTTTCTATGTCTTTTACCTATAATGCTCCATCGAAGTTAAGGCATTCCCTTTGTGAGTGACCTTAACGGAGGTGGGGTGTTTCACTTGGGATCAGAGCAAAGGTTTACTAGATCAGATAAAAGTTTTTGAAATATTTTCAAAAAGAAGCATTTTTCAAGAGAAAGTGTTATTTCATTTTTAAAGGCATAATCCCCCAAAGCCATATGCATTATATTTCTATCCTCGTTTCAGCATGTTTGGGAATCTTAACCTTCCAGAGGGTGTACCGATACCCGGCTGGTTTAGGAGGTACCTAGAGGCTAGGGCCAATGATGCAGGCCCTGCAGACATTCCTCCTCCCCCAGCTGCAACGGTTCCTCCTCCTCCTCGTGCAAATGCTTTCTTAAAAATATGTAGGGACTTTCGAGCCATGGGTGGAAAGAACTTCAATGGGAATGAATCCTTCGTGGAAGTAAGAAACTGGCTTAAAGAAACTGAGGATTTGTTCGATATCTTCGAAGTGGATGATAGGCAGAAGATATAGTTGGCGGTATGGTCGCTCAAAGACGAAGCTTCCTATTGGTGGGAAGTCACTAACGCTGAAAGACTAATTGAAACTTGGATGGATTTTAGGATGAAGTTTGAAATGAAATTCCTCTCACAAGCAGAACGAAGCCTACAGATGGAGAAGTTCTTAGCTCTCAGACAGGGAAGTATGTCGGTCAAGGAATACGTTATCCAATTTAATCAGCTGGCTAGGTTCGGATTGGAGTTAGTGAATACTCCATATAATAAGGCTCTCCGCTTTGTTAAAGGATTGAATGAGCCACTACACAGCGTAGCTATGTCCCATATACCTATGGGTGCGACTTATGAAAGACTGGTGGACATGGCACTGTTACAAGAAGAAGATAAGGTTGGCAAGATGGAGACAAAGGTGGAAGCATCTCAGGATAAGAAAGGGGAAGGATCACAGAGCAAGAAGACAAACTCCAAGAAAGGCGGGAAGAACAACAAAACCCGTGATAAGAGGAAGTGCAATTTTTGTGGCATTCCTGAACATCTGGTTAAGGACTGCATGAAAAAGAAAAGGAAGATGGGTGTCTGTTTCCATTGCGGCGAGGCAGGACATATGGCTAGGGACTGCCCAAGAAAGCAAGGGCAACGACAGAGAGTTGGATCTTCTGGAGGGCAGGTTCACGCTCTCATGGCACCTCTGCAAGAACAAGGTAGAAATGTTTCTGTTGAGAGTTTAGTTTATCTTTTTGATCATCCTGTTCGTACACTCTTTGATTCTGGCGCATCACACTCTTCTATATCTACTTCTTTAGTTGAATCTCTGCACCTAGACACCAGTTTAGTAGAGGATCCCTTGGTTGTTTCAAATCCAATTGGAGGCTCAACTTATTTGTCAATGATTTGTTTGGATTTGGAAATTTCTATATTAAGTGTGGGGTTTAGATGTAATGCCTACTTTTTGGGCTTCACGGGCTATGGGTTAATTCTAGGCATGGATTGGCTATCCAGTAATGGTGCCATCCTCGACTATGAAAAGAGAGTGGTTAGACTCATGACTCGCCTTGATAACACTCTCGAAATTTCTTATAATCCCACGAACTCTGTTATGCTTAGCTATCTAGAATCTCTTGATGCGTCTATTGAGAATTTGCAGTCTGTTAGAGTAGTCTGTGAATACTCGGATGTCTTTGAAGAGGTTAAAGGGTTACCCCCCGAAGCCGGGGATACACTTCCGCATATACCTCGTTGATAATGCAAAACCCGTCGCTCTACCCGTTAGACACATGGCTCCAAGGGAGAGGAAAGAACCCAGCAAGCAAGTTAAAGAGTTGCTTGAGAAGGGTTTTATAAGGCGGAGTATTTCTGAATGGGATGCTCCAGTAGTATTCGTAACTAAAGCGGACGGTTCGCTTTGCCTATGTGTTGATTATAGGGAGCTAAGCAAGCTGACCAAGAAGAATAGGCACCCACTCCCAAGAATAAACGACTTGTTCGATCAGCTTGTAGGTGCATCGGTTTTCTCCCAACTAGATTTAGCTACCGGGTTTCATCAGCTGAGAGTGGATGAAGACAGCATTGACAAGACCGCGTTTAGAATTCCGGATGGTTTCTTCGAGTGGCTTGTCATGCCTTTTGGCCTGACAAACGCACCCGTTTACTTCGTCGATTTGATGAGCAAGGTGTTCAGGGAGTTCCTCAATAAGTTTGTGGTGGTCTTCGTGGACAACATTTTGATTTTCTCGAAGAGTGAGGAAGAGCATGCTCAACATCTAAAGGAAGTCATGGACACTCTTCGTGCACACCAATTAAAAGCCAAAATCTCCAAATGCCACTTCTGGAGGGAAGAAGTAAGGTTTCTTGGACACGTGGTGTCCAAAGAGGGATTAGCTGTGGACCCCGCAAAAGTAGTTGCGGTGCAAGATTGGAAGTTCCCATGGAATGCAACCGAAGTCCGAAGCTTCCTCGGGCTAGCGGGCTTTTACCGGAAGTTCATCAAAGACTTTGCGAAAATCTCAGCTTCGCTTACAAAGTTGACAAAGAAGAACTTAACTTTCACTTGGGATTTGGATTGCGATACTGCTTTCCAACGCTTAAAAAGAGCTCTAACGACAACCCCAGTTCTGACATTGCCGGATGGGAGCAAGATGTTTACCGTATACACGGATACTTGTGGTATGGGATTAGGAGCTGTCTTAATGCAAGAAGGGAAGGTAGTAGCTTATGGAGGCCGACAGCTGAAAGCACATGAGAAAAACTACCCAACCCACGACCTAGAGTTGGCTGCCATCGTCTTTGCGCTTAAGTCTTGGCGCCATTATCTCCTAGGTGAGAAGTTTGAATTATATACTGACCATAAATCGTTGAAGTATCTTTTCTCGCAGAAAAATCTTAACTTGAGGCAACAAAGGTGGATGGAATTCTTGGCATCCTACAATTTCGAGATTTCCTATACCCCTGGCAAGGGCAATGTAGTAGCGGATGCCTTGAGTAGAAAGAGGCTGACCTTAAGCCCTCTCTTTGTAGAAAGGCAAAGCTTGGAGTATATAGCCAACTTTGATTTTAGACCCTCTTTCGATCATGTGACTAGTTTGTTAGCATCGCTAGAGGTGCGGCCTACTCTTTTGGACTCAATAAGGACCGCACAACGTGAAGACCCTCAGCTAATTGATGTTATAGATAAGTTGAGTAGGGGTAAGACTTCTAGTCACCTCAATAGATACTCCATCGATGATAAGGGATGGTTGAGGCGGGATGGAAGGCTATGCATCCCACAAGCAAGGGATTTGGTGAAGAAGGTTCTCGAAGAGGCATACCATTCCAAGTTGACCATACACCCCGGTGGAGACAAGATGTATAAAGACGTAAAAAGGGTTTTCTTTTGGGATGGCATGAAGAGGGATGTAGTTGAATTTGTCTCGAAGTGCTTAGTATGTCAACAAGTCAAGGCAGAACAAAAGAAGCCTGGTGGTTTGCTTCATCCTCTAGAGGTCCCATAGTGGAAATGGGATAGCATCTCGATGAACTTTATTGATGGGCTGCCTAGGTCAAGAAGAGGCAATACCAGGATATGGGTAATAGTCGATAGGCACACAAAAAGCGCTCACTTCATACCCGTTAAGAGTAGAAGGACTGCCTCATCTCTAACATCCATATATCTTAAAGAGATAGTCCGACTCCATGGGATATCCTCCAGCATTGTTAGCGACCGAGATCCTATCTTTACGAACGAGTTTTGGAAGAGCTTGCAAGAGGCTATAGGCACACAGTCAGGCTTAAGCACGGCCTATCACCCCCAAACCGATGGTCAGACGGAGAGAGTGAACAGAGTATTAGAAGACCTCTTGAGATTATGCATTCTTGACATCGGAGGAACATGGGAGGATCATCTTCCTTTGGTGGAGTTTGCCTACAACAATAGCTAACATGCCACCATAGGCATGGCACCCTTCGAAGCTTTATATGGAAGACTGTAACGACCCGGATTTCGACAGACTGATTTTTTTCTTCAAAATCCAATCCATCGAGACCTGAGTTGGGTGTTCTAGTATATTGCAGAAAAAGACAGAGGTAAAGAAACATGTCAAAACTCATAAGCATCTCACAGCGGAAGGATTAAAATATAATATAGTCAAAACATAGCTTTACCTTGTTAACAATACTGCTAAACCAATATCCAAAGCTATACCATCTCTGTCCTGAACCTAACCTGGAAGTATGTAATGAGGAGGGGGTCAGAACATAAGTTCTGTGTGACTGGGCTTATAATAAACTTCTGTATAATCCTACATATACCGTTCAGTATATTTTCTTATTTATTAGGTTAATCACGTCATTAGCACTCAAGGCTAAACTTAGGTCGTTCTCGTTCACATACTAGTATATTAACCTAATACATCGTGTATGTAGATACCCCCAACTCGTATAATCCTTTCCATGTATGTGTACAGTCCCTTTCTGTTTATCGTACAGACTTCATTACGTAACAATATACTGCCTTAGTGTAGTGCCACCATTCTCGTAATCGTTTGGACTGCCACGTTTCCTTAATTCGATTAGGGTTTACGCCACCTAGGACTACTAGGGATTATGCTACCTAATGAATAATGCCCTCTAGTCTAAGACACACTACCTCGAGTGATATATGTTCCTAGACTTTCCCCGTGTATGTATCGTGGACCGTTTTCGATGTCTAGATGCACATGTACTCAATATGTGCTACCCAAGTTCCGCTGTCAGGGCTAATCAAGAAATATGGAACCCGGTCGGGAGCTTTAAGTTATCTGGCAATGCAGATGTCAAGGTCTGTTTTTTTTTTGGTGGCTATGGTCCCACTTGACCCCTCCCTCAACTAATGAAAGGCCACCCTTGAAAAAATGAGAACTATACGCAGGCCCCCTATGCCCCACTAACCTATGGCCATCCGCACCCCTAACTAGATAGCAAGTATATGGTCTTTTGGAATTCTCCGCCTTTCCGCATTATGTATCTCGACTGACTCAAGATGGTAGGTAGATGACGAGTTGCTATCACAGGGCTATCGGTCTCGCCGAATCATGTTGGTCCATCCTAGTCTTTAGGTTGCCTATATTGCAACCAAGGCATACCCTTGGTTCTTCTACCGCAGACCTTAACCTCTGTGAGCCCAAGCGGATAATCTGCAACCTCACATAGGGATACCAAGAGTACCCTCACGTCCCCCGAACTACGTGCTTCGTAACCCTGTCCGCTGGAGCCCTTTTCGGAATCAGATGGACGTTCGCTCCTCCTCGTGTGCTTGTTAAGCGATGATCTGCCGTATCGGGTTATTCATCTATTTATGGACTGGCTCAGTTTCCTTGACTAAGCATTATTACTTAGTTGTTCTTAACTAAGGTTTACCACTTAGTTTTCTTCCCCATTAATCTTGTTAACCAAGGTTTACCACTTAGTCTCCTTAACTAAGGATTTACAACTTAGTTCCCGTTCTCGATCGTTTTCTTAACTAAGGTTTATTGCTTAGTTCCTATTAACTAAGGCTTGTTACTTAGTTATCATTCTCGTTGTTTTACTTAGTCAATCCTCGTTATCTTAGACAACAGACCACATATTCTCGCTTTATAATTCAACTTGTTTAACTAAGGTTTTCCTATGAATTCAAGCATGACTTAAGTTCTCTTTTATTCAGCGATAGCGCACGGGTGTTTTCCCACAGTTCTTGCCTAGCTTACTCCATATTATAGGTTTCCCCCACCCTTCAGGTCTTACCTTATATCTTAAGTCATAGTCTTTCTCTGTCCCTAGAACAGGTTTACCCCTAATTAACCCTTCGACTATTACCACTTCGATTTATAATAGGTAGTTAACATTCCCTATTTCCGTTTTTGGTTAAGTTTTGTTCATTTGTTCGTGTCGACTTAACCCACCCAAAAATCATGTTACATTGTTGTATTTCAAATTCATAACTTAACCCTACGAATCATGTGTTAAATTTGGTTAAGTGTTGTCTTTCAAATCTACGACTTAACCCCACGAATCATGTGTCATTAATTAATTATGCGCCACAACCTCTCACATTAGACCTGTCGTTGTGGCCACTGGATATGCCGGGCGGTTCGGGGCAGAAATACACCACAACTTAGCCTAACCTCGGGTTAAAGCGCGATATGACTAACTTCTCACATAAGGCATGTTGTTTGCGGTCACTGGATATGCCGGGCGGTTCCGGGCAGGATTACACCGCACAACTCATCCGAACCTCGAGTTAGCCATGTTCGAGTACAATCTAGATGTCAACTGACAATTCTTTAAATCCAAGCTTTACCCAAAAATCCCAATTTATATTCATGTTTGTAGTCCCATTAACAGGTTAAGTCTATTATTGAATTCATAATTCATATTCATATATATTTCATATTCAAGTTCTAGATGTAAACTTCATGTCAAAATTCCAGATGTCGATTTCGTGTCAAGTTTATGTTTTTATCCAAATTCAAGTTATAATACAGGTTTTACTCTAGTGACATGTGCCCATTAACAAATCCATAAGTCAATTTCATGCTTAAAATAATGATGACAATCCTACGCCAAACCCCAAATCATGTTCATACGAATAATTCCTAATCTGGTTTACGCATTCAAGTCTTGTCAATGTTATATTATGCCCAAACCCCTTTGTAATTTATAACCAAACCCTCCAATTCATGTCAAAGCCCAAAATCAAGCGTTTCCCTTTTTTTCGTTCGCAATAATCATTCCATCGTATTCATTCCATGATAGGCCTATGCTCGAGATAGCCTGGCTATTAAAAATCATAAAAAGGGAAGAATAAAAGGAGGAACATAATCGTATGCATAATAGTTAAAATCGAACACATGATAATATTAAACATTATGGATTCAAATTTTCCCAATAATTTCATTTCGTGCGTACATTGGGAATGTTTGAACGATAAATAATAATTTTACACAAAAGTGTATTATAACTCCACTCACAGTGTTTTAGCGCTCCAATATGTAGATCCTTGATTGCCCCTTTGATTCATGAATTGGATTAATCCTTGAACTGATTTCCCCTTTTTTGTTGATTTTGGTTCATATTTGATTGTCTTCATGCCCAATTTAATTTTGATTTCATATGCAGCGTAGGTTGCAGATCTGAATTCCTTCTCTATGCGTATTAATTTTAGATCTAAGCCTCTTTTCTTTTTATTCATGGTTTTAGTAATTATAGATCCCATTTTTCTTTTAAGAAAAAGGGAAGAGAGTGGATCTAGAAATTTCTTTGGAGAAGAAGAAAGAGAGTCATGGCACTGCCATTAATTTTTTGTGGAAAAGAAGTAGAAGAGAAGAGCAGCATAGAAGCACCAGAGAATTGTGCGAAGTCTACAATGGGCCTGGGGGTGCTTTTATAGGTGCCAAGCTACGTATCTCGCCCAAAAACTAGACCGAATACATCAAAATGCACCCAGAACTGAATCTGGGAACAATTGACCAGGTCGACCCCCAGGTCGACCATAGTGTCGACCTGGTTAAGGGGAGGTCGACCACCCAGTCGACCTCCTGGTCGACCTAGGTGTAGGGCGGGAAAAATCCCGCCCTTTCTTCCTGGGTTTGATTTTTGAAATATTATTTTCGTTTTGAGCTGTTTTTTTGTTTTAAAATTCTGAAACTTCAGAAGGTCATAACTTGTTCGTACGGAGTCCGATTTTCGAAATCTCGGACTCGATTCCATGCAGAATTCCGAGACGAATGTAATGGTGAAATCCGTTTAACTTAATTCTCAATATTTAAATTAAGTATTCTTTATTTCCCATCATTCTAAATTAATTTGTTTCGCGTATCACCATTTTATTTCAATTTCTCGGAATGTATATATATATATTATTAATTTCTTATTTTAAATTATAAAAATGCGGGGTGTTACATTCTCCCACCCTTAAGGAATTTCATCCCCGAAATTCAATACGAGTAAAATTAATAACCCCTCGCAACCATCCAATTAGTGTTCATCCAATTATTGCAAGCATGTGCACATGTGCAAAGTGGATTATATTGCTGTAAAATATGTATGCCTAATTTTTGGTACCACCTATATGGATGCAATTATTAAAATCTTTTTCAAAACATGATGCTCGCACCCTAAATATACTTGCAATTCTATATGAATGCAATATTTTTGAAAATTTAAAAATATTTTTCATCCAAATTCTCCCATACCCTTATAGAATAAGAGTGCAGTCCATCTAATTGTCGCATCCAATATCCTACCATCCATTTTTAAATTTAGAAAAAACTAATTTTCTAAATTTTATATAACGGAAAAATCTGCATTTTCCCATTTCTACTTCCTTGTTTTTCTTTGTCCATTTTATTACCGTTCTTATTATAATATTTTCACGGTTACATAATCATAACAGATTTAATTAACCAAACAACTTGTGGATTACGTCTAAATAATTTTTCAGTACAACATTACAACTATATAACAAAGAAAACAGTCAAGCACTACGAAATAAAACACTACTCTACGGATACAATAATAGAGGTCAAGCCCTAACGGAAGTAACTACGAATGAGATCCTTGATACCACCTAGCTGGCTCTCCATCCTATCCATCTACTCTCTATGCTGTTGAGTCCCCTGCCTAACCTTTAGCTGTAGTTCCTATAGTCCAGCTCCCAACTGATCATAAGAGGTGCCCATATCCTATAACATCTGCTGCTGAGTCTGTCCTAACTCGACCTGGGTCAGGAGCATCTCATGCTGGGTCCTAAGGATATCCTGCTAATCTCTAACTAGATGAGCCTGCCTCTCAGAGATGGTCCTTAACTCAGCCCTCCAATCTAAGTCTCGGGAATCCTAAGGATCCCATCCAGAGGTATCAGAAGTCCCCCATCCTGGAGCCTGGGAAGTCCAAGCACCTTTCCAAGCCTGCTATGTCTATGCTGGATTAAAGCCTTCCTGTTGTGCATACTAGGGTTCCTCGTCGTGCTCGGGCTAATAATCATGACCATCGTGTGGCTCATCTTCCTGTCCCTTCTCCTCCTCCTCATTCTCTCCATCATGCTCCATGGGTTATGGCTCTAGTAACTCATGTAAGTGGATACCCATCCTCGTCAGCGCAGCTAAGTCGATAATACTAGAGGAATGAGGAGAAGGTGTTATATGTCTCTCGCTACGTAGATCAACACCACTCCGTACAAAAACTACAGTCCATAAATTTCCAAAACAAATATTGAACTGTCTCGTCTCCCTAGTGGAGGTGTAATGCTGTAAAATGATGCGTGCCCAGTTCATCTGTATACCCCCAAAAATAGCGTAAGTAGCACGCTTCACGATGTGTGGAACCCTATCGAAACCACCAGTCTGTCCAACAAGATTATACTGCAAAATTCTAATGACAAATCTAGCAAGTGGGCGTAAATGGACATTATCCCAATGCCTCTCAAACTCATCCTTGAAAATCCTATGCTATACGGCTACATTATCCATCTCAAGACCTGTTATGTCAAGTCCTGTACCACGGATATTTAACATTTCCCCAAATTGGACTTCATTAAAATATATATGAATACCCTTAACCACCCGAATTATAAGTTACCAAACCTTCATCATCCATACCAATATCTAAATTAGCGTCAAAGAGTCTTACCAAATGCTTGAAGCCCCTTCGCTCGGCGGTGTTCATATCCAAAATAGAAGTCAAACCCGCATCCGCAAATAAATCTTCCACGGGGGTTGTAGCAAAATCACCAAACCTCACCGGGCGTCCCAATAATAACTTTAATTTTGCGGTCTTCACATATTCCTTGATTATCTCCTCTTGCGCGTTGCACCACTCGATCTCTTGCGGTGTAAGTTGAGGATAAAGCTCATTGAGGGAGGGTTCGTTTGCCATGGCGATTCAAGCACAAAATAAAAGCGAAAAGATTTAGATCTGGATAGAGGAGGGTTTTTGCTTTAAATTGAAACTAATTTTATGAGAAATAGTGGAGAAAAGAAGAGATGGGAGGTGGAAGAAGTTGAAGTGGTATGGGTTTTGGAGCTTGCTGGAAGGGGGAAGACGTGCAGAATGTGTGAGCTGAAGGCTTCGGCCTTCAGCTCATATATTTTTTTGTATAGGGGGGTCGACACTATGGTCGACCTGCCTCCAGGTAGGTCGACCATAGTGTCGACCTGACCCTGCATATTTTTTTTTTGATACGTTTTCGTGCAGCGATTCTTCGTCTTCCTTTGCGATGGTCCACCTCCATTCTTAAGTCATGCTGTTAGTCCAAAACTTGACGTGTGCACTAGTGATTGTTAATTCTCCTCATATGTCGGTTCCGATCTCATGAAATATAAACTTAAGTGGAACATACAATCTTAAATATCCATATTTATGTACACTTTCTATTTGCTCTTACAAGTTCAAAAATTTCCTTGAATTGCCATTTTCAGTGTACGGGGGTAAAATTTCCATTCCTTTCTAAGCTTAATCTTCAAGCGAGCTCTACACCAATCAAGATTTATATAATATTATATAATATTTATATTTTCTCAAAAATACAAATACACTCCCTCATAATTTTTCCCAAGGAAAACTAAACCTATGCTCTCATACCAGATGTAACAAGCCGGATTTCGACAGACTGATTTTTTTTTTCAAAATCCAATCCATCGAGACCTGAGTTGGTTGTTCTGGTATCCTGCAGAAAAAGACAGAGGTAAAGAAACATGTCAGAACTCGTAAGCATCTCACAACAGAAGGATTAAAATATAATATATTCAAAACATAGTTTTACCTTGTTAACAATACTGCTAAACCAGTATCCAAAGCTATACCATCTCTGTCCTGAACCTAACCTGGAAGTATGAAATGAGGAGGGGGTCAGAACAAAAGTTCTGTGTGACTGGACTTATAATAAACTTCTGTATAATCCTACATATACCGTTCAGTATATTTTCTTATTTATTAGGTTAATCACGGCATTAGCACTCAAGGCTAAACTCAGGTCGTTCTCGTTTACATACTAGTATATTAACCTAATACATTGTATATGTAGATACCCCCAACTCGTATAATCCTTTCCATGTATGTGTACAGTCCCTTTCTGTTTATCGAAAGGACTTCATTACGTAACTATATACTGCCTTAGCGTAGTGCCACCATTCTCGTAATCGTTTGGACTGCCACGTTTCCTTAATTCGATTAGGGTTTACGCCACCTAGGACTACTAGGGATTATGCTACCTAACGAATAATGCCCTCTAGTCTAGGACACACTGCCTCGAGTGATATATGTTCCCAGTCTTTCCCCGTGTATGTATCGTGGACCGTTTTCGATGTCTAGATGCACATGTCCTCTAAATGTGGTACCCGAGTTCTGTTGTCAGGGCTAATCAAGATATATGGAACTCGGTCGGGAGCTTTAAGTTATCTGGCAATGCAGATGTCAGGGTCCATTTTTTTCCAGTGGCTATGGTCCCACTTGACCCCTCCCTCAACTAATGAAAGGCCACCCTTGAAAAAAAATGAGAACTATACGCAGGACCCCTAAGCTCCACTAACCTATGGCCATCTGCACCCATAACTAGATAGCAAGTATATGGTCTTTTGGAGTTCTCCGCCTTTCCGCTTTACGAATCTCGACTGACTCAAGACAGTAGGTAGACGACGAGTTGCTATCAAAGGGCTACTGGTCTCGTTGAATCACGCTGGTCCATCCTAGTCTTTAGGTTGCCTATATTGCAACCAAGGCATACCCTTGGTTCTTCTACCGCAGACCTTAACCTCTGTGAGCCCAGGCAGATCATCTGCAACCTCACAGAGGGATACCAAGAGTACCCTCACGTCCCCCGAACTACGTACTTCGTAACCCTGTCCGCTGGAGCCCTTTTCGGAATCAGATGGACGTTCGCTCCTCCTCGTGTGCTTGTTAAGCGATGATCTGCCGTATCGGGTTATTCATCTATTTATGGACTGGCTCAGTTTCCTTGACTAAGCATTATTACTTAGTTGTTCTTAACTAAGGTTTACCACTTAGTTTTCTTCCCCATTAATCTTGTTAACCAAGGCTTACCACTTAGTCTCCTTAACTAAGGATTTACAACTTAGTTCCCGTTCTCGATCGTTTTCTTAACTAAGGTTTATTGCTTAGTTCCTATTAACTAAGGCTTGTTACTTAGTTATCATTCTCGTTGTTTTACTTAGTCAATCCTCGTTATCTTAGACAACAGACCACATATTCTCGCTTTATAATTCAACTTGTTTGACTAAGGTTTTCCCATGAATTCAAGCATGACTTAAGTTATCTTTTATTCGTTGATAGCACACGGGTGTTTTCCCACAGTTCTTGCCTAGCTTACTCCATATTGTAGGTTTTCCCCCACCCTTCAGGTCTTACCTTATATCTTAAGTCATAGTCTTTCTCTATCCCTAGAATAGGTTTACCCCCTAATTAACCCTTCGACTATTTCCACTTCGGTTTATAATAGGTAGTTAACATTCCCTATTTCCGTTTTTGGTTAGGTTTTGTTCATTTGTTCGTGTCGACTTAACCCACCCAAAAATCATGTTACATTGTTGTATTTCAAATTCATAACTTAACCCTATGAATCATGTGTTAAATTTGATTAAGTGTTGTCTTTCAAATCTACGACTTAACCCTATGAATCATGTGTCATTAATTAATTATGCGCCACAACGTCTCACATTAGACTTGTCGTTGTGGCCACTGGATATGCCGGGCAGTTCCGGGCAGAATTACACCACAAATTAGCCTAACCTCGGAGTTAAAGCACGATATGACTAACTTCTCACATTAGGCATGTTGTTCGCGGTCACTGGATATGCCGGGCGGTTCCGGGCAGGATTACACCGCACAACTCATCCTAATCTCGAGTTAGCCATGTTCGAGTTCGAGTACAATCTAGATGTCAAGTGCCAATTCCTCAAATCCAAGCTTTACCCAAAAATCCCAATTTACATTCATGTTTGTAGTCCCATTAACAGGTTAAGTCTATCATTGAATTCATAATTCATATTCATATCAATTTCATATTCAAGTTCTAGATGTAAACTTCATGTCAAAATTCCAGATGTCGATTTCGTGTCAAGTTTATGTTCTTATCCAAATTCAAGTTATAATATAGGTTTTACTCTAGTGACATGTATCCATTAACAAATCCATAAGTCAATTTCATGCTTAAAACAATGTTGACAATCCTACGCCAAACCCCAAATCATGTTCATACATATAATTCCTAATTTGGTTTACGCATTCAAGTCTTGTCAATGTTATATTATGCCCAAACCCCTTTGTAATTTATAACCAAACCCTCCAATTCATGTCATAGCCCAAAATCAAGCGTTTCCCTTTTTTTCGTTCGCAATAATCATTCCATCGTATTCATTCCATGATAGGCCTAGGCTCGAGATAGCCTGGCTATTAAAAATCATAAAAAGGGAAGAATAAAAGGAGGAACATAATCATAGGCATAATAGTTAAAATCAAACACATGATAATATTAAACATTATGGATTCAAATTTTCCCAATAATTTCATTTCATGCTTACATAGGGAATGTTTGAACGATAAATAATAATTTTACACAAAAGTGTATTATAACTCCACTCACAGTGTTTTAGCGCTCCAATATGTAGATCCTTGATTGCCCCTTTGATTCATGAATTGGATTAATCCTTGAACTGATTTCTTATATTTTTTTGTTGCTTTTGGTTCATCTTTGATTGTCTTCATGCCCAATTTAATTTTGATTTCATATGCGGCGTAGGTTGCAGATCTGAATTCCTTCTCTATGCGTAGTAAATTTAGATCTAAGCCTCTTTTCTTTTTATTCATGGTTGTAGTAATTATAGATCCCATTTTACTTTTAAGAAAAAGGGAAGAGAGTGGATCTAGAAATTTCTTTGGAGAAGAAGAAAGAGAGTCATGGCACTGCCATTAATTTTTTGTGGAAAAGAAGTAGAAGAGAAGAGCAGCATAGAAGCACCAGAGAATTGTGCGAAGTTTACAATGGGCCTGGGGGTGCTTTTATAGGTGCCAAGCTACGTATCTCGCTAAAAAACTAGACCGAATACATCAAAATGCACCCAGAACTGAATCTGGGAACAATTGACCAGGTCGACCCCCAGGTCGACCATAGTGTCGACCTGGTTAAGGGGAGGTCGACCACCCAGTCGACCCCCCGGTCGACCTGGGTGTAGGGCGGGAAAAATCCCGCCCTTTCTTCCTGGGTTTGATTTTTGAAATATTATTTTCGTTTTGAGCTGTTTTTGCTGTTTTAAAATTCTGAAACTTCGGAAGGTCATAACTTGTTCGTACGGAGTCCGATTTTCGAAAACTCGGACTCGATTCCATGCAGAATTCCAAGACGAATGTAATGGTGAAATCCGTTTAATTTAGTTATCAATATTTAAATTAAGTATTCTTTATTTCCCATCATTCTAAATTAATTTGTTTCGCGTATCACCATTTTATTTCAATATCTCGAAATGTATATATATTATTAATTTCTTATTTTAGATTATAAAAATGCGGGGTGTTACAAAGACCGTGCCGATCACCAACTTGTTGGTGGGAGTCTACAGATAAGCTCATACTTGGACCAGATATGATTAGAAAAACTTCAGAGAAGGTGGATTTGATACAAAAAGAATGAAGACTTCCCAAGATAGACAAAAGTCCTACGCAGATAAGAGAAGGACTGACCTTGAGTTTAATGTTGGGGACAGGGTTTTCCTTAAAGTATCTCCTTTGAGGAACGTCGTTCGCTTCGGATCCGCAGGAAAGTTGGCACCAAGATTTGTAGGGCCGTTTCCTATCATTGAAAGGATTGGGAAGATGGCTTACAGAGTAGAGCTGCCTGAAAGATTGGCTGGAGTTCATAATGTCTTTCACGTTTCTCACTTACGAAAGTGCTTACATGAGTCTGCGGATGTGGTGGAACCAATCATATTAGAGGACGTAGAAGTAGAACGAGAGGCGATTGTGAGAAGAGTTCCAACTCGTATCTTGGGTACAGAAGTCAAAAAGCTACGCAACCGTGAAGTCAAACATGTAAAAGTTCAATGGAGTGACGTTGAGGAAGACGCGACTTGGGAGACTGAGGCCAAAATACGCGCAGCCTACCCTTTTCTTTTTTAGGGTACATCTTTGATCTCTTTTTCCTTAAGTTTGTTCATACTCGTATCTATCTTTTTAGTATTTTCCTCAGTTTTGTTCTCGATCCTTAGGTAGAAACCAATGGATGTAAACATGTATTTGAAACATGTTATAATTGATGGTTGCAAGTTGTTGCAAGTGATTGCTAGTGGTTTCTCGTGGATGCATATACACACACTTTAGGCATTAGATCGGCTCAGTCACTTTCATATTGCATATGCATATATGTACTTGTATATGATTGAAACTTGATGTGTTATCATGTGGATGTTGCATTTGTATGAATGATTGTGAACTCATGTAGAAAGTATGATTAGGGAAGATTGCATACATTATGAATGCATGACACCAACATGACTTGCATTAACGAGGTCAACAGAATCAGTAGACCGCCTGATTTTGCATGAGATTAGGACATGTACACACACTATGCATACGATCATGAAGCATTAGAAGTCTTTTAAGGGCAATGGACGCTTGTGTTTGACGGTTGAGTAGATGGACGATTGGATGGTAGGATATGCGTTCTTCTTGACTTGAAGATTTCGAGGACGAAATCTTTTAAGGAGAGGAGAATGTAACACCCCGTGTTTTCGATAAACCTTAAAGTAACGGATTAAAGAATACAGATCCCAGAACTCAAGAATTCCTTTTGTTTGTAAGTGTAGTTATCTTTCAGATGTGAATGAATTAAAGATATGGTTTGTAATGAATTGTAAAATAGAATTGTATCAAGTTGTATGTGATGCTGATTTATGTTTATTCATGTCTATTCTATCGTATATGCCTATGAATTATTGTGGTCTATCGAACCGATTATGTTATGTGGAAATTGGTGAATAAACCTATGATGTTATGAAATTATCATATATATGTTTGGTGATATTATACAAGTTTTAAGCTAAGTCACGTAATTTATGCCTAATTTTTAGATCCATTATGCATACATATTTAGATCTACGACCTTGTATAATTTGGTGATTATCTCTATATGTTGTATGTCAATTTAGAAATTATGCCATGTTTATGCAAGCTAAGTGATGCTATCATGTTATGAATACATGCAAGCTTATAGGTTAAAAACATGATTATGTAAACCTATATGTTTAGATCTACAACTTTATATGTTAGAACCATGTGCCTTTATGTTAGATCAATATTAGCATGATTAAATCCCTATGCAAGTTCACCACTACATGTCTAACTAGATTTTGGTATTTCTTTGTAAAACTATTATTTTATGACTCATGTTGCATAGATCTAGTTTGCAAGATCATAATTAAAAGTATATTATGCCTAGTTCATGTGACACATATGTAGTTAGATCCATATTTTTGTATGATGTTGGAATATTGCAAGTTCCCCTTTTTCCCCTTTTAGTTTATTAGTTAGGCTAAAATGTCGAGCCTAACATCCTATGTAATTTTGCGAATGTGCAACGGGTGTAACGTTGGGGAAAACATGAGAATTATACATAATTAACATATTTGGCTCATAACCATGTAAATGTATGGCATTGAAATGGAATAATTTACTTACCAAAAAATTATGAATTTGATTTAGAAGGAAAGTGGTCCATGACAATAAATTGTTGACAAAATTTACATATAAGCATAAAAGGATAAATATGTAAATTTAGAAAAGACGAATATGCCTAACCCGAGGTTAGACTGAGTTGTGGTGTAAAACTGCCTGGAACCGACCGACACATCCAGTGACCACAACAATACCTATCTAATGTGGATGGTTAGTGCATTGAGCCCAAAAAGGATCCGAGGTTAGACTAAGTTATGGTGTAAAACTGCCCGAAACCGACCGGCACATCCAGTGACCACAACAATACCTGTCTAATGTGAGTGGTTGGTGCTCTAATAAAGCTAAGTCAAGAGTGGTAGGGTTAAGTCAATTAAAGAAACACTTAAACAATTCAACATGTTAGCTAAACTGATGGGTGAGGTTAGGTAAATTTGGACAATTAACCAATTTAACATGTTGGCTGGAAAACCCTAGTAACGGGGACCCATTTCTGCAGTAACCCACGTAGATGTATCATCGGACCCTGAACTAGGCAGGGTGGGGCATGATTACTGGGCTGATTATAAGCGGTCAAAAACATCGGCGGGTGGTGCGTCAGTGTAGGTTCCGGCGGAGTACGGGCGTGCACGTACTCCGGAGTGGAAAAAGCAGGAACTTGGCATCACTAGTCATACACTGTGCATCTTGAATTATGTCGGGTTGCCACCATAGGATATGATACACCTCGTGGTGGGACTAGCACAGGTATCTACAGTCAAGCGGGGGCCGAAGGACACATGTGATAAATGCAAGCGAGTAGGAGCTGATCGATATAAGGGGATCATTTTCACCAAGAACACGTGGTGCTAGTTGGACAAGTATAAGTAGGTGCAGAGAATTAAACATGGGTGCGATGTATATTCGGTTTATCCTGCCTTATATAGTTTTATGTTAGTTTGCTGCTCTGGTACTGTCCTGTTTTCAGTTTATTCCTATCATGACCCTTTCCTTATTCACACACTGAAAAGTCACTAGACTTACTCAGACTTATGTCTGACCCATTTTTCTTTTGTCCTCTTTTCTTTCGTTTCCCCTCCCCCCTCAGGTAGCTAGGGAGAGAATAGCTCAGCTTAATTTGGACCGTTCATCTTTCCAAGCTTGAAGACTCTGTGATGTACGACTTGGAATCTCTTATCTTTGGTTATGGCTTTGGACACACTAGACTTGGGGATTTATGTAGTTTTACTTATGTTATATGCTTCTTTATGTTTTAATCAAGACAAAGATTATGATGAAATGTTTTGGAAGTTGTTTTGAGACAATTTACTGTAATGGTTTTTGTATTGAACCACGTATGAAATAAATGTTTGTTTTCCGCTGCTTATACATCTGTCTTGTAAATTTTCTGTGTCTTTTACCTATAATGCTCCATCGAAGTTAAAGCATTCCCTTTGTGAGTGACCTTAACGGAGGTGGGGTGTTTCAACTTCCAAATAAATATTTTCTGGATGTCAAATAAGTTCCGTGTATGAAGGGAATTTAGGTTGATTCCTTGCATTCCGATCATTGCAGGGAGCAGCCTTTCCTTTGCCTTTACCTGAATTGGACAATCCTTCGCCTTGAATCGAATTAGCCTCGAGAACTTTATTTTCAGTCCCTACATACTGTCCCCTAAGAAAGTGATCTGTTTCAAAATAAAATTCACTAAGGTCCCTTGGTGGATCTCGTTGAAGCGAGATCTTGAATTCCTTTTTATCCAGAACACCAGAAACCGTCAAAATCATAGAAGGCCCCAGTCGATCGACCAAAGGCACAACAGAATTAAACCTTTCCAAAAACTTGCCAAAAGTCTCGCTAATACTTTGCTTAATTGTGGTAAGAGTCATCATGTTCTCAGGTCGATCAATGTGAACCCTAAACTGTTCAGTGAACTTCCCAATCAAAACATTCCAAGAATTAATCGATTCCTATCGAGACCACATAGCAGCGATATCCGTGAGATAGAGAGGGAAGCACTTCGCTATTACGTTCTCTGAAGCCGAGAGTACTTCCATGTGGCGCATATAGTGCATCAAGTGAACCGTGGGATCCTTCCTACCATCCAAAGCTTCCAACACGAAAATTTGAAATACGGTGGGTTCGCATTATTCTGAATATCCTGAGTGAAGGGACAACAAGTTACGCAATCCTAATCCAAGAAAGTGGTCCCGCCTTGAGTGTATCATCGAATAATATCAGTGATCTGACCTCCATTACCATTACCAAGCCAATGATTCCAATCATTCAAATCCACATCGGTGCCCCCGGTGTCGAGTCCAACATTAGCGAATTGTTGAGCCTCAACAAGAATATCTGGTTCAATACTAACTAAGGTGCCTTGGCTAGCTCGAACCCAACATTCGAAACTACGGTAATTCCAGCATCCAAAGTTGTGCTTCACGACGTTTGAGCGACATTACCAACACCAGAACCTGAAACTTGATTAACCAAAACCTTAGTTGAACCTTGAATAGAATTGGGAGTGGTACCCCCGAGCTTAGCCGATCTGATAGCAGTCTATGGATTGGTGTCGACACAGAGTTTTTCTTTGGGAATTGCCCCCCAAGTTTCGAGCTAATCCTTGGGGAACACTAGCACTTGTTCCGACCATGTTACCTTAGTCTAACGGCCTTGTGATACCTTCAATCCGAGCAAGAAGATTGTTCATGGTTGCTTTCTGTCGAAGGAAATGATCTTCTTGTTGTTCAAAATGGGAAGTGAGATCCTTAATTGAATCCTTGACGACTCTGTCGATATCTTCAGGAGTAACGTAATTCGACGGCTGCTCAATCGAGGAAACTTCTTGACTTTCCTCCATCCTTGCTCCTTTCGAGCAAGCTAAACATATATTTTTCCTCTTAGCCATAGCAAAATATAAAAGAATCCAAGAGAATCTGTTTACTTAAAAGTCCAGAATTTGAAGGCAAATCGTTGCCCCGTTCTGTCGTGCCAAATGTTGACGTGGAGAATATGTCGCTGCTACACGCCAACACCCAATGGGTTAATGTTATGAAAAATATCCAAGTGCGCCAAAGTGTCCAAACATAGAGTTGCAGAAAAGTAAAGAACATCGATCTTATAGTGGTTTGGCACTAATGCTTACGTCCACTTCATAATAATCATTCATCATCATTATTACAATTACAAGAATTATCCAAGTTTCAACATTTTGAGTTTACAAAATTGTATTAGAGAATAACAGAGTCCTTGTTAATTCCCTATCATGCCAAAAATGTCCATCAACATTTTCGCTAAGTCAAAATGTGTGAAACATGCCTCTAAGTCCAAATATGTCCAGAAAAGAGCTAAGCATCAATTCCAATGTCTAAATGTTGTGAGTAAATGTGACGGACCGCCACAGACCAGCCGACATTTCCTTTGGAATGCGTTGTGCCAATGTCCGACTAGCACGGGATGGTCGTCAAAGGAAAAGGATTTGGAACTATGAACTAACAAAGAACCTGTAGTATATCTCACAGCGCATGGAATAAAGTATAATAATAATGTAACTTGATATAACGAGACAGTGCATAAGCTGAAAACTAAACCATATCCATCAGAGTAATGGAATCCAAAATACAGCTTATGATCCAAACCATCATTATTACAACTTCAAAATACTGTCTCAAAAGAAAAATAGAAAGGGTACATTACTAATGCCCAAAGTGGTGACCAGCTACAACACAGGGAGAGTATATGCATATATTACGTGGAAGCCTTCTGCTCATCTCCGGACAACTACTCGTGCATAACCACCTAACCTGCCTTTAGTCTGCTCGTTTATGAGCACTAGAGTAATAAGAAGAGACATAAAAACTCTGGGTCAAACAAAACTTTGGTATGAGCGATGACAACAAAATAAAACAATAATAGGTATAAATAATCATACTTGAACCTGGACCTGCAACCAAAGCGTTAGCACAACAAGATGTACAGTACTATAAGGTAACACTAACATATAGTGTAAAAATGGGAGTGTGCGTGTCATGGTGATAGCAAACATCAAACATAGCAATCATCCTCACATCTTTCACTTAGTGCGTAAAGTATAAGATATCCACCACTTTGATCACCAGAACTATTGGGCCTATGACGGGAACCCCGTAAAACTATCACTACGACCACTTTGCCTTTGGGGGGCCTGATGGAGTATGACCCCATGCAACCTCTGACCCCACTGGTCCATAGTCAATGCCCCCTACCTCAATAGTGAACCAAAGTTATAGATATCGATAACCACTTTGCACACGTCCCGCAGCAAAGCCCAACTTTAGAAGTTAACCCATCGATCCCCATTTGGATCTTGAGCCATCACTTCTCATCTGGACTTCCTTTGCATCTCAGATTTTGGTCATCTCCGGTCCAGTTTAGGAAACAAGCCTCCATTCAGTTCGGTTCGTGCTCCCCTGAAGCAGTTCGTGGTGCACCTCTCAGTTCGGATCGGTTCATGAGTGACAACCCTAGTCGGCTGGTGGAAGGCAGCTCGCCCCTGACATCGGCTCGTGGCATCGGCTCGTGAGCTTCTGGTCGGACAGGTTTGTGGTCCTCATGTGCACCCGGTTCTTGATCCTTATATGGATCAGGTACGTGATCCTTATCCTGATCTGGCTCATGGTGCTCCGGTTCATGCCAGGCTCCTTGGTTTGGGTCGAGATGCTTCTTTGGTTCGTGATACAAGCTTCATGAATGGGTCGGGTCATGACACCCTGGTCATGAGCGGGTTGGTTCGTGGGGGTGTTTCACGATCGGGTCTGACCAATTTCCTGCAACTTTTCCAGCGAGCTATTTACGCCATACGACGGCGTTTTCGACCATTCCAACTTTACTATATAATCACAAAGCATACCAAACAGTAGTAGCAGCATATAGAATTGAGTATAAACACTAAAACAACCATTTTAACACGTTAATATGGATTAGACATACCCAAAACCCATGTTTTCCCCTTAATCATGTTTAACTATATCTAGCAATAGGATTAGCAAACTTAATCCAAATTAACCCAAATTTATATTAGTGACATAAAATAATATTTCAGAATTTCTACATATTTTTCCAGATCTTTATGATGCATAATTTCACTAATTATCACTAATCACCCCTAATTAGCCGTAATTAGTGAATAAAAGTGCAAATCACTCACCTTCGCCATAAATAAATTATAGATATGAAAAATCCACTGATTTGGGTCGAATTCCTATGTGTTCCAACAGTGCTATCTCAATTTTGATGCTAATCCACCTTAATTTGATGCAGTTTTGCTTAATTTGTGATTAGGGATGAATTTAGAAGGTGGAGGCCATTGCTAGGGTTGAAGAAATGAAAGTGGTTGCTAAGATAATGGAATGAGATGGTTTCCTAACTCATTTCAGCCTCTCCATAACCCTATTCTCGAAATGGTTATGGGCACATCCACTAATTATCCTATTAAGTCCGTTTAAGCAATTTTTCATCCTCTAAACCTTGTTTCAGCCATATATCCCAAATGTTAAGTCCGTTTGATCAATATGACCACTCTGCGGAAATGTAAACCATCATCTAAATCCAGTGGAAGTGGTTTCAGGTCAGAACTCCTAACAAATCAAAAGTTATAGGCGAAACAAGATTTGCCAAGGGTGAAACAGTCATTTAAAATTCGGTAAAAATCATGAACGTGGGAAATGACTCCAATAGTCGTTTCCCGAAGTTTCACGACCATACGACTTCGTATGGAAATAAAATAAATATTCTACGATCCTCCGATACGTAGAATGCGGGTCATTACACTCTCCCCCGTTATGAAATTTCGCCCCCGAAATTCCTTAACCAGAACATATAGTGGTGGCCCGCATGCCTATCAACCATTTACAAACAATCAAACATACATAACAACACAACAAGCCTATCCTAGCATGCGGTCTACTAACAAGGGAATAACTATATTGCGATTTATAATCTTACCAGGCAAATAGTTCTAGATATAACTTCCTTATGCTCGCCTCTATTTCCCAAGTACAATCATTCTCATTATCGCCCCACTGGACCTTGACTACTTCCATCGTCTTCCTTCAAAATTGTTTCATATTGTATCCGACAATACGAATCGTCCTGCGGCTCCCAACTGCCTCGGATTTTACCTCAATATCGTCCAACTGATCTGGTGAAATAGTCATATCAGAATCGCGCACAAACTTCCATAACTGGGAAACATGAAATACGTCGTGAACACTCGCCATCTTGTCAGACAATCCAACTTTATACGCTAATTTCCCAACTTGTTCGAGAATTGAGAATGGACCAACACACTTTAGTGCCAATTTACCTCTCCTACCAAACCGAATCACATTTTTCAACGGAGAAATCTTGATGAATACCAAGTCGCCAACGGAGAATTTCAAATCTCTTCATCTTTTATCAGCATAACTTTTCTGCCTATCTTGGGCAGCCTTCATTCGCTGTTGAATAACCTTGATCTTATCTGATGTTTCTCTTATTACATCTGGCCCAAGCATAAATGTCTCATCGATCTCCAACCAACATAATGTTGAGTTGCGCAGTCTTCCATACAAAGCTTCAAATAGAGCCATACCAATATTGGACTGATTGCATTATTATACGCGAACTTAACTAAATGCAAATGGTCATCCCATGATCCCCCAAAGTCCAATATGCAAGCTCTTAAGAGATCCTCTAATACACGATTCACCCTCGCTATTTGATAGCCGGTTTGAGGATGGTACGCGGTACTGAGATGTAAATCCGACCCTAAAGCCTCTTGTAAGCTCTTCCAAAACCCACTAGTAAATAATGGATCTCGGTCACTCATGATACCTTTGGGTACTCCGTGAAATCTCACTGCCCACTTCTTTTACAATTCTGCTAACTTAGCTGTCGTTCTATTCGACTTGACCAGTATAAACCTTGCATTTTTAGTCAATTGGTCCACAATCACCCAAATACTTTCATGGCCCAATCCAATCCTTGGTAAACCATCAATGAAATCCATTGAGACTTGTTCCCATTTTTATTTGGGAATTTCCAACGGTTGTAACAAACCACTAGTCTTCTTTTGCTCGACTTTAACTAACTGGAAATTCATGCACTTGGATATAAACTTCCCAACGTCCCTTTTCATCCCTTTCCAGTAGTAGGTTTGCTTCATATCTCGATACATCTTGTTACCACCGAGATGTATAGTCAGTTTCGAGTGATGACACTCTCTAAGCACTTTATACATCTCACGTGAGCCATCCTAACCGAATTCAATATCCCTCAAGTACAAGCTTAGAGGCCTAAACCGATATCAGACAAGCACCCAAGAAACGTCTCCGTCGACATTGTACAATCTACATGTGATAGTTCAACAAAGCAACCAATCACTCGTAACCTACTTTGGCTATCACTGCTAATCCTGTTTTGAAACCATCGTTAATCATATGACTGGTCATGTCACCATGCCATCCATCAAGGGTTAATGATAACCCCCAGTTCTAATCAAGCTATTTCACTTCCAACGTACATTTGCCTCCCAGAGACAACTAGACCCATCCAATAGGTCCAGGGTATTCGACTTGTCTAACTAGCCTTTTAGGTGCCCCATACCCTTGCTTTGAGCCCGTTAGAACTTACGACAACGATAATCCATTCATAACCCCAGTCGATATCACCGACGACTATGCACAAACTCAGACCCAATCTCGAGTATCCATTACCCACAAACTCAAGTCCAACATGAGTCGTCTCCTTACTCGTTGCTTCTTCAGGATCAACGAACAACCATTTTTCTTTTACGAGTTCAAGTTCAACTTGAATCGTCCTAACATTTATTACATATCCACGATCAACGAACACATCTTATCACTTCGAAGTTTTTACCGTTCTTGAACCATAGAGAACATCAACATAGGGTCTTAAACAATCCATAGCATTCACCGGACAAGTTCTATCTATCACCTGCTAAATCCATGAATACATCGATGCCCGTATGACTGGTCCAACCAATATGTAGGTCCAACAGAAGCACCGGCTCCAAACGGACTACCGCACATCCAATGTACGTTTATCCTCCAAGGATAACTAGATCATGTCCAACGGATCCAAGGTAAATGGGCGTCCCTAGGTACCTCTACTTAGAGTCCGCTTATAGCACTCTGAACTATCGACGATTTCTTGGCGCTCTCATCAAAAGAGCTATCCACAACTGCATCTTCAACTGGAATCCATACATAAGCGAAGGGAACCATCGGCCTTGGTAGCACACACAACTGGTGCTCCCCGCTTGGAAACACTTCTTCGGATAAATCCCTTCTTCATAAGATCGCTTACTTGCACCTTGAGCTCTCGCTACTCCCTTGGTGCCATACAACGAGGTGGCATCACTATAGGTCTGGCATCTTTCCCTAAATCAATTTGAAATTCAATATCTTAGTGTGGTGGAAGTCCGATCACTTCCTCGAAGATGTCCAGAGACTCGCCAGCAATAGCCACATCTAATAACTCATCATGCCGGATGTCGAGGGAATTTAGAAAATTAGCCATCACCCCATCACTAGGTAGGTAACCCAATACCACCCTCCGCCCATCATCCGCTCTAATGGTCACCGAAGACCCCTCACAGTCTACCACCACACCATACCTTTGGAGCCAATCGACTCCCAAAATAATGCCACACCCAGCAAAGCCCAAAACAAAGCAGTCACAAGCAAACATACATCCATGACTCGATAGGACTACTTTATGACAAATCATACTAAGGCTAGTCGAACCACCGATCGAGTTCGTCACAACTAAAGGTCTATTGACTATCTCGGGTTCCAATCCCAACCTATCTACCAGGTCATTACATACGAAGGAATGGGAGGCCTGATACCAAACAAACAGAACAGAAACCTCTTAAATGGAAAGCATACCTTGAATAACGACACCCTTCCCTTTCTCTGCCGCAGTTGGGGCGTTCAACGAAGAAGGAACAACATTGATAGCATATGCTTCCACAATCTGCTTCTTCTTAGGGGGTTGTGGACATTCTTTCTTGAGATGTCCCACTTGACCACAATTGAAGCACTTTCTTTCCCCTGGCTTCGCTCGACAGTCTCTGACATAGTGGCCATTCTTGTCATAGCTAAAGCACTGGATATCATTCTTATTCCTCTTTTTCTGGGACTCCTTGTTAAGCTTGGCGAAATCAGCCCTAGGTGCATGCACTACTACACCACCACCATTAGCAGCATTAGGAGATTCTCCCAGGGCATCGCCAAGCATCTCTCCCATGAAGGCAGTAAACACCGTCCTTATATAAGGGATATTTCCAATGTTGTCCCCTGAACCTGCTTCCTCTTCAACTCCTAATGCGGTGTTCCTCACTGTACCCCTCGTATTTTGGCTCATCGTTCAATCTGTAAAGAGAAAGTGACTAACCATCTCCTTAGTGGTGCCTGTGCAGTGCGACTTCATCCTTCGATATATTAATAGTGTGTATATATACATAGTTTTGAAAACCAAAATATCACAAATACGTGCTCTCATATACGTATACTATCTCTGCCTAATATCTTCCCCTAGGTTAACTACACTACCTAGGCTTTGATACCAAGCGTGACGGCCCACCCCGGACCAGCCGACATTTTCCTCGGAATGCGTTGTGCCAATGTCCGACTAGCACGGGACGGTCGTCAAAGGAAAAGGATTTGGAACTATGAACTAACAAAGGACCTGTGGTATATCTCACAGCGCATGGAGTAAAGTATAATAATAACATAACTTGATATAAAACAGGCGAGACAGTGCATAAGTTGAAAACTAAACCATAACCATCAGAGTAGCGGAATCCAAAATGCAGCTTATGATCCAAACCATCATTATTACAACTTCAAAATACAGTCTCTAAAGCAAAATAGAAAGTGTACACTACTAATGCCCAAAGTAGTGACCAACAACAACACAGGGAGAATATATGTATATAATACATGGAAGCCCCATGCTCGTCTGTGGATAGCTACTCGTGCATAACCACCTAACCTGCCTCTAGTCTGCTCATTTAGGAGCACCCAGAGTAATAAGAAGAGACATAAAACTCCGGGTCAGACAAAAGGATGGTATGAGCGATAGAAACAAAATAAAACAATAACAGGTATAAATAATCATGCCTGGACCTGCAACCAAATAGTTAGCACAAAAAGATGTACAGTATTCTAACGTAACACTAACATATAGTGTAAAAACGGGAGTGTGTGTGTCATGGTGATAATAAACATCAAACATAGCAATCATCCTCACATCTTCCACTCAGTGCGTAAAGTATAAAATTTCCACCACTTTGATCACTAGAACAATTGGGGCCATGACGACAACTACGTACAACTATCACTACGACTACTTTGCCTTTGGGGGCCCTGATGGAGTATGACCCCATGCAACCTCCGACCCCACTGGTCCATAGTCAATTCCCCCTACCTGAATAGTGAACCAAAGTTATAGATATCGATAATCCCTTTGCACATGTCCCGCAGAAAAGCCCAACTTTAGAAGTTAACCCATCGATCCCTGTTTGGATCTTGAGCCATCACTTCTCATCTGGACTTCCTTTGCATCTCGGGTTTTGGTCATCTCCATTTCGGTTCAAGAAAAAGCCTCCATTCGGGTCGGTTCGTGAGTGACAACCCTAGTCGTCTCGTGGAAGGTGGCTCGCCCCCTGACATCGGCTCGAGGTTTCGGTTCGTGAGCTTCCGGTTGGATTGGTTCGTGGTCCTCGTATGGACCTGGTTCGTGATCCTTATATGGATCTGGTTCGTTATCCTGATCCAGCTCGTGGTGCTACGGTTCGTAGAAGGAGGTTCGTGCCAGGCTCCTTGGTTCGGGTCGAGATGCTTCTTTGGTTCGTGATACATGGTTCATGAGTGGGTCGGGTCGTGATACCCTGGTCACGAGTGGGTCGGTTCGTGGGGGTGTTTCACGATCGGGTCTGACCAATTTCCTGCAACTATTCCATTGAGCTATTTACGCCATACGACGGTGTTTTCGACCATTCAAACTTTACTATACAATCACAAAGCATACCAAACAGTAATAGCAAACAATAGAATCGACCATAAACACCAAAACAACCATTTAACTTGTTAATATGGATCAAACATACCCAAAACTCGTGTTTTCCCCTTAACTATATCTAGCAATAGGATTAGCAAACTTAATCCAAATTAACCCAAATTTATATCAGTGACATAAAATAATATTTTAGAATTTATACTTATTTTTCCAGATTTTTATGATGTATATTTCGCTAATTATCACTAATTACCCCTAATTAGCAGTAATTAGTGAATAAAAGTGCAAATCACTCACCTTAGCCACAAATAAGTTATAGATCTGAAAAATCCACTGATTTGGGTCGAATTCCTATGCGTTCTAGCAGCTCTATCTCGATTTTAATGCTAATCCGCCTTAATTTGATGTAGTTTTGCTTAATTTGTGATTAGGAAGTGATTAGGGATGAATTTAGAAGGTAGAGGCCATTGCTAGGGTTGAAGAAATGATAGTGGCGGCTGAGATAATGAAATGATATGGTTTCCTAACTCATTTCAGCCTCCCCATAACCCTAATCCCGAAATAGATTATGGGCTCATTCACTAATTACCCTTTTAAGTCCGTTTAAGCAGTTTTCACCTTCTAAACCTTGTTTCAGCCATGTCTCTCAAATGGTAAGTCCGTTTGACTAATCTGACCACTCTACGGAAAGGTAAACCATCATCTGAATCTAATGGAAGCGGTTTCAGGTCAAAACTCCTTACCAATCAAAAGTTATAGGAGAAACAAGATTCACCTAGGGTAAAACAGTCATTTAAAATTCGGCGAAAATTGTGAACATGGGAAATGACCCGAATAGTCGTTTCCCAAAGTTACACGACCATACTACTTCGTATGAAAATAAAATAAATATTCTACGATCCTACGATACGTAGAATGCAGGTCGTTACAGTAAACTTCTAAGTGAAGTTCACAAGTACAAGAGGTTGTAAAAACCATAGTAATCACCATGGAAGCCATTAATGGGCTTCCAAGAGAGCTTTCTCTTATGCAATATAGCAACCAAAAGTCCAAATAACCAAATCTTTTCATGCTAAAAGAGGGGGTATTTGTAGGTAGAGTTGTTTGGCATCAGCCCAAAATTTCGTATCCTGGGAGTCATGTCCATCCCGGGATCGGAAAGACTCCCCAGGAGTTAGCCAAAATATGAATAGTTATTGAAGTTTCGTACTCAGTGCCAAATGCAGAAAACAAGTGATCACCTTAGTGTTATCAATCAAAAATTGGTGATCATGTCGTGTCTGGCACGGTGCAAAATTTGACACGGAAAACCCGAAATTTTGTATCCTATAGGAGGATACGAAATTTCGAAATTCGTATCCCAAAAGTGTCATGTCACGGCCGCCCCGTACCATTAGACATTTCCCTTGAAATGCGTTGCGCCAATGCCCTACTAGCACGGGACGATCGTCAAAAGAAAGGGTTGAAACTATGAATTACCAAGAACATGTAGTATATCTCACAACGCATGGAATAAAAATAATAATAACATAACTTGATATAAAACATGTGAGATAATACATAAGCAGAAAACTAAACCATATCCATCATAGCAGCGGAATCCAAAATACAGCTTATAATCCAAACCATTTTTATAACTTCAAAATATTGTCTCTAAAAGGAAATGAAAGAGGCACACTACTAATGCTCAAAGTATTGACCAGCACCAACATAGGGAGAATATATGTATCTAGCATGTGGAAGCCTCTGGCTCGTTTTCGGACAGCTACTCGTGCTTAACCACCTAACCTGTCTCTAGTCTGCTCGTTTAGAAGCACCCAGAGTAATAAGAAGAGACATAAAACTCTGGGTCAAACGAAAGTCTGGTGTGACCGATAGCAATCTATGCAACTGAATAAAGTAATAACAGTATTAGTAATCATACCTGACTTGGACCTAGAACCAAATAGTTAGCACAACAAGATGTACAATACTTTAAGGTAACACTAACATATGGTGTGAAAATGGGAGTGTGAGTGTCATGGTGATAGCAAACATCAAACATAGCAGTCATCCTCACATCTCTCACTCAATGCGTAAATCATAAGACATCCACCGCTTTGATCACCAGATCCATTAGGGCCATGATGGAGTCCCACCCCGTACAACTATTGCTACGACCACTTTGCCCTTTGGGGCCATGACAGAGTCCCACCCCGTACAACTGTTACGCTGACCCTACTGCACTGGTCCATAGTTAATAACCCTAACGAGTTAACCAGTCCATACAGCCCTAACTCTGGTTCGTCTACATGCCCCCTCTTTCAATGGTGAACCAAAGTTATAAATATCGGTAACCCCTTTGCACATGTCCCGCAGCAAAGCCCAACTCTAGAAGTTAACTCGTCCGTTCCCATCTGGATCCTAGGTAATAACTTCTCATTTGGACTTCCTTTGCATCTCGGGTTTTGGTCTTCTCCAGTTCGGTTCGGTCTCCATTCGATTCTTGAGTTTGTGAAGCAGGCGGTTTGGTTCGGAGTCGTCATTGGGGGTCGGGTCGTGATTACCCTCACTGGGTCAGGTCGGGCTTCTCCATCCAGGTCGGCTCGTGCACTTCTTCCCTTGCCCGGTTCGTGAATTCCTACTCCGTTGGATCGGTTCGTGGGTCGAGTCCATCCACTAGGTCGGTTTGGTGCTCCTGGTACTCCATTGGGTCGTGGTGCCTCATCGGTTCGTGGGTGCAGGCGGCTCGTGGTGCTCGAGTCCGAGCGGTTCGGTTCGAGGTGGCGAGCTCAGGTCGATTCGGGGTGGCGAGCGTGATTCGATCCGGTCCAAATTCCTGCTTCTCTTCCAACAAGCTATTTATGCCACACGACGGCGTTTTCGACCATTCTAACTTCATATGCGATCTCAAAGCATACCAAACAACTGTAATAACATGTATAATCAATCAAAAACATTAAAACATCAATCACATGTTAATTTAGACCAAACATGCCAAAAACCATGATTTCCCCTTAACTATGTTTAACTATATCTAACAATAGGGTTAGAAAACTTAATCCAAATTAACCCAAATTTATACCAGCGACATAAAATAATATTTCAGAATTTTCACATATTTTTCCAGAAATTTTAGATGTATAATTTCGCTAATTTCCGCTCATCACCCCTGATTAGCCATAATTAGTGAATAAATGTGCAAATCACTCAGCTTAGCCAATAATTAGTGATAGATCTGAAACTTCCACTGATTAGGCTTGGATTCCTATGTAGTGCAACAGCTCTAACTCTATTTTGATGTTAATTCGACTTGATTTGATGTAGATTTGCTTAATTAGTGATTAGAAAGTGATTAAAGAGATATTTAGAAGATGGAGGCCATTACTAGGGTCCAAGGAATGTTTGTGGCTGCTGAAAAAATGAAAGGGAATGTTTCTCGAAATCCTTTTAGCCCTCCCCTAACACTAATCCCGAAATGGATTATGGGCCTAGCCGCTAATCACTATATTAAGCTGTTTTCCATCTTCCAAACCTTATTTCAGCCATATCTCCCTAACGGTAAGTCCGTTTAATCAATGTGACCACTATATGGAGTGGGAAACCATCATCAAATCCAGTGGAATTGGTTTTACGTCAAAAATCCTTACCAATCAAAAGTTATAGGCGAAACAAGATTTTCTAGGGGAAAATGGTCATTTAAAATTCTGCAAAAATCGTGAGTGTGGGAAATGATCCCAATAGTCGCTTCCCAAAGTTACATGAGCATATGACTTCGTATGAAAATAAAATAAATATTCTGCGATCCTCCGATAGTAGAATGCGGGTCGTTACACTCTCCCCCCTTAAGAAATTTTGCCCTCGAAATTCCTTAACCAAAACATACAATGGTGCTCCGCATGCCTATCAGCCATTTACAAATAATCAAACATACGTAATAACACAACAAGCCTATCCTAACATGTGGTTTACTAATCAAAGGAATAACTATATCGCGACTAAAATCTTACCACGTAAAGAGCTCTGGATATGACTCTCTTATGCTCTCCTCGGTTTCCCAAGTACAACCATTCTCATTATCACCCCCACTGGACCTTAACCAGTTTCACCGTCTTCCTCCGGAGTTGCTTCATATCGTGTCCGATAATATGAAACGGTATGCGGTATCCAACTACCTCGGGTTCTATCTCGATATCATCCAACTGATCTAGTGAAATAGTCATATCAGAATCGTGCACGAACTTCCTTAACTGAGAAACATGAAATACGTTGTGCACTTCCGCTATGTTGTCATGTAATTCAACTCCATACACTGAATTCCCAACTTGTTCGAGAACTTGAAATGGACCAAAAAATCTTGTGCTAACTTACCTCTCCTACCAACTTGAATCACATAGAGAAATCTTGACGAATACCAAGTCTCCAATAGAGAATTTCAAATCTCTTCTTCTTTTATCAGCATAACTCTTCTTCCTATCTTGGGCAGCCTTCGTTCGTTGTTGAATAACCTTGATCTTACCTGAAGTTTCTATTATTACATTTGGCCCAAGCACAAATTTCTCACCGGTTTCCAACCAACATGATGGTGAGTTGCACGGTCTTCCGTACAAAGCTTCAAATGGAGCCATAGCAATACTGGACTGATAACTGTTATTATATGCGAACTCAACCAGATGCAAATGATCATCCCATGAACCCCCAAAATCCAATGCACAAGCTCTCAAGAGATACTCTAATACATGATTCACCCTTTCTATTTGACCACCGGTTTGAGGATGTTATGCGGTACTGGGATATAATTCCGACCCTAAAGCCTCTTGTAGGCTCTTCCAAACCCCACTAGTAAATAATGGATCCCTGTCACTCATAATACCTTTAGGTACTCCATGAAATCTTAGTACCCACTTCATGTACAATTTCGCTAACTTAGTTGTCGTTCTAGTCGACTTGACCAGTATAAACCTTGCACTTTTGGTCAATCGATTCACAATCACCCAAATACTATCATGACCCGATCTAGTCTTTGGTAAACTATCAATGAAATCCATTGAGACCTGTCCCCATTTCCTTTCGGAAATTTCTAATAGTTGTAACAGACCACTAGGCTTCTTTTGCTCCACTTTAACTAACTGACAATTCATCCGTTTGGATATAAACTTCCCAATGTCTCTCTTCATTCCTTTCCAGTAGTAGGTCTGCTTCATTTCTCGATACATTTTCTTACCACCGGGATGTATAGTCAGTTTCAAGTGATGACACTCTCTAAGAACTTCATCTTTAAATCCATTAACGTTGGGTACAACCAATCTCTCATTCTTTCGAAGTCATTCCTTTCGGTCAAGTCCATACTTTTTCATTTCCTCACCATGGATACCCATCTCTACCTTGGAGATGATTTCCAATTGGTTAGGATCATCCTTCTGACTGTAACCGATCTGCTCAACCAAAGTCGGTCTGATCGTCAAACTTTCTAATATCTCTGCGTCTAATTCACACTTAGGTCTAAAATCATATCCTGCAATATACTCTAATTGCTTCCATTCTTGAAACACAGCCTCCTAATTGGCATGTCTCCTACTCAATGCATTAGCTACCGATTGCCCTTCCCGGGTGTGTATCCGATATTGAAATCATATGAAGCCAAGAACTCTAACCATCTCTGTTGAAGAAGATTTAAATCCTTCTAAGAGAAAAGATACTTTAATGACTTTTGATCGGTAAACAACTCGAATCTTTCTCCCAAGAGATAGTGTCTCCAGATCTTAGCGCAAACACGATCGCTACCAATTCCAAATCATGGGTAGGATATCTTTTCTCATGCGCTTTCAGTTGCCGACTAGCATAAGCTATAACCCTACTTCCTTGCATCAGTACAACACCTAGTTCAGTACTACAGGCATCCGTGTATACCGTCATCTCTTCGTTTCCCTTAGGAATAACTAACACTGGTGCACACATCAACTTCTACTTTAGACCCTTAAATACATTCTCACACCTTTCAACCTAAACAAAAGCTTGATTCTTCTTGGTCAACTGAGTTAACGGTGCCACTATCTTGAAGTAGTCTTGGATAAACTTACGATAATATACAATTAACCACAAGAAACTTCTCACGTCCGTTGCATTCTTGGGCATAGACCAATCTTGCACCGTAACCACCTTCGCAGGATCCACGACAACACCATTCTCTAAAATAACATGGCCTAAGAACCTCACTTCCCTTCTCCCGAAGTTACACTTAGAAAACTTCGCTTATTGGTGTTTCCTTAACACCTCAATTACTGTCCTTAAATGGCCCTTGTGTTCTTCCTTTGTCCTTGAGTAAACCAAGATATCGTCCATGAACACAAGAACAAACTTATTTAACTGATCTCTGAAAACCCTATTCATAAGATCCACGAAATATGCGAGTGCATTGGTCAATCCAAATGGCATGACCAACCACTCATAGAACCTAGACGCGTCCGAAATGCCATTTTAGGTATACTCTCAGCTGCTACTCGGAGCTGATGAAATCCTGTCGTGGGATCTAACTAGGAAAACACTCTTGCTTCATTTAGTTGATCGAACAAGTCATCTATCTATGGAAGAGGATACTTATTCTTCCTAGTCACCTTGTTCAACTCATGGTAGTCCACACATAAACGAAGGGAACCATCGACCTTAGTAGCAAATACAATAGGTGCTCCCTATTTGGAAACACTTCTTCGGATAAATCCCTTCTTCAAAAGATCTCCTACTTGCACCTTGAGCTCTCGCTACTCCCTTGGCGCCATACGACGAAGTGGCATAACTATAGGTCTGGCATCTTTCACTAAATCAATCCGAAACCCGATCTCCCTATGCGGTGGAAGTCTGGTCACTTCCCCGAAGATGTCCGGATGCTCTCCTGCAATAGTCACATCCGATAACTCATCACGCGGGATGTCAAGAGAATTTAGAAAACTAGCCATCACCCCATCACTAGGTAGGCGACCCAATACCACCCTCCACCCATCATCTGCTCTAATGGTCACCAAAGACCCCTCACAGTCTACCACCACCCCATACCTATGGAGCCAATCGACATCTAAAATAATGCCAAACCCCTAAAAAACAAAGTAATCACAAGAAAACATATATCCATGACTCGATAAGACCAAACTACGACAAATCATATGAAGGCTAGTCGAAACACTGATCGAGTTCGTCACAACTAAAGGTTTATCGACAATCTCGGTTTCCCATTCCAACCTATCTACCAGGTCACTAGATATGAAAGAATGGGAAGCCCCAGTATCAAACAGTACTCGAACAAGAACATCATAAATGAAAAGCGTACCTTGAATAACGACACCCTTTCCCTTCTCCGCCACAGTTAGGGAATTCGACGAAGAAGGAACAACGTTGATAGCTTATGCTTTCACAATCTGCTTCTCCTTAGGAGGTTGTGGGCATTTATCCTTGTGATGTCCCACTTGGCCGCAATTGAAGCACTTCCTGTATGCTGGCTTTGATCGACAATCTTTGGCATAGTGGCCCTCTTGTTCTTCTTTTTCTGACCATCCTTGGTTTGGTTCTGTTTTCTCTTATTCTGAGAATTCTTATTGCCTTCACCGCTTGCCCGCGGTTTCGGCTCCTTTGCAGATGTAACAACGACCTCAGTCTTTGGCTTAGGGTAAAGGCTCTCAGACCTCATGCCTTTCCCACAATAGATTCGAAAGTCTCATCGATATGGTTTATAAGTCTTTCCTCCAAGTACCCATCTAGGCCAGTTATAAACTTCTCGTTCTTATTCTTGGAAGTATCGATAAGAGATAATCCATATTTCGATAAAGTATCGAATTCAACAATATATTTCGAGACTGCCTTACCATTCTGCTTAAGCTCCAAAAAATTCCTAAACAATTCCGATTTCTGAGCAGTTGGGATAAACTTATCACTGAAGCGAGTCTTAAGCTGATTCCAAGTAATTTGATCCTCGGGAGTAGCCGTTTTAATAGCATTCCACCAATTCATAGCTCATCCTTGAAGCTGACGCGATGCTAACTTTCTCTTCATTGCATCATCGATCCCCAAATCCTCGAAGATGCGCTCACAACTATCAAGCCAATCTTGAACCTCCGTAGTCGACTTTGTTCCATGGAATAGCTTCCCACCAAGACTAGTATAATCGTTGTTGATCTTGGCAAAATCGGCTCTAGGCGCCTGTACTACTGCACCACCACCGTTAGCAACATTGGGAACTACTCCCTGAGTATCTCTAAGCATCTCTCGCATGAAGGCAGTAAACATCGTCCTTATATCAGGGACATTCCCATTGTTAGCCCCTGAACCCACTCCTTCTTCAACTCCCGATGCAGGGTTCCTCACCATGCTCCTCGTATTTCGGCTCATCATTCAATCTGTAAAGAAAAAACTATTAACCATCTCCTTAGTGGAGTCAGTCCAGTGCGATTTCATCCTTAGATATACTAATAGTATATATATAGCTTTTGAAAACCAAAATTTCACAAATACGCGCTCTCATATACACATACTATCTCTCCCTGATGTCTTCCCCTAGGTTACGCTGCGCAACCTAGGCTCTGATACCAAGTGTGACGGCCGCCCCGTACCATCAAACATTTCCCTTGAAGTGCACTGCGCCAATGCCCGACTAGCACGGGGTGATCGTCAAAAGAAAGGGTTGAAACTATGAATTCCTAAGAACCTGTAGTATATCTCACTGCGCATGGAATAAAATATAATAATAACATAACTTGATATAAAATAAACGAGACAGTACATAAGCTGAAAACTAAACCATATCCATCATAACAACCGAACCCAAAATACAGCTTATAATCCAAACCATTATAATAACTTCAAAATACTATCTCTAAAAGGAAATGAAAGAGGTACACTACTAATGCCTAAAGCAGTGACCAGCAACAACACAGGGGGAATATATGTATATAGTACATGGAAGCCTCCTGCTCGTCTCCAGAAAGCTATTTGTGTATAACCACCTAACATATCTCTAGTCTGCTCGTTTAGGAGCACCTAGAGTAATAAGAAGAGACATAGAACTCTGGGTCAGATGAAAATCTAGTGTGAGCGATAGCAATCTATGCAACTGAATAAAGTAATAAAAGGTATAAGTAACCATACCTGACCTGGACCTGCAACCAAAGAGTTAGCACAATAAGATTTACAATATTATAAGATAACACTAACATATGGTGTAAAAATGGGAGTGTGCGTGTCATGGTGATAGCAAACATCAAACATGGCAATCATCCTCACATCTCTCACTCTGTGCATAAAGCATACGACATTCACCGCTTTGATCACCAGATCCATTGGGGCCATGATGGAGTCCCACTCTGTACATCTATTACTATGACCACTTTGCCCTTTAGGGCCATGACGGAGTCCCACCCCGTACAACTGTTATGTTGACCCCACTGCACCGGTCCATAGTCAATAACCCTAACGAGTTAACCAATCCACACACCCTTGGCTCTGGTTCATCTACATGCTTTATCTCTCAATGGTGAACCAAAGTTATAGATATCGATAACCCCTTTGCACACGTCCCGCAGCAATGCCCAACTCTAGAAGTTAATTCATCCGTTCCCTTCTAAATCCTAAGTAATAACTACTCATTTGGACTTCCTTTGCATCTCGGTTTTTGGTCTTCTCCGGTTCGATTCGGTCTCCATTCGATTCGTGAGTTTGTGAAGCAGGCGGTTTGGTTCGGAGTTATCATTGGGGTCGGGTTGTGATTACCCCACCGAGTCGGCCAGGCTTCTCCATCCAGGTCAGTTCGGGCACTTCTTTCCTTCCTGTTTCATGAATGTCTAATCCTCTGAATCGGTTCGTGGGTCGAGTCCTTCCACCGGGTCGGTTCGGTGCTCGTGGTACTCCGTTGGGTTGTGGCACCTCATCGATTCATGGGTCATATCGTGGGTGCAGGCGGCTCGTGCTCGAGTGCGAGCGGTTTGGTTCGAGGTGGCGAGTTCGGGTCAGTTCGGGGTAGCGAGCGCGATCCGATCCGGTCCAAATTCCTGCTTCTCTTCCAACAACTATTTACGCCACATGACGGCGTTTTCAACCATTCTAACTTTCCTATGCAATCTCAAAGAATACCAAACATCAGTAAAACCTGTATAATCAATCAAAAACATTAAAACATTAATCATATGTTAATTTAGATCAAACTTGCCCAAAACCATGATTTTCCCCTAAACCATGCTTAACCATATCTAACAATAGGGTTAGCAAACTTAATCCAAATTAACCCAAATTTATACCAGCGACATAAAATAATATTTTAGAATTCTCACATATTTTTCCAGAATTTTTAAATGTATAATTCCGCTAACTACCACTAATTACCCTAATTAGTCATAGTTAGTGAATAAACGTGCAAATCACTCACCTTAGCCAACAATTAGTGATAGATATGAAACTTCCACTGATTGGGCTCGGATTTCTTTGTAGTGCAGCAACTCTAACTCTATTTTGATGTTAATTCAAATTGATTTGATGTAGATTTGCTTAAGCAGTGATTAAAAAGTGATTAGAGAGAGATTTAGAAGATGGGGGCCATTACTATGGTTCAAGAAATGTTTGTGGCGGTTGGAAAAATGAATGGGAATGTTTCTCCAAGCCCTTTCAGCCTTCCTGTAACCCTAATCCCGAAATGGGTTATGGGTCTAGCTGTTAATTACCCTATTAAGCCCGATTAAGTTGTTTACCATCTTCCAAACCTTATTTCAGCCATATCTCCCAAACAATAAGTCTGTTTGATTAATGTGGCCACTATATGGAATGGGAAACTATCATTTGAATCAAATGGAAATGGTTTCAAGTTCAAAACCCTTACCAATCAAAATTTATGGGCGAAACAAGATTCACTAGGGGCAAAATGGTTATTTAAAATTCGACAAAAATCTGAATGTGGGAAATGACCCCAATGGTTGTTTCCCAAAATTTACACGACCATATGACTTTGTATGAAAATAAAATAATTATTCTACGATCCTCCGATATGTAGAATGTGGGTTGTTACATGTCAAGTCCCAGCCACAAAATTTAATGCCAATCCAGAGGATCCAAGTGATCACTCTGTGGGGATCAAGTATTTCAAAGATTGCCAGATCCTAAGTCTTCGTATTAGAACCTTACCAAATGCCAGTTCGTGTAAACTAGTGTCGATCAAGCCAAATTTGATTATTTGTCCATGGGAAGACTTGCTAGAGGAAGCTCCTAGTGATAGGAAAATTTCGTACCGTATACCCAAAAGGGGATACGAAATCCATATTTTCATATCCTAGAAGGGGATATGAAAATCCTAGGCCAAAGCCCCTTCCTTGATTTTTACGTGATCTGGTCGGTGCATATGCGTGTTTTGAACTGATCAACATGGTGTGCTCAAGTGATTTTGAACTTGGTCCGATCCGAGCTAAACCTAGTTTGGCTACTTGGTTTTTGGTGATCAGACTGAGGTGCTCAGGAGTTTTCTCACGATTGACCTATGTTGATCATGAGTTTTTCCATGCGAAATCCTGTGTCTAACTCGAGCCAAATCTAAGTTTTGGAGAGTATCTGCCTAATGCGCTCAGGAATTTTAAGGTGATCAACACGTGTTTGGCACATGCATTTAAGTCGAGGCCAATTCCAGGAGTTAGCCATATTTCCCACCCGATTCCGAGCGCTTTGCTACTTCAATCAAACCACTTTGCGTTTCCATAAGTTCGTACTCGAAATCCAAGTACTTGGAAAACCGTAAATCATTCGTGTGACTACCATGCCAAAAGGCGGGTTAGCATATATGATGATTTCTCCCCCTTATTACTATCTTGTTTGCATATATCCATTCAATCGATACAGCTATTGTTTGTTGCCTTATTGAAAAATATCAATTAGGAAAATTCAACGTGAAAAACACAAGGAAAAGAGCGCAACATGTGAGATTATAGATATCATATTAAAACGATATTCCTTCTAGGAATTTGATACTTTGGGATCAAAACATTGCCATTAAATCCTTACGAAGAAAAATCTAATAGGAAAAATATAAGTGAAGGAAAAAAGAGTACAATGACATATATTAATATCTCATTTCAAATAATGAAGTTTGGTACTTCTTGATTAGCATAGTGTCTCGTTAAAAACCTTAATGAGAAAAACCCTATGGAAAAAATATTAGTGAAAGGAAAAAGAGTATAATATAATACGACTTACATCAATAATTTATTACATTAAATAGAGTTGATACTTTCAGATCAACGTAATGCCTCATTAAAACCTTAATAAAAAACTCAATGGGAAAAAACTTAAATAAGAAAAAAGAGTATATTATAACTTATTTTCATATGTTACCTTTTGGGTTGATACTTTTGGATGAAGATAACGGCTCATTAAAACCTTACGAAGAAAATCCAATGAGGAAAATCTTAGTTAAGGAAAAAAAGTGCATTAGAACATACTTATGAATGCCCATTGATTTAATAGTTTCCTCTGAATTTATATTCTTCTTTCCATAACTCAAATTGCCTATGGATACTTCTTAATGAATTTTTGCTTTAAAAACATCATCTGCATTTTCATGCTTCTGGCATATTCTCTTATTTAAAGCGTCTTCTGTTTGCGCTTTGTATGCTACTAATATTTATTTATAAATACACTTCATGTGCTTTTAATCTAGTGCTTCGGTCAGGTTTACATATTGCAATATACATTTAATAAATATTACAAGTTTCATTATAGCAACACTAAGAAGCAAGAAGTAATCTACTCATCTTGAAGTATATCAAAATTTTCATTACAACAATACTTTGAAGAATGTTGTAATCTGTTGTCCATCTCCTTGACATTCTTTATAACTATAATTGCTATTTATATTCTTCAGAAACTTGTACATTTTCACTAAAGAAAAAATAGAATAGACGTAGCAGTATTAACATCGCTTGCAATTTCAGCCGATGTCAAAACGATTTTTAACATCGTCAATATTAAAATTGATGTTGTTGGTTTCTCAGACATCGTTTTATTAAAGGAGCGATGTCTTATACATGCTTTAGAGAAATAGAAAAATTAGGCCGCACATCGTTTTATTAAATGAGCGATGTTAAAGGAGCGATGTCTTATACATGCTTTAGAGAAATAGAAATTTAGGCCGCACATCGTTTTATTAAATGAGCGATGTCTTATACACACTTTAGAAAAAAGAAAAATCAGGCCGCTTAAATATTTCCCCCCTTAACATTTTGTTTCCCTCCCTTAACCAAATTATTTCCCCCAGTACCTTATCCAAAATTTTCACCGAACTAAAGTTAAAATCAAATCAGAAATTTTCACTTTTCCCCTATGAATTTTATCACTTTTCCCCCAAAATCTCTCAAACCTTAATTTCTGAAGCTACTCTCTCTACTCGCACTCAAAGCCCTAATTTGTAAAGCTGCTTCGTGAAGCTCGAAACTCTATTTAAAGCTCAAATCGGTTAGCTGAAAGCCCTAATTTGTGAAGGTCGAAGCTAAAATCTAGGTTTGTAAGTGGTAGGCTACTCGGATCTATGTTCGTATCGAATTTTCTATTCGTATTGCTTTTGGTTTGTAAATGGTTAAGCTTGGTTTGATATTTCTAATTTATATCTGTTCTAAGTGGGTAAGCTTGAATTTGGTATTACTTTTTGATTTGTAAGTGGTTGAAATTGATAAGTCATGGATTAAAGAAGAAGGGGATTCTTTACAATATGAAATTGGTGTCGAAAACTTCTTGATATTCACTGAAGGAAATGCTCAAAATCCAAAGACAATTCCCTTCCCATGTGTACATTGTGTTAATTTTTAAAAAAAAAATTCGGTTAGAACAATTAGAGGTCATCTATATGGAAATGGGTTTACTTTAGTGTATGTTAAGTGGATTTATCATGGGGAAGAGTCTTATAGGGGTCCCACGTCATCTGTTGGTAGTACGAGTCTTGCTACAAAGTAGACCCCTACCTCGGAAACAATTGATATTTATGAAATAGCCTACAATGATGGGGATTACGATAACGAATCATTTGAGTTCAAGAGGTTTGTAGCTGATGCCGAACAACCTATATTTGAGGGAAGCGAGTGCATTAAGTTAGAGTCAATGTTAAAGTTGTATAACTGTAAAGCTAGGTTTGGGATTAGCGACGCCGCATTCACTGATTTTCCCACTTCTGTTGGTTCTTTCCTACCTAAAGATCATGTGTCTCTGGTACTACATATGTACGAAATTGATTTTCTCCAGTAGGTTGTATAGCTGAAAGTTATCTCGGAGAAGAATCAATTGAATTATGCATGGAGTTTCTTAAACAGAGTTGTACAACTTGTAAATCTTATTTATGAATTAAATATATGAGTTACACAATATATAAATTGTGCAGCATATGACTTGGGAGTTTATGAATTCTGCAATATGTGACACACAACGGATGCATTTCATACAAAATTTCCCTGTAGGCTCAGGAGAAGCATTATGTTTTAGGCACTTGTCCCATCAGTATCAATAATCGAGATTGCAAAAATTTGTGTTAGGCCATCAAAGATCAAGTTGAACCTGAACCGTATTTGCAATCTCGATATTGATATTAATGAGGCCATAGAAACGTGAATTGATGTGGGAAACTGAATAGAGAAACAGGTTCGAAACATATATATGTACTATGCAATCAGAATATGTTTATGTATGTTAATATATTTTATTTTATTCCATCTGATTTGCATGTATAGGAGTATATATGAATACTGAAATTTTCCATATATCTGTTGTCAGGGACGAAGGCAAAGGGGGTCAAGTAGGGGCCATGGCCCCACCCCTCCTTGATTTTAAAATATTATTACAAATTTGTTTTTTGATCCCAAATCCCACTCTGGGAAAATTAACTTTGGCAGCTGGTATTTGATGTAGACAGAATGGAATTAATGAAGTTTTTAGATATCTTGCACATCTGTATACTCTTCCAAAGCCACACTACATACCAGTATAAAAAGATGAAAATGACTCTTTTACATCTTTT
Organism: Allium sativum; assembly: GCA_030737875.1. Classification (NCBI taxonomy): domain Eukaryota; kingdom Viridiplantae; phylum Streptophyta; class Magnoliopsida; order Asparagales; family Amaryllidaceae; genus Allium; species Allium sativum. The sequence goes on along the minus strand of CM060919.1, from coordinate 5,963,057 downwards.
AACAAGACGCCAGAAGCATAAGCTCAAATCCCAAAGGTAATAAATAAATATGCTATTGTAAAATGTTTATCTATATTAGTCAAAAGCATTGTATTTTTCTTCAGTTTCCTTGCTGCTTTCAAATAGTCATTCTTTAGACTTGTATCTCTTAATGATGTTGTCACAACACCAGAAAAGCCAAATTGTCATGCTTATAACCGTGAGTAAGCAGTATACTCATGGTTATAACCACTAGCCTAATGTGCGTTGGTGATTTTTATCACACATGTTACCACGGTTATACCCATGACAGATACCAACGCATATTATCACAGTTATAAGCGTGATAATATTTATTGTCTCGATGGTTATAAGTGTGACAACATTTACTTTCCCAACGGTAATAAGTGTGATAATATTTACTTTCCCAACAATTATAAATGTGATATTGTTTGCTCTTACAATGGTTATGGACGTTGTTAATGCTAGAGTTGTAACGTTTTTAACTGTGATCACTAACGGTTATAAGCGTGGTGTATATATTATTTCAAATGGCTACTCGATCACTTACCACATGTTTACACCAAAACCGGTCTAAACACTCAAGGTACTAAAAATGTAATTCACTAATATGGTAAGAAATAAATGGAACCATGTTTAATCAGCAATTGAAAATGAAAAATGCAAGAAAGGTGAAGTAGAGATGAGATTTAGAGTGGTTCAGCCGTTAATCAGGACTACGTCCACTGTGAAAGTGATTTCCAATCATAAAACGAGGATTACAAAATACATCAATTCTCTCTTTTCATACATCTCTGTATTCACTCAATATACCCTCGTTTATATATTTCAATCCTGGAATTATATAAGAGAATGGTAGAATTTGAGGAGAAGAAGGATGGATAAATGATTGAGAAGGAGGATGTCTTCGTTTTCCTTGATCATAAGATTGTACTTGACGCCATGGCCGAATCAGTAGTTGAGGATAGGATTTAGTAACATTTCATGGTTTCAAAGATCTGATCCCCTCTATGTTAGCAGCCATAGCGTAATTATAAGTGAGCTCCCTTCGGGAAATGACCTGAAATTCGTTTATGCAAGCTACGGATCGCCCATTCTATTAATTACAATCATGCCATCGGCTAGCTGTAGCCAGCTGTCTGCGTCTATACTTAGTTATCATGTGCGAGCGGGTCCATAGGAGCTGGCGTCCTTGTAAGAGTGAACGCTTTGGGAAACTTGGAAACTTTTATAAGAGCAGAACGTGGGACTGGGCTCGATTCTCCCATATTCCTTGCGCGACCGACCTTCTTAGTTCAAGCGCACTCGTCCTTTTGCTGCCTTTGTATGGCACTGTTTGTCCTTACGACTATGCTATGAGGTCGCTTCCGCCTATGTTGAATGGACGACTTGCTTTGCTTCGATGTTTGAACGGTTTTGCCCCAATATGAACGACCGACCTTTGCTTCTGCGCCTGAATCACGATTCGCGTCTAACTTTGGTTGGAGACATGGTCAAATAAAATGTTGCGAACACTTGTTTTGCAGTTCCATCCCAAGCCCAGTCTTTTGATGGATAAGCATTTGCCCCTCGAAGGTCATAGTTTTTAAAACATCAAAAACATCGAGCTTCGAAGTATTGAGATGCTATACCGCTGGATGGATTAAGTTCAACATTCTGCAAAATAGGCACCCTCACAGATTGCTTATGTTTTCGAAATTTGAATATTTTGACAATAGTTCGACTACGGACACTTGGCGAGATATTTTCCAGGTATGCAAAACCGAATCACTAAATTTTAATTGAGCTGTCATATCGTTAAAAAGGGCCTTCTAGTCTTCTTTAAATATTGTCTCTTCGTTTTCCCGCATTTATATTTCTCCGATAAACCTACTTCAATTGCGATTTCACAGTAGAAGACCTCGTTGTTGCTTCCTGAAACTTCGTTTTTTTGTTTTTGTTTGATTGATTGTTTTGCCTGACCCCTTTTTTTGGTCGAAGGTTTACTTCAGCTGTGTTTCCGACTACAACGCTCCTTTCTTCAAATTGAATTTTTCTCGTAAATAAAGTTTCTTCCCCTTACTTCTGACTCTGGGTTAATTCTCTTGTTTTTGTAAAAGAGGGTTCCCAGCTTCGTAACATCGAGTCGCTTGAACACACATGGTTGTGATGTTTGAGAAGTGTTGATTTGGCTTGGTATGTACTTGGATTTCATGCAAAACCTTCTGGCGGTCCTGATTTGTACGATAAACTTTTAGCCCTTTTTATGGTGGCAAGTTGCTCGCTGAAATGCCTATGAAACGACATTTCCTAATTCATCATATCTTTGTCGGATGTTTGATGAGATACTTATATTATAGCGATACTTCTGCTCCCCCATCTCACTATTCTCTTAGCATGTGCGATTAATAGTTGCAACCGAACAAATCAGAGCCTGTGTTTCTTATACCTTTGAATTTTCAATCCTTCTTTGATGTGATTATACTGCTAGTAAGCCCTTATTGTAGGGTATGACTAACGATTCATTTGGAAGGTGTATCTATCCAGAGTTGCCTCCTTTTATTACTAGCAACTCAATAATTTTTTTTCTTTTTAAGCATGTTTATCTGCGCTGACATGTAACTAACCGCCAATTCATCTTAATCCCAGTTAACTCATCATGTCTGGGGAACGAGAGGGCATGGATCGAGTAATTGAGGTTGCCCCGGCTACTGGTTCCGAATTGATTGTTAGCCAGATCCATCCTCGACCTTGCTTTTTTGATAGGGTGGCGGTCGATTGCCGTAAATCGACACTTTCTTTTGATCAATATTTGCAAATGTGCAACCGCTTCAGGTTTTCAAAAGACGAAGCCAGATTTCCCAGAAAGGAAGAATTGGCCGATCATCCGCCTTCTTGATATGTGACGGTTAATTATCATATGCTGTCTAGTGGGGTGATTCCTCCTTTAGTCCTTACCTAGAGTTCATTTTGCGGCACCTGGTCATTGCCCTATATCATTTCCATCCTAGTGGGTATCAAATTTTTCTTGGGCTATACATACTCTTCATGAAAGTCTAGCAGCATGAACCCACGTTTAAGGATATTTGTTCTTTGTATACTTTTAAAAGAAGGGAAGTAGACGGTCCTTCTTTCCTTTTTATGGAAGATATGCATGGTAGGGTTATTACTGGTCTGACTGATGGCGCTAAAGGATTCCCAAATCAATATTTCTTCGTCCGATGTCCTGGTGGATTCTATGGTCGATGCAGAAGGAGGTATTTGCACCTTTGCTCTTAGAATTCTTACTCCTTTTCTCTTTCTCATTTGGCTTTCTTTCCGATTCTTATAGTGATTCCTTCAGTTGTGGGTATTACTTTAGATCAAGCCCTCCTCAATTCTTTAATTTCTGTTGACAAAAAAGAAAGCAGCAGAGAGGTGTTGCTTTCAGAGGAGAACCTCGGCAAGTACCAGCTGATTCATTCTACATGATCTTTTAAAAAGACTTTGGTTCACTCTCAACGCTCCGTTGGTAACTCTTTTACCAAAAAGAAACGTCTAATCCCTGATGTAAGTGGTCGACCTTCATCTTTATTTGCCGAAGGGAGTGATAGAAGAGTCAGTGAGAACATGGTCGGTTTGAGGATTGATGTAATTTCTGGAATGACCTTCGAAAGTTCTGCTTTCCCTGTTACTCAGGAGGAGGGTTCCTCAGGGACTTTCAGAGACCTGGGGGATTAGGACTCTGCCAAATACTTGAACCAGGGTGACGTTGTGATGTCTGACCCCTTTGTATCTGATATGGGAAGAATCTGAGGGTCTGCTCAGCATCCTGGGAAAGCTTCTGCCATCATAACTTCCCTTGGAATTGGTTTTGATATCATCTTACTTGTGGCATAATTTCCCATAAATCTGATAATCTCTGAACGCTTGTTGAACTTATGCTTTATTTTTCAGGTGTAAATGAGAACTATTTGTTATCGGATAGCATTTCTCAGCACTTACTGATCCACGAAGCCTCTTACAGTCTCACCTTTCCTGTTATTTGAAGCACTCCCAACTGTCTTCAAGTTCTCAGATCCAACATACCTCTAAACTTCCAATTGTCGATTCTTTAAGACATGGGGGACTTGATCAGGCTAAGGTGCTTGCACCGATTGAATCTACTGCAAGATCTATTGTTCCGACCCTTGCTCAGGCTCAAATAATACGTGATCGTCCACCTTATAGGATTCCTCCTGGAAACTCAACGCTTAAGGATCGCTTTAGCAGTTGGGACTTAAGGGGAATGCATTTTGACCTAGATTTACATCCCAATGATAGGCGAGATGCTTTAAAAAGTTTGGATGCCGTAAAAAGTAGCATGACCAATCAGCTTAGTATTGTTAAGAACAAATGTGAGACACAATTGAATCTGGCCATGAAGGATGTTGATCGGCGACTGGAACATTGGGCCAAATTTGGTTATTAATTCCAGAAATTGGACGTTCGGCACCTTGACCATATTGAAACCTTAGAAAATGACAAAGCTGGCTTGATCCACTTGATTAGATCCCAAGAATATGAGATTTCTTCTTTAAAGAATGAAAGCATTAAAGTGAATAACTTAGAGGCCAGAAATGTTGAGCTTAGGAAGGAGCTGGAGGGTATGCGAGCGTAGATTTTAGAAGCTCGGTCTGCTCAAGAACTTGTTGAGCGCCATTTGGCCTTAGAAAAGCAGGTTTCAATTTCTCTAAAACAGAAAAACATGGCTCTCGAAGGCAAAATTGCTTTTCAGAACGAAATCCTTAGAGCCTTTGAAGAGGATAAAATCAGGTTGCATAGAGATCTTGATGAAGCCAGAATCGGGACTGATAATACTTTGTTTCAATTCTATGTTTGCAGTGTCATGAGTCGTGGAAGTTTAAGCTATTTGAACAAGGATTTTACGCAAACTTTGGCTCTTGTTTGAGAACAGGTACTTTCATATTCCAATGATGTTGATGACGATTTCGTTCAAGAACAGCTTTCAAAAGAAGAAGACCGCAAGGCTCTGGTTGAAGGTAGGAGGATATTGGCGAACGAGCGAGCTCAATTGTTTTGGAGGGAACATTCAGACGCTACCATTTCTTGTGCCCCACCTGATTTCGTCAGGATTGATATTTTCAGCTCTCCTATTCCCCCCGCAGATCGCTCTGCCTTAGATGTTGCAAGAACTCAACCCATTATCGAGTATCCAGCTCAAGAAAATATTGTTAAATAGTGCATGACTCATGGCAATACTTCTTTTAGCGCGAATGATTATGGGGCTGATTTTGTATACTAAAAACTCTAGGTAAAATTTATATTTACCAATCTACCCTGGATTTGGATTTCCTTATTTCTTCACCTGGGATTGCTGAGTTTAGCGCTTGTTATTCGTTTGCATCAGGTGTGCTTTCACTACCTCCTTCATCTGTTTGTAGCACTACTACTCAACCTGCCACCGTTGACTCTGTCCTAATATCTACCAGCACTAACCCTCTCATCACACCTTCATCAGACGACCCATCTTTACCAGATGTGTCCGATCCGGAAGACGAAGACGACTTTTGGAATACCAAGGCTGTGTCTACCCTGAAACGCAAAAGGAATTTAGCTGATAAATAGTTCAAGATCATAATCTTTTTTCCTTCGATGGTTCTTTTGTATAGATAGATCATTAAATGCCTGAACAATTGGTTCATCCTCCCCTGTATAAGAAATAGCATTTGTGACCTTTATGGTATGATTCCAGCCTATTTTCTTTTACCTGTTACGTACTTAGACCGGTTGTTTGTGCGAGTGCCGGCCCTTGCTTAATATTTTATGTTTTGTGCACTTACGTTTATATCGTTTAAATGCTATCATAGTTTTATAACTTTATTCTTATGAGTGGTCGCACTTTAAGTTTGTTGTTCGCACGAATCTAATCATTCGAATAGTTCTCGCAATGAAGTTATAACTAGTCTGTGGTACGTTTTGAGTGGGCATTGGTGATTTTTTACACAATGGTGATGTCCCCATACCAAAGCTCATTTTAATTCCATTGATTCTATTAATTTGAATCATGATTTCATTTGATCAATTCATGATTTTTTTTAAAACAACGTGTGGTTATTATGTGTGCTTTCTTTTGGGTTCCCCCATGGGAGGTTTTGGGTTTCAATTTCGACCCAAGTTCGGCCTTGTCAGTCCTTATTTTTCTAGGAATGACAGACCTTGTTGGATACCCCCTTTCGGCTAGGATTTCTGATTTGCGCTGGTCCTTCTAGCATGTTTTGTTGGTCCTTCCGACACTAAGACTGATGTTTCTAGCCTAGATATTTATCCATGGGACGTTTTTATTATTTCTCTTGTACCTATTTTTTGAAGCCTGATGTAAGTTTCTCCAGCAAATGCTTGCTAAAGGAAGTACCACCTTTCGGCTTGTTGTTTGCCTTAGAACAGCATGTCTTGTTGAGGTGATGTGCTTATACATCCAACTTGATTCGCATGCTTTTTATAGTGCTTTCAAGCCATTTTGCTCAAAATGTGCTTTGAGAACCCTCCCTTCGCGACTTGGATGGGTATGATTAATTGCTTCTATCATGCCTACATTTTGAAAAATCAGTTTTTAGCATGAAGCGATAAGTATGGTACTCAGATAAGCGCATGATAATTTACTTTGTACAAGGCACTAATAAGTAATTCATTGTCAAATATTATCATGAATATAGCAAGTGGCACAACAAGGTAAAATGACTACTACCTATTAACCAAACAGGGTAAGAAACGGAGTAATGGAGCATAGTGACGGGAATTTTAGTTCAAAACTTCCATGATCGAGACACCATGTAACAACCCGAATTTTAATAACATGTTGAAACAAGAAATATAGGTATAATTAATTTTTAATTAAGAATCAAGGGAAACGGGTTGTGCCATTGCGTTCGTCTCGGAATTCTGCATGAGATAGAGTCCGAGTTTTCGAAAATCGGAGTTCGTATGAAGAAGTTATGGCACTTAGAAGTTTTCCAAATTTTCAGAATTAAATATTAATAACCAGTCCGAATTCAAAATTCAAATTTCGAGTTTCAAAAACGAGTACCCGGGCTGGGCGGGAAATTTCCCGCCCAGGACCTAGGTCGACCTGGGTAGGGGCAGGTCGACTACATGGTCGACCATGTAGTCGACCTGGCCCAAAGGGGTCGACCACCCAATCGACCTCACTGGTGCTGGGTCGAGCTCAGCTCGGCTCTGTTGGTTCTTGGGTGCGTTTTTGGGCCTGTGACGAATTTTGATGGTTCAGATGAGTTCTATGATGATTTAAAGGCCCTAAACTATTCACTACACTTATAAATATGTAACTACCCTAATCCTAATTCACTAAACATTCTCGAAGACGCCATTATGCTGCTAAAATCCCTCTTGATCATGGTCGCCGCCTCTAATCTTTTTCCTAAGCCTTCATGCACAATCTAAATTAAAGAACAAAGCTTCAACAATGGTGCAAACAATAAATCAGCAACGCTGCAACGTTTCTATGACAATTTCAGTTCTTAATTCATTAGCTTTGCTCTGTATGTTCTAGTTATTTTCAGATCTAAATATTTAAATTTAATATGGGCATGTGATGAAGTGAAATGGGACTTTTGACTCAAGTCTATTTCTGCTTCTTCTTGAATCTTGATTTTTGGGCTTTTCTATCTTCATTCTCATGCCAAGTTTATGATCTATTCAGCAGTTTTCTTGATTCGTAATGATGTTATCATCAAGTTGTAATCTTTATTCATATCATGATGATTTATGTTGTTTTCTCTCTGATCTTGTTCTTATTGCAACTTCTACCTCCCGCTATTTATTTTCTTTTGATGAACCTAGGTCAATTTCGGACCTAGGCCTAAACTACGATATACATGCGATGGTATACGGTTGAAATATTAGAATGTTGCCTAGTGGAATATATGTGTCTGGTGGAATCGAAGGCATAATATGAAAATTGGATGTTTGGGGATAATTTACCATTAACATGAAATGGGGTAATTTTGGGTATTTTCATTATAATGGTTATTGCACGATTGGGATTGATATATAATTTGACATGGATCTTGATATATGTAATTTGGCTAGAACTTGTTATGTGTAAATTGGTGCAAACGTGGTATACATGTAATTTTGGGTATAAAACTTGATCTATGTAAATTGAGTATAGCTTTGTAAATATGTAAATCATGAATCTTGACATATGTAAAACGACATGAAACTTGGTATATGTGTAAATTGGCATAAAATTGGCATACATGTAAAACGACATGAATTGAACATATGTAAATTTGGTATGAATTGGGCATATGTAAAAATGACATGTAATCTAGAACTTGGGCATACGTTAATTATGTAAAATTTGGAGTTGAAACATAACATGTTAATTAGACCAGTGGGTTGGGTTAAGTAAACTAAGAACGCTTAACCAACATGACTGTTAATCAGACCAATGGGTGGGTTAAGTAATATGACTAGGCTAATGACACTTAACCGATATGACATGAATGGGTGGGTTAAGTAATATGACTAGACTAATGACACTTAACCAATATAACATGACGCGTGGCTGGGTTATGTCAACTTGAACATATAGATAATACTTAACCAACTTAGCATGATACGTGGGTGGATTAAGTCATGAACTACTTGAAAACACTTAACCAATTTGATATGCTAAGATAGCGGGGTTAAGTTATGAATCACTAGACATCACTTAACCAACTTGACATGATACGTGGGCAGGTTAAGCCATGAATTACTTGAAAACACTTAACCAATGCAATCTGACGAATGGGAGGGTTAAGTTAAATGGGTTGGCGATGCTTAACCAATATGACATGGTGTGTGGTATGGTTAAGTAAACACGCGAAGACAACACTTAACCGATATAACAAGACATGCGGTAGGGTTAAGTAACACAAGAGAGAACACTTAACCAAGGTAACATGATGGGTGGTGGGGTTAAGTTAACTTGAATGGATAACACTTAACCAACCTATGGGGTATACGAATAGACCCTAGGAAAACCCTAGTAGCGGGACCCGTTTCAGCAGTAACCCACATTAGGTATCAACGGTACCATGAGCTAGGCTGGGTGGGGCACGATTACTGGGCTGATTATAAGCGGTCAAAATGGTGGCAGGTGATGCAACAGTGCAGGTTCCGACGGATTACGGGCGTGCACGTATTCCGGAGTGGAAAATTTAGCCACTGGGCATTAGTAGATATAAAGCTGTGCATCCAGAATTGTGTCGGGGTTGCCATCCTAGGGACTGATACACCTTAGGGTGGGACCAGCGCAGGTATCTACAAGTTAGTGGCCGCGTGACACAAACGAGAACTAGGTCGAGTAGGAGCCGATCGATTAAGGTAGTAAGGATACATCTAACACATTCATGGCAATTGGGCTGGTTGAGGTAAGAGCCTCATACTAGATGTAGTCCTGAAGGTTACCACAACTACGGGGTTGGGATCACCTTATTATATAACACGGGCTACTAGTTGGGACACTAGTAGGGATAAGGATCCTTGTTACACAGGACACTAGTTGGAACACTAGTAGGAATATAGATCATTCCATGCAAAACACTTGTGAGGATGCTAGTTAGGTGGTGCAGAGAAAATAGATATCATAGAAATATTTTAATGGTGAAGTAGAGAAATCTTGCGATGCTTGATAGAAATCTTGCGAAATTATACTTTGTTTATCTTGAATGAGAACCTTGCGATGTTATACTTGACAAAAATCATATGATGTTATTCTTAGTTATCTTGCCTGTTGCTTATCTTGTCATCGTGCTTATGTTTACTTTCAGTTTATTCATGCCATGTTATCTTTACCTGTTTTTATGCTGAAAGTCACTAGGACTTACTCAGTCTTTATGACTGACCCGTTTTGTTTCACCTCTTTTTCTTCCATTCCCCCCCAAGGTTCGCAGGGTGGGAATACAGCTTAGTTCAGATCTTACCAAGCTCCAAGGCTCTTTCATGTACGGCTTGGTCTTCTCTTGGCTATGGCTTGCTTTGCTTTATTGGGGAATACTGCAATTTATTTTTATGCTTCTTTGTTTTTTGATCAAGACAGATATTTTGACTATGTAATTGGGTATTGGAAGTTGATGGGATTTTATTGTAAACAATTATATTTAATAAATGATTTGAAGTACTTCTACTTTACTTTTCGCTGTTTTATATATGTCTGTCTTGTAATATTTCTGTTCCAGTACCCATAATGCTCCATTGAATTTAAGGCATTCCCTTTGTGAGTGACCTTAACGTATGTGGGGTGTTACATTTGGTATCAGAGCAGAAGGTTACTAGACTGGGCAAAAGTTTTTTTTTTAAAAACCTTATAAATTATTTTCAGAACGTTTACAAAGAAGCATTTTTCTAAGAAAAGTTTTGTTTTACGAAAGGCATATTCCCCAAAGCCATATGCACTATCTTTTGATTCCCTCCTTGAGTCTCTTCTCTCTTTCTTTTTCACCATAATTTTGTTGGTGCATGACACATGTAGGAGGGCAAAGAAGTGCCCAACTTCCATCTATAGCCACAGTAGTTCCATCTGCAACTAATATTATTTCAAGCTTTGTAGGGTTACCGTGCGATGGAGGTAGCTTTCGAGAAACTTGTCAACAAACTATACAAGGATAGTAAGAACAGGGATAAAGAACACAAGCGTAAGGATGAAAAACTTGTTGATATGGCTTAATCCACGAAGGAGGAAAAAGGTGAAAGGAAAGAGGCCAAAGTGAAAGAATAATAAAACCCATGACAAGAAAGAGCATCGTTGGTATGGTAAAAAGGGACATGTAGTTAAGTATTATAAGATAAGGACAAGGGCAAAGGACAAGATCGTCGAGAGGGCAATTGTATGCTCTCACTACTAGCGTACCTAAGAGGGGTGGTGACGTTTCTGTTAAAAGTTTAGCTTTTCTTTTCTATCATACTGTGGGAACTTTGTTTTTGTACATCGCATTCTTTTAATTCTTCTTCGATAGTTGTGTCTCTGCACCTTAGTACTAGCGTGGTAGAGGATCCCATTTTTGTCTCAAATCCTATTGGGTAATCGGCTCATTATTTCATGACTTGTTTGGATTTGAGAATGTCTATGCTAAGTGTTGAGTCTAGAAGTAATGATTATGTTTTTGGGCTATGGGTTGATTCTAGGGATGGAGTGTTTATCCAGAAATGGTACCATTCTCGAGTATGAAAAGAGGGTAGTTAGGCTCTTGACTTGCCTCGGTAATGCCCTCGAAGTCTCGTGTAACCCTTAGAGTTCTGCCATGCTTAGTTACCTAGAATCTCTTGATACATTTATTGATCCGCTCGAGTAGTGTTCGCCACTAAGGCGGATGATTCATTTCACTTATGCATGAGTTATAGAAAATCACCATAGTAAGTACATTTGGCAACATGGTTGACATTTGTTTGTTTTCAAGAGATAGTTCTTCTGTGTGGAATACCTTATAATGAGCAAACGAGATCCAGGATTCACTATTGAATTTTGGAAAGCTTGCATGAAACCATGAGTACGCAATTATGTTTGGGCCGAGTATACTAGAAGGAGAATAAGTGAAAGTGAAACGAGAGGCAACAGTGAATTGAGTTCCAACTCATATTTTGGAAACAAGAATTAAGAAGCTATGAAATTGTGAAGTTAAAGACGGTCAAAGCACAATGGAGTTAAGCTCAAGGAAATGCGACTTAGAAGATGGAAGACTAGATACGAGCATCATATCTCTTTTTAAGAGTATATCCTTGATCCCTCTTTTCCTGTTGAGCTTACTTGCATGCTATCTTTTAAGTATATCCTCTCAGTCCTATTCTCAATCCTATTTCCGTTGCAAACCCCGTAGGGAGTATGACTCATCTGTTAGTAATACATGTTGGGGATAGAGGGTGTCCGTTGGGTTGACTAAACTTTTTGGGTTTTATTGGATATGGGTTGGTTTTAGGAAGGGATTTCTTGTGACCAAAAAGGAGTCCATCATGCTTAGTTTCCTAGAAACATGTATATTGGTTGGGTAATTCTTTGGGTGTCAGTCAGATGTTGATTTCGGTCTTCGGGGCTGGTGCTTAGGGAGTTCTTCTCCGAATCAGTATATATGTGACGCAGATTTCCTGTTTTGACATTGCCTAATGGGCACAAAGTTTTTACTTGCTTCTATCAGTCGACTATACCTTTAGGTAGGAACAATTGGGTGTAAACATGTGTTTGAGATATGTTATGATTGATGGTTGCAAGTGGTTGCTCGTGAATGCATATACACGCATATTAGGCACTAGATCGGCTCAGTCACCTTTCATACTGCATATGCATGAGTGTTTATACTTGTTTATGGATGAAATTGAATGTGTTATCATGTGGATGTTGCTTATGGATGGATGTTTGTGCACACATATAGTGTTTATATGACTAGGACTATTTGCATACATGTTGGACTCATGGCACAAAACATATTTTACATTAAGAAGATCAATCAGACCTGATCATTTGCATTAGATAAGGAACATATACACACACTTTCTACATATGTCCATACATCATTAGAAAGCTCTTAAGGACAATAGATGCCTGTGATTGATTATTGGGTAGATCGATGATTGGATGGTAGGACACATTCTTCTTAACTTGAAAATTTCAGGGACGAAATCCTTTAAGGAGGGGAGAATGTAACAACCCGAATTTTAATAACATGTTGAAACAAGAAATCAATGTATAATTAATTTTTAAAATAAGAATAAAGGGAAATGGGTTGCCCCATTGCATTTATCTCGGAATTCTGCATGAGATAGAGTCCGAGTTTTCGAAAATCGAAGTTCGTATGAAGAAGTTATGGCACCTAGAAGTTTTCCAAATTTTCAGAATTAAATAATAATAACCAGTCCGAATTCAAAATTCAAATTTCGAATTTCAAAAACGAGTACCCGGGCTGGGCGGGAAATTTCCCGCCTTGGACCTAGGTCGACTGGGTAGTCGACCTGGGTAGGGCAGGTCGACTACATGGTCGACCATGTAGTCGACCTGGCCCAAAGGAGGTCGACCACCCACTCGACCTCCCTGGTGCTGGGTCGAGCCTAGCTCGGCTGTGTCGGTTCGTGGGTGCATTTTCGGGCCTGTGACGAATTTTGATGGTTCGGATGAGTTCTATGATGATCTAAAAGCCCTAAACTATTCACTACACTTATAAATATGTAACTATTCTAACCCTAATTCACTAAACATTCTCTAAGACGCCATTATGCTGCTGAAATCCCTCTAGATCATGGTCGTCGCCTCTAATCTTTTTCCTAAGCCTTCATGCACAATCTAAATTAAAGAACAAAGCTTCAACAATGGTGCAAACAATAAATCAGCAACGCCGCAACGTTTCTATGACAATTTCAGTTCTTAATTGATTAGTCGTGCTTTGTAAGTTCTAGTTATTTTCAGATCTAAATATTTAAATTTAATATGGGCATGTGATGAAGTGAAATTGAACTTTTGACTCAAGTCTATTTTTGTTTCTTCTTGAATCTTGATTTTTGGGCTTTTCTATCTTCATTCTCATGCCAAGTTTATGATCTATTCAACAATTTTCTTGATTCGTAATGATTTTATCATCAAGTTGTAATCTTTATGCCTATCATGATGATTTATGTTGTTTTCTCTCTGATCTTGTTCTTATTGCCACTTCTACTTCCCCTTATTTATTTTCTTTTGATGAACCTAGGTCAATTTCGGACCTAGGCCTAAACTACGATATACGCGCGATGGTATACGGGGGAAATATTGGAATATTGCCTAGTGGAATATATGTGTCTGGTGGAATCGAAGGCATAATATGAAAATTGGATGTTTGGGGATAATTTACCATTAACATGAAACATGGTTATTTTGGGTATTGTCTTTATAATGGTTATTACGCGAATGAGATTGATATATGTAATTTGACATGGATCTTGATATATGTAATTTGGCTAGAACTTGTTATAGGTAAATTAGTGTAAACGCGGTATACATGTAATTTTGGGTATAAAACTTGATCTATGTAAATTGAGCATAACTTTGTAAACATGTAAATCATGAATCTTGACATATGTAAAACGGCATGAAACTTGGTATATGTGTAAATTGGCATAAAATCGGCATACATGTAAAACGGCATGAATTGAACATATGTAAATTTGGTATGTATTGGGCATATGTAAAACTGACATGTAATCTAGAACTTGGGCATATGTTAATTATGTAAAATTTGGAGTTGAAACATAACATGTTAATTAGACCAGTGGGTAGGGTTAAGTAAACTAAGAACGCTTAACCAACATGACTGTTAATCAGACCAATGGGTGGGTTAAGTAATATGACTAGGCTAATGACACTTAACCGATATGACATGAATGGGTGGGCTAAGTAATATGACTAGACTAATGGCACTTAACCAATATAACATGACGCGTGGCAGGGTTATGTCAACTTGAACATATAGATAATACTTAATCAACTTAGCATGATACGTGGGCAGGTTAAGTCATGAACTACTTGAAAACACTTAACCAATTTGATATGGTAAGATAGCGAGGTTAAGTTATGAATAACTAAACAGCACTTAACCAACTTGACATGATACGTGGGCAGGCTAAGCCATGAATTAATTGAAAACACTTAACCAATGCAATCCGACGAATGGGAGGGTTAAGTAAGATGGGTTGGCGATGCTTAACCAATATGGCATGGTGTGTGGTAGGGTTAAGTAAACCCGCGAAGGCAACACTTAACCGATATAACAAGACATGCGGTAGGGTTAAGTAACACAAGAGAGAACACTTAACCAAGGTAACATGATGGGTGGTGGGTTAAGTTAACTTGAATGGATAACACTTAACCAACCCGTGGGGTATACGAATAGACCCTAGGAAAACCCTAGTAGCGGGACCCGTTTCAGCAGTAACACACATTAGGTATCAACGGTACCTTGAGCTAGGCAGGGTGGGGCATGATTACTGGGCTGATTATAAGCATTCTATAACACCCCGTTATTCTATAACCGTGAAATTCACAAATTAAAGTATAACTAATTTAAAATCAGAGAATTAAGGGAAACGGGATACGCCATTGCGTTCTTCTCGGAATTCTGCTTGAGATAGAGTCTGAGTTTGCGTAAAACGGATATCGTATGAAGAAGATATGGACGAACTAAGTTGGGTGAAAAACCAGAAAACAGGTCAGAATGCACTGGCGCACTTGGGAAGTGCGCCAGAACAAAAATGAACTGGCGCACTTGGGAAGTGCGCCAGTACATTTTTTGACCTGGCGCTCCTGCCAAGTGCGCCCAGGTCAAAAATGACCTGCTGGTCAGGTCTGGTCAAGTCCTGGCTGGCCAGGTCTGTGTTTGGTCGATTTTCTGAGCCTTGCCTTGTCACTAGGGCTAGGTGTCAGCTCCTGGTTGGTCTCTCCTTCAAACGAACGACTATTATTGAACCAAGCTTCATCGATGGTCTAAATCAACTCACAAACTCTATAAAAAGGACCTAAGGCTAACCCTAATTCACACAAACTAAAATGGAGATGAGACCGTCATGTTGCTGAGGAGAGACTAAGTATAGCCGTCAGAAATAGAGAGACAATTAGGAGATAATTCAAAGCTAAAAGCAACGTTAATCAAATCAAAGCAACGCCTACAACAAAGGATAGCATCTCCAAATTCAGAATTCAGATTCCTGAATTGAAGATTCGTCATACGTTGTAAGTAGAGTGCTATTCCGATATGAATTAAATAATTGTGTTGATTTGTGTAAAGAAAGAAATGGAATTGTGGCGATAATAATCTATATTTGTATGTTGCTTTGATGCTAAACGATTTGGGAATATTGTGGTATACGATTGGATATTTGCAAGTACGTGATTTGCGAAATGGAATTGTGGCGATAATAATCTATATTTGTATGTTATTTTGATTCTAAACGATTTGGCAATACTATGGTGTACGATTGGATTCATACAAGTATATGATTTATGTTGACAACCACATGTTGTGGAATTTTAATTGGGATTCATGCAAGCATATGATTCATATTGAAAACTACATGTTTGTGGTAGTTATTTACAACACTCATTGGATAATTGTAAGTATATGATTCATGTTAAAAGTAACAACTATATGTTGTAATAGTTTATTTGAGATTCATGCAAGTATATGATTTATTGTTATGCCAACATGATGTATAATTCTATGATCATCTTTAGTGTAATTTGATCCACTTAAGTATTATGATTCATATGAAGGTTATGTTGGAATTGGCATCATAGTTCAAGTATAAAAATCATGATTTTGTGATAGTGACAAAAGCAAGCGTCTTTGTAAGTTTGTATTAATTTTATGAACATGACTAAACTATGTTCGTTATTATGCCCAATTGAAAAACATGTTTTTAGGCTTATGTTGTTATCATAATCATATGATAATATATGTGACACATAAGTTACATTAGAATTACATTAGAATTACATTCCACTTGCAAGTTTACATCGATAGAATAAAAACCATGATTTAAGTTTAGGTATGTTTATGCTATAATTCTATGAATAGAGTAAAAACCATGATTTAAGTTTAGGTATGTTTATGCTATAATTCTATAAATGGGTTAAAAACTATGATTCATATAAGAATTAGTTTGGGATGATTCTAATTGAACCATACTTTTGTATTAGTGACAAAAGTAAGTACCTTTTTGTTAGCATGTAGTGATTTTATGAACATGATTAGTTTATATTATGCCTAAATAAAAATATAGGCTTATATTTCTAGTCAAGACCATGTGCCAATAATAATGATATCTAATTTAGTTAGATTCTTAATTTCAAGTTTACATGATTAGTTGAACCTATGATTCATGTTTAAGTATTGTTTATGCCATAATCATATGAATAGAATAATTCATGTTTAAGTATTGTTTATGCCATAATCATATGAATAAGATAATTCATGCTTAGGTATTGTTTATGCCATAATCATATGAATAAATGATTCATGTTTAAGTACTGTTTATGCCATAATCATATGAATAGAGTGATTCATGTTTAAGTATTGTCTATGCATTAACCATATGAATAGAATGATTCATGTTTAAGTATTGTTTATGCCATAATCATATGAATAGAATGATTCATGTTTAAGTATTTTCTATGCCATAATTAGATGAATAGAATGATTTATGTTTAAGTATTGTTTATGCTATGATTATATGGATAAAATGGTTCATGTTATGCCATGATTATATGATGTTACAATTGCAAGTTCACATGTGCCTACCTTATGTTAATTGAATAGTTATGTTGCAAGTTCATGCGTTCACACTCCCCTTTCTATGTTACCTTATAAACACCATGTTATATGCCTCCCCTTTTCATATGGCTAAATTGGGTTTAAGTGTTAAACCCAACACACCTTACATTGGAGCGAACGTATAAAACGGGGGTAATGACGTTTGGGCTAAAATATAGAACATATGTGTTGGCATGTTTGACGCATGCCAACAACCTTGAAAAACAATTAAGTGGCATAAATAAATCTTAATCAATAAAGATGAATTTGAATAATGGGCCGCAAATATTTACATATAAAAAGAAAAGAGACAAAATATGTAAATGTAGAAAATACGATGTGTTTAACCCGAGGTTGGATTGAGTTGTGATGTAAACCTGCCCGGAACCGCCCGGCTGTCCAGTAGTCACAACAATACCTATCCAATGTGGGTGGTTAAACACGGAGCCCAATAAGGACCCGAGGTTAGACTGAGTTGTGGCGTAAGACTGCCCGGACCCAACCGGCAACAGGCAGCCACAACAATACCTGTCTAATGTGAGAGGTCAAGGCTTTAATAAGACAATTAAGGCTGAGTCTGGATTGATAGGATTAAGTAGACTAAATTAATACTTAATCAGAATGGAACATGCTAAACTAAACAGACTGATTGGGGGTTAGGTTTATAAAACACTTAACCAACTTAGCATGTTGGCTAGAAATAGAAAACCTAGTAGCGGGGGACCCTTTTCAGCAGTAACCCTATAAGGTATCATGATACCCTGAAACTAGGCAGGGTGGGGCACGATTACTAAGCTGACTGTAAGAGGTCAAATCGACGGCGGTGGTGCAGCAGTGTAGGTTCTAACGTGGTGCGGGCGTGCACACACTCCGGCGCAGAAAAATAAGGCACTGGGCACCAGTAGCATACCTGTGCATTCTAGGATTGTGTCGGGCCGCCACCATGGGACTTGATACACCCCATGGTGGGACCAGCATAGGTAACTACAACATCGGGGGCCGTAAGACACATGTAACTATGCGAGTAGGAGCCGATCATCATAAAATGGATCACTTCACCCTGATTATGGGGTGCCCGTTGGGAACTAGTTTATATGGGTACAGAGATTAATATGGGGTACGATAGTATATTCGACCCTAGACAACTTAACTAAGTTTATGGTGCTTTCCCATTTCTAGTTTATACTTATCATACCCAGTTCTTTATTCATAGACTGAATAGTCCTAGACTTACTCAGGCTTTATGTCTGACTCTACTTTTCTTTCGTCTTCTTTCCTTCCGTTCCCCCCCAGGTCCACAGGGAGGGAATACCGCAGCTTGACCAGCCTTCATATCCAGCTTGAAGAGAAAGAATGTATTGCTTGGATCTTTTCGTTTTGGACTATGGCTTTGGACAGCAACTATGGGACTTTTGCTGTTTATTTATGTTTTCTTTATGCTTCTTTAAATAATGTAATCAAGACAGTTATGAAGATGTTATGTTTTTGGAAGTATTGTAAGACAATTATGGTATGGTTGGTGTAACACGTATTTTAATGAAATAAAAGTTGTTGTTTTCCGCTGTTCAAAAATATGTGTTCTTATATCTGTCTTGTATATCTGTGACTTATACTTATAAACCTCCACCAAAATTAGGGCATTCCCTTTGAGAGTGACCCTAACGGAGGTGGGGTGTTTCACTTGGTATCAGAGCATAGGTTTACCAGATAAGATAAAAAGTTTTGAAAATTTATTTTTCAAAAAGAAATTTAAAGAAACATTTTTAAAAGAAAAATATTATTTTATTTTAAAAAGGCAAAGTCCCCCAAAGCCATAGGTACTATCTCTTATCCTTCGTTTTGAATCTACCCTTTTTCTGTTTCAGCATGTCTGGAGACCTTACTCCCCAGCTGCTGACGCTTTCACTCCTCCTCCTCCACATGAACCGGCAAGCGGGAGAGTCCCAGAGTAGGAAGACGAATAATAGTCAAACAAGAAAGGATCGTAACAGTAATAACAAGAAACGGGAAAAAAGGAAATGCAATTTTTGTGGTACGGAAGGGCACATAGCCAAGGATTGTAGAAAGAGGAAAAGAAAGCAAGGAGAATGTTTTCATTGTGGGGAGACTGGACACATCAGCAAAGACTGCCCTGAGAAGACAGACTTTGAGATGGGCGGGAAAGACAACAAGTCCCGAGAGAAGAGGAAGTGTAAATTCTGTGGCAAAGTGGGGCACTTAGTGAAAGATTGCCGGAAAAAGAAGGCCAAGATGAATGGTGGGTGCTTTTCTTGCGGTGAGACATGCCACATGGCTAAGGACTGCCCAAAGAAACGAGGTATAAATACTTCTGTAGAAAATGTAGTTTATCTTTATGATCACCCCGTTCGCACTTTATTTGATTATGGCGCATCACACTCCTTTATCTCGTCTGCTTTAGTAGAATCTCTACACCTAAAAAACTAGTATGGTAGAGGACCCCTTAATTGTTTCAAACCCAATTGGGGGCCCAACTCATTTGTCTATGATCTGTGTGGGATTGAAAATTTCTATTCTAAGCGTAGAGTTTAAATGTAGTGCCTTTGTTTTGGGCCATTGGTTGATTCTAGCGATGGAGTGGTTATCCAGTAAGGGTGACCATCTCGGTTTCGAAAAGAGGGTAGTTAGACTCTTGACTTGCCTTGGTAATACCCTTGAAGTCGCAGGTAACCTTTAGGGTTCTATCATGATTTGTTTCCTAGAATCTCTTGACACATTTATTGGTAATTTGTAATCCGATCAAGTAGTGTTCGCCACTAAGGCAGAAGGTTCATTTCGCTTATGCTTTAGTTGTAGAGAATCACCTTAGTAAGTGGACGAGATCCAAGATTCACTAGTGAATTTTGGAGAGTTTGCGTGAAACCATGAGTACGCCGTTATGTTTGAGCTGAGTATACTAGAAGTAAAGTAAGTTAAAGAGGAACGAGAGGCAACAGTGAAATAGGTTCCAACTCATATTTTGGAAACAAGAATTAAGAAGCTACGAAATTGTGAAGTTAAAGGCGGACAAAGCATAATGGAGTTAAGCTCAAGGAAATGTAACTTAGAAGATTGAAGACTAGATTCGTGCATCGTATCTCTTCTTAAGAGTATATCCTTGATCCCTCTCTTCCTGTAGAGCTTACTTGCATGCTATCTTTTGTGTATATCCTCTCGGTCCCATTCTCAATCCAATTTCTGTTGCAAACCCCATAGGGAGTATGACTCATCTGTTAGTAACACATGTTGGGGCTTGAGGGTGTTCGTTGGTTTGACTAAACTTTTTGGGTTTTATAGGATACAGGTTGGTCTTAGGAAGGGACTCCCTTGTGACCTAAAAGGAGTCCATCATGCTTAGTTTCCTAGAATCTAGTGGTTGGGTTGAGTAATTCTTTGGGTGTCAGTCTGATGTTGATTTCGGTCTTCGGGGCTGATGCTCAGAGAGTTCTTCTCCTAATCAATATATATGTGGCATAGATTTCCAGTTTTGACATTGCCTAATGGGCACAAAGTTTTTACTTGCTTCTATCATTCGACTATACCTTTAGATAGGAACAATTGGGAAAATGGCCTATAGATTAGAGCTACCCGAAAAATTGGCCGGAGTTCACAACGTCTTTCACGTTTCACATCTCCGAAAATGTCTACATGAGTCTGCTGAAGTGGTAGAGCCAAATATCCTAGAAGAAGCTGAAGTGGAACGCGAAGCAACCGTGAGGAAAGTTCCAACCCGCATATTAGGAACGAAAGTGAAGAAGCTACGCAACCGCGAAGTCAAGCTCGTCAAAGTTCAGTGGAGCGACGCCGAGGGAGACGCAACTTGGGAAACTGAAGCTAGAATACGCACTGCCTACCCTTTTCTTTTCGAGGGTATATCCTTGATCTTTCTTTTTCCTTAAGTTGCGCTTTTATCTATCTTTTTAGGTATATCTCCTCGACCTTATCTTTTAGGTAGAAACCCTTTGGATGAAAACATGTAATTGAAACATGTTATGGATGATAATTGCAAGTGGTTGCAAGTGATTGCTAGTGGTTGCTCGTGGTTGCATATACACACACAATCTAGGTTTTAGATCGGCTCAATCACTTCATATTGCATATGCATATATGTTTGCATTCGTATATGGTTGAAGTTTAATATGTTGTCATATTGATGTTGCATTTGTATGAATGATTGTGCACTCATGTAGAATCATGAATAGGAGGATTTGCATACATAATGGATTCATAACACATACATAATTCGCATTAAGGAGGTCAACTGAATCAGTAGACCGCCTGATTTTGCATTAGATAAGTACATGTACACACACACTTCGCATATGATCATGAAGCATTAGAAGTCTTTTAAGGACAATGGATGCTCGTGTTTGATGGATGAGTAGATG
Organism: Allium sativum; assembly: GCA_030737875.1. Lineage (NCBI taxonomy): Eukaryota > Viridiplantae > Streptophyta > Magnoliopsida > Asparagales > Amaryllidaceae > Allium > Allium sativum. The sequence goes on along the minus strand of CM060919.1, from coordinate 5,941,381 downwards.
GATGTTTGGATGTTAGGATGTACATTCTTCCTGAACTTGAAGATTTCGGGGACGAAATCCTTTTTAAGTGGGGGAGAATGTAACACCCCGTTATTCTATAACCGTGAAATTCACAAATTAAAGTATAACTAATTTAAAATCAGAGAATTAAGGGAAACGGGATAGGCCATTGCGTTCGTCTCGGAATTCTGCTTGAGATAGAGTCTGAGTTTGCGTAAAACGGATATCGTATGAAGAAGATATGGACGAACGAAGTTGGGCGAAAAACCAAAAAACGGGTCAGAATGCACTGGCGCACTTGGGAAGTGCGCCAGAACAAAAATGAACTGGCGCACTTGGGAAGTGCGCCAGTACATTTTTTGACCTGGCGCACCAGCCAAGTGCGCCCAGGTCAAAAATGACCTGCTGGTCAGGTCTGGTCAAGTCATGGCTGGCCAGGTCTGTGTTTGGTCGATTTTCTGAGCCTTGCCTTGTCACTAGGGCTAGGTGTCAGCTCCTGGTTGGTCTCTCCTTCAAACGAACGGCTATTATTGAACCAAGCTTCATCGACGGTCTAAATCAACTCACAAACTCTATAAAAAAAACTAAGGCTAACCCTAATTCACACAAACTAAAATGGAGATGAGACCGTCATGTTGCTGAGGAGAGACTAAGTATAGCCGTCAGAAATAGAGAGACAATTAGGAGATAATTCAAAGCTAAAAGCAACGTTAATCAAATCAAAGCAACGCCTAAAACAAAGGATAGCATCTCCAAATTCAGAATTCAGATTCCTGAATTGAAGATTCGTCATACGTTGTAAGTAGAGTGCTATTCCGATATGAATTAAATAATTATGTTGATTTGTGTAAAGAAAGAAATGGAATTGTGGCGATAATAATCTATATTTGTATGTTGCTTTGATGCTAAACGATTTGGGAATATTGTGGTATACGATTGGATATTTGCAAGTACGTGATTTGCGAAATGGAACTGTGACGATAATAATCTATATTTGTATGTTATTTTGATTCTAAACGATTTGGCAATACTATGGTGTACGATTGGATTCATACAAGTATATGATTTATGTTGACAACCACATGTTGTGGAATTTTAATTGGGATTCATGCAAGCATATGATTCATATTGAAAACTACATGTTTGTGGTAGTTATTTACAACACTCATTGGATAATTGTAAGTATATGATTCATGTTAAAAGTAACAACTATATGTTGTAATAGTTTATTTGAGATTCATGCAAGTATATGATTTATTGTTATGCCAACATGATGTATAATTCTATGATCATCTTTAGTGTAATTTGATCCACTTAAGTATTATGATTCATATGAAGGTTATGTTGGAATTGGCATCATAGTTCAAGTATAAAAATCATGATTTTGTGATAGTGACAAAAGCAAGCGTCTTTGTAAGTTTGTATTAATTTTATGAACATGACTAAACTATGTTCGTTATTATGCCCAATTGAAAAACATGTTTTTAGGCTTATGTTGTTATCATAATCATATGATAATATATGTGACACATAAGTTACATTAGAATTACATTAGAATTACATTCCACTTGCAAGTTTACATCGATAGAATAAAAACCATGATTTAAGTTTAGGTATGTTTATGCTATAATTCTATGAATAGAGTAAAAACCATGATTTAAGTTTAGGTATGTTTATGCTATAATTCTATAAATGGGTTAAAAACTATGATTCATATAAGAATTAGGTTGGGATGATTCTAATTGAACCATACTTTTGTATTAGTGACAAAAGTAAGTACCTTTTTGTTAGCATGTAGTGATTTTATGAACATGATTAGTTTATATTATGCCTAAATAAAAATATAGGCTTATATTTCTAGTCAAGACCATGTGCCAATAATAATGATATCTAATTTAGTTAGATTCTTAATTTCAAGTTTACATGATTAGTTGAACCTATGATTCATGTTTAAGTATTGTTTATGCCATAATCATATGAATAGAATAATTCATGTTTAAGTATTGTTTATGCCATAATCATATGAATAAGATAATTCATGCTTAGGTATTGTTTATGCCATAATCATATGAATAAATGATTCATGTTTAAGTACTGTTTATGCCATAATCATATGAATAGAGTGATTCATGTTTAAGTATTGTCTATGCATTAACCATATGAATAGAATGATTCATGTTTAAGTATTGTTTATGCCATAATCATATGAATAGAATGATTCATGTTTAAGTATTTTCTATGCCATAATTAGATGAATAGAATGATTTATGTTTAAGTATTGTTTATGCTATGATTATATGGATAAAATGGTTCATGTTATGCCATGATTATATGATGTTACAATTGCAAGTTCACATGTGCCTACCTTATGTTAATTGAATCGTTATGTTGCAAGTTCATGCGTTCACACTCCCCTTTCTATGTTACCTTATAAACACCATGTTATAAGCCTCCCCTTTTCATATGGCTAAATTGGGTTTAAGTGTTAAACCCAACACACCTTACATTGGAGCGAACGTATAAAACGGGGGTAATGACGTTTGGGCTAAAATATAGAACATATGTGTTGGCATGTTTGACGCATGCCAACAACCTTGAAAAACAATTAAGTGGCATAAATAAATCTTAATCAATAAAGATGAATTTGAATAATGGGCCGCAAATATTTACATATAAAAAGAAAAGAGACAAAATATGTAAATGTAGAAAATACGATGTGTTTAACCCGAGGTTGGATTGAGTTGTGATGTAAACCTGCCCGGAACCGCCCGGCTGTCCAGTAGTCACAACAATACCTATCCAATGTGGGTGGTTAAACACGGAGCCCAATAAGGACCCGAGGTTAGACTGAGCTGTGGCATAAGACTGTCCGGACCCAACCGGCAACAGGCAGCCACAACAATACCTGTCTAATGTGAGAGGTCAAGGCTTTAATAAGACAATTAAGGCTGAGTCTGGATTGATAGGATTAAGTAAACTAAATTAATACTTAATCAGAATGGAACATGCTAAACTAAACAGACTGATTGGGGGTTAGGTTTATAAAACACTTAACCAACTTAGCATGTTGGCTAGAAATAGAAAACCTAGTAGCAGGGGACCCTTTTCAGCAGTAACCCTATAAGGTATCATGATACCCTGAAACTAGGCAGGGTGGGGCACGATTACTGGGCTGACTGTAAGAGGTCAAATCGACGGCGGTGGTGCAGCAGTGTAGGTTCTAACGGGGTGCGGGCGTGCACACACTCCGGCGCAGAAAAATGAGGCACTGGGCACCAGTAGCATACCTGTGCATTCTAGGATTGTGTCGGGCCGCCACCATGGGACTTGATACACCCCATGGTGGGACCAGCATAGGTAACTACAACATCGGGGGCCGTAAGACACATGTAACTATGCGAGTAGGAGCCGATCATCATAAAATGGATCACTTCACCCTGATTATGGGGTGCCCGTTGGGAACTAGTTTATATGGGTACAGAGATTAATATGGGGTACGATAGTATATTCGACCCTAGACAACTTAACTAAGTTTATGGTGCTTTCCCATTTCTAGTTTATACTTATCATACCCAGTTCTTTATTCATAGACTGAATAGTCCTAGACTTACTCAGGCTTTATGTCTGACTCTACTTTTCTTTCGTCTTCTTTCCTTCCGTTTCCCCCCCAGGTTCACAGGGAGGGAATACCGCAGCTTGACCAGCCTTCATATCCAGCTTGAAGAGAAAGAATGTATTTCTTGGATCTTTTCGTTTTGGACTATAGCTTTGGACAGCAACTATGGGACTTTTGCAGTTTATTTATGTTTTCTTTATGCTTCTTTAAATAATGTAATCAAGACAGTTATGAAGATGTTATGTTTTTGGAAGTATTGTAAGACAATTATGGTATGGTTGGTGTAACACGTATTTTAATGAAATAAAAGTTGTTGTTTTCCGCTGTTCAAAAATATGTGTTCTTATATCTGTCTTGTATATCTTTGACTTATACTTATAAACCTCCACCAAAATTAGGGCATTCCCTTTGAGAGTGACCCTAACGGAGGTGGGGTGTTTCACATTCAAAATGGCGGAAGGTGATGCTAGTTAGGTGGTTGAGGTATCTACAAGTAAGCGACCGCGTGACACAAACGAGAACTAGGTTGAGTAGGAGCCGATCGATTAAGGTAGTAAGGATACATCTAACACATTCATGGCAATTGGGCTGGTTGAGGTAAGAGCCTCATACTAGATGTAGTCCTGAAGGCTACCACAACTACGGGGTTGGGATCACCTTATTATATAGCACGGGCTACGTTGGGACACTAGTAGGGGGTAAGGATCCTTGTTACACAGGACACTAGTTGGAACACTAGTAGGAATACAGATCATTCCATGCAAAACACTTGTGAGGATGCTAGTTAGGTGGTGCAGAGAAAATATATATCATAGAAATATTTTAATGGTGAAGCAGAGAAATCTTGCGATGCTTGATAGAAATCTTGCGAAATTATACTTAGTTTATCTTGAATGAGAACCATACGATGTTATACTTGACAAAAATCATATGATGTTATTCTTAGTTATCTTTCCTGTTGCCTATCTTGTCATCATGCTTATGTTTACTTTCAGTTTATTCATGCCATGTTATCTTTACCTGTTTTTATGCTGAAAGTCACTAGGACTTACTTAGTCATTATGACTGACCCATTTTGTTTCGCCTCTTTTTCTTCCATTCCCCCCTCAGGTTCGCAGGGTGGGAATACAGCTTAGTACGGATCTTACCAAGCTCCAAGACTCTTTCATGTACGGCTTGGTTTTCTCTTGGCTATGGCTTGCTCTGCTTTATTGGGGAATACTATAGTTTATTTTTATGCTTCTTAGTTTTTGAGCAAGACAGATATTTTGACAATGTAATTGGGTATTGGAATTTGATGGGCTTTTATTGTAAACAATTTTATTTAATAAATGATTTGAAGTACTTCTACTTTACTTTTCGTTGTTTTATATATGTCTGTCTTGTAATATTTCTGTTCTAGTACCCATAATGCTCCATTGAAGTTAAGGCATTCCCTTTGTGAGTGACCTTAACGAATGTGGGGTGTTACACACCAGCTACTGATCCTTAGCCAAGCATTAGTTTCGGGCTAGCTTAGGTCCTTTCCTCAGAGAGTTTGCTTCCCCTTGTTTGTGGAGAAATAGGAGAATGGCCTTGCACATATTTTTGTAAATGGTTCTCCCTGACTAGCCCCTCGATTAACGATTTTAAGTTCCTACACTCATTAGTGTCGTGTCCTGGTTGGTCATGGAATTGACATAACCTTTCCTTATTTTATGGCAGCTTCTCTGACTTGCACCCGTTCTGGGACTGGATACTTTTCTGTGTTCTTAGTTGCCCTGAAGATATTCCCAATGGTGTCATTAAGGGAGGTGAATTCAGAATCCTTGAAAAAGCGTGGTTTCCTTTTAGGTTGTTTGGTTCCTCCGTTGTCGCTTCTTTCCGAAACTCCACCTCTTGCATCTAATATATATTTGCGCTTTTCATTCTGATTTATGGAACAAGCGCTTTTATCCCTGCCAGGCCTTCGCTAGGGCTCATAGTCACGACACGCAGTTTTCTGAGTAGAATTTCCTTGTTTAGTAAAAAAAAAAACTCTATTTCGCTTGCATGACTTGTTCGAGCGAACGGAAGGTCAACGACACTTGGTGCGGCTTTTACGATAGAGGCTTGAACAACGAGCATCGACTCGATCTTATTTATCACTGCGTCGTTTGCAATAGTTATTTGACTCGTTAACCCTGTCATTGCTTCTTCCGACTCCCTCTTAGTTACGGCCACCTCAACTTTTAACGGTTCCTTTTCTTTGGGGTGGATGGTAAGCAAAGTGACAACGTCAAAGACACTGTCGATTTATCAGTGATTTCCTTTGGCGTGCCCATGATTTCAAGCACAATGCCTCTCAGAAAATCTTATTGGGTCTGAAATGGGGAAAGAGGCAAACACGGCCCCATGGTGTGCGCCAAAATGTTTACACCAAAATCGGTCTAAACACCCAAGGTACTAAAACCGTACTTCACCAATACACTAAGAAATAAATGGAACCGTGTTTAATCAGCAATTGAAAATGAAAAATGCAAGAAAGGTAAAGTAGAGATGAGATTTAGTGTGATTCAGCTATTAATCAGGCCTACATCCACTGTGAAGGTGATTTCCAATTTTATAATGAGGATTACAAAATACATCGATTCTTTCTTTTCATACATCTCTATATTTACTCAATATACCCACGTTTATATATTTCAATCTTGGATTTATACAAGAGAATGGTATAATTTGAGGAGAAGAAGGATGGATGAATGATTGAGAAGGAGGATGCCTTTGTTTTCCTTGATCACAAGATTGTACTTGACGTCATGGCCGAATCAGTAGCGGAGGATAGGATCTAGCAGCATTTCGTGGTTTCAAAGATCTGATCCCCTCTACGTTAGTAGCCATAGCGTATTTATAAGTGAGCTCCCTTTGGGAAATGACCTGAAATCCATTTATGCAGGCTAATGATCGCCCATTCTATTAATAACAATCATTCCATTTGCTAGCTGTAGCCAGCTGTCTACGGCTGTACTTAGTTATCGTGTGCGAGCGGGTCCATAGGAGCAGGCGTTCCTGTAAGAGTGAATGCTATGGGAAACTTGGAAACTTTTATAAGAGTAGAACGCGGGACTGGACCCGATTCTCCCTTGTTCCATGCGCGACCGACTTTCTTAATTCAAGGGCGTTCATCCTTTTGCTACCTTTGTATGGCGATGTTTGTCCTTACAACTATGCTACGAGGTCACTTCCGCCTATATTGAATAGACAACTTGCTTTGCTTCAGTGTTTGATTGGCTTTGCCCCAATATGAACGACCGACCTTTGCTTCTGCCTGAATCATGATTCACGTTTAACTTTGGTTGGAGACATGGTCACATAAGATGTTGCGAGCGCTTGTTTTGCAGTTCCATCCCAGGCTCGGTCTTTTGACGGATAAACACCACACTAATAACGATGACAAAAATGTACATAGTTCATATAAATAAAACATTTATGTTTCATATCAAATATGCATAAATATATATTCAGTGCTGTTGTTGGCTACATACACAGTAATAGCATTAGAATTGCAAATAACATGTAGAACATACCAAGTTTAAACTAGCAAACATAATAAGTTTAAAATACTGACATAACAAACTTATACACCGTCATTAACATACATAATAAGTTTTAAACCATAAGATCTTCTCATATCCCATACCGTGGATAATACAAGGCAGCAACACATATAGATGCAACTTACATACAAACATACTGTAGAGAATAAGTTCCGGATCCCTGATACAAACACCGTAGGACCATACTAGCTAAACAAGTCCTGGAGATAAAGCTTAAGCTTGAAACCTATAATACCTACAAAAATATTTAAATCTGAATATGATATACGAAAATTTTCACTGGACATAAATATTAGGCAATTGACTATTTCTAGTTTTGATCTTTGCATACATGAGAAGATAACAGTATAAATTTACAAATCAGCATTAGCAAGAAGCACTTCATGTACTTCATTACAAAAGCAAAATCTAGTTAAAAGCATTAGCCGATAACATTATAAATTTACAAATCATATAACCTAATGCCCCAATGTTAAAAGAAGAACTATGCACTGCTTAGACACATAACTTTTAGTGAAAAAAAGAATGGTTAAAACCATATTAATGAATGGTGCAGATAAGCATACATGAGAAGAATATGACCAAAAATATCAGCGAAGCAACCACATCCATTTTAGATGATGAACAACTGCAACAGAAAAACGAAAGAACATGGTAGTAAAGCAGTATAAAAAAAAAATATCTCGCCACAAGCAATTATTTCTCTAGGATTTCCATCTTCTTTGTTAATCTCACGTCCCCCTCATAATTTATCAAACATAGATTTTAGAATTCGCTTCTTAAAATGAAGGCACTAAATGAATGCATGCGATTGAAACTTGATCATTCAATGTCCTATGTGAATTATCATTTCTTTTATTCATTTTTCTGTTTAAGTTTTGTAGTTTAGTTGTATTTTTTTAGATTTGTTATCTAAGGCCAAGTTGAAAATCTGAGTCAAAGGAAAATCACAAATAGCAGAAAAATCCCATTTCCTAACAAATGAATAATATTGTAAATTGCAACATGGTTGATGACTAATATTCATGTGCATTGTATATGCATGCACAACCTTCAAAATATCACCACAATAGGGATAACCACAAGCACCAAACCATAACCAACCCAATAACCTTTATCACAATAAACGGTATGTGTGTGCACTTATGTTGAGTAGTAAACCTTCCATGTTGTTGTTGGCATAACTAGGTTTTTAGGGCATTTCATTGCTTAAGTTTATCATATATCTTCCATGTTGTTGTTGGCATAATCAGAGGGTAAAGTCCTAGTTCTTGAAAAAGGCATCGTCCTGACTGGTGATAGTATTGAAGAAGAGATGAGGAACTATGTAACACCCCACGTCCGCTAAGGTCACTCATAAAGGGGAATGCCTTAGTTTCGGTGAAGTATTTTAAGTGAATATAGAACAGAAAAATTACAACAAGACAGATATAAGTAATACTTGAAAATTTAAAATCATCATTTAATTGCAACGGAAAGTAATACATGTTTGGTTACATCACAAAACCATAAACCAGAGTCAAGTACATAATATCCATCCTGATAAAATAGAAGTACATAATCCCACTACATAGACAATAGCCATAACAGAAAAGATAAACCGAGCTTTACTTCTACGATCCAAGCCCAAAAGATAGATATAGCGGTCTGATCCAAGCCCACTAGTGCTAGGCCCACTCTGATAACCTGAGGGTTGGGAAAAAGATAAAAACAACGGGGTCAGACATAAGTCTGAGTGAGTCCTATAACCCTAACAATACAACCATTAAAGTAATTAGGGTATGACATAAATAAGGTACGGTACCTCTGGGGATAATGACTACACTAAGTAGCCAACTAAACACCGGATGTACTATGATAACCGAAAAGACGCATTTATCCACCCAAAGATAATTCTTACCCCACCCCAGACTTATTCACCCAAGGGTAATTCCTACACTGCACCGCACCAGTTTCACTTACCTAAGATTAGTTCCTGCTTAAAGGTTGATCCCACTAAATACACTTAGTAATTTTTACCCAGTAGTTTCTAGTACCCCTACATAGGTGCCGTCTGCCCCTATCATTACTAGGTGTACCCACTACTCCCAAGCGATCGGCTCCCTAACGTAGATACCCATGCTGGTCCCACAATGGGATGTATCATTTCCCCAAAGTGGCAACCTGATAATATCAACGGTGCACGGCTTTATATCTACACGATGCAACAACGATTTACTAACCAGCCCGGGTCCACACACGCATATGAAACCCGTTGGTCCTACGTTGCCACCGCTAACCCGTTTTTGGCCTCTTATAGTCAAGCCCAATATGCGTGTCCCGTCACTCGACTTGAGTCGAGCCCACAAAGATACGTTTGGGATATTGGTTGAGATGGGCCCCCACAAGCTACCACTTAAGCTTGTTAATTTTATCTAGTGTATCCCACTTAACCCCTTTAACCATGTCTACTTACATGTTATAAATACTTTGGTTAAGTCATTAATCATATTTTAATTACCTTTCAAGGCACCCACTAGATTTCCACATGACACCCAAGTCCTTTACTTAATTCCCACATGCCACCCGAGGCACTTACTTAACCCCTTAATCATGTTTAATTACACGTTCCACTTTGGTTAAGTATTCTAATCGTGTTTTCTATTGCTACCCAAGGCAACCCACTAGTTTTCTCATGCCACCCAAGGCACCCACACTAGTTACTACGTGCCACCCAAGGTACCCACTTAACCCTCATGTCCCACTACATGCTAATTTGGTTAAGTGTTTCTTAATTAATTAAGACCGTGATCCTCATAAAGACCTCTCACATTAGACTATCTTTTATGACCGCTGGTTAAGCCGGTTGGGTCCGGGCAGCCTTATGTCATAACCGAGTCTAACCTCGTGTCTTTACATTAATCACGTATTTAGTTTGTGCCTAAGACCTCTCACATTGGGCTAACATTTGTAGCAACTGGTTAGGCCGGTTGGGTCCGGGCAGTTTTACGCTACAACTGAGTCCAACCTCGTGTCTTAGTCGATTAATTACACCTAATTAATCACCCTCATAATTTATATTAATTATCCCTAATTAATATCAAGTTTTTCATAACATGGGTAGACCTAACTCAATAGGTAAATTCCCATGGGGTAGACCTAACTCAATAGGTAAATTCCCACTTATGTTAATTTATTTTTATGGTATGCTTAATCATACCCAACCATACTTTAATTAACATATTTATTAACCCCATCGTTCCCCACACAAATCGTTCTCATTTCACGACATAATAAAAAGGGAAGATCTATCACAAATATCATGGGTTTAACCAATTCTTAGAATATAACTTTGTCATGGGTTAAGAGGATGTCAACTTGCATATATGAGCATATATTAACCCAACTATATTTAACCCAAACTTGCATATAAGCATTCACATAACTTGCATAAGCACACCTAACTTGCATGACATGTTGAACTTGCATATAAGCATTCTCACAACTTGCATAACATATCTTGCATATTAACATACATGTAACTTGCATATTCACAAACATGTAACTTGCATAGCATATCTTGCATGTTAACATACATGTAACTTGCATATTAACAAACATGTAACTTGCATAGCATATCTTGCATATTGACATACATGTAACTTGCATAGCATATCTTGCATATTGACATACATGTAACTTGCATAGCATATCTTGCATATTGACATACATGTAACTTGCATAGCATATATTATCATACATGTAACTTGCATATGAACTTGTTAAACATGCATAAACCCACTTGTTAAATATGCATAAAACAACTTATTAATCATGCATATTATCACATACTTAGCATGCATAGAATCACATACTAAACTTGCATAATATCATATACTTAGCATGCATAGAATCACATACTAAACTTGCATAATATCATCTACTTAGCATGCATGGAATCACATACTAAACTTGCATAATATCATATACTTAGCATGCATAGAACCAATTTCTTATTATGCATAAACATACCACTTAACTTGCATAAACCCAAACACTTAGCATGCATAAAACCCAATACTTAACATGCATACAATCAAATACTTAGCATGCACAACATCAAATACTTAACATGCATAACACCAACTACTTAGCATGCATAAAATCACATGCATAACTTGCATATCATGTTACATATACTTGCATATATTCTCACATATAGTTTGCATAACATGTTACATATGCATAAATGTTCAACATAATATTTTACATCATAAAACATGGAAATAAACTTGCATATGGCATAAAACTTGCAATTTACATATCATACAACTTGCATATAACTCACTTATCCATAAACATAACCATTTCTTATCACATCCTACCATAATCAATTTAACAATTGATTATTAAAGCCATAGAAACTCACCAAAACACAATTAGCAAGCTAATGAAGAAGATTAAGATACTTAGAATGGATTAGAGATTGATTAGAGCTTGCTTTCCTCTTCATTGATTTGTGGAGGCCATGACCAAGTTTCATTTTGCCATAGTTTAGTTACTAGGTTTAATTATGAATGAATTAGGGTAGGGTTAGGGTGTTATTTATAGGATTTGGTTGCATTTTAGACCCTTAGATTAACCCTAGATTAATTTAGGACCATCAGATCCAAGAAGCTTCCAGAACCAGCCCTCCAAGCCAGCCCAAGACCCAACCTGGTGCAACCTGGTGCACCCAGGTTCACTGGACGGTGCCACCCTGTCGACAGGCAAGTCGACAGGCATGTCGACACCCCTGTCGACAGGCCTGTCGACATGGGTTAGGCGGGAAGCTTCCCGCCTGACCCCGCCTGGCCCATCCCACATCTGAATATTTGAATTTATTAAATCTGTTTTAGTTTTGAATTTTCTGCAAACTTCATCGGGCCATAACTGGGCCATACGGACTCCGATTTTCAAAAACTCGGACTCTATTTCGCGTATTTTTCCGAGACGAACGCAACGACGTAGCCCGTTTCCCCCAATTCTCACATCTGAGATTATTTATTCTGTAATTAGTGAATTTTAGCATTAACCGAAATTCGGGGTGTTACATTCTCCCCTCCTTAAAGGATTTCGTCCCCGAAATCTCTAAGCTAAGGAGAATGCATATCCTACCATCCAAACAACCATCTACTCAATCCATCAAACACGAGCATCCATTGTCCTTAAACAATTTCTAATGATGTATGAGCATATGCGAAAAGTGTGTGTATATGTTCCCTATCTAATGTACGAACATATGCAAACCATGATAGTGCCATGCATCCAATATGTATGCGAGATAACCCTATCGACACATACAGTATCTATATGAGTGCACAATCATTCACCAAAATGCATCATCCATATGATAACACAATCATTATACATCCATAAATATAGCTAACTACACACAATTTTATGCAATATGCAATATGAAGTGATTGAGCCGATCTAGTGCCTAGAGTGTGTATATATGCATCCACGAGCAACCACTAGCAAACACTTGCATCCACTTGCATCCATCAACCATAACATGTCTCAAACACATGTTTCAACCATAGGTTTTCCCTATCTAAAGGTCAAACAGGACTAACGAGAGGACCTACTAAAGATAAGATAAGTACTAGGCAAGCGATAAAGGAGAAGTTAAAAGACATACTCTCCAAAAAGAAATGGATACAAAGAACGCATCTTCGCTTCCGTCTCCCAAGTAGCATTTCTTTCGTCATCTCCCCATTGCACTCTAGCTAGCTGAACTTCTTTGTTCCTCAACTTCCTAGTCTCTGACCCAATGATGCGAGTAGGAGCTCGTCGAATCGTCTCATCGTGCTCTAACTCTACTTCTTTAAACAAACTCGGCTCTACCACCTCAGCGGTCTTATGTAAGCACTTCCTCAAATGGGAAATGGCCCTACAAACCTTGGTACTCACTTCCTAACAGACCCAAAGTGAGCCACATTCTGTAACGGAGATATCTTGATAAAAAGCATGTCCTAATATCAAACTCAAGCTCTGTTCTCCTCTTGTCCGCATAAGATTTCTGTTTATCTTGCGTCGCTTTCATCCTTCTTTGAATCAAGTCAATCTTCTCTGAAGACTCTCTAATCACATCGGCCCAACCAAGATCTTATCCGTAGATTCCCACCAACATGTAGGTGATCAACAAGGCCTTCCATAAAGAGCTTCGAAAGGAGCCATACCAATACTGGACTGAAAGCTGCTATTATATGCGAACTCCACCAATGGAAGATGCTCTTCCCATGTACCTCCAAAATCCAAAATACATAACCTCAAAAGATATTCTAAGATACGGTTCACCCTCTCGGTCTAACCGTCCGTCTGAGGATGCTACGCGGTGCTCAAACCCAACTGAGTCCCTACCGCCTCTTGCAAACTCTTCCAAAACTCGCTAGTGAAGATAGGATCTCGATCGCTCACTATACTGGAAGGTACACCATACAATCTAATAATCTCTCAAAGGTAAACTGAAGCTAGACATGTAATAGTCCTCCTGCTCTTCACGGGTATGAAATGGGCACACTTAGTAAGTCCATCTACCATAAGCCCAATCCCCGTATTACCCTTCCTTGATTTCGGTAATCCAATGAGACACTATCCCACTTCCTATTACGGAACTTCTAACGGATGAAGCAACCCTTCGGGTTTCTTCTGTTCCGCTTTTACTTGCTGGCACACCAAGCATCTAGCGACATACTTGGCCGCGTCTTTCTTCAGATTGGCCAAAAAAGAAAATTTGCTCTATGTCTTGGTACATCTTGTCCCTACCGGGATGAATGGTCATCTTCGATCGATGTGCATCATCAAGTATAGCCTTCCTCAAATCCTCGTCTTGCGGTACACAAAGTCCACCGTCTCTACGCAACCACCCCTTACCATCTAGGGTGTACCTACTCAAATGGCTGGACGACTCCCCTCCTTATGAGCTTCTCTACTAACTCAACCAATTGTGGGTCGTCCCGCTGTGTTCTGCCAATACGCCCCAAAAGAGTAGGCCTAACCTCCAAGGAGGCTAGCAAACCGGATACAAAGTCAATGGAAGGTCTAAGGTCAAATATAGAAATAAGCCCTAAGCTCCGTCGTTTAACGAATCAATGAACTCAAGGACAACCTTTTTCTTCTTAAGGCGTCTGCTACCATGTTTCCCTTGTTAGGGGTATACGCTATCTCAAACTCATAAGATGCTAAGAATCCTATCCAAAATCGTCACAACTGTCCATCTCTCACGCAGACCACCCTAGGCGAATTCGACATCCCCCAAATGCAAGCCCCAAAGGCCGAAACCGATATCAGACAAACACCCAAGGGATATCTCCTTCGAGTTCAGGCAACCTACGTGAGATGATACTAAAAATAATAATAATAATGGCTAAACAATTAAGCCTTTGACCAACTTTGGATGTCCTCGCCAGTCTCGCTCCAAAACCACCGTTTATCCTATAACTGGCTTTGCTCACCCTATTGAGCACATATGAAAACTTATTACGCTCCTTGAAAAGACCAAGATGTCATTTACAAAGGCCATCACAAACTTATTTAGGTACTCCCTGAACACCCGTCTCTTCCAATCAACAAAGTATGCAGGGGCGTTCGTCAAACCAAATAGCATCACCAGCCACTCATAAAACCATCCGGAGTCCTAAAGGCAATCTTCTCTATACTATCGTCAGCCACTCTCAACTGACGAAACCATGTGGCTTAGTCCAACTGCGAAAATACTGAGGCGCCAACCAGCTGATCAAAGAGATCATCAATCTTTGGCAATGGGTGTCTATTCTTCTTTGTGAGTTTATTTAGTTCTCTTTAGCCTACACAAAGTCTGAGGGACCCATCCGCCTTCATGGCAAAAACTACTGGAGCGCCCCACTCCGATATACTTCCTCTTATGAACCCCTTCTCAAGCAATCGCCTACTTACTTATGGAGTTCCCTCCTCTCACGAGGAGCCTTGTGGCACACTGGCCAAGTCACTGGTTTGGCATTGTTTACCAGATATATTCGGAAGTCAATCTCCCGCTCCGGAGGTAAGCCCTTCACCTTCTCAAACATATCCGAGTATTTCCGGACCACTTCTAACAGGTCGCAAACCCTCGACCGACGTGTCAAGCGATTCTAGATAACTTAGCATAACAGATTCTATGGGATTACAAGAGATCTCGAGAGTGTTACCCAAGCGGGTCATAAGCCTAACAACTCTCCTTCAAAATCAAGAACGGCACCCCTACTGGATAACCAGTCCATGCCCCAAAACTAACCCATAGTCCGTGAAGCCCAACAAGCATCACATCCAAACTCAACGCTAAGTATAGAAACTTTCAAACCCAAACATAGCATGGAGCCCCAACTGGGTTTGAAACAACTAAGGGATCATCTTCCAAACTGGTGTCTAAGTGCAGTGACTCAACTAACAATGGTGGGATAAACGAACTCGATAAATCAGAATCAAATAAAGCTTGAATCGGATGATAAGGAAATCTAAATTCCAACCTAGACGGTCATACCCCCATCTGGTACCCTAGTCGTGAGGGAATACAACTACCCTCCAAAAGATTCCATACCTTGCCCTTGCTTCTTTGAACAATCCTAATAAGGTGTCCTATTCCTCCCAAAAGGATAACCACTTGCCTTCTTCTTCCCTATTCTCCACTCGTAACCTCCCACCAATGAGGTTTCGTCCTTCATTAACCAAACAACTATTAGAGCCTTCCTCCCATCGTCCATCCAACAAGTACTGACAAGTCCTCCTCCTTCTTGAACCAACTTCTATCCTGATTTACGTCTAATTCCTTTGAAGCGGTTTCCCATTCTTATCTATCTTAGAAAGATCATCTATACGCGGAGGGGAAACTCAAAACGAGAGAAAGGAAGAGATTCAAAATGGAGAATTCGAAAGATATAGATATAGCTATTGGGGATTATGCTTTTCTTTCAAAAACTTTTCTCTTAAAAGACATGTTTTTGAAAATACTCCTTCAAAAATTTTCTTAGAAAAATAGTTTTTCTAAAAATTTTATCTGTTCTGGTAACCTTAAGCTCTGATACCACGTGTAACACCCCACGTCCGCTAAGGTCACTCATAAAGGGGAATGCCTTAGTTTCGGTGAAGTATTTTAAGTGAATATAGAACAGAAAAATTACAACAAGACAGATATAAGTAATACTTGAAAATTTAAAATCATCATTTAATTGCAACGGAAAGTAATACATGTTTGGTTACATCACAAAACCATAAACCAGAGTCAAGTACATAATATCCATCCTGATAAAATAGAAGTACATAATCCCACTACATAGACAATAGCCATAACAGAAAAGATAAACCGAGCTTTACTTCTACGATCCAAGCCCAAAAGATAGATATAGCGGTCTGATCCAAGCCCACTAGTGCTAGGCCCACTCTGATAACCTGAGGGTTGGGAAAAAGATAAAAACAACGGGGTCAGACATAAGTCTGAGTGAGTCCTATAACCCTAACAATACAACCATTAAAGTAATTAGGGTATGACATAAATAAGGTACGGTACCTCTGGGGATAATGACTACACTAAGTAGCCAACTAAACACCGGATGTACTATGATAACCGAAAAGACGCATTTATCCACCCAAAGATAATTCTTACCCCACCCCAGACTTATTCACCCAAGGGTAATTCCTACACTGCACCGCACCAGTTTCACTTACCTAAGATTAGTTCCTGCTTAAAGGTTGATCCCACTAAATACACTTAGTAATTTTTACCCAGTAGTTTCTAGTACCCCTACATAGGTGCCGTCTGCCCCTATCATTACTAGGTGTACCCACTACTCCCAAGCGATCGGCTCCCTAACGTAGATACCCATGCTGGTCCCACAATGGGATGTATCATTTCCCCAAAGTGGCAACCTGATAATATCAACGGTGCACGGCTTTATATCTACACGATGCAACAACGATTTACTAACCAGCCCGGGTCCACACACGCATATGAAACCCGTTGGTCCTACGTTGCCACCGCTAACCCGTTTTTGGCCTCTTATAGTCAAGCCCAATATGCGTGTCCCGTCACTCAACTTGAGTCGAGCCCACAAAGATACGTTTGGGATATTGGTTGAGATGGGCCCCCACAAGCTACCACTTAAGCTTGTTAATTTTATCTAGTGTATCCCACTTAACCCCTTTAACCATGTCTACTTACATGTTATAAATACTTTGGTTAAGTCATTAATCATATTTTAATTACCTTTCAAGGCACCCACTAGATTTCCACATGACACCCAAGTCCTTTACTTAATTCCCACATGCCACCCGAGGCACTTACTTAACCCCTTAATCATGTTTAATTACACGTTCCACTTTGGTTAAGTATTCTAATCGTGTTTTCTATTGCTACCCAAGGCAACCCACTAGTTTTCTCATGCCACCCAAGGCACCCACACTAGTTACTACGTGCCACCCAAGGTACCCACTTAACCCTCATGTCCCACTACATGCTAATTTGGTTAAGTGTTTCTTAATTAATTAAGACCGTGATCCTCATAAAGACCTCTCACATTAGACTATCTTTTATGACCGCTGGTTAAGCCGGTTGGGTCCGGGCAGCCTTATGTCATAACCGAGTCTAACCTCGTGTCTTTACATTAATCACGTATTTAGTTTGTGCCTAAGACCTCTCACATTGGGCTAACATTTGTAGCAACTGGTTAGGCCGGTTGGGTCCGGGCAGTTTTACGCTACAACTGAGTCCAACCTCGTGTCTTAGTCGATTAATTACACCTAATTAATCACCCTCATAATTTATATTAATTATCCCTAATTAATATCAAGTTTTTCATAACATGGGTAGACCTAACTCAATAGGTAAATTCCCATGGGGTAGACCTAACTCAATAGGTAAATTCCCACTTATGTTAATTTATTTTTATGGTATGCTTAATCATACCCAACCATACTTTAATTAACATATTTATTAACCCCATCGTTCCCCACACAAATCGTTCTCATTTCACGACATAATAAAAAGGGAAGATCTATCACAAATATCATGGGTTTAACCAATTCTTAGAATATAACTTTGTCATGGGTTAAGAGGATGTCAACTTGCATATATGAGCATATATTAACCCAACTATATTTAACCCAAACTTGCATATAAGCATTCACATAACTTGCATAAGCACACCTAACTTGCATGACATGTTGAACTTGCATATAAGCATTCTCACAACTTGCATAACATATCTTGCATATTAACATACATGTAACTTGCATATTCACAAACATGTAACTTGCATAGCATATCTTGCATGTTAACATACATGTAACTTGCATATTAACAAACATGTAACTTGCATAGCATATCTTGCATATTGACATACATGTAACTTGCATAGCATATCTTGCATATTGACATACATGTAACTTGCATAGCATATCTTGCATATTGACATACATGTAACTTGCATAGCATATATTATCATACATGTAACTTGCATATGAACTTGTTAAACATGCATAAACCCACTTGTTAAATATGCATAAAACAACTTATTAATCATGCATATTATCACATACTTAGCATGCATAGAATCACATACTAAACTTGCATAATATCATATACTTAGCATGCATAGAATCACATACTAAACTTGCATAATATCATCTACTTAGCATGCATGGAATCACATACTAAACTTGCATAATATCATATACTTAGCATGCATAGAACCAATTTCTTATTATGCATAAACATACCACTTAACTTGCATAAACCCAAACACTTAGCATGCATAAAACCCAATACTTAACATGCATACAATCAAATACTTAGCATGCACAACATCAAATACTTAACATGCATAACACCAACTACTTAGCATGCATAAAATCACATGCATAACTTGCATATCATGTTACATATACTTGCATATATTCTCACATATAGTTTGCATAACATGTTACATATGCATAAATGTTCAACATAATATTTTACATCATAAAACATGGAAATAAACTTGCATATGGCATAAAACTTGCAATTTACATATCATACAACTTGCATATAACTCACTTATCCACAAACATAACCATTTCTTATCACATCCTACCATAATCAATTTAACAATTGATTATTAAAGCCATAGAAACTCACCAAAACACAATTAGCAAGCTAATGAAGAAGATTAAGATACTTAGAATGGATTAGAGATTGATTAGAGCTTGCTTTCCTCTTCATTGATTTGTGGAGGCCATGACCAAGTTTCATTTTGCCATAGTTTAGTTACTAGGTTTAATTATGAATGAATTAGGGTAGGGTTAGGGTGTTATTTATAGGATTTGGTTGCATTTTAGACCCTTAGATTAACCCTAGATTAATTTAGGACCATCAGATCCAAGAAGCTTCCAGAACCAGCCCTCCAAGCCAGCCCAAGACCCAACCTGGTGCAACCTGGTGCACCCAGGTTCACTGGACGGTGCCACCCTGTCGACAGGCAAGTCGACAGGCATGTCGACACCCCTGTCGACAGGCCTGTCGACAGCCCTGTCGACATGGGTTAGGCGGGAAGCTTCCCGCCTGACCCCGCCTGGCCCATCCCACATCTGAATATTTGAATTTATTAAATCTGTTTTAGTTTTGAATTTTCTGCAAACTTCATCGGGCCATAACTGGGCCATACGGACTCCGATTTTCAAAAACTCGGACTCTATTTCGCGTATTTTTCCGAGACGAACGCAACGACGTAGCCCGTTTCCCCCAATTCTCACATCTGAGATTATTTATTCTGTAATTAGTGAATTTTAGCATTAACCGAAATTCGGGGTGTTACAAACTATGACCGGATGCATGACATTATGCTAAAAATAAAGTTCAGCAAAGCCTAAATGTTCCTAAAAGAAATCATGATAGTGTAGACATGCTTAGTCTATGGAAATAAATAGTGTTAAAACCGAAAATCGATTTCAACACCAAAGGTGCAAATGTTGCACTTCACTAATTCGGTAAGATTACGGTATGGAACCGTGTAATCACAAAATGAAAAGCATAAAATGAAGACAAAGGAATTTTTATAGTGGTTCGATTCAAAATGAATCTACGATCACTTCTCATTATGGTATTTTGCTTTACATCATTCATGAAATCTCTCATACATTCATTTCTTGCTTTTCTCTCTTCCTAGGATCTAAATTACTCTCGAATTGTCCATGGAAATGGAGTGATCTCTAGCTTTGTGATGGTGATGTACGAATCTTCAATCAGTTAGGCGCTTTGATGCTCTTCCATGATTTGATGAGAATTTTGCATTAGATTCGAATTTAGAGAAGATTAATAGCGGTTGGAGAGCACTAGAATTGAATTGGAGAGCTTTCTAATGAAGAACGACGATGATTTGATCACTTTGTTGTTAGATGAAATTTGACTGAATTAGTGAAGCCATTAATGGAGTTTGAAGTGCTTGAAAGTGGTGGAGAAATGATTTGGACAGCCCTTTGGGGTCGAGGAATCGGTCCTTTGAATGGTGGAGAAAGGGGCTATTTATAGGTGTACTTTGGGGGTAGTGGCAGTCTTGTAATTATGGAGTGCAGAGTTTGGGTCGGCCAAAATAAAACTTATTTACAGAAATGCCACACAACCCATATTTACAATTCTGTCACCGCTTTTAATTATGGCCGACCAGGAACTGATCCAAACAGCCCGACGAGGATTCCATCACTTTAGTGTCGTCTCTTTTACATTTCTATAGACCGTCCCACTTTTCCACATTGCACCGACCCAGTTTTTTGAATGCACCGACCCGTTCCAATTTGCTACAGGCCGACCACATGTATATTTATAGGACCGATCCACTATTTTGCTGACACTTTAATTTGCTGCCGCTTCTTTTACTTGCCTTCCACGTGCACAGTTTACTACATGCATAGTTAATGGCCGAACCATTATTGAGGATAAAACATTACACTTAACTGACCTCATATCAAAGTATACCATCGAATTCAACATATTCAGTGGTACGAAACGTTGCACTATTCACAGCTGATCCATACTTTGGCACATTCCAATATGGCTGACTCATATTTGTGGGAAACTAAATAGAGAAACCAACCTTCTTTTAAGTATTGTACAGGTGGTTTAGTTTGTATTTAACCTAGAGAGAAAGGTGGTGTTATAGGCGAAATGGTTATATAGTACCAGTGATGAGGGAGGGTTGGTTGCTAGAAAGCACTCAGAAAAAGAAGCATAATAACATTGGGAGTGAACAATCAGAAAAGAGATCGTCAATAATAAACAAAGTGAGTGTGTTCCTATCATGGATGTGTAACTTTCAATATATTTTTATTAATATTTTGGCTTCGTGTAAATCACTTTTACTACGGATGAACACCGTGAAACTGTTCAGCTCGAAGCTCATTGTGAATTTGTTAGAGATCATTCACTTGGAATTTGGAAAAGGTCGATTGGCTGGATAGTAAACCACCGGTTTCTTTTTGATTTACATAAATCAAGATTTTCTTCGTATATATGAACCCAAATACATTCAGTGTTTAAGAATATACAACATTATGATACACAAATATTTACTTCTTATTTTGTTTGGTGTCGATGCCAACATATATTTATTTTTATATTGTAGTGGTCTTTTCTCAAGCAGTTTTATGTATCTATAACAAAGTCAGATTATATTGCTCTAAGGTCTGGATTTGTTGCGGTAAGTGTTCTTTGCAATAGAACAGAAGAAAATAAAAATAAAAATTATGCCCCCTTTCATTGACATTAATATTACAGTGCATATGCTATTTCAATAAGCCTTTCTTTTATTAATGATAAAAAAGATGTACTTAACTATATCCATATTATGTCAGCATCTATCTAATTTAGCCATAAGACTAAGTTTTATAATTATCATCTACGTTAAATGGTTTAGTTTATGAAGGAAAAATTTATGGTATTATAATAGAGATGGTTTATGTTTTATATGTTTATTTTTCTCACGATTTATACTTAACTACATAGCTGCAAGTGGTAGTATTACTTGCTTACTTTATTCATCTTGTTTTAATATTACTAAAACACATATCTATTATCTTTTATTTTTACGATTTTATATGAATGGAAAACCTTTGATGTCAGATGCTTGAGTAAATTGTTCTAGATAGTGATATGTTGAAGCTAATCACAATGAAATTTGTGTATGTAGAATTGCATATATATTTCTGGTTGTCCTTCTTGCCACTAATAGTAAGTACATATAAACAACAATACTGTATAATTTTACAACCATTTTCTAACCAAGTATGTGGTAATGGTTTTCTTTTACTTAGCCGAAATTATATCTAGGTTTTGAATTTTTGTAGCTTCTGCTATTTGTGAAAACAAAACTGGAGCGTGTAATCACAAGGTTAGCTCATGAATCATTAGAGAGCTAGGATGTGCATGTCAAGCCATCTGATCACCATTTTTGGTTTCGTCGCCCTGACATCATTCTTTACTTGATTCATTTCATCTTATTTCAGAACTCTTTTGAGCATGCATTTGTCTTCATAGTTTGGATATGCCTTATTTTTACATAATAATGAATACTGGCACACATAATAACCTATGTTTGGTGTACTATCAGAGTGTTAAATATAGTTGATATAAAAGTTAGTTAAATATAAGGATCAATATGACATTACCCACTTAATACGTGGATTACCCAGGTAGTTGTTAGGTTTTAATTTCTACAATTTCATTGACCAAGTCAGTTAAATGCTCTCTGGAATCAAGTTCATACCGAGAGATCAGCTAAGTTCGGCAACCAGTTTCTTTCTTACATAATTCGTAAATTGGATTTTAAGCATTTAAGTCTCTTTTAATATCAAATACTTAACACTTTTTAGCTTGATGATGATCACAATGTGAATTGAATACTTTTCAGCATTTACCTAGTTCGGCAAGGCAGCACATGCAAGCTTGGAGTGAAACACAATTATTACTCCTAAGTTATGTAAAACACATAATTATTTTCATTATTGATGATATGTTAGCAGAACTTACTACCTTCATCGTCTCTAGGCGTCACGTAGAAATATGTTCAATTTCATTTGTTTCATGGGCCAATGTCCTTGAGTCCGCCATTGCTGCTGTCAGCAAATATGGAGGTGCTTCTACTGGCTACCTCACCATGTTGGATGCTTTAATTCCTGCACAAAAAGTTTTGGAAGAGGTAAGCTAAAATATTAATTTATAAGTTACATATGAAGTACGTTCTTCATTTACATTA
This sequence comes from Allium sativum, assembly GCA_030737875.1. NCBI lineage: Eukaryota > Viridiplantae > Streptophyta > Magnoliopsida > Asparagales > Amaryllidaceae > Allium > Allium sativum. The sequence continues at coordinate 5,917,934 of CM060919.1, read as the reverse complement.
ATTGATTCTTTTTTGGTATGTTAATTTACCTGCAAAAAAAGGTTAGATGCTGGGGATGATCCGGTGACTGCTTTTATCCTGTTGGCTGAAGCTGCTTCAAAAGGCGTAGAATCTACCAAGAGTATGAAAGCACAGGTATATTTAGTTGTAATTACCACTAGTCATTCTGCCCTACCAAGTGTAGTTGTTCAGTATTATGTACATGTGTGTGCTAAAAGAAGGGTATAGTTGCTTGTCCTACTAAATTTTATAATACTCACTTACTATTATCATACTGTGTGTGTTGGAACCATTGTGATTAATCCGATTCAAGACTACTCGAATCAAATCCCTAAACAACAAAGCGCTAGCGGAAGACTAGACTGTTGTTATACTTGCAAAAACAACAAAAACAATAACTCTATTGACAAACAATGATCAACCAATCACGAATAATCCAAATCTCAATCACAAGCAAGAAACTAATGACAATAGTAGCAAAAATAAATCACACAAGGATTTATAGTGGTTCCGCTTACATCTTGTTAGTGTACATGCACTTTGGAGAGATTATTTTATAACCACGATGAAAGGAATACAAGAGATTGATCCAATGATTACTATATTTCAATATAGAAATGAGTTTGAGGAGAATAGAATTGAAGAATTGGAATTAGATTATAAACCCTAATTCACCCTTGAGAATAAACCCTTGATTTCAATCAAGTATCCCAGCTCTCCCTTTGAACCTCTGAAAATAGCTTATATAGAGATAGGCCAATTACCGAAATTGCCCCCAAGTCTTCAAAAATTAACTTACAAAGTTTTCAACCCTAAATAGCCTAAATGCCTCATCAGACATCTGTCAAGGGTGACGAATGACATCTGTCCCTCCCAAGGAATTATTTGGGCTTCAGGAATCAGCTCAGACGTCTATTGTAGGCCCTGACAGATGTCTGTCCCTCTCAGACGTTTTTCGTGGGGATGACAGACATCTGTGGGAACTCTAGAGAAAATCCACCATGTAGTGCCAGACTCTGTCGTATCCTACGACAGACGTCTGTCGCACCTGCCAGTTGAAACCATACACCTTCTCAGCTCTAACTTTCACGTGCGAACTTCGATTTGCAAACAGTCTTCTTCGACTTGAAACTATCTTCATCCTCTTCAATCTAAAATATAATATCACATACTTCAACACTTCACCTCGATACTATAACCATATCTATACTCCAAACTCCATTGCACCCAAGCATTTCCTTTTACCTTCAACCAAGCACCATGAATACTTTTCCAGTGAGCTCCGGCAAAGCCACCGCTCATTGCACTCCGCTAATTAGCTCCGGCAAGGCCACCGCCTGCCAACGTAGTGTTGAAAATATTCAAACCAAATCCGTCTCACCAAAAGACAATGTACTTGGGAGTGTTACGAGCATTTGCCATCAAGATAGATATCCAATCTCTCACCGCTATTCTTTTCCATCAAAACAAACAAAATTACTCACTCCACCCAGTGCCACCCCGTGGCACATAGCAACTCAACAAGTGAATTAAGTTCGAGCAATGCTCCTACTTCCCAACCGGCAATACTTTAGTAAACATATCCGCTGCATTATCCTTTGTGTGCACTTTATGAAGGCATACTAGCTTACCCTCATCCATGGCTACAAGAAATGACTCTCTCACCTCAATATGCTTGGTCCGTGAGCTAAACGCCAAATTCTTCGCCAAATGGATCGCACTTTGGATATCACATCGAACGTCAATGCTCTCATGTTTGAAACCCAGGTCACACAATAATCGCTTTAAGTAGATTGCCTCCTTTGCCACCTCCACTGCGACAATCAACTCTGCCTCCGTAGTGGATAAAGAAACAACAGTTTTCAATCTTGATCTCCAACTAATGGTTGTCCAGCCAAGTGTGAAGACATACGTGGAAGTTGATTTCCTCCGATCCCTATCACCGGCATAGTCCAAGTCACAATAACTAACCAAGTTGCAACTCCTCTCATCACTACCGCCAAAAACAAGACCATGAGATGTTGTGCCTTTCAAGTGTCTCAATATATCCTTCACGGCTCCCCAAATCAATTTCTGTGGATTAGCCATATACCGACTAACCACCCCGACGGCATTTACAATATCGGGCCTTGTACACACCATGGCATACATCAAACTACCAACCGCACTTGCATATGGCACCTTTGCCATATAAGCCTTGTCTTTATCCCCGATAGGTGATCCCTTATCCGAAAGCTTCACGTGCAATGGTAAAGGTGTAATTTACGCCTTTGCATTCTCAACGCTAAACCGGCAAAGCACTTTCTTAATGTATTTCTTTTGAGTCAATCTTAACTCAAAATGCTTTCGGTCTCTTTAAATTTCCGTGCCCAAGATTTTCCTTGCTTCTCTAAGATCTTTCATTTCGAATTCCGATTTCAAAAGCATCTTCAACTTGTTGATTTCATTTTTATACTTGGAAGCAATGAGCATATCATCCATATACAAAAGAAAATACACCCAACAATTATTTCCCAACCTATTGAAATACATGCAAGCATCCTTGATGCTTCGATGGAAGCCACTTTCAAGCATAAAATGATCGAATCTCTTGTACCATTGTCTAGGAGATTGCTTTAACCCATATAGTGATTTCTTCAACTTGCAAACCATTTCAGACTTACCATCTACAACAAACCCTTCCGCTTGATCCATGTAGATGTCTTCATCCAAGTCTCCATGCAAGAAGGCGGTTTTCACGTCAAGTTTCTCCAACTCTAAGTCGTTAATAGCAACTATTGCTAGTATAACCCGGATAGAAGTATGGCGTACCACCAGTGCAAGAATTTCATCATACTCCTTTCCTTTTCTTTGTGCAAACCCCTTTGCCACTAACCATGCTTTGTACCTTCCATCATCCTTCACCTCGTAAATCCATTTGCACCCTATAGCACGGTTTCCTTGAGGAAGTGGAACCAACTCCCAAGTTCGGTTCTTCATTAACGATTGCATCTCTTCCTCCATGGCGCAAATCAACTTCGAGCTCTCACTCGACTCCATGACGTCATCAAGGTCCATTGGCTCATCTTGGACTACATTGAGAGCATAGTCCAAATGATCACAAAAGCTAAGGTAGTTTCAATCACCATATCTTTCAGGAGGTCTAATTGCACGTCGACCAACCCGAGTAGCAATACCATCACACAAACCCCTTTCGGCACCGCCTTAAATCAAAACTTCTCTAGTATCATGTACATCGCCAACATCACTAGAGGAACCATGTGGACTATGTGATGTTTCATCAATCGCCTCAACCCTACGAGCTTCTTCTTCAACTCTACTACCACTTGGACGGAATGTAGGAATGACTTCCTTCTCCTTTGATTCACCATGAACCAAATCCGGAACATCCGATGAGCTCTTAGTCTCCTTGAATAAAGCCAACTCATCAAAGGTGACATGACGAGAATTAACAACCTTCTTTGTTTACAGATTCTAAATCCGATAGCCTTTCACGTCGTTCGTGAAACCAAGCAAGACCCCCTTGAAAGCTCTAGCTTCGAGCTTATCATTCCCTGGACCGTGAACATAAACCAGTCTACCAATAACACGAAGATATCTCAAGTCAACACTCTTCCCTTTCCACACTTACTCCGGAATTTTGTTATCAATGGCCGAGCATGGAATTCGATTCACATTATGCACTGCGGTTGACAAAGCTTCGGCCCAAAATCCCTTAGACAAACCCGATGTCAATCTCAAGCATCGAGCTTTCTCAAGTAGAGTTCGGTTCATTCTCTCCGCTACTCCATTAGATTGCGGATCTCCCGGTGTAGTAAAATGTCTCCGGATTCCGTGATTCTTACAATGCTCCAAGAATTCCCTAGAATCATATTCGTCGTCGTTGTCGGTCCTTAACACCTTCAAAGTCTTGCCACTCTCATTCTCAACAAGAGCCTTCCATACTTTGAACTTAGCAAATGCCTCCGACTTGGCCCTCATTACATATACCCATACCTTTCGAGACAAATCATCATTGAAAGAAATGTAATAACAAGCTCCACCCAAAGAAGCAACCGGCGCCGGTCCCCAAACATCCAAATGAACATACTCAAGAACCTCCTTTGAGTCAAGCTTGCCTTCATCAAATGATACCCTTATTTGCTTCCCCATGACACATTCCTCGAGAAACCCTAGTTTGTTGAAACTCTCACCCTCATTCATCTCCCGCTTTCGAAGAATATTCAAACTCCTCTGCTAGATATGACCCAAGATCAAATTCCACAACCGTGTCGCATCCAAGTCACAAGAACTATCAACACCCACAAAAGTCTCACCTTCTACGGTCATACCTTGAAGCAAATATATATAATGAGTCCTAGCACCCTTCATAACCACAAGAGCCCCCTTCGAAACCCTCAAGCAATCCTTCTTGATAGTGATCTTGCATCCTAGAGAATCTAGTTGCCCCAAAGATATAAGCGACTTCCAAAGGCCCGAAACATAGCGAACATTGGTGAGCGTGCGGACAACTCCATCAAACATCCTTATTTGCATGGAGCCACTACCCATAGACTTGCAAATAGCACCATTTCCCATAGCAATTGCATTTCCCTCTTTGACTTCAAAGGACGAAAACAATTTCTATTTGGCGTCATATGATACGACGCGCCCGAATCAAGTACCCATTCATTATCCGAAACACCCGTTGCTACCGCCGTCAACACATTCTCATCTATCTCACCTTCCTCTATCTCCACCACTACGGATGAAGATTCTACTTCCTTCTTATCATTGTCCGGACATTCATTCTTCCAGTGTCCCGGTTTCTTACAAATAAAGCACTTGCCGTTTCTCTCTTTTGATTTACCTCTTCCACCGGGCTTTCTTGATTTAGAACGCCCCCGGTTTCCTTTCTTCACATTCTTTTCTTTCTCCACAAACAACCCGTGACCACTAATAGCTCCAATAATACCCTCACTCATATCCTTCATTTGATCTCTTAACTCCTCACTAAGAAGACCCGTCTTGACATCATCTAGAGTCAGGGTATCCCGGCCAAAGATCAAACTATCTGAGAAACCCGTATAGCGGTCCGGCAACGAACACAATAATATCATCGCCTTTTGCTCTTCCTCAATCTTCAAATCAACGACCTTTATCTTCATAAGAAAGTCATCAAAGGCATTCAAATGTGCCTTAAGCGAATTACCCTCCTTCATCTTAAAGGTAAAAAACGCTCGCAACAAGATCAAACCGTTAGTGAGTGACTTCTTCATATGCAATTCTTCCAACTTGTCCCAAATACCTTTCGTGGTTGTCTCACCACTAATTTCGGAGATCACATTCTCTCCCATAGCAAGTTGAAGAGTAGTGTAAGCCCATTCCCCCATCTCTTCTCTCTTAACATCAGAGATATCACTTGGCAATAAGTGAGTATTAAATACTACTCGGTGCACCAGATTCCGCATAAGAACTGCTTTCATTTTCCATTGCCACTTCTCAAAGTCATTATCACCATTCCACTTGTCAACAACCAATTGATAACCCGACGCCGCAAATGAACCACGTACATAAGGCGACACACTATTCAGACTTCCGGTTGAAGGACTTACCGAGCTATTATCCGTATCCGGCATTTTCACAAACACCTGACAAGCGCCAATTGCTCTAATACCAGCTGTTGGAACCATTGTGATTAGTCCGATGCAAGACCACTCGAATCAAATCCCTAAACCACAAAGCGCTAGCGGAAGACTAGATCATGGTTAGACTTGCAAAAACAATTAAAATAATAACTCTAGTCACAAACAATGATCAACCAATCACGAATAATCCAAATCTCAATCACAAGCAAGAAACTAATGACAATAGTAGCAAAAATAAACCACACAAGGATTTATAGTAGTTCCACTAACATCTTCTTAGTGTACATCCACTTTGGAGAGAGTATTTCATTACCACGATGGAAGGAATACAAGAGATTGATCCAATGATCAATATATTTCAATATAGAAATGAGTTCGAGGAGAAATAAAATTAAAGAATTGGAATTAGGTTATAAACCCTAATTCACCCTTGAGAATAAACCCTTGATTTCAATCAAGTATCCAAGCTCTCCCTTTGAACCTCTGAAAATAGCTTATATAGAGATAGGCCAATTAGCGAAATTGCCCCCAAGTCTTTACAAATCAACTTACAAAGTTTTCAGCCTGAAATAGCCCAAATGCCTCGTTAGACGTTTGTCAAGGGAGACGACAGACATATGTCCCTCCCTATGAGTTATTTGGGCTTCAGCACTCAGCTCAGACGTCTGTCGTAGGCCCTGACAGACGTCTGTCCTTCTCATACGTCTGTCGTGCGGATGACAAACGTTTATGGGAACTCTCGGGAAAATCCACCCTGTAGTGTCAGACGTCTGTCGTATCCCACGACAAACGTCTGTCGTACCTGCCTGCTGAAACCATACACCTTCTCAGCTCTAACTTTCACGTGCCAACTCTGATTTACGAACGGTCTTCTCCGACTCGAAATTATTTTCATCCTCTTCAATCTAACATATAGTACTGCATACTTCAATAGTGTTCGACATCAAACTTTTGCGGTACTGTGAATAATGAGCTATTTATCAACTTTGCAGAAGAGCATGAAGAATCGAAAGTCATACAGTGTGGACCAGTTGGAGGAGGTGCATAAAGAGGCGTTCGGTTTTATTGAAGAACACTTGTAAATCTTGTTTAATGAAATTCTGAATGGAATGTAATGTAGAACAAAAACATGTGCTTGTTTAAAGTTCGTGTTGGATGGTTTCGTTGAATGTAACAATGTTATATGTTTGATGCTTGTGGCTAATATTGCAATTTGTTTTTTATACTTGTATTGCATTTTTTGGGTATTGGTATTGCATTTTTGGTATTGGTATTTATTTTATGGTAGGGAATATATCATATATCAGGAAAAATATTGATGTTTTAAATTATAGCTGACATTTCTTATATAGAACAAAAATAGTGTATAAACAGGACAAAGACATCCCTCCTTTAAAGGAAAATAATGTCTAAACGCCACGTAGACATCATTTCACTGAAAATGAACTGATATCAGTTTGGTGTATAGGTATTATATATATAATATATAAATGTATATGTATATATATATATATTGCAACAGTTATTCCCACCATAAACGATGTAATAATCATTTTGTACAACTTGCATGATATGTTTATAATAATTCAAGACTTATAATAAGCCATTATCAATATTCAGTTCATGCAAATAAACAAAAAAAGTGGTTTATACATCATTTATTGATTATTTTATGATGCCTTACTGCTGCTTCGACATCGTTTTTTAACTGATGTAAAAAAATTGGCACTTTAGAAATCACCAACATCGACATCGTCTCGAAAAATGGAGACATCGTTTTTTAGCCGATGTCTATGTGAAGTTTTCTTGTAGTGTTTAATAGGTTTTGCATATCACAACTACCACTTTAATATATTTTAAGAGTTTCTTTACAATAATCCTTAAAAGTAGAAAAGAATCCACTCGTCATGTATTATATCAAGACTTTCATCACAATAAAACTTAAAAGAGTGTCGTAATCTACATTGCTTGTTCTTTGCATTCTTTATTGCTACCAAAGTTATTTACATTCTTCCAGAATTTGTATGCTTTTATACCTTCAAGGTGTTCTAAATGTTTCAAATACTTTTACAACTTTAATCAATTCAATTACCTCTGAAAGTATAATGCTCACGGCATATAACATATTGTTAACATCGTATGGTGCTTCAATAATTTTTGTGTGTTTTTGCCATTTTATGTAAAATATGTTGAATTTATTGATTCAAATATTTTTTGAAGATGAAAGTAATAAATTAATTGATTTTATTAACCTACTAATTTGATTTGTATGGGAGGAAGGATGCTAAGTATATAGTTAATCAATTAATTAATCAGTGATGTATAAAAGAGGAAAGATATCATCTTTGAATTGATCAATTTTATAATGAAAAGAAATAAAAGATTATATTCTGGAGATATTTTGAAGGTGCGGTTTGGGTATTTTCTTTGGTCTTTTATTCTCCTATATATGTAGCCTTAATGATTAAATCTAGAACACCTGAGAAGCTGTTCATATTTACTGCCGATAGATGCAATTGGTGCCTCCAGGTTGATTCAAAGGCTTGTCGTCGTTCTTCATTGCTCTTCTTCTCCAACAATATTTGTAGCCATCTTGATATTTTTTCCTTTCTCAATAAGGTTATTGATTTAATTGTAATTTAGTTTATTTTTTGTTTTGATCCATTGAGTGCAAACAAAATTCATTTTTGTGAATCAATAAAGAGGGTGATTGGGTGGAATATCTTGTATTTGTGTCTTAGTTGCATACCGTACTGTTTTCTATCAAAATTTTCTCTTTTTTTTATTTGGATGATGAAGATACATTGGCATAAATTGCTTCTGCAAAAGGCCCATATTTTCATAGCAATTTGGTATTAGAGCCAATCATCACAAATCCAAGAGTAATTTTGGTTTGGAAAAACTGATTCTGATGTTGGATATGGTGACGATTCTAGGATAGGCTATTTTTGATGGAAGAAACTGAGGGATTTGTAAGCCTAAGATGGTAGGTGTTCTATACCTCAATGTTCTTTATGATCAATTGATGGATATGAGAAGAGGCCCTTTAATATGGATGAGGGAAGATGGAAGAAGAAGGTGATTGTTTCGGTTCACCAATGCCTTGATGTTTCGGTTCACGTTTAGACAACGTTCTTTACGTTAATGACGCTCGAGAGATCTAGGGTGATCGAGGAAAGAGCTTAGGTCAAGTGATAGACATGTGTCGATTTGGAAAATCCATAAGACAGAGATCCAAATGGTGTTACAAATGTTTTTGAGATCGTTAGTTTTGCATGGTGCACCTCATGTAGAAGATGCATTTTTTTTTGCAGATGGTGAGTTGTGTTTGTAATGGTTTTAGTTGAGAATAGGTGGTCATGAGAAAGAGCTAGTGATGACTTCTTTGACGATTGTTGGAGATATGTGATATTTTAATCAAGGCGGAGTGCTAAATTTGTTGATTTAAATATTTTTTTGAAGAGGAAATTAATCAATTAATTTGATTTGTATGAGAGCAAGGATACTAAGTGTATAGTTAATCAATTAATTAAACAATGATGCATAAAAGAGGAAAGACATCCATCTTTGAAGATTGATTTTATAATGGAAAGAAATAAAAGATGATATTCTAGAGATATTTTGAAGGGGCAATTTGGATATTTGCCTAGGTCTTCTATTCCCTTACATACGCAGCCTTCATGGTAAGATCTAGAACATCTGAAACCATGTAAACACATTTGAAAGACGTCCATCTTTGAATTGATTGATTTTATAATGGAAAGAAATAAAAGATTATATTCTAGAGATATTTTGAAGGGGCAATTTGGATATTTTCCCAGGTCCTCTATTCTCTTATATACACAGCCTTTAGGGTAAGATCTAGAATATCTAAAACCATGTAAACACATTTGGAGAGGATGTATGCCTCCAGGGTTTGCGCCCTAGAGAGGAAAATGAGGAAATTAGGGCTAAGAGAACAAACTTACAATCGATAACCCTACCAACTGATCATTGTGAGTAGTATATTCATTACACTACTTTAGCTGAGGTGTTAAGTGCAGATGGCAGTGGATTTGTTGTTGCATACACTGGTCAACGGTTTGCGTAATTTACTATTCATCTATAGTATTATTGTATCTTAGTCTCCTACTTTACCTTTGCATCAACGTCTAATTTACCATGGTTGAGTTTACTTCATTGGTTTTTTGTTACTTCAGTAGTTTTAAGGATTAATTATTTGATGAACAAGTTTAGATTCTGACTCCACTTCGTTTTTTCTCAAATATGCCTCTTGATTGATGTTAATTGTGCTACAAATATTTTGACTAAAGTTTTCATAATAGTTGCACTGCATATGCACAATTTGTGTATTAGTTTAGGTCAATCGCCTTTATGTTTTATCTTCTATTTACTGCAATTTTTTTATGGCTTTGTTCACTAGAATTTACCTTGTTGGATGCAATAAGTTTAAAATTGAATTAATGCTCGATAACAACTATTTATCCAAATATTTTCCGCACACATGCTTTAAAATATGTCACAAGAACTTTTTTACACACATAATGCCTACAAAATTATTTTATTTTGTTCTGTTTCACAATTTTTTGTTGTAATGATTGTTGTGTACAAATGAAAAACTTTGATCTTTTAAATATATAGTTAGTAAAGTGGAGCAACCCATGGTAACCTTCGGGGTTATCTAGGATGTTAATGTATTACATATAAAGACTTTACTAGAGCTGTACCATTTTCCAAAACCTTTTATTTTTATTGCTGTTGTTATGCAAAAATTGCTCTGATACCAATCTGTTGGGGTTTTGTGTGCAGCGGAAGTTTGACAAAACTCCCAAAAACAGGATCATTATCACCCAATCACTTGAAGATGAATTTGATTGAAAATAACAACATAACAAATCAGAAATAATAGCAGTACACTAATATTCCACCCAACCACCCTCTTTATTGATTCACCAAAAACAAATTTTTGTTTACACTCAATGGATTTCAACCAAAAATAAACAAAATACAATGAATCAATAACCTTATTGAGATAGGTAAAGAATATCTAGATGACTACAAATATTGTTGGAGCAGAAGAGCAATGAAGAACGACGACAAACCCTTGGACAATCTGGAGGCACCAACTGCGTCTTTCAGCAGTAAATAGGAATGGCTACCCTCAGCCCAAATTCCTACATCTTTCTCTCAAGGGCGCAAGCCCATGGAGGCATACAACCTCACCAGATATTCTCACATGGTTTCTTGTTCTTTGTTAATTATCACAATCTAACCAAAAAGGCTGCATATATATAGGAGAATAGAAAGCCTAGAAAATATCCAAGTTGCCCCTTTAAGATATCTCCAAAATATAACCATTCATTTCTTTCCTTCTATGTTCAAATCAATCAATTAACCAATAAATTAATCAATCAACCAATTTGTCAATTAATTAATCAATCAATTATTTAATTGGTTACATCCTCTTCATAAAATATTTGAATCCAATAATTCAACGCTCCACCTTGATTCAAATATCATATATCTCCAACAATCCACAAACAAGTCAACCTAGCTCTTTCTACTCTCAATTAAAACCAACCTCGATTTCAAGGCAGTGAGATATACCAAAGTCGATCTGAAAGGACTACGACCACACCTCAATTACAAACACAACCCACCGTATGCAAAAGATGCATCTACCATCTGAGTCACACCACGCAAAAACCAATAGTCTAAAAAGTTCTTCCAATACCACAAGATTTCCATCGTCTTTGTGGACTTCAAAACTCGACATCCATCTTTTGTTTGACATGATCTCTTTATCTCCAGGATCGCTCGAGCATCATCGACATCTAGACCCTTGTCGATACCATGATTCTCCACCTTAGGACCATAAGCAGTTACCATATTAACCTCTTTACCTTGCTGTGGACTAGGTTCTTCAACCATCACCCACCTTCTTTTTCGTATTCTTCCATCTTCCCTCATCCATATCAGGGGGCTTCTTCACATCTCCATCAATTGGACCATTGAGGCATGGAACATCCACCATTATAGGCTTCCAAATCTCCTTAATATCTACCATCAAAAATAGTCATCTATGAAAGCAACATCATCTTCGACATCTACAATCTTCAATCCAAAATCACTCCAAGCTACGCGATGAACTGAGCTCTGATACCAATCTGTTATGCAAAAATTGCTCCGATACCAATCTGTTGAGGTTTTGTGCACAACGGAAGATTGATAAAACTCTCGAAAATAGGATCTTTATCACCCAATCACTTGAAGATGAATTTGATTGAAAATAACAACATAACAAATCAAAAATAATAGCAGTACACTAATATTCCACCCAACCGCCCTCTTTATTGATTCACTAAAAACAAATTTTTTTTACACTCAATGGATTACAACAAAATACAATGAATCAATAACCTTATTGAGATAGGCAAAGAATATCTAGATGACTACAAATATTGCTGGAGCAGAAGAGCGATGAAGAACGAAGACAAACCCTTGGACAATCTGGAGGCACCAACTTCGTCTTTCAGTAGTAAATAGGAATAGCTACTCTCAGCCCAAATTCCTACATCTTTCTCTCCAGGGCGCAAGCTCACGGAGGCACATAACCTCACCAGATATTCTCACATGGTTTCTTGTTCTTCGTTAATTGTCACAATATAACCAAGAAGGCTGCATATATATAAGAGAATAGAAAGCCTATGCAAATATCCAAGTTGCCCCTTCAAGACATCTCCAAAGTATAACCATTCATTTCTTCCCTTCTATGATCAAATCAGTAAATTAACCAATAAATCAATCAATCAACAAATTAGTCAATTAATTAATTAATCAATCAACCATTTAATTGATTACATCTTTTTCATAAAATATTTGAATCAAAAAATTCAACAACTGCAAGACAACAATCAAATATAAAAATTTTGTTCCAACTTATCAAGTTTTCATAATGATATTTAATTTATAAATTTAATAATAGGACGATGAGGAAATCTTAATTATTTCTTTTGGTTTTATTCATGCAGAAAATAGTATTATTCACTGATAAAATTCACATCATAACTATAAGTTAACGAGTAATATTATGCACGAATGTTCAGAAAACATAACATCTATCCAATGTAAGTTCATAATCACAATGCATAGATGTATGCAACTAACTATAACATGTCAACATAAGCTAATTTTGGTAATCAACCTGACTTTCATGAGAAGATAATCCAGTTTGAGAATAAAGTGAAGTTATATTTTTTTAGATTCATCTACTGTTGGAGGATTTCTCTTGAGATAAATTAAAGAACTGAAACATATCGTCTTGGATACTATTACCTCAACATAGCCACGTGATTCATCTATGCATCACAGTTGTTCATTTATTTACTGCAACGTTTCTATTCAGTGGCGAAGCCCATTATAAAATCTAGCCTAGAAGCCCACATATCTATTATTATAAATACAAGGTCGTATTACAACTTTCAGTCTATCAAATGTAATCGATATCATTTTGAATGAACTTCTATATCATTTTTCTGTTCATCAGTAAAATCCATTTCTGCATATTTCTCATTTTTGCATTTCCTTATATGGTATCAGAGATAGTTAATGCTTAATAGAAAATTCCAGTTTATAGGATACAAATTTTGGTCAACCCATCAAAGTGTTATCATCAATTGGGTACCTCTCGACAAAGTTATACTCGTAATCTGAGAGTTAATTTGATGATAAAGTTCATCTGCCTCACCTACAACAAAGTACTGGCTGCATAATAATCTTTGCATCAAATCTGAGTTGTAAGCATTCAGAAAATCAAATTCAAATTACCAAGAAATTCAAGAAATCAATTAAAAATGATGTTATTAGTGAAACTCATCAGAAAATTCTTTTATTCATCATTTGAATTTCGTCTTGGTTGTAACACATACCTGAATTGAAGTATATTCTTTTGGCATTATGAAAAAGTCATTTCTGAATACATTCTTTTCACCATCGTTACTGATATCTTCTATATTTGCATCATGGGTAATCAAACTTCAGTAAATCCCGCAAATTCTTATGGAATAGCCCAGAATCAACCAACAGCCATGGTTGCATCTGTTGAGAAGCTTGTAAAAACTGTAATAAGTCCATAAAGTCAAATTATTACAATAAAGTTGGATGAAAACAATTATTTACTATGGAAATTTCAAATAGAAACTACTATTCAGGGCTATGGTTTAGGAGGATACATCTATTGTACAATTGATATACCATCAAAATTCATAACAGATCAAAAAAATAGAGTTGTAAGCAATGAAGAATCCATCAAATTCCATAGGCAAGACATACTGATTAGTGCTTGGTTGCTGTTATCTATAAGCAACAATCTTATGTCTCAAGTGATTGGATGTAAGACATCCAATGAAATTTGGTCAAATGTAGAAAAGAATTTAAATTCTCAATCTCAAGCCAAGATTATGCATTTCATAAGGAAACTTCATAATAATAGGAAAGAAAATGATAGCATGAGGGATTACCTATCAAAGATCAAGACTTTATGTGATCAATTAGAAGCTGTAGGCCATAAAATGCCTGAGTCTGAACAGATATTAATTGTTCTTAATGGTCTTAGCAATGAATATGAAGTTATTGAAGCTATAATTTCTTCTTAAACGGTTACCCCTTTTATGGGTGAAGTGCATTCCATACTTCTATCTCATGAGGCAGAATAGAGAGCAAAAGAAATCAAGAATTAGATGTATCAATCAACTATGCTAACAGTTAAGAAAATAAAGATCAAAAGTCAAATCAATAGGCTCAAAGAGGTGGTTTCAGTAACATATCTAGAGGAAGTGGAAGAAATAATAATAATAATAGTAATAATAATAATAATAGACTCAAATGTCAAATTTGGTTAAAAGTAGGTCATACAACACTGAAGTGTTATTTTAGATTCAATCAGAATTATACTCCTAATCAAGGCAGTAGCAATCAAAGAAACAACAATCAAAATGCTAATGTTGCTCAAGTCCAAAATGATCAGAATGTGCATAATGAATCTAAGGCTGCATATTTTTTTAAAATGGTCGAAAGCTTATTGCTTAATGATGAATGCTATATAGAAATGCTTAATGCTGAATGCTTTTTATGTTGTTTGATTATTTGCTTATCCAAATTCTGAGTTGTTGTGATATATTTTTGGTTGACAAATTTGTCCTTCATCTTCATTGTCTGAATACTAATGATGTGCATATATGCAATTATAATTTTTAATAACAGCGCGTTTACAGATTTATTCAGAATTCATACAAACAAAAAACACATTTTAAACTCGTTTATTAGAAAAACTTACGAAATTACAACAAATCAAAGGAGATCAACAATTTGATCACATAAGTTTGACATAAAAGCATATGATTTAGATGAAAACACTTCATTATACTTGGAGGAGCTTATTGGTCTTCTTGGTTAACATTTCCATCATGAACATCTCCAAGAGCATCATTTTGTTCTGCTTCCAAAATTAGTTTATCATTGAGTGGGACATTACGTAGAAAATCGTGTATCGCCATACATGCAATCACAATATCATGTTGCACAGAGAATTTGTACAGAGGCATTTTAACCAATATAGGGAATCTTTTTTTCAATACACCAAAACTTCGTTCAATAACATTTCTTAAACGTGCATATGCATGGTTAAATCTTTCTTTCTTGTTTGTAGCAGCGTTGTTTCTGTAACTTTTCAACCAATATCACGTGTTCCAATAAGGAGATAAGAAGCCTCTCGTATTTGTATAAGCAACATCACAAACGTAGTACATATCTATAATAAATTAAGAAGTTAAGTTAATATTTTGATATTATTATTGAAGCTAAAATAAACGAATTTACTTACATAAAGGAGGATTGGAAAATTATTTGTAGGATTACAAATTGTTTCGTTAAGCACTCTTGAATCGTGAGCTGTTCCCTCCCATCCAGCCATCACATATACAAATTTCATATCAAAATCACACGCTGCTATGACATTTCGATAGAAGTTTCCTTGACCTCTGCCTCGAAATGGAGTTTGCTCCTGAAGTGGAATATTTTCATCTATTAAAGTTCCATCTAGTGCCCCAATTGTACCCTTAAAAGGTCCTTGTCGTAATTCCACGTGAGATCGAATATTTTCGGTAGACTTAACAAAATCGGGTGGAATTATCATTTCCCGAGCAAAATATGTGAATCTCGTGGAATTAGGATATTCCAAATTCGAGGGTCAGAGAGATTCTAAAAATGTTCTTGGTGGAAAAAAAATGTGAGTGAAAGGTCACATTGAATCGAATTTGATCCATGAATCTAATAAATAGTGAGAATTCTTGATCTCACTCGATATCTCTCTCAATGCGGTTTAAGGAAGTTTACCGAAATACATATTTCATTTTTTTGATCAACAAGAATTCGATGCTTTTAATCAACTTGATGGTAAGGAATTTCTGGATCTATAATTTCATTTCATATAACTGAACATTTTCAAACTATTTCTTTTTAAGGACCAAAAAAATTTGTGCTAAAATAACAGATGCCAAGAAGATGTCCGTAACCATGTCCCGAATCCACCTGCACTTCTTCATCTATATTCAATGCAAATTTTTCAATAATTGAAATGAATTGGAAAGAATTTTCATGAATTTCCTATTATACATCCTTTTGTAATATCCCTCAAAACCAACAAAATCTTGCAAAAGTTCGGGCCAAGTCCAGTATCATGACCATCAATACTTCATGAAAATACTTGCTAGCTGTTTGACCTGAATGTTGAAAACGATATCTGACAATACAATTTCTACAATCATGACTTATGGTCGTTAAAAACATTGCCATTTTCTCTTCAATGTCTACATGCTTACTATCTTGAAGCCAGTTTTTTTTATCATAAATAGCAACATAATTTTGTAAAGGACGACTTATCCATCCTAAATTTATCATGCATCACAGTAGAAGAACCATTCATAAGCTCTTGCATGTACTTTTTTCTAAAAAGTGGCGAAGCTAAAACTTTGTGTCTAATAGTCGCACGCTTCTTTGTCTTAAGCAGTAGTAAAAGTGACCATAATTTAATCGTAACCACTGTTTTGACATCATCCTATAATATGAGAAAGTGAAAGTTAAAATATAATAAAATTATTATGCATTATATGACAAGGTATTAGAAATTTAATTTATTTTGCACATACATCAATGGAAGACAAGAGATTTATTGAATGCACACTTTGTTTATTACAACAAGTTGACTTGCATACAACATGATAATTGAGTAATACAACCTTTGCAGTCTTTAGCAGGATTTAACGAAGAAGCTATAACACCCCGCATTTTTAATGTAATTAAATATATTTATATGCATGGATATATAAATAATGGTGATACGCAGTTTAGATTAATAGATACGTTGAAGAGAAGAAAAATTTGTACGATAACAATGTATGTAACAGAAAAAGATAATAAAATAAAGATACCGAATTTAAATATTAGGAATTAAATAAAACAGACGTAATCATTACATTTGCCTCAAAATTCTGGTTCAGATGGACACCAAGTTTGTGTAAAACGGATAACGTATGAAGAAGTTATAAACCACAGAAGTTTATATACGCATAGGATAAAATATATATGTATGTATATATATATATATATGTATGTATATGTTAACCGGTCTTTTGGTCCTGTCACCAAAAGTGCTCAAGACACGCTCGACTCAACATATCGCGTGATATTACAGCCCGGAGGTGTCGCCAATGTCATCGGGGGGCCAGTATCAGAAGACTGGAGTCTGGCTACAAGCAGGATGTCGCATCCCACGGACGCAACCTTCCTCAGTATCCGTCCGCATCCGAGCCGAAGGCGAGCCGTTAAGCGGGTTCGGGCGCAGCACCGTTGGGGGTCCGGGGCCCCACGGTCCCGGTGACGATCGACCTAACCGGTTAGGTCGAAACTGTGGGTACCGCCCGATTCATCCGATTTTCTCCATGCCGGAAGCTCAGATTCCTTCACTTCGGACCAGTTAAATGATAGATTCCTTCACTTCTTGCTGAGGAGCTTCGACGCCCCAAAAGAAACAACATACCGCACCAACGACCCTAGGCCACGTCCCCTCCAAACAAACTTCGCTCCCTGCCAAGGTGCGAAATTTCGTACCTTGAAGGTACGAAATTTCGTACCTAGCAGGTACGAAATTTCGTACCTAGCATGTAACGACCCAAAATTCCGTACTAATTTGAGTTGACTAATCCTACGCATTCAACTCAAAATGTACAGAAATCCAGATCATTAATAGAAAGAAATGAGAGGATGAGATAGAAAAGATAGAACTAATAGGATAGAAGAAGAAGAACACAGCTGAATATAATCAGAGTAAACACGAATCTCACAGCGGAACAAATAAAATATATTATATAACATAGCTTTGAAATACAAATCTGTTTTGTATATACATACCGTTATCAGAGTACAATACATCATATCACAGCAGAAATAATCTCTAAATACTAACGTTGA
This sequence comes from Allium sativum, assembly GCA_030737875.1. Taxonomy (NCBI): domain Eukaryota; kingdom Viridiplantae; phylum Streptophyta; class Magnoliopsida; order Asparagales; family Amaryllidaceae; genus Allium; species Allium sativum. Next base: position 5,899,782 of record CM060919.1, on the reverse strand, counting down.
AGCCTTCCGCTTTTAGCTCCTCCAAACGTATCTGTAAAAGCCTGAACACTTGACTGCCCGTACAAATTTGGGCACCCAAGAGTTTAGGGAAAACAAACAAAATAAACTCTGGGTCAGTCATGGGACTGGTGTGAGTAAATTCAAACCATACAGTTTAACTTTGAAAATCATTTTGAAACAAAAGGATAATAGTAAGACCATTCCATACATAAATATGGACGGTTTTTACCTTACGATAATCCAAAATATTTTGATATCAAACTATAGTGATATTATAATAATGTCTAATCAAATAAATAACCAAATAGTAGAACGCTTGCATCTCACGCTCTACATACATAGTATAAAATCAAAAACCGCAGGGCACTTATTGGGGATTGGATACCAACTATGACAAGGTATGGGACCACCTGCCGATAGTGTACCTCTAGAGAGGAATACACTGGGTTCAACAAGAACGTCTTGCAACCCGGCCCGCACATGACCGACCACTCATTTCGCTTGAGTGTATCGAATGTATATCACCAACGGTTGGGCTCAAACCACCGTTTCCCGAATGGGAAGAATCGATAGAGTAAGAAAAAAAGGAATTTCTCTAGATAGGTGATTATACACCCGAATGGGAGCGACCCACATCGCCATGCTGCCTGCCCGATTTTTGTCATTTCCAGGTTGTGAAGCTTGAGGCTACGTCAATCCTTTAGAACATCTAGCCACCATACACTTTGAATGCCACATCATCAAACCCATCAAATCACTAGTTGATCTTCCCAAAATATTACGGGTATAAATGCTAAGAGAAACGAATTTCTCCGCCCCTAGACGTAATACCTTGAAAAGATCGTCTTAGGTGATCATTAGGAATACTTTGTCAGACATTCGTCCATACAAGTTGTCCTGGGACTGGACAAACATAACAGCTCTTGAATTTCAGTCCGTCTTTGATTATTTTCAGTATAATTTAATTCGCAACGTCTATGCCTATACGGAGTGGTTTTCGGATATTAAATCCAACCGGTCTCTCCGTATTGACAGCGATGGTCAAAACACTTCGATAGTCAGTTACTTAACTATCAACGCAAAAACAAACATACATTCAAATTGTACAACTAATCATTGCACAATCAATGACCCTTTTATTTTAACATTAATTTTCCCGTTTCCCATATCTTCCCAGATCCTGGTAAATATACGTTATTAATGTTCGAAAACATTTCCATCTTTACCACGTTCCTTATTTCTGCACATTAGAAAATACACATTTTTATCATTTGGAAAACCCTTTCAAAAACCCCCTATTTCTATATTTCTTGTTAATCAAATCATGTTAGTTTAACTCAAATTGTCTCAAGGAAATACCTACTTACAAATTGTTATACACTTTCCAATATAGATATCATTCCCCAATAGGAATCTAGACTCATTTTACTAATCCTAATTCAAATATAATCTTATTCCAAACATAGGATTTTAAACATTTTATTTTATTTCATAAGTATCTTTCAAAATCGACTACTTGTTTTTAATATACTTAAAACAAGTCATCACCCCCTTGTTTAATCATGATTCAATTTCTGTTATTTAAAAATAATAAATAACCGATTCTTCCTTTTTAATCTCGAATCAATTTCCATCTAACTTTACGGTATTAAAATACCAGTTTATAATAGAACTTCTATTATAATTTATATTTTCGCTTCAATTATTAAAATATAATTTTTTATAATTTAACTTCGTTGAATTTGCCTTGCGGCCGATTAACTTCTTAACAAAAAGATGGTATTATGGTCGATTGTTGCTATTTTCTTAATCGATATCGTCTATTTGTTAAATCAACATAACGTTGAATTTTCATTCAACATGGTTCAAACAGTGCAAACCATACATATAATTATTGAGGAATCTGGTTGGATTCCTCCAACCGGTTTCCTGCACCCACATATGTTAGTCAAATTAGTATCCAACCAATGATGTGTACATATGCAGCGATATATATATATATATTTCAATCAATTTAACTGTAATTTACCTAAACGACCATCACACAGCATTCAACCAATATTATAATATTTTAAAATAGATCAGAGTCGGTGAATTTACTCACCTTGGCGCATTAACCGTTAAATAACGATTTGCGTCGGCACACTGGATGAGACGTTAAAATTCCAACGAGCTTCCACTGGTTTCGAACCAGTTCCATTCCACTCGGTTGCCTTCATCCCTTCACGGCTTCAGATCCACGCTCAATCCATCACAACATTTTTTTTCTTATATTATCCTCTCCTTACTTTGTAAAACCAAACTTCCCTGTACCCATGCATACTTCCCAACGTTCTTATGCCTTATTCTCTCGCACCCGCCCAGTACATGCACATTCAAAATGGCCAACTCCATCATTCAGTAGCTAAGCCCACCACGCGATGGTCTTCTTCTTCACATTACAACCCTTCCAACTATTAACGCACGCATTAGCTTATATAAACTCCTCCATTCACTAATATATATACCACGCATAATGACCTATCACTTTGCTTCCTTCCACATGAAAAGCACTCCTTCTTCTTCTCAAACACGTCCACATATTCACCATTACACTTCACTCCACCTTACTCCCTCTTTACTGTGTTCCTTTCCCACCCAAACTCTCATCTTCTCCACAACTTCACGTGCCAGCATGCAAATCCGAAGTTGCAGAGACCCCATTCCCCACTCGCACGTGTCCATTTGAATGGAGCCCACTTCCCACTTTGCCTGACCTCACTGTCCCTTCGCCAAAGACATTCAACACCGACGTAGCGCTAACTCCATCCAGTTTACTGCATCGCTCTGCCTCACGCTGATCCCTGGACACCACCGGGTCTTCACCATACGGATCGCGATAGCTGCTTCACCTCGAAATATGAGCGACCACTTTTGACACAGATCTCGGCCAAACATTCCCTACTGGTGCTCCTCACACAATCCCCAACGCCAACTTTGAATTTCCCAATTATCATTTCAAACTCCGAAAATCACTGCTTTTCGCAACGCATTACGCAAAAATCATTTGCATCGAACCCGGAAGAAATGGCACCAGTTATTAGGGTTTTTCTCGAAACAAAATAAAAGGATGAGAACCGAAGGGGTTTGTTTTAATTTTTTTAAATAAAATTCTCTTTAAAGCTTTAATTTGTCGCTGTACCACCCTTTAAGCAGAAGAGTAGAGAGCATCGCGTATTTAAAGTGATGAAGCCCTGACACGTAAGGAATAGGCAAATAGAGTAGATATATTTTTCAACGTAGGCTTATGGTTAGCATGTGTCTTATTAAATGTTTGCACACATCTTTTAGACACGTAGGCTTAATGTCCATGTGCTTGTATTAATGGGAAAGGAAATTTCGAGTAGCGGCTATATATAGGGTAGGCGACCTCTTTTAGTTTTTCCCATGTGCTTCAAGGGTGCTGTGGAAACCAAATAGCATATCTGAGTCGATGTTTGCATACAATTTATAACTTATATATATATAGAAATCCATGTTTATGTTGTAATGTTTGGTTACAGTGTTGCATACTTTGAAGGTCTCCTCTATTTAGGAGTATAGTTTAGTTTTTGAATACCATTTGGAGAAAGGGTTGTAAACTATCCGTTTATATATATATATTGTTTAAAGTTAGTGAATAAAGGTATCCGCTCTGTAAAATTTAATTCACATGCGGACTGCTATAGACAGAAATAAAAATACAATCGTGTCCAGCGAGGTGTCACAATCCCAAAAATATTATAATATCGATAGGTTAACTCATTTGGTGAAACCTCAAAATATTGATATAGGGTGCAAAAGACTCCAAATAAAAAGTTGCTTATTTAATTAATTAAAAATTATAGTAAAATTCTAAAAATTAAATTATCACTACGTCTCAAAAGAATCCTGTCCAAATTCGAAACCGGTATCGAGTTATATCGAATAAACCGTTACGGTCGATAAACGATTCTACAATGACTATTTGAAAATTTGATTTGGACATAACTCACAATCTGTAACACGAAATCTTGGTTTTTCACTTCCATTAGAAAAATACAGTTCAACAGATTTCAACATTTCTTGTTTCGAAGAAATCCGACTTGTAAGCGATCCTGTATGCTCAGTTGAAGTTCAAAACGTTAAATTACGAACTGCAGCGCCGTTATGAGCTCTATTATATTCAATATATATATATTTTTATACGTTCAACTTCGTTTTAATTTATATATAAATCCATTTATATTACGAATTCAATATTTAAACTGATTTAAATATTCAAATACAAACCGATAAAAATGCGGGACGTTACATAGCAGGTACGAAATTTTGTACCTGGGAGGTAAAAAAATTCGCACCTAGCTGGTGCAAAATTTCGTACCTCCACCCAGGTACGAATTTTCCTTGGCCGACAGCTGGAGGCGCGAATTTCAAGATGGTCCCCATTTCTACCTACTCCTACCTAACCACTTCCTATAAATACCCCACTGCCTCACACTTCAAAAGAGAGAGATTCCTTGGCTTTGAGACCTCCATAAAGCTTCATTAATGGCATCTCCTTTTTGAGGAAGAAGAAGGGCAAACTTGTACATTTTACTATTTCTTGCAAATATGACTATTGTAGCTTCATATATCATAGTCAATGAATGTAATGAGAGGATCTCAACCTTGTAATCTTTCAGGTGATCAATAAAATTCATACATCTCTTCAAAGTGGACGTAGGCCCTCCCTGAGGTCGAACCACTATAAATCTCTTGTGTTATTTAATGTTTATGTTCTATAATGCGTTCTTGTCTGTTCGACCATATTTATAATTCCTAGTAATTAGGAAACTTTGGTGTTTGCGACATTTTTTGCCGTCAACAATATATATATATATATATATATATGTATATTATGCATTGACATAATTAACGAAAAAGTAATGTACATGCGTTTAAAGAAGAGAATATAAATAAATTCATATGCGCATTCATTGTAGAAATTATTATGCACTTAAAAGGTTGAATGTATTTGAAAAGAAAGCATTAAGTACTCTTTTTGGAACTGACAAAGGTTGAAATAAATGTGGCATGTTTTTTTAGTATGAACATTGCTCGATTTAAATGTTTAGAGACTAGATGGATGCACATGTGATTATTTATGGCAAATATGTAATCAAAAAAAAATATGCTTATTTATGACATTAACAAATTGGGTTGAGGTTGACTAAATGTTAAATATTTGGTATTATGTATATATATATGTATATGTGTATATATATATGTGTGTGTGTGTATACAAGAGGCGACACTAATTTGAGATTATGGGAATCTGTTTTAATTGTAAGAAATGAAATTGGTAAATTCAAGACATTAATGTTATATTTAGGGATCATATAACGGTTACATTAAATATGGAAAAAGAGAGTACATATAGTGAATGCATTTAGACATTTCAAATATGACATGAATAGAAAAACAATGAATAAATAGCCATCAATAATGGCTATGATAAGGAAAAAATAAAAAGATATTAAATCCTCTTTAGTAAAATAGTTAACACATACTATATTTTCGTACGATTAAAAAATAAAGGCATAGTTGGATACCATATTTGATAAAAACATGAGTGTAAGTAAACATATGGTATTTATTTACATAAATAAATAATAGTTATGTTAAAGAGGTAGAGAAAAATAAATTGTTTCCTTGTTTAAATAAAAGAAAAAAGAAAACAAATTTTATACGGTTAAGGTATAAACAAAGGAATAGTTTTGCTAAATAAATCTGTATTAATGTTCTTTAACAAATAAAAGAGGGAATTTATAATTTAGTAGCGGAAGTTTCTGGAAACCGTAATCTAGTGGTCCGAAACGCACACAAAATCCTATAATTCCAGCCTTGGTTTGACATAATTTAGCCTCCATTTCGCTCTCTCTCTCTCAAATATTTTCTTCAAGAAAATAGAAGTATATTTGTATACACTCAAAAAAAAAAGAGAGGCGTTTATACAAACTAGAAAGGAATTCTTTTAGAGAACCATGGCTATAATAAAGGAGAAGAATTCAGTTGCCTAGATCTATGCTGCGCAAAAAGGGATAAACCCATGGATCAGATCTAGAATTGAAGAACATACAAGTGAGTGGATTTAAAATACATTTTTGTATAACAATGGATCTATCATTCGCCATTCCCCATTTATACACATAATAAACCTATTGAAAGATCTAATCTGATAAAGTTCACATATGCCTAATTGTGTTATCATATGCTTAATTATGATCAGTTATTTTATGCCTACGTTGGGTTTCCCCTTTTTATTCTTCCCTTTTATTTTTTATAGCTAGGCTATCCTCGAGCCATGTCTATTGTGGATTTATGCAATTGAACGATATTGAGAATAAAAGGGAAAATGTTGATTTGGGTATTATATGTGATTGGGAGGTTTGGGGTCACAACTTATAATGGGGTTTTGGGAATAAATTTGATTAGAATTATGAATATAACTATGGGTATATGAATCAAATTGGAATTATAAATATAACTATGGGTATATGCATCAAATTGAAATTATGACTGTAAATTGGGATTATAAGTTGAATTGGGAAAAGTTGGGAAATATGTAATAAAATGAGATTTGGCATAAATTGTTGATGACTATGGATTGGGCATAATTTAATATGACTTGTATACATGAGATTTGGCATAAGTTGGTTTGGGCATAATTGAGTATAACTTGTATACATGAGGTTTGGCATAAATTGTTAATAACAATGAGCGCAAATTGATTTGGGCATAATTTGATATAACTTGTACACATGGGATTATAGGCATAATTTGGACTAAAATTCTAAACATAATTTAGATTGGAAATTATGGGTAATTGGAATATATTATAATCTAAGATTTGAAATTGGGACTTGAATCAAGAAAGTGAAAATGAACGCCTAAGACATGAGGTTAGATTCGGATTGCGGTATAAGCCTGCCGGGAAACACCCGGCATATCCCGCAACCGCAATTTGGTAATCTAACGTGAGAGGTCAAAGGCAGAAACTAGATGCGTAATAATGCGAAGACACGAGGTTAGATTCGGATTGCGGTATAAGCCTGCCCGGAACCGCCGGGCATATCCAGCAACCGCAAATGGTAATCTAATGTGGGAGGTCTTTCCAGATTACGGTTATAATGAATTAATGAACACTTAACCAAGATGAGACATGTGGGATGACATGGGAATAATAAAGGGTTAAGTGGGTAACGTCGATAGCATGGATAATTCATTAAACTGGAATACTTAACCTAATTAAATCTGTAGTGGTGTTATGAACCAATTCAATTGAGTAGGGGTTAAGTAAACTTGTTAAAGAAATGGGAAGGATAAAGTTAATCTTAATCAATGCCAAAATGGGGAATGATAATAACCTATTATGAATGAACTTGAATAAGAAAAAGAAAGATAATAGGTAGACTTGTCCTAGGGACAAGTGGGAATTATAACTTATGTAATAAGGTAAGTTATAATGAACGATAGGGGAAGATGAAATAACTTATGTAATAAAGTTGTACTTAATCAAAGATTAAGTAATTAGAGAGAATAAAAATAAATCCACAAATGAGGATAACATAAGTTATATGAATGAAAAGAGAAACTTATTAGTAAACCTTAGTTAAGAAAACTAAGTTAATAAGTAAATTATGACAAACTGTAATGACGGTGTAAGACGAGATTATGATTAAATGAGAAAGAAGAAGGCAAACTTATGGAGATAAGTAAGCTGTATTTAATCATAAAAGTTAAATGACATGTTAATAGAAAACGTGAAAATTTTGATGCACTTAATTATAAATTAAGTAGAACATGTTATTGCAAACAAGATATGGGACAAAGAATAGTGTAAAGAGAATGAATTATGAATATTGAATTACAATATAGAGAATAACATGTTGTGGGCTTATTATTGAACTTAAAAGAATTAAGTTATGAATGAGGTTAATAAGCAAGAGAAACTTGGTAACTTGAATAAGAAGTCAAGGGAAAATGGGAACAACCAAGTTAACGGGAAATCTGTCGAGGTGGAGCAAGCGAGTAATTGATGATTAGACATAGGATCTAATGACACAATAAACTGAGGATCTTGGGACGGTCCGTATGTTAGAGTATGAATAACCAAACGGGATAGATCATAGTGGTGCCGTAAGGCACGAGGGAAGCGCACGTGCATTTGATTAGTTTGTTAGCTCCAGCAGACTGGAAGGGGAAGCAAGCGGCTGCCTGAGACGTTAAAGGTGCTCTTGATAGTCCTTTGTGGTGGTTTAGCTTCGGGCTAGGATTACAGAGGTTGAGTCTGTGCGTAACTATCAGGTGGGTGGGCCTTGACTGCACAAGTAGGGGGCAGTCAGAATGCTGTGACGTGGTGGCATTAAGTGTAGCTCGGCGGCTGCCTCACTTCGAAGGCGGAGGTTCAGGAACAACAAAGATAGTATAGGTTGTCGAAAACCTATCATCGGCAGCCAGCTCGATGCGGAAAGACTAGAGCTAAACCCAAGAGGCCAACAACCTTTCACTATCGAGGCGGCGATTGAGGTTAGACGCCACATGGATGTTTGGAGTGTTTGCTTAGGGGCTTGTCGCTTAGCTCTTGTAGTCTTTACTAGTTAAGGGAGGGGCCGAGGTGGGGCCATAGCCACTATAGGAAAACAGACCCTAGGGATATTTGTGTGAGAGGCTCTTAAATGCGGGCCTACACAAATATAAGGAAAGCTCCTGACCGAGTTCCATGTGTAGACCTGCAACGAAACTCGGGCACGCACACATGATAGGTGTGCGGGTTAGGCATCAAATACATTTGGCGATACGTACATGGTAAAGTCTAAGTACACACATGAATGCTCTGGGTGGTGTATTGTAGACTAGAGGTCATTATTCGATGATGGCAGTCATTACGCCTACGTAATATAGTTATAGTGGTTCCATGCAGACGTAGCGTCGTTATATACAGAGATTAGTACATCACTCGGACGTAGGATGAGGGACTGTGTATATTCTGCGATGATACGGTGAGGACCGTGCGAGTGGGGTACCATGGGGTGTACCTTAATTTGGGGGTAGCTACATATACATTATATCAGGTTAATCTACTAGGGAGTAGATGGGTACAATGAGTGTGTGTATGCATGGAGCGCTGTTGACACTAATAACCTAATAAATAAGCAAATATAACTGAACGGTATATGTAGGATTATCGAAAGTGCGTACTTTAAATTCATTCACACAGAACTTATATTCTGACCCCCGCCTCATAACACAGTTGTAGGTTAGGCTTGAGACAGAGATGTTATAGTTTGGATACTGGCTAGGAAGTATTATTATTAAGGTAAAGCTATGTTTTGATTATATTATATTTTGTTCCTTCCGCTGTGAGATGTTTTCTGAACTCTGACATGATTTATGTCTCTGTCTTTTTCTGCAGGATACCAGAGCAAACCAACACGGGTTTCGATGGATTGGGTTTTTGAAAAAAAATGGTCTGTCGAGATCCGGGTTGTTACATTTTGTATCAGAGCTTCGGTTTAGGGATCTTAGGGAGACAATGAGTTAGCGTATTTGTATTTTTAAAAATATAAATACATATAAACCTAGATCCATAAGGAGCCCACTAAATTGAAGGAGTAAAATATGGAAAGAGTTGGGATACTGGTTTGTGCACTAGAGGAATAAACCTAGAAATTTTGAGACCCTTAGGTGGTTTAGTTAAAAGTGTACAATATGATTTGATATTGGAAAAAGAAAGTAATCCATATGATAGAAACTAAAATGATTTGTATTTCAGATTAGTGGGTTTAGAAGTGAAAACTTATAAATTAGCAAATGGATTTGGGGTATACATAGTTGAGAGAGCTGAATTCGTGGGGGTGTCTGGGAAAGCCTAGGTAAGTTGGAAGCCCACTATGAGTCTAAGCCATTTGTTAACTTTTAAGAACTTGAAATTGTAAAAGTTTTGGCAAAACAATTTATGGTGTTTTCAAGTTTCAATCTTAAAATTATTTTTGATGTTTGAAAAAAAGTGCATATTGGGTTTTAAAGGGAAGTAGGGTATACTTTGTATAATAATGACTTCTTGTTTTAAAAGAATTAAAAAGTAAAGAAAAGAAAATTTTCTAATGTGGTTGTACTTGGATAGGAAAATAGGAAATCTTTATAGAATTGTGACGACCCGCAAATTCAAACCCTTTGAGTCGACTAAATACACTACAAATCCGACCTAAATTGCACGAAAATACGAATCATTAATAGAAAGGCTTACGAGGTTGAGGAATAGAAAAGATAGAAAATTAGAATATAAGAATTTAGATAGAAGAAAGATTTGAATAACATTGAATCTTCACAATCACAGTGGAATAAAATATAATATAAATAAGCTTTGAAAAAAATATAAAATTGTATCAGAACTTACATACAACATTATGGTATATAATATATAAATCACAGCGGAAATAAACTCTCTATATATCTAACGTTGAAGCCTCCCGCTCCAAGCACCTTCCATATCATCTGTAAAATCCTGAACCACTTGACTGCCCGTACAAATTTGGGCACCCAAAAGTTTAGGGAGAACACAGAAAAATAAACTGTGGGTCAGTCATGGGGCTGGTGTGAGCAAACAATTTTAAAACAGCTGGCTTAACTTGGAAAATTTCTTTTGAAAGAAAAGATAATCGTAAGACCGATCCATACATAAACACAGATGGCCTTTACCTTATGATAACCCAAAACATTTTGAAATCATTACTATACTGATATTATAATAATGTCTAGGGTTTTCCACAAATAAATTAGAATCTAGTGGAACGCTTGCATCTCATGCTCCACATGTATAGTAGACAAACAAAACTGCTTGGCACTTAGGGATAATGGATTTCCAACTTTGAAAAGGTATGGAACCACCTTCTGATAGTGTATCTCTAGAGAGGAATACACTGGGGTTCAACAAGAACGTCTTGCAACCCGGCCCACACATAACTAACCACTCATTTCTCTTGAGTGTATCAAATATATTGTCACGTTACGGTTGCTAGAAACATAAATGTTCCTACGAGATATAGAAGTGAAAGAAGTAACAAAATGAATATTCTCTAGATGATGACAATACACCTGAATGGGAGCGACCCACATAGCCATGCTGCCTGCCCGATTTATGTCATTTCCCGGTTGTGAGGGTTGAGGTTAGAACTTACCGTTTGTAACAACACGTCTTTATTTACTTTGAATGCCACATCATCAAACCCATCAAATCACAAACTGATTTCCCTAAAACCACGAGTAAAAAGCTAAGAGAAACGAATTCCTCCGCCACCAAACATAGTTTTGAAGAGATCAACTTATGTGATCTGTTAGGCATACTCTATCAGACACTCGTCCATACAAGTTGTCCTGGGTCTTGACAAACCGAAAGCTCTATTCTGTAAATAGAACAACCCTTGCATAAACACCGTCTCCAATGGTCTTCATTTTGACTTCAAATTAATCAATGCCTAGGTTGAAACAAAGTGGTATTTGGATTTCATTTTAGAAAACCAATCCCGTTCTCTTTGGATCGATGAACATTAAAATCTTTGGGGATATGTGATACTTAAATCATCAGGTTATCATATTCAACAAAATTTATCATATCCAAACTTATCTTCATAATTCCCTATTTCAACATTTATAAGGCATGTAAACGATTAAATTAAACTGGACCAGTTCATGGGATCGAACCACAGTATTAAAATAAATTTAATCAACAAATCAATCATCACCAAAAATCTCTTTTTTTCTCTATCACAATCCAACACTTCAAATATAACTAACCATCATTCTTAAATTCGTTAATCTTGGAAATTTATCATTTCCAAATCATAAACATCTCAGTTTTAATGCAGTTTAAGAATCCATTTACTTTACTTGATTATAACGTATCGTTATAATTTATAATCCATACATCGATGTATATGACTTAAATGTATAACTATTATTTCATTTAGTAAATGTATAATTTATTTAAACCTTATTTAAAATGGAAGGTGAATGAAACTTTCCTTGAATTCATGTTAGTCAATTACCGATTCCACACCCTTCCCAATATATCTCTATTTCCATTTATCCTCTGAACTTTAGAATATTCTTTTGGTAACTGGTTAACCCGTCTTTCTCATCAACATCTCTGACGACCATTCTCATCTATAGAACATTTTGCTTATAATGACGTTCACTTTGGATTGTGAATATCATCCCTTCTAGGTTCGTTTATCACCTCAACTTGATTTCAAAAATAAATACTAGTACCGAGTCAAATTCTGTTTAATTATCGTTAATTCAACTTTTAAATCATTTCTTGGTTTGAAATATATTTATTGACCTAAGTTGATTTAAATTTAAAACATGATTCTATTTCAAAACAATTGAGTTTATTATCACATAATATTATAATGATCTACTATAATTTGTTTATCATGACATGACGTCGATTACAATCCGATTAATACAACTCAAACTAATTACTTGGATTTTTTCTAATTTTAATTAATTTGAAGAAATAAATTAACTCTATTTATTATTTTTAAATAACACATTTTAAATTCAGATCAAGTCCAACTCTGTTTGTAATGATATTTGTCTGATCCTTTGCATCTGTTGATATCAATCACATTAATACTTCTTATTTCCATTTTGAAATATTTCTCTTATCCCCTTAAGGATTTGTATATATACATGGATATTAAATTTTACTTTTAAAGAAAATCTTTTTATTATTTATTTCTATTCCCTTTTACCTAAAATTGTTTATTTTCTCTTATTTATTTTTCCCTTTCCTTTATACCTCTTTCTCTTTTATTTCTTTTATAACTTCCTATTTCCTTTTGTAGTCCCCTTAGGCCCAACACCAGCCCACTCTTCCATTACTTTTATTCACTCTTTCTTCATTTTCCCTTTTTCCTATTTTCTATTCTGGCCTGATGAGGCCCATCACATTACCAGGCCTATCCATCCCTTCCTTCCCTTTTCTTCTTTATTTTCTACCGCCGGCCCATATTATTCTCTCCTCCGTTGTTCTTCTTCCTGCTCCAGATCCATGTCCACACCATCATATGCACACTGCACATGCACACCACACCCATTCAACCTGTAGCGCTTGCGAACCCCCATGCATACGCGTCTCCATCTCCTGATCTCCTTAGCATCACCTAAAAAGCCATATAATCAGTTAACCAAAAATCGATAGTGTCACCTACCTTCATTACATGAGTACGATCAGAGAAAACACCTTGTATGGCCACCCTACTTCACCGATCAACCTCAAAATTTGTCCAGATACTCGCGACGACCTGCTGCACCTATCCCCGTTGGTGCGATCTCTTCTAGGGCACCAACGACTGTGCAGTTGGTTGTCAAACCTCACGTTTCCCAAATGTACAAAACAAACCCCAAATCTACCTCGAACTCGAAATCTACTTAAATAAAAAATCATTTAATATTTTTCCTCTGATCTTCACTTATCTACTCTTTTCCAGACACAACGACATAGTCTCCGTCGTCGGAAAAACCCAAATTTCCCTTTTCTGATGATCTCAGCGTTTCTGAAGATTCCCACCACTAAAAACCTTGAAATTTATTTTAAAATCATGAAATTTCTTCCATAGACACAATGGTATGCCTGAATCCTAAAATTTTGATGATTGAAATCTCATGTTAAAAACCTGCTTACTATATTTTTTTGTCTATATAGGTCAACATATAACATTTTATAAGTTGCAGTTATTTTAAATATACACTACAGATTTACTCAAGACTTGCAACGACCCGCATTCTACAATCGAAGGATCGTAGAATATTTATTTCTTTTTCATATGAGGTCGTATAGTCGTGTAACTTTGGGGAACAACTATGGGGGTCATTTCCCATGTTCACGATTTTTTCCTTTTTTTAAATGACTATTTTGCCCCTAACAGATCTTGTTTCAGCCATAACTTTTGATTGGTAAGGAGTTTTGACCTAAAACCACTCCCATTAGATTTAGATGGTGGTTTATAATTCCGTAGAGTGGTCACATATTCCAAACGGACTCACCGTTTGGGAGATATGACTGAAACAAGGTTTAGAAGGTGAAACACTGCTTAAATGGGCTGATTAAGGTAGTTAGCAAATGGGCCCATAACCCATTTCAGGACTAGCATTATGGGGAGGCTGAAATGAGTTAGGTTTTCGTTATATTTTAGTTTTCTAGCTGCCATTTATCTCTTCGAAACCCTAATAATGGCCTCCACCTTCTAATTTCATCCCAAATCGCCCTCTAATCAAGGATTAAGCTAATTAGCATCAAATCAAGGCAAATCAACATCAAATTAGAGGCAAAGGCTGCTGTGTGCACTGGAATTCGTGTCATTTAAAGAATCATTTCAGACCTGAGTTTATATTTTGGCTAAGGTGAGTGATTAGCATTGTTTCTACACTAATTACGGCTAATTAGGGGTGATTGGTGTTAATTAACAAAATTATACATGATTAAATTTTGGAAAAAAGTTTAGAAACTCTTAAATATTATTTTAAGCCTCTGTAAGAAATTTGGATTAATTTGGATACGTTTTGCTAATTGTATGACTAAGCATGATTAAGAGGGATTAAGGGGAAAATTATGCTTTTGGGGTATGTTTGATCTTAAATGACCTATATACTTGATGTTTTGACGTTGTTGATTGATCTTATATGTCATTACTACTATTTGGAATGTTTTATAATTGATTGCCAAAGTTAGAATGGTTGAAAACGCCATCATATGGTGAGAATCGATGAAAAATAGCTTGTTGGAAATGCTACAGGGATCCGGATCGGATCGGATGAGGGGATCGGGTCGGTTAACAGAACCGAACCAAGGTGATGGCATCTTCAACAGCGTAAAATTGCAAGTGCAACAAGGAAGGCCCGGACCAGATCGAATTAGGGTGAAACAAGTGGGATCGGAGCGAATGGGAATTGGGGATTTCGAACAGAACCGGGGGAGCCTGGAAGACCAAACCGAACCGAGGAGGCTTGAGAAGGACTGAACCGGTGGCTTGAGTATTATAAACATATATAGCCAGACCGAACCAGACATGGGGTACCGAACCGAACCGTTACTTAAGCCACTACTGCGCGATGAATTTTCTGAAGACCAATCCCAATTCGACCAAAACCCGAGATGCAAAGGAAGTCTAAATAGGAAGTAGAACTCAGGATCCAGACGGGGACAAACGAGTCAACTTCATGATTCGGCTTTGCTGCGGGACGTGTGCTAAGGAGTTGTCAACATCCATAGCTTTGATTCACCACCAAGAGACGAATGTTAGGCTACGGGTCAGTGCAGTGGTGTAGTTATTACTCCATGGGGCATAGTGATGGTAGCATCGCTATGAGCCAGTGCAGTGAAGTCATCATGACTTCATGGGGCAGAGTGGACATAGCAAGGACAAGTGGTCACGGATCAGTGCAGTGAAGTCGCCATGACTCCATGGGGCAGAGTGATCACAGTAAGGATTTGGGTAATCGAAGCACTGTATATCGTATACTTTACGCACTGAGTGAGAGATGTGAGGATGGTTGCTATACTTGATTGTTTGCCATCATTATGACATGCGCACCCTCTTCTCCGTTATCTTTACACCTTATGCTAGTGTTACCTTAGAGTATTGTACTTCCTGTTGTGCTAACTCCTTGGTTGCTGGTCCAGGTATGGTTATGTACACCTATTATTGTTCTGTTTTGCTGCTTATCGCTCATACCAGACTATTGTCTGACCCAGAGTTTTATGTCTCTTCTTATTTCTCTGGGTGCTCTTAAACAGGCAGACTAGAGACAGGTTAGGTGGTATGCACAAGTAGCTGTATTGGAGACGAGCAGGAGGCTTCCACGTATGATATATATAGAAATTATCCTTGTGTTGTTGCTGGTCAATACTTTGGGCATTAGTAGTGCACCTTTTCTTTGCTTTAGAGACAGTATGTTGGAGTTGTAATAAACTGTATTTTAAATCTCCGATGTTATGATAATTATGGTTTAATTTTCAGCTTATGCACAGTCTCGCTTGTTTTATGTCAAGTATGTTATTATTATATTTTATTCCATGCGCTGTGAGACATTCTAAAGGTTCCTTGTTAGTTCAAATTTCTTTCTTTTCCTTTCTTTGACGACCGTCCCACGCTAGTCGGGAATTGGCACAACGCACCTTCATTGGAAATGTCGGCTGGTGCGGGGCGGGCCGTCACACTTGGTATATGAGCTCTAGGTTGCGTAGTTAACCTAGGGAAAGACACCAGGGAGAGCTAGTATGTATATGAGAGCGCGCATTTGTGGTATTTTGGTTTTCAAAAGATATATACATACACTATTAGTATATCTAAGGATGGAGTCGCACTGCACTGGCATCACTGAAGAGATGGTTAATCGTTTTCTCCTTACAAATTGAACGATGAGTCAACATACGAGGGGTACTGGTAGAGGAGCTAATAATGGGAATGCTCCTGATATGAGGACGATGTTCACTGGCTTCATGAGAGAAATGCTTAGGGATGTTCAGAGGGCAGCTCCTAATGCTGCAAATGGTGGTGGTGCAGCGGTGCAGGCGCCTAGGGCCGATTTCGCCAAGCTCTGAAAGGACTACACTAGTATTGGTAGGAAGCCGTTCCACGGAATGGAATCAGCTACAGAAGTTCAGGATTGGCTCGATAGTTGTGAACGCATCTTCAAGGACTTAGCGATTGATTATGCGATGAAAAGGAAGCTAACATCTCGTCAGCTGCACGGACGGGCTATGAATTGGTGGAATGCTATTAAGGCAGCTACCCCTGAGGATTAAGTTGCTTGGGATCGGTTTAAGGCCTGATTCAGTGATAAGTTTATCCCAGCTGCTCAGAAATCGAAACTATTTAGGAAGTTCTTGGAGCTTAAACCGAATGGAAGGGCAGTCTCGGAATATATTGCTAAGTTCGATACTTTATGAAGCATGGATTATCCCCTATTGACACTCCCGAGAAGAAGAATGAGAAGTTCATAATAGGCTTAGATCAGTACTTAAGGGAAAGGCTTATAAACCTTATTGACGAAACTTTTGAATCGATAGTTGGGAAATCATTGAGATCAGAGAGCCTTTATCCTTATCCCAAGACTGAAGTCGTTGTTGCATCTACAGAGGGGCCAAAGCCGCAAGCAAGCGGTGGAGGCAAGAATAATTCTCAGAATAAAAGGAAGCAGAATCGGACTAAGGATGGTCAGAAAAAGAGAAAGAAAGATGTTGAGTGCTTTAGCTGTGGCAAGAAGGGCCACTATGCTAAAGAATTCCGAGCAAAGCCAGCGGACAGGAAGTGCTTCAACTGCGGCCAAGTGGGACATCACAAGGATAAATGTCCGCAACCCCCCAAAGAGAAGCAGATAGTGAAAGCATATGCTATTAATGTTGTTCCTTCATCGTCAAATGCCCCAACTGCGGCGGAGAAAGAAAAGAATGTCGCCATTCAAGGTATGCTTTCTATTTATGATGTTCCTGTTCGAGTACTGTTTGATACTGGGGCTTCCCATTCCTTCATGTCTAGTGACCTGGTAGATTGGTTGGGAATGGAGCCCGAGATAGTCGATAGACCTTTAGTTGTGACGAACCCGATTGGTGGTTCGGTTAGCCTTAATATGATTTTCTGTAATGTGGTCTTATCGAGTCGTGGATGTATGTTTACTTGTGATTGCTTTGTTTTGGGCTTTACTGGGTTTGTCATTATTTTGGGAGTCGATTGGCTCCAAAGGTACGGGGTGGTGGTAGACTGTGAGGGATTTTTGGTGACAGTTAGAGCGGATGATGGGCGGAGGGTAGTGTTTGGTGGTCAACCTAGTGATGGGGTAATGGCTAGTTTTCTAAATTCTCTCGACATCCCACATGATGAGTTGTTAGATGTGCCAGTGGCTGGCTAGTATCCGGACGTCTTCGAGGAAGTGACCGGACTTCCACCACACCGAGAGATTGAGTTTCATATTGATTTAGTGAAAGATGCTAGACCTATAGTGATGCCTCTTCGTCGTATGGCACCAAGGGAGCAGAGAGAGCTCGGGATGCAAGCGATCTTTTGAAGAAGGGATTTATCAGAAGAAGTGTCTCCGAGTGGTGAGCACCAGTTGTATTTGCTACCAAGGCAGATGGTTCCCTTCGTTTATGCGTGGATTATCATGAGTTGAATAAAGTGACTAAGAAGAACAAGTATCCTCTTCCACAGATAGATGATTTGTTTGATCAAATTTAGGGAGCAAGAGTGTTCTCTCAATTGGACCTCGCGACAGGATTTCATCAGCTCCGAGTAGCAGCTGAGAGTATTCCTAAAACGTCCTTTTGGACGCCGTCTGTATTCTATAAGTGGTTGGTCATGCCATTTGGGTTGACCAATGCACCAGCATATTTTGGGGATCTTATGAATAGGGTATTCAGGGATCAATTGAATAAGTTTGTTCCTGTATTCGTAGACGATATCTTGGTTTACTCGATGACAGAAGGAGAACACAAGGAACATTTGAGGATAGTGATGGATGTGTTGAGAAAACACCAATTGAAGGCGAAATTTTCTAAGTGTCACTTCTGGAGGAGAGAAGTGAGATTCTTAGGCCATGTTGTTTCAGAGAATGGTATTTCCGTGGATTCTGCGAAGGTGGCTACGGTATAAGATTGGTCTACGCCCAAGAATGCAACAGACGTAAGAAGTTTCTTGGGATTAACTGGATATTATCGGAAGTTTATCCAAGACTTCTCCAAGATAGCGACACCGTTAACTCAATTGACCAAGAAGAATCAAGCTTTCATTTGGGACGAAACGTGTGAAAATGCATTCAAGAGTCTAAAGGAAAAGTTGATGTATGCGCCAGTGTTAGTCATTCCTAAAGGGAATGAAGAGATGACGACATACACAGATGCATGTGGTACCGGACTAGGTGCTGTATTAATGCAATGAGGTAGGGTTGCAGCTTATGCAAGCTGGCAACTGAAACTACATCAGAAAAGATACCCTACCCACGATTTGGAATTAGCAGCGATCGTGTTCGCGTTGAAGATGTGGAGGCATTATCTCTTGGGAGAAAGATTCGAGTTGTTTACTGATCATAAATTGTTAAAGTATCTCTTCTCTCAGAAGGATCTAAATCTCCGACAGCAAAGATGGTTAGAATTCTTGGCTTCCAATGAATTCGATATCGCATATACACCAGGAAAGGGCAACGCGGTGGCTGATACATTGAGTAGAAGACATGCCAGTTTAGGGGCTATGTTTCTTGAATGGAAGCAACTGGAGTATATTGTAGGGTACGGTTATAGACCAAAGTGCGAATTGGATCCAGAGATGATAGCAGGTTTGACGATCAGACCCACTTTGATTGAGCGGATTGGTTCCAGTCAGAAGGACGATCCTAACCTATTGGAAATCATCTCCAAGTTAGAGATGGGTATCGATGAGGAGATGAACAAGTATGGGCTTGATCGAGATGGATGGCTCAGAAAGAATGGGAGACTAGTTGTACCCAATGTCAATGGATTGAGAGATGAAGTGCTTAGAGAATGTCATCACTCGAAACTGACTATACATCCTAGTGGTAACAAAATGTATCGAGACATGAAGCAGATCTACTACTGGGAAGGGATGAAAAGAGACGTTGGGAAGTTTATATCCAAGTGCATGAACTGCCAGCTAGTTAAAGTTGAGCAAAAGAAGCCTAGTGGGTTGTTGCAACCATTAGAAATTCCAGAATGGAAATGGGAACAAGTCTCAATGAATTTCATTGATGGGTTATCAAGGACTAGATCGGGCCATGATAGCATTTGGGTGATTGTGGATCGATTGACTAAGAGTGCAAAGTTTATACCAGTCAAATCAGATAGAACGACAGCTAAATTAGCTGAACTGTATATGAAATGGGTAGTAAGATTTCATGGAGTACCCAAAGGCATAGTGAGTGACCGAGATCCGTTATTTACTAGTTGATTTTGGAAGAGCTTACAAGAGGCTTTAGGATCAGAACTACATACCGCATATCATCCTCAAACCGACGGTCAGACAGAGAGGGTGAATCGTGTATTAGAAGATCTCTTAAGTGCTTGTGTATTGGATTTTAGTGGATCATAGGATGACCATTTGCGTCTAGTAGAGTTTGCATATAATAACAGTTATCAATCCAGTATTGATATGGCTCCGTTTGAAGCTTTGTACGGAAGACCGTGCAACTCACCATCATGTTGGTTAGAAACCGGTGAGAAGTTTGTGCTTGGGCCAGATGTGATAAGAGAAACTTTAGACAAGATTAAGGTTATCCAACAGCGAATGAAGGATGCTCAGGATAGGCAGAAGAGTTATGCTGGTAAAAGGAGAAGGGATTTAAAATTCTCCATTGGCAACTTGGTGTTTATCAAGATTTTTCCGTTAAAGAGCGTGATTCAATTTGGTAGGAAAGGCAAGTTAGCACCAAGATTTGTTGGTCCATTCCCAATTCTGGAGCAAGTTGGGAACTTGGCATATAAAGTTGAGTTGCTGGACAAGATGGCGGGAGTTCATAACGTATTTCATGTTTCCCAGTTAAGGAAATTTGTGCACGACCCCGATGTGGCTATTTCATCTGATCAGTTGGATGTTATCGAAGTAGAACCCGAGGCGGTTGGGAACCGCAAGCCAATTCGTATTGTTGAGCACGATACGAAGAAACTTCGAAGGAAAGCGGTGAATCTAGTTAAGGTTCAGTGGCGCGGGGATGAGAATGATTGTACTTGGGAGACAGAGGAGAGCATTAACGAGACGTATCCAGAACTCTTTGCCTGGTAAGGTTTTCATTTCGATTTAGTCTTTCCGCATGCTAGGATAGGTTTGTTTTGTTTGTTTTGTATGTTTGATTGCGAGATATGGCCGGTAGGCATGCGGGACCCATTGGTTGTTTCTTAGTTAAGGAATTTCGGAGGTGAAATTTCTTAAGGGGGGGAGAGTGTAACGACCCGCATTCTACGTATCGGAGGATTGTAGAATATTTATTTCTTTTTCATATGAGGTCATATAGTCATGTAACTTTGGGGAACGACTATTATTGTTATTTCCCATGTTCAGACTTTTGCCTTTTTTTAAACGACCATTTTTCCCCTAGCTGATCTTGTTTCGGCCATAACTTTTGATTGGTAAGGAGTTTTGACCAAAAACTGCTTCCATTAGATTCGGATGGTGGTTTACATTTCTGTAGAGTGGTCACATTAGCCAAACGGACTCACGTTTGGGGGATATGGCTGAAACAAGGTTTAGAAGGTGAAAAGCTGGTTAAGTGGGCTGATTAGTGTAATTAGCAAATGGGCCCATAACTCATTTCAGGATTAGGGTTATGGGGAGGCTCCTGAAATGAGTTAGGTTTTCGTTATATTTCAGTTTTCTAGCCGCCATTTACCTCTTAGAAACCCTAACAATGTCCTCCACCTTCTAATTTCATCCTAAATTGCTTTCTAATCAAGGATTAAGCTAATTAACATTAAATCAAGGCAAATCAACATCAAATTAGAGGCAAAGGATGCTGTGTGCATTGGAATTCGCGCCACTTAATGAATCATTTTGGATCTGAGTTTATATTTTGGCTAAGGTGAGTGATTAACATTGTTTCTACACTAATTACGGCTAATTAGGGGTGATTAGTGTTAATTAACAAAATTATACATGATTAAATTCTGAAAAAATGTTTAGAAATTCTTAAATATTATTTTAAGCCTCTGTTAGAAATTTGGGTTAATTTGGATATGTTTTGCTAATTGTATGACTAAACATGATTAAGAGGGATTAAGGGGAAAATTGTGATTTTGGGGTATGTTTGATTTTAAATAACCAATATGCTTGACGTTTTGACCTTGTCGATCGATCTTATATGTCACTAATATTGTTTGGAATGTTTTATAATTGATTAGCAAAGTTAGAATGGTTGAAAACGCCGTCGTATGGCAAGAATGGACGAAAATTTGCCTGTTGGAAATGCCACAGGGATCCGTAACGGATCGGATGAGGGTATCGGGTCGGTTAGCCGAACCGAACCAAGGTGATGGCATCATCAGCAGCGTAAAATTTCAAGGGCAACAAGGAAGACCCGGATCGAATTGGGGTGAAATAAGTGGGATCGGAGTGAATGGTAATTGGGGATTTCAAACCGAACCGAGGGAGCCTGGAAGACCGAACCGAACCGAGGAAGCTTGAGGAGGACCGAACCGATGGCTTGAGTATTATATACACATATAGCCAAACTGAACCGGACATGGGGTATCGAACCGAACCGTTACTTAAGCCACTATCGTGCGATGACTTTTCTGAAGACCAATCCCAATTCGACCAAAACCGGAGATGCAAAGGAAGTCCAAATAGGAAGTAGAACTCAGGATCTAGACGGGAACTAACGAGTCAACTTCACGATTTGGCTTTGCTGCGGGACGTGTGCTAAGGAGTTGTCGACATCGATAGCTTTGATTGACCATCGAGAGATGAATGTTAGGCTACGGATCAATGCAGTGGGGTAGTTATTACTCCATGGGGCAGAGTGATCGTAGCAAGGCTATGAGCCAGTGTAGTGAAGTCGTCATGACTTCATGGGGCAGAGTGGATATAGCAAGGACTAGTGGCCATGGATTAGTGCAGTGGAGTCGCCATGACTCCATGGGGCAGAGTGATCATACCAAGGATTTGGGTGATCAAAGCGGTGGATTCCGTATACTTTACACACTGAGTGAGAGATGTGAGGATGGTTGCTATGCTTGATTGTTTGCCATCATTATGTCATGCACACCCCCTTCCCCGTTATCTTTACACCTTATGCTAGTGTTACCTTAGAGTATTGTACATCCTGTTGTGCTAACTCTTTGGTTGCAGGTCTAGGTTCAGGTATGATTATGTATACCTGTTATTGTTCTGTTTTGCTGCTTATCGCTCATACCAGACTTTTTTTATGACCCAGAGTTTTATGTCTCTTCTTATTACTCTGGGTGCTCTTAAACGGGCATACTAGAGACAAGTTAGGTGGTATGCATGAGTAGATGTACTAAAGGCGAGTAGGAGGCTTCCATGTATGATATATATAGATATTCTCCCTGTGTTGTTGCTGGTCACTACTTTGGGCATTAGTAGTGCACCTTTTCTTTGCTTTAGAGACAGTATGTTGGAGTTGTAATAAGTTGTATTTTGAATCTCCGCTACTATGATAATTATGGTTTAATTTTCAGTTTGTGCACTATCTCGCCTGTTTTATGTAAAGTATGTTATTATTATATTTTATTCCATGCGCTGTGAGACATTCTATAGGTTCCTTGTTAGTTCAAATTTCATTGTTTTCCTTTCTTTGACGATCGTCCCACACTAGTCGGGCATTGGCACAACGCACCTTCATTGGAAATGTCGGCTGGTGTAGGGCGGGCCATCACAACACTTCCTTATAGAACTCAGATTATTTAGCTTACTACAATTAAAATTATAGATTTTTCTTAGTTATCGTGCATGTGAAATTTGAGGATCTGTAAATTCAACAGATCACTTTAATATGTTTTAACCAAGTTTCCCCTTCCACCTACCATCCATAGATACGACTTATATAGGATATAATCTATACATGATCATATATAACACACACAAAGCCACATCATTCAGTACACTATCTAAATTGGTTTAAGGTTAATGCTTATTCACATGAATAACCCCCCGTTTCCATGATAGTCTTTCCCAGTTTGATATGATAGTCAAGTTGGATAATTACAAAGTATTTAATAGCATACATTAATTATATATAGAGAGAACCCAGAATAGTTTTTAATTTATAAAGTGGAGGTTTACTCACAGTTTTGAAGCACCATCGTTTTTGATTCACATTCACTGGTTTGTTTGCATATCATAGTTTATATGCATTTACCAGGTTTTATTCTAATGCACAAACACATATGGATTCAGATCATATTTGTTAACAGGTGTAGCATATATGTAAGTAACAAATGCTAAGTACATGATCATGGCATTTTATTGAAAATAAATAAATAGTGAGCATTTAATTTACTCACCTTATGTGCCCAGTTTTTAGGCTCTCTGTTCTCTGTTTCCATTGTTTTCAGGTTCATGAGTTTTCCATTTTTGTTGCTATGTTTCGCTACCAATTTAGTTCAGTTTGGTTTGAATGGGTGATGGTTGTAAACGCAGTATGCTAGTAGGTGTATTGCCATTTATTCTGGTTCGAATGAAGCATATAGGACATATTTATAGAAGTAGAAAATAATAAAATAATGTGACAGTGTGCCTGGGAAAGCCAATATACTAGAGATGGATTTAAGCCATGTTGTACATAGTTTTGATTAGAAAGAGTAGTCATCCTAGCTGTTGTTGCTATGACTAAAAGAATGAGGCTCTGGTTTTATGGCTATGCAGTGTTTTTGATTAGAGGAATACCTATATGCATGTTAGCAGGTCCTAATTTCTTTACATAAAAATGCACGGCAGTTCCATAGAAGTACAAAAACATATAAATCTAGACATGTGCATACTTAAATGATATGCAACCCTTGTTTATTGATTGCAATGAACTGCTACGGCTTACATTGCTAATTGAAGTTGATTTAAATAAGACTATGGCTTTATAGCTATTTTCAAATAAACAGCTAAAAGGGTTATAGCTGGGTACTTTGATAGAAAAGAAGTTGTTTGTTGATTAAAAGAGATAGCTATGTTTTCATAGCTCTTGTGCTTAGATTGATTGAACAGATTATCACCTTCCCAATATATATTGTACGGCCATGTGCAAATTTGGTTTTAAACACAGCTAACCGGCTAGGCAATAGGATAAGCTACTTGTCTAGATTTGATTGAAAAGGATGTTGATCCATTCACATTGAGATCCTTCCACGCAGTGCCAGACCATGTGAGATGGGTAGGTACAGGGTAGTAGCTGCATTAGTTTCCGGTTGAAGAAGAAATGACCCTTAAAAATCTTTCTAGACATGTATACATATATACGGCCATGTGCCATCAATAAGCTATAATTCATATGCTATCATGTACTTGTATATTGTTAAAACAAAGTTAGGTTGCCAAGTAAATTTTACTATTTGATATTGATGCATTTAAATATCTTAAATGTCATATTGAGGGTACAATGTAGATCTATTTATTTTTTCTGATTCTAAGTGCAGAAGTATACGTCATTTATTAATGTAGTATTCCTTTCTCATGAAGCAAACTTCATATCTTACATATTTTATTTACACTAAATTTTACTTAAGGAAATTCTAAATTTAATTCATGTGAGTTTAAAAACCACTTATAAAAATAAAACACTACTTACTAATATACATTCATATATCCATATTGTCAAGGGATAATATAAATGTGTGTGTATATATATATAGTTTAAAAAGAACATTTAATTAAATCTAATAATTAAATCCAGTATTATTTATATATTTACAAGAGTTAATGCAAATATAAAAATACAAAACAAAACATTTCCTGCTTGCTTTATTATGGTACAAATATTTTAAAGCGTTTAAAATATATACTCTTGGAATTCAACTGAAAATTATAATTCTAATTTACGTAATTAAATCAGTTACTGAAATACATTCATAATAAACAGTATTACAAACTTTGTAAAAAACCGGGACATTACAATCTTCCCCCCTTTAAAGAATTTCGTCCCCAAAATTAAAGTAACGAGGAGATTCTAGTTATATATCAAGTCATAGACTTAAAACAAAACACATCCATGGGTCATTCCCTAATAATCACAACAATCCAGGCATCCAAAACACACAGGTTACCTACCAAAACATTCCACCACAATCACAACACCGAATTTCAGTACTAGAATTTATCTGTTATTCCTATTTGAAATATTTTCATTTCTATTTCACGCTTTCAGCTCTACAACTTCCATTAGTCCTTGGCTGTAAATCAGTAAGAAAATAATCTTCTAAGCATCAACCCTGAAGACCGAAATCAACATTCAGAAAATCATTTAACTCAACCAATCTCTAGTTAGGTTCAAATTTCTTAACTTCAAATATTAATTTCCTTATTAACCCATACAACTTCATTTTTAAGAAAATATTTCTGATTACATTCGGATAATAATCCAAAAACTCATATACTTCGTTAGTTAGTATTAATCATGTTCAAACACTTTTATCTGCTTAGGACAAGTCAAATTCTTTTTTTTTTAAATAAACTCTAATCCAATTTAAATATATTCGGCTTAACCTCAGTTAAATTCTAAACCCTTTAATTTATTCTAGTTAATTTTCAAGCTCTCGAATTATAACTCCTAGTTTTTATTCCAAATTCAAAACTTTTGAGTTTTTTTTTCAAATCATTTGTTTTACTCGAACAATTCCTAGTTTATCTTTTTTGTGAACTTTTATTCGTATACAAGCTCAATTTGGTTATATCTATAACCATTTCAATTTCTATAATATTATTTGATTGTAAGAACAATCGACACACACATATATAATACTAATTTTAGAAAATTATGCTTTATATATCAAAAATATAATTTTGAGTAAAATTGTTTCATTTACCCAACTTTCAAAACAATACCGTGTCAAATTATTCTGTTCAAGTGTTTAGAAACACCTATCAATACAGCTGATCAGACTGATCGACCAGAATTTATAAACCACTCGATAAACTAATCAACACAATATAGAACAGTTTTTATATCAATTAACAAATACGTGCTCATATATATACACTCAAACTCAATCTAGGGTATTACTAACCCCATCTCTATCGAGTTACGCCACAGAGCCAAGGTTATTCTCAGCCTTCAGCTCTGATACCAAGTGTGACGACCCGTAAATTCGAACCCTTTGAGTTGACTAAATACACTACAAGTCCGACCCAAATTGCACTAAAATACGAATCATTAATAGAAAGACTTTAGAGGATGAGGAATAGAAAAGATAGAAAATTAGAATAGAAGAATTAAGATAGAAGAAAGATCTAAATAACATTGAATCTCACAATCGCAGCAGAATAAAATATAATATAAATAAGCTTTGAAAAAATACAAAACTTTATCAGAACTTACATACAACATCAGAGTACATCATATATACATCACAACGGAAATAAACTCTCTATATATCTAATGTTGAAGCCTCCTACTCCAAGCTCCTTCCAGATCATCTACAAAATCCTGAACCACTTGACTGCCCGTACAAATTTGAGCACCTAAGTGTTTAGGGAGAACACAAAAAAATAAACTCCGGGTCAGTCATGGGACTGGTGTGACTAAACAATTTTAAAACAGCTGGCTTAACTTGGAAAATTTCTTTTGAAAGAAAAGATAATTGTAAGACCGATCCATGCAGAAACACGGATGGCCTTTACCTTACGATAACCCAAAACATTTTGATATCATAACTATACTGATATTATAATAATGTCTAGGGTTTTCCATAAATAAATTTGAATCTAGCGGAACGCTTGCATCTCATGCTCCACATATATAGTATACGAACAAAACTGCTTGGTACTTAAGGATAATAGATTTCCAGCTATGACAAGGTATGGAACCACCTTCCAATAGTGTATCAATAGAGAGGAATACACTGGGGTTCAACAAGAACGTCTTGCAACCTGGTCCACACATGACCGACCACTAATTTCTCTTGAGTGCATCAAATATATTGTCATCTTACGGTTTCTAGCAACATAACCTTTCCCAGGAGATACAGAGGCGAAAGAAGTAACAAAATGAATATTCTCTAGATGGTGACAATACATTCTAAGGGGAGCGACCCACATAGCCATGCTGCCTTGTCGATTTTTGTGATTTCCAGGTTGTGAGGCTTAAGGTCAGAACTTACTGTTTGTAATAGCACATCTTTATTTACTTTGAATGCCACATCGTCAAACCCGTCAAATCACAAATTGATTTTCCCAAAACCATAGGTAATAAGCTCAGAGAAACGAATTCCTTCGCCACCTAACATAGTTTTGAAGAGATCAACTTACGCAATATGTTGGACATACTCTGTCAGACATTCGTCCATACAAGTTGCCCTGGGTCTGGACAACCCGAAAGAACTATTCTGTAAATAGAACAACCCTTTCATAAACACCGTATTCAGTGGTCTTCATTTTGACTTCAAATTAATCAACTCCTAGGTCGAAACAAAGTGGTATTTGGATTTCATTTTAGAAAACAATCCCGGTCTCTTTGGATTGATGAACATTAAAATTATTAGGGATAAGTGATACTTAAATCATCAGGTTATCATATTCAACAAAATTTATCTCATCCGGACTTATCTACATAATTTCCTATTTCAACATTTATAAGACATGTAAATGATTAAATTAAACTGGACAAGTTCATGGGGTCGAACCACAATATTAAAATAAATTTAATCAACAAATAAATCATTACCACATATCTCTTTTTTTTCTCTATCACAATCCAACACTTCAAATATAACTAACCATCATTCTTAAATTGGTTAACCTTAGGAATTTATCATTTCCAAATCATATACATCTCAGTTTTAATGCAGTTTAAGAATCCATTTATTTTACTTGATTGTAACGTATCGTTATAACTTATAATCCATACATCGATGTATATGACTTAAAGGTATAACTATTATTTCATTTAGTAAATGTACACTTTATTTAAACCTTATTTAAAATGGAAGGTAAATGAAACTTTCCTTGAATTCATGTTAGTCAATTACCGATTCCACACCCTTCCTAATTTATCTCTATTTCCATTTATCCTCTGAACTTCAGAATATTCTTATGGTAACTGGTTAACCCATCTTTCTCATCAACATCTCTGATGACCATTCTCATCTATAGAACATTTTCGTCTAATGACGTTCACTTTGGATTTTGAATATCATCCCTTCTGGGTTCGTTTATCACCTCAACTTGATTTCAAAAATAAATACTTGTACCGAGTCAAATTATGTCATCTAGTAGATATATAAATTCATGTTCCCTGAAGTTTTAAATATTTGGTTTAATTATCGTTAATTCAACTTTTAAATCATTTCTTGGTTTGAAATATGTTTATTGAACTAAGTCAATTTAAATTTAAAATATGATTCTATTTCAAAACAATTGAGTTCATTATCACACAATATTATAATGATCTGCTATAATTTGTTTATCATGACATGACGTCGATTACAATCCGATTAATACAACTCGAACTAATTACTTGAATTTTTATAATTTTAATTAATTTGAAGAAATAAGTTAACTCTATTTATTATTTTTAAATAACACGTTTTGAATTCAGATCAAGTCCAACTCTGTCTGCAAACTTGTTTGATCCTTTGCATCTGTTGATATCAATCACATTAATACTTCTTATTTCCATTTTGAAATATTTCTCTTATACCTTTAAGGATTTGTATATATATCTAGATATGAAATCTTTTTATAATTTATTTCTATTCCCTTTTTCCTAAAAATTTTTATTTTCTCTTATTTATTTTTCCCTTTCCTTTATAACTCTTTCTCTTTAATTCCTTTTATAACTTCCTATTTCCCTTTGTAGTCCCCTTAGGCCCAACACCAGCCCACTCTTCCATTTCCTTTATTCACTCTTTCTTCATTTTCCCTTTTTCCTATTTTCTATTCTGGCCCGATGAGGCCTGTCTATCCCTTCCTTCCCTTTTCTTCTTTATTTTCTACCGCCGGCCCATATTATTCTCTCCTCCCTTGTTCTTCTTCCTGCTCCAGATCCATGTCCACACCATCATTTGCACGGTGCACATGCACACCTCACCAATTCAACCTACAACGCTTGCGAACCACCATGCATACGCGTCTCCGCCTCCTGATCTCCTTAGATTCACCTAAAAAGCCATACAATCATTTAAACAAAAATCGACAGTGCCACCTACCTTCCTTACTTGAGTACAACCAGAGAAAACACCTCATATGGCCACCCTACTTCACCGATCAACCTCAAAATTTGTCCAGATACCCGCGACGACCTACAACACCTATCCCCATTTGTGCGATCTCGTCCAGGGCACCAACAACAGTGCAGTTCGTTGCCAAACCTCACGTTTCCCAAATATACAAAACAAACCCCAAATCTACCTCGAACTCGAAATCTACTTAAATGAAAAATCATTTAATATTTTTCCTCCGATCTACACTTATCTACTCTTTTCCAGACACAACGACATAGTCTCCGACCAACTAGATCATCGGAAAAACCCAAATTTCCCTTTTCTGATGATCTCAGCGTTTCTCAAGATTCCCACAACTAAAAACCATGAAATTTGTTTTAAAATTCATGAAATTTCCACTTGGATACAATGGTATGCCTGAATCCTAAAATTTTGATGACTGAAATCTCAGGTTAAAAGCTTGCTTATAGTATTTTTGGTCTATATAAGTTGATATATAACATTTTATAGGTTGCAGTTATTTTAAATATACACTACAGATTTACACAATACTTCCTTACAGAACTCAGATTGTATAGCTTACTAGAATTAAAATTATAGATTTTTCTTAGTTATCGTGCATGTGAGATTTAAGGCTCTGTAAATTCAAAAGATCACTTTAATATGTTTTAAGCAAGTTTCCCCTTCCACCTACCATCTATAGATACGATTTATATAGGATATAATGTATACTTGATCATGTATAACACACACAAAGGCCACACCATTCAGTACACTATCTAAATGGGTTTAAGGTTAATGCTTATTCACATGAATAACCCCCTGTTTCCATGATAGTCTTTCCCAGGTTGATATGACAGTCAAGTTGGATAATTACAAAGTATTCAACAACCTACATCATAATATATATAGAGAACCAGGAATAGTTTTTAATTTATAAAGTGGAGGTTTACTCACAGTTTTGAAGCTCCACCGTTTCGGATTCACATTCACTGGTTTGTTCACTTATCATAGTTTATATGCATTTACCGGGGTTTATTCTAACGCATAAAAACATATGGATACAGATCATATTTGTAAACAGGTGCAGCATGTATGTAAGTAACAAATGCTAAGTATATGATCATGGCATTTTATTGAAAATAAATAAATAAACAGTGAGCGTTTAATTTACTCAGCTTATGTGCGCAGTTTTAATGCTCTCTGTTCTCTGTTTCCATTCATGTTCATGAGTTTTCCATTTTTGTTGCTATGTTTTGTTACCAATTTAGTTTCAGTTTGGTTTGAATGGGTGATGGTTGTAAATGCAGTATGCTAGTAGGTTTATGGCCATGTATTCTGGTTCGAATGAAGCATCTAGGATGTATTTATAGTAGTAGAAAATAATAAAATAATTTGACGGTGTGCCTGGGAAAGGCAATATACTAGAGATGGATTTAAACAATGCGGTGCCTAGTTTTGATTAGAAAGAGTAGTCATCCTAGCTGTTGTTGCTATGACTGAAAGAATGAGGCTCTAATTTTATGGCAATGCAATGTTTTTGATTGGAGGAATACCTATATACATGTTAGCAAGTCCTAATTTCTTTACATAAAAATGCACGACAGTCCCATAGAAGTACAAATACATACAGATCTAGACATGTGCATACTTAAATGGTATGCAACTCTTGTTTATTGATTGCAATGAAGTGCTACGACTTACATAGCTGTGTGAAGTTGATTTAAATAATACTATGGCTTTATAATTGTTTTCAAATAAACAGCTAAAAGGGTTATATTTGGGTTCTTTGATAGAAAAGAATCTGTTTGTGGATTGAAAGAGATAGCTATGTTTTCATAGCTGTTGTGCTTAGATTGATTGAACAGAGTATCACCTTCCCTATATATATTGCACGACCATGTGCAAATTTGGTTTTAAGCACAGTTAATTTGCTAGGCAATAGGATAAGCTACTTGTCTATATTTGATTGAAAAGGATGTTGAGACCATTCACATTGAGATCCTTCCATGCAATGGCCGACCATGTGAGATGGGTAGGTACAGGGTAGTAGCTGCATTAGTTTCCAGTTGAAGAAGAAATGACCCATAAAAATCTTTCCAGACACGTATACATATATACGGCCATGTGCCATCAATAAGCTATAATTCATATGCAGCCATGTAGTTGTATATTATTAAAACAAAGTTTGGTTGCCAAGTAAATTTTACTATTTGATGTCTATGCATTTAAATATCTTAAATGCCATATTGAGGGTACAATGTCGATCTATTTGTTTGTTCTGATTCTAAGTGCAGAAGTTTACATCATTTATTAATGTAGTATTCCTTTCTCATGAAGCAAACTTCATATCTTACATATTTTATTTACACTAAATTTTACTTAAGAAAATTCTATATTTAATTCATGCAAGTTTACAAACCACTTATAAAAATAGAACACTACTTACTAGTATACATTCACATATCCATATTGTTAAGGGATAATATAAATGTGTGTGTGTGTATATATATAGAGTTTAAAAAAAACATTTAATTAAATCTAATAATTAAATCCAGTATTATTTATATATTTACAAGAGTTAAAGAAAATATAAAAATGCAAGATAATACATTTCTTGCTTGTTTTACATTGGTAAAAATATTTTAAAGCATTTAAAATATATACTCTTGGAATTCTACTCAAAATTATTATTATAATTTACTTTATTAAATCAATTACTGAAATACATTCGTAATAAACAGTACTACAAACTCTATCAAAAACCAGGACATTTCAAGAATAGTTACGTAAAAATCCAAGTATAATAAAAAAAATTACATAAAAGAAAAACGGAAGATGTGAATTTTTCCGTTTTATACCTTTTGTAACATAAGAAATCGAATTTGAAAAATTAGATTTTTCTAAATTTCGAATTTAATAATGGTTGGTAGGGTTTTGGATGCAACAATTGGTTGAATTATGCTCTTATTCTGTAACATTGTAGGAAAATTTAGGTGAAAAATGTTTTGTTTTTTCAAAAATATTGCATTCATCTAGAACTGCAAGTATATTTAGGATGTGAGCATCATGTTTTGAAAGAGTTTTTAAAAGTTTGCATACATATAGGTGGTACCAAATTAAGCATACATGCATTACTATGAGGTATTTCACTTTGCACATGTGCACAATGTTTGCAAAAAGCGGATGCACACATGATGGTTGGATATTATGCGTGGGATTATCTATTTTACCCCTATTGAATTTTGGGGGCAAAATTCTTTAAGGATAGGCGAATGTAACACCCCGCATTTCTAAATATATTTATATGCATGGATATATAAATAATGGTTATACGTAGTTTAGATTAGTACATACGTTGAAGAGAAGAAAAATTTGTACGATAACAATGTATGTAATAGAAAAATAAAATAAAATAAAGATACTTAATTTAAATATCAGGAATTAAGTAAAACGGACGTCATCTTTGCATTCGCCTCAAAATTCTGGTTCAGATGGACACTAAGTTTGCGTATAATAGATAATGTATGAAGAAGTTGTAAGCTGCAGAAGTTTATATACGCATAGGATAGAATATATATATATATATGTATATATATTATATGCATTGACATAATTAAGTAAAAAGCAATGTACAATAAAATATGTGCGTTTAAAGAGGAGAATGGAAATAAATTATTATGCACTTAAAAGGTTGAATGTATTTGAAAAGAAAGCATTAAGTACTCTTTTTGGAACTGACAGAGGTTGAAATAAATGTGGAATGTTTTTTTTAGTATGAACATTGCTCGATTTAAATGTTTGGAGACTAGATGCATGCACATGTGATTATTTATAGCAAATATGTAAATAAAAAAATATGCTTATTTATGACATTAACAAATTGGGTTGAGGTTGACTAAATGTTAAATATTTGGTATTATGTATATATATGTGTGTATGTGCGTGTGTGTATATAAGAGGCAACACTAACTTGAGATTAGGGGAATCTGTTTTAATGATAAGAAATGAAATTGGCAAATTAAAGACATTAATGTTATATCTAGTGATAATATAACGGTTACATTAAATATGGAAAAAGAGAGTACATGTAGTAAATGCATTTAGGCGTTTCAAATATGACATGAATAGAAAAACAATGAATAAATAGCCATCAATAATGGCTATGAGAAGGAAAAAACAGAAAGATATTAAATTCTCCTTAGTAAAATAGTTAACACATACTATATTTTCCTACGATTAAAAAATAAAGGCATAGTTGGATAACATATTTGATAAGAACATGAGTGTAAGTAAATGTATGGTGTTTATTTACATAAATAAATAATAGTTATGTTAAAGAGGTAGAGAAATTAAATTCTCCTTAGTAAAATAGTTAACACATATTATATTTTCCTACGATTAAAAAATAATGGCATAGTTGGATACAATATTTGATAAGAACATGAGTGTAAGTAAATGTATGGTATTTACTTAGATAAATAAATAATAGTTATGTTAAAGAGATAGAGAAAAATAAATTGTTGCCTTGTTTAAATAAAAGAAAAAGGGAAACAAATTTTATACGGTTAAGGTATAAACAAAGGAATGGTTTTGCTAAATAAATCTTCATTAATGTTCTTTAACAAATAAAAAAGGGCATTTATAATTTAGTAGCGGAAGTTTCTGGAAACCGTAATCCAGTGGTCCGAAACGCACACAAAATCCTATAAATAAAGCCTTGGTTTGACATAATTTAACCTCCATTTCACTTTCTCTCTCTCTCTCTCTAAAATATTTTCTTCAAGAAAATAAAAGTATATATGTATACATTCAAAAGAAAAAAAAAAGAGGTGTTTGTACAAACTAGAAAGGAATTCTTTTAGAGAACCATGGCTACAATGAAGGAAAAGAATTCAGATGCCTAGATCTACGCTGCACAAAAAGGGAGAAAACCATGGATCAGATCTAAAATTGAAGAACATACAAGTGAGTGGATTTAAAATACATTTTTGTATAATAATGGATCTATCATTCGCCATTCCCCATTTACACACATAATAAACCTATTGAAAGATCTAATCTGATAAAGTTCACGTACGTATGCTTAATAGTGTTATCATATGCTTAATTATGATCTGTTATTTTATGCCTACGTTGGGTTTCCTCCTATTATTCTTCTCTTTTTATTTTTATAGTTAGGCCGTCTTCGAGCCTATGTCTATTGTGGATTTATGCGATTGAACGATATTGAGAATAAAAGGGAAAAGGTTGATTTGGGTATTACATGTGATTGGGAGGTTTGGGGGCACAACTTATAATGTGGTTTTGGGAGTAACTTTGACTGGAATTATGAATATAACTGTAGGTATATGAATCAAATTGGAACTATAAATATAACTATGGGTATATGAATCAAATTGGAATTATGAATGTAAATTGGGATTATAAGTTGAATTGAGAAAAGTTGGGAAATATGTAATAAAAATGAGATTTAGCATAAATTGTTGATGACTATGGATTGGGCATAGTTGAATATAACTTGTATGCATGAGATTTAGCATAAGTTGGTTTGGGCATAATTGAGTATAACTTGTATACATGAGGTTTGGCATAAATTGTTAATAACAATGAACACAAATTGATTTGGGTATAATTTGATATAATTTGTATACATGGGATTATAGGCATAATTTGGACTAAAATTATAAACATAATTTAGATTGGAAATTATGGGTAATTGGAATATATTATAGTCTAAGATTTGAAATTGGGACTTGAATCAAGAAAGTGAAAATGAACGGCTAAGACACGAGGTTAGATTCAGATTGCGGTATAAGCCTGCCAGGAACAGCCCGGCATACCCAGCAACCGCAATTTGGTAATCTAATATGAGAGGTAAAAGGCAAAACTAGATGCGTAACAATGCAAAGACACGATGTTAGATTCGGATTGCGGTATAAGCCTGCCCGGAACTGCCCGGCATATCCAGCAACCACAAATGGTAATCTTATGTGGGAGGTCTTGCAAGATTACAGTTACAATGAATTAATAAACACTTAACCAAGATGGGAGATGTTAGAATACATGGGAATAATAAAGGGTTAAGTGGGTAACATAGGTAGCATGAATAATTCACTAAATTGGAATACTTAACCTAATTCACCAACCCAACCCACATAAACTCAACCCAACCTATCCTAGTTCGGTCGGATCTGGGTTACAATTTTAAACCCATACTATACATGGGTCGGGTTTGATATTTTGTTCAACCCACCTTATTTTAACCCAACCCTATGTTATAAAATTAATTTAATATCAGCCCACCTAAAATTATAGTAGTATAATCCTCGAATAATGTTTTTGTATTCTATGGTAAATATACAAAAAATTATATTTCATGGCTATCCAAACTAGATAAAATTTGGAAAATATATTTCAAAGAGCATTATAATGTATTTTAAAATGAAACACTTGTTCTGCTATGTAGTAAATTAATTTTATATAATGTGTTCTACAATGAAATTTTAGATAAATGTGTTTTATAATGAACCAGTTATTTTAAATGATTATGCTAGCTAAAATCTGATATTATATGCTGAAAATTTTAATATTATTTTTTAAAAATTCCCTTATATTCTCATTTTTATTATATTCAAGCAACCCATTCAAACCCTACTAAACCTGACCCAACCCATACTTCAACCCAATCCCTATCCAACCTCATATAGGGTCAGATACAGGTTGAAATACCGTATACCCAAACCTATGCGGGTCAGACCAAGTATTTGGTCTAACTCGGCCCAACCCATACTTTGTGCAGCCTTACCACTTTATGATGACATACTACTTTTACCATATTATCCCAGCTTTTCTCAGCAAAGAGCTCATACATATAATTTTACAAATGTAGGCTAAAAAGCTACCCATATAAATTTTAATGTGACCATGTCCTACATCTAAAAAAATATTCCATTTGTGGAGATTCCTCTTTGAAGTTTGTATTTGAGATATACATATATAAATTTACCATTTCAAAACTACAAACCAAATTTACTCATGACATGTTAGTTTCTCTTTGATATCATCCTCCTTGTGATCAAAATTGCAATGTCTACAGAATCAAGATTAGGAGACCAAAAATTAGATTACTTTTGTAACAAGTCCAGATTAGGACACCAAAACTACAAACCAAATTTACGCATATAAATTTTAACGTGACAGTGTCTACATAAAGTTTACTATTTCACTTATGATAATCAAAGTTTGCGAGGTCACTTCCTGCAAGAGTAAAAAATTCAAAGAATTCTATAGATGTGAAGAGTGCACAAATTCGCACTATCTGAAGTCAGCTCCAACTACTTCTGATTATGGAATTTTTTTATATAGTCATTGGCTGCATTTTATTCATTCATTATGATAATGCATTTCTACCCAACAATTGGATTTCTTGCATTCTACTAGTTCAAAGGCAATATATTACAACATAGTTGCATTTGGAGTTAGCTATTCGGTACAGTTATACAAACAGGTACAAAAGATGCGAATTGGGAAGAAGTAAATGGCATATGCTATAATCAGTTCAACCTGAAAAGGAGCTTTATTCCTACATCATATTACTTATGTCACACATGCTCAGCTAGTTGAATTAATATAAGAGGCGGACTAATAGCTAGAGAGACCTACATATAATAAACACAGTCCTCTCATGTCTAGTCCTATCAAGTACATAATTGTCATGAGCTTTGGGAATACGAGATATATAAAAATATGTGAATACTCTTCATTCGTCTGTTCTATGCAAAGTATACAAAAAGTAATTGAAGAAGTTACCTCTTTAATGTATGCTGTTGTCAGTGCTTGCTGTTGCTATAGGTAAAAAGAATGAGCCGCTCTGATATATATAAAGGAGGATGACGGCTTGGAAAAACTATTGCTGTATAAAAAAGGGTATCACAGGAAATCAGCAATCAACAGCTCAAAAAACTCAAAATACTAGCTTTTTGCCATTCAACTAATTTGAGTGATTCATGGCTGAATGATTCTCCCACCCAAACATTATAAAATTGCTGAATACATTCAGCCTTTTAAGTTCTGCACCGGAAAAGCACTTTTTGAGAAAAAAAAATAGAGCCTAAGTCCAACAGTCAGAATGAAATTACAAGAGTGGATTACATTAATGATGAAAGTTGGTATCCTGATTCAGGTGCTACAACTCATCTAACCGATAACTTAGACAATTTAAATCCTAGGTGCAAGAAGTACAGAGGTAATCAATTAGTGTGCATGGGGAATGGTAAGTCTATACATATCACTCATACAAGTAGAGGATATATAAATGGTAATAAACACTTGCTTTTAAACAATCTGTTTAAAAAGAATTTGTTGAGTGTGTCTCAATTTGCGAAGGATAATCAAGTATACTTTGAATTCTATCCAAATTATAGTTTAGTCAAAGAAATACTTACTAAAAATATTTTATTGCAGAGCAATGAAGTTAAAGGTCTACGTGTTCAATCAAGCCAACTGCAACAAAACTAAAATAAAGACTGTGAACTGCAAATCCACTGAAAATTCTTTATATAAAGAAAGTAATGCGTTTGATCTGTGGCACAATAAATTTGGTCATCTAAGTACAAGTATTGTGAAACAAATTCTTGTTGAAAATAATATAAAATTTAATGATGTTACTACTCCTTACTTATGCACATATTGTACAATTGGAAAAGCCATAAAATTCCTTTTGTTGATTCTACCACAAAGTATTCTAAACCATTAGAGTTATGTAACGGCCCGGGAAAATTCGACGCTCGAATTTTCAACAGTAATACACAATCCCGTATTACTTTCCCAAAATCCAAGTATCGAACCCCTGACTGTTAATAGAAAGAAGTTAGAAGGTGAGAAGAAGAAAGAAAGAAATGTTAGAATAGAAGAAGAAGAAGAAGAACACCACATCAGAATCTCATAGCGGAATGAATAAATATAATATATCAAATCTCTTTATACAGAAAGAAACTGTATACATACATACCAATCATCAGAGTACATCATATATCAGACACAGCGGAAATATACTTTATACAACTAGCAGTGAAACCTCCTGATTCCAACTCCTGAGACTCCAAGCGAAACTTGACCTGTACATATACTCGGTCTGACCCGAGCACATTTGATTTAAAACAAAATTCACCGGGTCAGTCTGGAATACTTTCAGTGATAAATTCATAGCACAAACAACTTGTTTAACTTTGGAAAATCCTTTTGAAATAAAAGGATAATAGTAAGACCAGTCCACATATAAACACGGACGGTTTTTACCTTACTATAACCCAAACCATTTTTGAAATCATATCTTGTTTTGATATTATAATAATGTCTATCAAACCATAAATAAATAATAATCTAGCAGAACACTTGCATCTCACGTTCTACATATATAGTATACAATCAAAAACCGTGGGCGCTTATTGGAAATTGGATTTCCAACTATGACAAGGTATGGGACCACCTGCCGATAGTGTATCTCTAGAGGCGAATACACTGGGTTCAACAAGAACGTCTTGCAACCCGGCCCAAACATGACCGACCACTCATTTCGCTTGAGTGTATCGAATGTATATCACCAACGGTTGGGCTCAAACCACTGTTTCCCGGTAGGGACAGCATCGATAGATTTAAGAAGCAAGGGGAATTTCTCTAGATAGGTGATTATACACCCTAATGGGAGCGACCCACATAGCCATGTTGCCTGCCCGATTTTTGTCATTTCCCGGTTGATGAGGCTTGAGGCTATGCTTTACCATCACATCAGATTCACTTTGAATGCCAGATTGTCAGATCCATCAAATCACTGATTGACGTCTACAACAACACATTACATGTTGGCTAAAAAAGTTTCCTTCTCCGCTTCCACTCTTGGTACGGTTGAAGAAATCAATATATGTGACCGTCTGGAAATACTCTGTCAAACACTCGTCCATACAAGTCATCCAGGAATATGATGAACAGAAGGTACTCTCCTACTGCATCCAATATAGGAATCACCCCAAGGATCAGTAGCGAGACGTCCTTGCAATCCACAGATTTTAACCATGACCGAACCCCAGTATATCTCCGCGTCGACTCAGAGATCGTAAGTGGTTCTTCCATTATCTGACCCAATTAATCCACCTCTTATTTTTAAACCCAAACAGTTTAATCTTATTTCTAAATCTTTACAAATATATATTTATAATATTCTCTTAATAACTTATTCCCAACATCCTCAACCATTGCAAACCAATATCATCTTTTGATAATAGAGAAATCGCCCAAGTTGGGGTATTTTAATTACCTCTCAGACCTTGGTCGACCCCGTTCTTATCTCCAAACAATAAAGGTTTACAACTTAAAACCTCATATTCTATTTCCACTTCTACTCATCATGGTTTGCCAAACCATTTCCTTTGATTTGAAAATTCACTTTATGTGTAAATTCCCTTTCCTTGATTGGGTAAACCACTCAACAAAATCTTATTTGCCATTTGATTCCTGTATGGTATTACAACCCATTTCTTCTATTGGTAATTCCCTTGTAACTTCTTTTTACTTAATGTTATTAAGTAAATCGACCACTTCCCTTTCAAGCCTTATTCTAACCAACTTACCTTGGTTTATTAAATAAATTCTTATTTGAATTCTCGAATTAACTTTCAAGTCATTTTTACAAAACTATGTTTGTAAATCCAGATTAAAATCCTCTTATAAAACTCCAATCAAATTTTAGTTACCTTTTTATCCATTTGATCACTTTTTACTTTAATTCATCATTGAAAATAATCCCTTCGATTATCGTTATTTAAAATGATAATTTTCTTAGCCATTAACCACTTAAATCGTAGTTAATTTCATTATACATAGGAATAAAATAATTAATCTTTAATTAACTAGAAATAAATAATTTATCATTTTAAAGGTTCATTAAATCATAATTAACTTCATTAATCGATAATTAACTTGATAATCAAAGTTAATCAAAGATTAACTAATTTAAACAACCTTCGTTAAGTTAACAAACATTCGAAAATAATCGATTTGATTAATCAGATCAACCCAATTTCCAACCTTAAATTAAACAGTCTTCTTTTGTCGACTGCCAACACCAGTTAATCCTTAACTGATATTCACTCACTGTTTCCCCTTTTAAATTAATTAATAACTTAATTAATAAAAATATCATTTAATTATTTTATAAAAACAAATATTCAATTTACCAATACGTATATTGGTTTCTGCCCTTCTGACACAGTATTTCATTATATAAAATATTTAATTAAATTCTTGATAACCTGATTATAAATATATTTATAAATTTCTGTTTTAATTAACTCGTATAAAACCAATAAAAATTCTATTTCAGTTATAAAAATAAATTTATAACTTTAATCTTCGTAAGTTTGCCCAACGGCAAAACAACGCCATAAACGATGGATTTTACACCATCACTGCCAATGACTTACTCAATGTTGTCAATTGATTAATATCACACCATGATTAATGTCCATCCATTTTGAACAGGTTTAAATATCATTCTGGGTAAATAATTCATATGTATGAACAATATAAATAATAAATAAGACACAATAAATTTGAGGAATCCGGTTTGATTCCTCCTACCTGTTCTTCCCTGCGTCACAGTTTAGTCTAATATTTGATAATAACACACAATATAATGCATTAAAACGACGAATCAATAGGGTCAGCCAATCTAACTCTAGCAACCAACAACAACCATAACATCCAATAAACTAATTTAAACGATATTTTAAATCGAATGGATTTATCACATCATAGCAGTTCAGAGAAGTGTGAGAATTAACTCACCAGTGATTACGGTTGACGATGGATGTGTTTGTTCCTTTTAATTTGCAACAAACGTTCAAAATTTGCTGAAATTTCAACTGCATCAGATCAGTGCCTAGTTAGTGCCAAAGTCTAGGTCTTGTCCCTGCGATCCCAACGGATCCAGTTTCATCAGATTTCATCAACGTATGTAGGAGTTATCGCAGTTCGAAGTTTATAAAATTTAACGATTTAAATTAATTAATTAAATAACTAGTTTACCTTAATTACCTTTTACTCCTTGCCACGTCAGCATTCCGGTTCCCCGCGTCATGCGCTTACTCCCGTACATCGCCCCTCTCCCCGATCCTTCCTTTAACATGATCCACCAAAACCCAACTTCCTTCGATTATCCACCTCCACCGTCGCCTCTGGTCAATCGGACCCTCGCCAAACCCCACCACCGTGACCGTGCCTCCGCCGTACCCCCTCGCCGAAAGCGACGCCTCCCACCTCTGCCCCGTCTGCCCAGAAAAGCTCCTCGACTGATCTTCGTTTAACCCTAAAAATCTGACGCCTCCGACCACCTTGACCCACCAGGCCACCACTGTACCAACCCCTTCGCTTCGGCCTTCCATTCCCTTCAGATCCCCGACCCTCTCGTGAGCCATGGTCGCCGGAAATGGCCCAAACCTTCCCGCAACTTCAATTAGAAACCTAGAAACCGGGTCACCACTGTACCAACCCCCTCGCTTCGGCCTTCCATTCCATTCAGATCCCCGACCCTCTCGTGAGCCAAGGTCGCCGGAAATGGCCCAAACCTGCCCGCAACTTCAATTAAAAACCTAGAAATGATCAACTCCGTTCAACTTCCTCTTTCTCTCACCTCCGACCACCATAGAACCTCTGGTTGGTGCCACATAAAAGCTGAATCTCTCCCCTTCCTTTCCTCCAAGGTCTCGTCCACTGAAAGCGACCACAGCTCCGCAATTTTGCCCAAAAACGAAAGTGGTTTTCCTCGATTTTCATGAAATTCCAGCCACCATATTTGACTATACGTTCCCAACTTTTGGCTGTAGGTAGCCCTTGACCCGATCTATCATTTCCCTTCAGAACCTGTCGTAGTCCAATATATTTGCCCAACGAATGTCAGATATCGATTTCTTCTTGGGTCGAGAGATATAAATGATTTAATGATTAAGGACTTTTTTGCAAAATGTGGATGGAGATTTGTTCTTAGGCTGGAAAGTGTGATGTGGGAGGGTTTATATAAGGGAATTTTATTATATATTAACTTGACGTGACGTCCGACAATGACCGACGATTTTTATTTCGTGTCTATCGCAATTTCAGAATGTTGTTATTCGCTCCTGTGCTCACATACAAACCCCGTTCAAGATGCGAACGGACGACATAGTATAATTTGACGATAAAGTCATAACGAATCTTGTTTCGTCGAATTCCGAGTTCGTTGGCTCGAATAGCGCTCGTTCACGATCAAATGGTCGTTTTTATTTGCATTTTATATTGCCACGCTCATAAAATAACCCCGATTGACGCGCCACTTGGAATCTAGCAATAATTTGTTGTTGCGGTCTCAATAAAATTTGTTTCGTCGAAAACTGAGGCCATTTGAAAAAAATCCCTTTTATAACTGCCCAATTCAAATAAA
Organism: Allium sativum; assembly: GCA_030737875.1. NCBI lineage: Eukaryota > Viridiplantae > Streptophyta > Magnoliopsida > Asparagales > Amaryllidaceae > Allium > Allium sativum. The sequence goes on along the minus strand of CM060919.1, from coordinate 5,856,376 downwards.
ATAAACCAATTTTAAAATACTTCAATATAATATTAATAAAATATTAAAATTGGCCATATACGACCAGAATTGTATACACTACCAAGATAAAATATCCCGGGTTGAATTTCAAGCCAAGTCGATATTCAAAATATTTAAAAACCCCTTTATTTAATATAAACAATCATAAAATTATAAAGGAAATTCCACAACGACTATTTTAAAATTTGATTTGGACATAAAATAAAATCTATGCTTTGAATACTGAATTTTTCTGTTTCATTAGAAAGATATTGCCCAACCGGTCTTGACGTTTCTTATTTCGAGAAAATCCGACTTATATTGGGCCCTGTACGGCCGTTTAAAGTTCAAATCGCCATTTTACGAACTGCAGCGCCGCTACGGCTCGTTATATAATTAAATTATAAATTATACGTTCAACGGTCGTTAACCAAATGAAATCGTCGATATATTTTCAATACAGACCATATTAACCCTTTTATATTTTGCCAATTCACATTATACGACGAATTCAACATTTTCCCAATATTTTGAAATTAAAATATTATTTCATTCTATTTATATTATTAATTAAATATTCAAAACAATTAAATTCGATTATTTAAATTCAAACTGACATTTTAATTAAATAAAATATTTTAAATAATTGGCCAGAAAATACGGGTCGTTACATTCCTTCCCCCTTAAAATAATTTCGTCCTCGAAATTGCTAAGGCAGAAAGAATGGTACAACCCTTTTATTTTTACAAAAATATTTAATTAAAAATCAGTTCTATTTCCAAAATTAATTTAATTGGTTTTAAAATCAATTTATTTCTGATAATAAGATTTTCATAAAATCTTCAAAAATTTTCTAACACCTTAAATTTTGGAAAAATTTCGACAAATTTTCCCCTGTACGGAGGGACATCTACAATGTCGCAGGTTCAATAAATATATATACATCGACTCTCATGGTCGGAAAATCCAAAATCAAATCACAAAACCCAAAAATTTATATTTGGCATAGGCGTACCTTTTTGCGAGCGTTATTTTAGCGTACTTTTCAATTTATAGCAATCTGCGCAATCAAATTCTATCTTCAAAGCCGTCTCATACCTGTACTTAACTTCATTTACCAGGTAAGCAACAGTATATGGAATAATTTTCAGTGATATAAGTGTGATCACACAAATCCCCAAAATCAAACACTTGGCATCATTATTGGGTTAAATCCTTGGGTTTACAATCACTCTTATTACTCAACTTTTCAATTTATTCAACCTTTAAATTTAGCTATTGCTGAATTCTATATAAACCATTCAACAACCAAACAAACAAGGCATAATAATCCAACCAAATTATTTTGATTCAATATTTATATTTCTTGTTTTTTTTCACTATGGTTTAACATATCGATTTATATCAAATCGATTCTTTATCCAATTACTAATTCGATCACCAAATTCCAATGGTATTTTATTCAATCCCAACACCATATCGAATTTGAATTTAACTCGACTTAACCAAGGTAAGTCTTATTCCCATATTGGGTTTTAATTCCATCCAAAACAATCAAACAACAAGATATCTCAATAATTCGATAAAATAATTCCTTTTTATTCAAAATACAATTTGGGCGAAATCATCTCATTTACCCTCTTTTCAAAATATCTAAAAATAATTTTATATTCAATTACAAATACGCGCTCTCAAATATATACACTCAACTCAATCTAGGGTATTACTAATCCCATCTCTATTGAGTTACACCACAGAGCCAAGGTTATCACTAAACCAATAGCTCTGATACCAATTGTAACGGCACGGGAAAATTCGACACTCGAATTTTCAACAATAATACACAATCCCGTATTACTTGCCAAAAATCCAAGTATCGAACCCCTGACTGTTAATAGAAAGAAGTTAGAAGGTGAGAAGAAGAAAGAAAGAAATGTTAGAATAGAAGAAAAAGAAGAACACCACATCAGAATCTCACAGCGGAACGAATAAATATAATATATCAAATCTCTTTATACAGAAAGAAACTGTATATATACATACCAATCATCATAGTACATCATATATCAGACACAGCGGAAATACACGTTATATAACTAGCGGTGAAACCTACTGATTCCAACTCCTGAGACTCCAAGCGAAACTTGACCTGTACATATACTCGGTCTGACCCGAGCACATTTGATTTAAAACAAAATTCACTGGGTCAGTCTGGAATACTTTCACTGATAAATTCATAGCACAAACAACTTGTTTAACTTTGGAAAATCCTTTTGAAGTAAAAGGATAATAGTAAGACCAGTCCACATATAAACACAGACGGTTTTTACCTTACTATAACCCAAACCATTTTTGAAATCATATCTTGTTTTGGTATTATAATAATGTCTATCAAACCACAAATAAATAATAATCTAGTAGAATGCTTGCATCTCACGCTCTACATATATAGTATACAATCAAAAACCATGGGCGCTTATTGGAAATTGGATTTCCGACTATGACAAGGTATGAGACCACCTGCCGGTAGTGCATCTCTAGAGGCGAATACACTGGGTTACCACTTATTTCGCTTGAGTGTATCGAATGTATATCACAACGGTTGGGCTCAAACCACCGTTTCCCGATAAGGACAACATCGATAGATTTAAGAAGCAAAAGGAATTTCTCTAGATACGCGATTATACACCCTAATGAGAGAGACCCACATAGCCATGCTGCCTGCCCGATTTTTGTCATTTCCCGGTTGATGAGGCTTGAGGCTACGCTTTTCCATCACATCAGATTCACTTTGAATGCCACATTGCCAGATCCATCAAATCACTGATTGACGTCTACAACAATACATTACATGTTGGCTAAAGAAGTTTCCTTCTCCGCTTCCACTGTTGGTACGATTGAAGAAATCAATATATGTGACCGTATGGAAATACTCTGTCAGACACTCATCCATACAAGTCATCCAGGAACAGGATGAACCAAAGTTACTCTCCTACTGCATCCAACATAGGAATCACCCCAAGGGTCAGCAGCGAGACGTCCTTGCAATCCACAGATTTCAACCATGACCGAACCCCAGTATATCTCTGCGTCGACTCAGAGATCGTAAGTGGTTCTTCCATTTATGAAGATTTATGTCTTCAATGCTCCATCTCTACAGCTTGCACATTAAACTTGATCGCACAGTTGATTCAAAGTGGTTTTGGGTCTAGTCCCCATCCCGGTCTTTTCGAAAACAACTCGTCAAAAGGTAAATAGAGTATTCCATCTGATAGTCGGTTGTTTAACTATCAAATCATACAGTGATGTTAAATCCATTGGCAGCTCAGGTTGTTTCTATAAAAATACTTCATTAACTATTTCATTGATTTCATAATCTTATCTCGACAAAACTTTTCTGATTTATTATTTTGAAAATATTAATCAATCCTCGCTTTCGAATAACTTGTTTACTTCTATTTCCTTTGTTCGTAAATATTCCTTTATTTCAAAAAACTTCTTTATTCTCTTTTTATCTTGAAACATCGTTTTAAAATTATCGAACCATTTTCCATATTTCTTATTATTTCAAATATCTCTATAGTTTTAAAACCACTTTCCATTTCTACTACCATTTGGACTATCGTTATACTTTTAATTACATTATATAAGAAAAATCATATTTCATTATCTGACCCAATTAATCCACCTCTTATTTTTAAACCCAAACAGTTTAATCCTATTTCTGAATCTTTACAAATAAATATTTGTAATATTCTCTTAATAATTTATTCCCAACATCCTCAACCATTGCAAACCAATATCATCTTTTGACAATAGTGAAATCGCCCAAGTTGGGGTATTTTAATTACCTCTCAGACCTTGGTCGACCACGTTCTTATCTCCAGACAATAAAGGTTTACAACTTAAAACCTCATATTCTATTTCCACTTCTACTCATCATGGTTTTCCAAACCATTTCCTTTGATTTGAAAATTCACTTTACGTGTAAATTCCCTTTCCTTGATTGGGTAAACCACTCGACAAAATCTTATTTGCCATTTGATTCTTGAATGGTATTACAACCTATTTCTTCTATTGGTAATTCCCTTGTAACTTCTTCTTACTTAATCTTATTAAGTAAATCGACCATTTCCCTTTCAAGCCTTATTCTAACCAGCTTACCTTGGTTTATTAAATAAATTCTTATTTGAACTCTCGAATTAACTTTCGAGCCATTTTTATAAAACTATGTTTGTAAATCCAGATTAAAATCCTCTTATCAAACTCCAATCAAATTTTAGTTACCTTTATATCCATTTGATCACTTTTTACTTTAATTCATCATTGAAAATAATCCCTTTGATTTTCGTTATTTAAAATGATAACTTTCTTAACCATTAACCACTTAAATCGTAGTTAATTTCATTATACTTAGGAATAAAATAATTAATCTTTAATTAACTAGAGATAAATAATTTATCACTTTAAAGGATCATTAAATCATAATTAACTTCATTAATCGATAGTTAACTTGATAATCAAAGTTAATCAAAGATTAACTAATTTAAACAACCTTCGTTAAGTTAACGAACATTTGAAAATAATCGATTTGATTAATCAAATCAACCCAATTTCCAACCTTAAATTAAACAGTCTTCTTTTGTCGACTGTCAACACTTAACTGATATTCACTCACAGTTTCCCCTTTTAAATTAATTAATAACTTAATTAATAAAAATATCATTTCATTATTTTATAAAAACAAAGATTCAATTTACCAATACGTATATAGATTTCTGCCCTTCTGACACAATATTTCAATATATAAAATATTTAATTAAATTCTTGATAACCTGATTATAAATATAAATATATTTATAAATTTCCATTTTAATTAACTCGTATAAAACCAATTAAAATTCCATTTCAGTTATAAAAATACATTTATAACTTTATTCTTCGTCAGTTCGCCCAACTGCAAAATAACGCCATAAACGATGGATTTTACACCATCACTACCAATGACTTACTCAATGTTGTCGATTGATTAATATCACACCATTATTAATGTCCGTCCATTTTTAACAGGTTTAAATATCATTCTAGGTAAATAATTCGTATGTATGAATAATATAAATAATAAATAACACACAATAAATTTGAGGAATCTGGTTTGATTCCTCCTACCTATTCTTCCCTACGTCATAGTTTAGTATAATATTTGATAATAACACACAATATAATGCATTAAAATGATGAATAAATAGGGTTGTCCAATCAAACACTAGCAACCAACGGCAACCATAACATCCAATAAAGCAATTTAAACGATATTTTAAATTGTATGGATTAATGACGTCATAGCAGTCCAGAGAAGTGTGAGAATTAACTCACCAGTGATTACGGTTGATGACGGACGTGTTTGTTCCTTTTAATTTGCAACGAACATTCAAATTTGTTGAAATTTCAACTGCGTCAGATCAGTGCCTAGTCAGTGCCATCGTCGAGGTCTCGTCCCTGCGATCCCAACGGATCCAGATTCGTCAGATTTCATCAACGTATGTAGGAGTTATCGCAGTTCGAAATTTATAAAATTTAATGATTTAAATTAATTAATTAATTAACCAGTTTACCTTAATTACCTTTTACTCCTTGCTACGTCAGCATTTTGATTCCCCGCGTCACACGCTTACTCCTGTACATCGCCCCTCTCCCCGATCCTTCCTTTAACACGATCCACCAAAACCCAACTCCCTTCGATTATCCACCTCCATCGTCGCCTCTGGTCAACCGGACCCTCGCCAAACATCACCACTGTGACCGCGCCTCCGCCGTACCCCCTCGACGAAAGCGACGCTCCCTAGCTCCGCCCTATCTGCCTAGAAAAGGTCCTCGATTGATCTCCGTTTAACCATAAAAATCCGACGCCTCCGACCAGCTTGGCCCACCGGACCACCACTGCATCAACCCCCTCGCTTCGGCCTTCCATTCCCTTCAGATCCACGACCCTCTCGTGAGCCACGGTCGCCGGAAATGGCCCAAACCGCCCGCAATTTCAATTAAAAACCCAGAAATGATCAACTCCGTTCAACTTCCTCTTTCTCTCACCTCCGACCACCGACGAACCTCTGGTTGGTGCCAAATCAAAGCTGAATCTCTCCCCTTCCTTTCCCCCAAGGTCTCGTCCACTGAAATCGAACACAGCTCCTCAATTTTACCCAAAAACAAAAGTGGTCTTCCCCGATTTTCGTGAAATTCCGTCCACCAGAGTTGACGATACGTTCCGAACTTTTGGTTGTAGGTAGCCCTTGCCCCGATCTATCATTTCCCTTCAGAACCCCATATCGATTTCTTCACAGATCGAGAGATATAAATGATTTTATGATTAAGGACTTTTTTGCAAAATGTGGACGGAGATTTGTTCTTGGGCTGGAAAATGTGATGTGGGAGGTTTTATATAAGGGAATTTTATTATATTCTAACTTGACGTGACGTCCGACAACGACCGACGATTTTTATTTCGTGTCTATCGCAATTTTTGAATGCTACTATTCACTCCTATGCTCACATACAAACCCCGTTCGATATGCGAATGGACGGCATAGTATAATTTGACGATACTATCCTAACGAATCTTGTTTCATCGAATTCTGAGTTCGTTAGCTCGAATAGCGCTAGTTCACGTTCAAATGGTCGTTTTTATTTGCATTTTATTTTGCCACGCTCACAAAATAACCCCGATTGACGCGGCACTTGAAATCTAGCAATAATTTGTTGTAGCGGTCTCAATAAAATTTGTTTCGTCGAAAACTGAGGTCGTTTGAAAAAAATCCCTTTATAACTGCCCAATTCAAATAAAATAAACCAATTTTAAAATACTTCAATATAATATTAATAAAATATTAAAATTGGCCATATACGACCAGAATTGTATACACTACCAAGATAAAATATCCTGGGTTGAATTTCAAGCTAAATCTATATTCAAAATATTTAAAAACCCCTTTATTTAATATAAACAATGATAAAATTATAAAGGAAATTCCACAGCGACTATTTTAAATTTTGATTTGGACATAAAATAAAATATATGCTCTGAAAACTAGGTTTTTCTCTTTCATTAGAAAGATATTGCCCAACCGGTCCTGACGTTTCTTGTTTCGAGAAAATCCGACTTATATTGGGCCCTGTACGGCTGTTTAAAGTTCAAATCGCCATGTTACGAACTGCCGCGCCGCTGCAGCTCGTTATATAATTAAATTATAAATTATACGTTCAACGGTCCTTAACTAAACGAAATCGTCGGTATATTTTCAATACAGACCATATTAACCCTTTTATATTTTGCCAATTCACATTATACAGCGAATTCAACATTTTCCCAATATTTTGAAATTAAAATATTATTTTATTATATTTATATTATTAATTAAATATTCAAAACAATTAAATTCGATTATTTAAATTCAAACTGATATTTTAATTAAATAAAATATTTTACATAATCGGCCAGAAAATACGGTTCGTTACAAGTTAATTGCTACTTACTTGTGGGGTCCAGCTCCAATTAGTTTAGATCATGGTTACAGATACTATATAACATTTGTAGATGCTTTTAATAGGTATACATGGATATATTTCCTAAAATCAAAATCGATTACTTATGGTACCGTTATGCATTTTATAACCCAAGTTGAAAAATAGAATGGGTCTCATGTAAAAAAAATTCAGTTTAATGGAGGTGCAGGATACAAACCATTGAAGAACTATTTTCTTAACAAGGGAATAGTTCATAGAACCATTTACCTATATACTTATGAACAATATACTTCTGAACAAAAGGGCTTGCAAAGAGGAAACATAGGCATGTTGTTGCATTGGGATTAACATTATTAGCTCCAGCAAAGATGCCATTAAAATTTTGGCCTAATTCCTTTGGTATAACAATTTAATTGATAAATAAACTGACAACTAAAGTGCTTAAAGGAATAAGCCCCTACGAAAAGCTATATAATGTTTAACCTGACTACAGCTTCTTAAAAAAAATTGGATGTTTGTGTTACCCTTATATCAGACCATATAACAAAGAAAGGTTTGAATATAGATCAAAGCCATGTACTTTCATAGGATATGCTCAAGGACGGAAGGGATATAAGTGTTTAGATGATAATGGAAGTATATTGACTAGTAGACATGTTATGTTCAATGAGAGAATTTTTCCCTATTATACTAAAAACGTCAAAACATCAAACAGAATATTTAGCACAAATATTTCAGTACCACTATTACCTGTATATTCTGAGCCAACAGGTGCAAGTGAAACTATTAAGACACGTGACAATACAACATCACATTGTAGTGATACTGTTCATTTACCAAGTCAGTTCAATGAGTCACATACACTACAAAGTCAAGAAGAAACTGTTAGTTATCAATTAGAAGAAAATGAAGATAATGATATTGAAAGTACAGAAAGAGAGGAACATTCATGCGCTCAACCTCAAGCCACATCAACACATCCCATTATTACAAGAGCATAGAGAGGGATATTCAAACCCAAACTTTCACTGTTCTTGAAGAACCAACATGTTATGATCAGGCCAAATCAGATGGCAATTGGAGGGAAGCTATGAATACCAAGTACAAAGCACTCGTACAAATCAAACATTGGAATTAGTAAAGCCTCCAAAAGATAAAAATATTTTCAGATGCAAATGGGTTTACATAATAAAGAAAAAGCCAGATGGATCTGTTGATAGATATAAGGCAAGACCGGTGGCCAAAGGTTTCACACAACGGCAAGAGTTTGACTACAAGGAAACTTTTTCACCAGTGTTCAAACCATCTACAATCAGAGTTGTTCTTTCTATTGCAGTAAGCAAAAAGTTGCAACTTAGACAACTAGATGTCAATAATGCATTTCTCAATGGTGTACTGTAAGAAGACATGTATGTGGAACAACCTGAAGGATTATTCAACAACCAAAATATGTGTGCAAATTAAAAAAAAAGGCCATATATGGCTTAAAACAGGCTCCTCGAGTATGGTTTGAAAATCACACTAAGTATTATGGGTTTTCAATCTGCCAAATCAGATAACTCTTTATTTACTAAATTTAATGGTTGCTCTATCATACATACATACATACATACATACATACATACGTATATACATATATTAATATATGTTGATGATCTTACCGTTACAGGTAATGATAATACAGAAATCAACAAAATTGTGAGTTATTTGGACGAGCAATTTTCTGTCAAAGACCTGGGAACACTCAAATATTTTCTAGGAATAGAAGTGATAACCAATTCAGCATTTGAACTAATTTTATCTCAAAGAAAATATATATCAAAACCGATGACTAAAGCTTAAATGAATAAAGCATATGGTCAACTAACCCCAATCATCAACAGTTAACACTTGCCTAAACACAGGGGTGAATCCATATATAATTCAAAACAATATAGAAGTGCGGTTGGTGCTTTACAGTACACAACTATCACTAGACCATATATAACGTATAGTGTTAACAAAGTGTGTCAATTTATGCAGCAACCACTTGATACAAATTGGAAAGCTGTTAGAAGGATTATCAGATATTTGAATGTTACATTGGAGTATGGACTACACATCAGAGCTAATGGCAATTTAATTATTACTAGATTTGCTGATGCAGATTGGACATCAGATCCAGAAAGCAGGAAGTCAACTAACGGATACTGAATTTACATTGGGGACAATATTGTTTCACAGTGCTCTAGAAAACAATCTACCATATCTATATCTAGCACAGAAGCAAAGTATAGGAGCATAACTAATGTTGCTGTAGAAGTAATGTGGATGAAATCACTACTTACCAAACTTAACATAAAAACAGGTAAATCAGTGTTGTGGTGTGATAATCAAAGTGCAATTTATATGTCAGCCAACCCTATTCTATATTCCAGAACTAAGCATATAGAGATCGATCTATTCTTTGTTAGAGAACAATTTATGAAGGGAAATCTGGAGGTTAAACACGTACCAGCTACTTACCAATGTGCAGATACTCTTACAAAGGCTCTATCATCTCCAAACATTATAAAGTTTAGAGATAAACTCAGGGTAAAGAAGATTGGTGATAGCAGCTCTCAATCCAAGCAATATAGAGTCAAATTGAAGATTCATCAACTCAAAGAAACTCGAAGTAGTAAAGATCCGAAGAATAATTTCATTGTTAAGCCAACTGATGAGGATAGTCGATCAAACTCAACTCAAATCATCATATCTAATGTTATAGATAGCCGTGATAGAGAAAAGTAAGTGATTTCTCTATGTAATTTCAAGAATCGGTAGAGGATGATGGAGATAGCAGCGGATTCCTTTATGGAAACCGTAACCCTAGCTTCCATTTGAAGGGAGGAATTAAAGAAGTTAAACATGTCAGCTCGGATAATATTACTTCTGCATAGTCATGTGATTTATCTCTGCATCATAGTCGTTCATTTATCTACAACACTGTTTCTTTTCAATGGCAAAGCCCAATATCAAATCTAGCCCAGAAGCCAACATATTTATTATTATAAATACAAGGTTGTATTACAACTTTCAATCTATCGAATGTAATCTATATACTTCTGAAATAACGTCTGTATCATTTTTCTGTTCATCAAAAAATCCATTTTTGCAAATTTCTCATTTCCACATTTCTTTATAATGTCCACTCTTTATATTTAGTAATATCACAATATGTTACCAGTTCACTATGTTGAGGTTCCTTACATATATTGCTCGTTAATGTAGAGATTACTACATCTATCTTTACTTTCTACGTTACGTACTATGATCCAATTGTAAATTAGTATGCGTAATATAGATTTGCATCTTTTCTCATACATTGTTTACCATCTCATTATTAGAATCCGTATTAACTTATCCACACACATTGTATACTGATTTTGAATTTAACATCTCCATGGTTTATTTATAACTTAGCATTCTCATTGTTTGCTAAATATATAATGATTTCGACAAAGGTCGACAAATTCTTTTGGTAAACATGCGTCTAATGATTAATCTGAGTAAGAATATGAACTTTTGACACAAAAATACTTTATTCTTTTACCATCTTAGCCTACATTGAAAGAAAGTAATATGCTTAATTTTTTGGTGGTTTGCAGTGCCTATATCTCTTGGAAAATATCTTCCCTTGAAATTTTCTCATTAAATAAGATATATTTACTTAGTTCAATCGAAGATATGTTCTTAATTATGTGTTCATTGTTTATAATCATACCCGTCAATGTGCTATTTATCCATGAGTTATAAGATAGTCAATTTCAAAAGAGGTGACTATGACTTATCAGGAACTAAACATTTTCTAAGCAATTTAATATGCAGTGGATCCCATTATTTTCCGTATGCATTTGGATATATGTTTGGATATGTATCCCAAAGATTGACATGTTTAATATATGTAATAATAAATCAACATTAAGTTAACTATTTAACAATAGAAAAACAAAGAAATGGAAAGAATGGAACTAGGAATTAATATAGAAAATATGTGAAGTGCTACTAATTTGGATATACAATCCATATTCATAGGAGGATAAATACAGTCAATGTATCTTTGTTTTACAGCTAAAATTTTATTCTTTACATGTTTTTACTAATTTTTACTGGATGAGTGTTTATTACAAATGACTGGCATCTAAGACAATTGCAATTAGTAATCTGATGTATATCATTAACTCGGACCAAATTAATAAACCGCTTTACCTTCATCCTTTGTTTTGTCCAAAATCACATTATTGTCTATGAGGTAGAATGTGCTGTAAAAGTATCGGAAATTTATTCTTTAGATGCTTTTCATCGTCAATGTTTCAATTTTTTTTTCTTATATTGTTCCTAAGTAAATCAAAGAGTCTACATAGTCATTATGTTTATTTTATATTAAGTTTCAAGTTAATTTATAGCAATATTTGCTACCTATTAATTTATTGTCAACTTAGATTTTAGGTTTGGATGTTCTTCTAGACCCAAGCTTCGAGAGAAATTAAATAGAATATGAATCAAGTTGGTTTTTCTAATTATGGTCAATGTGAGGTTTTAATATTGTTTCAGATTTTTTTTAGCATACTATATGTTGAATTTATATACGATGTTACTCTATGTTTTAATATATAGTGCTTGTATATATAGAATATTTTTCGTTTTATGAATAAAAATCTTTCTATGTTTTATATGTTGTTACCGTCTAATTTCTCATTCTACCGTTTGTTTCATTTTACTAAGTACAGATATATGTTTGTAATTTCCTTTAATCCAACTCTAGACCATGTCTTTACATATGCAGTGAAGTTACATTTGAAAAAAAAAGTGCTTGATGTCTTCATTCCAATCATTGTATAATATAAAGCTTTGTTATACTAGTATGCCCTTTTTGGTTGATTTTTCTCGATAGTTAATAATTCACTAATCGGTTCTTTGTATGCTATTAATTACTTTAAAGTTAGTTCAATTTATTATGCACTATCATTTTTCATTTATACAATGTTGTTGATAATTCTTCATGAACTCTATGTAGGCATAAAATAAACATTACACTTTGGACTTACTTTCCATAATCAAATTTTACTTGCTTAAAATATGTATTGCTATCAGCTGTATTTCTTGATGTGCTGGCTTTCCTATTTAAGAATGTATAAGTTTGATGACTGTTGACATGATATTGTACAAATTGAGTTATTTACTTCTATCCTACCTTATGCTTCATATTAATATTGTTGCTGCTCCGGGATGATTTCGCTTTACGGAGGTAAACTTCATTACTTTATTTACGAAAAAAATATATTTTGTTGATGAAATAATTGCAGTTTGCATGATTAAAAAAGTGTATCAACCTAGTTCCTTGATATATATCTGGACCAATGAAGATGTGGTCCTACCCTCTTGATCGGAAAGTAATTTATCGTTCTTTGCTAATCAATCAACTGCAATCAAAATCACCTTATTTTTTTATGATTTTTAAATAGTACTTCCATAAAATCCATTGAGATATGTTCCCATTTCCAAATGAGAATTTCTAGTGGTAGCAGCAACCCATCGGTCTCACCGTAGTGTGCTTTGATCTTTTGACATGTTAAGCACTTGGCTATAAATTCTACCACATCCTTTTCCCGACCAAAAAAGGTCCTCTTCATGTCCTTGTAAATTTTATACCCTCCGGGATGTGTGGTCATCTTAGAATGATGGCATTCCATATGACTTCATTTCTCTAATCCCCAATCCTTGGGGCATAACGATGTCTTCCTCTCCTTAAGTTTCATTTATTGTCTACTGAGTACCTATCGTCAAGTGGAAAGCATAGTCCAAGCTTTAGCTTTCCCATTGTTCTGCTCACCTCCTAAGCATTAATTTATTCAAAATTAATCCAATCCATAAGGCATGGTATCACTTCAAAAGTTCTAAGAAATCCTCAAGAAGGTTATGATGGTTTTTAAAGATTAAAACTAGAAAGAAGCTCCAACTGCTTCTGCTTAATCAGGGCTTCAGTGATGACGTTACCATTCTTGGGAGTACAGTGGATATCAAAGTTGAGGGACATTGTATACTCCATCCACCTCTGCTGCCTAAGATTAAGATCATCTTAAGAAAATAGTAACTTTAGTGACTTATGATCCATGTATAACTCAAATCTTTCTCCTAAGAGATAATGCCTATGCATCTTGAGTGCAAATTACTATAGCTTCTAACAACAATTCACAAACAGGATACCTATTCTCATTGTATTTTAGTTGTTTACTCATGTAGGCAAATACTCTTTCATTTTTCATTACATGGCTCCTAATCCCATACCGCAAACATCTGTAAATACAGTGAATAACTTAAATTCATTAGGAGTAGTGAGTATTAGAGCACTCATAGAATATTCCGTTAGCTTGTTGAAAGCCTTACGACAACTATCACTCCATACAAACTCTAGGGTCTTCTTGGTTAGTTAGGTCAGAGGGGTTGCAATTTTTGCAAGGTCATTTTTGAATTAACTATAATAGCCCGCTAACCATAAAAATCTTCTTACCTGTGTCAAATTTCTAGGAACTCTCCACTCTTGAACATCTTCTACCATTGTGATATCTACTTTTAATCCTTTCTTCAAGACTACCTATGTAAGAAATTTAATCTACTCTTTCCAAAATGTCATTTAGAGAATTTACCATTAACCAGATGCCTTCCTGAAGTTCCCAGTACTTCTCTCATATGCTCTTCATGATCCTCATAGCCCTTGGAGAAAACAAGAATATCTTCCATAAACATTACACCAATCTTATTATTTATGTCCCTACGCACTCTATTCGTCAAATTAATAAAGAAGGCCGAGATTTGCTCAAACCAAATGACATTACTTCTCATTCAAATAATCCATCGGTGTCTTAAATGCTGTCTTGGGCTATTTTATTTGGGAATCCTCAACTGGTGAAATCTGGTGGCTAAATCTAACTGAAAAAAGATCTATAACCTCCAAAATGCTCAAATAGGCCATCTATCCTAGGAAAAGGATACCTATTCTTATTAGTAAGTTTGTTAAGTTCCCTATAGTCTACACAATATGTCAACGATCCATCAGCCTTAGTGGCAAATATTATGGGCATTCCTCACTCGGAGATATTTCTTTGAATGAATTCTTTCTGCAACAATTCCGAGATCTGCTTATGTAACTCTTTACTCTGCTTATAGGCCATGCGACTCAATGGAAAAGTAATGGGTCTAGCCTCTTTGTCCAGATCTATTCTAAATTCGATTTCTTTGTGGGACTGGAGACTCGATACTTCCACAAGACATCAAGAAACTCGCAAACAATGAGAACTAAAACTGGACCATCACAATTTAAAGATTCTAATGAGTGTAGTAGGCCCACATCCCTTATATTTTTGACCTCATAAGGAAATTCAAGGTTCTAGTTTCTATAACTCCTCAAGCAAACAACTCTTCTATCACAACTGATGACGACACCATAAAAAATAACCAACCCATACTTAAGATAAGTCCATACCCCTATAAATTATCAACATACACTTACATAAGAAATCGACATTGTCGATATCTGTCAATAAGTGTTTGTAGATAAAACAAAGTTGCGTTGAACCTACATTAGGGGTAGAAACAAATACATGATTACCAACGATAGAAGTAGGGAGTTTTAGTAAATTTACTGCATTCCTCGCTACGAAGAAATGTGATGCCTTAGTGTTAAAACATGTGCATATAATAATAAGTAAAATAAGAACAATACCTTTAAGAGCATATTTTTCTTTGTCTCTCGATAATTGGAAAGTGAGAGTAGAAGCCTCCAAAGCGTCTGACCCTCCTTTAGCAAGTTTTGGCTATTTATTTATATGATATGCCTCTTCTTGGCAGTGGTATCACTTCTTCTTGAAACCTTCCTAAACCAAACTAACTTTGCAATCTTTGGTCTCATGGATTTTCTTGTGAAACCTATCGCAAACTTTAACTTCCTTCTTAAACTTTCCTTTCATTTTATTTTTCTTCTTGAACCAAGCATTTCCCATATTTTTTTGTCTTGATTTGCATTATGCTTTCCCTTTTCTTCCTTTACCACCTTGTTCTCATGTTTTGCAGTATACATAATTTCATTCTCAACCCAAAACCTCAAATGTTGCTCTGGAGGAAACTTGCGCAAGCAACTTCTCTCTTAAAGGGGAGTTCAATCGTCCTTTTAAAAATATCAATGCCTTATTCATAGGCGTATCAATTTAGCCTCTTCCAAATTTATCCAACTTTGTGTATGTGACGGCCCGCCCCACACCAACCGACATTTCCCATGAAAGTGCGTTGTACCAATGTCCAACCAGCACGGGACGGTCATCAAAGAAAGGAAATAAGGGAATTTGAACTAACAAGGAACCTGTAGCATATCTCACAGCGCATGGAATTAAATATAATAATAACATACTTTGACATAAAAACAGGCGAGACAGTGCGTAAGCTGAAAACTAAACATCGTAGCAGCAGAAAATTCAAATACAGCTTATGTTCCACTTCATCATTATTACAACTTTAAACTGTCTCTTAAACAAAATAAATGAAAGGTACACTACTAATGCCCAAAGTAGTGACCAACAGCGACACAAAGAGAATATATAGAGAATAGTACGTGTAAGACTCCTGCTCGTCTCCGGACAGCTACTCGTGCACAACCAGCTAACCTATCTCTAGTCTACCCATTTAAGATCACCCAGAGTAATAAGAAGAGACCTAAAACTCTGGGTTAGACAAAAGTCTGGTATGAGCGATAGGCAGCAAAACAGAACAATAACAGGTATACTAAACCATACCTGAACCTGGACCTGCAAGCATAGAGTTAGCACAACAAGATGCACAATACTCTAAGGTGACACTAACATATGGTGTAAAGATACGGGGAGGGGTGTGCATGTCATAGTGATGTCAAATAATCAAGCATAACAACCATCCTCACATCTCTCACTCGGTGCGTAAAGCATACGATATCCACCGCTTTGACCACCCAAATCCTTTGCTATGATCACACTGCCCCATGGAGTCACAGTGGCTCCACTTCACTGATCCATAGCCACTAATCCTTTGATATGTCCACTCTGCCCCATGGAGTCATAACAACTCCACCGCACTGGCCCATAGCCTTGCTACGATCACTCTGCACCATGAAGCCATGATGACTTCATTGCACCGATCCGTAGCCAATATCAATCTCTCAATGGTGAATCAAAGCTATAGACTTCGATAACCCCTTTGCACATGTCCTGCAGAAAAGTCCAATCATGAGTTCAACTCGTTGATCCCATTTGGATCCTGAGTAATAACCACCCCTCTGGAATTCCTTTGCATCTCGGGTTTTGGTCGAATTGGAGTTGGTCTTCAGAAGAGTCATCGCGTAGAAGTAGTGGCATACATCCGGTTCGGTTTGGTGGCTTTCCCTTGGTTCGGTTCGACATGCTTCAGCTCCTGGTCATCCATTCGGTTCGGTTCGGTCAACACCCTCCAGGTCGGTTCGGTTGCGACACTCCATCCGGGTCGGTTTGGTCATCTCCATCCAGTTCGGTTCGGTTACGACGAACCGATCCCATTTGTTGCTCCAGCTCCTCTTCCCCGATCTGATTCCATGCCCAGCTCCGATCTGATTCCCAACCCAACTCCAACTCTTTGCAAGTGGCCTTCCTTCTTACCAAGGCTCCGCTAGTGCCAATTTCCGATCCGGTTCGTATTCCACTTGCCCGGTCCATCGATCTGATCTGAGCCCTATAATCCGATCCGATCTGAAACCCTGCACATTTCCTGCAACTTTTCCAGCAATTGTTTTATGCTATACGATGGCGTTTTATACCATTCTAAATTTTCTAGTCAATCACAAAGCATACCATATAGTTATAACAACGTAGAGAATCAACCATAAACACCAAAACAACAATTTGATATGTCAAAATGGATCAAACATACCCAAAAGCCATATTTTCCCCTTAAGCATGTTTAAGAAAATCTAATGGTAGGATTAGAAAAACTTAACCAAAATAACCCTAATTCCTATCAGAGCCCTAAAATAATATTTTAGAATTTCTGAACATTTTTCCAGATTTTTAACATGTATAATTTCGTTAATTAACACTAATCACCCCCAATTAATTGTAATTAGTGCAAAAACAATGCTAATCACTCACCTTAGCCACAAATTAACTTTAGATCTGAAACTATTTCTGATTTGGGTTGAATCTCTATGCAACACAGCAGCTCCAACTTTGATTTGGTGCTATTTCTCCTTGATTTGATGTGGATTAGGCTAAAACTTGATTAGAGAGCGATTTGGGATGAAATTAGAAGGTGGAGGTCATGGCTAGGGTTAGAGAAATGTTTTAGGCGGCTGAAAAATGAAATAAAATTCGTTTTCCTACTGTTCTCAGCCTCCCCATAACCTTAATCCTGAAATGGGTTATGGGCCCTCTTGGTAAACACCCTAATTAGGCCCGGTTAAGCTGTTTTTCATCTTCTAAACCTTGTTTCAACCATATCTCCCAAACGGTGAGTCCGCTTGGCTAATGTGACCACTCTACGGAAAGGTAAACCATCATCCGGATCAAATGGAAGTGGTTTTAGGTCAAAAATCCTAACTATCAAATGTTATGGCCAAAACAAGATCAGCTAGGGGCAAAATGGTCATTTAAAAATCGGCAAAAATCAAGAACATGGGAAATGACCCCAATAGTCATCTCCCAAAGTTACATGACCATACGACTTTGTATGTGAAAGAAATAAATATTCTACGATCCTTCGATGCGTAGAATGCGGGTCGTTACATTCTCCCCCCCTCCCCTTTAAGAAATTTCACCCCCGAAATTCCTTAACTAAGAAACAAGCAATGGATCCCGCATGCCTATCATCCATATACGAAAATCAAACATGCAAAACAAACAACCAGGTCTATCCTAGCATGCGGAAAACTAAATCGCAATTAGAATTTTACCAGGCAAAGTGTTGTGGATACATCTTCTTAATTCTCTCCTCTGTCTCCCAAGTACATTCATTCTCATTCTCGCCCCACTGAATTTTGACTAGATTCACCGCTTTCCTTTGAAGTTGCTTTGTATCGTGCTCGATTATACGAATCGGCTTGTTGTTCCCAACCGTCTCGGGTTCTACTTTGATATCATCCAACTGATCAGGTGAAATAGTCATATCGGAATTGTGCACGAATTTCCTTAACTGGGAAACATGAAATACGTTATGAACTCCTGCCAACTTCTCTGGTAATTCAACTTTATATGCCAAATTCCCAACTTGCTCGAGGATTGGGAATGGACCAACAAAACTTGGTGTTAACTTGCCTCTCCTACCAAATCGCATCACACTCTTTAATGGAGAAATCTTGACAAAAACTAAGTCGCCAATGGAGAATTTTAAATCTCTTCTCCTCTTATCAGCATAACTCCTCTGCTTATCTTGGGCAGCCTTCATTCGTTGTCGGATAACTTTGATCTGATCTGAGGTTTCTCTTATCACATCTGGCCCAAGCACAAATTTCACATAGTTTTCTAAACAACATGACGGTGAGTTGCACGATCTTCCGTACAAAGCTTCGTATGGAGCCATACCATTACTGGATTGATTATTATTATTATATGCAAAATCTACTAGATGCAAATGGTCTTCCCATGATACACCAAAATCCAATATGCAAGCTCTCAAGAGATCTTTTAATACTCCATTCACCCTCTCTGTCTGACCATTGGTTTGAGGATGATACGCGGTACTGAGATGTAATTCTGATCCTAACGCCTCTTCTAAGCTCTTCCAAAATCCACTAGTGAACAACGGATCTCGATCACTCACAATGCCTTTGAGTATTCCATGAAATTTCACTACCCACTTCATATACAGTTCTGCTAATTTAGCTGTCGTTCTATTCGACTTGACGGCTATAAACCTTGCACTCTTAGTCAATCGGTCCACAATCACCCAAATGATATCACGGCCCGATCTAGTTCTTAGTAACCGATCAATGAAATCCATTGAGACTTGTTCCCATTTCCATTCGGGGACTTCTAATGGTTGCAACAAACCACTAGGTTTCTTTTGCTCAGCTTTAACTAGCTGGCAGTTCATGCATTTGGATATAAACTTCCCAACGTCTCTTTTCATTCCTTCCCAGTAGTAGGTCTGCTTCATGTCTCGATACATTTTGTTACCACCGGGATGTATAGTCAGTTTCGAGTGATGACATTCTCTAAGAACTTCATTTCTCAATCCATTAACATTGGGCACAACTAGTCTTCTATTCTTTCTTAGCCATCTATCTCGATCAAACCCATACTTGTTCATCTCCTCGTCGATACCCATCTCAAACTTGGAGATGATTTCCAATAGGTTAGGATCGTCTCTCTGACTGGAACCAACCCGCTCAACCAAAGTGGGTCTGATCGTCAAACTTACTAATACTTCCGGATCCAATTCGCACTTTGGTCTGAAATCATACCCACCGATGTACTCCAGTTGCTTCCATTCTAGAACCATAGCCCCTAAATTGGCATGTCTTCTACTCAATGCATCAGCTACCGCGTTGCCCTTTCCTGGTGTATATGCGATATCGAAATCGTAGAAAGCCAAAAATTCTAACCATATTTGCTGTCAGAGATTTAGATCCTTCTGAGAGAAAAGATACTTTAACGATTTATGATTGGTAAACAACTCGAATCTTTCTCCCAAGAGATAATATCTCCACATCTTCAATGCGAACATGATCGCTGCCAATTCCAAATCATGGGTAGGATACCTTTTCTCATGCGGTTTCAGTTGCCGACTAGCATAAGCTACAACCCTACCTCTTTGCATCAATACAACACCTAGTCCGCTACCACAAGCATATGTGTATACCATCATCTCTTCATTCCATTTAGGAATGACTAACACTGGTGCACATGTCAACTTTTCCTTTAGACTCTTGAATGCATTCTCGGACTTTTCGTCCCGGACGAAAGCTTGATTCTTCTTGGTCAACTGAGTCAACGGTGCTGCTATCTTGGAGAAGTCTTGGATAAACTTACGATAATATCCAGCCAACCCAAAGGAACTCCTTACGTCTGTTGCATTCTTGGGTGTAGATCAATCTTGTACCGTAGCCACCTTTGCAGGGTCCACGGCAAAACCATTCTCTGAAACAACATGGCCCAAGAATCTTATTTCCCTCCGCCTGAAGTGACACTTAGAAAACTTTACTTTCAATTAATGTTTTCTCGACACCTCCATCACTATCCTCAGATGTTCCTTGTGTTCTTCCTCTGTCCTCGAATAAACCAAGATATTGTCTACAAATACAAGAACAAACTTATTCAATTGATCACCGAATACCTTATTCATAAGATCCACAAAATATGATGGTGCGTTGGTCAACCCAAATGGCACGACCAACCACTCATAGAATCCAGACGGAGTCCAAAAGGCCATTTTAGCTATACTCTCAGCTTCCACCCTAAGTTGATGAAAACCTGTCGCGAGATCCATCTGGAAGAACACACTCGCGTCACTCAACTGATCAAAGAAATCATCTATCCACGGTAGAGGATACTTATTCTTCCTTGTCACCTTATTCAACTCGCGGTAGTCCACACATAATCGAAGGGAACCATCTGCCTTGGTAGCAAACACAATTGGTGCTCCACACTCAGAAACACTTCTTCTGATAAATCCCTTCTTCAAAAGATCGCTTACTTGCACCCCGAGCTCTCGCTGCTCCCTTGATGCCATACGACGAAGTGGCATCACTATAGGTCTGACATCTTTCACTAAATCAATCCGAAACTCAATCTCTCGGTGTGGTGGAAGTCCGGTCACTTCCTCGAAGACGTCCGGATACTGGCCAGCCACGGACACATCTGACAACTCATCATGTGGGATGTCAAGGGAATTTAGAAAACTAGCCATTACCCCATCACTAGGTAGACCACCAAACACTGCCCTCCGCCCATCATCCGCTCTAAATGTCACCAAAAAGACCTCACAATCTACCACCATCCCGTATCTTTGGAGCCAGTCGACTCCCAAAATAATGCCAAACCCAGTAAAGCCTAAAACAAAGCAATCAAAACATGCATCCATGACTCGATAAGACCACATTACGACAAACCATACTAAGCTAGTTGAACCCCCAATCGGGTTCGTCACCGCTAAAGGTCTATCGACTATCTCGGGTCCCAATCCCAACCTATCTACCAGGTCATTAAATATGAAGGAACGGGAAGCCCCGGTATCAAACAATACTCGAACAGGAACATCATAAACAGAATGCATACCTTGAATGATGAAATTCCTTCCTTTCGCCGCCGCGGGTGGGGCATTCGACGAAGAAGGAACAACATTAAGAGTGTATGCTTTAACAATCTGCTTCTCTTTAAGGGGTTACAGACACTTATCCTTAGGATGTCCCACTTGGCCACCGTTGAAGCACTTCCTGTCCGCTGGCTTTGCTCGACATTCTTTAGCATAATGGCCCTTCTTGCCACAGCTAAAGCACTCAACATCTTTCTTATTCTTCTTCTTCTGGCCATCCTTGGTCTGATTCTGCTTCTCTTATTCTTAGAATGGTTCTTGCCTCCACCGCTTACTTGTGGCTTTGGCTCTTCTGCAGATGCAACCTCAGTCTTCGACTTAGGGTATAGACTCTATAATCTCAAAGCTTTTCCCACAATCGATTCAAACGTCTTATCGATGTGGGTAATAAGCCTTTCCCCCAAGTACTGATCTAAGCATGTTATGAACTTCTCATTCTTCTTCTCGGGAGTGTCAATAAAAGATAATCCATACTTCGATAAAGTATCGAACTCAGCAATATACCTGAGACTTCCCTACCATTCTGCTTAAGCTCTAGAAATTTCCTAAACAATTCTGATTTCAAAGCAGCTGGGATAAACTTTTCACTGAATCGGGCCTTAAACTGATCCCATGTAACTAGATCCTCTGGGGTTGTTGCCGTAATAGCATTCCACTAATTCATCGCCCGTCCTTCTAGCTGACGGGATGCTAGCTTTCTCTTTGTCGCATCCTCGATACCCAAATCTTCGAAGATACGCTCACAGTTACCCAACCAATCCTGAACTTATGTAGCCGATTCCGTTCCGCGGAACGACTTCCCACCAAGACTAGTGTAATCCTTGCAAAGCTTGGCGAAATAGGCTCTAGGCACCTGCACCGTTGCACCACCACCATTTGCAGCATTAGGAACTGCTCCTTGCACATTTCTAAGCATCTCTCTCATGAAGTCAGTGAACATCATCCTCATATCAGGAGGATTCCCATTATTAGCTCCTCTACCAGTACCCCTAAAATATCGGCTCATCGTCCAGTCTGTAAGGAGAAAACGATTAACCATCTCTTCAGTGGTGCCAGTGCAGTGTGACTTCATCCTTAAATATACTAATAATATATATATATATATAACTTTTGAAAACCAAAATATCACAAATACGCACTCTCATATACGTATACTAACTCTCCCTGGTGTCTTTCTCTAAGTTAACTACGCAACCTAGAGCTCTGATACCAAATGTGACGACCCGCCCCGCGCCAGCCGACATTTCCAATGAAAGTGCACTGTACCAATGTACGACTAGCACAGGACAGTCGTCAAAGAAAGGAAAGAAGGGAATTTGAACTAAAAAGGAACCTGTAGCATATCTCACAGCGCATGGAATATAATATAATAATAACATACTTTGACATAAAAACAGGCGAGACAGTGCATAAGCTGAAAACTAAACATCGTAGCAGCGGAAAATCCAAATACAGCTTATGTTCCACTTCATCATTATTACAACTTTAAACTGTCTCTAAAACAAAAGAAAGGAAAGGTACACTACTAATGGCCCAAGTAGTGACCAGAAGAGACACAGGGAGAATATATAGAGAATTGTACGTGTAAGCCTCCTGCTCATCTGCGGACAACTACTCGTGCACAACCAGCTATCCTGTCTCTAGTCCGCCCGTTTAAGAGCACCCAGAGTAATAAGAAGAGACATAAAACTCTGGGTCAGATAAAAGTCTGGTATGAGCGATAAGCAGCAAAACAGAACAATAACAGGTATATTAAACCATACTTGAACCTAGAACTGCAACCAAAGAGTTACTATAACAAGATGCACAATACTCTAGGGTGAAACTAACATATGGTGTAAAGATACGGGGAGGGGGTGTGCATGTCATAGTGATGTCAAACAATCAAGCATAACAACCATCCTCACATCTCTCACTTGGTGCGTAAAGCATACGATATCCACCGCTTTGACCACCCAAATCCTTTGCTATGATCACTCTCCCCTATGGAGTCACAGTGACTCCACTGCACTGATCCATAGCCACTAATCCATTGCTATGTCCGCTCTGCCCCATGGAGTCATAACAACTCAACTGCACTGGCTCATAGCCTTGCTACGATCACTCTGCCCCATGAAGCCATGATGAATTCATTGCACTGATCCGTAGCCAATATACTTCTCTCAGTGGTGAATCAAAGCTATAGACGTCGATAAACCCTTTGCACATGTCCCGCAGCAAAGTCCAATCATGAAGTCAACTCGTTGATCCCATTTGGATCCTGAGTAATAACCTCCCATCTGGACTTCGTTTGCGTCTTGGGTTTTGGTCAAATTGGAGTTGGTCTTCAGAAGAGTCATCGCGTAGAAGTAGTGGCATACATCCGGTTCAGTTTGGTGGATTTCCCTTGGTTCGGTTCGACATGCTTCTGCTCTTGGTCAACCATTCGGTTCGGTTCAGTTCGGTCAACACCCTCCAGGTCGGTTCGGTTGTAGCACTCCATCCGGGTCAGTTTGGTCATCTCCATCCGGTTCGGTTCGGTTACGACGAACCGATCCCATCGGTTGCTCTAGCTCCTCTTCCCCTATCTGATCCCAAGCTCAGCTCCAATCTGGTTCCCAACCCAACTCCAACTCTTTGCAACTGGCCTTCCTTCTGTCCAAGGCTCCGCTAATGCCAAGTTCTGATCCGGTTCGTATTCCATTTGTCCGGTTCACCGATCCGATCCGAGCCATATAATCCGATCCGATCCGAAACCCTGCACATTTCCTGCAAATTTTCCAGCGACTGTTTTATGCCATACGACAACGATTTTGACCATTCTAACTTTTCTAATCAATCACAAAGCATACCATACAGTCATAGCAATATAGAGAATCAACCATAAACACCAAAACAACAATTTGATATGTCAAAACGGATCAAACATACCCAAAACTCATATTTTCCCCTTAAGCACGTTTAAGCAAATCTAATGGTAAGATTAGCAAAACTTAACCAAACTAACCCAAATTTATATTTTAGAATTTCTAAACATTTTTCCAGATTTTCAACATGTATAATTTCGTTAATTAACATTAATCACGCTAATTAATTGTAATTAGTGCAAAAACAATGCTAATCACTCACCTTAGCCACAACTTAACTTTAGATCTGAAATTGTCTCTGATTTGGGTTGAATGTCTATGCAACACAGCAGCTCCAACTCTGATTCGGTGCTATTTCTCCTTGATTTGACGCAGATTAGGCTAAAACTTGATTAGAGAGTGATTTGGGATGAAATTAGAAGGTGGAGGCCATGGATAGGGTTAGAAAAATGTTTTAGGCGGCTGAAAATGAAATAAAATTTGTTTTCCTACTGTTCCCAGCCTCCCCATAACCCTAATCCCGAAATGGGATATGGGCCCTCTTGCTAATCACCCTAATTAGGCCCGGTTAAGCTGTTTTTCACCTTGTAAACCTTGTTTCAGCCATATCTCCCAACGGTGAGTCCGTTTGGCTAATGTGACCACTCTACGGAAAGGTAAACCATCATCCAGATCGATCTAATGGAAGTGGTTTCAGGTCAAAACTCCTTACCAATCAAAAGTTATGGCCAAAACAAGATCAGCTAGGAGCAAAACGGTCATTTAAAAATCGGCAAAAATCGTGAACATGGGAAATGACCCCAATAGTCGTCTCCCAAAGTTTCATGACCATACGACTTCGTATGTGAAAGAAATAAATATTCTACGATCCTTCGATGCGTAGAATGCAGGTCGTTACAGTGTATTTAGCGATGTATTCCCTCGGAGTAGAGTCTACTTGCTGAGGTTTATAAAATTTTGCTACTGCAGATCACCTCAATATTTATTAGGAATTTGATCTCAAATCTCGCCTTGTACTCGTTCCTCGAAAATATCCTTCTTGTATTTTACTCACATATTATGTTCCACCACTCCAATGCTTCTCCCTTCAAGTTCCATGCCACTGCCCTCCTTTTTAATTGGTCTTCCTAGATTTTAACTTAAATATGCCTCATAGTTAGACAACCAAGCCTTCGATCCTGAAAATCATTCCGCTTCGTAGCAAGCTTTTCCTCTTGTATTTACGAAGCCTTTGCACAAACGAAGGAAATTATGAAGATTACAGGGCTGCATCAGCATGTAGGCTATGGGTTTTGCTAGTGTACTGCGAAAAAAGGGACCTTTTTCACAGTCTGAGGTATTATCGGAAACACTAGGGCGCACCCAAGTCCTTCTTCATTTAGGATTTCCCTAATTAAGTTGAGGTGGATTCTCGTCCATGTCTACTATCTATAAGTGGAAACCTTTAATAGAAATTTCCAAGATAGTATTAATGGAAGTATCAAAAGAAAGAAATGTTGCATAATGTAAAAGTCGTTTATACTCGTCATCCAGTTTCAGCCCCTTAAAAATCTTTTCACATGATCTAATCCATGCTCGGACGTCAACTAGTGATTCTGTTCCCTTAAAGGTTTTTCCTCCCAGAGTAGTGTAGTTCTTACAAATCATAGCGAAGTTTAGCTGCGTTGGAGCTTGGACTACTTCAGTCGTTTCCACTTGGGTCTGATTAACAGTGTGCCCATTTGTCGTAGTTGCCCGACTTGCTCCTCGTCCTCGCCTTGCTTGAGAACTCATTGTCAACTTCTGAGTAAATGATTCGAGAGTTAATACTCACTCAGAAACCAGTCTTTAAGGGTAAATTAACCAAATAACTAGAGTTGATAACTAAGGTTAATAACTATGGTTGAGAACTAAGGACGACCCATACTAAAATAGTTTTTAGTAAAAATACGCTTTCTCGATGCTTACTCTAAGCATTCACCTAGGCAAACTTAAGCTCTTATGCTCTGATACCAACTGTAACGGCGCGATTTTCCATACCTGGGAAACCGTGTCATTATTGAAAGAATTTAGAAGATGAGATAGAAAAGGTAGAACTTATAGAATAGAAGAGAAAGAAGTTATCAGAATCTCACAGCGGAATTTCACAAAATACTTATATATTACATCACAAAGCCTGATACATCAGAGTACATAATATATTACATCATCATGGTCCATACAATACCATATTACAATACCATTGGTAATTAAACTGATAATTAAAACATATATGCTACTGGGTCTTGAACTGGTTCAGCATCATGTTCCACTTGCCTTGCCTGAACCTACTTGTCTACTCATAATAAATATTATGAGTACCCAAGAGTTTAAGAAACACAAAAATAAACTCTGGGTCAGTCAGGGGACTGGTGTGAGGAAACATAGTTAGACAGTAAAAAAAAACAAACAGGGTATAGGTGTCAAGGTGTTTATATTGATCCATGTTATTACTTTTACATAAAAATCATTAGATCCATCCATGTCTAATATCTGGAAATGATCTAATCTCTTTTTTATCAAGACATTTGATATTATAATAGTTTGTAACAGGTAATTAAAATCTAGTGAAACGCTTGCATCTCACGTTCACATATATAGTATACAAATTTAAAGTCGCAGAGCGCGTATTTGAGTTTGGATTCCAACATACAGGGTATGGGAGCACCCACCGATCAGTGTACTCTAGAGAGGATACACTGGGGTTCAACAAGAACGTCTTGTAACCCGGCCACACATGACCGTCCACTCATTTAGCTTGAGTGTAACGAATATATTATCACTCCTACGGTTGAGCTCGATTTACCGTTTCCGAATGCAACAGCAGTGAAAATGATTTTAGAAGTAAATAAGGAAATCCTCTAGATGGTGATAATATACCCTGCTTGGGTATGACCCAACTAGCCATGCTGCCTAGCCCAACTTTTGTTACCTCCGGGTTGTGAAGTTTTTGAGGCTACGTTGTTCTTCTGACAGGTTTTCTCTTTCCATTCTTTGAATGCCACATCGTCCTATCCGTCAGAAAATACTCATTCGATTACCCAAATATATTACGGGTAATGAAGCAAAAAGAAACGAATTTCCCTGACACCAACATAATATACTTACGTAAATTCGATGTGCAAGATCTGACTGATATACGTTGTCAGACACTCGTCCATTCGGGTTTGTTCTGGGTTTGAACAGACCAAAAATATCATTCTAAATAACGCTTGCATCTCGTTGTCTTTAGCACATTGATATGCGTCGTATACTTCGAATCGAAGTGGAATTTGTTTATTCCGGACTCTTCGAACGATGTACGAAATATTTTACAGTCGATAAATGTTTATCAGTGAAATCAGGAGTATCACTTCATTTCAGATAGAATATATAATTTCCAAACAGTGTTGGTTTATTTGGTTTGCATTAGCATCATTAGTTTATCTGTTACATACATCAGTTGAGGTGTATATGGTTTTTGACGGTGTTTGTTCACCCTTTGGAAATTTTCCGTGCTCCGCACACGGTGTATTTTCCCTTTGATTAAATGATGTTTGAACTTATTTTTCCTTTTGTTCTTATCCTTTAACGATTATTTATTATATAAATAATTCAAATAATTTATTTTAAATTATTTATTTTCGTCTGATTTACATTTCAACTTGGTTGATCTTTCACGGTCGAACTTGTCGGTTCAAAACTCGGTTTCTACTTCTCACTTGTTATCGGCTTAATAAAAACATTTATTTATTTATTTATATTTTTAATTTAAAATTTATTTAAATTTAAAATCTCGTATTCTACTGAACGAAGAACACCGGACTTTGGCACTGCCAGAGTACCGGGTTTGGCAAGTGCCAGAAATGGACTCTAGCAGTGCCAAGGTACCAGAACTTGAAAACACTTAGGATTAGTTGAGAAAACCTTAGCCGCTCATGGTATTTTTGAAAGTTCCACTTGGTACTTTAACCAAGTGCCAAAGTACCAGTACCAGGATCTCTGGCACTCATGAAAATCCCTCTGATTTAGCCCCAACCACCGTGATTTTGCGCAAAAATTAAAGTACCGCCTGCCTGGTACTTTGGCCAAGTACCACATTCCTCCTTCCTCGTATCAGTGCACAGTGTGCACGTGCACACACAACCAGGCCTTCGTCCATCCACGTCGAACCCCCAGACATGACGGCCACCCCTCCAGGACTTCGTCGGAGCCACCAGTCACCCTGTTCGTCGATGCTACAGTGATTTCCTTGTTTGAGCTGTCCATGTTCAAAAACCACCATCGGAGAAACCCCTTCGCTCACCCACCACAGACCACTAGCCACCGAACCCTCCTGGCCTCAGCATCGCCACCCCCTGACGCCGCTTTTCCCCCACCACCGCACGTTCCTCTCGCAGCCGACGGTGAACAGTTCTGGGTCATACATGTGAACCCATTTCAACCCAAAAACCCTAAATTCGACTCACCTACGAAATCCGTACATTATAAAAATATGTTTGCATTTTTCCCCGAACCCCTGGTCCCCGACGCTCCCCCTCTCGAAACCGCCGACCCCCTGGTGGCTTGGATCGTCGGAAATCCACTTAAACCCATTTTCCGTCCATGTCCAGAATTCTCGAGATATACCAACTTAAAAATCAGGATTTTTACATTAAAAATCATCATTTGTATTGTGGATTCGATTCATAACATCAAACCATGTTTTTATTTCATTTGAATTTTCACTTTGATTATGGTTTAACAGAGAGCTTTACTGTGTATTTTGTTTTGGACTTATATATTTCAAAATGGTATTTCTTTGATCTGATATATGTTATATGGTGTGTTTACACTAGCTTTACATACTTTAGAAATCAATTCATGGATCATCATGGATTTATCCACAAATGAACAAGTTCTGTAATTACAGAACACATACAGGTTTTTAACAGTAGTCTTCAACATCAGTAAATTTGCACACACACACACATTCAAGGATGCCTACTATCTAATGGATCACTAACAGGAATGAAATCAGTATGATCTAGCATCATGATCTAAGATTAATAATAACAGACAGTAACAACAAAGCAGAGCAGTTTTGATTCGTATAAAAACTGTTTTACAGCTAGTATTTAAATTCAGAAAATTTTAAGAGTTTCACTCACCAAAAAGCTTTCCTATGATCCAGAAAATGTCCTCAGATTTTGAGATGAAAATTCGGTTTGCTTATGTGAAAGTATGAGAGAATTTGAGTGGTATATATAGGTAAAGTCATGCATTAAAATATGAATTTCTGAGCACATGTTCACACAGTAAACTCTCATAGCCTCACCCCTCTTCTATCTATACCTACGGCCAGAAATGAGGAGCTCAAGTACTTTAAAATTTGTCTTACTTAGGCTTGTAGCTAATGACATGCTCCTAGGTAGTGTTTCTAGAAGCTTGAACCATACTTGCATTAAATGCAAGGATCCATTTTGGATTTTTAAAGCCTTAAACAAATGCTTGCATTTGTTTTCTTCTTTGCTGGAAATACACATGTCACCTTTACTATAGGATTTAGGTAATGATTTGCTAATTCTAGTGTTACTATTTAAGGTATGTTCCATTTAATGTTTTTGTCTCTTCTTGGAAATTTCTTTTTGTTTTTAGTTTGAATATTTCATATGATTCATATTCTTGCCGACTTGTTTATGTTGTAGACAACATATGGTGGTGTTTTTTTATCCATAGGTCCCTATATTTTCAAATGGAAGAAATGCTCCTTTTTTTTTTTTTTTTTTTTTTTTTTTTAAGTTCTAAGTCCTTTGTTCTTGAAAACTTCTTGCTTCATCAAAATGACATTCCAAAGTATCATTTATTTTATAAATTTATTCCCTTAGGAATTTCTATTTTATATCATATACTTGTTTTGAATTCCAAGATAATTCAAGTATATTCAAATCTAAGATTATTCAAGTATATATATGTTTATTAAAATATTTCTCATATATATATACATATGCCTATACTTATATATATATATATATTTGTTTTCAAAAATCTCCTTTAGCTTTGTTTTTAACTAATTAACTCCTTTTAATGACTCATCAAAATGATTTACAAATGGTCGAAAAAGTCGGGACATTACAGTCCACCCCCCTTATACGAATTTCGTCCTCGAAATTACAAGTAAGCAAGATAGAAAGGATTTCTTTCCCAAAAGATGATTCTATATATCATAATCATTTAGTACATCATAATTATACAACTAGTTCGATACTAGCGCTAGTCTAGATAACATACTACACTCCTAGTGCTACACCGGACTAATCATATACCATACTACATAACTAGGCTATACTTGACTAAATCAAGTTATAGCTACATAATATATACATACATAGTCCATACACATCAGTATACTGCACTCTACTCATCTGGATCACTCTCGATCACGATCCACTCATCATCGGATATGTTAACGACCTCTACCACCTCATCCTCATCATCAGATGGTACAAAAACATCCATGATCTCCGGATTAGTCGGTACCACCTCTTCATCATCAGAGATCTCTATAACCTCTACGGGCGGAATCATGTACACCTGAATCCAAGGATAACCAAAGTCTCCGAAAATCTCAACCCATCCTCCTACTTCGTGATACTCTACAAGTGCTTGCTTCAGTTTCTCCCATATCACCACTGCTGGGTCCACAAATTCCGTTGGCTGCTCTCCCATATCAACTATCGGTGTCTCAGGTACAAACTCTTCTTCCTCCTCGGGTTCTTCTTCATCATCCCCATCCATATTCATATCCTCAGCCTCATCTCCCTTTTGGTCACTGTCATCGTCATCACTATCATTGTCTCCACAACTGGTTTCAATCATAAGTACACCATCATCCTCTGAGGGTTCCGTGCTGTCTGGATCTTGCTCTATGGGTTCCTCTCTGCCTACATTCGACTCATCCGAGGTCCTGTGTGTGCCTTCATCCTCACTTGGTATCCTCCCTCTAACATCTTCAGAATCACCCACTCTTGCTCGCTTGGCTAGTAGTCTCTCTGTTTGGTGTGATGTAAGTCTCTTTCTAGCGGTCCTCTTCATCAGTGGTGCCATCTGAAAGCAAACAAGGAAAAGAACTCGTCAATGATAAAATCATAGCAAGGGTGTTCATAAGTTCTAATAAACCGAATCCACAAATGTATATGCCAATACTTACCGAAATGAAGAAATCCAAGGTTTCATTTCATCCAAACACCCAAACAGTAAAACATACCTAATCTGTAGATAAATCCGGGTATAATTTCCTGATATGGTTCTCGGTCTCCCACGTGCAATCTTTCGGATTATCGCTCCACTGAATCTTAAGCAGACTTACTGCCTTGTTGCGAAGTTGCTTTTCTTCTCTGTCGATAATACGAAATGGTCTTCGAATTATAGTCAAATCTGGTTCAATTTCTATTTCTTGCTGAACAGATGGTTCCAGAACTAAAGACGGATCGTGCAAACGTTTCCTTAAATGAGACACATGGAATACGTTGTGGATCCCTGCCATATGTTCTGGTAATTCTACTTTGTAGGCTTGAAAACCAATTTTCTCCATAACTCGGAAAGGTCCAACATATCGCGTAGTTAACTTTCCAGCTTTTCCAAATCTCACCACTCCTCTCATTGGCGAAATCTTCACAAATACCAGGTCTCCTATCTCAAA
The DNA here is from genome assembly GCA_030737875.1 of Allium sativum. Taxonomy (NCBI): domain Eukaryota; kingdom Viridiplantae; phylum Streptophyta; class Magnoliopsida; order Asparagales; family Amaryllidaceae; genus Allium; species Allium sativum. The sequence goes on along the minus strand of CM060919.1, from coordinate 5,824,006 downwards.
TACAAGATCTCTTCGTCTTTGATCGGCATAACTTTTCTGTCGATCCTGGGCTTCTTTCATTCTTAACTTCACTAATTCTACTTTCTCGGTTGCTTCTCGGATCATGTCTGGTCCAAGTATTAATTTGTCTCCGGATTCAATCCAACATGCTGGTGCTTTACAGGGTCTTCCATACAATGCTTCGTATGGTGCCATTTGTATAATCGCCTGATAACTGTTGTTATAAGAAAATTCGACTAGGTGTAAATGATCTTCCCACGATCCTCCAAAATCAAGAATACACGCTCTTAACAAATCTTCCAAAATCCGGTTCACTCTCTCAGTTTGACCGTCCGTTTGAGGATGGTAAGCTGTACTGAGATTCAATCTCGTTCCCAAAGTTCTTTGTAGTGCTCTCCAAAAGTTACTTGTAAAGATGGGATCTCGATCGCTTACAATGCTTGATGGAACTCCATGTAATCGCACAATTTCTCTCATAAAGACTTCGGCTAATGATGCGGCTGTACGTGTTGGTTTTACAGGAATAAAATGTGCACTTTTTGTCAGTCGATCGACAATTACCCAAATTCCTTCAAAACCTCTTCTGGTCCTTGGTAATCCATCGATAAAATCCATTGATATCATTTCCCACTTCCAGTTGGGTATTTCTAAAGATCGCAACAATCCAGCAGTCTTTTGATAATCTCCCTTGACCTGCTGACAACACAGACATTCATTCACGAAAGTCGTGATATCACTCTTCATCCCCGACCACCAAAATACTCTTTTCATATCGTTGTTCATTTTATGAATTCCCGGATGAATACTTAACTTCGATGCATGGCATTCCTTCAAAACTTCTCGTCTTAATCCATCCACATCTGGAACACATAATCTGTTGTTAATTCTTAATACCCCTCGGTCGTCCAACTTGAAATCAGATTCCTTCCCATCCGTGACTCCTTGAATGATCTTTACTAACTTGGCATCTTTTCTTTGATTACCCATTATCCTTTCTTGGAGAGTCGGTGTGACTTCCAATAGGGATAGAACTGCATTCCTGCTCAAAGCGTCTGCCACCACATTTGCTTTGCCGGGTGTATATATGATATCCAAATCATATGATGCTAGGAATTCCACCCATCGTTGCTGCCTCAAATTCAAATCCTTCTGAGAAAATAGGTATTTCAATGGTTGATGGTCGGAGAAAAGCTCAAATTTCTCACCCAACAGATAATGTCTCCACATTTTCAATGCGAAAACAATGGCCAATAACTCCTGATCGTGAGTTGCATAATTCTTCTCATGTATCTTTAGTTGTCTACTTGCATATGCAATTACACGACCATTCTGCATCAACACTGCTCCCAATCCAGCTCCACATGCGTCCGTATAAACTACAAATCTGCTTGTTCCATCTGGGACAGCTAATACTGGAGCTTCCGTTAATCTTTTCTTCAATTCTTGAAAGGATTCTTCACACTTCGGAGTCCAAACAAACTTCTGGTTTTTCTTCGTCAGTTTCGTCAGATGAGACGATATCTTTGAATAATCTGGAATAAACCTTCGGTAATACCCTGCCAGTCCTAAGAAACTTCGAATGTCAGTTGGTGTACGAGGTTGTCTCCATTTTGAACTGCCTCCACCTTAACTGGATCCACCGATATTCCGTCTCCATTTACAATATGTCCCAAAAATCTTACTTCAGACTGCCAAAAATGACATTTTGAAAACTTGGCTTTCAACACGTTTTTTCCTCAGAGTTTCCAACACTACTCTAAGGTGATAGCGATGCTCCTCTTCAGTTTTTGAATAAATCAAAATATCGTCAATGAAAATTAGAACAAACTTGTTCAAAAAATTTCTAAATACTCTATTCATCAAGTCCACGAAAAATGCTGGTGCGTTGGTCAGACCGAATGGCATAACCAACCACTCATAAAAGAAATCCGGGCCTCTAAATGCTGTTAAAGGAATACTATCCTCAGCGATTTTCAATTGATGAAATCCTGTTGCTAAATCCATTTGAGAGAATACAGTCGCTCCATGTAATTGATCGAAAAGGTCATCGATTCGGGGTAAAGGGTATTTGTTTTTGATGGTCACTTTGTTTAACTCTCTATAGTCAACACATAGTCGTAATGACCCATCAGACTTCACTACAAAAACTACCGCCGAGCCCCAACTAGAAAAACTAGGTCGGATTAATCCTTTACTCAGCAAATCCCGAGTCTGTTTCTCCAGTTCCAATACTTCCTTTGGTGCCATACGTCTCTTTGGTTGTACTATCGGTCTTGCTCCTGGGATTAAATCGATTCGGAATTCTATCTCACGATGAGGAGGTAAACTCCCGACTTCTTCGAAAATATCCTTGAATTCTCTAACCACGTCCAGTGTTTCAAGGTTCTCTTGGGGTGCTTCTAGGGCGTATAGGAAACTACAGGTATGAATACCGGGTTTTCCACAGGGTATGCTAGCTTTTCGACCTAAACTTGTCGTCAAGGTTATGGTTTCTTTATCACATTTTATCTTGGCTTGGAACTCGCTCAGCCAGTCCAATCCAAGAATAAAATTGAAACCTTTGAAATCTAAGACATAGAAATCAAACCGAAAGGAATGTGAGAGATATAACAGTGCTATATCCTCACAACACATTTTTAACTCCGTTTTACCACCGATAGGATTTGATACACAAATTGGATTTGGGGAAATCATTGGTTTAAGGTTAAATTGGTTTACGGTCTCAGAAGAAATAAAACTGTGTGAAGCGCCGGTGTCAAATAAAACTCGAAGGTAAATTCCTTTAAATTGTAAAGTACCTTCCAGAACTCCCTTCCCTTTCACATTCTGAGAGGTGGATGGTTCATTCTTGATGGCGTAAACCTTCGCCTGAGGTGCTCTCTTCATCAGTGGACAATCTTTCACCATGTGTCCGGGCTGGTGACAGTTGAAACAGAGGTTCTTCAATACCATCTCATTCCTCTGAACTTGCTGATGTTGCTGCTGTGGTTGTTGCTGAGGCTTCCTTTGCTGCTGTTGTGGTTGCTGCTGTTGGGGTTTCTTGTTGCTCTTCTGCTTACAGAACCTTGCAATGTGACCCTTTTGTTTGCAGTTGTGACACAACACATTTTTGAAGCGGTTTTCAGTCTTCTGTTGCACAGCCTTTCCTTGGTTTTGGTTACCTTTCCAATCAGGGTTGAATTTCCTTTTCTGGGGATTCCCTCCACTTGCTTCTCCCGTCTGAATCTTTGTTGCAGTTGGGTTCTTAGCATCCAGTGCTTCATACCTGAGTGCTAGATCCACGAGCTCAACAAACGGGTCCTTCAAATGCCCCATCATCCTGCCTTGAAGACTATCCTTCAATCCAGCTACGAACATCTCGTTCTTTTTTAGCGAGGTATTTACCAACTCTGGTCCAAAGCTTGACATTGCATTGAACTTGTTTTCGTACTCTGTGACAGTCATGGTTTCTTGCTTCAAATCGATGAAGTCTCGGTACATCCTGGTTTTCCCAGTTGCAGGCAGATACTGAGCTTCAAAAACTTCTTTGAACATAACCCAAGTAAAGTTCACCTCTGGAGTATTTGCAGTCTGGGCATCCCACCAGATAGCTGCAGCTCCTTCCAGATTCCATGATGCTAACAGTCGTTTATACTCGTCATCCAGTTTCAGCCCCTTAAAAATCTTTTCACATGATCTAATCCATGCACGGACGTCAACTAGTGATTCTGTTCCCTTAAAGGTTTTTCCTCCCAGAGTAGTGTAGTTCTTACAAATCATAGCGAAGTTTAGCTGCGTTGGAGCTTGGACTACTTCAGTCGTTTCCACTTGGGTCTGATTAACAGTGTGCCCATTTGTCGTAGTTGCCCGACTTGCTCCTCGTCCTCGCCTTGCTTGAGAACTCATTGTCAACTTCTGAGTAAATGATTCGAGAGTTAATACTCACTCAGAAACCAGTCTTTAAGGGTAAATTAACCAAATAACTAGAGTTGATAACTAAGGTTAATAACTATGGTTGAGAACTAAGGACGACCCATACTAAAATAGTTTTTAGTAAAAATACGCTTTCTCGATGCTTACTCTAAGCATTCACCTAGGCAAACTTAAGCTCTTATGCTCTGATACCAACTGTAACGGCGCGATTTTCCATACCTGGGAAACCGTGTCATTATTGAAAGAATTTAGAAGATGAGATAGAAAAGGTAGAACTTATCGAATAGAAGAGAAAGAAGTTATCAGAATCTCACAGCGGAATTTCACAAAATACTTATATATTACATCACAAAGCCTGATACATCAGAGTACATAATATATTACATCATCATGGTCCATACAATACCATATTACAATACCATTGGTAATTAAACTGATAATTAAAACATATATGCTACTGGGTCTTGAACTGGTTCAGCATCATGTTCCACTTGCCTTGCCTGAACCTACTTGTCTACTCATAATAAATATTATGAGTACCCAAGAGTTTAAGAAACACAAAAATAAACTCTGGGTCAGTCAGGGGACTGGTGTGAGGAAACATAGTTAGACAGTAAAAAAAAAACAAACAGGGTATAGGTGTCAAGGTGTTTATATTGATCCATGTTATTACTTTTACATAAAAATCATTAGATCCATCCATGTCTAATATCTGGAAATGATCTAATCTCTTTTATATCAAGACATTTGATATTATAATAGTTTGTAACAGGTAATTAAAATCTAGTGAAACGCTTGCATCTCACGTTCACATATATAGTATACAAATTTAAAGTCGCAGAGCGCGTATTTGAGTTTGGATTCCAACATACAGGGTATGGGAGCACCCACCGATCAGTGTACTCTAGAGAGGATACACTGGGGTTCAACAAGAACGTCTTGTAACCCGGCCACACATGACCGTCCACTCATTTAGCTTGAGTGTAACGAATATATTATCACTCCTACGGTTGAGCTCGATTTACCGTTTCCGAATGCAATAGCAGTGAAAATGATTTTAGAAGTAAATAAGGAAATCCTCTAGATGGTGATAATATACCCTGCTTGGGTATGACCCAACTAGCCATGCTGCCTAGCCCAACTTTTGTTACCTCCGGGTTGTGAAGTTTTTGAGGCTACGTTGTTCTTCTGACAGGTTTTCTCTTTCCATTCTTTGAATGCCACATCGTCCTATCCGTCAGAAAATACTCATTCGATTACCCAAATATATTACGGGTAATGAAGCAAAAAGAAACGAATTTCCCTGCCACCAACATAATATACTTACGTAAATTCGATGTGCAAGATCTGACTGATATACGTTGTCAGACACTCGTCCATTCGGGTTTGTTCTGGGTTTGAACAGACCAAAAATATCATTCTAAATAACGCTTGCATCTCGTTGTCTTTAGCACGTTGATATGCGTCGTATACTTCGAATCGAAGTGGAATTTGTTTATTCCGGACTCTTCGAACGATGTACGAAATATTTTACAGTCGATAAATGTTTATCAGTGAAATCAGGAGTATCACTTCATTTCAGATAGAATATATAATTTCCAAACAGTGTTGGTTTATTTGGTTTGCATTAGCATCATTAGTTTATCTGTTACATACATCAGTTGAGGTGTATATGGTTTTTGACGGTGTTTGTTCACCCTTTGGAAATTTTCCGTGCTCCGCACACGGTGTATTTTCCCTTTGATTAAATGATGTTTGAACTTATTTTTCCTTTTGTTCTTATCCTTTAACGATTATTTATTATATAAATAATTCAAATAATTTATTTTAAATTATTTATTTTCGTCTGATTTACATTTCAACTTGGTTGATCTTTCACGGTCGAACTTGTCGGTTCAAAACTCGGTTTCTATTTCTCACTTGTTATCGGCTTAATAAAAACATTTATTTATTTATTTATATTTTTAATTTAAAATTTATTTAAATTTAAAATCTCGTATTCTACTGAACGAAGAACACCGGACTTTGGCACTGCCAGAGTACCGGGTTTGGCAAGTGCCAGAACTGGACTCTGGCAGTGCCAAGGTACCAGAACTTGAAAACACTTAGGATTAGTTGAGAAAACCTTAGCCGCTCATGGTATTTTTGAAAGTTCCACTTGGTACTTTAACCAAGTGCCAAAGTACCAGTACCAGGATCTCTGGCACTCATGAAAATCCCTCTGATTTAGCCCCAACCACCGTGATTTTGCGCAAAAATTAAAGTACTGCCTGCCTGGTACTTTGGCCAAGTACCACATTCCTCCTTCCTCGTATCAGTGCACAGTGTGCACGTGCACACACAACCAGGCCTTCGTCCATCCACGTCGAACCCCCAGACATGACGGCCACCCCTCCAGGACTTCGTCGGAGCCACCAGTCACCCTGTTCGTCGATGCTACAGTGATTTCCTTGTTTGAGCTGTCCATGTTCAAAAACCACCATCGGAGAAACCCCTTCGCTCACCCACCACAGACCACTAGCCACCGAACCCTCCTGGCCTCAGCATCGCCACCCCCTGACGCCGCTTTTCCCCCACCACCGCACGTTCCTCTCGCAGCCGACGGTGAACAGTTCTGGGTCATACAGGTGAACCCATTTCAACCCAAAAACCCTAAATTCGACTCACCTACGAAATCCGTACATTATAAAAATATGTTTGCATTTTTCCCCGAACCCCTGGTCCCCGACGCTCCCCCTCTCGAAACCGCCGACCCCCTGGTGGCTTGGATCGTCGGAAATCCACTTAAACCCATTTTCCGTCCATGTCCAGAATTCTTGAGATATACCAACTTAAAAATCAGGATTTTTACATTAAAAATCATCATTTGTATTGTGGATTCGATTCATAACATCAAACCATGTTTTTATTTCATTTGAATTTTCACTTTGATTATGGTTTAACAGAGAGCTTTACTGTGTATTTTGTTTTGGACTTATATATTTCAAAATGGTATTTCTTTGATCTGATATATGTTATATGGTGTGTTTACACTAGCTTTACATACTTTAGAAATCAATTCATGGATCATCATGGATTTATCCACAAATGAACAAGTTCTGTAATTACAGAACACATACAGGTTTTTAACAGTAGTCTTCAACATCAGTAAATTTGCACACACACACACATTCAAGGATGCCTACTATCTAATGGATCACTAACAGGAATGAAATCAGTATGATCTAGCATCATGATCTAAGATTAATAATAACAGACAGTAACAACAAAGCAGAGCAGTTTTGATTCGTATAAAAACTGTTTTACAACTAGTATTTAAATTCAGAAAATTTTAAGAGTTTCACTCACCAAAAAGCTTTCCTATGATCCGGAAAATGTCCTCAGATTTTGAGATGAAAATTCGGTTTGCTTGTGTGAAAGTATGAGAGAATTTGAGTGGTATATATAGGTAAAGTCATGCATTAAAATATGAATTTCTGAGCACATGTTCACACAGTAAACTCTCATAGCCTCACCCCTCTTCTATCTATACCTACGGCCAGAAATGAGGAGCTCAAGTACTTTAAAATTTGTCTTACTTAGGCTTGTAGCTAATGACATGCTCCTAGGTAGTGTTTCTAGAAGCTTGAACCATACTTGCATTAAATGCAAGGATCCATTTTGGATTTTTAAAGCCTTAAACAAATGCTTGCATTTGTTTTCTTCTTTGCTGGAAATACACATGTCACCTTTACTATAGGATTTAGGTAATGATTTGCTAATTCTAGTGTTACTATTTAAGGTATGTTCCATTTAATGTTTTTGTCTCTTCTTGGAAATTTCTTTTTGTTTTTAGTTTGAATATTTCATATGATTCATATTCTTGCCGACTTGTTTATGTTGTAGACAACATATGGTGGTGTTTTTTTATCCATAGGTCCCTATATTTTCAAATGGAAGAAATGCTCCTTTTTTTTTTTTTTTTTTTTAAGTTCTTAGTCCTTTGTTCTTGAAAACTTCTTGCTTCATCAAAATGACATTCCAAAGTATCATTTATTTTATAAATTTATTCCCTTCGGAATTTCTATTTTATATCATATACTTGTTTTGAATTCCAAGATAATTCAAGTATATTCAAATCTAAGATTATTCAAGTATATATATGTTTATTAAAATATTTCTCATATATATATACATATGCATATACTTATATATATATATATATATATTTGTTTTCAAAAATCTCCTTTAGCTTTGTTTTTAACTAATTAACTCCTTTTAATGACTCATCAAAATGATTTACAAATGGTCGAAAAAGTCGGGACATTACAGGGTGTATATATTTAAATCATTTCAAATAACAAATACGACTCTCATACGTGAGCTTTCTCCAAAATCGGGTAACCTAGTCATTGATACAAAATGTAACAACCCACCCTATAATGGGCCTAAATTTCAACCTAGAAAAAGACAATCATGAATTAGATCCTTTTTAAAATAGGTCATTAGTTTCTATAAGAAATGAATTCACAGAGCCATACTAATATGATAAAAACTCATATCTGAATGGAAAAAATGTAATAGTAAATAAATTAAGTACCCATTTCAAAAAACCATAATAAAGATGCCAAATACAACTATCATTAAGTGATAAATGTAGGTACATCATAAATACACATACTGATGTCATAGCTAAAAGATAACCTGCAACTAGAACCACACTATCCACCTTTTAACTCTCACTTCGAGACCATCCAACCTAACTTATATTGTTAAGAAGAGAAGTACGAATAAAAAATCCTAATAAATAAAAATCTTCAACTCATTTACTTATATTTTGGCTGTATAAATACTATCAAGGGCATGTCTAAAGCATTTACACATAAATATGATTTTTGTCTACAACTCAGTTATATATATTGGAAAGATGTAGGTTCTACAATCATTAATACCAAGGCGGGTTCCACGATCACTTTAAACCCAATGGCGGATCCAAACACTAAATACTTAATTTTGAATAGACATTCCAAAAATATACATATATATACTTTCAAGATAGTGTGATAGATAGTATATATGCAACCATTTAAGACCTGGAAGGCATGCTACAACTCGTCAACTACTACCCTACAATTGGTGAACCCCTCGTAACTGTCTAACTGACACTAAAATTGATCCCCTTGCCACTTAATACTTCTCGTAGATAGGTGGACCCATTACATGCGAGGAGACGCTTAACTAACCAATCCATGGAAGACCCTTAGCGAAAAACTTTCGAAGATCTACCCACTTAATAAGAGACTATTTAGTAAGTATAACAGAAAAAGGGGATCCATCGATCTCTTAATACCTAAAAAGAACGTATCCTATGATTATGGCTTGTACTCCTTAGGATAAATCCATAAGGAAAAGGGACAGTTTTACCATTTAACTCCCCAAAAGGTGGACCAACCACTTAATACTTAAGCTTGAAGCAGACCTTCACAAAGCTGCATGGTCCATGACATTATATGCCTCACATTAATCCACCTTCTAGTAGTTGTAGGTAGCGAGGTTGTCCAGACAAAATTATACAGCAAGAAGGGGCTAACATTGCATCTTCATGTCATTTAAACACAAACTAACAGCCATTAACGCACAAGCACACAAATATAAAAGGGACAATTTGGTTCAGGTTCCTATTACGTTTCAAAATATAAAAAAAAACTCCATGTCTAAAAACTTTATAAATTAGGTCCCACTTTTTCGAAAATCATCAAAAATTCAACAAAAAACAATGAAAATTTAAAATTAAATTCAACACATAATCACCATCATATTCATGCATTAAAAGTACAAAAAAATGAATAATTTTTTTTTGGATGCTCCGGTGAATTGTAGCAAATAATGCAACTATTTATAATAGTTGCTGATATTGCTACAATTTTTCCAATTATTTAAATCAGCTGTAAAATTGTTGTTGATATTTCAACAGTTTATATTAATAATTGCAAACTTTGTTGCAATTTTTCATCTGCCTCTATTTTACATCAATTGTATTGCTGATATATCAGCAATTATTCGTAGCCTTCCATCAACTCAATAATAGTTGCGGATATATCAACAATTATATAAAATAATTGCTGATATATCGGCAATTATTTAGAATCCTTTCATAATTTTTAAAAATAGTTTTTGATGTATCAACAACAATATATGAATAATTGCTGATATATCAGTAATTAATCATTCGCATTTTAACTAAAATGTGGATGAATAATTGCTGAATTATCAGCAATTATTCACTATAATTGCTGATTTTTCAATTTTTTATTTTTTGTAGAATATTCACATGGATATTTGCAATTTTTTGAATTTTTTTTATACAGCAGCCCCAATAATATTGAAAAACACATTGTCTATAGAAACAGGGACCCGCATTAAATTAAACTTTAGGGAGGGAGTTGCTTTACATCAAACTTAGAAATAAGGAACCGTGCCTAATTACAACAATATAAAATTCATAATAGGGGCATTTAATTCAAATTACCTAATTCCAAAATGATAGATATTTATAGCCCTCAAACCCACTATTTTATAATAAAATAAGGGTTTGAGTTGCATATAGTTTATTGTTCCCAAATCCCTATATTTAGAAAATCTAGGATTTTGAACAAGCGAAGAAAGAAAGCAAAGCAAAATAGTTTTGTTTGAGGTGTAGAACAAAAACATAGAATCCCTTCAATTTACATCCATAACCAAAAATATACATAAACACAATAGATTGACACTCTCTTTTTATTTATGGTTTTGAGGAGGCTTTGATTTGATTTTTTGATATCCATAAATTGCATTTAAGCATACACAATCGATGGATTTAAACAAACTAAACAGAAACAGTAGGAAAACAATGGATTTAAACTAAGTAAACAGAAATAGTAGGAAAACAATAAAGATTCCAGTCACAACCTTAGGAGACTGAAGCTTTATCCAATACGGAATATGTTCTTGGATTTTCCTACCTAAGAATGGAATCCATCTCCTCTCTTTTGTATATGTTTATGCATGATCAAAGAAGATCTACATGAATATAAATGTAAGATCCAAAACTATATAAATAAAAGCAGAAGGAGAGGGAAAGAAGGAGGAGTAGACTATACTTTCTCTAAATCTGGAACGAAAAGACAAGGAAAAAATAAGGAACATGACCATAGGAAATTATGGTTTGGTGTGATAGTCTAGGGTCTTATTTATAGATGCCCGAACTATTAGGAACCGTTATATTTATATGATAAAATCCGAATTGTTGATAGCATCCATCTCCTAGAGAATTAACCTAGAAAACCCTAGCCACTATCCATAATCACATATGAAGCAGTCGACCTCCCCTCTTGGAGTGGTCAACCTCTATGATGGAGGCAGCCGACTACCGTCTTGGCCTGGGCATGGAGAATACTATTGCACGCGTTTTTATTTATTACTAGTTAATGGCATCTAATTTTGAAAGTGGTGTAGATTAAGGATCTTAATGCTAACGTAACATTAGAGGGGGTAATGTGAAAAGTGTTTATTTAAAATAGTGAATCTTTTAGAATTATTTTCAATTAAGAATATAAGTATATGTATTGAATGATCACATAATCAAATAATTAAATAAAAATGTAATAAAAGTAAATGGTAGTAAGGGAAAGTACACACCTGGAATTTTTATACTGATTCTGAGTTACCCTGCATCCAGTTCCTGCACTACATACGGTCTTTATTAATTTCAATAATTACACTTCTTAATTTCAAAACCACTAGGAGACAGCCTCTAGAATATCGACCTTTGGGCAGTCCAATCTAATTTGTAGACCACAGAACCACACTTAACCTGATTAGCAGCCACACAAGTCACTACCAGATCCTCTAGATGGACATAATAAAAGCAAACTATATTTAGGGCAACCTAGTCACACCCTTATAGATTTTGAGTACTTGTACAATAAATGCAAACTTGGGTCATTCAATAATGATTATTCAAATGAACCGTGAATTTTGGCTGATTTTTGAACATTAAATTGCATGAAATTTTAAATAAAGTAGTTAGGATTTAATATTCTATAATTTTCTTAATGAAAATAAGCATGTATTATTGATAAAATCTAGATAAAAATTGATTTTTAGCATTTTGATTAAAGAAACCATAGGTTAAACTGCTACATACATTTTGCGTTAAATTGAAATTAAGATTTTACGATTTCTGAATGAAATTGATAAGCTTGTGTTTTTAATAAAATTAAGATAACTTTTAATGGAAAATTAAATATAAGTTTTATCTTAAAGTTAAATATAATTTATAAAAAGGAAAATTTGACTTTCAAAATGATGTTTTATGGTCATTTAATAATAACAACTGTAAGCGATATCGAAACGAATTTGATGTTAAATTTAGAAAATAATAATAATTTGATATTATGTTGCGTGCGTCTAGTTTAAAGGAATTAATAAAGAAAATACTATTTGATTTTTAAATACTACTGTAATGTCACTTAATAGTAAAACAATAAAAAACAGTTATTTTTAGAATATAATTATTTCTTTCGAAATTAATTTTTGAAATTTTGTAACGAAAATGTCCATCTTCGTTTCATCAATGTTTGATTTTGCTAACTTCCTTCAGGCCGTTTTATATATAAACGAAAAGAGGTTATAGTAACGAATATAATGATATAATGAATTCGCATGGGAAGTAAAATTTAAAATTTCAGTACATTATCACATGCGTAAGGACATATTGAACACAATGACATTTTATTCCGTGTGTTTGGACACTCAGTTTTGGAATGACTTGAATTTTGTTTCAGTGTATGCAGTTAATAGGGCAATTTCGTATCTAAGTATATATAATATCTAAAAAAATTAATTGGTAGTTTTACTTGGTCTTGCTCATAAATACGCGAACAACAAATGTGAACAAGAAATGGGGATATGTACGTTCGGATTTGAGTTAACAATGCCTTATATTTTATCAACTGCTTTTATTTTTATCATCATCTTCTCTATTTTGTATTCTTCTTTTCCCTTTCCTTTAACCTTAAGCTCGGTGAGCTTAAAAAAGAAATCGAACCCTGTGCTTACACCGCTAAAATCCCACTCGCATGAGCAATTCTGAGCTCGGCTGAACCCTCACCACCGACCATTGGCCCTTCCACGTCACCGGGCCACGCTGACCAGCGAGCCTCCCACATCTGAGTAGCCTATGTTCTAACCTCCACCTCCTTCTCTAACCTCTCCCCGAACCCCTCTGCCTTGCTCTTCCCAAACCCATGCCTCATAAGTCTCTTTTTATGAGCCGACCACCCTGCTTCCACACCAATCGCGGAAATCACCTGTCCGCCTTTCCACCTATGTTACACCTCCATCCATCTCCAGTTGTGTAGGCCGTTCCATGTGCAGCCTGCCACAGCCTCCACTAGAGCACCACCTGTAACTCCACATTATCACTGCTCCTCCATACAACATCAGTCATATGCCACCTGCTCCACTCTTTTAGCCTTTCTATCCTATCCAGCGAGATCTGACACTCAAAATGCCTTGCTTCAACCAACTGTTGCGTCAACTTCTTCATGTTGGTGTTGCAAATAGTACTCAAGTGCTAATAGAAACTCTAGATGATGAAAAAAAATCTTATATGTTTACTATTGTTGATAATACATTAATATATACAACACCCTATCTGAAATAATTTGATGATTGGCGCCTTGAAACTGCATTGTCTGATTATTGCATGCGATGTTGGTGTATATGGATTGACACAGGGGAAGTCTTTAAACTTTTGAATTAATATTCAAAACTCAGATAAATTCTCAACAAATCTCAATTCCCGACGAAACCGGTACAAACAATTATAATAAAAATGATATTTCCCAATTTTGTTGACCGAGATTGATGCTGGAAAGGTACTTAGTTCTGTAGAATTGGAGATGTCCAGTAAACACAAAATTCCATTGATCCAAAGATGCCGGAATTGTGATCTCTAACTCTCCGCTGATCCACTAATGCCAGTAAGTTGATCCTCCAAGTCGTTGATCCACAAATATATTCTGTAATTGGGAATGGAGAAATGAAGCTCCAACAATGGTGGAAAACCAAGTTTTAAATTTCAAAAATCAACTTCCTTTACAAACACACACACCCGCCTATTTATTGGCTTCAAACAAATAGACCATCACCGACACCATGACAATCGATACCAGAACCCAAATACAACAATTCGATACCGAAAGTAAAAATAACAACACACACAGAATTAACAGAAACGACACCGAAATTAGCTGTAAAACTAGGCCGGAACAACTCCCTTTATCTGATGCCGAAAGCATTAAGAACTTTATTCTGAAATCTAAACTCGATTCAGAAAGAAGATACTCTCTGTATATGACTCAGAACCGAAAGCTCTTATTGAAAACTACAAGCAGAAAGTATATCGTTTTCGGAAACCAGAAGCAAATTCTGATTGGATTAAAGCCGAAAGAACTTTATTAAGCAAACCGATAACATACAAGATACCCCTACCGATAGCGAAACCATAGAGCCAAATAAAAACTTGATTGATGCCAAAAGCCTGTTCATTTGACACCGACACTGACGTTGTTGGTGTCGAAACAACTGTTCACGAAATCTTTACATTCCTGTGTTGCATCATCCTCGCTTGGCTCGAAAGAATTCATCCTCGAATTCGAAACAGCCTCTTCGGTCAAATCTTCCTCATAGTATAGGATCAAATGCTTAACATTGAAAACATCAGCAGTATGAATGTTGTTTGATAGTCTCAATCGGTAAGTAATTGGATTGATCTTCTCAATAATATCTATAGATCTGATTTTCCTTGAATCCAACTTGTTATATGTAATAGGAGGAAATCGGTCTTTTGTTAATACTTCCCATACGAAGTCAACCTTTTGAAATTCAACATGTCGACGTTCCGAATCAGCGGCTTGCTTGTACTTGAGACTTGTTTCAACCAACCGTTTCTACATGACGTGATGAAGTTCTTGTAAATCCAAGACAAAGTCAATGGCTTTTCCTTGCTTTCTACCTTGTCGAGTTAATGGAGTTAAATCCAAGGACCCTTTCGGTACCATTGAGTTCACAAATTTGAAAGGACTGAATCAGGTACTGCGATTGATAGCATGATTAGTGCGAATTCAGCCCGACACAATTTAGAATCCAAAATTTTCAAGTTGTCATTTACAAGACTTCTTAGCAAATTTCCCAATGATCTGTTTACCACTTCGATCAGCCCATCTATTTGCGGATGATAGGCGCTGCTAAAATTTAATTCTGTTCCTACCGTTTTCAATAAACTTAGCCAGAAATTACTTAAAAACCAAGTGTCTCGATGTGAAATAATTGAATCTGGTAATCCATGAAGATGATATATCTCTCGAAAGAACAACTGAGCTACATTCACTACATATTCATGCAAGCAGTGAAATGAACCATTTTGGAAAATCGATCAACGACCACATAAATGGAGTCGTTGCCTCTCTGCGTTCTTGGCAAACCCAGTACAAAATACATACTCACATCAATCAATGGTTTGAAGGAATTGGTAATGCCATGTATAATCCAACATTAGTTGCGGTCCCTTTGGACACTTGACAAATGTGACATCTTTGCACAAACTTTTCACCTTCTTTCCACATTGATGGCCAATAATAAGGATCCGTAATTAACTGTAGCCTACAGTCTCTGGCAACATGACCTTCATTGTGTAGCTCTTGGATTATTTTTAATCAAAGACTACAATTTGGAATGCATAATTGATTTTCTTTGGAGAGAAAATCATTTGCTACTAAAAAATCTGTCATTTTACCCCTTTTTACCCTTTCTAGAACCTTTGAAAAATAAGGATCTGTAGCCAACAATTCAGAAAGGGAGTCAAATACCAACACTTCAACCCTCATTGTGGTCAAAAGATTGCTATTCCAACTTAATACATCAGCTATTTTATACGTAACTCCTGATTTATGCTTCACCACAAATGTGAACTCTTGCAGATAAGCAATCCATGACGCATGTCTTGCTGCTACTTTGCCTTGACCCTGGAGATTCTTTAATGCCTCATGATCGATATACAAAATGAATTCCTTATGAAAAAAAGATAATGTCTCCAATGCTTGATAGCTTGTACCACAACATAAAATTCAATATCATAAGTATTGCATCTTATCTTTGCCTCGAACATTTTTTTTACTAAAATATGCAATAGGTCTTCCATTCTGATTTAACACTCCTCTAATTCCAACCTTTGAAGCATCAGTATGAAGTTAGAATGGTAGGTGAAATTTAGGAAGTACTGGAATAGGCACTGATGTTAACAGATTGTTAATATGCTCAAAAGCTTGCTTTGCCTCCTCCGTCCAAACAGACTGTTTGCCCATCATGCAATCTGTCATAGGAGCCATAATGCTACGGAAATGTGGAATAAATCGCCTATAAAAAGACGCCAAACCATGAAAACTACACACTTTCGTAATTGTCTTCGTCCGTGGCTAATCTGTGACTGCCATTACTTTACTCTTGTAACGACCCGCAAAATCTGGGCCAATTTAAAATTTTTGTTTTAATAAGTTTAATGAATTTTAATGTTTGAAATAATTTATTTTAAATAATAACAAGGAAAATTTATTTAAAAACAAAGTTAGAATAAATAAACTTAAATTAATTATATTACGAGCCTTAAACGGTGCGGTAATTTAAAATTTCAATTTCCAACTTTGAAAATTTTATAAAATTAATTATAAGTCGGAATTGGATGAAATAAGAAACGTTAGGACCGTATTGAGAATATCTTTCCAATGAATTTTAGAAATTAAGATTTCAGTTCATAATTTGTAAGTTATGGCAAAATCAAAATTTAGAAAGGTCGCTATGAAATTTATGTATATGATATATATGGCCGAAAATGCAACTTTTTGCATACGAAGGAATTTGAACTCGAAACCACTTCCATTGGGTTCGGAACGACGTTTCTGCATTGAAAAATAGTAAACACTTATATATTTAGAGTTTCAGAAATTATTGGTATAAAAATTTATTTTTAATATTAAATACATACGCCTTGAAAATTGAAATTTTGCAAATAGTCTCCAAATTGAAAAATATTAATTTTGTTGGGTTCGTATCGCCAAAAAAAAGCTAAAAATGATTTTCCGGTAATTTTTAGAATTAATATCTAATTATAATTGATTTTCAGTGTAAACGGACAATTTTTGATTTTAAAAATTCATTAAAAATTCATACGGACTCGAAAATTTATGAAACCAGTTTCTATAAGTTCGTATTGATTAGGATTAGCTGTGATCCAAATTCCATCGAATTTGGAATCAGTATGTGGTCGTATGGTTTTTAAAACTACAAAACAGATGTAAATAATTACACTAAAGCTATAATTAAAATGGGCTAAATTACATATGGGCTGAATTAAAGTAACCCCTATATAATATCTCATGGACCAGCCATAACCTAATTCTAAAAATCTAAACATAACCTAGCCTCCATCTTCTTCATCTTCATTTCCATGGCCTCCTCCTCAAAAAAAAAAAATCTTTGCACAAAAGTCCCTGAAACTGAAAAATTTATATCTCCAAATCAGAATAAAATCCGACCAAACCCTTTCTGGGTTTTGAACACCTCGACATGCTCTACCTACCACGAAAAATCCAAGACCTACTGACGCACGGATTCGCCGGAATCTGAGTTTGATTGCAAAAAAGTCGGCTTCGGATTTGGTGATTTCCCGCCAAACCGTCGAGAATTAGACGACGACCCAATTGGGGAAAATGTAGCCAAGAGAATATGAACAACTTTGCTTTTCGGAGTTTCACCTGAAAGTCGAAGGAATTGCACAAAAATCGAGATGATCTGAAAATTGAAATTCTGGCCAAAACAGCAAGCTCAAAATGTAAATCAACAAATTCCGGCAAATCGAGCGAGAACCGGGCGAAGTCACCAACTGGAAAGTTCTTCGTCTACGTGATATCTAGTTGCTCAGAAAAATTCAGGTCGATCGGAGGTGGGTGGCGGCCTGTGGGGCCTGAGAGGCGGAGCGGCTTCTCTGGCCGATTTCCGGCGAATGACGGCGAACTGGGCGGCGGGACCAGGTGGCGGTGGAGCTCCTCGCCAAGATGGTTCCAGCGGTGGTCGGCGTTCGGCGATCGGATGTGTGAGTCAATGGGAAAACGCAGTCAAAGTTCGGAAGGGGCTGGTTGACCAGCTGGGGTACTATATTAATGATTTAATTATTTAATTAATGTATTCAAACTTCAAAATTGTATAACTCTCTCATACGAACTCGAAATTTGATGATTTTAGATTCGCTGCGATCGTGGCGATGAGACCTTCGCGTAGACACTAAGTTCGTCCAATTTGGATGAAGTTGAATTTTTGGGTATTTTCCATAAGGGTCCATTTGTCACAGGTCCCTATTAAGTTTCAAAATTAGGCTCACATCCGGTCCTAAACTTATTGTAAATTAGGCCCCTATTTTTCAAAAACATATAAAAAAAATATAAAAAAATATAAAAATATCACGAAAATTCATTATTAGATAAAACACCTTCACGCTAAAAAATTCAGGTGGAAAAACAATCAAAAACCACGTCAAAACTCAAAATAACACAAAATCAGCGAAACAGCAGGTTTTTGCATCAAAAGATGCACCTATTTGTAAATAGTTGCATGCATTCATGCTTATATTTCAGTGTTGCGCCTAAACTGCAGTATAAATGCATACATGTATGCAGCTAAACTGCATTACATGCATTCTTTTATGCATATATTCAAATTTGGCCTGTTTTTTAAAGCATTCGCCGTTTTCAGACATTGTTGCACACATTTATGCTATTGTACAGAATAAATGCATGCACTCATGCGCATATCCGCAAGCCGTCACCCCTTTTAAAATTGTTGCACACATGCATGCATATATACAGAATAATTGCATCCATGCATGCAACTTTTCGTTACACGTGAATCTCAGTTCAATTTTGTATGCATAAATGTATGTAGTTATTTGCTAATAGTTACATACATATATGCGTATATTGGTCCAGATTTTCAGCATAAATACACTATATAAATATATGCATACATGTATGCTACTATAAGCAATAGTTGCACAGAAGTATGCAACTTTTTTTTTTAATTTGCGTGGACTCCTTGGAATATTTCCAGATTTTAGAAATTTTTTTTTTTTTTTAGTGTGTGGCGCATTTTTTTTTTTTTGGTCAGAATTGGAAAAACACGTAACATGGCATGGGACAAGGCGGAAGGTGATGAAAATTTTGGGCGGCACCTTAAAATAGGGACCGGAAATGCGTTAATCTGGATGTGGCGTGAATTAAGTTCCAATTTAGGGATGTGAGCCTAATTTTCACTTTCCATAATTAAATTAATTATTTAATTCGTTCGAACTTCAGAAAATCATAACTTTTTGATACGAACTCGAAATCGCACGAAACAGGATTGGCCGCGATCAGTGCGTCGAGAGCTTCACGATGACACCAATTTCGATAATTTTGGAGCAAGTTGAATTTTGGGCCAAAATTGGGCCCGAACCGTCAATTTAAACCCGACAAATTGAAAACCAAGGTGAGAACTCTTTTTCACTCAATCTTTATTTTCAGTTATTATTTATGTTCATAAATAACTGTTATTAAATGTCTATAATGAAATGTTTATACCTGTTGCGTGTATAAGTTGATGTTTGGATGTGATGTGATGTTTGAATCTAATAATATATGACATGTTAATTAATGTTATCTTATTAATCATCATTAAATTAATGTTTCACTACCATTAAATTAAATTAGTGCACAAATATTATTTAATTATTTGTTGGTTGAAACCCCACACGGGTCTTGGAATATATTCTAACTACACATATTCCTTGGGATTAGTTGTCAATTGCACTCTAGATGTCATTTGGATGTGATATGAATTGTGACCATTATTGCTGAAATTTATGTTATGAATGAAATCCATATAAATAAATTATATGGTAACTATTAAGCCTCATTTCAATTTAGAATTTAATTTGTTACCGTTTCATGTTGATTTAAGAAAGAAATGAAAATTTTACATTTTTAATGTAATAAATGTATGATTTGAAATTTAACATTATTATTAATGTAATTGAAAGGAAATGGAATTTTACATTATTTTTAATGTAATTGATATGAAATGAAAGAGTACATTATCTTTATTAATGCAATTTAGAAGAATGAAAACTTACATTTGTATTTATGTAATAAGATATGGATAAGCATTTACATTATTAATGTAATAAGTTAAATTTTACATTTTTATGTAACTAAGATGAAATGGAAGATTTACATTCTTATTAATGTAATAAAGAAAATAAAAGGAAAGATTTGATTTCAATGTTATTTATTTACATTAAAAAGAAAAGAATTGAAAGAGAAGTATATTTTTATCAAAATGAATGTTTACATGTAATTTTGTTATGAAATGAAACTATATAATTTAATGTATGTAATGTAATGATATATATTAGTGTATGTAATGTAATGATATATATTAATGTATGTAATGTAATGATATATTTTAATGTACGAAAGGAAATGATATATTTTAACGTATGAATTACATTTATAATGTAATTAAGATGATGAGGTATGAATCTTACATTTATTAACGTAATAAGATATGAATACTTACATATTTATTAATGTAATTTAAATTAGAATGAAAACTTACATTTTTATCAATGTAATAAGAAAGGAATGAGAAAAATACATTTACAATATATTAAATAAGAATAGAATATATATTGTAAATTAAAGTTACATTTTATAATGTAAATAAGAATAGAATATATATTGTAAATTAAAGTTACATTTTATTATGTAAATAAGAATAGAGTATATATTGTAAATTAAAGTTACATTTTATTATGTAATTAAGAATAGAATATATACTGTAAATTAAAGTTACATTTTTTTATGTAAATAAGAATAGAATATATATTGTAAATTAAAGTTACATTTTATTATGTAAATAAGAATAGAATATATATTGTAAATTAAAGTTACATATTATTATGTAATTAAGAATAGGATATATAATGTAAATTAAAGTTACATTTTATTATGTAATTAAGAATAGCATATATATTGTAAATTAAAAGGACATTTTTTATATGTAAATTAAGAATGAGAATTTGCATTGAAAATAATATTACATTTCTATATGTAATTAAAGAATAGGATTTTACATTGTAAATGGGAAAACAAGATTGGACATGTAATATTAATTACATTTTCAATGTAATTAAGAAGTAGAATTTGACGGTGTAATCAAAATTATATTTTTAATGTAATTAATAAGAGAAATTTTACAATGGAATCAAAATCACATTTTTTAATGTAATTTTTAAAGATGGAATTTTTCACCATTATGTTAATTACATTTTTAATGTAATTAATAAGTGAAAATTTACAATGGAACCAAAATCACATTTTTAATGTAATTTATAAAGATAGAATTTTTCGTCGTTAATGTAATTACATTTGTAATGTAATTAAATAGAAGGATTTGACAATGTAATTAAGGAATAAGATTCTACCTTTATAATGTGAATTACAGTTTACATTGTAAATATAAAGAGGGGGTTTTACATTGTAACAAAAGAATAAAATTCAACATTGAAATTATAATAAAAGAATAAAATTCAATGTTGAAATTATAATAAAAGAATAGAATTCGACATTGAATTATAATTTACATTTTTAATGTAAATAAAAGAATGAAAGAATAAAAGAATGGAATTCAACATTAAATTATAATTTACATTTTTAATGTAAATAAATGAATAAAAGAATGTATTTAAAATGTTGAAATATTATCTTCATTTTTAAATGAATTAAAATTGAATGGAGATCGTTAGTTGTTTAGCTCGAGGTTAAATCGAACAACGTTATTATGGTTGAACGGTTTATATTTATATATATAAATATAATTAAATTTAAACGAATCGAGCGCGGTAGTTCGCGTTTTGGAATTGTACCTTTAAACAACCATATCAAAAGATCCGACCGTCGGATTTTCCCAAAACGAAAACCATTAGGACCGCTTTGGGAAGATCTTTCCAACGATATAAACTATGTTAAAATCCAACGGTTAGATTTTGAGAAATGTGTAAATCAAAATTGGTTGAAAACAGCGCCAGGGTCGCTCCTTTGACCCGAAGCGTCGTTAAATAAAGATTTAATTATTTTAAATAATTAAGGTAAGAATTAATCGTTATAAAATAATATAATGACATGAAATGGGTTTTCTCAAATTATATATGCGAGAATTATTTGGAAAGTCCGAGTTAATCTCATTCCAAATAATCAAACGACATTAAAAATTGAAGTGTGAAGACGGCGAATGAAGACCGTAAATCTTCCCTCGAATGGACAACGATCAAGACGCTGAATTGACTTGCTCCCAATTCAAGGGTTAGGGTAATTGCCCAAATGTACTTGTTGATTTCACGGATATGCGGGTACCTCCTTTCCGTACTGGACATACGGGACGAGAGTATCTCCAGTTTCGTTCAGACCCAGAACGGGCTCATAAGTGGAATGTGTGTCCGACATTGTACTCTTTTATATTGTATTTATTGATTTTTTATCGAATATATGAATGTTTGGTGGCAGAGAATTTATTCTCTTGCTTAACAACCTTTTGTATATTTTGGCAAAGGATTGATAGTGTGATATGGAGTGTCAATGTGGCATACCAAGATGCAATGATCAAGGTTTCTTGTTGAAAAGCGGAACCTTGTGGTAACGATCAAAGCACAGCTTGAATAAGCATAGCTTTGTCTATTATGTAGCTTCACGAGCCTCACAACTCGGTTGAGTCTAAAACGGAGCAAGGGAACGCAGGGAGAGCAACATGTTTCTTTCTAGCTAGAAGTGGTGTTTGGGTTTTACACGGCCTGACGTTTTACTTATGTGGATGATGGAATGAGGCGCCTTGGATATTAGGTCCTATAGGACCGGGAAACGTGTGTTTAGGAATAACTAATCTGCAAAATCGTATGTGTGGACCGACCCTGCAGCTTTCCAAGGGTTCACTGCGGGGAATCCTGAGACATTAGCTAGAGTGTCTCAAATCGATAAGGAGATCGTTCCTAGCCTTGACTCATGATGGAAAACCAAATTGCCAATACGACCAAACGGACTTGATTGTATTACTAGTATGGAGGCATAATATATGGTAGCTATGCTTCCTAGGATTGATACATTTATTTTGAAATGTTTTTGTAACATATATACACTAATAATAATATCAAATTCGTTTTTATCGTACAAAGAATGTTTAATCATCATAAGGTAAAACTCTATCCTCTAGTTTGCGTTGCATTGTGTGATGGGACTTGAGTCTTATGATGATTCCATTTTTCCAAAGGCATTGCGTTGTTTTACGATTTACTTATTTATATGTTCAGTCACCTTAAATTATGCACGGCAATCCATTGGAATAAAACACGTTCCGCATTAGAGGCGTGGTCTTCGGATTTGCCTTATTACTATTAGTTAATTAGTTAAGAATCCTCACACCAGTCCCATGACTGACCCGTTGTTTGTTTTCACTTTGCAAACTCGGGTGCCCTCTTTTCCACACGGGCAATCGAGTAGCTTTTTGCGGATACTTATCTCTTGAGCATGATTCTGGATCGAAGCCTAAAGCTGTGTCCAGAGCATAGAAGTCTTCCGCTGTTTATTGTAATTAATTTATTGAAATTTATTTTCCGCTGTAATTTTATTCAATGTACTCTGATGTAACATTATTATGATGTTTTATAAAAGTCTGCTGTTATTGTTCTGATGTTGTTGTATTCCCAAAGTTAACGTATTCGGGTTTTGAACGGTCTTAGTCGATTTTGCGATCGATTGAGTCCGGGCAAAATCCAAGCCGTTACAACTCTGGTCAACCTGTAAACCTTCCTTGGAAACAATACATCCCAAAAATAGCACACTTGGACTCATGACGTAAGTTTCTTTGTTGAACCAAAAATTGTTCTTGTTGCAAGATGGTGAAACTGCCTGTGGATGTTGTAGACGTTCCTCTGAACTAGCACTATAGATAAAGTATATCATCGAAGTAAACAGCCACAAACTTCCCAATATAAAGTTTGAAAATTTGATTCATCACTATAATGAAGGTACTTTGTGCATCTGACAACCTGAAAGGCATAACGATCCATTCATATAACCCTTCACGAGTCTTGGAAGCAATTTTTCACTCATCGCCTGGTCTGATTCTGATTTGATGGTATCCACTTTTCAAACCAACCTTTTAGAAAAGAATAGTTCCACTAATCTAATCTAGTAAGTCATCCAATCGTGGAATAGGAAATCGATATTTCACAACGATCATATTAAGTGCTATACTATCTATACCCATCCTCCATGATCCATCCTCCTTTGGAGCTAACAATGCAGGCACAACACAAGGACTAAGGCTTTCTCGAACACGACTTTGACTTAGTAATTCCTCCACTTGTTGTCGCAACTCTTCGTGTTCTCTGGGATTCATTTGATAATGTGTCCTATGTGGTAAAACAACACAAGATTCCAAATAAATATGATATTGGATGTCTCAGAGCAGTGGTAAACCTTTCGGTAGTTCTTTTGGAAACACATCTTTGAATTCTTCGAACAATGGCTTTACTAGCTTAGGAATTTCTTCATTCTCTATAGAATCAAATCCCACTAGCAAATATACCTTTCCATCTTCTTCCATATCATCCACAAAGTCTTTTAATGAAAGAAAACTAGCAGTCTCGGTCTTTCGATCTGGTTTGGCTTCACCATAAACATGCTTCTTTGAAACTAAAGTGACTTTAGTGCCTTCAAATATTAAACTATAACTGTTTGTGTGCCCATCATGTTGCACAGCTTTGTTATATTGCCATGGCCTCCCCAACAAAAGATGACACACATCCACATTCACAACATCACACAAAATTTCATCTTTATATTTTAGGCCAATAGAAAAAGGAATAAAAGCTCATTTAGAAACTTTTACCTGTCCTCCTTTTATTAACCATGCAAGCTTGTAAGGTTGAGGGTGCGTTCTCATTTTGATTCAAAGGTTGTGAACGGACTCTTCTGAAATGATTTTGTCATAACTTCCCGAATTAATTACAAATCGACACACTTTCCCAAAATAGTGCATATAGATTGGAAAATGTTGCTTGTCAACCACTCTGATTCGTCGTTTGACTATGGAGTTAACAAGTCCTCTTTATTGTCAGATTATGTCCTTCATCACTAGAAACAAATTCTTCTTGCTCTTCATCATGTCATGGTGGAGTTGAATATTCTAACTCTACATCTTCATTGCAAACTGCATTTTCGTCTATGACCATAGTCCTCTTCTTTGGCTTGGTACATTCAGTACTTTTTTGACCAAATTCTTGGCAATTGAAACACTTCATGTTACTGCCTTATTTTGCCCTAGTAGGATTTGGAATAGTAGGTTTGCTAGCTGGAGCACTACTACCAACATTCTTACTTTGATTGTTATAAGTCGAGTAACTACCTCCACGTCTATCTAGCTTCTCCTATGCAAGAGCACTCTGATGTGCCTTAGCAACAGATTTTGGATCAAACATATTGACCATATCCTGAATATGAATCTGAAGTCCTCCTGTATACCTTGTAGTTAACTGTTCCTCAATCTCTGATATATCAGTACTGGCAATTAATTGAAAAAATTCCTCCTTATAGTCATTAACTGAATGAGTGCCTCGACATAGGTTCTGTATTCGATGATACATTAACGACTGATAGTTGTAAGGAAAAAAAGTAGCTCTCATTAACCTCTTCATCTTCTCCCATGTAACCACTTTTGGTTTTCCCATCCTTGCTCGAGTTAACTTAGTCTGTTTCCACTGTGTTGTAGCTATTCCTCTTAATCATGTAGCAACCAATCTAACTCGATGCTTTTCTGGTACTCCCTTATATTCAAGAATTTATTCGATGTTGGAAACCTAATCCAAAAATTCCTCATCTTGAATACCACCCTTGAATTCTGGAATTTATGTTTTCATACCTAATTCCCATGACTTATCCATCTGGATTTGCAATCTCATATCTTCACAATGGTGAGATTGATTACTCCCACGATCTTCCTCTTCACCAAACATATTTTTTGATGGAGGTGGAGTCCTTTGCCTTTGATTTCAATTCATATCCAAAATCATTCTCTCCAAACATCCAATACCATCATCAAATCTAGCATTTAGATGTTCCTCTATTTGAGTTGCATCTTATTGGCCATAAAAAATTTCAACATTACAATTTCTATTTGCATGTCTTGGCGGCAATTTCAATTTAAAATAAAAGAAATGCTTGGTCTTAAGCTTTAACAACGAAACTTTAACACTTACTTCGAAACCAGTTCACTGTCGAACAAAATTCGTTATTGCTACCAACTTGCTTTCGTAACCAAGCCGCTGTCGCACTGGGTCACCATCGGAACAACTTTACAATGATTACTGATTCGCTGTCATGCTTGTTCGAACTCAATTCAAAACAGTATTGAACGACACTCTCGGATGCAATATCGACTTTGCACCAATTGTCATAACAAACACAATCAATACCAGAAAATCAAACCAAACTAAACAACAATGGAAATTTAGAATACTGCCAATCATTGATCCTTCTAGAGCTCAAATCGACAATGATCTCTCAACCGATGACCAATCAATGGATTTCGACTCGAAATTGATAATGATCAGAAGCAATGCCAACCAATGAATTGCTTTATCTTTTATACCAAACTGATAGAGTGCAAGTTATTAAGCTTTCGAATTGATATTCAAAACTCAAATGAGTACTCAACAAATCTCAATTCCTGATGAAACTGGTACAAACAATAACGATACAAATAATAATTCCCAATTTCGTTAATCGAGATCGATGCCGGAAATGTACTCAGTTCTGTAGAACTTGGTGAACTCAAGATGTACCGGAAACACAAAATTTCATTGACCCAACGATGCTGGAATTATTATCACCAACTCTATGTTGATCGGTTGATGCCGCAAAGTTGATCTTCCAAGTCGTTGATCCACAAATGGACTCCATAAGTGGGAATGGATAAACGAAGCTCCAACAATGCGAACAACCAAGTTTTTAATTTCAAATATCATCTTCCTTTAAAAACAAACACACCCACCTATTTATAGGCTTTAGACGAGCAAACTATTACTGACACCATACCAATCAATACCAGAACCCAAATACAACAATTCGATACTAAAAGTAAAAATAACAACATACATAAAAATAATAGAAATGAGAACGAAAGCAGTTGTAAAATAAGGTCGAAACCACTCCACTGTATATGATGCCGAAAGCATGAAAAGCTTTATTCCGAATGCTTAACTCGATGCCGAAAGCAGATACTCTCTGTATAGGACTCAAAACTGAAAGCTCTTATTGTAAACCGAAAGCAGAAAGTAATTCCTTTCCGAAAGCCGAAAGCAAATTCTGATTGGATTAAAACCAAAATAACTTTATTCAGGATACTGGTAACAGAAACGATACCCTTATCGATAACGAAACCACATGGCCAAATAGAAACCTGATTGATGCCGAGATCCTATTCACTCAACAACGACACTAACGTTGTTGGTTTCGAAACAACTTTTCACCAAATCTTTACATTCTTGTGCCGCATCACGGATGTGGTTGAAACTTGGACTGATTGAACTTGATATTAAAATTATTATTAGTAATTTTGCATAACGATTGAAGATTACATTTAACAATACAAAAATTGATTTGTGTTGATGATGTCATGGCTGCTAAAGTAGTTTAATCAAGTTTGTGTGTAACTCCCCGAATTTTTAACAACACTAAAAGAGGATAAATTAAATCATAATTAATTTAATATTCAGAAATAGAGGAAACAGACTACACCATTGCGTCCGTCTCGAAATTCTGTTCAAGGTAGACATTTGTTTTGTGTAAAACGGATAACGTATGAAGAAGTTATTAAGGTTTGAAGTTCGTATGCATATAATATATATATAATTCAAAAATATTCAAAAATCAGCAAAACCAGAAATTCGGCGTGTAGATCGACGAAAGGCCGACCATTTGAGGTCGACCCGAGACCCAGCTGGGTCGACCCATGGTTCGACTCAGGCTCATGGGGGTCGACCCCAGGGTCGACCTATGGGTCGACACCCCTGAAGGGGGGTCGACCCACCTGAAAGGGGGTCGACCTACCCGTGGCTCTGGAAACTTCTTTTTTGATGTGTATGATTTCGATGGCTTCTGGTCCAATCTGATGTTCTTGGTTGCTTTGCTACTCCTATATAAGGGACCCTAAACCTGGGTTTTATTCACATAAAAAATGGTGATAGCGAAGCCCGGCTGCAATGAAAATTAAGATGGCTTTTCTTCTTCTTCTTCTAAGTCAAATTCAGAGATTCAAGCATAGATTCAACACCAACTTCTTTTCTATCTCCTTAACAATCCAAATCACGGTGAGTTGGTTATTTTTAGGATTAAATAAATAAAAGCAAATTATGAAAGACTATGATTTGGATGAATCTATGCTATTATCATTCTATGCTATGTCATGATAGATCCATTCTATGCTATTATCATTTCTTATGATGTCATATTTGGATCTTAACTTGTGTTATGCTAGATCTATTCCTATAGATTTAATTCT
Organism: Allium sativum; assembly: GCA_030737875.1. Lineage (NCBI taxonomy): Eukaryota > Viridiplantae > Streptophyta > Magnoliopsida > Asparagales > Amaryllidaceae > Allium > Allium sativum. The sequence goes on along the minus strand of CM060919.1, from coordinate 5,795,374 downwards.
CTTATGATGTCGTATTTGGATCTTAACTTGTGCTATGCTAGATCTATTCCTATATATCTAATTCTTTTGTGATGTCACATATGCGGATCTTACCTTCTCCCTAAAGTTGGTGGTTAATTTGGGATTATCAATTTCTGGACAATTAAACCATTGTTTATGTAACACCCCACCTCCGCCAGGGTCACTCTTGCAAGTACACTGGCTTTGGAGGGGTGTTGGTCAAGGTAAACATGCATGAAGATATCACAAGACAGAAAATATGAGTAAAACAGAGTAAATAAAGCAGCGGATAAAATTACTATTTCTAAACCATAGTCAAGTTACATCAAAGTACTTAGTCATTATTTTCCAACTACTACAAGTCTAGAAACATAAACTGAAAACTGGAAATAACATAAAGTAAACTATCCCCAAAGTAGACGTGGTAAAGACATAGCGAGCTCAAGCCCAAACCGTACAGAAGCTATCCAGTAAGCAAGCTAAAGATCCAAGCTAGGTGCTAGTGTTCCCACCCTGAGAACCTGGTGGGGAACGGAAGAAAAGAGGCGAAAGAAAACGGGTCAGTCATAAAGACTGGTAAGTCCTACCTACTATTAGTATAAAAACTAATAAAGTTAACTGGACATGAGAAACTGAGATGAAACATAAGGATGGTAACTAAACTGGCATGGTAAATAGTTAACAAGATAGATCAAGTGTGGCATCGCATATATACAAGGTTAAGTTGCACCAAGTGTACTAGTATTCTAATCATGTCAAGTATAAACAAGAAATGATCCCTTGGCCCAAAATTGGCCCAACATCATGAGATGACCTAAATCAAGGTCCAACTACACGGTTTAGTCGATCGGCTCCCTATAAGCCTAACTCGTCACATGTCGGTGTCATACGGCCCAACCGCGAGATGTAGTCGACTGTGCAAGGTCCACCCTAGGGTGTATCCGGGCCCTAGGGTGCCAACCACTGACACAAAACAAGCACGCACAGTCCAAGCCTACTGGTATCCATGTCTGTCTTTCATCCCTGGACTATGTGCACGACCATAGTCCGCCGGAATCTACAATGGCGCACCTACCTAGCCGCCCCTTTTGGTCACTTACAATCAGCCCAGTAATCGTGCCCCACCCCTAGCCTAGTCCCTAGGGTATCCCGATACTCCCTGGTGGGTTACTGCTGAAAAGGGCCCCGCAAACAAGGGTTTCTAATGGGTTAAGTGTGATTAACCCTATCCAAACCATGTATCAAGTTGGTTAAGTATACCCAAGTGGTTCATGACTTAACCCCAACAATCCATCGTGTTTAATTGGTTAAGTATTCAAGTGGTCCATGACTTAACCCTACCATGTGGCATTAATTAACTTAATGCACCCCAACCTCTCACATTAGACTTTATTGTGGTTACTAGTTAAGCCAGGCGGGCCCGGGTAGCTTTACACCACAACCTAGTCTAACCTCGGATTTTAAGTGCGATATGACCAACTACTCACATTGGGTCCTATTGTTTGTAGCCACTAGTTAAGCCGGTCGGTTCCGGGTAGATTTATGCTACAAACTCAACCCAACCTCGAGTTGGCCACTTTCATGTTTTCTACATGTCATGTCCACGTTCATGTTTTAAAGCATAATCACATGTCATATTTTCAAGTCATGTTTCATGTCATTTAAGTTTACCCAACTACCCATAACGTATTCCCATCGCACGTAAATTCGCATCAATACAAATAGATCAAAGAGGGAACATAACAATATGACAAGGTGGGCATAAGGTGGCAAAGTCTATCACAAGTTTAAACATGGTGATAATTGAGGCAAAGGTGTTCATCATAACTTGCTTATAGCATATTGGCCTCAAAACATGTATGATAGCATAAAGGTGATTTGGCCTCAAACATGACAATAGTATAAAGGGTGACAATCCTAACTTGTGCATAGCAAATGGGTTCAACGTTATCATATGCATGTTAAGGGACATGAGGGATTAAGGTTTGTTAACATGCATAAGCCATAATCCATTTCATAGCATTTTTCCCAAAAGTCAACATGAACGGTACTAGGTTCATGATAGATCCACAATCATAGATCAAGAGAGTCATGAATAGATCTATGCATACAATGATAGGTTCAAGGCAAATATTGCACTTAGGTCCAATTCCAATCTACACATGTATGGCATTAAACTTTGCAAATAGGGTGATAAACTTGTGATTAGCATATAGGTCATAACATCATAGGCAAGTTAACAAAAAGATCATGAGGGGTTCTATGTTGCATTATGCACAAATCCCAAATAAAGCTCATAGCTTTATACCCAAAAAGTCAAGGTGATAGTCCCATAACCATAGATCAAAAGAGTCATGTATAGATATATGCATACAATGATAGATGCAAGGCAAGTGTTACACAAAAATCCCATTTCAACTTGCTACATGTCATATTAAGTTCATAATTTAAACCTAAGAGTAGAATAGGGCTTACAAATCGCGGCTATGAGATCTAGAACACAATAGAACAAGATAAAGACGTTGTAGAAGCTCTAGGAATGATGTAGCAACTCAAATAGCCTTGAGAATAAGTAGCTCCTTTGGTTTGATGAAGAAAGATGGCTCCTTTTTGCCTTAGAAGCTCTCAAGATGAAGATGGAGGCCATGATTAGGGAGCGTTTGGGCAGCACTTAGTTATTAGGTTGATTTGTGATGGTTTAGGCTAGGCATTAGGGTGTTTTTATAGGTGTAGAGACTAGTTTAGGCCATAGGATTAACCCTAATTCAGATATGAGCCATCAAATCACGTCATAAGCGAACAAAACAAGACCCAGGAGCCAAAACAGGTGCACCAGGCCAAACTGGCCCGACCACCCAAGTCGACAGGGGTGTCGACTGGGCAGTCGACACCAGCTGGGCAAGTCGACTCCCAAGTCGACTCCCCAGTCGACTTGGGGCTGGGCGGGAAATTTTCCCGCCCAGTCTGTTTGGCTCCAGATTTGATTTTCGAACTGTTTTTAAACTCTGGATTTTCTGAAAACTTCGACAGGCCATAACTGGGTCATACGGACTCCGATTTTCGAAAACTCGAACTCTATTTCGCGTATTTTTCCGAGACGAACGTAATGGGACAACCGTTTCCCTTAATTCAGATTTTAACATTTAATTCTGCCTTGATTAATGTTATAACATGCTATTCAAAATACGGGTTGTTACAATCTCCCCACCTTAAAGGATTTCGTCCTCGAAATCTTCAAGTTAGGAAGAACGAATCCTACCATCCATCATCCATTTACTCAAAACATCATCCACGAGCAGTCATTGTCCTTAAAAGATTCTAAATGCTGTATGATCATATGCGAAAGGTGTGTGTATATGTACTTATCTAATGCAAAAATCAGGCGGTTACTGATTCAGTAAACCTCCTTAATGCAAAGTATGTTAGTGAAATGAGTCCATATGTATGCAAATTCCTAACATAATTCATAATCTCTACATGAGTGCACATAACATTCATCCATATGCAACATCCACGTGATAGCATAACAAGTTTCATCAATGAATAAGTATAAGCACTCATGCATATGCAATATGAAAGTGTGTGAGCCGATCTTAGTGCCTAATGTGTATCATGCATCCACGAGTATCCACTTGCAAACACTTGCAACCACTTGCAAACATCAAGCATAACATGTTTCAAATACATGTTTCATCCAAAGGGTTTCTACCTAAGGTTCTCATGACAGGATTAACGAAGTAACCAGATAAACATGGATAGCAAAAGATAGATATGCTAGCTTATAAGAAAAGAGATTGAGAATGTACCCTCAAAAAGAAATGGGTGAAGCGCGCGCATCTTCTCCTCGGTTTCCCAAGTTGCGTCCTCTTCGGCTTCACTCCACTGAACCTTTACTAAATTGACTTCTCGATTCCTTAAATTCTTGATCTCCGTTCCCAAGATACGAACCGGAGCTCGCCTCAGGGTTGCCTCTTTCTCTACCTCCACGTCTTCAAGAATGCTAGGCTCAACTACCTCGGCTGACTCATGTAGGCACTTTCGGAGATGCGAGACATGAAAACATTGTGCACTCCGGCCAGCTTCTCGGGCAATTCCACCTTATAAGCCATCTTCCCATTCCTCTCTATGATAGCGAAGGGTCCTACGAACCTTGGTGCCAGCTTCCCAACTGATCCAAAACGAACCACACTACGCAAGGGAGAAACTTTCACAAAGACCATATCGCCAACTTCAAATTCCAAGTAAGTCCTTCGCTTGTCTGCATAGGATTTCTGTCCATCTTGGGCCTCTTTCATCCGTCTTTGAATCAACTCAACCTTCTCGGAAGTGTCCCTTATCATGTCGGGCCCAAGTATAAGCTTATCCGTCGTCTCCCACCGACATGTTGGTGACTTGCACGGCCTCCCATACAAAGCTTCGAATGGTGCCATCCCTATGCTTGCTTGGTAGCTGTTATTATAAGCAAACACTACGAGTGGAAGGTGGTCTTCCCAAGTGCCACCAAAGTCAAGAATGCATAGCCTCAACAGATCTTCTAGTACCCTATTCACCCTTTCGCTCTGGCCATCCGTCTGTGGGTGATAGGCTGTACTTAGATTCAATCGCGTACCCATCGCTTCTTGCAAACTACTCCAAAATTGGCTAGTGAAGATTGGGTCACGATCGCTAACTATGCTAGAAGGAACTCCATGCAATCGCACTATCTCTCGAAGATAAACAGATGCTAGCCGTGATGCGGTCCTCTTGCTCTTTACTGGAATGAAATGAGCGCTCTTCGTGAGTCTATCCACTATGACCCATATGCTAGTATTCCCCTTCCTTGATCTCGGCAATCCATCCACAAAATCCATAGAGATACTTTCCCACTTCCATAGCGGGACATCCAATAGATGCAGTAGCCCACCGGGCTTTTTCGACTCGGCCTTTACTTGTTGGCAAACAATGCATCTAGAAACAAACTCTGCCACATCCTTTTTCATCCCATCCCAAAAGAAAATGCGCTTCATATCCCGGTACATCTTATCCCCTCCGGGATGTATGGTCATCCTCGAGTGATGCGCCTCCTCAAGAACTTTATTTACTAAGTCTCCCACTCGTGGGACACATAGTCTTCCATCACGCCTTAGCCATCCCTTGTCATCAATAGTATATCTAGCGAGGTGACTTGACGTCTCACCCCAAATCAACTTGTCCATGATCTCGACTATCTGCGGGTCTTCCCTCTGTGAAGCCCCAACTTGATCAAGAAGTGTAGGTCTAAGCTCGAGGGATGCTAACGAACCAGTCATCGACCCAACAGCAGGTGCAAAATCAAAGGTTGCCAAGAACTCTAGGCTCTTCATCTCAACAAACAAGGGACTCAAAGTCAACCTTCTTCTGCTTAGCGCATCCGCCACAACATTATCCCTTCCGGGGGTATAAGCTATATCGAAGTCATATGATGCCAAGAATTCCATGCATCACTGCTGCCTTAGATTCAAATCTTTCTGCGAGAAGAGGTACTTGAGCGACTTGTGATCAGTATATAACTCAAACCTTTCGCCTAGAAGATAGTGGCGCCAAGATTTGAGTGCAAAGACAATCGCCGCCAACTCCAAATCATGAGTGGGGTAGTTCTTCTCATGGGCTTTGAGTTGCCTACCCCCAAAGCATATCACTCTCCCTTCTTGCATTAGGACAGCGCCTAATCCCGTGCCACATGCATCGGTGTACACGATAAACATCTTACTCATCAAAGACATCAAGATATTCTCTGACCACCCTCACAGATTGCAAACTATAGATGGATGAGTCGAGGGATTCTAGATAACACAACATGACGGGACCCATAGGGTTACAAGAAATCTCTAGGGTATTACCAAGGCGAGTCATGAGCCTCACAACCCTATGCTCACAATCAACCCATATCCTATAAGACCGAGAACATATGCATTACACGCGAATTCTACAATCAAGATAGAAATCTACAAATCCACACTGATCATGGATAAATGGGCGGAACCCCCAATTGGATTTGAAACACTAACGGGATCCTCAACTAGACTAGTACTTAAGTGCAAACTTTCAACAAGATCAGAAGAAATAAAACTATGCGATGCGCCAGAATCGAATAAGGTACGAATAGGAAAATCAGAAATGTAAACAAGACTTTCTATAGAAACACTACCTTGATCAAGAGCTGGAAGGGCGAGGAGAGCCTGCAACTGCCCTCCAGAGGGTCCTGCTCGCTGAGTTTGCCCTTGCTTCTTGGGGCAATCCTTGCTGAGATGTCCAGATTCTCCACAGAGAAAGCACTCGCCTAACTTCCTCTTCTTCTTTCTACAGTCTTTAGCTATGTGTACAGTGATCCTACAGAAGTTGCACTTCCTCCTTTCTCTTGACTTGTTGTCCTTGCTGTTGTTGTTCTTGCCTCCTTTCTCAGAATCCACCTTCTTGCCTCGAGACTCATTCGCCTTGATCTCCTTCTTGCCACTCTTATCTTCTTCTTGTAGAAGGGCCATATTTACCAAACTCTCGAAGGTCGCCCCCATGGGTATATGAGACATGGCCAAACCGTGCAATGGCTCGTTCAATCCTCGAGCAAAGTGTAGGGCCTTCTTCGGAGCTGTGTTAACCAAGTCTAGACCGAATTGAGCAAGTTGATTAAACTTATCCACGTATTCCCTAACGGTCTTGTCCCCTTTCTTTAGTGATAGGAACCTTTCCATCTGAAGGTTCTCCTTTGTCGATGATAGAAACCTCAGTCCAAACCTTCTCCTAAAGTCATCCCAAGTCTCAATTGGCCTAGTAGTGGTGGTGACTACCCACCAATATGCAGCTTCCTCTTTCAATAACCATACCGCCAACAGAACTTTCCTACGATCCTCTACATCAAAGATAGCAAAGAGGTCTTCAGTTTCCTTCAACCAGTTCCTTGCCTCAACAAAAGTCTCCGTCCCAACAAAATTCTTGCCACCCATCGCCTTAAAGTCCTTGCAAATCTTCGCGAAATCTGCTTGCGGATGCCGAGGAGGAGGAGCAGGAACCTCAGCTGTGGGAGAAGGAGGAATGTTCGTGGGGCCGGCTTCATTCGCCCTTGCCTCCATGTACCTTCTAAACCAAATAGGTACTGGTACGCCCTCCAGAATGGCAAAATTATTGGCCATACTGAAAGGAAGAAAAAGATAGATTGAGAACGAGGAAACAAAGGATAGTGCTAATAGCTTTTGAGGAATAGCCTTTTAAAATAAACTAGACTTTCTTGGAAAAATACTCCTTTATAATCGGTTTTGAAAATAGTTTTCAAAAGGTAAGTTTTAAAAACTTTTCTTTAAAAACTTTTGCTCCATCTCGTAAACCTTATGCTATGATACCAAATGTAACACCCCACCTCCGCCAGGGTCACTCTTGCAAGTACACTGGCTTTGGAGGGGTGTTGGTCAAGGTAAACATGCATGAAGATATCACAAGACAGAACATATGAGTAAAACAGAGTAAATAAAGCAGCGGATAAAATTACTACTTCAAAACCATAGTCAAGTTACATCAAAGTACTTAGTCATTATTTTCCAACTACTACAAGTCTAGAAACATAAACTGAAAACTGGAAATAACATAAAGTAAACTATCCCCAAAGTAGACGTGGTAAAGCCATAGCGAGCTCAAGTCCAAACCGTACATGAGCTATCCAGTAAGCAAGCTAAAGATCCAAGCTAGGTGCTAGTGTTCCCACCCTGAGAACCTGGTGGGGAACGGAAGAAAAGAGGCGAAAGAAAACGGGTCAGTCATAAAGACTGGTAAGTCCTACCTACTATTAGTATAAAAACTAATAAAGTTAACTGGACATGAGAAACTGAGATGAAACATAAGGATGGTAACTAAACTGGCATGGTAAATAGTTAACAAGATAGATTAAGTGTGGCATCGCATATACAAGGTTAAGTTGCACCAAGTGTACTAGTATTCTAATCATGTCAAGTATAAACAAGAAATGATCCCTTGGCCCAAAATTGGCCCAACATCATGAGATGACCTAAATCAAGGTCCAACTACACGGTCTAGTCGATCGGCTCCCTATAAGCCTAACTCGTCAAGTGTCGGTGTCATACGGCCCAACCGCGAGATGTAGTCGACTGTGCAAGGTCCACCCTAGGATGTATCCGGGCCCTAGGGTGCCAACCACTGACACAAAATAAGCACGCACAGTCCAAGCCTACTGGTGCCCATGTCTGTCTTTCATCCCCGAACTATGTGCACGACCATAGTCCGCCGGAATCTACAATGGCGCACCTACCTAGCCGTCCCTTTTGGTCACTTACAATCAGCCCAGTAATCGTGCCCCACCCCTAGCCTAGTCCCTAGGGTATCCCGATACTCCCTGGTGGGTTACTGCTAAAAAGGGCCCCACAAACTAGGGTTTCTAATGGGTTAAGTGTGGTTAACCCTATCCAAACCATGTATCAATTTGGTTAAGTATACCCAAGTGGTTCATGAATTAACCCCAACAATACGTCGTGTTTAATTGGTTAAGTATTCAAGTGGTCCATGACTTAACCCTACCATGTAGCATTAATTAACTTAATGCACCCCAACCTCTCACATTAGACTTTGTTGTGGTTACTAGTTAAGCCGGACAGGTCCGGGTAGCTTTACACCACAACCTAGTCTAACCTCGGGTTTTAAGTGCGATATAACCAACTACTCACATTGGGTCCTATTGTTTGTAGCCACTAGTTAAGCCGGTCGGTTCCGGGTAGATTTATGCTACAAACTCAACCCAACCTCGAGTTGGCCACTTTCATGTTTTCTACATGTCATGTCCACGTTCATGTTTTCGAGCATAATCACATGTCATATTTTCAAATCATGTTTCATGTCATTTAAGTTTACCTAACTTCCCATAACGTATTCCCATCGCACGTAAATTCGCATCAATACAAATAGATCAAAGAGGGAACATAACAATATGACAAGGTGGGCATAAGGTGGCAAAGTCTATCACAAGTTTAAACATGGTGATAATTGAGGCAAAGGTGTTCATCATAACTTGCTTATAGCATATTGGCCTCAAAACATGTATGATAGCATAAAGGTGATTTGGCCTCAAACATGACAATAGTATAAAGGGTGACAATCCTAACTTGTGCATAGCAAATGGGTTCAACGTTATCATATGCATGTTAAGGGACATGAGGGATTAAGGTTTGTTAACATGCATAAGCCATAATCCATTTCATAGCATTTTTCCCAAAAGTCAACATGAACGGTACTAGGTTCATGATAGATCCACAATCATAGATCAAGAGAGTCATGAATAGATCTATGCATACAATGATAGGTTCAAGGCAAATATTGCACTTAGGTCCAATTCCAATCTACACATGTATGGCATTAAACTTTGCAAATAGGGTGATAAACTTGTGATTAGCATATAGGTCATAACATCATAGGCAAGTTAACAAAAAGATCATGAGGGGTTCTATGTTGCATTATGCACAAATCCCAAATAAAGCTCATAGCTTTATACCCAAAAAGTCAAGGTGATAGTCCCATAACCATAGATCAAAAGAGTCATGTATAGATCTATGCATACAATGATAGATGCAAGGCAAGTGTTACACAAAAATCCCATTTCAACTTGCTACATGTCATATTAAGTTCATAGTTTAAATCTAAGAGTAGAATATGGCTTACAAATCGTGGCTATGAGATCTAGAACACAATAGAACAAGATAGAGACGTTGTAGAAGCTCTAGGAATGATGTAGCAACACAAATAGCCTTGAGAATAAATAGCTCCTTTGATTTGATGAAGAAAGATGGCTCCTTTTTGCCTTAGAAGCTCTCAAGATGAAGATGGAGGCCATGATTAGGGAGCATTTGGGAAACACTTAGTTATTAGGTTGATTTGTGATGGTTTAGGCTAGGCATTAGGGTGTTTTTATAGGTGTAGAGACTAGTTTAGGCCACAGGATTAACCCTAATTCAGATCTGAGCCATCAAATCATGTCACAAGCAAACAAAACAAGACCCCGGAGCCAAAACAGGTGCACCATGCCAAACTGGCCCGACCACCCAAGTCGACCGGGGTGTCGACTGGACAGTCGACACTAGCTGGGGCAAGTCGACTCCCAAGTCGACTCCCTAGTCGACTTGGGGCTGGGCGGGAAATTTTCCCGCCCAGTCTGTTTGGCTCCAGATTTGATTTTCGAACTGTTTTTAAACTCTGGATTTTCTGAAAACTTCGACGGGCCATAACTGAGTTATACGGACTCCGATTTTCGAAAACTTGGACTCTATTTCGCGTATTTTTCCAAGGCGAACGCAATGGCACAACCCGTTTCCCTTGATTCAGATTTTAACATTTAATTATGCCTTGATTAATGTTATAACATGTTATTCAAAATACGGGTTGTTACAGTTTAGATCTAGAACACAATATTGTGATTAATTGGGATCCGTTATTTTCAGACATAAGAATTCTTATTTGGATATGTTCATCCTAAGTATATTGGATCTAGTTTTATCATTACCCTTTTTACTAGATTTGTCTTTATGTCCACCTTATTATGCCTATTACTTGTTTATGCCAGTATATATGCTTATGGCACTTTTAGAATGATCACTATTGTCATTTTTCCCATCACTTTCCCCTTTTAGTCACTAATGACTAGGCTATTTTCTAGCCTAGATGCCACCAAATATATGTGAATACGGTAGTTAGGGAATGGGGAAAAAAAATTAGAATTAGCATAACTGGGACAGAAATTTGGGCATATGTCCGTTATGGGTATAATTGGATATTTAAGCATAAATGGAATATGTGAATATAAATTTGGTATAAATTGGAGAAATGAATGTGAATAAATTTAGGCATAAATTTATTTATGGACATAATTGGGAAACAGAGGCATAAAACCTATAGTTGACATTGGTATGATTAAAAATGGAATTTTTAATAATTACAATTATAAATTGTAATTGCACTTATGACACGAGGTTAGGTTGCATTAGTGGTGGAAGTCTTCTTGAACCCGACCGACATATCCAGCAGCCACTAATGTTGAACATAATGTGAGAGGTCCAAGTGCGCAAATACGAGCTAAGACGTGAGGTTGGCCCAACTTGTGGAAGAAGTCTGTCGGACCCGACCGACATATCCAGCATCCACAAGTTATAGGCCTAATGTGGGATGTCTAGCCAATTATAACCATAAATGGACATGGTGATGTATTGGAGTAAACAAGGAATGATAATAACCTATTATGATTAATTACTTAATGAAAATGTTGTATATAACAGGTAGGCTTGTCCTAGGGACAAGTGGAAGTTATAACATAAGTTATAATGAAAGGAAAGAAAGCTTATTAGTAAACCTTAATTAAGAAAACTAAGTTATAAGTGAACAACATCAAGTTATAGTGATATGTTAAACAGGAAATAGGTGAACTAAGAAGAGTATACTTAATTAAATTTAAGTAAAACATGTTATTGTAATTATGGAATCAGACAATGAATAATACAAAAGGGATTGTAAGATTACTTCCGTTAATTACAATCCATGGGTGGAAGATTGTAAGATTACTTCTGTTAATTACAATCTAAAGAATTAAAAGGAATGTGGGCTTATTAATGAACTTAAATGGATTATGTTATATTTATATGAAATTAATTAGCAAGAGAAACTTTGGCAAGTAAAAGGAAGCCAATGTGAATGGGGATAACCTGTTACTCTGTAATACTTAACCTAATTGAATCCATAGGGATTGTGTGAACATAAACATGAATAGGGGTTAAGTAAACATGCTTGAATCAGTGGGAGGGTTAAGTAAATCTTGGGTATGTGGGTAATATTAATATATACAGGCCCACAAACTTAACCGTTAAATAAACATGCTTGAATCAGTGGGAGAGTTATGTAAATCCTTGGTGGGTCGGTAATATTAGTATATGTAGGCCCACAAACTTAACCTGGTAAGGTTATGTAATTGTAGACACCTAGTGGTATACATAACCAAGGGATACAATAAAGTTATGTAATTAAAGACACCTTTTAGGGTAAGCGTAACTTGTAGAAATGATAGGGTTATGTATCAAAGATATCTATAGGTTAGCATAACCGGTAGAAAGATCGGGGTTATATAAAGACACCCTTTAGGGTAAGCATAACTGACATAGAGCTATGTAATTAAAGACACCTAAGGGTATACATAGTGAGTGAAAAACCTAGTGAGGATATAAGACAAAGGGAAGAGCTTGTATCATATTGTGTGGGACTCATTTCAGTCCTGGAGTAGGTATCAAATAAAGAACTCCGTACCAGGAAGAGAAAGAGGCACGCTTACTGATTGATTGTAAGAGATCCTAACGAGGAGGACGGTGCGGGCAGCACAAACAGACCAGGGATATGTGCATGCATGGGTCGGACATAGGGGGGCTAAGATGACCGTGACACCTGTAGATATGGTTGTGCACATTATTACGACGAAGGGTTGCCACTTTAGGAAGTGACAAGTGTGTGGCCCGTGCTACGCATATGGGCAGAGTGTAATTATAGAAATGTTGACAGTGTAATCATTGATGTTGAAGATAATGATAGTATTTATTTCATCGAAAAATACGACTTAGGGTGGAAATGTCACATATTTGTAATATGATATAGCTGACATGTGAAGCTTCTAGTGATTGATAATATGTTGTGCAGGTTAAAATAGTATCGAATAGCTTGGATTATCCTGTTAGTGCATGTAATTTTTGAGCTAACATATTTTTGTTTTGGCAAAATGGGAAGCAGTCATAGATCCAACGTAGATAGAATCACGTGGAAGAAAGATTATTAAAAAAAAGTTGGTGATCAAATTGTATATGCAAGCATTCCTTCATAGCAAACGTATTTATATGAATTGTTTTCCTTTAGATGGCCTCATTTCAAACGTGCATCAATAATAACCTCATACTGCAAATGCCTATATCACAGGTGTGATGTTAAACATGTTGCACGTATGCAGCTGTATGAAACAATACATCATTATTTGACTACATTAAAATTTATGCAACTGTATGAAACAATACACCATTGGGTCACATTGCAGGCAAAACATAAATTTTAAAAAGATGGAGAACGATTTTGTTACACAATGGTGTCATGTAGCAGAAATTACAATGTCATTCAAACAAAATTTACGGAACAGATGCAGACCAAGAAGTTTCATGTACACTAAAATTGATCAATGGACAGCACGGGTGCATAGATAACCATTATTAAGAAAGAAGAAAAAATAGGTTGAAGGTACAGATGAGTAGGAGAAACATTTGGTAGCACACTGCCAGTAGATAAACTTCAATTTTCTCCTTCGTCTGCGATGACTGATGACGCTTCTCTGTTTTATCTCGATTCTGAGACAGCTCAACCTTAGAAGGAAAGTAAGGAGAACATAAGCTAATTAAACAAAATGTGAAAAAATAAATGCAAAAATAGGAAAAAGGAAATATACTGTATCTCGACTAACACTTGCTTTTAACCCTTTATCCGCTATTAGCTAGTGGTATAGAGCGACTTGACTTCTAGGGGTGTGGCTGTCATTACATCGTTGGTTCACCGAGCTTCATTAAAAAAGGAACTTGAACTATGTTACCACTGGCTGCAACTATATCTATACTATACTATTAAAGCAAAGTTCCTTTTAGATGGCTCACAAGCCCCTCCAATCTTTGAAAGTAATGCATTATAGCCTGACACGTATAATGTTGACTGAACCGTCTTTTTTTCCTCCTCCCAAATCACGTTTTAGCATTCCATTCTTTGCGACTTTGCCTTCATTTTCACCTGGAGCCTCATGTCTCCTCTGCTATAAACCTTAGATCCGCCCAAAATCTTACGCATTCCAGTGATTTTCAATAGCATTCCACCACAGATGTTCATACACTAAACCATCACAAGCGTACAGTATCTATTTCCTTTTCATTCCCGTTGGCACGTTAACCCTAAATCTAATTTTGTGTGTTTAGGGTTGCGTCATTCCAACACAATACCAAGTGGCCATCAACGTTGTAGAAAAGTTAGTTATAACAAAATATAAATATAGTAAAAACAAAAATAAATAAATAAATTATATACCACGTTGTTTGAATGTTGTGAGATAATCAGTTACAACATATTTCAAATATTATGGCATGTTTTTTTACGATGGTACTTATATGTTGTATATTTGTATTTTCAATGATTTTCATACATTGTAATATAATTTCAATAAAGTAATTCACATGTTATAGAATTATCATTTACGTCATTTAGTAGTTGTTGTGTATGATTTTTTTTTATAACTATTTTCAAATATAATATTTTAATCATGTTTAATCAATGTTGTAAATACAATTTAGACAAGATTATTTAAATGTTAATCAAACTTCATGCACGTCACTTTTCGTACATCGCAAAAGAGTTTTACAACAGTATTTAACCATCATATTTTGTATAACCATCTCAATTGCAAACCGTAGTAAATAGGTTATCTACGACATTGCTTTAACATAAATAAAAATACAGTTAGGTCATGCAATAAACATTGTGGTTTCATACATTACAACCAATGATAAGTGTTGTTGTGCTTTCATACATTACCACTATCGACAGCGTTGTGCATACGTATACAAATATTACACCTATTTTTGCATGTTACATCGGTAACATCTATACATCACAACAATATGTTTATTATAATCACAAAATGTTATTAAATGCCCAACCATAAATATTTACATACATTGTATATAAGACAAAATATTGGAACAACTAATGATTTACTAATAGAAGAATCTATTGCATAAGTTACCAGAAACATTGTCTGGTGTGCACAACAAGAATTTATAGATAAACTGGAACAAATATGATACTGCTTGAACTGAATATAATGACAGCAGTAGCCCTCTTCCTAAAAGAACCTTTATTCCCATATTATCTGCAACATAAGATTGTCATCAACCGTTAGCTAGTTTAATGTAATGACAGAATTAAAAAAGAAAAATGTACAGATGCTGTGATAATAAAAAAAATGTGTACATATGCCTTGTGTAACAAAAATGTACAATTAGAGACATTTGCTCTTCAAATGTGAAAAAAGCATATTTCATGATATTTTCGGTGGACAAAAAAGATACAAAGCTCCATTATTTCTCACTGTAAAAAGCTTTCCTGGTTTGAAAAATTATTTTATCTATACGAATTCAGTTAACAATATCTTTGTGTCTGAATGAGGATTGCGCAACTAACATCGGTTGGGTCAATCTATGCAATTTTATATAGGATTTGTACATTCTAAGAATAGCAGCAGTATATGTAGTTGGAACAAGTCATGAAATCGAGAAAGATAATCAACCGCTAAATATTTTCAATTATAGTTTTAGCATGATGATATTTTGATGTTATCATACTATGTGAATGCTTATAGGCCTAAATTATTGTTTCGTTTTTGGATTCGATTTACTGATATACAACCAAGACAAACCAAATCATAATCTGAAGTGCATACTGTAAATTTTCTATTTCGGAAAATACACTTTCTATGTTAGTATTGCAACAGTCCAAGGAGCCGAACGAAAATATGCAATGACAAGCATGTTCCTAGCCCAAAATACACGGATGTCCTAGATGGCTAAATACAGGAAACACCAATAAAAAAGACAAAGTGGGCAAATTCGCCTATAGGCAAAGATAATTGCTTTAATGTTATAACAGGATATACAGGATGTGTTGAAGAAGAAAATACAAACGATTGCGTTGTGGATTCAAGTACTATTTTCACCGTGGAGTACACCTAAATTTTCCCATACAAAATGTTTAAAATTCAAACTTAGTTTGAAAAAAAATATGAAATTGACATTGAGTAGAATAACATGCAAGCAAGGTAGGAGATGTTGAAATCTCAACAAAGCGAATGAATTTAAGCTTATTGTATCATTAACAAATACTAGTAATTATCATGTTATAAAAGATGGTTACTCCACAATTCTTGATTTCTTCTTCGTATGCCCACTTTATATGATTTAAATTCCTTCAGAATCCAAGTTCATCTTCCTGTCTTTAATATGAAAAGGTGGACATTCTGTTTTTTTAACCAAAGACCACTAAATACTCTTAGTTTCAATGCTTAAAAAGTTTCACCAACTATTTGTGAAAAAGCAGGCATAGCTCATTGAACTGAAATAAAAAACACTTTATGTTCATGATTCAAAATCAAACACACATTAGTCTAACCGCTCCACTAAAGATGTTACTTGAATAAATCTATTACAAATAACTCCAATCATCGTATATTACACAAATAATTTACCAATAGCTTCCTTATCAAACAGCAATCAGAACCAAAATCAAATTCATATCCCGTTTGATAGCATCTACACTCAGCGTTTGACACTAGAAGAATATACAAATGATTGTGCTGTGGATTCAAGTACTATTTTCACAGTGGAGTACCCAGACTCTACTGAAACAAGAAATCTTAATGACCTGTGTTTTCTACACCTAATCATGATACATAAGCTTGTTAAATGCAAAATGAAAGCAATCGTTACTTTTTTGATTTGATGCTATATTTTCCTTTTAGAGAAAGTAAACTAATCCAATTTAGTAGATCTTAGATGCATAAATCAATTCAAAAGAAAATTATCATACATAGAAACTTTAGTTTAAATATAATGTCTCATAAGAAGTATTACCATTTTAGTGAAAAGTAAACAAAACTATTTTTATAACAGCACCTAAAAGGATACTATAAGTTCAATAGTGACTCTTAATTTATTGGAACTAGATAAAAATATCAAAGGATATCATTTAAAAGAAAATTATCATTCAAGGCTTAGTTCATGCATAGCATGTAAAAGGAAAAAAAATGTATTAAAAGATTGGAGCAATAATGAAATACTATGCTTACTGCATAGTGATTATCAATCCCTGCATCGTTTTGGATAATCAGCTAATAACCCCTCTTACGAAATATGACAAACAGGCCATGGTATTTATAACAACACCGAGAAGGATATTATAAATTCACTATTATGGTCCACACACATCTAAGATGTCACCATCTTCATGCTGTTGTGCATTATTGACGTACCTTACTATGTTCAGTCACAAACATGACAATTTTCTTTTACAAAGATGCCTCATTCATAAATTTTCTATAAATATTAGCATACTCAATTATGGCTTGTTGAAACTAAAGCACTACATCATGTTAATAACTTCTTATAATATACTCATACATCAGTAAAATAGTAATTGAATTAGCTATATTGTAATGCTTACATATCTATGGCTAAAAAGTATATTTAATGATGCCCTAGTAACATCAAACCAAACGTTATGCATATTATATATATTCAATTAATTTTGCAGTTTATCATTTTCACAGGGTTTAATGCAAAAAGATTGGAAAGCTAATCAACTATGCTACAAAATACGTTGCAAACGCAATGTTACCTATATATTTTACTAGCTGATCATTAATGTTGCCTGTACATTTTGCTGCAAAGCAGAAAAATTTAAAAAGGAAACTAGCATTCTTTTCACGGCTCTGGGTTCTTCAAAAATCTATTCGTTTTTGTCAAAGCATATAGCTATTTAAATTCCTTTTTAAAATTATAATATGTTACATCTATAGATATAAGAAAAGATAAAGTGTAATTAAACAATGTTCATGGAAAACAAAAGACCTAATTGAATTGAAGTAGATAGAATCTCAAATAAGAAGCAAAAAAAGATATCGAGAGTACTCTAGAAGAAATTTACCTCAAAAACATTAATTAGAGCTACAAAAGAGAAGACGAAAGCGGAGATTGAAGAATAAGTTGTTGGATAATATTAAATTTTCTGGGTTAATCGATCGAACTAGCAATCGAAGAAAAAGCTGAGGTTGGCATAATGCAAGAAACCCTGATTGTTAAGACATAAGTTATATAGGTATATATTTACACTATATATGATTACTTATAACTCTGTAAACATATATATGGTTAGAATAAGACGGTTATTCGACAACTTCAACTTATGCTTGACATTGTGAATGAGATCCCTAATATACTACCATATTCAAGAAAAATACGTCCAAAATCAACATATTTTCTAATCTATTTTTAAACTCCTTCGAGACACGTTGTCATACAAGCATTGAAACTAAGGAGAAACACTATTAAACTTTATTATTGGGTATTTTACATTACAATGTTTATTATTTTTAAATATCTAATTCAATATAGCATAAAATTAAAATCTAATTAAATTGCAGAAATTCCATCGGAATAAGTAAAACTATATAACGAAAATTGGTGTAACAGCACGAACCAGCAGAAAAAAAAACATATATAATTTACATCAAACATGCTTTTAACAAAAGTTTCAAAGACAAACAAGTAAAAGGATAACTATCTTTCATGCCTTCTGAAACAAACTCGATAATGAATATATTAGAATATGCAAGCGTTCCGTACAATAGAAAAGGTTGAAAAAGATGCAAGAAAAACAACAGTTGTTTTCAAATTATAATTAACTAGATGCAATTTTACATTATGAGTTGGGAATACAATATACAAGGTATTATACTTGTATGGATATAGAATGCTTTGGATAAATTCATGTAACTTATATCAATATTAAATTTGCAGACATGGTACTGGTTTGATGACTCTTGGTCGGGGAGGTAAATGTTTTGGAAGTGATAAAATTTCTTCATTTTTTAATTGGAACATGCATTCACTTGCTTTATTTGTCATTAAAAATTAAAATTATCGGTTCAATTTTTTTTACTATATCTAATTATTTCACTGTTATATTCATTACTTGTATTTGGTAATTATCTCATTTTTAGATTTATTACGTGTATTTGTGTAAAATTATTTTATCAACCATGCATATATAAAGCTGTTTTGATTATTATAAAGTATAAACGATAAAGTAGCATAAAAGCACACACTATCTATAGGTAGTGCACAAGGCTCCTGCTTAAGTTGGGTTTAAGGTGGGCAAATACACGCGGGTCTTACCCCCCTTAATAAAGAAATTGTTTCTGCAACTTGGCCTTTAAACCAACCCATAAAATCTAAGTTTTTATGATATGTTGTTATATAAAACTATAAAATGTTTTCCAAACCTCAGTTCGTTTATACTGTATCATGTTATGAAGATATCATCTTTATGGGAAAACCATTAAGAAGTGAATCTGGGTATGACCAAGCACTAAGGATGACAAACAATCAAGTCTGGTGAATATAGTACTAGAGGACAGGGTTTTCAAAATGGATTGAAATCGTAGATTGTAAACTTCGATCTTTAAATTGAAATGGAATCTGAATCGTAAATCCTAGAGTCAAAATATCCATCTGCTAACATTTGTATACATTTTGAAATTGACCATAATCGATTATGATATTTGAACTCCTACATCTAAACATGAAGCTCAATCTCTCTTATTCCATTTTTGTTTTGTTTAGAAACACTACAGTTGAAATTGTGGATTCAAGTATACATGCCGAATAAGAATTGAATGGTTTCTCTCATCAGCCGTATTAATCGAGTTTGAGTAGAAATGTAAATTGCACATATAATCATACACTGATTCAAATCCACTGCCACTACTTCCAACTTCATATATTGTAAAGAGAAATTAACTACACACAAAATGAAAAGCTGCGGAACATAATTTGTGTATGTACTTGGATCATGCAATATTTTTAAACTACAGCCAATATGAGTGGAAATACCCTCATATCTATTTTACTGCCAATGCTGAGCAGTCAGTTAGCAAGTTGGTAAACTAGAATCCTATGGTAAACATTGAAAGTTACCTTTGTATATAAAGAGATTCACAGAAATTTTCCATGCATGCCTACATAAATTGAAAATTTCCTTACATGCCTGTAGTAATTGAAATTTCCTGCAAAGTCAAAAGCGTGATATTTTAATTTAGGATCGGAAAACGACTAGAGCGCACTAGAAATGAAAAACGAAAAAATATAAAAAACAGATTTGGAAATAGATTTGATGCAAAGAAGAGGTTAATACCAGAAAACTGGGTCTATACAGAGATGGGTCATTGCCAAAAAACAAAGTTGATACACTAATAGCTAGACATAAGAAAACAAAGTCTAACTCAGCAATAAGCTTGAAACTCACTAAAACAATGCTGCCACAAGCTTAGATCGACGCTTGGGAACAAAATAAGAGGAAAGGCTGATGTAAAAAAAAATAACCAGAGTTGAAGGCGACACAAAAATGAAGAAAGAAAGACTAAAGGTCGGCCAATCATCAGAAGCGATACCAGGATTTGAATTAAAGATGATACCTAAATAGTAAAAGATACCAAACAACGCCTCTAAATCCAAAATTGTGTTGCCTGCTTTCTAGTTAGAGGTAACACCAAGGGCGAAGTACTTTGTTTCCCAACTCGGAGGCAATGGCCAATTTTAGGGTTGATGTAGAAGCCGGGTGACGATACTAAAGTTAAAATGACACTGAAGTTGAAAATGGAAGGGGATGCAAAAGTCTATGGTGACAACAAAAATCAAAACAAAAAAATTACAGGCGATATTTAAAACAGAAGTGATACTCTCCAACTTGGTGTAGTGGTCATGTTATTTGCTAAATACTGTAACACTGCTTACCACGTTCGTTCGCAATACAACAAGAAACAGGGAGGGTCCAGCGAAAAATGCGACGGCGACCGGACGCGATTTCGTTCGGTTTCTACTTTTGGCCCCTTCGTTTATTTTGCCATCAGTCTCCTTTACTTCAATTGTAGGATTTAAATTAAAATTAGGGATTTGTTTTTTGATTTGGGAGAAAATGCACGGTTTGGGAGAAAGACTTAAGATTTCGAGGAAAAAACGGAGAATGAGCTGATTGGAACGATGATGATTGCTAATCTAACGCGCTGGACTCTAACAAAACGAACGGTGCTGATTTATAGCTGCATTTTACAGTGATCCACTTCGCTAGTTCGGACCAATAGTACAATAGTGTATTTCCTGCGTTAGATTTTGATATCATGTATTGTTATTTAAGGCTTATTCGCTACATCTCTAATACATCAAAATGATTAAATAATAAGGATTAGTATTACTGCTTCTTAATTATCATTAAATATTATCACGTGCATATTATTAATAATCTATTATCACTAATAATTAATGCGGCACGTGCGCATATATATATATATATATATATATATATATATATATATATATATATATATATATATATATATATATATATATAAGGAGCGTTCAATAGCACCTCCTGAATTGCAGCACCCCTTTGGCCTCCCAAATTTCGACCACACATTCTCATTTCTCTCACCTCCCAATAATTCTCTCTCCTCCCAATAATTCTCTCTCCCCCTACAAACTTATTTTGAAAAGTCCGAGTGTGTACGACTTGTGCAGGATCTATAATATGGCTATGCGGAATGTATGTGATAACTTAAACTTTTCAACAGTTACGCAGGTAAAAATTCGCAAACAAGAAATATATCACTAACAAATATAAATGCTGTAGATAAAGTAAAGAAGAGTAACGACACCAGGATTTTTATACTGGTTCGGACCTCCCGTCCTACGTCCAGTCCCGAAGCTCCTCTTCGGCTTTTCACTAAACAACACCCTCGCTTCACCCGGAGGAACAGGTTCACAACACTACTTGATTTGCGGGCTACAAGTTTACCCACTTGATTTCACGGGCTACAAGCTTACCCACTTGATTTCACGGGCTACAAGCTTACCCACTTGACGATTACAAGAGTTTGACCTTGAATGTGTTCTTTCTTCAACACTGATTAGTCAATGATTGAGTACAACCTTCCTATAATCTTATCCTCAAATATATAATGATGTTTGCAAAGATTTGGAAGTGTATTATTGAGTTGAATCACAAGTGTGTTAAATATGCTTGGAGATTCAAACGATAATTGAATGCTTTTGAGTGCTTTTTGAATGCTAAGAATAATACAATATAGATCAGAGAATGAAGAGAAAATTCGGTGATTTGATTGATTGAAAACTGATGTATTTATAGTAATTGAGAAGTTGCAATTGTTGGTGAAAAGTTACAATCAAAAGAAATGATTTAAATGAAGAGAAATGGATGCAACTTTTCAAGAAAGAAGATGACTCTTCATGAAATTCAAAAATAGGTCGACAGGAAAAATTAATAGGTTGACAGGTTTTTGACCGTTATTTCAAAAAGCTGTTGACCTGCTAATTTTAATAGGTTGACCTGTTATATTTAAAAATAGGTTGACCTGTTATTTTTAACAGGTTTACCTGTTTTTGTCAATATACAGTAAAAATGATTTTTCATGCATAATTTTGAAAGCAATGAGAAGTATGATTATTTGAGGATAGATTTTAACATAAAATACTCTAAATAACCAACTTCTAACCTATGAAACCATTGAATCTTCTTTTTGTCGATCATGAAGCTTCTTCTCGTCATTAATCAAAACGATCATTAAAAGTCCTTGACTCAACATATTTAACTATAAATGGGTGGCTCTTGTTCGGATGCAAAAAGGATGCCAAAAAATTAGGGTGCCATATAACTCATATATATATATATATATATATATATTGAAAATTGGTTCACTATTATATCAAAACCAATCATATACTTTGCTTATATGCCTCATCAAAACCTTATGCCCCCCTAACCTAGATGGGTGCGACATAAGGAAAAAGAGTACATATAAAGTCCATATATTAACAATACAAACAACAAATAAGATCACTCTCCACCTCGCCATACAGACATTCACAGCTCTCATAACAAACATTACAACAAAAGAGAACCATAAAAAAATAGTGATCAACTAGCATCAATTAAGTCAATACCCCACTTCATTAAAATATCAATCTTCGACTGCATTCTCTTCAACTTGCTACCATTGTTCTTCACCAAAAGCATTACTTCTCTTTCTATCATCTTCAATCCGACTTCTCTACGAATCTTGATTTGATCAAATTGCCTTGTATTTCTTTCTTGCCACAACTGGTAAATCGTAGTAGTGTAAGCTGCACATACCAAGTCAAAACATTGGTCTTTTTCTCTGGACATATCCAAAATTCTTTGAGCTTCCTCCTCCAAATTCCCTATGGTATTCACGTCAATATTAAGCTTTAGTAAAACAGAGAACCAAATGAACCAAGCACAGTCACATTTAAAAAATAAATTCCCTATCGACTCCTCTTCATTTTCACACAATAAACATACATTTTCATTCACAATCCCATATCTCATCAAACGATATCCATTTTAGCAATCGAAAAAACTTTGTGTTTGTATCCATAGGGAATGTCTATAAGGAGAAATTCACAATCGAAACAATCCTCAAATTATAGACATTTTCAAATGAAAAACTTTGTGTTTGTATCACCATCTCGTAACCAAGAAACTTTGGCCTTTTGTTTGAAGCTCCAGAATTTAATACACTTTTGCACTTGCAACGATTGCTTAGCTTCCAACATTTTCTCATATAAATCAATATTTTCAGGATCCATATCAGAGGTGACTTCACAATCCTTTAATTTTGCTTCAGCTATCTCTAACAAAATATCATCCTTGGGTCGACTTTTATTCCAAATTTTAATTTCAGTTTCACAAGCATTTAATTTTTGAAAAAAAGTATAGCTTGGAAAACCCCAAACAAGAGACTGTAAACCTTTCATAATGCATTCACCATATCCAAACTTAAGGGGCCATTCATTTGAGTATCTAAACAGAAATCCTTTGTCAAGAGGTTCAGAAATGAGATCTAATAGCAGAGGGTTGTGGTCGCTACATAATTGATAAAGAGTTATGGCCTTCATATCTATAAATTTCTGCAAATAAGCGTGATTAACAAAAATCTTATTGGCTATCCCTCTTCGTCTCCAAGTATAGTTGAAACCCACTGCTTTTACTTCTATTAAACCTGCTTGAGATAAACAATTGTTGAATTCTCTAATTTGTTTTGGAAACAATATATATATATATCTATCAAGGATTAAATTAATCATCATTATTAAATCTAAAATACAATAAATTAATAAAATGTTAATTTGCAGCGGCTATTTGAATACAAAATTAGACACAAACTGAGAGACATAGGGTTTTGGCCATTAGATCCATTTGTCTTTATGCGGAAGGACGGAATTCACGAAATTGTAGTTAAAAGTTGATTATTTGTCTTTAAATATTAGTCTTGACCATAAAGTATTCAGAAATAATTTATGGCCAACATTTACTTCTTTTTTGAAAAGACTATTTATAAATTATTAATTACCAATTATAACTTAATTGCTAATTATGTATGTAGTAGCGACTATCTAAAGGAGGCGACGCGAGATCGGTTTTGTACGAAGTAGGTAAAATATAGGTATTTTGGTACTGCTTCATCAGCTTCTTACAATGGTACTGGAACGATTGAAGCCTCGTTGTTGTTGACAAACTCACCAAAACTGTAATTAGTCATCAATCACAACTAATTATAGTGCAATTGGCTGAAAACAATTACTTGCTTTGGAAACTTCAGATCGAGACTGTAATCCAAGGTTATGGCCTTGAAGACTTCATCATGGGGACTTTATCTGTTCCACTTAAATTCATTACTGATCAAGAGAATAAAATAGTCACTAATGAAGAATACATGAAATACCATAGGCAAGATCGTTTAATCAGTTAATGGCTACTATCCTCTATCAATCAATGCTTATTATCATAGTGATGATCCAAAGGTTAGTATACCTGGTCTGCACAACATTGCTGACGCATGACATCAAGAGAATAGTGATAAGGCTGCTAGTAACTCTGAAGGCTACCACAGTGATAATGAAACTAATGATGATCTGTCAGAGAAAACTAACCATGTCATTCAATCACCTACAGAATCAAGTTGCATGCAATCAGAAGAAATAAGAGAAGAAATCAGCAATGATAGCAATCAAAACTCTAGCACACCAACTCAACCATTACCGCATCAAACTGGACATTCAATGATAACCAGATCAACAAGAGACATATTCAAACCAAAGACTTAACTGCAGCCATTACTAAAGAAGAGCCAAATAGTTATCAACAAGCAGTCAAACACAAAGAATGGAGAAAGGCAATGGATGAAGAATATCAAGCACTGATGAACAACTGTACATGGGAACTAGTGAGTCCACCAAAACAACAAGAATATACATGGATGCAAGTGGGTATACAGACTAAAAAAGAATCCAGATGGATCTATTAATAGATATAAAGCAAGGCTTGTTGCAAAAGGATTCACACAAGAATTTGGTTCTGATTATAATGACACTTTCTCACCAGTGGTAAAACCCTAAACTATTTGACTTATATTGACTATAGCATTAAGCAATAACTGGAAAATCAAGCAGTTAGATGTCAACAATGCATTCTTAAATGGGAATCTACATGAAGAGATATTCATGCAACAACGACAAGACTATACACAAGAGACCCAACATTGGTATGTAAACTGAATAAAGCAATCTATAGTCTGAAGCAAACGCCCAGAGTATGGTTTGAAAGACTTAAAGCAAGTTTGACAACACTAGGCTATTCACCTACCAGATTTGACACATCCCTATTCCCAGAAATCAGTGAATCATCTACCACTTATATATTAATATAAGTGGATGATTTAATTATCATAGGCATAGTGAAACTGAATTCAGAAAATTGGCAGATTATTTGAACAATCAGTTCTCAATAAAAATCTAGGTGAATTATCTTATTTCATTGGAATAGAAGTTACAAGAACATCAGATAAAGAAAATCATCTTTGCCTAAGGAAGCATATCACAGAGCTTCTAAACAAGACAATCATGATTGAAGCAATTGGCCAACCAACTCCTATGATATCAAACCAACACTTGTCAAAGAATAGAGGGGAAGCTATCTCAAATATAAAACAATATAGGAGTGTCGTAGGAGCATTACAATATGCTAATATAACACGACCTGATATTTCTTTCAGCGTTAACAAAGTATCTCAATTTTTGCAGAAACCCAGAAGTAAGCATTAGACAGCAGCGAAAAGAGTACTCAGATACTTGAAAGCAGCAGTAAACTTTGGTTTATCATTAAAAGGCAACAAAGACTTAAACATTACAGCTTATTCAGATGCAGACTGAGCTAAAGACATAGATGGTAGAAAATCAATTTTTGGTTATTGGATTTATGCAGGAGAAAGTCTTATTTCTTGGTGCTCTAAAAAGCAAAAAACTATCTCGAGATCAAGCGCATAAGCGGAATATAGGCGTGTTGCTAGTACTACAGCTGAATTTTGTTGCTACAATCATTGTAAAAGGAGATAAAGCTATCATCTAACAAAAATCTTATAATTTGGCATGAAAATTTGAGCACAATCTACATGACAACAAATCCTATTCAGCATAATCGAACCAAACACATAGAAATCCATATCTATTTTGTTCGAAAGCAAGTTCAAAAGAAAATTTTACAAGTGAATCATATTCCAGCTTACTATCGGAGGGCGACATGCTAATAAAATCACTCTCAGCCAAAAAAATCCACAGATTCATAGATGCACTTGGAATCAAAGAGTTACAAATAAACACCAAGTAGAAGATGGAACTTTCATACCTGAATCTTACCCGCATCTTCACCAGTATGACGAAGGATTGAAATTGATTACTCTTTACCGATGTTAGTCCATGAAATGGCAAATTAGGGTTGCAAACCCTAACCCTAATTTGAGGGGCGGTAATGAAGGAAAGAAAGAATGATGGGAAAGCAATGGTCACATGCCTATTATAACAAAACAATGGTTACATGCCTATTATAACAAAGCAACAGTCACATGCCTATTATAACAAAACAATGGTCACATGCCTAATATACCAAAGCAACAGTCATATGCCTATTATTCAAGCCTATTTACATTTATTTCTTGTATTACACATAGAGGACTCCTCCATACAATTTGTATTATCTTATCTTACAGTTGTTCAATAATAAACTGTTGTTTCATCTCAATTTTGCTTTTCTATCATTTCTAGTTATTGGTAAATGTCCAATTCTTGCTGGTCCATTCCGCTGACAGAATTTTGGAGCTGCTGAATCTTAGAAATAATAAGCGCAAAAGTGAAAGCACGGAGGCACATGCAACCTCTTCTCAGTTTGAAAACTCAACTTTTCTTATATTTTGTTATTAATACTGAAAACTCAAAATGTAAAACATATTTTAAACCAACACCACCAAAGTTTTCCATCATCTAAATTTAGTTTGTAGTTTTTGTTATCTAACGCAACAATATTGTAAAGTTAAATAACTTCACAAAATTTGATTTTTGTTTAATGTTATAGATCATAAAAAAACGTTGGTACTGCATCGTTTGGAACAAATTAAACTGCATTGTACATATGCTACTTCAGCTTATAACTTTGATGCAAGAAAAATTGCATATACCCTCTGCAGCTTAAAATACGACTAAGAGAATTATAAATGAAAAAAACATGATTATTGTATGAAAGATGCATATCTTAAAATTTATGATTTGAACGAATGATGATAAAAGATCGTTTAAACATGGAATTGCATAACGAACTATTCAAACTGGCAACAAATCAAATAACAAAATATTTTATAGTACGAGTTAAATTTATAAAATACCATGTACTTTTACAGTATCAACCAAACATCATTAAACGCTACTAAAACATTTTTGTCTAGTACAAGATTACATCATTAAGTTGAATCTGTTATAAAATTAATTTTCTATAATAGTCATAGTTTGATGTCTTTATTACGATTTGAACAATAACATATAAAAGTCATATAACATACTTATAGCAATGTTACTAATATATTGTTAAAATATGAATATTAACAATATCAATCAAAAGTTATTAAATAACGTGAAATAAACATTGTCCTAAAAAGAATAGAGATAACATTATTCAAATGTTGTAAGTAGAAAAATAAATAGAATATACAATTATCTTTTGTTGTTATAAAACACGAGTTTAAAATGTTTACTGACTATTGTCGAATACTTTGAATTTACAATGTTTAATAACTATAGTCTTAGTCGCATGTTTCGATAACATTACGTATGTGTTATGAAAAGGCAAATCTAATACAATGTTGAAAACTCATTGTTAAAAATTGTTATTTTACAACATTTTAAGTAAACATTGTAAATATTTTTTATTTTACAACATTTGTGTAAATAATGTTGTTTAGAAAAATCTATTACAACATATTTCTTAACATATGTCATGAAAAATCCAACACTTCTACAATATTTCAGTAACCTGTCGCAGAATCAATTTTATAAAATGGTACTTTTGTTGTAGTGATACCGGATTCCCATCACTTATCCATCACTTGAGTTTGGATTTGCAATCTCATATCTTCACAATGGTGAGACTGATAACTCCCACGGTCTTCCTCTTCACCAAACATATTTTTTGATGGAGGTGGAGTCCTTCACCTTTGATTTCAATTCATATCCAAAATCATTCTCTCCAAACATCCAATACCATGATCAAATATAGCGTTAAGATGTTCCTCTATTTGAGTTGCATCTTATTGGCCATAAAAACTTTCAACATTACAATTTCTATTTGCATGTCTTGGCGGCATTTTCAATTTAAAATAAAAAAAATTGCTCGGTCTTAAGCTTTAACAATGAAATGTTGACACTTACTTCGAAACCAGTTAACTGTCGAACCAAATTCGTTATTGCTACAAACTTGCTTTCGTAACCAAGCCGCTGTCGCATTGAGTCACTGTCGGAACAACTTTACAATGATTACTGATTTGCTATCATGCTTGTTCGAACTCAATTCAAAACAGTATGAACAACACTCTCGGATGCAAAATCAACTTTGCACCAATTGTCGTAACAAACACAATAGATACCAGAAAATCAAACCAAACTAAACAACAATGGAAAATTAGAATACTACCAATTGTTGATCCTTTTAGAACTCGAATAGACAATGATCTCTCAACCAGTGACCAATCAATGGATTTCGACTCGAAATTGATAATGATCAGAAGCAATGCCAACCAATGAATTGCTTTAGCTCTGATACCAAATTGACAGAGCACAAGTCATTAAGCTTCCGAATTGATATTCGAAACTCAAATGAATACTCAACAAATCTCAATTCCTGATGGAACTGGTACAAACAATAACGATAAAAATAATAATTCCCAATTTCGTTAATCGAGATCGATGCCAGAAATATACTTAGTTCTGTAGAACTCGATGAACTCAAGATGTACCAAATTTTTTTTTCATTGATCCAAAGATGCTGGAATTGTTATCACCAACTCCATGTTGATCCGCTGATGCCCCAAAGTTGATCTTCCAATTCGTTGATCCACAAATGGATTCCATAAGTGGGAATGGATAATCGAAGCTTCAACAATGCGGACAACCAAGTTTTTAATTTCAAATATCAACTTCCTTTAAAAACAAACACACCCGCCTATTTATAGGCTTTAGACAGACAAACTATTACCGGCACCATACCAATCAGTACCAGAATCCAAATACAACAATTCGATACTAAAAGTAAAAATAACAACATACATAAAATTAACAAAAATGACAACGAAAGCAGTTGTAAAACAAGGTCAGAAACACTCCACTTTATCTGACGCCGAAAGCATGAAAAGCTATATTCCGAATGCTTAACTCGATGCCGGAAGCAGACACTCTCTGTATAGGACTCAAAACTGAAAGCTCTTATTGTAAACCGAAAGCAGAAAGTAATTCCTTTCCGAAAGTCGAAAGCAAATTCTGATTGGATTAAAACCAAAATAACTTTATTCAAGACACGGAACAGAAACGATACCCCAATCGATAATGAAACCACAGGGCCAAATAGAAACCTAATTGATGCCGAGATCCTATTCACTGAACAACAACACTGACGTTGTTGGTTTCGAAACAACTTTTCACCAAATCTTTACATTCTTGTGCTGCGTCACGGATGCGGTTGAAACTTGGACTGATTGAACTTGATATTAAAATTGTTATTAATAATTTTGCATGACAATCGACGATTACATTTAACAATACAAAAATTGATTTACGTTGATGATGTCATGACTGCTAAAGTAGTTTAATCAAGTTTGTGCGTAACACCCCGAATTTTAACAACACTAAAAGAGGATAAATTAAATAATAATTAATTTAATATTCAAAATTAGAGGAAACGGACTACACCATTGTGTCCGCCTCGAAATTCTGGTCAAGGTAGACATTTGGATTATGTAAAACGGATAACATATGAAGAAGTTATTAAGGTTTGAAGTTTGTATGCATATAAGATATATATATATATATATATATATATATATATAATTCAAAAATATTCAAAAATCAGCAAAACCAGAAATCCGGCGTGTAGTTCGATAAAAGGCCGACTGTTTGAGGTCGACTCAAGGCCCAGCGGCATTGACCCATGGGTCGAATCAGGCTCATGGGGGTCGACCCCGGGGTCGACACCACTGAAGGGGGTCGACCTATGGGTCGACCCACCTGAAAGGGGGTTGACCCACCCGCGACTCTGGAAACTTCTTTTCTGATGTGTACGATTCTGATGGCTTCTGGTCTAATCTGATGGTTTTGTGTTGCTCTGCTACGCCTATATAAGGGACCCTAAACCTAGGTTTTATTCACATAAAAAAATGGTGATGGCGAAGCTCTGCTGCAATGAAAATTAAGATGGCTTTTCTTCTTCTTCTTCTAAGTCAAATTCTGAGATTCAAGCATAAATTCAACACCAACTTCTTTTCTATCTCCTTAACAATCCAAATCACGGTGAGTTGGTTATTTTTAGGATTAAATAAATAAAAGTAAATTATGAAAGACTGTGATTTGGATGAATCTATGCTATTATCATTCGATGCTATGTCATGATAGATCCATTCTATGCTATTATCATTTCTTATGAAGTCATATTTGGATCTTAACTTGTGCTATGCTAGATCTATTCCTATAGATCTAGTTATCTTATAATGTCATATTTGGATCTTAACTTGTGCTATGCTAGATCTATTCCTATAGATCTAATTCTTGTGTGATGTCACATATGCGGATCTTACCTTCTCCCTAAAGTTGGTGGTTAATTTGGGATTATCAATTTCTGGACAATTAAACCATTGTTTAGATCTAGAACACCATATTTTGATTAATTGGGATCCGTTATTATCAGACATATGAATTCTTATTTGGATATGTTCATCCTAAGCATATTGGATTTAGTTTTATCATTACCCTTTTTACTAGATCTGTCTTTATGTCCACCTTATTATGCCTATTACTTGTCTATTACTTGTCTATGCCAGTATATATGCTTATGGCACTTTTCGAATGATCACAATTGTCATTTTTCCCATCACTTTCCCCCTTTTAATTACTCATGACTAGGCTATTTTCTAGCCTAGATGCCACCAAATATATGCGAATGCAGTAATTAGGGAACAGGGAAAAAAATTAGAATTTGCATAACTAGGACATAAATTTGGGCATAAGTCCATTATTAGTATAATTGGATATTTAAGCATAAATGGAATATGTGAATATAAATTTGGTATAAATTGGAGAAATGAATGTGAATAAATTTAGGCATAAATTTATTTATGGACATAATTGGGGAAAAGAGGCATAAAACCTATAATTAACATAGGTATGATTAAAAATGGAATTTTTAATAATTACAATTATAAATTATAGTTGCACTTATGACATGAGGTTAGGTTGCATTTGTGGTGGAAGTCTGCCTGGACTCGACCGACATATCCAGCAGCCACTAATGTTGAACCTAATGTGAGAGGTCCAAGGGCGCAAATATGAATCGGGCTAAGACACGAGGTTAGGCCCAACTTGTGGAAGAAGTCTTCCCGGACCCGACCGACATATCCAGCATCCACAAGTTGTAGGACTAATGTGGGATGCCTAGCCCATTATAACCATAAATGGACGTGGTGATGTATTGGAGTAAACAAGGAATGATAGTAACCTATTATGATTAATTACTTAATGAAAATGTTGTATATAACAGGTAGGCTTGTCCTAGGGACAAGTGGAAGTTATAACATAAGTTATAATAAAAGGAAAGAAAGCTTATTAGTAAACCTTACTTAAGAAAACTAAGTTATAAGTGAACAACATCAAGTTGTAGTGATATGTTAAACAAGAAATAGGTGAAATGAGAAGAGTATACTTAATTAAATTTAAGTAAAACATGTTATTGTAATTATGGAATCATACAATGAATAATACAAAAGGGATTGTAAGATTACTTCCGTTAATTACAATCCAGGGGTGGAAGATTGTAAGAGTACTTCTATTAATTACAATCTAACGAATAACATGTAATGAGGGCTTATTAATGAACTTAAATGGATTAAGTTATATTTATATGAAATTAATAAGCCAGAGTAACTTTGGAAAGTAAAAGGCAGCCAATGTGAATGGGGATAACCTGTTAGTCTGTAATACTTAACCTAATTGAATCCATAGGGATTGTGTGGACATAAACATGAATAGGGGTTAAGTAAACATAGTTGAATCAGTGGGAGGGTTAAGTAAATCTTGGGTATGTGGGTAATATTAGTATATACAGGCCCACAAACTTAACCATTAAATAAACATGCTTGAATCAGTGTTAGGGTTAAATAAATCTTGGTTGGGTGGGTAATATTAGTATATGTAGGCCCACAAACTTAAACTGGTAAGGTTATGTAATTAAAGACACCTAGTGGTATACATAACCAAGGGAAATAATAAAGTTACGTAATTGAAGACACCCTTTAAGGTAAGCATAACTTGTAGAAATGATAGGGTTATGTATTAAAGACATCTATAGGTTAGCATAACTGGTAGAAAGATTGGGGTTATATAATTAAAGACACCCTTTAGGGTAAGCATAACTGACATAGGGCTATGTAATTAAAGACACCTAAGGTTATACATAGTGAGTGAAAAACCTAGTGGGGATACAAGACAAAGGGAAGAGCTTGTATCATATTGTGTGGGACCCATTTCAGTCAGTAACCCGGAGTAGGTATCAAATAAAGAACTCCGTACTAAGCGGAGAATGGGGCACACTTACTGATTGATTGTAAGAGATCCTAACGGAGAGGACGGGGCAGGCGACGCAAACAGACTGGGGATATGTGCGTGCATGGGTCGGGCAGAGGGGGGCTAAAATGACCGTGACACCTGTAGATATGGTTGTGCACATTATTACGACGAAGGGTTGCCACTTTAGGAAGTGACAAGTGTGTGGCCCGTGCTACGCAAACGGGCGAAGTGTAATTATAGAAATGTTGACAGTGTAATCATTGATAAGATAGTGATAGTATTTAATTCATCGAAAAATACGACTTAGGGTGGAAATGTCACATA
This sequence comes from Allium sativum, assembly GCA_030737875.1. Taxonomy (NCBI): domain Eukaryota; kingdom Viridiplantae; phylum Streptophyta; class Magnoliopsida; order Asparagales; family Amaryllidaceae; genus Allium; species Allium sativum. The sequence goes on along the minus strand of CM060919.1, from coordinate 5,761,970 downwards.
TTTGTATTATGATATAGCTGACATGTGAAGCTTCTAGTGATTGATAATATGTTGTGTAGGTTAAAATAGTATCGAATAGCTTGGATTATCCTGTTAGTGCATGTAAATTTTGAGCTAACATATTTTTGTTTTGAAAAAATGGGAAGCAGTCATAGATCCAACGTAGATAGAAGCACGTGGAAGAAAAATTATTAAAAGAAAGTTGGTGATCAAATTGTATATGCAAGCATTCCTTCATAGCAAATGTATTTATATGAGTTGTTTCTTCTTTAGATGGCCTCATTTCAAACGTGCATCAATAATTACCTCATACTGCAAAGGCCTACATCACAAGTGCGATGTTAAACATGTTGCACGTACGCAGCTGTATGAAACAATACATCATTATTTGACTACATTAAAATTTATGCAGCTGTATGAAACAATATGATATTGGGTCATACTGCTGGCAGAACATAAATTTTAAAAAGATGGACAAATTTTAAAAAGATGGACAACGGTTTTGTCACACAATGGTGTCATGTAGCAAAATTACAATGTCATTCAAATAAATGTCTTTCAAACAAAATATACGGAACAGATGCAGACCAAGAAGTTTCATGTACACTAAAATTGATCAATGGACAACACGGATACATAGATAATCATTATTAAAGAAGAAGAAAAAACAGGTTCAAGGTATAGATGAGTAGGAGAAACATTTGGTAGCGCACTGCCAGTAGATAAACTTCTACTTTCTCTTTCGTCTGCGATGACTGATGACGCTTCTCTGTTTTACCTCGATTCTGAGATAGCTCAACCTTAGAAGGAAAGTAAGGAGAACATAAGCTAATTAAACAAAATGTGAAAAAAGAAATGCAAAGATAGGAAAAAGGAAATATACTGCATCTCGGTTAACACTTGCTTTTAACCCTTTATCCGCTGTTAGCTAGTGGTATAGAGCGACTGGACTTCTAGGGGTGTGGTTGTCATTACATCGTTGGTTCACTGTAACGACCCGCATTTTTTCAGCGATATAATAATTAATTAATTTAATTATTTAAATAATGATTTAGAGAATATAATGGTCGTTGAATTAAATAACTTTTAATAATTAATTAAAATAATAATTAAATAATATATATTTAATTCTGAAATGATCAGAATGGGTTGAAATGGCGATCTGGTGTGAACTGGGCAAATTCAAAATATATAATTCAGTTTAGAATTTAATTTGAATAACGAATATTTTTAAAAAACGGCAGTTTGAACGTATAATTATATTATAATTAAAATCGAGCTCGAAATGGCGCGGTAGTTCGCTATTTGGCGATTCGAACTTCAACTGCATATACAGAAGCCGTTTTAAATCGGATTTCTGTGAAACAAGAAATGTTAGGAGCTGGTGAAGTATATTTTTCTAGTGGAAGAGAAAAATCGGGATTTCATTGTGTAGATTTTGATTTATGTCCAAATCAAATTTCCAGAAAAGCAGCGGTATATTCGTTCATGGCCATAACGGTTATTTAAAAATATTTGAATATCGGGTTTGAATTTAGATAAGGTTCTTTTGAGGCGTAGTGATAATTTAATTTTTACAATTTTATGGAAAATTTTAATTAATTAAATAAGCAACTTCTTATTTGGGGTATTTTGCACCCTTAATTAGCGATTTTGGGATTTCACAATATTGGTTAACCTACCGATATTATTATATTTATGGAGTCGGGACACCTCGCTAGTCACGATGGAGTTTTTATTTCTATCAATAGCAGTTCCTACGTGAACATAATTGTGTACATCGGGGTACATAACTTTACGAAATAAAAAGAACAAACAACCATATACAAGTTCCTCACGTTCTCGGTGTACATGCTCCACACTTTTATACTTTTTTGGGTTTTCTTAGCATTTAAGGATCCTTATACATTTTATATAGTATGTGTCCACTCAATAAACCACAAAGACAATAGAACGTGGTCATTCTCGTACCATTCTTTCCATCTGGCTGGTTCAAGAGGCCGGGACGTGGACTGGTCTATACCTTGTTTCTTACCTACTAACCTTCTTCCCTTTTGTATATATAACCAGTTCGTCAACTAAAAAATCAACAAAAATCAAAATCGTTCCCTTTTGAAATAAAAATCAAACTCGAATTTAGGTCCACAAATTTATAAAACTTGCATCTTCGATCTCGAGAAGCCGTGCTTGTCTATCCGGTATAGCCACTGAAGGGTGCGACTATTATCATATATGTACAGCACGATCAGGTCAGCTCTGAAGGCTCGTCAAGGAGGAACTGGCACAGACGGAGGATGGAGTTGGGATCAGCAGCTAGACGCGGAAACTATGGATACAAAACATGAGTGGAAACTTGAGGTGCTGTTCTTGCTGCATAGAAGAGGACGGAAGTGGCAGTGGAGGGTTTTTGTGTGGGTTGGAGGATGGAAAATCGTTGCAACTTGTGAGGCAAAAGACAGTGTGGTTCTGTTTGTAGTTAGAAGGGTAGTTTGGAGTCAGGGTTTTCATGCATCAGTGGAGTGAATGGGTTTGCAGAAGGGAAACCATGACTTTTGAGTTCAGTATTTTTGTCTGTCTCGTGTTAAGAGGCTAGGGGGGTCGCCACCGTGGGGAGGCAGTCGAACTGGACAGGAAGTACGAGATTTTAAAGAGAAACGCAGTGATGTTATCTATTTGAAACTTTGTTAAAGGATGAAAGAGTTTGGTTGATGAAAGGTCGGTTATGGCTATTGCGAAGTAGAAGGTTAGATTTTCTCTGGTGGAAGATGAAGTAATGTGGTTCGGGTTTTTAAAGGTGATGATGGGCCGCTTTGATTTGTTAAAGCCCACTAAAACATTTTAATTTGCTTAATTTAAATTCAAATTGGTATATTAACTTGTAAATCAAATATCTCATTCGTACTGTATCAGAATCACGAACGGTCGGATCCGTTGGGATCGTATGGACGGACACTACACGATGGAACTGACTTGAAGTCCATCGGAGCTCGTTACAATTTATGGAAAAATAAATTGTTCGTCTGAGCCAAGCGATGGTTATCGTTATTAACGATGATCGTCCAGTGTGAGTAAAACTCACCAACTCTGAACAGTTATATTTTTATAATGTATATCAAGAACCGTTAATCATCTGTTGATTGCTGTGTGTTAACTGTATGGTTGAATTGTTTGTGTATTGATTGAAATCATAAATAACGGTATATATATAAATCGTTAATCGAATATTGATTCTGTTTATCAGAATATTTTATAATCGATGTTAATGATATTGTTTAACATCTGTGGATGCAGGGAAACAAGTCGGAGGAATCCAACTAGATTCCTCAACATTTATTTTACTGTTTTCATATATTGTAATATATGATGTGATATAAAATCTGTTGATGATGATGTGTGTTTAAATGATATCGATCATTGTGATTTGGTATTTTAAATACCGTATGAAATACTAGCAGGTAGAAAGGGGATTTTCAAAGTATATTTTGAAAATAAATTATTTATATAAAATCAATGGATTTTATATATAAAAGGAAAAGGATTTTATAAAAGGAGATAATTATAAAATCAAAGAGTTAAAAAGTAAATTATTTGTAAAACAAAGATAAGGAAAACGATTTGTAAAACAAATGTGGAAGGGAACATTTATTTGTTAAATAAATAGAATTTATAAAGAAATATTTATTTAGAAAATAAATAGAATAAAGGATTATTTATTTGGAAAATAAATAGAATAAAGGATTATTTATTGGGAAAATAAATAGTGAAGTTAATCGAATCGAGTTAATCGAAAGGAGTTAATCGAACAAAGTTAATCAAAATGGAGTTAAACAGAAATTGGAAAATGACTAGAGATTAATAAGTTGAATGCTTTCCTGAGTATCGATCTGATGTTGGCTTCAGCCTTCGGGGTTTATACTTAGGAAGTTGTTCTCTTAATAGTTTACAGTTAGAGTCTAATAGATGTGGAAGAATAGTGATACGTAGTTAAGCCATGGAAATGTTTTCCAGTGTTAATAATGTATATTTTCTAAACATAGAAAATGAGGAAATATATATATATATACATGTTTGATGATTGGATCAATAATTCCATTTGGAAATAAGATCATTGTGTGTACACAGACATGTTTTCATTTGATAGTTAAATAACAAACTATCAATGTTTTGAACATTTTAACGTTGTTAAAATGGAGAGACCGGTTGGATTATTATCCGAAGAACCACTCTGTATTGGCATAAGCGTTGCTAATCATATATGCCAAAGAAAATTGAAGATGGAGTAAAATGCAAGCGCTGTTGTATAAATCTTAGATAACAATTGCCTAAGATGGATGTATTGAATAGTGCCTTCGGTTTGTCCAGTCCCAGGACAACTTGTATGGACGAAGGTCAGACAGAGTATATCTGATAAATTGCGTAAGTTGATCTCTTCAAACGTATTCACGTTTGGTGGCAGAGGAATTCGTTTCTCTTAGCTGTATACCCGTGTTATTTTTGGATAAATCAATTTGTGATTTGGCGGGTATGACGATGTGACATTCTAAGTGAATGAAGATGTGGCATGTAAAAGATAAGCGTTGCTTCTAGCCTCACATCTGGTAAATGAAAAAAGTCGGGCAGGCAACATGGCTATGTAGGTCGCACCTATTAGGGTGTATAATCACCTGATCTAGAGTTTCATTTACTTCTAAAAATCTATTGTTGATGTTGTCCCATTCGGGAAACGGTTGCTGATCCCAACCGTTGGTGATATACATTCGATACACTCAAGCGAAATGAGTGGTCGGTCATGTGTGGCCGGGTTGCAAGATATTCTTGTTGAACCCAGTGTATTCATCTCTAGAGGTACACTAGCAGAAGGGTGTTCCATACCTTGTCATAGTTGGAAATCCATTACCCAATACGTGCTTGCGATTTTGATTGTATACTATATATGTAGAACGTGAGATGAAAGCGTTTCTGCTAGATGACTATTATATTATGGTTGATAGACAGTATTATACTATCAATGAGTTTTGATATAAAGATTATTTTGGATTCTCATAAGGGAAAAACCCGTTCCGTTATACGGCGTGGTCTTATGAGATGTCGTTTACTTGTTCAAACTGTTTAAACTATTGTACTCATGCCAGTCCCATGGAGGGATGGAAAAAAAATCCGTACCCGCGGTTTTCCGTGGGTAAAATCCATAATGGATATGAAATGAATAGTTAAATGGGTATCCGTGGGTAAAATAAACGGGTATTTTTAATATCCGTTAATTAATGGGGCGTGTACGGATAGTAAGATATCCGTGTCCGTGAGTACCCGTTCCCGTATTGAATGTGTTTTATTATCAATAGTCAATTCAAAAGAAACATTATTGTTGGCTGTTCGGTATTTGTATGCATGCTTTTTCTCAACAATTTATAAATGGCTGTTGATATTTTGATGGATACTTCTGTTATTGCCTCTTATTTTCTGGATGTTGGTTTAAATATGTATTGGTATTTTGAGGTTAGCATTTGAGCATTGGACTAATTTGTTTTTTTACCAAATGTACTTTTGAATAATTTCAATAAACGACTAAAAAATAATTTGAATAAATATAATGGATACCCACGAATACCCTCCATTACCCGCAACCTGTTTAATACCCTTTTAACGGGTACCCGCGTGGGTATGGGGCGGGCACGGGGCAAAAAATCACCCAACGAGGCGGGTGATGGGGTGATACTACCCACGCCCGCCCCGCCCCATTGCCATCCCTAGTCCCATGACTGACCCGGAGTTTATTTTGTTTTGTTTCCCTAAACTCTTGGGTGCCCAATTTTGTACGGGCAGTCAAGTAGTCGGGATTTACAGATATACTGGAAGAGCTTGGAGCAGGAGGCTTCATGACTATATACCTACAATTATTTCTGCTGTGTTGTAAGTGTTGTACTCTGATAATGTTACTGTATACATATACTGTTTGTATTTCAAAAGTTATGTTATATTTTATTCGTTCCGCTGTGAGATTCGTGTTACTCTGATGATGATGTTTTTCTTCTTCTTCTTTTCTATAAGTTTCTATCTTATCTTTCTTTACCCTCTAATTTCTTTCATTAACTACCGGTATTTTTCGATGCTTGGTTAGTCATCATTGAGTTTATGGCGATAACCAAAGTCGATAAAAACCGGGTCGTTACAGTTGGTATCAGAGCTTAAGGTTAAGTATTTACCTTGGCTCTGTGGCGAGACTCAGTAGAGATAGGGTTAGTAATGCCCTAGATTGAGTTGAGTGTATATATACGAGTGAACGTATTTGTTATTGATATAAAAATTGTTTTATATTGTGTAGATTTATTGGTTGAGTTGTTTATGGGTTCTGATCGATCAGTTTGATCGACTGTATCGGTAGGAGTTTCTAAACACTCGAATACAATGGGTCGACAAGATATGTTTTGAAAAGAGGGTAAATGAAATAATTTTACCCAAAGTATATTTGTTATTATAATCGACTAAGATTATAAAAAGTGAAATGGTTATGTAAATAACCAATCAAAATTCATATAAGTGTTACGAAATGAATTAAAACTGAAACTGAACCAGAATTTGAATAAAAACTTTAGAAATTTGAATAGGTATTTGTAAATGGAGCTGGATTAAATATATGGGAATTTTAAGATCCTAGGAGATTTTAAATTGTTTACAAACATTGGAATGATATTTTGAAGTGATTTCAAAATGGAAATGGTTTAAGAAATAGTTTTGAAAAGTGATATAGTATTGAACTTACTTTAACCGTTGGGAAATAAATTCTGATGGTGCATCATCGGTGTTCATTTTCGAGTTTCTAAGTGACGGATTACTACCAATTTTTTTTAGTTTGAATTGTTTTGAGAAAAACAAGTTGTTTGATTCCGAAAGGGAATATTTGGTTTGTGAAAAACAAAGTTATTTAAAACTCCTAGGAAAAGATTGTTCGAATTAAAACAAAATTAAATAGAAATTTGTGAAGGGAAGCTGGAATTTAATTGAAATCAGTTAAGTTGAAATTGAATTGTTTTGGTATATCAAGATTTGGAATCAAGAATTGAACTTGAGTTGAAATGGGATTTACTTTGGATATAGGCGAATAGACGTGTTGAGGATAAATTGATCAGAATTTGATTTGGGATAACATTGGTATATGCTGAGTTAATAGCATATGGAAGTGATAGAGTTGATATGCCCGACAAAAAGGTACAAGTTTATATTTCATATGGTATGAGATTTTGATGAGCCGAATTGGCAAGCCACTTGGCTGTTTGATTTTCTTTTGGGTTAAAGAAGGCCTAGAGAGGCGAGTTGGAGTTTGAGCTATTGACCAGTACAAAGGAGGTACTGGCGAAATTTTTCGAAAAGTTAAGGCACTAGGAAATTTTCAGGATTTTTGAAAATATTCGTTAATAGAATTAAATTTAATAATTTAATTGAAATTAAATTAGTCAGGGGAAACTGAAGTTGAGAAGTGAACAATATAGTCTAGCCAGTCGATAGGGTTTGTTTTCTACTTTAGCAATTTCGAGGACGAAATTATTTTAAGTGGGGAAGAATGTAACGACCCGCATTTTTTCAACGATATAATAATTAATTTATTTAATAATTTAAATAATGATTCAGAGAATATAATGGTCTTTGAATTAAATAACTTTGAATAATTAATTAAAATAATAATTAAATAATATATATTTAATTCTGAAATGATCAGAATGGCTGAAATGGTGATCTGGTGTGAACTGGGCAAATTCAAAATATATAATTCAGTTTAGAATTTAATTTGAATAACGAATATATTTAAATAACGGCAGTTTGAATGTATAATTATATTATAATTAAATCGAGCTCGAAATGGTGCGGTAGTTCGCTATTTGGCGATTCAAACTTCAACTGGATATACAGAAGCCGTTTTAAATCAGATTTCTGTGAAACAAGAAACGTTAGGAGCTGGTGAAGTATATTTTTCTAGTGGAAGAGAAAAACCGGGATTTCGTCATGTAGATTCTGATTTATGTCCAAATCAAATTTCCAGAAAAGCAGCGGTATATTCGTTCATGTCCATAACGGTTATTTAAAAATATTTGAATACCGGGTTTGAATTTAGACAAGGTTCTTTTGAGGCGTAGTGATAATTTAATTTTTAGAATTTTATGGAAATTTTTAATTAATTAAATAAGAAACTTCTTATTTGGGGTATTTTGCACCCTTAATCAGCGATTTTGGGATTTCACAATATAGGTTAACCTACCGATATTATTATATTTCTGGAGTCGGGACACCTCGCTAGTCACGATGGTGTTTTTATTTCTATCAATAGCAGTTCGTACGTGAACATAGTTGTGTACCCTTACGAAATAAAAAGAACAAACAACCATATACAAGTTCCTCACGTTCTCGGTGTACGTGCTCCACACTTTTATACTTGTTTGGGTTTTCTTAGCATCTAAGGATCCTTATACGTTTTATATAGTATGTGTCCACTCAATACATCACAAAGACAATAAAACGTGGTCATTCTCGTACCATTCTTTCCATTTGGCTCGTTGAAGTTGCTAGGACGTGGTCTGGTCTATACCTTGTTTCTTACCTACTAGCCTTCTTCCCTTTTGTATATATAACCAGTTCGTCAACTAAAACAACAACAAAAAACGAAACCGTTCTCTTTTGAAATAAAATCAAACTCGAATTTAGGTCCACAAATTTATAAAACTTGCATCTCCGATCACGGGAAGCCATGCTTGTCAATCCGGTATAGCCACTGAAGGGTGCGACTATTATCATATATGTACAACACGGTCAGGTCAGCTATGAAGGCTCGTCAAGGAGGAACTGGCACAGACGGAGGATAGAGTTGGGATCAGCAGCAGGACGCGGAAACCATGGATACATAACACGAGTGGAAACTTGCGGTGGTGTTCTTGCTGCATAGAAGATGACGGAAGTGGCAGTGGAGGGTTTTTGTGCGGGCTGGAGGATGGAAAATCGTTGCAACTTGTGAGGCAAAAGACAGTGTGGTTATGTTTGTAGTTAGAAGGGTAGTTTGGAGTCAGGGTTTTCACGCATCAGTGGAGTGAATGGGTTTGCAGAAGGGAAACCGTGACTTTTGAGTTCAGTATTTTTGTCTGTCTCGTGTTAAAAGGCTAGGGGGGTCACCACTGCGGGGAGGTAGTCGAACTGGACAGGAAGAACGAGATTTTAAAGAGAAACGCAGTGATGTTATCTGTTTGAAACTTTGTTGAAGGATGAAAGAGTTTGGTTGATGAAAGGTCGGTTATGGCTATTACAAAGTAGAAGGTTAGGTTTTCTCTGGTGGAAGATGAAGTAATGCGAATCGGGTTTTTAAAGGTGATGATGAGCCGCTTTGATTTGCTAAAGCCCACTAAAACTTTTTAATTTGTTTAATTTAAATTCAAATAGGTATATTAACTTTTAAATCAAATATCTCATTCGTACTGTATCAGAATCATGAACGGTCGGATCCGTTAGGATCGTATGGACGGACACTACACGATGGAACTGATTGGAAGTCCATCGAAGCTCGTTACAATTTATGGCAAAATAAATTGTCCGTCTGAGTCAAGCGATGGTTATCGTTATTAACGATGATCGTCCAATGTGAGTAAAACTCACCAACTCTGAACAGTTATATTTTTATAACGTATTTTTAGAACTGTTAATCATCTGTTGATTCCTGTGTGTTAACTGTTTGGTTGAATTGTTTGTGTATTGATTGAAATCGTAAATAACGATATATATATATAAATCGTTAATCGAATATTGATTCTGTTTATCAGAATATTTTATAATTGATGTTAATGATATTGTTTAACATCTGTGGATGTAGGGAAACAGGTCGGAGGAATCCAACTGGATTCCTTAACATTTATTTTACTGTTTTCATATATTGTAATATATGATGTGATATAGAATCTGTTGATGATGATGTGTGTTTAAATGATATCGATCATTGTGATTTGGTATTTTAAATACCGTAAGAAATACTAGCAGGTAGAAAGGGGATTTTCAAAGTATATTTTGAAAATAAATTATTTATATAAAATCAATGGATTTTATATATAAAAGGAAAAGGATTTTATAAAAGGAGATAATTATAAAATCAAAGAGTTAAAAAGGAAATTATTTGTAAAACAAAGAAGGAAAAAAATTTGTAAAACAAATGTGGAAAGGAATATTTATTTGTTAAATTAATAGAATTTATAAAGGATTATTTATTTAGAAAATAAATAGAATAAAGGATTATTTATTTAAAAAATAAATAGAATAAAGGATTATTTATTGGGAAAATAAATAGTGAAGTTAATCGAATCAAGTTAATCGAAAGGAGTTAATCAAACATAGTTAATCAAAATGGAGTTAAACAGAAATTGGAAACTGACTGGAGATTAATAAAGTTGAATGCTTTCCTGAGTATCGATCTGATGTTGGTTTCGGCCTTAGGGATTTATACTTAGGAAGTTGTTCTCTTAATAGTTTATAGTTAGAGTCTGATAGATGTGGAAGAATAGTGATACGTAATTAAGCCATGGAAATGTTTTCCAGTGTTAATAACGTATATTTTCTAAACATAGAAAATAAGGAAATATATATATATATATATATATATCCAAAAAATATATATATACATGTTTGATGATTGGATCGATAATTCCATTTGGAAATAAGATCGTTGTGTGTACACAGACATGTTTTCATTTGATAGATAAATCACAGACTATCAATGTTTTGACCATTTTAACGTTGTTAATACGGAGAGACCGGTTGGATTATTATCCGAAGAACCACTCTGTATTGGGATAAACGTTGTGAATCATATATGCCAAAGAAAATTGAAGACGGAGTAAAGTGCAAGGGCTATTGTATAAATCTTAGATAACAATTGCCTAAGATGGATGTACTGAATAGTGCCTTCGGTTTGTCCATTCCCAGGACAACTTGTATGGACGAAGGTCAGACAGAGTATATCTGATAAATTGCGTAAGTTGATCTCTTCAAACGTATTCACGTTTGGTGGCGGAGGAATTCATTTCTTTTAGCCGTATACCCGTGTTATTTTTGGATAAATCAATTTGTGATTTGGCGGGTATGACGATGTGACATTCTAAGTGAATGAAGATGTGGCATGTAAAAGATAAGCGCAGCTTCTAGCCTCACATCTGGTAAATGAAAAAAGTCGGGCAAGCAGCATGGCTATGTAGGTCGCACCTATTAGGGTGTATAATCACCTGATCTAGAGTTTCATTTACTTCTAAAAATCTATTGTTGATGCTGTCCCATTCGGGAAACGGTTGCTGATCCCAACCGTTGGTGATATACATTCGATACACTCAAGCGAAATGAGTGGTCGGTCATGTGCGGCCGGGTTGCAAGATGTTCTTGTTGAACCCAGTGTATTCCTCTCTAGAGGTACACTAGCAGAAAGTGGTTCCATACCTTGTCATAGTATGAAATCCATTACCCAATACGTGCTTACGGTTTTGATTGTATACTATATATGTAGAATGTGAGATGAAAGCATTTCTGCTAGGTGATTATTATATTGTGGTTGATAGACACTATTATAATATCAATGAGTTTTGATATAAAGATTATTTTGGATTCTCATAAGGGAAAAACCCATTCCGTTATACGGCGTGGTCTTATGAGATATCGTTTACTTGTTCAAACTGTTTAAACTGTTTTACTCATATCAGTCCCATGACTGACCCGGAGTTTATTTTGTTTTGTTTCCCTAAACTCTTGGGTGCCCAATTTTGTACGGGCAGTCAAGTAGTCGGGATTTACAGATATACTGGAAGAGCTTGGAGCAGGAGGGTTCATGATTATATACCTACAGTTATTTCCGCTGTGTTGTAAGTGTTGTACTCTGATAATGTAACTGTATACATATACTGTTTGTATTTCAAAAGTTATGTTATATTTTATTCGTTTTGCTGTGAGATTCGTGTTACTCTGATAATGATGTTCTTCTTTTTCTTCTTTTCTATAGGTTTCTATCTTATCTTTCCTCACCCTCTAATTTTTTTCATTAACTACCGGTATTTTTCGATGCTTGTTTAGTCATCTTTGAGTTTATGGCGATAACCAAAGTCGATAAAAACCGGGTCATTACATTCACCGAGTTTCATTAAAAGAGGTACTTGAACTATCTCACCACTGGCTGCAACTATATCTATGCTATACTATTAAAGCTGAGTTCCTTTTACATGTCTCACGAGCCCCTCCAATCTTTGAAAGTAATGCATTATATCATGACACGTATAATGTTGACTGAACGTCTTTTTTTCCTCCCAAATCACGTTTTAGCATTCCTTTCTTTGCGACTTTGCCTTCGTTTTCACCTGGAGCCTCATGCCTCCTCCGCTGTAAACCCTAGATCCGCCCAAAATCTTAAGCATTCCAGTGATTTTCAATAGCATTCCACCACAAATGTTCATACACTAAACCATCACAAGCGTACAATATCTATTTCCTTTTCATTCCCGTTGGCACATTAACCCTAAATCTAATTTTGTGTGTTTAGGGTTGCGTCATTCCAACACAATAGCAAGTGGTGATCAACGTTGTACACTATTGGGCGATGATGATTTGGTCTAGCCTGCCTTTTATCACGCCTACCCGGCAAACCCAGAAAAATCTACATCGCTCGCCCCCAAATTAATCCATATTTATGGAGCAATACTTGATTTTCAGGTAATTTTTGAATCCTTATCTTTCATCCATTTATTTTCGTTGGTGGAATTCTTTTAATTTTGTGCGTTAATCTTCTTCCGTCGATTGAATTAATTTCAATTGTTAACCAATTGTATACGGTAAGCATTCTATAATTTAATGATGTCTCCTTTATGTCCATTACACCATTGAAGATGATAATCTTTATTCTGAACCATGCAACCGGTGGATAAATAATATTTACTAAGAAAATAAAATAAAAATATGTTTATCATCGCTTACATGTTTTCTGTTATTGTTGTCACCTTTTAAATTTTGAATATGAGTGACATACTTCTATGAATTTAAAGTTGGTCAGAATTGAACTTCATTTGTGGAATCCAAGGTAGAGTACTCTATTTCAGGCTTTTGAATGGTTGTTTCTTTTTAGTTCACCTTCCTATTTATGTTAGTTTTCTTCGATCTGATATATATAAAATTGAACTGTTAGAGGGAACAATTTAATTAGGGTATGTTTTTGTTTTCGGTTTCATTGGTATGTTTTCGTTCATTCTATTCTCCATGCTTTAGTCTAACTATAATATAATATATTTGCATATTAGTAAAGTTTTATGATAATTCGGTTGAAACTGGTATTGACAATGGCCTCTGTTTGAATTGATGATGATTTCGATCTGTTTAATTAGGGTGTTAATAAGTTTGATTTTTGGATCAGGACAGGGATGAAATTCCTTTAAAATTGTTATTAGTTCAAATTATAATAATTCAAACTGGATTAATTTTTTGTATAAGGTGATTCTCCTTTGTATTTCTTACTATAGAAAATTGAACTCAATTCTTCCAAGTATTTCTCACTGTTTTACTAATAGTCAATTTGTTTGTTTGATACCTGCATTTGTTTAGGAAAAAAAATACTTTTGGATTTTCCATTGTTTGTTCGGTATTTTGCTACTGCTCAAAAAGGAAGCACAATTCTGATCCAGTTTTTGTTTATCAATTTGTATTTATACTGTTTGGGCTCTTTTAAAAAAAATAAAAAAAATTAGAATAACAGTTTTCTATAAGAACAAAATTTATGAAAGCCGTCCTTTCTGCTAAATTACTTGTTGATTCATGATTTCATTTTGCAATTTTCTTCTCAACCGTTTCTCACTTTATCAAGGCACCGATTGATTTTGCAAGTGATGAATTTGCTAAAAGATGTTATGTTTATGCAAGAGTATTACAAATTGTTTCATGATTTTTTTTTTTTTTTTAAAAATGCAATTCTTCTAAATTAATTGTTGAATATACCATTTCCATTCCAGGTTACTGTTATAGCTGGCTTCTAATGTGCATCAACTATGGTATGTAGGTCTAACTTCTTTTTTGCTTACAAGTTATGATATTGTAGAGCATGCTGTTTTTTTGTTATGTCTATTTTGGATGCTTTAAACCTTCTTCTTTAGTCAAAATGTGTTTATGGATATTTGTTTTTCTGCATTATCTGAACTTTTCAACATCAGAAAGCTTTTAATTTCAGGTACATTGTATTTGTCTATAACTAATTAATTGCGACGAAATGAATCATTTAATTCAAAAGCACATATATTAATTAATTAGTTTTATCTTTTTGATTAAAGAATCATGATAAAAGAGCTTGCCTTTGCTACAATGGTGGCTTCATCTTTTTTATTATTGGATGCAGATCTCTCACTCCTCAATTCAAAGGTACTGCATTTATCGATCTTACTTTTCATATTTTATCTCATATTTTCCCTTGCTTTGAAAATATATGGCTCATTTTCACGTCCAATTTATATTTGTACCGATATGATAACATCAATCTCTTTTCGTAATGTATGTATTGTTCTGTCAAATTAAATGGTACTCCATTATTGATTGCAATCCTATAATTTATGTGAAGTCAACTAAATTTAGTGCAAGTTACTTTTCTGGATTTAACTTCTTCCTTTTTTTTTTCATGTGTTAATCCTTCTCTAAATGTATTTTACATGGATGTGGATGAATGTGGAACAACAGTTTACAAAATTACAGACTAAAGAGGCCTTTTGTTATTATCAAGATTTCTGTTTACAGTATTAAATTAGTTTTATGATTTTTTGCTTTACTTTTCAGAAACATTTTCACTTTTTTTTAGTACTCTAAATTGATATTCCCACTCTTATTTAGATAAATATTAGTTTAATTCACTTTTGATCTGTCTCTTAAATGTCTTCTAGGATTCAGTTTTCGTTTCCTGACCTTTTTCTTCTAGTTATGTCCAATTGTTGGTTTCTTTTACATTTCTTTTACTTTCAGTTCATAATTTTGAAGTTATTTTGCATTGCACAATCTACTTTTACTTTTTATTGTAATCGGATTGCATCAATTCATATTTTCAAGCAAAGTTGCACTTTACGGATATATGCATTTCTCAATTTGGCCGTGTTATAGTGGAATTTCTCATGTTCCACTTTTTTTTTTCTTCAGGCTGCACTTATATATTTTCCCCTTCCCTCTTTATGTCGACTCTAGACTTTGAATAAAAGTCCTTTTCAGGTTGAACTGCTTCTAGCATTACAAATAATATTATTCTTTCTATTTCACAATATTTATTTAGCTATTCAATATGCACCATTGCGCGGTTAACTCCACATCTAACTGTGCTCTAATTTTTTTACTATTATAACTTTTACTCATAGGCTATGTGCCAGTTTTCCCCCTTTGATAGTCAACTATGGGAGATTATGCAGGACAAACCTGGTTTTTTAAGTACAATGAAGTGGCCTGGTCATTGTACCTGTTCTTTATAAACGTTTAGTTATAAGCAATTTTCATCTCAGATAGTGTATGACTGAAGTTAATGTTGAGTGAGTTAGTCAGGTGTTAGACAATTTAACATTTTATTTCAACTTTAAGTCCAATACTTTGTATGATCTTAGTATTTATTAACGTTATCACTGCATTTTTTCCTTCCAACAATTAGATAGTGTTATTTAAAATACAATTTCTTAATATTTTGATTTGTGTTTGTCCTTTTCTATGAATTATTTGACTTTAGAATTAACAAATATAAATTATTTTTCAAATTTAGTGTTTTTACTATTTCAAATTAGAATAGTTTCTATTTAAGTCCTGATGTTTTTTCTCTTTAAGTTCTTTCTATTTCAACATTTTGAAACAAAGAACTTTGTATACTGTTTGAAACTTTTTTCTTATTCTCTTGAATTTCAAGATAACCTTCATAATTGGAAAATTTGTAAAGATGTGGAATTACTAATTCAGTTTATCATACAACTTTCATATTAGTTCGGAAAAGGTTTAAGAAGTGTTTTTGAATGCACATTTAATTTACCATGTTATCAAAGATGATATACAATCAAGTTATCACTGATGAAGTCAAAGTTAAAACAATCTAAACAGTACAAAATTGTACTTTATAATCACTTATGGACATCATTTTTGGTAAGAGAGAACATTTCCTTCTTTAGCAATCACTTGGCTATTATTTCTTAACAATACCGAAATGCAAAAAAAATATTTTTATATTGCCATAGCATTGCAAATTCTTCTAAATTATATGGACTGAAATCAGATTTAAAATGGCATATCTTGGGAAGGACTACTTTTTCACGTTGGTGCGATCAAATAAATTCAATGGTTGCTTATAGATGGGGCCACATTGAAATTGAAATTTGATTTTATATGATGAAGCAGTACAAGCTAATGTATTATATATCGGTGAACATTTTTGTTAAATCAATATTACAATGTATAGTATGTAATATCAAATTATAGAGTTTTACATATATTTTAGTGGGGCATATCAATGGGAAAGCCCTTATCTTGAGATATATCACTAGTTTAATCAGGATCAACTTCTACTGTTATCTTGTAGTTCTTATAAAGGGCGGAAGAAGTTGTTATAAATGCTTGAGTTAACATGCAAACATCTTCATTTCATATCTATATCTTATGCTCATAATGTAGAATGAGATTCATCATCGCTAATCCTAATAAAATTCATATAGGCACTATTTACTATCTTATTTTATTTTATTTTTAACTTCAGTTGATAGTACTAGCTTGAATATGAGTAAACCAAAATAATTAATTACTCTAATGTCTATTAAATAAAAAGTCATGTTTGTTAAATAAAGTGTCATGTCTATTTATGAATTGTCATGTCTATTAATGAACTGTTATGTCCATTAGACGAAGTGACATGTTATGTAATCCTATATATATGGGATCATTTGATGTATTGGAAGTATGAAATAAAAAAAGTAATTGTTCCTCCTATAATATATTGTCTCCTACCATCAACAAATATGCAAAATTAAAATAGTTAATGAAAATCCAAATTCCAATATATATTTCTATCGAATTTCTGTTTTTATTAATAATGTTGCAAAATTTTGGCTATGGAAATACTACCGAAAACACTTAATTATGTGAAAATTAAGAGGTTGTCAAAATAAAGATGGTGTCATCACTCCCTTAAATGTAAGTTTTCCCCCTGTTCTACAGTTTTCCATACCATTATGCTCACAAGTTTCTCTAATAGACAATTAAACATACGATGACTGTGCTCATATAAAAGATAAAGTTTAAGTTAGAAACCTGCTTTTCCATATATTAAAGATTAAAATAAAAAGTAGTAATTTTATTTGTAAGGAAATTCCTTTTTATTATGCTTAAAGTTAATTCTATGTTTCACCAAAAATGTCAAATTTTTATATACATACATACATACATACATACATACATACATACATATGTCTGTACTATGTGTGTGTGTGTGTGTATATATATATATATGTCGGTACCTTTTACTTCATCCTACGTTTTAATATATTTTTGATAGCAAGTTGTAGCCTTTTTCTCATTTTTCTGGTCTAACCCCAAAATTTTGTAATTAGTCAACCATTAATTTTGGTTTAGGCTAACCACAAATGTCACATCAAAGTAGCTTATGGAAAATAATAAACACATAGGTTATTCACGTTATTTATGATATTTTTACAATTGTTACTTCCTAAAGTACAACATGGTATGAAATTATTAGTTTGGCATTACTTATATTGTTACTGCTTTTGTATAGAGTTTTTGCATTTTGGAGTTGAATTTTTTTAATCTAATCATTGGTTAAAACATCTCATGCGATAGAAGATAGGAGTTAGTGGGTAGACAGTTTCTACGTAAAGGCTGTATCATCCCTTTATTTGTTTCCAATTTTGGATAGATATTTGTACATATATATTTTGATTATACTATTATATAATACCATAACAGATATGCAATTTGGAAGAATATAATGTCATGTTGAATCCAGTATTTTGTTTTAGAGGAATAGATAATTGAAATATTGGCTTATTGATGACAAAGAATAGGGTTACATGTATTCAAACGCACACACACACACAAACCCACACGTAGATATTTTTATACATGACCGTACGCGCACAATATTAGATACGTACGTATGCAGCCAGCAGCTTTATGAAGGTTTTATCATCAAATGAGCCTAAATGCGAGATTCTAAAAGTTATATTTCAGAACCGATCATACGCTTTGAGTCCTCAATACAACTGTTTAGCTCTTTTTTGATATTTTTATTGTACCATTCACTGTATGGCCATTCAGTAGATTCCTGTGTTTTGAATTCCAGTGTTAGAATGAGGTTCTGAATGTAAAAGATAACAAGGTTTTCAATGTGATGCTTCTTCTACGATACTAACCAGTTACTCGACCTTTATTTTTCATCTAAATGTCTTTGAGATAATTGTATAATCAAGCTGGGGCCATTAAGGGTGTGTTTACGGTAACCGGTAATGGTCATTTTAATGGAGTATTTAAGCATGGTATTTAAACGGGGTATGCATTTGCGGTTTCAAACGGGGTATTTTAATTTATGAGTTAAACAAGAGTATTTTAGTTCATAGTTTAAAGGGGATATTTATGGGTTAAATGGAGTATTTATGGATTAAACGGGGCAACTTAGGAGAGATTTAAAAATGTATCTTTGGCATTCGACGCATCGGATGCCAATGGATGCTTTTTGATGCGTTGGCTTGATGGGGCAAGTACCCGTTTTGTGTTTGGACGCGTCCAACATGGGTATTTGGTTTAATTTATGCAAACGGTACCCAAGCAATGATCATCAATACAACAACATGATCGTTTGCTATTCAAAAAATGTCGGCGTGTTTTCGTGTTTTTTCCAATTTTGGTTCAAGTGAAGTTATTTATCAGTAACAATCTCATTAATTAAGATCCAATGATTTATTTGCATTAGCCACTGTATTATATCCCTTTCGAAATGGGCATGTAAGAAAAAAGTTAAAAAAAACATATATGAGTTAGTTATCCAAACAATATCATAATGTGTCCAGATTTGTACTGTTGCATTGATTTCACTTACGCAAGTTGGTTTTTTTTCTTTCTTTGCAGTATGAATATGGCTGCTTATAACTTATAGAACATAAAATCAACTTTTGTTATTGTTACTTCAACCAACTTTACAACTTTCTGACTAATGAATTGTCCATGTAATTTTGGGTTTAGTTCCTTAACAAAATGTCACTGACATAAAGTTTCAATGTTTTCAAGGATATTTGGCTATGTGTGCTAGCTTCAATTCAAATACTTTCACTTCCTCCCTTATTATTATTTATTTATGTATGCACTAAGCCACTAACTATGGGTTGGTCTTTGCTATTTATTTAAGTACATACTACAGGCTATTCTTTACCAAGCGTATCAAAAATTTATTTGTTAAGCTACTAATGTTTTATATGTTTTATGCTGAAGCACCGACTCCATATGAAATGAGATGAAGCCCTTGATCGTACCAACATTTCAAGCAGAATTGCTAAGTTTGATGTTAATTGAAGTGCATAATACAATTTTACTTAAGTCACAGTTATGATATATTGATCGTTGTATGCTATGTTGTTTAAATATTTAGTAATAACATATTATTCAGATTGAAATAAATACTGGTAGTTTATTTAAGCTGATGTACTGATGCACTTCTTATAATTCCGATGATTCAACAATTAGCCTGTGTACTGTTGTAAAATTCTTGCTCTCTTATATTCTGCAAGTTCTTCACGCCCAATTGTTCAAATGATTTATGATTTAGTCAAGCTTTACGGTTGTAACTCTATGCAACGCTGTGTAGCCTGCATGTCATTTACATGGTACCTCAAACTATATTTGCAATAAATTATTGAGTAGTCAGTTTAGAAAAAAAACAAGTTCAAGTGCTATAATGAGTTCCTTCGCTTAACCTCCTAACCAGCTTAATTATCAAGTAATTCATAAATAATACATACAAACCATCGTTCATTAAGCAATCCAAACAAAATCATCAATACTAGTTGATGAAAATTTGTACAAAAAGGTATTCAGGAACGTTTTTGGTTATTTCGCACATTCTGCCTTGCAATTTGCATATCTTTTTCGACAGATATGTTACTTACATTGCTTTCTCTTTGGCTTATTTATCATCATTATTTCAAAAGAGCCTTGACCTAATTGTATAATGAACCGTGGTTCAATTATTACCCAGTACTGCTTTCCAAACTAATTATACAAAATTGATTAATACCATCCAAATTCTTTGATTGCAAGTCTATGTGAATATATTATTTGTGCAAGCTGAGAAACTAACGTTTCATTGGTAATGCAAGTTTATATTATTGGGTGTTTATGTTTAAATTTGAATGTTTGACCTTTGATTCTTACTCCATATATAATGAACTTCTCATCGGATGTTCTATGAAATTTTAGAGGCCCAGTACACTTCAGTCTTCCATTATGACTTCATCTACATATGATTTTAGTCAGTAGATCTACCAAGGGTCTTTGGAAAAACTACCTTAGTGTCAATTTAACGTTGATCCATAGAATGTAACAAACAATCTGAATTCAAGATAACACTGATAATTGTCATATTCGTTAACGGTCTACTATTCAAAAAATATAAATTGAAATTTTGGTTTGACATAATATTTTTCAATGAATCAACATACATGACATGATAGATAGTTTTCAACGAGTTAAATATTTGTCAATCAATGAACTACATCATTGATGTGGACCACTGTTAAATTTTAAGTTGTATTCCTTAAAGCAATGAAACTTTTCTATGAAACAGGAGTAGGCACGGTTGGTTCATCGGAAAAAGGCCCAGTTGGCTCTGAATTTTAAAGTACTATAATTTAACTTATACCGTTGATTTCTCCTCAACACCTTGACTTTTTGATTAGAGAACCACAAAATATTGTATACATTCATTTATTATAGATATACTGACAATCTGATACAATTAGATCTCATTTTTAGGAATTTTAGAATATTTTGGCTTTAAGTTTAATTTCTGTTTGGCTTTAAGTTTAATTTCTGAAAGATTTATTCCTTTTTTTTTTGTAAAGGCTAAAGTCTGGCTTTTTCCCCTAAAATATTGACTATTCAATACAATTCAAATAAATATGTTTTTGGGATAAGCAAGCTTTTGACTGTATTGCAATGACTATTGAGCACATTATGTTTTTTTTTCTAGCTTTTCAAATTTGGTAATGAAAACATTTGCAGTTTTAAAAAATTACTGACAGTTCGTTTATTTTCAAGTCTTTGATTTGCTTTAAACCTTTTGCACCTCCTTTGAAAATTTGTTTGGTATATGGTAAAAAATCATATCTTTTGAAACATATATTATTATTTGATTTACTATGGTATTTCTCATATTTAAATTGGTTTTTTTACATTTTTACAAAAAAACATTTAAAAAAAAAAAAAAAACTTTACCCTTTAAAATTAGTCGCAACATATCTTCAAAGTTCGTTTATTGCAAATATTTTCCCATTCAAACTTAAATTTCACTATTAGGAATTCCACAATATTCCGATATTGATTTTAAATTGTTTAAAATTCAGTAATTTTTGGAGAAAACCTACATTTTAACAATTTTTTTAAGAGTACTGATTATTCATGGAAAATGAAAAGAAAAATGTTTATTTGGCTAAGCAAATTCCTTTTGACTCTTATCAAAACAGCTTCCCTAGAATTTATGATTTTTTAATCAATTTTTCACATTTTTCATAAATATGTTTTTCAATTGTAAAAAGGTATAATTTCAAATTTAATGCCAAATCTTTGAACTTCTTTTAAATAGTTTTCTCCTCCTTCGAGACAATATTTGGTATAGTAAAAAATTCATGTTTTCTTACAAATACAATATCATTTGATTGACTATGAAAATTTCTATTTTCTTCGTTTGAATGTTTTTTTTTTCTTACAGCCCTGAAAGAAATACATTGCTTCTCTGTTAGATAACTACAAAATATTTTCATTGTCCATTCATTATGACTATTTTTTGGCTCTTTTGAGCAAATGTATTTCCTTTTTTTGGAATGTTAGAGTAATTTGGTTCGTACTGTACCTTTTCAATCATTTTTTCCTCTTTGGAAGGAAGCTTAAAGTTCAGCGATTTTCCAAAAAATACTGGTTCTTCATGAATAAATAGGAAAAAAAATATTTTAAGGCTAAGCAAATAAATTTTCTGACACGTATCTTTTAATATAACATACGGTTTTTGTCCATGTAGCTATTATAATATTATTGAGATAAGCGATGTATAAGCAAATTTTTTAATGTTACGGACATGTGAAGTGGCTATAATTCTGTATTCAACCTATACTTTTTGGACTAACTATTTCCTTTACAGGCTTTACATCTTGGAATTACTTTAATATATAACAAGATTACTTAACCATGTACTAAAACCTTTTTATATCATATAGCCAGCCTTAAAAATGAGCAATGGACTACAGTATTTTGATAATGAATATACATTTTACTCTAATTGCGTGATTGAAAAGATATGAACGTAAATTTAGGAGTTCACTTTCGAATTATGTTCGTTTTGTCATCAAGTACTATCATAATTTCAAGTTAATTTTGTGTTTACAGTTGTATTGATGTAACATTATGGTTATTTGGGATTTGTGATGGTACATGTTGGATATTTATTTCTCTTCTCTTTATATTAGCTATGGTATGAGTATAATTTGTGAAATATTATGAACTAAATATCTCTATTTATATTATTACCTTCCACATTTGAAAGGATTTGGGTATTATTTACATTTAAACAATCTCTCCGTGTACTTCTAATATTTGAAATTTTGGTGTGTCATGCATGTTGATTTGAATCCTTGATACTTTAATTTTTGATACCATAGTTCATTTTTGAAAATAAATTTATGCTCAAGTTCTCAAGGAAAAGAACTATCATATGATGGAGTATACAACGAAAGTAAAGGTATGTCCCTTTGATCAAAATGCTCCAGGTCCATCTTCTGATGCTGTCTTCTGTTCTTAAACTTACCTTCAGGTGTATCTTCCGTACCCGTCTGTGTGTGTGTGTGTGTATGTGTGTGTGTGTGTGTGTGTGTGTGTGTGTATGTATATATATATATATATATATATATATATATATATATATATATATATATATATATATATATATATAAATTTTTCGCGCTCAAGCTATGTTTATTATCTACTTTGAATTGATACCTTTTCATGAATTTTTGGTGTCAAGTGTTCTAAAGAATGCTTATTCCATGCTTGATTTTCCTATAAACTTAAACTGTCTATCTTGAGATCATATCTTTGAATTTCTATCCTTGAACGCAAAAATATTTATATTGATATTTGCAGCAATCTTTGATGGATTGAGTTGTCTTACAGATAATACACGTTAAAATGGTGTGAAGGCGAAATGCTTGCATATATCGACCTTCGACCTTTTGATGTTTAAAACTCCAAGCACACGAATACCCGTTTATGAATATCGATTTGTTAATTCGAATTTTATGATCATCTGACTTAAAAAATCATATTCCAACTCTTAGATAATTAAAATAAAGCATAGATATTTGAAATTAATTTTTTTATTTAAATTCATATAATCAAACTTAGTTAACACCAAGTAAAATAGGTGCAAACTTGGTTTACATCAGATTATTCGGTGCAAACTAATAGTCTGAACCCCTTAGTGCAAAACTGACAATTTACACTGAGTGCACTAAAAGTAAAAACAGTGGGTACTAGAAGTAAAAACTCAGTTTTAATTTTTTAGTAAAAACAATGAGTTCTCACCCAAAGTTTACTACAGGTTGCGCTTCAAAGTGCAAACTGTTTACAGTACTGAGACATTTGCACTCCAGAGTGTGAACTGTTTAACTGAGTCATTTGCACTCCAAAGTGTGCACTCACAGCAATAACACTTCTTGATATATCCTAATATTCAAAAGAAAGAATAATTTTTTGAGTACAAATAGCAGTAAACAAAATTAGTTAAAATTTTATTAAATCAAATGAAAATAACACCTTATATGTTAATATATCGCATAAAAGACCGTTGGGACCCGTCAAGAGCACGACATCATTTTTACGAGCATCCATTCTTCTATAGCCCTCAGGGATGTTTATATTTTATGGTATAAGAGCTTTAGACAAATGCATCCTCTCTACAGTTCTCTCACCACCGATTGTTCTGAAAAATATATGGCAGGTATTAATGTAACCATATGATGTATTACTGGTATGATATGTCAACAAACTATAGAGCATTGTTATATAGGTATATATATGCATATGTAAATTGAAAGAGTTTCTCTAAAGAAACTGAAACAAAAGTTTTGCAAAATATATGCTATTTAACATAATTGGTATCATTATTACCATACAACTTAAAATGCATATTTGGATATTGGAGAAGGTAGCATGATACATATTAAAAGCTAAATTGAAGATAACAAATAAAAGGTAAAGCACTTGAAGATAACTTGAAAGCAGCATGTCAGGATTCAAGACATGAAGAGATGACAAATGACATGTTATGCGTATGTTGTTAACTTATTTGAGTTTGTGGACCAACAACTATGCAGTACGCATAACTGATGATCTTATTAGTAACACGCACACACGTGCTAGTCAAATCATGTGGCTTCTGTGTTTATACTTACATATATACTGGGATTAAAAGCTGAATCAAATGAATTGTGCAGAGGATGATGAAGCTTACTTTCTCTCATTTTGATATTCCTGTGATGCTGCTGGATTTGCTTCTTTCGGCCACTCAATTTACTTATCAGTTTCCCTCATTTTGAATTTTGTTCTTCTTAACATCTGCAATGATTTCATAACATTCCAAAATACAGATCATAGCATAACCAACAAAAAAACTTACTCGGAATATATATGCACTAGGGGAAGTTTGTAACAACCCAGAATTTTCGTTGTTTGAAATATAAATTAATTTAGAGTTTATCGTTAAAATAAATATTTATAGTTGGGTTTTGGATATAGAATTTGAATTTTATTTATTTTGAACATAGTTGAATATGCATTTAATAATGAAATTCCTTCTGTAAATTTTATTTCAGCAAAGCATTTGTCAAAACAAGCGTTATTCAAAATATTTAGCCGACTGGAATGTATTAAAATAATTAAAATTTAACGTTAGAACTAAAATCAACTTTGAAAAATAACTTTTGCAATTTAATTAAGAAACAATTTATTTTGATTTTAAAATAAAGAAAAAAATTATGGAGTAAAATACGCATGTTGTGGCGTTCAGGTTAAGTTTACATTTTGTTAATAATCGCTGAATTTTTGGTTTTGGAAATCGTTGAGTATAATTTGTTTCAACGTCAGTCTAAATGATTAAATTTCTCAACTTTGTTTTATGTATCTTCGCTCGACCATGTTTGTGCCTAACGTTGTTATTTCATTCAAAATGGAAACGGGTTCATATCTGAAAAACCTTGATTCAAAGACTAGATCGCCACCTGTTTTCATCTCTTTGGAAAAAGAAAAAAAATGATTGTTTATTTGTTTTTACACTTGTCCTTAACCTGAGCAATGACCTTTCCACGCATCCCTTTCATTTTGTTTTGGACATCGGTTAAAAATGTTTTCTTTTTGTGCATAACATCTGTTGATCTATTTCTACCAAAATGTGCCACGTTCTGTTCTTCGTTCCTGTTTCCTTTATTTATTTACCCTTTCATCATTTTGTTCTCATCCCAAATCACTTTTTCCCCAAATCAAAAAGCCAAATCAAATAAAATGGCGTCCGTCCAAATCCATAAATCAAACCGAGGACATCAAATTTCCATCACCAGCCTTCCTTCGAAGCCATCGCTTCCTTTCTCCGTCCTCCACCTCATCCTTTTTCTGTTTGTGAAGCAATGTAGGTAGCATCACCGGAAGTCGCCAATAGTACGGTACCACACGTCCAGCAGCCTCTTCGCTTCATTCGTCAGAGCGCGAGCCAACCGTATCCTGGTCCTCCTTCGCGATAAAGTAAGTCTTCTTACAGATTTAAACTTCTTTCCAAGTGGACACTTCGGTCTCACTATATATATAATTGGTTGTGTATTGTTTTGGTAACATTTTCCATCGTTCATTTATCTGAGTGTAGTTCTGTAACACCCCACCTCCGCCAGGGTGGCTCTTGCAAGCACTCTGACTTTGGAGGGGCGTTGAATCAGGTAAACATGCATAATGATATGTCAAGGCAGAACAAGAACATATGTATATATGTAAACAGAATGAATAAGATAAGTAAAACAGCGGAAGATTTCAAACCATTTCAAAACAAGTCTAGTACAACATAATGTCAACTTTCCAAATACACAAGTCTAGATAAAAACAACATTTCTGAAAAACTGAGATACATAAGTACTATCCCCAAAATAAGTGATAACCATAGCTAGCTTCATGTCAAGACCGTACATGAGCTAAAATCCCACAAGCAAGCGATCAGAAATCCAAGCTAAGCTCCAATATTCCCTCCCTAAGAACCTGGGGGGGGGGAAAGGAAGAAAAGAGGCGAAAGAAAACAGGTCAGTCAAAAAGACCGAGTAAGCCCTACTACAATCAATGTAAACTGATAAAGTTAACTGTCATGAGCAGCAGGGATGAACATAAGGATAACAACATACTAGCATGATGATTAACTAACAAGGTAGATAAAGGTGTCATCGCATAATCAGGTTTAAGGGTTTTGCACCACAGGTGTACTAGCAAGCTAACATGACTTGAATAACAAGTATTGATCCCTTGGCCCAAGCTTTGGCCCAATAACATGAAGTGACCCTCATACGAGGTCCAATAACATGATGTGACCCTACCACGAGGTCCAACCAAACGGTCTAATCGATCGGCTCCCTAAGCCTAACTCGTCACGTGTTGGTGTCCATACGGCCCAAACATAATTGTAGTCAGACTGTGCAGGGTCTCCCGTCGGGTGTATCAAGCCCTAGGGTGTCAACCCCTGGACACCATAAACATGAGTGCACAGTCTCGATCTACTGGTACCCGTGCATGCTTTCCCCGGCTTCGGACTATGTGCACGACCATAGTCCGCCCGGAACTACACCGGCGTACCCTTCGGCCGTCGCTTTTGGTCGCTTACCTCCAGTCTAGTAATCGTGCTCCCTCCCTAGCCTAGTCCCTAGGGTCTTAATGACACAAACTTGGGATTATTGCTGGAGTGGACCCCCATTACTAGGATTTTTCTAGTGGGTTAAGTACGGTTTAACCCCTTTACTAATCATGGATTAACTTGGTTAAGTGTAACGATGAGTTCACGACTTAACCCTGATTAATCTACCAAGCCCAAATTGGTTAAGTATTAAGTGGACCATGACTTAACCGTAATCATGAGACATTAATTAATTAATGTGCCTTAACCTCTCACATTAGACTTCGTTGCGGTTACTAGTTAAGCCGGTCGGTTCCGGGTAGCTTTATACCACAACTTGGTCTAACCTCGGGTCCAAGATACCACATGACCAACTTCTCACATTGGGTCCTATTGTTTGTAGCAACTAGTTAAGCCGGTCGGTTCCGGGTAGGTTTACGCTACAAACTCAACCCAACCTCGAGTTGGTCACACTTATATTTTCTAAGTGTCATGTCCATTGTGTTTCCAAAACACATTACAAGTTTTCAAGCAATTGGGTAGACCTAACTTAATAGGTAAATTCCCAATGGGTAGACCTAACTTAATAGGTAAATTCCCAAGCTTATGTTTTTATGTCTTTTAAGTTTACCTAAACCCAAACGCAATCCCATCGCTTACGTATCGCAATAGCGCATAAAGGATAGAAAGAGGGAACTTGGCATAATCATGACATAAAAGTGTTGAAGCCACAAGTTTAACATGGTGGCATATGAAATGTACATATGTTCATATACTTGCATATTACATTTTTAGGCCTCAAAAGCATGCATAAAACCAAACTTAGCATATTGGTGATACATGGTGCTAAATGACATGTAGAAATGGCCATATGTTCGCATTTAGCCTCACATGCAAGTTATCATAAGGGATATGATAACTTACATGTTGCCAAAATGCAACCTTTAGCATAAAGTTTGAAGCTTTATGCTCATATACCCAAGATAAGCTTGCATAACATGATAACACGAACAAAATGATCACCCCCAACTTGCATAACATACATGGCAAACTTGCATATCATAACATAGCAAACTTGCATAACACAATATGACAAACTTGCATATAAACTTGCATATCATAGCATGATAAACTTGCATATCATAATATGGCAAACTTGCATATAAACTTGCATATCATAACATGATAAACTTGCATATCATAACATGGCAAACTTGCATAGCAAAACTTGCATATCATAACATCTCAAACTTGCATAACATGACATAATAAACTCGCATATCATGGCAAACTTGCATATCATACATTTAACTTTAGAGTTTAAGTATGAAAGTAGAATAGGGCTTACAATGCTTAGGAAGTCACAAAAATATGACAAAGCCCTTATGAAATCAATTAAACCCAAAATGCAAGCTTCAATAGAAAAACCCTTGAGCAAAAATGATCAAAACCCTTGCTTTATGATGCAAATATAGAAACTTGACTTGAATGCAAGCTAATGATGCTCATACAAGCTTGGAAACACTTGTATGCATGGAAAATCTCATAAAAATTTATTTAGGAATTTTATGAAGAGAGTGGAGGCCATGAGAGGATTGATTTTGCCATAGTTTAGTTGTATGAATGAATAATGATGATTTAGGGTTAGGTTAGGACCTTATTTATAGAGATTAGGACTAGTTTCAACCCTAGGATTAAACCCTAGTTCCAATCTCAGCCCTCAAAACCAAAGTCGACTCCCAAGTCGACAGGGCTGTCGACTTGGGTGCTCTGGCGGGAACTTTCCCGCCTAGCCCAATCTGACCTAATTTTTCAAATTCAAACTTGAATTTGAAATCTGTTTTTACTTTGAAATTTTCTGAAAACTTCGTTGGGCCTTAATCGGGTCATACGGACTCCGATTTTCAAAAACTCGGACTCTATTTCGCGTATTTTTCCGAGACGAACGCAATGGCATAGCCTGTTTCCCTTGATTCAGATTTATAAATTAAATTCTGCCTCGATTTACGTTATAACAGGTTATTGAAAATACGGGTTGTTACATTCTCCCCTCCTTAAAGGATTTCGTCCCCGAAATCTTCAAGTTAGGAAGAACGTATCCTACCATCCAATCATCCATCTACTCAAAACATCATCCACGAGCAATCATTGTCCTTACAAGATCCTAAATGTTGTATGAACATATGCAAAGGTGTGTGTATATGTACTTATCTAATGCAAATATCATCAATGCAAATTATGTTAGTGAAATGAATCCATATGTATGCAATTCCTAACATAATGTATAACATCTATATGTGTGCACATAACATACATCCATATGCAACATCCATGTGATAACACAAAAATTTTCACCCATGAATAAGCATAAACACTCATGCATATGCAATATGAGGAGTGTGTGAGCCGATCTAGTGCCTAACGTGTATAATGCATCCACGAGTAACCACTTGCAAACACTTGCAACCACTTGCAACCATCAAGCATAACATGTTTCAAACACATGTTTCATCCAAAGGGTTTCTACCTAAGGTTCTCATGACAAGATTAACACGATAAACTAGATAAACATGGATAGCAAAGAGAAAGATATGCTAATCAAAGAAAAGAGATTGAGAGTGTACCCTCAAAAAGGAATGGATAAAGCCCACGCATCTTCTCCTCGGTTTCCCAAGTTGCGTCTTCTTCGGCTTCACCCCATTGAACCTTCACCAACTTGACCTCTCGATTCCTTAGCTTCTTGGTCTCCGTCCCCAAGATACGAATCGGAGCTCTCCTCAAGGTAGCCTCTTTCTCCACTTCCACATCTTTCAGAACACTTGGCTCAACAACCTCTGCTGATTCATGTAAACAATTCCGGAGATGCGAGACATGAAAAACATCGTGTACTCCAGCAAGCTTCTCGGGCAACTCCACTCTATAAGCCATCTGCCCGATCCTCTCTATAATAGGGAATGGTCCAACAAACCTTGGTGCTAACTTCCCAACGGCTCCAAATCGGACCACATTCTGCAAAGGAGAAACCTTCACGAAAACCATATCCCCAACATCAAACTCCAAATCAGTTCTTCGCTTATCAGCATAGGATTTCTGTCGGTCTTGGGCCGCTTTCATCCGTCTCCGAATCAACTCGACCTTCTCGGATGTATCTCTGATCATATCAGGCCCAAGTATAAGCTCATCTGTAGTCTCCCACCAACATGTAGGCGACTTGCACGGCCTCCCATATAAAGCTTCAAATGGTGCCATCCCTATGCTTGCCTGATAACTGTTATTATATGCAAACTCAACAAGAGGAAGATGGTCTTCCCAAGTACTACCAAAATCCAGAATACAAAGCCTCAACAGATCCTCGAGTACCCTATTTACCCTTTCGGTTTGACCGTCCGTCTGTGGGTGATAAGTTGTACTTAGATTCAACCTTGTGCCCATAGCTTCTTGCAAGCTATTCCAGAACTGACTTGTAAAGATTGGGTCACGGTCACTGACTATACTAGAAGGGACTCCATGTAGTCTCACAATCTCACGAAGATATACAGACGCTAGCCAAGATGCGGTCCTCTTGCTCTTCACCGGAATGAAATGAGCACTCTTCGTAAGTCTATCCACAATAACCCAAATGCTCGTATTCCCTTTCCTTGACCTTGGTAGCCCATCGATAAAATCCGTGGAAATACTCTCCCACTTCCATAGTGGAACGTCTAGAGGATGCAATAGCCCACCGGGCTTCTTCGACTCGGCCTTAACTTGCTGGCAAATGATACATCTAGAGACAAACTCTGCCACATCCTTCTTCATCCCAGGCCAAAAGAAAATGCGCTTCATATCTTTATACATCTTATCTCCGCCTGGATGTATAGTCAACTTAGAGCGATGCGCTTCCTCAAGAACTTTTCTTACTAAATCTTCTACCATTGGAACACATAACCTTCCGTCTCTCCTCAGCCAACCCTTGTCATCAATAGAATATCGAGCGAGATGACTAGACACCTCTCCTCGAATCAGCTTATCCATAATCTCAACTATCTGAGGGTCTTCTCTCTGCGAAGCCCCAACTTGATCAAGAAGGGTAGGTCTGAGTTCCAGAGATGCTAAAGAACCGGTCATCGACTCAATCGCCAAAGAGAAATCAAAGGTTACCACATACTCTAAATTCTTCATCTCAACGAATAGAGGACTCAGAGTCAACCTTTTTCTACTCAATGCATCAGCTACCACATTCCCCTTGCCAGGGGTATAAGCTATCTCAAAATCGTAGGACGCCAAGAATTCCATCCATCTTTGTTGCCTCAGATTCAGATCCTTCTGAGAAAAGAGATACTTCAATGACTTTTGATCGGTATAAAGCTCAAATCTTTCTCCCAGAAGATAATGGCGCCAAGCCTTGAGTGCATATACTATTGCTGCCAACTCTAAGTCATGAGTGGGATAATTCTTCTCATGCACTTTGAGTTGTCTACCGCCAAAGCATATCACCCTTCCTTCTTGCATCAGAACAACTCCTAACCCCGTGCCACATGCATCGGTGTATACTGTAAATAACTTCCCTCCATCGGGCAAAGCTAGAACAGGTGCTGATGTGAGAGCTCTCTTGAGCTTCTGAAAAGCAAGCTCGCATTCTATGCCCCAAGCAAAAACTAAATTCTTCTTCGTCAATTTAGTGAGAGGAGCGGAAATCTTCGCGAAGTCCTTGATGAACTTCCGGTAAAAGCCTGCAAGACCTAGAAAACTTCTCACTTCGGTTGCATTCCTTGGAGTCTTCCAATCCTGAACTGCAACTACCTTAGCGGGATCCACCGCTAAGCCTTGCTTAGATACTATATGCCCAAGGAATCTAACTTCCCTTCTCCAAATGTGACACTTGGAGAACTTGGCCTTCAACTGATGCGCTCTAAGCGTATCCATCACCTCCACGAGATGCCTTGCGTGCTCTTCCTCATCCTTAGAGAAGATCAGAATATCATCTACGAAGACCACGACAAACTTGTTCAAGAACTCCCTGAACACCCTACTCATCAAGTCCACGAAATATGCGGGTGCATTAGTCAAGCTGAACGGCATGACAAGCCATTCGAAGAATCCATCTGGAGTTCTGAACGCAGTCTTGTCTATACTATCTTCAGCTACCCTGAGCTGATGGAATCCAGTAGCAAGATCAAGCTGAGAGAAAACAGAAGCACCGACAAGCTGGTCAAAGAGATCATCAATCCTCGGTAACGGGTGTCTGTTCTTCTTAGTCAGCTTATTCAATTCTCGATAGTCAACACAAAGTCGGAGAGAACCATCTGCCTTGGTAGCAAATACCACAGGCGCTCCCCATTCAGACATACTTCGTCTAATGAAGTTCTTCTCAAGCAACTCCTTCACTTGCTTACTTAGCTCCCGCCTTTCACGCGGAGCCATGTGCCGAACGGGCAAAGAAACCGGCTTTGCATTATCCACCAGATAAATGCGGAAATCAATCTCTCGCTTAGGGGGCAACCCCCTAACTTCATCGAAAACATCCGGATACTCTCGAACCACTCTCACAGACTGAAGAGTCTTCATTGACGATTCGAGTGATTCAAGATAGCACAACATGACGGGACCTCTCGGATTACAAGAAATCTCTAGGGTGTTTCCGAGGCGAGTCACGAGCCTCACAACCCTATGCTCACAATCAAGGATGGCTCCATATCTGGACAACCAATCCATGCCCAATATCAATCCGTATCCCCTGAAACCAAGAACATAAGCACTACACAAGAACTCTATACTCAGTATAGAGATCCTCAAATCCCCACATATCATAGACAGATGGGCGGAACCCCCAATAGGATTTGAGACACAGACGGGATCCTCTACCAAGCTAGTACTAAGGTGCAAACTATCAACAAGATCAGATGAGATAAAGCTATGC
The DNA here is from genome assembly GCA_030737875.1 of Allium sativum. Lineage (NCBI taxonomy): Eukaryota > Viridiplantae > Streptophyta > Magnoliopsida > Asparagales > Amaryllidaceae > Allium > Allium sativum. Next base: position 5,728,890 of record CM060919.1, on the reverse strand, counting down.
GATGCACCAGAATCAAACAAGGTACGAACTGGAAAATCAGAAATATATACAAGGCTCTCAACAGAAATACTACCTCGATCGGGAACTGGAGCGGCATTGAGAGCATGAACTTGCCCTCCTGAAGGTCCAGCACGTTGAGTCTGACCCTGGCCTTGCCCTTGCTTCTTCGGGCAATCCTTACTGAAATGTCCAGTCTCACCGCAGAAAAAGCATTCACCATTCTTCCTTTTCCTATTCTTACAATCCTTAACAAGATGCCCAACTAAACCGCAATAATGGCACTTCCCCTTGTTGTTCTTGCCCTTGTTGTTGTTCCCCTTGTTGCCTTGACTCTTGTTCTTGTTCTGATTGCCTTGACTGCTCTGACCACTTGGATTACCCTGATTTCCTTTCCACTGGGAATCAGTCTTCTTAGCTTGAGTGTCATTCATCTTGACCTCTTTCTTGACATCTCCCTGAAGTAATGCCATATCAACCAAGCTCTCAAACGTGGCCCCATGGGGAATATGTGACATAGCTAATCCCTGCAACGGCTCATTCAATCCTCTAGCAAAACGAAGAGCCTTCTTCTGAGGAGTATTCACCATATCCAAGCCAAAACGAGCTAACTGATTGAACTTGTTCACATATTCTTTGACAGGCATATCTCCTTGTTTCAAAGTTATGAACCTCTCCATTTGCAGATTCTCCTCAGCAGAAGATAGAAACTAAAGCACGAACCTTGCCCTGAAATCGGCCCAAGTCTCAACAGGCCTAGTACCACTGGTGACTTCCCACCAATAAGCGGCTTCATCCTTCATAAGCCAAATCGCCAACAAGATCTTCCTCTGATCGTCTAACCCAAAGATAGCAAATAAATCCTCGGTCTCTTTCAACCAATTTCTGGCCTCTACAAAAGTCTCAGTGCCTTGAAAGTTCTTGCCACCCATTGCTTTGAAATCTTTGCAAGTCTTTGCGAAGTCAGCTTGAGGATGCTGAGGGGGAGAAGGAAGAGGAACCTCAGCGACAGGAGGAGGAGGAACATTAACTACTGGAGGAGGAGGAGGAACATCTGCGGGGCCGGCTTCGGTCACCCTAGCCTCCAAAAGTCTCCTATACCAAACAGGTACGTGTACTCCCTCCGGAATAGCAAAGTTATCGGCCATACTGAAAACGAAGAAAAAGACAGATTCAGAATGGAGAAAAAAAAACGAAGAGATTTTGCTAATGGCTTTTTGGGGAATAGCCTTTAAAATAAACTAGACTTTTCTTTGGAAAATACTTTATACTTGGTTTTGAAAATAGTTTTCCAAAAGTTTTTAAAAAAAACCTTTTTGTTCCTTCTCGTAAACCATATGCTCTGATACCAAATGTAACACCCCACCTCCGCCAGGGTGGCTCTTGCAAGCACTCTGACTTTGGAGGGGCGTTGAGTCAGGTAAACATGCATAATGATATGTCAAGGCAGAACAAGAACATATGTATATATGTAAACAGAATGAATAAGATAAGTAAAACAACGGAAGATTTCAAACCATTTCAAAACAAGTCTAGTACAACATAATGTCAACTTTCCAAATACACAAGTCTAGATAAAAACAACATTTCTGAAAAACTGAGATACATAAGTACTATCCCCAAAATAAGTGATAACCATAGCTAGCTTCATGTCAAGACCGTACATGAGCTAAAATCCCACAAGCAAGCGATCAGAAATCCAAGTTAAGCTCCAATATTCCCTCCCTGAGAACCTGGGGGGGGGGGGGGGGGGGGAAACGGAAGAAAGAGGCGAAAGAAAACAGGTCAGTCAAAAAGACCGAGTAAGCCCTACTACAATCAATGTAAACTGATAAAGTTAACTGTCATGAGCAGCAGGGATGAACATAAGGATAACAACATACTAGCATGATGATTAACTAACAAGGTAGATAAAGGTGTCATCGCATAATCAGGTTTAAGGGTTTTGCACCACAGGTGTACTAGCAAGCTAACATGACTTGAATAACAAGTATTGATCCCTTGGCCCAAGCTTTGGCCCAATAACATGAAGTGACCCTCATACGAGGTCCAATAACATGATGTGACCCTACCACGAGGTCCAACCAAACGGTCTAATCGATCGGCTCCCTAAGCCTAACTCGTCACGTGTTGGTGTCCATACGGCCCAAACATAATTGTAGTCAGACTGTGCAGGGTCTCCCGTCGGGTGTATCAAGCCCTAGGGTGTCAACCCCTGGACACCATAAACATGAGTGCACAGTCTCGATCTACTGGTACCCGTGCATGCTTTCCCCGGCTTCGGACTATGTGCACGACCATAGTCCGCCCGAAACTACACCGGCGTACCCTTCGGCCGTCGCTTTTGGTCGCTTACCTCCAGTCCAGTAATCGTGCTCCCTCCCTAGCCTAGTCCCTAGGGTCTTAATGATACAAACTTGGGATTATTGCTGGAGTGGACCCCCATTACTAGGATTTTTCTAGTGGGTTAAGTACGGTTTAACCCCTTTACTAATCATGGATTAACTTGGTTAAGTGTAACGATGAGTTCACGACTTAACCCTGATTAATCTACCAAGCCCAAATTGGTTAAGTATTAAGTGGACCATGACTTAACCCTAATCATGAGGCATTAATTAATTAATGTGCCTTAACCTCTCACATTAGACTTCGTTGCGGTTACTAGTTAAGCCGGTCGGTTCCGGGTAGCTTTATACCACAACTTGGTCTAACCTCGGGTCCAAGGTACCACATGACCAACTTCTCACATTGGGTCCTATTGTTTGTAGCAACTAGTTAAGCCGGTCGGTTCCGCGTAGGTTTACGCTACAAACTCAACCCAACCTCGAGTTGGTCACACTTATATTTTCTAAGTGTCATGTCCATCGTGTTTCCAAAACACATTACAAGTTTTCAAGCAATTGGGTAGACCTAACTTAATAGGTAAATTCCCAATGGGTAGACCTAACTTAATAGGTAAATTCCCAAGCTTATGTTTTTATGTCTTTTAAGTTTACCCAAACCCAAACGCAATCCCATCGCTTACATATCGCAATAGCGCATAAAGGATAGAAAGAGGGAACTTGGCATAATCATGACATAAAAGTGTTGAAGCCACAAGTTTAACATGGTGGCATATGAAATGTACATATGTTCATATACTTGCATATTACATTTTTAGGCCTCAAAAGCATGCATAAAACCAAACTTAGCATATTGGTGATACATGGTGCTAAATGACATGTAGAAATGGCCATATGTTCGCATTTAGCCTCACATGCAAGTTATCATAAGGGATATGATAACTTACATGTTGCCAAAATGCAACCTTTAGCATAAAGCTTGAAGCTTTATGCTCATATACCCAAGATAAGCTTGCATAACATGATAACATGAACAAAATGATCACCCCAAACTTGCATAACATACATGGCAAACTTGCATATCATAACATAGCAAACTTGCATAACAGAACATGACAAACTTGCATATAAACTTGCATATCATAGCATGATAAACTTGCATATCATAATATGGCAAACTTGCATATAAACTTGCATATCATAACATGATAAACTTGCATATCATAACATGGCAAACTTGCATAACAAAACTTGCATATCATAACATCTTAAACTTGCATAACATGACATAATAAACTCGCATATCATGGCAAACTTGCATATCATACATTTAACTTTAGAGTTTAAGTATGAAAGTAGAATAGGGCTTACAATTCTTAGGAAGTCACAAAAATATGACAAAGCCCTTATGAAATCAATTAAACCCAAAATGCAAGCTTCAATAGAAAAACCCTTGAGCAAAAATGATCAAAACCCTTGCTTTATGATGCAAATATAGAAACTTGACTTGAATGCAAGCTAATGATGCTCATACAAGCTTGGAAACACTTGTATGCATGGAAAATCTCATAAAAATTTATTTAGGAATTTTATGAAGAGAGTGGAGGCCATGAGAGGATTGATTTTGCCATAGTTTAGTTGTATGAATGAATAATGATGATTTAGGGTTAGGTTAGGGCCTTATTTATAGAGATTAGGACTAGTTTCAACCCTAGGATTAAACCCTAGTTCCAATCTCAGCCCTCAAAACCGAATCTGGCCCCCAAGCTCAACACAAACCCAAAATGGTGCACCAGGCTAAACAGCCCGGCTGGACCAAGTCGACAGCCAAGTCGACAGGGCTGTCGACTTGGGTCCAACCAAGTCGACTCCCAAGTCGACAGGGCTGTCGACTTGGGTGCTCTGGCGGGAACTTTCCCGCCTAGCCCAATCTGACCTAATTTTTCAAATTCAAACTTGAATTTGAAATCTGTTTTTACTTTGAAATTTTCTGAAAACTTCGTTGGGCCTTAATCAGGTCATACGGACTCCGATTTTCGAAAACTCGGACTCTATTTCGCGTATTTTTCCGAGACGAACGCAATGGCATAGCCCGTTTCCCTTGATTCAGATTTATAAATTAAATTCTGCCTCGATTTACGTTATAACAGGTTATTGAAAATACGGGTTGTTACAAGTTCTCTTGCCTCCTGGGAGGTTGGGATCCTTACTTGGTTGTACCATGTATACTCGCCCTGTTCACTAATTATTGTTGCACCCTTTGTCAAAGGTTAAGCACTAGACTGTGTCCCGAACTTCCAACTTTTGGCCTATGTGATTCTAATCTATTTTCTTAATTGTCGATTTACACGAGCCATTGTGTTTCTTCCTTCCTAATTGGATTTAGTTCAACCATATTTCCAGTAACCGTAGACCGTCGGTGCAGTCTATGTTCCACTTTTGTTAATCCTAAATTAAGCAGTGTTGTTCTAGTTTTATGGCGTGGTCGTGTTTGGTTATCTTTATTAGCGTTAAACTATGTGCTAAAATATTTGTATGCTAAACCATGCATATAGAGTTACCATGAACAACATGTTATGCCTTGTTGCCTTAAGAAGAAATATGAGTGGGTATCTAATTTATTATCCATTTACTATTTGTTTGTGTGTTCACATTTAGTTCCCAACTTTGTTTCATGAAAAAGAGAAAGATGTTTTGATTTTTATGACAATGATATTGTGCTGGTCCTGTTACATGCGCACTGCATGCATGTTATTATCACTAGTACTGCATGTTTTTTTTGGTAGCACTATTTTCTTTGGAACTCATGACTTCCCTTTGATATAAATTGCATGCTATTGACGCATGGGATCTTCTGTGTTGCTTTGACTGGACTATAGAGCGTGTTGATTATTTTGTTGCTTTTCCAGTAGATGTACATACATGTGTGGGTCCCTCCCCTCTTATGCTGCACTAGAAATTTTTCCACACGCATGCATGAACTCGCTTGCCTTTTGAACCAGTAAAACTCTACTGACCTGTTGAATACTCCAAGGACCATCCCTTCCTTGCCGTTTGAATGGTAAATTGAGTTGCCATTGACTGAAGCCATGCGGAACACCTCGCATAGTTTGTGGATTGTTATCTCTCTTGCTACATGTTTTGAGTTTCTCATTTTAAATGTTATATGTAGAATTGTGCCAGAACCTATGGGGCTTATTTTTCCTTTCTTTGTACCATCATGAACCTGAATGAATCTATGCCTTCTCTTTGCTTGGACCCAAGTTTTCATTACTGCATGCTTTTCATTGGACCATGCGTACACCTGTAAGGTTAAACCATCTTGCCCCTTGCATTTTCAGCCAAAATGGATACTGCAGTACCTTATCACTTATGCCTTCTGCTATTTGCATGTCAACCACTGTGTGTTTTACTTTGGTTATGTTACCACTATTCATGCTAGTCAGATTCCCTTGCATGCATGTTTGCTTGTTTTGTCATGCTCTATGATAAGTCGGCATTACACGGATTATTATACTCGCACTTTTAATATATCGCCGGGTTTAAGCAATTATATTTATGTGATTTGATCAAAGTGTGCTAACTTTAAATAAGTTTAATCCTGACTCGGGTGTTTTGTGTATTTTGCATGGGACACTCGGGTCAGGTCCTAAGTGTTCCAGGCTTAGAGTTCAGCTCGCAAAAGAGGAGAGGAGCGCGAAGACAACACGCAAAGATGCATGTCGCGCGACGCTCGCGCTACACTCGACAAAGGTGTAAAAATGTTCATTTAAAATTTATGTATAAATTTACATTATTCTTCCGCTGTGTAAATCAATTGTAAAACTCTGATATTTAAAAAAAAAATGTTTATTCCGCTGCAATTATTGTACTCTGTGATTCGGTGTTGATTCTATTTAAATCGTGTAAGCCAATAACAATCTGTCGTTTTGAACGTTTCGTGTTGGTTTAAATACCGACTTGGAGCGGGCAAAAAGGCAGGTCGTTACAAAGTTTTACGGCAGTACCGGTTTCTCAACTGAAAAAATTCAAAAAAAAAAAAAAAAAAACTTACTCGGAATATTTATGCAAATCAAGTTCATCGGAAATCCTTGGTTACTAAAGTAGGAATAAACTATGATTAGAAAGCAAATAACCTTCCATCACCATCCCAAGTTTTTCGCCCACACCAGTCAGCAAAAATAAACAGAGTATAGCTATATGATGCAGACCCTGAAGTGCTTAATGCTTTCCTAAGAAAAAAAATGTAAATTTCATAATCTGTATAAGCAGCGAACACATCCAAAATATGATTGATCTGAACCAAGCCAAAGCTTGGATCAAAAAAATGTTCTACCTTTTCTCCATTAATTTCGGATCACATGAATCAACGTTGGAAATGAGGTTCATAGTTTGTTTATCTCATTTTATTTGTATGAGTATACACACACTGGAATAGCAAAATAAATCAACGATGTTATATGTCTAACGACTCATATTTGTACACTACATCTTTATCAATTCTCAATGATGTTTTAAACCTTTTACTAAACTTATAAGAAAATCTTGTCAGTAACCATGTTAGATAATTTAAATTACATAAAATGAAATCCCTTACTCCAAAAATATATGTACCCATGATCCAAAATAAGCACAAAACTGATTCCACATAATATTCAAAGGATTAAAATTTATGTGATCAACCATTACGATCCATTTAACATTTCAGCTAATAACCCAAAGAAAATAAAAGACCTGGCCTGTATTAAATTCACTAGATACTAACACAAAATTAATGTGAAGTACTAATAGGCTAATTAATACGTTATAAAAATAATAGACTAATCAAGTTTCGTTTGAAGTTTGATACTCCACGCTATGTCCCCTTTTTTTTTATCTTTTTATCTTTTTATCCACTATATAGCCAATTATCCATACTCATAGATTATGTAAAGATTCTAGTGGACAAAATAATATTATCAATTTTTCTGATGCATTTTTTTAACTATGACAACGTACCTAAGGGCCAAAGTAGTCATGATCTAAATTTGCTGTATTAACTAATGGCTAAAATGATACTAATCATGAATGGATACAAGTAAAAAACTGAAGTCTGGATCCAATTATCCAACTCAAATATGAACCAGATACAGATCAAAAGCAAGATGTTGATAGGTTTATTCATTTAAAGCCCAAATCTTACCCAATTCTATGAACGCTTTGTTGCACCAAAAAGATTTTAAAAGCAAACTTCTAAGCATGACACATAACTCTAGTCATATTCTATATTTGGAAAACTAAATCAAATTGTTTCCCAATGTTGGTATTCAAAGCAAGGAACATACTTTTAATTGGACCTTTTAGACAGGTGGATACAGACGAAGTTTTGATAAATGCAATCTTGACAAGCACAAACCCTGTGTTTCAAGAAATTGCCTAGACGCTAATGAAATTTTTCGATTTTTGACTAAAACAAAAGCTTGCCAAATAATCAAACTCGATTGACAACAAAAGCAACAGTCCTGACGTCAAAAAGGTGTAACAACCCATATTTTTCGATAACGTGTTAAGACGAGAATCAAGGCAGAATTTAAAATTAAATTCTGAATCAAGTGAAACGGGCTATGCCATTGCGTTCGTCTCGGGAAAATACGCGAAATAAAGTCCGAGTTTTCGAAAATCGGAGTCCGTATGACCAAGATATGGCCTCGCGAAGTTTCACGAAAAATTCCCAAATTAAAGTATACTTAATTAAGTGAAATGGGTTGCGCAGAGAAATATATATATATTGATATATATATATATATAATTGAAAATTAAATAAATAAATATGCAAAAATGTTCAAAACAGCGAATTGGGAGAGGGGAATAACCGAACCGGCCGATTTTTGAGGTCGACCCGAGCCCGCTGGGTCGACTAGGGGTTAATCCAGGGTGTTTGGCTGTCAACCCGTGGGCCGATTCGCTCAAATGCAGATTTTGCATTTGGATGGTTCTCATGGTCCATCTTTAATCTAAAGGCCCTAGATGGTTCCTACACTTGACTTCTTCCCCAAGACATGCTTTGATGGATTGGATTGAATCTAGGTTTAATCCTATGGCCTAAAACACTTGCCTAATCTATAAATAAGACCCTAAACCCCCCTAAACCCTCATTATTCACTCATGTAACTAAACTATGGCCAAATTTCTACTCTCATGGCCTCCACTCAACTATCCTAGCCTCCACTTCATTTCAATGAGAGGTTTCATGATCATGAGAGTGTTAGAGAGTCCCTATGTTAGTATGAGAGCTTCTCAAGTTGATTTCAAGGCAAAAGCTATGATCTTTGTTCATAAAGATGGTGTTTTTAGTGTTTTGGTGCATCCATCTTTGGGTTTTTAGGTGATGGCATGCATAGGCTTCATCATAAGCTTTGGTTTAATCGATTTAGGCCTTCATAGCAAGGTAAGCCCTTCCCTACTCTTAGGTATTAACTATGAAGTTAAAAGTTCATGTTGAAAGTTTGGGTTTGATCATTGAGAATGATGCATGCTATCATGTTATGCAAGTTTATGAAGTCATTATCTTGATCTTATGAGCTAAAAGCCACAACCTTTATGTTGAAATGTTGCATTATGCAACATGAAAACCTTCATAATCATTATGTCAACTTGCATATGAAGTCATAACCCTTATATGATGATATATGCGAGTTACTAGTCATCATTCCTTGTCTTTTGTCACCATGATTCGTTTATGTGCCAAGTTTGGGTTTATGCATGTTTTTGAGGTGTAGGAATGTAACATGCAAGTTAATGAACACATGTGTGCCTCATTTGCCACCATGATTAACTTGTGACTTAATATTCATTTTTGTCATGCCTTTGCCAAGTCTCTTCTTTTAATCCATCACGTTGTTGCAAACGTATATGCGAGTTTAAAAAGCGTTGGGGTCACATTATGGGGAAACATAACGACATGAATATGATTTGGGTAAATGGGTATAAACATGACAACATGTAACGTTAAATATGACATGTGTTTATACTTGAAAACATGACTTGAAATGTAACATGGAAGTTGACATGTAAGTATGCATAAAAACATAAGCTTGGGAATTTACCTATTAAGTTAGGTCTACCCATTGGGAATTTACCTATTAAGTTAGGTCTACCCAATTGCTTGAAAACTTGACTATGAACATGACACTAGACTAAACATGAAAGTGGCCAACTCGAGGTTGGGTTGAGTTTGCAACGTAAAACTACCCGGAACCGACCGGCCTAACTAGTAGTTGCAAACAATAGGACTCAATGTGAGAAGTTGGTCATGTTGTGCTTGAACCCGAGGTTAGACCAAGTTGTGGTGTAAAGCTACCCGGAACCGACCGGCTTAACTAGTAACCACAACAAAGTCTAATGTGAGAGGTTGGGGTGCATTAAATAATTAATGCCACATAATAGGGTTAAGTTAATTTGATTAATGAAGCTTAACCAAATATGACATGGACAAATGGATTAAGTAATTTGATTAGGCTAATGATACTTAACAAAACATGACATGGTTGGGTAGGTTAAGTAACTTGATTTGCCTAACGACACTTGACCATTTTTATACGACGAGGGGACGGGATTAAGTTAACCAACACTTAATCAATCCAACACGATAACTTGATAAGGTTAAGTAAATTTTCTTAGTAACACTTAACCGTTTAATACAGTTAATGGATGGGGTTAAGTCAACTCAGACCTAACTAATCTAAACATGGTAATTGGACGGGGTTAAGTTAATTTACACTTAACTAATCCAACTCATTAGTTTGATGTGGTTAAGTGACCCATACTTAACCAATCTAACGTGAAAACATGATAAGGCTAAGTCACGAATCACTTGAATACGCTTGACCAATTTGACTCGGTAATTTGACAAGGTCAAGTTAATTTATATAATTAACCAATCCAAAATGATAATTAGACGAGGTTAAGTTATGGATTGCTTAATATACTTAGCCAACTTGACACATGGTTTGTAGGGTTAAGTCTTGGACTTGGATACTTAGCCAATTTTGACATGGTTTGTAGACGGGCTAAGTTATGAACTTAAGTGACACTTAACCCATTAGATAAACCCTAATTCGGAGGATTAGGTAAATAACCATAGTTAACAAGGATTATGGAAATAAGGCTAAGTGGTAAACCTTAGTTAAGGGAAACTAAGTAATAATTCTTAGTCAAGGAAATTTGGACCATTTCTTAGATAGATTAGTAACCCGATACGTTAGGTCAACGTTTAAGTATGCGTGTAGGAGCAGGCTATCTGATTTAGATAAAGGCTCCAACGAACTGGGTAACGAAGCAGCGGCTTCGGGGAACGTGAGGATATTCTTGGGATCCCTCTGTGAGCTGCCAGGTCATTATACTAGGCTCACGAGAGGTTGAGGTCTGCGGTAGAAGAACCAAGAATATGCCTTGGTTGCTATGCGAGCGACCTAAAGACTGGGGTGGATAGCAGTGAGTAGACGAATACATAAGGTGCCCGAGATAGCAAGTTCGTCGATCATCTACCATCTTGAGTCAAGCGTGTACGTACGGAAAGGCAGGGAACACCCAACAGACCATAATTGCTATCTAATTATGGGTGAGGTAGGCCGTAGGATGTGGGCTGGCCGGAGTGTAGTTCTCATGCAAGATTTTCTCTTGTGTTGCCTTTCACTAGTTGAGGGAGGGGTCTCGTGGGACCATAGCCACGTGTAGAAAAGCAGACCTTAGTATCTGCATCGGCAGATAAATCTAAAGCTCCCGACCGAGTCCTGTATTTCTTGTTTTGCCCTGTGACAGGACTCGGAAGGCACGATGTGATACATGTGCTTACAGTTATAGAAAAACGATTCACGATGAATGCGTGGGAAAAAGGGGCGCGGTTGACGGTTAGCGTAATCCCTAGTGGCCTAGGTGGTTTAACCCAAACCGAAATACGAAAGCGTGCAATAGGTAAGCGTAATCCCTAGTGGTGCTAGGTGGCGTAAGTCCTAGTGGTTCAAACGATGATTCATATGGAAGAGCCTAGCTAGAACAAGGGCGACAGTCCAAACGACTTCAAGGATAAAACGTTTACATGAGAAAGCCCGTACGGCCTACGGCAAAGGACTGATCTTATACATGGAAAGAAACATATGAGTGGGAAAACCTACATATGCTATATATTAGGTTGACATGGACCATTACATGACATCGGGCAAGGGACATTCATGGTTAACACGTGACGCTGGTTGGGATACTAGTACGAGAGGTGCAGAGCAAATATACATGTTAGAACTAGGAAGAATATACGGAATAGATACCGTGGGATGTTAGACGGGGTAGATACCTTGGGATAGTATACTTGATAGAAATCTGACGATGTGATACTTTGATTTATCATGACACCGTAGTTTATCATGATACCTTAGTTCAGTAGTTTATCCTGTTATTTTGAGTTAGCTTATCTATCTTGTTATCATGCTCATGTTCATCTCAGTTTCTCATGTCAGTTAACTTTACTAGTTTCTATACTAATAGTAGATAGGGCTTACTCAGTCTTTTTGACTGACCCGTTTTGTTTCGCCTCTTTTCTTCCGTTTCCCCCCAGGTTACAGGGAGGAAACACTGCTGTTTAGTTCGGACTTCTTCTGCTTGAAGGTCATCATGGATGGCTTGGAATTTTCCTGGCTATGGCTAGTTTACTGTTTTTACTTGGGGAATAATTTATGAAAAAAAGTCTTTATGCTTCTTTACTATTGCAAGACAGGTTTTGATGTACTCTGATGTAAAAGGCTTTAGACCTTATGTATTCATGTTATGAAAGTTTGATTTTACTTCCGCTATTTTTATATGTTCTGTCTTGTGATATTTCTGTGCATGTTTACCAATAATGCCCCTCTAAAGCTAGTGCATTCCTTTGCGAGTGACCCTAGCGGAGGTGGGGTGTTACATTTGGTATCAGAGCAGAAGGTTACTAGACTGGGCAAAAGTTTTTAAAGACCTTCTGAAAATTATTTGAAAAACCGTTTACAAAGAAGCATTTTTCAAGAAAATTTTCTTTTAAAAAGAAAAAGGCTATTCCCCAAAGGCCATTAGCATTATCCTTGTTTCCTTGATTGAATCTCTTTTCCTTTCTTTCCTCCATCTGTAGTCACAGTGGTTTTGACTGCGACTAGTCTTTCTAGCTGCGTAAGTGTTCCCCGTACAATGGAGGTGGTTCTCGAGAGACCGTTGCAGAGTTATGCATGAAAGGATAGTAAGAACAAGGATAAAGGATACGAGCTCAGGGATAAGCAACATGTTGGTATGGCTGAGTCCTAAAAGGAGGGAGAAAGATGAACAATGAAACCCATGACGAGAGAGTACCTTTGGCATGGTGAAACGGGACGGATAGTTAAGTATCATGGAACAGGGACAAGATCATTCGGAGGGCAATAGTATGCTCTCATTTCTAGGGTACCTCAGAAGGAGGGTAACGATCTTGTTAAAGGTTTAGCTTTTCTTCTCTATCATCCTGTCGAGACTTTGTTTTGATCCCCGCATCATTTAAGTCCGCTTCGGTAGTTGAGTCTCTTCACCTTAAGTACTAACGTAATAGAGAATCCCATTTTTGTCTCAAAGTCCTATTGGAGAATCAGTCCATTTATACATGACTTGTTTGGATTTGGGAATGTCTATGCCAAGTGTTGAGTTTGGAAATAATGCTTATGATTATAAGCTATGGATGGATTCTAGGGATGAAGTGGTTATCCAGTAGGGGGTGCCACTCTCGGTTTTGATAGGAGGGTAGTTAGACCTTTTGACTAGCCTTGGTAATGCCCTTGAAGTATCGGGTAACCTTTTTGAGGTTCTGTCATGACTAGTTACTTAGAATCCCTTGATGCCTTTATTGGAAATTTGAAGCCCGATCGAGTGGTGTTCGCCAATAAGACGGATGGTTTACTTCATTTATGCATGGGTTATAGAGATCACCCTAGTAAGTGCGCATGATAACCTGATTGACATCTGTTTACTTTCAAGAGAAAGTTCTTCTACATGGAATGCCTTATAGTATATAAACGAGATCCAAGATTCACTAGGAATTTTGGAAAGCTCGCATGGAATAATGTGTACGCAGTCCTGTTTGCGCCAAGTATTCTAGAAGGAGAATAAGTGCAAGTGGAACGAGAGGCGACAAGGAAATGAGTTCCAACTCATGTTATGGAAACAGGAAATAAGAAGCTGCGAAATCGTGAAGTAAAAGGGGTGGTCAAGGCACGATGGAACTAAGCTCAAGGTAATGCGACTCAGGAGACTGAAGACTAAATACGTGCATGATATCTCTTTTGGGAATATATCCTCGATACCTGTTTTTCTGTTGAGCTTGCTTGTAGGCTATCTTTTATGGATATCCTCTCGGTCCTGTCTCTGTTACAAACCCCGTACGGAGTTTGTTTTGTTTATCTTCTCGACCCTGTTTCAGGGAATTCTAGGTAGAACACTATGGATGTAAACATGTATTTGAAACATGTTATGATTGATATGGTTGCAAGTGGTTGCTCGTGGATGCGCGAATACACATTAGATACTAGCTCGACTCGCTCACATTTCATATTGCATATGCACGAGTATTTATACTTGTTTATGGATGAAATCGAATGTATTATCATGCGGTTGTTGCATATGAATGAATGATTGTGCACGCATATAGTATCTATATGACTAGGACTATTTGCATACATGTTGGATTCATGGCACTATACATATTTTGCATTAGAAAGATTATTCAGGCCTGATCATTAGCATTAGCTAAGGAACATGTACACACACGTTTTGCATATATTCATACAGCATTAGAAATCATCTAAGGACAATGGTTGCTTGTGGATGATGTTTTGAGTAGATGGATGATGGATGGTAGGATATGTTCTTCCTAACTTGGAAGATTTCGGGGACGAAATCCTAAAAGGTGGGGAGAATGTAACAACCCATATTTTTCGATAACGTGTTAAGACGAGAATCAAGGCAGAATTTAAAATTAAATTCTGAATCAAGTGAAACGGGCTATGCCATTGCGTTCGTCTCGGGAAAATACGCGAAATAAAGTCCGAGTTTTCGAAAATCGGAGTCCGTATGACCAAGATATGGCCTCGCGAAGTTTCACGAAAAATTCCCAAATTAAAGTATACTTAATTAAGTGAAATGGGTTGCGCAGAGAAATATATATATATTGATATATATATATATATATATAATTGAAAATTAAATAAATAAATATGCAAAAATGTTCAAAACAGCGAATTGGGAGAGGGGAATAACCGAACCGGCCGATTTTTGAGGTCGACCCAAGCCCGCTGGGTCGACTAGGGGTTAATCCAGGGTGTTTGGCTGTCAACCCGTGGGCCGATTCGCTCAAATGCAGATTTTGCATTTGGATGGTTCTCATGGTCCATCTTTAATCTAAAGGCCCTAGATGGTTCCTACACTTGACTTCTTCCCCAAGACATGCTTTGATGGATTGGATTGAATCTAGGTTTAATCCTATGGCCTAAAACACTTGCCTAATCTATAAATAAGACCCTAAACCCCCCTAAACCCTCATTATTCACTCATGTAACTAAACTATGGCCAAATTTCTACTCTCATGGCCTCCACTCAACTATCCTAGCCTCCACTTCATTTCAATGAGAGGTTTCATGATCATGAGAGTGTTAGAGAGTCCCTATGTTAGTATGAGAGCTTCTCAAGTTGATTTCAAGGCAAAAGCTATGATCTTTGTTCATAAAGATGGTGTTTTTAGTGATTTGGTGCATCCATCTTTGGGTTTTTAGGTGATGGCATGCATAGGCTTCATCATAAGCTTTGGTTTAATCGATTTAGGCCTTCATAGCAAGGTAAGCCCTTCCCTACTCTTAGGTATTAACTATGAAGTTAAAAGTTCATGTTGAAAGTTTGGGTTTGATCATTGAGAATGATGCATGCTATCATGTTATGCAAGTTTATGAAGTCATTATCTTGATCTTATGAGCTAAAAGCCACAACCTTTATGTTGAAATGTTGCATTATGCAACATGAAAACCTTCATAATCATTATGTCAACTTGCATATGAAGTCATAACCCTTATATGATGATATATGCGAGTTACTAGTCATCATTCCTTGTCTTTTGTCACCATGATTCGTTTATGTGCCAAGTTTGGGTTTATGCATGTTTTTGAGGTGTAGGAATGTAACATGCAAGTTAATGAACACATGTGTGCCTCATTTGCCACCATGATTAACTTGTGACTTAATATTCATTTTTGTCATGCCTTTGCCAAGTCTCTTCTTTTAATCCATCACGTTGTTGCAAACGTATATGCGAGTTTAAAAAGCGTTGGGGTCACATTATGGGGAAACATAACGACATGAATATGATTTGGGTAAATGGGTATAAACATGACAACATGTAACGTTAAATATGACATGTGTTTATACTTGAAAACATGACTTGAAATGTAACATGGAAGTTGACATGTAAGTATGCATAAAAACATAAGCTTGGGAATTTACCTATTAAGTTAGGTCTACCCATTGGGAATTTACCTATTAAGTTAGGTCTACCCAATTGCTTGAAAACTTGACTATGAACATGACACTAGACTAAACATGAAAGTGGCCAACTCGAGGTTGGGTTGAGTTTGCAACGTAAAACTACCCGGAACCGACCGGCCTAACTAGTAGTTGCAAACAATAGGACTCAATGTGAGAAGTTGGTCATGTTGTGCTTGAACCCGAGGTTAGACCAAGTTGTGGTGTAAAGCTACCCGGAACCGACCGGCTTAACTAGTAACCACAACAAAGTCTAATGTGAGAGGTTGGGGTGCATTAAATAATTAATGCCACATAATAGGGTTAAGTTAATTTGATTAATGAAGCTTAACCAAATATGACATGGACAAATGGATTAAGTAATTTGATTAGGCTAATGATACTTAACAAAACATGACAGGGTTGGGTAGGTTAAGTAACTTGATTTGCCTAACGACACTTGACCATTTTTATACGACGAGGGGACGGGATTAAGTTAACCAACACTTAATCAATCCAACACGATAACTTGATAAGGTTAAGTAAATTTTCTTAGTAACACTTAACCGTTTAATACAGTTAATGGATGGGGTTAAGTCAACTCAGACCTAACTAATCTAAACATGGTAATTGGACGGGGTTAAGTTAATTTACACTTAACTAATCCAACTCATTAGTTTGATGTGGTTAAGTGACCCATACTTAACCAATCTAACGTGAAAACATGATAAGGCTAAGTCACGAATCACTTGAATACGCTTGACCAATTTGACTCGGTAATTTGACAAGGTCAAGTTAATTTATATAATTAACCAATCCAAAATGATAATTAGACGAGGTTAAGTTATGGATTGCTTAATATACTTAGCCAACTTGACACATGGTTTGTAGGGTTAAGTCTTGGACTTGGATACTTAGCCAATTTTGACATGGTTTGTAGACGGGCTAAGTTATGAACTTAAGTGACACTTAACCCATTAGATAAACCCTAATTCGGAGGATTAGGTAAATAACCATAGTTAACAAGGATTATGGAAATAAGGCTAAGTGGTAAACCTTAGTTAAGGGAAACTAAGTAATAATTCTTAGTCAAGGAAATTTGGACCATTTCTTAGATAGATTAGTAACCCGATACGTTAGGTCAACGTTTAAGTATGCGTGTAGGAGCAGGCTATCTGATTTAGATAAAGGCTCCAACGAACTGGGTAACGAAGCAGCGGCTTCGGGGAACGTGAGGATATTCTTGGGATCCCTCTGTGAGCTGCCAGGTCATTATACTAGGCTCACGAGAGGTTGAGGTCTGCGGTAGAAGAACCAAGAATATGCCTTGGTTGCTATGCGAGCGACCTAAAGACTGGGGTGGATAGCAGTGAGTAGACGAATACATAAGGTGCCCGAGATAGCAAGTTCGTCGATCATCTACCATCTTGAGTCAAGCGTGTACGTACGGAAAGGCAGGGAACACCCAACAGACCATAATTGCTATCTAATTATGGGTGAGGTAGGCCGTAGGATGTGGGCTGGCCGGAGTGTAGTTCTCATGCAAGATTTTCTCTTGTGTTGCCTTTCACTAGTTGAGGGAGGGGTCTCGTGGGACCATAGCCACGTGTAGAAAAGCAGACCTTAGTATCTGCATCGGCAGATAAATCTAAAGCTCCCGACCGAGTCCTGTATTTCTTGTTTTGCCCTGTGACAGGACTCGGAAGGCACGATGTGATACATGTGCTTACAGTTATAGAAAAACGATTCACGATGAATGCGTGGGAAAAAGGGGCGCGGTTGACGGTTAGCGTAATCCCTAGTGGCCTAGGTGGTTTAACCCAAACCGAAATACGAAAGCGTGCAATAGGTAAGCGTAATCCCTAGTGGTGCTAGGTGGCGTAAGTCCTAGTGGTTCAAACGATGATTCATATGGAAGAGCCTAGCTAGAACAAGGGCGACAGTCCAAACGACTTCAAGGATAAAACGTTTACATGAGAAAGCCCGTACGGCCTACGGCAAAGGACTGATCTTATACATGGAAAGAAACATATGAGTGGGAAAACCTACATATGCTATATATTAGGTTGACATGGACCATTACATGACATTGGGCAAGGGACATTCATGGTTAACACGTGACGCTGGTTGGGATACTAGTACGAGAGGTGCAGAGCAAATATACATGTTAGAACTAGGAAGAATATACGGAATAGATACCGTGGGATGTTAGACGGGGTAGATACCTTGGGATAGTATACTTGATAGAAATCTGACGATGTGATACTTTGATTTATCATGACACCGTAGTTTATCATGATACCTTAGTTCAGTAGTTTATCCTGTTGTTTTGAGTTAGCTTATCTATCTTGTTATCATGCTCATGTTCATCTCAGTTTCTCATGTCAGTTAACTTTACTAGTTTCTATACTAATAGTAGATAGGGCTTACTCAGTCTTTTTGACTGACCCGTTTTGTTTCGCCTCTTTTCTTCCGTTTCCCCCCAGGTTACAGGGAGGAAACACTGCTGTTTAGTTCGGACTTCTTCTGCTTGAAGGTCATCATGGATGGCTTGGAATTTTCCTGGCTATGGCTACTTTACTGTTTTTACTTGGGGAATAATTTATGAAAAAAAGTCTTTATGCTTCTTTACTATTGCAAGACAGGTTTTGATGTACTCTGATGTAAAAGGCTTTAGACCTTATGTATTCATGTTATGAAAGTTTGATTTTACTTCCGCTATTTTTATATGTTCTGTCTTGTGATATTTCTGTGCATGTTTACCAATAATGCCCCTCTAAAGCTAGTGCATTCCTTTGCGAGTGACCCTAGCGGAGGTGGGGTGTTACAAAAGGAAAATCACTGACAAAACAAAAGCAAGGAACCATGGCATTGCAATTTTTTCATGCTCCAATCACCATATTCGTTTAATCACAAGAAAATAAGTAGAAATCACCTGATGTAGAAATCGCTTGACATCGAAATCGAATCGCTTGAAGCCTCTGGTCAAATTTGAATCGCTTGAAGTGGATGCCAGTTATGTAGAAGAGAGACTAGATCTGATTCTCTTAATGAAGATAACGGTCTCCGGTTATCCTTAACAAAAGAGGACATGTGTTTCCCTACGCTCGAATTTGTGTTTTTAGCGGCCATGGAATTAAAAAGCATTAAAAACCTAGAAACTGGGGATGAGCAAGCTCTATTACCTTTTTCCCCTTAGAATATATAGCTAGCTTCACTTCCAATGTGGATAAACGTTGTTCCTAATATAAATGAGCATTGGTACAAAAAATTTGTACAAGTGTATTTTTAGTGACGCTTTTTTGCTTAGCGACACTTACTATTGTGATCAATTTATAACGCAAATAAGTGTTGGTAATGGAATGAAATATGTGTTACCAAATGTGTAACGACCCGTATTCTACACATCATAGGATTGTAGAATATTTATTTCTTTCCCGTGTGAAGTCGTATGGTCATATAACATTGGGAAACATTTATTTGAGTCATTTCCCCTGTTCATGATTTTTGTCGATTTTTAAATGACCATTTTGCCCCTAGCCAGTACTGTTTTGGCCATAACTTTTGATAGGGAAGGAATTTTGACCTGAAACCACTTCCATTAGATTCGTTTGATGGTTTCTCTTTCCGTAGAGTGGTCATAATAGCCAAACGGACTTACCGTTTGGGAGATATGGCTGAAACAAGGTTTGGAGGGTGAAAAACTGCATAATTGGGCTAAACCGGATAGTTAGCAATTGGGCCCATAAGGGGATTTCGGGATTGGGGCTGTATAAGGGCTGATTAGGGTAAGGAAACATCCTTTTAGTCATTTTTCCAGCCACCACTTCATTTCATAGAACCCTATTAATGGCCTCCAACCTCTAAATCACTCCAAACCACTCCAAACTTGAAGAAAAGAGATTAGCAACGACAAATCAAGGCAAACCAACACCAAATCGGGGTTAGAGCTGCTACAACACCTTGTTATCTTCAACAAATCAGAGATTTATTTCGGATCTTGTTTTATTTGTGGCTAAGGTGAGTGATTAGCTTGCTTTTTGCACTAATTATGGTTATTCGGGGTGATTAGTGCTAATTAGCGTTTTTAAACAAAAATAAATTCTGGAAAAATGTTTATAAATTCATAAATAATGTTTTAGACCTCTGATATGAGTTTGGGTTAATTTGGTTAAGTTTTGCTAATCGCACCATTAGTTATGCTCACATATGCTTAAGGGAAAACATGGGGTTTTGGGCATGTTTGATCCATTTTACCATGCCATATTGTTGTTTTGGTGTTTGAGGTCACTTGTATGTGTTGCTATGACTCTATGACATGCTTTGTGATTGATTTCAATAGTTAGAATGGTCGAAAACGCCGTCGAGAGGCGTATAAACAGTGCTGGAAAGTTGCAGGTTTTAAGTACAGGAGCCGGATCGGATCGGGGTAGAGGTCACGAACCGTTTTGAGGACGTCACCAACCCGCCTCGTCCTTCACGAACCGTTCCGCCAGAAGTTAGCGCCACGAACCGAACTCTCGCATGAAGGCCCAAATGTGAAGCACGAACCGATCCGCTTGAAGTATTCACTCCGACCCGATCCGAGAAGTCGTGATTGAAGGCCCCGACCCGACCCGCCTGGACTGATAATTACCGACCCGAGCTGATATGCGGGGGCATATAGTGATGCATGCGATCCGATCCATCTGGCGCGACACGATCCGACGTGGCGAGGAATACCCGAACCGAACCGAGATGGTGGACCCGGACCGATCCGATGGGTAGTCACGAACCCGACCCGATCCGAATTGGAGGAAGAGATGATGATCCGAACCGATCCGAAGGAGGAAGATCCATAACCCGAGATGCAAAGGTAGTTCAAGTGGAAGTTTGAGCTCAGGATCCAGACGGGAACCAATGAGTTCACTTCGTGATTGGGCTTTGCTGCGGGACGTGTGCTAAGGAGTTGTCGATGTCTATGACTTTGGATCACTAGGTGTTGGAGGTAGAGAGACAAACTCGGGCTTTGGATATGGTGCGACTAGGGAGCTACCTACCAATGGAGTGGGGTCATGGACACGTTGGGCGTGATCCCATAGGTATGGCGTTGGTGGTAGTAGGAATGTACATAGTCGTACAAAGTCGAGTTCTGTCGTTTTAGTAAAGTGCTCTAGTGATCGAAGAAGTGGATGTCGTATGCTTTACGCACTGAGTGAGAGATGGGAGGATGGTTGCTATGCTTGATTGTTTGACATACACATCCCCACCCCCGTATATTTACACACCGTATGTTAGTGATATCTTAGAGTATTGTGCCGTGTAGTACTAACTCTTTGATTGCAGGTCCAGGTTCAGGTATGACTTAGTATACCTGTTGTTATTCTGTTTATGCTTGCTGCCACTCATACCAGACTGATGTCTGACCCAGAGTTTTATGTTTCTTCTTATTACTCTGGGTGCTCACACGAGCAGACTAGAGACAGGGATAGCTGGTAGTGCGCTTGGTAGATGGACTGAAGACGAGCAGGAGGCTCCACGTATGATATATAGTTATTCTCCCTGTGTCGTGATCGGTATCTACTTTGGGCATTAGTAGCATACCTATTTTGCTTATCTTAGAGACAGTATTTTGAAGTTGTAATAAGCTGTATTTGATATTTCCGCTACTCTGATGATGTTAGTTCAAGTTTTCAGCTTATGCACTGTCTCATCTGTTTTATGTCAAGTATATGTTGGCTATTATATTTTATTCCATGCGCGGTGAGACATATTACAGGTTCTTTATTTGGTTCCTCTTCTTTCTTTCTCTTCTTTGGCGACCGTCCCATGCCAATTGGACATGTGTACAGCGCACAATTGGAGTAAAACGTCGGTTGGTGCGGGGCGGGCCGTCACACTTGGTATCAGAGCTCTAGGTTGCGTAATTTACCTAGGGAAAGACACTAGGGAGAGATAGTACGTATATGAGAGCGCGTATTTGTGATTATTTTGGTTTTCAAAAGCTATACCTATATATAGTATTAGTATGTTTAAGGATGAAGTCGCATTGCACTGCACTGGCACCACTATGGAGATGGTTAATCGTTTTCTCTTTAACAGATTTGACGATGAGCCGAGGAAGAGGTGCTGGTAGAGGGGCCAATAATGGGAATCCCCCTGACATGAGGGCTATGTTTACCAACCTCATGAGAGAAATGCTTGTGGATATTCAGAGGGAGGCTCCTAATGTTGCCAATGTTGGAGGTGCAGCGGTGCAAGCGCCTAGGGCCGATTTCGCCAAGCTGAGCAAGGATTACACTAATCTTGGTGGAAAGCCGTTTCACGGAACAGAGTCGGCCACGGATGTTCAGGATTGGTTTGATAGCTGTGATCGGATCTTCGATGACTTGGGTATCGAGGATGCGATGAAGAGAAGGCTAGCGTCTCGTCAGCTGCAAGGACGAGCGATGAATTGGTGGAATGCTATTAGGGCAGCCACACCAGAAGATCAAGTTACTTGGGATCGGTTTAAAGCTCGCTTTAGCGACAAGTATATCCCAGCTGCCCAGAAATCGGAATTGTTTAGGAAGTTCTTGGAGCTTAAGCAGAATGGGAGGGCAGTATCGGATTATGTTGCTGAGTTCGACACTTTGTCGAAGTATGGGTTATCTCTAATCGATACTCCCGAAAAAAAAAATGAGAAGTTCATCACTGGCTTGGATGAATACTTAGGGGAGAGGCTGATTAATCACATCGATGAGACGTTTGAGTCGATCGTGGGAAAAGCTTTGAGGTCAGAAAGTCTTTACCCTAAGCCGAAGACTGGGGTTGTTGCTGCATCTGCTGAAGAGCCAAAGCCGCAAGCAAGCGGTGGAGGCAAGAATAACCCTCAGAATAAGAGGAAGCAGAACCAAGCTAAGGATGGCCAAAAGAAAAGCAGGAAAGAAGTTGAGTGCTTCAAATGTGGAAAGAAGGGCCATTATGCAAGGGAATGTAGGGACAAGACAGTGGGAAAGAAGTGCTTTAACTGTGGCCAAGAGGGACATTTTAAGGATAAGTGCCCGCAACCTCTGAAGGAGAATCAGATTGTGAAAGCATATGCCATCAATGCTGTTCCTTCTTCGTCGAATGCCCCAACTGCGGCGGAGAAAGGAAAGGGAGTCGTCATTCAAGGTATGCTTTCCATTTACGATCTTCCTGTTAGAGTTTTGTTCGATACCGGGGCTTCCCATTCCTTCATATCTAGTGACCTGGTAGATAGGTTGGGATTGGAACCCGAGTTAGTCGATAGACCATTAGCTGTGACGAACCCGATTGGTGGTTCAACAAACCTCAGTATGATTTGTCGTAATGTGGTCTTATCGAGTCATGGATGTATGTTTGTTTGTGATTGCTTTGTTTTGGGCTTTACTGGGTATGGCATTATTTTGGGAGTCGATTGGCTCCAAAGATACGGGGTGGTGGTAGACTGTGAGGGCTTTTTGGTGACAGTTAGGGCGGATGATGGGCGGAGGGTAGTGTTTGGTAATCTACCCTGTGATGGGGTAATGGCTAGTTTCGTAAATTCCCTCGACATCCCGCATGATGAGTTATCAGGTTTGCCCGTGGTTGGCCAGTACCCGGACATCTTCGAGGAAGTGACCGGACTTCCACCACACCGAGAGATTGAGTTTCGTATTGATTTAGTGAAAGATGCCAGACCTATAGTGATGCCACTTCGTCGTATGGCACCACGAGAACAGCGAGAGCTCGAGGTGCAAGTTAGCGATCTTTTGAAGAAGGGATTTATTAGAAGAAGTGTTTCCGAGTGGGGAGCACCAGTTGTGTTTGCTACTAAGGCAGATGGTTCCCTTCGATTGTGTGTGGACTATCGCGAGTTAAATAAGGTGACGAGGAAGAATAAGTATCCTCTACCACGGATAGATGATTTGTTTGATCAACTGGAAGGAGCGAGAGTGTTCTCCCAGTTGGACCTCGCGACGGGATTTCATCAGCTCCGTGTAGCAGCTGATAGTATAGCTAAAACGGCATTTAGAACGCCGTCTGGGTTCTATGAGTGGTTGGTCATGCCATTCGGGTTGACCAATGCACCAGCATACTTCGTGGATCTTATGAATAGAGTATTCAGAGACCAACTGAATAAGTTTGTTCTTGTGTTCGTAGACGATATCCTTGTTTACTCGAGGACAGAAGAGGAACACAAGGAGCATTTGAGAATTGTGTTGGAGGTGTTGAGAAGACACCAATTGAAAGCGAAGTTCTCTAAGTGTCACTTCTGGAGGAGAGAAGTGAGATTCTTGGGCCATGTTGTTTCAGAGAATGGTATTGCCGTGGACCCTGCAAAGGTGGCTACGGTACAAGATTGGTCTACGCCCAAGAATGCAAAAGATTTAAGAAGTTTCTTGGGGTTAGCTGGATATTATCGTAAGTTTATCAAAGACTTCTCCAAGACAGCGGCACCGTTGACTCGGTTGACTAAGAAGAATCAAGCCTTCGTTTGGGACGGAGGGTGTGAAAAAGCATTTAAGAGTCTAAAGGAAAAGTTGACGCGTGCGCCAGTGTTGGTCATTCCTAAGGGAAATGAAGAGATGACGGTATACACGGATGCTTGTGGTACCGGACTGGGTGCGGTATTGATGCAAGGAGGTAGGGTCGTAGCTTATGCTAGTCGACGGCTAAAGCCACATGAAAAGAAGTATCCTACCCATGATTTGGAATTAGCAGCGATTGTATTTGCGATGAAGATATGGAGACATTACCTCTTGGGAGAAAGATTTGAACTGTTTACCGACCATAAATCGTTAAAGTATCTCTTCTCTCAGAAAGATCTGAATCTCCGTCAGCAGAGATGGTTAGAGTTCTTGGCTTCGTATGATTTTGATATCGCGTATACACCTGGGAAGGGTAATGCGGTAGCCGATGCCTTGAGTAGGAGACATGCCAGCTTAGGGGCAATGTTTCTTGAATGGAAGCAGCTGGAGTATATCGCGGGATTTGATTTCAGACCAAGGTGCGAATTGGATCCAGTTATGCTAGCTAGTTTGACGATCAGACCCACTTTGATTGAGAGGATTGGTTCCAGTCAAAGGAACGACCCTAATTTATTGGAAGTCATCTCCAAGTTGGAAATGAATGTTGATGGGGAGATGGACAAGTATGGGCTTGATCGAGATGGATGGCTTCGGAAGAATGGAAGACTAGTGGTGCCCAACGTGAATGGTTTGAGAGATGAAGTGCTTAGAGAATGTCATCACTCAAAACTGACTATACATCCCGGTGGTAATAAGATGTATAGAGACATGAGACAGACTTACTACTGGGAAGGGATGAAAAGAGACGTTGGGAAGTTTATATCCAAATGCATGAATTGTCAGCTAGTTAAAGCCGAGCAAAAGAAGCCTAGTGGGTTGATGCAACCATTAGAAATTCCCGAATGGAAATGGGAGCAAGTCTCGATGGATTTCATCGATGGTTTACCAAGGACTAGATCGGGACATGATAGCATTTGGGTAATTGTGGATCGACTGACCAAGAGTGCAAGATTTATACCAGTTAAGTCAAACAGAACTGCAGCTAAGTTAGCAGAACTATATATGAAGTGGATAGTGAGATTTCATGGAGTACCCAAAGGCATTGTGAGTGACCGAGATCCGTTGTTTACTAGTGGATTTTGGAAGAGCTTACAAGAGGCTTTAGGATCAGAATTACATCTCAGTACCGCATATCATCCTCAGACCGACGGTCAGACGGAGAGGGTGAATCGGATATTGGAAGATCTCTTGAGGGCTTGTATATTGGATTTCGGTGGAGCATGGGATGACCATTTGCACCTAGTGGAGTTTGCATATAATAATGGCTACCAATCCAGTATCGGTATGGCTCCATATGAAGCTTTGTACGGAAGACCGTGCAACTCACCATCATGTTGGATAGAGACTGGCGAGAAGTTTGTGCTTGGACCAGATGTGGTGAGAGAAACTTCCGATAAGATCAAGATAATTCGGCAACGAATGAAAGCTGCTCAGGATAGGCAGAAAAGCTATGCTGATAAGAGGAGAAGAGACTTGAAATTCTCCGTTGGTGACTTGGTGTTTGCCAAGATCTCTCCGTTGAAAAGCGTGATACGATTTGGCAGGAGAGGCAAGTTGGCACCAAGATTTGTGGGTCCTTTCCAAGTTCTCGAGGAAGTTGGGAATTTGGCGTATAGAGTTGGCTTACCAGAGAAAATGGCAGGAGTTCACAATGTGTTTCATGTTTCCCAACTAAGGAAGTTCGTTCACGACTCAAATGTGACTATTTCACCTGATCAGTTGGAGGACTTCGAAGTAGAACCTGAGGCGGTTGAGAACCGCAAGCCGATCCGTATTGTGGGGCATGATACGAAGCAACTTCGAAGAAAGTCGGTGAAGCTAGTCAAAGTTCAGTGGGGCGAGGACGAAAATGATTGTGCTTGGGAGACAGAAGAGAGCATTAGAAGGGCTTATCCAGAACTCTTTGCCTGGTAAGATTTACTTTGCGATTTAGTTATTCCGCATGCTAGGATAGACTTATTTTGCTTGTTTTGCATGATTGATGGGTGTTTTATGATTGATAGGCATGCGGGACCCTTGTGTGTGTTTTGATTAGGGAATTTCGGGGGCGAAATTTCTTAAGGGGGGAAGAGTGTAACGACCCGTATTCTACACATCATAGGATTGTAGAATATTTATTTCTTTCCCGTGTGAAGTCGTATGGTCATATAACATTGGGAAACATTTATTTGAGTCATTTCCCCTGTTCATGATTTTTGTCGATTTTTAAATGACCATTTTGCCCCTAGCCAGTACTGTTTTGGCCATAACTTTTGATAGGGAAGGAATTTTGACCTGAAACCACTTCCATTAGATTCGTTTGATGGTTTCTCTTTCCGTAGAGTGGTCATAATAGCCAAACGGACTTACCGTTTGGGAGATATGGCTGAAACAAGGTTTGGAGGGTGAAAAACTGCATAATTGGGCTAAACCGGATAGTTAGCAATTGGGCCCATAAGGGGATTTCGGGATTGGGGCTGTATAAGGGCTGATTAGGGTAAGGAAACATCCTTTTAGTCATTTTTCCAGCCACCACTTCATTTCATAGAACCCTATTAATGGCCTCCAACCTCTAAATCACTCCAAACCACTCCAAACTTGAAGAAAAGAGATTAGCAACGACAAATCAAGGCAAACCAACACCAAATCGGGGTTAGAGCTGCTACAACACCTTGTTATCTTCACCAAATCAGAGATTTATTTCGGATCTTGTTTTATTTGTGGCTAAGGTGAGTGATTAGCTTGCTTTTTGCACTAATTATGGTTATTCGGGGTGATTAGTGCTAATTAGCGTTTTTAAACAAAAATAAATTCTGGAAAAATGTTTATAAATTCATAAATAATGTTTTAGACCTCTGATATGAGTTTGGGTTAATTTGGTTAAGTTTTGTTAATCGCACCATTAGTTATGCTCACATATGCTTAAGGGAAAACATGGGGTTTTGGGCATGTTTGATCCATTTTACCATGCCATATTGTTGTTTTGGTGTTTGAGGTCACTTGTATGTGTTGCTATGACTCTATGACATGCTTTGTGATTGATTTCAATAGTTAGAATGGTCGAAAACGCCGTCGAGAGGCGTATAAACAGTGCTGGAAAGTTGCAGGTTTTAAGTACAGGAGCCGGATCGGATCGGGGTAGAGGTCACGAACCGTTTTGAGGACGTCACCAACCCGCCTCGTCCTTCACGAACCGTTCCGCCAGAAGTTAGCGCCACGAACCGAACTCTCGCATGAAGGCCCAAATGTGAAGCACGAACCGATCCGCTTGAAGTATTCACTCCGACCCGATCCGAGAAGTCGTGATTGAAGGCCCCGACCCGACCCGCCTGGACTGATAATTACCGACCCGAGCTGATATGCGGGGGCATATAGTGATGCATGCGATCCGATCCATCTGGCGCGACACGATCCGACGTGGCGAGGAATACCCGAACCGAACCGAGATGGTGGACCCGGACCGATCCGATGGGTAGTCACGAACCCGACCCGATCCGAATTGGAGGAAGAGATGATGATCCGAACCGATCCGAAGGAGGAAGATCCATAACCCGAGATGCAAAGGTAGTTCAAGTGGAAGTTTGAGCTCAGGATCCAGACGGGAACCAATGAGTTCACTTCGTGATTGGGCTTTGCTGCGGGACGTGTGCTAAGGAGTTGTCGATGTCTATGACTTTGGATCACTAGGTGTTGGAGGTAGAGAGACAAACTCGGGCTTTGGATATGGTGCGACTAGGGAGCTACCTACCAATGGAGTGGGGTCATGGACACGTTGGGCGTGATCCCATAGGTATGGCGTTGGTGGTAGTAGGAATGTACATAGTCGTACAAAGTCGAGTTCTGTCGTTTTAGTAAAGTGCTCTAGTGATCGAAGAAGTGGATGTCGTATGCTTTACGCACTGAGTGAGAGATGGGAGGATGGTTGCTATGCTTGATTGTTTGACATACACATCCCCACCCCCGTATATTTACACACCGTATGTTAGTGATATCTTAGAGTATTGTGCCGTGTAGTACTAACTCTTTGATTGCAGGTCCAGGTTCAGGTATGACTTAGTATACCTGTTGTTATTCTGTTTATGCTTGCTACCACTCATACCAGACTGATGTCTGACCCAGAGTTTTATGTTTCTTCTTATTACTCTGGGTGCTCACACGAGCAGACTAGAGACAGGGATAGCTGGTAGTGCGCTTGGTAGATGGACTGAAGACGAGCAGGAGGCTCCACGTATGATATATAGTTATTCTCCCTGTGTCGTGATCGGTATCTACTTTGGGCATTAGTAGCATACCTATTTTGCTTATCTTAGAGACAGTATTTTGAAGTTGTAATAAGCTGTATTTGATATTTCCGCTACTCTGATGATGTTAGTTCAAGTTTTCAGCTTATGCACTGTCTCATCTGTTTTATGTCAAGTATATGTTGGCTATTATATTTTATTCCATGCGCGGTGAGACATATTACAGGTTCTTTATTTGGTTCCTCTTCTTTCTTTCTCTTCTTTGGCGACCGTCCCATGCCAATTGGACATGTGTACAGCGCACAATTGGAGTAAAACGTCGGTTGGTGCGGGGCGGGCCGTCACAAAATGGCTGTTATGGTGTAGTGAATATAGAAGATAGAAATGAAGAGAAAGAAGAAGACAACAATTCTATAATGCTTTTAAAATTAAAACACATTAGAAGTGTTTAAGCAGAACTACTTTGAAACGATTTAATGGCATTGCAGGACTCACAAGAAAGAAGAAGAGTGATTTTGCAAGTGATTTGAAACAGTTTTCCGGCATTGGTATTTATAGCCAGCAAAGCATCGTGACTGTTTGCAATGGTTACATCCGTTTCGAATCGAAACATCGCGCCCTTTCATTCGTAATGTTTCAAATAATGTCTCAAATATGAACAATCACGTCTGTTCATTTGAAACTATTTAAAAATGTTGTTATTTCACGCCCCAATTTGAAACTTCATTCAATGGGCCAAATTTCAGCCCGATACAGCTTATAAATTTGTCAAAAAATATTCCTATCGGACCCGAGACCTACACCCATACCAGGCCCGGTTCGGTCGGACAGATGGCGGCGGTGATGGATGTGTGTGGTACAGATGCATGGTCTCCCTCCTTACAACAATGCAAACATGTGGGAGCCCCAAGGCCCCAACACCTTTATGAGAGAGCCCATTAAGTAGTGGCATACCCCTTTTCATTTTCACAATGTAGGACTAATAAAAATTTTCCCTTCTTCTTCCTTCAAAATAAACCCAAGCCCCAAAACAATTTGAAATTTTCACAACAATCTCCCTTAATTTTTCAAAATAAGGTAAATAAAATGGACGGTTGAATCACTAGTTTGATTTCCTACATACCCAAGCGGGATCAAGATTATGTAGTTCTGGGATCAAGTTTTGCATCATCGTGGAAACAACACATAAATAAAAGGTATCTTTTTGATTTGAAACTTTACTTAGTGTAAACCATTCAAAGTTCTATCGAGATTCTATGGTGACCAAGTCTCGAACCAAGTATCCCTTAATGATAAAACTGAGACAATCACACATGATGACTTCCCTAGTTAGTGTTATGTATTGCCCAACACATTAATGACCATGTGCTTTAATCCTAGTTCATGAGTCTACTTTAGAAAACGTTCTTACTTCCCTAGGAAACGGTCTAATTTCCGTACTCATATAGGTAAGTCCCTTAAGGTGTTTATGTGATACACATAGACTAATTAAGGATATTTATGCATCCTTTGTTCTTGCAGAATCCAATAATAAATATTATCAGATTATTGATTTAGTGTTCCATAATCATTCTCTTAATTTGTTGGTACCCATTGAATTTTAGCTATCCTTTTCAAGACACAAGTTGGGTGTCTATTAAGGATGATCAATCTTCATTCACAGTACACATTAGTCCCATTTCTTTTTGAATTCATAGAAACTATTGCCTTTGGAAATCCTTTTATAAGTTGGTCAGCCAAGTTAATATTTGTTTCTATGTAGTCAACAGTTATAACTCCACTTTTGAGTAACTGTGTTATCATCTGATGTCTTAGACTCACATGTCTAGACTTCCCATTATTTGCTTATTAGAGATATTATATATCGTTGCTTGATTATCACAGTTAATCAAGACTGCGGGGGAGGGCTTCTTCCATAATGGAATTTCCATTAACAAATTCCTAAGTCATTCCGCTTCCTTACAAGCATCTGTTAATGCAATCAATTCGAACAACAAAGTTGTGTCAGATATACAGATCTGCTTCTTGGAAGTTCAAGACACAGCAGCGCCTCCAAATGTAAATATCCATCCAGTTATAGACTTGGATTTGGGTTCTACATTGTTTCATGTAGCATCACTATATCCTTTTATTACAGTAGGATATCCTTTATAAGAAAAACCGTAGTTGATGGTTCCTTTCAAATAAGCAAAGGATCTGGAAATTGCTTTCCAATATTCAAAACCTGAATTACTCGTAAATCGACATAATACACTTATATCATGCGCGATGTCTGGTCTAGTGCAATGCATAAAATACATAAGACTCCCAATAATGCTAGAATACTCCAGTTGAGAAATGGTATGTCCAGTGTTCTAAACTAATTTGATACTTGGATCTAAAGGAGTAGATGCTGGTTTGTTATCATAATGACCATATTTCTTTTGGAACTTCTAAATGTAACGAGATTGGGTTAGCAATAACTCGCCCACTTTCCTAATGATTTTAATTCCCAAAATTACATCAGCCTCTCCTAGATCTTTCATATCAAATTTAAAAGATAGAAACTTCTTAGTTTCATTCACACAAGATATATTGGATCTAAATATCAGCATGTCATCAACGTACAAACATATTATAGCATTACTTTTGTTATCCGATTAACTATAAATACATTTATATGCATCATTAGTAATGAATCCGAATGACAGTGCAAATTTGTCAAACTTCTCATGCCATTGCATGGGAGCTTTCTTAGGCCATAAAGAGATTTTACTAATTTACAAACTTTCTTTTCTTGGCCTGGGGTTACGAAACATTTAGGTTGTTTCATATATATCATTTCTTTTGAATCTCCATTTAGAAAAGTTTTCTTTACATCCATTTGATGTATCTGATGTGTAAAACCCCATATTTTCTATGAACATTAAAGTAATGAATTAAAGAATACTTAATTTTAAAATTGGAAATTAGTGGAAATGGGTTTTGCCGTTGCATTCGTCTCGGAATTCTGCTTGAGATAGAGTCCAAGTTTGCCTGAATCGGACAACGTATGAAGAAGTTATGGATTTTGGAAGATTTCAAGTTTAAACGGAAATTAAATATAAACAATAATTTAATCAACAAGCAGTTCGAAATTCAAAAATTCCGAGAAACAGCTGGGCAGGAAAATTCCTGCCCACTAGGGTCGACTCCCTTCATGGGGGATCGAGATAGGTGTCGACCCCTAAGATATGTGTCGACTAGGGTGTCGACTCCCCCGTAGGGGTCGACCCCCTCGGCCAGATCAGGGTTGTTTTGTCCAGTGGCATTTTTTGAGTCATTAGGGCATATGTGGCGACTTTCGGTTGGCTCTGTTTGGTCTTGATGGCTCTGATTACTCCTAGGTTGATCTAACGGCTCTCATGAATCTAAACTTCTATATAAGCAACCCCACCCCTCAACCCTAAAACCACATAACCTTGCTCCCTGAAGCTGTCATGCTGTCCATGGCCAAACTAGCGTAGCCTCCATTTTTCTCTAAACTAGAAATCAAGTTAGAAAGCCCCTAATCAAGTCCAAACTAGAGAACCAATAGTCTACATCAAAGGATAGCTTTTCTGTTTCAGAAATCAGATGCTAGAAAACAAGATTTGTTCTTTTGTTTGTTAGTTCGGTTGTTCTTTTGATTTGAACAAATAAAAGTCATGATTTGTAATGAAACGAAACTAGAACTGTGCCTCGTTGTAAGATAATCGTATTCTGATTCATGTTTATCCCTGTAGAAATTCTAAAATTACCTATACCTACATGACTATTGTGATTTTTACAACTTATCATGTTGTATATTAATTTGGTGATGAACCTATCATGTTGTATATTAATCTGGTGATGAACCTATCATGTTGTATATAAATTTGGTGATCCTTTTATGATATGTTATATACAAGACCATAAGTTAAGTCATGTTCATATATGCTTATATGTCTAGATCTACATGCTTAGACGTTTAGATCTATGTTAATTTGATCCAACTCAAATGCAAGTTCACATTTACATGCTTAATTAAATTTGTGTAGTACTATGCCAAATTTATATCACACATGCTTAGTTGATCTATACTGTTTTATGCCACTGGAATTTTACATGCCCCTTAGTTTTTCCCTTTTGTTTATGAGTTAGGCTAATTTGCGAGCCTATCGTTCTATGTAATCTATGCGAACGAATAATGGGGGATACGTTGGGAAAAATAATAAATTACATGCTATTGGCATAGGTTGGCTCATAATCATGTAAAGGATTAATGGCATGAAATGGTATAATTTTTATACCTAAGAATTATGGACAAAATTTAGAAGGGTAAATGGGACATGACTTGAGTTGACAAGATTGGTGGATAATCTACATATAAACATAAATGGTAAATATGCAAATTAATTAAAAAGATGAATACGCCTAACTCGATGTTAGATTGAGTTACATTATAAGACTGCCCGGAACCGCCCGGCACATCCAGCATCTGTAACAATACAAATCTAATGTGAGAGGTTAGCGCATTAAGCCCGAAAACCCGAGGTTAGATTGAGTTGTGGTGTAAGACTGCCCAGAACCGCGCGGCACATCCAGCGACCGCAACAATATTGGTCTAATGTAAGAGGTGGGTGCTTTAATGAATGAATTAATGTTAAGGAACATGCATGCTAAAAATGGTAGGGTTAAGTTAATTAAGGCAACACTCAACCAATACAACATGTTAACTAAACTGATGGGTGGGGTTAGGTTAATTTGAGAACACTTAACCATTTTAACATGTTGATTAGAAAACCCTAGTAACGGGGACCTATTTCAGCAGTAACCCACATAGATGTATCATGGTATCCTGAACTAGGGAGGGTAGGGCACAATTACTGGGCTGATTATAAGCGGTCAAAATAATGGCGGGTGGTGCAGCAGTGTAGGTTCCAACGGAGTACGGGCAAGCACGTACTCCGGCATGGACAAATCAGGCACTAGGCATCAGTAGTATACACTGTGCATCTTGAATTTGTTTCGGGTTGCCACCATAGAAATTGATACACCCCATGGTGGGACCAACACAGGTATCTACAATCAAGCGGGGCCAAATGACGCAAGTCATAAATGCATGCGAGTAGAAGCCGATCGATAAAGGGGATCATTTTATCATGAGCACATGGTGCTAGTTGAAAACACTTGTTGGTAGGTGTAGAGAAATAGAAATGAGTGCGGTAGTATATTCAGTTTATCTTTCCTTATTTATTGTTACTTTATTTCCAGGGTATTGTCCTAGGTTCAGTTTATTCATGTCATGATCCTTTTTCCTATTTACACGCTAAATAATCACTGGACTTACCAGGCTTATGTCTGACCCGTTTCCTTTCGTCTTCTTGTCATCCGTTTCCCCCCAGGTCCGCGGGGAGGGAATACTTCAGCTTAGTCCAGACCTTTTCCAGCTTGAAGAGAGTGGACGTATTGCTTGGATTCTCTTATCTTGGGCTACAGTTGTGGTTACACTCTTAATTGGGGATTTATGCTGCTTTATTATTGTTTATGCTTCTTTATGTTTTAGTCAAGACAGAGGCTTTATTGTAATGATGACTGGATCAAGGAAACAGAAGATTTGTTCGTTATCTTCGAAGTGGATGATAGGCAGAAGATACAATTGGCTGTGTGGTTACTTAAGGATGAAGCCTCTTATTGGTGGGAAGTTACTAATGCTGAGAGACCAGTTGAAACTTGGGAGGATTTCAGAATGAGGTTTGAAATGAAGTTCCTCTCGCAAGCTGAAAGAAGCCTACAAGTGGAAAAGTTCTTAGCTCTCAAACTGGGAAGCCTATCGGTTAAGGAATACGTCAACCAATTCAACCAGCTGGCTAGATTCGGATTGGAGTTAGTGAACACTCCACATAAGAAGGTTCTCCATTTCATTAAAGGGTTGAACGAGCCACTGCACAGCCTAGCTATGTCCCATATACCTATGAGTGCGACTTATGAGAGGCTAGTGGACATGACACTGTTATAAGATGAAGACAAGAATGGAAAGAAAGAGACAAAGGTGGAAGTACCTCAAGACAAGAAAGTGGAGGGATCACATAATAAGAAGATGGATTCCAAGAAGGGCGGGAAGAATAACAAACCCCATGACAAGAGGAAGTGTAATTTTTGTGGAATACCTGGACATCTAATTAAGGATTGCAGAAAGAAGAAGAGGAAGATGGGTGGTTGTTTTCAGTGCAGCAAGACAAGACACATGGCTAAGGACTGCCCGAGAAAGCAAGGGCAAGGGCAGAGGACTGTATCTAATAATGGAGGGCTGGTTTACGGTCTCATAGCACCTCCGCAAGAACGAGGTAGAAAATTTCCATTGAGAGTTTAGTTTATCTTTTTGATCATCCTGTTCATACTATCTTTGATTCTGGCGGATCGCACTCTTTTATATTTACTGCTTTAGTTGAACCTCTGCACCTAGACACCAGTATAGTAGAGGATTCCTTGGTTGTTTCAAATCCAGTTGGAGGTTCGGCTTATTTATCAATGATTTGTTTGGATTTGGAAATTTCTATACTAAGCATTGGGTTTAGATGTAATGCCTATGTTTTGGGCTTCACGGGCTATGGGTTGATTCTAGGCATGGATTGGCTATCTAGTAATGGTGTCGTCCTCGATGGTGAAAAGAGAGTAGTTAGACTTATGACTCGCCTTGGTAACACTCTCGAAATCTCTTGTAATCCCATAAACTCTGTTATGCTTAGCTACCTGGAATCTCTTGATGCATCTGTGGAAAAACTGCAATCTGTTAGAGTAGTCTGTGAATACTCGGATGTCTTTGAAGAGGTAAAGGGTTTACCTCCGAAGCGATAGATAGACTTCCACATAAACCTTGTTGATAATGCAAAACTCGTTGCTCTACCCGTTAGATACATGGCTCCAAGGGAGAGGAACGAGCTCAGCAAGAAAGTTAGAGTTGCTTGAAAAGGGGTTTATAAGGTGGAGTATTTCTGAATGGGGTGCTCTTGTGGTGGTTGCAACCAAAGAAGATGGTTCATTTCGTCTATGCGTTGACTATAGGGAGCTAAACAAGCTGACCAAGAAGAATAGGCACCCACTTCCAAGAATATACGACTTGTTCGATCAGTTTGTAGGCGCATCAGTTTTCTCCCAACTAGATCTGACTACCACGTTTAATCAGCTAAGAGTGGCTGAGGACAGCATTGATAAGACCGCATTCAGGACCCCAGATGGTTTCTTTGAATGGCTTGTCATGCCTTTTGTCTTAACAAATGCACCTGCTTATTTCGTTGACTTGATGAGTAGGGTGTTCAGGGAGTTCCTTAATAAATTTGTAGTAGTCTTCGTGGACAACATTTTGATCTTCTCGAAAAGTGAGGAAGAGCATGCTTTGCAATTAAGAGAAGTCATGGATACCCTTCGTGCACACCAGCTGAAAGAAAAATTCTCCAAATGCCATTTTTGGAGAGAAGAAGTAAGGTTTCTTGGACATGTGGTGTCCAAAGAGGGGATAGCTGTGGACCTAGCATAAGTAGTTGCAGTGCAAGATTGGAAGATCCCCCGGAAGACAACTGAAGTACGAAGTTTTCTCGGGCTAGCAGGCTTTTACGGAAAGTTCATTAAAGACTTTGCGAAATGCTCAACACCACTTACAAGATTGACGAAGAAGAACCTAACCTTTGCTCGGGATTTGGATTGCAATGTTGCTTTCCAATGACTGAAAAGAGCTATAACAACAGCCCCGGTTCTGACATTGCCTTATGGGAGTAAGATATTTACTGTATATACAGACGCATGCAGTACAGAATTGGGCGCTGTCTTGATGCAAGAGGGATGAGTAGTTTGTTATAGATGAAGGCAGCTGAAGGTACATGAGAAAAATTACCCAACTCATGTTTTAGAGTTAGCTGCCATTGTTTTTGCTCTTAAGTCATGGCGTCATTACCTACTAGGAGAAAGGTCTGAATTGTTTATTGGCCATAAATTGTTAAAGTACCTTTTCTCACAGAAAGATCTTAAACTGAGACAACAAAGGGGGATGGAATTTTTTGCCTCATACGATTTTGAGATTGCTTATACCTCTGGCAAGGGCAATGTGGTGGCGGACTCCTTAAGTAGCAAAACCTAACCTTAAGTCCTCTATTTGTATAAAGGCAAAGCTTGCAGTACATAGCAAACTTTGACTTTAGACCCTCCTTCAAATTTGTACCTCGTTTGTTAGCATCGCTAGAGTGCGGCCTACTCTTTTGGACTCAATAGGAACCTCGCAACGAGAAGACCCTCAGCTAGATGATGTGATGGATAAGCTAATTAGAGGTGAGACTTC
Source organism: Allium sativum (assembly GCA_030737875.1). Classification (NCBI taxonomy): domain Eukaryota; kingdom Viridiplantae; phylum Streptophyta; class Magnoliopsida; order Asparagales; family Amaryllidaceae; genus Allium; species Allium sativum. The sequence goes on along the minus strand of CM060919.1, from coordinate 5,691,938 downwards.
TAGTCACCTCAATAGATACTCCAGCGATGACAAGGGTTGGTTGAGAAGAGATGGAAGACTATGCGTCCAACAAGCAAGAGATTTGGTGAAAACCGTTCTCAAAGAAGCACACCATTCTAAATTGACCATACATCCAGGTGGGGACAAGATGTATAAAGACATAAAAAGGGTTTTCTTTTGGAATGACATGAAGAAGGATGTAGCTGAGTTTGTCTCTAAATGCTTGATATGCCAGCAAGTCAAAGTGGAGCAGAAGAAGCCTGGTGGTCTGCTTCATCCTCTAGAAGTCCCACAGTGGAAATGGGATAGCATTTCGATGGACTTTATTGATGGGTTGCCCAGGTCAAGAAGGGGCAATACCAGTATTTGGGTAATAATGGACAGACTCACTAAAAGTGTAACACCCCGTAATATGAACATAAAAACTCACAAATTAAAGTATACTTAATTAAGTGAAATGGGTTGCGTAGAGAAATATATATATATATATATATTGATATATATATATATATATAATTGAAAATTTAATAAATAAATATGCAAAAATGTTCAAAACAGCGAATTGGGAGAGGGGAATAACCGAACCGGCCGATTTTTGAGGTCGACCCGAGCTCGCTGGGTCGACTAGGGGTTAATCCAGGGTGTTTGGCTGTCAACCTGTGGGCCGGTTCGCTCAAATGCAGATTTTGCATTTGAATGGTTCTCATGGTTCAGCTTTAATCTAAAGGCCCTAGATGGTTCCTACACTTGACTTCTTCCCCAAGACATGCTTTGATGGCTTGGATTGAATCTAGGGTTAATCCTATGGCTAATACTATCCTAATCCTCTATAAAAAGACCCCTAAACCTAGCCTAACTCACCATTATTCAATCCTACAACTAAACTATGTCAAATTTGTTCCTCTCATGGCCTCCACTCTCATGCTAAAATTCCTAAGCCTATTTCTATGAGAGATTGTGAGTTCATACAAGTGCTTTCAAACTTGTATGAGTGTTCTTAGTTTGCATTCAAGTCAAGTTGCAACATTTCTATTTCAAAGCAAGGATTTTTATTGATTTGGCCAAGGGTTTTTCAATTGGGGCTTTCATATTTTGGTGCTTGCATAAGGGCTTCGTCTCAATCTTTATAATAAATATTCATTTGTGTCTTCATAGCGTAGTAATCCCTTTTCTACTTTCTTTCTTTGAACTCTAAAGTTAAATGAATGATGCAAGTTTGGGGTTGATCATTATATGCAAGTTTGTTTGATCATTATATGCAAGTTTGGTTGATCATTATATGCAAGTTTGGATGATCATTATGCAAGTTGGTTTAATCATTATGTATGACACATGTTGCTATGTTATGCAAGTTTGGGTTGATCATGTTATCATGTTATGCAAGTTTAACTTGATGTTGTGAGCATAAAGCTCCAAGCTTTATATTAAAGGTTGCATTTGGCAACATGAAAGTTATCATATCCCTTATGATAACTTGCATGTGAGGCTAAATGCGAACTTCTAGCAACTTCTACATGTCATTTATCACCATGTATCACTCATATGCTAAGTTTGGTTTTATGCATGCTTTTGAAGCCTAATGATGCAATATGCAAGTATATGAACATATGTACATTTCATATGCCACCATGTTAAACTTGTGGCTTCAACACCTTTTTGTCATGATTATGCCAAGTTCCCTATTTTATCCTTTATGCGTTGATGCGATTATGTAAACGATGGGGTTACGTTGGGGTTGGGTAACATTATGACATAAACATGGTTTTTATAACATAGCGTGATATGTTAACTTGTAATTATGTTTTGGAAACATAATGGACATGACACTTAGAAAATATGAGTGTGGCCAACTCGAGGTTGGGTTGAGTTTGTAGCATAAATCTACCCGGACCCGCCCGGCTTAACTAGTGGCTACAAACAATAGGACCCAATGTGAGAAGTTGGTCATGTTGTGCTCGAACCCGAGGTTAGACCAAGTTGTGGTGTAAAGCTACCCGGACCCGCCCGTCTTAACTAGTAACCACAACAAGGTCTAATGTGAGAGGTTAAAGCACATTAAGTTAATAAATGCCTCCTGATTAGGGTTAAGTCATGGTCCACTTAATACTTAATCAATTTGGGCTGGATGGGTTAATCGGGGTTAAGTCATGAACCTTGGATACACTTAACCAATTTAATCCACGTTTGGATCGGGTTAACCACATTTAACCCGTTAAGGAAACCCTAGTTGTGTGGTCCTTTGCAGCAGTAACCCTCTTGATAGTATCATAAGACCCTAGGACTAGGCTAGGGTGGGGCACGGTTACTGGGCTGACATGTAAGCGACCAAAACGACGGCTGTGTAGGTACGCCGGTGTAGATCCAAGCGGACTATGATCGTGCACATAGTCCGGCGTTGGAGAATCAGGCACGGGTACCAGTAGATCTAGGCTGTGCATACTTGATTGGTGTCCGAGGTCTACACCCTAGGACTTGATACACCCTGGGGTGGACCTAGCACAGTTAGCTACATTTCATGTTTGGGCCGTATGACACCGACACTTGACGAGTTAGGCTTATAGGGAGCCGATCTACTAGACCGTGTAGTTGGACCTTGATTTAGGTCACCTCATGATGTTGGGCCAAGCTTGGGCCAAGGGATCAATTCTTGTTTTTACTTGACATGTTAGAATGCTAGTACACCCGTGGTGCAAAACTTAACCTTGATTATGCGATGTCACCTTTATCTATCTTGTTAGTTAATCATCATGCCAGTATGATGTTATCCTTATGTTCATCTCAGCTTCTCATGCCAGTTAACTTTACTAGTTCATAGATAGATAGTAGTAGGGCTTACCAGTCTTTTTGACTGACCTGTTTTCTTTCGCCTCTTTTCTTCCGTTTCCCCCCCTCAGGTTCTCAGGGTGGGAACATTGGAGCTTAGCTTGGATCTTTACAGCTTGCTTACTGGATTTGCTCATGTACGGTTTTGGACATTGAGCTAGCTATGGTTTATCACTTCATTTTGGGGATAGTACTTTATGTATTTCAGTTTTTCAGTTTATGCTTTTATCTAGACTTTGTTGTTGGAAAATAATGACCAAGTACTTTGTTGTAACATGACTATGGTTTTGAAATGCTAAGTTTTATCCGCTGCTTTACTACTCTGTTTTACTTATATGTTCTGTCTTGTGATATCTGCATGCATGTTTACCTTGTTTAACGCCCCTCCAAAGCTAGGGTGCTTGCAAGAGTTACCCTGGCGGAGGTGGGGTGTTACATTTGGTATCAGAGCCTAAGGTTTACAAGATTTGAGCAAAAGTGTTTTTAAAACCTACCTTTTGAAAAACTATTTTCAAAACCAATTAAGTATTTTCCAAGAAGAGTCTAGTTATTTTAAAAAGGCTATTCCCCAAAAGCCATAGCACTATCCTTCGTTTCTTCGTTCTGAATCTATCTTTTTCTTCGTTTTAGTATGGCCGATCGCTTTAACATCCCGGAAGGCGTGCAAGTACTAGTCTGGTTCCGGAGATTTATGGAGGCAAGGGCGAATGAAGCCGGCCCCGCGAACATTCCTCCTCCTTCCCCGGTCGCTAACATCTCTCCTCCTCCCGTAGCTGAGGTTCCTCCTCACCCTCAGCATCCGCAAGAGGATTTTGCAAAGCTTTGCAAAGACTTTAAGGCGATGGGTTGCAAGAATTTTGTCGGAACGGAGACTTCTGTGGAGGCAAGAAACTGGTTAAAGGAAACTGAAGACCTCTTTGTTATCTTTGATGTGGAAAATCGTAAGAAAGTTCTGTTGGCGGTATGGCTATTGAAAGGGGAAGCTGCTTATTGGTGGGTAGTCACCACCACTACTAGACCAATTGAGACTTGGGATGACTTTAGGAGAAGGTTTGGACTAAAGTTTCTATCATCGATAGAAGAGAACCTTCAGATGAAAAGGTTCCTATCTCTAAAGCAAGGGGACATGACAGTTAGTGAATACGTGGATATGTTTAATCAACTTGCTCAGTTCGGTCTAAAATTGGTTAACACAGCTCGTAAGAAGGCCCTACACTTTGCTCTAGGATTGAATGAGCCATTGCGCGGTTTGGCCATGTCTCATATACCCCTGGGGGCGACCTTCGAGAGTTTGGTGAATATGGCCCTACTTCAAAAGGAAGATACCGAGAAAAGAGACAAGAACAACAAGAAGGGGAACAAGGGCAACATCAATCGCAATGACAACAAGACCAGGGAAACAAGGAAGTGCAAGTTCTGTCGGATCGTTGGGCACATAGCCAAAGATTGCAGGAAGAGGAAGAGGAAGTTAGGCGAGTGTTTCCATTGCGGAGAATCTGGACATTTTAGCAAGGATTGTCCCAAGAAGCAAGGACAAGGGCAAGAACGAACTCAGCGAGTAGGACCCTCTGGAGGGCAGTTGCAGGCTCTCCTCACTCTTCCAGCTTTTGGTCGAGGTAGTGTTTCTGTAAAAAGTCATGTTTACATTTCTGATTTCCCTGTTCATACCTTATTTGATTCTGGCACATCGCATAGTTTTATTTCTGATCTTATTGAAAGTTTTGCACCTAAGTACTAGTCTAGTTGAGGTCCCGTTAGTGTTTCAAATCCAATTGGGGGTTCCGCCCATCTACCTGTGATTTGTGTGGATTTGAAAATCTCTATCTTGAGCATAGAATTCATGTGTAATGTTTAGGCTCTCGGGTTTATGGGATACGGGTTGATTTTGGGTGTGGATTGGTTGTCCAGTTATGGAGCCGTTCTTGATTGTGAGAGTAGGGTGGTGAGGCTCATGACTCGCCTCGGTAATACCCTAGAAATTTCTTGTAATCCTAGAGGTCCCGTCATGTTATGTTATCTTGAATCTCTCGACTCGTCCATCGATGATTTGCAATCTGTAAGGGTGGCCCGAGACTATCCTGATGTCTTTGAAGAAGTTAAGGGGTTACACCCTAAACGAGAGATAGATTTCCGCATTTATCTAGTCGATAATGCCAAGCCAGTATCATTGCCCGTTAGGCACATGGCCCCACAAGAAAGAAGAGAGCTCAGTAAGAAAATCAAGGAGCAGCTTAAGAAGGGTTTTATTAGACGAAGCATTTCTGAATGGGATGCTCCGGTGGTATTCGCTACCAAGGCGGATGGTTCGCTTCGTCTATGTGTTGATTATCGAGAGTTGAACAAGCTGACAAAGAAGAATAGGCACCCGTTACCGAGGATTGATGATCTCTTTGACCAGCTTGTAGGTGCTTCTGTTTTCTCTCAACTCGATCTAGCCACCGAATTCCATCAGCTTAGAGTGGCTGAGGATAGCATCGATAAGACTGCGTTTAGGACTCCGGATGGATTCTTTGAATGGCTTGTCATGCCATTCGGTTTGACTAATGCACCCGCCTACTTCGTAGACTTGATGAGTAGGGTGTTCAGGGAGCTCCTCAACAAGTTTGTTGTTGTCTTCGTGGATGACATTCTGATCTTCTTAAAGGATGAGGAAGAGCATGCTAGGCATCTCAAGGAAGTGATGGATACGCTTAGAGCGCATCAGTTGAAAGCCAAGTACTCCAAATGTCATTTCTGGAGAAAGGAAGTTCGGTTTCTTGGACATATAGTTTCTATGCAAGGCCTAGCGGTGGATCCCGCGAAAGTGGTTGTGGTTCAAGACTGGAAGACTCCTAGGAATGCAATCGAAGTAAGAAGCTTTCTCGGTTTGGCGGGCTACTATAGGAAGTTCATCAGGGACTTCGCTAAGATTTCGGCCCCTCTTACTAAGTTAACAAAGAAGAACTTAGAATTCTTGGCGACTTTTGATTTCACGACGACTGTTGAGTCGATGACGGGTTCTTTAGCATCCCTTGAGCTTAGACCCACAATTCTTGATCAAGTTGGGGCTTCACAGAAGGAAGATCCACAAATAGTCGAGGTCATGGATAAGCTGATTCGGGGTGAGACGTCTAGTCACCTTGCCAGATATACTATTGATGATAAAGGATGGCTAAGGCGTGATAGGAGATTATGTGTTCCTCGAGTGGGAGATTTAGTCCATAGAGTTCTTGAAGAAGCGCATCACTCGAAGATGACTGTACATCCGGGAGGAGATAAGATGTATAGAGATATGAAGCGCATTTTCTTTTGGGATGGAATGAAGAAGGATGTGGCAGAGTATGTTTCAAAGTGCATGGTGTGCCAACAAGTGAAAGCCGAGTCAAAGAAACCAGGTCGGCTATTACATCCATTGGAGGTCCCGCAATGGAAGTGGGAGAGTATTTCTATGGATTTTGTGGATGGATTGCCTAGGTCAAGGAGAGGGAATACAAGCATATGGGTCATAGTTAACAGACTTACGAAGAGTGCTCACTTCATCCCAGTAAAGAGCAAGAGGACCGCATCAGGGCTAGCATCTATTTATCTTCGAGAGATAGTGCGGTTGCATGGAGTTCCTTCTAGCATAGTGTAACAACCCAAATTTTAACAACGTGTTAAGACAAGAATCAAGGAAGAATTAAATGTTAACATCTGAATCAGATAAAATGGGTTGCGCCGTTGCGTTCGTCTCGGAAAAATACGCGAAATAGAGTCCTAAATTTCGTAAATCGGAGTCCGTATGACCGAGATACGGCCTCGCAAAGTTTCATGAAAATTCAAAAACGGAAATAGATTCAAAAAAGTCAAAATCAACACCACTCCATTTTTTAGGACACCACTCCATTTTTAGAACTTGACTTCTTCTCCAAGACATGCTTTGGATGGCCAAGATCTATCCTAGGGTTAATCTAATGGCCTAAAACTACCCTAAACTCTATAAAAAGACCCCTAACCCTCTCATACACTCTCATAAATCTATCCTACAACTAAACTATGCCAAAATTTCAAGTGATCATGGCCTCCACTCAAACCCTAGCCTCCACCCTCTTGTCATAAAATTGTATCTTCATTTCTATGAGGGATTTCATGTTTATGTGAGTGTATGAGAGCTTCTACCTCCATATGAGAGCTTCTACCTCCATATGAGAGCTTCTCAAGTCGATTTCAAGGCCAAAGCTTGGATCTTTGTTCATTAAAATGGGATTTTTATGGATTTTGCTCATGGGTTTTGTTGGAGCTTGTTGATTTGGGGGTTTTTGGGTTATGGCATGCATAGGCTTCGTCTCAATCTTTATTTTAAATCGATTTGTGCCTTCATAGCAATGTAAGCCCTCTCCTACTCTTAGATATTAACTATAAAGTTAAATGTTCATGTTGCAAGTTGAGATTGAACCTAGGTGCATGTTTATGCATAGATCTTAGCATGACTTTGTGGGTTTGTGATTATGAGACCTTTTCCATGACTTTTGGGTTGGAAAGATAGGACCTTTGTTGGGAATATTGCATGAATGCAACATAGAGACTTGCATAACCCTTTTTCTATGCTTGTGGGACTATCTTATATGACTCTTGGGTATAAAGCTTTGACCTTTATGTTGAAATGTTGCATTATGCAACATGAGAACCTTCATAACCTTTATGTCAACTTGCATATGAAGTCATAACCCTTATATGATGTTATATGCGAGTTACTTGTCATCATTCCATGTCATTTATCACCATGATTCACCTATGTGCCAAGTTTGGGTTTATGCATGCTTTTGAGGCTAAATAATGTCATATGCAAGTTAATGAACACAATTGTGCCTCATTTGCCACCATGATTAACTTGTGGCTTAATACCCCTTTTGTCTTACCTTTGCCAAGTCTCTTCTTTTAATCCATTACGTTGTTGCGAACGTATATGCGAGTTTAAAAGCGTTGGGGTTATGTTATGGGTAAATTTTAATGACATGAAATATGATTTGGGTTAATTTATACAAACATGGCAACATGTAATTTTGGCTATGAATATGGAACATGAAAACTAGACATGTATGGGTTGTAAGTGTAATTTGACACTAGACTAAACATGAAAATGACCAACTCGAGGTTGGGTTGAGTTTGCAACATAAAACTACCCGGACCCGACCGGCCTAACTAGTAGTTGCAAACAATAGGACCCAATGTGAGAAGTTGGTCATGTTGTGCTTGAACCCGAGGTTAGACTAGGTTGTGGTGTAAAGCTACCCGGACCCGCCCGGCTTAACTAGTAACCACAACAAAGTCTAATGTGAGAGGTTGGGGTGCATTAAATAATTAATGCCACATAATAGGGTTAAGTTAATTTGATTAATGACGCTTAACCAAATATGACATGGACAAATGGGTTAAGTAATTTGATTAGGCTAATGATACTTAACAAAACATGACAAGCTTGGGTAGGTTAAGTAACTTGATTTGCCTAAGGACATTTGACCATTTTTATACGACTAGTGGACGGGATTAAGTTAACCAACACTTAATCAATCCAACACGATAACTTGATAAGGTTAAGTAAGTTTCCTTAATGACACTTAACCGTATAATACAGTCAATGGGTGGGGTTAGGTCAACTTAGACTTAACTAATGTAAACATGGTAATTGGACGGGGGTTAAGTTAACCTACACTTAACTAATCCAACTCGATAATTTGATGTGGTTAAGTTAATCAATACTTAACCAACTTAACGTGAAAACATGATAAGGCTAAGTCACGAATCGTTTCGAATACGCTTGACCGATTTGACTCGGTAATTTGATAGGGTCAAATTAATATATACTTAACCAATCTAAAATGATAATTAGACGAGGTTAAGTCATGGATTGCTTGATATACTTAACCAACTTGACACATGGTCTGTAGGGTTAAGTCTTGGACTTGGATACTTAGCCAGTTTCGACATGTTTTGTAGACGGGTTAAGTTGTGAACTTAAGTGACACTTAACCCATTAGATAAACCCTAATTCGGAGGATTAGGTAAATAACCATAGTTAACAAGGATAATGGAAATAAGGCTAAGTGGTAAACCTTAGTTAAGGGAAACTAAGTAATAATTCTTAGTCAAGGAAATTTGGACCACTTCTTAGATAGATGAGTAACCCGATACGGTAGGTCATCGTTTAAGTATACGTGTAGGAGCAGGCTATCTGATTTAGATAAAGGCTCCAGCGAACTGGGTAACGAAGCAGCGGCTTCGGGGAACGTGAGGATATTCTTGGTATCCCTCTGTGAGGTCGCAGATGATCATCCTGGGCTCACAAGAGGTTAAGGTCTGCGTTAGAAGAACCAAGAGTATGCCTTGGTTGCTATACGAGCGACCTAAAGACTGGGATGGATAGCAGTGAGTCGACGAATACATGATAGTGCCCTAGATAGCAAGTTCGTCGATCATCTACCATTTTGAGTCAAGCGTGTACGTACGGAAAGGCAGGGAACACCCAACAGACCATAATTGCTATCTAATTATGGGTGAGGTAGGCCGTAGGATGTGGGCTGGCCGGAGTGTAGTTCTCATACAAGATTTTCTCTTGTGTTGCCTTTCACTAGTTGAGGGAGGGGTCTTGTGGGACCATAGCCACGTGTAGAAAAACAGACCTTAGTATCTGCATCGGCAGATAAATTGAAAGCTCCCGACCGAGTCCTGTATTTCTTGATTTTCCCTGTGACAGGACTCGGATGGCACGATGTGATACATGTGCATACAGTCATGGAAAAACGATTCACGATGAATGCGTGGGAAAAAGGGCGCGGTTGACGGTTAGCGTAATCCCTAGTGGCCCTAGGTGGCTGAACCAAAACCGAAATACGAAAACGTGCAATAGGTAAGCGTAATCCCTAGTGGTCCTAGGTGGCATAAGTCCTAGTTGTACAAACGATGATTCATGTTGAGAGAGCCTAGCTAGATCTAGGGTGACAGTCCAAAACGAGTTCAAGGGAAATGGAACTACGTTGGAGTAGTACAGAATTACATAAGAAAGCCCGTACGGTCTACGGCAAAGGACTGAACATACACATGGAAAGAAACATACGAATTGAGTAACCTATATATGCTATATATTGGGTTGACATGGACCATTACATGACGTTAAGTAAGGGACTTTCATGGTTAACACATGATACGGTTGGGATACTAGTATAGTAGGTGCGGAGTATATACAGGATAGATACCATGGGACGTTATACTTGATAGAAACCTGACGATGTGATACCTTGTTTTATCTCGACATCATAATTTATCATGACACCTTAGTTTTTTCTGGGTACAGTAGTTCATCCGGCTTTCTTGGTTTAGTTGATCTATCTTGTTAGTTATTTCATCATGCCAATATACTATTATCCTTATGTTCATCTCAGTTCCTCATGCCAGTTAACTTTACTAGTTTATATGCTGATAGTAGATAGGGCTTACCAGTCTTTATGACTGACCCCGTTTTCTTTCGCTTCTTGTCTTCCGTTTCCCCCCCAGGTTACAGGGAGGAAATACTGTTGTTAGTTCAGACTTCTTCTGCTTGAAGGCCATCATGTATGGCTTGGACTTTTCTTGGCTATGGCTACTTTACTGTTTTACTTGGGGAATAATTTATGAAAAAGTTTTTATGCTTCTTTACTATTGCAAGACAGGTTTTGATGTACTCTAATGTAAAAGGCTTTAGACCTTAATATTAACGTTATGAAAGTTTGCTTTTACTTCCGCTATTTTATATGTTCTGTCTTGCGATATTTCTGTGCATGTTTACCAATAATGCCCCTCTAAAGCTAGTGCATTCCTTTGTGAGTGACCCTAGCGGAGGCGGGGTGTTACACTTGGTATCAGAGCAGAAGGTTACCAGATTGGGCAAAAGTTTTTAAAACCTTCTGAAAACTATTTGAAAACTGTTTACAAAGAAGCATTTTTCAAGAAAAGTTTTCAAAGAAAAGGCTATTCCCCAAGAGCCATTAGCACTATCCTTGGTTTCCTTGATTGAATCTCTTTTCCTTTCTTTCCTCCATCTGTAGTCACAGTGGTTTTGACTGCGACTAGTCCTTTCTAGCTACGAAAGTGTTTTCCGTACGATGGAGGTGGTTCTCGAGAGACCAGTGGCCGCGTTACAAGGAAGGATAGTGAGAAAGGGGATAAAGGATACGAGCTTAAGGATGAGAAACTTGTTGGTATGGCTTAGTCCTCAAAGGAGGAAGAAAGATGAACAATGAAACCCATGACGAGAGAGTACCTTTGGCATGGAAAAACGGGGCGGATGGTTAAGTATCATGGGACCAGGACAGGATCATCGGGAGGGCAATAGTATGCTCTCATTTCTAGGGTACCTCAGAAGGAGGGTAACGATCTTGTTAAAGGTTTAGCTTTTCTTCTCTATCATCCCGTAGGGACTTTGTTTTGATCACCGCATCTTTTAAGTCCGCTTTGATAGTTGCGTCTCTGCACCTTAGTACTAGTATAATAGAGGATCCCGTTTTTGTCTCAAGTCCTATTGGAAGATCGGTCCATTTATTCATGGCTTGTTTGGATTTGAGAATGTCTATGTCAAGTGTTGAGTTTGGAAATAATGCTTATGATTATAAGCCGTGGATGGATTCTAGGGACAGAGGGGTTATCCAGTAAGGGGTGCCACTCTCGGTTTTGATAGGAGGGTAGTTAGACTCTTGACTAGCCTTGGTAATACCCTCGAAGTATCGTGTAACCTTTTGGGTTCCGTCATGGTTAGTTACTTAGAATCCCTAGATGCCTTTGTTGGAAATTGGAAACCCGATAGAATGGTGTTTGTTAGTAAGACGGATGGTTTACTTCACTTATGCATGGGTTATAGGAATTACCCTAGTAAGTGCGTTTGGTAACCTGTTTGGCATCTGTTTACTTTCAAGAGAAAGTTCTTCTACGTGGAATACCTTATGGTACGAGATCCAAGATTCACTAGTGGGTTTTGGAAAGCTCGCATGGAATCATGAGTACGTAGTCATGTTTGTGCCAAGTATTCTAGAAGGAGAATAAGTGCAAGTGGAACGAGAGGCGACGAGGAAATGAGTTCCAACTCATGTTATGGAAACAGGAAATTAGAAGCTGCGAAATCGCGAGGTTATAGGACGGTCAAGACACGATGGAACTAAGCTCAAGGAGATGCGACTCAGAAGACTGAAGACTAGATACGCGCATGATATCTCTTTTTAGGAATATATCCTCGATCCCTGTTTTTCTGTTGAGCTTGCTTGTAGGCTATCTTTTATGGATATCCTCTCGGTCCTGTTTCTGTTTCAAACCCCGTAAGGAGTTTGTTTTGTTTATCTTCTCGACCCTGTTTTAGGGAATCTTAGGTAGAACCCTATGGATGTAAACATGTATTTGAAACATGTTATGATTGATATGGTTGCAAATGGTTGCAAGTGGTTGCTCGTGGATGCGTGGATACACATTAGATACTAGCTCGACTCGGTCACATTTCATATTGCATATGCACGGGTATTTATACTTGTTAATGGATGAAATTTAATGTGTTGTCATGCGGATGTTGCATATGAATGAATGTTTGTGCACGCATATAGTATTTATATGACTAGGATTATTTGCATACATGTTGGATTCATGGCACTAAACATACTTTGCATTAGAAAGATTTTTCAGGCCTGATCATTAGCATTAGCTAAGGAACATATACACACACTCTTTGCATGTATTCATAAAGCATTAGAAATCGTCTAAGGACAATGGTTGCCTGTGGATGATGTTTTGATTAAATGGATGGTAGGATGCGTTCTTCCTAACTTAGAGATTTCGGGGACGAAATCCTTAAAGGAGGGGAGAATGTAACAACCCGAATTTTAACGTGTTAAGACAAGAATCAAGGCAGAATTAAATGTTAACATCTGAATCAGATAAAATGGGTTGCGCCGTTGCGTTCGTCTCGGAAAAATACGCGAAATAGAGTCCTAAATTTCGTAAATCGGAGTCCGTATGACCGAGATACGGCCTCGCAAAGTTTCATGAAAATTCAAAAACGGAAATAGATTCAAAAAAGTCAAAATCAACACCACTCCATTTTTTAGGACACCACTCCATTTTTAGAACTTGACTTCTTCTCCAAGACATGCTTTGGATGGCCAAGATCTATCCTAGGGTTAATCTAATGGCCTAAAACTACCCTAAACTCTATAAAAAGACCCCTAACCCTCTCATACACTCTCATAAATCTATCCTACAACTAAACTATGCCAAAATTTCAAGTGATCATGGCCTCCACTCAAACCCTAGCCTCCACCCTCTTGTCATAAAATTGTATCTTCATTTCTATGAGGGATTTCATGTTTATGTGAGTGTATGAGAGCTTCTACCTCCATATGAGAGCTTCTACCTCCATATGAGAGCTTCTCAAGTCGATTTCAAGGCCAAAGCTTGGATCTTTGTTCATTAAAATGGGATTTTTATGGATTTTGCTCATGGGTTTTGTTGGAGCTTGTTGATTTGGGGGTTTTTGGGTTATGGCATGCATAGGCTTCGTCTCAATCTTTATTTTAAATCGATTTGTGCCTTCATAGCAATGTAAGCCCTCTCCTACTCTTAGATATTAACTATAAAGTTAAATGTTCATGTTGCAAGTTGAGATTGAACCTAGGTGCATGTTTATGCATAGATCTTAGCATGACTTTGTGGGTTTGTGATTATGAGACCTTTTCCATGACTTTTGGGTTGGAAAGATAGGACCTTTGTTGGGAATATTGCATGAATGCAACATAGAGACTTGCATAACCCTTTTTCTATGCTTGTGGGACTATCTTATATGACTCTTGGGTATAAAGCTTTGACCTTTATGTTGAAATGTTGCATTATGCAACATGAGAACCTTCATAACCTTTATGTCAACTTGCATATGAAGTCATAACCCTTATATGATGTTATATGCGAGTTACTTGTCATCATTCCATGTCATTTATCACCATGATTCACCTATGTGCCAAGTTTGGGTTTATGCATGCTTTTGAGGCTAAATAATGTCATATGCAAGTTAATGAACACAATTGTGCCTCATTTGCCACCATGATTAACTTGTGGCTTAATACCCCTTTTGTCTTACCTTTGCCAAGTCTCTTCTTTTAATCCATTACGTTGTTGCGAACGTATATGCGAGTTTAAAAGCGTTGGGGTTATGTTATGGGTAAATTTTAATGACATGAAATATGATTTGGGTTAATTTATACAAACATGGCAACATGTAATTTTGGCTATGAATATGGAACATGAAAACTAGACATGTATGGGTTGTAAGTGTAATTTGACACTAGACTAAACATGAAAATGACCAACTCGAGGTTGGGTTGAGTTTGCAACATAAAACTACCCGGACCCGACCGGCCTAACTAGTAGTTGCAAACAATAGGACCCAATGTGAGAAGTTGGTCATGTTGTGCTTGAACCCGAGGTTAGACTAGGTTGTGGTGTAAAGCTACCCGGACCCGCCCGGCTTAACTAGTAACCACAACAAAGTCTAATGTGAGAGGTTGGGGTGCATTAAATAATTAATGCCACATAATAGGGTTAAGTTAATTTGATTAATGACGCTTAACCAAATATGACATGGACAAATGGGTTAAGTAATTTGATTAGGGTAATGATACTTAACAAAACATGACAAGCTTGGGTAGGTTAAGTAACTTGATTTGCCTAAGGACATTTGACCATTTTTATACGACTAGTGGACGGGATTAAGTTAACCAACACTTAATCAATCCAACACGATAACTTGATAAGGTTAAGTAAGTTTCCTTAATGACACTTAACCGTATAATACAGTCAATGGGTGGGGTTAGGTCAACTTAGACTTAACTAATGTAAACATGGTAATTGGACGGGGGTTAAGTTAACCTACACTTAACTAATCCAACTCGATAATTTGATGTGGTTAAGTTAATCAATACTTAACCAACTTAACGTGAAAACATGATAAGGCTAAGTCACGAATCGTTTCGAATACGCTTGACCGATTTGACTCGGTAATTTGATAGGGTCAAATTAATATATACTTAACCAATCTAAAATGATAATTAGACGAGGTTAAGTCATGGATTGCTTGATATACTTAACCAACTTGACACATGGTCTGTAGGGTTAAGTCTTGGACTTGGATACTTAGCCAGTTTCGACATGTTTTGTAGACGGGTTAAGTTGTGAACTTAAGTGACACTTAACCCATTAGATAAACCCTAATTCGGAGGATTAGGTAAATAACCATAGTTAACAAGGATAATGGAAATAAGGCTAAGTGGTAAACCTTAGTTAAGGGAAACTAAGTAATAATTCTTAGTCAAGGAAATTTGGACCACTTCTTAGATAGATGAGTAACCCGATACGGTAGGTCATCGTTTAAGTATACGTGTAGGAGCAGGCTATCTGATTTAGATAAAGGCTCCAGCGAACTGGGTAACGAAGCAGCGGCTTCGGGGAACGTGAGGATATTCTTGGTATCCCTCTGTGAGGTCGCAGATGATCATCCTGGGCTCACAAGAGGTTAAGGTCTGCGTTAGAAGAACCAAGAGTATGCCTTGGTTGCTATACGAGCGACCTAAAGACTGGGATGGATAGCAGTGAGTCGACGAATACATGATAGTGCCCTAGATAGCAAGTTCGTCGATCATCTACCATTTTGAGTCAAGCGTGTACGTACGGAAAGGCAGGGAACACCCAACAGACCATAATTGCTATCTAATTATGGGTGAGGTAGGCCGTAGGATGTGGGCTGGCCGGAGTGTAGTTCTCATACAAGATTTTCTCTTGTGTTGCCTTTCACTAGTTGAGGGAGGGGTCTTGTGGGACCATAGCCACGTGTAGAAAAACAGACCTTAGTATCTGCATCGGCAGATAAATTGAAAGCTCCCGACCGAGTCCTGTATTTCTTGATTTTCCCTGTGACAGGACTCGGATGGCACGATGTGATACATGTGCATACAGTCATGGAAAAACGATTCACGATGAATGCGTGGGAAAAAGGGCGCGGTTGACGGTTAGCGTAATCCCTAGTGGCCCTAGGTGGCTGAACCAAAACCGAAATACGAAAACGTGCAATAGGTAAGCGTAATCCCTAGTGGTCCTAGGTGGCATAAGTCCTAGTTGTACAAACGATGATTCATGTTGAGAGAGCCTAGCTAGATCTAGGGTGACAGTCCAAAACGAGTTCAAGGGAAATGGAACTACGTTGGAGTAGTACAGAATTACATAAGAAAGCCCGTACGGTCTACGGCAAAGGACTGAACATACACATGGAAAGAAACATACGAATTGAGTAACCTATATATGCTATATATTGGGTTGACATGGACCATTACATGACGTTAAGTAAGGGACTTTCATGGTTAACACATGATACGGTTGGGATACTAGTATAGTAGGTGCGGAGTATATACAGGATAGATACCATGGGACGTTATACTTGATAGAAACCTGACGATGTGATACCTTGTTTTATCTCGACATCATAATTTATCATGACACCTTAGTTTTTTCTGGGTACAGTAGTTCATCCGGCTTTCTTGGTTTAGTTGATCTATCTTGTTAGTTATTTCATCATGCCAATATACTATTATCCTTATGTTCATCTCAGTTCCTCATGCCAGTTAACTTTACTAGTTTATATGCTGATAGTAGATAGGGCTTACCAGTCTTTATGACTGACCCCGTTTTCTTTCGCTTCTTGTCTTCCGTTTCCCCCCCAGGTTACAGGGAGGAAATACTGTTGTTAGTTCAGATTTCTTCTGCTTGAAGGCCATCATGTATGGCTTGGACTTTTCTTGGCTATGGCTACTTTACTGTTTTACTTGGGGAATAATTTATGAAAAAGTTTTTATGCTTCTTTACTATTGCAAGACAGGTTTTGATGTACTCTAATGTAAAAGGCTTTAGACCTTAATATTAACGTTATGAAAGTTTGCTTTTACTTCCGCTATTTTATATGTTCTGTCTTGCGATATTTCTGTGCATGTTTACCAATAATGCCCCTCTAAAGCTAGTGCATTCCTTTGTGAGTGACCCTAGCGGAGGCGGGGTGTTACACTTGGTATCAGAGCAGAAGGTTACCAGATTGGGCAAAAGTTTTTAAAACCTTCTGAAAACTATTTGAAAACTGTTTACAAAGAAGCATTTTTCAAGAAAAGTTTTCAAAGAAAAGGCTATTCCCCAAGAGCCATTAGCACTATCCTTTGTTTCCTTGATTGAATCTCTTTTCCTTTCTTTCCTCCATCTGTAGTCACAGTGGTTTTGACTGCGACTAGTCCTTTCTAGCTACGAAAGTGTTTTCCGTACGATGGAGGTGGTTCTCGAGAGACCAGTGGCCGCGTTACAAGGAAGGATAGTGAGAAAGGGGATAAAGGATACGAGCTTAAGGATGAGAAACTTGTTGGTATGGCTTAGTCCTCAAAGGAGGAAGAAAGATGAACAATGAAACCCATGACGAGAGAGTACCTTTGGCATGGAAAAACGGGGCGGATAGTTAAGTATCATGGGACCAGGACAGGATCATCGGGAGGGCAATAGTATGCTCTCATTTCTAGGGTACCTCAGAAGGAGGGTAACGATCTTGTTGAAGGTTTAGCTTTTCTTCTCTATCATCCCGTAGGGACTTTGTTTTGATCACCGCATCTTTTAAGTCCGCTTCGATAGTTGCGTCTCTGCACCTTAGTACTAGTATAATAGAGGATCCCGTTTTTGTCTCAAGTCCTATTGGAAGATCGGTCCATTTATTCATGGCTTGTTTGGATTTGAGAATGTCTATGTCAAGTGTTGAGTTTGGAAATAATGCTTATGATTATAAGCCGTGGATGGATTCTAGGGACAGAGGGGTTATCCAGTAAGGGGTGCCACTCTCGGTTTTGATAGGAGGGTAGTTAGACTCTTGACTAGCCTTGGTAATACCCTCGAAGTATCGTGTAACCTTTTGGGTTCCGTCATGGTTAGTTACTTAGAATCCCTAGATGCCTTTGTTGGAAATTGGAAACCCGATAGAATGGTGTTTGTTAGTAAGACGGATGGTTTACTTCACTTATGCATGGGTTATAGGAATTACCCTAGTAAGTGCGCTTGGTAACCTGTTTGGCATCTGTTTACTTTCAAGAGAAAGTTCTTCTACGTGGAATACCTTATGGTACGAGATCCAAGATTCACTAGTGGGTTTTGGAAAGCTCGCATGGAATCATGAGTACGTAGTCATGTTTGTGCCAAGTATTCTAGAAGGAGAATAAGTGCAAGTGGAACGAGAGGCGACGAGGAAATGAGTTCCAACTCATGTTATGGAAACAGGAAATTAGAAGCTGCGAAATCGCGAGGTTATAGGACGGTCAAGACACGATGGAACTAAGCTCAAGGAGATGCGACTCAGAAGACTGAAGACTAGATACGCGCATGATATCTCTTTTTAGGAATATATCCTCGATCCCTGTTTTTCTGTTGAGCTTGCTTGTAGGCTATCTTTTATGGATATCCTCTCGGTCCTGTTTCTGTTTCAAACCCCGTAAGGAGTTTGTTTTGTTTATCTTCTCGACCCTGTTTTAGGGAATCTTAGGTAGAACCCTATGGATGTAAACATGTATTTGAAACATGTTATGATTGATATGGTTGCAAATGGTTGCAAGTGGTTGCTCGTGGATGCGTGGATACACATTAGATACTAGCTCGACTCGGTCACATTTCATATTGCATATGCACGGGTATTTATACTTGTTAATGGATGAAATTTAATGTGTTGTCATGCGGATGTTGCATATTAATGAATGTTTGTGCACGCATATAGTATTTATATGACTAGGATTATTTGCATACATGTTGGATTCATGGCACTAAACATACTTTGCATTAGAAAGATTTTTCAGGCCTGATCATTAGCATTAGCTAAGGAACATATACACACACTCTTTGCATGTATTCATAAAGCATTAGAAATCGTCTAAGGACAATGGTTGCCTGTGGATGATGTTTTGATTAAATGGATGGTAGGATGCGTTCTTCCTAACTTAGAGATTTCGGGGACGAAATCCTTAAAGGAGGGGAGAATGTAACAACCCGAATTTTAACAACGTGTTAAGACAAGAATCAAGGCAGAATTAAATGTTAACATCTGAATCAGATAAAATGGGTTGCGCCGTTGCGTTCGTCTCAGAAAAATACGCGAAATAGAGTCCTAAATTTCGTAAATCGGAGTCCGTATGACCGAGATACGGCCTCGCAAAGTTTCATGAAAATTCAAAAACGGAAATAGATTCAAAAAAGTCAAAATCAACACCACTCCATTTTTTAGGACACCACTCCATTTTTAGAACTTGACTTCTTCTCCAAGACATGCTTTGGATGGCCAAGATCTATCCTAGGGTTAATCTAATGGCCTAAAACTACCCTAAACTCTATAAAAAGACCCCTAACCCTCTCAT
The DNA here is from genome assembly GCA_030737875.1 of Allium sativum. Classification (NCBI taxonomy): domain Eukaryota; kingdom Viridiplantae; phylum Streptophyta; class Magnoliopsida; order Asparagales; family Amaryllidaceae; genus Allium; species Allium sativum. Next base: position 5,672,676 of record CM060919.1, on the reverse strand, counting down.
ACACTCTCATAAATCTATCCTACAACTAAACTATGCCAAAATTTCAAGTGATCATGGCCTCCACTCAAACCCTAGCCTCCACCCTCTTGTCATAAAATTGTATCTTCATTTCTATGAGGGATTTCATGTTTATGTGAGTGTATGAGAGCTTCTACCTCCATATGAGAGCTTCTACCTCCATATGAGAGCTTCTCAAGTCGATTTCAAGGCCAAAGCTTGGATCTTTGTTCATTAAAATGGGATTTTTATGGATTTTGCTCATGGGTTTTGTTGGAGCTTGTTGATTTGGGGGTTTTTGGGTTATGGCATGCATAGGCTTCGTCTCAATCTTTATTTTAAATCGATTTGTGCCTTCATAGCAATGTAAGCCCTCTCCTACTCTTAGATATTAACTATAAAGTTAAATGTTCATGTTGCAAGTTGAGATTGAACCTAGGTGCATGTTTATGCATAGATCTTAGCATGACTTTGTGGGTTTGTGATTATGAGACCTTTTCCATGACTTTTGGGTTGGAAAGATAGGACCTTTGTTGGGAATATTGCATGAATGCAACATAGAGACTTGCATAACCCTTTTTCTATGCTTGTGGGACTATCTTATATGACTCTTGGGTATAAAGCTTTGACCTTTATGTTGAAATGTTGCATTATGCAACATGAGAACCTTCATAACCTTTATGTCAACTTGCATATGAAGTCATAACCCTTATATGATGTTATATGCGAGTTACTTGTCATCATTCCATGTCATTTATCACCATGATTCACCTATGTGCCAAGTTTGGGTTTATGCATGCTTTTGAGGCTAAATAATGTCATATGCAAGTTAATGAACACAATTGTGCCTCATTTGCCACCATGATTAACTTGTGGCTTAATACCCCTTTTGTCTTACCTTTGCCAAGTCTCTTCTTTTAATCCATTACGTTGTTGCGAACGTATATGCGAGTTTAAAAGCGTTGGGGTTATGTTATGGGTAAATTTTAATGACATGAAATATGATTTGGGTTAATTTATACAAACATGGCAACATGTAATTTTGGCTATGAATATGGAACATGAAAACTAGACATGTATGGGTTGTAAGTGTAATTTGACACTAGACTAAACATGAAAATGACCAACTCGAGGTTGGGTTGAGTTTGCAACATAAAACTACCCGGACCCGACCGGCCTAACTAGTAGTTGCAAACAATAGGACCCAATGTGAGAAGTTGGTCATGTTGTGCTTGAACCCGAGGTTAGACTAGGTTGTGGTGTAAAGCTACCCGGACCCGCCCGGCTTAACTAGTAACCACAACAAAGTCTAATGTGAGAGGTTGGGGTGCATTAAATAATTAATGCCACATAATAGGGTTAAGTTAATTTGATTAATGACGCTTAACCAAATATGACATGGACAAATGGGTTAAGTAATTTGATTAGGCTAATGATACTTAACAAAACATGACAAGCTTGGGTAGGTTAAGTAACTTGATTTGCCTAAGGACATTTGACCATTTTTATACGACTAGTGGACGGGATTAAGTTAACCAACACTTAATCAATCCAACACGATAACTTGATAAGGTTAAGTAAGTTTCCTTAATGACACTTAACCGTATAATACAGTCAATGGGTGGGGTTAGGTCAACTTAGACTTAACTAATGTAAACATGGTAATTGGACGGGGGTTAAGTTAACCTACACTTAACTAATCCAACTCGATAATTTGATGTGGTTAAGTTAATCAATACTTAACCAACTTAACGTGAAAACATGATAAGGCTAAGTCACGAATCGTTTCGAATACGCTTGACCGATTTGACTCGGTAATTTGATAGGGTCAAATTAATATATACTTAACCAATCTAAAATGATAATTAGACGAGGTTAAGTCATGGATTGCTTGATATACTTAACCAACTTGACACATGGTCTGTAGGGTTAAGTCTTGGACTTGGATACTTAGCCAGTTTCGACATGTTTTGTAGACGGGTTAAGTTGTGAACTTAAGTGACACTTAACCCATTAGATAAACCCTAATTCGGAGGATTAGGTAAATAACCATAGTTAACAAGGATAATGGAAATAAGGCTAAGTGGTAAACCTTAGTTAAGGGAAACTAAGTAATAATTCTTAGTCAAGGAAATTTGGACCACTTCTTAGATAGATGAGTAACCCGATACGGTAGGTCATCGTTTAAGTATACGTGTAGGAGCAGGCTATCTGATTTAGATAAAGGCTCCAGCGAACTGGGTAACGAAGCAGCGGCTTCGGGGAACGTGAGGATATTCTTGGTATCCCTCTGTGAGGTCGCAGATGATCATCCTGGGCTCACAAGAGGTTAAGGTCTGCGTTAGAAGAACCAAGAGTATGCCTTGGTTGCTATACGAGCGACCTAAAGACTGGGATGGATAGCAGTGAGTCGACGAATACATGATAGTGCCCTAGATAGCAAGTTCGTCGATCATCTACCATTTTGAGTCAAGCGTGTACGTACGTAAAGGCAGGGAACACCCAACAGACCATAATTGCTATCTAATTATGGGTGAGGTAGGCCGTAGGATGTGGGCTGGCCGGAGTGTAGTTCTCATACAAGATTTTCTCTTGTGTTGCCTTTCACTAGTTGAGGGAGGGGTCTCGTGGGACCATAGCCACGTGTAGAAAAACAGACCTTAGTATCTGCATCGGCAGATAAATTGAAAGCTCCCGACCGAGTCCTGTATTTCTTGATTTGCCCTGTGACAGGACTCGGATGGCACGATGTGATACATGTGCATACAGTCATGGAAAAACGATTCACGATGAATGCGTGGGAAAAAGGGCGCGGTTGACGGTTAGCGTAATCCCTAGTGGCCCTAGGTGGCTGAACCAAAACCGAAATACGAAAACGTGCAATAGGTAAGCGTAATCCCTAGTGGTCCTAGGTGGCATAAGTCCTAGTTGTACAAACGATGATTCATGTTGAGAGAGCCTAGCTAGATCTAGGGTGACAGTCCAAAACGAGTTCAAGGGAAATGGAACTACGTTGGAGTAGTACAGAATTACATAAGAAAGCCCGTACGGTCTACGGCAAAGGACTGAACATACACATGGAAAGAAACATACGAATTGAGTAACCTATATATGCTATATATTGGGTTGACATGGACCATTACATGACGTTAAGTAAGGGACTTTCATGGTTAACACATGATATGGTTGGGATACTAGTACAGTAGGTGCAGAGTATATACAGGATAGATACCATGGGACGTTATACTTGATAGAAACCTGACGATGTGATACCTTGTTTTATCTCGACATCATAATTTATCATGACACCTTAGTTTTTTCTGGGTACAGTAGTTCATCCGGCTTTCTTGGTTTAGTTGATCTATCTTGTTAGTTATTTCATCATGCCAGTATACTATTATCCTTATGTTCATCTCAGTTCCTCATGCCAGTTAACTTTACTAGTTTATATGCTGATAGTAGATAGGGCTTACCAGTCTTTATGACTGACCCCGTTTTCTTTCGCTTCTTGTCTTCCGTTTCCCCCCAGGTTACAGGGAGGAAATACTGTTGTTAGTTCAGACTTCTTCTGCTTGAAGGCCATCATGTATGGCTTGGACTTTTCTTGGCTATGGCTACTTTACTGTTTTACTTGGGGAATAATTTATGAAAAAGTTTTTATGCTTCTTTACTATTGCAAGACAGGTTTTGATGTACTCTGATGTAAAAGGCTTTGGACCTTAATATTAACGTTATGAAAGTTTGCTTTTACTTCCGCTATTTTATATGTTCTGTCTTGTGATATTTCTGTGCATGTTTACCAATAATGCCCCTCTAAAGCTAGTGCATTCCTTTGTGAGTGACCCTAGCGGAGGCGGGGTGTTACACATAGTTAGCGATCGTGACCCAATTTTCACTAGCCAGTTCTGGAACAGTTTGCAAGAAGCGATGGGTACACGATTGAATCTGAGTACGGCCTATCACCCCCAGACAGATGGCCAAACCGAAAGGGTGAATAGAGTGCTAGAAGATCTCTTGAGGCTTTGTGTTCTCGACTTCGGTGGTACTTGGGAAGACCACCCTCCTCTTGTAGAGTTTGCGTATAATAATAGCTATCAGGCCAGCATAGGAATGGCACCATTTGAAGCTTTATATGGGAGGCCGTGTAGGTCACCATCTTGTTGGTGGGAGACAATAGATAGACTTATACTTGGGCCCGATATGATACGAGACACATCCGAGAAAGTTGAATTAGTAAGAAGAAGGATGAAAGCGGCCAAAGATAGACAGAAATCCTATGCTGACAAGCGAAGGGCAGATTTGGAATTCGAAGTGGGAGACATGGTTTTCGTGAAGGTTTCTCCTTTGCGAAATGTGGTACGTTTTGGAGCAGTTGGGAAGTTGGCACCAAGGTTCGTAGGACCCTTCCCTATCATAGAGAGAATTGGAAAGATGGCCTATAAGGTGGGATTGCCCGAGAAGCTAGCCGGAGTGCATAATGTCTTTCATGTCCCGCATCTCCGAAAGTGCCTTCATGAGTCCGCTGAGGTGGTTGAACCAAGCATTCTTGAAGACATTGAGGTAGAGAAAGAAGCAACCTTGAGAAGAGCTCCGATTCGTATCTTGGGAACAGAGATCAAGAAGCTAAGGAATCGAGAGGTCAAGTTGGTGAAAGTTCAGTGGGGTGAAGCCGACGAAGATGCAACTTGGGAAACCGAGGAGAAGATGCGTGGGCTTTAACCATTTCTTTTTGAGGGTACATTCTCGTTCTCTTTTCCTAATTAGCATATCTTTCTTTTATCCGCGTTTATCTAGTTTATCTTGTTTCGTAGATCTTGTTATGAGGACCTTAGGTAGAAACCCTTTGGATGAAACATGTATTTGAAACATGTTATGCTTGATGGTTGCAAGTGGTTGCAAGTGTTTGCACGTGGATACTCGTGGATGCATGATACACATTAGGCACTAAGATCGTCTCACACACTTTCATGTTGCATATGCATGAGTGCTTATACTTATTCATGGATGAAACTTGTTGAGCTATCACGTGGATGTTGCATATGGATGAATATTATGTGCACTCATGTAGAGATTATAAATTATGTTAGGAATTTGCATACATATGGACTCATTTCACTAACATATTTTGCATTAAGGAGGTTTACTGTATCAGTAACCACCTGATTTTTGCATTAGATAAGTACATATACACACACCTTTGCATATGATCATACAACATTTAGAATCCTTTAAGGACAATGACTGCACGTGGATGATGTTTTGAGTAGATGGATGATGGATAGTAGGATACGTTCTTCCTAACTTGGAGATTTCGGGGACGAAATCCTTTAAGGAGGGGAGAATGTAACACCCCGTAATTTGAACATAAAAATTCACAAATTAAAGTATACTTAATTAAGTGAAATGGGTTGTGCAGAGAAATATATATATATTGATATATATATATATATAATTGAAAATTTAATAAATAGATATGCAAAAATGTTCAAAATAGCGAATTGGGAGAGGGTAATAACCGAACCGGCCGATTTTTGAGGTCGACCCGAGCTCGCTGGGTCGACTAGGGGTTAATCCCGGGTGTTTGGCTGTCAACCCGTGGGCCGATTCGCTCAAATGCAGATTTTGCATTTGAATGGTTCTCATGGTTCAGCTTTAATCTAAAGGCCCTAGATGGTTCCTACACTTGACTTCTTCCCCAAGACATGCTTTGATGGCTTGGATTGAATCTAGGGTTAATCCTATGGCTAATACTATCCTAATCCTCTATAAAAAGACCCCTAAACCTAGCCTAACTCACCATTATTCAATCCTACAACTAAACTATGTCAAATTTGTTCCTCTCATGGCCTCCACTCTCATGCTAAAATTCCTAAGCCTATTTCTATGAGAGATTGTGAGTTCATACAAGTGCTTTCAAACTTGTATGAGTGTTCTTAGTTTGCATTCAAGTCAAGTTGCAACATTTCTATTTCAAAGCAAGGATTTTTATTGATTTGGCGCAAGGGTTTTTCAATTGGGGCTTTCATATTTTGGTGCTTGCATAAGGGCTTCGTCTCAATCTTTATAATAAATATTCATTTGTGTCTTCATAGCGTAGTAATCCCTTTTCTACTTTCTTTCTTTGAACTCTAAAGTTAAATGAATGATGCAAGTTTGGGGTTGATCATTATATGCAAGTTTGGTTGATCATTATATGCAAGTTTGGTTGATCATTATATGCAAGTTTGGATGATCATTATGCAAGTTGGTTTAATCATTATGTATGACACATGTTGCTATGTTATGCAAGTTTGGGTTGATCATGTTATCATGTTATGCAAGTTAAACTTGATGTTGTGAGCATAAAGCTCCAAGCTTTATATTAAAGGCTGCATTTGGCAACATGAAAGTTATCATATCCCTTATGATAACTTGCATGTGAGGCTAAATGCGAACTTCTAGCAACTTCTACATGTCATTTATCACCATGTATCACTCATATGCTAAGTTTGGTTTTATGCATGCTTTTGAAGCCTAATGATGCAATATGCAAGTATATGAACATATGTACATTTCATATGCCACCATGTTAAACTTGTGGCTTCAACACCTTTTTGTCATGATTATGCCAAGTTCCATATTTTATCCTTTATGCGTTGATGCGATTATGTAAACGATGGGGTTACGTTGGGGTTGGGTAACATTACGACATAAACATGGTTTTTATAACATAGCGTGATATTTTAGCTTGTAATTATGTTTTGGAAACATAATGGACATGACACTTAGAAAATATGAGTGTGGCCAACTCGAGGTTGGGTTGAGTTTGTAGCATAAATCTACCCGGACCCGCCCGACTTAACTAATGGCTACAAACAATAGGACCCAATGTGAGAAGTTGGTCATGTTGTGCTAGAACCCGAGGTTAGACCAAGTTGTGGTGTAAAGCTACCCGGACCCGCCCGGCTTAACTAGTAACCACAACAAGGTCTAATGTGAGAGGTTAAAGCACATTAAGTTAATTAATGCCTCCTGATTAGGGTTAAGTCATGGTCCACTTAATACTTAATCTATTTGGGCTGGATGGGTTAATCGGGGTTAAGTCATGAACCTTGGATACACTTAACCAATTTAATCCACGTTTGGATCGGGTTAACCACATTTAACCCGTTAAGGAAACCCTAGTTGCGTGGTCCTTTGCAGCAGTAACCCTCTTGATAGTATCATAAGACCCTAGGACTAGGCTAGGGTGGGGCACGATTACTGGGCTGACATGTAAGCGACCAAAACGACGGCTGTGTAGGTACGCCGGTGTAGGTCCAGGCGGACTATGATCGTGCACATAGTCCGACGTTGGAGAATCAGGCACGGGTACCAGTAGATCTAGGCTGTGCATATTTGATTGGTGTCCGAGATCTACACCCTAGGACTTGATACACCCTGGGGTGGACCTAGCACAGTTAGCTACATTTCATGTTTGGGCCGTATGACACCGACACTTGACGAGTTAGGCTTATAGGGAGCCGATCGACTAGACCGTGTAGTTGGACCTTGATTTAGGTCACCTCATGATGTTGGGCCAAGCTTGGGCCAAGGGATCAATTCTTGTTTTTACTTGACATGTTAGAATGCTAGTACACCCGTGGTGCAAAACTTAACCTTGATTATGTGGTGTCACCTTTGTTAGTTAATCATCATGCTAGTATGTTGTTATCCTTATGTTCATCTCAGCTTCTCATGCCAGTTAACTTTACTAGTTCATAGATAGATAGTAGTAGGGCTTACCAGTCTTTTTGACTGACCTGTTTTCTTTCGCCTCTTTTCTTCCGTTTCTCCCCCCCCTCCTCAGGTTCTCAGGGTGGGAACATTGGAGCTTAGCTTGGATCTTTACAGCTTGCTTACTGGATTTGCTCATGTACGGTTTTGGACATTGAGCTAGCTATGGTTTATCACTTCATTTTGGGGATAGTACTTTATGTATTTTAGTTTTTCAGTTTATGCTTTTATCTAGACTTTGTTGTTGGAAAATAATGACCAAGTACTTTGTTGTAACATGACTATGGTTTTGAAATGCTAAGTTTTATCCGTTGCTTTACTACTCTGTTTTACTTATATGTTCTGTCTTGTGATATCTTCATGCATGTTTACCTTGTTTAACGCCCCTCCAAAGCTAGGGTGCTTGTAAGAGTTACCCTGGCGGAGGTGGGGTGTTACAAAAAGCGCTCACTTTATACCTACTAAGAGTAAGAGGATTGCCTCATCATTGGCATCCATTTATCTTAAAGAGGTTGTTCGACTGCATGGAATACCCTCTAGCATAGTAAGTGAACAAGATCCTATCTTTACGAGCGAGTTTTGGAGGAGTTTGCAAGAGGTTGTAGGCACACATCTATGCTTAACCACAGCCTATCACCCTTAAACCGATGGTCATACAGAAAGGGTGAACAGAGTATTAGAAGATCTTTTGAGATTGTGCATTCTTGATTTTGGAAGGACATGGGAGGATCATCTTCCTTTGGTGGAATTCTCCTACAATAATAGCTACCAAGCCACCATAGGCATGGCACCCTTGGAGGATTTATATGGGAGACCATGCCGATCACCAACTCGTTGGTGGGAGTCTACAGACAAGCTCGTACTTGGGCCGTACATGATTAGAGAACCTTCAGAGAAGGTGGACTTGATATGAAGACAAACGAAGATTGCACAAGATAGACAGAATTCCTACGCTGATAAAAGAAGGACTGGCCTTGAGTTTGAGGTTGGAGACAGTGTTTTCCTTAAAGTATCTCCTTTGAGGAATGTCGTTTGCTTCGGGTCTACAAGAAAGTTGGCACCAAGATTTGTATGGCCATTTCCTATCATTAAGAGGATTGGGAATATGGCTTATAAAGTAGAGATGCCCGAAAGATTGGCTGGAGTTCATAATGTTATCCATGTCTCTCATCTACGAAAGAGCTTACATGGGTCTGTGGAAGTTGTGGAGCCAAGCATACTAGAGGAAGTAGAAGTGGAACGAGAAGCGACGGTGAGGAGAGTTCCAACTCGTATCTGAGGTACAGAAGTCAAAAAGCTATGCAACCGTGAAGCCAAGCTTGTTAAAGTTCAATGGAGTGACGCTGAGGAAGACGCGACTTAGGAGACTGAGGACAAGATACACGCAATCTACCCTTTTCTTTTTGAGGGTACATCCTTGATCTCTTCTTCCATAAGTTTATGCATACTTGTATCTGTCTATTAATTATATCTCCTTTGTCCTATCCTTAATCTTTAGGTAGAAACAATGAATGTAAACTTGTATTTGAAACATGTTATGATTGATGGTTTCAAGTGGTTGCTCTTGGTTGCTCATGGATGCATATACACACACATTAGGTACTAGATCGGCTCAATCACTTTCATACTGCATATGCATATATGTATTTGTATATGGATTGAAACTTGATGTGTTATCATATGGATGTTGCACTTGTATGAATGATTATGCACTCATGTAGAAGTTATAAAGTATGATTAGGAATAATTGCATACATAATGGATTCATGGCACTATTATGATTTGCATTAAGGAGGTCAACTGGATCAGTAGACCGCCTGATTTTGCATTAGATAAGGATATATACACACTATGCATATAGTCATGAAAGCATTATAAATCATTTTAAGGATAATGGATGCCTGTGTTTTATGATTGAGTAGATGGACGATTGGATGGTAGGATATACATTCTTCTTGACTTGAAGATTTCGGGGATCAAATCCCTTAAGGAGGGGAGAATGTAACACCCCGTATTTTCTGTGAACATTAAAGTAACGAATTAAAGAATACTTAATTTTAAAAGTGGAAATTAGGGGAAACGGGATTCGCCATTGCATTCGTCTCGGAATTCTGCTCGAGATAGAGTCCGACTTTGCGTGAATCAGACTCCGTATGAAGAAGTTACAAAGTTCGGAAGGTTTCAAGTTTAAACGGAAATTAAATATAAATAATAATTAAATCAAAAAGTAGTTCGAAATTCAAAAATTCCGAGAATCAGCTGGGTGGGAAAATTCCCGCAAATGGGGGTCGACTCCCCCCATAAGGGGTCGACATAGGTATCGACCACCCGAAGAGGGGTGTCGACTACGGTGTCAACTCCCCTTGCAGGGTTCGACCCCCTCGTCCAGATCAGGACTGTTTTGTCCAGTGACCTTTTTCTGAGTCATTAGGGCATATCTGGTGACTTTCGGTTGGTTCTGTTTGGCCTGGATGGCTCTGATTACTCCTAGGTTGATCTAATGGCTCTCATTAATCTAAAATTTCTATATAAACAACCCCAACCCTCAACCCTAAAACCACATAAACTTGCTCTTTGTTGACACACTTTTTGGTGAAAGCCATCACACTGAATATCTTGATAGCATCGCGCTCGGATATGGAGAACAACATCAGAAGATAGGCAGCGATTTGGTCAAAGTCGCATCACGAACAAAGAAAGTCCCGAAACTCCCATTAGACGACCTTTTTTGTGCCCAAAAGAAGAAATTACGGAGCTATGTTTGGTAACTCTTGTAGATCTCTGAATTAGCTTCAGTTTGAGCTATGGTTTGGCTCAATTGGACTTACGGTTTGAAAGTTACGCTCATTTCCATAAATGGGTGTAATCTGGCAATTTCCTGGATAAAGCAACAAAGCGTCACACGATCGGAGTACGGCTCGCGCATCGTCTCTGGCTCGTGTTGCACCCTTGGTTCGCCCTTCATCGAATCACCCCCCCGGATCGTGGCGCACCCTCAGACCACGACCCGTTCGTGGTACACCTCCTGATCACGACCGGCTCGTGACACACCAGCTTCACCATACAGCTCACGATTAGACCTCGTTTCGTGAAGCCCATATCACGATCCGATCCTGTGACCACGAACCGACCCCTGCACCTGCTGATACACGCACTGTTTTGACCTGTTCTCATGCCACATCTTGCTTCTACTTTTCCTGATCGGGTGCCACGTACCCCATCACGAACCGGTCTTCGTAGAAGCTCTCCGACAGCTATAAATACACCTCTATATGGAATTTTAAGGGGATTGGCTCTTACTTTTTGGCTGAGACTTTCTCCTAAATCTAGACAGCCTCTGCCATTACCGATTGCAAGGACTTTGCACCTTTCTACACATAAATTATCCTCTTGTAATCTCAATTAACACACGGATTGTGTGTCTGCATATAACTGATTCTTGTAATCTGTTAGTATAACAATAATATTATAAAGTGGACGTAGGCTATATCTGTAGCCGAACCACTATAAAAACTTTGTATGTCTCCTCTAATTTATCATTTTCTGCATTCTGTGATATGCGTTTGGGTGTTAGGCCCAGATTTTGGTCTGACATTTTGGCGCGCCAGGAAGGGGCGAACCTTTGACTTTCTGCTTGGATTTTTGGCTATTCGATAAATGGCAAACAAAAGGAAGAAGACTGGAACTTCTGCTCATGCTGATGATGCTGACGCTGAAGACGCAAGGAATGAAGCAAGCCTGGAGGCTTCCTCCCATGAAGACCCATCAGCATACTTGACCAGAGAAGAGATGGACGGCGTTCTCGCTGAATTGAGGGATCAAATGGCAAAGCAAGATGATCTCCTCAGGAAGCAACAGGAAATGATCAACCAATTCTCCACTCGGATGGATGGAAGGCCGGGCAACGCTCAATTCATTGGAAATGAAAACACAGAAGCGGCCCATGCATCACATGGACTCGGGGGCAACCCCCTCCCTATTGGAAATGCACTGCTATCTACTTCAGCTCCAGATCAGATGAACACCGAATTGCGAGCTCCTGCTCCTTAACAGCATCAACCATCTCGTGATACTCCTCTGAACCGTGACCCGGATCGTGGTGCACCACCAGGCTCACGCGCCAATCCGAGTAACTTACTCCCGCCTACTCAACATCAACCGGTTCATGACCTACTTCCAGGACTCGATCGGATCGCACCTCATGGACCATGAACCGGCCACCACGATACACTCCACCTTAACTCGCGAGCTACAAACCACGAGCGCCATGCTCCATGAACTAGCCCCCACAATCCGCACCCGGCAGCTCACCAACAGCTTCCATCCACTCTTGCATTCAATGCTGGGGGCACCAGCTCTGATCTTGGCAATTTACTGTAACTTTCTGAAGGCGATCGGCTCGCAAATCTGATTCAACGCCTCTCAAGAGGCCGCACTTATCAGAACGATGTGGATGACGTCAATCACAACCTGTTCACATAAGAAATAAGGAATTCTCGCAATCCTCTGGATTTCAAACTTCCACAACTGGAGCCCTACAACGATAGGACTGATTCAACCGTGCATCTGATGCACTACAAACGGCATATGGAACTTCAATCGGCATCGGAAAACGTCATGGCTAAATGTTTTCCCCTCTTTCTAACTGATTTGGCAGCCATGTGTATTCGATAGATAGAAACGGAATCGATCAATAGTTGGAACATGTTGGTCGCACGCTTCCTTGAACTATTTCTGGTCCACATCACACGACCCCATAATGTCCTATCCCTCACCACAATCAAGCAGAGGCCCAGAGTAACTCTGCGTTCATTCCTGAAAAGATTCAACGTTGCAGTAGCATCAGTTGATCTCCCTGAACCATCGATTCTACTTATGGCAGTAGTATCCGGCGTTCTAGATAACTCGGAGTTTAAAAAATCCTTGTACCGAGATCCACCACGAAATCTCGACGAATTCTACCTTAAAGCAGATAGATTTCTGCGGGAAGAAGAAGCAACTTCCGAGAAGAAAACCCTCGAAGTCAACATGCTCGAAGACGGAGAACCATCTGATTCTTAAAAAGGCAAAGGAGCAGCCAATGCAAAGAATCATCGTAATGCTCCACCCCAGAGAGGGTCCAGATACGACAAATACACTGAACTGAATGACATCCTGAGCAATATCTACGTAGATACAGGGGGTGCTGCCTCATATCCATGGCCTCCCAAGAGGGAATCAACATTAGCACAATGCAATTCTGGTAGACATTGCATATTTCATGACATGGATGGTCATAACACTGATGACTGCAGAAATTTGCGAGACCTTATCGAGGATCGGGTCAGGCGAGGAGGACTGCCCGAGTACGTCATTCAACCAACAACGCCTGCATCTGCCCTTGCGCTGCCACCACCGACTCCCCGGAGAGGGAATGATCCTAGATCGAGCAATCGCAGGATTATTATCAACTGATCCCACTCAGCGAATCCCTTTAGTTTGCCGGACTCCGGTTCGTAGTTCATGTTTTTAGGTCTTTAGGCGACTTCTCACCCCTCTGTAACAACCCGAAAATCTGGGCCAGTTTAAAATTTTTATTTTGGCAATTTTAGCGAATTTTGATTATTTAAAATAGATTATTTTAAATAATATCGACGAGAAATTTATTTTGAATGGAATTCGAACGTATATATTATATACGTCATCGTTAGAATATAAATAATTATATATAATTATAAATAGAATTGAAAATGGCGCGGTAGTTCGAAATTCGATTTCAAACTTCAATTGAATGTACCGGGTGCAAAACATACCGGATTATAGTGAAACCAAAAATAATGGAATCTAATAGTGACTATCTTTCCAACGAATCCGAAAAATCAAAATTTCATAGCGGGAATCAAAAGATATGTCCAGTTGAAAATCCTGAATAGTCGCTATGGAATTCAGGCCCTTAAAAATGGGAATTTTGCAAACAACCTCGGATTTCGACGAAACCACTTTTGTTGGGTCCGTGATGTCAAGTTATTGCTAGATTCCAAATTTCATAATTTTTCGAATTAATATGTGAGCGTGGCAAAGGAAAACGCGTTTGACCAGTTTCAGTTGATTTTAATCAACTGGAAAATGGCCATTTTTCAAACGGTCTCAGAATTCGACGAAACTAGTTTTGTTAGGACCGTATCGTCAATACGAAGCTAGAAAATATTTTTCTACAATTTTTAGAGTTAATATGTGACCCCGGTAATTTAAAATGTACGTTAAAACCGATATTGACCGTTATAATTATTTATATTGTAATTTTGATGGAAACTGATCGAAACGGCCGAATTGACTTACGGAACATATCTCATTGTGTTCGGAATGGGGGTAATTAGGTAGGGACGACAGTCGGTGGGTTCGATTTCGAGTTCAAAATAAAATGTTGCTTTTTGGAATTTAAAATTGAATAAAATATAATTATATTTATATAATCCCTCTTTACCCTAACCCCTCTTTTATAGACAAAATCGATTTCAGCAAATTGGAAAAAAAAATGCCTGCCACGTTCAGCGACCGCCGCCACTGGAGTGGCCAACCCCACGCCGCACCACCAATCAACCCCCCCACTGCCTCCTTGGCCACCTCGACTCTCTACCCGCAAGCCCATCTCGAGCAGCAACTTCGACGAGACCCCAATCACTCACTGCGCTGCCATGATCCCACCATCGCCGGAGTTCACCTGCGCGACCCCACCTCGCTCCCTGCTCCGACTGGCCGACGCCCCCTACTTCCCCGCTGTTGTTCTGGCGAACTCTTACCCCCTCAACGCAGTAAGTTTTTACTTACTTATTTATTTGTTTATGTTATTCCTTTTTCTTTTTGTATATAAAAACATGGTATTAAAATTTGATTTTTATACTTTAAAAAGATTTGATTTTTATACTTTAAAATGATTTGATTTTTATACTTTAAAAAGATTTGATTTTTATACTTTAAAAAGATTTGATTTTTATATTACAGAGATTATAAAAATATAATTTTTATATAGCAGAGATTATAAAAATATGATTTTTATAAGATACAGAATATAAAAATATGATTTTTATATATGTAGTGAATCAAAAATATGACCTTTATATAGTAAAAGAGATAAAAATACTTTTTTTATATAAGTAGTGTATTGAAAATAAAATTTCTATATAATAGAGAATTTGAAAAGGCGAAATCTTTATATCTGAAAAGGCGAAATCTTTCTATATAGTAGTGTTGTAAAAATATAATTTTTATCTATATAGTAGCAATGTAAAAATAGAATTTTTATCCATATAGCGTGATTATGAAAATTCGATTTTTATATATTGAATAGCATAGTAAAAATTCGATTTTTATATATTGAATAGCGAAGTAAAAATTCGATTTTTATATATTGAATAGAAAAATAAAAATTCGATTTTTATATATTGAATGGCATAGTAAAAATTCGATTTTTATATATTGAATAGCGAAGTAAAAATTCGATTTTTATATATTGAATAGCATAGTAAAAATTCGATTTTATATATTGAATAGCGAAGTAAAAATTCGATTTTTATATATTGAATAGCGAAGTAAAAATTCGATTTTTATATATTGAATAGCGAAGTAAAAATTCGATTTTTATATATTGAATAGCGAAGTAAAAGTGTGATTTTTACATTGTAGAGGATACGGGCAGTGAAAAGTGACAAGAGGCAAGAACGGTGAAGATTTCTACCTAAGAAGAGTCGTGGCATTGGATTAGCTATCTGTGAGAATTTCTCACTCTTTAATTTAATTTTCTAGTTGAAATATATACTAGGATGCAGACGGTGTTTAGTAGCACCCGACACCCGTCGTCCACAGACCATGGACGGCTTGTATGCTTGTTTGTTTGATTTTGATGTGTAGTTGATTGTGGATGTGATATGAAATGAAATAAAATATTTATATAGTTAAAAATATTTTATAGTTAAAAATAGAATTTTTAACGTATATGTGAAATGAAATAAAAATAAACAAATCGGACGATTTGTTTATATACACACATTTGACTGATATTGATTGGGAAGATAAATTTTACACATCGCCCAACTGCACAAATAAAATTTGTGTTTGATTGTTTGAAACCCCACACGGGTATTGGGATGATATTTGACGTAAACTAATCACGATTGTTTAGTTGTATGTCGATCGATTGATTGACAGACTGTTATAAGCGTTGAATATTTATATTTGATGCTTATACAGTGTAGAATGCACTTTGGATGATGGTTGATTATTCATCGTTGTTATTGTATACCTGTGTTGTAAAAAAATCCATATAATTAACGTTATATGGTAATTGATTGAGTCTCATTCCAGTTTTAAAATAAAATATTTGAAATAGAAATATTTGAAATTGAATATTTAAAAATAGAAATATATGAAGCCATGTTGATTAGATTGACGCCATTTTGACGTGAACGATATTTATATCGATTTTATTCATTTTTCAATGAATATTGAAATAGAATTGAAATTCGAATGAAATTGAATAGAAATGAATTCGAATTAAATTGAATAGAATTGAAATTCGAATTATATTGAAATAAAATTGAAATTCAAATTAAATTGAATAGATTTGAAATCGAATAGAATTGAAATTCGAATTACATTGAAATAGAATTGAAATTCGAATTAAATTGAAATAGAATTGATATTCGAATTGAACTGAATAGAAATGAATTCGAATTGAAATTGAATAGAAATGAATTCAATATTGAAATTGAATTGAATTGAAAACGAACTTAAATTGGATTAGAAATCAATTTGAATTGAAATCGATTTGAAATGAATTTAAAACGAATGTATATTGAAATATTCAATTTTGATTTGAAATTGAATATGAAGTTGAAACCGTTTTGAAAATGAATTGAAAACGATTTATAAAGCGTGTTTTGAATTGAAATCAACGAAGTATATATTATATATATATTATATATATTATATATATATATAATATAATGGCCTGAATAGAAAGCGCCGCGCCGCGGCAGTTCGCGAATTTCGACCATTGACTTCGAACAGATATTACGGGAGATCCGACCGTCGGATTCTACTAAAACCGGAACCGTTGGGTTCGTATCGAAAAGAGCTTTCTAACGATTATTAGAAATTAGAGATCTAACGGTTTGATTTGGAATTATGTCCAAATCAAATTTGGAAAAGGTCGTTGCAAGTGCAGTTCGATGGGTGATGGAAATCGACTGTACGGGCCTTGATAAAATTATTAAAAATAGTAATAATTTGTGTAAAATCATAAGAAATGATTTAGAAAGAACTGGGATGAAAAACTCCGTATTTTAAAAGATAAAGATAGATTTTTATCGAAATGAACTAGTTTTGAACTAGAATTATAATTCTATTTATTTTTAAATAAATAAATTGAATTTGAAATGGTTATGAAAATAACCAGAATTTCCAATGATTGCATTGGAATGGATTTGAATCGAAATTGCCTTCGGAATATTTCGATGTTGGATTTCGTGACTATACAGATGTTGTTATGGAAATTTGAAAGATATAGATATATATATCGTTATTTCCAATATGATATTTGTTGGTCGTAGAATTTGATATTGAATATAAGCTGGGATATTTTCTATTCAGAGCCTTGTATTTAATATCAAATGTGATTTGGGTTTGTCGTGAATGGTGTCTTGACTAACACTATTCTTGAACCCAGTTGAGAAAAGATTAAATCTTTTTATCTAGATTTAATGAAGTGTACCAATTAAATAATATTTAATTGGAATTGATATTGATTTTTGGGTTTATCGTGGACAGTGTTTTAAATAACACTCGTTCTTTAACCCGACAATTAATGGAATGTGATTTTGGGTTTATCGTGAACCGTGTTTTAAATGACACTGATTCTTTACCCGGTTAACGATTAAAACTAAGTGGAGCTTTAATTAATCTTTAATTAGATTGAAATGATCGAGGGTGGAGTTTCACCAGTTTTTCTCCAGGCGATAGTTAAATCTTTAATTAGATTTGAACGTGAAATGGTAATTGAATTTACCGATAACACCATGGTGTTAGATATGAAGTATAACCAGTTTTACTTCATGGGATGAATAGGATGGGATTGGGGAATTAAAACAAATGATTACTAAAGTAAGATTCATTAATCCCGACTAGTTTGAAGTTATATTCAAAAGGAAGATTAAAGAATAAATTTTAATGATTTATCTTTGATAAAATTAATGGGATTCTTTCCCATGAATGTGAAATTTAGAAACTAACTGTCGATTAGCTAAGCAGAATGGTTTTCTGGATATTGATCTGATGTTGGTTTCGGCCTTCGGGGTTAATGTTTGGGGAATTATTCACTTGTTAATTTACGGTTAGTGGCTGATGAATTGGAATGAGGCATATGTTGTGTTCGTGTAACACTTATTTATTATATACGCGAGTTATTCGGAAAGACCGGGTTTAGCCCATTCTGAATAACTAATACGCCGATTAGTCGAAGATGAAGACGGTGGTCGAAGACCGGAGGTCTTCACGTCGTTTGGGTAATTACTGATGATCTTGATTGGGCTGTACACCCAAGAAGATGGAAACAGTTGGAGATCGTCCAGACGTACTTGGAGATCGATGGATATGCGGAGTACATGGTGCCTCCGGTTTCGTTCAGACCCAAAATGAACTTTTAAATGGACTGCGTGTCTGACATTGGATTTTAGTCCGTGTGATTGATTTCTATCAAATATACATCTGTTTGGCGGCGGAGAATTTATTCTCTTGCTTAACGCCCTTCTCTGAGACGTACGAGCTCAGGGGTTATATATTGATGGATATTAAACGCATGAAATGAATTGCCTGTGTGACATACCTAAGTGGCAATTGATCGAGGCTTCTGTTGAAAAGGAAAGTCTTGTGGATGATGATCAAAGCAAGGCCTGTGTGGCATAGCTTTGTGTAGCGTTGATTCGCGAGCCTCACACCCCGGTGGTGAACCAAAAACGGGAGACGGACCTCAGGGGGGACATGCGTTTTCTTTCTAGCTAGTGTGGTGTCAGTGACCTACCAGCCCTGGCATTTATATACTTTTCACCTATGTGGTTGTTGCTGTTGCGAGGCGCCTCGGTTTGATCGGACGATCCGGGTCCGATGGAGTCATTCGTTGGCTCACTTACGCCCCAAAGGGCGGAGAAACGTAGTGTTCAGGCATTATAATCCACATCGGTGGACCAGCCCTGACGATCCAAGGGGCAGTTGCGGTTGTTCCTGAGAAACGGGCTAGAGCGTCTCGAATCGGTTGAGGACTATCTTTTGCCTCGGTTCATAGATGGAAATCCAACTTCCAAATACGTGACATTTGCGGTTTTGATTGTAGAGCCTAATATGGCGACATGGTATATGGTACCCATGCCGCCTATGATTGGTACTTATGATTTGAAGTTGTTTTATACACTATACACTTATAGTAATAATAAATGATTTGTTTTAAACGTATCAAGCATTCTTGGCTATTATAAGGTAAAAACCCTATCCTCCGGCTTGCGTTGCATTGTGTGATGGGAACTGGGTCTTATAATAGCTTCATTTTTCTTTATTTAGCATTGCGCTGTTGTTTTATGCACTGGTATTCTTGGGAGGAAACCCGTTCCGTGTTATATGGTGTGGTCCCTTGATTTACCCAACTTTAAAAATAAAGATTAATAACTGTTTTAGTTCTCACACCAGTCACATGACTGACCTGGAGTTTATTGTTTTAATCTAAACTCTGGGTGCCCTTATTTTGACATGGGCAGCTAGTAGTTTTGGTTTTGCAGATTTATATTCACAGGATCCTGGTTTACTGCTGGAATGATATCCGGAAAGCTTTGTATCCGTATATCTCTTCTAGTTGAGTATTGTATTATTTTCCGCTGCGATGTATTTAAATGTAATTTAAATCTCTGATATTTCTGTGTAATATTCATTTATACCCTGTATATTCTTATAATCTGATGGATTGTTGTAATATACAATGAAATGTTCTTCCGTCCGCGTTCTGTTGTGGCTTGTTCTCGAACTATCCGCTCTTTCCTTCACGGGGAAGCTACGGGTTTTTACACCCTCTTTGTTTTCAACGCATGTAATAAGCGCGGCAACATCGGCCCACACGCATGGAACCGACCTGTAGTCTCTAGTCATGTTCGGGGTTAGAATAACTGCCGCTTAGCTTTCATGAATCAATAATGATCACTCTTGAGCTCCGGCTCCTAACTGGATCCGTCCAGTACAAACATTGAGCTCCGGCTCCCAACTGGATCCATCCAGTACAAACATTAGCTCCGGCTCCCAACTGGATCCGTCCAGTATAAACGAATTCTCATGTGCTTTTCCTTGGTCGTCTTACCCCGGTAAGGCCGTCTTGGATCTTCATGTGCTTTTCCTTGGTCGTCTTACTCCGGTAAGGCCGTCTTGGAACTTTCATGGCATTTCCTTGGTCGTCTTACTCCGGTAAGGCCGTCTTGGAACCCCTCTAACATCTCATCGGATGGTTTACTCCGATAAAGCCATCTAGGAAATATTCTTGCATTAATTGTTTTATCTTCTTTTAGGTACAAACTCCTGGTCTTCTTGGATTTATCTAGCCTTAGTACGATTCCGTGTGATCGTCAGTTTTCTGGCCTTAATACGATCCGGCGTGATCGTCGCATTCTGGTTTTGGATTTCTCAGGTTATCCAGAACACATCTTCCTTCAACCAACAAGATATGTTCTAGGGGGCAAACATGTAGACACAATTTTTGGTAAAAGCTGTCACACTGAATATCTGGATAGCATTGCGCTCGGATATGGAGAACAACATCAGAATATTGGCAGCGATTTGGTCAAGTCGCATCACGAACAAAAAAAGGCCCAAACTCCTATCAAACGACCTTTTTTGGCCCGAAAACAGCAATTACGGAGCTAAGCCTAGTAACTCTTATAGATCTTCGAATTAGCTTCAGTTTGAGCTTTGGTTTGGCTCAATTGGACTTACAGTTTGAAAGTTACGCCCGTTTCCATGAATGGGTGTAATCTAGCAATTTCCTGGATAAAGCGACGAAGCGTCACACGATCGGAGTACGGCTCGTGCATCCTCTCTGGTTTGTGGTGCACCCTCGGTTTGCCCTTCATCGGATCGCCCCACTCGGATCGTGGCGCACCCTCAGACCACGACCCATTTGTGGTACACCTCCTAATCACGACCCGCTCGTGACACACTAGCTTCACCATACAACTCACGATCAGACCTCGGTTCGTGGAGCCCATATCACGATCCGATCCCATGACCACGAACCGACCCTTGCACCTGCTGATACACGTACTGTTTTGACCTGTTCTCATGCCACATCTTGCTCCTACTTTTCCAGATCGGGTGCCACGTACCCCATCACGAACCGGTCTTCCCAGAAGATCTCCAACAGCTATAAATACACCTCTACATGGAATTTTAAAGGGATTCTCTCTGTGTTTTTGGCTGAGACTTTCTCCTACATCTAGATAGCCTCTACCATTACCGATTGGAAGGACTTTGCACCTTTCTACATATAAATTCTCCTCTAGTAATCTTAATTAACACACGGATTGTGTGTCTGGAAATAACGGATTCTTGTAATCTATCAGTGTAACAATAAGATTATAAATTGGACGTAGGCTACATCTACAGCCAAACCACTATAAATACTTCGTGTGTCTCCTCTTATGTATCATTTTCTGCATTCTGTGATCTGTGATCTGTGATCTGCATTTGGGTGTTAGGCCCAGATTTTGGTCTAACACTCTCTGAAGCCGTCATGATGTCTATGGCCAAACTAGCGTAGCCTCCATTTTTCACTAAACTAGAAATCAAGTTAGAAATCCCCTAATCAAGTCCAAATTAGAGAATCAATAGTCTACATCAAAGGATAGCTTTTCAGTTTCAGAAATCAGATCCCAAAAAACAAGATTTGTTCTTTTGTTTGTAAGTTCAGTTATTCTTTAGATTTGAACAAATAAATGTCGTGATTTGTAATGAAGCGAAACTAGAACTGTGCCTAGTTGTAAGATAATCGTATTCTAATTAATGTTTACCCCTGTAGCAATTCTGAAATTACCTATGCCTACGTGACTATTGTGACGGATAAAACTTATCGTGTTGTATATTAATTTGGTGATGAGCCTATCATGTTGCATATTAATTTGGTGATGAACCTATCATGTTGTATATTAATTTGGTGATGAACCTATCATATTGTATATAAATTTGGTGATCCTTTTATGATATGTTATTTACAAGACCATAAATTAAGTCATGTTCATATATGCTTATATGTCTAGATCTACATGCTTAGGTGTTTAGATCTATGTTAATTTGATCCAACTCAAATGAAAGATCACATTTACATGCTTAATTCAATTTGTGTACTACTATGCCAAATTTATATCACACATGCTTAGTTGATCTATACTGTTTAATGCCATTGGAATGTTACATGTCTCTTAGTTTTTCCCTTTTTTTTATGTGTTTGGCTAATTTGCGAGCCTAACGTTCTATGTAATCTATGCGAACGAATAACGGGGGATACATTGGGAATAATAATAAATTACATGCTATTGGCATAGGTTGGCTCATAATCATGTAAGTGATTAATGGCATGAAATGGTATAATTTGTATACCTAAGAATTATGGACAAAATTTAGAAGGGTAAATGGTACATGACTTGAGTCGACAACATTGGTGGATAATTTACATATAAACATAAATGGTAAATATGTAAATTAAATAAAAAGATGAATATGCATAACCTGAGGTTAGATTGAGTTACGGTATAAGACTACCCAGAACCGTCCAGCACATCTAGCAACTGTAACAATACAGATCTAATGCGAGAGGTTAGCGCATTAAGCCCAAAAACCCGAGGTTAGATTGAGTTATGGTGTAAAACTGCCCTGAACCGCCCGACACATCCAGCGACCGCAACAATATAGATCTAATATGAGAGGTGGGGGCTTTAATGAACGAATTAAAGCTAAGGAACAGGCAGGCTAAGAATGGTAGGGTTAAGTTAATTAATGCAACACTTAACCAATACAACATGTTAACTAAACTGATGGGTGGGGTTAGGTTAATTTGAGAACACTTAACTATTTTAACATGTTGATTAGAAAATCCTAGTAACAGGGACCCATTTCAGCAGTAACCCACATAGATGTATCATGGTATCCTGAACTAGGGAGTGTGGGGCACGATTACAGGGCTGATTATAAGCGGTCAAAATAACGGCGGGTGGTGCAGCAGTGTAGATTCCGAAGGATCATGGGCGTGCATGTACTCCGGCAAGGACAAATCAGGCACTTGGCATCTTGAATTTGTGTCTGGCTACCACCATAGGAATTGATACACCCCATGGTGGGACCAATACAGGTATCTACAATCTAGCGAGGCCGAATGACACAAGTCATAAATGCCTGCGAGAAGAAGCCAATCGATAAAGGTGATCATTATATCATGAAAACATGATGCTAGTGGAAAACACTTGTTAGTAGGTGTAGAGAAATTGAAATGAGTGCGATAGTATATTCAGTTTATCTTGCCTTATTTATTGTTATCTTATTTCTAGGGTATTGTCCTAGGTTCAGTTTATTCATGTCCTGATCCTTTTTCATGTTTACATGCTAAATAATCATTGGACTTACCAGGCTTATGTCTGACCCATTTCCTTTCGTCTTCTTGTCATCCGTTTCCCCCCAGGTCTGCGAGGCGGGAATACTTCAACTTAGTCCAGACCTTTTCCAGCTTGAAGAGAGTAGACGTATTGCTTGGATTCTCTTCTCTTCAGCTATGGCTGTAGTTACACTCTTAATTGGAGATTTATGCTGCTTTATTATTGTTTATACTTCTTTATGTCTTAGTCAAGACAGAGGCTTTATTTTAATGATTTGGAAGTTGGTTTTTAAGACAGTTGTTGTTATTTTTTGACTGGACCACGTTCTTATAAATATAATTTTGTTTTTCCGCTGTTTAGATGTCTGTCTTGTAATTTACCTGTACCTTTTACCTATATTGCTCCTCCAAACTTAATGCATTCCCTTTGCGAGTGACCTTAACGGAGGTGGGGTGTTTACATGATGAATTGATGTAAGTGCTGTTAAACAGCATATAGAAGACATGTGAGCAACCAAAGCATACATATCAAAATATTCTACTCCTTATCTTTGTTTATATCCCTTAGCAACTGATCTGGCTTTAAACTTATCGATTGATCCATTTGTATTCAACTTTTTCTTGAATATCCATTTACATCCTATTGGTTTTGCACCATGAGGTAAATCGGTTAAAACCCAAATTTGGTTTAACAGTATAGAATTATTTCATCACTAATGGATTCTTTCCAGAAATTAGAATCTTTGGAACTCATAGCTTCAAAATAAGTTTTGGGATCATCATCGACGTTCATTACATATCTTGTCACATTAAGGACTTCGTCCTTATTGCCTTCCACGAGATATGTTATGAAGTTAGGACAATAGCCCTTCTCTATTCTCACTCTTTTACTTCTCCTGTGTTTATTTTATTATCTGGTACTGACACTTCCTTGCTGTATTTAGAAGGAGTGTACTGATCGTCGTTGAATTATTAGTCACAGTTGGTTCTAGACTAGATGATCTCAATTTATTCTCAATAGTTAAATTTTCAAAGAATTCTACATCTAAGAACTCTATAACTTCTAAGGTGTCAAGAATAAGAAATATATAAGTTATAATATTAAGAAAATATCGTATGAAAACACATTTAAAAGCCTTATTTCCTAGATTTGGTCGATAAGGGTCTAGTTTTCCAACGTATGCTAAGAAACCCTAAACTTAAAATCTAGTAAGGTTAGGTTTTCTGTTAAACCATAATCCATAAGGGGAAATATTATTCTTTCTAAGTGGTACTCTGTTTAAAATGTAACATGAAGATAGCATAGCATCATCCCATAGGTTATAAGGTAAATTAGAACTTATGAGCATGGCATTAACTGTTTCTACTAAAGTTCTATTATTCCTTTCAGAAACAACATTTTGTTGTGGTGTATATGGGGCGGTACATTGATGAATAATACCATTTTGTTTGCAAAACAAAGTAAATTCATTTGAAAAATATTCACCACCACGATCTGAATGTAACACTATAATTTTAATTTCAAATTGTGTTTCAACTTCTACTTTGTAAATTTTGAATTTATCAAAGGCCTCATCTTTAGATTTCATTTGATATACATATGCATATATAGTACAATCAACAATAAATGTTATATAGTACTGGCTGCCACTCTATGTGATATGATTTTTTAAGTCACCAACACAAATATATACCAAATCAAGCAAACCAGCTTTTGTTTCTACAACTTAAAAGAATTTCCAGTGTATTTTTGCTTGAGCACGTATTTCACATTTAGAGATAGGATCGAAATCACAACCAGAAATTAATCCTAATTTATGCATAATTTTAAGAGATTTATAATTAACATGTCCTAATCTACCATGCTATAAGTTAACAAAATCAACAATATAAGCAGGAGATTTCTTTATTAGATTCAACTTAATCATGTTGTTACAAGAATATCCCTATCCAATAAATTTGTTGTTCTTGGACAATACTAACTTATCAGACTCATACACCATCTAGAATCTTCCATTGTTAAGAAGGTATCCAAAAACAAAATTCTTACACATATCAGGTACATAAAATACATTGACTAATGTAAGAACATTCCGAGAGGTGAACGTAAGTTCAGCTCTGCCTTTTCCCAGAACTTTGCTTTCAACTTTGTTTGCGCTAGTAATTTCGCTGGATTCTACATTATTTTCTTCCCAAATCTTGAACAGATTACAGTCTTTACAAATATGAATGGTTGCTCCAGTATCGAGCCACCAATCATTATCAATGCCACTAATGGAGTTGGCCTCTTGTACAACAGCCACAAGCTTTTCTTTGTCCGCATTCACTTTTTATTTTTTCTTCCGAAGGCGACGGTCTCGGGCATAGTGACCGGGTTTGTTACAGTAATAACATACACCCTTCTTTTTTTTCCTGGAATTATTACTTTCCTTCTTAAGCTTTGTCTCATTGTTAGGCTTCAATTTTTCAGTAATTTCAACATTGTTAGCCTTAGATTGAGACTCGATTTGGAGATTATCAGCTAGTTTGCGTTTACGGGAATCCTCTTCGATACGTAAATAATGCTATAAACCGTCTAAATCATAATCCGTTTCCGCATGTTTCATTTTTTTTCTTATATTAATTGCAAGAATTTGGGAGTCTCGAAATAATAACTCCAACAACAAAAGATTCGGGGAGATCAATACCGGCATCTTTAAGTTGATTCACCAACAGTAAGATTTCACTCACTTATCTAACTACGGACTTGTTGGTGACCATTTTGAAATAACATAAAATTACAAATAAGAAACTTTTTATTACTTGCCTCGGATATGCAATACTTGCTTTCTAATGCAGTCTAGAGTGCCATTGCAGTTTCCAAGATCCCATGAGCGTTGTAGACTGGATTAGACAATGCATTCATAATGCACCCTCTGCATTAAAATTCGTCTTCTTAGCGCTTTGCATGTTCGCACATAGAGCAACATCATTCTTATCGGTTTCATCCGGTATCACTTTCAATTCGTCTTTAAAGATGTAGAACAATTTGACAGTGATGAGAAAGAACTTCATGGTCTCTTAGAAATTTTCTCCATCAAATTGCTCCAATTTAGTGAAATGTTAATTCAGCACTTGTAGCACGCTCTAACCTTCCATAATTGATGGTATTATCTGAAAATTTGTTGGGGTTGTTTTGCGATTTGAGATGATTAGAGGAAAATGATTGTCGTACGTCGTACTTAAGGATATATAGAATAGATTTTTTCCAGACAATAGTTCAACCCATCAGGTACAAATGGATTATCCAACTATCGATTTCAGGATTCAATAAATCCTTGGAGCAGCGAAATCGGATTCAAAGTTTGTACGACTTTGATCTGACCAAGAACACTCTTTAATATATAGTTTCTGATGATGCATTTAGAAGATAGAAATGAAGAGAAAGAAGAAGACAACAGTTCTGTTATGCTTTCAAAATTGAACACTTTAGAAGTATTTCAAACAGAATTGCTTTAAAACAATTTAATGGCGTTGCAGAACTCATAAGCAAGAAAAAGAGTGATTTTGCAAGTGATTTGGAAGAGTTTGCCGGTGTTGCTATTTATAGCCAGCGAAGCATCGTGACGGTTTGTAACGGTTACATCCGTTTCGAACCGAAAAGTCGCGCCCTTTCATTCATAAAATTTCAAATGACGTAGCAGATACGAACAATCACATCTGTTCATTGAAACATTATAAAAGCGTTGCTATTTCACGCCGATATTTGAAACTTCAAACGTTTCCATAGTGGGCCAAATTTTGTCCTATTATATTTTATATATTCTATCCAAATTTTTTTTATCGGACCAGAGACCCGCACTGCACCTGTAACCCAGGCCAATTCGATCGGACAGATTGCGGCACGTGTATGTGATAGAGCTTGTAACACCCCGTGTATTCTATAACAGTGAAATTCACAAATTAAAGTATAATTAATTTCAAATCAAATAATTAAGGGAAACGGGATACGCCATTGCGTTCGTCTCGGAAAAATACGCGAAATAGAGTCCGAGTTTTCGAAAAACGGAGTCCGTATGAAGAAGATATGGCCTCCGGAAATTTCTGAATTAAGTTTAAAATTCGAGCATAAGAAAAACAGCTCAGAAAAACAATTCAAAATTCAAAATCGGGCCCAATTGGCCAGGGCGGGAAAATTCCCGCCTAAGGCACCCAGGTCGACTGGGCAGTCGACCTGGGCTTGCCATGTCGACAGGGCTGTCGACCTGGCCCAGAGCCAGGTCGAACCCAGCCCATCCTGGCTGGCCAGGTCTGTGTTTGGCCGATTTTCAGAAGCTTGCTTTGTCACTAGGGCTAGGTGGCAGCCCCCGATTGGTCTCTCTTTCGAATGAATGGCTACGATCAATCCAAGCAACATCGATGGTCCTAATCAGTTCATAAACTCTATAAAAATGACCCTAGACTCTACCTAATCTATTCATTCAAAAATAAGAACGAGGCCATCATGCTGCTGAGGAACGACCAGGTCTGCCTAGGTCTAGGAGAGGCAACACTAGCATTTGGGTAATAGTGGATAGGCTTACTAAAAGCGCCCACTTCTTACCTGTCAAAAGTAAAAGAACTGCCTCATCTCTAGCATCACTTTACCTCAAGGAAATCGTTCGACTCCATGGAATACCATCCAGCATTGTTAGTGACCGAGACCCTATCTTCACCAGTGAGTTTTGGCGGAGTCTGCAAGAAGCAGTAGGAACGCAGTTATGCTTGAGCACAGCCTATCATCCCCAAACCGATGGCCAAACAGAAAGAGTGAACAGAGTTTTGGAGGACCTTTTAAGACTGTGCGTCCTTGACTTCGGAGGGACATGGGAAGACCACCTTCCTTTGGTGGAATTTGCCTACAACAACAGCTATCAAGCAACCATCGGAATGGCGCCCTTCGAAGCTTTATATGGAAGACCGTGCCGATCGCCCACTTGTTGGTGGGAGTCTACTGATAAGCTCATACTTGGACCAGATATGATCCGAGCGACTTCAGAGAAAGTAGACTTAATACGAAGAAGGATGAAGACGGCCCAAGACAGACAAAAGTCCTACGCCGACAGGAGAAGGACCGACCTTGAATTTGAGGTTGGAGACAGAGTTTTTCTCAAGGTATCTCCGCTAAGGAACGTTGTTCGTTTTGGAACCAAAGGAAAGCTAGCACCAAGGTTCGTAGTGCCATTTCCTATCATCGAGAAAATTGGGAAAATGGCCTATAGATTAGAGCTACCCGAAAAGCTGGCTGGAGTTCACAACGTTTTTCATGTTTCACATCTCTGAAAATGTCTACATGAGTCTGCTGAAGTGGTAGAGCCAAATATCCTAGAAGAAGCCGAAGTGGAACGCGAAGCAACCATAAGAAAAGTTCCAACCCGCATATTAGGAACGGAAGTGAAAAAGCTACGCAATCGCGAAGTCAAGCTCGTCAAAGTTCAGTGGAGCGACGCCGAAGGAGATGCAACTTGGGAAACTGAAGATAGAATACGCACTGCCTACCCTTTTCTTTTCGAGGGTACATCCTTGATCTTTCTTTTTCCTTAAGTTGCGCTTTTATCTATCTTTTTAGGTATAATTCCTCGACCTTATCTTTTAGGTAGAAACCCTTTTGATGAAACATGTAATTGAAACATGTTATGGATGATGGTTGCAAGTGGTTGCAAGTGATTGCTAGTGGTTGCTCGTGGTTGCATATACACACACAATCTAGGTTTTAGATCGGCTCAGTCACTTCATATTGCATATGCATAAATGTTTGCATTCGTATATGGTTGAACTTTAATGTGTCGTCATATGGATGTTGCATTTGTATGAATGATTGTGCACTCATGTAGAATCATGAATAGGAAAATTTGCATACATAATGGATTCATGGCACTTACATAATTCGCATTAAGGAGGTCAACTGAATCAGTAGACCGCCTGATTTTGCATTAGATAAGTACATGTACACACACACTTCACATATGATCATGAAGCATTAGAAGTCTTTTAAGGACAATGGATGCTCGTGTTTGATGGATGAGTAGATGGATGATTGGATGTTAGGATACACATTCCTCCTAACTTGGAGATTTCGGGGACGAAATCCTTTTAAGTGGGGGAGAATGTAACACCCCGTGTATTCTATAACAGTGAAATTCACAAATTAAAGTATAATTAATTTCAAATCAAAGAATTAAGGGAAACGGGATACGCCATTGCGTTCGTCTCGGAAAAATACGCGAAATAGAGTCCGAGTTTTCGAAAAACGGAGTCCGTATGAAGAAGATATGGCCTCCGGAAATTTCTGAATTAAGTTTAAAATTCGAGCATAAGAAAAACAGCTCAGAAAAACAATTCAAAATTCAAAATCGGGCCCAATTGGCCAGGGCGGGAAAATTCCCGCCTAAGGCACCCAGGTCGACTGGGCAGTCGACCTGGGCTAGCCATGTCGACAGGGCTGTCGACCTGGCCCAGAGCCAGGTCGAACCCAGCCCATCCTGGCTGGCCAGGTCTGTGTTTGGCCGATTTTCAGAAGCTTGCTTTGTCACTAGGGCTAGGTGGCAGCCCCCGATTGGTCTCTCTTTCGAATGAATGGCTACGATCAATCCAAGCAACATCGATGGTCCTAATCAGTTCATAAACTCTATAAAAATGACCCTAGACTCTACCTAATCTATTCATTCAAAAATAAGAACGAGGCCATCATGCTGCTGAGGAACGACCATGAGTAGCCACCAATTTGAGAGACGATTAGGAGGCAAATTCTAAAGCATAAAGCAACTTAAACAAATCAAATCAACGCCTACGTCAAGGGAGTCGCATCTCCAAATTCCTGAATTGGAGAATTCGTCACACGATTATAAGTAGAGTATTATTCTGGTATGAACAAATAACTGTGTTGGTTTGTACACTTGATTTGTGGTGATAAGTAATTCATATTTGTGCGTTACTATGATTCTTATCGATTTGGAATGTTGTATAACGATTGGATATTTGCAAGTATGTTATTCATTATAAAAACTACATGTTTGCGGTAGTTTTATGCAAGTATACGATTGGATATTCGCAAAGTATGTTATACATTATAAAAAACTACATGTTTGCGGTAGTTTTATGCAAGTATACGTTTGGATATTCGCAAAGTATGTAATTCATGTTGAAGCTACATGTATGTAGATGTTTAATTGAAATTCATGCAAGTATGTGGTTTTGCTACTATGCCATCATAATGTATATTTTTGTACAAAAATCATTTTGTGTGTAATTGGAACAAATTTGGGTTATTATAATTCATATGAAATTATGTTGAAAATTTGGCATCATGATCTATGTATAAGACCATACTTTTGTATTAGAAACAAAAGTAAGCCTCTTTGCGAACTTACGAATATGACTAGGCTATGTTTGATATTTTGCATAATTGAAAAACATGTTAGGTCTATATTGTTAACAAGAATTATATGATGACATATGTGGTACATAGCTAGGTTAGATTTAAAATCCCATTTGCAAGTTTGCATGACTAAAGTAAAAATCATGATTTCATGTTTAGAAATATTTATGCCATAAGTATATGTGTGCCATGGTTATGTGAATAGATTTAAAATCATGATTAAGTTGGAATAATTCTAGTTGAACTATACTTTTGTATTAGTAGCAAAAGTAGGCACCTTTGTAACATGTAGTAATTTTATAAACATGACTTGCTTATGTTTGACATTATGCCTAAGTAAAAATATAGGTTTATGTTGTAGTTAAGACTATGTATCAATAATGATATCTAATTTAGTTAGATTCTTAACTTAACTACAAGTTTACATGCTTTGATTCATGTCACTTATGCTTTATGACCAAAGTATACGTTATTACTATGCAAGTACACCAGTTTCTAATTTGTAGTTCCAACGTTATGTTGCAAGTTCATGCGTTCACATTCCCCTTTAGTGTATGTAATCACGTTTTAAGCCTCCCCTTTTTCACATGGCTAAGTTGGGCTTAAAAGCCTAATCCCAACATATATTATAATAAACGAACGTATTAAACGGGGGAAAATAGCGTTGGGCCAAATTAATTAATAAATGAAAATATAAAGTAGAAGGGCCCAAATTCAAGTATGGGTTGGGCCCATGATTGGTGTAAATCTTTACACCATTAGCTTAAATTTATTTTGAATAATGGGCCGCAAATATTTA
The DNA here is from genome assembly GCA_030737875.1 of Allium sativum. Lineage (NCBI taxonomy): Eukaryota > Viridiplantae > Streptophyta > Magnoliopsida > Asparagales > Amaryllidaceae > Allium > Allium sativum. Next base: position 5,641,083 of record CM060919.1, on the reverse strand, counting down.
CATATAAGAAAATAAAGAAGAAAGACAAAATATGTAAATGTAGAACATACGATGTGTTTAACCCGAGGTTGGATTGAGTTGTGATGTAAACCTGCCCGGAACCGCCCGGCTGTCCAGTAGTCACAACAATACCTATCCAATGTGGGAGGTTAAACATGGAGCCCAATAAGGACCCGAGGTTAGACTGAGTTGTGGCGTAAGACTGCCCGGAACCAACCGGCAACAGGCAGCCACAACAATACCTGTCTAATGTGAGAGGTCAAGGCTTTAATAAGACAATTAAGGCTGAGTCAGGATTGTTAGGATTAAGTGAACTAAAGACTTAATCAAAATGGAACATGCTAAACTAAACAGACTGATTGGGGGTTAGGTTATAAAACACTTAACCAACTTAGCATGTTGGCTAGAAATAGAAAACCTAGTAGCGGGGGACCCTTTTCAGCAGTAACCCTATAAGGTGTATCATGATACCCTGAAACTAGGCAGGGTGGGGCACGATTACTGGGCTGACTGTAAGAGGTCAAATCGACGGCGGTGGTGTAGCAGTGTAGGTTCTAACGGGGTGCGGGCGTGCACACACTCCGGCGCAGAAAAATAAGGCACTGGGCACCAGTAGCATACCTGTGCATTCTAAGGTTGTGTCGGGCCGCCGCCATGGGACTTGATACACCCCATGGTAGGACCAGCATAGGTAACTACAACATCGGGGGCCGTAAGACACATGTAACTATGCGAGTAGGAGCCGATCATCATAGAATGGATCACTTCACCCTGATTATGGGGTGCCAGTTGGGAACTAGTTTATATGGGTTCAGAGATTAATATGGGGTACGATAGTATATTCGACCCTAGACAACTTAACTAAGTTAATAGTGCTTTCCCACTTCTTGTATATACTTATCATACCCAGTTCTTTATTCATAGACTGAATAGTCCTAGACTTACTCAGGCTTTATGTCTGACTCTACTTTTCTTTCGTCTTCTTTTCTTCCGTTTCCCCCCCAGGTCCACAGGGAGGGAATACTGCAGCTTGACCAGCCTTCATATCCAGCTTGAAGAGAAAGAATGTATTGCTTGGACCTTTTCGTTTTGAACTATGGCTTTGGACAATAACTATGGGACTTTTGCAGTTTATTTATGTTTTCTTTATGCTTCTTTAAATAATGTAATCAAGACAGTTATGAAGGTGTTATGTTTTTTTTGAAAGGATGTAAGACAATCATGGTGATGTTGTTGTAACACGTATTAACTTTTATGAAATAAAAGTTGCTGCTTTTCTGTTGTTTACAAATATGTGTTCTTATATCTGTCTTGTATATCTGTGACTTATACTTATAAACCTCCACCAAAATTAGGGCATTCCCTTTGAGAGTGACCCTAACGGAGGTGGGGTGTTTCACTTGGTATCAGAGCATAGGTTTACCAGATAAGATAAAAAGTTTTGAAAATTTATTTTCAAAAAGGAAATTTAAAGAAGCATTTTTAAAAGAAAAATATTATTTTATTTTAAAAAGGCAAAGTCCCCCCCCCCAAGACATAGGTACTATCTCTTATCCTTCGTTTTGAATCTATCCTTTTTGTTTCAGCATGGCCGAAGAACTTAACTTGCCAGAGGGTGTACCAATACCTGGTTGGTTTAGACGGTTCTTAGAAGCGAGGGCCACTCAGCCAGGTCCTACCGTTCCTCCTCCCCCAGCTGCAGGAAATCATCCAGCTGCAGCGGCACCTCTTCCTCCACCTCCTCCGCGGGGAAACACTTTTGCTAAGATATGTAAAGATTTTAAAGCTATGGGAGGAAAGGATTTCCATGGAACTGAGTCCTTCGTGGCAGCTAGAAATTGGCTGAAAGAAACTGAGGACCTATTCATCATCTTTGAGGTAGAAGATAGACAGAAAGTACAACTGGCAGTATGGCTACTAAAGGGCGAGGCTTCCTACTGGTGGGAAGTCACTAATGTAGAAAGACCAGTGGAGACATGGGAGGACTTTAGGGCAAGGTTTGAGGCTAAATTTCTCTCAGATGCGGAAAGGAGCTTGCAGTTGGAAAAATTCTTATTTCTTAAGCAAGGGAACAAGACAGTCAGAGAGTATGTTAATCAGTTCGATGAGCTGGCTAGGTTTGGGCTGGACCTAGTCAAAACCCCGCACAAGAAGGCTCTCCGTTTCGTCAAAGGGTTGAATGAGCCATTACACAGTTTGGCCATGACCCATATACCCATGGGGGCCACGTATGAAAGACTGGTGCAAATGGCATTGCTGAACGAGGAGGATAAGGGCAAGAAGGAGACAAAGGCAGAAAGCTCTCAAGGGAAGAAAGAGGGTTTGCAGCCTAAGAAGACAGACTTTAAGAAGGGCGGGAAAGGCAACAAAGAGAAGAGGAAGTGTAATTTCTGTGGCAAAGTGGGGCACTTAGTAAAGGACTGCCGGAAAAAGAAGGCCAAGGAGAATGGTGGGTGCTTTTCTTGCGGTGAGACAGGCCACAGGGCTAAGGACTGCCCAAAGAAACAAGGAAAGGGGCAGAGGGCTGGATCCACCTCAGGGGCACAGGTTCATGTGCTAGAAGCGCCACCTCTGCAACAGCGAGGTATAAATACTTCTGTAGAAAGTGTAGTTTATCTTTATGATCACCCCGTTCGCACTTTATTTGATTCCGGCGCATCACACTCCTTTATCTCCTCTGCTTTAGTAGAATCTCTGCACCTAAAAACTAGTATGGTAGAGGACCCCTTAATTGTTTCAAACCCAATTGGGGGCCCAGCTCATTTGTCTACGATCTGTTTGGAATTGAAAATTTCTATTCTAAGCGTAGAATTTCAATGTAGTGCCTTTGTTTTGGGCTTTTCGGGTTATGGTTTGATTTTGGGCATGGATTGGCTATCCAGTAATGGGGCCATCCTTGATTGTGAGAAAAGGGTTGTCAGGCTCCTAACCCAGCTCGGTAATACTTTGGAAATTTCTTGTAATCCCTCGTATGCGGTTATGCTTAGTTATCTTGAATCGCTAGACGCCTCTGTTGAAAATTTGAAATCAGTTAGAGTGGTCCGGGAATATCCGGATGTCTTCGAAGAGGTGAAGGGCTTGCCTCCGAAGCGGGAAATAGACTTCCGCATATATCTTGTAGATAATGCAAAGCCCGTTGCGTTGCCCGTTAGACACATGGCTCCACGGGAAAGGAAAGAGCTCAGTAAACAGATTAAAGAGCTTCTAGAGAAGGTGTTCATTAGGAGGAGCATCTCAGAATGGGGCGCTCCAGTGGTGTTCGCTACAAAGGCGGATGGTTCACTCCGTCTATGTGTTGACTATAGGGAGCTCAACAAGCTAACGAAAAAAAATAGGCACCCTCTCCCTAGAATTGACGATTTGTTTGATCAGCTTGTAGGAGCATCTGTTTTCTCCCAACTCGATTTAGCGACCGGTTTTCATCAGCTAAGGGTGGCTGAAGATAGTATCGATAAAACGGCATTCAGAACCCCAGACGGCTTCTTTGAATGGCTTGTCATGCCTTTCGGCTTGACAAACGCACCTGCTTACTTCGTGGACCTGATGAGTAGGGTATTCAGAGATTTCCTCAACAGGTTCGTAGTGGTCTTCGTAGATGATATCCTTATCTTCTCAAAGAGTGAAGAGGAGCATGCTCAGCACTTAAGGGCAATCATGGAAACTCTGCGAGTCCATCAACTAAAAGCCAAATTCTCCAAATGCCACTTTTGGAGAGAAGAAGTGAGGTTCCTCGGGCACATAGTATCCAAACAAGGGTTAGCAGTGGACCCTGCTAAGGTAGTAGCGGTACAGGATTGGAAGACACCAAGGAATGCAACTGAGGTCCGAAGTTTTCTAGGACTAGCAGGTTTCTATCGAAAGTTCATAAGGGATTTTGCGAAAATCTCAGCTCCGCTCACGAAATTGACCAAGAAGAACCTGGTGTTCAATTGGGACTTGGATTGCGAGTTTGCTTTCCAGCGACTGAAAAGGGCTCTTACAACAGCCCCAGTTTTGACGTTGCCAGATGGGAGCAAGATGTTCACTGTTTATACAGATGCATGTGGGACAGGGCTAGGCGCCGTCTTAATGCAAGAAGGAAGGGTAGTAGCTTATGGCGTGAGGCAGTTGAAAGTGCACGAAAAGAACTATCCGACCCACGATCTTGAATTAGCTGCCATCGTCTTTGCACTCAAGTCTTGGCGACACTATCTCGTAGGTGAGAAGTTCGAACTTTACACTGACCATAAATCGTTGAAATATCTTTTCTCGCAGAAAGATCTTAACTTGAGGCAACAAAGATGGATGGAGTTTCTTGCCTCGTATGATTTCGAGATCTCCTATACTCCGGGCAAAGGCAACGTAGTGGCAGACGCGTTGAGCCGAAAGAAACTGACCCTAAGCCCGCTGTTTGTTGAAAGACAAAGCCTAGAGTTTATAGCCAGCTTCGACTTTAGGCCTTCCTCCGATTTTGTACCAGGCTTGCTAGCATCTCTCGAAGTGCGCCCGACTTTAGTGGACTCAATAGGGGCAGCACAACGCGAAGACCCTCAGCTCGTGGAAACAATTGATAGGCTAATTAGGGGTGGGACTTCAAGTCACCTCAACAGATATTCCATCGACGATAAGGGTTGGCTAAGGCGAGACGGAAGACTATGCGTCCCACAGATAAGGGATTTAGTAAAGAGGGTTCTCGAGGAAGCACATCACTCCAAGATGACGATACACCCAGGCGGAGACAAAATGTATAAGGACATAAAAAGAACTTTCTTCTGGAACGGCATGAAAAAGGATGTTGCAGAATTCGTTTCTAAGTGTATGGTGTGCCAACAGGTCAAGGCGGAACAGAAAAGGCCTGGCGGACTGCTACATCCTCTAGAGGTCCCACAGTGGAAGTGGGATAGCATCTCAATGGACTTCATCGATGGGCTGCCTAGGTCTAGGAGAGGCAACACTAGCATTTGGGTAATAGTGGATAGGCTTACTAAAAGCGCCCACTTCTTACCTGTCAAAAGTAAAAGAACTGCCTCATCTCTAGCATCACTTTACCTCAAGGAAATCGTTCGACTCCATGGAATACCATCCAGCATTGTTAGTGACCGAGACCCTATCTTCACCAGTGAGTTTTGGCGGAGTCTGCAAGAAGCAGTAGGAACGCAGTTATGCTTGAGCACAGCCTATCATCCCCAAACCGATGGCCAAACAGAAAGAGTGAACAGAGTTTTGGAGGACCTTTTAAGACTGTGCGTCCTTGACTTCGGAGGGACATGGGAAGACCACCTTCCTTTGGTGGAATTTGCCTACAACAACAGCTATCAAGCAACCATCGGAATGGCGCCCTTCGAAGCTTTATATGGAAGACCGTGCCGATCGCCCACTTGTTGGTGGGAGTCTACTGATAAGCTCATACTTGGACCAGATATGATCCGAGAGACTTCAGAGAAAGTAGACTTAATACGAAGAAGGATGAAGACGGCCCAAGACAGACAAAAGTCCTACGCCGACAGGAGAAGGACCGACCTTGAATTTGAGGTTGGAGACAGAGTTTTTCTCAAGGTATCTCTGCTAAGGAACGTTGTTCGTTTTGGAACCAAAGGAAAGCTAGCACCAAGGTTCGTAGGGCCATTTCCTATCATCGAGAAAATTGGGAAAATGGCCTATAGATTAGAGCTACCCGAAAAGCTGGCTGGAGTTCACAACGTTTTTCATGTTTCACATCTCCAAAAATGTCTACATGAGTCTGCTGAAGTGGTAGAGCCAAATATCCTAGAAGAAGCCGAAGTGGAACGCGAAGCAACCATAAGAAAAGTTCCAACCCGCATATTAGGAACGGAAGTGAAAAAGCTACGCAATCGCGAAGTCAAGCTCGTCAAAGTTCAGTGGAGCGACGCCGAAGTAGATGCAACTTGGGAAACTGAAGATAGAATACGCACTGCCTACCCTTTTCTTTTCGAGGGTACATCCTTGATCTTTCTTTTTCCTTAAGTTGCGCTTTTATCTATCTTTTTAGGTATAATTCCTCGACCTTATCTTTTAGGTAGAAACCCTTTTGATGAAACATGTAATTGAAACATGTTATGGATGATGGTTGCAAGTGGTTGCAAGTGATTGCTAGTGGTTGCTCGTGGTTGCATATACACACACAATCTAGGTTTTAGATCGGCTCAGTCACTTCATATTGCATATGCATAAATGTTTGCATTCGTATATGGTTGAACTTTAATGTGTCGTCATATGGATGTTGTATTTGTATGAATGATTGTGCACTCATGTAGAATCATGAATAGGAAAATTTGCATACATAATGGATTCATGGCACTTACATAATTCGCATTAAGGAGGTCAACTGAATCAGTAGACCGCCTGATTTTGCATTAGATAAGTACATGTACACACACACTTCACATATGATCATGAAGCACTAGAAGTCTTTTAAGGACAATGGATGCTCGTGTTTGATGGATGAGTAGATGGATGATTGGATGTTAGGATACACATTCCTCCTAACTTGAAGATTTCGGGGACGAAATCCTTTTAAGTGGGGGAGAATGTAACACCCCGTGTATTCTATAACAGTGAAATTCACAAATTAAAGTATAATTAATTTCAAATCAAAGAATTAAGGGAAACGGGATACGCCATTGCGTTCGTCTCGGAAAAATACGCGAAATAGAGTCCGAGTTTTCGAAAAACGGAGTCCGTATGAAGAAGATATGGCCTCCGGAAATTTCTGAATTAAGTTTAAAATTCGAGCATAAGAAAAACAACTCAGAAAAACAATTCAAAATTCAAAATCGGGCCCAATTGGCCAGGGCGGGAAAATTCCCGCCTAAGGCACCCAGGTCGACTGGGCAGTCGACCTGGGCTAGCCATGTCGACAGGGCTGTCGACAGGGCTGTCGACAGGGCTGTCGACCTGGCCCAGAGCCAGGTCGAACCCAGCCCATCCTGGCTGGCCAGGTCTGTGTTTGGCCGATTTTCAGAAGCTTGCTTTGTCACTAGGGCTAGGTGGCAGCCCCCGATTGGTCTCTCTTTCGAATGAATGGCTACCATCAATCCAAGCAACATCGATGGTCCTAATCAGTTCATAAACTCTATAAAAATGACCCTAGACTCTACCTAATCTATTCATTCAAAAATAAGAACGAGGCCATCATGCTGCTGAGGAACGACCAGGAGTAGCCACCAATTTGAGAGACGATTAGGAGGCAAATTCTAAAGCATAAAGCAACTTAAACAAATCAAATCAACGCCTACGTCAAGGGAGTCGCATCTCCAAATTCCTGAATTGGAGAATTCGTCACACGATTATAAGTAGAGTATTATTCTGGTATGAACAAATAACTGTGTTGGTTTGTACACTTGATTTGTGGTGATAAGTAATTCATATTTGTGCGTTACTATGATTCTTATCGATTTGGAATGTTGTATAACGATTGGATATTTGCAAGTATGTTATTCATTATAAAAACTACATGTTTGCGGTAGTTTTATGCAAGTATACGATTGTATATTCGCAAAGTATGTTATACATTATAAAAAACTACATGTTTGCGGTAGTTTTATGCAAGTATACGTTTGGATATTCGCAAAGTATGTAATTCATGTTGAAGCTACATGTATGTAGATGTTTAATTGAAATTCATGCAAGTATGTGGTTTTGCTACTATGCCATCATAATGTATATTTTTGTACAAAAATCATTTTGTGTGTAATTGGAACAAATTTGGGTTATTATAATTCATATGAAATTATGTTGAAAATTTGGCATCATGATCTATGTATAAGACCATACTTTTGTATTAGAAACAAAAGTAAGCCTCTTTGCGAACTTACGAATATGACTAGGCTATGTTTGATATTTTGCATAATTGAAAAACATGTTAGGTCTATATTGTTAACAAGAATTATATGATGACATATGTGGTACATAGCTAGGTTAGATTTAAAATCCCATTTGCAAGTTTGCATGACTAAAGTAAAAATCATGATTTCATGTTTAGAAATATTTATGCCATAAGTATATGTGTGCCATGGTTATGTGAATAGATTTAAAATCATGATTTAGTTGGAATAATTCTAGTTGAACTATACTTTTGTATTAGTAGCAAAAGTAGGCACCTTTGTAACCTGTAGTAATTTTATAAACATGACTTGCTTATGTTTGACATTATGCCTAAGTAAAAATATAGGTTTATGTTGTAGTTAAGACTATGTATCAATAATGATATCTAATTTAGTTAGATTCTTAACTTAACTACAAGTTTACATGCTTTGATTCATGTCACTTATGCTTTATGACCAAAGTATACGTTATTACTATGCAAGTACACCAGTTTCTAATTTGTAGTTCCAACGTTATGTTGCAAGTTCATGCGTTCACATTCCCCTTTAGTGTATGTAATCACGTTTTAAGCCTCCCCTTTTTCACATGGTTAAGTTGGGCTTAAAAGCCTAAGCCCAACATATATTATAATAAACGAACGTATTAAACGGGGGAAAATAGCGTTGGGCCAAATTAATTAATAAATGAAAATATAAAGTAGAAGGGCCCAAATTCAAGTATGGGTTGGGCCCATGATTGGTGTAAATCTTTACACCATTAGCTTAAATTTATTTTGAATAATGGGCCGCAAATATTTACATATAAGAAAATAAAGAAGAAAGACAAAATATGTAAATGTAGAACATACGATGTGTTTAACCCGAGGTTGGATTGAGTTGTGATGTAAACCTGCCCGGAACCGCCCGGCTGTCCAGTAGTCACAACAATACCTATCCAATGTGGGAGGTTAAACATGGAGCCCAATAAGGACCCGAGGTTAGACTGAGTTGTGGCGTAAGACTGCCCGGAACCAACCGGCAACAGGCAGCCACAACAATACCTGTCTAATGTGAGAGGTCAAGGCTTTAATAAGACAATTAAGGCTGAGTCAGGATTGTTAGGATTAAGTGAACTAAAGACTTAATCAAAATGGAACATGCTAAACTAAACAGACTGATTGGGGGTTAGGTTATAAAACACTTAACCAACTTAGCATGTTGGCTAGAAATAGAAAACCTAGTAGCGGGGGACCCTTTTCAGCAGTAACCCTATAAGGTGTATCATGATACCCTGAAACTAGGCAGGGTGGGGCACGATTACTGGGATGACTGTAAGAGGTCAAATCGACGGCGGTGGTGTAGCAGTGTAGGTTCTAACGGGGTGCGGGCGTGCACACACTCCGGCGCAGAAAAATAAGGCACTGGGCACCAGTAGCATACCTGTGCATTCTAAGGTTGTGTCGGGCCGCCGCCATGGGACTTGATACACCCCATGGTGGGACCAGCATAGGTAACTACAACATCGGGGGCCGTAAGACACATGTAACTATGCGAGTAGGAGCCGATCATCATAGAATGGATCACTTCACCCTGATTATGGGGTGCCAGTTGGGAACTAGTTTATATGGGTTCAGAGATTAATATGGGGTACGATAGTATATTCGACCCTAGACAACTTAACTAAGTTTATAGTGCTTTCCCACTTCTTGTTTATACTTATCATACCCAGTTCTTTATTCATAGACTGAATAGTCCTAGACTTACTCAGGCTTTATGTCTGACTCTACTTTTCTTTCGTCTTCTTTTCTTCCGTTTCCCCCCCAGGTCCACAGGGAGGGAATACTGCAGCTTGACCAGCCTTCATATCCAGCTTGAAGAGAAAGAATGTATTGCTTGGACCTTTTCGTTTTGAACTATGGCTTTGGACAACAACTATGGGACTTTTGCAGTTTATTTATGTTTTCTTTATGCTTCTTTAAATAATGTAATCAAGACAGTTATGAAGGTGTTATGTTTTTTTTGAAAGGATGTAAGACAATCATGGTGATGTTGTTGTAACACGTATTAACTTTTATGAAATAAAAGTTGCTGCTTTTCTGCTGTTTACAAATATGTGTTCTTATATCTGTCTTGTATATCTGTGACTTATACTTATAAACCTCCACCAAAATTAGGGCATTCCCTTTGAGAGTGACCCTAACGGAGGTGGGGTGTTTCAGAGCTGCATGGTCTTCCTCCTCACAACAAAGCAAACATGCAAGATCCGCAAGGCCCTAACACCTTCATGAGAGAGCCCATTAAGTAGTGGCTTACCCCTTTTCATTTTCACAATATAGGACCAAAAATTTCCCCCTTCTTCTTCCTTCTTTGTTCTTTCTTAAAAATTAACCTAAGCCCCAAAACAATTAGGAAATTTCATAACAATCTACCCCAATTTTCAAAATAAAGCAAAATAAATAAAATGGATGACTGAATCACCTGTGTGATTTCCTATATACCCAAGTGAGATTGAGCCTATGTAGTTCTAAGATCAAGTTTTGCATCATCATGCAAGAAAAACATAAAAAAGGTATCTTTTGGATTTGAAACTTTACTTATTGTAAACCATTCAAAGTTCTATCGATATTCTATGGTGTAACGAACCAAGGATATTCGACCCCGAAAATCGACACGAAACACCATGTCGACTATTCAAGTATCGGAAATACTAGATCATTAATAGAAACAGATTAGAGGGTGAGAAAAGAAACAAAGAAATATTAGAATAGAAGAAGAACCAACACAACACAGAGTCTCACACCGCAACGGAACAAAATATAATATAGAAATAAATCTTTAATGGGAGCTTTAAAAATACTTACAATCATCATAGTACATCAACACATCTGGATAGTTATAACAACCTGTCCTCATATACAATCACACAACGGAATAATAACTATATGATGTCATACACCTGAACTCTTCCATCTCATCTCTTCATTGTATCTGATAACCTGAACCTATGCAACCCGGTCTAACCCGAGCATTACAAACGTTTGATCAGTCTGGTGAACCAGAGTGAGAAAAACTCGCTAAGTTTATAAGCAACATCCAACTTGATTTTTAAAGTAAAAATATTTATGAAAGAAAAGGACAATCGTCAGACCAAATCCATATATAAATATGGATGGTTTTTTCCTTACGATAACCCAAAACATTTTGGAAATCATATCTTTTCTGATATTATAATAATGTCTAAATCAAATAAACATCAATCTAGTGGAACATTTGCATCTCACGCTCCACATACATAGTATACAATCAAAACCGCGGGCTCCTATTGGAGAACAGATTGCCATGGCTATGGACAACCACCTTCCCTACAGTGTATATCTAGAGAGGAATACACTGGGTTCAAAAGAACATCTTGCAACCCAGGCTAAACATGTACGACCATTCATTTCGCTTGAATGTTTCGAATATATTTCCACCGATGGTTGGTACCAGCATAACCATTTCCGGGAGACACAAAAGTGAATAGAAAAATAAATATGAATATTCTCTAAATGGTGACAGTATACCCTACTTGGGAGCAACCCACTTAGCCATGCGACCTACCTGATTTTATACCATTTCCCGGTTGACGAGGCATGAGGTCATAACTTATTTGTTAGTTTTTTTATTCTTCTACATCATCTGGTCACCATTCACTTTGAATGCCGCATCGTCAGATCCATCAGAAAATCACTGATTGATGCCCACAAAAATACTCTAGTTGTTAAGCTAAGAGAACGACCATTCTCTGCCACCAACTAGGGTATGTTTAAAGAAATCCACGTATGTGATCCATTTGGAAACACTCTGTCAGACATCCGTCCATACAAGTCATCTAGGAATAGGATGAACCGAAGGCAACCTCCAACTACATCCTAGGTACCACCCTGTAGATCAACAGCGAGTAGTCCTTGCAACTCGTGGACTCCAATGTAATGACCCGGTAGGAATTTGATGCCCAAATTCAGACAATAATACATAACCCCGTATTACTTGCCAAAACTCAAGTATCGAACAACAACAGACATTTAGTAGAAATAAGTTAGAGGGTGAGATAAGAAAGAAAGAAATATTATAGTAGAAGAAGAAGAACCAACACAGAATCAGAGTCTCACATCGAAGTGGTACAAAATATAGTATAGAAATATAGCTTTGTTAAGAGCTTGAAAAAAATACTTACAATCATCAGAGTACATTAACACATCTGGAAAGTTATAATAGCCTATACAACACACAGCTGAAACACAACTATATAATATCAAATGTCTGAACTTGTGACACCTCAGATCCATTAATGTCACTCACTAAGGGAATGCACTAACTTTCATGGAGTGTTATAAGAGTATTGAACAGAACATCACAAGACAGATATATAAAATGGTACTTAAAAATTCGAAATTTATTCATTGTAGTGGAAAAGCAAAACATGTCTGGTTACAACATCAAACGACATACTAAAGCTAAGTACACAAATATCCATCCTGAACAAAATTATTATCATAGTACATAAAAGCAAAGCCATAATCCCATTCCAAAATACCATATGAAAGAGAAACAAAGCAGAGCATTAATTTCAGCACGTCCAGGCACTTCCAGTAGAGAGAGAGAGAAAAATCCAAATCAAGCCTCGCTAGTCCCACCCTGAGAACCTAGGGGGAAAAGGAAAGAAAGGAGGCAAAACAAAAAGGGTCAGATATAAAGTCGGGTGAGTCCAGTGACTTTAACAATATAATTAGTAAAGTAACATGATAAGAACATAAACTGGATATAAGATATGACTATAACATAAGAAAGTATGACAAGGTAAACAAGATGAACAAGGTATAACATCGATTGCGCTTCTAACCATTACAAGATATTTCTTGCACCGCACCAATACTAGTCTTGTACTAAAAGGTGATCCCTCCCTACTAATCATGATAATGGTAGCTTCATGTACTCCTATCTGCTCTCGTAGGTGCCCACTTGCTCCTACCCCTACTAGTTGTACCTTCTACCCTCCCTATTCAATCTGCTCCCTAACTCGTAGATACCCGTGCTGGCCCCACAGTAAGGTGTATCACTCCCTAAATTGGCAACTTGATACTACTAAAATGCATGGCTTATACCTACCCGATGCAATAACGTCTTACCTACCATCCCGGACCCACGCACGCACATGACTCCATTGGACTTGCGTTGCCATCACTCTTTACTCTTTTGACTTCTTACAATCAACCCCAGTAAGCGTGTCCCATCTTGGACCTAGTTCGAGCTCATATAGATACTAAAAATGGGTTACTGGTTGAAAAGGGTCCCCATACTTGACACAAGCCTCCCTCCGACGCTTGGTCCCAACTAGGATTTCCCACTTAACCCCTTATTATTATTCTCATGTTTTCCCACATGTCTCATCTTGGTTAAGTGCTTTAATTATGTTTCACATGTCACCTATGTCACCCACTCAACCCTTTTATTACACCCATGTCTTACCATATGTCTTATCTTGGTTAAATGTTCAGTAATTTATTATATCCGTAATTATGCAAGACCTCCCAAATTAGATTACTGTTTGCGGTTGCTGGATATGCCGGGCGGTTCTGGGAAGACTTCTACCGCAATTCATATCTAACCTTGTGCCTTAGCACTATTATGCATCTAGTTTCTGCCTTTGACCTCTCACATTAGACTGCCGTTTGCGGTTGCTGGATATACCGGGTGGTTCTGGGCAGACTTCTACCGCAAACCAATCTAATCTCGTGTCTTAGGCATTCATTACCTTTTCCTTTTTATTCATGCCCAATTTCAAGTCTTTAATTAATGTATTCTAATTGCCCATAATTTCTAATTATGCTTATAATGCTAATTCAAGTTATGCCTATAATTTCATGTATACAAGTTGTACCAAATTATGCCCAAATCAATTTCATAGTTATCAACAATTTATGCCAAATATCATTTCATTACATATTTCCCAAACTTTTTCCAATCATCCCAACGTTATTCGTGCGTAAATCTCAACGTAATATGCTTAGGCTTGAAGTTAGCCTTGTCTCAAAAGGAAAAAGGAAAAGAAGAAGGGAAGAGAATCAAACATCAAAGTTGGCATAAACATATAAATAGGCATGTGAAATGAATAATGATAAAATAGATCAGACAGGCATATGATAATAGAAATTGTGTATGAATCTGAAGGATAACAAATTACAAAACTTGATATGATTTTTCTTATTTACAGGCGTATACATTAGATCCAATTTACAATCCTATCACAATTACTTTTTAATTTAATTATATGTGAAAGTAAAATAAACTCACAGCGATAGGATTCTTAGAAACAAGAATTCGTCGTTGTTGTTGCAATTCTAATCTTTAATAACCTCTTCTTTGATTGTTGAAGAAGAAAAGCTAAATTAATTTAAGTTGGAGCAGTAGCATGGCAGCACCATGGATTAGGGTTAAATGAGATTAGGGTTAGGTTTAGGTGTTTATTTATAGGTGTATTTGGTGAATTAGGACCTTTAGATTTGATTAGGAACCATTCGAACCGCTCAACTTAGAAAAACACGCAATCAGGAAACTTCCCAGAATCAACCAGTCGATAGGCCAATTTCAACCGATTAACAATTTTCACTTCTTGTCTAAAAATGGTCGAATGGTGAGAATTGGGCGGTCGACTTGTTTTACAGCTGTAAACTTTAAATCTTCCGAGCTTCATAACTTCTTCATGCGATGTCCGTTTTATGTAAACTTGGACTCTATCCCAAGTAGAATTCCAAGACGGACGCAATGGCTTAACCCGTTTCACTTATTTCTTCTTCTAAAAATTAAGTATTTTAAATTTTCCAGTTTTAATATTTTAAAATTACAGGGTGTTACATTCTCCCCTACTTAAAAGATTTTGTCCCTGAAATCTCCTAGTTAAGAAGAATGTATGTCCTACCATCCATCATCCATCTACTCATCCATCAATCACGGCCGTCCATTGTCCTTAAAAGATTTCTAATGCTTTCATGAAAATATGCAAAGTGTGTGTATATGTCCTTATCCTAATGCAAAATCAGGCGGTCTACTGATTCAGTTGACCTCCTTAATGCAAATCATGATAGTGCCATGCGTTCATTATGTATGCAAAAGAATCGTAATGATACGTGTCATTTCTATATAAGTGCACAACCATTCATCCATATACAACATCCACATGATAACACATTCAATATACATCCATTAATTCAAATATGCACACTCATCCATATGCAATATGAAAGTGATTGAGCCGATCTAGTGCCTAATGTGTGTGTAAATGCATCCACGAGCAACCACTAGCAAACACTTACATACACTTGCATCCACCAAACATAACATGTCTCAATCACATTTTTACAACCACATGATTTTCTACCTAAAGATCGAAGATATAATCGAGAGGATACACTAAACGATAGAACAAGTATAAATAAATCGATAGAAAAAGGAGAAGTTAAGAACATATCCTTAGAAGAGGAAGGGTACGACGCACGTATCTTGTCTTCCGTTTCCAAAGTCACTTCTCCTTGATCATCTCCACATTGGACTTTAACCAACTTGACCTCTCGGTTGCATAACTTCTTGACCTTCGATCCAAGGATGCATGTAGGAACTCGCCTAATCATGGCATCTCGCTCTACTTCCACTTCCCTTAGCATGCTCAGCTCTACTACTTCCCCGGTAGCATGTAAACACTTTCTCAAATGCAACACATGAAATACATCATGAACACCACTGAGCTTCTCTGGATACTTCACTTTGTAGGTCATCTGTCCAATTCTTTCTGTAATGGAGAATGGCCCTGCGAACCTTGGTTTCAATTTCCCTTCAGGTCCAAAACGAACTACATTCCTCAATGGTGATAATTTAATAAAAACCGTGTCTCCATCATCGAACTCAAGATCGGTTCGTCTCTTATCAGCGTATGACTTTTGCCGGCCTTGTGCTGTCTTCGTGCGTCTTCGAATCAAGTCTATCTTCTCCGAGGTTTCCCTAACCATATTGGGCCCAAGAAAAATCTTATCTGTAGATTCCCACCAACAAGTTGGGGATCGGCAAGGTCATCCATATAGAACTTCAAAAGGTGCCATGCCAATGCTAGTCTGATAACTGTTGTTGTAGGCGAACTCTACTAGTGGATGGTGTCTCTCCTATGTTCCTCCAAAGTCTAAGATGCATAATCTCAAAAGGTCTTTTAGAATCCTATTCACTCTTTCTTTTTGGCCATCCGTCTGAGGGTGATAAGAGGTGCTGAAACACAATTGCATTCCTACCGCCTCTTGCAAGCTCTTCCAAAACTCACTAGTGAAATGCGATCTCGATCGCTTACGATACTAGAATGTATGCCGTGTAGACGAGCTATCTCTCGGAGATAAACAGATGCTAACCATGATGCTGTTCTTTTACTCTTAACGGGAATGAAATGGGTGCTCTTGTTAAGTATATCCAGTACTACCCAAATCCCCGTAATACCCTTCCTTGACCTCGGCATCCCGTCGACGAAATCCGTGGAATCACTCTCCCATTTCCACAACGGAACTTCTAAAGGGTGAACCAAACCCCTAGGCTTCTTTTGATCAGCCTTGACTTTTTGGCACACTAAGAATCTAGAAACGAACTCAGCCACATTCTTTTTCATTCCGGCCCGAAAGAAAACTTGCTTCATGTCCCTATACATCTTGTCACCACCGGGATGGATAGTCATCTTAGAATGATGTGCGTCTTCAAGGATCGTCCACCTCAAGCTTTCTTCTCGTGATATGAAAGGCTCCCATCCCTACGCAACCAACCTTTTTCATCTATAGTATACCTACTAAGATGGCTCGAAGTATGAGCTTGTCTACTATCTCTATCAGCTGTTGGTCATGTCGCTGTGTCGCTCCTATCTGTCCCAAAAGCATAGTTCGCACCTGTAACGATGCCAACAAACCGAGTACATAATCGATAGAGGGTCTAAAGTCAAAGGTAGGTATGTACTCTAAACTCTGCCGCTCGACAAACAAAGGACTCAAAGTCAAACTCTTTCTACTCAAGGCGTCAGCTACAATGTTATCCTTGCTAGGGGTATATGCAATTTCAAAATCGTGGGATGCTAAGAACCCCATCCACCTTTGTTGCCTTAAATCTAAATCTTTTTGAGAGAAAAAGTACTTTAGTGACTTATGATCTGTATACAACTCAAACCTCTCTCCAAGAAAATAGTGACGCCATGACTTAAGCGCAAAAACTATAGCAGCTAACTCTAAGTCGTGGGTAGGGTAATTCTTCTCATAGACCTTCAACTTCCTTCCACCATAGCATATCACCCTTCCCTGTTGCATCAAAATTGCGCCAAGCCCTGTCCCGCAAGCATCGGTATACACTATGAATGGTTTACTCCCATCCGGCAAAACTAAAACTGGAGTTATTGTCACAGCCCTCTTCAAACGTTGGAAAGCATCGTCACAGTCAACATCCTAAGAAAAGGTCAAATTCTTCTTAGTCAACCATGTAAGTGGGGATGATAACTTTGCGAATTCCTTAATGAACTTCCTATAATAGACTGCAAACCCTAGAAAACTTCTTACTTCCATTGCATTTCTAGGAACATTCCAAACTTGGATTGCTACCACATTCGCCGGATCTACTGTTATCCCCTCCTTAGGGACCACGTGTCCTAAGAACCTCACTTCCTTCCTCCAAAAATGACATTTGGAGAACTTAACTTTGAGTTGATGTGCTCAAAGTGTCTCTAAGACTTCCATAAGATGTAGGGCATGTTCTTCCTCGCTTCTAGAAAATATCAAGATATCATCCACAAAGACTACTATGAACTTGTTTAGAAACTCCCTAAACACCCTACTCATCAAGTCTTCAAAATATGCGGGTGCATTCGTCAAACTGAAAAGCATGACGATCCACTCGAAGAAACTGTTGGGAGTCCAAAAAGCAGTCTTATCTATACTATCCTCAGCTACCCTCAACTTATGAAATCCTATAGCTAAGTCCAACTACGAGAAAACTGAAGCACCAACCAACTGATCGAAAAAATCATCTATCATCGGCAATGGGTGTCTATTTTTCTTCGTGAGTTTATTTAGCTCTCTATAGTCCACGCACAGTATAAGTGAACCGTCCGCCTTCGTAGCAAAAACAACTGGAGCAACCCATTCCGAAATACTTCTCCTTATGAACCGTTTCACAAGCAGCTCCCCTACTTGTTTATTGAGTTCCGTCCTCTCTCTCGGAGCCATGTGGTGCACTAGCAATGCAACTGGCTTTGCATTATCTACTAAGTATATACGGAAGTCTATCTCGCGCCTCGGGGTTAGACCTCGACCCTCATCAAAGACGTCATCATACTCATGGACTACTCGAATATATTGCAAATCATCGATGGATGCGTCAAATGATTCTAGGTAGCGAAGTATCACTGAATCCCTAAGGTCACAAGAAATAACAAGGGTCCTTCCACAATGAGTCAACAATCTAACTACCCTCCTTTCACAGTCTAGGATGGCACCATACCTGGCTAGCCAATCCATCCCTAGAATCAAACCATAGCCCATGAAACTAAGAACGTAGGCGTTGCATTCAAATTTAACGCCCAAGATATATACTCTCAAATCCCGACAAATCATATATAAATGAGCCGAACCACCAATAGCATTTGAGACTACAGTGGGATCCATAACTAAAATAGTATTTAGGTGTAGTGTTTCAACTAACGAAGCAGATATAAACAAATGTGAAGCGCCAGAATCAAACAAAGTTCGAACACGATGATCAAAAAGGAAACCAAACTTTCGATAGAAATGTTTCTACCTCCTTCTTACCCCGGTGCCATGAGAGCATGAACCTGCCGTCCAGAAGTAGATCATGTCCTCTGCCTTTGCCCTTATCATTGCCTCCTCGGGCAATCTTTGATCATATGTCTTGCCTCACCACAATGGTAACAACCAAGCTTCCTCTTCTTTCTACAGTCTTTCTTTAAGTGGCTAGGTATTCCACAATTGTGACACTTCCTTTTCTCTTGGCCCTTGTTATCCTTACCGCCTTTCTTTTGTTGTTGTTGTGCCTTCTTTGGATCCACTTTCTTATCCTGTATCCTATCCATTTTAGCACCTTTCACCAACTCATTCATCAACACCATATCAACAAGTTTCTCGAAAGTAACCCCCATAGGAATTTGGGACATAGCCAACCCGTGAAGCTGTTCGTTCAAGCCCTAAGCAAATCTCAAGGCTTTCTTATGCGGCATGTTCACCAACTCTAAACCAAATCCCGCCAACTGATTAAACTTGTTAACATACTCCTTAACAGACAAGTTTCCTTATTTCAGAGCTAAGAGCCTCCCTATGCATAAACTTTCTTCTGCTTGTGAATGAAATTTCAACTCGAACCTCTGTCTGAAATCCATCCATGCCTCCACTGCACGTTCTCCATTCGTGACCTCCCACCAAAATGAAGCTTCATCCTTCATTAACCAAGCAGCTAGTTGAATCTTCCTTCCATCATCTACCTTAAAGATACCAAACAAGTCCTCCACTTCCTTAAGCCAATTTCTAGCCTCGACAAACGTCTCAGTCCCATCAAACGGTTTTCCGCCCATCGCATGAAAGTCCTTACATATCTTAGAAGAAGCATCTACACGTGGAGGAAGAGGTGCAATATAGGATGCAGCTGGGGCAGGAGGAACGTTTGCTAGGCCTACAGTAGTAGCCCTAGCCTCTAGATACCTTCTGAACCAGCCAAGTATCTGTACGCCCTCGGGTATATCGGGTTCCCCAGACATGCTGAAAAAATAGGAAGAGATTCAAAACAAAGAAACGAAAGAAAGATATATGGCTTTTGGTGATTATTTTTTTCATAATAAACCATTCTCTTGAAAATACCTTCTTTAAAACTTGTTTTTGAAAATACTTCTTTTTAAAAATCTTTTAAAATACTTCAAAAGCACGTTCTTTTGAAAAAAATCATTTTATCTGTTCTAGTAACCTTCAGCTCTAATACCACGTGTGACACCCCACGTCCATTAATTTCACTCACTAGGGGAATGCATTAAATTTCATAGAGCGTTATAAGAGTATAGAACAGAACATCACAAGACAGATATATAAAACGGTACTTAAAAATTCGAAATTTATTCATTGCAGTTGAAAAGCAAAACATGTCTGGTTACAACATCAAATCCACATACTAAAGCCAAGTACACAAATATCCATCTTGAACAAAATTATTATCAGAGAACATAAAGGCAAAACCATAATCCGATTCCAAAATACCATATGAAAGAGAAACAAAGCTGAGCATTACTTTCAGCTCTTCCAAGCACTTACAGTAAAGAGAGAGAGAAATCCAAACCAAGCCTTGTTAGTCCCACCCTAAGAACCTGAGGGGAAAAGGAAAGAAAAGAGGCGAAATAAAAAGGGTCAAACATAAGGTCTGGCGTGTCCAGTGACTTTTACAATATAATTAGTAAAGTAACAGGATAAGAACATAAACTAGATATAAGAGATGACTGTAACAAAAGCAAATATGACAAGGTAAACAAGATGAACAAGGAATAACATCGATTGCGCTTCGAACCGCTACAAGATACTTCCGACACCACACCAGTACTAGTCTCATACTAAAAGGTGATCCCTCCCTACTAATCATAATATTGGTAGCTTCGTGTACTCCTAGCTGCTCTCGTAGGTGCCCATTGGCTCCTACCCCACTAGTTGTATCCACTACCCTACCCATTCGATCGGCTCCCTAACTCGTAGATACCCGTGCTGGCCCCATAGTATGGTGTATCACTCCTTAAAGTGGCAACCCTATACTACTAAAATGCACAGCTTATACCTACACGATGCAACACCGTCCTTCCTACCAGCCCGGACCCATGCACGCACATGAATCCATTAAACTTGTGTTTTCATCGCTCTTTACTCTTTTGACCTCTTACAATCAACCCTAGTAAGCGTGTCCCGCCCTAGACCTAGTTCGAGCTCATATAGATACGAAAAATGGGTTACTGGTTGGAAAGGGTCCCCATACTTGACACAAGCATCCCTTCTACGCTTGGTCCCCATTAGGATTTCCCACTTAACCCCCTTATTATTACTTGTTCCACGTGTCTCATCTTGGTTAATTGCTTTAATTATGTTTCACATGTCACCTATGTCACCCACTTAACCCTTTTATTATACCCATGTCTTACCACATGTCTTATCTTGGTTAAGTGTTTATTAATTCATTATATCCGTAATTGTGCAAGACCTCCCACATTAGATTACCATTTGCGGTTGCAGGATATGTCGGGTGGTTTTGGGCAGAATTCTACCGCAATCTGAATCTAACCTCGTGCCTTAGCACTATTATGCATCTAATTTCTGCCTTTGACCTCTCACATTAGACTGCCATTTGCGGTTGCTGGATATGTCGGGTGGTTCCGGGCAGACTTCTACCGCAAACCAATCTAACCGCGTGTCTTAGGCGTTCATTTCCTTTTCCTTTTTATTCATGCCCAATTTTAAGTCATTAATTAATGTATTCCAATTTCCCATAATTTCCAATTATGCTAATAATGCTAATTCACGGTACGCCTATGATTCCATGTATACAAGTTGTACCAAATTATGCCCAAATCAGTTTCATAGTTATCAACAACTTATGCCAAATCTCATTTCATTACATATTTCCCAAACTTTTCCCAATCATCCCAACGTTATTCGTAAATATCAATGTGATATGCTTAGGCTCAAAGTTAGCCTTATCTCAAAAGGAAAAAGGAAAAGAAGAAGGGAAGAGAATCAAACATCAAAATTGGCAAAACATATAAATAGGCATGTGAAATTAATAACGATAAAATAGATCAGACGGGCATATGATAATAGCAATTGGATATGAATCTGAAGGATAACAAATTACGAAGCTTGATATGATTCATCTTATTTACAGGCATATACATTAGATCCAATTTACAATCCTATCACAATTACGTTTTAATTTAATTATATGTTAAAGTAACATAAACTCATAGCAATAAGATTCGTAGAAAAGAGAATTAGTCGTTGTTGTAGCAATTCTGATCTTTAGTAACCTCTTCTTTGATTGTTGAAAAAGAAAAGCTAAATTAATTTGAGTTGGAGCAGCAGCATAGCAGCGCCATGGATTAGGGTTAAATTAGATTAGGGTTAGGTTTAGATGTTTATTTATAGTTGTATTAGGTGAATTAGGACCTTTAGATTTGATTTGGAACCATTTGAACCACTCAAATTAGAAAAACCCGTCATTAGGAACTGCCCACAATCAACTAGTCGATAGGCCAATTTCAACAATTCGATAGTTTTCACTTTTATCTAAAAACGGGCGAATGGTGAAAAATGGGTTGTTGACTTGTTTTACAGTCTTAAACTTTAAATCTTCTGACCTTCATAACTTCTTCATACGATATCCGTTTTACGCTATGTCGGACACTATCCCAAGCAGAATTCCGAGTCGAACGCAATTGCGTAACCCATTTCACTTAATTCTTCCTCTAAAAATTAAGTATTCTTAAATTTGTCAGTTTTAATATTTTAAAATTATGGGGTGTTACAGAACTCTTCCATTTCATCTCTTCACTGCATCCAATAACCTGAACCTGTACAACCCAGTCTAACCCGAGCATTACAAATGCCGGATCAGTCCAGTGAACCAAAGCGAGAAAAACTCCCTAAGTTTAAGGGTAACATCCAACTCGATTTTAAAGTTAAAAATCCTTTTGAAAGAAAGGATAATCATAAGACAAAATTCACACATAAGTATGAAAGGTTTTCACCTTACGATAACCCAAAATATTTTTGAAATTAATATATATTTGATATTATAATAATGTCTAAATACAAATAAATAACAATCTAGAAAAACGCTTGCATCTCATGCTCTACATACATAGTATACAATCAAAACCGCATGCTCTTATTGGAGAATGGATTTCCATGGCAAGGTACAGGCAACCACCTTCCGACAATGTACCTCTAGAGATGAATACATTGCGGTTCAACAAGAACATCCTGCAACCAGGATAAACATGACCTGCCCCTCCCTTTATTTGAGAGTACCGAATATATCATTACCACGGTTAGTGGCCAACCGAACCGATATCATGCATACAAACAAAATAAAGGGACAACCGAAGGCATTTGATTTCTCTATATCAGGTAATGATGTACCCTTTTAATGGGTGGAACCAAAATAGCCATGCGACTTACCCGATTTTATGCCATTTCCCGTTTGATGAGGCTAGAGGTTAAGCTTATCCTTCAGAAAAGCACATCTCCATCCACTTTAAATGCCACATTGTTAGATCCGTCAGATATCACTAATTGACGTTCACATAAATACTCTAGATGTTTACACAAAAGAATGAATTCCTCCGCCACCAACATAGTAATTTTGTAGAAATTAATATACATGATCCTTTGGAAATACTTTGTCAAACACTCTTCCATACAAGTCATCGAGGAATATGATGAACCAAAGGCACCCTCCTACCACATCCTATGTATCACCTTATGGATCAGTAGCGATTAGTCCTTGCAATCCATAGATTTCAATCACGACTGTAACAACCCTTGTCCATTAATGTCACTCACAAAGGGAATGCATCAATGTCCATGAAGCGTTATTGTTGTATAGAACAGATAAGTTACAAGAATAAATAAATAAAACAACACAGCAAAAGTTAAAAGTTATTTCATAGCATCATAACTCAAAACGAGTTTACATAAGTAGTCTCCAAAACCATTACAACAGGATCAATAGTCTTTTCCAAAAACTTCAAAGTACATAAAGAAGCAAATACTTAAATAACATAAATGCATAAATCCCCACTGAGCATAAGCAAAGCTATAAAGATGAGAGGGTCCCAAGCGATACATCTACTATCTTCAAGCAACTGAAAGAAAATGGCACTAAGCTGTAGTATTCCCTCCTTGCAAACCCGAGGGGGGGAAGGAAGAAAAGAGGTGGAAAGAAAAGGGGGTCATACATAAAGTTTGGCGAGTGCGATAACTTTAACAATATAATTATCAAAATAACTAGAATAAGGAATAAGCTGGGAAAATAAGGAAATGATTGTGAACAACTGGGTATGACAGAACAAACAAGGAAATAAGACGAACAAAGATAACGTTAAAGGCGCCCCTAAGCACTATAAGATAATTACTATACTGCTAATGGTAGTTTCGTATACCCCTAGCTACCTCCATAGGTGTCGTCTGCCACTATCTCCACTAGGTGTACCCACTACCCCCATTCGATCGGCTCCCTAACTCGTAGATACCCGTGCTGGCCCCACAGTGGGGTGTATCACTCCCCAAAGTGGCAACCGGATACAACCAAAATGCACGGCTTATATCTACACGATGCAACAACGTCTTACCTACCAGCCCGTGCCCACACATGCACATGACCCCGTTGGACTTGCATTGCCACCGCTTACCCTTTTTGGCCTCTTACAGTCAAGCCTAGTATGCGTGTCCCGTCCTCGACTTGGGTCGAGCCCACAAAGATACTTATGGGTTACTGGTTGAAACGGGCCCCCATTACTTGACACAAGCTATCCACCTAAGATTGGTCCCCTCTAGTACATCCCACTTAACCCTCTTCTTATTCATGTCTTCTTACATGTTTCAATCTTGGTTAAGTGCATCTAATCATATTTCAAATGCCACCCAAGGCACCCACTTAACCCCCCTCATATCCCATAAATGCTTATCTGGTTAAGTGTTTCTTAATTCATTAAGACCATGTAAAGACCTCTCACATTGGACTGGCATTTGTGGCAGCTGGATTTGCCGGGCGGGTCCGGGCAGTCCTACGCCACAAACGAGCCTAACCTCGTGTATTTTCAACTATTACGCATTTAATTTATGCCTAAGATCTCCCACATTAGACTGGCATTTGTGGCAGCTGGATTTGACGAGCGGGTCTGGGCAGTCTTACACTACAAACGAGTCTAACCTCGTGTCTTAGGCGATTAATTACACAAAATTAATTATCCCCAATTTGAATTAATTTCTCTATTCAAATTGTCAATCAAATCCAAATATACTTATGTCCATAACTGACTCAATTATGTCCATAAATGCCATTCTTCCAATTAACATCTTAAATTAGAATAAATTAATTATATGCCTTTTTAAGGCATTTATGCCAATTCCCAATATTAAATCTTTTAATATTATCCCATTGCCCCACGTTGTACGTTTGTTCGTTTAACGTGAAATATACGTTAGACTCGAATAGTCTAACTTATGGAATAAATAGAAAACATCACATCATGCATAGAATAAAAACTAGATCTAAACATAAGGGGTGAACTTGCATGTGTGAATAAGGTTTTTCATCTAAACCTTACATAGGCTAAAGTCACAAACTTGCATAAAACTATATTTGTCATAGATCTAGATTTAAAGGTTTAAACTTGCATAGGCAATAGTCACAAACTTACATTACATGATTCATACTACCAACATATATATACTTGCATATGTGATTTATGCAACATAAACTATGGTGTAAACTTGCATCTAACTCACACATGTCATAGCCTAACTTTTAGATCCAATTTACACATAAAATAGATGTCATGAAACATGTAAGGTGTATATGATTCTCACTAACTTGCATATGATTCATATCTAAATTAACATCTAAACTTGGATACATACATATGACTTAACATATGAATTAGTTCCTCAAACATAACCAAACTTAGCATATGAAGCATCACTATGAATTAATTGTACATAAACCAACAATTAACATAGATTTACAACATAGATAATAATATCATAGATTTACAACATAGATAACAACATCATAGGTTTACAACATAGATAATAACATAACCGTCAATGATTCACAACATAGCCATATAATCCAAATCATATCTCAACCCAATTAAATTGTTGATTATCTTATTAAAGAAATCAAACTCATAACTCAAAGAAGGTCTTGATTTCTGGAATCTGAGTTCTAAAATTGATTTAGCTCGCCTTTGTAGTAGATTCGTTATTGTTTGGATTAGAGTTGAATAGAATTGAGTTGATTAGCTTCGTTTTCCCTCTAGTTGGTGGCGGCTACTCTAAGTTACAAGATGACAGCATGACAACCATGATTCCAATTTTTATTTGATTCTAGGGTTTGATTCAACAAATGTTTATATAGAATTTCAATTTAATTATAGCCGTCGGATGATCTTAGGGTTAATCAAAACCACTCAGTCAGGATAGGGTGACACCTCATCCCTAATGACTAAGCAAGGAGTCATAAAGGACTCGGCAATGAGTCACAGTATGGACCAGATTACAACAGAAAGCTGTGCAGGCTTTCTGCTGGGCTTGGGCGCACTTGGCAGGTGCGCCAGTGCAATTTTTGTACTGGTGCACTTCCCAAGTGCGCCAGTGCATTTTTTCCGCCTAACTTCATTCGTCCATTTCTCCTTCATCTGGTATCTGTTTTATGCAAACTCGGACTCTATCTCAACCAGAATTCCGATATGAACATAGTGACGCAACCCTTTTCCTTAATTCTCACGCCTGAGATTAATTATTCTTAAATTTAGTTAATTTGATCATTCAAAAATTCGGGGTGTTACATTCTCCCCTACTTAAAGGATTTCGTCCTCGAAATCTATAAGTCAAGAAGAACGTATCCTACCATCCAATCATCCATCTACTCAACCATCAACCACTAGCAACCATGGTCCTTAAAAGATTTCTAATGCTTTTCATGTACATATGCATAGTGTGTGTATATGTCCGTATATTAATGCTAAATCAGGCAATCCACTGAATCAGTCGACCTCCTTAATGCAAATAATGATAGTGCCATGTATCCATCATGTATGCAAAGAACCCTATACATATCATTACTACATGTGTACACAACCATCCATTTAAATGCAACATCCATATGATACACACATTCAATGTGCATTCATTTTACTAAATACATCCATTTATATGCAATATGAAAGTGACTGAGCCGATCTAGTCCCTAAAGTGTGTGTATATGCATCCACGAGCAACCACTAGCAAACACTTGCATCCACATGCATCCATCGTACATAACATGTCTCAAACACATGTTTCAACCATAGGACTACCTAATCTAAAGGTCAAAGGTAATAGCAAGAGGACATACTGAAGATAAAACGAGTACAAGCTAAGAGATAAAGAGAAATTAAAAGACATACCCGCGAAAAGAAAAGGGTACAATGAACGCATCTTCTCTTCCGTCTCCCAAGTAGCGTTTCTCTCATCATCTCCCCATTGCACTTTGACTAGCTTGACCTCTCGATTCCTCAACTTCTTAATCTCCGACCCAAGAATGCATGTAGGAGCTCGTCGAATCGTCGCATCACGCTCTATCTCCACCTCTCTAAGCAAGCTTAGCTCTACCACTTCCGCGGTCTCGTGCAAGCACTTCCTCAAATGTGACATGGAATACGTCGTGTACACCACTAAGTATCTCAGGCAACTCCACTCTATACGCCATCTATCCAATCCTTTCCTTAATAGCAAACGGCCCTACGAACCTTGGTGCTAACTTCCCGACGAACCCAAAGCGAACAACATTCCGTAATGGAGACACCTTGATAAAGACCATGTCCCCAATATCAAATTCAAGATCTGTCCTTCTCTTGTCTGCATAAGATTTCTGCCTTTCTTGCGCCGTCTTCATCCTCCTTCGAATCAAATCGATCTTTTCCGAAGTCTCTCTAATCATATCGGGCCCAAGCAAGACCTTATCCGTATATTCCTACCAACATGTAGGCGAACGACACGGCCGTCCATAAAGAGCCTCGAAAGGTGCCATGCCAATGTTAGACTGAAAGGTATTATTATATGCGAACTCCACCAAAGGAAGATGCTCCTCCCATGTACTTCCGAAGTCTAAAACACATAACCTCAAAAGGTCCTCTAGAATATGATTCACCCTCTCGGTCTGGTCGTCCATCTGAGGATGATATGCGGTGCTCAAACATAATTGAGTCCCTACCGCCTCTTGCAAGCTCTTCCAAAACTCGCTAGTAAAGATAGGATCGCGATCGCTCACTATGCTAGAAGGAACACCGTGCAAACGAACTATCTCTCGAATGTATACAGAGGCTAACCATGGAGCAGTCCTCTTACTCTTCACTGGAATGATTTGGGCGCTCTTAGTAAGTCTGTCTACCATGACATAAATCCCCGTATTACCCTTCTTCGATCTTGGTAACCCGTCGACAAAGTCCATCGAGACACTCTCCGACTTCCATTATGGGATCTCCAATGGGTGAAGCAACCCACCGGGCTTCTTTTGCTCTGCTTTTACTTGTTGGCACACCAAGCATCTAGCGACGAACTCGGCCACATACCTCTTCATACCAGCCCAAAAGTAAACTCGTCTCATGTCCATGTACATCTTGTCCCTGCCGTGATGAATGGTCATCTTCGAACGATGTGCATCATCAAGAATGGTCTTCCTTGAGTTCTCGTCTCGAGGTACACAAAGTCTACCGTCCTTACGTAACCAACCCTTATCATCTAGGGTATACCTACTGAGATGGCTCGATGACTCCCCCCTTATGAGCTTCTCTATTAACTCAATCAACTATGGGTCATCTCGTTGTGCCTCACCAATCCATCCCAAAAGCGTAGGTCTGACCTCTAAGGATGCTAGCAAACCGGGTACAAAGTCAATGGAAGGTCTAAAGTCAAACATAGAGATGAACTCTAAACTTTGCCGTTCAACAAACAACAGACTCAAGGACAACCTTTTCCTACTTAAGGCATCTGCCACCACGTTACCCTTGCCAGGGGTATATGCTATCTCGAAATCGCTGGACGCTAAGAATTCCATCCACCTTTGCTGCCTTATGTTTAAGTCTTCTGAGAACAAGTATTTTAGCGATTTGTGGTCAGTGAACAATTCCAATTTCTCGCCAAGTAGATAATGGCGCCAAGACTTAAGCGCGAAAACAATAACGCCCAACTCTAGGTCATGCCTTCCTCCATAGGCTATTACCCTTCCCTCTTGCATTAAGACTGCGCTTAGTCCTGTCCCACAAGCATCGGTATAAACGGTAAATGGCTTACTCCCATCTTGCAACACTAAGACTGGGGCTATGGTCAAAGATCTCTTTAAACGTTGGAACGCATCATCACAATCTATGTTCCATGTAAAAACTAGGTTCTTCTTCGTCAAGCACGTTAATGGGGCTGATATTTTTGTGAAGTCCTTGATAAACTTCCTATAGTAGCCAGCCAACCCCAAGAAACTCCTAACCTCGGTAGCATTTTTGGGGACCCTCCAATCTTGGATGGCCACCACCTTCGCGGGATCCACAGCTATCCCTTCTTTGGAAACCACGTGCCCTAAGAATCGCACTTCCTTCCTCTAAAAGTGACATTTAGAAAATTTAGCTTTAAGGTTATGCGCTCGAAGGGTCTTCAACACTTCCCTAAGATGTAGGGCATGTTGTTCCTCACTCTTAGAAAAGACCAAGATGTCATCCACAAAGACCACCACGAATTTATTAAGGTACTCCCTAAACACCCTACTCATCAAGTCAACAAAGTATGCGGGGGCGTTTGTCAAACCGAAGGGCATTACAGGCCACTCATAGAAACCGTCCGAAGTCCTAAAGGTAGTCTTGTCTATGCTATCCTCTGCCACTCTTAACTGATGGAAACCAATGGCTAAGTCCAACTACGAAAACACTGAGGCGCCAACTAACTGATCGAAGAGATCATCAATCCTCGGCAGTGGGTGCCTATTCTTCTTAGTAAGCTTATTAAGTTCTTTATAGTCCACACAAAGTCTGAGGGACCCATCCGCCTTCGTGGCAAATACTACTGGAGCACCCCACTCCGATATACTACGTCTGATGAACCCTTTCTCAAGCAACTCCCCTACTTGCTTATTGAGTTCTCTCCTCTCACGAGGAGCCATGTGGCGTACTGGCAGAGATACTGGTTTTGCATTGTCTACAAGATAAATACGAAAGTCTATCTCACGTTTTGGAGGTAGACCCCTCACCTTATCGAAGACATCAACATATTCACGGACTATACCAATAGAATGTAAATCATCATTGGATGCGTCAAGTGACTCAAGATAACTAAGCATCACTGATCCTCTAGGGTCACAAGAAATATCAAGGGTCTTTCCACTACGAGTCAACAGTTCAACTACCCTTCGTTCACAATCTAGGATGGCACCATATCTGACTAGCCAATCCATCCCTTGAATCAACCCATAGCCATGAAACCAAGTACAAAAGCATTACATTCAAAACCAATGCCTAAGATAGACAATCTCAAATCCCTACAAACCATGGATAAATGAGCCGACCCACTAATAGGGTTTGAGACTACAATGGGATCCACAACAAGACTAGTATTTAAGTGCAGTGTTTCAACTAATGATTTAGAGATAAACGAGTGTGATGCGCCAGAATCGAATAAAGTACGAACAGGATGATCAAACAGAAAAACTAAACTCTCAACGGAAATGTTTCTACCTCATTCTTGCAGCGGTGGGACCGCGAGAGCCTGGACCTGCTCCCTTGCCTGCCTTGGTGCCACGAGAGCCCGGAGCTTCCATCCAAAAGTCCTTTGCCCCTACCCCTGTTTCCTTGGGCAGTCCTTAACTAGATGACCTGCCTCTCCACAGTGGAAACAACCAGTCTTTTTTTTCTCCTACAGTCTTTACTCAGATGGCCTGGTGTCCCACAATTAAAGAACTTCCTCTTTCCTTTTCCATTATTGTTCTTCCCGCCCTTCTTGTTTTGTTGTTATTGTTGCGGTTTCTTTTGATCTCCTTTCTTCTCGAGTGCCTTATTAGCATTGGCGCCTTTCTCCTCTTCATGCATAAGCGCCATGTCAACTAGTCTCTCAAAGGTAGCCCCCATAGGGATGTGGGTCATAGCTTACCCATGTAGCGGCTCGTTCAAACCCTTAACAAATCTCAGGGCCTTCTTTTCAGGTGTGTTTACAAGTCCAAGCCAAATCTCGCCAACTGATTGAACTTGTTGACGTATTCTTTTACTAACAGATTCCCTTGCTTTAATGCCAAAAACCTTTCATGTATAGATTCTCTTCAGGTCATGAGAGAAAGTTTGCCTCAAACCTACGTCTGAAATCCAGCCACGCATCAACTGGACGCTCTCCATTAGTGACCTCCCACCAAAACGAAGCTTCGTCCTTCATCAACCAAGCAGCCAATTGGGCCTTCTTAGCATCATACAAATCAAAAATGCCAAATAGATCATCCACTTCTTCCAACCAATTTCTAGCTTCAATGAACGTTTCAGACCCATAAAAAGATTTTCCACCCATCGAACGAAAGTCTTTACATATCTTGGAGAAAGTATCTCCACGCGGAGGAATGACTAGAGCTGGGGGAGGAGACGGAGGAACGTTGGCCGGTCCCGCGACAGTGGCCCTAGCCTCGAGATATTGACGAAACCAACCGGGTACATGAACACCCTTTGGTATCTCAGATGCTCCAGACATGCTGAAAAGAAAAAGAAAGAGTTTCAAAACAAGGGAGGCGAAAGAGAGATGTATGACTTGCGGGGATTATGCTCTTTAAAGTAAACTTTCCTTGAAAATAGCTTCTTTAAAACAAGTTTTTGAAAATACTTTCTAGGAAAATAATACTTTTCAATACTTTTTATCTGTTCTTTGTAACCATAGCTCTGATACCACGTGTAACACCCCATGTCCAATAATGTCATTCACAAAGGGAATGCATCAATGTCCATGAAGCGATATTGTTGTATAGAACAGATAAATTACAAGAATAAATAATACAACACAACGAAAGTTAAAACTTATTTCATAGCATCATAACTTAAAACGAGTTTGCATAAGTAGTCTCCAAAACCATTACAACAGGATCAATAGTCTTTTTCAAAAACTTCAAAGTACATAAAGAAGCAAATACTTAAATAACATAAATGCATAAATCCCCACTGAGCATAAGCAAAGCTATAAAGATGAGAGGGTCCCAAGCGATACATCTACTCTCTTCAAGCAACTGAAAGAAATCGGCACTAAGCTGTGGTATTCCCTCCTTGTAAACCTAACGGGTGGGAAGGAAGAAAAGAGGTGGAAAGAAAGGAGGTCAGACATAAAGTCTGGCGAGTGCGATAACTTTAACAATATAATTATCAAAATAACTAGGACAAGGAATAAGTTGGGAAAATAAGGAAATGACTGTGAACAATTGGGTATGACAGAAAAAACAAGGAAATAAGACGAACAAAGATAACGTTAAAGGGACCCCTAATCACTATAAGAGAATAACTATAACGCTAATGGTAGTTTCGTATACCCCTAGCTACCTCCATAGGTGACGTCTGCCCCTATCTCCACTAGGTGTACCCACTACTCCCATTCCATCGGCTCACTAACTCGTAGATACCCGTGCTGGCCCACAGTGGGGTGTATCACTCCCTAAAGTGGTAACCCGATACAACCAAAATGCACGGCTTATATCTACACGATGCAACAACGTCTTGCCTGCCAGCCCGGGCCCACACACGCACATAACCCTGTTGGACTTGCGTTGCCACCGCTAACCCGTTTTGGCCTCTTATAGTCAAGCCCAGTATGCGTGTCCCGTCCTCGACTTGGGTCGAGCCCACAAAGATACTTATAGGTTACTGGTTGAAACGGCCCCCCATTACTTGACACAAGCTATCCACCTAAGCTTGGTCCCTACTAGTACATCCCACTTAACCCTCTTCTTATTCATGTCTTCTTACATGTTTCAATCTTGGTTAAGTGCATCTAATCGTATTTCAAATGCCACCCAAGGCACCCACTAAATTCCCCATGCCACCCTAGGAACCCACTTAACCCCCTAATGTCCCACTACATGTTTATCTGGTTAAGTGTTTCTTAATTCATTAAGACCGTAACCTTGTAAAGACCTCCCACATTAGACTGGCATTTGTGGCAGCTGGATTTGCCGGGCGGGTCTGGGCAGTCTTACACCACAAACGAGCATAACCTCGTGTCTTTACAACTGTAATGCATTTAATTTATTCCTAAGACCTCCCACATTAGACTGGCATTTGGGGCAGTTGGATTTGCCGGGCGGGTCCGGGCAGTCTAACACCCCAAACAAGTCTAACCTCATGTCTTAGGCGATTAATTACACATAATTAGTTATCCCCAACTTGAATTAATTTCCTTATTCAAATTGTCAATCAATTCCAAATATACCTATGTCCATAATTGACTCAATTATGTCCACAAATGCCATTCTTCCAATTGACGTCTTAAATTAGAATAAATTAATTATATGCCTTTTTAAGGCATTTATGCCAATTCCCAATATTAAATCTTTTAATAATATCCCATTGCCCCACGTTGTACGTTTGTTCGTTTAACGTGAAATATACGTTAGACACGAATAGTCTAACTTATGGAATAAAGAGAAAACATCACATCATGCATAGAATAAAAACTAGATCTAAACATAGGGGGTGAACTTGCATGTGTGA
The DNA here is from genome assembly GCA_030737875.1 of Allium sativum. Classification (NCBI taxonomy): domain Eukaryota; kingdom Viridiplantae; phylum Streptophyta; class Magnoliopsida; order Asparagales; family Amaryllidaceae; genus Allium; species Allium sativum. The sequence continues at coordinate 5,607,720 of CM060919.1, read as the reverse complement.
ATAAGGTTTTTCATCTAAAACTTGCATAGGCCAAAGTCACAAACTTGCATAAAACTATATTCGTCATAGATCTAGATTTAAAGGTTTAAACTTGCATAGGCAATAGTCACAAACTTACACTACATGATTCATACTCCCAACATATATATACTTGCATATGTGATTTATACAACATAAACAATGGTGTAAACTTGTATCTAACTCACACATGTCATAGCCAAACTTTTAGATCCAATTTACACATAAAATAGATGTCATGAAACATGTAAGGTTGTATATGATTCTAACTAACTTGCATATGATTCATATCTAAATTAACATCTAAACTTGCATACATACATATGACTTAACATGTGAATTAGTTCCTCAAACATAACCAAACTTAGCATATGAAGCATCATTATGAATTAATTGCACATAAACCAACAATTAACATAGATTTACAACATAGATAATAACATCATAGATTTACAACATAGATAATAACATCATAGGTTTACAACATAGATAATAACATAACGGTCAATGATTCACAACATAACCATATTATCCAAATCATATCTCAACCCAATTAAATTGTTAATTATCTTATTAAAGAAATCAAACTCACAATCAAAGAAGGTCTTGAGTTCTAGAAACTGAGTTCTGAAATTGATCTAGCTCGCTTTTGTATTAGATTCCTTATTGTTTAGATTAGAGTTGAATAGAATTGAGTTGATTATCTTCGTTTTCTCTCTAGTTGGTGGCGGCTACTTTTGGTTACAAGATGACAACATGACGACCATGATTCCAATTTTTATTTGATTCTAGGGTTTGAGTCTACACATGTTTATATAGAATTTCAATTTGATTATAGCTGTTGGATGATCTTAGGGTTAATCAAAACTACTCAGTCAGGATAGGGTGACATCTCAGCCCTAATGACTCAGTAAGGAGTCAAAAAGGACTCAGCAATGAGTCACAATATAGACCATATTACACCAGAAAGCTGTGCAGGCTTTCTGCTCGGCCTGGGCACACTTGGCAGGTGCGCCAGTGCAATTTTTGTACTTGCGCACTTCCCAAGTGCGCCAGTGCATTTATTTTCTTATTTTTATTTTTCCACCTAACTTCGTTCGTCCATATCTCCTTCATCCGTTATCCGTTTTACGCAAACTCGGACTCTATCTCAACCAGAATTCCGAGACGAACACAATGGCGAAACCCGTTTCCCTTAATTCTCATGCTTGAGATTAATTATTCTTAAATTATGTTAATTTGATCATTCAAAATTTCGGGGTGTTACAATGACAAAATCACTGGTCAAAATATCATTGGGAGCTATCACTACACCTAAAAGATCAATTTGAAACGGTAATATATGTTGCTAAAATTTTTAGAAAACACTTAACAAGTGTTGCAGACTAATATGTTGCAGATTTTTTCAACACTTATAATGTGTTTCAAATTGGTAAATTGAAACACTCACTAAGTGTTTCGGATTGACGAACTGCAACACTCAAAAAGTGTTTCAAATTGACAAACTGCAACACTCAAAAAGTGTTTCATATTGGCCATCTGAAACGCTAAGAAAGTGTTTCAAATTGATAAATTGAAAAACTTACAAAGCATTTCAAATCGATAATTTGCAACATTAATAAAATGTTTCAAATTGATAATCTATTAAATTCATCTGATGTTTTACTGACAAACTATAGAGCTATTGAATGATACAAATATATAATTCAAAACAATTTTGCAATTTTGTCCACCTCACATTAAAAATATATTTAAACTATATATAAACAACAAATCAATATGTGTGTGCGTATACACACGCACATATACATACATTCAATCGAATAATGTTAAAATATGAATAAACATAGTATAACATTATTTCAAAATTACATCAAAAACTTGTTTATCATCAATTCCTAAAAGTCATCACAAACATAATTATTATGTTGAAGACTAGAAAATTAACCTATCAACCATTCGATGCAAGTCCATCCAAAGTGACGACATGGTTGCTCACATAGCTGAATATTTTTCTAACTGCAGTTGTCAGACTTCCAACTGAGTGTGAGAGCATACTAAATATAGCCTTCCTATGAACAAAAGCTGTAAAATTCATGAGAAAAATAGCAATCTTTTGTACATCCAACAAGCAGAAATGGAGAACATATACACTTAAGCTCATACCTTTCTAAATCAAATTAGAAGAAAAAAATAAGTATGAAAATGGCATAATGTAACAAATCAGCTATTTGATCGCTATTATTTCAATCCAAAATGTGCACACCTTAATAGTGGTGTTCATCACCATCGTCATGTCCGCCTTGGTTGCCTTTATTGCTAATTAGATCAAGACGAAATTAAATATACAAAATGTATGCAAATTATTAGTTGAATATGTAGTAAGCTTTAACAGTGTAAGGATGCAAAATATCCTTGTATTTTGAACTAGATAACAACTGCACATATATACAAAATCATAGTTCTTATGGCCACTCAATAACAATGTAAGGATGCATAAAAAAAACAAAGGTAATTTCCATCATGCAGAAACCAAACTCCATCATGTTATCGCTATGGTAATCCTAAAAACACAACATTTTAGACGATACATATTGGTATTATTTTTGGGAAATAATCCAGTATAACTATCTGGTTGTGCAAACGCACTTTGTTCACGGTGTTTCAAAATCAAATACATATTGTACCGTGCTTGAATGTCATAGAACTTCTCATGCATGTATATACGTGCATTATCCAAGATGGTTAAAAGTGAACAACTATTCATAAGTTTTGACTTGGGAAAATCCGTGCACACAGAAGTTTCCATTTCCCTTAAAACTTAAAAGACTATAATAGTATATGGCAACACCGAATTGAAGAACACACACACTACACAAGAAATCATGCAAGATTTCTGTTATAATATTTTCGCAACAAAACTAAATCAAAGAATCATCCTTTCAACCATGCAAAAAATCATATTTAAACGCATGCATACCTGATAATCAAAGAAGAGTACCGCAAAAAAAGAACTAGAATTGAAAAAACAAAAACATTACCATAGGCAAGTATAGGGAGCATACTAGGTGTAGCAATTGTGAGCTCCAACCCTAACCTTGGTTTCAAACCTTCCATACCCTAAAAATATATGTAAGAATATGCACAAACTCAAGCCTTTTCAAAAATAGATTGTGAGGAAGAAAAGGGTGATGCAACGGTAAAGAGTTGGTGGCGTTTTATTATGTCCCCGTATTCCATGCCATTGATTGAATCATGATAGCTTCATAATTAATGTACTCTGACCCCAAGTGCCCTTTTCTTCCTTTTTGTCCATATAAGCTCACACATTCAACGTGTGGGACCAAGTTCTCTCGTCTTAACTGGGCGACATGCAGGATGGTTACACGTTGAGTTTTGCTCAAGGCAGTTCAAGTATGGATAAGCGTTGACCAAGTCACGTCAAGGTGGTGTGGAGAGATATGAATTTGACAAGTGTACTTTATGGTGTTGGAATTGAGCCGGCATGTCCCCGTTTGTATGTACATAGCACACTATTTCTTTTTGGGGAAGGCGGCTTCAGTCGCAGGTCCCACTTGCAGAGCACTCCGTGACTGCGTTTTTCTCCGCTTGTACCGCTCATCATCTGATCGAAGGTAACACCCAAATTTTGATCGACGGAAATCTGACCCGTTGGTTATACACCCAAATATAGAAATACAATAAATTATACTAGGGAAAAAAGGACTGCATAATTTACACTTACAGTAAACATGGGACATTCTAGGTTCAGTATGTATCAGCATAAGTGCATCCATGCACTAGATAATCCAAATATTAATCTTCTAAAAGAATATAAAGTAGGAATGGATCCTAAGTTTAGAAGTCGGTATAGAACCACACACATACTTTATTTGATAGAAAGTTTGTCAAAAGAAATGAAAATCCAAACAAAGGAAATTTAAGGAAGAGATGAAGAAGATAATTATTCGTCTACTATATAAAATGATCAAAGAAACTTGATTCAAGAATATCTCATCATACGACACCAAATACAAGTTATTTAGTGAAATACAGAAGTACCAAGAGTAAAAAAAACATAGGCAGTAATGTAGTGGACATTGGTACTAGTATGTAGTGGACATTTTAAAGAATGAATACACTTCGATAAAGTGATATCAATATGTCATCCATTTTGGATAGCTGTCTGCTGATGTCAAGTTATCCAGTTATCCATGCATTTTAATAATGCAACATCAAGCCAGCAAAATGAATCAGATTTAAAACACACAAAAAAGTGAACTGATTCAATAATACAACTACTGATTCATACAAGATTGGATAAAGAACCAAAGAGAACTAGCACTCAAAAAATTCATTTTAACCATGCGAATGTGTTATACGGGTCGATATATCTATCAAATGCCACCACTCATCAAACCCATTTTACCTTATTATGATTTCATCAAAATAAATAGCATGTATGTTAGTACTATAACTGAATCACAGAAGATCTAAATATCATTAACTAAAACTGATGACATACCACCCCAATGAGATGAGCTACACATCTTTTTTCTGCAAGCGGTTCAGCTTCACTCTATTCAAACCAATGTAACAAATAATAAAAATGAGTTGACACCAATAATAATGCATACAACATCAAAGAAATGTAGAATTGCTTTTTAGATATGCTGCCAAAGGGAATCATCCATTATCACATCCTTTGCAAACTTTAGTCTCCATCACCTTGAATTTATTTATATTTTCAAACTATATATTTAGGTGTATAGTTAGTAAAAGGGTTAGCAAACCTTTGATCTGCATGGCATACTAAAGACAATATGCTCCGCAATACTATATATTCCTCAACATCAACCATACTCAACCAGGCTGCAATTATATAGAGTAACTAGCATACAATTTATACTTGGGACATACAAGCATGTTGACAAGATTTAGTCTATTACAATTATTCAAGATAAACTGATTGCTGAACTGATGAATGAGTCAATGTACACTATGCATAAGTTGTCTAAAAATGATGCCAACAAAATTAGTTTTCTTTTATTCCTGAACTCGTCTTTTATAGACCAAAAAAATGCAGCACTTGGGTAGATGTCCATGTCCAGCGGCATAGGCCAAAAATAAACATAACTTGTCTCATGAAATACAGTATTCTATAGGTTGTTTACCTGTAACTTGTCATTTTAGCTGTACAAATTTCACACAGCCATCACCATCACAAGTTAAGAATCCACCAGATAACATCTGAATATTAGTAATAGCTGCCTGTCGAAAACAAAATTAAAAATAAATAAATAAATAAATAACACAGAAAGCTCAAAAATACGTAACTTCAAGGAAAATTGCTATCTAACAAAAGATAAGTTTACTTATGACAAGAGGATAACACTCTATTTTTATTTAGGAAAATTTTCTACTTCAAGCATATGTACCCGCAAGTTGCTAAAGGTTATTGTTTTGGAAATCTGCATTCTTCAATTAAGAGAGGAGCTTTACTTTGAATCCTTGAATACCGTAGTATACTTTCAACAGAAACCATCTTGTTTTCTGTAGTACAAAAAATTCATATGACATATAATAGATCCGAATTGAGAATATAAGCTTGTAAGTTTCTGCAAGCCTAGCAATGCCTGTAACAATCAATCTCATTAGAAAGATTATAAGATAATAAAATGTCGACTATAATTTTCATGTTCAAAGAAATTGACCATAATGTCATGTTCAAAGAAATTAACTAACTTGGATGATAAAACCAACAAGTAGGCTAACAAATAAAATAAGCGAAAATCTCAGCGGAAACCATCCTGTTTTCTATAGTACAAAAATTTCATACTGATAGATGATAGTCGTGTATTGAGATATAAGCTCGTAAGTTTCTGCAAGCCCGGTAATGCCTGTAATACAATCAATTTCAGTCTCGTCATAAAGATTATAAGATAATAAAATGTTGACTATAATTTTCATGTTCAAAGAAATTGATTATAATTTTTCATGTTCAAAGAAATTAACTAACTTGGATTGATAAATCCAACAGGTAGGCTAATAAGTAAAATTAGCAAAAATGCAAACGCTCTTGCTGTTCAAATGCTCTTATTGTAGAAACTTCAGAAAGAGATTCTGCAAAATGATGAAGTAGAGGAGCACTTTGAATTCCTGTTAGCCGTGCCAAGACTCTTGCAGTCGAAATGTAATATTGCTGCAATATAAAACAAATATTAAACATATGATTGTACCAACAGTACACTCACGTTACTGTAATGGCCCACAAATCTGTACTATCTGAGTTGACTACGATATCACAAATCCAACCCAAATATCACAGAAATACGAATTATTATTTTTAGAAGAAAAAGGTAGAAGAAGAATATAAATAACAATACATAATCTCATATCGCAGCGGAATAAAATATAATATATCATATCTTTTGAAATACAAAATTTTAACTGTTTAATATACACTTATCAGAGTACAACACTTACAACACCGCAGAAATAAAAATACCATACATCTAACACTGAAGCCTCCTGCTCCAAGCTCCTTTAGATAGATATGTAAAATCCTGAACTACTTGACTACCCGTACAAATTTGGGCACCTAGGAGTTTAGGTAAAATAAAATAAAATAAACTCTGGGTCAGTCATGGGACTGGTATCAGTAAACAAATTAAAACTGTTTGAGAAAACAAACAATACCTCATAAGACCACGTCGTATAACACGGAATGGGTTTTTCCCTTATGAGAATCCCAACACATGATTTAGCTTTCAAAATCCTTTTGAAAGAAATGAAAATATTTATATCAAAATTCTTTTGATATTATAATAGTGTCTAAATCAAATAAATAACAATCAAATGGGACGCTTTCATCTCACGCTCCACATACGTAATATATAATCAAAATCGCAAGCACTTATTGGGTAACGAATTTCAAACTATGACAATGTATGGAACCACCTTCCGATAGTGTACCTCTAGAGGAGAATACACTTGGTTCAATAAGAACATCTTGTAACCCAGCCATACATGACCGACCACACATTTAACTTGAGTGTATCGAATGTATATCTCTAATGGTTGGGATAAGAAACCGTTTTCCCGAATGGGACAACATCAAATAGAATAAGGAATTAAATGAATTTCTCTAGATATATGATAATACTCCCAAATGGGAGCTACCCACATAGCCATGCTGCCTGCCCGATTTTTGTCATTTCCCAGTTGTTGAGGCCTGCGGCTACGACTCTTTCAATTCATTGACAGCACAATCACTTTGAATGCTACATTGTCAGATCCGTTAATCATCAATTGATTCGCACAAATATAGTATGGATCTTGTGCTAAGAGAATAAATTCTCCTCCACCATATATATTTGTACAAAATAACGTATGCGATCATTGGAAATACTCTGTTAGACATTCATCCATATACGTTGGTTCTGTGATTAGACAAAATCGAAGGCACAATTTCCATTAATAGAAAAAGCCCTTACACCCTACTTCGTCTCCGATTGTCTTCATATAATCTGATTTGCAACGCTATTGCCAATACGGAGTGCTTCTCGGATAATATTCCAACCGGTCTCTCCATATTAACACCGATATTGGCAAACAATTCGATAGTCGATTATTTAACTATCGAAGAAAAAAAATTCATCAAAAGTCTCAAACAAATCACTGGGCTTTTTTAATTAATATTTCTTTAATTAAAACACTTCTCCATTTCCTTATCCATATTTGTTAACATGATATTTTCGATAATCATCTTGGCCTCTTACGCTATTTGGAAATTTTTTCCATATATCGCCTTCTTTTATTTTCTATACATAGAAAATATATTCTATTTATAATTGGAAAACATTCCAATTACTTATCACTTTCACGACCATTCATTTATTTCAATACTTAGGAAATATTTATCTTTATATTTCCAAAATTACACTTACTTGGGTTAAATCAACTGTTGTGTAAAACATCGTTACAAACAATCCAAAATACAGCATTCAACTAACTCTTATTCAAACATTTCTCTTCGAGACTTGATCTTGCTATTTATCAATTAAAAATGAAATCAATCAAGTTGGGGTATCACTACCTCTCAGACCTTGATTGAAAACATCCTTAACTTTAAAACCGACAAGACCGCTTACATCGAATAATCAACATCATATTACTAATTATCCATATCTTTTAAACATGTATATGTTTCTCATTCTATTTTTATTAGATTAAATTTATTGAGTTTCTTTTTGTATATAACATTCTATTTTAATTTCGTTTCATTATCAAACTCTATATATATCAATATATCGATTCCTAAGTATCAAATCTTCTTAAAATATTCTAACTCCTAAAATTTTCGGATTTTTTTTCCATAATCTCCTTTTTACGGGTCACTCGATACAACTACAAAATGGCTCTCTCGACCCTTTCCATTCAAAAAGAAAATGAAAAAGCCAAGTGGCTTGCCGATTCGGCGCATAAAATCTCATATGGAATTTAAACGTGTACCTTGTTGTCGGGCATACAATTTATAATCTTTATATACTTCCTTCCATACATGTCTAACCCATATATGTCCACTCCTAATTTATTCCAACTAAATCTGGTCATTTTAACTCGATTCATTAATTTATTCTTTAATTAGCTCTTTTACCTATTTCACTTTTTATTTGAACATATCATGTTCAAATATATATTAATTTGTTTATAAAACAATTGAATGTCATTTCTAATTCAAGTTTCATATTCGATTTTGAATATGAATTTGCAAACCCCTTTTCTGATCCAAAGTCCAATTTAGACTTAAAATTTCACTAAATAATTTTTCTTCAAAATTAGTTAATTCTATTTAACAATTAAATAGATCTAATTTTTGTTTCAAATATCATTTCATTTACACAACTTGAGTTCGTATATATTTTATAACTCAAGTCAAGATTTTTATAATAAAAATCCATATTTTATTTACTTAAAATCCCTTTATTTATTTAAATAAACCGCTATGGTTTTATAATGGTTATGGCGCTGTTTTTCTGAAAATTTCATTTTGACATAACTCAAAATCTATACGACGAAATCCACATTTTTCTCTTTTATTAGAAAACTATTATCACATCGGTCCCGACGATTCTTATTTTAAAGAATTCCAACTTAAATTGTGTCTTATATACTCAATTGAAGTTCGAAATGCCAATTTACGAACTACCGCGCTGCGACAAGTTCATTTTAATTATATTTAAATGTAAACGTTTAAACTTCATTTATAAATAAACTTCAATTCCATTCTAATGTCATTTAATATAAATTAAACCAATTTTCCAAATTCAACTTAATATTCCGATTATTTGTAATCGTCGATTTTTCATTTACTTGGCTATAAATTTATTTATACTCAATTTGCTATATTGAATTCCAATTCTCTTTATAAATAAAATTGTTTATAAAATTCGATATAATCGAATTCTAATTATTATCCAATGGGTTTTTCTTACTTCAATTTATATTCCGAATTCTGGAATAAAATTTATCGTTCTATTTCAAACCGTTTTTCGATTCACTTTTCAATTCATACTTGAAATATAAACTTCTAAATTATCAGACGATAATTCATTTCCCTATTTTTATAAACATTGTTTGTAATTAATTTTCTTATTTAAAATTTTAAAACAATCTTCCCTTTAAAATATCTATTTGAACCCCAATTCCTTTTATATTCCGAATTCCGAAATAAAAACTATCATTCCCTTTTCCGAAATGATTTCAAATTATACTTTTAAATTCATAATTGAATTAAATATTTCAAATTATCTCTTGATAATTATTTCATCATATTTATAAACACCATTTATAAATTTTCTTGTTTTATATATATTTAAACAAGTTCCATTTCGAAATCTATTTAAAATCAAAATCTTATTCTGGAATATTTTATTTTTATAACTTCCATATATAATGTATAATATATTTTCATATTAAATTTCAATTTCTATTTAATAAAATTTAAATATCCTTTTTGGATATAATTTATTTTTATAAATTCGACATAATCGAATTCTAACCACAAATCCTTTTGGATTTATTTTAATTCAACTTAGTTTTCAAACACTGGAATAAGTTTCATCGTTTCCCTTTAAACATGATTTCCAATTCATTTTAAATTCTTATTTTGAATTTGAATACTGAAAATTATCCAAATGATAATTTTCACCTTTCTTTATAAACATCATTTGTATTACCTGTTTATATATTTAAAAAAGTCTCATTTCAATTCCATTTGAAATTATAATTCTACCTTGAAAAAATAAATTTCCCTTTTCAAATTCACACTTGTCTTTACATTTTTCCAATTATCCAATGATTATTCATTTCACTTCATTTATAAACATCATTTATATATTCACTTCGGTTCCCTGATTATCTAATGAAAATCATTCCATTTTATTCATAAACACCATTTATAAATTTACTTCAGTTGCCTGATTATTTAATTTATAAATATCATTTATAAATTTCAATACTTCCATTTCCAGTATTATTTTATTTATAAAAATCATTTACAAGTTTCAATACTTATTTTATTTATTCAAAACAAGTTAATGTTTCTAGTCCATTCGAATGTCAAATTCTATTTTTAGAAAAATAGAATTTCCCATTTAAATCTAAAAATCTGTTTTCATGATATTTTTTATAAATCAACAATTTGGGTCCAGTGATATTTAAACAATCAAACCACCCAATTTATTTTATCAACACATCATATATATATATATATGATAATATATATATATATATATATGAAAAAAACAATAATAAATTTTGTGGAATCCAATTGGATCCCTCCTACCTGTTTTCCTGCATCCATAGACGTTAGCCAACATAAATAATACCCATCTTGCTACGAGGCACGATATCGCGGTATAGAAGGTCATCCACTATCATAGCGTGGGGCGTATAGGTTTATCAGTCAATGATATTTGCGGGCATCCGATAATGGTACCGCGGGAACTATTCAATCACCAATATATATATATATATGTATATATATATATACACATATATATATATATATATATGCTAGCCACAAACCCCAATCCTAAATAACTAATATATATTTAATAACCACACTAGTATTTCAATGCATGCAAACAATCAAGAAACAATTATTTTAACGAATAAAATAATTCGAAATAAAAATATGTGTGAGATTTTACTCACCGTTTTTTTAATTGCAATCCATTCAAGTTCAAAATCAAGGTTATTGTGACGCTTCTCCCAATTCGAAGCCAATGTACTTGGTTTCACTCGAATCTAGTAACGTGTGTAATGGATATAGTTGTTAACAATTTTAATCGGTTTAAATTAAGTTTAAATTAACAATCCTATTTAATTTCTCACCAACGAATGTGAATATTGAATCAAACCCTTTATTGATCCTAACCCCATGCTTCCTGCTGTTATAACTTCATCTTCTTCCATTTTTAAGAAATCTGATCCTGCTCAGTAGCTAAACCCCAACACTCGTAACTTTCACCCATCACTACGCGTTCAAAACTTAACCTTTTACTTACTAAAAATCCACACTCAACATCCATACAGCGAACACAAACCTTCCTGATGGCAACTCCTGCTCTCTTATCAACCGTAGCCTGTAGCATAGCTCGAGCAACACTAAACGTCGCATCGACCTATTAGTGACCGGACTTCACCTTCCCTACATCAACACTTCCACCTCACGCCCTGAACACTTATGCTCTAACAAAGATACAAGACCCATCCTAACATTGCCTCTCTTCTTTATCATTCCCATTGCCTGTAACTTCCAATTCGATCCCTAAACCCAAGATAAATTCGAACACTGAGCAGACAATGGCCGCTGCCAGTAAAAATCTAATTCCTCCTTGACTATCTTTAACACTCGAGTCTCTACCTTCAATTTGAACTCCAGACCCTTCTCGAAACCTCTACCCCAGCTTTTAGCACAACAGTAAATGTCGCGCCCTTCGAGACCTTACCGCACCACCCAACTTCACCTACAACAACTCGCAACCTTCGATTCTCCAAAATTGCACGCTCGTACTTCAGAGTAGGGTGAACTTCCATAACTGCTCGCGACGTTAAATCATCCACCATGGATAGTGATCACCCTTCAATTTGAACGGGACCTCCTTCTTGTCGAATCATGACTTCCCACATCTCCATTCGATTTATTGAGGTCAAAAGGATTTCATTCAATCTCAATTTGGGGGAAATACTAGAAGTATAACGAACAGGAATAGGAGATAGAAGGGACTGAACAGAGGAAGGCTCCATTATTTTATTTATGGTTAAGGATAAACATTTTAATTTTCAGAAGAATGGATTAAGAGAGGGGGTACCGTTGTTTTATAAAGACGACAACTTAGGTGTTAAAGAAATAGGTCTGCGTTTTTCATAGTTTTGGGTAGGTGGAGTACAAAGGAAAATTTAATTTGATTTGATCTGTATTAAATTTTGATTAGATATAAAGAGATTTTTATCCTTTTTAAATGGATTCTGATTTTATTTCAAGCCTATCCACAATCAAATATCTCAAGGTCTATTAATTGAAATCATGAACCACAATTTTAGCGTATAGGCCGACATTCAAATGTAATAACGGTATTCTTAGCTCAACAGAATATATTCTGAAATTAAATTTGAACATATATATATATATAATAACCATATTAAGTCAACATACTATAATTTAAATTCAACAAATAAATTCTTCGAAAATAAATTATTATTATTCTAGTTCAAACAGAAGTTTGTATGGATTATCTGAACTGTTTTCAATACAGTTTTAACTTTGAATTCAAATAATTTCATTTTCGTATTTCAATAATTATATATGTATATATATATATATGTATATTCAAAATAAATCGTATATTGATTATTAAATCGATAACTCAATATGAAAAATCCATTTATATTATCAATTAAATATTTAAAACCAGATTAAATATTTAAAATAAATCGACCAAAAATCCAAGTCGTTACATTCTTCCCCCCTTAAAAGAATTTCGTCCCCGAAATTACTAAGGTAGGAAAAATGGTACAAACCCATTTACCATTCAAAACGAATTTATGTTTGAACTCAAAATTTCATATTTCATTCATGTGCATTCAAATCAATTCAAAATTGATTGTCATCAATTTATTTACTGCGATCCATTTAACTTGCTTAAGTTAAATTTAAATTACAGAATTCAAAGTCCTGGGTTTTCATTTCAGATCCTTTTGAAAACATATAAATATGTACACATATGTTTCTAACCATCTCAAATTCAAAACATTTGAATTTTCCAAAACAACTTATTTTCTTTCAACAAATTTCAATTAAAAACTTTTCTAAGGCAGCAATCCATCACATAGAAACCCGAAAATAAACACTGATGATGCTGCAGTCATCGTCAGAATTATTTCCGAGCCACAGAAGTGAGCTCAGTGCTTTATTACTTTCAAAATCCATATAAAATGATTTTTATACGAAAATTTGTCCAAAACAAAGCTATATTATTCTAATATACTTCAATAAATATTTTCTAATCTTCTCAGGATTTAAAATTCCAATTTATGGTTTGAAATTAATTTTAATTCATCTCATTTGTATGTTTCATTCATATACAAATTATTTTTCTTATAAATAACCATTTCAATTTTATAATCTCGTTTGATTATAATATTAACAACTAACACATCCATATATTATAATAATTTCAGAAAATTACTTTTCAATCAAAATAGGATTTGGGTAAAATTATTTCATTTACCCTCATTAAAACAATATTGTGTCAAATTTCTCTGTTCAAGTGTTTAGAAATTCCTATCGACTTTGTGGTGTCCCACGATTCAATCATAATTCATAAACCACCCAACATACTAGCCAACACAATGCAAAACAATTTTTATATCAATAATAAATACACGCTCTAGTATTATATACACTAAACTCAATCTAGGGTACTACTGACCCTGTCTCTGATGAGCACTGCCCTCTACCAAAGCCTAGGTATTAGCTCAACCTAAGCTCTAATACCAACAGTAATGGCCTGCAAATCTGTACTATCTGATTTGACTACATATATCACAAATCCAACCCAAATATTTCAGAAATACAAATCATTTTTTTAGAAGAAAAAGGTAGAAGAAGAACAGAAATAACAATGCAGAATCTCACATCGCAGCCGAACAAAATATAATACATCATATCTTTTGAAATACAAAATCTTAACTGTATAATATACATTTATCAGAGTAAAACACTTACAACACAATGGAAATAAAAATACTATACATCTAACACTGAAGCATCCTGTTCCAAGCTTCTTTAGATAGATCTGTAAAATCCTGAACTGCTTGACTGTCCATTCAAATCTGGGCACCCAAGAGTTTAGGTAAACAAAAAAAACTCGGGGTCAGTCATGGGGCTGGCATGAGTAAACAATTTAAAACAGTTTGAGAAAATAAACGATACCTCATAAGACCTCGTCGTATAACACGGAACGGGTTTTTCCCTTATGAGAATCCAAACACATGATTTAGCTTTCAAAATCCTTTTGAAAAAAATGAAAATATTTATATCAAAACTCTTTTGATATTATAATAGTGTCTAAATCAAATAAATAACAATCAAATGGGACGCTTTCATCTCACGCTCCACATACATAATATATAATCAAAATCGCAAGCACTTATTGGGTAATGAATTTCAAACTATGACAAGGTATGGAACGACCTTCCGATAGTGTACCTCTAGAGGAGAATACACTGGGTTCAACAAGAAAATCTTGTAACCCGGCCACACATGACTGACTACTCATTCGCTTGAGTGTATCGAATGTATATCACTAACGGTTGGAATCAACAACCATTTTCCCGAATGGGACAACATCGATTAGAATAAGGAACTAAATGAATTTCTCTAGATATGTGATAATACACCCTAATGGGAGCTACCCACATAGCCATGCTACCTGCCCGATTTTTGTCATTTCCCGGTTGTTGAGGCCTGAGGCTACGATTCTTACAATTCATTGATAGCACAATCACTTAGAATGCCACGTTATTAGATCCGTTAATCTTCAATTGATTTGAACAAATATATTTTGGATCTTATACTAAGAGAATAAATTCTCCGCCACCATATATATTTGCAGAACAACATATGTGATCATTGGAAATACTCTGTCAGACATTCATCCATATACGTTCGTTCTAGGATTGAATGAAACCGCAGGCACAATTTTCATTAATAGAAAAAGTCCTTGCGCTCTACTCCATCTCCGGTTATATTCATATAATCTGATTCGTTACACTATTGCCAATACAGAGTTGTTCTCGGATAATAATCCAATGGGTCTCTCCATATTGACAACGATATTGGCAAACGCTTCGATAGTCGGTTATTTAACTATCAAAGAAAAACAAACATTCATTCAAAGCATCAAACAAATCACTGGGCCTTTTAATTAATATTTCATTAATTAAAACACTTCTCCATTTCCTTATCCATATTCGTTAACACGATATTTTCGATAATCATCTTGGCCTCTTACGCTATTTGGAAAACATTTCCATATACCGCCTTCTTTTATTTCCTATACTTAGAAAATATATTCTATTTATAATTGGAAAACATTCCAATTACTTATCTCTTTCATGACCATTCATTTATTTTAATACTTAGGAAATATTTATCTTTATATTTCCAAAATTTCACTTACTTGGCTTAAATCGACTGTTGTGAAAAACATCGTTACGAATAACCCAAAATACTGCATTCAACTAACTGTTATTCAAACATTTCCCTTCGAGACTAGATCTTGCTATTTATCGGTTAAAAATGAAATCAATCCAGTTGGGGTATAACTACCTCTTAGATCTTGACTGAAAACATCCTTAACTTCAAAACGGACAAAACCACTTACCTCGAATAATCAACATCATATTACCAATTATCCATATCTTTTAAACATGTATATGTTTCTCTTTCATTTTTTTTCAGATTAAATTTATTGATTTTCTTTTTGTTTATAACATTATATTTTAATTTCGTTTCATTATCGAATTCTACCTATATATATATATCGATATATCAATTCCTAATTATCAAATCTTCTTAAAAAATTCTAACTCCTTAAATTTTCGGAAAATTTCGCCGTAACCTCCTTTTTACGGGTCACTCGGTACAACTTAAAAATGCCTCTCTAGGCCCTTTCCATTCAAAAAGAAAATCAAAAAGCCAAGTGGCTTGCCAATTCGTCACATAAAATTTCATATGGAATTTAAACGTGTACCTTGTTGTCGAGAACACAATTTATAATCTTCATACACTTCCTTCCATACCTGGCTAACCAATAAATGTCCATTACTAATTTATTCCAACTCAATTTGGTCATTTGAACTCAATTCGCTAATTTATTCTTTAATTAGCGCTTTTGCTTTAACGACCCAAACTCGCCGTTACGGGAATGCTCGGATTGAGTTGAGAACACGATAAATCAGAACGCAACTATAAGAAATATTACATATTGGAAAATATCAGAGATTTAAATTACATTTAAATACATAGCAGCGGAAAAACAATACATAACACAACTATAAGAAATACACGGATACAGAGCGTTCCGAATATATCTCCAGCTGTAAACCAGGATCCTGTGAGTATAATATCTGCAAAACCAAACTACTAGCTACTTGTATGGAAAATAGGGGCACCCAGAGTTTAGGTTAAAACAATAAATTCTAGGTCAGTCATGTGACTGGTGGGAGAACTAAAATAGTTTTTTAAAACTTTACTTTAAAAGATTGTAAATCAAGGGAGCACACCGTATAACATGGAAGGGGTTTCCTCCCAAGAATACAAGTGCAAAAAATAAATAGCGCAATGCTTTTTGGAAAAATGAAGCAATTTGCAACAACCCGCAAATTCTGAACCAATTTATTTTTTTTAGAAAATTTTAATGAATTTTGAAAATATAAAGTGATTTATTTTATATAATAATGGCTAGAATTTATTTTAATCGAAGTTAAAACGAATAAATTTAATTTAAATATAAAAGGTTAACTGGATGTACAGGATTCAAAATAAATCAGAATTGAGCGAAACCAAAAATATTTAAATCTATTTAATCATATCTTTCTAACGAATCTGAAAAATTGAAATTTCATAGCGGAAATCAAAAGTTATGGCCAATTCAATTTTTAGAAAGATCGCCGTAGAATTTATATATATATTATATATGGCCCGAAAGGCTTCTCACATATGAAGGAATTTGGATTCGAAACCACTTCCATTGAGTCTGGAATGATGTTTCAGCATTTTAAAAGTATAAACACTTATATATTTTGAGTTTCAAAAATAATTTGTTTAAAATGTATTTTTAATTGCTTGAGTAATGGCGTCCGTCCCTTTCAACCATTCCCAGCCTCTCAACCATCATCAGCCTCTCAGTCGTTCCCAGCCTCTTGCCTCTAACCTCAGTCATTCCTCCTCCTCCTCGCTCCCTCGTCGACTGCCTGCCACCTCGCCGTTGTTCTCCAACCATCCCCTTGACACTGACTCCCTCTGTAGCGACCCGCAAATCCGTGCTATCTGAGTTGACTAATAACACTACACGTCCAACCCAAATAACACAGAAATACGAACCATTATTAGAAAGAAGTTAGAGGGTGGGAATTAGAAAGAAAGAAATATTAGAATAGAAGAAAAACGAAGATCACAACTCACAGCGGAACGAATAAAATATATTTTATAATATAACTTTTGAAATACAAATCAGTAACTTTATATACATACCATCATCAGAGCACAACAGTCATTTCTGGAACAGTTATAAACACCTGTTTCCAGATACAAACAAGGTCCACAGCGGAATATATGATAGTCTATATCTAACTGGTGAAGCCTCCTGCTTCCAGCTCTTCCAAGGGAATCTGAAAAAAATCCTAACTACTTGACTGCCCGTACAAATTTGGGCACCCAAGAGTTTAGGGAAAACAAACAAAATAAACTCTGGGTCAGTCATGGGACTGGTGTGAGTAAACTCCAACCACTTGTTTAACTTCCAAAACCCTTTTCGAAAGAAAAGATAATAGTAAGACCAGCCCACACATAAACATGGACGGTTTTTACCTTACTATAACCCAAAACACTTTGATACGAAAATCTAGTGATATTATAATAATGTCTACATCAAGTAAATAACCAAATAGTAGAACGCTTGCATCTCACGCTCCACATATATAGTGTATAATCAAAACCCGCATGGCGCTTATTGGAGATTGGATTTCCAACATGACAAGGTATGGAACCACCTTCCGATGATGTATCTCTAGAGGCGAATACACCTGGGTTCAACAAGAACGTCTTGCAACCCGGCCCACACATGACCGACCACTCATTTCGCTTGAGTGTATCGAATGTATATCACCAACGGTTGGACTCAAACCACCGTTCCCGAATGGGCAGAATCGATAGATTTAGAAACAAAAGGAATTTCTCTAGATAGGTGATTATACACCCTAATGGGTGCGACCCACATAGCCATGCTGCCTGCCCGATTTTTGTCCTTTCCCGGTTGTTGAGGCCTGAGGCTCCGAATACTTACCATTCATTGATTAGCACAATCACTTTGAATGCCACATTGTCAGATCCGTTAATCACTAGTTGAGTTTGCACAAATATTCTGGATATTATGCTAAGGGATAAATCCGTTGCAACCATATACATTCATACAGACCAACCCATTTGATCATTGGAAATACTCTGTCAGACATTCGTCCATATACGTTCGTTCTGGGACTGAACGAAACCGAAGGCACTATTTCTATTACTAGAAAAGCCCTTGCACTTCACTCCGTCTTCAATATATCCAGCATACTTGGTTCGCAACGCTTATGCCGATACGGAGTGGTTCTTCGGATAATAATCCAACCGGTCTCTCCATATTGACAACGACGGTCAAAAACTTCGATAGTCTGTGATTTAACTATCGAATAAAAACAAGTGTTCATCCAAACATATCAAACAAATCACTGGGCTCTTTAATTAATATTTCATTAATTAAATCTCTTCTCCATTTTCTCTATCAATATTTGTTAACCAAATATTTCAATAACCATATTGGCCCTTCTTGCTACTTTTGATTTCGTTTCCTTATCGAATTCTATATATATCGATATATAGATTTCTAATTGTCAAATTTCTTAAAAATATTCTATCTCCTTAAATTTCTGGAAAATTTCGCCATAACCTCCCCTGTATCGGGAGCATCGGGAAATTTCAAATAGCTTCCCGGTATCTTCCTCAATCGAAAAGAAAAAGGAAAAGCCAAGCGGCTTGCCGATACGGCGCATAAATCTCATATATGAATTAAACATGTACCTTTTTGTCGAGCACTACATTTATAACTTCATATACTTCATCCAAACCTGCTTAACACATATTCACCTGTTTGCAATTCAATTCAATACCATCTAATCGCTTGAATTCAGTTTCGCCCATTTATTCTTTAAATTGGCCCTTTTGCCTATTTCACTTTTTGTTGAACATAACATGCTCAAATTTGATTCCACTTACTTATACAAATCAAATTCCTTTTTTTCCATTTCTAGTTTCATATTTGGTTTGAATATGAATCACAAGTTAATCTACTTATTCACAGTTTGCTCGATTCAATCGTTTTAACTAATTCATTTGTCAGTTTGCAAATTAACTCTTTTTCCTATATCACTTTGATATTTGCATATAACCTATCCAAATATATTTCAACTTGATTATACTAATTTAATTTCATTTTCAATTCACGTTCTATATTCGATTTCAAATA
Source organism: Allium sativum (assembly GCA_030737875.1). Taxonomy (NCBI): domain Eukaryota; kingdom Viridiplantae; phylum Streptophyta; class Magnoliopsida; order Asparagales; family Amaryllidaceae; genus Allium; species Allium sativum. Next base: position 5,587,843 of record CM060919.1, on the reverse strand, counting down.
TATATTTAAAAATTCCCTTCACCTTTCAAAGTTCATCGTCAAAATTCGATTAACTAATTTCTCTTTGTCTTAGACAACTCTATTCAATAATCAAAATATGATTATTGATTTAAAACCCATTTCTTTCACTTCACTTAAGTTCGCATATATTTTATAACTCAAATCTGAGATTTCCTAAATGGAAATTCGGATTTTTATTGGTTTAAAATCCTTTTATAAAATGAATATAAACCGTTATGGTTTTTAAATAGTTCTGGCGCTGTTTTTCTGAATATTTGATTTTGACATAACTCAAAATCTATACGACGAATTTCAGATTTTTCTCCTTCATTGGAAAGCTATTATCAAATCGGTCCTGACGTTTCTTGTTTCGAAGAATTCCGACTTCGATTGCGCTCTGTATACTCAATTGAAGTTCGAATCGCTATTTTACGAATTGCAGCGCTGCGGCGAGTTCGTTTTAATTATATTTATATATATAAACTTTTAAACTTCTTAAAATGAATTCAATTCCGTATAACTCTATTTGAATTCCTTGATTCAAATTCCAATCTTACTTTTGAATTCTATATTTCAAATCACAATTCCTTTTTCTATTTGATATTCAAATTCAATACTTGAATTTCAATTCCATATTCAAATTCTATGTTTGAATTCATTTGAATTCTCTTATTCAAACTCTATATTTAAATTCCATTGGAACTTCTATATTTCAATTTCTATATTTGAATTCTATTGAAATTCAAATATTCAAACTCCTTTTTCAATTCTATATTCAAAATTCCATAGTTTAAAACCCATTTGAATTTCATATTCAAATCCCATAGATTAAATCCTATTTGAATTCAATTTGAATCTCTTACATTCAAATTTCATTTTTCATTTCCGACCCCATTTGAATTCCTAATATTCAAATTTATTTTTAACACCATTTGAATTTCTAATATTCAAATTCATTTTCAACACCATTTGAATTTCTAATATTCAAATTCATTTTCAACCCCATTTGAATTTCTATTATTCAAATTCATTCGAATTCCCTTGAATTCAAATTCCATTTCAAAACTATTTGGATTTCCTATTTTTGAAATCCTATTCCAATCCTACTTTGAAATCCTACTTTCAAAGTTTATTTCAAATTCTATTTTGAAATCTCATATTCAAATTTCTACTTGAATTTCTATATTCAATTCCATGTTCAAATTCAACACTTAGCCCAGTGATATTTAAAACAATCAAATCACCCAATTTTCAATCATTTGATTTTTAACACATCATATATGAATAATATATAGGGAATCAAACAAATAACAAACAAACAGATAATATATTTTTGAGGAATCCAGTTGGATTCCTCCAACCTGTTTTCCTGCATCCACAGATGTTAGCACATAAATAATACCCATTCTGCTTCATGGCAGAATATCGCGGTATAGAAGGTCATCCACTAATCATAGCGTGGGGCGTATAGGGTAATCATCCGCTATGAAACTGCGGGCATCCGCTAATGAGACTGCGGGTATCCAACCAATCAATCAACCCAATATATATATATAGCCTAAATAACTAATATATATAAAGCAAGCAGAAAAATTCAAACAAGCAACAACAACTATTTTTACGAAGTAAAAATAATTATAAATAAAAGGTGCGTGAGATTTACTCACCTCGATTTTTCCTTTGTTGAATATCCATCTAAATTCAGCATTGGCGGCTAACGAATTTTTCTCGAATCTTCTCGAATAAATTTACTTCTTACCTATGATGATTTTATTTATATTTATTGATTAACTATTTTTAGTTAACTAAACATCTTGAAATAAATAACGAATTAATCTTTTTATGTATTTAAATTTCGGAAAGGTGTGTATACCTTATTTTCTTGGAATCCCGATTAACCGGCGACACAACTTGCCGATTAATTCCACCTTCCTGAATGGCTCCCAAAACTATGGTTCTCCACTTTGACATTTCAGCAAACACCTCCTGGACGACTCCCATCTACTTCTCAAGCACACACCATTTCTGCCATGTGAGTCCACGTTCAAGAATTACAGTCCCAATCCCTTAAACAGCCTACAGTCACCACCGAGCCTCAATGTAATACAACCGACTCCCTCCTTCCCATTTACAGTCTCATTCCGTTTCCTGCTCTCACCATTTTCAACCCAACGGCCTCGTTACTTCGCAGTCCTACACCCATTCACATCAGAAAATCACATCTCTATGCTCGAAAACCATCGTACTCCATTTCCGAACATCAGTCAACCATCGATCATCGCGCCTTCTTCCCTGTTCAACATCCGACATCGCACCTCCCCAAACACAAATATCGAACCCTTATTACCCACAGTCGAACTCCCTAAGCCTTCGTAAACACGACGCTGTCCTTGATGCCACCTTCGACACCTCCCCAGCCCTGTTTCGTGACTTCCCTAGGCGTTGCTCCAAAATCGAACTGAGGGAAAAGACTATGGAGTTGAAGCTTCCAGGATTTGTGATTTCCATCGCGGTATCCATCGCGATACGCGATTTTATGTTTTTTTTTTTTTTTATTTACTCGGTGAAATTTCGATTTTTGAAAGATTGGGGAGGAACGATGGAATTCGGATTACAATGACTTCGTGGTTATTTGAGGACGGAGAAAATTGTGAAGGCCGATGGGTTTATTTATAACCGCGAACAAGGGAACAAATGTTCTGCTGCTATTAATTTTCTGTTTCCTGGATACTGAAACTTGAAGACAAAGATGTTGGCTCGAGGAAGCTATAGTTCTGCGAAATGAAATGCTTAGGGTGGCTGTGGTACTTTGGTTGGCTTGATATCCAACACTTAGCTGCCCTATATTTTTAATTTTTATTTAATTATAATTAATATGAATTTATTTGATTTAAAATTCCCGTTGATTTCGAACTCTGTTTTTAGCGTAGTAACTGACACCCATAGGGTTATACTACTATTCTGAAAACACTAGAACAGATTCCATGGCCTAATTTGATTGTCTGGAAAAGATTAAATTCAATTGCTTAAAATATAAATAGATTTCAAACAATTAAATTCATCGAAAATTAAATAATTAACTATTGTCCCAATTCAAATGAAATTTATATTAATAGACTGAACTGTTTAAATTCAGATTTTAACTGCGACTTCAATTATACTTCGTATTACGATAATTTGATATATTCGATTGAAATCAAATTTTTTTTTTCTCGATAACATTAAAAGAAAAATTCATTTATATTATCAATTTAATATTTAAAACCATATTAAATATTAAAAATTTATCGTTCAAAAATCTGGGTCGTTACATTCTTTCCCCCTTAAAATAATTTCGTCCTCGAAATTGCTAAGATAGGAAAAATGGTACAAATCTATTACTTTTCTAAAATTCACTTATGTTGAGACTCAACTCCTCACATTCTTATAAAGTTACTTCCAACCAAAACTTTTGGTTTCTATTCATATTGAATATCACACATTATATGCTTTCATTTAAATCCGAATGATTTACAATCAATGAATTCACATTCAATTCATATTTCATATGCTTTCAGTTTCATTCAAATTGATCAATTTATTTACCTCAATCATTTAACTTCCATAAGTTAAATTTAAACTTCAGAATTCAAATTCCTGGGTTTTCCTTTCAAATTCTTCTGAAATCACCTAAATATATACATATATTTATTTTCATTTCAAATTCAAAACATTTGAATTTTCAAACCACTTGTTTTCTTTCAAACAAATTTCCATCAAAACTTTCTAAGGTAGCAATTCATCACTTAGAAACTCGGAAATAAACACTGATGATGTTGCAATCATCATCAGAATTATTTCCCAGCCACTGAAGTGAGTTCAGTGCCTTATTATTTCAAAATCCATCTAAAATGATTTTCTTTCAAATCCTTTTAAAACAAAGCTATATTGTTTACTTTTAGAAAATATTTCCAAACTTCCCAGGATTTTGAATTCTTAATTCCGGTTTGAATTAAATTCTAATTCATCTCATTTGTATATTTAATTCCTATACAAATTTTATTTGGTTATAAATAACCATTCTAATTTTATAATCTCATTTGATTATAAAATCAACATCCAACACATCCATATAATAATAATTCTAGAAAATTATTCTTTCTATATCAAAATAGAATTTTTGGGTAAAATTATTTCATCTACCCTCTTTAAAACTATATCGTGTTCAATCTTCTGTTCAAGTATTTAGAAACTCCTATCGACGTCGTGGCGTCCCACGATTCGACCAGAATTCATAAATTACCCATCAGACAAGCCAACACAATATAAAACAATTTTTATATCAACATACAAATACGCGCTCTCGTATATACACTCAACTCATTCTAGGGTGCTACTGACCCTATCTCTAATGAGTAACTCCCACAAAGCCTAGGTATTCGCTCAACCTAAGCTCTGATACCAACTGTAGCGACCCGCAAATCCGTGCTATCTGAGTTGACTAATAACACTACACGTCCAACCCAAATAACACAGAAATACGAACCATTATTAGAAAGAAGTTAGAGGGTGGGAATTAGAAAGAAAGAAATATTAGAATAGAAGAAAAACGAAGATCACAACTCACAGCGGAACGAATAAAATATATTTTATAATATAACTTTTGAAATACAAATCAGTAACTTTATATACATACCATCATCAGAGCACAACAGTCATTTCTGGAACAGTTATAAACACCTGTTTCCAGATACAAACAAGGTCCACAGCGGAATATATGATAGTCTATATCTAACTGGTGAAGCCTCCTGCTTCCAGCTCTTCCAAGGGAATCTGAAAAAAATCCTAACTACTTGACTGCCCGTACAAATTTGGGCACCCAAGAGTTTAGGGAAAACAAACAAAATAAACTCTGGGTCAGTCATGGGACTGGTGTGAGTAAACTCCAACCACTTGTTTAACTTCCAAAACCCTTTTCGAAAGAAAAGATAATAGTAAGACCAGCCCACACATAAACATGGACGGTTTTTACCTTACTATAACCCAAAACACTTTGATACGAAAATCTAGTGATATTATAATAATGTCTACATCAAGTAAATAACCAAATAGTAGAACGCTTGCATCTCACGCTCCACATATATAGTGTATAATCAAAACCCGCATGGCGCTTATTGGAGATTGGATTTCCAACATGACAAGGTATGGAACCACCTTCCGATGATGTATCTCTAGAGGCGAATACACCTGGGTTCAACAAGAACGTCTTGCAACCCGGCCCACACATGACCGACCACTCATTTCGCTTGAGTGTATCGAATGTATATCACCAACGGTTGGACTCAAACCACCGTTCCCGAATGGGCAGAATCGATAGATTTAGAAACAAAAGGAATTTCTCTAGATAGGTGATTATACACCCTAATGGGTGCGACCCACATAGCCATGCTGCCTGCCCGATTTTTGTCCTTTCCCGGTTGTTGAGGCCTAAGGCTCCGAATACTTACCATTCATTGATTAGCACAATCACTTTGAATGCCACATTGTCAGATCCGTTAATCACTAGTTGAGTTTGCACAAATATTCTGGATATTATGCTAAGGGATAAATCCGTTGCAACCATATACATTCATACAGACCAACCCATTTGATCATTGGAAATACTCTGTCAGACATTCGTCCATATACGTTCGTTCTGGGACTGAACGAAACCGAAGGCACTATTTCTATTACTAGAAAAGCCCTTGCACTTCACTCCGTCTTCAATATATCCAGCATACTTGGTTCGCAACGCTTATGCCGATACGGAGTGGTTCTTCGGATAATAATCCAACCGGTCTCTCCATATTGACAACGACGGTCAAAAACTTCGATAGTCTGTGATTTAACTATCGAATAAAAACAAGTGTTCATCCAAACATATCAAACAAATCACTGGGCTCTTTAATTAATATTTCATTAATTAAATCTCTTCTCCATTTTCTCTATCAATATTTGTTAACCAAATATTTCAATAACCATATTGGCCCTTCTTGCTACTTTTGATTTCGTTTCCTTATCGAATTCTATATATATCGATATATAGATTTCTAATTGTCAAATTTCTTAAAAATATTCTATCTCCTTAAATTTCTGGAAAATTTCGCCATAACCTCCCCTGTATCGGGAGCATCGGGAAATTTCAAATAGCTTCCCGGTATCTTCCTCAATCGAAAAGAAAAAGGAAAAGCCAAGCGGCTTGCCGATACGGCGCATAAATCTCATATATGAATTAAACATGTACCTTTTTGTCGAGCACTACATTTATAACTTCATATACTTCATCCAAACCTGCTTAACACATATTCACCTGTTTGCAATTCAATTCAATACCATCTAATCGCTTGAATTCAGTTTCGCCCATTTATTCTTTAAATTGGCCCTTTTGCCTATTTCACTTTTTGTTGAACATAACATGCTCAAATTTGATTCCACTTACTTATACAAATCAAATTCCTTTTTTTCCATTTCTAGTTTCATATTTGGTTTGAATATGAATCACAAGTTAATCTACTTATTCACAGTTTGCTCGATTCAATCGTTTTAACTAATTCATTTGTCAGTTTGCAAATTAACTCTTTTTCCTATATCACTTTGATATTTGCATATAACCTATCCAAATATATTTCAACTTGATTATACTAATTTAATTTCATTTTCAATTCACGTTCTATATTCGATTTCAAATATATATTTAAAAATTCCCTTCACCTTTCAAAGTTCATCGTCAAAATTCGATTAACTAATTTCTCTTTGTCTTAGACAACTCTATTCAATAATCAAAATATGATTATTGATTTAAAACCCATTTCTTTCACTTCACTTAAGTTCGCATATATTTTATAACTCAAATCTGAGATTTCCTAAATGGAAATTCGGATTTTTATTGGTTTAAAATCCTTTTATAAAATGAATATAAACCGTTATGGTTTTTAAATAGTTCTGGCGCTGTTTTTCTGAATATTTGATTTTGACATAACTCAAAATCTATACGACGAATTTCAGATTTTTCTCCTTCATTGGAAAGCTATTATCAAATCGGTCCTGACGTTTCTTGTTTCGAAGAATTCCGACTTCGATTGCGCTCTGTATACTCAATTGAAGTTCGAATCGCTATTTTACGAACTGCAGCGCTGCGGCGAGTTCGTTTTAATTATATTTATATATATAAACTTTTAAACTTCTTAAAATGAATTCAATTCCGTATAACTCTATTTGAATTCCTTGATTCAAATTCCAATCTTACTTTTGAATTCTATATTTCAAATCACAATTCCTTTTTCTATTTGATATTCAAATTCAATACTTGAATTTCAATTCCATATTCAAATTCTATGTTTGAATTCATTTGAATTCTCTTATTCAAACTCTATATTTAAATTCCATTGGAACTTCTATATTTCAATTTCTATATTTGAATTCTATTGAAATTCAAATATTCAAACTCCTTTTTCAATTCTATATTCAAAATTCCATAGTTTAAAACCCATTTGAATTTCATATTCAAATCCCATAGATTAAATCCTATTTGAATTCAATTTGAATCTCTTACATTCAAATTTCATTTTTCATTTCCGACCCCATTTGAATTCCTAATATTCAAATTTATTTTTAACACCATTTGAATTTCTAATATTCAAATTCATTTTCAACACCATTTGAATTTCTAATATTCAAATTCATTTTCAACCCCATTTGAATTTCTATTATTCAAATTCATTCGAATTCCCTTGAATTCAAATTCCATTTCAAAACTATTTGGATTTCCTATTTTTGAAATCCTATTCCAATCCTACTTTGAAATCCTACTTTCAAAGTTTATTTCAAATTCTATTTTGAAATCTCATATTCAAATTTCTACTTGAATTTCTATATTCAATTCCATGTTCAAATTCAACACTTAGCCCAGTGATATTTAAAACAATCAAATCACCCAATTTTCAATCATTTGATTTTTAACACATCATATATGAATAATATATAGGGAATCAAACAAATAACAAACAAACAGATAATATATTTTTGAGGAATCCAGTTGGATTCCTCCAACCTGTTTTCCTGCATCCACAGATGTTAGCACATAAATAATACCCATTCTGCTTCATGGCAGAATATCGCGGTATAGAAGGTCATCCACTAATCATAGCGTGGGGCGTATAGGGTAATCATCCGCTATGAAACTGCGGGCATCCGCTAATGAGACTGCGGGTATCCAACCAATCAATCAACCCAATATATATATATAGCCTAAATAACTAATATATATAAAGCAAGCAGAAAAATTCAAACAAGCAACAACAACTATTTTTACGAAGTAAAAATAATTATAAATAAAAGGTGCGTGAGATTTACTCACCTCGATTTTTCCTTTGTTGAATATCCATCTAAATTCAGCATTGGCGGCTAACGAATTTTTCTCGAATCTTCTCGAATAAATTTACTTCTTACCTATGATGATTTTATTTATATTTATTGATTAACTATTTTTAGTTAACTAAACATCTTGAAATAAATAACGAATTAATCTTTTTATGTATTTAAATTTCGGAAAGGTGTGTATACCTTATTTTCTTGGAATCCCGATTAACCGGCGACACAACTTGCCGATTAATTCCACCTTCCTGAATGGCTCCCAAAACTATGGTTCTCCACTTTGACATTTCAGCAAACACCTCCTGGACGACTCCCATCTACTTCTCAAGCACACACCATTTCTGCCATGTGAGTCCACGTTCAAGAATTACAGTCCCAATCCCTTAAACAGCCTACAGTCACCACCGAGCCTCAATGTAATACAACCGACTCCCTCCTTCCCATTTACAGTCTCATTCCGTTTCCTGCTCTCACCATTTTCAACCCAACGGCCTCGTTACTTCGCAGTCCTACACCCATTCACATCAGAAAATCACATCTCTATGCTCGAAAACCATCGTACTCCATTTCCGAACATCAGTCAACCATCGATCATCGCGCCTTCTTCCCTGTTCAACATCCGACATCGCACCTCCCCAAACACAAATATCGAACCCTTATTACCCACAGTCGAACTCCCTAAGCCTTCGTAAACACGACGCTGTCCTTGATGCCACCTTCGACACCTCCCCAGCCCTGTTTCGTGACTTCCCTAGGCGTTGCTCCAAAATCGAACTGAGGGAAAAGACTATGGAGTTGAAGCTTCCAGGATTTGTGATTTCCATCGCGGTATCCATCGCGATACGTGATTTTATGTTTTTTTTTTTATTTACTCGGTGAAATTTCGATTTTTGAAAGATTGGGGAGGAACGATGGAATTCGGATTACAATGACTTCGTGGTTATTTGAGGACGGAGAAAATTGTGAAGGCCGATGGGTTTATTTATAACCGCGAACAAGGGAACAAATGTTCTGCTGCTATTAATTTTCTGTTTCCTGGATACTGAAACTTGAAGACAAAGATGTTGGCTCGAGGAAGCTATAGTTCTGCGAAATGAAATGCTTAGGGTGGCTGTGGTACTTTGGTTGGCTTGATATCCAACACTTAGCTGCCCTATATTTTTAATTTTTATTTAATTATAATTAATATGAATTTATTTGATTTAAAATTCCCGTTGATTTCGAACTCTGTTTTTAGCGTAGTAACTGACACCCATAGGGTTATACTACTATTCTGAAAACACTAGAACAGATTCCATGGCCTAATTTGATTGTCTGGAAAAGATTAAATTCAATTGCTTAAAATATAAATAGATTTCAAACAATTAAATTCATCGAAAATTAAATAATTAACTATTGTCCCAATTCAAATGAAATTTATATTAATAGACTGAACTGTTTAAATTCAGATTTTAACTGCGACTTCAATTATACTTCGTATTACGATAATTTGATATATTCGATTGAAATCAAATTTTTTTTTTCTCGATAACATTAAAAGAAAAATTCATTTATATTATCAATTTAATATTTAAAACCATATTAAATATTAAAAATTTATCGTTCAAAAATCTGGGTCGTTACACCCTCCCTGTCCACCGCTTCTCTACTAGTCCACCACCTGGGTCTTCTACCAGATCGTACGCCCAGGTGGCTGCCTCGCCTCCGCCTCGCTCTCCCATTCTCTCCAATCCACCGCCCCTGAAGTGTAGAATCTTGCCGCCGTTCACAACAGTCAGAAACATGATCGATTTTTTGAAATTTGAACGTCGGTGCCTGAGATGTGCAGATAGACGACACGTGGCAAGCCAGTGTAGAAACACATCGATTTGTTATTGCTGTTCGCTCTTTGGGCATGCAAGCTTGCGTTGTCCCGATAAAAGAAAATCCTTCCAGCACAGCGCTGAGCTGTCGCTCCATCCCAAAGGTTCTCGAACATTGAAAGGCCGCGAGGCATTTAGGCTGCGCGATCAGAACAATGGGACCCAGCGGTCTACTCCTATTTCAAATCGTAATTATAACTTGAATAATCCAAAAACACGTAACCCCTTAAGCTTAACCCCCCCTGCAAACAACTCATTACCCTCGTCCTCCTCTCCTTCTCCAAATCCACTCAAAAAATTTCCAATCTTGCTTGAAATGGCGGATGCTTATCGCTATCTCTCAGCAACCATTATTGATGGACTATGGTCTATTGAACTTATCAGTCGAGCTCTTAATCTAGCCCTCGACGTTCACCTCGACTGGCCAATGTGGCATACCTCTGATAACACCTTTCTGATTTACTTCCCTGATTTAGATACAAAAAACCGTGCCCTTCAACTGAAATCCCTGACTAAGGAAGATGGAACTGTGTCCCTTTACCAAGCCCCCACCCTTTCTGAGCTCACAGAACCAGCCTTTGAACAAGAATCCTGGGTGAAAGTCAGTGGCTTTCCTGAGTTTATGAGAACCTTTAATGCCATTAGTGAAGCCCTTAAGCCGATGGGACGCTTAATTGAAGAAGACTCTTGCGATTGGTCTCTGGTGGATCATCGCTATCTCTATGTGAAGATGCAGTTGTATGATGGCATCACCACCCCTTGTACTTTCATTTCCCACCTTAACAATCATGCTGTTAGGCTTTGTATCGAGCGTTGGGATCATGCCCACCCTCCGCAACGCCCAGAAACGCTCCTCCTTGGTATGGATTATAATCAAGATGGCTACATCTTCCAAACATTGGAGCAACATGACATGCAAATTGATGACAACAGATATGATGTAATGACGGATGAAGCGGAGCGTTGGGTGCCTGGACTCATTCCAACGCATGAGCAGGATCTGTCTATGTTGATTCATCACAATGTGGATCAGTTTGTGCCTCGTTGGGACCCTTTTGCAGATCTGGATCTTTCAGTACCCCTCCACCTTCAGTTGACACCCCAGCAGGAGCATCAGCATCAAGTTATTCAGGATAACCTCGAGCATGCTGACAGCGAGCAACACCCCCAATGTAACGACCCGGGAAAAAGCGACCTTGGTTATCCGATATATAACACCTATCGAACAATCAAAAGTCGAAATTACCAGATAGTCCAAGAAAGAAATTAGAGGGTGAGGATAGATAAGATAGAAAATTAGAACAGAAGAAGAAGAAGAACACAACAACATCAGAGTAACACGAATCTCACAGCGGAACGAATAAAATATAATAGACAACATATCTTGAAATCAAAGTAGTATATGTATATCATACCATTATCAGAGTACAACACTTTCATCACAGCGGAATAATCAATAGCTAGAAAAATCTTGAAGCCTCCTGCTCCAAGCTCTTCAAGCATACCTGTAAATCCTAACTACTTGACTGCCCGTACAAATTTGGGCACCCAAGAGTTCAGGGAAAACAAAACAAAATAAACTCTAGGTCAGTCATGGGACTGGTGTGAGTAAACTCCAATCATTTGGTTTAACTTTTCAAAATCCTTTTCAAAAGAAAAGATAATCGTAAGACCAATCCACTCATAAATACGGATGGCTTTTACCTTACGATAACCCAAACACTTTGGAAATCATATATTATCTGATATTATAATAATGTCTAATCACAAGTAATTAAAATATAGTAGAACGCTTGCATCTCACGCTCTACATATATAGTATACAAATCAAACTCGCGGGCACTTATTGGAAATTGGATTCCGACTTTGACAAGGTATGAGACCACCTGCCGATAGTGTATCTCTAGAGGCGAATACACTGGGTTCAACAAGAACATCTTGCAACCCGGCCCTCACATGACCGACCACTCATTTCGCTTGAGTGTATCGAATGTATATCACCAACGGTTGGGATCAGCAACCGTCTCCCGATAAGGGACAGCATCGATAGATTTAAGAACAAAAGGAATTTCTCTACATAGGTGATCATACATCCTAATGGGTGCGACCCACATAGCCATGCTGCCTGCCCGATTTTTGTCATTTCCCGGTGGATGAGGCTTGAGGTCATAACGTATCTTTTGACAGATCCCACCTCCATTACTTTGAATGCCACATCGTCATACCCGCCAAATCAAAAATTGATTTCACCAAAAATACCACGGGTATACAGCTAAGAGAAACGAATTCCTCTGCCACCAAACGTAAGTACGTTTGAAGAGATCAACTTACGCGATCCTTTGAATATACTCTGTCAGACATTCATCCATTCACGTTTGTCCTGGGACTGGACAAACCGAAGGCACTATTCTGTAAATAGGATAGCCTTTGCATAACTCCGTCTTCAATATATTCAGCATACTTGATTCGCAACGCTTATGCCAATACGGAGTGGTTCTCTGGATAATAATCCGACCGGTCTCTCCATATTAACAACGTAAAATGGTCAAAAACTTTGATAGTCGGTGATTTAACTATCAAATGAAAACATGTCTGTGTGCAAACAACGATATTATTTCCAGATGGAAATTCTATCGATCAATCATCATTCGTCATCAAATTATCATAAATTTAACCTTTTCCTTATTCTTGTTTTCCTATATTTCTTATTTACTATATTTAGAAAATATACGTTATTAACAATGGAAAACAATTCCATTTCTCATTTTCTATATTCAGAAAACATTTCTGATTTTCATTTGGAAGACATTTCCAAATCTCCTTCATTGGGTTTAAACTGATGTTTGAATAAACATCGCTATGCCAACACCAACCATTTCGCTCATTAACTAAATTCACTTAACCACTTTCACTCTCGAACCTTATCCACTTCTTAGTTAAAACGAAGTCAATCAAGTTGGGGTATAATTACCTCTCAGACCTTAACTGAACAACATTTCTAACTTCGAAATAGACAGAGTTCAAACTTCACTCTTTAAGAAACTTCCTTGCGAACTCTCGGATTCTATTTATGAATCCACTTCCTTTACTGAATCATTTGATTATAACTATAAATGTTATAATTCCATGCTTTCAAAATATGTTAACTTAAATATATTTCCATATCTTAATTTGGATAAATAAACAACCAACTACTTTATTAACAGATAATTAAAACTTGATTTGAAATGGAAAGTAAACATTACTTCCCGTGATTCGATATAATCGAATTTCCATGTATGATTCGCTCTCGAATAATCACTATCCGATAATTCTCTTTCGAATAAACTATATTCGATTCCCCTGTTCGAATAACTAATATTCGATAATCCTTTTCTTCGAATAACTAATATTCGAAAAATCTCACTTCGAATAAACCATATTCGATAATTCTCTCCTTCGAATAACTATATTCGATTTAACACACTTCGAACGAACTATATTCGATTACTCTTCTCGAATAAACTATATTCGATAACTCTACTTCGAATAGGTGATATTCGATTAATTCCCTTTTTGACTAACCCTACTTAATTTACTAATACTCGACTAACTCGACTTAATTAACTTCTATTGATTAATTACTATTTGATTTAACACCATTTGCTTGACTCTAGATCGCAGCGATCACAATGGTTACACCTGATTCCCCCAGGAAACATCCGACTGCCGTAGGCTATCTGCAGCCCTGCGAATTACGCTAGCAGTCGTGCTAAATGGAAATTCATCCTTAAATAACTTTGTCTATTTTTAACTCTATCTCGAATAATTAGATTCGATCAATTCTAATTGAATAACTAATATTCAATTAACCCTTATTCGATTACTATATTTGAATAACTCTAGTTCGATTTGACTCAAAACGATTAACTCTAACTGATTAACTCTAACTGGTTAATTCTAACTGAATAACTCTAACTGGATAACTCTAACTGAATAACTCTAACTGGTTAACTCTAACTAACTAACTCTAACTGTTTAACTTTACGGTTTAACTCTGACCTTTTAACTTCAACGGTTTAACTCTAACAGTTTAACTCCAACTGTTTAACTCTAACAGTTTAACTCCAACTGTTTAACTCTAACAGTTTAACTCCAACGGTTTAACTCTAGTTGATTAACTCTTTTGAATTAATCCCTTTGACTTTTCTCTTTTGAATAATTCCCTTGGAATAATTCCTTTGAATTACCTCCCTTGAATAGATTCTTTTTCTATTCGTTTACTCAACAAATAACTATTCTCTTTCCGCTTCTATTTATTTAACAAATAAATATTCCCTTTAACTTTTCTATTTATTCAACAAATAAATATTTCTTTTAACTTTTCTATTTATTTAACAAATAAGTACTTCTGTCAACTTTTCTTTATTCCCTACATGAATATTCCCTTTTCAATTCCATTTGTAAATACTTTTACGAATGTTTCCCTTTTTATTTCTATTTGTAATCGTTTCACAAATATTTCCCTTCTATTTGATTTCACCAATATTTTCCCTTCTATTTGATTTCACCAATATTTTCCCTTCTATTTGATTTCACCAATATTTATTTTTTTAACAAAAGGCTTTGATTCTATAATCATTTTCTCTCATGAAATTCTCTTCCTTTTATATATAAAATCTATTGATTTTATATAAATAATTTATTTTCAAAATAAACTTTGAAAATCTCTTTTCACTTTCTAGTATCACTTATGGTATAAAAATACCAAATCAAAAGGTTCAATCATCATCCAAACACACAGGTTCAACAACAGATGATATAACACATCATATATCAGAATATATGAAAAACGGTAAATAAATGTTGAGGAATCCAGTTGGATTCCTCCGACCTGTTTCCCTGCATCCACAGATGTTACACAATATAATTCACATCAATTTCATTTCAATATGAGGTATTCTGATAAACAAAATCAACATCGGTTAACGATATATATAACTATATCGGTATTTTCAATCAATTGACTAGCAGTTCAACCAAACAATCAACACTCAGCAATTCAACCAATAATTATCAGTTCTAAAAATACTTTATAAAAATATAAAGTGTTCAGAGTTAGTGAGATTTACTCACATTGGACGGTTTATCGTTGAATAACGATAATCGGTCATTGATTTGGTTCAGGCGTTTAATTTTGCCATAAATCCAAACGAGCTCCAATCCACTTGCGGTCAGTTCCATTGCGTAGTGCTTGTCCATACGATCCCAATGGATCCTGTTTCGTTAAATTTCGTTAATGTATGCAAAAGTTATGCTATTTACAATATTTACCTAATTTAAATGAATATATATTTAATTAAATTAATTAAATTATTTTTATCTTAATTAATTTCTAATTGCGTTATAAGCCAAATTACCTTCTCTGCCCTTCTAAAAATCCTACTTTTTCATCTCTAGCCATATCCAATTTTTTTTTAAATTGAAAAACCATTTTAATATTAATTAAATTTAATTTTCAAATAAAATATTTAAAAATATTCATTTAATTATAACTTAAAATTTTTAACCCGGATCAAAAATCTGCTTCCACTCATTTTAAAGTATTTTCCGATAAGAATCCAACAGTCCTTGTTTCGTGGAAATCCGACTTGTTTTGAAAAAATTATAAGCTTTTAAAGTATATAGTTAAAAATTACGAAAATGCCCCTGGTTTGTTTTAAATTCAAATTAAATTTAAAATTTAAAATTTAAATTAATCATCTCATTCGTCGGATCAGTTAGGGATAGGCAGGGAGAGCAGGAAACTATATTTTCCAAACTCAAGCCTTAGACACTATCCTCTCTGTCACCCTTAGAATGTTCTGATATTTATTTTTACAAATTCTATTTTAATTATAATATATATATATATATATATTACATAAATAAATATTATTTAAAAACTTACCCCGCGAAGCCCAAGCCTCTGCCTAAGAGTCCCTAGCTCCCCGTCTTGCCCTCCTTTCCCCCTTCCTTCCCTTTTCCCTATTTCCTAATATTTTATTATTATTTCTGCCATTGCCAAAGCTTGAAAGAGGAGGAGGAGGAGTGAGTTTAAAATGAAAGGAGGGGGGGCTATTTATAGCCGAAGGAGTCACATAGATTGCTGAAGTGGCGCGAATCCAATGGTAGAAAATGGATGGCTAGGATTAATCCTTAAATTTATTAAATTATAAATAAATTTAATAATTTATGAATAGTAAAGTGTGTTTTCTCAACCCTATTCGGACGTTAATTTGACTTACTTATTGATACCTTATCCAAAATCTTTTTCAACCATGTTGTTCAATTTTTCTTGCTCTTCAATACTATATAAAAATATATAAATTTTGAATTTGTTTGAACTTTCAAATAATTTAAATTCAAATTCAAAATATTGTTTTGTGTTAGTTTCAACACCTTCCGGTCTCATGTTGGAGTATCAAACGATAACGGTTTTCAGAAATTCTTCACCATCTGATCCGGTTTTTAACGTACTTCAATCCTATGTATTCAAATCAAAAATCGGAGTTCGTTTAGATTTTCAAATAATTTATTTAAATTTTGTTTCCTTAATAACTTTCTATATCCTTTATAGGATTTTCCCAGATTTCATATATAGCTAATATCCTATGTTTAGAATTTTCCTGGATAGGTCTCAGGTTCCAGTTTTGTCGTTAGCATTAGCAAATTCCAATTACCGTCAAAATTTAGTTCAAATTTTGGCCTTTTATTTTTCCTTTTCCACATACGGATGCCATTTTTGACGTAACTTGGTTGGTTACCTAATTTCATCATTTCAGATTTAATGAAACTGATTTCATCGAAATCCGAGTTCGTTAGCTACTACATCCTTTGTAAACGTACTATTTTAAATCAAAAATTTATCCTTTTATACTGCCAGTTCACATTATATTGCAGATCCACTAAATTTCTACCATTTCGGAATAAAAAAAAATTCAAAATTATTGAAATTAAACCATTTAGAATTCCAAAATAATAAAAAAAAACATTTTTAAATAATAACTAAATGGTCAAAAAATCTGGGCCGTTACATTCTTCCCCCCTTAAAATAATTTCGTCCTTGAAATTGCTAAGGTAGAATAATGAATTTTATAACTAGGTTAAAATTATTTGGTTACTCTGATTTCACTAAACCAATCTATTCTAATTAATTTATTAATTTATTTCTATAAACAAAAATTTTCAATAATTCTGAAAATTTTCTAACACTCGAAATTTCTGAAAAATTTCGCCAGCACCTCCTTTGTACTGGTCAATAGCTCAAACTCCAACTCGCCTCTCTAGACCTTCTTCAACCCAAAAGAAATTCAAACAGCCAAGTGGCTTGCCAAACAGGCTCATAAATCTCATCCAACTCATATGAATATGTACGTGTACCTTTTTGTCGGCATTCAATTCTGCTATCAATTTAGCATATACCACTATCATCCCAATCAAACTCCGAATCACTTTTATCTTCAACATGACCATCCGCTTATAACCAAGCCAAATTTCAATCAAACTGCAATTCCAATCTCAATTCAAATTTCTTGCTCGACCATCCATTTATATCCCAGATTATCTCTAATCCAGTCCAATTCTACTTGGTACCATTCTATTTCAATTCAACTCAATTTCCACTGAACTGCCTTCAATTCAATTTCAAATTTGCTTTCACAAATTTCTATTTAATTTGTGTTTATTTCAATAATCTGTACCTAGGAATTTCAAATAGCTTTGCCTTTTCCAAAAATCAAATATCCCTTTGGAATATCAAAACAATTCGGTTTCTCAAAACAATTCAAAAACAAAATCTTTGGTAGTAATCCGTCACTTACAAACTCGAAAATGAGCACCGATGATGTCCGGATCAACATCGGAATTTATTTTCCAGCTATCGAAGTGAGTTCAATACTATAGCACTTTCAAAACCCATTTTTAAACATTTTCATTTTGAAATTCATTTCAAAATATCCCTTTTCAATGCTTGTAACAAATTTAAAATCTCCCAGGATTTTAAAATTCACATATATTCAATTTAATTCCATTTACAACGCTTATTCAAATTTTAGCAATTTTAATTCCAATTCTGAACTGAAATTCAGATTTAAATTCAGATTTAATTCATCTGATTTCATATATTTCACTTATATGAATTTTGATTTGTTATTTACATAACCATTTCACATTTTATAATCTTATTCGATTATAATCACAACCAACACATTCAATATACTATAATAATTTCAAAGATCTATACTTTGCTTATATCAAAATATAATTTGGGTAAAATTATTTCATTTACCCTTTTTTTTCAAAACATATCGTGTCGACCCATCGTATTCAAGTGTTTATAAACTCCTATCGATACAGTGGATCAAACTGATCGACCAGAATTCATAAACAACTCAACCAATAAATCTCCACAATATAAAATCATTTTATATCAAATAACAAATACGTTCCCTCGTATATATACACTCAAACTCAGTCTAGGGTATTACTAACCCCATCTCTACTGAATCACGCCACAGAGCCAAGGTAATACTTAACCTTCAGCTCTGATACCAACTGTAACGACCCGGGAAAAAGCGACCTTGGTTATCCGATATATAACACCTATCGAACAATCAAAAGTCGAAATTACCGGATAGTCCAAGAAAGAAATTAGAGGGTGAGGATAGATAAGATAGAAAATTAGAACAGAAGAAGAAGAACACAACAACATCAGAGTAACACGAATCTCACAGCGGAACGAATAAAATATAATAGACAACATATCTTGAAATCAAAGTAGTATATGTATATCATACCATTATCAGAGTACAACACTTTCATCACAGCGGAATAATCAATAGCTAGAAAAATCTTGAAGCCTCCTGCTCCAAGCTCTTCAAGCATACCTGTAAATCCTGACTACTTGACTGCCCGTACAAATTTGGGCACCCAAGAGTTCAGGGAAAACAAAACAAAATAAACTCTGGGTCAGTCATGGGACTGGTGTGAGTAAACTCCAATCATTTGGTTTAACTTTTCAAAATCCTTTTCAAAAGAAAAGATAATCGTAAGACCAATCCACTCATAAATACGGATGGCTTTTACCTTACGATAACCCAACCACTTTGGAAATCATATATTATCTGATATTATAATAATGTCTAATCACAAGTAATTAAAATATAGTAGAACGCTTGCATCTCACGCTCTACATATATAGTATACAAATCAAACTCGCGGGCACTTATTGGAAATTGGATTCCGACTTTGACAAGGTATGAGACCACCTGCCGATAGTGTATCTCTAGAGGCGAATACACTGGGTTCAACAAGAACATCTTGCAACCCGGCCCTCACATGACCGACCACTCATTTCGCTTGAGTGTATCGAATGTATATCACCAACGGTTGGGATCAGCAACCGTCTCCCGATAAGGGACAACATCGATAGATTTAAGAACAAAAGGAATTTCTCTACATAGGTGATCATACATCCTAATGGGTGCGACCCACATAGCCATGCTGCCTGCCCGATTTTTGTCATTTCCCGGTGGATGAGGCTTGAGGTCATAACGTATCTTTTGACAGATCCCACCTCCATTACTTTGAATGCCACATCGTCATACCCGCCAAATCAAAAATTGATTTCACCAAAAATACCACGGGTATACAGCTAAGAGAAACGAATTCCTCTGCCACCAAACGTAAGTACGTTTGAAGAGATCAACTTACGCGATCCTTTGAATATACTCTGTCAGACATTCGTCCATTCACGTTTGTCCTGGGACTGGACAAACCGAAGGCACTATTCTGTAAATAAGATAGCCCTTGCATAACTCCGTCTTCAATATATTCAGCATACTTGATTCGCAACGCTTATGCCAATACGGAGTGGTTCTCTGGATAATAATCCGACCGGTCTCTCCATATTAACAATGTAAAATGGTCAAAAACTTTGATAGTCGGTGATTTAACTATCAAATGAAAACATGTCTGTGTGCAAACAACGATATTATTTCCAGATGGAAATTCTATCGATCAATCATCATTCATCATCAAATTATCATAAATTTACCATTTTCCTTATTCTTGTTTTCCTATATTTCTTACTTACTATATTTAGAAAATATACGTTATTAACAATGGAAAACAATTCCATTTCTCATTTTCTATATTCAGAAAACATTTCTGATTTTCATTTGGAAGACATTTCCAAATCTCCTTGGTTTAAACTGATGTTTGAATAAACATCGCTATGCCAACACCAACCATTTCGCTCATTAACTAAATTCACTTAACCACTTTCACTCTCGAACCTTATCCACTTCTTAGTTAAAACGAAGTCAATCAAGTTGGGGTATAATTACCTCTCAGACCTTAACTAAACAACATTTCTAACTTCGAAATAGACAGAGTTCAAACTTCACTCTTTAAGAAACTTCCTTGCGAACTCTCGGATTCTATTTATGAATCCACTTCCTTTACTGAATCATTTGATTATAACTATAAATGTTATAATTCCATGCTTTCAAAATATGTTAACTTAAATATATTTCCATATCTTAATTTGGATAAATAAACAACCAACTACTTTATTAACAGATAATTAAAACTTGATTTGAAATGGAAAGTAAACATTACTTCCCGTGATTCGATATAATCGAATTTCCATGTATGATTCGCTCTCGAATAATCACTATCCGATAATTCTCTTTCGAATAAACTATATTCGATTCCCCTGTTCAAATAACTAATATTCGATAATCCTTTTCTTCGAATAACTAATATTCGAAAAATCTCACTTCGAATAAACCATATTCGATAATTCTCTCCTTCGAATAACTATATTCGATTTAACACACTTCGAACGAACTATATTCGATTACTCTTCTCGAATAAACTATATTCGATAACTCTACTTCGAATAGGTGTATTCGATTAATTCCCTTTTTGACTAACCCTACTTAATTTACTAATACTCGACTAACTCGACTTAATTAACTTCTATTGATTAATTACTATTTGATTTAACACCATTTGCTTGACTCTAGATCGCAGCGATCACAATGGTTACGCCTGATTCCCCCAGGAAACATCCGACCGCCGTAGGCTATCTGCAGCCCTGCGAATTACGCTAGCAGTCGTGCTAAATGGAAATTCATCCTTAAATAACTTTGTCTATTTTTAACTCTATCTCGAATAATTAGATTCGATCAATTCTAATTGAATAACTAATATTCAATTAACCCTTATTCGATTACTATATTTGAATAACTCTAGTTCGATTTGACTCAAAACGATTAACTCTAACTGATTAACTCTAACTGGTTAATTCTAACTGAATAACTCTAACTGGATAACTCTAACTGAATAACTCTAACTGGTTAACTCTAACTAACTAACTCTAACTGTTTAACTTTACGGTTTAACTCTGACAGTTTAACTTCAACGGTTTAACTCTAACAGTTTAACTCCAACTGTTTAACTCTAACAGTTTAACTCCAACTGTTTAACTCTAACAGTTTAACTCCAACGGTTTAACTCTAGTTGATTAACTCTTTTGAATTAATCCCTTTGACTTTTCTCTTTTGAATAATTCCCTTGGAATAATTCCTTTGAATTACCTCCCTTGAATAGATTCTTTTTCTATTCGTTTACTCAACAAATAACTATTCTCTTTCCGCTTCTATTTATTTAACAAATAAATATTCCCTTTAACTTTTCTCTTTATTCAACAAATAAATATTTCTTTTAACTTTTCTATTTATTTAACAAATAAGTACTTCGGTCAACTTTTCTTTATTCCCTACATGAATATTCCCTTTTCAATTCCATTTGTAAATACTTTTATGAATGTTTCCCTTTTTATTTCTATTTGTAATCGTTTCACAAATATTTCCCTTCTATTTGATTTCACCAATATTTTCCCTTCTATTTGATTTCACCAATATTTTCCCTTCTATTTGATTTCACCAATATTTATTTTTTTAACAAAAGGCTTTGATTCTATAATCATTTTCTCTCATGAAATTCTCTTCCTTTTATATATAAAATCTATTGATTTTATATAAATAATTTATTTTCAAAATAAACTTTGAAAATCTCTTTTCACTTTCTAGTATCACTTATGGTATAAAAATACCAAATCAAAAGGTTCAATCATCATCCAAACACACAGGTTCAACAACAGATGATATAACACATCATATATCAGAATATATGAAAAACGGTAAATAAATGTTGAGAAATCCAGTTGGATTCCTCCGACCTGTTTCCCTGCATCCACAGATGTTACACAATATAATTCACATCAATTTCATTTCAATATGAGGTATTCTGATAAACAAAATCAACATCGGTTAACGATATATATAACTATATCGGTATTTTCAATCAATTGACTAGCAGTTCAACCAAACAATCAACACTCAGCAATTCAACCAATAATTATCAGTTCTAAAAATACTTTATAAAAATATAAAGTGTTCAGAGTTAGTGAGATTTACTCACATTGGACGGTTTATCGTTGAATAACGATAATCGGTCATTGATTTGGTTCAGGCGTTTAATTTTGCCATAAATCCAAACGAGCTCCAATCCACTTGCGGTCAATTCCATTGCGTAGTGCTTGTCCATACGATCCCAATGGATCCTGTTTCGTTAAATTTCGTTAATGTATGTAAAAGTTATGCTATTTACAATATTTACCTAATTTAAATGAATACATATTTAATTAAATTAATTAAATTATTTTTATCTTAATTAATTTCTAATTGCGTTATAAGCCAAATTACCTTCCCTGCCCTTCTAAAAAATCCTACTTTCTCATCTCTAGCCATATCCAATTTTTTTTTAAAATTGAAAAACCATTTTAATATTAATTAAATTTAATTTTCAAATAAAATATTTAAAAATATTCATTTAATTATAACTTAAATTTTTTAACCCGGATCAAAAATCTGCTTCCACTCATTTTAAAGTATTTTCCGATAAGAATCCAACGGTCCTTGTTTCGTGGAAATCCGACTTGTTTTGAAAAAGTTATAAGCTTTTAAAGTATATAGTTAAAAATTACGAAAATGCCCCTGGTTTGTTTTAAATTCAAATTAAATTTAAAATTTAAAATTTAAATTAATCATCCCATTCGTCGGATCAGTTAGGGATAGCCAGGGAGAGCAGGAAACTATATTTTCCAAACTCAAGCCTTAGACACTATCCTCTCTGTCACCCTTAGAATGTTCTGATATTTATTTTTACAAATTCTATTTTAATTATAATATATATATATATATTACACAAATAAATAAATAAATAAATATTATTTAAAAACTTACCCCGCGAAGCCCAAGCCTCTGCCTAAGAGTCCCTAGCTCCCCGTCTTGCCCTCCTTTCTCCCTTCCTTCCCTTTTCCCTATTTCCTAATATTTTATTATTATTTCTGCCATTGCCAAAGCTTGAAAGAGGAGGAGGAGGAGTGAGTTTAAAATGAAAGGAGGGGGGGCTATTTATAGCCGAAGGAGTCACATAGATTGCTGAGGTGGCGCGAATCCAATGGTCGAAAATGGATGGCTAGGATTAATCCTTAAATTTATTAAATTATAAATAAATTTAATAATTTATGAATAGTAAAGTGTGTTTTCTCAACCCTATTCAGACGTTAATTTGACTTACTTATTGATACCTTATCCAAAATCTTTTTCAACCATGTTGTTCAATTTTTCTTGCTTTTCAATACTATATAAAAATATATAAATTTTGAATTTGTTTGAACTTTCAAATAATTTAAATTCAAATTCAAAATAGTGTTTTGTGTTAGTTTCAACACCTTCCGGTCTCATGTTGGAGTATCAAACGATAACGGTTTTCAGAAATTCTTCACCATCTGATCCGGTTTTTAACGTACTTCAATCCTATGTATTCAAATCAAAAATCGGAGTTCGTTTAGATTTTCAAATAATTTATTTAAATTTTGTTTCCTTAATAACTTTCTATATCCGTTATAGGATTTTCCCAGATTTCATATATAGCTAATATCCTATGTTTAGAATTTTCCTGGATAGGTCTCAGGTTCCAGTTTTGTCGTTAGCATTAGCAAATTCCAATTATCGTCAAAATTTAGTTCAAATTTTGGCCTTTTATTTTTCCTTTTCCACATACGGATGCCATTTTTGACGTAACTTGGTTGGTTACCTAATTTCATCATTTCAGATTTAATGAAACTGATTTCATCGAAATCCGAGTTCGTTAGCTACTACATCCTTTGTAAACGTACTATTTTAAATCAAAAATTTATCCTTTTATACTGCCAGTTCACATTATATTGCAGATCCACTAAATTTCTACCATTTCGGAATAAAAAAAATATTCAAAATTTTTGAAATTAAACCATTTAGAATTCCAAAATAATAAAAAAAACATTTTTAAATAATAACTAAATGGTCAAAAAATCTGGGCCGTTACACCCAAGCTCCCCAGGAACATCAGGATTCAACTTCCCCTTTGGTGGTATCCTCTACAATCAGGCGGAGTGCCAGGATCAGCAGGCCACAATCCCTTCCGCCTGAAACCTCTGGTACCTTTTTTGTACCTGTTGTTTTTTCTTCTGCTAATAAGGCTTTAAATAAAAAACTTGCTAAATGCATGGGCGTGAGTCTGCATGATACACACTATTCTGCCATGCAAACCCTAGAACAGCTGCGTACTAACCAAATTAAATGAAGATTGTATCTTGGAACATTCGTGGGTCAGGGGACCCTACAAAAAATCGTGCTGTCAATCTAATAATTTCTCCTCTTCGTATTGATATCTTATTTATACAAGAATCTAAAGTCTCTAATCCACCCAACGCTCTAATTCGTCAACTCTGCGGCCCCCACCTCTCTGGTTGGTCCCACGTGGATGCAGTTGACTCACGTGGTGGACTTATTACTGTGTGGAACGAAAGTATATGGAAGCTTTGTCACACCTCGTATCACCCTTCTGTTTTGCACGTGATTCTTCTCCACAACCCCTCCAACACTTTCTTTCATTTCACCAATGTTTACGCTCCCAATGACCCTCACCTTAGATCAGAAGTTTGGCAATTCTGCCTCGACTTATCTCATAATATTAATGGCCCATGGATCATTGGTGGTGACTTCAACACTACTAGATTTTCCTCTGAACGTAATTCAGGAACCCCCTCCGTTGATTCCGACTCTTTTAACTCCCTCATCAATTCATGCCAACTCATTGATCCACCCATTAATAATCGTAGATTCACTTGGTCCAGCAGAAGAGACAATCCTTCCTTATCAAAAATTGATAGATTTTTCTTTAATTTAGCCTGGGAAGATCTGTTTCCCCTCTCCTTGGTCAACGGCCTCGCCACAACTATTTCTGACCACTGTCCAATTGTCCTTGACACTCAGGATAATGCTTCGATTAAGAGACCATTTAGATATGAGAGATTGTGGACACTTGAACCTTCCTTTGAAGATTTCATCAAACACATTTGGTCTCAACCTTTGAATTGTAATTCTGCAACAACCAGAGTGGTTTATAAGCTTCGCTCTCTTCGCAAATTAATTCGCCCTTGGGCTAAGAACATTTGGAATTCTTTGAAATCCAGAATCTCATCCACTCAAGATGCCATTTTAAACTTAAACATCATTGAGGAGAGTCGTCCACTAACTGACCTGGAGAAACACATCTTGAAAAACCATGAATTGGAACTAGAGAGACTTATCAAACAGGAAGAAATTGGATGGAAACAACGATCCAAAGCTAGATGGATCAATGAAGGGGATAAAAACACGGCATACTTTCACCGTTTAGCTAATGGTCACCGACGAGCTTCATTCATTTCTGAAATAATTCACGACAACAACTCATTTTCTGATCCTAAAGAAATTTTCTCCCTGTTCACACAATTTTATAGAAGTATTCTGGGTTCACCCCTCCATCCCCTTCGATTGATTGGCACAAACTTTATCCTAACCCTAAGCATATTGCCATTGATCACCCATTCACAGAAGGAGAGATTTGGGCCGCAATCAATGACATGGCAGCAGACAAGGCTCCTGGGCCTGATGGCTTTGGCCCATGTTTTTTCAAGCATTTTTGGCCCACCATCAAATTTGACATTATTGATATGTTCACTGAATTCTACAGTGACCCATCTTCTATTGCTAAACTTAACTATGCTAATATCATCCTCATTCCTAAATTCCCCGGAGCTAACACCCTCCCAGCATTTAGACCCATTAGCCTCCTCAATACTACTTTCAAAATCATCACCAAAATATTAGCTAACAGACTTCAAAACCATATCTCTGAGTTAGTAGGTATTGAACGATCCGCCTTCATTCTGGGAAGAAATATATTAGACTGTGTTGCTGCTACACAGGAGATCATCTCCTTCTGCCACACCATGAACTCCCCTGGAGTGCTTCTCAAACTTGATTTCTCTAAAGCCTTTGATTCGGTTAACTGGTTTTTCATCCTGGACCTTATGTCTCACAGAGGCTTTCCCATGCATTGGTGCAACTGGATCAAGCATATCCTATTCACTAGCTATTCAATGATCAATATCAATGGAGAAATTGGCGGCAAAATTAAATCTAAAAGAGGCCTACGACAAGGAGATCCACTTTCACCTTTGCTTTTTGTCTTGATTGCTGATGTCTTCAATCAGATGGTGAAACTCTCATCAACTCACAACATCCTCTCTGGCATTTCTCTTCCTAACCCCAATCTCTCCACAACCAACTTACAATTTGCCGATGACACAATTCTCTTTACCGTTCCTTCACCCCAAAACATCCACAGCCTTAAAGTTCTCCTTTACACGTTCGAACTCATCTCTGGTCTTTCTATCAATTTCAATAAAAGTTCTGTTATTATGTTGGGAAATTGTTCTTTTCTTGGTGCCCCTATTGCCAAATGTCTAAATTGCAAGGTTGGTTCTTTCCCCATTACTTATCTTGGCATACCCCTTCGCCCTACCAAACTTCATAAATCAGATTGGATTCCTCTTATCTCAAAGATTGAATCTAGACTTTCATCTTGGAAGGCAAATTCCTTGTCCTCTGCTGGTCGCCTTGTGCTCCTCAAGCATGTTCTCTCCTCAATACCAATGTACTGGATGTCGTTTCACAAATTACCCATCTGGGTTATCAACAAGATTGACTCTATTCGAAGTTCTTTCCTTTGGAATGGTGATAAGCTCAAAAGGCTAGTCAATTGGCATATAGTTTGTCTCCCTTACTCTCATGGGGGACTGAATGTCCCTCAGCTTGCCTCCTTCAACCAAGCTCTGTTGGCTAAATGGATTTGGCGTGCTCTTTCCCCTTCTCATTTCATATGGAAAGATTGGATCTTAATGCGGCTTTACAATGCAAACCCAGCTTTCATCCTTCACTTTAGCCCTGCCTCTAACCCATCTCCGTTCTGGAGGGGAGTTTTATCCTCCCTCGCGAGAATTAAATCGCTTTTCCATGTTAAAGTAAATAATGGTGAATCATGTTTGTTTTGGCAAGATATTTGGTTCGGAGAACTTCCTCTTTCCTCCTCCTTACCCAATCTTGGATCTATTTACATTCCTAACCCTCAGACAGTTGCTGAAGCCTTTAATTTGGGCCCATTGGGCTTGTTTCCCAGTTCCATATTTGGGCTGTCCAGTTTACAAGAGTTGGCTAAGATAGAAATACTCTTTAATTCTTTTCAACTCTCGCATGGGACTGACTCTTTTTATTGGGCTTTGGGCTCTTCCCGAAAATTCTCAGTCAAGTCTTGTTATGAATATTTGATCCATCCTGGTCGATGCTACTCTTTCTCCAGAGT
The DNA here is from genome assembly GCA_030737875.1 of Allium sativum. Classification (NCBI taxonomy): domain Eukaryota; kingdom Viridiplantae; phylum Streptophyta; class Magnoliopsida; order Asparagales; family Amaryllidaceae; genus Allium; species Allium sativum. The sequence goes on along the minus strand of CM060919.1, from coordinate 5,559,767 downwards.
CTGGAACTGTCATCTCCCCCCTCGAATCATTTTCTTTCAATGGCTCTTAATTCACAATCGCATCAACTCAAAAGACAGACTCTGCCGATTTGGGATCGATGTCAACCCCATTTGCGTCCTTTGCAACCTGAGTAATGAATCCCTCACCCATCTTTTCTTTGATTGTGACTTTTCTTTTGCGGTTTGGGCCGCGGTTAGCTCATTCATTCTCGGGTTCGTCCCTTCTTTCTGCTCTTTCTTCGATTACTGGCAGTACAATCCCCCTGATCCCTCGTCTGACTCTCTGGTAGCGATCTTCTCCTGTGTATCTGGTTAGAACGAAATGCATGCGTATTCGGAAGACCCAAAAAGTTATTCTGGGGAACTTGTTTTCATATTCTGCATCTCTTCGAATTATGGACAGGCTCGGCCAGGCACGCTCGTTTCAGACTCTCCCTCCCCCAGCCTCGCTCGCCTGGATCTGAAGAAAGCAGCTCGCTATTTCCTCTGTGATCTGGTTGGAACGAAGTTTAAGTATGTAGCTCTATTTTGGTAGTGTACTTATCACTTAGCGGTGTTGTGGTTGCATTATGTACATCTTAATAGTACTCTTTAGACTGTAATATATATGACCATCTTGGTCTGTTCTTAGACTGCTACTGGTTGGGCCTGTCAACCAGATATTATTACTAGCTCTTTTGCATCTACGCGTAACCGGCTGTGTATTGCCCGCTACACACCCGTTTTCCTCAAAAAAAAAAGTATTTTTAATACTAAATATATTGGCCTTGAAAATAGTCATTTTTCAAACGACCTCTGTTTTCAACGAAACCGCTTTTTTTGGAACCGGAATGTCAAATTATTGCTAAGTTTCAATTTTTAGAATTTCTCGAATTAATATGTGAGCGTGGCAAAAGGAAATATGTTTTGACTATTTAAGTTAAATTTAAACGACCTGAAAATAGCCATTTTTCAAACAGTCTCAGAATTCGACGAATATAATTTTGTTGGATCCGTATCGTCATAAGAAAGCTAAAAATATATTTTTAGAATTTTCTGAGGTCATCTGCGGCCCCTGTATATTTATATGTACGGTCAATATTTAATTGATTAATTAATTAATAATGGGATTTTAAATAAATTTTCTACAGAATTCGGAATTGGACCCCGAGACCCATCCCATTGCGTTCAGAAGGCCTCAAAACGTTAAGATCGATAGTAAGTAAGCCCAATTCGGAGGCAGCCCGCATTTTCACCTTTATAACACATTTTTGATAATAAAATAATAAAAAAAATATAAAACCCTAACCCTAAAACACATAGCCGCCGCCTATGCCTATTCAATGGCCAGAAACTTCCCAACTTCAAACATCAGTTTCTTTCAATCCGTTCAGTGAAAATTTACAAATAATATATCAAATCGAATAGGACGGAGAGCTCTACATATCCGTACAGTTAAGATGAGTTTTCAGTGCACGGATTTCACGAATTCTGGTGAGGAAGTGGGGGTGTTCGGGTCCGATTTTCGAGAGGAGGAGGCCGAACTCGGTGCTATTGGGTGCGGTGGTGGCTCGCGGGCGGAGCGTCGGAGTGGAGGGGTCTGATCGGCGGTCGGTGGCTCAGAGGGGCGCGCGCAGGGGGGTTGTGCGGTGAAATTGGGTGCGGCTTGGTTTTAGCAACGAAGAAGAAAGAGTATATTATATTATTATTTTATTTATTTAATATTTAATTTATTCGATCTTTAAAAATCAATATCTCTTTCATACGAGGTCCGATTGACGAACCGTAAGTTGCATTGGACTCGTCTTTCCGAGATCTTCGCAATGGCGCAGACCAGAGCTGATTCCGAGACAGTCGAATTTTCAGCCATATCAAAGTGAGAATTCTGAATTTTATTATTTAATTAATTATAAATTATTTTTCTTGCGTTAAAAATAATTGTATAATGATGTTAAATCAAATCTGTAATGTTCTGTGATTGGTGAATTGTTGATGATTGCTTGTGGTATGTTTGTTGGTCATGTTATGCTGGATCCGCCTTGAAATTTAATATATTGTTGAATTTTATTTGCGATTAGAAAATAAATCTAAATTTAGATTTAAATCATATTTTATTCAGATCTAGTTATTCTAATTTATTTTAAAAGAAATATATATTATATTTATTATTCTGGGATGAACAATAGAATTTGATCGACAAATAAAAACTAATTTTTATTTGTTTATATCACATTAGAAGTTGGTCAACAAATAAAAACTTTATTTTTGTTTATTTGTTTACTTTACAATAGAATATGAACAACAAATAAAACCTTACTTTTATTTGTTTACTTTGCATTAAGATTTGAACGACAAATAAAATATTATTTCATTTGTTTATTAACAATAGAATATGAACAACAAATAGAATATATTTTTATTACGACAGAATTTGGCTAACTAATAAAAATCCTATTTTTGTTTGTTTACATTTAGAACACGATTTATGAATCTCAATAAAAACATAAAACGTTCATTTGTTTGAATTGAAACCAGGTTAACGATAAAATTTACATTTTTACCGTATATATAGAATAGATTAAAAATGACCATCTATTTGAAATGAAAACATGAAACATTAAAAATCTTATTTTTAATGAAAAGAATTATTCATATGAAAATTGTTCATGTTAAAATAAAGTGTTGAAAACATTAAAAATCACATTTTTAATGTAAAGAATGATTCATATGAAAATTGTTCATGTTAGAATTGTCGAGAAAAACAAAGTTATCCTTTTTATTTGCTTTTGTTGAAATGTTAGAAATAAATCAAAAAGATTACATTTTTTATGTAATTAGAAATAAAATAAAAAGATTTCATTTTTTCAATGTAATTAAAACTGAAATAAAATGATTACATTTTTCAATGTAATTAAAATTGAAGTAGAATGATTATATTTTTAATATAATTAATATTGAAATAAAATAATATTTTGGTTAAAGCATAAGTATTGAAATAAGAGATCACATTTTTGGCCAAACTTTATTAGTGAACATTTTTGGCCAAAACTTTATTAGCGAAATGAAAATATCACTTTTTGTCAAAACCTGATTATTTAATTGAAAATATCATTTTTTGTTCAAACTTGATTACTGAAATGAAATTAACAATTTTGTTCACATTTTTTTTATGTAAATAAGAATTTTTTTTAGAAGTTACATAGAATTGGGTAGATATTTTATTCAAATTTTTCAACGCAAACAAACATAGAAATTAAAAGGTTGCTTTTTCATTTGAATTTTTCAATGCAAATATATCATGAAACAGAATTCATTTTTCTCATTTGCATATCACAATGCAAACAATAACTAGAAAATAAAACATATATTGAAAATAAAGTTTTGTTCTTTATTTTGTGTTTAAAAATGTAAATATATTTTGAAATTAAAATTTATTCTTTTATTTGCATTCACCAATGCTAATACATACAAATATATTGAAAATAAAGTTTATTTCTTTGTTTGCATTTATCAATATATATATGCATTGAAATTAAGGTTTATTCTTTTATTTGCATTTATCAATGCAAATATTCAATGAAACTATAGTTTATTTTCTTTATCTACAATTACCAATACAAATGTACACACTTTTATACATTTAATAGAATTTGTTTAAAATATACTTTGGAAATAAATTTTGTTCTTTTATTTACATTCACTAATGTAAATATAATTTGTAAACAAAACTATTCTTTGTTTGCATTCAAAAATGCAAATACTCTTTTAAATAAAATTTGTTTCTTTTATTTACATTCAATAACGTAAATACACTTTGGAAATGAGGTTCTTTTTACATTCACTCAAATATACTTTTAGATAAAAATAAAAGTTACATTTGTTATTTGCATTCCTTGTTGCAAATAAAACCTTAAAATAAAGTTCATCTTTGTTTGCAATTCATTAATGCCAAAAAATAATCAGATTTAATATTATATTCTTAATTTATAATTTTGATATGAATAAAGATTGTTTGAAATAAAGGATAGAATTCAAAAGTTACATTTTAATAACTAAACATTCACATTTTTATCATCAAAGTAAAATAGACAAAAACACTTATTTTTTCTAAATTAAAAGAATGAAATAAAATATAGCATTAGCATATTTTATTAGAATTGGAACACAAATTATTCATTGTTGTAAATTTATATTAGTTAAAACCAATTATTCATTCTTGTTCATTTACATTAGCTATAAACAACTATTCATTTTAGTCAATTTATACTAGTTAAAACAAATATTTACTTTTGTCAATTCACACTAGTTAAGACCAATTATTTACTTAGGATAATTTACATTTATTGAAACCAATTATTTGCTTGTCATGGTTATATATATTGTGTATTACACTTCCATTCACAAGTTACCCGACTTGTGTATGTGATTGGGACGATAATTTTTCACACATCGCCCAAGTGCACAAATTAGTTTATCGTTTGATTGATTGGTTGAAACCCAACACGGGTGTTGGGATGAAAATTTACATATACTAATCCCAATATTTAGTTGTATGTTGATCGTCAGATCGACAGGCTGCGATGAGCGTTATTATTTAATTTTAACGCTTGCACAGTGGAAATTACACTTTGGATGTAGATGGATGATTTTACTATTATTGTCATATATATGATGTGTGTGAAATCCATGTAACCCAAATTATATGGCAAATGTTTGAGTCGCATTTCGATTCAGGTGTTCTTTTAAATGAGGATATTTTAACATTAGAAATCCTTTTTATATAAAGTGTATATATATATATATATATATTTTCAAAATATATATTGTTAATCAAGTATATGTTAAACAAAGAATATTTGTAAAAGATAAAAATCTGTAATATAAAGAATACTCCCATTTAGAGTCTTTTATATAAATATTTTCAATGTAAACTTTAAATTATTTTTTTAATTGATATTTAAAGGGAGATCTTTTATTAAGATTTCTAGAATTTGTAATTATGAAATAAATTGAGATGTGAAGTGGATTTATCGTGGACGATGTTTTAAATGACATTTGTCCTTTAATCCAATTTACATTGAAATTATTATTTGGAACTTATGAATCTATTTTATAGATTTAAAAAGACATTTTCTAAAAAATCAAGTTTTTCCAATTGAATATATTAAATTGGAATTAAGTGGAAATTTGATTGGTAATAATCGGAATGGACTTCTGTAAAAGAAGACCGATATTATATAGGGAATTTAAGAGGCTTTGCCGTTATTCCATTTATATTATTAGTCCGATACAAAAATCTATATAGATTGTGTATTGATTTGATTTCTGTGAAATTCCATATTTTTGGAAATGGATTTATAGATTTCATTTTCAGAATTTTATCTTTGATAAAATTAATGAGAATCTTTTAAAATGAATATCTTATTAAAAGAATACTCGGAGTTGGAATGTGGCGTAATGTGTGATTTTCCAATATTTGCTTTTTAATCCCAAAATACGCGAGTTATTCAGAAAGACCGGGTTTAACCCATTTTGAATAATCACCACGACGATCAAGAGTCGAAGATGAAGACGGTGATTGAAGACCGAAGATTTTCACATCGTTGGGATGATGATGACTGGTATCTTGAATTGGGATTGGCCTTCCAAGGCAAGGTATTTGGTGATGATCGTCCAAACGCATTTGGAGATTGATGGACACGTTGTTTTGCTCAGACCCAGAGCGGACTTGTAAATGGATTGTGTGTCTGACATTGTATTCCTTCCTGCTGTATTTGTTGAACGCTACTGATTATATATTTCTGTTTGGTGGTGAAGAATTTATTCTTTACTTATCACCCTTCTCTAAGACGTATGAGCTTAGAGGTTATATGTATATTGGTAGATGATCAATAATATGGTAGGGTCTGACAATGTGACATGCTGAGATGCAAATGATCAAGGATTGGTTGAAAAGCAGGCCTTGTGGTTGATGATCAAAGCATAGCCTGTTTAGGCATAGCTTTGTGTATATCGTGACTTCGCGAGCCTCACACCCCGGTATGAGTCAAAAACGGGATATGGACTGTAGGGAGTGCACACGTTTCTTTCTAGCTAGGAGCGGTGTTTGGGCTTTGACACGGCCCGACATTTTACTTTTGTGGATTATAGATTGAGGTACCTCGGGTTTTTATAGGCCGGAAGTGGTCATATTATAGGTCCAAAGGGACCGAGAAACGTGTGTTCAGGCATAACTAGTCCACTACCGTTAGGTAGGGACCGGGCCTACCGCATCCAAGGGTTCACTACGGGGGATCCTGAGGCATTTGCTAGAGTGTCTCGAATCGGAAGGGGACGATCCTTAGCCTTGATTTCATGACAGAAAACCAATTTCCAATACGATATCTCGTTTTCGATTGTATAACTAGTATGGCGACATAATATATGGTACCTATTCCGTCTAAGATTAATACATTTATATTGAAATGTTTTAAATATATATATACACACTAATAATAATATCGTTTTTATGTATCAAGCATCTTTTGATCATTATAAGGTAAAACCCTATCCTCTGGTGTGCGTTGCATTGTGTGATGGGACTTGGGTCTTATAACGGTTTCATTTTATTCTAAAAAAAAGAATTACGTTATTTGACGATTTACTTTAATTATGCACTGGCAATCCAATGGAGTAAACCCGTTCCGCGTTAGCAGCATGGTCCTGTGATTAGCCTACTTATTAGGTGAGTTAAGTATAGAATTCTCACACCAGTCCCACGACTGACCTGTAGTTTGTTTCACTTTGCAAACTCGGGTTCCACATGGGCAGTCGAGTAGCTTTTTGCAGATATAGTTAAGCAGGATCCTGGATTAAAGTCTGAAGCTGGGTCCAGAATATTGATGGCCTTCCGCTGAGATTAGTTCCGCTGCAATGTATTTAATTTATTGTAAATGTATCTTCCGCTGTATTATTTATTGATGTACTCTGATATATTCTGTACTCTGATGTAACATTCATTATTGATGTTATAAAAGTCTGTATTGTTGTTCTGATGTGTTGTATGCCCAAAGTTAACGTATGCGGGTTTTGAACGGTCTTGATCGATCTTGCGATCGATTGGGGTCGGGCGAAATCCGGGTCGTTACAGCTGGTATTAGAGCGAGGATTAGCTCAAATCTTTGGGGTACAACTCATTAGAACTAAACAGAAGACTCATCAGAGGTTGGATTAGCAATATCTAATAGGAATACTCATTAGAGATGGGATCAACAGTATCCTAGAATGAGAATACTCATTAGAGATGGGGTTAGTAATGCCCTAGAATGAGTCCGAGTGAAGAAGAATTCATAATTAACGTACTTGTTATTATATATAGTTCGATTTTAGAAATATGACTTTGAATATATAAAAGTTATATATTTTTGAAAATTTAATCAACTAATTGATTGATGATTGTGTTGTGTGAATAAAAATTCAACTAATAAAATGATTAAACAATTAAAGAATGAAAATTAAATTAGTTAAATAAACAACTTTAGCTTCATTTCCTTTTCGAGGACGAAAAGATTTTAAGTGGGGGAGATTATAACAACCCGCAAATTCTGAACCAATTTAAATTTTGTTAGAAAATTTTAATGAATTTTGAAAATATAAAGTGATTTATTTTAAATAATAAAGGCTAGAATTTATTTTAATCGAAGTTAAAACGAATAAATTTAATTTAAATATAAAAGGTTAACTGGAGGTACAGGACTCAAATAAATCAGAATTGAGCAAAACCAGAAATATTTAAATCTGTTTAATCATATCTTTCTAACGAATCTGAAAAACTGAAATTTCATAGCGGAAATCAAAAGTTATGGCCAATTCAATTTTTAGAAAGGTCGCTGTAGAATTTATATATATATTATATATGGCCCAAAAGGCTACTTTTCACATATGAAGGAACTTGAACTCGAAACCACTTCCATTGAGTCTGGAATGATGTTTCTGCATTTTAAAACTATAAACACTTATATATTTTGAGTTTCAGAAATTATTTGTTTAAAAATGTATTTTTAATATTAAATATATTGGCCTTGAAAATAGTCATTTTTCAAACGACCTCTATTTTCGACGAAACCACTTTTGTTGGAACCAGAATGTCAAATTATTGCTAAGTTTCAATTTTCAGAATTTTTCGAATTAACATGTGAGCGTGGCAAAAGAAATTGTGTTTTGACTATTTCAGTTAAATCTAAACGACCTGAAAATAGCCATTTCTCAGACAGTCTCAGAATTCGACAAAAATAATTTTTCTGGATCCGTATCGTCATAAGAAAGCTAAAAATATTTTTTTTTAGAATTTTCTGAGGTCATATGTGGCACCGGTATATTTATATGTACGGTCAATATTTAATTAATTATTAATGGGATTTTAAATAAATTTTCTACAGAATTCGGAATTGGACCCCGAGACCCATCCCATTACGTTCAGAAGGCCTCAAAATGTTAAGATCGACAGTAAGCAAGCCCAATTCGGAGACAGCCCGCATTTTCACCTTTATAACACATTTTTAATAATAAAATAATATAAAACCCTAACCCTAAAACACATAGCCGCCGCCTATGCCTATTCAATGGCCAGAAATTTCCCAACTTCAAACAACAGTTTCTCTCAATCCATTCAGTGAAAATTTACAAATAATATATCAAATCTAAGAGGACGGAGAGCTCTACAAATCCGTACGGTTAAGATCAGTTTTCAGTGCATGGATTTCGCGAATTCTGGCGAGGAAGTGGGGGCGTTCGGGTCTGATTTTCGAGAGGAGGAGGAGATCGAGTTCGGTGCTATTGGGTGCGGTGGTGGCTCGCGGGCGGAGCATCGGAGTGGCGGGGTCTGATCGGCGGTCGGTGGCTCAGAGGGGCGCGCGCAGGGGGGTTGCGCGGTGAAATTGGGTGCGGCTTGGTTTCAGCAACGAAGAAGAAAGAATATATTATATTATTATTTTATTCCTTTAATATTTAATTTATTCGATCTTTAAAAATTAATATCTCTTTTATACGAGGTCCGATTGACGAACCGTAAGTTGCATTGGACTCGTCTTTCCGAGGTCTTCGCAATGGCGCAGACTAGAGATGATTCCGAGAGAGTCGAATTTTCAGCCATATCAAAGTGAGAATTCTGAATTTTATTATTTAATTAATAATAAATTATTTTTCTTGCGTTAAAAATAATTGTATAATGATGTTAAACCAAATCTGTAATGTTCTGTGATTGGTGAATTGTTGATGATTGCTTGTGGTATGTTTGTTGGTCATGTTATGCTGGATCCGCCTTGAAATTTCATATATTGTTGAATTTTATTTGCGATTAGAAAATAAATCTAAATTTAGATTTAAATCATATTTTATTCAGATCTAGTTATTATAATTTATTTTAAAAAATATATATATTATTTTTATTATTCTGGGATGAACAATAGAATTTGATTGACAAATAAAAACAAATTTTTATTTGTTTATATCACATTAGAAGTTGATCGACAAATAAAAACTTTATTTTTGCTTATTTGTTTACTTTACAATAGAATATGAACAACAATAAAACCTTACTTTTATTTGTTTACTTTGCAATAAGATTTGAACGGCAAATAAAATATTATTTTATTTGTTTATTTACAATAAAATATGAACAACAAATATAATATATTTTTATTACGACAGAATTCGGCTAACTAATAAAAATACTATTTTCGTTTGTTTACATTTAGAACACGGTTTATGAATCTCAATAAAAACATAAAACTTTCATTTGTTTGAATTGAAACCATGTTAACGATAAAATTTACATTTTTACTGTATATATAGAATAGATTAAAAATGTTCATCTATTTGAAATGAAAACATGAAACATTAAAAATATTATTTTTAATGAAAAGAATTATTCATATGAAAATTGTTCATATTAAAATAAAAGTGTTGAAAACATTAAAATCACATTTTTAATGTAAAGAATGATTCATATGAAAATTGTTCATGTTAGAATTGTCGAGAAAAACAAAGTTATCCTTTTTATTTGCTTTTGTTGAAATGTTAGAAATAAATCAAAAAGATTATATTTTTTATGTAATTAGAAATAAAATAAAAAGATTTCATTTTTTCAATGTAATTAAAATTGAAATAAAATGATTACATTTTTCAATGTAATTAAAATTGAAGTAGAATGATTATATTTTTAATATAATTAATATTGAAATAAAATAACATTTTGGTTAAAGCATAAGTATTGAAATAAGAGATCACATTTTTGGCCAAACTTTATTAGTGAACATTTTTGGCCAAAACTTTATTAGCGAAATGAAAATATCACTTTTTGTCAAAACCTGATTATTGAATTGAAAATATCATTTTTGTTAAAACTTGATTACTGAAATGAAAGTAACAATTTTGTTTACATTTTTTTATGTAAATAAGATATTTTTTTAGAAGTTACATGGAAATTGGGTAGATATTTTATTCATATTTTTCAACGCAAACAAACATAGAAATTAAAAGGTTGCTTTTTCATTTGCATTTTTCAATGCAAATATAGCATGAAATAGAATTCATTTTTCTCATTTGCATCTCACAATGCAAACAATAACTACAAAAAAAAACATATATTGAAAATAAAGTTTTGTTCTTTATTTTGTGTTTAAAAATGTAAATATATTTTGAAATTAAAATTTATTCTTTTATTTGCATTCACCAATGCTAATACATACAAATATATTGAAAATAAAGTTTATTTCTTTGTTTGCATTTGTCAATATATATAAATATATATATATATATGCATTGAAATTAAGGTTTATTCTTTTATTTGCATTTATCAATGCAAATATTCAATAAAACTATATTTTATTTTCTTAATCTACAATTACCAATAAAAATGTACACATTTTATACCTTTATTAGAATTTGTTTAAAATATACTTTGGAAATAAATTTTGTTCTTTTATTTACATTCACTAATGTAAATATAATTTGTAAACAAAACTATTCTTTGTTTGCATTCATAAATGCAAATACTCTTTTGAATAAAATTTGTTTCTTTAATTTACATTCAATAACATAAATACACTTTGGAAATGAGGTTCTTTTTACATTCACTCAAATATACTTTTAGATAAAAATAAAAGTTACATTTGTTATTTGCATTCCTTGTTGAAAACAAGACCTTAAAATAAAGTTCATCTTTGTTTGCAATTCATTAATGCAAACAAATCATCAGATTGAAAATTATATTCTTGATTTATAATTTTGATATGAATAAAGATTGTTTGAAATAAAGGATAGAATTTAAAGGTTACATTTTAATAACTAAACATTCACATTTTTATCATTAAAGTAAAATAGACAAAAACACTTATTTTGTCTAAATTAAAAGAATGAAACAAAATATTGCATTAGCATATTTTATTAGAATTGGAACACAAATTATTCATTGTTGTAAATTTATATTAGTTAAAACCAATTATTCCTTCTTGTTCATTTACATTAGCTAAAAACAACTATTCATTTTAGTCAATTTATACTATTTAAAACAAATATTTACTTTTGTCAATTCACACTAGTTAAGACCAATTATTTACTTAGGACAATTTACATTTATTGAAACCAATTATTTGCTTGTCATGGTTATATATAGATTGTGTATTACACTTCCATTCACAAGTTACCCGACTTCTGTATGTGATTGGGACGATAATTTTTCACACATCGCCCAAGTGCACAAATTAGTTTATCATTTGCTTGATTGGTTGAAACCCCACACGGGTGTTGGGATGAAAATTTACATACACTAATCCCAATATTTAGTTGTATGTTGATCGTTAGATCGACAGGCTGCGATGAGCGTTATTATTTAATTTTAACGCTTACACAGTGGAAATTACACTTTGGATGTAGATGGATGATTTTACTATTATTGTCATATATATGATGTGTGTGAAATCCACGTAACCCAAATTATATGGCAAATGTTTGAGTCGCATTTCGATCTAGGGGTTCTTTTAAATGGGGATATTTTAACATTAGAAATCCTTTTTATATAAAGTGTATATATATATTTTCAAAATATATATTGTTAATCAAGTATATGTTAAACAAAGAATATTTGTAAAAGATAAAAATCTGTAATATAAAGAATACTCCCATTTAGAGTCTTTTATATAAAGAGTATTTTCAATGTTTACTTTAAATTATGTTTTTAATTGATTTTTAAAGGGAGATCTTTTATTAAGATTTCTAGAATTTGTACTTATGAAATAAATTGAGATGTGAAGTGGATTTATCGTGGATGATGTTTTAAATGACATTTGTCCTTTAATCCAATTTACATTGAAATTATTATTTGGAACTTATGAATCTATTTTATAGATTTAAAAAGACATTTTCTAAAAAATCAAGTTTTTCAAATTTAACATATTAAATTGGAATTAAGTGGAAATTTGATTGGTAATAATCGGAATGGACTTCTCTAAAAGAAGACCGATATTATTTAGGGAATTTAAGAGGATTTGCCGTTATTCCATTTATATTATTAGTCCGATACAGAAATCTATATCGATTGTGTATTGATTTGATTTCTGTGAAATTCCATATTTTTGGAAATGGATTTATAGATTTTATTTTCAGAATTTTATCTTTGATAAAATTAATGAGAATATTTTAAAACGAATATCTTATTAAAAGAATACTTGGAGTTGGAATGTGGCGTAATGTGTGATTTTCCAATATTTGCTTTTTAATCCCAAAATACGCGAGTTATTCAGAAAGACCAAGTTTAACCCATTCTGAATAATCACCACGACGATCAAGAGTCGAAGATGAAGACGGTGATTGAAGACCGAAGATTTTCACATCATTGGGATGATGATGACTGGTATCTTGAATTGGGATTGGCCTTCCAAGGCAAGGTATTTGGTGATGATCGTCCAAACGCATTTGGAGATCGACGGACACTTTGTTTCGCTCAGACCCAGAGCGGACTTGTAAATGGATTGTGTGTCTGACATTGTATTCCTTCTTGCTGTATTTGTTGAACGCTACTGATTATATATTTCTGTTTGGTGGTGAAGAATTTATTCTTTACTTATCACCCTTCTCTAAGACGTATGAGCTTATAGGTTATATGTATATTGGTAGATGATCAATAATATGGTAGGGTCTGACAATGTGACATGCTAAGATACAAATGATCAAGGCTTTGTTGTAAAGCAGGCCTTGTGGTTGATGATCAAAGCATTGCCTGTTTAGGCATAGCTTTGTGTATATCGTGACTTCGCGAGCCTCATACCCCGGTATGAGTCAAAAACGGGATATGGACCGTAGGGAGTGCACACGTTTCTTTCTAGCTAGGAGTGGTGTTTAGGCTTTGACACAGCCCGACATTTGACTTATGTGGATTATGGATTGAGGTACCTTGGGTTTTTGTAGGCCGGAATTAGTCATATTATAGGTCCAGAGGGACCGGGAAACGTGTGTTCAGGCATAACTAATCCACTACCGTTAGGTAGGGACCGACCCTACCGCATCCAAGGGTTCACTGCGGGGGATCCTGAGGCATTTGCTAGAGTGTCTCGAATCGGAAGAGGACGATCCTTAGCCTCGATTTCATGACAGAAAATGTGACGGCAAGGAATTTCGCTCGGTCCGAACCAGTCGCTAAACCGACCCAGACCGTTCGAAACGCCCTATCGTTTGAGAACACGACAAATCAGAATGCATACAGAAGAACATTTCATTGTATATTACAACCATGCATCAGAATACAAGAATATACAGAGTAAAAAGAATATTACACAGAAATATCAGAGATTTAAATTACATTTAAATACATAGCAGCGGAAAATAATACAATACACAACTAGAAGAAGTTATATGGATACAAAGCTTTCCGGATATCGTTCCAGCTGTAAACCAGGATCCTGTGAATATAAATCTGCAAAACCAAAACTACTAGCTGCCCGTGTCAAAATAAGGGCACCCAGAGTTTAGGTTAAAACAATAAACTCCAGGTCAGTCATGTGACTGGTGTGAGAACTAAAAACAGTTATTATCTTTATTTTCAAAGTTAGGTAAATCAAGGGACCACGCCGTATAACACGGAACGGGTTTCCTCCCAAGAGTACCAGTGCATAAAACAAACAGCGCAATGCTAAATAAAGAAAAATGAAGCTGTTATAAGACCCAGGTCCTATCACACAATGCAACGCAAGCCGGGGGATAGGGTTTTCCCTTATAACAGCCAAAGAATGCTTGATACGTTTAAAAAAGATCATTTGATACTATATAAGTGCATAGTGTATAAAACGACTTCAAATCATAAGTATCAATCATAGGCGGCATGGGTACCATATATCATGTCGCCATATATAGGTTTACAAATAAAACCGCAAATGTCACGTATTTGGAAATTGGATTTCCGTCTATGAACCGAGGCCAGGGATCGTCCTCTACCGATTCGAGACAATCTAGCCCATGTCTCCGGAGCAGCCGCAACTGCCCCTTGGAGCGACAGGGCCGGTCCACCGATGTGGATTATAGTGCCTGAGCAATACGTTTCTCCGCCCTTTGGGGCGTAAACGAGCCAACGAATGACTCCATCGGACCCGGATCGTCCGATCAAACCGAGGCGCCTCGCAACAGCAACAACCACACAGGTGAAAAGTATATAAATGTCAGGGCTGGTAGGTCACTGACACCACCCTAGCTAGAAAGAAACGCATGCCCTCCCTGAGGTCCTCTCCCGTTTTTGGTTCACAACCGGGGTGCGAGACTCGCGAATTCACGTTACACAAAGCTGTGCCACACAGGGTGTGCTTTGATCATCCCCACAAGACTTTGCTTTTCAACAGAAGCCTCGATCAATTGCCACTTAGGCATGCCACACAGGCAATTCACTCCATGCGTTTGATATCCATCAATATATAACCCCTGAGCTCGTACGTCTCAGAGAAGGGCGTTAAGCTAGAGAATAAATTCTCCGCCGCCAAACAGATATATATTTAATAGAGATCAATCACACGGACTAAAATCCAATGTCAGACACACAGTCCATTTACAAGTCCGTTCTGGGTCTGAACGAAACCGGAGGCACCTAGTACCCCGCATATCCATCGATCTCCAAGTACGTCTGGACGATCACTAACTGTTTCCATCTTCTTGGGTGTACAGCCCAATCAAGATCATCAGTTATCACCCAAACGACGTGAAGACCTCCGGTCTTCGACCATCGTCTTCATCTTCGACTTATCGTCGTATCAGTTATTCAGAATGGGATAAACCCGGTCTTTCCGAATAACTCGCGTATATATTATAAAAGTGTTACACAAACACAACATACGCCTCATTCCAATTCATTAGTCACTAACCGTAAATTAATCAAGAGAATAATTCCCCAAATATTAACCCCGAAGGCCGAAACCAACATCAGATCAATATTCAGAAAACCATTCTGCTTGGCTAACCGACAGTTAGTTTCTAAATTTCACATTCATAGGGAAAGGTTCCCATTAATTTTATCAAAGATAAATTCCTTGAATTTATTCTTTAATCCATTTTTGAATATCAATTCAAACTAGTCGGGATTAGCGAACCTTACCGAAGTAATCATTTGTTTTAATTTCCCAATCCCAACCTATTCATCCCATGAAGTAAAACTGGTAATACTTCATATCTAACACCACAGTGTTATTGGTAAATTCAATTACCATTTCACGTTCAAATCTAATTAAAGATTTAACTATCGCCTGGAGCAAAACTGGTGATACTCCATTTCGATTATTTCAATCTAATTAAAGATTCATTAAAACTCCACTTAGTTTTAATCTTTGACTGGGTTAAAGAATCAGTGTCATTTAAAAACACGGTTCACGATAAACCCAAAATCACATTCATTAATCATCGGGTTAAAGAACGAGTGTTATTTAAAACACTGTCCACGATAAACCGAAAAATCAATATCACTTCCATTCCAATTAAATATCCTTCAATTGGTACACTTCATTAAATCTAACTAAAAAGATTTAATCTTTTCTCAACTGGGTTCAAGAACAGTGTTAGTGAAGACACCATTCACGACAAACCCAAATCACATTCGATATTCAATACAAGGCTCTGAATAGAAAATATATCGGCTTATATTCAATATCAAATTCTACGACTAACAAATGTCGTATTGGAAATAACGATATAAATATATATCTTTCAAATTTCCATAACAACACCTGTATAATCACGAATTCCAACATCGAAATATTCCGAAGACAATTTCGATTCAAATCCACTCCAATGCAATCATTGGAAATTTTGGTTATTTTCAAAACCCTTTTCAAATTCAATTTATTTATTTAAAAATAAATAGAATTATAATTCTAGTTCAAAGCTAGCTCATTTCGATAAAAATCTATTTTTATCTTTTCAAACATGCAGTTTTTCATCCCAAATCTTCACAAATCATTTCTTATGATTTTACACAAATTATTACTATTTTTAATAATTTTATCAAGGCCTGTACAGTCGATTTCCATCAATGGCCATCGAACTGCACTTACAGCGACCTTTTTCGAATTTGATTTGGACATAATTCCAAATCCAACCGTTAGATTTCAAATTTCTAATATTCGTTAGAAAGCTCTTTTCGATACGAACCCAACGGTTCCGGTTTTAGGAGAATCCGACGGTCGGATCTCCCGCAATGTCCGTTTGAAATAAATGGTCGAAATTCACGAACTGCCGCGGCGCGTTCTATTCAGGCCATTATATTATATATATAATATATATAATATATACTTCGTCGATTTCTATTTAAAACGAATTATATAAATAGTTTTAAAATTCGTTTCAAAATCTATTTCAACTTCCATCTCAATTCAATTCATTTCGAAATCACTTTCAATTCACTTTGAATTCGTTTTCAATTCAATTCATTTCGAAATCACTTTCAATTCACTTTGAATTCGTTTTCAATTCAATTCATTTCGAAATCACTTTCAATTCACTTTGAATTCGTTTTCAATTCAATTCATTTCGAAATCACTTTCAATTCACTTTGAATTCGTTTTCAATTCAATTCATTTCGAAATCACTTTCAATTCACTTTGAATTCGTTTTCAATTCAATTCATTTCGAAATCACTTTCAATTCACTTTGAATTCGTTTTCAATTCAATTCATTTCGAAATCACTTTCAATTCACTTTGAATTCGTTTTCAATTCAATTCATTTCGAAATCACTTTCAATTCACTTTGAATTCGTTTTCAATTCAATTCATTTCGAAATCACTTTCAATTCACTTTGAATTCGTTTTCAATTCACTTCATTTCGAAATCACTTTCAATTCACTTTGAATTCGTTTTCAATTCAATTCATTTCGAAATCACTTTCAATTCACTTTGAATTCGTTTTCAATTCAATTCATTTCGAAATCGTTTTTAAAATCGATATAAATATCGTTCACGTCAAAATGGCGTCAATCTAATCAACACGGCTTCATATATTCCTTTATTTTCAAATATTCTATTTCAAATATTTCTTTTTCAAAACTGGAATGAGGCCCAATCAATTACCATATAAAATTAATTATATGGATTTTCATACAACACATGTATATAATAGCATTGAAAATAATCAACCATCAACCAAAGTGCACTACACTGTATAAGCATCAAATATAGATATTCAACGCTTATAACAGCCTGTCAATCAATCGATCGACATATTTAATCAATCAGGATGAGTGAACTTCAAATTTCATCCCAACACCCGTGTGGGGTTTCAAACAATCAAACACATATTTTATTTGTGCGGTTGGGCGATGTGTGAAATTTATCGACCCAATCAATATCAGTCAAATCAGTGTATATACAAACAAATCGGCCGATTTGTTTATAACTATTCATTTATTCACATTCACGTTAAAAATTATATTTTTAACGATAAAACATTTTATTTCAACCTATGAATTTCTATTCAATTCATTTACACAATAAAATGATATTTTTATTTTCTAACATATTTTAGAAAATTTCGGCGGCATAACGGCACGATACTAGAAACGGGACAAGGCCTAGCCTTATCCCCGGTCTAGTGAAGGCCCACGCCATTCACTCATCAATCAAATCAATTTCATCTCACCAAACAATTCAATTCAAACAAATAATTCAACTAATCTATGCAACCAAACAAACAAGTCCATGGTCTGTGGACGATTGTGTCGGGTGCTACTAAGCACCGTCTGCATCCTAGTATATATATATAATTAGAAAAGAAATTGAAAGGTGAGAAATTCTCACATATAGCTATCCTAGCTCCACGGCTCTTCATTTGCAGAAGTCTTCGTCGTTTCGCCTTTTTGTTACCTTTGTCGCCCGCTTTCATTACCTATGTAAAAATCGAATTTTTACTTCGCTATTCAATATATAAAAATCGAATTTTTGGTTCAAAGTTCAATATATAAAAATCGAATTTTTACTTCAAAGTTCAATATATAAAAATCGAATTTTTAGTTCAAAGTTCAATATATAAAAATCGAATTTTTGGTTCAAAGTTCAATATATAAAAATCGAATTTTTACTTCAAAGTTCAATATATAAAAATCGAATTTTTACTTCAAAGTTCAATATATAAAAATCGAATTTTTAGTTCGCTATTCAATATATAAAAATCGAATTTTTATTTCGAAGTTCAATATATAAAAATCCTATTTTTCATTCGACAATATAAAAGATTATATTTTTCATAACTTTACAACATAATTAAAAATTCAGTTTTTCTACTTCTTTAAAAATTCAGTTTTTCCACTTATTAAAATTCAGTTTTAAACTTTTAAAAATCCAGTTTTTATTTTCAAAAATCCAGTTTTATTTTTTTTCTCAAAATCAGTTTTATAAATTGCTTTAAAATTCAGTTTTTAAAATGCTTTAAAAAGAAAACAGTTTTTAAAAATAAATCTTTGCAGTTTTTCTAAAAAAGAAAATAAAATAAAAAAAATCAGTTTTAAAATAAATAAATAAGAAAAATCAGAATTAACTTACAGGGGGGGTTCGTTGTCCATGTCGAGGAGGCGCCATCGATCGTAGGGGCGGAGGGGCGTCTTCGCGGTGGCGGGCCAAGGTGGAGAGTGGCTCGAGTTCAGTCTTCGAGGGGAGGGTGGCGGCTCTGCTAACTGAGGAGGAGGGGGTGCGATTCTCGAATCGTGGAGGAGGAGGAGGAAGCGGCTCTGCGGGGGGGGGGGGGGGGGGGGGGGGCGAGGTGGCGATCGACTGGAGGAGGGGCGTCTCGTCTGCCGGTGCGGCTACAGGGGACCCACGACGAGGTGGAAAAGGGGCGACAGGCTCGAGCCCCTTTTTCCTTCTTTTTTTTTTTATTCTTTTTTTTTCGATCTGTGAAAATAATGATGGGGGAGGGGCCAGAGCGGTTTTAAGGAGGAGGTTTAAATTTTTTTTTTTTTTAATTTAATTATTTAATTATTTTAAATTCAAAAAGTCAACTTTTTCAATCGACCTCTAAAAGAGGTCCACCGCCTGTCGTCCATAGCGTTCTACCCCCATTCCGAACACAATGGGATATATATCGCAAGCTGATATGATCGTTTGAATCAGTTTCCGTTAAATTTACATTTAAATCACTATATTGAATTTAAACGCGCATTTCGAATTACCGGGGTCGCATACGAACTCTATAAATTGCAGAAAAATATTTTCTAGCTTCGTATTGACGATACGGTCCTAACAAAACTAGTTTCGTCGAATTCTGAGACCGTTTGAAAAATGGCCAATTTCCAGTCGATTAAAATCAACTGAAACTGGTCAAACGCGTTTTCCTTTGCCACGCTCACATATTGATTCGAAAAATTATGAAATTTAAAACCCAGCAATAACCTGACACTGCGGACCCAACAAAACTGGTTTCGTCGAAATCCGAGGTCGTTTGCAAAATGTCCATTTTTAAGGGCCTGAATTCCATAGCGACTATTCAGAATTTTCAACTGGACATATCTTTTGATTCCTGATATGAAATCTTGATTTTTCGGATTCTTTGGAAAGATATTCACTACTAGATTCCATTATTTTTGGTTTCACTAAAATCCGGATTGTTTTGCACCCGGTACATTCAATTGAAATTAGAAATCGAATTTTCGAACTACCGCGCCATTTTCAATTCCTTTTATAATTATATATAATTATTTATATTCTAACGACGACGCGTATAATATATACGTTCGAATTATATTCAAAATAAATTTCTCGTCGATATTATTTAAAATAATCTATTTTAAATATTCAAAATTCGCTGAAATGGCCAAAATAAAAATTTTAAACTGGCCCAGATTTTCCGGGTTGTTACAATCTCCCCCACTTAAAACTTTTCGTCCCCGAAAAGGAACAAAGTCGAAAGTGGTTTGACTATTCAACTCTACGCTCGATCTGGCTTCCATTCTCCAACTTTTCAGTTTCTGAGAATTTTCAAAATTTCAAAAATTTGGCTAACACCCTAAATTTTCGAAAAATTTCGCCATAACCTCCCCTACACCGGGAGCATCGGGAAATTGCAAATAGCGTTCCCGGTCCTTCAGATCTCAAAAAGAAAAAGAAAAAGCCAAGCGGCTAGCCAATAGGCTCATAAAATCATCATCACCCAAACAAAACAGGAAATTATGTAGTAAACATGTACCTATTTGTCGGGCAAACAAATTTTATTCTCTGCTCTAGCCTCCTTGCTATGACCTGTTCAATGATATACATGTATATGCAAGCAGATGCGACCAAATTTCAATACAATTTAATATTTGATTCAATTAGGCATAATGGCTATAAATTTGCAAACAAATAAACAAACAACACAAACATCAATCAATTAGTGAATTAGAGTTTCAAATCCATAGATTTTGATACATATACAAAAATCATGTTTTGATGCCAATTCACAACAATGTGTTCTAACTATATTAGTTTTGGTTCTCACACCAGTCTAATGGAAATATATAAATATCACACCTTCGAAACACGAATATAAATACTGATGATGTGGCCACATCATCAGAATTATCTCCGGGTGTCTAGAATGTGACTCTATATCTATCCAGTATATTAAAACTTCGAATATACGTTTGCAAGGCGTATATGCAAATTCTTTATACACTGAATTGTCCACATCAATATAAATAATCAAATACGAATAATTGATTTAAATTTTCAAAACAAAATTTGTTTTCATTTTAAAGATATACTCTTCACACTCGTCCTAGGATACTACTGATCCCATCTCTAACGAGTCATTCTAATTGGATATTGCTAATCCAATATCTGATGAATTCTTTCGTATGTTTCTAATGTGTCTTGTTCTCTAGCTTTGTAAACCAAAGCTCTGATACCAAATGTGACGGCAAGGAATTTCGCTCGGTCCGAACCAGTCGCTAAACCGACCCAGACCGTTCGAAACGCCCTATCGTTTGAGAACACGACAAATCAGAATGCATACAGAAGAACATTTCATTGTATATTACAACCATGCATCAGAATACAAGAATATACAGAGTAAAAAGAATATTACACAGAAATATCAGAGATTTAAATTACATTTAAATACATAGCAGCGGAAAATAATACAATACACAACTAGAAGAAGTTATACGGATACAAAGCTTTCCGGATATCGTTCCAGCTGTAAACCAGGATCCTGTGAATATAAATCTGCAAAACCAAAACTACTAGCTGCCCGTGTCAAAATAAGGGCACCCAGAGTTTAGGTTAAAACAATAAACTCCAGGTCAGTCATGTGACTGGTGTGAGAACTAAAAACAGTTATTATCTTTATTTTCAAAGTTAGGTAAATCAAGGGACCACGCCGTATAACACGGAACGGGTTTCCTCCCAAGAGTACCAGTGCATAAAACAAACAGCGCAATGCTAAATAAAGAAAAATGAAGCTGTTATAAGACCCAGGTCCTATCACACAATGCAACGCAAGCCGGGGGATAGGGTTTTCCCTTATAACAGCCAAAGAATGCTTGATACGTTTAAAAAAGATCATTTGATACTATATAAGTGCATAGTGTATAAAACGACTTCAAATCATAAGTATCAATCATAGGCGGCATGGGTACCATATATCATGTCGCCATATATAGGTTTACAAATAAAACCGCAAATGTCACGTATTTGGAAATTGGATTTCCGTCTATGAACCGAGGCCAGGGATCGTCCTCTACCGATTCGAGACAATCTAGCCCATGTCTCCGGAGCAGCCGCAACTGCCCCTTGGAGCGACAGGGCGGTCCACCGATGTGGATTATAGTGCCTGAGCAATACGTTTCTCCGCCCTTTGGGGCGTAAACGAGCCAACGAATGACTCCATCGGACCCGGATCGTCCGATCAAACCGAGGCGCCTCGCAACAGCAACAACCACACAGGTGAAAAGTATATAAATGTCAGGGCTGGTAGGTCACTGACACCACCCTAGCTAGAAAGAAACGCATGCCCTCCCTGAGGTCCTCTCCCGTTTTTGGTTCACAACCGGGGTGCGAGACTCGCGAATTCACGTTACACAAAGCTGTGCCACACAGGGTGTGCTTTGATCATCCCCACAAGACTTTGCTTTTCAACAGAAGCCTCGATCAATTGCCACTTAGGCATGCCACACAGGCAATTCACTCCATGCGTTTGATATCCATCAATATATAACCCCTGAGCTCGTACGTCTCAGAGAAGGGCGTTAAGCTAGAGAATAAATTCTCCGCCGCCAAACAGATATATATTTAATAGAGATCAATCACACGGACTAAAATCCAATGTCAGACACACAGTCCATTTACAAGTCCGTTCTGGGTCTGAACGAAACCGGAGGCACCTAGTACCCCGCATATCCATCGATCTCCAAGTACGTCTGGACGATCACTAACTGTTTCCATCTTCTTGGGTGTACAGCCCAATCAAGATCATCAGTTATCACCCAAACGACGTGAAGACCTCCGGTTTTCGACCATCGTCTTCATCTTCGACTTATCGTCGTATCAGTTATTCAGAATGGGATAAACCCGGTCTTTCCGAATAACTCGCGTATATATTATAAAAGTGTTACACAAACACAACATACGCCTCATTCCAATTCATTAGTCACTAACCGTAAATTAATCAAGAGAATAATTCCCCAAATATTAACCCCGAAGGCCGAAACCAACATCAGATCAATATTCAGAAAACCATTCTGCTTGGCTAACCGACAGTTAGTTTCTAAATTTCACATTCATAGGGAAAGGTTCCCATTAATTTTATCAAAGATAAATTCCTTGAATTTATTCTTTAATCCATTTTTGAATATCAATTCAAACTAGTCGGGATTAGCGAACCTTACCGAAGTAATCATTTGTTTTAATTTCCCAATCCCAACCTATTCATCCCATGAAGTAAAACTGGTAATACTTCATATCTAACACCACAGTGTTATTGGTAAATTCAATTACCATTTCACGTTCAAATCTAATTAAAGATTTAACTATCGCCTGGAGCAAAACTGGTGATACTCCATTTCGATTATTTCAATCTAATTAAAGATTCATTAAAACTCCACTTAGTTTTAATCTTTGACTGGGTTAAAGAATCAGTGTCATTTAAAAACACGGTTCACGATAAACCCAAAATCACATTCATTAATCATCGGGTTAAAGAACGAGTGTTATTTAAAACACTGTCCACGATAAACCGAAAAATCAATATCACTTCCATTCCAATTAAATATCCTTCAATTGGTACACTTCATTAATTCTAACTAAAAAGATTTAATCTTTTCTCAACTGGGTTCAAGAACAGTGTTAGTGAAGACACCATTCACGACAAACCCAAATCACATTCGATATTCAATACAAGGCTCTGAATAGAAAATATATCGGCTTATATTCAATATCAAATTCTACGACTAACAAATGTCGTATTGGAAATAACGATATAAATATATATCTTTCAAATTTCCATAACAACACCTGTATAATCACGAATTCCAACATCGAAATATTCCGAAGACAATTTCGATTCAAATCCACTCCAATGCAATCATTGGAAATTTTGGTTATTTTCAAAACCCTTTTCAAATTCAATTTATTTATTTAAAAATAAATAGAATTATAATTCTAGTTCAAAGCTAGCTCATTTCGATAAAAATCTATTTTTATCTTTTCAAACATGCAGTTTTTCATCCCAAATCTTCACAAATCATTTCTTATGATTTTACACAAATTATTACTATTTTTAATAATTTTATCAAGGCCTGTACAGTCGATTTCCATCAATGGCCATCGAACTGCACTTACAGCGACCTTTTTCGAATTTGATTTGGACATAATTCCAAATCCAACCGTTAGATTTCAAATTTCTAATATTCGTTAGAAAGCTCTTTTCGATACGAACCCAACGGTTCCGGTTTTAGGAGAATCCGACGGTCGGATCTCCCGCAATGTCCGTTTGAAATAAATGGTCGAAATTCACGAACTGCCGCGGCGCGGCGCGTTCTATTCAGGCCATTATATTATATATATAATATATATAATATATACTTCGTCGATTTCTATTTAAAACGAATTATATAAATAGTTTTAAAATTCGTTTCAAAATCTATTTCAACTTCCATCTCAATTCAATTCATTTCGAAATCACTTTCAATTCACTTTGAATTCGTTTTCAATTCAATTCATTTCGAAATCACTTTCAATTCACTTTGAATTCGTTTTCAATTCAATTCATTTCGAAATCACTTTCAATTCACTTTGAATTCGTTTTCAATTCAATTCATTTCGAAATCACTTTCAATTCACTTTGAATTCGTTTTCAATTCAATTCATTTCGAAATCACTTTCAATTCACTTTGAATTCGTTTTCAATTCAATTCATTTCGAAATCACTTTCAATTCACTTTGAATTCGTTTTCAATTCAATTCATTTCGAAATCACTTTCAATTCACTTTGAATTCGTTTTCAATTCAATTCATTTCGAAATCACTTTCAATTCACTTTGAATTCGTTTTCAATTCAATTCATTTCGAAATCACTTTCAATTCACTTTGAATTCGTTTTCAATTCACTTCATTTCGAAATCACTTTCAATTCACTTTGAATTCGTTTTCAATTCAATTCATTTCGAAATCACTTTCAATTCACTTTGAATTCGTTTTCAATTCAATTCATTTCGAAATCGTTTTTAAAATCGATATAAATATCGTTCACGTCAAAATGGCGTCAATCTAATCAACACGGCTTCATATATTCCTTTATTTTCAAATATTCTATTTCAAATATTTCTTTTTCAAAACTGGAATGAGGCCCAATCAATTACCATATAAAATTAATTATATGGATTTTCATACAACACATGTATATAATAGCATTGAAAATAATCAACCATCAACCAAAGTGCACTACACTGTATAAGCATCAAATATAGATATTCAACGCTTATAACAGCCTGTCAATCAATCGATCGACATATTTAATCAATCAGGATGAGTGAACTTCAAATTTCATACCAACACCCGTGTGGGGTTTCAAACAATCAAACACATATTTTATTTGTGCGGTTGGGCGATGTGTGAAATTTATCGACCCAATCAATATCAGTCAAATCAGTGTATATACAAACAAATCGGCCGATTTGTTTATAACTATTCATTTATTCACATTCACGTTAAAAATTATATTTTTAACGATAAAACATTTTATTTCAACCTATGAATTTCTATTCAATTCATTTACACAATAAAATGATATTTTTATTTTCTAACATATTTTAGAAAATTTCGGCGGCATAACGGCACGATACTAGAAACGGGACAAGGCCTAGCCTTATCCCCGGTCTAGTGAAGGCCCACGCCATTCACTCATCAATCAAATCAATTTCATCTCACCAAACAATTCAATTCAAACAAATAATTCAACTAATCTATGCAACCAAACAAACAAGTCCATGGTCTGTGGACGATTGTGTCGGGTGCTACTAAGCACCGTCTGCATCCTAGTATATATATATAATTAGAAAAGAAATTGAAAGGTGAGAAATTCTCACATATAGCTATCCTAGCTCCACGGCTCTTCATTTGCAGAAGTCTTCGTCGTTTCGCCTTTTTGTTACCTTTGTCGCCCGCTTTCATTACCTATGTAAAAATCGAATTTTTACTTCGCTATTCAATATATAAAAATCGAATTTTTGGTTCAAAGTTCAATATATAAAAATCGAATTTTTACTTCAAAGTTCAATATATAAAAATCGAATTTTTAGTTCAAAGTTCAATATATAAAAATCGAATTTTTGGTTCAAAGTTCAATATATAAAAATCGAATTTTTACTTCAAAGTTCAATATATAAAAATCGAATTTTTACTTCAAAGTTCAATATATAAAAATCGAATTTTTAGTTCGCTATTCAATATATAAAAATCGAATTTTTATTTCGAAGTTCAATATATAAAAATCCTATTTTTCATTCGACAATATAAAAGATTATATTTTTCATAACTTTACAACATAATTAAAAATTCAGTTTTTCTACTTCTTTAAAAATTCAGTTTTTCCACTTATTAAAATTCAGTTTTAAACTTTTAAAAATCCAGTTTTTATTTTCAAAAATCCAGTTTTATTTTTTTTTCTCAAAATCAGTTTTATAAATTGCTTTAAAATTCAGTTTTTAAAATGCTTTAAAAAGAAAACAGTTTTAAAAATAAATCTTTGCAGTTTTTCTAAAAAAGAAAATAAAATAAAAAAAATCAGTTTTAAAATAAATAAATAAGAAAAATCAGAATTAACTTACAGGGGGGGTTCGTTGTCCATGTCGAGGAGGCGCCATCGATCGTAGGGGCGGAGGGGCGTCTTCGCGGTGGCGGGCCAAGGTGGAGAGTGGCTCGAGTTCAGTCTCGAGGGGAGGGTGGCGGCTCTGCTAACTGAGGAGGAGGGGGTGCGATTCTCGAATCGTGGAGGAGGAGGAGGAAGCGGCTCTGCGGGGGGGGGGGGGGGGGGGGCGAGGTGGCGATCGACTGGAGGAGGGGCGTCTCGTCTGGCGGTGCGGCTACAGGGGACCCACGACGAGGTGGAAAAGGGGCGACAGGCTCGAGCCCCTTTTTCCTTCTTTTTTTTTTTATTCTTTTTTTTTCGATCTGTGAAAATAATGATGGGGGAGGGGCCAGAGCGGTTTTAAGGAGGAGGTTTAAATTTTTTTTTTTTTTTTTTATTAATTTAATTATTTAATTATTTTAAATTCAAAAAGTCAACTTTTTCAATCGACCTCTAAAAGAGGTCCACCGCCTGTCGTCCATAGCGTTCTACCCCCATTCCGAACACAATGGGATATATATTGCAAGCTGATATGATCGTTTGAATCAGTTTCCGTTAAATTTACATTTAAATCACTATATTGAATTTAAACGCGCATTTCGAATTACCGGGGTCGCATACGAACTCTATAAATTGCAGAAAAATATTTTCTAGCTTCGTATTGACGATACGGTCCTAACAAAACTAGTTTCGTCGAATTCTGAGACCGTTTGAAAAATGGCCAATTTCCAGTCGATTAAAATCAACTGAAACTGGTCAAACGCGTTTTCCTTTGCCACGCTCACATATTGATTCGAAAAATTATGAAATTTAAAACCCAGCAATAACCTGACACTGCGGACCCAACAAAACTGGTTTCGTCGAAATCCGAGGTCGTTTGCAAAATGTCCATTTTTAAGGGCCTGAATTCCATAGCGACTATTCAGAATTTTCAACTGGACATATCTTTTGATTCCTGATATGAAATCTTGATTTTTCGGATTCTTTGGAAAGATATTCACTACTAGATTCCATTATTTTTGGTTTCACTAAAATCCGGATTGTTTTGCACCCGGTACATTCAATTGAAATTAGAAATCGAATTTTCGAACTACCGCGCCATTTTCAATTCCTTTTATAATTATATATAATTATTTATATTCTAACGACGACGCGTATAATATATACGTTCGAATTATATTCAAAATAAATTTCTCGTCGATATTATTTAAAATAATCTATTTTAAATATTCAAAATTCGCTGAAATGGCCAAAATAAAAATTTTAAACTGGCCCAGATTTTCCGGGTTGTTACAGAAAACCAATTTCCAATATGACATCTCGTTTTCGATTGTATAACTAGTATGGAGACATAGTATACGGTACCTATGCCCACTAAGATTAATACATTTATATTGAAATGTTTTAAATATATATATATACACTAATAATAATATCGTTTTTACGTATCAAGCATCCTTTGACCATTATAAGGTAAAACCCTATCCTCTGGTGTGTGTTGCATTGTGTGATGGAACTTGGGTCTTATAATGGTTTCATTTTTTTCTAAAAAAAAGCATTACGTTATTTGACGATTTACTTTAATTATGCACTGGCAATCCAATGGAGTAAACACATTCCGCGTTAGCGGCGTGGTCCTTTGATTAGCCTACTTATTAGGTGAGTTAAGTATAGAATTCTCACACCAGTCCCACGACTGACCTGTAGTTTATTTCACTTTGCAAACTCGGGTGCCCTCTTTCCACATGGGCAGTCGAGTAGCTTTTTGCAGATATAGTTAAGCAGGATCCTGGATTGAAGTCTGAAGCTGGGTCCAGAATATTGATGGCCTTCCGCTGAGATTAGTTCCGCTGCAATGTATTTAATTTGTTGTAAATGTATCTTCCGCTGTATTATTTATTGATGTACTCTGATATATTCTGTACTCTGGTGTAAAATTTATTATTGATGTTATAAAAGTCTGTGTTGTTGTTCTGATGTGTTGTATGCCCAAAGTTAACGTACGCCGGTTTTGAACGGTCTTGATCGATCTCGCGATCTATTGGGGTCGGGCGAAATCTGGGTCGTTACACTATTATAAGACCCAGGTCCCATCACACAATGCAACGTAAGCCGCGGGATAGTGTTTTCCCTTATATTAGCCAAACATGCTTGGTACGTTTAAAACAAATCATTTGATACTATAATAAGTGTATAGTGTCAAAAACAACTTCAAATGTAAATGTATCAATCATAGACGACATAGTATCCCATGCTACTATGTCGCCATATAGGTTTACAACTAAAATCGAAAAGTCACGTATTGGAAATTGGATTTCCATCATGAATCGAGGCAAGAGATAGTCATCACTGGCTATGAGGCACTCAAGAAAATGCCTCAGGATTCCTCGCAAGGAACCCTGGATCCTGCAGGGCCGGTCCTCCCTTACGTTTGAGAATTAGTTATTCCTGAACACACGTTTCCAAGTCCTATTGGACCTATATCCATCGGCTCCGTAGTAACCGATATATTCGAGGCGCCTCGCTATCCATCATCCATATAGGTAAAAATATATACGTCTGGGCTCCATACCGTGACACTACCAACAGCTAGAAGGAAACGTCATGTCCTTCCTGCGTCCCTTATTCCATTTTTGACTCATACCGAGGTGTGAGGCTCGCGAATTAACGCTATACACAAAGCTATGCTATATTAAAGCTGTTCTTTGATCATTAACCACAAGACTTTGCTTTTCAATAGAAGCCCTGATCATTTGCATCTCAGTATACCACACTGACAATTTATGCTATGCAACTGATGTCTATCGATATATAACCTCTGAGCTCGTAAGTCTCAGCGTATTGCGTTAAGCAAGAGAATTAATTCTCTGCCGCCAAACAGATATGTATTTAATAGAAATAAATCAACACAGAATAAAATCCAATGTCAGACACACATCCATTTACTAGTTCGTTCTGGTCTGAACGAAACCGGAGGCACCTTAATCCTCGACCCATATGTCCAATACAGGAGAGAGGTCCTCGCATATCCGGTCGATCTCTAAAAACTTCTGGACGATCACCACTTATTACCTCGTCTTGGGTGTACAGCCCAATCAAGACATCAGAAATCATCTAAACGATGTGAAAACCTCTGGTCCTCAACCACCGTCTTCATCATTGACTTATCGTCAAATTAGTTATTCAGAATAGGCATGAAACCCGGCCTTTCCAAATAACTCGCGTATATAATAAACAAGTGCTATAAAGCACAACATATGCCTCATTCCAATTATGAATATTATTTTATTTAAATATTCATATCCTTTGGGAAAGGTTCCCATTAATTTTATCAAAGATAAATTCTTTAAATTTATTCTTTAATCTTCCTTTTGATATCATTTCAAACCAAATTAAGGTTTATCAACTAGTCGGGATTAGCTAACCTTACTGAAGTAATCCTTTGTTTAATTTCCCAGTCCCAACCTATTCATCCCATGAAGAAAATACTCCATATCTAACACCACGGTGTTATCGGTAAATTTAATTACCATTTCATGTTGAAATCTAATTAAAGATTTAACTATAGCTTGGAGCAAAACTGGGGATACTCCATTCTCGATCATTCCCCAAATTTGATAATTTAAATCATCACATTCATATTCCAATCTAATTAAAGGTTCATTAAAACTCCACTTAGTTTTAATATTCCCAAAAATCAATATTAATGATTATTTAACTTTGGAAATGAAACATGTCGCATCGACAATCTACACTGTACTATTGATTTCTGCCTATATATAACTTCTAAGCTCATACGTCTTGAAGAAGGGTGTTAAGAAAGAAAATAAATTCCCCGCCACCAAAAAGATATGTATATACAGCAGAGATCAACCATACAGTTCGAAATACAATGATAGACATGTAATACTGTCTTTAACTGTGTTAAGAACTAATATCATTTAAAACACAGTCCATGATAAACCCAAATCACATTCCATTAATTATGGAATCTTCACGGAAAAACAGATCAATATATAACCGATATCAGTTTCCGTATCCGACTAATAATATAAATGGAATAGCGACAAAAGCCTTTTAGATTCCATATATATTAACAGCCTTCCTCCACGGAAACTCACTTCGATTATTATCAAATCGAATTCCATTCAATTCCAATTTATTTTATTAGATTGGAAAAACATAACTTTGGAAAATTCCATTAAATCTTAATAAAAGATTAATAAATTCCAAATTTTTGCTTCACTGTTAATCGGGTTAAAGAACAAGTGTTATTTAAAACACCGTTCACGATAAACCCAAAAATCCAATTCTTAATCCAGTTCCAATTAAATATTAATTAACTGGTAAATTTTTCTAAATCTTAATTAAAAGATTTATTCATTTCTCAACTGGGCTTAAGAACAATGTTAATGAAGACACTATTCACGACAAACCAAAAATCCAATTTGATATTAAATACAAGGCTCTGAATAGAATTATATCGGCTTATATTCAATATCAAATTCTAAAACCAATAAATATCGTACTGGAAATAACGATATAAAATATATCTTCCAAAATTCCATAACAATATCCTTATAATCATGGAATCCAATATCGAAATATTTTGAAGATGATTTCCATTCAAATCCACTCCAATTCATACATTGGAAATTTTGGTTATATTTAAAAACCTATTCTCAGTCCAATTTATTTGTTTAAAATAATTGGATTATAATTCTAGTTAATAACTAGTACATTTCAATAAAAATGTATTTTTATCTTTTCAAATATGGAATTTTTCATCCCAATTCTTTCCAAATCATTTACTATGATTTTTCACAAATTATCAATATTTTTAATAATTTTATTAAGGCCCTTTCAGTCGATTTCCATAAACGATCATCGAACTGTACTTACATCGATCTTTTCCAAACTTGATTTGGACATAATTCCAAATCCAACTGTTAGATTACAAATCTCTTATATTCGTTAAAAATCTCTTTTAGATACGAACCCAACGGTTTTGGTTTTAGGAGAATCTGACGGTCGGATCTCCCATAATATCAATTCGAAGTCAATGGTCGAAATTCGAGAACGACCGCGGCGCGACGCGTTCTATTCAGGCCATTAAATTTATATAATATATATATATATTATATATATTTCGTCGATTTACATTTGAAACGTATTTTATAAATTCGTTTTAAACTGACTCCAACTTCATTTTCAATTTTAAATCAAAATTGAATTTTCCTTATCATTATAATTTATAAATGATAATATCTTCACAATATCAGATTTTGAAATCATTTCCTTTTTAATATTCATTATAAAAATGAATAAAATCGGTATAAATATCGTGTACGTCAAAATGGCGTTAATCTAATCAATACGGCTTCATATATTTAAATATTTTCATGTTCATCCCAAATCGGACATCAAAATCATATTTTGATCCATTACTGAATATTATTTTAGAATATTATTTATTTTAAAATATTCATTATTCACCATTTTAAAATATTTGTTAATTTAAAATATTTGTTCTTTCCCAAAATGGAATCAAACATAGTCAATTACCATATATTTTTATTTATATGGATTTCATACACACGTGTACACAACAATAATCAAACACAGTCAACCATCATCCAGAGTGCATTACACAACTGCGTAAGCATTAAATATAAATAATTAACGCTTACAACAGTCTATCAACCAATCGATTGATATACAACTAAACAATTGGGATTAGTGTACGCCAAATATCATCCCAATACCCGTGTGGGATTTCAATCAACACACATAGATTTTATTTGTTTAGTTGGGCGATGTGTATGATATATCGTCCCAATAAATATTAGTCAAATGTGTGTACATAAACATACCGTCCAATTTGTAAACGAATATATATTTTCATTCATATACCCATTTAAAAATTGTATTTTTTATGATAAAATATTTATTTCAACATATGAATATTTTTTATAGTTCATTCATACAATAAAAATGAGATTTTTATTGTTCTAACATTTTTAGAAAATTTTGGCAGCATAACGATGTGATACTAGAACCGGAATAAGGTCTATCCTTATCCCTTGCCTAATAATGGCTCGCGCCATATACAAACCAAATTCTAATCAATTCAATTTACATCCAAAATCAAATTCAACCAATTTATCAATCAAAACAAACAACCAAACATCCAAGTTTTAAACAAAGGTGTCGGGTGCTTCTAAGCACCGTTTGCATCCTAGTATATATATTTAACTAGAAAATAAATTAGAGTGAGATGTTCTCACCTTTGGGATCCACTCCTATAGTTCTATTTCAGAATTTCTGAACCGATTGGATTTGCCTGAAATTTCAACGAAATCTTTTCCATGTTGTTCATAGTAAAAATCTCATTTTTAACATGATGTTTATATATTTAAAAATCGCATTTTTATATCGCTATATATATATAACAAAAATCATATTTTTATATTGCTATATATATAATAAAAATCATATTTTTATATAACTAAAAGTCGAACTTTTATCTAAATAAAAATTGAATTTTTATATAACTAGAAATCAAATTTTTATCTAACTAAAATCGAATTTTTATCTAAATAAAAACATTATGATTCATACGATAAAAATCTCATCTTCATATTTTTAAAAATCTCATCTTTATATTTTTAACTAAATCTATATATAGAATAAAAATCACATTTTTATCTCACTACATATATTATAAAGATCATATTTTATAATGCTATGCATATATAAAAATCATATTTTTATACCGCAACTCCATAAATAAAAATCTATTTTTTATATCGCTATTTCTTATATAAAAATCTAATTTTTCTCTCATGGTTATGTAAATAGAAATCATATTTTTGTAATGCTACATATGAAAAAAAAAACAATTTTTATAATGCTATTCATATAATAAAATCATATTTTTATTTCAATGCCATATAGATAAAAATCACATTTTTAATCTAAAACCATTTCTATAAAAATTATATTTTTATTATTCAGTTTTATATATAAAAATCATGTTTTTATCTAAGGTAAAATCATATTTTATCGAAGTAAAAATCATATTTTTATCTAAGTAAATATCCTATTTTTATCTAAGTATAAATCAATTTTTTTTTCAAATCCATATTGTAAAAATCAGATTATCTATGTAAAAAACTGAAAAGAAAATTCTATAAAAAAACTCATTGTCGCATTTGCTGAGGTGGAGGAGGAAGGTGGCTGGAAGGTCGGAGAGGTGTCTCAAGTGGTGGCGCTGGCGGCGAGGGGCCCACAAGGACTGGCGGCGGTGGTTTAATGGGTTTAGGGGATGTTGGTTGCAAATGGAGAGAGGATATGGAGGAGGAGGGAAGAGAAACAAAAAGGGTGGTTTCCGACCATCGGCGGTGCGGTAGGGGTCTTCAGTGGGGGAGCGGCGGCGGCAATCCGCATGGAGGGCGGCAGCGACAGCGATTCTTTTGCTTTTTTTTATTTTTCTCAAAACTGAATCAGGTTCGGGAGTGTAATAACCTCAATTTAAGTACATTTTATTTAATGATTTAATTTAAATTTTGTTTTATTTCTTTTATTTGTTTGGTTTTTTTTCTTTTATTTCGTCTATTATTTATTTGATTTGCAAAAATATTTATATTGTTTCCTTTATTTACCAACACTGTTTACATTTTAAAGATGACGTCCATTTAATTAGTTTAATTTCTTTCCTTGCATGTTCATTATTTTAAAAATTAAATCTGTTTGTTCCCAAAATTCATGCGAATACATTCAAATTGTTGCTAAGCGTTAATAAAGCTCCTCCAATTTCTTTCCTTATTCTTACCGTTTTCCCTTGATTCTTCTCATTATTTAATTCATTATTTTCAAAATTTAAACCAATCATTCCTTAATGTTATAATCCATTCATTTCCTTTTATCTTAAAAAATGTTTTCAATTGGTAAATGAAATTTGCAGACTATTTAATTCTTGTTCCATTTTTAACCGCACCATTAGTTTTTGAAATTTAAACAAAATGATTGTTATGAATGGAAAGCATTAATTCCGTACGTTTATTATTCCAAAAGAACCATTCAAATTCTTTCCAAAACACGCATGGGAAATTTAATATAAACCATGTCAATTTCTTTTCGTTTTCTTCCTGTATACTTATACACTAGCAATTTTTCGTATATAAAAAATAAAATTTTAGACTGTCCCATTTCTCAAAACCATCGCTTCATTTCTCTTTCACACTTTTTTTTAGAAGACTCTTCATTTTAATGTTTCCATTTTTTGTTTGTCTAGTATCCATCCGTTTAAATTTTCTAATATTACCCGTTTCAAGCAGCATTCTTGATTTTTTGATTTTTCCCTGTTTCCATGCATTCACTTATGTTTCCAATGGTAAGTTTCTATTTCTGAAATAGTCTTGTGCATTTTGAATTTTGAAACTTTTGTTTTATTTATTTATTTATTGCTAATCGTTATCAAGCATTAAATGCAAATAGACACCTTTCTCAGCATGCATTACGTTTCCATATATTTCTAAATCCATCTTTATTCATTTGTTCCCATTACCATATTTGTCTCCATTTCCATTCCATTTTTTTAGCTGCTCCATTCCCATATATTTATTCTTCATATTTCTCCCTTCTGTCCCTTTTATTTCTCATCTCTTCGCAGACAAAAGAAAAGATGGACATTGTAGCTCCAATTCATAACCAAGCCAAATTTTCTTCTACCGTTCTCCACGTTTGTATCATTTACCATGTTTTTCCTACTCATCGCCATTCCCTCTCCTCACGTAGACACAAAACCTCCTCTCTCTCATAACCCCAACCGATCAAACTTGTGCCTACAACCCACCAGCGTCACGTCACCAGACTAAGCTAAACCGCAGCTGCACCCTCCTAAAGCCCACGTCCACTCCCTCGCCTCGCCTTTGAGCCATCTCCAATCGAACCCCTGCTTCCACGTTTTCCCTTTTCCCCTTGTGTGTATGTGTGTGTAAGTTTTTTTTTATGTAAATGGCGTGAGTTTTGTTTTTCTTAATAGTGGTGTGTGTTATGTATATCTTTGTGTGTGCATGAATGCCTTGTGTGAGTTCTTATTTTGGTGTATATTTATATGTAAATAAGAGTTGCTTTTTAAATTTATTTGTTTTGGAAAATATATATACAAATATATTTTGTATATGTATATATATAATGATTTTGGTATGAGTAATTTAGGAAAATTATTGGTTTTCAAATTGTATGTATATACGTATATATATATATATGCATGTGTGTTTAATTGTTTATATGTAAATATATATGACTTCCGTGTGTTTATGTGTGTATTGAGTTTTGTGTGTTTTGTTTAGGCGTGTGTGTTGGCGTGTGTATATATATAATATTTGGGATAGACGTGTTTGTGTGTAGTTTGCGTGTGCTAATATACATATGTATGCGTTTGTTTGAGTTGTATATTTGTGGCGTGGTGTTGAGTGTCTAGTTTGAAGGGTGTTTGCTTGTTGGTTGTATGTTGTGGGTGTGAGTTATTACATATGTACATATATACTTGTTTGAAAATTTATTTGTTTTTTTTATATTAAAAATTTATATAATTGGTTTTGGGTGTTTATAAAATTTATAATATATATATGTTATAATTTGTGTCGTGTGTACGGTGTGTGTGTATGTGTTTGTTTTAATATAAATTATGTATGTGTATATATATATATATATGTGTGTGTGTGTGTGTGTGTGTATGTGTGTGTTTTACGGTTTTATTTTTTGTGTGTTTATGTATAATTTATAATATATATACTGTTATAATTTGTGTTGTGTGTATGGTGTGTGTGTGTGTTACAAATTATATATTATATATAAGTGTATATGATTTAGTATGCGTTAGCGTTGTGTTTTATTTAAATGTATAATTTATAAAATATATTTTTGTGCATCAAATTTTAAATATATATATATATATATATATATATATTTGTTAATTAAAAAGTTATATATATATAAAGCTTTGGGTGTGTTTTATATAATTTATAATATATACGTTACAATTTACGTTGTGTGTTTGCTGTGTGCGTTGAATTTTAAATATATACATATATATGTTATGATTTTTTTCCTGTATGTACGTATATATATAAATATATATTTTTGTAAAGAATTATTGTGTTTTTATTTTGGTTTAATTCAGCTAGTGTTGTGTTTATTTTTTGAGTCGAATGTAGTGTTGAGTTCCAAAACCCATTCCTAAGCCCAACAACTGTACCAATCCTTTGAAAACTCCCTAGCATCCTCTTATGAAAATAAAATATATCACCAGCGGTTATCAAGATATAAATATGTTCTGAATCGTGGCTACAAGTCGTCATTTCATTTTGGGCCACGAAAGGTGAGTTTATCTCACACCTGACTCACATTACTTCATAGATGTTAGATCAAGTAAATGAACTGTTATGAAATGTATAGGATTGTCAATAGAAATTGTTTGTTTAAAATATACACTTTCATATGTGACATGATATTCATATGACATCTATGTACACTGATTTTATATGACTATGATGTGATTGATGATTTGTTATGTTGCAAATACCCCTAGTTTAGGAAAAAATCACTAAGGGTTGAAATGAGACATACCCGAACGGACATTAGATAGGGAAAAATCGTTATGGGTTAAAATGATAGACCTGAACGATTTTTACTGAATTTGGGATTGCGGGTTGAAATGATAAACCCGCAGAAATTTTATAAATTGCGGGTTGAAATGATAAATATTTGTATCACTTGACCATAGGGTAGAAAACTATATACGGACACCATTGGTCATGTTTTCGAATTAAAATGATTTGGAAAGTTTGATTGTAATAATATTAATTTAAGATTTTATATTTTATATTTTATATTTATATTTTAAAGATTTATACTTAAATTTTGTAAATTATAAATTATATGTTTTAAAATGATTTTATAAGTAAAAATGTATTTAAATGCTTATTTAAGATTTTACTTATAATTTATTTATTTTAAACTATATAATTTAATCATATACATATTTTTAACTTTAAATTAATATATTATAATAAATTATTCTTTTTAAACCTATTTCTAAATTAATTTAAACCTATATATGTTATAAAGCTATTTTCTATATAAGTTTATAACTTATAGATAATATTTTCAAGGATTATTTTATATATATTTTATAAACTTTAATAATAAACTCAAAAGGTGGATAAGTTTTGATTTTGCGATTTAAATTCGAGGTTTAAAGATTTAAATTTATATAACGATGCTTGATTCAATGAATTTGATTTTAAATCAACTAAATGCGAATTTTGAATTGACTTAAATACTGAATTGTATAGGAAATGAACGTGAACTGCGTGATTAATTGGAATTTGAATTTATATTTTAATTCGATTATAAATTGACTGAGTATGAATTAAAATAATTTTTATATATGGAATTGATTCATAAACTGTTTGGTTTGAATTAAAGAAATTTCTTAAATCAATTTATTTCAGCATATGATTTTATAAAAATGGCCCCGGTGTGAAAAATGTAAACGTTTGGTTGTTAAAGAGACCGGGATCGGATATTGTCATACTCTCTGCCAATACCGAAATCCACTTTAACAACTGTGCACGCGGTGGAGTTCCAGAATGAAGTAGGATGGTTTGGAGGCGATTACTGGATTGAAGAAAGAGAACGTTGATGGATAGCCTTGACCTTCGGTTCATAATTAAAATGACTAAAACAGGTGCTATACCGTGATTAAATGAGGTCACACCGCCATCAGACACACTTCTTCGAACTATATCTATTACTTTGTGATTTGATTGGTGGCCACCCTTGATTATGAGAGTGTTGTTCGAGGTGGGCAGTAGTTGCGGCTATGCGTTACCACCGGTCCGGGCGTGCATCGGTAGAATCCTACCGTGGGTTTTCCTCGTGTGCCTTGTCATATTATCCTGGTCGAGCCCCCTACGATTTTGATTTAGCGTTGTCGTATCACGGCGCATCCCTATCCGCCGACGTACTGGTGTGTTATATGCAAACTGTACGATAACGGTATAAACGGTGTAAGGGTAATAATGGTGATCCCGCTTACACTATTTTCAATAGTATATTTAAACATAGACACTGTTATAATAGCGTATTATATTATATGATATTAGTTTAACGGATCCTTAGAGGATGGTGATCCCAAACATCCTTTAAGTTACTGATGCATTTCATTGAATATTTCATTTAAGTTGATTTACTTCCATGAGAATGTTAGTCCTGATCCGAGTTGTTTTTTTTTGCATTATTGCTCGGGTCAGATCGAGTATTGCAGTGTCGAGATTTCACCTCTTGAAGCTGGAGACTATTGAAGATATCACTCTACCTGTTGATTCTGGCTATTTCTCCTTTGTATTAGAAATTCTTTTATTTAGACTTCCGCTGTATTAAGTTTTGTAACTCTGATATTATGTATAAGTTTTGAATTTTTTTAGTAGCTTCATGAACTACTATTGTATAATTTATTTATTCCGCTGCGAGATATTCTGTTTTTCTATGTCTATGATTCTGTGATTTATTTTATTTACCTCAAAAGCTAATAACATTCTGTCATTTCGAACGGTTCAAGTTGGTTTAATTACTAGCTTGAAGTGGACGAAAGACGGTATGTTACAGGGAGGAAGGGGTAAAGGGGTTTTATAAAAATTTAATTTAATTATATTATTTAATTTCCCTAAAAGTTGACTTTTTATTTTGAACTCTGATTCAAACCCAATGACTGTCGCTCTAGCTAAATACACCCCATTTCGGACACAATGGGATATGTCCCGCAAGCCAATTCGACTGTTTCGATCAGTTTTCATCAAAATTAAAATATAAATCAATATATATTTAATTTGAACGCACATTTTAATTTACTAAGGCCATATACGGACTCCGAAAATTCCATAAAAATAAATCTAGCTATGGTTTGATGATATGGTTCTAACAAAACCAATTTCGTCGAATTTGGAGATCGTTTGAAAAACGGTCATTTTCCAGTCAATTAAATTCAAACTAAATTTACCAAACACGTTTAAATTTACCATGCTCACATATTAATTCCAAAAACTATGAATTTTGGAATCTAGCAATAATTTGACATTCTGGATCCAACAAAAGTGGTTTCGTTGAAAACGGAGGTCGTTTGCAAAATGACTATTTTTAAGGGCTATATATTGTATAAAATTCCATAGCGA
Source organism: Allium sativum (assembly GCA_030737875.1). Classification (NCBI taxonomy): domain Eukaryota; kingdom Viridiplantae; phylum Streptophyta; class Magnoliopsida; order Asparagales; family Amaryllidaceae; genus Allium; species Allium sativum. The sequence goes on along the minus strand of CM060919.1, from coordinate 5,519,727 downwards.
CTATTCTGAATTTTCAACTAGACATAACCTTTTATTCCCGTTATGAAATCTGGATTTTTCGCATTTGTTGGAATGACATTTTCAAATAGATTCAAATATTTTTGGTTTTGCTGAAATCCGTTTTTTTGAATCCTGTACATTCATTTGAAATTTGAAATCGAAATTTCAAACTACCGCGCCATTTCATACTCGTTATATTATTAAAATAAATTTACTCATTCGAACTTCATTCAAAATAAATTTATACATTCTAATTCTATTAAAAATAAATTTCTAGTCATAATTATTTAAAATCGATCATTTTAAATATCCAAAATTCATTAAAGTTGATAAACTAAAAATTTTAATTTGGTTCTGATTTTTCGGGTTGTTACATTTGCCTATTTCACTTTTTATTTGAACATATCTCGTTTAAATATATATTAATTTGTTTATAAAACAATCAAATGCCATTTCTAATTCAAGTTACATATTCGATTTTGAATATGAATTTACAAACCCCTTTTCTGATCAAAAGTCCAATTTCGATTTAAAATTTCATTAATTAATTTTTCTTCAAAATTAGTTAATTCTATTTAACAATTAAATAGATCTGATTTTTGTTTCAAATATCATTTCATTTACGCATCCTGAGTTCGAATATATTTTATTACTCAAGTCTAGACTTTTATAAAAAAAATCCATATTTTATTTACTTAAAATCCCTTTATTTATTTAAATAAAACATTATGGTTTTATAATGATTATGGCGCTATTTTTCTGAAAATTTGATTTTGACATTACTCAAAACCTATACGACAAAATCCAGATTTTTCCCTTTCATTAGAAAACTATTATCAAATTGGTCCTAACGTTTCTTGTTTCCAAGAATTCCGACTTAAATTGAGTCTTATATACTCAATTGAAGTTCGAAATGCCAATTTACGAACTGCCGCGCTGCGGCGAGTTCATTTTAATTATATTTAATTATAAACGTTTAAACTTCGTTTATGTATAAACTTCAACTCCATTATAATATATTTTAATATAAATTAATCCAATTTTTCAAATTCAACTTAATATTCCAATTATTTATAATCGTCGATTTTTCATTTACTTGGTTATAAATTTATTTATACTTAGTTTGCTATATTAAATTCCAATTCTCTTTATAAATAAATTTATTTATAAAATTCGATATAATCGAATTCTAATTATAAACCATTGAATTTTTCTCACTCCAATTTATATTCCGAATTCCAGAGTAAAATTTATCGTTCCCTTTCAAACCGTTTTCCGATTCACTTTTCAATTCATACTTGAAATATAAACTTCTAAATTATCTAACGATAATTTATTTCCCTATTTTTATGAACATTGCTTGTAATTAATTTTCTTGTTTTAAAATTTTAAAACAATCATCCCTTTCAAATATCTATTTGAACCCCAATTCCTTTTATATTCCGAATTCCGGAATAAAAACTATCGTTCCCTTTTCCGAAATGATTTCAAACTATACTTTTAAATTCATACTTGAATTAAATATTTCAAATTATCTCTTGATAATTAATTCATCATGTTTATAAACACCGTTTATAAATTTTCTTGTTTTATATATATTTAAACAAGTTCCATTTCGAAATCTATTTAAAACCAAAATCTTATTATGGAATATTTTATTTTTATAACTTTCATATATAATGTATAATATATTTTCATATTAAATTTCAATTTCTATTTAATAAATTTAAATATCCTTTTTGGATATAATTTATTTTTATAAATTCGACATAGTTGAATTCTAGCCATAAATCCGTTCGGATTTATTTTAACTCAACTTACATTTCGAACATTAGAATAAATTTCATCGTTTCCCTTTAAACAGGATTACCAATTTATTTTAAATTCTTATTTTGAATTTGAATATTTCAAGTTATCCAAATGATAATTTTCACCTTTCTTTATAAACATCGTTTATATTACCTGTTTATATATTTGAACAGGTCTCATTTCAATTCCATTTGAGATTATAACTCTACCTCAAAAAAATAAATTTCCCTCTTCAAATTCACACTTATATTTAAATTTTTCTAATTATCCAATGATAATTCATTTCACTTCATTTATAAACATCGTTTATAAATTCACTTCAGTTCCCTAATTACCCAATGAAAATCATTCCATTTTATTTATAAACACCGTTTATAAATTTAGTTCAATTCCCTGATTATTTATTTCATCAATACCGTTTATAAATTTCAATACTTGTTTTATTTATTAAAACAAGTTAATATTTCTAGCCCATTCGAATGTCAAATTCTATTTTTAGAAAAATAAAATTTCCCGTTTAAATCTTAAAATCTCTTTTCATGACATTTTTATAAATCAACAGTTTGGGTCCAGTGATATTTAAACAATCAAACCACCCAATTTTTTTTATAAACACATCATATATATATATATATATATATGAAAACAAGTAATAATAAATTTTGAGGAATCCAGTTGGATCCCTCCAACCTGTTTTCCTGCATCCACAGACGTTAGCCAACATAAATAATACCCATCCAGCTTCGAGGCAGGATATCGTTGTATAGAAGGTCATCCACTATCACACGTGGGGCATATAGGGTCATCCTCTAATGATACTGCGGGCATCCGCTAATGGATATGTGGGAACTATCCAATCACCAATTTATATATATATATATGTATATATATATGTATGTATATATATACTAGCCACAAACACCAATCCTAAATGACTAATATATATTTAATAGCCACACTAATATTTCAATGCATGCAATTAATCAACAAACAATTATTTTAACAAATAAAATAATTCTAAATAAAAATATGAGTGAGATTTTACTCACCGTGTTTTCAATTGCAATCCATTCCAGTTCCAAATCAAGGTTATTGTGACGCTTCTCCCAATTCGAAGCCAATGTATTCAGTTTCACTTGAATCTAATAACATATGTAGTTGATATAGTTGTTACCAATTTTAATCAATTTAAATTAACTTTAAATTAACTAGTGATATCTAGTTAAAACTAATTACCTTTAATCCTATTTAATTTCTCATCGACGAATTTGAATACTGTGTCAAACCCTTCATTGATCCTAACCCCATGCTTCAAGTTACATGTAACTTCATCATCTTCCATTTATAAGAAATCTGATCCTACTCAATAGCTAAAACCCCTACACTCAAAACTTTCACCCACCACTACGCTTTCAAAACTTAATCTTTTACTTACTAAAAATCCACACTCGACATCCATACAATGAACACAAACCTTCTTTATGGCAACTCCTGCTCTCTTATCAACCGTAGCCTGTAGCATAGCTCGAGCAACACAGGATGTCGCATCGACCTATCAGTGACCGGACTTCACCTTCCCTGCATCAACACTTCTACCTAGCGCCCTGAACCCTTACGCTCTAACAGAGTTACAAGACCCATCCTGACCTTGCCTCTCTTCTTTATCGTTCCCATTGCTTGTAACTTCCAGTTTGATCCCTTATCCCAAGACAAATTCGAACGCTGAGCAGACAATGGCCGCTGCCAGTAAAAATCCAATTCCTCCTTGACCATCTTTAACACTCGAGATGCTACCCTCAATTTGAACTCTAGACCCCTTTTTCCAAGCCGCTACCTCAGCTTTCAACGCAACAGTAAATGTCGTGCCCAACGAGACCTCACTGCACCACCCAACTTCGCCTACAACAACTCGCAACCTTCTATTCTCCGAAATTGCATGCTCTTACTTCAGAGTATGGTGAACTTCCATAACTGCTCGCGACGTTGAATCATCCACCATGGACTGCGACGACCATTCCAGTTGAACACGACCTCCTTCTTGTCAAATCACGACTTCACATAACTCCTTTGATTTATTAAGGTAAAAAGGATTTCATTCAATTTTAATTTCGGGGAAATACTAGAAGTATAACGAACGAGAATAGGAGATAGAAGGGACTGAATTGAGGAAGACACCATTATTTTAATTACGATTAAGGATCAGCCATTTTAATTTTCAGCAGAATGGATTAAGAGAGGGGTACCACGGTTTTAAAAAAAAGATAACTTAGGTGTTAAGGAAATAGGTCTGCGTTTTTCACAGTTTTGAGTAGGTGGAGTACAAAGGAAAATTTAATTTGATTTGATCTATATTTAATTTTGTTTAGATATAAAGAGATTTTTATCCATTTTAAATGGATTCTGATTTGATTTCAAGCCTATCCACAATCAAATATCTCAAGGTCTATTAATTGAACTAACAAACCCCAATTTTAGCATATAGACCGACATTCAAATGTTATAACGGTATTCTGAGCTCAACAGAATATATTTTGAAATTAAATTTGAACGTATATATAAAATAACAATATTAAGTGAACATTATACAATTTAAATTCAACAAATAAATTCTTCGAAAATAAATTTTTATCATTATTATTGTTCTAATTCAAACAGAAGTTTGTATTGATTATATGAACTATTTTCAATTCAGTTTTAACTTTGAATTCAAATAAATTCATTTTCGTATTTCGATAATTATATATATATATATTCAAAATAAATCATATATTGATTATTAAATCGATAACTCAATGTAAAAAAATCCAATTATATTATCAATTAAATATTTAAAACCATATTAAATATTTAAAATAAATCAACCGAAAATTCGGGTTGTTACAATTACATTCCATAATGTACTACTACACCTTATACTTTATCATGTATATTTGGCTATTTATGTCAACTTAGAAGATTGTATACTTATCTGATACCATATGCATACTGCAATGAAAGGTATTAAAAAATTGAATTTATTTCCTTATCGATTAGATCAAGCATGACAACCTATTTTAGTGAATATATTTGAATAATTTTAATTTAATATTTGCAGATTCGAACTGATATACAATCTATCCCATAGCATTTTCAAATATAAGCTATTAGAAAACAGATGCTTACTTGATTCTATTTCTTCGTTGCACAAACAACACAAGGGATTATCGATGTTAGTCTAATGTCATATTCTTTCTTCCGTAGGGAGTCTGTTTTGTATGGCAAATTATGTTGTAAGAGACATCTTATGCAATCAGCAGTGGCTCCAAATCTTATTTCAGCACATAACTTGTTCATTATGCCTTCTAGATAATCCCCGAGATGGTTTAAAGAGAATTCCTGTATTAGCTCAAAAAGATACTAACCAAATATATCATCAATAGTCTGACAGAAGTAAAATCAAGCATGTTTTGAGACTGCAATAAAGGACCTCTTACAACTGAAAACATATAAATAATTCAGCGATAATGTTATTCAACACTGTGTATAGAGAATTATTAGGAAAATGTATGCGTCGAACAAAAAAGGTTTATCTTTCAGCAATGATAAAAGTTTGAAAAGTGGTGGGCTTCCTACTGCCATTTAGGAAGCAGATAAAAAAGGCTGTTTGCAAACCTGTTCTTTAGAACTGGTTGAAAATCATCGGGATGCCTTCCAGTTTAGTTTCATTACAGGTCACAGGAAGACAATAACATCTTTCATTGTTCCTATAAGATATTAATATTCTACGAATAAAAGATAAGACCTAATTGTGTTGTGCAAAGTTATATTAAAAAATAAAAATCAAGGAAGCTCCAGAAAATAAGATTTCCAAGTTAATATTCCTCTTCTTTTTTATCATTTTATCCTTTCATAACATGATATAACTGGAAACATTATATAAAATAGGAGTTAAATTGTAGAAAAATTACCTTTGATCTGAAAGTGCATCCTTGTTTGAAGCTGCACAACTATCAATATACATTAACGATGGAGAGGGTCTTGGTTTTTCTATGCAAACTGCAATTCCTGAAGCAAGAGCATCATGTTTTGCTAATACTTATTGCAAATCATCATTAATAGCAAGTCCCAGATAATGGAGCTCCTCATCGCTTCAATACATCCAAAAACATATGAGAACATGTACAAAGTATTTATGTAACAAAACGGATAAAAAATAAAGAAAAAATGAACAATAGCACACTAGAAGGAATGATAGCTACAAAATCGTATTTTGTTTTACTACATCAAGAAAGGGAAGGGTCAAGGGAATAAGATATTATTAAACATCTTAAAATTCAGTCTACAAAAACAAGTTAATATAAAGGAAATAACCCATTGATATGTTAATCTATGGAATCAAAGAGTCATATTCTCACTAGGTTGTATTTATGAGTTGAACTACCCTTTTCTTGTATGTACGACATTTATCAACTAGGCCGACAATCACCGCCTGCTTAGCTCCGGTGCATCAAATTGAAGTACATATGATTAAAATAATATATATACATATTTACATATAAATAAACTAACGTCACCTGCTTCCAAGCTTTTGCAAATGGAAACAATTAGCTCCTTCACTCAAGTACGAATCACCTGATTGTAGCCCTCTTACTCATGCACGCAAACTGCACTACGTATAAATAAAGTAAAATCAGAGCAAAATTTTAAGGCTAGGTAAGCTAGCAAAATAGATAGCTGAATCAAACATTCCTGTATATTGCTTTAAACAGTTCAGATTTGCAGAGGACAAATTGAACATATGATTGGACCATCTATGATAAAAAAGAATAAAAAAAACAAGAATTGATTGAATTAATAATAAAAAATATAATTGAATCTCCAACTTTATATCAAGAGTATGTTGAATCACTCTAACAGACTGTGTTACCCACCATAACCATCTTCATTTCAAACTCGAAAATAAATGATGATTTTGATGCTACTGTTATCACAAGCGTCATTTTCAAACCACAGACAATACTTTTTGTAATTTCATATGTGAAATGCATATTTCAGCATCAAACTGAATCTTCATTTACTAGAAAATAAATTAGTATAATACATTGCTACTCTTCTTGACGAAACATATCGTAATTATTAGAATCCATGTTACTCCATTAGAAAATGAAAAACACTCTTACAAATCTATGCAGCTTGAGTTTGGATGTACGCTTCTATTTCTATTACCAAATAATAGTGCATCTTTAATTGATAACCCTTCCTTCTTCATTTCAGATTAATAATGATGGATTCTGAGCATCCCAAATAGCTGCATTCGAGTAAACAAACTCGTATATTATATCGAGAATATCATCATCTACATGTTCTATTGCCCATTTATGCAACTGAAATTGATAATGACAAAATTGATGTTTCTAACATCGGTATAAACTTGACGACAAAACCAAAATTTTGGTTCAAGCTGCGGACTTTTAACATCAGTTTCAGTGTTTTACTCAGTCATTGTTGATATCTTGGAATATGAGAAAGACATATATACACGTTCAATTTTTTTTTAAAACTATTGGTGATAGTTCGTATCCATTCCACGTTCAAAATTTAATTATCTTTGCTGAAGCCACATTTAGGAGGAAAAAAATGAAAAGCAGATATACAACATCTCTCCTACTGCTTCTGCCCTCTCATATTTTATCATTTCCATATAAGAATTCAAATTATTGACTTCACTTTTTCCGCTTACTATGCTAGCTTTTCCTGGTGTCCTATAATTAAGAAGAGGAACTCCACTTATAATCCAGTTTATGTATTTTCTGTTAAGGTTTTAGGAGAAGCCATAATTAGTCCATATCTTCGTTTGACTCTAAACAATGTGGAGAGGTTATACGGTTGACCATACCTACAAAGGAAGGTGGTTTTAAAAACTCAATATAAAAAGAAAACATACCAGATGTCTAAATAAGGACGTCTAAAGACAGATGAAGAGGAAACAAAGGAAATATGGAAAAGAAAACGCGAGCATGAGAAACAGTGAAGGGACAAGGGAACAACAGGTATGTTTCTATCTCATTATCAATACAACAACTACAATTACTTTTGTCTTTGAAACGTATATGCATTATCATGTTAATGTAATAATTATGAAATGTATATACACCATAATGTAACATGGTACAATCATATTTTAAATTTATAAAAAACACCCATAAGGCAAAAAATCAAACATAACATTATTGTGTATACCAAGCATAAACCAAACAGCTTTGATCCCTTACCAGATTGTTAACGGGAGCATTATGAAATTACATACTACACAGCACACAAGGATAAAAATAAAAGTAGAAACAAGTTACTAGGCAAATAATATATCCTAACAAAACAACCTGTCAGTTAAATTACGATAATGACATAAATATGTTGGACAATAAATATGAATTTAGTCACCATACCTTCTTCTATATACAAACATCCACCTCCCTCTAATTTTACATCCTAACAGATGTATAATGACCAAATTGATGCTTTCAAGTAAAAATTCTAGAAGATGAGAGTGTACAACATATAGAAGGAGAAATCAGAACACAACAAACAACAGTGCGACATAGGCCAATTAATAATTGAACTAGTTGGAACACAATTTGGACAATGAAAAAGCTATGTAGTAAAGTTGTCAAGTTTTATCAAGTAAGCAAATAGCATGTAATTCAATCAATTGGGCTAAAAATATAAAACATAAGATGAATTCCTAATTAGTGAGCCATCAACCATGTTAGAATTGAACTCTTTTTCACTAACCTTGTGCATCCCCTGGAGCTAAATATTTTCAGTTACTAGACAACAAATTAATTAATAAAATAACTAGTATTAAAATTCAAGAGTAGCTCATTGAGAACAAAGATAAATTAAATTAAACACAAGTTTAACCCAAATTATAGTGAACATTTTATGTCAACCAAATGTTACTCATGTCTAGGTTTTATGGGCAATTTTGGATGACACGACCCAAACTTCCCCGGTCCCCGAAGAGAAGAGAAAGAACGGATTATATGAGAACACGAAAAATCAGAACACCAATAGAAGAACATTTCATTGCTTGTTACAACAATTTACATCAAAGTACAAGAATACACAGAGTATGAACAAATAATATACATTTGATAAATATCAGAGATTTACAAATTACTATTCAACGGAAAATAATACAAAAACACAACTGAAAGAGATACATGGATGCAGAGCTTTTTGAATATCATTCCAGTGGTAAACCAGGATCATCTGAATATAGATCTGCAAAATCAAAACTACTAGCTGCCCGTGTGAAAAATAGGGGCACCCAGAGTTCAGGTTAAAACAATAAACTCCAGCTCAGTCATGTGACTCGTGTGAGAACTAAAACAGTTATTTAAAACTTTACTTTAAAATTTGGTAAATCAAGGGACCACGCCGTATAACAGGAATGGGTTTCCTCCCAAGAGTACCAGTGCACAAACAGTTATAAACATCGCAATGCTTTTTGGAAAAATGAAGCAATTATAAGACCCTGATCCCATCACACAATGCAACGCAAGCCGGAGGATAGGGTTCCCCTTATAATAGCCAAACATGCTTGGTACGTTTAAAACAAATTATTTGATACTATTATATGTGCATAGTGTATAAAACAACTTCATATATAAATGTAGCAATCATAGGCGGCATGGGTACCATCTATCATGGCGCCAATATTAAGCTCTACAATCAAAACCGAAATGTCAAGTATTGGAAATTGGATTTCCGCCATGAGTCGAGGCAAGGGATGTACTCCTTTCTACTTCGAGACACTCTGGCAAATGTCTTGGGACTACACACTATGGGCAACCCCTGGATCCTCCAAGGTCGGTCCACACTTATGTTAGTGGATTAGTATTCCTGAACACAAGTTTCCAAGTCCTATCGGACCTATCCATCGGCTCCGTAAAGAGCGATATAACCGAGGCGCCTCTCATTCCAATAACCACAAAGGTAAAAACAATATAAACATCAGGGCTTACAAAACTCCGACACCACCCATAGCTAGAAAGAAATGGCATGTTCTCCATGGGTCCTTTATCCTTTTTTAACTCATACCGAGGTGTGAGGCTCGCGAATTAACGCTATACGCAATGCTATGCCATTTAAGGTCATGCTTGGATCATCAACCACAGGATTCTGCTTTTCAACAGAAGCCTTGATCATTTGCTACTTAGAAATGCCACACATGCAATTCACGTCATGCGACTGATGTATATCGATATATAACCTCTGAGCTCGTACGTCTCAGAGAAGGGCATTAAGAAAGAGAATAAATTCTCCGCTGTCAAACAAATATATATTTATTGGAGATCACTCAACACAGAACAAAATCCAATGTCAGACACACAATCCATTTACAAGTTTTTTCTGGGTTTGAACGAAACCGGAGGCACCTTATTCCTCATTCCATATGTCCAATATGGAAGAGAGGTCCTCGCATATCCGGTCGATCTCCAAGTACGTCTGGCAATCACCACTTATTACCTTATCTTGGGCGTGTAGCCCAATCAAGGCAACAGTAATTATCCAAACGATAAGACCTTCGGTCATCAACCACCGTTTTCATCGTTGACTTATCATCGAACCAGTTATTCAAAATAGGTATAAACCCGGCCTTTACGAACAACTCGCGTATATAATAAACAAAGATAAATTCGTATCCTTTTGGAAAGGTTCCCATTAATTTTATCAAAGATAAATTCTTTAAAATTTGTTTTTTAATCTTCCTTTAGATATCATTCAAACCATATTAAGGTTTTCCAAACTAGTCGGGATTAGCGATCCTTACCGAATTAATCATTTGTTTAATTTCCCAATCCCAACCTATTCATCCCATGGAGCAAAACTGGTCATACCCCATATCTAACACCATGGTGTTATCAATAAGTTTAATTACCATTTCCCGTTCAAATCTAATTAAAGATTTAACTATTGCTAGGAGCAAAACTGGTGATACTCCATTCTCGATCATTTCCCAAATTTGATAATTTCAATTATCAGTTCCCATTTTAATCTAATTAAAGATTCATTAAAATTCCACTCAGTTTTAATCTTCCCAAAAATCAATATTAATGATTATTTAACTTTGGAAACGCAAACATGTCGCATCGACAATCTACACTGTACTATTGATTTCTGCCAATATATAACCTTTGAGCTCGTACGTCTCAAAGAAGGGTGTTAAGCAAGAGAATAAATTCTCCACCACAAAAAAAAATATATTTCATAGAGATCAACCACGCAGTTCGAAATACAATGTTAGACATGTAATCCTGTCATTAACTAGGTTAAAGAACTAATGTCATTTTAAAATACAGTGCACGATAAACCCCAAATCACATTCCATTAATTATGGAATCTACATGGAAAACAAATCAATATATAATCGATATCAATTTCCGAATCCTACCGATAACATAAATGGAATAACGAAAAAGCCTTTTAAATTCCATATATATTAACTGTTTTCTTCTACAGAAGCTCATTTCGATTATTATCAAATCGAATTCCATTCAATTCCAGTTCAACATATTAAATTGAAAAACTTTACTTCGGAAAATACCCGTCAAATCTTAATAAAAAGTTTTATAAATTCCCAATCACGTTTCACTGTAAATCGGGTTAAAGAACGAATGTTGTTAAAAACACAGTTCACAATAAACCCAATTCACATTCCATTTTCAATTCCAATTAAATGTTTATTAATCGGTAATTCTTCATTAAATCTTAATTAAAAGATTTATTCTTTTCACACTGGGTTTAAGAACGGTGTCATTTAAAACACAGTTCACGACAAACCCAAAATCCAATTCAATATTAAATACAAGGCTCTGAATAGAAATTATATCGGCTTATATTCAATATCAAATTCTGAAATAAAAAAATATCGTATTAGGAATAATGATATATATATATATATATATATATATATATATCTTCCAAATTCCTCCACAATATCCGTATAATCAAGGAATCCAATATCGAAATATTCCTATGATAATTTTGATCCAAATCCATTCCAATTCATATATTGGAAATTCTGGTTAATTTTTAATACCATTTCAAATCCAATTTTTTTATTTAAAAATATTGGATTATAATTCTAGTTCATAACTAGTTCATTTCAATAAAAATATTTTTTTTTTCATGGAATTTTGCATCCCAATTCTTTCCAAATCATTTATTATGATTTTACATAAATTATTGATATTTTTAATAATTTTATCAAGGCCCGTACAGTAGATTTCCATAAACGGTCATCGAACTGCACTTACAGCGACCTTTTCCAAATTTGATTTGGACATAATTCCAAATCCAACCGTTAGATTTCAAATCTCTTATATTTGTTAGAAAGCTCTTTTCAATATGAACCCAATGGTTCCGGTTTTAGGAGAACCTAATGGTCGGATCTCCTATAATGTCCATTCGAAGTCAATGTTCGAAATTCGCGAACTACCGCAACGCGGTGCGTTCTATTCAGGCCATTATATATATATATATAATATGTATACACTATATATATTTCGTCGATTTCCATTTATAACGTATTTTATAATTCGTTTTAAATTCGTTTTAAAAATGATTTCAACTTCATATTCAAATTTAAATTAAAATTGAATATTCCATATCATTAATATGTAAATGATAATATTTTCAAAATATTAGATTTTGAAATCACTTCCTTTTCGATATTCATTATAAAAATGAACAAAATCGATATAAATATCGTTCACGTCAAAATGGCGTTAATTTCATCAACACGGCTTTATATATCAAAGTATTTTCGTGTCCCTCCCAAATCGGACACCAAAATCATATCTTGATCCATTTCTGAATATTATATTAAAATATTCTATATTCGTCAATTTAAAACTTTCATTAATTTAAAATATTCGTTCTTTCCGAATTGGAATCAGACACATCCAATTACCATATAATTTTATTTATATGGATTTCATACACACATGTACACCACAATAATCAAACACAGTCAACCATATTCCAGAGTGCATTACACAACTGTATAAGCGTTAAATATAAATAATTAATACTTATAATAGCCTGTCAACCCGTCGATTAACTTACAACTAAATATTGGGATTAGTGTATGTCCAATATCATCCCAATACCCGTGTGGGGTTTTCAAACAACAAACACTGATTATTATATGTGCAGTTGGGCGATGTGCAAAATATATATTCCCAATCAGTATCAGTCAAATGTGTGTACATAAACAAATCATCCAAGGGAATATTTATTTTATTCATATACACGTTAAAAATTATATTTTTAATGATAAAATATTTATTTCAATACATTAACATTTCATTTTCCATTTCACATCATATCACAACAAATTTCCACAACACAATACTATCGAACAAGTCGTCCTTATTCTGTGGACGACGGATGTCGGGTGCTGGTAAGCACCGTCTGCTTCCTTGTATATATTTAACTAGAAAATAAATTAAAGTGAGAAGTTCTCACCTTTGGGATCCACTCCTCCAGTTTTACTTCTGAATTTCAGAATCGTTTGAATTTGTCTGAAATTCCAACGCAGTCCTTTCCACGCTGTTCATAACAAAAATCACATTTTTAATATGATATTCATTAATTAAAAATCACATTTTTACTTCGCTATATATATAATAAAAATCATATTTTTATTGCTTCATTAAAAAAAAAATATAAATCAAATTTTTATTTGTATATAAAAATCAAATTTTTATCGCTGCTTCATATATATGTATATATAAATCGAATTTTTATCGCTACTTCCTATGTATAAAAATCGAATTTTTATCGCTACTTCATATATATAAAAATAGAACTTTTATCGCTACTTCATATGTATAAAAATCGAATTTTTATCGCTGCTCCATATATATAAAAATCGAATTTTTATCGCTACTTCATATATATATATAAACCTAATCTTTTTGAATTTAAAAATCTAATCTTTTTAATATAAAAATCTTAACTATTATGAAGTGAAAATCATAACTTTTATGAATTAAAATAAGTAAATAAAAAATTACATTGTTTTTCGATCAGAGGAGGCTGTTTGAGGTTCGTCGGAGGGGCACGGGGTCGTTGGAGGTGGCGGTCGTCTCAGGGGGCGGGGGGAACGACGCCCAGCCAGTGGTGGCGAGGACGTGGCAGCGGTTTTAGGGAGCTTTCCATCGATTTGGAGAGGGGAGAGGTAAAAGGGGGCCTGAGGAGGAAGGGGGTCATGGCGGCGCCGTGAGGAGGGGGAGGGCCGCCGATGGTGGCGCGCCACCAGGAGCAGCGGTGGCTTGCCAAGGGGGCATGACTGGAATAATATCTGGTTCTTATTTATTTTATTTCATTTCTTTTCTGAGCGTTGACCGTAGTGGAGAGAGTGAGGGTAAGGGAGGGGATTATAAATATATATATTATTTAATATAAATAATTTATTTTCCAAAATAGTTGCTTTTTCGTTTAATCTCCAATTCAAACCCAATGACTGTCGCTAGCTAATAACCCATATTCTGGACATAATGGAATAAGTTTCATAAGCCTATTCAACTGTTTCAGTCAGTTATTCCTCGAATTAAAATATAAAACCTTCAATTTTAGATTTGAATGTACATTTTAATTTATTGGGACCATATAGGAACTCCAAATATTTCCTGAAAAATAAATCTAGCTATTTCTTGACGATACGGTCCTAACAAAATTAATTTCGTCGAATTTGGAGACAGTTTGAAAAACGGTCATTTTCCAGTCGATTAAATTCAAGCTGAATTAACCAAACACGTTTAAATTCACCACGCTCACATATTAATTCCAAAAATTATAAAAATTGGAATCTAGAAATAATTTGACATTCCGGATCCAACAAAATTAGTCTCGTTGAAAATGGAGGTCGTATGCAGAATCGCTATTTTTAAGGGCTATATTTCCACAGTGACTATTCTGAATTTTCAACAAGGCATAACTTTTTATTCCCACTATGAAATTTGGATTTTTTGGATTTGTTGGAAAGATATTTTCAAACAGATTCAAATATTTTTTGTTTCACTAAAATCTGGTTTATTTTGAATCCTGTACATTCATTTAATATTTGAAATCGAATTTTCAAACTACCGCGCCATTTCCAATTCCTTTTATAATTAAAATAAATATTTATATTCTAATTTCGATTTAAATAAATATATACGTTCTAATTCTATTCAAAATAAATTTCTACTCGTTTTTATTTAAAATAAATCATTTTATATATTCACAATTCATTAAAATTGCCAAAATAAAAATTTTAAATGGGTTCTGATTTTCTGGGTTGTTACAGTCTCCCCCTGTTAAAATATTTTCATCCTCGAAAAGGAAAGGAGCCGAAAGCTGTTTTACTAATCAACTCAACTTTCAGTTCTCGCTTTCATTCTTCAACTCTTCAGTTTCTAAGAATTTTCCAATTCTTCAAAATTAGGCTAACACCGTAAATTTTCGAAAAATTTCGCCATAACCTCCATTGTACGGGGAGACATTTAAAACCGCAACTAACCTCGCAGGGCCCTCGCCAATCTAAAAGAAAATGATAATGCCAAGTGGCCACCCTTAGGCTCACAAAATTTTTAAAAGAAATAGAAAATTGCCAAGCGGCCAGCCTTAGGCTCATAAACTCTTTAAAAGCAAAAGAAAACGCGAAGCGGCCAGGCTTAGGCTAATAAACTCTTTGAAAGCAAAAGAAAATGCCAAGCGGCCAGCCTTAGTTTCATAAACTCATTAAAAGAAAAAGAAAATTAGTAAACACGTACCTATTTGTCAGGCATAAAATTTTATTTCTCTTCTTAGCAATATATCCATAACCTGTTCAATATATATGCATGTAATTTCAACCAATTTTCAATTCCGTTCAATATTTGATTCGATTTGGCTAAATGGTTCAAAATTTTAATTAATCTACCAATAATCAAATAACACAACCAACAATCAATTTGTGAATTAACTTTTCAATTTCATAATTTTTCTATATATAATAAATAAAAATTTTGATGCCAAGTCAAAACAATAGACCCTATCTAGTTTTGATTCTCACAGCAGTCAATTGGAAATATATAGATATCCCACTTTCGAAACCCGAACATAAACGTTGATGATGCTCAAGCGATCATCATAATCATCTCCGGGCGACTAGAGTGTGATTCTTTATCTATCAAGTATATTAAAACTTCGAATACACGCTAGCTAGGCGTATATACAAAATCTTCATATACTCGATTGTCCAAATTCAATATAAAATAAATATTCAAATATGTATAAAATGGTTTAAAAATTAAAAACATTTTTTTTCATGTTTTTTTAAAAAAACAGTACTCTTCGTGCTCATTCTAGGATACTACTGATCCTATCTCTAACCAGTTAGTACCATTGGATATTACTACTCCAATCTCTGATGAATTCTTTCATTCGATTCTAATATGTCTTGTTCTCGAGCTCTGTAAACCAAAGCTCAGATACCAAACTGACACAACCCGAACTTCCCAGTCTCCGAAGAGAAAAGAAAGAACAAATTGTCTGAGAACATGACAAATCAGAACACCAATAAAGAACATTTCATTGCTTATTGCAACAATTTACATCATACTACAAGAATACACATGATATGAACAAATAATATACATTTGATAAATATCAGAGATTTACAAATTACAATGCAGTGGAAAATAATACAAGAACACAACAGAAAGGTATACACGGATACAGAGCTTTCTGAATATCATTCCTGCTGTAAACCAAGACCCTGTGAATATAAATCTACAAAACCAAAACTACTAGCTGCTCGTGTGGAAAATAGGGGCACCAAGAGATTAGGTTAAAAAAATAAACACCAGTTCAGTCATGCGACTGGCGTGAGAACTAAAATAGTTATTTAAAACTTTACTTTAAAATATGGTAAATCTAGGGACCACGCCATATAACACGGAAAGGGTTTCCTCCCAAGAGTACCAGTGCATAAACAGTTATAAACAGTGCAATACTTTTTGGAAAAATGAAGCTATTATTAGACCCAGGTCCCATCACACAATGCAACGCAAGCCGGAGGATTGGGTTTTCCCTTATAATAGCCAAACATGCTTGGTACGTTTAAAACAAATCATTTGATACTATTATAAGTGCATAATGTATAAAACAACTTCAAATATAAATGTATCAATCATAGACGACATGGGTACCATCTATCCTGTCGCCAATACTAGGCTCTACAATCAAAACCGAAATGTCACGTATTGGAAATTGGATTTCCGTCATGAGTCGAGGCATGGGATGTACTCCTTTCCGCTTCGAGACACTCTAGCAAATGTCTCGGGACTGCACACTCTGGGCAACCCCTGGATCCTCCAAGGCTGGTCCACACTTACGTTAGTGGATTAGTATTCCTGAACACATGTTTCCTAGTCCTATCAGACCTATCCATCGGCTTCGTAGAGACTGATATAACCGAGGCGCCTCGCATTCCAACTACTAAAAAGGTAAAAATAATATAAACGTCTGGGTTTGCAAAACCCCCACACCACCCATAGCTAGAAAGAAACGTCATGTTCTCCTTGGGTCCCTTATCACGTTTTTAACTCATACCGAGGTGTGAGGCTTGCGAATTAACGCTATACATAGAGCTATGCCATTTAAGGTCGAGCCTTGATCATCGACCACAAGACTCTATTTTTCAACAGAAGCCTTGATCATTTGCCACTCAGGCAAGCCGCACAGGCAATTCACGCCATGCGACCGATGTCTATCGATATATAACTGTTAGCCTACTTTGTGAACTAGGCAACACAAATTCGAGATGTCAAGCATTGAAGAACATTTCTTCTAGGAAAGTATCGGGTCGGATCGGAGGGATACTATCAGGTCGGATCGGAGGGCTACTACCAGTCAGATTGGAGGGCTACTATCAGGTCGGATTGGAGGGCTACTACCAGTTCGGGACGGATCAGAGCAAAATGGACAAGGACTCAGGTTCAGCTCTGATCGGGTCGGATCGGATGCCCCGATCCGAACCACTTCTGCTCACTCCTCTGAACCGAACCCAACATACCATATCACTTCACCCCATGATCTCTTGAATGTTTGGAGTAGTTATGACCATTTCCTGCCCATGATGACCACTAATCTGGTGCGCTGTCAGCACTGGAATCCATCTGAGCCCGAGAACGATGGGATGAAAGCCACGTAGCTCCGACCCGAACCGGATTCTGAGTGAATTTCCACCTATAAATACCCCGCTAAGAGACATTTGAAAGGATCTTTTCGAGCATTTTGAGAGTTCAAACACCTTTGAGAACCGAACTTCAGCATTCCCAAACAATCCAAATCGTCATTCAAAGTATTTTTTGAGATAATAGAGTGAATGTACATGAAAAGTGAGTGAAGTTTAGTGATTATCTCATTGTATTTACATCTATATCATCGAGGAAAGTGATTATAAAGTGGACGTAGGCTTTCCGACGCCGAACCACTATAAATTCTGTGTCTCTATTTTACTTTTGATCTTATTTTATTTCAATTTTAGTCAATTTGGGTGTTAGAACCACTTTTTGGTCTAACATTTTGGTGCTTTCACTGAGAACCATTTGAATTCTCTGTTTTTCTGGATTATCGTTCTACTTTTTGGACCGTTGAGTTCAAAGAAGTTAATCCTCAAGTTTCAACGCTTTCGAATATTTGTCGTTTGATTGTTGAAGAACTATTGCCAATGGAAAAGGCAAGGAAGTTCAAACCAGTCGAGGGAACGGAGTTGGTGAAGGTCAGCAAAACCCGGTTGTGACAAGGTCTCGTGGGCAGAGCTCGGGAGTAGATCAGACAGGTTCAGGAAATCCGAACCGACCTCAAGGAGAGAGCTTCGATCCGATCCGAGTAGGAGAATCTGAAGCAGTGCACTCCCCTAACCCGAACCGATCCGAACAAGTTGCTCTGCACCGATCCGAACAAGTTTCCCAGCTCTGACCCGAACAGATTGCTCAGCTCCGATCCGATCCGTCGCTGGGTGATGCTGGAACCTCTACTCGAGCTCCTCCAAACGCTCCGACTCCAGCCACCAGGATCAATGATCAGATTAATCCATCTGCGCCTATTACCCAAGGTGATTTTTCGTGCCTTCTTGACATGCTTGAGAGCACTAGGGAGGCTATGAAAATCCACAAGCGCACCAATCTCATGATGCAAGAGAATATGAGAATCATGAGCAGGGAAATTAGCGAACTCCGCAGACAGAGAACCCCATCCCCGGTTCATCACACATCAATGGATCAGTCTTCTTCTTCTGAGGAAGAACGGCCCCGTGAAAGAAGGTCGCTCGAGCGACCTCAGAATTTGGAGCAGATGACGTTCGGATCTTTGGGGTCCCGCATGGACGCTGCACGGGTACTAGGACCCAATAATCTGAGCTTGAGAGAGCCTATGTTGTTACCAATTCGGGGATCCCATGTAATGCCTAGAAACCCTAACCTTACCAATCCCACTCAGGGACAAATGCTCCGGCCCCTTCCTCCTGAGATCGACCGGGAACGTAGGGAACAAAGCAGAGCAGAAGCGGCTCGAAGAGGGAGGGTGTCCCCTGATCAGGAGCCCAGAGGAAACCCAAGCATCAAAAGGAGGGCGTCCCCTGATCAAGAGCCCAGAGGAAACCCGGACATCAGAGCCAGGGAGCCTGAACGACCCTTGACCAATGCTGACGTATGGACTATGGTACGCCAGATCATGTCTGAAAGTCAGAACTACACCAATGAAGATTACGGCATTGAACAAAGCCACACTCCCTTTACTGATGACATCCTCAACTTTCGGTTTCCTCGACGTTTTAACATGCCGCAGATGGACAGGTACAACGGGAGAACCGACCCGGGACAACATTTGATGCGACACGCATGGCTCATGAATGCTGCTGCTGCCCCTGATGCAGTGAAGTGTAAAGCCTTCCCGATCTATTTAGAAGACGTGGTGCTGCTATGGTTTACTCGACTTCCTCCTCGGTCGATATCGAATTTTAGGGAAGTAAGCGAACGTTTTATGAATCAGTTCCGACTCCATGCCCGAAAGTCTAAGAATGTTATTGAATTATCAAGAATTAAGCAAGCGCCGGGTGAGTCTTTGAAGTCATATCTCGACCGTTTCAACTTAGCTGTGACAGAAGTCAGTGACCCGCACGAGCCCACCATCTTGATGGCTTTGATGGAAGGAGTCGATCCTGACTCCGAGTTTGGAGATTATCTTTCTGGGAAGCCACCTCCCACGAGAGAGTTATTTTATGAAAAGGCCGATATTCACTTAAGACGAGAGGAGGCAAGGGCAAACAGAAAGAGAAAGTCTGGAGCAGCTTCAAAAGAAACTATTCAGAGTAATGTCGCCATGAAGCAGTCTGGAGTTCCGGGAAAGTCGAAGTGAATGTGGGAAAAAAGAGTGGAAATGATAATAATGGAAACATGGGCGACAACAACCGTAACGCGAATGGTAACAGGAGAAATAGGAACCGAGGAAGTAATTCTAACGAAAGACCCCGGTTCCAGACCTATGAGAATTATTCACCGCTGAACGACACTCTGGAGAACATTTACTTGGATACATACAATGTTTTACAATACAAAAGACCGCCGCCTCGAGACTCAACAGAGAAAGAAATCACAACTGGAAAATTTTATTTATTTCATGGAACTCATGGGCATTCAACGAATGAATGTCGACATTTGAGAGATGTGATTGAGAAGCTGCTGCGCGAAGGAAAATTGGATGAATATAAGGCTGCGCCAAGAGACATGGGGCAAGGAGAACAGGCTCCAAACCAGAAGCAATCTGCTCCCATGCCTACAACGCAGCAGAAAGGCAAGGGAATTGTTATTAACACCATAGTGGATGGACCCCACCCAACTATCCACAGTTTTAGAGCAATGGACTAATACGTTAATGCAGCTAAGCATGTAGATGTGGATGAATGTGATGATTTGGAAGATATCTCCCTTGTGAAACAGCAGAGGACAATGTTTGATGACGTGGTGTTCCGTAGCAGAGACAATACCAGAATCCAGTCACCCACCGATGATCCGTTGGTCATTACCACTACCATTGGACCGGCATTGGTTCATAAGGTGCTAGTAGACAATGGAAGCTCTGTTAATATTTTGTTTAAAAAGTCATTCGATCAGATGAAACTTGAGTCTGAAGATTTGAACATGCGAAGGTTGGATCCGAGGCTTCAACGGAGCGTCGACAGCTCCAATGGGGTATATAGAATTACCCGTAACATTGGGGCAAAGGGAATGTCGAGGAGTACGAATGCTTCAGTTCGTAGTGTTGGACGTGGATTCGCCCTACAACACATTTTTGGGAAGGCATGCCCTTGCAGAGTTCAGGGCTTGCATCGCCCCTTGGTGTTTATTGCTTAAGTTCCCAACTGAAGCCGGAACGGGAGTAATGAGAGGAGATCAAGTCTTCGGACCGGCTTGTTATGTTGCTGAATTAAAGATGTTGATGAAGGGACTCAACGTCGTGAGTAAAGGTGCCTCGCCTCCTCCAAAGGAGGGTTTGGCGTAGCAATTAGAGGGATCAGCCCCGAAGGAGTTGCCCAAAGGAACGCCTGAAGACTTGGATCCCAGAAAAGATGAGGAACCAGAGGCTAGAAATGCAACTCATAACGAAGCGACAGTGGACATACCCATTGACGAAGCTGATCCAACAAGAGTTTTGAAGATTGGATCCCAGTTGGATCCACATCGAGCCAAAGAAATAACTGACTTCCTGAAGGCAAACCTGGATGTGTTTGCCTGGACCCACGCCGACATGTGTGGGATATCGCCATCCATCATGAGTCATTCACTAAATATAAACCCAAAACACCCGCCTGTAAAGAAAAAGAGACGTGTGCTGGGGCCAAAGAGGTCGGCAGCTCTGAAAGAAGAAGTGGAGAAGCTGAAAGAGAACGGATTTATTAGAGATTCGACATATCCCGACTGGATATCGAATCCTGTTTTAGTAAGGAAGCCAAACGGAAAGTGGCGGACATGCATTGATTTTTAAGATTTGAACAAAGCTTGCCCGAAAGATAGCTTCCCACTCCCCAGAATTGACCAGCTTGTAGATTCGACAGCGGGACACGAACTTCTTTCTTTCATGGATGCATATTCTGGGTACAACTAGATTCCTATGCACATACCAGATCAAGAACACACGAGCTTTATTACAAATTTGGGGTTGTATTGCTATGTGGTCATGCCGTTCGGATTGAAAAACGCTGGAGCCACCTATCAACGCTTGGTGAACAGGATGTTTTATAACCAAATAGGGAAGACTATGGAAGTTTATGTGGATGATATGCTTGTCAAATCGAAACAGTCCTCCAGCCATACACAAGACTTGGCAGAGATGTTTGGTATCCTGCGAAAGTATCGGATGAAGTTAAATCCTTTGTAATGCTCATTTGGAGTGGCATTGGGAAAGTTTCTAGGTTTCATTGTGAGCTCTCGAGGGATTGAAATCAATCCCAGCCAAATAGCAGTAATAAGAAACATTGAAGAACCGAGGAGAATCAAAGATGTCCAAAGTCTTGCGGGGAAAGTAGCCGCGTTGAGCAGATTTATCTCCAAAGCGACGAACAAATTCATCCCATTTTTTGACTTGATTAAAAGGGGAAAGAAGAATTTCGAATGGACTCCGGACTGTGTTGAGACCTTTCGAAATTTATTGGAATTACTAGAGAAACCACCGATTTTGTCAAAGCCGGTGGATCATGAAGAGTTATTTGTTTACCTAGCGGTTTCGGCCCACGCTGTTAGCACAGCCTTGGTCCGAGAAGAAGACAAAGTGCAAAGGCCGGTATATTATGTAAGCAAGAAATTGGTAGCTGCAGAACGCAACTACCCAAGGATTGAGAAGCTTGCTTACAACCTCCTGATCGACTCCCGAAAACTTTGCCACTATTTCCAAGCTCACCCAATAACCATATACACTGACCAGCCTCTGAGGCAGGTGTTGCAGAGACCCGAAGCATCGGGGCGTTTGATCAAATGGAATATTGAATAAAGTCAGTTTGATTTAAATTTTCAACCGCGGAGGTCGATCAGGGGGCAAGCTCTGGCTGACTTTATAGCAGAGTTCACAATCCTAGAGGAGGAAATGATCGATGACAAGGTGGTCAAGTCAGAGGACGTGTTAAAATTAGATCCATGGAAGCTGTACACAGACGGAGCCAAGAACGATCGAAGGTCCGGAGCTGGAGTCGTCTTAGTTACTCTTGAGGGACGATCGTTATATTACGCTTTACGATTATAATTTTTAGCGACTAATAACGACTCTGAATATGAAGCCCTGATTGTTGGGCTGAAACTTGCTAAAGAACTCGGAATAAAGACATTGGATATATTCTGTGACTCCAAAATAGTTGTTTGCCAAGTGCGAAAGGAGTTTGTGGCTCGGGGACCTCGACTTATCGCCTATCTCGGAAAAGTGGAAGAGCTGTTAAGCAACTTGGAACGGTATAACATAATGCATATCCCAAGAGCCGAAAACTAGAAGGCAGACAGGCTAGCAAAGCTAGCTTGTTCCGACAACCTGGAAGAAACCGAAATGATTCCAATTGAAACGTTGGGATCGCCAAGCTTTGAGTCGATGGAAATTGAATTTGCTTTTGAAGCAGAACTGGAGAAGGAGTCGTGGATGACCCCAATTAAGAATTTCCTTAAGAATGGGATACTCCCGTCAAAGAAGAGTGAGAGGCGGGCCATAGTTCGCAAGGCCACCAGATACATCCTTCAAGATGATACTCTTTATAGACAAGAATTTTCTATGCCCCGGTTACGATGTGTAGCACACAACGACATCAAACGTGTACTAAGAGAAGTACACGAAGGTGAGTGTGGAGATCATACAGGAGGTCAGACCTCAACAAAGAAGGTATTGTGGTATGGATACTTCTGGCCCACAATTAATAAAGATGCAGCTGATTATTCACGACGCTGCGACAAGTGCCAGAGATTCGCCAAAATCCCCAGAGCACCACCGACCCAACTCAGATCGATGGTGAGTCGTTGGCCATTTTCCATGTGGGGAATTGACATCATCGGAGTTCTACCAATTACTAAAGGAGGAGCGAAATATGCAATAGTCGCCGTGGACTATTTTACGAAGTGGGTGGAAGCTGAGCCCCTAACCAAAATCACGGCGGGAAAGGTGGTAAGTTTCGTGGTTAGAAATATTATATGCCGATTTGGGATCCCAAGGACCATTATAACTAATAACGGAACCTAGTTCGATGGTGCCGAATTCAGAAATTTCTGCCAGAAATATAAGATCGACAAACGGTACACTGCGGTCGCTCATTCACAGTCAAACGGGCAAGTAGAAGCAATAGACAAAGTCTTAAAATCCATCCTCAAGAAGCGATTTGAACGTGCAAAGGCAAAATGGGTGGATGAATTGCCCTTAGCTTTGTGGGCATATCGGACAACGTTTAAGACAGCTACCGGTCATACTCCTTTCTCTCTCTCATTTGGTTCAGAAGCAGTAATTCCAGTAGATCTTGAAGTTCCCTCTCACAGGGTAACATATTATGACCTGATGATGAATCGGGCACTCTTACTCGAGTCTCTTGATGAAATTGAAGAAAAAAGGGACGAGGCAGACTTGCGTGCGTTAAGACATCGATGTCAGATGGCACGCTATTTTGACCAAAAAGTTCATTTTAGGACTTTTGAACTGGGAGATTTGGTGCTAAAGCGAGTCTTTCCATCCCTTCCTCACCTCGGTCTAAAGTGGGAAGGACCCTTTGTCATCCAACGGAAACTTGAAACAGGAGCCTTCAAGTTAA
The DNA here is from genome assembly GCA_030737875.1 of Allium sativum. Lineage (NCBI taxonomy): Eukaryota > Viridiplantae > Streptophyta > Magnoliopsida > Asparagales > Amaryllidaceae > Allium > Allium sativum. The sequence goes on along the minus strand of CM060919.1, from coordinate 5,495,072 downwards.
CGACCGTAGATGGCGAAGAGGTACCTAGGACATGGAATGCCCAACACTTGATGCGATATTTGAATTAGGAATGTTGTACTCTTTGCTGTTTTCCTTATGAACTCTGTAAAAAGGAACGACTTGCCTTACAAAAGTCTGTTGATATGAAAAAAGAACTATAAAGTGGATGTAGGCTACGACTTAGCCGAACCACTATAAAAATATCGTGTGTCATTTACTTTCCTGCATTATTTAAACCTTCAACTACTATTCCGTTATGATTATGGAATATAAGATGATTTAAAACCTGAAAGGTTGAAAACAGCTTATATGCAGGGATAAGCACAACGAATGTTTGTGCGATAAGACATGAAAGAATGGGAAGACGACATTCTTAACTCTAACTCTCAAGAATTGAGAGAGAGTATAAAGGACGGGAAGACGACGTCCTCTGAGGCGTGAAGGTGCACCCAGACAAGAGACCGCCTCAGTAAGAACTCTAACCTGAGTATAAGACAGGAGAGTATAAAAAATGCTGGAAAAAACGACAGGCATCAATGACACAAAGAATGTGACCTTGTCGGAGAATCGGGGACATTCAGACTGTTTGACTAAATCTTGAATAGTTTTTCAAGATTGACTGGGGGCATATATGTACACACATATTCCCCCCACCATAACTTCATTACACAACTATAGTAGGACATGCATTTTTACATAAGTACAGAACTAATAATTAACCGACATTGCAGAAAATGAATTATTTTTATTTACAAATGAACGAATTTGTACAGGAAAACAGGCAAAAAGAAGGTGCGAGGGCCACCCTTGCAGCAACAATTATGGGCCAATCAAATGCTAAAATAACGCAAGACACTCCATCATTTAGACTTCGAAGCGGGCTTGGACTTCTTAGCAGCATTCCCCGCATCCCTCGCCTCTTTTTCGGCCTCCGTCAAGATGCGATTTGACTTTTTCTTCCCTAAAGCTGAAGTGCTGGAATCAGTTGACTTTTTCCTGAAAGGCGGAACGCTGGAATCAAGAGAAGACTTTTTAGCAAGTTCCTCTGTAATAGATCTAGTTGAAAGCTTAACAACTAACCTTGATCCCGCATCCACTACTGCGAGGGGCTTAAGGCTTCCAGGGTCTAAGTCTTCAGCTTTAAGCTGCATGCATTTATCTTGTTCGGCTTTCAGTGCAGCTAAGGTAACATCATCGGCACTTTTCGACTCCCCGACTATAGCCACCTCAGGGTCTTCCTCATGTCCTCCGTTGCCGTCATCATCTTTTAAGGCATCTATCATTTCGTCATCATGAGGATTGTCAGCCTTAGACGATTCAATTCCTTCTCCCGAATCTATGGGGGCAGCCTTGTCCTTTTCCCCTTTAGCCTTCTCCGTAGGCTCCGCTCCAGAGGCGGTTCCCTGGGACACATCTGTCTTTTCGGATGGTTCAATACCTACAGAGTGAGAAGCAACAGTAATCAACTCAGGAGAAAATAATGGGTTCTTCATCGATTGCTCAATTACGCGATGAAAGGTAGAGATAGCTTTGACGAATTGAGTTGAAAATGTAGAGATATCTTCCGGCGACTTCTCGGCTGGAGTGACCGCTGTCTCCGATGTCGTTTCGGGTATGGGGGATAAAAGAGATGCCCGAGGGATTCCTTGGTTTTCAGGATCATATCCCTCTACTTCAGAAGTTTCAGAGGCAGTAGAGGAAGAACCAGCCTCAGGAATGTTCTTTTGCTTAGCCTTCCGCCTCTCTTCGTCCATAACAGCAGCAATAAGGCGGCGTCCTTCGGCTAGGCGTTCTGGTTCATCATCTCGTAGATATTTCTCCATCAGCTTGTCCTCGTCAATGGAATCAACCTTGAGCTCCTCTTTCTCCCATTCAACGATTTGACTCCATACTTGGACTAGGGTAGATGGATAATCTTCAATCCAAGAAATGTTCCGGCGGCGAATGATATGCGCAAAAAATTCAATCATTAATTCGCCGAAACCATGCACCTCTCCCTCAGCCTCTGACAGTTGTTTGCGGGCCTCTTCAGCGGACTTGATAGCACATTCGACATTACCCTCCGCTAGGGCAGCCCTGTTCTCCGCCTCCTCTAGCTTAGAAGCCAAGTCAGCGTTTTTCTTTTCCAATTCAGCATTTTTCCTCGCTAACTCGGCCTTCTCTCGCTTAAGGTCAGCGTAAGCAAGTCGCGTTTTGGCAGCATCTGACTTGGCATCTTCGGCTTGTTTTTTCAATTCTGAACGCTCTTGGGTATGGGACTCAAGCAAATCATGGTAGCGTTTTTGCAGATCTTCAAATTGTTGCTTGAAGCTAGTAGCATCCCGTTGAGCAACACCGAGTTGAGCCTGTGTATCCTCCAAGTCTTTTCCTAAATTTTTTAAGGCCCTTGCATCGTCTTCTGCGGTTTTTTTCATCAAGTCAGCATTCGTGATTAAAGTGCGGATGATTCTGGAAAGGCTGCGCGAATACTTGAACATCTCTGAATACTGTTTCTCGAACGCATCTATTTTTGCTTTGGCCTCATCTGTCCACCTCGAAGAAATAGGCTCGAGAGCAGGTAAAAAAGTCAAGTTTTCGAAGTAATGTTCAGGAAATTGCTCCTCCAGATACGCCCGCTTAACTGCAGTTTCAGCATCTAGCGGTGGAGGTGTGGGGAATGTCAGCTCGGTATCCCTGTGTGTGGAGGGCTCAATGGCCTCTTCATCCTTTCTAGACCGTATAGCGGGAATCTTACGCTTGCTTCGTGATTCGGCATCTCTTGGCGGGCTCCTCTCCCTACTGCGCTTTTCTTGAGAAGAGATTGAGCCTTTTGATTGCGGCCTGTCCTCTTCCCGACAACCTTGGTAACCTTTATACCGCTCTGGGTCTGTCTGGACAGGAGAGCGAGAGCGCGAGGACCACGAACGATAAGGATCATAGGGCCTTCTATCCTTCCTACTGCGATCTTCGCGACGATCATACTCAGTATCATGGGGCGGATTAGACATGCTGCGGCGAAGTTTCTTGACATCATAATAGGATCGGGACATCGTACCTGCACAACAAGACAAATGAAATTCAGGATCAGTATTTGCACAAAAAGAAAGATGCTGTGAGTTGTGCTGCTATTGTGTTAAGTGCGTCCTAAGTGGTGTTTTCCCCCCGACAAACCCGAGTCCGAAGCCAGACTAGTATGAGCGGGCTCTTTGGCCTTAGCAGGAGTGGTCTCTTCGGAAGAAGTGAAAACTAAAGGATTCTTCCCAAAATCCTCTGAAGTGTAAATAGTTTCAGGTAAGGGGAGATCCCCCAAACCCTGAAATAGTGGGTCATCGGTACTAGGGACATCTCCCTCAGAAGCATCAATCGGCAGATCTTTGGAAGACGTTGACCTTTCCGGAGAAATGGCATCCTCGGGAACAATGTACCCCTCTCGGTACTTTTCGGCCATGTTAGCCAATTCGTCATCTCGAGTAGAAGATGGAGAGGGTGAAGTCTGAAGAGGCACTGTAGGAGCTCTCAAACCTTCGCCCATTTCTGGGATTACGTCCACTGGGGGAATATATACATATGGACCCGTCCCGTGACCAATGCTCCGGGTAATGGACAACAACCCATGAAGATGAAGATATTCGTCCTTAAGGACTTCATCAATAGTTAAAAACTTCTGATCACCATTAAGGAGCCGGTGCATCCGATCAAAGAATGCTTGATCCGATATTTGTTTTGGGTTATCAACTGCAAACAAAAAGAAAACGGGTTAATGTGATGGTTTGGATGTACAGAGTCAAGATTTAGAAAACAAGTGCTTTAACCAGTGCTTTACTTGATTTCGCCCATCTCATAGCACACCCTGGCTGTTGCTTTACATAAAACCATTCTAGGCTGGAGTCACCCGCTTTACTACTGAACGGTGCTGGAATTATTTTCCTCTTAGCGACAGACTCGAAGTAACAGAAAGAAGGAGTTTCTCGAGTTCAGTGCTTGAAGTTATAAAAGAAGTGAACGTCGTCAAAAGTGAGCTCTATGCCTAAGATCTCACAGTACGCTACATATAGGGTGTACAAGTAAGCATAGGAATTGGGATGTAGCTGCATGGGGGCAATCCGGATTTGTCTTAGAAAATCGACGACGAAAGGAGAAAATGGAGGGATAGCCCCGACCATGCACATCAATCGAGTGATTGCCATATACCCCTCCAGAGGGTTGTGGGGACGATCAGATTTTGATGGCAACAAGGTATCCCCTTTGGGTATCCCGTACTTTAGTCGTATTCGGATAAGTCTGTCATTGTCGATCGTCGATTCAACAGAATCTTGAGGTGATTCCAGTATGATGGCAGACTCAAATTCATCGGGAGATCGATCATCTCCAACCCCTCCTTCCTCTTCGCAACCCAGGGAAACTCCACCCTCAGAAGACACATTATCGCTTTCGTCAGTTTCAACCTAGTAGTCTGAGCCCTCATCGTCCCATTCTGGATCCGAGGAAGATGATATGTCTTCAAGAGTAATTTTGTTGGATGTCTCTGGGACCTCCTTCTTTTCTGCTAATCTAGAGGAGCGTCTGGATGTCATGGTCACGAAACTATTGAAGAAGCAATAGCACAAGTTAGAGTAAATTAGCCCGTATCCCCCCGTGCATGAGTATAAACTAAAGTGTGAACAGTGTATGCAGAAAATGTGAAGTTAACGCTCGAAAGTGCGACGCAAGATCTTGGCAAAGTAATAATGTTCAAGGCAGTTCTTGATGTTCATTTATGTTCATAGGGCACTATCCTAACTGTCCATGAAGTTGGAAGTTATGTCAAGTATTGATTTAGCCAATTAGGCAGACTCTTGTGTATTAAGATGGGGCTGCTTCGGATCGGTTCGGGTATAAATGATTGGATTGGATCAGAGGCAAGGCTTTGTTTTGGTCAGAAGTGGGTATCTAATCGGACCGGTTCGGGATTGTGTGTTCGGAGCGGATCGGATGGACTTGAGTCCCAATGCCCCTTCTTCCTTGATCCACATTCCGATCCGATTCGGCTAGGTAGACTTCGCCTTCCCTCTTTCAAATTTAACCCCGACCCGATCCGATACCGAAAACCTCGTATCCTTTTCTTCTCCTACATCCCCCATACTTCTTCACCCAAACCGATCCTCCATATTCTGTATCTTCTTCATCATCCTCAACCACAGTTGGACCCAATTCGATTTCCAAAACTCCATATAAGGATGAGCATATATCCTCTCCAACCTCCCAGCGCCTCGAGGTGGTGGCAGAGCCACCAGCGACGACTGCGATGAAAGAAGTAACCATGGCGTCGAAGCCATGCCATGGACATGCCCAATGTGTTCAAATTAACCGCAAAATCTTAATTAAAGGTAGTTACAACAATAAGATTCAGGGTTTCGAGACTACCTATATGTTTATTTCAAGAATCGAAGCGAGAATTTTTGGGATTTTTTTGAGAATTAGGGTTTCGGTATGTGAATTAGAAAACGAGAATAATAGAAAAGGAAGAAAGAAGAAGGGTGATGGATTTATGTATAATAGCGCTGACCCCTTGTATTCCTGCCCCATTTTCTCGCTCGGACCGGATCAAGAGCCCAGCAGCACAGTTTGGCCTGCTAGCCCAATACGAAACAGAGAAAGAGAAGGAGCCATTCGGGTCGAAGCCCGAACCGAACAGAATTTCATATGTCAACTTGGCATTTAAATTGAATTAAAATTCGAAGAGGAAATAAAAGCACAAGAAAAATCAAAAGGAAAATCACCTGGAAGGATAATCGAATATTAACAAGAGTTATCCAAGCTGTTTGAAAATAAAGAAAGGGATTTACGTACTATGCGGAGTACATATATAAACACCAAAAGATGCAACTCCTTGAAGCAGCGTGTCTCTATATGCCAATGGGTACGACTTTTCAACGATTCAACTTCAGGAAGGCACTGTGCAATGACAATCAAAGCATGCTCCGTATCCAACAGAAGCATCCGTTGAGGGGGCAAAATGTTAGCCTACTTTGTGAACTAGGCAACACAAAGTCGAGATGTCAAGCGTTGAAGAACATTTCTTCTTTGAAAGTATCGGGTCGGATCGGAGGGCTACTATCAGGTCGGATCGGAGGGCTACTACCAGTCGGATCGGAGGGCTATTATCAGGTCGGATCGGAGGGCTACTACCAGTTCAGGACGGAACAGAGCAAAATGGACAAGGACTCAGGTTCAGCTCAGGTCGGGTCGGATGCCCCGATCCGAACACCTTCTGCTCACTCCTCCGAACCGAACCCAACATACCATATCACTTCACCCCACGATCTCCTGAATGTTCGGAGTAGTTATGACCATTTCCTGCCCATGATGGCCACTAATCTGGTGCGCTGTCAGCACTGGAATCCATCTGAGCCCGAGAACGATGGGATGAAAGCCACGTAGCTCCGATCCGAACCGGATTCTGAGTGAATTTCCACCTATAAATACCCCGCCAAGAGACATTTGAAAGGATCTTTTCGAGCATTTTGAGAGTTCAAACACCTTCGAGAACCGAACTTTAGCATTCCCAAACAATCCAAATCGTCATTCAAAGTATTATTTGAGATAATAGAGTGAATGTACATGAAAAGTGAGTGAAGTTGAGTGATTATCTCATTGTATTTACATCTATATCATCGACGAAAGTGATTATAAAGTGGACGTGGGATTTCCGACGCCGAACCACTATAAATTCTAAGTCTCCATTTTACTTTTGATCTTATTTTATTTCAATTTTAGTCAATTTGGGTGTTAGAACCACTTTTTGGTCTCACAATAACCTCTGAGCTTGTATGTCTCAGAGAAGGGTGTTAAGCAAGAGAATAAATTCTCCACCGCCAAACTGATATATATTTAATAGAGATAAATCAACACAGAATAAAATCCAATGTTAGACACATAGTCCATTTACAAGTTCATTCTGGGTCTGAACAAAACCAGAGGCACATTATTCCTCGTTCCATATGTCTAGTATGGAAGAGAGGTCCTCGCATATCCGGTCGATCTCCAAGTACGTCTGGACGATCACCACTTATTACCTTGTTTTGGGTGTACAGCCCAATCAAGACATCGGTAATCATCCAAACGACGTGAAGAACTCCGGTCTTCAACCACCATCTTCATCGTTGACTTATCGTCGAACCAGTTATTCAGAATGGATATAAACTCGGCCTTTTCGAATAACTCACGTATATAATAAACAAGTGCTATAAAAACACAACATACGCCTCATTCCAATTCTGAATATTCTTTTATTTAAATATTCATATCCTTTGGGAAAAGTTCCCATTAGTTTTATCAAAGATAAATTCTTTAAAATTTATTCTTTAATCTTTCTTTGGATATCATTCAAACCATATTAAGGTTTTCCAAACTAGTTGGGATTAGCAATCCTTACCGAAGTAATCATTTGTTTAATTTCTCAATCCCAACCTATTCATCCCATGGAACAAAACTGGTAATACCCCATATCTAACACCACGGTGTTATCGGTAGATTTAATTACCATTTGCCGTTCAAATTTAATTAATGATTTAACTATCGCTAGGAGTAAAACTGGTGATACTCCATTCTCGATCATTTCCCAAATTTGATAATTTAAATTATCAATTCCCATTTTAATATAGTGAAAGATTCATTAAAACTCCACTCAGTTTTAATCTTCCCAAAAATCAATATTAATGATTATTTAACTTTGGAAACGCAAACATGTCGCATCGACAATCTACACTGCACTATTGATTTCTGCCGATATATAACCTCTGAGCTCGTATGTCTCAAAGATGGGTGTTAAGCAAAAGAATAAATTCTCCACCACAAACAAATATATATTTCACAGAGATCAACCACACAGTTCGAAATACAATGTTAGACATGTAATCCTGTCATTAACTAGGTAAAAGAACTAATGTCATTTTAAAATACAATGCACGATAAACCCCAAATCACATTCCATTAATTATGGAATCTACATGGAAAACAAATCAATATATAATCGATATCAATTTTTGAATCCTACCAATAACATAAATGGAATAACGACAAAGCCTTTTAAATTCCGTATATATTAACAGTTTTTGTAACACCCCGAAAATTCTATAACTGTGAGATTAACAAATTAAAGAACTAAGGGAAACGGGATACGCCATTGCGTTCGTCTCGGAAAAATACGCGAAATAGAGTCCGAGTTTTCGAAAAACGGAGTCCGTATGAAGAAGATATGGCCTTCGGAAGTTTTTAAATTAAGTTTAAAATTCAAACAGAATTAAATAATTAAATATTCCGAAGTGGGGCCCAACGGGACAGGGTGGAAGAACACCCGCCTGGGCCACCCAGGTCGACTGGGCTGTCGACCTGGGCTACCCATGTCGACAGGGCTGTCGACAGCCCTGTCGATAGGGGTATCGACCTGGTCGAGCCCAGTCAACCTGGCTGGCCAGGTCTGTGTTCCTCCGATTTTCTGTGGTCTGCTTTGTCACTAGGGCTAGGTGGCAAGTTTTTATTGGTCTCTCTATCGAATGAATGGCTACGATCTAACCTAGCAACATCAAGGGTCCTAATCAATTCCTAACCTCTATATAAACAACCCTAGACTAAACCCTAATCTATTCATTCAAAATTAAGAACATAGCCGCCATGTTGCTGAGGAACGTCAAGAGGTAGCCGCCAACTAGAGAGAGAATTAGGGAGAAAGTTCTAAAGCCTAAAGCAATTCAAGCAACCTAAAGCTAATCAATTTAACAAAGGAATCATATCTCTTGTTTAGAGAATTCGCCGCAACCATTGTAAGTAGAGTATTACTTTGGTATGAATAAACAACTGTATTGATTTGTATGCTTGAATTGTGGCAATGAAATTCATATTTGTGCGTTCTTATATACGTTTGGATATTATAAAGAACTACATGCGGTAGTTCTATGCAAATATACGTTTAGAATATTCGCAAACTATATGACCTATGTTGAAGCTACATGTATGTAGATGATTGAAATTCATGCAAGTCTGAGGCTTTGTTATTATGCCATCATGATGTATATTTTTGTGTGCATAAATCATTTTGCAAGTAATTGAAACAAGTTTGGTTGTTATAGTTCATATGAAACTATGTTGGAATTTTTACACCATAATCCATGTATTAAATCATGCTTTTGCAAAACTTGTGAATATGGCTAGGCTATTTGGCATAATTAAAATCCATGATTAAGTCTATCTTGTTTAAAAGGACTATATGATGACATATGTGAGACATGGCTAGGTTAGACTAAATAATCCCTTTTTGCAAGATTAGAGCAAATACCATGATTAGGAATATTTATGCATAAGTATATTTTTACCGTCGCTATGTGATTAGACTTAAATCATGATTAAGTTGAACTATGCTTTTGTGTTAGTAACAAAGTATCCTCTTTGTAAACATGTAGAAACCTTATGAACAAATTTAACTATACTTATGCCATGCTTATGTTTGATATTATGCCATGTTTATGCTAGAAGTATTTATACCATACTTACGTTTGACACTATGCCATGTTTATGCTAAAAGTATTTATGCCATGCTTATGTTTGACATTATGCCTAAACAAAAATATAGCTTCATGGGTCAATAATGATATCTCAATTACAAGTTCACATGCTTTGATTCATGTCACCTATGTTACCACTATGCAAGTACACCAGTTTCTATTTTGTATTCCCAACGTCATACTGCAAGTTCATGCGCTCACCTTCCCCCTCTTTGTGTATGTAATTACGCCGTAAGCCTCCCCTTTCGCATGGCTAAATTGGGCTTTAAAAAGCTAAGCCCAATATACATAAACGGACGTGTAAAAACGGGGGTAAATAACGTTGGGCTAAATTAATTTAATGAATGGAAACTAAAGTAAAAGGGCCCAAATTCAAGAATGGGTTGGGCCCATGATTGGTGTAACCTTTACACCATTAACTTAATAATGGGCCGCAAATATTTACATATAAGAAATAAAGAAGAATGACAAAATATGTAAATGTAGAACATACGATGTGTTTAACCCGAGGTTGGATTGAGTTGTGATGTAAACCTGCCCGGAACCGCCCGGCTGTCCAGTAGTCACAACAATACCTATCCAATGTGGGAGGTTAAACATGGAGCCCAGCAAGGACCCGAGGTTAGACTGAGTTGTGGCGTAAGACTGCCCGGAACCAACCGGCAACAGGCAGCCACAACAATACCTGTCTAATGTGAGAGGTCCGGGCCTTAATAAGACAATTAAGGCTGAGTCAGGATTGATAGGATTAAGTGAACTAAAGACTTAATCAAAATGGAACAAGCTAAACTAAACGGACTGGTGGGGGTTAGGTTAGAAAACACTTAACCAACTTAGCATGTTGGCTAGAGATAGAAAACCTAGTAACGGGGGACCCTTTTCAGCAGTAACCCTAAAAGGTGTATCAGGATACCCTGAAACTAGGCAGGGTGGGGCACGATTACTGGGCTGATTGTAAGAGGTCAAAAGCGACGGCGGTGGTGTAGCAGTGTAGGTTCTAACGGAGTGCGGGCGTGCACACACTCCGGCGCAGAAAAATAAGGCACTGGACACCAGTAGCATACCTGTGCACTCTAAGGTTGTGTCGGGTTGCCACTATGGGACTTGATACACCCCATGGTGGGACCAGCATAGGTAACTACAGACATCGGGGGCCGTAAGACACATGTAACTATGCGAGTAGGAGCCGATCATCATTGAATGGATCACATCACCCTGATTGTGGGGTGCCAGTTGGAAAACTAGTTTATATGGGTTCAGAGATTAATATGGGGTACGATAGTATATTCGACCCTAGACAACTTAACCAAGTTTATAGTGCATGCCCACTTCTTGTTTATACTTATCATACCCAGTTCTTTATTCATAGACAAAATAGTACTAGACTTACTCAGGCTTTATGTCTGACTCTACTTTTCTTTCGTCTTCTTTTCTTCCGTTTCCCCCCCCCCCAGGTCCTCAGGGAGGGAACACAGCAGCTTGACCTACCTCAGCATCCAGCTTGAAGAAGAGAAAATGTATTGCTTGGACTTTCCTGTTTTGAACTATGGCTTTGGACAATCCACTATTGGGCTTTTGCAGTTTATCTATGTTTTATTTATGCTTCTTTAAAATAATGTACTCAAGACAGATTATGAAAGTGTTATGTTATGTTTTTGGGAAGGATGTTGTTGTAACACGTATTTGACTTTATGAAATAAAAGTTTGTTGTTCTTCCGCTGTTTACAAATATGTGTTCTTATATCTGTCTTGTATATCTGTGACTTGTACTTATAAACCTCCACCAAAATTAGGGCATTCCCTTTGAGAGTGACCCTAACGGAGGTGGGGTGTTTCACTTGGTATCAGAGCATAGGTTTACCAGATAAGATAAAAAGTTTTGAAAATTTATTTTCAAAAAGGAAATTTAAAGAAGCATTTTTAAAAGATAAAAATATTATTTTATTTTAAAAAGGCAAAGTCCACTCCCCAAAGCCATAGGTACTATCTCTTATCCTTCGTTTTGAATCTATCCTTTTTGTTTCAGCATGTCCCAAGAACTTAACTTGCCGGAAGGGGTACCAATACCTGGTTGGTTTAGACGGTTCTTAGAAGCAAGGGCCACTCAGCCAGGTCCTACCATTCCTCCTCCCCCAGCAGAAGGGAATCATCCAGCCGCAGTGGCACCTTTTCCTCCACCCCCTCCTCGGGGAAACACGTTCGCAAAGATATGTAAGGATTTTAAAGCTATGGGAGGAAGGGATTTCCATGGAACTGAGTCCTTCGTAGCAGCTAGAAATTGGCTGAAGGAAACTGAGGATCTATTCATCATCTTTGAGGTAGAGGACAGACAAAAAGTGCAATTGGCAGTATGGCTATTGAAGGGCGAGGCTTCCTACTGGTGGGAAGTCACTAATGCTGAAAGACCAGTGGAGACATGGGAGGACTTTAGGGCAAGGTTTGAGACCAAATTTCTCTCAGATGCGGAAAGAAGTTTGCAGTTGGAAAAATTCTTATTTCTTAAACAAGGAGACAAGACTGTCAGAGAGTATGTGAATCAATTTGATGAGCTGGCTAGGTTTGGGCTTGACCTAGTCAACACCCCGCACAAGAAGGCTCTCCGTTTCGTCAAGGGGTTAAATGAGCCATTACACAGTTTGGCCATGACCCATATACCCATGGGGGCCACGTATGAAAGATTGGTGCAAATGGCATTGCTGAATGAAGAGGATAAGGGCAAGAAGGAGACGAAGGCAGAAAGCTCTCAAGGGAAGAAGGAGGGTTTGCAGCCTAAGAAGACAGACTTTAAGAAAGGCGGGAAAGGCAACAAAGAGAAGAGGAAGTGCAATTTCTGTGGCAAAGTGGGGCACTTAGTAAAGGACTGCCGGAAAAAGAAGGCCAAGGAGAATGGTGGGTGCTTTTCATGCGGTCAGACAGGCCACCGGGCTAAGGACTGCCCAAAGAAACGAGGACAGGGGCAGGGCGCTGGATCCACCTCAGGGGCACAGGTTCATGTGCTAGAAGCGCCACCATTGCAACAACGAGGTACAAACACTTCTGTAGAAAGTGTAGTTTATCTTTATGATCACCCCGTTCGCACTTTATTTGATTCTGGCGCATCACACTCCTTTATCTCGTCTGCTTTAGTAGAATCTCTGCACCTAAAAACTAGTATGGTAGAGGACCCCTTAATTGTTTCAAACCCAATTGGGGGCCCAGCTCATTTGTCTATGATCTGTCTAGATTTGAAAATTTCTATCCTAAGTGTTGAATTTCAATGTAGTGCCTTTGTTTTGGGCTTTTCGGGGTATGGTTTGATTTTGGGTATGGATTGGCTATCCAGTAATGGGGCCATCCTTGATTGTGAGAAAAGGGTTGTTAGGCTCCTAACCCAGCTCGGTAATACTTTGGAAATTTCCTGTAATCCCTCGCATGCGGTTATGCTTAGTTATCTTGAATCGCTAGATGCCTCTGTTGAAAATTTGCGATCAGTTAGAGTGGTCCGGGAATATCCGGATGTCTTCGAAGAGGTGAAGGGCTTGCCTCCGAAGCGGGAGATAGACTTCCGCATATATCTTGTAGATAATGCAAAGCCCGTTGCGTTGCCTGTTAGACATATGGCTCCACGAGAAAGAAAAGAGCTCAGTAAACAGATTAAAGAGCTTCTAGAAAAGGGGTTCATTAGGAGGAGCATTTCAGAATGGGGCGCTCCAGTGGTGTTCGCTACGAAGGCGGATGGTTCACTCCGTCTATGTGTTGACTATAGGGAGCTCAACAAGTTAACGAAAAAGAATAGGCATCCTCTCCCTAGAATTGACGATTTATTTGACCAGCTTGTAGGAGCATCTGTTTTCTCCCAACTCGATTTAGCAACCGGTTTTCATCAGCTAAGGGTGGCTGAAGATAGCATCGATAAAACGGCATTCAGAACCCCAGACGGCTTCTTTGAATGGCTTGTCATGCCTTTCGGCTTGACAAATGCACCTGCTTACTTCGTGGACCTGATGAGTAGGGTATTTAGAGATTTCCTCAACAAATTCGTAGTGGTCTTCATAGATGATATCCTTATCTTCTCAAAGAGTGAAGAGGAACATGCTCAACACTTAAGGGCAATCATGGAAACTTTGCGAGTCCATCAATTAAAAGCCAAATTCTCCAAATGCCACTTTTGGAGAGAAGAGGTGAGGTTCCTTGGGCACATAGTATCCAAACAAGGGCTAGCGGTGGACCCTGCTAAGGTAGTGGCGGTACAGGATTGGAAGACACCAAGGAATGCAACTGAGGTCCGAAGCTTCCTAGGACTAGCAGGTTTCTATCGAAAATTCATAAGGGATTTTGCGAAAATCTCAGCTCCGCTCACGAAATTGACTAAGAAGAATCTAGTGTTTAATTGGGACTTGGATTGCGAGTTTGCTTTCCAACGACTGAAAAGGGCTCTTACAACAGCCCCAGTTTTGACGCTGCCAGATGGGAGCAAGATGTTCACTGTTTATACGGATGCATGTGGGACAGGGCTAGGCGCCGTCTTAATGCAAGAAGGAAGGGTAGTAGCTTATGGCGGGAGGCAGTTGAAGGTGCACGAAAAGAACTACCCAACCCACGATCTTGAGTTAGCCGCCATTGTCTTTGCACTCAAGTCTTGGCGACACTATCTCCTAGGTGAGAAGTTCGAACTTTACACTGACCATAAATCGTTGAAATATCTTTTCTCGCAGAAGGATCTTAACTTGAGGCAACAAAGGTGGATGGAGTTTCTTGCCTCGTACGATTTCGAAATCTCCTACACTCCGGGCAAAGGCAACGTAGTTGCAGACGCGTTGAGCCGAAAGAAATTGACCCTAAGCCCGTTGTTTGTTGAAAGACAAAGCCTAGAGTTTATAGCCAGCTTCGACTTTAGGCCCTCCTCCGATTTCGTACCAGGCTTGCTAGCATCTCTCGAAGTGCGCCCAACTTTAGTGGATTCAGTAGGGGCAGCACAACGCGAAGACCCTCAGCTTGTAGAAATAATTGATAGGCTAATTAGGGGTGAGACTTCAAGTCACCTCAACAGATACTCCATTGACGATAAGGGTGTACTAAGGCGAGATGGAAGACTATGCGTCCCACAAACGAACGATTTAATAAAGAAGGTTCTCGAGGAAGCACATCACTCCAAGATGACGATACATCCAGGCGGAGATAAGATGTACAAAGACATAAAAAGGACTTTCTTCTGGAACGGCATGAAAAAGGACGTGGCAGAATTCGTTTCTAAGTGCATGGTGTGCCAACAGGTTAAGGCGGAACAGAAAAAGCCTGGCGGACTACTGCATCCTCTGGAGGTCCCGCAGTGGAAGTGGGATAGCATCTCAATGGACTTCATCGATGGGCTGCCTAGGTCTAGGAGAGGCAACACTAGCATTTGGGTAATAGTGGATAGGCTTACTAAAAGCGCCCACTTTTTACTTGTCAAAAGTAAAAGAACTGCCTCATCCCTAGCATCACTTTACCTCAAGGAAATCGTTCGACTCCATGGAATACCATCTAGCATTGTTAGTGACCGAGACCCCATCTTCACCAGCGAGTTTTGGCGGAGTCTGCAAGAAGCAGTAGGAACGCAGTTATGCTTGAGCACGGCCTATCATCCCCAAACCGACGGCCAAACAGAGAGAGTGAACAGAGTTTTGGAAGACCTTTTAAGACTATGCGTCCTTGACTTCGGAGGGACATGGGAAGACCACCTTCCTTTGGTGGAATTTGCCTACAACAACAGCTATCAAGCAACCATAGGAATGGCGCCCTTCGAAGCTCTATATGGAAGACCGTGCCGATCGCCCACTTGTTGGTGGGAGTCTACTGATAAGCTCGTACTAGGACCAGACATGATCCGAGAGACTTCAGAGAAAGTAGACTTAATACGAAGAAGGATGAAGACGGCCCAAGACAGACAAAAGTCCTATGCCGACAAGAGAAGAACCGACCTTGAATTCGAGGTTGGAGACAGAGTTTTTCTCAAGGTATCACCGCTAAGGAACGTTGTTCGTTTTGGAACCACAGGAAAGCTAGCACCAAGGTTCGTAGGGCCATTCCCTATTATCGAGAAAATTGGGAAAATGGCTTATAGATTAGAGCTACCCGAGAAGTTGGCTGGGGTCCACAACGTTTTTCACGTTTCACATCTCCGAAAATGTCTACATGAGTCTGCTGAAGTGGTAGAGCCAAATATCCTCGAAGAGGCCGAAGTGGAACGCGAAGCAACCATAAGAAAAGTTCCAACCCGCATCTTAGGAACGGAAGTAAAGAAGCTACGCAACCGCGAAGTCAAGCTCGTCAAAGTCCAGTGGAGCGACGCCGAGGGAGACGCGACTTGGGAAACTGAAGCTAGAATCCGTGCAGCCTACCCTTTTCTGTTCGAGGGTACATCCTTGATCTTTCCTTTTCCTTAAGTTGCGCTTTTATCTATCTTTTTAGGTATATTTCCTCGACCTTACCTTTTAGGTAGAAACCCGTTGGATGGAAACATGTAATTGAAACATGTTATGTATGAATGGTTGCAAGTGGTTGCAAGTGATTGCTAGTGGTTGCTCGTGGTTGCATGTACACACACAATCTAGGTTTTAGATCGGCTCAGTCACTTCATATTGCATATGCATATATGTTTGCTTTCGTCTATGGTTGAACATTAATATGTTGACATGTGGATGTTGCATTTGTATTGAATGGTTGTGCACTCATGTAGAATCATGAATAGGAAAATTTGCATACATAATGGATTCATGGCACTTACATGATTCGCATTAAGGAGGTCAACTGAATCAGTAGACCGCCTGATTTTGCATTAGATAAGTACATGTACACACACACTTCGCATATGATCATGAAGCATTAGAAGTCTTTTAAGGACAATGGATGCTCGTGTTTGATGGATGAGTAGATGGATGATTGGATGTTAGGATATACATTCCTCCTAACTTGAAGATTTCGGGGACGAAATCCTTTTAAGTGGGGGAGAATGTAACACCCCGAAAATTCTATAACTGTGAGATTAACAAATTAAAGAACTAAGGGAAACGGGATACGCCATTGCGTTCGTCTCGGAAAAATACGCGAAATAGAGTCCGAGTTTTCGAAAAACGGAGTCCGTATGAAGAAGATATGGCCTTCGGAAGTTTTTAAATTAAGTTTAAAATTCAAACAGAATTAAATAATTAAATATTCCGAAGTGGGGCCCAACGGGCCAGGGTGGAAGAACACCCGCCTGGGCCACCCAGGTCGACTGGGCTGTCGACTTGGGCTACCCATGTCGACAGGGCTGTCGACAGCCCTGTCGACAGGGGTATCGACCTGGTCGAGCCCAGTCAACCTGGCTGGCCAGGTCTGTGTTCCTCCGATTTTCTGTGGTCTGCTTTGTCACTAGGGCTAGGTGGCAAGTTTTTATTGGTCTCTCTATCGAATGAATGGCTACGATCTAACCTAGCAACATCAAGGGTCCTAATCAATTCCTAACCTCTATATAAACAACCCTAGACTAAACCCTAATCTATTCATTCAAAATTAAGAACATAGCCGCCATGTTGCTGAGGAACGTCAAGAGGTAGCCGCCAACTAGAGAGAGAATTAGGGAGAAAGTTCTAAAGCCTAAAGCAATTCAAGCAACCTAAAGCTAATCAATTTAACAAAGGAATCATATCTCTTGTTTAGAGAATTCGCCGCAACCATTGTAAGTAGAGTATTACTTTGGTATGAATAAACAACTGTATTGATTTGTATGCTTGAATTGTGGCAATGAAATTCATATTTGTGCGTTCTTATATACGTTTGGATATTATAAAGAACTACATGCGGTAGTTCTATGCAAATATACGTTTAGAATATTCGCAAACTATATGACCTATGTTGAAGCTACATGTATGTAGATGATTGAAATTCATGCAAGTCTGAGGCTTTGTTATTATGCCATCATGATGTATATTTTTGTGTGCATAAATCATTTTGCAAGTAATTGAAACAAGTTTGGTTGTTATAGTTCATATGAAACTATGTTGGAATTTTTACACCATAATCCATGTATTAAATCATGCTTTTGCAAAACTTGTGAATATGGCTAGGCTATTTGGCATAATTAAAATCCATGATTAAGTCTATCTTGTTTAAAAGGACTATATGATGACATATGTGAGACATGGCTAGGTTAGACTAAATAATCCCTTTTTGCAAGATTAAAGCAAACACCATGATTAGGAATATTTATGCATAAGTATATTTTTACCGTCGCTATGTGATTAGACTTAAATCATGATTAAGTTGAACTATGCTTTTGTGTTAGTAACAAAGTATCCTCTTTGTAAACATGTAGAAACCTTATGAACAAATTTAACTATACTTATGCCATGCTTATGTTTGATATTATGCCATGTTTATGCTAGAAGTATTTATACCATACTTACGTTTGACACTATGCCATGTTTATGCTAAAAGTATTTATGCCATGCTTATGTTTGACATTATGCCTAAACAAAAATATAGCTTCATGGGTCAATAATGATATCTCAATTACAAGTTCACATGCTTTGATTCATGTCACCTATGTTACCACTATGCAAGTACACCAGTTTCTATTTTGTATTCCCAACGTCATACTGCAAGTTCATGCGCTCACCTTCCCCCTCTTTGTGTATGTAATTACGCCGTAAGCCTCCCCTTTCGCATGGCTAAATTGGGCTTTAAAAAGCTAAGCCCAATATACATAAACGGACGTGTAAAAACGGGGGTAAATAACGTTGGGCTAAATTAATTTAATGAATGGAAACTAAAGTAAAAGGGCCCAAATTCAAGAATGGGTTGGGCCCATGATTGGTGTAACCTTTACACCATTAACTTAATAATGGGCCGCAAATATTTACATATAAGAAATAAAGAAGAATGACAAAATATGTAAATATAGAACATACGATGTGTTTAACCCGAGGTTGGATTGAGTTGTGATGTAAACCTGCCCGGAACCGCCCGGCTGTCCAGTAGTCACAACAATACCTATCCAATGTGGGAGGTTAAACATGGAGCCCAGCAAGGACCCGAGGTTAGACTGAGTTGTGGCGTAAGACTGCCCGGAACCAACCGGCAACAGGCAGCCACAACAATACCTGTCTAATGTGAGAGGTCCGGGCCTTAATAAGACAATTAAGGCTGAGTCAGGATTGATAGGATTAAGTGAACTAAAGACTTAATCAAAATGGAACATGCTAAACTAAACGGACTGGTGGGGGTTAGGTTAGAAAACACTTAACCAACTTAGCATGTTGGCTAGAGATAGAAAACCTAGTAACGGGGGACCCTTTTCAGCAGTAACCCTAAAAGGTGTATCAGGATACCCTGAAACTAGGCAGGGTGGGGCACGATTACTGGGCTGATTGTAAGAGGTCAAAAGCGACGGCGGTGGTGTAGCAGTGTAGGTTCTAACGGAGTGCGGGCGTGCACACACTCCGGCGCAGAAAAATAAGGCACTGGACACCAGTAGCATACCTGTGCACTCTAAGGTTGTGTCGGGTTGCCACTATGGGACTTGATACACCCCATGGTGGGACCAGCATAGGTAACTACAGACATCGGGGGCCGTAAGACACATGTAACTATGCGAGTAGGAGCCGATCATCATTGAATGGATCACATCACCCTGATTGTGGGGTGCCAGTTGGAAAACTAGTTTATATGGGTTCAGAGATTAATATGGGGTACGATAGTATATTCGACCCTAGACAACTTAACCAAGTTTATAGTGCATGCCCACTTCTTGTTTATACTTATCATACCCAGTTCTTTATTCATAGACAAAATAGTACTAGACTTACTCAGGCTTTATGTCTGACTCTACTTTTCTTTCGTCTTCTTTTCTTCCGTTTCCCCCCCCCCCCCAGGTCCTCAGGGAGGGAACACAGCAGCTTGACCTACCTCAGCATCCAGCTTGAAGAAGAGAAAATGTATTGCTTGGACTTTCCTGTTTTGAACTATGGCTTTGGACAATCCACTATTGGGCTTTTGCAGTTTATCTATGTTTTATTTATGCTTCTTTAAAATAATGTACTCAAGACAGATTATGAAAGTGTTATGTTATGTTTTTGGGAAGGATGTTGTTGTAACACGTATTTGACTTTATGAAATAAAAGTTTGTTGTTCTTCCGCTGTTTACAAATATGTGTTCTTATATCTGTCTTGTATATCTGTGACTTGTACTTATAAACCTCCACCAAAATTAGGGCATTCCCTTTGAGAGTGACCCTAACGGAGGTGGGGTGTTTCAGTTTTCCTCTACAGAAGCTCATTTCGATTATTATCAAATCGAATTCCATTCAATTCCAATTCAATATATTAAATTGAAAAACTTTACTTTGGAAAATACCCGTCAAATTTTAATAAAAAGTTTTATAAATTCCCAATCACGTTTCACTGTAAATCGGGTTAAAGAACGAATGTCGTTAAAAACACAGTTCACAATAAACCCAATTAACATTCCATTTTTTATTCCAATTAAATGTTTATTAATTGGTAATTCTTCGTTAAATCTTAATTAAAAGATTTATTCTTTTCACACTGGGTTTAAGAACGGTGTCATTTAAAACACAGTTCACAACAAACCCAAAATCCAATTCAGTATTAAATACAAGGCTCTGAATAGAAATTATATCGGCTTATATTCAATATCAAATTCTAAAATAAAAAATATATCGTATTAGGAATAATGATATATATATATATATCTTCCAAATTCCTCTACAATATTTGTATAATCACGGAATCCAATATCGAAATATTCCTATGATAATTTTGATCCAAATCCATTCCAATTCTTATATTGGAAATTTTGGTTAATTTTTAAAACCATTTCAAATCCAATTTTATTATTTAAAAATATTGGATTATAATTCTAGTTCATAACTAGTTCATTTCAATAAAAATATTTTTTTCTTTTCGAAATGGAATTTTGCATCCCGATTCTTTCCAAATCATTTATTATGATTTTACATAAATTATTGATATTTTTAATAATTTTATCACGGCCCGTACAGTCGATTTCCATAAACGGTCATCAAACTGCACTTACAGCGACTTTTTCCAAATTTGATTTGGACATAGTCCCAAATCCAACTGTTAATTTCAAATGTCTTATATTTGTTAGAAAGCTCTTTTGGTTCCGGTTTTCGGCGAACCTGATGGTCGGTTCTCCCGTAATGTCCATTCGAAGTCAATGGTCGAAATTCGTGAACTACCGCAGCGCGGCGCGTTCTATTCAGGCCATTATATATATATATATATATCCGTATACACTATATATATTTCGTCGATTTCCATTTATAACGTATTTTATAATTCGTTTTAAAAACGATTTCAACTTCATATTCAATTTTAAATTAAAATTGAATATTCCATATCATTAATATGTAAATGATAATATTTTCAAAATATTATATTTTGAAATCACTTCCTTTTCGATATTCATTATAAAAATGAATAAAATCGATATAAATATCATTCACGTCAAAATGGCGTTAATTTAATCAACACGGCTTTATATATCTAAGTATTTTCGTGTCCCTCCCAAATCGGGCACCAAAATCATATCTTGATCCATTTCTGAATATTATATTAAAATATTCTATATTCGTCAATTTAAAACTTTCATTAATTTAAAATATTCGTTCTTTCCGAATTGGAATAAGACACAGCCAATTACCATATAATTTTATTTATATGGATTTCATACACACATGTACACCACAATAATCAAACACAGTCAACCATCATCCAGAGTGCATTACACAACTGTATAAGCATTAAATATAAATAATTAATGCTTATAGTAGCCTATCAACCCATCGATTGACTTACAACTAAATATTGGGATTAGTGTATGTCCAATATCATTCCAATACCCGTGTGGGGTTTTCAAACAACAAACACTGATTATTATTTGTGCAGTTGGGCGATGTGCAAAATATATAGTCCCAATCAGTATCAGTCAAATGTGTGTACATAAACAAATCATCCAAGGGAATATTTATTTTATTCATATACACGTTAAAAATTATATTTTTAATGATAAAATATTTATTTCAACACATTAACATTTCATTTTCCATTTAACATCATATCACAACAAATTTCCACAACACAATACTATCGAACAAGTCGTCCTTAGTCTGTGGATGACGGATGTTGGGTACTGCTAAGCACCGTCTGCTTCCTAGTATATATTTAACTAGAAAATAAATTAAAGTGAGAATTTCTCACCTTTGGGATCCACTCCTCCATTTTTACTTCTGGATTTCAGAATCGTTTGAATTTGTCTGAAATTCCGACGCAGTCCTTTCCACGCTGTTCATAACAAAAATCACATTTTTAATATGATATTTATATAATAAAAATCATATTTTTACTTCGATATATATATAATTAAAATCATATTTTTATCGCTTCATTCAAATAAATATAAATCATATTTTTATTTGTGCATAAAAATCGAATTTTTATCGCTACTTCATATATATATATATAAATCGAATTTTTATCGCTACTTCATATGTATAAAAATTGAATTTTTATCGCTACTTTATATATATAAAAATAGAAGTTTTATCACTACTTCATATATATAAATATCGAATTTTTATCGCTACTCCATATATATAGAAATCGAATTTTTATCACTAATTGTAACAACCCGAAAATCTGGGCCAGTTTAAAATTTTTATTTTGGCGAGTTTAGCAAATTTTGATTATTTAAAATAGATTATTTTAAATAATATCGACGAGAAAAATGTTTAGAATTGAATTCGACGTATATATTTATATACGTCGTCGTTAGAATATAAATATTTATATATAATTATAAATAGAATTGAAAATGGCGCGGTAGTTCGATAATTCGATTTCAAACTTCAGTTGAATGTACCGGGTGCAAAACAATCCGGATTTTAGTGAAACCAAAAACATTAGGATCTAATTGGTAATATCTTTCCAACGAATCCGAAAAATCGAAATTTCATAGCGGGAATCAAAAGATATGTCCAGTTGAAAATTCTGAATAGTCGCTATGGAATTCAGGCCCTTAAAAATGGACATTTTGCAAATGACCTCGGATTTCGACGAAACCACTTTTGTTGGATCCGTGATGTCAAATTATTGCTAGGTTTCGAATTTCGTAATTTTTCGAATCAATATGTGAGCGTGGCAAAGGAAAACGCGTTTGACCAGTTTCAGTTGATTTTAATCGACTGGAAAATGGCCATTTTCCAACGGTCTCAGAATTCGACGAAACTAGTTTTGTTAGGACCGTATCGTCAATACGAAGCTAGAAAATATTTTTCGGGAATTTTTCTAGTTAGTATGTGACCCCAGTAAATTGAAATGCGCGTTCAAATTCAATATATAGAGTTATATGTAGATTTTGACGGAAACTGATTCAAGCGATCGAATCAGCTTACGATACATATCTCATTGTGTTCGGAATGGGGGTAATACGCTAGGGACGACAGGCAGTGGGCCTCGTTTCGAGGTCTTATGTAAAAGTCAACTTTTTCATAATTAAAATAATTAAAAAATTAAAAACCTCTTCCTTTCCTCTCTCTTCCCCCTTATTTCTCTCTGCCCCCCCCCCCCTTCTTCTATTTTCTGAATCGAATCAAAAAAAAAATGGTGACCGCGACTCCTCCTGGCGATCGACGCCAGCACCATCGCCCCCTCCCTTCCTCAGCTTCGTCGACATCCCCTTTTCCCTCCTCTCAGCGCGATTCGCCAACGACGCCAGCCCAACGACCAAATTGAAACCGACGCACAACCCGACACCAAACCTGTTGCCTCCTTTCATTCCTGCGCCGACGCGAGGCACCGCACCACCACTCCAGCATGATGAAGCTCCGGTGACACCTAGGCAAGACGAGGTGGAACCCTAGGGGGGACGGGTTCAATGTAGCGAAGCCTGGAGCAGTAAAACAGGTAAAGTAAAACAGTGAGCTTCTAGTTTTTTTTATATATATAGTGATTTAAATTTCTGATTTTCATATATATATATAAAGCTATGATATTTAAAGAAGAAAAGATTTTTTCTTTTTTTACTTTAAAAAGAAAGGATTTCTATTTGTTCATTAGCAAAAGAAGAAACGATTTTTAATATGAAGTTGAAGTGATAAAAATCTGATTTTATTAGGATGTATAACATATAAAATTTTGATTCTTATTATGAAAATAGCGATATCAAAATATAATTTTTATATCATAGAGAAGTATAAAAAAAATGATTTTTATAAGCGAAAAGGCGAAATCTTTATATATTGAACATCGAAGTAAAAATGTGATTTTTATATATTGAACATCGAAGTAAAAATGTGATTTTTATATATTGAACATCGAAGTAAAAATGTGATTTTTATATATTGAACATCGAAGTAAAAATGTGATTTTTATATATTGAACATCGAAGTAAAAATGTGATTTTTATATATTGAACATCGAAGTAAAAATGTGATTTTTTATATTGAACATCGAAGTAAAAATGTGATTTTTATATATTGAATAGCGAAGTAAAATTCGATTTTTATATATATAGTGGCTACAGCAATGAAGATGACAAAAATGCGAAAACGACGAAGACTTCTATCAAAAGAAGAGTCAAGATGATTGGATAGCTTTCGGTGAGAATTTCTCACTCTTCAATTTCTTTTCTAGTTATATATATATACTAGGATGCAGACGGTGCTTAGTAGCACCCGACACAATCGTCCACAGACCATGGACTTGTTTGTTTGGTTGCATAAATTAGTTAGATGATTTGATTGAAATTGAACTGTGTGGTGAAATGAATGGATTTGATTGATGTGTGAATGGCGTGGGCCTTCACTAGACCGGGGATAAGACTAGGCCTCGTCCCGTTTCTAGTATCGTGCCGTCATGCCGCCGAAATTTTTTAAAATAAGTTAGAAAATAAAATTATCATTTTATTGAAAGAATGAACTGAATAGAAATCCATGTGTTGAAATAAAATGTTTTATCGTTAAAATATAATTTTTAACGTGAATGTGAATAAGTAAATCTTCATTTACAAACCGGACGGTTTGTTTATGTACACCTATTTGAATGACATTGATTGGGACGATAAATTTTACACATCGCCCAACTGCACAAATAAAATCTGTGTTTGATTGTTTGAAACCCCACACGGGTGTTGGGATGAAATATGAAGTTCACTCATCCTGATTGATTAAATATGTCGATCGGTTGATTGACAGGCTGTTATAAGCGTTGAATAACTATATTTGATGCTTATACAGTGCAGTGCACTTTGGTTGATGGTTGCTTATTTTTCAATGCTATTATATACATGTGTTGTATGAAAATCCATATAATTAATTTTATATGGTAATTGATTGGGCCTCATTCCAATTTGAAAAATAAAGAAAAATATAAAATAAAGGTTCATGTGTTGACAGTACTCATCCATTGAGATTGGTCATGTGTTGAACGAAATATTTTAGTAATAAAATTTACATCTTTATCAATATAAAATAAATGTTCATGTGTTGACAGTACTCATCCATTGAGATTGGTCATGTGTTGAACGAAATATTCTGATAATAACAACTATTTTGAAAAAGAAATATTTAAAATAGAATATTTGAAAATAGAAATTTATGAAGCCGTGTTGATTAGATTGACGCCATTTTGACGTGAACGATATTTATATCGATTTTATTCATTTTGAAATGAATTGAATTGAAAACGATTTCGAAATGAATTGAATTGAAAACGATTTCGAAATGAATTGAATTGAAAACGATTTCGAAATGAATTGAATTGAAAACGATTTCGAAATGAATTGAATTGAAAACGATTTCGAAATGAATTGAATTGAAAACGATTTCGAAATGAATTGAAATGAAAACGATTTCGAAATGAATTGAATTGAAAACGATTTCGAAATGAATTGAATTGAAAACGATTTCGAAATGAATTGAATTGAAAACGATTTCGAAATGAATTGAATTGAAAACGATTTCGAAATGAATTGAATTGAAAACGATTTCGAAATGAATTGAATTAAAAACGATTTCGAAATGAATTGAATTGAAAACGATTTCGAATTGAATTGAATTGAAGGCAAATTGAAATGAATTCAAATTGAATTGAAATTTGAATTGAATAGAAATGAATTTAAAACGAATTTATAAAGAAAAATTCAATTTTATTTGAATTGAAATGGAAGTTGAAATTGCTTTTGAAACGAATTCTAAAACTATTTATATAATTCGTTTTAAATAAGAAATCGATGAAATATATATTATACATATATATAATATAATGGCCTGAATAGAACGCGCCGCGCCGCGGCAGTTCGTGAATTTCGACCATTTATTTCAAACGGAAATTACGGGAGATCCGACCGTCGGATTCTCCTGAAACCGGAACCGTTGGGTTCGTATCGAAAAGAGCTTTCTAACGAATATTAGAAATTTGAAATCTAACGGTTGGATTTGGAATTATGTCCAAATCAAATTTGAAAAAGGTCGCTGTAAGTGCAGTTCGATGGCCGTTAATGGAAATCGACTGTACGGGCCTTGATAAAATTATTAAAAATAGTAATAATTTGTGTAAAATCAAAAGAAATGATTTGGGGAAAATTGGGATGAAAAACTCCATATTTGAAAAGATAAAAATAGATTTTTATCTAAGTAAACTAGTTTTGAACTAGAATTATAATTCTATTTATTTTTAAATAAATAAATTGAATTCGAAAGGGTTTTAAAAATAACCAGAATTTCCAATGATTGCATTGGAGTGGAATTGAATCGAAATTGTCTTCGGAATATTTCGACGTTGGAATTCGTGATTATACGGATGTTGTTATGGAAATTTGAAAGATATATATTTATATCGTTATTTCCAATACGACATTTGTTAATCGTAGAATTTGATATTGAATATAAGCCGATATATTTTCTATTCAGAGCCTTATATTGAATATCAAATGTGATTTGGGTTCGTCGTGAATGGTGTCTTCACTAACACTGTTCTTGAACCCAGTTGAGAAAAGATTAAATCTTTTTATTTAGATTTAATGAAGTGTACCAATTAAATAATATTTAATTGGAATTGAATTGATATTGATTTTTGGGTTTATCGTGAACAGTGTTTTAAATAACACTTGTTCTTTAACCCGATAATTAATGGAATGTGATTTTGGGTTTATCGTGAACCGTGTTTTAAATGACACTGATTCTTTAACCCAGTCGAAGATTAAAACAAAGTGGAGTTTTAATGAATCTTTAATTAGATTGAAATGATCGAAAATGGAGTATCACCAGTTTTGCTCCAGGCGATAGTTAAATCTTTAATTAGATTTGAACGTGAAATGGTAATTGAATTTACCGATAACACTGTGGTGTTAGATATGAAGTATTACCAGTTTTACTTCATGGGATGAATAGTTTGGGATGGGGAAATTAAAATAAACGATTACTTCGGTAAGGTTCGCTAATCCCGACTAGTTTGAATTGAGATTCAAAAATAGAATAAAGAATAAATTCAAGGAATTTATCTTGGATAAAATTAATGGGAACCTTTCCCTATGAATGTGAAATTTAGAAACTAACTGTCGGTTAGCCAAGCAGAATGGTTTTCTGGATATTGATCTGATGTTGGTTTCGGCCTTCGGGGTTAATATTTGGGAAATTATTCTCTTGATTAATTTACGGTTAGTAACTGATGAATTGGAATGAGGCGTATGTTGTGTTTGTGTAACACTTATTTAAAATATACGCGAGTTATTCGGGAAGACCGGGTTTATCCCATTCTGAATAACTGATACGACGATAAGTCGAAGATGAAGACGGTGGTCGAAGACCAGAAGTCTTCACGTCGTTTGGGGGATTACTGATGATCTTGATTGGGCTGTACACCCAAGAAGATGGAAACAGTTGGTGATCGTCCAGACGTACTTGGAGATCGATGGATATGCGGGGTACTAGGTGCCTCCGGTTTCGTTCAGCCCCAGAACGGACTTGTAAATGGACTGTGTGTCTGACATTGGATTTTAGTCCGTGTGATTGATCTCTATTAAATATATATCTGTTTGGCGGCGGAGAATTTATTCTCTTGCTTAACGCCCTTCTCTGAGACGTACGAGCTCAGGGGTTATATATTGATGGATATCAATCGCATGGAGTGAATTGCCTGTGTGGCATGCCTAAGTGGCAATTGATCGAGGCTTCTGTTGAAAAGCAAAGTCTTGTGGTGATGATCAAAGCAAGGCCTTTGTGGCGTAGCTTTGTGTAACGTTTACTTCGCGTGTTTCACACCCGGTATGAACCAAAAACGGGAGACGGACCTCAGGGAGGGCATGCGTTTCTTTCTAGTTAGAAGTGGCGTCAGTGGTTTTACACGCCCTGACGAGTTTGACTTATGTGGTTGTTGTTGTTGCGAGGCGCCTCGGTTATATCGGTTTCGGCCGATGCATTCTGGTCGGCAGACGGACCAGACTTACGCCCCAAAGGGTGGGGAAACGTAGTGTTCAGGGTTTAAGTTTAATCCACATCGGTGGACCGGCCCTGTCGCTCCAAGGTCACTCGAGCTCTGACCTATGGCTCGGGCTAGAGAGTCACGAATCGGTTGAGGACTATCTTTTGCCTCGGTTCATAGATGGAAACCCAATTTCCAAATACGTGACTTTGCGATTTCGATTGTATAACCTATATATGGCGACATAGTGGTATGGGGCATTCATGCCGCCTATGATTGATACTTATGATTTGAAGTTGTTTTATACACTATACACTTATAATAGTATCAAAATGATTTCTTTTAAACGTATCAAGCATTCTTGGCTATTATAAGGTAAAAACCCTATCCCCCGGCTTGCGTTGCATTATGTGATAGGACCTGGGTCTTATAATAGCTTCATTTTTCTTCATTTAGCATTGCGCTGTTCGTTTTATGCACTGGTATTCTTGGGAGGAAACCCGTTCCGTGTTATACGGCGTGGTCCCTTGATTTAACTATCTTTAAAAATAAAGATTAACTGTTTTAGTTCTCACACCAGTCCCATGACTGACCTGGAGTTTATTGTTTTAACCTAAACTCTGGGTGCCTTTATTTTCGACACGGGCAGCTAGTAGTTTTGGTTTTGCAGATTTATATTCACAGGATCCTGGTTTACAGCTGGAATGATATCCGGAAAGCTTTGTATCCGTATATCTCTTCTAGTTGTGTATTGTATTATTTTCCGCTGCGATGTATTTAAATGTAATTTAAATCTCTGATATTTCTGTGTAATATTTATTTGTTTATACTCTGTATATTCTTGTAATCTGATGCATTGTTGTAATATACAATGAAATGTTCTTCTGTCTGCGTTCTGTTGTGGCTTGTTCTCGAACTATCTGACACTTTCCTTTGCGGGGAAGTTACGGGTTTTTACAGTTGGTATCAGAGCTTTGGTTTACAGAGCTCGAGAACAAGACACATTAGAACCATACGAAAGAATTCATCAGATATTGTATTAGCAATATCCAATTAGAATGACTCGTTAGAGATAGGATCAGTAGTATCCTAGAACGAGTGTGAAGAGTATATTTTTCAAATGAAAACAATTTTGTTTTGAAAATTTAAATCGTTTTAATCGTATTTGATTATTTATTTATTTTGAATATGGACAATCGAGTATATAAAGATTTTGCATATACGCGTCATGAACGTATATTCGAAGTTTTAATATACTGGATAGATATAGAATCATACTCTAGTGGCCCGAAGATGATTCTGATGATTGACTAGTCGTCATTAGTATTCATGTTCGAGTAACGAAGGTGTGATATCGATATATTTCCATTAGACTGGTGTGAGAACCAAAACTAATATAGTTAGAACACATTGTTGTGAATTGGCATCAAAAACATGATTTTTTGTATATATATCAAAATTATGAATTTGAAACTCTAATTCACTAATTGATTGATGTTTGTGTTGATTGTTTATTTGTTTGCTAATTTTGAACCATTATGCCTAATAGCATCAAATATTGAACTGTATTGAAAATTGGTCGCATTTGCTTGCATATACATATACTTATATTGAACAGGTCATAGCAAGGAGGCTAGAGCCGAAGAATAAAATTTGTTTGCCCGACAAATAGGTACATGTTTACTACATAATTTACTGTTTTGTTTGGGTGATGATGATTTTATGAGCCTATTGGCTAACCGCTTGGCTTTTTCTTTTTCTTTTTGAGATCTGAAGGACCGGGGAAGCTATTTGAGATTTCCCGATGCTCCCATTGCAGGGGAGGTTATGGCGAAATTTTTCGAAAATTTAGGATGTTAGCCAAATTTTTGAAAATTCTCAGAAACTGAAAAGTTGGAGAATGAAAGCCAGATCGAACGTAGAGTTGAATGATCAAACCACTTTCGACTTTGTTCCTTTTCGGGGACGAAAAGTTTTAAGTGGGGGAGATTGTAACAACCCGAAAATCTGGGCCAGTTTAAAATTTTTATTTTGACGATTTTAGCGAATTTTGATTATTTAAAATAGATTATTTTAAATAATATCGACGAGAAAAATGTTTAGAATTGAATTCGACGTATATATTTATATACGTCGTCGTTAGAATATAAATATTTATATATAATTATAAATAGAATTGAAAATGGCGCGGTAGTTCGATAATTCGATTTCAAACTTCAATTGAATGTACCGGGTGCAAAACAATCCGGATTTTAGTGAAACCAAAAACATTAGGATCTAATTGGTAATATCTTTCCAACGAATCCGAAAAATCGAAATTTCATAGCGGGAATCAAAAGATATGTCCAGTTGAAAATTCTGAATAGTCGCTATGGAATTCAGGCCCTTAAAAATGGACATTTTGCAAATGACCTCGGATTTCGACGAAACCACTTTTGTTGGATCCGTGATGTCAAATTATTGCTAGGTTTCGAATTTCGTAATTTTTCGAATCAATATGTGAGCGTGGCAAAGGAAAACGCGTTTGACCAGTTTCAGTTGATTTTAATCGACTGGAAAATGGCCATTTTTCCAACGGTCTCAGAATTCGACGAAACTAGTTTTTTTAGGACCGTATCGTCAATACGAAGCTAGAAAATATTTTTCGGGAATTTTTCTAGTTAGTATGTGACCCCAGTAATTTGAAATGCGCGTTCAAATTCAATATATAGAGTTATATGTAGATTTTGATGGAAACTGATTCAAGCGATCGAATCAGCTTACGATACATATCCCATTGTGTTCGGAATGGGGGTAATACGCTAGGACGACAGGCAGTGGGCCTTGTTTCGAGGTCTTATGTAAAAGTCAACTTTTTCATAATTAAAATAATTAAAAAATTAAAAACCTCTTCCTTTCCTCTCTCTTCCCCCTTATTTCTCTCTGGCCCCCCCTTCTTCTATTTTCTGAATCGAATCAAAAAAAAAAAAAATGGTGACCGCGACTCCTCCTGGCGATCGACGCCAGCACCATCGCCCCCTCCCTTCCTCAGCTTCGTCGACATCCCCTTTTCCCTCCTCTCAGCGCGATTCGCCAACGACGCCAGCCCAACGACCAAATTGAAACCGACGCACAACCCGACACCAAACCTGTTGCCTCCTTTCACGCCTGCGCCGACGCGAGGCACTGCACCACCACTCCAGCATGATGAAGCTCTGGTGACACCTAGGCAAGACGAGGTGGAACCCTAGGGGGGACGGGTTCAATGTAGCGAAGCCTGGAGCAGTAAAACAGGTAAAGTAAAACAGTGAGCTTCTAGTTTTTTTTTACATATAGTGATTTAAATTTCTGATTTTCATATATATATAAAGCTATGATATTTAAAGAAGAAAAGATTTTTTCTTTTTTTACTTTAAAAAGAAAGGATTTCTATTTGTTCATTAGCAAAAGAAGAAACGATTTTTAATATGAAGTTGAAGTGATAAAAATCTGATTTTATTAGGATGTATAACATATAAAATTTTGATTCTTATTATGAAAATAGCGATATCAAAATATAATTTTTATATCATAGAGAAGTATAAAAAAAATGATTTTTATAAGCGAAAAGGCGAAATCTTTATATATTGAACATCGAAGTAAAAATGTGACTTTTATATATTGAACATCGAAGTAAAAATGTGATTTTTATATATTGAACATCGAAGTAAAAATGTGATTTTTATATATTGAACATCGAAGTAAAAATGTGATTTTTATATATTGAACATCAAAGTAAAAATGTGATTTTTATATATTGAACATCGAAGTAAAAATGTGATTTTTTATATTGAACATCGAAGTAAAAATGTGATTTTTATATATTGAATAGCGAAGTAAAATTCGATTTTTATATATATAGTGGCTACAGCAACGAAGATGACAAAAATGCGAAAACGACGAAGACTTCTATCAAAAGAAGAGTCAAGATGATTGGATAGCTTTCGGTGAGAATTTCTCACTCTTCAATTTCTTTTCTAGTTATATATATATACTAGGATGCAGACGGTGCTTAGTAGCACCCGACACAATCGTCCACAGACCATGGACTTGTTTGTTTGGTTGCATAAATTAGTTAGATGATTTGATTGAAATTGAACTGTGTGGTGAAATGAATGGATTTGATTGATGTGTGAATGGCGTGGGCCTTCACTAGACCGGGGATAAGGCTAGGCCTCGTCCCGTTTCTAGTATCGTGCCGTCATGCCGCCGAAATTTTCTAAAATAAGTTAGAAAATAAAAATATCATTTTATTGAAAGAATGAACTGAATAGAAATCCATGTGTTGAAATAAAATGTTTTATCGTTAAAATATAATTTTTAACGTGAATGTGAATAAGTAAATATTCATTTACAAACCGGACGGTTTGTTTATGTACACCTATTTGAATGACATTGATTGGGACGATAAATTTTACACATCGCCCAACTGCACAAATAAAATCTGTGTTTGATTGTTTGAAACCCCACACGGGTGTTGGGATGAAATATGAAGTTCACTCATCCTGATTGATTAAATATGTCGATCGGTTGATTGACAGGCTGTTATAAGCGTTGAATATCTATATTTGATGCTTATACTGTGCAGTGCACTTTGGTTGATGGTTGATTATTTTTCAATGCTATTATATACATGTGTTGTATGAAAATCCATATAATTAATTTTATATGGTAATTGATTGGGCCTCATTCCAATTTGAAAAATAAAGAAAAATATAAAATAAAGGTTCATGTGTTGACTGTACTCATCCATTGAGATTGGTCATGTGTTGAACGAAATATTTTAGTAATAAAATTTACATCTTTATCAATATAAAATAAAGGTTCATGTGTTGACAGTACTCATCCATTGAGATTGGTCATGTGTTGAACGAAATATTTTGATAATAACAACTATTTTGAAAAAGAAATATTTGAAATAGAATATTTGAAAATAGAAATTTATGAAGCCGTGTTGATTAGATTGACGCCATTTTGACGTGAACGATATTTATATCGATTTTATTCATTTTGAAATGAATTGAATTGAAAACGATTTCGAAATGAATTGAATTGAAAACGATTTCGAAATGAATTGAATTGAAAACGATTTCGAAATGAATTGAATTGAAAACGATTTCGAAATGAATTGAATTGAAAACGATTTCGAAATGAATTGAATTGAAAACGATTTCGAAATGAATTGAAATGAAAACGATTTCGAAATGAATTGAATTGAAAACGATTTCGAAATGAATTGAATTGAAAACGATTTCGAAATGAATTGAATTGAAAACGATTTCGAAATGAATTGAATTGAAAACGATTTCGAAATGAATTGAATTGAAAACGATTTCGAAATGAATTGAATTGAAAACGATTTCGAAATGAATTGAATTGAAAACGAATTCAAATTGAATTGAAGGCAAATTGAAATGAATTGAAATTGAATTGAAATTGAATTGAAATTTGAATTGAATAGAAATGAATTTAAAACGAATTTATAAAGAAAAATTCAATTTTGATTTGAATTGAAATGGAAGTTGAAATTGCTTTTGAAACGAATTCTAAAACTATTTATATAATTCGTTTTAAATAAGAAATCGACGAAATATATATTATATATATTATATATATAATATAATGGCCTGAATAGAACGCGCCGCGCCGCGGCAGTTCGTGAATTTCGACCATTTATTTCAAACGGACATTACGGGAGATCCGACCGTCGGATTCTCCTGTAACCGGAACCGTTGGATTCGTATCGAAAAGAGCTTTCTAACGAATATTAGAAATTTGAAATCTAACGGTTGGATTTGGAATTATGTCCAAATCAAATTTGAAAAAGGTCGCTGTAAGTGCAGTTCGATGGCCGTTAATGGAAATCGACTGTACGGGCCTTGATAAAATTATTAAAAATAGTAATAATTTGTGTAAAATCATAAGAAATGATTTGGGGAAAATTGGGATGAAAAACTCCATATTTGAAAAGATAAAAATAGATTTTTATCGAAGTAAACTAGTTTTGAACTAGAATTATAATTCTATTTATTTTTAAATAAATAAATTGAATTCGAAAGGGTTTTAAAAATAACTAGAATTTCCAATGATTGCATTGGAGTGGAATTGAATCGAAATTGTCTTCGGAATATTTCGACGTTGGAATTCGTGATTATACGGATGTAGTTATGGAAATTTGAAAGATATATATTTATATCGTTATTTCCAATACGACATTTGTTAATCGTAGAATTTGATATTGAATATAAGCCGATATATTTTCTATTCAGAGCCTTATATTGAATATCAAATGTGATTTGGGTTCGTCGTGAATGGTGTCTTCACTAACACTGTTCTTGAACCCAGTTGAGAAAAGATTAAATCTTTTTATTTAGATTTAATGAAGTGTACCAATTAAATAATATTTAATTGGAATTGAATTGATATTGATTTTTGGGTTTATCGTGAACAGTGTTTTAAATAACACTTGTTCTTTAACCCGATAATTAATGGAATGTGATTTTGGGTTTATCGTGAACCGTGTTTTAAATGACACTGATTCTTTAACCCAGTCGAAGATTAAAACAAAGTGGAGTTTTAATGAATCTTTAATTAGATTGAAATGATCGAAAATGGAGTATCACCAGTTTTGCTCCAGGCGATAGTTAAATCTTTAATTAGATTTGAACGTGAAATGGTAATTGAATTTACCGATAACACTGTGGTGTTAGATATGAAGTATTACCAGTTTTACTTCATGGGATGAATAGTTTGGGATGGGGAAATTAAAATAAACGATTACTTCGGTAAGGTTCGCTAATCCCGACTAGTTTGAATTGAGATTCAAAAATAGAATAAAGAATAAATTCAAGGAATTTATCTTGGATAAAATTAATGGGAACCTTTCCCTATGAATGTGAAATTTAGAAACTAACTGTCGGTTAGCCAAGCAGAATGGTTTTCTGGATATTGATCTGATGTTGGTTTCGGCCTTCGGGGTTAATATTTGGGAAATTATTCTCTTGATTAATTTACGGTTAGTAACTGATGAATTGGAATGAGGCGTATGTTGTGTTTGTGTAACACTTATTTAAAATATACGCGAGTTATTCGGGAAGACCGGGTTTATCCCATTCTGAATAACTGATACGACGATAAGTCGAAGATGAAGACGGTGGTCGAAGACCAGAAGTCTTCACGTCGTTTGGGGGATTACTGATGATCTTGATTGGGCTGTACACCCAAGAAGATGGAAACAGTTGGTGATCGTCCAGACGTACTTGGAGATCGATGGATATGCGGGGTACTAGGTGCCTCCGGTTTCGTTCAGCCCCAGAACGGACTTGTAAATGGACTGTGTGTCTGACATTGGATTTTAGTCCGTGTGATTGATCTCTATTAAATATATATCTGTTTGGCGGCGGAGAATTTATTCTCTTGCTTAACGCCCTTCTCTGAGACGTACGAGCTCAGGGGTTATATATTGATGGATATCAATCGCATGGAGTGAATTGCCTGTGTGGCATGCCTAAGTGGCAATTGATCGAGGCTTCTGTTGAAAAGCAAAGTCTTGTGGTGATGATCAAAGCAAGGCCTTTGTGGCGTAGCTTTGTGTAACGTTTACTTCGCGTGTTTCACACCCGGTATGAACCAAAAACGGGAGACGGACCTCAGGGAGGGCATGCGTTTCTTTCTAGTTAGAAGTGGCGTCAGTGGTTTTACACGCCCTGACGAGTTTGACTTATGTGGTTGTTGTTGTTGCGAGGCGCCTCGGTTATATCGGTTTCGGCCGATGCATTCTGGTCGGCAGACGGACCAGACTTACGCCCCAAAGGGTGGGGAAACGTAGTGTTCAAGGTTTAAGTTTAATCCACATCGGTGGACCGGCCCTGTCGCTCCAAGGTCACTCGAGCTCTGACCTGTGGCTCGGGCTAGAGAGTCACGAATCGGTTGAGGACTATCTTTTGCCTCGGTTCATAGATGGAAACCCAATTTCCAAATACGTGACTTTGCGATTTCGATTGTATAACCTATATATGGCGACATAGTGGTATGGGGCATTCATGCCGCCTATGATTGATACTTATGATTTGAAGTTGTTTTATACACTATACACTTATAATAGTATCAAAATGATTTCTTTTAAACGTATCAAGCATTCTTGGCTATTATAAGGTAAAAACCCTATCCCCCGGCTTGTGTTGCATTGTGTGATAGGACCTGGGTCTTATAATAGCTTCATTTTTCTTCATTTAGCATTGCGCTGTTCGTTTTATGCACTGGTATTCTTGGGAGGAAACCCGTTCCGTGTTATACGGCGTGGTCCCTTGATTTACCTATCTTTAAAAATAAAGATTAACTGTTTTAGTTCTCACACCAGTCCCATGACTGACCTGGAGTTTATTGTTTTAACCTAAACTCTGGGTGCCTTTATTTTCGACACGGGCAGCTAGTAGTTTTGGTTTTGCAGATTTATATTCACAGGATCCTGGTTTACAGCTGGAATGATATCCAGAAAGCTTTGTATCCGTATATCTCTTCTAGTTGTGTATTGTATTATTTTCCGCTGCGATGTATTTAAATGTAATTTAAATCTATGATATTTCTGTGTAATATTTATTAGTTTATACTCTGTATATTCTTGTAATCTGATGCATTGTTGTAATATACAATGAAATGTTCTTCTGTCTGCGTTCTGTTGTGGCTTGTTCTCGAACTATCCGACACTTTCCTTTGCGGGGAAGTTACGGGTTTTTACACTACTTCATATATATATATAAACCTAATCTTTTTGAATTTAAAAATCTAATCTTTTTTAATATAAAAATCTTAACTATTATGAAGTAAAAATCATAACTTTTATGAATTAAAATAAGTAAATAAAAACTTACATTGTTTTTCGATCAGAGGAGGCTGTTTGAGGTTCGTCGGAGGAGCACGGGGTCGTTGGAGGTGGCGGTCGTCATCAGGGGGCGGGGGGATGACGCCCAACCGGTGGTGGCGAGGAGGTGGTCGTGGCGGCAGTTTTAGGGAGCCTTCCATCGATTTGGAGAGGGGAGAGGTAAAAAGGGGCCTGAGGAGGAAGGGGGTCATGGCGGCGTGGTGAGGAGGGGGAGGGCCTCCGATGGTGGCGTGCCACCAGGAGCAGCGGTGGCTTGCCAAGGGGGCATGACTGGAATAATATCTGGTTCTTATTTATTTTATTTTATTTCTTTTCTAAGCGTTGACCGTAGTGGAGAGAGTGAGGGTAAGGGAGGGGATTATAAATATATTTATTATTTAATATAAGTAATTTATTTTCCAAAATAGTTGCTTTTTCGTTTAATCTTCAATTCGAACCCAATGATTGTCGCTAGCTAATAACCCATATTCTGGACACAATGGAATAAGTTTCATAAGCCCATTCAACTGTTTCAGTCAGTTATTCCTCGAATTAAAATATAAAACCTTCAATTTAAATTTGAATGTACATTTTAATTTATTGGGGCCATATAGGAACTCCAAATATTTCCTGAAAAATAAATCTAGCTATGTCTTGACGATACGGTCCTAACAAAACTAATTTTGTCGAATTTGGAGACCGTTTGAAAAACGGTCATTTTCCAGTCGATTAAATTCAAATTGAATTAACCAAACACGTTTAAATTCACCACGCTCACATATTAATTCAAAAAATTATAAAATTTGGAATCTAGAAATAATTTGACATTACGGATCCAACAAAATTAGTCTCGTTGAAAATGGAGGTCGTATGCGAATCGCTATTTTTAAGGGCTATATTTCCACAGCGACTATTCTGAATTTTCAACTGGGCATAACTTTTTATTCCCGCTATGAAATTTGGATTTTTCAGATTCGTTGGAAAGATATTTTCAAACAGATTCAAATATTTTTGGTTTCACTAAAATCCGGTTTATTTTGAATCCTGTATATTCATTTAATATTTGAAATCGAATTTTCAAACTACCACGCCATTTCCAATTCCTTTTATAATTAAAATAAATATTTATATTCTAATTTCGATTTAAATAAATATATACGTTATAATTCTATTCAAAATAAATTTCTACTCGTTATTATTTAAAACAAATCATTTTAAATATTAAAAATTCATTAAAATTGCCAAAATAAAAATTTTAAATGGGTTCTGATTTTCTGGGTTGTTACAGTCTCACCTAGTTAAAATATTTTCATCCTCGAAAAGGAAAGGAGCTGAAAGTTGTTTTACTAATCAACTCAACTTTCAGTTCTGGCTTTCATTCTTCAGCTCTTCAGTTTCTAAGAATTTCCCAATTCTTCAAAAATTAGGCTAACATCCTAAATTTTCGAAAAATTTCGCCATAACCTGCATTGTACGGGGAGACATTTAAAACCGCAACTAACCTCGCAGGGCCCTCACCAATCCAAAAGAAAACGAGAATGCCAAGCGACCACCCTTAGGCTCATAAACATTTTAAAAGAAATAGAAAATTGCCAAGCGGCCAGCCTTAGGCTCATAAACTCTTTAAAAGCAAAATAAAACGTGAAGCGGCCAGCCTTAGGCAAATAAACTCTTTGAAAGCAAAAGAAAATGCCAAGCGGCCAGCCTTAGGTTCATAAACCCATTAAAGGAAAAAGAAAATTAGTAAACACGTACCTATTTGTTAGGCATAAAATTTTATTTCTCTTCTTAGCAGTATATCCACAACCTGTTCAATATATATGCATGTAATTTCAACCAATTTTCAATTCCGTTCAATATTTGATTCGATTTGGCTAAATGGTTCAAAATTTTAATTAATCTACCAATAATCAAATAACACAACCAGCAATTAATTAGTGAATTATCTTTTCAGTTTCATAATATATAAAAATAAAATTTTTGATGCCAAGTCAAAACAATAGACCCTATCTAGTTTTGATTCTCACAGTAGTCAATTGGAAATTTATAGATATCCCACTTTCGAAACCCGAACATAAACGTTGATGATGCTCGAGTGATCATCATAATCATCTCCGGGCGACTAGAGTGTGATTCTTTATCTATCCAGTATATTAAAAGTTCGAATACACGCTAGCTATGCGTATATACAAAATATTCATATACTCGATTGTCCAAATTCAATATAAAATAAATATTCAAATATGTATAAAATGGTTTAAAAATTTAAAACAATTTTTTTTTTCATGTTTTATTTAAAAAAACAGTACTCTTCGTGCTCATTCTAGGATACTACTGATCCTATCTCTAACCAGTTATTCCCATTGGATATTTCTAATCCAATCTCTGATGAATTCTTTCATTCGATTCTTATATGTCTTGTTCTCGAGCTCTGTAAACCAAAGCTCAGATACCAAACTGATATAACCCGAACTTCCCCGGTCTCCGAAGAGAAGAGAAAGAACAAATTGTCTGAGAACACGACAAATCAGAACACCAATAAAGAACATTTCATTGCTTATTGCAACAATTTACATCATACTACAAGAATACACAGAGTATGAACAAATAATATACATTTGATAAATATAAAAGAATTACAAATTATAATGCAGTGGAGAATAATACAAGAACACAACTGAAAGGTATACATGGATACAGAGCTTTCCGAACATCATTCCTGCTGTAAACCAAGATTCTGTGAATATAAATCTACAAAACCAAAACTACTAGCTGCTCGTGTGGAAAATAAGGGCACCCAGAGTTTAGGTTAAAAAAATAAACACCAATTCAGTCATGTGACTGGTGTGAGAACTAAAATAGTTATTTAAATCTTTACTTTAAAATTTGGTAAATCGAGGGACCACGCCATATAACACGGAAAGGGTTTCCTCCCAAGAGTACCAGTGCATAAACAGTTATAAAAAGTGCAATGTTTTTGGAAAAATGAAGCTATTATAAGACCCAGGTCCCATCACACAATGCAACGCAAGCCGGAGGATTGGGTTTTCCCTTATAATAGCCAAACATGCTTGTTACATTTAAAACAAATCATTTGATACTATTATAAGTGCATAGTGTATAAAACAACTTCAAATATAAATGTATCAATCATAGACGGCATGGGTACCATCTATCCTGTCGCCAATACTAGGCTCTACAATCAAAACCAAAATGTCACGTATTGGAAATTGGATTTCCATCATGAGTCGAGGCATGGGATGTACACCTTTCCACTTCGAGACACTCTAGCAAATGTCCCGGGACTGCACACTCTGGGCATCCCCTGGATCCTCCAAGGCTGGTCCACACTTACGTTCGTGGATTAGTATTCCTGAACACATGTTTCCCAGTCCTATCGGACATATCCATCGGCTTCGTAGAGACTGATATAACCGAGGCGCCTCACATTCCAACAACCAAAAAGGTAAAAATAATGTAAACGTCTGGGCTTGCAAAATCCCGACACCACCCATAGCTAGAAAGTAACGTCTTATTCTCCTTGGGTCCCTTATCCCGTTTTTACCAAGGTGTGAGGCTTGCGAATTAACGCTATACACAGAGCTATGCCATTTAAGGTCGTGCCTTGATCATCAAACACAAGACTCTGTTTTTCAACAGAAGCCTTGATCATTTGCCACTCTGGCATGCCGCACAGGCAATTCACGCCATGCGACTGATGTCTATCGATATATAACCTCTGAGCTTGTACGTCTCAGAGAAGGGTGTTAAGCAAGAGAATAAATTCTCCACTGCCAAACAAATATATATTTAATAGAGATAAATCAACACAGAATAAAATCCAATGTCGGAAACATAGTCCATTTACAAGTTCATTCTGGGTCTGAACAAAATCAGAGGCACATTATTCCTCGTACCATATGTCCAGTATGGAAGAGAGGTCCTCGCATATCCGATTGATCTCCAAGTACGTCTGGACGATCACCACTTATTACCTTGTTTTGGGTGTACAACCAATAAAGACATCAGTAATCATCCAAACGATGTGAATAACTCATGTCTTCAACCACCATGTTCATTGTCGACTTATCGTCGAACCAATTATTCAGAATGGGTATAAACTCGGCCTTTCCGAATAACTCACGTATATAATAAACAAGTGCTATAAAAACACAACATATGCCTCATTCCAATTCTGAATATTCTTTTATTTAAATATTCATATCCTTTGGGAAAAGTTCCCATTAGTTTTATCAAAGATAAATTCTTTAAAATTTATTCTTTAATCTTTCTTTGGATATCATTCAAACCATATTAAGGTTTTCCAAACTAGTCGGGATTAGCAATCCTTACATAAGTAATCATTTGTTTAATTTGCTGTGACGATCCCAAAACCCCGTGACACGGTGTTAAGGATAATCATTGGAATATAACACATTAATCATCATTAGCAGATCACAGATAATAGCATAAACAGAAAATAGAATAATTTACACACCTATGACAGCGGAATCATATAGATATCATCACATCAGAGAAGCACTGTACAGGATACAACTTAGTGCATAATGATACATAATCAGTCACCATCGCCAGAGGCGGAATCATACATAAAGAGTACACAAAAGGAATATCAGTCTACATCGCCAATGGCGGAATCATAATATTGATACAATAATGGCGGAGAAAATCCAAGTCAGCACGGTGTAGTCAAGCCTCGCCATGAGCCAAAAGGTGCGTCAGAAACCTGTAACTAGGCTGCCCATGTGAAAATGAGGGCACCCGAGTTTGCAAGGTGAAACAAACTACGAGTCAGTCATGGGACTGGTATGAGAAATCTATTCAACTTATTAACAACAATAATAAGGCAAATCAAAGGACCACGCCACTTTCGCGGAACGGGTTTACTCCAATGAGTGCTAGTGCATGAAATAAAGTAAATGATTAAATCAACGCAATGATTTTTATAAAATGAATCCATTATAAGACTCAGGTCCCATCACACAATGCAACGCAAGCCGGAGGATAGAGTTTTTACCTTATAATGGCCAAAGATGCTTCATACGAATAGAACAAAAGTGCTTGTTATAATTACTAGTGCATATATGTTTCAAAAACAAATTCAATCATAAATATCAATCCTAGGCGGCATAGCTACCATCTACTATGTCGCCATACTAGTAATACAATCACATTCGCATATTTCGTATTGGATTCCTTCATGAGTCGAGGCAAGGGGCAAGCTCCTCTCCGTTCGAGACACTCTAGCAAATGTCCCAGGACCCCACTATGATCCTTGGAATCGGCTGGGCCGGTCCTCTCTTACTTTTGAGGATTGGCAATTCCTGAACACACGTTTCCCGGTCCTTACAGACCTATAATCGAGGCGCCTCGCATTCCAACAACCACACAAGTGAAAAGTATATATAATGTCAGGGTTGGTAGGTCACTGACACCACCATAGCTAGAAAGAAACGTCGTGCACTCCCAGCGGTCCGTCTCCTGTTTTTGACTCATATCGGGGTGTGAGGCTCGCGAATTCACGTTACACACAAAGCTACGTCACACAGACCATGCTTTGATCATCAACCACAAGACTTTGCTTTGCAACAGAAGCCTTGATCATATGCCACTTAGGTGTGCCACACAGGCAATCCACTCCATGCGATTGATTTCTGTCAATACATAACCTCTGAGCTCGTACGTCTCAGAGAAGGGCGTTAAGCAAGAGAATAAATTCTCCGCCGCCAAACAGATATATATTTAACAGAGATCAATCAACACAGAACAAAATCCAATGTCAGACACACAGTCCATTTACAAGTCCGTTCTGGGTCTGAACGAAACCGGAGGCACCAATTCCTCGCATATCCGTACAATCAACAATATGTTTGGACGGCTACTACTTCAATTCCTTCATGGTAGCTACTCCAATCACGAGCATCAGTAGCGCCCATCCATCCAATGTGGAGATCGTCGGTCTTCAGCCATCTTCGACTCTTTGACTTCTCAACGTCGATTGATCATTTGAAATGAGATAAACTCGGCCTTTTCAAATAACCCACGTATATTTAGATTTTCAAATCAATTAATCACATGGTTGGACTATTCAACATTCACATTTCA
This sequence comes from Allium sativum, assembly GCA_030737875.1. Taxonomy (NCBI): domain Eukaryota; kingdom Viridiplantae; phylum Streptophyta; class Magnoliopsida; order Asparagales; family Amaryllidaceae; genus Allium; species Allium sativum. The sequence goes on along the minus strand of CM060919.1, from coordinate 5,452,088 downwards.
GTTATTTAGTTATAATTTTCATGTCAAATACATTCAACCATCACATATCAAGAAAACACAACAAAATTGGTTTATTTCCACTCTATATCGTCTATAGTATTTTATAACGATATATCGCCATTTTATTTAATTTAAAAACGGCCATATTTAATTAAACGACGTTTCGGGTCGTGTCGATTCACTGGCGCTGCTTTTCACTAATTTTGTTTTACACATATCTGAAAATCTAACCGTTGGATCTTCCCAAATTTTACATCATTAGGAAGGTCATTTCAAAACGAATCCAACGGTTTCAGTTTTGGGAAAATCCGACGGTCGGTTCTTCCACACTAGCCATTTGAAGTTACGATTTCAATTTACGAACTCCAGCGTCGTTATTCGATTTAATTTAATTATATATATATATATATAATCGTTTCTGGCGCTGTTTTTCTTCAGTTTTGAATTAAACAATCCAACCGTCGGATCTTCACAAAGTTGGTGCCGTTGGAAAGATATTTCCAAGGCGAACCCAACGGTTGCGGTTTCAGGAAAATCCAATGGTCGGATTTCCCCCACTAGTCGTTTGAAATAACGGTCTCAAAACATGAACTGCACGGCCACGTTTCGTTTTAATTCTATTTATATTTATATATTTATATAAATATAGTTCATTCAAAAATTCCTATATCGTTTCCACTTCAATTATTTCACTAACGCCTTTAAATTTCGGAAAATTTCGCCATAACCTCCTTTGTATGGGAGGGTCTGGGAAAATTCCCAAATAGCCACACGGGCGTCTCATATCAAAAAGAAAAAGAAAAAGCTAAGCGGCTAGCCAACAGGCTCATAAAATCATCACCCAAACAAAGCGGTAAATGTGTACCTATTTGTCGGGCACAAAATTTTATTTCTCTTCTCTAGCCCCTTTCCTTTAACCTGTTCAATAGATATGCATATACATATATACAATTTCTATCACTTATCATTTTCCATTCAATTTCATATTTGATTTACTTCGGTTTTAAAAACACCATTCATTCTAATGTTGCATGCATAGGCTAAAATCATATCATTAGCTAATTAATGTATATTTCAACTCATGCACGTTTATTTGAACAAGTGGCTATTTTTAACACTTCACATTTCAAAGATGATAATTTTGGCGAACTAAAATAGATTTCAGCACATGACTATTTTATTTAGTTCCCATGCATGTTAAAAATAATATTTCTTTCACAAATATTTATTTCAACGTCCGCATATCTTTAGCATATCACACATATGATAAAAATGATATTTCTATCATTTAAAATATTTATTCGACAAATAGATGTTTCAACACTTCATATATATATAAAATGTGATTTTTATTGTTTAAACACTTCATTCATTCACAAATGAATCTAATTTTCACACAACACTTTTCAACACACAAACATTTCCACACATGGATATTTTATTTATGTTGTTCATATTAGAAAGATGGGATTTTTATTGTTGAAACTATTTATATAAGGCGAATATTGTTCATACTTCATATATATAAAAAATGTGATTTTTATTGTTTAAACACTTCATTCATTCACAAATGAATCTAATTTTCACACAACACTTTTCAACACACAAACATTTCCACACATGGATATAGTTTCAATATATGGCTTTAATTTCTATGCATGAAAATAATTTCAACATATGAAAATAATTCTAACACACTAAGATTATTCAAAATTTCGGCAGCATAACGGCAGGGTAGTTAAAACGGCACCGTCCCTAGTACGGCTCCTCGCTCTACCTTAAAACCTCGCGGTTTTTGACAATGGGGATTCATGCATCTAATTCGCACGCAGGCGGCATGTTTATTTTTATTTCCACAAATATTTCCAATTCATTTCAATCACCAATGGGTATTTTTCAACCACAACCAAACAATATCAACCACAAACAATTATTCAACCATTCGTATTTTTCATCCAATATTTCACGTCAATTCACCACAATAAATATCGTCCATGGTTTGTGGACGAGGGGAGTATATATATATATAAATATATATTTCACTTGCATTTCGACACATATATCAATTATTCTATGCATGTAAAATTCATACTTCGCTTATATAGCTTACACTACGCATGTACATGAGGTATGCAACACGTATGTAATTTATATTTCGCTAATATAAATTATACACGACATTTTCCATTCAATTTCACGTTAATTTAGATTTCTCACCTTGGTTTTCGGAGTACTAAAAATCGATACGATGTCAGAAAAATCCGCGGCTTCTTCTATCGGGTAGAGAGCTTCCTTGCGGTCCTGATGTTTCCTGTTTCATCGAATTTCGTCAACACACCAAAAAGATATGATTTTTCAAAGTGTAAAGATCAAAGAAAAACTCACTTTCACGAAGCTTCAAAACTAGGTTTACAGTTTTCGCGAAATCAGTGGCTCGTGGGGACGATCGGGGGTGCTGACGTGGAAGAGGGCGGCGAGGGCTTCACGGCGGTGGTGGTTTGGTGGCGTTCGGTGATCTGGATCGGCGGCGACGGCGATGGAATGTGGCCGACTTTCTGGCCTCGATTCAGGCAGAGGAGGGGACGAGGGTGGCGATGCTGGGGTCGGATTTGAAGAGGGGGCTGAGACGCGTCGAATGGTGGCGGTGGCGAAGTCTGGAGGTGACTGTGGCGGCGGCGGCGGAGGAGAGAAGGTCAGGAGCGGGTTTCGCCGTTGATCGGAGGGGTTTCTTTTTTTTTTTTTTTTAAATTTATGAAAGGAAAATTCTGATTGGCCGAGGACTATATTAAATTTTTAAATAGTGTTTTCTCAAACGAACTCCTTTTTAAACCCAACGACTGTCGCCTCTAGCTAAATACCCCCATTCCGGACACAATGGGATATGTTTCGTAGGCCAATTCGACTGTTACAGTCAGTTATTTTTCAAATTAAAGTATAAAACATTTAATTTTTAACTTTCAACGTACATTTCAATTTGCCAGGGCCACAAACTGAATCGAAAAATTCCAGAAAAATAAATCTAGCTATGTTTTGACGCTACGGTCCCAACAAAACTAGTTTCGTCGAATTCTGAGGTCGTTTGAAAAATGGCCATTTTCTGGTCGATCCAATTTAACAGAACTTGACCAAACACATTTTCTTTTGCCACGCTCACATACTAGCTTCAAAAATTATGAAATTTGAAACCTAGCAATAGTTTGACATCCCGGACCCAACAAAAGTGGTTTCGTCGAATTCCGAGGTCGTATGCAAAATATCAATTTTCCAGGGCTATATATTCTATATACCGACCCTTCTGAAAATTCATTCGGCCATAACTTTTAATTCCCATTATGAAACTTCGATTTTTCAGATTCGTTAGAAAGGTATTGACTAACAGATTTAAATATTTTTGGTTTCGCTAAAATCCGTTATATTTTCCACCCTGCACTGTCAGTCAAAGTTTGAATTCAAATTTTCAAACCGACTCACTATTCCTAATTCACTATTTTATTGAAATATTCTATTTCAATTGTTCAAATTCCTTTGAAATAACCAATTTAAAATTTTTAAATTGGCTCGTATTTTCCGGGTTATTACAATCTCCACCACTTAAAACTTTTCGTCCTCGAAAAGGAAATAATAGTAAAGTAGGAAATAAAATGTAAATGCAAAGTATTGTAAAAGTACCTTGCACCGGAGTCAGTCAGAGATATCCACTCTGCATTTGGGGTAAGCTTTCTTAATGCTCTCCTCAGTTTCCCAAGTACAGTCTCTAGGATCACTGCTCCACTGCACCTTAACTAAATGAACCTTTTTGCTTCTGAGTTCTCTAGTTTCTTTGCCAACAATCTTTAATGGATCTCTTCTGAGTGCTAATTCTGGAGTTATCTCCACATCCCGTTGCGCTGCTTCTTCTACAACAAGATCCGGATCATGCACATGTCTTCTAAGTTGAGATACGTGAAATACATTGTGCACTCCAGGCAACCAATCTGGCAATTGAACCCTATAAGCAAGAGTTCCAATTCGCTCAAGTATAGGAAAGGGACCAATAAATCTCGGTGCCAACTTCCCAGTCTTTCCAAATCTGATTACTCCTCTCATCGGAGAAACCTTCAAATAAACATGATCACCAACAGCAAATGTCAAATCTCTCCTTCTGGAGTCTGCATAACTTTTCTGTCGGCTTTGGGCGGTTTTCAAACGCTTCTTGATGAAGTCCACTTTATCGGATGCTTCTCTAATCATATCGGGTCCTAGTACAAGTCTGTTGCTAGGTTCTACCCAACATGCTGGAGATCTGCAGGGTCTGCCATATAATGCTTCAAATGGCGACATTCTCAAACTTGCTTGATAGCTATTGTTATATGAGAAATCTGCCAAATGCAAATGATCTTCCCATAACACACCAAAATCAATTATACAAGCCCGCAATAAATCTTCTAGAATTCTATTCACCCGCTCAGTTTGGCCATCTGTTTGTGGGTGATAAGCGGTGCTCATATTCAGTTTTGTTCCCAATTCTGTCTGGAAAGCCTCCCAGAATTTGCTAGTAAATAGGGGATCTCTATCACTGATATGCTGATGGGAATTCCATGCAGCTTAACAATTTCTCTGAAATATATCTGTGCTAGACTTTGAGCAGTTCTATTGGATATGACAGGTATAAAATGGGCAGTCTTCGTGAAGCGATCTACGATTACCCAAATGCTGTCATTACCTTTCTTGGTTCGCGGCAACCCGTCTATGAAATCCATGGAAATCTGTTCCCATTTCCAGCCTGGGACTTCCAACGGTTGCAACAGTCCAGCTAGCTTCTGTTGGTCACTCTTGACCAATTGACAAGTAGGGCATCTGCTAACATACAAAGAAACATCTCTTTTCATTGCCTTCCACCAGAAAGTGCGTTTGATATCGTTGTACATTTTACTCACCCCAGGATGGATGCAGAATTTGGATTTATGGCATTCGTCCAGCACTTCTCTTCGAAGACCTGGAATATTTGGAATGCAAATCCTATTATTTAACCTGAGAACCCCCCCCATTGTCAATACGAAAACTCGTGGTTTCACCTTCCTTGACCCTCTGACGGATTCTCTGAATGAATTCATCGTCTTTTTGAAGGACTGAAATCCTATCAATCAATCCAGGTGTAATGATAAGATTGGCAATAATTACGGTTTTCCTACTGAGCGCATCCGCTACTACGTTAGCTTTCCCCGGCGTATACAGGATATCAAGATCATACGCTGCAAGAAATTCTAGCCAACGCTGTTGTCTCTGATTCAGATCTTTCTGGGTATATAAATACTTCAATGATTGATGATCTGTGTACAGTATAAATTTCTCGTCCAATAAATAATGCCTCCAGATTTTTAAAGCAAAAACGATAGCTAGCTGCTCAAGATCATGAGTTACATAATTCTTCTCATGCGGTTTCAATTGGCGGCTTGCATAAGCGACTACTCGGCCTCTCTGCATTAACACTGCACCAAGACCTCTAATAGAAGCATCTGTCCAAACCGTTAAATCCTGATTGCCATCAATAATAGTTAACACTGGAGCGGTGGTCAGCTTCGATTTCAATTCCTGGAAAGCTTCTTCACAGTCGGAAGTCCACTTAAACTTCTCATGTTTCTTTGTGAGCTTCGTTAACGGACCGGATATCCTCGAAAAATCCTTAACGAACTTTCGATAATAACTAGCTAACCCCATAAAACTTCTAACTTCCGTGGGAGTAGTGGGTTGTTTCCAGTCTTGAATCGCTGTTATTTTGCTTGGGTCAACAGAAATCCCTTTCTCTGACACGACGTGGCTAAGAAATTTGACTTCTTCTTGCCAGAAGACACATTTAGAGAATTTGGCTTTGAAGACGTTCTTCCTTAGAATCTCCAATACTTGTTCTGAGTGTTTTTCATGCTCGAGTTTTGATTTTGAGTAGATTAAAATATCATCGATGAATACGAGGACAAATTTATTCAGAACTCCCCTGAACACTCTATTCATTAGATCGACAAAGTATGCTGGAGCGTTACACAGGCCAAACGGCATTACTAACCATTCATAAAATATGTCTGGACCTCTGAAAGCTGTCAAAGGAACACACTCTTCTGCTATTCTCAATTGATGAAAACCTGTAGCTAGGTCCATTCGAGAAAATACTTTCGCCCCATTCAATTGGTCTAGCAAATCATCAATGCGGGGTAATGGATATTTGTTTTTGAGCGTCTGTTTGTTGAGGTCTCGGTAATCAACACATAATCTAAGAGTACCGTCTGACTTTGGGACAAACACAACACCTGCACCCCAATTAGAAAAACTCGGTCTGATCAGACCCTTCCACAACAGTTGACGAGTTTGATCGCCTAATTCTTCTTTTTCTTTCGGAGTCATTCTGCGAATTGGATGCACCACCGGTCTGGCATTGGGAATTAGATCGATTCGGAATTCTATTTCTCTTTGTGGAGGTAAGTTTTCAACTTCTTCAAACACATCCGCATAGTTTCTAACAATCAGAATCTTTTCCAAGGAAGTGGGGATAAGTTCCAATGCTGACCAAAATTCTTCTCAATTTGGATTCGAACCATGACAGGGAATCGTAATATATCCAAGCTTCGTTCGAATTTTAACGATTCTTTCCGCACAATTTACCTCAGCTTCGTATTTCGTTAACCAATCCAGCCCGAGAATGATATCGAATTCGGGGAAATCCATAACGATTAAATCAAAAGGAAATTTGTATCGAGAAAAAGTAATAGGTACTTTACAATATGAACCTAGAGTAATAGGACCCCCTATCGGGTTGTGAACTTCTACTGATTCTTTAAGCTTCCTCTGTTTTAACTTTAATTTGTGCACTGTGTTTCTAGCAATAAAACTGCGTGATGCACCTGTGTCAAACAATACAGAAACAGGAATATTCTTAATGGTAAGGGTACCTCCCAAAACATCAGGTTTACCTGCTCCGTCGGAAGCAGCTGGCGGGCTAGACCCGTCATAGACATGAGCTACTATAGCTTTCTTCAGCAAAGGACAGTCTTTGACCAGATGATCGGTCTTGCGGCAATTGAAGCATGAGCGAGGGTTCTGAGAGCCTTGGCTCGAGCCTTGAGAATTTGTTTTCTGCCTCTTCGGAGCTGTGCAGACGTTTGAGTAGTGCCCCGGCTTACCACAGTTAAAGCAATTTCCTCTTGGCGGCTTGACAGTCTGAGGTTTTGAAGATGCTGCTTGGCTTGACTCGCCTTGATTTACAGCAGGCTTGCGCTTGTTTCCGGCTTGGCTTCTAGCGCGATCCTGATCCAGATGCCTTTGATCAAGGTCTTCATAGTTGCATGTCATTTCCACCAGTTCGTTGAATTCCAGCTTGACATGGGCCATGGCTCAATCATGATATTGTTGTCTTAGCCCAAGGATAAACCTCTTATTTTTGGATTTTGCAGTGGCGACGAGCTCTGGAGCATAGGGCGACAACATTGTAAATTTATTCAGATAATCCTGCACGGAAAGATCCCCTTGCTGGAGATTGGCGAAGTCATCGTGCATTCTTTCTAGAGCTTGTTCTGGGACATATTTCTCCTTGAATATTTCTTTAAATCCATCCCATGTTCTTCCAGCTTCTCTATTCCCGGCGGTAAGAGATTCCCACCATAATTCAGCTTGTTCCTGCATAAGCCAGGCGCCAATAATAGCTTTGTCTTCGTCTCCTAGCCTTAGGCCTTCAAGAATTTTCTCGCATGTTTTGAGCCATGCAAGGGCCTCTATTACGGTGCCAGTCCCCGAGAAGGTCTTGCCTCCCAAGTTCTTATATCTCTTAGCTACACGGTCAAGCTCGAAGTATTGAGCTACCGGAGGTTGGATCAAAGGTCCTTCCTGAGCTGGACTTCTCCCCTTCCTCGGCCTCGGCCGGCACGGCCTCCTCTAGCGGCGGCTACTCTGGTAGCCATTTTTCAAATTCTGTATAAGCAACGAAAAAGTCAGCTAATAGAAATGATAGTCTATTGCATATTTAAGCAGAAAATTTTTACGGAAAGATAACGATGGATTGATCAATTGTTTTTGCTATTCTGCTCGGCTCATCCTAGGACTTTGCTAGTCCTATCTCTAATGAGCGACTCGCCTTAGAATACTACTAATTCTATTTTGACGAAGTGTTTAATGTGTTAGACTCCAGAACTAAGGTTAACCAAAGCTCTGATACCAGCTGTGACGATCCCAAAACCCCGTGACACGGTGTTAAGGATAATCATTGGAATATAACACATTAATCATCATTAGAAGATCACAGATAATAGCATAAACAGAAAATAGAATAATTTACACACATATGACAGCGGAATCATATAGATATCATCACATCAGGGAAGCACAGTACAGGATACAACTTAGTGCATAATGATACATAATCAGTCACCATCGCCAGAGGCGGAATCATACATAAAGAGTACATAAAAGGAATATCAGTCTACATCGCCAATGGCGGAATCATAATATAGATACAATAATGGCGGAGAAAATCCAAGTCAGCACGGTGTAGTCAAGCCTCGCCATGAGCCAAAAGGTGCGTCAGAAACCTGTAACTAGGCTGCCCGTGTGAAAATGAGGGCACCCGAGTTTGCAAGGTGAAACAAACTACGAGTCAGTCATGGGACTGGTATGAGAAATCTATTCAACTTATTAACAACAATAATAAGGCAAATCAAAGGACCACGCCACTTTCGCGGAACGGGTTTACTCCAATGAGTGCTAGTGCATGAAATAAAGTAAATGATTAAATCAACGCAATGCTTTTTATAAAATGAAGCCATTATAAGACTCAGGTCCCATCACACAATGCAACGCAAGCCGGAGGATAGAGTTTTTACCTTATAATGGCCAAAGATGCTTCATACGAATAGAACAAAAGTGCTTGTTATAATTACTAGTGCATATATGTTTCAAAAACAAATTCAATCATAAATATCAATCCTAGGCGGCATAGCTACCATCTACTATGTCGCCATACTAGTAATACAATCACATTCGCATATTTCGTATTGGAAATTGGATTCCTTCATGAGTCGAGGCAAGGGGCAAGCTCCTCTCCGTTCGAGACACTCTAGCAAATGTCCCAGGACCCCACTATGATCCTTGGAATCGGCTGGGCCGGTCCTCTCTTACTTTTGAGGATTGGCAATTCCTGAACACACGTTTCCCGGTCCTTACAGACCTATAATCGAGGCGCCTCGCATTCCAACAACCACACAGGTGAAAAGTATATATAATGTCAGGGCTGGTAGGTCACTGACACCACCATAGCTAGAAAGAAACGTCGTGCACTCCCAGCAGTCCGTCTCCCGTTTTTGACTCATACCGGGGTATGAGGTTCGCGAGTTCACGTTACACACAAAGCTACGTCACACAGACCATGCTTTGATCATCAACCACAAGACTTTGCTTTGCAACAGAAGCCTTGATCATATGCCACTTAGGCGTGCCACACAGGCAATCTACTACATGCGACTGATTTCTGTCAATACATAATCTCTGAGCTCGTACGTCTCAGAGAAGGGCGTTAAGCAAGAGAATAAATTCTACGCCGCCAAACAGATATATATTTAACAAAGATCAGTCAACACATCCAATGTCAGACACACAGTCCATTTACAAGTCCGTTCTGGGTCTGAACGAAACCGGAGGCACCAATTCCTCGCATATACGTACAATCAACAATATGTTTGGACGGCTACTACTTCAATTCCTTCATGGTAGCTACTCCAATCACGAGCATCAGTAGCGCCCATCCATCCAATGTGGAGATCGTCGGTCTTCAGCCGTCTTCGACTCTTCGACTTCTCAACGTCGATCGATCATTTGAAATGAGATAAACTCGGCCTTTTCAAATAACCCACGTATATTTAGATTTTCAAATCAATTAATCACATGGTTGGACTATTCAACATTCACATTTCAGTTATTTAGTTATAATTTTCATGTCAAATACATTCACCCATCACATATCAAGCAAACACAACAAAATTGGTTTATTTCCACTCTATATCGTCTATAGTATTTTATAACGATATATCGCCATTTTATTTAATTTAAAAACGGCCATATTTAATTAAACGACGTTTCGGGTCGTGTCGATTCACTGGCGCTGCTTTTCACTAATTTTGTTTTACACATATCTGAAAATCTAACCGTTGGATCTTCCCAAATTTTACATCATTAGGAAGGTCATTTCAAAACGAATCCAACGGTTTCAGTTTTGGGAAAATCCGACGGTCGGATCTTCCACACTAGCCATTTGAAGTTACGATTTCAATTTACGAACTGCAGCGTCGTTATTCGATTTAATTTAATTATATATATATATATATATATATATATATATATATATATATATATATAATCGTTTCAGGCGCTGTTTTTCTTCAGTTTTGAATTAAACATTCCAGACAATCCAACCGTCGGATCTTCACAAAGTTGGTGCCGTTGGAAAGATATTTCCAAGGCGAACCCAACGGTTGCGGTTTCAGGAGAATCCAATGGTCGGATTTCCCCCACTAGTCGTTTGAAATCACGGTCTCAAAACATGAACTGAACGGCCACGTTTCGTTTTAATTCTATTTATATTTATATATTTATATAAATATAGTTCATTCAAAAATTCCTATATCGTTTCCACTTCAATTATTTCACTAACGCCTTTAAATTTCGGAAAATTTCGCCATAACCTCCTTTGTACGGGAGGGTCTGGGAAAATTCCCAAATAGCCACACGGGCGTCTCATATCAAAAAAGAAAAAGAAAAAGCCAAGCGGCTAGCCAACAGGCTCATAAAATCATCACCCAAACAAAGCGGTAAATGTGTACCTATTTGTCGAGCACAAAATTTTATTTCTCTTCTCTAGCCCCTTTCCTTTAACCTGTTCAATAGATATGCATATACATATATACAATTTCTATCACTTATCATTTTCCATTCAATTTCATATTTGATTTACTTCGGTTTTAAAAACACCATTCATTCTAATGTTGCATGCATAGGTTAAAATCATATCATTAGCTAATTAATGTATATTTCAACTCATGCACGTTTATTTGAACAAGTGGCTATTTTTAACACTTCACATTTCAAAGATGATAATTTTGGCGAACTAAAATAGATTTCAACACATGACTATTTTATTTAGTTCCTATGCATGTTAAAAATAATATTTCTTTCACAAATATTTATTTCAACGTCCGCATATCTTTAGCATATCACACATATGATAAAAATGATATTTCTATCATTTAAAATATTTATTCGACAAATAGATGTTTCAACACTTGATATATATAAAAAATGTGATTTTTATTGTTTAAACACTTCATTCATTCACATATGAATCTAATTTTCACACAACACTTTTCAACACACAAACATTTCCACACATGGATATTTTATTTATGTTGTTCATATTAGAAAGATGGGATTTTTATTGTTGAAACTATTTATATAAGGCGAATATTGTTCATACTTCATATATATAAAAAATGTGATTTTTATTGTTTAAACACTTCATTCATTCACAAATGAATCTAATTTTCACACAACACTTTTCAACACACAAACATTTCCACACATGGATATAGTTTCAATATATGGCTTTAATTTCTATGCATGAAAATAATTTCAACATATGAAAATAATTCTAACACACTAAGATTATTCAAAATTTCGGCAGCATAACGGCATGGTAGTTAAAACCGACACCGTCCCTAGTAAGGCTCCTCGCTCCACCTTAAAACCTCACGGTTTTTGACAATGGGGATTCATGCATCTAATTCGCACGCAGGCGGCATGTTTATTTTTATTTCCAAAAATATTTCCAATTCATTTCAATCACCAATGGGTATTTTTCAACCACAACCAAACAATATCAACCACAAACAATTATTCAACCATTCGTATTTTTCATCCAATATTTCACGTCAATTCACCACAATAAATATCGTCCATGGTTTGTGGACGAGGGGAGTGTATATATATATAAATATATATTTCACTTGCATTTCGACACATATATCAATTATTCTATGCATGTAAAATTCATACTTCGCTTATATAGCTTACACTACGCATGTACATGAGGTATGCAACACGTATGTAATTTATATTTCGCTAATATAAATTATACACGACATTTTCCATTCAATTTCACGTTAATTTAGATTTCTCACCTTGGTTTTCGGAGTACTAAAAATCGATACGATGTCAGAAAAATCCACGGCTTCTTCTATCGGGTAGAGAGCTTCCTTGCGGTCCCGATGTTTCCTGTTTCATCGAATTTCGTCAACACACCAAAAAGATATGATTTTTCAAAGTGTAAAGATCAAAGAAAAACTCACTTTCACGAAGCTTCAAAACTAAGTTTACAGTTTTCGCGAAATCAGTGGCTCGTGGGGACGATCGGGGGTGCTGACGTGGAAGAGGGCGGCGAGGGCTTCACGGCGGTGGTGGTTTGGTGGCGTTCGGTGGTCTGGATCGGCGGCGGCGACGATGGAAAGTGGCCGACTTTCTGGCCTCGATTCAGGCGGAGGAGGCGACGAGGGTGGCGATGCTGGGGTCGGATTTGAAGAGGGGGCTGAGACGCGTCGAATGGTGGCGGTGGCGAAGTTTGGAGGCGACTGTGGCGGAGGAGAGAAGGTCAGGAGCGGGTTTCGCCGTTGATCGGGGGGGTTTCTTTTTTTTTATTTTTAAAATTTATGAAAGGAAAATTCTGATTGGCCGAGGACTATATTAAATTTTTAAATAGTGTTTTCTCAAACGAACTCCTTTTTAAACCCAACGACTGTCGCCTCTAGCTAAATACCCCCATTCCGGACACAATGGGATATGTTTCGTAGGCCAATTCGACTGTTATAGTCAGTTATTTTTCAAATTAAAGTATAAAACATTTAATTTTTAACTTTCAACGTACATTTCAATTTGCCAGGGCCACAAACTGAATCGAAAAATTCCAGAAAAATAAATCTAGCTATGTTTTGACGCTACGGTCCCAACAAAACTAGTTTCGTCGAATTCTGAGGTCGTTTGAAAAATGGCCATTTTCTGGTCGATCCAATTTAACAGAACTTGACCAAACACATTTTCTTTTGCCACGCTCACATACTAGCTTCAAAAATTATGAAATTTGAAACCTAGAAATAGTTTGACATCCCGGACCCAACAAAAGTGGTTTCGTCGAATTCCGAGGTCGTATGCAAAATATCAATTTTCCAGGGCTATATATTCTATATACCGACCCTTATGAAAATTCATTTGGCCATAACTTTTTATTCCCGTTATAAAACTTCGATTTTTCAGATTCGTTAGAAAGGTATTGACTAACAGATTTAAATATTTTTGGTTTCGCTAAAATCCGTTATATTTTCCACCCTGCACAGTCAGTCAAAGTTTGAATTCAAATTTTCAAACCGACTCACTATTCCTAATTCACTATTTTATTGAAATATTCTATTTCAATTGTTCAAATTCCTTTGAAATAACCAATTAAAAATTTTTAAATTGGCTCGTATTTTCCGGGTTATTACATTTCTCAATCCCAACCTATTCATCCCATGGAACAAAACTGGTCATACCCCATATCTAACACCACGGTGTTATTGGTAGATTTAATTACCATTTCCCATTCAAATCTAATTAACGATTTAACTATCTCTAGGAGCAAAACTGGTGATAATCCATTCTCGATCATCTCCCAATTTTGATAATTTAAATAATCAATTCCCATTTTAATCTAATGAAAGATTCATTAAAACTCCACTAAGTTTTAATCTTCCCAAAAATCAATATTAATCATTATTTAACTTTGGAAACGCAAACATGTCGCATCGACAATCTACACTGTACTATTGATTTCTACCGATATATAACCTCTGAGCTCGTACGTCTCAAAGATGGGTGTTAAGCAAAAGAATAAATTCTCCACCACAAACAAATATATATTTCACAGAGATCAACCACACAGTTCGAAATACAATGTTAGACATGTAATCCTGTCATTAACTAGGTTAAAGAACTAATGTCATTTTAAAATACAATGCACGATAAACCCCAAATCACATTCCATTAATTATGGAATCTACATGGAAAACAAATCAATATATAATCGATATCAATTTCCGAATCCTACCAATAACATAAATGGAACAACGACAAAGCCTTTTAAATTCCATATATATTAACAGTTTTCCTCTATAGAAGCTCATTTCGATTATTATCAAATCGAATTCCATTCAATTCCAGTTCAACATATGAACTTGAAAAACTTTACTTTGGAAAATACCCGTCAAATCTTAATAAAAAGTTTTATAAATTCCCAATCACGTTTCACTGTAAATCGAGTTAAAGAACGAATGTCGTTAAAAACACAATTCACAATAAACCCAATTCACATTCCATTTTCAATTCCAATTAAATGTTTATTAATTGGCAATTCTTCATTAAATCTTAATTAAAAGATTTATTCTTTTCACACTGGGTTTAAGAACGGTGTAATTTAAAACACAGTTCAAGACAAACCCAAAATCCAATTCAATATTAAATATAAGGCTCTGAATAGAAATTATATTGGCTTATATTCAGTATCAAATTCTGAAATCAAAAAATATCGTATTAGGAATAATGATATATATATATATCATCCAAATTCCTCCACAATATCCGTATAATCACGGAATCCAATATCGAAATATTCCTATGATGATTTTGATCCAAATCCATTCCAATTCATATATTGGAAATTCTGGTTAATTTTTAATACCATTTCAAATCCAATTTTTTTATTTAAAAATATTGGATTATAATTCTAGTTCATAACTAGTTCATTTCAATAAAAATATTTTTTTTTCTTTTCAAATATGGAATTTTGCATCCCAATTCTTTCCAAATCATTTATTATGATTTTACATAAATTATTGATATTTTTAATAATTTTATCAAGGCCCGTACAGTAATTTCCATAAACGGTCATTGAACTGCACTTATAGCGACCTTTTCCAAATTTGATTTGGACATAATTCCAAATCCAACCGTTAGATTTTAAATCTTTTATATTTGTTAGAAAGCTCTTTTTGATATGAACCCAATGGTTCCGGTTTTAGGAGAACCTGATGGTCGGATCTCCCGTAATGTCCATTCGAAGTCAATGGTCAAAATTCGCGAACTACCGCAGCGCGGCGCATTCTATTCAGGCCATTATATATATATAATATATGTATACACTATATATATTTCATCGATTTCCATTTATAACGTATTTTATAATTCGTTTTAAATTCGTTTTAAAAACGATTTTAACTTCATATTCAATTTTAAATTAAAATTGAATATTCCATATCATTAATATGTCAATGATAATATTTTCAAAATATTAGATTTTGAAATCACTTCCTTTTCGATATTCATTAAAAAAATGAATAAAATCGATATAAATATCGTTCACGTCAAAATGGCGTTAATTTAATCAATACAGCTTTATATATCTAAGTATTTTCGTGTCCCTCCCAAATCGGGCACCAAAATCATATCTTGATCCATTTCTGAATATTATATTAAAATATTCTCTATTCGTCAATTTAAAACTTTCGTTAATTTAAAATATTCGTTCTTTCCGAATTGGAATCAGACACAGCCAATTACCATATAATTTTATTTATATGGATTTCATACACACATGTACACCACAATAATCAAACACAGTTAACCATCATCCAGAGTGTATTACACAACTGTATAAGTATTAAATATAAATAATTAATGCTTATATTATCCTGTCAACCCATCGATTGACTTACATCTAAATATTGGGATTAGTGTATGTCCAATATCATCCCAATACCCGTGTGGGGTTTTCAAACAACAAACACTGATTATTATTTGTGCAGTTGGGCGATGTGCAAAATATATAGTCCCAATCAGTATCGGTCAAATGTGTGTACATAAACAAATCATCCGAGGGAATATTTATTTTATTCATATACACATTAAAAATTATATTTTTAATGATAAAATATTTATTTCAACGCATTAACATTTCATTTTCCATTTCACATCATATCACAACAAATTTCCACAACACAATACTATCGAACAAGTCGTCCTTAGTCTGTGGACGACGGACGTCGGGTGCTGCTAAGCACCGTCTTCTTCCTAGTATGTATTTAACTAGAAAATAAATTAATGTGAGAAGTTCTCACCTTTGGGATCCACTCCTCCAGTTTTACTTCTGAATTTCAGAATCGTTTGAATTTTTCTGAAATTCCAACGCATTCCTTTCCACGCTGTTCATAACAAAAATCACATTTTTAATATGATATTTATATATTAAAAATCATATTTTTACTTGTCTCTATATATAATAAAAATCATATTTTATTTGTATATAGAAATCGAATTTTTATTGCTACTTCATATATATATATATATAAATCGAATTTTTATCGCTGCTTCATATGTATAAAAATCGAATTTTTATCGCTACTTCATATATATAAAAATAGAACTTTTATCGCTACTTCAAATATATAAAAATCGAATTTTTATCGCTACTCCATATATATATAAAAATCGAATTTTTATCGCTACTTCACATATATATAAACCTAATCTTTTTGAATTTAAAAATCTAATCTTTTTTAATATAAAAATCTTAACTATTATGAAGTAAAAATGTTAAATTTTACGAATTAAAATAAGTAAATAAAAACTTACATGGTTTTTCGATCAGAGGAGGCCGTTTGGGGTTCGTCGAAGGGGCACGGGGTCGCTGGAGGTGGCGGTCGTCGTCAGAGGGCAGGGGGAGCGACGCCCAGCCGGTGGTGGCGAGGACGTGGTCGTGGCGGCGGTTTTAGGCAGCCTTCCGTCGATTTGGAGAGGGGAGAGGTAAAAGGGGGGCTGAGGAGGAAGGAGGAGGAAGCGGTAAGGACGGGGAGGGCCTCCGATAGTGGCGCGCCACCAGGAGCGGCGGTGGCTTGCCAAGGGGGCACGATTGGAATAATATCTGGTTCTTGTTTATTTTATTTCTTTTCTGAGCTTTGACCGTAGTGGAGAGAGTGTGGGTAAGGGAGGGGATTATAAATATATATTATTTAATATAAATAATTTATTTTCCAAAATAGTTGCTTTTTCGTTTAATCTCCAATTCGAACCCAATGACTGTCGCTAACTAATAACCCATATTCTGGACACAATGGAATAAGTTTCATAAGCCCATTCAACTGCTTCAGTCAGTTATTCCTCGAATTAAAATATAAAACATTCAATTTTAGATTTGAATGTACATTTTAATTTATTGGGGCCATATAGGAACTCCAAAGATTTCCTGAAAAATGAATCTAGCAATGTCTTGACGATACAGTCCTAACAAAACTAATTTCGTCGAATTTGGAGACCGTTTGAAAAACGGACATTTTCCAGTCGATTAAATTCAAACTGAATTAACCAAACACGTTTAAATTCACCACGCTCACATATTAATTCAAAAAATTATAAAAATTGGAATCTAGAAATAATTTGACATTCCGGATTCAAAAAATTATAAAAATTGGAATCTAGAAATAATATGCAGAATCGCTATTTTTAAGGGCTATATTTCCTCAGCGACTATTCTGAATTTTCAACTGGGCATAACTTTTTATTCCCGGCAGGAAATTTGGATTTTTCAGATTCGTTCTAAAGATATTTTCAAACAGATTCAAATATTTTTGGTTTCACTAAAATCCGATTTATTTTGAATCCTGTACATTCATTTAATATTTGAAATCGAATTTTCAAACTACCGCGCCATTTCCAATTCCTTTTATAATTAAAATAAATATTTATATTCTAATTTCGATTTAAATAAATATATACGTTCTAATTCTATTCAAAATAAATTTCTACTCGTTATTATTTAAAATAAATCATTTTAAATATTCAAAATTCATTAAAATTGCCAAAATAAATTTTTTAAATGGGTTTTGATTTTCTGCGTTGTTACAGTCTCCCCCAGGTAAAATATTTTCATCCTCGAAAAGGAATGGAGCTGAAAGTTGTTTTACTAATCAACTCAACTTTCAGTTCTATCTTTCGTTCTTCAACTCTTCAATTTCTAAGAATTTTCCAATTCTTAAAAAATTTGGCTAATACCCTAAATTTTCGAAAGTTTTCGCCATAACCTCCTTTGTACGGGGAGACATTTAAAACCGCAACTAACCTCGCAGGGCCCTCACCAATCCAAAAGAAAACGAGAATGCCAAGCGGCCACCCTTAGGCTCATAAACATTTTAAAAGAAATAGAAAATTGCCAAGCGGCCATCCTTAGGCGCATAAACTCTTTAAAAGCAAAAGAAAACGCCAAGCGGCCAGCCTTAGGCTAATAAAGTCTTTGAAAGCAAAAGAAAATGCCAAGCGGCCAGCCTTAGGTTCATAAACTCTTTAAAAGAAAAAGAAAATTAGTAAACACATACCTATTTGACAGGCATAAAATTTTATTTCTCTTCTTAGCAGTATATCCATAACCTGTTCAATATATATGCATGTAATTTCAACCAATTTTCAATTCAGTTTAATATTTGATTTGATTTGGCTAAATGGTTCAATTTTTTTATTAATCTACGAATAATCAAATAACACAACCAGCAATCAATTTGTGAATTATTTTTTAGTTTCATAATTTTTCTATATATATAAAAATAAAAATTTTGATGCCAAGTCAAAACAATAGACCCTATCTAGTTTTGATTCTCACACCAGTCAATTGAAAATATATAGATATCCCACTTTCGAAACCCGAACATAAACGTTGATGATGCTCGAGCGATCATCATAATCATCTCCGGGCGACTAGAGTGTGATTCTTTATCTATCCAGTATATTAAAACTTTGAATACACGCTAGCTAGGCGTATATACAAAATCTTCATATACTCGATTGTCCAAATTCAATATAAAATAAATATTCAAATATGTATAAAATGGTTTAAAAATTTAAAAAGCTTTTTTTTTCATGTTTTATTTAATAAAAACAGTACTCTTTGAGCTCGTTCTAGGATACTACTGATCCTATCTCTAACCTGTTATTCCCATTGGATATTACTAATCCAATCTCTGATGAATTCTTTCGTTCGATTCTAATATGTCTTGTTCATAAGCTCTGTAAACCAAAGCTCTGATACCAAACTGACACGACCCAAACTTCCCCGGTCTCCGAAGAGAAGAGAAAGAACGAACTGTCTGAGAACACAACAAATCAGAACACCAATAAAGAACATTTCATTGCTTATTGCAACAATTTACATCATACTACAAGAATACATAGAGTATGAACAAATAATATACATTTGATAAATATCAGAGATTTACAAATTACAATGTAGTGGAAAATAATACAAAAACACAACTGAAAGGTATACACGGATACAGAGCTTTCCGAATATCATTCCAACTGTAAACCAAGATCCTGTGAATATAAATCTACAAAACCAAAACTACTAGCTGCTCGTGTGGAAAATAGGGGCACCCAGAGTTTAGGTTAAAACAATAAACTCCAGTTTAGTCATGTGACTGGTGTGAGAACTAAAACAGTTATTTAAAACTTTACTTTAAAATTTGGTAAATCGGGGGACCACGCCATATAACACGGAAAGGGTTTCCTCCCAAGAGTACTAGTGCATAAACAGTTATAAACAGTGCAATGCTTTTTGGAAAAATGAAGCTATTATAAGACCCAGGTCCCATCACACAATGCAACGCAAGCCGGAGGATTGGGTTTTCCCTTCTAATAGCCAAACATGCTTGGTACGTTTAAAACAAATCATTTGATACTATTATAAGTGCATAGTGTATAAAACAACTTCAAATATAAATGTATCAATCATAGACGACATGGGTACCATCTTTCCTGTCACCAATACTAGGCTCTACAATCAAAACCGAAATGTCACGTATTGGAAATTGGATTTCCGTCATGAGTCGAGGCATGGGATTTACTCCTTTCTGCTTCGAGACACTCTAGCAAATGTCTCGGGACTGCACACTCTGGGCAACCCCTAGATCCTCCAAGGCTGGTCCACACTTACGTTAGTGGATTAGTATTCCTGAACACATGTTTCCCAGTCCTATCGGACCTATCCATCGGCTTCGTAGAGACCGATATAACTGAGGTGCCTCGCATTCCAACAACCACAAAGGTAAAAATAATATAAACGTCTGGGTTTGCAAAACCCCGACACCACCCATAGCTAGAAAGAGATGTCATGTTCTCCTTGGGTCCCTTATCCCGTTTTTAACTCATACCGAGGTGTGAGGCTTGCGAATTAACGCTATACACAGAGCTATGCCATTTAAGGTCGTGCCTTGATCATCAACCATAAGACTCTGTTTTTCAACAGAAGCCTTGATCATTTGCCACTCAGGCACGCTACACAGGAAATTCACGCCATGCGACTGATGTCTATCGATGTATAACCTCTGAACTTGTACGTCTCAGAGAAGGGTGTTAAGCAAGAGAATAAATTCTCCACCGCCAAACAGATATATATTTAATAGAGATCAATCAACACATAATAAAATCCAATGTCAGACACATAGTCCATTTACAAGTTCATTCTAGGTCTGAACGAAACCGGAGGCACATTATTCCTCGATCCATATGTCCAGTATGAAAGAGAGGTCCTCGCATATCCGGTCGATCTCCAAGTACGTCTGGACGATCACCACTTATTACCTTGTTTTGGGTGTACAGCCCAATCAAGACATCAGTAATCATCCAAACGATGTCAAGAACTCCAGTCTTCAACTACCATCTTCATCGTCGACTTATCGTCGAACCAGTTAGAATGGGTATAAACTCGGCCTTTCCTAATAACTCACGTATATAATAAACAAGTACTATAAAAACACAACATACGCCTCATTCCAATTCTGAATATTCTTTTATTTAAATATTCATATCATTTGGGAAAAGTTCCCATTAGTTTTATCAAAGATAAATTCTTTAAAATTTATTCTTTAATCTTTCTTTGGATATCATTCAAAATATATTAAGGTTTTCCAAACTAGTCGGGATTAGCAATCCTTACTGAAGTAATCATTTGTTTAATTTCCCAATCCCAACCTATTCATCCCATGGAACAAAACTGGTCATACCCCATATCTGACACCACGGTGTTATCGGTAGATTTAATTACCATTTCCCATTAAAATATAATTAAAGATTTAACTATCGCTAGGAGAAAAACTGGTGATACTCCATTTTTGATCATTTCCCAAATCTGATAATTTAAATTATCAATTCCCATTTCAATCTAATTAAAGATTCATTAATACTCCACTTAGTTTTAATATTCCCAAAAATCAATATTAATGATTATTAAACTTTGGAAACACAAACATGTCGCGTCGACAATCTACACCGTACTATTGATTTCTGCCAGTATATAACCTGTGAGCTCGTACGTCCCAGAGAAGGGTGTTAAGCAAGAGAATAAATTCTCCGCCACCAAACAGATATATATTTAGCATAGATCAACCGCACAGTTCTAAATACAATGCTAGACATGTAATCTTGTCTTTAACTGGGTCAAAGAACTAATGTCATTTTAAAACGTAGTTCACGATAAACCCTAAATCACATTCCATTAATTTTGGAATCTTCAGGAAAACAAATCAATATATAATCGATATCAATTTTCATATCCGACCAATATTATAAATGGAATAACAATAAAGCCTTTTAAATTCCATATATATTAACAGTTTTCCTCAACAGAAGCTCATTTCGATTATTATCAAATCAAATTCCATTCAATTCCAATTCAATATATTAAATTGGAAAACATTACCTTGAAAAATTCCCGTTAAATCTTAATAAAAAGATTTATAATTCCTAGTCACATTTCACTGTAAATCGGGTTAAAGAACGAATGTCGTTAAAAACACAGTTTACAATAAACCAAATTCACATTCCATTTTCAATTCCAATTAAATGTTAATCAATTGGTAATTCTTCTTTAAATATTAATTAAAAGATTTATTCTTTACGCTTGGTTTACGAACGGTGTCGTTTAAAACATAGTTCAAGACAAACCCAAAATCAAAATCAATATTAAATACAAGGCTCTGAATAAAAATTATATCGACTTATATTCAATATCAAATTCTGAAATCAACAAATATCGTATTGAGAATAAAGATATATATATATATATCTTTCAAATTCCTCCACAATATCTGTATAATCATGGAATCCATTATCGGAATATTCTGATGATAATTTCGATTCAAATCCATTTCAATTCATATATTGTAAATTCTGGTTAATTTTTAAAACCATTTCAAATCCAATTTATTTATTTAAAAATATTTGATTATAATTCTAGTTCATAACTTGTTCATTTGGATAAAAATATATTTTTATCTTTTCAAATATGGAATTTTTCATTCTAGTTCTTTCCAAATCATTTATTATGATTTTATGCAAATTATTGATATTTTTAATAATTTTATCAAGGCCTGTACAGTCGATTTCCATAAATGGTCATCGAACTGCACTTACAATGACCTTTTCCAAATTTGATTTGGAAATAATTCCAAATCCAACCGTTAGATTTCAAATCTCTTGTATTTGTTGGAAAGCTCTTTTCGATACGAACCCAATGGTTATGGTTTTAGGAGAATCCGATGGTCGGATCTCCCATAATGTCCATTCGAAATCAATGGTCGAAATTCGCGAACTGCCTCTGTGCGGCGCGGCGCATTCTATTCAGGACATTATATATATTATATTTCGTCCATTTCCATTTAAAATGTATTTTATAATTCATTTTAAATTCGTTTTCAATACGATTTCAACTTCGTATTCAATTTTAAATCAAAATTGAATATTCCATATCATTAATATGTATATGATAATATTTTCAAAATATTAGATTTTGAAATCACTTCCTTTTCGATATTCATTATAAAAATGAATAAAATCGATATAAATATCATTCACGTCAAAATGGCGTTAATTTAGTCAACACGGCTTTATATATTTAAATATTCTCGTGTCCATCCCAAATCGGACATCAAAATCATATCTTGATCCATTTCTGAATATTAATTTAAAATATTAGTTATTTTAAAATATACTAAATTCGTTAATTTAAAACTTTCGTTAATTTAAAATATTCGTTCATTCCGAATTGGAATCAGACACGGCTAATTACCAAATAACTTTATTTATATGGATTTCATACACACATGTACACCACAATAATCAAACATAGTCAACCATCATCCAGAGTGCATTACACAACCGCATAAGCATTAAGTATAAATAGTTAACGATTACAACAGCCTTTCAACCTATCGATTGACGTACAACTAAATATTGGGATTAGTGTATGTCCAATATCATCCTAATACCCGTGTGGGGTTTTCAAACAACAAACACTGATTATTATTTGTTTAGTTGGGCGGTGTGTAAAATACATCGTCCCAATCAATATTAGTTACATAAACAAATCGTCCGATTTGAAAATGAGTATTTTTTTATTCATATACATGTTAAATAATATTTTTAACAATAAAATATGTATTTCAACACATTAACATTCCATTTTGCATTTCACATCATATCACAACAAATTTCCACAACAAAATACAATCAAACAAGTCGTCCATGGTCTGTGGACGATGGGTGTCGGGTGCTGCTAAGCACCATCTGCATCCTAGTATATATTTAACTAGAAAATATATTAAACTGAGAAGTTCTCACCTTTGGGATCCACTCCTCCAGTTTTATTTCTGAATTTCTGAATCGTTTGGATTTGTCTGAAATCCCAACGTAGTCCTTTCCACGTTGTTCATAATAAAAATCACATTTTTAATATGATGTCTATATATTAAAAATCATATTTTACTTTGCTATATATATATAATAAAAATCATATTTTTATCGCTTCATTCAAATAAATAAAAAATCATATTTTTATTTGTATATAAAAATCAAATTATTACTGCTACTTCATATATATAAAAATCGAATTTTTATCGCTACTTCATATATATAAAAATTGAACTTTTATTGATAATTCATATATATAATAATCGAATTTTTATCGCTACTTCAAATATATAAAAATCGAATTTTTATCGCTACTTCATATATATATATAAATCTAATCTTTTTGAATTTAAAAATCTAATCTTTTTGAATATAAAAAGCTTAACTATTATGAAGTAAAAATCATAACTTTTATGAATTAAAATAAATAGATAAATAAAAACTTACATTGTTTTTCAATCGGAGGAGGGTGTTTGGGGTTCGTCGGAGGGTCATGGGGTCGCTGGAGGTGGCGACCGTCGTCAAGGGGGCAGGGGGGAGCGGTGCCCAGCCGGTGGTGGCGGGGATGTGGTCATAGAGGTGGTTTTGGGGAGCATTCCATCGATTTGGAGAGGGGAAAGGGAAAAGGGGGCCGGAGGAAGAAGGGGAGGTCATAGCGGCGCGGTGAGTAGGGGGGCCTCCGGTGGTGGGGTGCCACCAGGAGCGGCGGTGGCTTGCGAGGGGTGGCGCGAATGGAATGAGATCGGGTTCTTATTGTTATTTTTTATTTCTTTCTGAGCGTTGACCGTAGTGGAGAGCGTGAGGGTAAGGGAGGGGATTATAAATATATATATATGTATATTTAATTTAAGTAATTTATTCTCCAAAATTGTTGCTTTTTCGTTTAATCTCCAATTCGAACCAAACGATTGTCGCCCCAGCTAATTACCCTTATTCTGTACACTATGGAATATGTTTTGAATGCCTATTCGGCTATTTCAGTCAGTTATTCCTCAAATTAAAATATAAAACATTGAATTTTAGATTAGAACATACATTTTAATTTATTGGGGCCACATACCAACTCCAAAAATTACCGAAAATTAAATCTAACTATGTATTGATGATGCCGTCCTAACGAAACTAATTTCGTCGAATTTGGGGACTATTTGAAAAACGGTCATTTTCGAGTCGATTAAATTCAAACTGAATTGACCAAACACGTTTAAATTCACCAAGCTCACATATTAATTCCAAAAATTATGAAAATTGGAATCTAGCAATAATTTGACATTCCGAATCCAACAAAAGTGTTCTCATTGAGAACGGAGGTCGTTTGCAGAATTGCTATTTTTAAGGGCTATATTTCCATAGTGACTATTCTGAATTTTCAACTGGGCATAACTTTTTATTCCCGCTATGAAATTTGGATTTTTCAGATTCATTGGAAATATATTTTCAAACAGATTCAAATATTTTTGGTTTCACTAAAATTCGGTTTATTTTGAATCCTGTACATTCATTTGAAATTTGAAATTGAATTTTCAAACTTCCGCGCCATTTCCATTTCCTTTTATAATTAAAATAAATATTTATATTCTAATTTCGATTTAAATAAATATAAACATTATAATTTTATTCAAAATAAATTTCTAGTCGTTATTTTTTAAAATAAATCATTTTAAATATTCAAAATTCATTAAAATTGCCCAAAAAAATTAAAATTGGTTCTGATTTTCTAGGTTGTCACAATGGACTTCTGAGATTTCGAATGAAAAACAAAAATCATACCTGTATATTAATTTAGATCATTGTAACAATCAAAGGAAAACATCATCCAATTTAAACATCATTAATATAGAAAACCATTCCACATCCCACCAATGAGTAAGATAAAATAAGGAATTACAGATTTATAGAGATGAAGTGCTTTAGGGTTTCCAAGGAAAATTAATGAAGAACGATCAGTAGAACAATCAGCAGAGAGAAGAACAGTAGCCAACCGAGATCGCGACATTAGATCTGTAATCGAGAAAGAGGCGGCCAGCTTTTGGATTTTTGAGAACGCTTTTTGTTTGAGGCTGTAACACCCCGTAATTTTAAAATGGGACATAAGAGATAATTAAAGAATAATTAAATTTTAAAAGAAGAATTTGGTGAAACAGGTTACGCCATTCATTCATCTCGGAATTCTGCTTGAGATAAAGTCTGAATTTGCATGAATTGGACTCCATATGAAGAAGTTATGGAGGTTAGAAGTTTTCAAGATTAAGCAGAAATTAAATTAAAATAATTAAAGCAGATTCGAATTTCAAAACTTTAGAAAACATCTGAGCGGGAAATTTCCCGCTAAGGGGTGTCGACATAGGTGTAACACCCCAGTCCATTAATGTCACTCAGAAAGGGAATGCATTAACTTCCATGGAGCATTTTAAGTGTGTATAGAACAGAAACTTAACAACAAGATAGATATAAACAGTACTAAAACTTCCAAACTTTATTTCATTGCAGCGGAAAACACATGTTTGATTACATCATCAAAACCAGAGTCAAAGTACATAATATCCATCTTGACTACCAAAGTACATAAATTGAAAGACATAATCCCCAATACAAAATAGCCACAAATAAGAGAGGCTGAACATTACTTCCGCGATCCAAGCAATCTTCTAAAAGAAGAGAAACAACAGTCCAAAATCAAGCTCCCCTGGTGCTAGTTCCAACCTGAGCACCTGGGGGGGGGGGGGGGAAGGGAAGAAAAGAGGAGGAAACAAAGGGGGGTCAGACATAAAGTCTGGCGAGTGCGATAACTTTAACAATATAATTACCAAAGTAACTAGGCTAAGGCATAAGTTGGAAAATCAGGAAATGACTATGAACCATTGAGTATGGCAGAGTAACAAGGAAACAAGATGAACAACGATATCGTTAAAGCGCACCTAAACCACTATAAGATAATTACTAAACTACACCAACACTATAAGATAATTGCTATACTGCACCACCACTAGTCACCCTAAGGTTGATCCCGCCTGCAAAACTTAATAATGATATTGGTAGCTTCGTGCACCTCTAGCTGCCTTCATAGGTGCCTCCTGCCCCTATCTCCACTTGGTGTATCCACTCCCCCCAAGCGATCGGCTCCTTAATTCGTAGATACCCATGCTGGCCCCACAGTGGGTTGTATCACTCCCAAAATTGGCAACCCGACACCACAAATAATGCACGGCTTATACCTACACGATGCAACAACGTCTTACCTACCAGCCCGGGTCCACACACGCATATCAACCGTTGGACTTGCGTTGCCACCGCTAACCCGGTTTGGCCTCTTACAGTCAAGCCCAGTATGCGTGTCCCGTCCTCAACTTGGGTCGAGCCCACAAAGATATGTTTAGGTTACTGGTTGAAACGGGCCACCATTACTTGACACAAGCTATCCACCTAAGCTTGGTCCCCTCTAGTACATCCCACTTAACCCACTTCTTATTCATGTTTCAATTACATGTTTCAATTTTGGTTAAGTGTTTCTAATCGTATTTCCAAATGCCACCCAAGGCAACCACTAGATTCCACATGCCACCCAAGGCACCCACTTAACCGCCTCATGTCCCACTGCATGCTTATCTGGTTAAGTGTTTCTTAATTCATTAAGACCGTAACCTCATAAGACCTCTCATATTAGACTGGCATTTGTGGCAGCTGGATTTGCCGGGCGGGTCCGGGCAGTCTTACACCACAAACGTGCCTAACCTCGTGTCTTTACAATCGTTCCATAT
Organism: Allium sativum; assembly: GCA_030737875.1. NCBI lineage: Eukaryota > Viridiplantae > Streptophyta > Magnoliopsida > Asparagales > Amaryllidaceae > Allium > Allium sativum. The sequence goes on along the minus strand of CM060919.1, from coordinate 5,424,510 downwards.
TTAATTTATGCCTAAGACCTCCCACATTAGACTGGCATTTGTGGCAGCTGGATTTGCCGGGCAGGTCCGGGCGGGTCCAGGCAGTCTTACGCCACAAAAAAGCCTAACCTCGTGTCTTAGACGATTAATTACTCCTAATTAATCATTCCCCAATTTGAATTAATTTCCCTATTCAAATTATTAATCAATTCCAAATTTAACAATGTCCATAATTGACTCAATTATGGACATCCATTTATGGTATGTAAAATCATACCAATTTTCATCACAAATTTAATTTATGCCTTTTAAGGCATTTATGCCAATTAATTTTTTTTAATATTATCCCCTTACCCCACCTTGTACGTTTGTTCGTTTAACGTAAAATATACGTTAGACTCGAATAGTCTAACTCATGGAATAAAGAGAAAACATCACAACAAACACATAATTAAAAATAGATCTAAACATAAGGGGTGAACTTGCATGTGTGAATGATGTTCTACACCTAAAACTTGCATAGACCAAAGTTACAACTTGCATAAAACTACATATGTCATTGACCAAAATCTGAAGGTGTGAACTTGTTGGGATAATGGTCACAAACTTGCATAAATCATGCATGTCATAGATCTACATCTAAAGATGTAAACTTGCATAGGCAGTAACCCCAAACTTGCATAACATGATTCATATTCAAACACATGTATTCATATAAACTTGCGTATGTGATTTATGTAACATAACAGTGGTATAGGCTCACATCTAAACATGTAAACTAGGATGTAGAATTTGGCATATAACTCACACATGTTTTGGCCTAACTTTTGATCTAAAATAGATGTCATGAAACGTATAAGGTTATACATATAATTCTCACCAACTTGCATATGATTCATGTCTTAATAAAAATATAAATTTGCATACATGCTTATGATTTATCATATGAATCAACATACCCAAACTAGCATATAAACAACATGGTGATTTGATTATACATAAGCCAATCATAGAATTACAACATGGATGATAGCATCATAACTTTACAATAGATGATCACAACATAACATCATAGAATTCAGCACAATTTTATAACATACTTATAACATGCGGTCAATAATTCACGTCATATCCAAATAATCCGCATCATAATATAATCCAATTAATTTGCTAATTATTTTATTAAAATTATCGAACTCACAACTCAAAGAAGGTCTTAAGTTCTGAATTCTGAGTTTTGAAGTTGTATTAGCTTTCCCTTGAAGAAGATTCGTTGTTAAAGTTGAAAAGAATTGAATTTGATTTTCTTTCTTCCTCTCTAATTGGTAGCGGCTATGCTAAGTTGCTAGGTGACGGCATGGAGGCCATGAATCTAATTTTGTTTTGATTTTAGGGTTTGAGTCTAGAGGTGTTTTTATATAGTTTAGGATTAGTTTAAGCCGTCCGATCAACCCAGAATTAATCCCAGCCAACCAGACCATATCAGAAACCCTAATGAGTCAGCATCTAGTCATCAATAGGTCATTAAACAAATCTACCCCGGGGGGGGGGGCAGGTCGACCCTATGGTCAACCTGGTCAGGGAAGGTCGACCCCCAGGTCGACCTGGCCCTGGCGGGAATTTTCCCGCCTGGCCTGTCTGACTCCGAAATTTGAATTTTCTGAAACTTCCGATGGCTATAACTTCTTCATACGAATTCCAATTCATGCAAACTCGGACTCTATCTCAACCAGAATTTCAAGACGAACACAATGGCGCAACCCGTTTCCCTTAATTCTCACGTCTGAGGTTAGTTATTCTTTAATTTGTGAACATTAGTGTTAATAGAAATATGGGGTGTTACATTCTCCCCTCCATAAAGGATTTCACCCCAGAAATCTCCAAGTTAAGGAGAATGCATATCCTAACATCCAAACAACGATCTACTCAACCATCAAACACAGGCATCCATTATCCTTATAAAATTCCTAATGTTGTATGAACATATGCAAGAAATGGGTGTATATGTTCTCTATCTAATGCAAAATCAGGCGGTCTACTAATTCAGTTGACCTCCTTAATTCAAACCATGATAGTTCCATGCGTCCATTATGTATGCGGAAGAACCCTATCAATACATATCATTTCTACATGTGTGCTCAACCATTCACCAAAATGCAACATCCATATGATGGTACAATCATTATACCTCCATTACTTAAATATGTACACACATTTATATGCAATATGCAATATGAAGTGACTGGGCCGATCTAGTGCCTAAAGTGTGTGTATATGCATCCACGAGCAACCACTAGCAAACACTTGCATCCACGTGCATCCATCATACATAACATGTCTCAAACACAAGTTTCAACCATAGGACTACCCTATCTAAAGGCCAAAGATACTAGCGAGAGGACATACTAAAGATAAGATAAGTACAAGGTAAGCGATAAAGGAGGAATTTAAAGACATACCCTCGAAAAGAAAAGGGTATAATGAACGCATCTTCTCTTCTATTTCCCAAGTAGCGTTGCTCTCGTCATCTTCCCATTGCACTTTTACTAGCTTGACCTCTTGATTCCTCAACTTATTAATCTCCGACCCAAGAATGCGTGTAGGAACTCGTCGAATCATCGCATCACACTCGATCTCCATCTCTCTAAGCAAGCTCGGCTCTACCACTTCCACGGTCTCATGCAAGCACTTCCTTAAATGTGATACATGGAATACATCGTGTACACCGCTAAGTCTCTCGGGCAACTCCACTCTATACGCCATCTGCCCAATCCTCTCCTTAATAAGAAACGGCCCTACGAACCTTGGTACTAACTTCCCAACAGACCCAAAGCGAATAACGTTCCGTAATGGAGACACCTTGACAAAGACCATGTCCCCAATATCAAACTCAAGATCTGACCTCCTCTTGTCGGCATAAGATTTCGGCCTATCTTGCGCCGTCTTCATCCTCCTTCAAATCAAATTGATCTTTTCCGAAGTCTCTCTAATCATATCGGGTCCAAGCAAGATCTTGTCTGTAGACTCCCACCAACATGTAGGCAAACGACACGGCCGTCCATAAAGATCCTCCAACGGTGCCATGCCGATGCAAGACTGAAAGCTGTTATTATATGCGAACTCTACCAACGGAAGATATTCCTCCCATATACCTCCGAAGTCTAAGACACGTAACCTCAATAGGTCCTCTAGAATACGATTCACCCTCTCGGTCTGGCCGTCCGTCTAAGGATGATATGCGGTGCTCAAACATAACTGTGTCCCTACCGCCTCTTGCAAGCTCTTCCAAAATTCACTAGTAAAGATAGGATCGCGGTCGCTCACTATGCTAGAAGGAACACCGTGCAAACGAACTATCTCTCGAATGTATTCGGTGGCTAACCATGGAACTGTCCTCTTACTCTTCATGGGAATGAAATGGGTGCTCTTAGTAAGTCTGTCTACCACGACCCAAATCCCTGTATTACCCTTCCTTGATCTCGGTAACTCATTGATAAAGTCCATCCAGACACTTTCCCACTTCCAATGTGGGACCTCCAATGGGTGAAGCAATCCACCGGGCTTCTTTTGCTCTACTTTTACTTGTTGGCACACCAAGCATCTAGCGACAAACTCTGCCACATCCCTCTTCATACCGGCCCAAAAGTAAACTCATCTCATGTTCATGTACATCTTGTCCCCGCCGGGATGGATGGTCATCTTCGAACGATGTGCATCATCAAGAATGGTCTTCCTTAGGTCCTCGTCTTTTGGTACACAAAGCCTACCATCCCTACGTAACTAACCCTTATCATCTAGGGTATACCTATGGAGATGGCTCGATGACTCCCCTCCTTTGAGCTTCTCTACTAACTCAACCAACTGTGGGTCATCTCATTGTGCCTCACCGATTCGTCCTAAAAGCATATGTCTGACCTCTAAGGATGGTAGCAAACCGGGTACAAAGTCAACGGAAGGTTTAAAGTCAACCATAGAGATGAACTCTAAGCTTCGCCGCTCAACAAACAATGGACTCAAGGACAACCTTTTTCTACTTAAGGCGTCCGCCACCACATTACCCTTGCCAGGGGTATATGCTATCTCGAAGTCGTAGGATGCTAAGAATTCCATCCACCTTTGTTGCCTTAAGTTCAAGTCCTTCTGAGAGAACAAGTATTTTAGCGATTTGTGGTCAGTGAACAATTCGAATTTCTCGCCAAGAAGATAATGACGCCAAGACTTAAGCGCGAAGACAATAGCGAACAACTCTAGGTCATGTGTAGGGCAATTTATCTCATGCACTCTCAATTTGCCTTCCACCATAGTCTATTACCCTTCCCTCTTGCATTAAGACTGCGCCTAGTCCTGTCTCACAAACATCGGTATAAACGGTAAATGACTTACTCCCATCTGGTAACACTAAGACTGGGGCTGTGGTCAAAGCTCTCTCTAAACGTTGGAATTCATCATCACAATCTACGTCCCACTTGAAGACTAGGTTCTTCTTCGTCAAGCATGTTAATGGGGCTGATATTTTTGTGAAGTCTTTGATAAACTTCCTATAGTAGCCATGCAACCCTAAGAAACTCCTCACCTCGGTAGCATTTTTAGGGACCTTCCAATCTTGGATGGCCACTACCTTCGCGGGATCCATAGCTATCCCTTCTTTGGAAACCACGTGCCCTAAGAATCGCACTTCCTTCCTCCAAAAGTGACACTTAGAAAATTTAGCTTTAAGGCTATGCGCTCGAAGAGGCTCCAACACTTCCCTAAGATGTAGGGTATGCTCTTTCTCGCTCTTAGAAAAGATCAAGATGTCGTCCACAAAGACTACCACAAATTTATTAAGCTACTCCCTAAACAGCCTACTCATCAAGTCGACAAAGTATGCGGGGGCATTTGTCAAACCGATGGGCATCACAAGCCACTCAAAGAAACCATCTGGAGTCCTAAAGGCAGTCTCGTCTATGCTATCCTCAGCCACTCTCAACTGATGGAAACCCGTGGCTAAGTCCAACTGCGAAAACATTAAGGCGCCAACTAACTGATCGAAGAGATCATCCATCCTCGGCAGTGGGTGTCTATTCTTCTTAGTAAGCTTATTAAGTTCTCTATAGTCCACACAAAGTCTAAAGGACCCATCTGCCTTCGTGGCAAATACTATTGGAGCACCCTACTCTGATATACTACGTCTGATGAACCCCTTATCAAGCAATTCCTTCACTTGCTTACTGAGTTCTCTTCTCTCTCTTGGAGCCATGTAGCGCACTGGCAATGCAACTGCCTTTGCATTATCTACTAGATATATTCGAAAGTATATCTCACGTTTTGGGGGTCCCCCCTCACCTCATCAAATACATTAGCATATTCACGGACTATGGGAACAGAATGTAAATCATCATCGGATGCGTCAAGGGATTCTAGGTAGCTAAGCATTATTGGACCTCTAGGGTCACAAGAAATATCAAGGGTCTTTCCAAAACGAGTCAACAATCTAACTACCCTTCTTTCACAATCTAGAATGGCTCCATATCCAGTTAGCCAATCCATACCTAGAATAAAGTCATAGCCATGAAGCCAAGAACAAAGGCGTTGCATTTAAACTCAACGCCCAAGATAAACACTCTCAAACCCCGACAAATCATAGAAAGATGAGCCGACCCACCAATAGGATTTGAGACTACTAAGTGATCAGCAACTAGACTAGTATCAAGGTGCAGTGTTTCAACTAATGATGTAGAAATAAACGAATGTGATGCCAGAATCGAATAAAGTATGGACAGGATGATCAAACAGAAAAACTAAACTTTCAACGGAGATTGCTCTACCTCGTTCTTGCAGCGGTGGGACCACGCGAGCCTGAACTTGTCCCCATGCCTGCCCTGGTGCCATGAGAGCCTGCATCTGTCCTCCCGAGGTAGACCCTGCCCTCTGTCCTTTCCTTGGGCAGTCCTTAATCAAATGTGCCGCTTCACCACAGTGGAAACAACAAGTCTTCTTTTTCTTCCTACAATCTTTTCTTAGATGGCCTGGGGTCCCATAGTTAAAGCATCTCTTCTTTCCTTTAGCATTGTTGCCTTTACCACCTTTCTTGTTCTGTTGTTGCTGTTGAGGCTTCTTTTGATCCCATTTCTTCTCGGGTGCCTTATTAGCGTTGGCGCCCTTCTCCTCTTCATGCATAAGCGCCATGTTAACTAGTCTTTCAAAGGTAGCCCCCATGGGGATGTGGGTCATAGCTAACCCATGAAGCGGCTCGTTCAACACTTAACAAATCTTAGAGCCTTCTTTTCTGGAGTGTTCACCAAGTCCAAGCCAAATCTCGCCAACTGGTTGAACTTGTTGACGTATTCTTTCACTGATAGAATCCCTTGCTTCAACGCCAAAAACTTTTCCATGTATAGATTCTCTTCGGCCCGTGAGAGAAACTTCGCCTCAAACCTCCGCCTAAAATCTGGCCATGTATCGACTGGACGTCCCCTATTAGTGACCTCCCACCAAAACGAGGCCTCATCCTTCATTAGCCAAGTAGCTAGCTGGACTTTTCTTCCATCGTCCACTTCAAAGATTCCAAACAATTCTTCCACCTCCTTTAGCCAATTACGAGCTTCGAAAATGTCTCCGTCCCATGAAAAGGTTTTCCACCCATTGCCCGAAAGTCCTAACATATCTTAGCAAAAGTATCGACGCGAGGAGGAGGAGGAGCATTTGATGGACCTGCAGTGGCGGCCCTAGCCTTGAGATATTGACGAAACCAACCGGGTACATGAACACACTCTGGTATCTCAAATGCTTCAGGCATGCTGAAACGAAAAAGGAAAGATTCAATAGAAAAGAACCGAAGGAAAGATATATGGCTCTTGGGGTTATGCTTTCTAAAATAAGCTTTTCTCTTGAAAATACTTTCCTTAAAACATACTTTTGAAGATACTTCTTTATAAAAGTTGTTTTTCAAAAACACTTTTCAAAATTCATATCTGTTCTGGTAACCTTCAGCTCTGATACCACGTGTAACACCCCACGTCCATTAATGTCACTCACGAAGGGAATGCATTAACTTCCACGGAGCATTTTAAGTGTGTATAAAACAGAAACTTAACAACAAGACAGATTTAAACAGTACTAAAACTTCAAAACTTTATTTCATTTCAGCAAAAAACACATATGTTTGATTACATCATCAAAACCAGAGTCAAAGTACATAATATCCATCTTGACTACCAAAGTACATAAATTGAAAGACATAATCCCCAATAGAAAATAGCCATAAATAAGAGAGGCTGAACTTTACTTTATCGATCCAAGCAATCTTCTAAAAGAAGAGAAACAGTAGTCCAAAATCAAGCTCCACTGGTGCTAGTTCCAAACTGAGCACCTGGGGGGGAAGGGAAGAAAAGAGGAGGAAACAAAGGGGGGTCAGACATAAAGTCTGGTGAGTGCGATGACTTTAACAATATAATTACCAAAGTAACTAGGCTATGGCAAAAGTTGGAAAATAAGGAAATGACTATGAACCATTGAGTATGGCAGAGTAAACAAGGAAACAAGATGAACAACGATATCGTTAAAGCGCACATAAACCACTATAAGATAATTACTAAACTACACCAACACTATAAGATAATTGCTATACTGCACCACCACAAGTCACCCTAAGGTTGATCCCGCCTACAAAACTTAATAATGATATTGGTAGCTTCGTGTACCCCATAGCTGCCTTCATAGGTGCCTCCTGCCCCTATATCCACTAGGTGTACCTACTACCCCCAAGCAATCGGCTCCTTAACTCGTAGATACCCGTGCTAGCCCCATAGTGGGGTGTATCACTCCCCAAAGTGGCAACCCGATACCACAAATAATGCACGGCTTGTACCTACACGATGCAACAACGTCTTACCTACCAGCCTGGGTCCACACACGCATATTAACCCGTTGGACTTGCGTTGCCACCGCTAACCCGGTTCAGCCACTTACAGTCAAGCCCAGTGTGCATGTCCCGTCCTCGACTTGGGTCGAGCCCACAAAGATACGTATGGGTTACTAGTTGAAACAGGCCCCCATTACTTGACACAAGCTATCCACCTAAGCTTGGTCCTCTCTAGTACATCCCACTTAACCCACTTCTTATTCATGTTTCAATTACATGTTTCAATTTTGGTTAAGTGTTTCTAATCATATTTCCAAATGCCACCCAAGGCACCCACTAGATTCCACATGCCACCCAAGGCACCCACTTAACCCCCTCATGTCCCACGACATGTTTATCTGGTTAAGTGTTTCTTAATTCATTAAGACTGTAACCTCATAAGGACCTCTCACATTAGACTGGCATTTGTTATAGCTTGATTTGCCCAGCGGGTCCGGGCAGTCTTACACTACAAACGAGCCTAACCTTGTGTCTTTACAATCGTTACGTATTTAATTTATGCCTAAGACCTCCCACATTAGTATGGCATTTGTGGCAGCTGGATTTGCCGGGCGGGTCAGGGCATTCTTACACAAAAGAGCCTAACCTCATGTCTTAGACGATTAATTACTCCTAAATAATCATTCCCCCATTTGAATTACTTTCCCTATTCAAATTATCAATCAATTCCAAATTTAACGTTGTCATAATTGACTCAATTATGTCAATCCATTTATTGTATGTAAAATCATACCAATTTTCATCACAAATTTATTTTATGACTTTTAAGCATTTATGCCAATTAAATCTTTTTAATATTATCCCCTTACCCCACGTTGTACGTTTGTTCGTTTAACGTAAAATATACGTTAGACTTGAATAGTCTAACTCATGGAATAAAGAGAAAACATCACAACATACACATAATTAAAAATAGATCTAAACATGAGGGGTGAACTTGCATGTGTGAATGATGTTCTACACCTAAAACTTGCATAGGCTAAAGCTACAACTTGCATAAAACTATATATGTCATAGACCCAAATCTAAAGGTGTGTACTTGTTGGGATAATGGTCACAAACTTGCATAAATCATGTATGTCATAGATTTACATCTAAAGGTGTAAACTTGCATAGGCAGTAACCCCAAACTTGCATAACATAATTCATATTCAAACACATGTATTCATATAAACTTGCATATGTGATTTATGTAACATAACAATGGTATAGGCTCACATCTAAACATGTAAACTAGGATGTAGAATTTGGCATATAACTCACACATGTTATGGCCTAACTTTTGATCTAAAAAAGATGTCATGAAACATATAAGGTTATACATATATTTCTCCCCAACTTGCATATGATTCATGTCTTAATAAAAATCTTAACTTGCATACATACTTATGATTTATCATATGAATCAACATACCCAAACTAGTATATGAACAACATGGTGATTTGATTATACATAAGCCAATCAAAGAATTACAACATGGATGATAGCATCATAACTTTACAATAGATGATCACAAAATAACATCATAGAATTCATCACAATTTTATAACATAATTATAACATGCGGTCAATAATTCACATCATATCCAAATAATCCGCATCATAACATAATCCAATTAATTTGCTAATTATTTTATTGAAATTATCGAACTCTCAACTCAAAGAAGTTTTGAGTTCTAAATTCGGAGTTCTGAAGTTGTATTATCTTTCCCTTGAAGAAGATTCGTTGTTAAAGTTGAAAAGAATTGATTTTGATTTGCTTTCTTCCTCTCTAATTTGTGGCGGCTATGCTGAGTTGCTAGGTGACGGCATGGAGGCCATGAATCTAATTTGTTTGGATTTTAGGGTTTGAGTCTAGAGGTGTTTTTATAGAGTTTAGGATTAGTTTAAGCCGTCCGATCAACCCAGAATTAATCCCAGCCAACCAGAGCATATCAGAAACCCTAATGAGTCAGCATCTAGTCATCAAAAGGTCATAAAACAAATCTGGCCGGGGGGGCAGGTCGACCCCTAGGTCGACCCCCAGGTCGACCCTATGGTCAACCTGGTCAGGGCAGGTCGACCTGGCCCTAGCGAGAATTTTCCCGCCTAGTCTGTCTGACTCTGAAATTTGAATTTTCTGAAATCTGTTTTAAATTTTCTGAAACTTCCGATGGCCATAACTTCTTCATACGAAGTCCAATTCATGCAAACTCGGAATCTATCTCAACCAGAATTCCGTTTCGAACACAATGGTGCAACTCATTTCCCTTAATTCTCACGTCTGAGATCAGTTATTCTTTAATTTGTGAACATTAGTATTAATAGAAATATGGGGTGTTACAATAGGTGTCGACCCCCTAGGGGTGTCGACATGGGTGTCGACCCCCCTAGGGGTGTCGACATGGGTGTCGACCCCCCTGTAGGGTCAACACCTGCGAACTGATCTGGATAGTGACGATTCTCTGAGGTATTAGGGCATATGTGTCATGTTCTGGTTGGTTTTCTTGGGTTTGGATGGCTTTGATAACTCCTAGGTTGATCTAAAGGCCCATATTAATCCTAAACATCTATATATACATAGCTAAACCTAAACCCTAACCTCACAACCCTAAACTATGATGTCGTCATGCTGTTCATCTATAAACTAACCTAGCTGCCACCATAACAAATCAAATTCTAGATTAAAGATAAAAAGATAAGAGGTGAAGATTCAAAGCCTAGGAATTGCGAAAAGGAATTCTTGAACAACAACGAACGAATCAACGCCTACATCAACGGATTAGCTTAGCAATTTCAGAAATCAGATCCCAGAATTCAAGATCCGTTTTCTGTGAGTGCAGTCACTTTCACAAGATAATTGTTTAAATGTAATTGTGATGAGTTGTGAATTAGACTGTTTGAAAATGTTTGTAAATCATATAAAGTTTATGTCTTTGCAAACTATGTTTTGATTTATGCATGATTTGATTCATTATATGCAAGTTATGTTCTATGTTAATTCATATGCCTAATTACATATGCAAGATATGTATACAAGTTTGCTCGATCTATGCAAGTTATGAAAGATTATATGCAAGTCATGTTCATATATGTAAGATCATATTTTATATGTTCATATGTTTAGATATACATGTTTATATGATTAGATCCATATCAATCCATATGTTTAGAACTATATGTTCATATGTTTAGATCTACATGTTTATATGATTAGATCCATATCAGTCCATATGTTTAAAACTATATTGTCATATGTTTTGATCAACATGTTTATATTATCAAATCCATACCAGTTCATATGTTTAAATCCACGCAAGTTTATGTTTAGATCTATGCTAGTTCACATTCCCTATGTTGATTGGATCTATTTTCATATGTTCATTAGATTTATGCAGTCTTAGATCTATATTGTTTTTGCCAGTTATGATGTCATGTGTTTCTTCTCTCTTTTTTTAATGAGTTGGGCTAATTGCGAGCCTAACGTATAACATGAACTATTTGTATGAATGACTAGGGAATGTTGGGGAAAAGTTTGGGTAAAAGTTGAATATTATGTAATTAGCATAAAAAGGGGTTGTAATCATATAATTAATTTTGGGCACAACTAGAAAATGTGGCATAACTTGAATTGACCACAATTACAGATAATTTACCTATAAACTTGGACATCAATGGTAAATATGTAAATTGGCTAAAAGATGAGCGTGCCCAACGTGAGGTTAGATTGAGTTGCGGTGTAAGACTGCCCAGAACCGCCCGGCACATCCAGCGACCGCAACAACATAGATCTAACGTGAGAGGTTAGCGCATTAAGCCCAAAAATCCAAGGTTAGAATGAGTTTGTGGTAGAAGTCTGCCCGGAACAGCCCGGCACATCCAGCAATTGCAAAAAATAGTTCTAATGTAAGAGGTTAGTGCTTTAATGAATAAATTAAAGCTAAGGAACAGACATGCTAAGAATGGAAAGGTTAAGTAACATATGAACAAGTGACACTTGACCAATACAACATGTTAGGTGGGTGGGTTAAGTTAACATGGACAAGAAGAAAACTTGACCAATATTACATGAACAAAGTGGATAGGGTTAAGGCAAGTTTAACCAATAATACATATGGACTTGATAAGGGGAAGGGTTAAGTAAATCTTGGTTAAGTGGGTAATATTAGTATATATAGGCCCACAAGCTTAACCATTAAATAAACATGCGTGAATCAGTGAGAAGGTTAAGTAACATATGAATTAGGCAACACTTAACCAGTACAACATGTTAATTGAGCAAATGGATAAGGTTAAGTTAAATTGAGAACACTTAACCATTATAACATGTTGATTAGAAAACCCTTGTAATGGGGACCCATTTCAACGGTAACCTACATAGATGTATCATGGTACCCTGAGCTTGGAAGGGTGGGGCATGATTACTGGGCTGATTATAAGCGGTCAAAATAGCGGCGAGTGGTGCGGCAGTGTAGGTTCCGACAGAGTATGGGTGTGCATGTGCTTCGGAGTAGAAAAAACAGGCACTGGGCATCAGTAGTATACACTGTGCATCTTGAATCATGTCGGGTTGCCATCATGGGAATTGATACACCCCTTGATGGGGCCAGCACAGGTATCTACATACAAGCGAGGACGAATGACACAAGTAATAATACATGCGAGATAGGGAGCCAATCGAACGATGAAGGTAGTGGGTACAACTCGTGGGGGTAGCAGCAAAAAGGGGCACCTATGATAGCAGCTAGGAGTACCTGAAACTACCATTATCATGATTAGTAAGAGGGATCAACTTTTAGTAGGGGACTAGTAAGGGTGCGGTGTAACTAGTAATGATACGGTGTTACTAGCATTGGTGTAGTGTAGTAATTATCCTATAGTGATTAGAAGCGCAATCAACGTTATATCTTGTTCATCTTGTCTGCTTTGTCATATCTGTTTATTCTACACTCATTTCTTGCTTTGCAGTTTATGTTCTTGTCTTGTTACTTTAATTATTATATTGTTAAAGTCACTGGACTCGCCACACTTATGTCTGGCCTAGTTTATTTCGCATGTTTTCTTCCGTTTCCCCCAGGTTTTTAGGGAGGAAATACTCAAGCTTAGTTCAGATATCTCTTTCTTCCAGCTTGAAGTTGAAAGGTGTATTACTTGGCTTTGATTCAGCGTACGGCATTTTTATGTTGGGGATCATGGCTTTAAAATTATGTACTCTGAAGGTTTTGTACAAGACTGATATTATGTACTTGGTTTTTGGTATTTGGAAATGTAATCAAACTTATTTCTATTTCCGCTACAATAAGGCTACAAAATTTTCAAGTACTACTTTTTCTGTCTTATAATATTCCATTCTATCTACTTAAAATGCTCCATGAAACTTAATGCATTCCCTTTGTGAGTGACATTAACGGACGTGGGGTGTTACACGTGGTATCAGAGTTGAAGGTTACTAGAAAAGATAAAAGATTTTGAAAACCGTTTTCAAAACTATTATTTTCAAAAACATGTTTCAAAGAAGGAGTTTACAAGAGAAAGATTTACTATGAAAAACATAATCCCCAAAAGCCTTATATTTATCTTTTAATTCTTTGTTTCGAATCTCTTCCTTTTTCCTTCTTGAATCTCTTTCCCCGCGTTTAGATGACTTTCCTAAGATATGTAAGGACTTCGGTGCGATGGGCGGAAAAACTTTTCATGGGACTGAGACTTTTGTCGAGGCTATAAATTGGCTCAAGGAAGTGAAGGACTCATTTGATATCTTGGAGATAGACAATGGGAGGAAAGTTCCGCCAGCTGCTTGGTCGATGAGGAAGTTTAGGCTAAGGAACACAACCCAAGGATGAGAAATTTGTTAATATGGCTTTAATCCACGAAGAAGGTAAAGGAGAAAGTGGAAAGAATAATAAACCTCCATAACAAAAGAAGGTGTCTTTATTGTGGTGTAACAGGCCATATAATTAATGATTGTAGGAAGAAGAAGAAGCATAGTTGTTACCATTGCAGTTAGGTAGGACCTACTTCTGAAGGACAGGTTTATACTCTCGTGGCGCCGGGACAGAGGAGAGAGATAGATGCATTTCTGTTGAAAGTTTGATTTTCCTTTTTCAGTCATCCTGCTTGAACATTGTTTGACTCTTGTGCTTCGCAATCATTTGTATCTACTTCATTAGTTGAAACGCTGCACCTAAATACTAGTCTAGTTTTGGATCCCATAATAGTCTCAAATCCTATTGGTGGTTCGGCTCACTTATCTATGATTTGTCGAGTTTTGAGAGTGTCTATCTTGGGCGTTAGGTTTGGATGCAACACCTTCGTTCCTGGTTTCACGGGCTATGGCTTGATTCTAGGGATGGATTGGCTAGCCAGGCATGGTGCCATCCAAGACTGTGATAAGAGGGTAGTTAGACTGTTGACTCATTGCGGAAAGACCCTTGATATTTCTTGTGACCTTAGGGGTTCAGTGATGCTTAGCTACCTAGAATCTCTTGACGCATTCATCGATGATTTGAAATCTGTTTGTGTAGTCCGTGAGTATGGTGACATCTTTGATGAGGTTCGGGGTTTACCCCCGAGGCGTGAGATAGACCTCCGAATATACTTTGTAGATAATGAAATGCCAGTTGCACTGCCAGTGCGCCACATGGCTCCGAGAGAGAGAAGAGGGAACTCAGTAAACAAGTATGGGAGCTACTTGAGAAATGGTTCATAAGAAGAAGCATTTCGGAATGGGGTGCTCCAGTTGTTTTTGCTACGAAGACTGATGGTTCGCTTAGAATGTGCGTGGACTATAGGAAGCTGAACAAGCTCACGAAGAAGAATATACACCCATTGCTGAGGATAGATGATTTGTTCTATCAGTTAACTGGTGTTTCGGTTTTCTCGCAGTTGGACTTAGCTATAGGATTTCACCAGTTGAGGGTAGATGAGGATAACATTGATAATACTTCTTTTAGGACTCCTAACGGTTTCTTCGAAGGGCTCGTCATACTTTTTTTTTGGGTTGACGAATGCACCCACATATTTCGTATACTTGATGATTAGTGTGTTTAGGGAGTTCCTAAACCAGTTTGTGGTAGTCTTTGTGGATAGTATTTTGATTTTCTCTAGAAGCGAGGGAGAGTATGCCCTACATCTTAGGGAAGTCTTAGAGACCCTAGAGCATATCAACTCAAAGCTAAGTTCTCCAAATGTCATTTTTGGAGGAAAGAAGTGAGGTTCTTAGGGCACTTGGTCTCTAAGGAAGGGATAGCAGTGGATTCTACAAAGGAGGTGGCAATCCAAGATTGGAAGGTTCCTAGAAAAGTAACGGAAGTAAGAAGTTTTCTAGGGTTGGCGGGCTACTATAGGAAGTTCGTTAAGGGCTTTCCGAAGGTATTAGCCCCAGTTTTGACTTTGCTAGATGGGAGCAAACCTTTCAAAGTACATACCGGTACTTGCGAGGCAGGGCTTGGAGCAGTTTTCGATGAAAGTGGAAAACTTGATATGCAAAAGGCAATAGTTACGCAGTTATGTTTGAGCATCGCGTATCATCCATAAACGGATGGACGGACAGAAAGGGTAAGTAGAATTCTTGAAGATCTTTTAAGGTTATGCATCCTATATTTTGGAGGACATGAGAAGAGCACTTTCCATTTGTGGAGTTCGCTTATAACAATAGTTATTAAGCTATTATTAGGGTTTTATGGACGACCGTGTCGATCACCAACTTGTTGGTGGGAATATACCGATAAGATTTTGGTTGGGCCAGATATGGTTATGGAAACTTCTGAGGAGATAGACTTGATTCGAAGATGAATGAAGACGACACAGGCCCGATAATAGTCAAACGCTGACAAGAGACAGACCGACCTTGAGTTCGATGTTGGAGACAGGGTTTTTATTAAAGTGTCACCGTGGAGGAACGTAGTTCGCTTTGGGGAGTGTGGGGAAATTAGCACCAATGTTCGTAGGGCAATCCCCCGTTACAGAAAGAATTGGGCAGACCACAGAGTGAAGTTGCCGAAAAAGCTTAGTGGTGTTCATGACATGTTTCACGTATCGCATGTGAGGAAGTGTTTACATGATACCACAGAAATAGTAGAGCCGGGCATGCTTAGAGAAGTGGAAGTGGGGCAAGATGCCACGGTTAGACGAGCTCCTACATGCATCCTTGGATCGGAGATCAAGAAGTTAGGCAATAGAGAGGTCATGTTGGTTAAAATACAATGGAGAGATGATCAAGGAGACGCGACTTGGGAGACGGAAGACAAGATGCGTACGTTGTACCCTTTCTTTTCTTTCTTTTTTTGAGGGGATATTCTTAACTTCTCCTTTTTCTATCACTTTGTTTAGACTTATTCTATCGTTTAGTATGTCCTCTCGATTATGTCCTCAATATTTAGGTAGAAAATCATATGGTTGTAAACATGTGTTTGAGACATGTTATGTTTGGTGGATGCAAGTGGATGCAAGTGTTTGCTAGTGGTTGCTCGTGGATGCATTTACACACACATTAGACACTAGAACGACTCGGTCATTTTCATATTGCATATGCATATATGTATTTGTATATGGATTGAAACTTGATGTGTTATCATATAGATGTTGCGTTTGTATGAATGATTGTGCACTCATGTAGAAGTTATAAAGTACGATTAGGAATAATTGCATACATGATGGACTCATGGTACTGACATAATTCGCATTAAGGAGGTCAACTGAATCAGTAGACCACCTGATTTTGTATTAGATAAGGACATATACACATGTTATGCATATGATCATGAAAGCATTAGAAACCTCTTTAAGGTCAATGGATGCCTGTGATAGAATGGTTGAGTAGATGGCTGTTGGATGGTAGGATACACATTCTTCTTGACATGGAGATTTCGGGGACGAAATCCTTTAAGGGGGGGGGGGGGGGAATGTAACACCCCGTAATTTAAAATGGGACATAAGAGATAATTAAAGAATAATTAATCTTTAAATGAAGAATTGGGTGAAATGAGTTATGCCATTGCGTTCATCTCGGAATTCTGCTTAAGATAGAGTCCGAGTTTTTTTCGTGAATCGGACTCCGTATGAAGAAGTTATGGAGGTTAGAAGTTTTCACGTTTAAGAAGAATTAAATTAAAATAATTAAAGCAGATTCGAATTTCAAAACTTCAGAAAATAGCTGAGCGGGAAATTTCCCGCTCAGGGGTGTCGACCCTCCCAAGAGGTGTCGACATAGGTGTCGACCCCCCTAGGGGTGTCGACATGGGTGTCGACCCCCCTCCCTCTATAGGGTCGACACCTACGAACTGATCTGGATAGTGATGATTTTTTGAGGTGTTAGGGCGTATATGTCATGTTCTGGTTGGCTCTCTTGGGTTTGGATGGCTTTGATGACTCCTAGGTTTATTTAAAGGCCCATATTAATTCTAAATATCTATATATACATAGCTAAACCTAAACCCTAACCTAACAACCCAAAACTATGATGCCGTTATGTTGTTCATCTAGAAACTAACCTAGCCGCCACCATAACAAATCAAATTCTAGATTAAAGATTAAAAGATAAGATATAAAGATTCAAAGCCTAGGAATTGCGAAAAGGAATTATATAACAACAATGAATGAATCAACGCCTACATCAATGAATTAGCTTAGCAATTACAGAAATCAGATCGCAGAATTCAAGATCCGTTTCCTGTGAGTGCAGTTACTTTCACAAGATAATTGTTTAAACGTCATTGCGATGAGTTATGTATTGGACTGTATGAAAATGTTTGTAAATCATATAAAGTTTATGTCTTTGCAAATTATGTTTTGATTTATGCTTTATTTGATTCATTATATGCTAGTTATGTTCTATTTTAATTCATATGCCTAATTACATATGCAAGTCATGTATACAAGTTTGCTCGATCTATGAAAGTTATGAAAGATTATATGCAAGTCTTGTTCATATATGTAAGATCATATTTTATATGTTCACATGTTTAGATCTACATGTTTATATAATTAGATCCATATCATTCCATATGTTTAGAACTATATGTTCATATATTTAGATCTACATGTTTATATGATTAGATCCATATCAGTCCATATGTTTAGAACTATATGTTCATATGTTTAGATCTACATGTTTATATGATTAGATCCATATCAGTCCATATGTTTAGAACTATATGTTTGTATGTTTATATCTACATGTTTATATGAATAGATCCATACCAGTTCATATGTTTAAATCCGTGCAAGTTTATGTTTAGATCTATGCTAGTTCGCATTCTATATGTTGATTGGATCTGTTTTTATATGTTTACTAGATTTATGCAGTCTTAGATCTATATTGTTTATGTCAGTTATGATGTCAAGTGTTTCTTCTCTTTTTCTTTTATTTATGAGTTGGGCTAATTATGAGTCTAACATATCACATGAACTATACGTACGAACAACATGGGAACATTGGGGGAAAGTTTGGGTAAAAGTTGAATATTATGTAATTGGCATAAAAAGGGGTTGTAATCATATAATTAATTTTGAGCATAACTAGAAAATGTGGCATAACTTGAATTGTCCACACTTATGGATAATTTACATATAAACTTGGTCATCAATGGTAAATATGTAAATTGGCTAAAAGATGAACGTGCCTAACCCGAGGTTAAATTGAGTTGCGGTGTAAGACTGCCCGGAACCACCAGGCACATCCAGCAACCGCAACAACATAGATCTAATGTGAGAGGTTAGCGCATTAATCCCAAAAACCCGAGGTTAGAATGAGCTTGCGGTAGAAGTCTGCCCGGAACCGCCCAGCACATCCAACAACCGCAAACAACAGTTCTAATGTGAGAGGTTGGTGCTTGATGAATAAATTAAAGCTAAGGAACATACATGCGAAGAATGCAAAGTTTTAGTAACATATGAACAGGCGACAATTAACCAATACAACATGTTAGGTGGGTGGGTTAAGCTAACATGGACAAGAAGACAACTTAACCAATATTACCTGAACAAAGTGGATAGGGTTAAGGTAGGCTTAACCAATAATACATATGGACTTGATAAGGGGATGGGTTAAGTAAATCTTGGATAAGTGGGTAATATTAGTATATATAGGCCCACAAACTTAACCGTTAAATAAACATGCGTGAATCAGTGAGAAGGTTAAGTAACATATGAATAGACAACACCTAACAAGTTCAATATGTTAATTAAGCAAATGGGTAGGGTTAAGTTAAATTGAGAACACTTAACCATTATAACATGTTGATTAGGAAACCCTAGTAACGGGGACCCATTTCAATAGTAACCCACATATATGTATCATGGTACCTTGAGCTAGGTAGGGTGGGGCACGATTACTGAGCTAATTATAAGCAGTCAAAATAGCGGCGAGTGGTGCAGCAGTGTAGGTTCCGATGGAGTATAGGCGTGCACGTGCTCCAAAGTGGAAAAAACAGGCACTAGGCATCAGTAGTATACACTTTGCCTCTTGAATCGTGTCGGGTTTCCATTATGGGAATTGATACACCCCATGATGGAGCGAGCGCATGTATATACATACAAGCGAGGCCGAATGACACAAGTAATAACACATGCGAGTTAGGAAGCCGATCGAACGAGGAAGGTAGTGGGTACAACTCGTGGGGGTAGGAGAAAAAAGGGGCACCTACGATAGCAGCTAGGAGTACACGAAACTACCATATCATGATTAGTAAGAGGAATCAACTTTTAGTAGGGGACTAGTAAGGGTGCAGTGTAACTAGTAACTATATGGTGTTACTAGCATTGGTGCAGTGTAGTAATTATCCTGTAGTGATTAGAAGCGTAATCAATGTTATATCTTGTTCATCTTGTCTGCTTTGTCGTGCCTGTTTATTCTACAGTCATTTCTTGCTTTCTAGTTTATGTTCTTATCTTGTTACTTTAATGATTATATTGTTAAAGTAACTGGACTCACCAGACTTACGTCTAACCTAGTTTGTTTCGCCCCGTTCCCCCCAGGTTTTTAGGGAGGAAATACTCAAGCTTAGTTCACATATCTCTTTCTTCGAGCTTGAAGTTGAAAGGTACATTAATTGGATTTGATTCAACATATGGCATTTTTCTGTTGGGGATTATGGCTTTAAAATTATGTACTCTAAAGTTTTTGTACAAGACTGATATTATGTACTTGTTTTCTGGTATTTGGAAATGTAATCAAACATATTTATGTTTCCGCTGCAATAAAGTTACAAAATTTTCAAGTACTACTTTTTCTATCTTGTAATATTCCGTTCTATTTACTTATAATGCATTCCCTTTGTGAGTGACATTAACGGACGTGGGGTGTTACAGAAGTTGGGTTAGCAAAAGTTGGGTTAGCCGAATATATGTTTTGGGCCAGAATTGATTATTTTCTAATTTATAAATAGTAATAAAAATAGTAGAAAGAACATGCTAAATGAAGAAACACTAGATAACCATTGCGGTGCTAGAAACATTTAAAAACTGTTGCAAAATAAAAATGCCATGTGTTTCTAATTCAGCTATTTGGTGTAGTGTACCCTTAGAGATTCAACAAGTAGTTCTTCCGCTCATGAAGATCAACGGTCTTCAAATGTTCCATCTTTAATCTGCATCTTTCACGTATTTACTGGTTCAGAATGGTTTTCGAATATAAATTTGATCCAGGTCTTTCTATACCAACAATCTTATTATGCCAGATTTGATTATTGATTATTTAACTATCAAATAAACAAATATGAGAATAAAATGAGTTTACTGGTTCAGTACCAGCATTATTTGGCCTTTTTAATTAAACATCTGGTAATTAAATTCTTTAACTTGTTTTCGACATTGTAACACTCCACCTCCATTAAGGTCACTCACAAAGGGAATGCCTTAACTTTGGTGGAGCGTTTTAGTAGACAGAACAGAAATTTACAAGACAGATAAACAGTACTTGAGAAATTATAACTTTATTACAGCGGAAAACTGAAATCAGTTAGGTTACATCTTTACCAAAAACTCAAGTACATAAATATCAGTCTTGTTCAGAAAATCATCAGAGTACAAAACTTTAAAATCATAATCCCCACAGAAGCTGCCATAAGGAGTCAAGCCATACTTTAAGCACTCTAAGTACTTCAAGCAGAAGAAATCCGGATCAAGCTAAAGTATTCCCTCCTTGGAAAACCTGGGGGGAACAGAAGAAAATGGGGCGAAAGCAAGCAAGGTCAGACATAAAGTCTGGCAAGTCCAGTGACTTTCAACATATGAACAGATAATAATAATCATGACATGCAAATAAAACTGGATGAGAGATAGCTGTAACAGGAGTAGCAGATATACTTAGGTTAAATAGAAGAAACAGAATGATATAAGCTATTACTTTTTCGCTTCTCTGCACTAATACTAGTATAACAGGATTAGGTGTCACCCCAATGTCTAAAATGAAACAGAAACGGGAATAGAATAATTTCCACAGAAGAGAATGCTAGTAATGGGCCTTTACCACCCCAACAGAAACAGACAGAAACAGAATGCTAATAATGGGCCTTTACCACCCGAACAGAAACAGATAGAAATAGAATGCTAATAATGGGCCTTTACCACCCGAACAGAAGGTACAGAAACAGATTAATCCCTATGGAAACAGAATGTAGAATTAGGTGTACACTAGTAAATGGGCCTTTACCACCCGTAAAGATGGTACCACGCAGAAACAGACAGGTGTTGCCGCCCAACAGAAACAGGACGGTACCAACAGAAACAGACAGAACTAAGTGTACCCTAAAACTGTACCCCAAGCGATCGGCTCCCTAATACAAAAATACCATGTGTCGGCTCCACAATAGGGTGTATCACTCCCTAAAGTGACAACTAGTTGGAACAGGCCTATTTACAGATGTCACGGCGTCTTACATCCTCAGAGGCAGACCGGGATCCATGCATGCACATGACCCGGTTGGAACGCACCATCAACACCCCTCACCATTATCAGAATGAACCACTTATAATTAGTTCAGTAAGCGTGCCCGGACCCTACTTACTGTTGGGTCAAAGTTTTGATACCAGAAAGTGTTACTGATTAATATGGGTCCCAAACAACAAATGACACAAGTAATTTCCCTCCTAACCTTGTGTCCCCAGACTAACAGATTTCAGATTAATTTGTTTACAAGTTCAGACATACAGAGTTCAGATCAACTAGTCCACAGATCAGATAAGTTTTCAGACTAACGGATTGGATATACGGAATTAACATATTTACAGATTTGTCTAACTTTGTAATTGGGCCTACAGATTCACGAAACGGGTTTGTTAAATTCGTTAGTCCAATTGGTTTAACCCTACCCACCCAACATGTTTTAGACATCATATTTATCCCAGATTTGCATTAATTAAATATTAATGCACAGACCTCTCACATAAGGTCGGTAGCTTGTGGCCGCTGGATATGCCGGGCGGTTCCGGGCAGACTTCTGCCACAAGCCAGACCTAACCTCGTGTCTAAGCATATTTTAGTTATGCCTACGACCTCTCACATTAGACTAACAGTTTGCGGTCGCTGGTTAAGCCGATTGGTTCCGGGCAGGCTTTACCGCAAACAGAGTCTAACCTCGTGTCATAGCCAATTTATTCCAATACAGATTTTTCAGATATCCCACTAATTCTGTTTATTTAACAAATTAAACTTCTGTACAAGTTACAACAGATTATTCGAGGTTCTATTAACAAGTTTTGCTCAATTTTAAATCAAGCCTACAAATTCACATACTTCAAATTTCAGCATTTCAGTTCCAACAGATTACGTCATTCAACGGATTAAACAGATAACAGATCTTGCAGATTAGACTATTTAGCAGATAAGGCAATTTTAACATAATTAGCAGATTAGGTAATTCAATCTAATTAGCAGTTTAGGCAATATAACAGAACTAGAAGATTAGGCAATATAACAGCTTTAGCAGATAACAGATTTAGCAGATTATATATATCATATCTTGCCTAATCATAAATTTAGCCTAAACTCACTTTCCACATATGCTCCTAATTAAACATTACACAGTACAGAATATTCTCCATAAATCACGATAAACAATATGAATTATGCCAAATTATAGCCTATGATGCCAGATATCCATAAACCCTTATTTAGGCGCATTCACATTAATGGTTATCCTATTTTTGTATAGGTCTTTACGCCTAAGTCACATATCCCTTTTTCAAGTCATGAATTTTTACATAAAAGAATATGTCCAAAAATCTAGATTTTTAAACTATAACATGTAGTATGTCCTCAACATGCATTATCATTCATGTTGTAAATTATCTTTAAACTCTAACATCAGACCTTGATTTAAAACATGCATTATGCCCCCAAGTTTCAAGTTGTCCTATAATTCCCCTTCTCCCAAATCACAGGTTATCGTACCTAGTATGAACAGATATAGATCTAACATATGTTTATTTCTCAAATTAACTACAGATCTAGATTACAACATGTACTATGTATCTAAATTAGTTTCAGGTTTACGGTTAAATCTATGCCCCGAATCCCAAGTCACATGTCCAATATATTTCATGCCTCAATCTCAAGTCATATGTTAAATATGCCACATGTCCAATTATATGCCTCAGATTTTATGTCATGTCCTCGAATCAGTCCTGTCCAATTATGCATCATTCATTATTTGTCCCAAACATTTTAACGTTCGTGCGGTAATCTCTTATGAGATTTGGCTCAGGCTCGTGGTAGCCTGGCTATAGAACAGAAAGAAGAAAGAGATACAGAAAAAGATAGATCTAAACAGAACAGAACAAACATAACCACAAATTCAGATTTACAATTCATGACACAATCATAATTAACGTTTATAGCGGAAAATAACTGTACTTGCCTTTCGTGGTTTAAGAAAGGAAATAGACTAGTGTTGATGCAGAAAGGCTGAATTACTCTTCTTTAATTGTTGTTGAAGCTCTAAACTCTGATTTGAGATTTGATTTAGCTTTTAATTCAATTCAGGTTGCAAGAAGATGCATCAGTCCAAGTTTTGATTCCAGCAGGGTAGCGACGCCATTTTTATTTTTAGTTAGAATAGAGACGGAGTATAGACAGAATGAAATCGTGTATAGAAAATGAGGCTAGGGGGCTGTTTATATAGGACTAGGCGGACGAATCTAGAAGGAAAACGAGTCTAAATACATCAGGTTTAGAAAGTGGGTTTCGGGAGCAGGTCGACCCCAAGGTCGACACTATGGTCGACCTGGTCTGGCCAGGTCGACACTATGGTCGACCTGGCCCCTAGGAGGTCGACACAATGGTCGACCCCCAGGTCGACCTGGTCCATGGGCGGGAATTTTCCCGCCCAGCCTGTTCTGGAATTTTGAATTCGAATTTGAATTCGAATTTTCGAGCTGTTTTCGATTCTGAAATTCTCTGGAATTCGGAGGGTCATATCTCCCTCATACAGACTCCGTTTCTCGAAAACTCGGACTCGTTTCCAAGCAGAATTTTGAGACGAACGCAATGGCGCAACCCGTTTCCCTTGATTCTTATTTTATAATTTAATTATTCTCTGATTTGTTACTCATATGATCACAGAAAATACGGGGTGTTACAGACAACAATACTATATTTGTTTCTAAATCATATATCTATCTTTAACAAATCTAATATAAATATCTTTACTAATCTTGTATAAATATCTTTACAAATCTTATATTTTTATCTTTTACAACTCTTATATCGATATCTCTTGCGAATCCTTACATTTATTTTCATCAAAACAGTTCACTTATTATTTATAACAAACATTATAGATTTCATTTGAAAACGTTTTATTTTGTTTATATTTACCCTTCTCAAGCACTTATGTGTTGTCTAAAATCACATAGAGATCTTTTTAAAGATCTTCAGTTTATAAATCATACAATTCATTCTATTATTTTTAACAATTGTTAGAAATTCATTTTTCAAAACTCTTAATTCATTTACAAATTCCATTTGTTAATTATTTTCAACGCAAATATTTCGATTACATTTACTAAACTCTTAACTTCCATATACAAAATCGTTCGTAAATCATTTACAACAACGTATATTCGTTGCTATTTCCAAAACATTTTACTTAAATTATACTCTCGCTTTCGAATTACCATTCCATTCTTTGGAACATAACATCCCGAACTTCAGAATAATTTCAGCTCTGCTTAACTTTCTAAACTTCGGTATATCACATTCGGAACCTCGGAATAAACCTCACTTATCCATTTGATACCGTTTTCCAACTTCTCAATTCCCTTTTTCTAACTTCAAATATTAAGTAAACATTTAATTTAAGCTATCGTATTCACTTAAAAATCCATTTTGTAACTTCGTTATAAAAACTCGGTTTTAATATAAAACTCGTTCATAAACTACTTTCACCATTCAATACGATTCCATTTCAACTTCAATAGCTTTTTAAATGAATTCCAATTAAAAAGTACTCTCTTAAATTATTATTAATTAAAAAAATAATTTACTTCATCATTGACTACTGTAGTAGTAGTTAATTTCTTTATTAACAAAAATAAATAGTAAATGTATTTTAAAAATATTATTAAAATTAAAACAAATATTTGTTAAACTATTTCATTAGATTAATCCAAAACAAACTGATTTAATAATTTATCCAGTTTAAACAGTCGACTTAGTCAACTCAAAACACGATTATCTCGTTAACCAATTCCAATTAGTCCTTCCTTCAAATTAATTAATAATATAATTAATTTAAATAATTTCATTTAATTGCTTCTTAAAAACAATTATCAACCTCCTAACCATTAGGTTAATTTCTGTTCATTTGTTTATAAATTTTGTTAACATTAGAATTTTCTTTACAAAATCATTTAATAATTACTTATAATCTTAAATGATAAATAATAAATATTTATTTTCGTTTAATAACTTTCATTCAAAATAATAGATTTAAAAATGTATCTTCAGTTATAAAATAAATTTATAAATTCATTTATGTTGCTTTACCTGACGGTGAATCAATATTTGGAAAATGTTTGATTTATAGGCCATATAATGCCAATTACTCAAACAATATGGCCCATTGCTTAAAACAAATAAATGTTGAATTTCAAGTCAATAATCAACAATCAAATTAATCATCCAGTCAAAGCAATTCATACAATGATAACATGAAAATAAATAACATCTAATATATTTGAAATCCAGTTGGATCCCTCCAACCTGTTCTTCCTTGCATCTAAATAATCAGATCATTCAATTCCATTTGACTGATAATTTCTATAACAATAAATAACGATTAGTTAACATCAACCAATTAATAAAACAATTCAAACCATTACACACGTTTATTTTATAAATGTGACCAATAAGGTAAGTTAACTTAATTCGAACCTCGTCCTTGTGTTTGGGCTCCCAACCCTGTAGTTCCCCCTATTGATGTTCCCCATACTGATGATGTTGTAGTTCTTCCAATTGATGTTTCCCCTACTAATGATGTTGTGGCTGCAAAGAGTGTTGTTGATGCCACTATTGTTTGGATTTTTCAAGAGAGATCCTGGGCTCATTTAGGTTCTGGTATGCATCAATAAGGTCTGCAATATGTTTATCTCAGAAGAAGAGGATGAATGTGTGGAATCTAGAATTTTGCATTATTATGATGGTGGTAGTGAATTGAAACTATATACTGACCAGGTTTATGGGGAGTATAATAATGATGTCCTAGCTAATGATTCTTAGGATAATTTTTTTATATGATATGAACCATGCTGGATATTTGCCTAACCTCGCTTGTCTCTTCGCCACTTTGCTCAATGACACAGGCCCTGCATCTTCCACCTCATCTTCTGCCTCCTCATCTTCGTCTTCTACGTCTCGCTCAGCTATTGGAGATTAGTCTTTAGGTAAATTAGCAGTTGAAGCATGTCTGCTTCACTCTTGTATTCTTTGTACAGTGAGTTGGACACTACAATCCAGAACATGTGATGGACGGACCACATTAAAAGCCGTAGCTAATTATCTACTAACAATCACCTGTATTTCATTGTATTACTATTATTAGTTAAAATAAGGGTGTTTGCGGTCACCTTGAAAACCGATCGGCATTGCCAAGAAATATATGAATATATAATTAACAATCAACCATTAGCAACCATAGCGCACAATTATAAAAACCCAAATATATATAATATAAGTGGGAAGAACTGGGTGAGTTTAGCTCACTTTGATTTGATTCGTGGTATAAAACAGATCGTTCTTATTAATTCCAATTTCATCAAGTTCTTTTCCATTATGTTTGGTTCATCAACGCGGTTCCAATGACATCTTGTTTGTCCAATTCTAATAACATATGGTTGTGGTATTAATATTTAAAGTAACTACCATTTTAATTATAAATTAACTTTCTAATTACTATTTTAATTAACTATCTTACATTGTTAATTAAAGGTAAGCGACCGATCCCAAATTACTTCTTTCCCCCGTGTTACTTCTGTTCCGTTTTTTTTGAAACAACCTATACCAAATATAAGTGATATAACTTAAGTTAAACTATTTCTTAATTTAATAATGGACTAAAATGAATTACGCCCTTAAAATAATTACTTTGTGAAGAGAATAATCACTCCAGCCATTTTCCTGTTTGTTCACGCTATATTCAACCAGGATTTCCTGCATTCAAATTCACATTTTCAATTAATAATCTATTATTTTAACCACTATAATTAGTAAACTTAATTAACAAAATAATTATGTTTATTAAGTAATAAGGGCCAACTAATTATCCTTCTGATTCCAACAAAGAATGAACCCAACTTTCTTCTGCACAGCTTCGTTCATAACCATGAACCTCACACTGCCAAGCTTCGCCTGTCGCACATCAACTTGCTCCATCGGAAGCTCATCGAAGAGTACCTACTGATGCGCCAACCTTCCTCCCTCTTCGTCAATGATCTCAACATGCCCATGTCCAATAAATGATTCCTTCATACTATTGCTCTTTACTTATCACCATGCTGCCTTCGAGAATTTACCCACCACGCCCACGTTGCTTCACTGCAAGTTGATCAGAAGCCGGCGATAAGCACTCGTAGGTCCCTCCTTTCATCGTCCTGAGTTTCTCTCCCCTATTCATAGTCATATGGATGTTGTTGCTCGATGATCGTGGCCCAGTTATGATGTGATTCCGACTACCATACTGATTGAAACTTGATCACCACCGTTGGTAAGATCCAACTCGATGAGCTCTTCACAATTATAGCTAGAAGATTCATCAATGGGTGAATGGATCGTTAGCAAATTTTAGAGGAAGAGGGAAGCTTTCATGGTTGTTAGTTTAATTAGATGGCGGCTCAAAGAATGATTGACCAGAGGACGTAAAAACTAGGGCAGACTATTGTATGGTATATATATAGGTTAGAGTATATTATATTTTAATATAAAAAAAACCTCATCCTGGAGTAATGCACCAAACAACTACATACAATCTCCAATAGTGATGAAACTCCTAATCCTAGCATAGAAAAATATTCCGGACACGATGGGACAGGATTTGTAAAATTTCGAGGTCATTTGTAAAAATCCCTTTCTAATCCACACGCAAAAATTAACGTGTTTAAATTTATCACGATCACAAAATAACTCCAATCAACTTGAAATTTTGAAATGATACAACACCAAATCGTTACGGATCTAATAAAATTAGTTTTGTTGAAAATGAAGATCGTTTGCATATCGTTTATTCTATTTTACGCGTAAAACAACGCTATTTTGGACGCCAAAATATCTAGTCTCCAAAAATAACAAACAATATATCTATCCTGAATCTAAACGCCAATACGAATTCAATGGAATTCGTTTCGTGTCTTAATTCAATTGTTATATCAAGTTATCAATAAATTCCTTTCAAATCGAATTAAATTTATTAAATTAATTGTTATAATTTATAAATGATTTCATAGCGACTATTTTAAAATTTGAATTGGACATAACTGACAATCTATAATATGAAATTTAGATTTTTCTCTTTTATTAGAAAATTGTAATCAACAAGATTCAAATGTTTCTTCTTTCACATAATTCCGACTTATATCGGATCATGTATATTCAATTGAAGTTGAAAAACCAAAATTACGAATTACGACAACATTATGAGCTCCTTTTTAAATTAAATTAACGTTAAAACTTCATTTTAATAAACGAATTAAATATTTAAACATCCATTAATATTCCAAATATAATATTTAGAACAATAAATAAATAAAATATTTGGCTACCAAAATACAGAAGATTGTATTCTTCCCCAACCCCCTCAAAAGAATTTCATCCCCGAAATTACTAAGGTAAGGAAATTGATATAAAAACAACTACATTATAATCCAATTTATTATAAATTGAAAACCAATTTTTTATTATAAATCAAAATTTCAAAAAAATTCTTACACTTTAAATTCTCGGAAAAATTCGGTAGAGTCCTCTATATGGAGGGACTTCTGCGATATCGCAGGAACAAATAATATATATACATCGACCAACATGGTCGGAAAACAAAATTCAAAAATAAAAATTTATATTTTTGCATAGGCGTAATTTATATGAGCGTTATTAAGCATATTTGCTCAACTTATATGCAATTATTCAACCAAAATCTACCTCAAGGACTTCTGGCATTTGTACTTAACTCATTTTAACATGTAAATAACCGATATATGAAATATTAAATGACATTTCAATGATTAACAAGGATAAGTACACAGATTTCAAGAAATGAACATGAAATATCATTCATACACAAATGCAGGGTTAATTCATTCGGTTTTAATTCATATGCGATTCCATTCCAATTCAAAATACTTGAATTTAGTTTTCAATTCATTCAACTCTTATTAAACCATTGATGAATTTTATATTCAACCTATATAACATCCAAATAACAAACAACACACAATCAACTCAAACAATCATTCAATTTATATTAAACATTAATATTTATTCTGGTTCAAGATACTGCAATAATAATTTATTTACAACAAATTTTGACTTCCAATTACAAATTTAATTCACTACTTATTTACTTAACCAGATTAAATCTCGTTTCATATATAATTGCTAATTAATCATTCAAATTAATTTACTTCCATTAAAAATCCAAATTTTGATTTTATTTCCAAAAAACATCTATTCCAATTCATTCTTTTTTATTAACTTATCTTTAAGTTAAATCCTGAATTTCAATTTCAAGTTAAAATCCTCATTCACAAATTTTATGGGTAATCTACTTCTGCTTATATTAAAACATTTACAATCCTATTTGAATTTCATTCAAATAAATCAAACAAGCAAACATACCATTATCTCAATAATTTAATAAAATTATTTCTTTTCTATACAAAATAATAATTTTGGGTAAAATTATTTCATTTACCCGCTTTATAAAACAATAGCGTGTCCATTGCCAGTTCAATGCTTCTCAACACTTGAACCGATCTAACAAGACAATACCAAACATTTTTATATAAAATTTACAAATACGCTCTCATATATATATATATATATACACACACACTCAAACTCAATCTAGAGTATTACTAACCTAATCTCTGTCGAGTTACGCCATTGAACCAAGGTTATTACTAAACCTTAGGCTCTGATACCACTATAACGACCTGGTAGGAATTCGACGTCTGAATTCCAACAGTAACACATAAACCCGTATTACTTGCCAAAACTCAAGTATCGAACAACACCAGATAGTTCATAGAAAGAAGTTAGAGGGTGAGATAAGAAAGAAAGAAATATTAGAATAGAAGAAAAAGAAGAACCAACACATAAGCAGAGTCTTACATCGCAGAATATAGAAATAAATCTTTATTGAGAGCTTGAAAAATACTTACAACCATCAAAGTACATCAACACATCTAAACAATTATAATAACATGTCCTCATATACAACACATAGCTGAAACACAATTATATAATATCATACACCTGAACTCATCCAGCTCGTCTATTCACTGCAGCCGCTAACCTGAACCTGTATAACACGGTCTAACCCAAACATTACAAATGCTAGATAAGTCTGGTGAACCGGAGTGAGAAAAACTCCCTAACTTTATAGGTAACATCCAACTTGATTTTAAATTTAAAACTCTTTTTGAAATAAAGAATAATCGTAAGACCAAATCCACACATAAATACAAATGGTTTTTACCTTACGATAACCCAAAACATTTTTGGAATCAATATATATTCTTAAATTTTGATAATCTAAATATAAATAAATAACAATCTAGCAGAACACTTGCATCTCACGCTCTACATAGTATACAATCAAAATCGTAGGCTCTTATTGGACAATGGATTTCCATGGCAAGGTATGGGCAGCCACCATCTGACTATGTACCTCCCCAGATGATTACATTGGGGTTCAAAAAGAACATCTTGCAACCAGGCTAAACATGACTGGCCCCTTATTTTATTTGGGAGTATCAAATATATCATCACCATGGTTAGGGGCCTGTAACGACCCGGATTTTTGACTGTTTAAATCGACAATTATCCACACATGTCGACCCAAACGAATCACAAATGCAGGTAGCTATTGGGAAAAAGAAGAAAAAGAAAGAAGAGAAACAACCACAGAATCCCATAGCGGTAGGACAACATATAATTAACAACTAACGGTTCAAAAATCATATAAAACATATACATTTGAGTTACACTTCTCTCGGTTATCAGATTTACACTAGTACAAGTATATACAGTAATGCAGCGGAAATAAGGTGCAGCGGGAAATACATATATATAATAGATATATACCAAATCTTCGTCTTTGTTCTCCAAGGCAAGTAATCATCGCTAAGTACAAACTTCTGCTGACCCGAGCATATTGCATAAAAAGAAATACAACAAACACTCGGATCAACACTAAATCATTCTCATATTAGTCAAATTAAAACACTAAATAACATGAGTGCCATGGGTGTTGTAACTTAAGACATGTTACGGGATTTTTCCATCTCTTAAGGATCCATTAAACTATTTACATACATAGTATAATATGCTATTATTATAATGTCTACTCAGTAAAGTAAATATAATAAAAATAGCATTAGCGGGATTACATTTTTACCCTTATGTCGTTTACAGACAATGTCTTACACATTGCATATACAACAGCAGTACGTCGGTAAGTAAGGATGCGCCGCGATTCGACAACTTCAAATCAAATCGTAGGGGCTCGATCAGGATAACTATGAAAAGGCACTTGAGGCAATATCCAGGGTGGGATTCTACCATTTGCACTCTCGGCCCAGGGGTAACGCATAGCCGCAACAATCGCCCACCTCGGAACTTACTCCCATATCAAAGGGCCCCCCAGATCGATCACAGTTTAATATAGATGGTATCGAAGGAGCGTGCCCGATCAGAGTTGCAATCTCACTTAGTCACGGTATAGCTCCTGTTTTAGTCATTTTAATTATGACCCGAAGGTCAAGACCGTCCATTATCATTCTCTTTCTTCAAATCCAGTAAATGCCTCCATACCATCATACTTCATTCTGGATTCTCCATCGAGTGCACAACTGTTAAAGTGGTATGGGTATCGGCAGAGAGTATAACAATACCGACTCTGGTCTCTTTAACAACCAAATGTTTACATTTTTCACATCAGCTGGTTCTTTTACTTTCACAAAGGTTCACCTTCATATTAAAATATCATGTTTGTTTTGAACCCAATTTATATTCATAATAGAATATAATTTCACATCAAAATATCGTAATCATTCCAAAACCGATTTAGATTCCAAACTAGAATATATTTCCATATCATTATATTATAATCATGTAATACTTCAAAATTGATTAATATTCAAGTATAATATACATCATATCAATGGTTTATAGTCATTCCAAAATTGATTTTATTCAAAAATCAATTTATATTCTAATAGAATATGTTTCAAATAAATTCATTATAATCATTTCAAAATTCCATTTTATTTTCAAGTAGAATATTTTTTGCATTGAAATATAATAATCGTTTTACAATCGATTTATATTCAAATAGATTATAACTTTATATCAAATCTCAAATTTGAATCAACGGTTTAAATCAAACAGTTTCCCTTCAGGATGAATTTACAATCATTTAATATAACTAGGAAAATAGATCATTATAAATTAAAACCTTTATATAACTTTTTTTTATATATAATAAAGTAATTAACATAATTTAAAACACTAGGTTTATACATATAATAAAAGCATTACTAAATAATTTTAAATAATCGAATATGATAAAACTTATTTATAAACAAACCGGTGAATTGGTTCCAAAATTTACTAAGATAACTTTTGAATAATAAAATATAATTTATTTGTAAAACAATGGTATATATATAGTTTTTATAAAATAAATTTTAAAATCATGATTATTTCTTCCGTCCAATTTCAATAACTTGCATATATATATATATATATATATATATATATATCGATCTCAATATTGTTTATTTAGTTTTCTTATCGTATTTCAGAAACATCGTCCAAACCAACCGTTTCAAATCTATATTCACATTGAGTTAACAAAACTCCAGGTATCATCGAATACTTTTTATTCCAAAATTAAATTCAAGGAGAATTTTTTAAATTTGAATTTACACCATTATTTCGAATAATTTCAAATCATATTCAAATTCTAGTTTAAGAATTCCCAATTTGTTGTGGGATAAATTCCTTAACCGTTTCAATAAATATTCAAGGGTCAGATCTTTAAAGAAAACAGATTTATCGTGTATCAACACATTTCTTTTAAAGAAAATTTCTATCAAATAAAATTTCCAAATATTTAAAATCATTTAACCAACCAATATCCATATATAATTTTCTATCCTATGGCCAAGTGATGTTAAATTTATTTTTTCGATATTTTAGGGATGGATATATATCATTTCAATCCAAATCAGGGTCATAGATATGTATCGTTTCAACTTGTGTTCTTAAGTTATTCTAAAACAATTAATCCCGGGTTTATTTGATGCCCATAACCTCTAGGGTGAAAATGGGATTAATCATCACACTAAGCATACAACATCCATATACCGAATAACGGAATATTTTATTATCAATATCAATTCAGTAACCAAATCAAACCAAGGCATCCATCACATCCATTTTATTCAAACGGTAAATATTGAATCGTTTCACTGGTTAACAAGGGTCGGGATTTCTAACTAGAAATTTAGTTTAACTAAAATAACTAATTATCGACTTAAATTGGCGCACTAACACATTTGCATGTCGGTTTTAAGAAACAAATCAAAATCAATCACAACCAGACAACCAAACTTATTTCATAATTTAATTTAGTAAATATGGGAATAATTCAGCTAATCATGAGCGAGGAATTCACTCACCTTTGGGTCTTAGTCCGTCGAACGCCCAACCAAAGCCCAAAAATTAACAACCTCCAAACGCAGCCAAAACAGTACCAGAATGTCCGCAATTCCGCCATGATCCCAATGCAACAAACTACGCTCAAATCAAAGTTCATACGCAAAAGTTATTAACGTTAGAAGTTGATTGATATATATATATATATATATATATATATAATTAAAATAAATTAAATAATAAAAGAAAAACACGTCGCCATAATTCCACGTCAAGATCGTTCCCGCTCCTCTTTCAAATCCGCTACAGTTACACCGCGGATAAACGCATTTCAAACCGACATTTTGACCGAACGATACACCCAACTCCGGCCAGTAACAGACCAATGACCACCATCTATGTGATCCACGACTCGACCTGTGTCCACCCGTCCTGGCGTCATCATTTCCAGTTAACTGGAACTTCTCCGCCGTCAACCCAAAGTTCGAAGAAAACAAACCTTGATTCCCAATTTCCAGCCACCCATGACCACTATTGGTTAAACGAATACCACCCCTGAACTCGTATGGATCTCCTCTACCAAACCCATATCTCTGATTCTACGATTAACTCCCAAATCAAAAATTCCCAATTTAGGCTTTAGGGTTTTGAAAACAGCAACCTTTGACCGTGAATTCTGGCCAACTTAAGCACTACATGTCACAATAGTTGGTACCAATAGTTTCATATCATCGAGAGATTCGAACTGATATATAATTTGATAGGTTTTGAGGAGATTTGATTTTAAAGTTTGTATTTTTGTGTAACAACCCGGATTTTCAAAACCAATTTAAAAAATTTATTTTTGCTATTTTAATGGATTTTTGATATTTAAAATGATTTATTTTAAATAATAGCAAGTAAATATTTGTTTAAATCGAAGTTAGAATGTATAAAATTATTTTAATTACAAAACGTGTAACGTCCCGCATTTTTGTCGGTTCGTATTTGAATATTTAAATCAGTTTAAATATTGAATTCAAAATATAAATGGATTTATATATTAATTTTAACAAAGTTGAACGTATATAAAAATATATTAATTATAATCGAGCTCAGAACGACCCTGCATTTCGTAATTTAAGTTTTTGAACTTCAACTAAGTGTACCAGACTCGTTTTGAATCAGATTTCTTTGAAACGAGAAACGTTGGAATCTGTTGAACTGTATCTTTCTAACAGAAGTGAAAAATCAAGATTTCGGCATATAGATTGCAAGATATGCCCAAATCAAATATTCAGAAAGTCGTTGTAAAATCGTTTATAAACCGTAACGGTTATTTGAATATAACTTGATATCGGTTGCAAATCGGGACAGGGTTCTTTTGAGGCGCAGCGATAATTTAATTTTTAGAATTTTACTGTAATTTTTAATTAATTAAATATGCAACTTTTTATTTGGAGTATTGCGTACCATGTATCGGTATTTCGGGATTTCACAGAATGAGTCAATCTACCGGTATTATTATATTTTTGGGATCGTGACACCTCACCGAACACGACTGTAATATTATTTCTGTCCATAGCAGCTCGGACATTAACGTAATTCTTCGTAACAAGTTACCGTATACTTACTACATAAAACACATGTTAATGTGCGTGTTCCCTCGACCTCGCATTGATATTATTCTTTGCCACTATAACAATATGGACGTTAGGGGTGCTCTTTTACTTTGTAGCTAAATTTTTGTTTAATATGCAAACATCTCTTCACACATTAAATTGCGCCACCTCTCAATATGCTGTCACCACTCTACCTTGATATGTCTCTCGCCCATACCCTATTACTTGCGGATTTCATCAAATCATAACCTTGGATATCAAACGTACAGTACACTACAAACCTAGAACACTCCTATTACTTCACAAGAAAGAAACTAGTTTTATATACAAGCCTATTCTACACGTCCCCATACCCTATTTTCTTCATCATTAAGCAACGGACCATACTTGAGCCATATCCTGAGCCTAGCCTAGGCTCCCTAGCAACTGTACACTCCTTAACAACTAAGTAATCCAATATTATAAATACACGCTACCTTGTTCGTCCATTTTTGAAACTTAAAAAGTGACAAAGAAAAGAATAGAAAATACATATACAAAATAACTTGCGTTAGTGGGAGGGGTCATTCCAGGCACTAGCAGGCGGTAGGAGTCACGCATTCGAATGGATCTGGGTTAAGGGTGTGAATTGGTTGGACGGTGATCAGTGGAAGGGAGGTGCATGAGGGAAGGCTCGGCCATGCATGGAGAAACTTGCGTGGGAAGTAGCTGATGGGAAATCATAAAAGAGGAGCAGTATTTTTAATGTTTGAGGGGAGAGTGGCATGCCTGCTGTGCGGCTTTACTGAGAAGGGGTAAAGTTAGCTGTGCAAATGTAAGGACATAAGGGATGATTTGTGATTTCATAACTCCGGAACTTGTGAAAAGTCTGAAACGCGTTGTGATGGGGTGGAGCTACAACAGCTTTTGAAGTATGGGGAGTACACTGTACGGATCGATGGAAAATATGGCGAGGAGTATGTGGAGGAGACAATGCGAAGGTGAAGCCCTGTGTAGTGCGAGTAGGAGATAGAGGGGACGTGGTTTACTGGGGGGAAGACTGTTGTATTTGCATGGCTTTGGGAAGAGGAAGCAAGTGCTGCATGGAGCAACTGGCATGCATTTTCTGGTGTGAAGTAACAAGGGACGTTACTGGTAGTAAGAGGACGTGAGACATGTAGCTTGATACATGCAGGTAAGGGATTGGCGTGAAGAAATGAATGAACGAGGATGCATGCCCGATGTTGTTACTTAAAGTACTCTCATTAAATAATCTTGAAACATAAATGAATTACAAAAGCAGCCTTTTAGTATATGAACCACATATGAATGTTCATGTGATGGAGAGGGGATGAAGCATGGTACCTTTGGTTCATTGATTAAAGAAGTAGAGAGAGAACCGAGAGTGAAGAGTTGGACTGAAAGGGATGTAGAAGAAGTATTCAAATTACAAACTGGAGCTCGTATTTTTGTATGAGGAGAAAAGGACGTAAGTGAAGACAATGTTTATGTGAAGCCGACAGTTGAAAGTGGAAGGGTGGAAAATAAGGACATGAAAATAAAAGGGAAATCGCAGCGAACAGTGGGAACAAGGCGAGTTGTTTTAAGCGAGCAAGTGATGAAGATTTGGTGAAGAAAGTGGATAAAAGAATGATGGCATGTTGGAGTAGATCGACACATGTCCAAGTAAAATGGACGGAAAAGAAAAGAAGCGAGGGTGATGGGGGATTCTGATGTGTGGATAAAAAGTGGTGAATACCGTGTTGAAGGAGGCACTGAGAAATGATATTGGCAAACGGAACGCGACCAGATCTATTAAAATCATAATGACTGATCCGGTGTACCGACGCAAATCGTTATTTAACGGTTAACGCGTGAAGGTGAGTAAATTCACTACTCTGATCTGTTTTAAATTATGTTTTAATGTTGTTTGAATGCTGTGTGATGGTCGATCAGGTAGATTACAATTAATTTGGATTAAATATTATATACCGTCACATATGTACACATCATCGGTTGGACACTGATTCCATAAATTAGAATATCCCCTAGTATAGAGTTAGTGTAAATTGTGTTGACTGACATCTGTGGATGCGGAAATCGGTTGGAGAAATCCGACCGGATTCCTTGATAATTATATGTACTATTTGTTTTGTATGAACCCGAATTATATTTAAAACCCCATGTGAATATTGATGTTGAACGGAAATTCAACATCTGTTTCGATAAATAAATAAACGATATCGATTGGGAAAGTGGTAACAGTCGACCGTGAACTCGTCGTTCTGTTAAGAAGTTGATTTGCCGTCAGGCAGATCAACGAAGTTAATTATAAAAATTATATTTTTATAATTAAAAGAAGATTTAAATTTATAATAGAAGTTCTATTATAAAACAGTATTTTAGAGTTCATTTTTATAAAATAAATAAAACGGTTGTTGACATTTTAAATAAGTTATAAAGCAGAAATTATCCGACGATTAAATATTTGGATAATTATATTTAAGATAAACATTTTAGAAATATTATTAGATTAATCATATTAATCTAATGAGAAGAAATTAAGATCAGTTAACGAATTTACTGATGAAATGAAGTTGATTTAATCAACTGTTATTTGGAAAATGATTATTAGATTAATTGGCCTTTACTTAATCTAATGAAAACAGTTTAGAAATAAATGAGATTTAATTACCTTTTAATTTAAGAAGTTATCAATAGAACTGTGGAATAGAGAAAGCAAAAAGTTAATATGGAATATATATAATCGTAAAACAACCGAGTTCAAAATAAATATGTGGTATTATAAAACCGTATTAAAAAATAAAACAAGGAAGTACGATTTGATGTATATTATAAGTAATAAGGAGTTTAGAGTACGAACGTATATCTGTTCTAAGATAAGAACGTTGTCGATCAAGGTCTGAGAGGTAAATAGAATACCCCAACATGAACGGCTTCACTATTATCGAGGAACGATAACAGTTTGTAATGGAAAGAGATGTCAAGATGTGTATAAAAGGAATACGACAGCGTATTGCCAGACTTAGAAATATAGCAATAAAATAAACACTGTTGATTAGGCGCATAACTGTTATGTCGAGATTAGTTATAACATAGAATATTACAGCGTATGACAAGTTTGAACTATAGCGATAAAATAACGCTGTTGATAAGGGTAGTGTGACTGTAATGTTGAGATTAGTTATAAAAAGAATATTACAGCGTATTGCAAGCTTTTACTATAGCAGTAAATTAACGCTGTTAACCAAACTTAAGCGTGATTTTAATATATGGCAGCACTTCCTAGGAAATGAAGCAGTTTAGTTGGAATTCACTTATCCGAAGGTGATAAATAACGATGTCGTAAGAAGATATAAGAATCAGTTTTAGAAAGAGAGATTGGATAATCGTGTAGAAAAAGATGACAACATTTCGATGTTCGAAATGTGACTAGGATTAAACCGTTAGGATTCGGAACTAGAATTCGACGACGTCGAATGTATTAAAAGCAAACTATTTTTAGGGATTATAATCTGATAGAATGATTAACAATTAGTTTTAAACAAATAAATGTTAATAGGATAGGAGTCAGTATTTAGTTATAAACTTGACATAGATTTGATAAGAAGTTGACTTAGAAACGGAGTTTACAAAGTGGAATAGGAATATATAAAGTATGCAAGAGATTTCGATAAACGGGATAATGGTAATGATTTATTTGATAAAGATGTTCAGATTTCTATAATAGAAATGATATTCACATTTCAAAGTGAATAATGTTTTAAAAGTGAACGTTGGGCCGATTAAAAGGTTAAAATGAAATTTGAAGTATTTTCCAATGCAAATAGGGTAGATTGTCCAAGGGTAGAAAATAAAGAATGTGAAATTAATGAAAATAGTTCGAACATTAATAACGTATGTTTTCTGGAACATGAAAGAATAAGAGTTTATAATAACTGGAAATGTTTTCCAAGAAGTATGGAAAGGCTAAAACGGGATTTGAGAAATATCTGGTAAGATATGAGAATTCGAAAAATAAAGTCGAATGTTAAAATTAAAAATACCCGTGGTTGTGTGATGTTAATTATACATTAGAATGAATGTTGTTTTTACTTCGATAGTTAAATAACCGACTATCGAATTGTTTGACCATCGTTGTCGATATGGAGAGACCGGTTGGATACGTTATCCGAAACCACTCCGTATAGGCATAAGCGTTGCGAATTAGATATGCTGAAGATGATTGAAGACGGAGTTAAATGCAAGGGTCGTCCAGTTCTAGAATAATGTTTTTGTTTGTCCAGTCCCAGGACAACTTGTATGGACGAGTGTCTGACAGAGTATTTCCAACGGTCATGCCATTGATTTTACAAATATACCAAGTTGGTGGGGAGAAGGTGACTTCTCTTTATTCTACACCCAGTGTGCATTTGTGTAATCAATGTGTGATTACGGATTTGACAACGTGACGTTCAAAGAGAATGATGATCAGATGTTCTGAAGATAGACGTATCCTCTAGCCTTACAACCGGGAAGTAAAAAAAGTTGGGCTAGGCAGCATGGCTAGTTGGGTCATCCCCAAGCAGGGTGTATTGTCACCGATCTAGAGAAAATTCATATTTATACTTCTTTTCGATTCTGTATCTTCGGATGACGGTTGGATGGCCTACAACCGTGGTGGCAATATATTCGCGACACTCAAGCTAAATGAGTGAGCGGTCATGTGTGGCCGGGTTGCAAGACGTTCTTGTTGAACCCTGAGTGTATCCCCTCTAGAGTACACTATTCAGAAGGTGCTCCCATACCTTGTCTGTTGAAAACCATTCTCCGATAAGCGCCCTGCGGTTTATGATTTTATACTATATGTGTGGAACGTGAGATGCAAGCGTTCTGCTACTTGGATAATTATTTGTTTAGACATTATCATAATATCACTGGTTTTGATATCAAGAATATTTCGGGTTATAGTAAGGTAAAAACCGTCCATGTTTATGTGTGGGCTGGTCTTACTATTATCTTCTTGTTTTGAAAAGGATTTTCAAAGTAAAACAGTATGGTTGGAATTTACTCACACCAGTCCCATGACTGACCCAGAGTTTATTTTGTTTGTTTCCCTAAACTCTTGGGTGCCCAAATTTGTACGGGCTGTCAAGTGTTTCAGGCTTTGCAGATTCACTTGGAGGAGCTCAAAAGCAGGAGGCTTCACCATTAGTTATGTAGAGTTATTTCCGCTGTGATATGATGTATTGTACTCTGATAATGGTATGTATATACAATACAGTTTTGTATTCAAAGTTATGTTATATAATACATCTTATTTTGTTCCGTTGCGAGTTTCGTGTTACTCTGATTCTGTTCAGTTGTGATCTTCTTCTTCTATTCTATTAATTCTATCTTTTCTTTCTCACCCTCTAAATTCTTTCAATAATGACATGGTTTTCAAGGTATCGAAAATCGCGCAGTTACAGTTGGTATCAGAGCATAAGGTTAAGTGATTACCTTGGCTCTGTGGCGTAACTCAATAGAGATGGAGTTAGTGATACTCTAGATTGAGTTGAGTGTGTAAATATATGAGCGCGTATTTGTAAATCAATATAAAACCATTTATATTGTGTTGATTGATCTGGTGAGTGGTACATAAATTTCAGGTCGACCCGTTTAGCTGACGAGGTCGATGGGGATTTATAAACGCTTGGATAGAGAAATTCGACATAGTATTTTTTTGAAAGCTGGGGAAATGAAATAATTTTACCCAAAATATATTTTGATATAAGGAAAACATATCTATTGAAACTCTCTAATATATATTGAAAGTGTTGATCGTAATTATGATCAAATAAGATTTATAATTGAGTTGGTTGTATAAATGACCAATCGAAATATTATATAAGTATAATCTGCAAAATCAGATGAACTGAATCTGAATTTGAAAAACCAGAATTGAAATAAAACTCTAGAAACTGGGAAAAGAATTGGAATTGAATTTGAATTAAATATATGAAATTTTAAGATCCTGGGTGAATTCAAAGATGTTTTTCCAAGCATTTTGAAAAGAATATTTTGATGAAATTTCAAAATAAGGTGTTTGAAAATGAGTTTTGAAAGTGATATAGTATTGAACTCACTTTGATCGCTGGGAAATAAACTCCGATGATGAAGTCGACCATTATCGGTGTTCATTTTCGAGCTGGTAAGTGACGGATTACTACCAAAGATTTTGTTTTGTATTGTTTGAGAAACAAGTTGTCAGAAATTCAAATGTTTTGGATTATATATGATTTCAAACTGATTTGAAATAAATCCCAGGGATTTGAATTCTGAAATAGAAATTTAACATATGAAGTTAAATAAATTAAATAGTAAAAATGAATAAACAATTTAGAGTTTAACTTAATCTGAGTTGAATTAAAATTGGATTAGATAAGGGGTAATCCGGAATGGAATTGGATTATTAAGTTAGAATGTGATATGGAGTTTAAAATGGGAAGTTGAAATGGAATTCGATTTGGATATAAGCAAATGACTGGATTTGAAGATAAGTTGATTGGAGATAAATTGGAAATGCACTTATATGTGTTGAAGGATATCAAATTGAAGAGATAAAGATGATGAATGACCCAACAAAAGGGTACGAGTTTATATTTGAATATGGGATTTATGAGTCTGTTTGGCAAGCTGTTTGGCTGTTTGATTTTCTTTTGGAATTGGAAAAGGCCCAGAGTGGCAACTTGTTGTAGTAGTGCTGAATGAGCCGCGCAGAGGAGATTCTGGCAAAATTCCCTGAAAATTAGGCTGTTAGAAAATTTTCAGAGTTTTCGAAAATATTCTGTAATAAGAAGAAATTAATATTTTAATTGGAATTAACCAGTTCAGTTGAAACTGAAATTATGAAGTAAATCAAAAAGATTTTTAACCTGTTTATAACAGAGATGGTAGCATATTCCCTATCTTAGTAATTTCGAGGACGAAATTATTTTAAGGGGGAAGGACTGTTACGTCCCGCATTTTTGTCGGTTCGTATTTGAATATTTAAATCAGTTTAAATATTGAATTCAAAATATAAATGGATTTATATATTAATTTTAACAAAGTTGAACGTATATAAAAATATATTAATTATAATCGAGCTCAGAACGACCCTGCATTTCGTAATTTAAGGTTTTGAACTTCAACTGAGTGTACCAGACTCGTTTTGGATCAGATTTCTTTGAAATGAGAAACGTTGGAATCTGTTGAACTGTATCTTTCTAACAGAAGTGAAAAATCAAGATTTCGGCATATAGATTGCAAGATATGCCCAAATCAAATATTCAGAAAGTCGTTGTAAAATCGTTTATCGACCGTAACGGTTATATGAATATAACTTGATATCGGTTGCAAATCGGGACAGGGTTATTTTGAGGCGCAGCGATAATTTAATTTTTAGAATTTTACTGTAATTTTTAATTAATTAAATATGCAACTTTTTATTTAGAGTATTGCGTACCCTGTATCGGTATTTCGGGATTTCACAGAATGAGTCAATCTACCGGTATTATTATATTTTTGGGATCGTGACACCTCACTGGACATGACCGTAATATTATTTCTGTCCATAGCAGCTCGGACATTAACGTAATTTTTCGTAACAAGGTATCGTATACTTACTACATAAAACACATATTAATGTGCGTGTTCCCTCGGCCTCGCATTGATATTATTCTTTGCCACTATAACAATATGGACGTTAGGGTAGCTCTTTTACTTTGTAGCTAAATTTTTGTTTAATATGCAAACATCTCTTCACACATTAAATTGCGCCACCTCTCAATATGCTGTCACCACTCTACCTTGATATGTCTCTCGCCCATACCCTATTACTTGCGGATTTCATCAAATCATAACCTTGGATATCAAACGTACAGTATACTACAAACCTAGAACACTCCTATTACTTCACAAGAAAGAAACTAGTTTTATATACAAGCCTATTCTACACGTCCCCATACCCTATTTTCTTCATCATTAAGCAACGGACCATACTTGAGCCATATCCTGAGCCTAGCCTAGGCTCCCTAGAAACTGTACACTCTTTAACAACTAAGTAATCCAATATTATAAATACACGCTACCTTGTTCATCCATTGCTGAAACTTAAAAAGTGACAAAGAAAAGAATAGAAAATACATATACAAAATAACTTGCGTTAGTGGGAGGGGTCATTCCAGGCACTAGTAGGCGGTAGGAGTCATGCATTCGAATGGATCTGGGTTAAGGGTGTGAATTGGTTGGACGGTGATCAGTGGAAGGGAGGTGCATGAGGGAAGGCTCGGCCATTCATGGAGAAACTTGCGTGGGAAGTAGCTGATGGGAAATCATAATAGAGGAGCAGTATTTTTAATGTTTGAGGGGAGAGTGGCATGCCTGCTGTGCGGCTTTACTGAGAAGGTGTAAAGTTAGCTGTGCAAATGTAAGGACATAAGGGATGATTTGTGATTTCATAACTCCGGAACTTGTGAAAAGTTTGAAACGCGTTGTGATGGGGTGGAGCTACAACAGCTTTTGAAGTATGGGGAGTACACTGTACGGATCGATGGTAAATATGGCGAGGAGTATGTGGAGGAGACAATGCGAAGGTGAAGCCCTGTGTAGTGCGAGTAGGAGATAGAGGGGACGTGGTTTACTGGGGGGAAGACTGTTGTATTTGCATGGCTTTGGGAAGAGGAAGCAAGTGCTGCATGGAGCAACTGGCGTGCATTTTTTGGTGTGAAGTAACAAGGGACGTTACTGGTAGTAAGAGGACGTGAGACATGTAGCTTGATACATGCAGGTAAGGGATTGGCGTGAAGAAATGAATGAACGAGGATGCATGCCCGATGTTGTTACTTATAGTACTCTCATTAAATAATCTTGAAACATAAATGAATTACAAAAGCAGCCTATTAGTATATGAACCACATATGAATGTTCATGTGATGGAGAGGGGATGAAGCATGGTACCTTTGGTTCATTGATTAAAGAAGTAGAGAGAGAACCGAGAGTGAAGAGTTGGACTGAAAGGGATGTAGAAGAAGTATTCAAATTACAAACTGGAGCTCGTATTTTTGTATGAGGAGAAAAGGACATGAGTGAAGACAATGTTTATGTGAAGCCGAC
The DNA here is from genome assembly GCA_030737875.1 of Allium sativum. Lineage (NCBI taxonomy): Eukaryota > Viridiplantae > Streptophyta > Magnoliopsida > Asparagales > Amaryllidaceae > Allium > Allium sativum. Next base: position 5,379,559 of record CM060919.1, on the reverse strand, counting down.
AGTTGAAAGTGGAAGGGTGGAAAATAAGGACATGAAATTAAAAGGGAAATCACAGCGAACAGTGGGAACAAGGCGAGTTGTTTTAAGCGAGCAAGTGATGAAGATTTGGTGAAGAAAGTGGATAAAAGAATGATGGCATGTTGGAGTAGATCGACACATGTCCAAGTAAAATGGCCGAAAAAGAAAAGAAGCGAGAGTGATGGGGGATTCTGATGTGTGGATAAAAAGTGGTGAATACCGTGTTGAAAGAGGCGCTGAGAAATGATATTGGCAAACGGAACGCGACCAGATCTGTTGAAATCGTAATGACTGATCCGGTGTACCGACACAAATCGTTATTTAACGGTTAACGCGTGAAGGTGAGTAAATTCACTACTCTGATCTGTTTTAAATAATGTTTTAATGTTGTTTGAATGCTGTGCGATGGTCGATTAGGTAGATTATAATTAATTTGGATTCAATATTATATACCGTCACATATGTACACATCATCGGTTGGACACTGATTCCATAAATTAGAATATCCCCTAGTATAGAGTTAGTGTAAATTGTGTTGACTGACATCTGTGGATGCGGAAATCGGTTGGAGGAATCCGACCGGATTCCTTGATAATTATATGTACTGTTTGTTTTGTATGAACCCGAATTATATTTAAAACCCCATGTGAATATTGATGTTGAACGGAAATTTAACATCTGTTTCGATAAATAAATAAACGATATCGATTGGGAAAGTGGTAACAGTCGACCGTGAACTCGTCGTTCTGTTAAGAAGTTGATTTGCCGTCAGGCAGATCAACGAAGTTAATTATAAAAATTATATTTTTATAATTAAAAGAAGATTTAAATTTATAATAGAAGTTCTATTATAAAACAATATTTTAGAGTTCGTTTTTATAAAATAAATAAAACGGTTGTTGACATTTTAAATAAGTTATAAAGAAGAAATTATCCGACGATTAAATATTTGGATAATTATATTTAAGATAAACATTTTAGAAATATTATTAGATTAATCATATCAATCTAATGAGAAGAAATTAAGATCAGTTAACGAATTTACTGATGAAATGAAGTTGATTTAATCAACTATTATTTGGAAAATGATTATTAGATTAATTGGCCTTTAATTAATCTAATGAAAACAGTTTAGAAATAAATGAGATTTAATTACCTTTTATTTTAAGAAGTTATCAATAGAACTGTGGAATAGAGAAAGCGAAAAGTTAATGTGGAATATAAATAATCGTTAAACAACCGAGTTCAAAATAAATATGTGGTAAAACCGTATTCCAAAATAAAACAAGGAAGTACGATTTGATGTATATTATAAGTAATAAGGAGTTTAGAGTACGAACGTATATCTGTTCTAAGATAAGAACGTTGTCGATCAAGGTCTGAGAGGTAAATAGAATAACCCAACTTGAACGGCTTCACTATTATCGAGGAACGATAACAGTTTGTAACGGAAAGAGATGTCAAGATGTGTATAAAAGGAATACGGCTGCATATTGCCAGACTTAGAATTATAGCAATAAAATAAACACTGTTGATTAGGCGCATAACTGTTATGTCGAGATTAGTTATAACATAGAATATTACAGCGTATGACAAGTTTGAACTATAGCGATAAAATAACGCTGTTGATAAGGGTAGTGTGACAGTAATGTTGAGACTAGTTATAAAAAGAATATTACAGCGTATTGCAAGATTTTACTATAGCAGTAAATTAACGTTGTTAACCAAACTTAAGCGTGATTTTAATATATGGCAGCACTTCCTAGGAAATGAAGCAGTTTAGTTGGAATTCACTTATCCGAAGGTGATAAATAACGATGTCGTAAGAAGATATAAAAATCAATTTTAGAAAGAGAGATTGGAGAATCGTGTAGAAAACGATGACAACATTTCGATGTTCGAAATGTGACTAGGATTAAACCGTTAGGATTCGGAACTAGAATTCGACGACGTCGAATGTATTAGAAGTAAACTATTTTTAGGGATTATAATCTGATAGAATGATTAACATTTAGTTTTAAACAAATAAATGTTAATAGGATAGGAGTCAGTATTTAGTTATAAACTTGACATAGATTTGATAAGAAGTTGACTTAGAAACAAAGTTTACAAAGTGGAATAGGAATATATAAAGTATGAAAGAGATTTCGATAAACGGGATAATGGTATTGATTTATTTGATAAAGATGTTCAGATTTCTATAATAGAAATGATATTCACATTTCAAAGTGAATAATGTTTTAAAAGTGAACGTTGTGCCGATTAAAAGGTTAAAATGAAATTTGAAGTATTTTCCAATGCAAATAGGGTAGATTGTCCAAGGGTAGAAAATAAATAATGTGAAATTAATGAAAATAGTTCGAACGTTAATAACGTATGTTTTCTGGAACATGAAAGAATAAGAGTTTATAATAACTGGAAATGTTTTCCAAGAAATATGGAAAGGCTAAAACGGGATTTGAGAAATATCTGGTAAGATATGAGAATTCGAATAATAAAGTCGAATGTTAAAATTAAAAATACCCGTGGTTGTGTGATGTTAATTATACATTAGAATGAATGTTGTTTTTACTTCGATAGTTAAATAACCGACTATCGAAGTGTTTGACCATCGTTGTCGATATGGAGAGACCGGTTGGATACGTTATCTGAAACCACTCCGTATAGGCATAAGCGCTGCGAATTAGATATGCTGAAGATGATTGAAGACAGAGTTAAATGCAAGGGTCGTCCAGTTCTAGAATAATGTTTTTGTTTGTCGAGTCCCAGGACAACTTGTATGGACGAGTGTCTGACAGAGTATTTCCAACGGTCATGCCGTTGATTTTACGAATATACCAAGTTGGTGGGGAGAAGGTGACTTCTCTTTATTCTACACCCAGTGTGCATTTGTGTAATCAATGTGTGATTACGGATTTGACAACGTGACATTCAAAGAGAATGATGATCAGATGTTCTGAAGATAGACGTAGCCTCTAGCCTTACAACCGGGAAGTAACAAAAGTTGGGCTAGGCAGCATGGCTAGTTGGGTCATCCCCAAGCAGGGTGTATTGTCACCGATCTAGAGAAAATTCATATTTATACTTATTTTCGATTCTGTATCTTCGGATGACGGTTGGATGGCCTACAACCGTGGTGGCAATATATTCGCGACACTCAAGCTAAATGAGTGAGCGGTCATGTGTGGCCGGGTTGCAAGACGTTCTTGTTGAACCCTGAGTGTATCCCCTCTAGAGTACACTATTCAGAAGGTGCTCCCATACCTTGTCTGTTGAAAACCATTCTCCGATAAGCGCCCTGCGGTTTATGATTTTATACTATATATGTGGAACGTGAGATGCAAGCGTTCTGCTACTTGGATAATTATTTGTTTAGACATTATCATAATATCACTAGTTTTGATATCAAGAATATTTCGGGTTATAGTAAGGTAAAAACCGTCCATGTTTATGTGTGGGCTGGTCTTACTATTATCTTCTTGTTTTGAAAAGGATTTTCAAAGTAAAACTGTATGGTTGGAATTTACTCACACCAGTCCCATGACTGACCCAGAGTTTATTTTGTTTGTTTCCCTAAACTCTTGGGTGCCCAAATTTGTACGGGCAGTCAAGTGTTTCAGGCTTTGCAGATTCACTTGGAGGAGCTCAAAAGCAGGAGGCTTCACCATTAGTTATGTAGAGTTATTTCCGCTGTGATATGATGTATTGTACTCTGATAATGGTATGTATATACAATACAGTTTTGTATTCAAAGTTATGTTATATAATACATCTTATTTTGTTCCGCTGCGAGTTTCGTGTTACTCTGATTCTGTTCAGTTGTGATCTTCTTCTTCTTCTATTCTATTAGTTCTATCTTTTCTTTCTCACCCTCTAAATTCTTTCAATAATGACATGGTTTTCAAGGTATCGAAAATCGCGCCGTTACAAAACGAGCCTGAAATGGTCTGGTATTTTGAAAATTCGATTTTAAATTTCAAATGAATGTACAAAATTCAAAATAAATCAGATTTCAGTAAAATTAGAAACATTTGAATCATTTTAATTATATATTTCCAATGGATGTAAGAAACTGAGATTTCATAGTATAAATTGAAAGTTACGTCCAGTATAAAATTCAGAGTAGTCGCTATGGAATTTATATATATTTTAATATAATATATAGCCCTTAAAAATAGCGATTTTGCAAACGACCTCTATTTTCGACGAAACCACTTTTGTTAGATCCGGAATGTCAAATTATTGCTAGATTCCAGTTTTCATAATTTTTGGAATTAATATATGAGCATGGAAAATTAAAACGCATTTGGTAATTTCTGTTTGAATTTCATTGACTGGAAAATGACCATTTTTCAAACGGTCTCCAAATTCGATGAAATTAGTTTTGTTAGAACCGTATCGTCAAAACATAGCTAGATTTATTTTTCTGTAATGCTTGGAGTTAGTATGTGGCCCAAGTAAATTAAAATATACGTTCAAATTCAATATATATTGATTTATATTTACACTTTAATGAAAAATGAATGAAACGGTCGAATTGTGTTACGGGACATATCCCATTGTGTCTGTAATGAGGGTGATTAGCTAGGGGTGACACTCGTTAGGATTCATTTGGAGTTCGGATTCAAAACATTACTTTTGGGAATTAAATGAATTAAAAATAAAACATTATTCTAAATACCCCCTTTTTTTCCCGAAACCCTAGCCGCCAACCTCCGAGCGAGCGGCTCCCGTGCTTAGAAATTCAACTCGAAAATTCCTCCAGTCCACTACAAATTAAATACCAACTGCAAAGAGAAAATTCTTCTGCTCTGCACGAGCTCCTCATCCATATATGGTTGATCATCTCCGGTTGCGCATGGGGGGAGAACCGGCTCCTCAATGCCGCCATATTTCAAGCAAAGTCGAGGACGACTGGGGGCACCAGACTTTGAGGCGCTCTTGGTGCTGGTGGAGGTTGCGACGACGATCGCTGTGGTGGAGGAGGATCAGTCTCGGGTGGCTCCTATCATGCGGCGACAATGGGTTTAGCAGATCGAAGGATGGGTTCTGCGTGGTATAAGGGCGCAACAGAGAAAAGATTTTGTATTTTATTTATTTATTTGACTTAAGCTAATTATTTTGAATATAAATAAACACATTTTTTAATTTCATATTTTTTAATATAAAAACATTGTTTAATTTCATATTTTTTAAAATATAAAAACATTGTTTAATTTTAGATTTTTAAATATAAAAACATCGTTTAACTTCAGATTTTTAAATATGAAAACATTGTTTAATTTCATATTTTTAAAGGTAAAACAACATTTTTTATTTTTAGATTTTTAAAAATATATAGCATGATTTATAAAAAAACAGAAATAACAATATATATATATATATGTGTGTGATTTTTATATTTATAAGGTAGAAATAAAAATCTGATTTTTAATATGAAATATAATTTATTAAAAAATGTAATTTTTTTATACAATAACGCAGTATAAAAATGTGATTTTTATACAAAATAACTTTGTGTTAAAAATATGAATTTTTATATATGTAAGCATTGTTTTAAAAATAGAATTTTTAATAGAAAAAACATTTTTTCAAATTATTGTTTTTTAAAAAAATTAGACATTGTTTAAAAATATTATTTTTAAAAAATATATATAGCATTGTTTTTATAAATATATACAGCGTTGTAAAAATATGATTTTTAATATATATACATCGTGAAACAGATTGCGATGGAACGGACTGGAAACAAAGCGGAATCCAAAACCGTCCTTTAAAGACTGGCGGAGAGGAAACCAATGTGAGAACTCTTTTTCACTCTAGTTATTTTACATTTAAGTATATCCTAGGTTACAGACAGGGCTTAGTAGCCCCCAACACTATTTATTGTACAAACCATGGTTGTTTGTTTGGATTGAATGGACTGTATTGTGGTTGTTGATTGTGTTGTGTCGAATAAAATGTTTGAACAATAAAAATATCATTTTTATTGAATGAATAAAGTATATAAAATATTCACGTATTGAATAAAATATTTGAACAATAAAAATATCATTTGTATTAAAGTACGAACTATAGAAAATATTCATGTGTTGACATAAATATTTTATCGTTAAAAATATAGTTTTTGACGTATATGTGAACGGCAGAAAATTCTCCTGAAATGGAAATAAATATTCATTTACAAATTGGACGATTTGTTAATGTACACCTATTTAACTGACATGGATTAGGATGATAAAATTTACACACCGCCCAACTGCACAAATAAAATCTATATTTGTTGATTGAAACCCCACACGAGTTTGGGTCATTTCATTTTGTTAGCACTAGGATTTTGAAAATTGGTTTTAGCCATTAGAGATTAATTTTTTTGATGGAGGAAAGTATACGTAGTAAAGAATGGGCTGATAAGGTGGAAAAGAAATTTATTTGTGTATATATATAAGGTATAATAGGAGAAATAAACAATGATCAAATTACACTGATTCCTTTCGCTTTTTATTTCGTACGATCAAATGACAAGTCCGATTGTAACGAAATTTAAAACCCAATAATAATTCACTATTCTATTTTCGATGAAACCGATTTCGTCGGATTCCAAGACAGTCGCCAATATGGCTAAATTACACAGTTAATTTAATGAATTATCCAATTATTCGCTTAACTGTTTTAATTCAATTTAAATATTAAATTCCAATTTAACCTAATTATGATTTAAATGAATTTTATAAATCCATTTCACAAATTTAAAGTTCCCGAATTTGAATATATTTGAATTTAAATTTGAATAGCAATTATAGACAAACGAACTTAATTAATATTTAATTATTCTAGTATTAACTCAGAATTCCACCATTTAACAAATAAATTTGAATTTCAATTATAAATTAAACAACTCAAATTTATTTAATTATTTGAATATTAAATTTCAGTTTACGACATTTAAAAACCCGCTTATACTCAATTCAAGCCATCATCTTATTGAAATCAACAAAATATTGATTTTATCCAATATTATTCAATTTATTTATTTAAATCCAAGTTTTATATATATGAAAAAATATGGTTTGTTACAGAGCCAGCCAACCGAACCGATAGCATGCATACAAAAAAAATAAAGGGACAACCGAAGGCATTTGATTTCTCTAGATCAGGTAATGATATGCCCTTCTAATAGGTGGGACCCACATAACTATGCGACCTACCCGATTTTATGCCATTTCCCAGCTGATGAGGCTAGAGGGTATGCTTATCCTTCAGAACAGTGCATCTCCATCCACTCTGAATGCCACATCATTAGATTGGCCAGATATCACTAATTGACGTTCACAAAAATACACTGGGTGTTTACGCAGAAAGGACGAATTCCCCCACCACCAACTGAGTACATTTGTAAAAATTAATATATGTGATCCTTTGGAAATACTTTGTCGAACACTCGTCCATATAAGTCATCTAGGAACAGGATGAAACAAAGGCACCCTCTTACCACCTCCTACGTATCACCCTATAGATCAGTAGGAGTAGTCCTTGCAATGCGAAGATTCCAATCACGAAAGTATCACAAGTCAAAATATCATCGAAAACTACCCTCCGAAATTCAACAAGTAGTTCTTCTGCTTTTGAAGATCGACGGTCTTCAATTGCTCCATCTTCAATCAGCATCTTTCATATATTTACATGTTCGGAGTGGTTTCCAAATATAAATTTGATCCCAGTCTTTCCGCACCAACAATCGTATTAGGCCAGATTTGATTGTCGTTTATTTAACTATCAAACAAATAATCAAGGGAATAAAATGAGTTTACTGGTTCAGTACCAGCATTAATTGGCCTTTTAATTAAATATATGTTAATTATATTCTTTAACTTGTTTGCAACAACAGTACTGTATTTGTTTTTAAATCATATATCTGTCTTTAATAAATTTATTATAAATATCTTTACCAATCTTATATGAATAACTTCACAAATATTTTATTCATATCTTTTACATCTCTTATATTGACATCTCTTACGAATCCTTATACTTATTTTTATCAAAAAAAATTCATTTATCATGTGTAATAAACGTTATGGATTTCATTTCAAAACGTTTTGTTTTCTTTATTTTTACCCTTCTCAAACCATAACACACTTATGCGTTGTCTAAAATCACATAGAGATCTTTTAAAATATCTTCAGTTTATGAATCAAATCGTTCAATCTATTATTTTTAACAATTGTTTCAAATTCATTTTTCAAAACTCTTACTTCATTTACAAATTCCATTTATAAATTATTATAAACACTAATATTTGGATTACATTTTCTAAACACTTAACTTTCATTTACAAAATTGTTTGTTAATCATTTACGACAAGTTATATTCGTTGCTATTTTTTCAAAACCTTTTACTTAACTTGTACTCCCTCTTTCGATTACCATTCCGAACATCGGAACATAACATCCCGAACTTCGGAATAATTTTAACTCCGCTTAACATTCCAAACTTCGGAATATCACATTCCGACCTCAGAATAAACCTCACTTTGCCATTTCATACCATTTTCCAACTTCTCAATTTCCTTTTTCTAACTTCAAATATTAAGCAAATATTTAATTTAAGCTATCGTACTTGCTTAAAAATCCCTTTTATAACTTCATTATAAAAACTGGGTTTTAATATACAACTCGTTCATAAACTCCTTTCACCATTCAATTTGATTCCATTTCAAATTCGGTTACTTTTTAAATGAAATCTTATTAAAAAGTAATCTCTTAAATTATTATTAATCAAAATAATAATATACCTCTTCATTAACTATTGTAGTAGTAGTTAATTTCTTTATTAACTAAAATAAATAGTAATTTTCTTTTAAAAATCTTACTAAAATTATAACAAATATTTGTTAAACTACTTTTTAGATTAATTCAAAACAAACTAATTTAATAGTCAATCCAGTTTAAATGGTCGACTTAGTCAACTCAAAACATGATTATCTTGTTAACCAATTCCAATTAGTCCTTCCTCTAATTTAATTAATAATATAATTAATTTAAATAATTTCATTTAATTTTTTCTTAAAAACATTTATCCAACTCTTAACCGTTAGGCTAATTTTTGTTCGCTTGCTTATAAATTTTCTTAACATAAGAATTTGCTTTATAAAATCATTTAATAATTACTTATAAAATTAAATGATAAATAATAAATATTCATTTTATTTTAATAACTTTCAATCAAAATAATAGATCTAAAAACGTATCTTCAGATATAAAATAAGTTTTATAACTTCATTTATGTTGATTTACCTGGCGATAAATCAATATTTGGAAGAAGATTGATTTATAGGCCATATATTGCCAATTACTCAACCAATATTGCCCATTGGTTAAAACAAATAAATGTTGATTTCAGGTCAATATTCAACAATCGAATCAATCATCCAATCAAAAAAATTCATGTAATGATAACATGAAAATTAAAAATATAATATATTTGAGGAATCCGGTTGGATCCCTCCAACCTGTTCTTCCCTGCATCCAAATAGGTTATCTCAATCAGATCGTTCAATTCCATTTAACTGATAATTTCTATAATAGTAAATAATGACTATTTAACATCAACCAATTAACAAAACAATTCAAACTGTTAAACATGTTTACATTATAAATGTGACCAATAAGGTAAGTTACCTTAATTGGGGCCAATCGTTAAAATAACGATTTGGTGTTCCACTAAAATTAAATGATGTTCAATTTCATTGGTTCAATCAATATATGAATATCTAATTAACATACAATCAACAATTAGCAACCATAGAACACAATTATAAAAACTCAACTTATATAAAATATAAGTGGGAAGAACTGAGTGAGTTTAACTCACTTTGATTTGATTCGCTGTTTAAAACGGGTCATCCCAGTTAATTTCAATTTCGTCTTGTTTTGTTCCATAATGTTTGGTTTATCAAAGCGGTTCCCATGACACCTTGTTTTCCAATTATAATAACATATGGTTGTGTTATTAATATTTAAAGTAACTACCATTTTAATTACAAATTAGCTTTCCAAATTACTATATTAATTAACGTAATTACACTGTTAATTAAAGATAATCGACCGACCACAAATTACTCCACTCACTCGTGTTACATATGTTCCCTTTTTGTTTGAAACAACCTGTACCAAATATAAGTGATATAATTTAAGTTAAATATTTTCTTAATTTAATAATGGACTAAAATGAATTACACCCATAAACTAATTACTTTGCGAAGGAAATAATCGGTCAAGACATCTTCCCGTTTGTTCACGCTGTATTCAACCAGGATTGCCTACATTCAAATTCATGTTTTAATTAATAATCTATTTTTTTAACCACTATAATTAGTAAACTTAATTAGCAAACTAATTAGTTTATAAATAATAAGGGATAACTAATTATCATTCTGATTCTAATAGAGAATGAACCCGACTTTCTTTTGCACAGCTTCGTTCATAACCACGAACCTCACACTACCAAGCGTCACCTGTCGCATGTCAACCTACTCCATCGGAAGCTCATCGAAGAGCACCTGCTAATGCACTTGCCTTCCTCCCTCTTCGTTAATGGTCTCGACATACCCATGTCTAGTAAAAAGCTCACGATTCCACCATACTACTATTCTTCACTTATCGTCATGCCACCTTTGATAATTTACCCACCGCGCCCACATTCCTTCACCGGAAGTTGATCAAGAGCCAATGATAGGTGCACCTAGGTCCCTCCTTTCATCGTCATACGCCTGCTGTTGGTCTATGACTGTGGACCAGTTATGACATGATTCTGACCACCATACTGATCGAAACTCGATCACCAACTTTGATTAGGTCCAACACGATGAGCTCTTCAAAATTACAGTTGGATTCTTCGTCAATGGGTGAGTGGATCATTAGGAAATTAAAGAGGAAGACGAAAGCTTTCATGTCCGTTAGTTTAATTAAATGGCGACTCAAAGAATGATTGACCAGAGGACCTAAAAACTAGGGCAGACTAATGTATGGTGTATATATAGGTTAGAGTATATTATATTTTAATTTGAAATGAAACTTCATCCAAAAGTAACGCACCAAATAACTACATACAATCTCCAATCGAGATGAAACTCCTAATTCTAGCATAGAAAAAATATTTCGGACATGATGGGACAGGTTTCGTCAAATTCCGAGAACGTTTATAAAAATCCCTTTCTAATCCACACGTGAAAAGTCATACCTTTAAATTTTCCACGATCCCAAAATAAATCCAATTAAGTTGAAACTTTGAAACAGTACAACACCTAATCATTACAGATCTAATGAAATTAGTTTCGTTGAAAATGGAGATTGTTTGCATATCGTTTATTCTATCTTACATGTACAACAATACTATTTTGGCGCCAAAGTACCTGGTCTCTTTTATTAGAAAATTATAATCAACTAGATTCAAATGTTTCTTGTTTCACACAATTCCGACTTATATCAGATCCTGTATATTCAATTAAGTTGAAAACCCAAAATTACGAACTATCGCGACGTTATGAGCTCGTTTTTAAATTAAACATAAATAAACGTTAAAATTTCATTTTAATAAACTAATTAAATATTTAAAAATCGTTAATATTCCAAATATAAAATTCGAAACAATAAATAAATAAATATTTTGCTACCGAAATACGGGACATTAAATCCAACCACTAAAGAATTCCAGTATATCTCCGCCCACTAAACCAGATATTTTAAGTAGTTCTTCTGTTTTATGAAGATCCATGGTCTTCAATGCTCCATCTTTAATCAACATCTTCCATATTCCACGTATTTGCTGGTCGGAATGGTTTTTGAATATAAATTAGATCTCGTCTACCCATACCAACAATCGTATTGGCCAGATTTGATAGTCGGTTATTAAACTATCAAATAAACAACCATTCAATAAAAAAGATAAAAATAGATTTACTTGTTCAGTGTTCAACAACACTTGGCTTCTTTAATTAAAAATAATTAACGAATGGTTAATTTTAAAATTTTAAATCTTTCGATAATTCGAACACAGTTTTCCACTTCTCATTTTAATATATGAATATATTAAAAATCATTTCCTTTTATATACTTTGAAAAATATCTTATAATAATATCAAGTTTCCCTTCTTACTATCCTTTGAAAAACATTTGCTACCTGATTATTCATTATCTATAACTGGGAAATCAGTGCACTTATTTTTGTAAAATAAAGTTACGAAATCTTTTTCATTTCTTTGCTTGAAAAATAATAACCAACCCTTGTTCTCTAGAATAATCCCATTCCAAAACTCAACTTTTCACTTCCTTTTTCACTCAAAACATTGTTATATTTTCTCACCATTTCATTTTATTTCCTTTATATTGGAAATATCATTATATACACATATATATGCACTTTCTCAAGTCCTTTCATATCCGTTACTTTGGAAATTCCGTTATGTATTCTCAAACCATTTATTCCCCTTATCTTCAGAAATCTATTTTTATATATATATATTCTCAAATCTTTTATTTCATAACTAAAAACATTCCTGTAATTTATTCATGCATTTCTATATTTAAACATTCATTAGTCCCTAACCGTAAATTGGTAAGCGAATAATTCCCTAAGTATTAACCCTGAAGATCGACATCAAAATAAGATTTATACTCAGAAAATCATTCAACTCAACCAGTCTTCAGTTAGGTTCCAATTATTATCTTACCTCGTTATCAACACATTATATCCCACTTCTAATCCTTTTTCAACCATTTTCCTATTTTGAAAACCTTGTTTTAATTCCATTTATCTTGCTTAATTTCCTTATTAAGTATCGCCAACTCAAATTCAACACTCTGACTTCTTATTTCTTTCATAAACCTAGTTTATACAATTCTAGATTAATATAAAACCGTTTTATCTCATTTCCTTTTACTTAATTTAAATATTAAGTAAACATTAAATTTAAGCTATCATTCACTTAAAAACACTTTTTATAACTTCATTTTAAATCTCGGGTTTTAAATAAAAATCTTGTCATACACCTCTTTCACAATTCAACTGGATTCCATTTCAATCTTCGATTTCTTTACTTTGATGGATTTTATTTACAAGGCAATAGGAAACGACTCGAACTTCCCCGGTCCCCGAAGAGAAGAGAAAGAATGGATTGTCTGAGAACACGACAAATCAGAATGCAAACATAAGAACATTTCATTGTTTATTACAACAACTTACATCAGAGTACTAGAATATATAGAGTATGTATAAATATCATACATCAGAAAATATCAGAGATTTAAATTACAATGTAGCGGAAAAATAATACATAACACAACTGAAACAAATACACGGATATAGAACTTTCCGAATATATCTCCAGCTGTAAACCAGGATCCTGTGAATATATTATCTGCAAAACCAAAACTACTAGCTGCCCATATGGAAAATAGGGGCACCCAGAGTTTAGGTTAAAACAATAAACTCCAGATTAGTCATGTGATTGGTGTGAGAACCAAAACAGTTATTAAATCTTTACTTTAAAAATAATGTAATTCAAGGGACCACGTCGTAAAACACGGAACGGTTTTTGTCCTAAGAGTACCAGTGCATAAAACAAACAAAGTAATGGTTTTGGAAAAATGAAGATATTATAAGACCCATGTCCCACCACACAATGCAATGCAAACCAGAGGATAGGATTTTCCCTTATAATAGCCAAACATGCTTGTGTAACAACCCGTAAAATGCGAGCCAGTTTGAAATTTTTATTTTGGCCATTTTAGCGAATTTTGATTATTTAAAATGAATTATTTTAAATAATATCGACGAGAAAATTTATTTTGAATAGAATTCGACGTATATATTATATACGTCGTCGTTAGAATATAAATATTTATATATAATTATAAATAGAATTGAAAATGGCGCGGTAGTTCGATAATTCGATTTCAAACTTCAATTGAATGTACCGGGTGCAAAACAATCCGGATTTTAGTGAAACCAAAAATAATAGGATCTAATTGAAAATATCTTTCCAACGAATCCGAATAATCAAGTTTTCATAGCGGGAATCAAAAGATATGTTCAGTTGAAAATTCTGAATAGTCGCTATGGAATTCAGGCCATTAAAAATGGACATTTTGCAAACGACCTCGGATTTTGACGAAACCAGTTTTGTTGGGTCCGTGATGTCGAGTTATTGCTAGATTCCAAATTTCATAATTTTTCGAATCAATATGTGAGCGTGGCAAAGGAAAACGCGTTTGACCATTTTCAGTTGATTTTAATCGACTGGAAATTGACCATTTTTATAACGGTCTCAGAATTCGACGAAACTAGTTTTGTTAGGACCGTATCGTCAATACGAAGCTAGAAAATATTTTTCTGGAATTTTTTCTAGTTAGTATGTGACCCCGGTAATTTGAAATGTACGTTTAAAATTCAATATAGTGATTAAATGAAAATTCAAAAGGAAACTAATTGTAACGATCGAATCAGCTTACGATACATATCCCATTGTGTTCAGAATGGGGGTGAAACGCTATGGACGACAGGCGGTGGGCCTCGTTTCGAGGTCATATGTAAAAGTCAACCGTTTTGCAAAATTAAATAATTAAATAATAATAAAAATAAAATTTTTAATTCCCCCCCCCCTTTATCTTCGTTTTGGCCCCCCCGTTCACGTTTATTTCAGATCAGAAAAAAAAAAAAAAAAAAAAAAATAGAAGAAAGAAAAGAAAAGACGGACGGAGGAACCCCGAGCGCCACCGCCTCCAGACATCGCCGCCGCTTCCCCTCAGGTGACCACCGACCCCTCCGTTTCTTCTCCCCCCCTCCGCTTCTTCTCCTTCCCCTATCGCTCCTCCTCCCACAGACCATTGAACAACCCCCGCGACCCCCCCTAACCCTAAGCATCGCCGCCGCCTCGACGAAGACCCCCCCCCCCAGACTTCGACCTCGTCATTCGAGCCCCTATGCCACCGCGAGATGACCTCTTCTCCTTCCACCGCAAGATGGAGCGCCCCCACCGTAAGTTTTAAATTTATTTATTTTACTTTTATTTTATATAAACTGAATTGATTTTTAAAAAAAAGTATAAATCTGATTTCGTTTTTTTAAGTATAAAACTGGTTTTTATTTTATTTTTAAAACTGATTTTTATTTTTATTTTTAAAAAACTGATTTTTACTTTATTTTGTAAAGTGATAAAAATATAGTTTTTATATTTTTAAAGAATTAAAAATATAGTCTTTACTATATAGGAATATTAAAAATATGATTTTTATATTTTTAAAGTATTAAAAATATAATCTTTATAGGATGGAGAATATAAAGATATCATCTTTGTGTATGTAACGAAATAAAAATCTGACTTTTATTTTATATACGTTGAGATAAAGTGGTGATTTTTATGAGGAGAAAACTTCATATTTTTATAAAGGCGAAATCTTTATTTTTAAAAATATGATTTTTATATGTTGAACTTCGAATTAAAAATATGATTTTTATATGTTGAACTTCGAATTAAAAATATGATTTTTATATGTTGAACTTCGAATTAAAAATATGATTTTTATATGTTGAACTTCGAATTAAAAATATGATTTTTATATATTGAACTTCGATAGAAAAATAGAATTTTTATATATTGAACTTCGATAGAAAAATAGAATTTTTATATATTGAACTTCGATAGAAAAATAGAATTTTTATATATTGAACTTCGATAGAAAAATAGAATTTTTATATATTGAACTTCGATAGAAAAATAGAATTTTTATATATTGAACTTCGATAGAAAAATGGGATTTTTATATATTGAATAGCGAAATAAAAATTCGATTTTTATATATTGAATAGCAAAGTAAAAATTCGATTTTTATATATTGAATAGCAAAGTAAAAATTCGATTTTTATATATTGAATAGCGAAGTAAAAATGTGATTTTTACGTATGTAGTGAAAGCAGCAACGAAGGTGACAAAAAGGCGAAACGACGAAGACTTCTGCAAAAGAAGAGCCGTGGAGCTAGGATAGCTAAATGTGAGAATTTCTCACCTTTCAATTTATTTTTCTAGTTATACATATATATACTAGGATGCAGACGGTGCTTATTAGAAGCACCCGACACCCGTCCACAAACCATGGACTTGTTTGATTGGTTGTGTAGTTGGTTAGATTATTTGATTTGGATTGGATTGTTTTGGTGAAATGAATTGATATGATTGATGTGTGAATGGCGTGGGCCTTCACTAGACCGGGGATAAGGCTAGGCCTTGTCCCGTTTCTAATATCGTGCCGTTATGCCGCCGAAATTTTCTAAAATAAGTTAGAAAAATAAAAATAGCATTTTATTTAACGAATGAACTGAATAGAAATTCATATGTTAAAATAAAATGTGTTATCGTTAAAAATATAATTTTTAACGTGAATGTGAATAAATAAATATTCATTTACAAACCAGACGGTTTGTTTATGTACACCTATTTGAATGACGTTGATTGGGTCGATAAATTTTACACATCGCCTAACTGCACAAATAAAATATGTGTTTGATTGTTTGAAACCCCACACGGGTGTTAGGATGAAATTTGAAGTTCACTCATCCTGATTGATTAAATATGTCGATCGATTGATTGACAGGCTGTTATAAGCGTTGAATATCTATATTTGATGCTTATACAGTGTAGTGCACTTTGGTTGATGGTTGATTATTTTCAATGCTATGATATACATGTGTTGTATGAAAATCCATATAATTAATTTTATATGGTAATTGATTGGGCCTCATTCCAATTTGAAAAACAAAGAATATTATAAAATAAACGTTCATGTGTTGACAATACTCATCCATTGAGATTGGTCATGTGTTGAACGAAATATTTTGATAATAACAACTATTTTGAAAAAGAAATATTTGAAATAGAATATTTGAAAATAGAAATTTATGAAGCCGTGTTGATTAGATTGACGCCATTTTGACGTGAACGATATTTATATCGATTTTATTCATTTTTGAAATGAATATTGAAAAGTGATTTCGAAATCGAATATTTCGAAATGAAATGAATTGAAAACGATTTCGAAATGAATTGAATTGAAAACGAATTCAAAATGAATTGAAAACGATTTCGAAATGAATTGAATTGAAAACGAATTCAAAATGAATTGAAAACGATTTCGAAATGAAATGAATTGAAAACGATTTCGAAATGAATTGAATTGAAAACGAATTCAAATGGAATTGAAAGCGAATTGAAATGAATTCAAATTGAATTGAAATTCGAATTGAATAGAAATGAATTTTAAAACGAATTTATAAAGAAGAATTCAATTTTGCTTTGAATTGAAATAGAAGTTGAAATAGAATTTGAAACGAATTTAAAACTATTTATATAATTCGTTTTAAATAGAAATCGACGAAATATATATTATATATATTATATATATAATATAATGGCCTGAATAGAACGCGCCGCGCCGCGGCAGTTCGCGAATTTCGACCATTTATTTCAAACGGATATTACGGGAGATCCGACCGTCGGATTCTCCTAAAACCGGAACCGTTGGGTTCGTATCGAAAAGAGCTTTCTAACGAATATTAGAAATTTGAAATCTAACGGTTGGATTTGGAATTACGTCCAAATCAAATTCGAAAAAGGTCGCTGTAAGTGCAGTTCGATGGCCATTGATGGAAATCGACTGTACGGGCCTTGATAAAATTATTAAAAATAGCAATAATTTGTGTAAAATCATAAGAAATGATTTAGAAAGAATTGGGATGAAAAACTCCATATTTGAAAAGATAAAAATGGATTTTTATCGAAATGAACTAGTTTTGAACTAGAAATATAATTCTATTTATTTTTAAATAAATAAATTGAATTTAAAAAGGGTTTTAAAAATAACCAAAATTTCCAATGATTGCATTGGAGTGGATTTGAATCGAAATTGTCTTCGGAATATTTCGATGTTGGAATTCGTGATTATACAGGTGTTGTTGTGGAAATTTGAAAGATATATATATTTATATCGTTATTTCCAATACGACATTTGTTAGTCGTAGAATTTGATATTGAATATAAGCTGATATATTTTCTATTCAGAGCCTTGTATTGAATATCGAATGTGATTTGGGTTTGTCGTGAATGGTGTCTTCACTAACACTGTTCTTGAACCCAGTTGAGAAAAGATTAAATCTTTTTATTTAGATTTAATGAAGTGTACCAATTAAATAATATTTAATTGGAATTGAATTGATATTGATTTTTGGGTTTATCGTGAACAGTGTTTTAAATAACACTTGTTCTTTAACCCGATAATTAATGAATGTGATTTGGGTTTGTCGTGAATGGTGTCTTCACTAACACTGTTCTTGAACCCAGCTGAGAAAAGATTAAATCTTTTGATTTAGATTTAATGAAGTGTACCAATTAAATAATATTTAATTGGAATTGAATGGATATTGATTTTTGGGTTTATCGTGAACAGTGTTTTAAATAACACTTGTTCTTTAACCCGATAATTAATGGGATGTGACTTTGGGTTTATCGTGAACCGTGTTTTAAATAACACTGATTCTTTAACCCAGTCACAGATTAAAACTAAGTGGAGTTTTAATGAATCTTTAATTAGATTGAAAAGATCGAGAATGGAGTATCACCAGTTTTGCTCCAGGCGATAGTTAAATCTTTAATTAGATTTGAATGTGAAATTTAGAAACTAACTGTCGGTTAGCTAAGCAGAATGGTTTTCTGGATATTGATCTGATGTTGGTTTCGGCCTTCGGGGTTAATATTTGGGGAATTATTCTCTTGATTAATTTACGGTTAGTGACTAATGAATTGGAATGAGGCGTATGTTGTGTTTGAGTAACACTTATTTAAAATATACGCGAGTTATTCGGAAAGACCGGGTTCATCCCATTCTGAATAACTGATACGACGATAAGTCGAAGATGAAGACGATGGTCGAAGACCGGAGGTCTTCACGTCGTTTGGGTAATTACTGATGATCTTGATTGGGCTGTACACCCAAGAAGATGGAAACAGTTAGTGATCGTCCAGACGTACTTGGAGATCGATGGATATGCGGGGTACTAGGTGCCTCCGGTTTCGTTCAGACCCAGGACGGACTTGTAAATGGACTGTGTGTCTGACATCGGATTTCATTCTGTGTGACTGATATCGGTTGCATAGGATGGTTTGCCTGTGTGGCATGCTAAGATGCAAATGATCAAGGCTTCTGTTGAAAAGCAAAGTCTTGTGGTGATGATCAAAGCACGGCCTTTGTGGCGTAGCTTTGTGTAACGTTTACCTCGCGTGTTTCACACCAGGTATGAACCAAAAACGGGAGACGGACGTCAGGGAGGGCATGCGTTTCTTTCTAGCTAGAAGTGGCGTCAGTGGTTTTACACGCCCTGACGAGTTTGACTTATGTGGTTGTTGCGGTTGCGAGGCGCCTCGGTTATATCGGTTTCGGCCGAATGCATTCTGGTCGGCTGACGGACCAGACTTACACCCCATAGGGTGGGGAGACGTATTGTTCAGGTATAATAATCCACTCCGTGTGGACCGGCCCTGAGGATCCAGGGGGCAGTTGCGGCTGTTCCTGAGACACGGGCTAGAGCGTCTCGAATCGGTAGAGGATCTTGCCCCTAGCCTCGGTTCATAGTTGGAAACCCAATTTCCAAATACGTGATCTTGCGGTTTTAGTTGTAATCCTATATATGGCGACATAGTGGGATGGGGCACTCATGCCGCCTATGATTGATACTTATGATTTGAAGTTGTTTTATACACTATGCACTTATAATAGTATCAAATGATTTGTTTTAAACCGTATCAAGCATCCTTTGGCTGTTATAAGGGAAAACCCTATCCCCCGGCTTGCGTTGCATTGTGTGATAGGACCTGGGTCTTATAACAGCTTCATTTTTCTTTATTTAGCATTGCGCTGTTTGTTTTATGCACTGGTATTCTTGGGAGGAAACCCGTTCCGTGTTATACGGCGTGGTCCCTTGATTTACCTAACTTTAAAAATAAAGATTAATAACTGTTTTAGTTCTCACACCAGTCACATGACTGACCTGGAGTTTATTGTTTTAACCTAAACTCTGGGTGCCCTTATTTTGACACGGGCAGCTAGTAGTTTTGGTTTTGCAGATTTGTATTCACAGGATCCTAGTTTACAGCTGGAACGATATCCGGAAAGCTTTGTATCCGTATATCTCTTTCTAGTTGTATATTGTATTATTTTCCACTGCTATGTATTTAAATGTAATTTAAATCTCTGATAATTCTGTGTAATTTTCTTTTATACTCTGTATATTCTTGTATCTGATGCATTGTTGTAATATACAGTGAAATGTTCTTTTATATGCGTTCTGTTGTGGTTTGTTCTCGAACTATCCGACGCTTTCCTTTACGGGGAAGTTGCGGGTCTTTACAGTTGGTATCAGAGCTTTGGTTTACAAAGCAGAGAACAAGGCACATTAGAACCATACGAAAGAATTCATCAGATGTTGGATTAGTAACATCCAATTAGAAAGACTCGTTAGAGATAGGATCAGTAGTATCCTAGAACGAGTGTGAATAGTATATTTTTCAAATGAAAACAATTTTTGTTCTGAAAATTTAAATCAATTATTCGTATTTGATTATTTATTTATATTGAGTTGGACAGTCCAGTATATATAGATTTTGCGTATACGTCTGATCCGCGTGTATTCGAAATTTTAATATACTGGATAGATATAGAGTCACATTCTAGACACCCGGGGATAATTCTGATGATGTGGCCACATCATCAGTATTTATATTCGTGTTTCGAAGGTGTGATATCTATATATTTCCATTAGACTGGTGTGAGAACCAAATCTTATATAGCTAGAACACTTTGTTGTGAATTGGCATCAAAAACATGATTTTTGTATATGTATCAAAATTATGAATTTGAAACGTTAAATTCACTAATTGATTGATGTTTGTGTTGTTTGTTTATTTGTTTGCTAATTTTGAACCATTATGCCTAATAGCATCAAATATTGAGTTATATTGAAAATTGGTTGCATTTGCTTGCATATACATATATATCATTGAACAGGTCATAGCAAGGAGGCTAGAGCCAGAGAATAAAATTTGTTTGCCCGACAAATAGGTACATGTTTATTACATAATTTCCTGTTTTGTTTGGGTGATGATGATTTTGTGAGCCTATTGGCTAGCCGCTTGGCTTTTTCTTTTTCTTTTTGAGATCTGAAGGACCGGGGAAGCTATTTGAAATTCCCCGATGCTCCCATTGCAGGGGAGGTTATGGCGAAATTTTTCAAAAATTTAGGGAGTTAGCCAAATTTTTGAAATTTTGAAAATTCTCAGAAACTAAAGAGTTGGAGAATGGAAGCCTGATCGATCGTAGAGCTGAATAATCAAACCACTTTCGACTTTGTTCCTTTTCGGGGACGAAAAGTTTTAAGTGGGGGAGATTGTAACAACCCGTAAAATGCGAGCCAGTTTGAAATTTTTATTTTGGCCATTTTAGCGAATTTTGATTATTTAAAATGAATTATTTTAAATAATATCGACGAGAAAATTTATTTTGAATAGAATTCGACGTATATATTATATACGTCGTCGTTAGAATATAAATATTTATATATAATTATAAATAGAATTGAAAATGGCGCGGTAGTTCGATAATTCGATTTCAAACTTCAATTGAATGTACCGGGTGCAAAACAATCCGGATTTTAGTGAAACCAAAAATAATAGGATCTAATTGAAAATATCTTTCCAACGAATCCGAATAATCAAGTTTTCATAGCGGGAATCAAAAGATATGTTCAGTTGAAAATTCTGAATAGTCGCTATGGAATTCAGGCCATTAAAAATGGACATTTTGCAAACGACCTCGGATTTTGACGAAACCAGTTTTGTTGGGTCCGTGATGTCGAGTTATTGCTAGATTCCAAATTTCATAATTTTTCGAATCAATATGTGAGCGTGGAAAAGGAAAACGCGTTTGACCATTTTCAGTTGATTTTAATCGACTGGAAATTGACCATTTTTATAACGGTCTCAGAATTCGACGAAACTAGTTTTGTTAGGACCGTATCGTCAATACGAAGCTAGAAAATATTTTTCTGGAATTTTTTCTAGTTAGTATGTGACCCCGGTAATTTGAAATGTACGTTTAAAATTCAATATAGTGATTAAATGAAAATTCAAAAGGAAACTAATTGTAACGATCGAATCAGCTTACGATACATATCCCATTGTGTTCAGAATGGGGGTGAAACGCTATGGACGACAGGCGGTGGGCCTCGTTTCGAGGTCATATGTAAAAGTCAACCGTTTTGCAAAATTAAATAATTAAATAATAATAAAAATAAAAATTTTAATTCTCCCCCCCCCTTTATCTTCGTTTTGGCCCCCCCGTTCACGTTTATTTCAGATCAGAAAAAAAAAAAAAAAAAAAAGAGAAGAAAGAAAAGAAAAGACGGACGGAGGAACCCCGAGCGCCACCGCCTCCAGACATCGCCGCCGCTTCCCCTCAGGTGACCACCGACCCCTCCGTTTCTTCTCCCCCCCCTCCGCTTCTTCTCCTTCCCCTATCGCTCCTCCTCCCACAGACCATCGAACAACCCCCGCGACCCCCCCTAACCCTAAGCATCGCCGCCGCCTCGACGAAGACCCCCCCCCCCCCAGACTTCGACCTCGTCATTCGAGCCCCTATGCCACCGCGAGATGACCTCTTCTCCTTCCACCGCAAGATGGAGCGCCCCCACCGTAAGTTTTAAATTTATTTATTTTACTTTTATTTTATATAAACTGAATTGATTTTTAAAAAAAAGTATAAATCTGATTTCGTTTTTTTAAGTATAAAACTGGTTTTTATTTTATTTTTAAAACTGATTTTTATTTTTATTTTTAAAAAACTGATTTTTACTTTATTTTGTAAAGTGATAAAAATATAGTTTTTATATTTTTAAAGAATTAAAAATATAGTCTTTACTATATAGGAATATTAAAAATATGATTTTTATATTTTTAAAGTATTAAAAATATAATCTTTATAGGATGGAGAATATAAAGATATCATCTTTGTGTATGTAACGAAATAAAAATCTGACTTTTATTTTATATACGTTGAGATAAAGTGGTGATTTTTATGAGGAGAAAACTTCATATTTTTATAAAGGCGAAATCTTTATTTTTAAAAATATGATTTTTATATGTTGAACTTCGAATTAAAAATATGATTTTTATATGTTGAACTTCGAATTAAAAATATGATTTTTATATGTTGAACTTCGAATTAAAAATATGATTTTTATATGTTGAACTTCGAATTAAAAATATGATTTTTATATATTGAAATTCGATAGAAAAATAGAATTTTTATATATTGAACTTCGATAGAAAAATAGAATTTTTATATATTGAACTTCGATAGAAAAATAGAATTTTTATATATTGAACTTCGATAGAAAAATAGAATTTTTATATATTGAACTTCGATAGAAAAATAGAATTTTTATATATTGAACTTCGATAGAAAAATAGAATTTTTATATATTGAACTTCGATAGAAAAATAGAATTTTTATATATTGAACTTCGATAGAAAAATAGAATTTTTATATATTGAACTTCGATAGAAAAATAGAATTTTTATATATTGAACTTCGATAGAAAAATGGGATTTTTATATATTGAATAGCGAAATAAAAATTCGATTTTTATATATTGAATAGCAAAGTAAAAATTCGATTTTTATATATTGAATAGCAAAGTAAAAATTCGATTTTTATATATTGAATAGCGAAGTAAAAATGTGATTTTTACGTATGTAGTGAAAGCAGCAACGAAGGTGACAAAAAGGCGAAACGACGAAGACTTCTGCAAAAGAAGAGCCGTGGAGCTAGGATAGCTAAATGTGAGAATTTCTCACCTTTCAATTTATTTTTCTAGTTATACATATATATACTAGGATGCAGACGGTGCTTATTAGAAGCACCCGACACCCGTCCACAAACCATGGACTTGTTTGATTGGTTGTGTAGTTGGTTAGATTATTTGATTTGGATTGGATTGTTTTGGTGAAATGAATTGATATGATTGATGTGTGAATGGCGTGGGCCTTCACTAGACCGGGGATAAGGCTAGGCCTTGTCCCGTTTCTAATATCGTGCCGTTATGCCGCCGAAATTTTCTAAAATAAGTTAGAAAAATAAAAATAGCATTTTATTTAACGAATGAACTGAATAGAAATTCATATGTTAAAATAAAATGTGTTATCGTTAAAAATATAATTTTTAACGTGAATGTGAATAAATAAATATTCATTTACAAACCAGACGGTTTGTTTATGTACACCTATTTGAATGACGTTGATTGGGTCGATAAATTTTACACATCGCCTAACTGCACAAATAAAATATGTGTTTGATTGTTTGAAACCCCACACGGGTGTTAGGATGAAATTTGAAGTTCACTCATCCTGATTGATTAAATATGTCGATCGATTGATTGACAGGCTGTTATAAGCGTTGAATATCTATATTTGATGCTTATACAGTGTAGTGCACTTTGGTTGATGGTTGATTATTTTCAATGCTATGATATACATGTGTTGTATGAAAATCCATATAATTAATTTTATATGGTAATTGATTGGGCCTCATTCCAATTTGAAAAACAAAGAATATTATAAAATAAACGTTCATGTGTTGACAATACTCATCCATTGAGATTGGTCATGTGTTGAACGAAATATTTTGATAATAACAACTATTTTGAAAAAGAAATATTTGAAATAGAATATTTGAAAATAGAAATTTATGAAGCCGTGTTGATTAGATTGACGCCATTTTGACGTGAACGATATTTATATCGATTTTATTCATTTTTGAAATGAATATTGAAAAGTGATTTCGAAATCGAATATTTCGAAATGAAATGAATTGAAAACGATTTCGAAATGAATTGAATTGAAAACGAATTCAAAATGAATTGAAAACGATTTCGAAATGAATTGAATTGAAAACGAATTCAAAATGAATTGAAAACGATTTCGAAATGAAATGAATTGAAAACGATTTCGAAATGAATTGAATTGAAAACGAATTCAAATGGAATTGAAAGCGAATTGAAATGAATTCAAATTGAATTGAAATTCGAATTGAATAGAAATGAATTTTAAAACGAATTTATAAAGAAGAATTCAATTTTGCTTTGAATTGAAATAGAAGTTGAAATAGAATTTGAAACGAATTTAAAACTATTTATATAATTCGTTTTAAATAGAAATCGACGAAATATATATTATATATATTATATATATAATATAATGGCCTGAATAGAACGCGCCGCGCCGCGGCAGTTCGCGAATTTCGACCATTTATTTCAAACGGATATTACGGGAGATCCGACCGTCGGATTCTCCTAAAACCGGAACCGTTGGGTTCGTATCGAAAAGAGCTTTCTAACGAATATTAGAAATTTGAAATCTAACGGTTGGATTTGGAATTACGTCCAAATCAAATTCGAAAAAGGTCGCTGTAAGTGCAGTTCGATGGCCATTGATGGAAATCGACTGTACGGGCCTTGATAAAATTATTAAAAATAGCAATAATTTGTGTAAAATCATAAGAAATGATTTAGAAAGAATTGGGATGAAAAACTCCATATTTGAAAAGATAAAAATGGATTTTTATCGAAATGAACTAGTTTTGAACTAGAAATATAATTCTATTTATTTTTAAATAAATAAATTGAATTTAAAAAGGGTTTTAAAAATAACCAAAATTTCCAATGATTGCATTGGAGTGGATTTGAATCGAAATTGTCTTCGGAATATTTCGATGTTGGAATTCGTGATTATACAGGTGTTGTTGTGGAAATTTGAAAGATATATATATTTATATCGTTATTTCCAATACGACATTTGTTAGTCGTAGAATTTGATATTGAATATAAGCTGATATATTTTCTATTCAGAGCCTTGTATTGAATATCGAATGTGATTTGGGTTTGTCGTGAATGGTGTCTTCACTAACACTGTTCTTGAACCCAGTTGAGAAAAGATTAAATCTTTTTATTTAGATTTAATGAAGTGTACCAATTAAATAATATTTAATTGGAATTGAATTGATATTGATTTTTGGGTTTATCGTGAACAGTGTTTTAAATAACACTTGTTCTTTAACCCGATAATTAATGAATGTGATTTGGGTTTGTCGTGAATGGTGTCTTCACTAACACTGTTCTTGAACCCAGCTGAGAAAAGATTAAATCTTTTGATTTAGATTTAATGAAGTGTACCAATTAAATAATATTTAATTGGAATTGAATGGATATTGATTTTTGGGTTTATCGTGAACAGTGTTTTAAATAACACTTGTTCTTTAACCCGATAATTAATGGGATGTGACTTTGGGTTTATCGTGAACCGTGTTTTAAATAACACTGATTCTTTAACCCAGTCACAGATTAAAACTAAGTGGAGTTTTAATGAATCTTTAATTAGATTGAAAAGATCGAGAATGGAGTATCACCAGTTTTGCTCCAGGCGATAGTTAAATCTTTAATTAGATTTGAATGTGAAATTTAGAAACTAACTGTCGGTTAGCTAAGCAGAATGGTTTTCTGGATATTGATCTGATGTTGGTTTCGGCCTTCGGGGTTAATATTTGGGGAATTATTCTCTTGATTAATTTACGGTTAGTGACTAATGAATTGGAATGAGGCGTATGTTGTGTTTGAGTAACACTTATTTAAAATATACGCGAGTTATTCGGAAAGACCGGGTTCATCCCATTCTGAATAACTGATACGACGATAAGTCGAAGATGAAGACGATGGTCGAAGACCGGAGGTCTTCACGTCGTTTGGGTAATTACCGATGATCTTGATTGGGCTGTACACCCAAGAAGATGGAAACAGTTAGTGATCGTCCAGACGTACTTGGAGATCGATGGATATGCGGGGTACTAGGTGCCTCCGGTTTCGTTCAGACCCAGGACGGACTTGTAAATGGACTGTGTGTCTGACATCGGATTTCATTCTGTGTGACTGATATCGGTTGCATAGGATGGTTTGCCTGTGTGGCATGCTAAGATGCAAATGATCAAGGCTTCTGTTGAAAAGCAAAGTCTTGTGGTGATGATCAAAGCACGGCCTTTGTGGCGTAGCTTTGTGTAACGTTTACCTCGCGTGTTTCACACCAGGTATGAACCAAAAACGGGAGACGGACGTCAGGGAGGGCATGCGTTTCTTTCTAGCTAGAAGTGGCGTCAGTGGTTTTACACGCCCTGACGAGTTTGACTTATGTGGTTGTTGCGGTTGCGAGGCGCCTCGGTTATATCGGTTTCGGCCGAATGCATTCTGGTCGGCTGACGGACCAGACTTACACCCCATAGGGTGGGGAGACGTATTGTTCAGGTATAATAATCCACTCCGTGTGGACCGGCCCTGAGGATCCAGGGGGCATGAAACACCCCACCTCCGTTAGGGTCACTCTCAAAGGGAATGCCCTAATTTTGGTGGAGGTTTATAAGTACAAGTCACAGATATACAAGACAGATATAAGAACACATATTTGTAAACAGCGGAAGAACAACAAACTTTATTTCATCAAGTCAAATACGTGTTACAACAACATCCTTTCAAAACATAACATAACACTTTCATAATCTGTCTTGAGTACATTATTTTTAAAGAAGCATAAATAAAACATAGATAAACTGCAAAAGCCCCATAGTGAATTGTCCAAAGCCATAGTTCAAAACAGGAAAGTCCAAGCAATACATTTCTCTTCTTCAAGCTGGATGTTGAGGTAGGTCAAGCTGTTGTGTTCCCTCCCTGAGGACCTGGGGGGGAAACGGAAGAAAGAAGACGAAAGAAAAATAGAGTCAGACATAAAGCCTGAGTAAGTCTAGTACTACTTTGTCTATGAATAAAGAACTGGGTATGATAAGTAAAACAGGAAGTGGGCAAACACTATGAACTTGGTTAAGTTATCTAGGGTCGAATATACTATCGTACCCCATGTTAATCTCTGAACCCATATAAACTAGTTTCCAATTTGCACCCCATAATCAGGGTAGTGTGATCCATTCTACGATGATCGGCTCCTACTCGCATAGTTACATGTGTCTTACGGCCCCCGATGTCTGTAGTTACCTATGCTGGTCCCACCATGGGGTGTATCAAGTCCCATAGTGGCAACCCGACACAACCTTAGAGTGCAAAGGTATGCTACTGGTGTCCAGTGCTTTATTTTTCTGCGCCGGAGTGCGTGCACGCCCGCACACCGTTAGAACCTACACTGCTACACCACCGCCGTCGATTTGACCTCTTACAATCAGCCCAGTAATCGTGCCCCACCCTGCCTAGTTTCAGGGTATCCTGATACACCTTCTAGGGTTACTGCTGAAAAGAGTCCCCCGTTACTAGGTTTTCTATCTCTAGCCAACATGCTAAGTTGGTTAAGTGTTTCCTAACCTAACCCCACCAGTCCGTTTAGTTTAGCATGTTCCATTTTGATTAAGTCTTTAGTTTACTTAATCCTAACAATCCTGACTCAGCCTTAATTGTCTTATTAAGGCCCTGACCTCTCACATTAGACAGGTATTGTTGTGGCTGCCTGTTGCCGGTTGGTTCCGGGCAGTCTTACGCCACAACTCAGTCTAACCTCGGGTCCTTGCTGGGCTCCATGTTTAACCTCCCACATTGGATAGGTATTGTTGTGACTACTGGACAGCCGGGCGGTTCCGGGCAGGTTTACATCACAACTCAATCCAACCTCGGGTTAAACACATCGTCTTTTCTATATTTTGTCATTCTTCTTTATTTCTTATATGTAAATATTTGCGGCCCATTATTATGTTAATGGTGTAATGGTTACACCAACCATGGGCCCAACCCATACTTGACTTTGGGCCCTTCTATTTCATATTTTCATTCATTAATTCATTTTAACCCAACGTTGTTTTCCCCCGTTTTACACGTCCTTCATATATATTGGGCTTAGCCTTTTAAAGCCCAATTTAGCCATGCGAAAGGGGAGGCTTATGGCGTATACACAAAGAGGGGAAAGTGAGCGCATGAACTTGCATATGACGTTGGAAAATACATAATAGAAATTGGTGTACTTGCATAGTGGTGACATGTATTTTGGTCATACAACATAGGTGACATAAATCAAGACATGTAAACTTGCATAGGTTTAACTACAACATGAACCTATATTCTTATTTAGGCATAATGTCAAACATAAGCATGGCCTAAATACTTCTAGCATAAACATGGCATATTGTCAAACATAAGCATGGCATAAAATACTTCTAGCATAGGCATGGCATATTGTCAAACATAAGCATGGCATAAATACTTCTAGCATGAACATAACATAATTCAACTTAATCATGATTTAAGCCTAATCACATAACGATGGTATAAACATACTTATGCATAAATATTCCTAATCATGGTGTTTTGCTTTAAACTTGCAAAAAGGGGATTTTTGAGTCTAATCTAACCATGTCTCACATATGTCATCATATAATTCTTTAAAACAAGATAGACTTAATCATAGATCTCAATTATGCCAAATATCATTCCTAGCCATATTCATAAGTTTGCAAAAGCATGACTAATACATGGTGTCAAAATTCCACATAGTTTCATATGAACTATGATAACCAAACTTGTTTCAATTACTTGCAAAATGATTTATACATAAAAACATACATCATAATGGCATAATAACAAAGCCTCAAATTTGCATGAATCTCCATTAACTACATACATGTAGCTTCAATATAGTTTACACAATTTGCGCAATATTCCAAACGTTTATTTGCATAGAACTACCGCATGTAGTTCTTTATAATGAATAACAAAATTTTGCACAAACATGAATTACTTCCATTGCCACAATTCGAGCATACACATCAACACAGTTGTTTATTATACCAAAGTAATACTCTACTTACAATGGTTTGATGAATTCTCTCGTTTAGGGATTGAAGACGCAAATTCCTTTGTTGAATTGATTAGCTTTAGGTTGCTTGAATTGCTTTAGGCCTTAGAACTTCCTCCCTAATCCTCTCTTTAGTTGGCGGCTATGCTTTGTCGTTCCTCAGCAACATGGCGGCTATGTTCTTAATTTTTAATGAATAGATTAGGGTTTAGTCTAGGGTTGTTTATATAGAGGTTAGGAACTAATTAGGACCCTTGATGTTGCTAGGTTAGATCATAGCCATTCATTAGGAAGAGAGACCAATAAAAACCCGCCACCTAGCCCTAATGACAAAGCAGACCACAGAAATTCGACCACACACCGACCTGGCCAGCCAGGTTGACTGGGCTCGACCAGGTCGATACCCCTGTCGACAGGGCTGTCGACAGCCCTGTCGACATGGGTAGCCCAGGTCGACAGCCCAGTCGACCTGGGTGGCCCAGGCGGCGCTTTTCTGGCCCAATGGGCCCCACTTCGGAATATTTTATTATTTAATTCTGTTTGAGTTTTAAATTTAATTCAAATCTTCCGAAGGCCATATCTTCTTCATACGGACTCCGTTTTTCGAAAACTCGGACTCTATTTCGCGTATTTTTCCGAGACGAACGCAATGGCGTATCCCGTTTCCCTTAGTTCTCTGATTTGAATTTGATTATACTTTAATTTATGAATTTCACAGTTATCGAATTTTCGGGGTGTTACATTCTCCCCCACTTAAAAGGATTTCGTCCCCGAAATCTTCAAGTTAGGAGGAATGTAAATCCTAACATCCAATCATCCATCTACTCATCCATCAAACACGAGCATCCATTGTCCTTAAAAGACTTCTAATGCTTCATGATCATATGCAAAGTGTGTGTGTACATGTACTTATCTAATGCAAAATCAGGCGGTCTACTGATTCAGTTGACCTCCTTAATGCGAATTATGTAAGTGCCATGCATCCATTATGTATGCAAAATTTTCCTATTCTTGATTCTACATGAGTGCACAACCATTCAATACAAATGCAACATCCACATGACAACACATTATAGTTCAACCACATACGAATACAAACATATATGCATATGCAATATGAAGTGACTGAGCCGATCTAAAACCTAGATTGTGTGTGTATATGCAACCACGAGCAACCACTAGCAATTACTTGCAACCACTTGCAACCATCATACATAACATGTTTCAACTACATGTTTTCATCCAAAAGGTTTCTACCCTAAAGATAAGGTCGAGGAAATATACCTAAAAAGATAGATGGATAAAAGCGCAACTTAAGGAAAAGAAAGATCAAGGATGTACCCTCGAACAGAAAAGGGTAGGCAGTACGGATTCTAGCTTCAGTTTCCCAAGTCGCGTCTCCCTCGGCGTCGCTCCACTGAACTTTGACGAGCTTGACTTCGCGGTTGCGTAGCTTCTTCACTTCCGTTCCTAAGATGCGGGTTGGAACTCTCCTTATGGTTGCTTCGCGTTCCACTTCGGCCTCTTCGAGGATGTTTGGCTCTACCACTTCAGCTGACTCATGCAGACATTTTCGGAGATGTGAAAAACGTTGTGGACTCCGGCCAATTTCTCGGGTAGCTCTAATCTATAGGTCATTTTCCAAATTTTCTCAATGATAGGAAATGGTCCTACCTAAAGGTATAGTCGAATGATAGAAGCAAGTAAAAATTTTGTGCCCATTAGGCAATGTCAAAACTGGAAATCTATGCCACCTATATATTGATTTGGAGAAGAACTCTCTAAGCATCAGCCCCGAAGACCGAAATCAACATCAGACTGACACCCAAAGAATTAATCAACCCAACCACCATATATGATTCTAGGAAACTAAGCATGATGGACTCCTTTTAGGTCACAAGGGAGTCCCTTCCTAAGACCGACCCGTATCCTATAAAACCCAAAAAGTTTGGTCAATCCAACGAACACCCTCAAGCCCCAACATGTGTTACTAACAGATGAGTCATACTCCCTACGGGGTTTGCGACAGAAATTGGATTGAGAATGGGACCGAGAGGATAAACACAAAAGATGGCATGCAAGTAAGCTCTACAGGAAGAGAGGGACCAAGGATATACTCTTAAGAAGAGATATGACGCACGAATCTAGTCTTCGATCTTCTAAGTTGCATTTCCTTGAGCTTAACTCCATTATGCTTTGTCCGTCTTTAACTTCACAATTTCGTAGCTTCTTAATTCTTGTTTCCAAAATATGAGTTGGAACCTTTTTCTACTGTTGCCTCTCGTTCCACTTTCACTTACTCTACTTCTAATATACTTGGCTCAAGCCTAACTGCGTACTCATGGTCCCATGCAAGCTCTCCAAAATTCACTATTAGGTATTCCACGTAGATGAATTATCTCTTGAAAATAAACAAATGTCAACTATGTTGCCAAATGTACTTACTAAGGTGATTCTTTACAACTCATGCATAAGCGAAATGAACCTTCCACCTTAGTGGCGAACACTACTGGAGCGCCCCATTCTGAAATGCTTCTTCCAATGAACCCCTTTCCTAGAAGCTCTTTAATCTGTTTACTGAGCTTTTTCCTTTCTCGTGGAGCCATGTGTCTAACGGGCAACGCAACGGGCTTTGCATTATCTACAAGATATTTGCGGAAGTCTATTTCCCGCTTCGGAGGCAAGCCCTTCACCTCTTCGAAGACATCCGGATATTTCCGGACCACTCTAACCGATTTCAAATTTTTAACAGAGGCATCTAACGATTCAAGATAACTAAGCATAACCACATACGAGGGATTACAAGAAATTTCCAAAGTATTACCGAGCTGGGTTAGGAGCCTAACAACCCTTTTCTCACAATCAAGGATGGCCCCATTACTGGATAGCCAATCCATACCCAAAATCAAACCATACCCCGAAAAGCCCAAAACAAAGGCACTACATTCAAATTCTACACTTAGAATAGAAATTTTCAAATCCAAACAGATCATAGACAAATGAGCTGGGCCCCCAATTGAGTTTGAAACAATTAAGGGGTCCTCTACCATACTAGTTTTTAGGTGCAGAGATTCTACTAAAGCAGACGAGATAAAGGAGTGTGATGCGCCAGAATCAAACAAAGTGCGAACGGGGTGATCATAAAGATAAACTACACTTTCTACAGAAGTGTTTGTACCTCGCTGTTGCAAAGGTGGCGCTTCCAGCACATGAACCTGTGCCCCTGGAGTGGATCCAGACCCCTGCCCCTGCCCTCGTTTCTTTGGGCAGTCCTTAGCTCTGTGGCCTGTCTGACCGCAAGAAAAGCACCCACCATTCTCCTTGGCCTTCTTTTTCCGGCAGTCCTTTACTAAGTGCCCCACTTTGCCACAGAAATTACACGTCCTCTTCTCTTTGTTGCCCTTTCCGCCCTTCTTGAAGTCTGTCTTCTTAGGCTGCAAACCCTCTTTCTTCCCTTGAGAGCTTTCTGCCTTGGTCTCCTTCTTGCCCTTATCCTCCTCATTCAGCAGTGCCATTTGCACCAATCTTTCATACGTGGCCCCCATGGGTATATGGGTCATGGCCAAACTATGTAACGGCTCATTTAACCCCTTGACGAAACGGAGAGCCTTCTTATGCGGGGTGTTGACTAGGTCAAGCCCAAACCTAGCCAGCTCATCAAACTGATTCACATACTCTCTAACAGTCTTGTCTCCTTGCTTAAGGAATAAGAATTTTTCCAACTGCAAACTTTTTTCCGCATCTGAGAGAAACTTAGTCTCAAACCTTGCCCTAAAGTCCTCCCATGTATCCACTGGTCTTTCAGCATTGGTGACTTCCCACCAGTAGGAAGCCTCGCCCTTCAATAGCCACACTGCCAACTGTACTTTTTGCCTATCTTCTACCTCAAAGATGATGAATAGGTCTTCGGTTTCTTTTAGCCAATTCCTAGCTGCTACGAAGGACTCAGTTCCATGGAAATCCCTTCCTCCCATAGCTTTAAAATCTTTACATATCTTAGCGAATGTGTTTCCCCGTGGAGGAGGTGGAGGAAAAGGTGCTGCTGCAGCTGGATGATTCCCTTCAACTGGAGGAGGAGGAACGGTAGGACCTGGCTGAGTGGCCCTAGCTTCTAAGAAACGTCTAAACCAACCAGGTATGGGCACCCCTTCAGGCAAGTTAAGTTCTTGGGACATGCTGAAACAAAAAGGATAGATTCAAAACGAAGGATAAGAGATAATACCTATGGCTTTGGGGAGTGGACTTTGCCTTTTTTTAAAATAAAATAATATTTTTCTTTTAAAAAATGCTTCTTTAAATTTCCTTTTTGAAAATAAATTTTCAAAACTTTTTATCTTATCTGGTAAACCTATGCTCTGATACCAAGTGAAACACCCCACCTCCGTTAGGGTCACTCTCAAAGGGAATGCCCTAATTTTGGTGGAGGTTTATAAGTACAAGTCACAGATATACAAGACAGATATAAGAACACATATTTGTAAACAGCGAAAGAACAACAAACTTTATTTCATCAAGTCAAATACGTGTTACAACAACATCCTTTCAAAACATAACATAACACTTTCATAATCTGTCTTGAGTACATTATTTTTAAAGAAGCATAAATAAAACATAGATAAACTGCAAAAGCCCCATAGTGAATTGTCCAAAGCCATAGTTCAAAACAGGAAAGTCCAAGCAATACATTTCTCTTCTTCAAGCTGGATGTTGAGGTAGGTCAAGCTGCTGTGTTCCCTCCCTGAGGACCTGGGGGGGAAACGGAAGAAAGAAGACGAAAGAAAAATAGAGTCAGACATAAAGCCTGAGTAAGTCTAGTACTACTTTGTCTATGAATAAAGAACTGGGTATGATAAGTAAAACAGGAAGTGGGCAAACACTATGAACTTGGTTAAGTTATCTAGGGTCGAATATACTATCGTACCCCATGTTAATCTCTGAACCCATATAAACTAGTTTCCAATTTGCACCCCATAATCAGGGTAGTGTGATCCATTCTACGATGATCGGCTCCTACTCGCATAGTTACATGTGTCTTACGGCCCCCGATGTCTGTAGTTACCTATGCTGGTCCCACCATGGGGTGTATCAAGTCCCATAGTGGCAACCCGACACAACCTTAGAGTGCAAAGGTATGCTACTGGTGTCCAGTGCTTTATTTTTCTGCGC
This sequence comes from Allium sativum, assembly GCA_030737875.1. Lineage (NCBI taxonomy): Eukaryota > Viridiplantae > Streptophyta > Magnoliopsida > Asparagales > Amaryllidaceae > Allium > Allium sativum. The sequence goes on along the minus strand of CM060919.1, from coordinate 5,344,386 downwards.
CGGAGTGCGTGCACGCCCGCACACCGTTAGAACCTACACTGCTACACCACCGCCGTCGATTTGACCTCTTACAATCAGCCCAGTAATCGTGCCCCACCCTGCCTAGTTTCAGGGTATCCTGATACACCTTCTAGGGTTACTGCTGAAAAGGGTCCCCCGTTACTAGGTTTTCTATCTCTAGCCAACATGCTAAGTTGGTTAAGTGTTTCCTAACCTAACCCCACCAGTCCGTTTAGTTTAGCATGTTCCATTTTGATTAAGTCTTTAGTTTACTTAATCCTAACAATCCTGACTCAGCCTTAATTGTCTTATTAAGGCCCTGACCTCTCACATTAGACAGGTATTGTTGTGGCTGCCTGTTGCCGGTTGGTTCCGGGCAGTCTTACGCCACAACTCAGTCTAACCTCGGGTCCTTGCTGGGCTCCATGTTTAACCTCCCACATTGGATAGGTATTGTTGTGACTACTGGACAGCCGGGCGGTTCCGGGCAGGTTTACATCACAACTCAATCCAACCTCGGGTTAAACACATCGTCTTTTCTATATTTTGTCATTCTTCTTTATTTCTTATATGTAAATATTTGCGGCCCATTATTATGTTAATGGTGTAATGGTTACACCAACCATGGGCCCAACCCATACTTGACTTTGGGCCCTTCTATTTCATATTTTCATTCATTAATTCATTTTAACCCAACGTTGTTTTCCCCCGTTTTACACGTCCTTCATATATATTGGGCTTAGCCTTTTAAAGCCCAATTTAGCCATGCGAAAGGGGAGGCTTATGGCGTATACACAAAGAGGGGAAAGTGAGCGCATGAACTTGCATATGACGTTGGAAAATACATAATAGAAATTGGTGTACTTGCATAGTGGTGACATGTATTTTGGTCATACAACATAGGTGACATAAATCAAGACATGTAAACTTGCATAGGTTTAACTACAACATGAACCTATATTCTTATTTAGGCATAATGTCAAACATAAGCATGGCCTAAATACTTCTAGCATAAACATGGCATATTGTCAAACATAAGCATGGCATAAAATACTTCTAGCATAGGCATGGCATATTGTCAAACATAAGCATGGCATAAATACTTCTAGCATGAACATAACATAATTCAACTTAATCATGATTTAAGCCTAATCACATAACGATGGTATAAACATACTTATGCATAAATATTCCTAATCATGGTGTTTTGCTTTAAACTTGCAAAAAGGGGATTTTTGAGTCTAATCTAACCATGTCTCACATATGTCATCATATAATTCTTTAAAACAAGATAGACTTAATCATAGATCTCAATTATGCCAAATATCATTCCTAGCCATATTCATAAGTTTGCAAAAGCATGACTAATACATGGTGTCAAAATTCCACATAGTTTCATATGAACTATGATAACCAAACTTGTTTCAATTACTTGCAAAATGATTTATACATAAAAACATACATCATAATGGCATAATAACAAAGCCTCAAATTTGCATGAATCTCCATTAACTACATACATGTAGCTTCAATATAGTTTACACAATTTGCGCAATATTCCAAACGTTTATTTGCATAGAACTACCGCATGTAGTTCTTTATAATGAATAACAAAATTTTGCACAAACATGAATTACTTCCATTGCCACAATTCGAGCATACACATCAACACAGTTGTTTATTATACCAAAGTAATACTCTACTTACAATGGTTTGATGAATTCTCTCGTTTAGGGATTGAAGACGCAAATTCCTTTGTTGAATTGATTAGCTTTAGGTTGCTTGAATTGCTTTAGGCCTTAGAACTTCCTCCCTAATCCTCTCTTTAGTTGGCGGCTATGCTTTGTCGTTCCTCAGCAACATGGCGGCTATGTTCTTAATTTTTAATGAATAGATTAGGGTTTAGTCTAGGGTTGTTTATATAGAGGTTAGGAACTAATTAGGACCCTTGATGTTGCTAGGTTAGATCATAGCCATTCATTAGGAAGAGAGACCAATAAAAACCCACCACCTAGCCCTAATGACAAAGCAGACCACAGAAATTCGACCACACACCGACCTGGCCAGCCAGGTTGACTGGGCTCGACCAGGTCGATACCCCTGTCGACAGGGCTGTCGACAGCCCTGTCGACATGGGTAGCCCAGGTCGACAGCCCAGTCGACCTGGGTGGCCCAAGCGGCGCTTTTCTGGCCCAATGGGCCCCACTTCGGAATATTTTATTATTTAATTCTGTTTGAGTTTTAAATTTAATTCAAATCTTCCGAAGGCCATATCTTCTTCATACGGACTCCGTTTTTCGAAAACTCGGACTCTATTTCGCGTATTTTTCCGAGACGAACGCAATGGCGTATCCCGTTTCCCTTAGTTCTCTGATTTGAATTTGATTATACTTTAATTTATGAATTTCACAGTTATCGAATTTTCGGGGTGTTACAGGGCAGTTGCGGCTGTTCCTGAGACACGGGCTAGAGCGTCTCGAATCGGTAGAGGATCTTGCCCCTAGCCTCGGTTCATAGTTGGAAACCCAATTTCCAAATACGTGATCTTGCGGTTTTAGTTGTAATCCTATATATGGCGACATAGTGGGATGGGGCGCTCATGCCGCCTATGATTGATACTTATGATTTGAAGTTGTTTTATACACTATGCACTTATAATAGTATCAAATGATTTGTTTTAAACCGTATCAAGCATCCTTTGGCTGTTATAAGGGAAAACCCTATCCCCCGGCTTGCGTTGCATTGTGTGATAGGACCTGGGTCTTATAACAGCTTCATTTTTCTTTATTTAGCATTGCGCTGTTTGTTTTATGCACTGGTATTCTTGGGAGGAAACCCGTTCCGTGTTATACGGCGTGGTCCCTTGATTTACCTAACTTTAAAAATAAAGATTAATAACTATTTTAGTTCTCACACCAGTCACACGACTGACCTGGAGTTTATTGTTTTAACCTAAACTCTGGGTGCCCTTATTTTGACACGGGCAGCTAGTAGTTTTGGTTTTGCAGATTTGTATTCACAGGATCCTGGTTTACAGCTGGAACGATATCCGGAAAGCTTTGTATCCGTATATCTCTTTCTAGTTGTATATTGTATTATTTTCCGCTGCTATGTATTTAAATGTAATTTAAATCTCTGATAATTCTGTGTAATTTTCTTTTATACTCTGTATATTCTTGTATCTGATGCATTGTTGTAATATACAGTGAAATGTTCTTTTATATGCGTTCTGTTGTGGTTTGTTCTCGAACTATCCGACGCTTTCCTTTACGGGGAAGTTGCGGGTCTTTACAGCTTGGTACTTTTAAAACAAGTCATTTTGATATTATTATAGGTATATGTGTCAAAATCACTTCAAATATAAATGTATCAATCATAGACGGCATAGTATCCCATGCTACTATGTCGCCATACTAGGCTCTACAATCAAAACTGAAATGTCACGTATTGGAAGTTGGATTTCCGTCTGTGAACCAAGGCAAGGGACCGTTCTTACCGCTCTGAGACTCTCTAGCCCGAGCCTCAGGATCAGAGCTCGAGTGACCCTTGGATCGTCAAGGCCGGTCCACACGAAGTGAATTAAAATGTCTGAATAATACGTTTCCCCGCCCTATGGGTCGTAAATGAGCCAGATGACTCAATATCCATCAGCTCCGTAGTAACCGATATATCTAAGTCGCCTCCCTATCCATCATCCACTTAAGTAAAACATCTGGGTGTACAAAACCCTGACACCACTCCTAGCTAGAAGGAAATGCATGTCCTCCCCAAGGTCCTCTCCTGTTTCTAGTTCACACCGGGGTGTGAGGCTCGTGAATTAACGATATACAAAAAGTTATGCTATATTAAAGTCGTGCTTTGATCATCAACCACATGACTCTGCTTTTCAACAGAAGCCTTGATCATTTGCATCTCAGCATGCCACACTGACAATTCACGTCGTGCGACTGATGTCTATCGATGTGTAACCTCTGAGATGTACGTCTCAGAAAAGGGCGTTAAGAAAGAGAATAAATTCTCCGTCGCCAAATAGATATATATTTGATAGAGATCAACCAACACAGAATAAAATCCAATGTCAGACACACATCCATTTACAAGTTCGTTCTAGGTCTGTACGAAACCGGAGGCACCTTATTCCTCGTCCCATATGTCCAATACAGGAGAGGGGCCCTTGCTTATCCGATCAATCTCCAAGTACGTCTGGATGATCACCACTTATTACCTCGTCTTGGGCATACAGCCCAATCAAGACATCAGTAATCATTCAAACGATGTGAAGATCTCCGTTCTTCAACCACCATCTTCATCGTCAAGTCATCGCCGATTCAGTTATTCAGAATGGGATAAACCCGGTCTTTCCCAATAACTCGTGTATCTAATAAACAAGTGCTATAAAAACATAACATATGCCTCATTCCAATTTTGAATATCCTTTTATTTATATATTCATATCCTTTGGGAAAGGCTCCCATTAATTTTATCAAAGATAAATTCTTTAAATTTATTCTTTAGTTTTCCTTTCGATATCAATTCAGACCAAATTAAGGTTTATCAAAATTAGTCGGGATTAGTGAACCTTACTGAAGTAATCATTTGTTATATTTGCAAATTCTAACCTATTCATCCCATGAAGCAAAACTGGTAATACTTCTTATCTAACATCACGGTGTTATCGGTAAAATTAATTACCATTTCACACTCAAATCTAATTAAAGATTTAACTATCGCTTGGAAAAAACTATTGATACTCCATTCTCGATCATTCCATGAATTCGATAAATTTAATTATCCCATTCACATTCCAATCTTATTAAAGACTCGTTAAAACTCTAATTTAGTTTTAATCTCAAAAATCATTACATAATGATTACTCAAAGTTAAGAAATTAATCTTATCTTTAACTGGGTTAAAGAACTATTGTCATTTAAAACACAGTTCACGGTAAACCCAAAATCACATTCCATTAACAATGGAATATTCACGGAAAATAGATCAATATATATAAACAATATAAACTACCATGTCCGACCGATAGTGTAATTGGAATAACGGCCAAGCCTTTTAAATTCCATGTATAGTAATAATCTTCCTCCACAGAAGCTCACTTCGATTATTATCAAATCGAAGTCCATTCCATTCCAATTTATTGTATTAAACTGGAAAATTTTACTTTGGAAATTTCCATTAAATCTTAATAAAAAGATTTATAAATTCCAAATCACATTTCACTGCAAATCAGGTTAAATAACGAATGTCGTTAAAAACACAATTTACAATAAACCCAATTCACATTCCATTTTCAATTCCAATTAAATGTTAATTAGTTGGTAATTCTTCTTTATATCTTAATTAAAAGATTTGTACTTTTCACACGGGTTTTAAGAACGGTGTTAATAAAGACACCATTCACGGCAAACCCAAATCCATTTGATATTAAATACAAGGATCTGAATAGAAAATATATCGTCTTATATTCAATATCAAATTTTGGAACTAACAAATATTGTATTGAAAATAACGATATAAATATTTCTTTCAAATTTCCATAACAATAACTGTATAATCACGAAATCTAACATCGAAATATTCTGAAGATTACTTCGATTCAAATCCATTCTGATTCATATATTGGAAATTTTGGTTATATTAAAACCCATTCTCAATCCAATTTATTTATTTAAAAATAATTGGATTATAATTCTTGTTAATAACTAGTTCATTTCAATAAAAATATATTTTTATCTTCTCAAATGCAGAGTTTTTCATCCTAATTCTCCCCAAATCATTTATTATGATTTTACACAAATTATTAATATTTTTAATAATTTTATCAAGGCCCGTACAGTCGATTTCCATAAACGGTCATCGAACTGCACTTACAACAACCTTTTCCAAATTTTATTTGGACATAATTCCAAATCCAACCGTTAGATTTCATATTTCTTATATTTATTGGAAAGCTCTTTTCGATACGAACCCAACAGTTCCTATTTTAGGAGAATCCGACGGTTGGACCTCCCGTAATATCCATTCTAAGTCAATGGTCGAAATTCGTGAATTGTCGCGGCACCTTCTATTCAGGCCATTAAATATATATAATATATATATTTCGTCGATTTCCATTTAAAACGTATTTTATAAATTGTTTTAAATTCATGTTAAAAACGATTTCAATTCCATTTTAAATTTCAAATCAAATTTGAATATTCCTTAATAAATTCGTTTTAAATTCATTTTAAAACGATTTCAATTTCATTTCAAATCAAATTTGAATATTTCTTATCATTATAATATTAAAATGATAATATTTTCAAAATATCTAATTTTCAAATAATTTCCTCTTCGATATTCATAATAAAAATGAATAAAATCGATATAAATATCATTTGCGTCATAATGGCGCATATCTTATCAACATGGCTTATATATTTTAATATTTCTATGTCCATCCCAAATCGGACATCAAATCAGATTTTAATCCTTTATTGAATATAATTTTAAAATATTCGTTATTTTAATATATTCATTGTTTTAATATATTCGTTATTTCTAAATTGGAATCAGACATAGTCAATTACCATATAATGTTATTTATATGGATTTCATACACAAATGTGCACAACAATAATTATACACAGTCAACCATCATCCAGAGTGCATCACACAACTGCATAAGCGTTAAATATAAATAATTAATGCTTACAACAGTGTGTCAACCAATCGATTGACATACAACTAAACAATTGGGATTAGTGTACGTCAAATATCATCCCAATACCCATGTCGGGTTTCAATCAACACACATAGATTTTATTTGTGCAGTTGGGCGAGGTGTAAAATATATCATCCCAATCAATATTAATCAAATGTGTGTACATAAGCAAATCGTCCGATTTGTAAATGAATATTTATTTTATTCATATAAACGTTAAAAATTATATTTTTAACTATAAAATATTTATTTCAACTCATGAATATTTTATACTGTTCGTTTATACAATAAAAATGATATTTTTATTGTTCTAATATTTTTAGAAAATTTTTGACAGCATAACAGCGCGATACTAGAACCGGAATAAGGTCTAGCCTTATCCCTTGCCTACTAATGGCTAGCGCCATGTACATACCAATTCTAATCAATTCATTTCATTTCCCAAACCAAATTCAAACAATTAAATCAACCAACCAAACAATCAACAAACATGGTTTCAAACAAAGGTGTCGGGTGCTAATAAGCACCATCTGCATCCTAGTGTATATTTTTAACTAGAAAATAAATTAAAGTGAGAAGTTCTCACCTTTGGGATCCACTCCTCCAGGTTTTTTTCTGAATTTCTGAACTATTTGGATTTGCCAGAAATTCGAACACAGTCTTTTCTACGCTGTTCATATAAAAATCACATTTTTAATATGATGTTTATATTATTTAAAAGTAGTTTTTTTTATATCGCTATGTATATATAAGATCACATTTTTATATCGCTATATATATAATAGAAATCTAATTTTTATATAACTAAAAAATTGAATTTTTAAACAACGCTACTACATATATAAAAATCACATTTTTGGATAATGATATATATAATAAAAATCATATTTTTATTTCTAATCTACATTATAAAGATTATATTTTTACCTAACTAAAAATCAATCCTTTATATAGCTAAAAATCTTATCTTTCTTTTTATAAAAATCTAATCTTTTTTTTTTTATAAATAAACCAAATCTTTTTATTTATAAAAATATAATCTTTTTATTTATAAAAATCCTATCTTTTTATTTTTAAAAATCACTTCTTTTTCCTTTTAAAAATCATTTCTTTTTTACTTTTAAAAATCATTTCTTTTTACTTTTAAAAATCATTTATTTTTACTAACAAAAATCATTTCTTTTTACTTATAAAAATCATGTGTTTTCTAAATTAAAAATCATGGGTTTTCTAATCTATAAACATGGGTTTTCTAATCTAAAACATGGGTTTTCTAATCTAAAACATTAAATAAATGAAGATAAACTAAATAAAAATACTTACATTTTGAATCTGGAGTGGGGGGACTGCTGTTCGTCGGAGGGTGGGGGATGGCTGGGCGGCGCGGCGAAAAAGGGAACTGGCGGCGGTTGTCGGGTTTCAGGGGGCTAGGGTTGCGATTGGTTAGAATTAGAGGAAGTGAGAGTGAGGAGAGGTTGGGACTGACATGGAGGGGCGAGGGAGGCCAGGGCAGTCGTGGGGAAGGGCGGCGACGCTGGCCACGACGAGCAGTGGCGGATCAAAGGAATAGCGGGTTTATTTTATTTTATTTTGATCGAACTGAGGAAGAGAGAGAAGAGGGAAAAGGGGGGCCATATATAATTTATTTTTATTTTTTTCCAAAATGTTAGATTTTAATTCTAACTCGAAAATAAATCCACCGACTGTTGCCCCTAACTAATTACCCCTATTCCAGAGACAATGGGATATGTCCCGCAAGCCAATTCGACCGTTACGATCTGTTTTCATTTAAATTAAAATATAATTCAATATATATTTAATTTAAACATACATTTTAACTTACTGGAGCCACGTACTGACTTCAAAAATTGCTGAAAAATAAATCTAGCTATGTTTTGATGATACGGTCCTAGCAAAACTAATTTCGTTGAATTTAGAGACCGTTTGAAAAACGATCATTTTCCAGTCGATTAAATTCAAACTGAAATGACCAAACACGTTTAAATTCACCACGCTCAAATACTAGTTCCAAAAATTACAAAAATTGGAATCTAGCAATAATTTGACATTCTGGATCAAACTAAAGTGGTTTCGTCCAAAACGGAGGTCGTTTGCAAAAACGCTATTTTTAAGGGCTATATATTATATAAATTTCATAGCGATTATTCGTAATTTTCAACTGGACATAACTTTTTATTTCCGTTATGAAATCTGGATTTTTCCGATTCGTTGGAAAGATATTTTCAAGAAGATTCAAATATTTCTGGTTTATTGAAATCCAATTTATTTTGAATCCTGTACATTCATTTGGAATTTGAAATCGAATTTTTAAACTACCGTGCCATTTTCAATTCCTTTTACAATTAAAATAAATATTATATCTAATTTCGATTTAAATAAATTTATACGTTCTAATTCTATTCAAAATAAATTTCTAGACATTATTTTTAAAATAAATTATTTTAAATATTCAGAATCCATAAAAATTGCCAAAATAATTTTTTAAATTGGTTCTGATTTTCCGAGTTGTTACAATCTCCCCCACTTAAATCTTTTCATCATCGAAAAGGAACGGAGCTGAAAGTTGCTTACTAATCAACTCTACTTTCATTTTGGCATTCATTTTTCAACTTTTCAGTTTCTAAGAATTTACCAATTCTTCAAAAATTTGGCTAACACCCTAAATTTTTGAAAAATTTCGCCATAACCTCCTTTGTATGGGGAGACGTTTAAAACCGCAACTAGCCACGCAGGGCCCTCATCATCCAAAAAGAAAAAGAAAATGCCAATCGGCTCATAAAATCATCCAAACCCAATAAATTTGTAAACATGTACCTATTTGTCGGGCATACAATTTTATTCCTCTGCTTAGCTTCCCTGCTATGACCTGTTCACACACACACACATACACACACAGATATATATATATATATATATATATATATATATATATATATATATATATGTTCATGCATGCGTTTCCAAACAATTTTCAAGTCAGTTCAAATTTGACTAAATTTACCTTATATTATCATATGGGTTTAAATAATTTAATTAGTGAACTAATTATCAAACAACACAACCTGCAATTGGTTAGTTGATTATTGTTTCGAACACATAACTTCATATGTATATTCCAAATCATGTTTTTGATGCCAATTCACTACAATAACCCTATCTAAATTTTGGTTCTCACACCAGTTGATTGGAAATATATAGACTTCCCACTTTCGAAACTCGAACATAAATTCTGATGATGTAGCCACAATCATCAGAATCATCTCTGGGCGTCTAGCATATGATTCTATATCTATCCAGTATATTAAAACTTCAAATATACGTTCAAGATGCGTATATGCAAAATCTCATATACTCGATTGTCCAAAATAAAATAATATAATATAATTAAATACATATATTTAGATTAAATTTTCAAAACAAAATTGGTTTTCATTTTTAAAAATAATACTCTTTAGACTCATTCTAGGATACTACTGATCCAATATCTAACAAGTGATTCTCATTGGATATTACTAATCCAATCTTTGATGAATTCTTTTGTTTGGTTCTAATGCGTCTTGTTCTCGAGCTCTGTAAATCCAAAGCTCCGATACCAAAATGAAATGAACCAAACTTCCCCGGTCTCGAAAAAGGAGAGAAAGAACGGATTGTCTGAGAACTCAATAAATCAAAACACAAACAGAAAAACATTTCATTGCTGTTACAACAATTTACATCAGAGTAAAAGAATATGCAGAGTATGAACAAATAATATACATTTGATAAATATCAGAGATTTACAAATTACAATGCAACGGGAAATAACACAAAACACAACTGAAAGAGATACGCGAATACAGAGCTTTCCGAATATCATTATAGCTGTACACCCGGATCATGTGAATATAAATCTGCAAAACCAAAAGTAGTACTTGTCCATATGGAAAATAGGGGTACCCAGAGTTTAGGTTAAAACAATAAACTCCAGGTCAGTCATGTGACTGGTGTGAGAACTAAAACAGTTATTTAAAAATTTATTTTAAAATCAGATATATCAAGGGACCACGTCGTATAACACGGAACGGGTTTCCTCCCAATAATACCAGTGCATATAATAAAAGCAAGGCTTTTTGAAAAAATGAAGCTATTATAAGACTCAGGTCCCATCACACAATGCAACGCAAGTCGGAGGATAGATTTTAATTTAAATAGCCGAACATGCTTGGTATGTTTAAAACAAATCATTTTGATACTATTATAGTGTAAAGTGTATGAAAACAACTTCAAATATAGATTTATCTGTCGGAGACGGCATTAGCGTCCTATGCCACTATGTCACCAATAGTAAACAACTAAAACCGTAAAATGTCTTATTCGAATTTGAATTTCCATCTATGAACCAAGGCAAGGGATCGTCCTTGCCGCTTCGAGACGTTGTAGCCCGTGTCTCAGGATCAGAGCTCGAGTGACCCTTGGATCATCAGGGTCGTTCCTCACAAGGTGGAGTACAATGCCTGAACATTACGTTTCCCCGCCCTATGGGGTGTGAACTGGTCATATATCGACTAAACTGAAACGACCCAAACTTCCCCGTAAAGGAAAGCCCGGATTGCTTTGAGAACAACGCACATCAGAACACAAAACAAAAGAATATTTCATTATAGTTACAACAATTACATCAGAGTACAAGAATATTCCAGAGTATGAATAAACAGTATACATTGGAAATATAATAATATCAGAGTTTTAAATTATATTTAAATAACAGCGGAAAAATAATACAAAACATAACTGAAAGAAATACACGGATACAGAGCCTTCCGAATATCACTTCAGTTGTAGACCAAGATCCTGTGAACATAATATCTGCAAAACCAAAACTACTAGCTGCACGTGTGGAAAATATGGGCACCCAAAGTTTAGGTTAAAGCAATAAACTCCAGGTCAGTCATGGGACTGGTATGAGAACTAAAACATTTATTAACTTTATTTTAAAGTTGGGTAAGTGAAGGGACCACGCTGCAATCGCGGAACGGGTTTCCTCCCAAGAATACCAGTGCATAAAAACAATGCAAGGCTTCTAGAAAATGAAACCATTATAAGACTCAAGTCCCTTGCAACGGAAGCCAAAGGATAGAGTTTACCTTATAATGATCAAAAATGCTTAATATGCGAAATTCATCTTTTATACTATAATGAACAGTGTATGAATCAATTTTTGAAAATAAATGTATCAATCTTTGGTGGCATAATATACTATGTAAGCAACATAATATATTATGTCACCATAATAGTATACAACTGAAACCGTAAAGCTCGTATTGGAAAGTAGGGTTTCCATCATGATGGCTCCTGATTCGAAAGACAAATCGCGTCATGTATCTCCATGGCTTACGTCTCAGCAAGAGAAAACACCGTAGTACATTCTAAACGAACTTTGGAAGAACAATCTAGTGTTCTATCCCCATGGGCTTCGGCTGAAACAATTGCCCAATCTCCAGATGTGGAGCGACCACACCCAGCAACGCTCAGTTGACCCAATCCATGTATATATAAAGTATATTGGTCAACCTACTAATCAAACAAACCGTTCACCATCATACCGGGGTGTGAGGTTCGCGAATTAACGATATACTCAAAGCTATGCCAATTGACGTCATGCTTTGATCTTCATCCTCAAGGCTCTGCTTTTCAACAAAAGCCTTGATTATATGCATCTTAGCATGCCACATTGTTAGACTATACTATATCATTAATCATCTACCAATATATAACAGGGTGTTAAGCAAGAGAATAAATTCTCCTCCACCAAACAACTATATATAAAACAGAGATCAATGAATATAATATAAAGGAATACAATGTCAGACACACAATCCATTTACAAGTCCGTTCTGGGTCGGAACGAAACCGTATCCGGTAGATCTCCTAATACATCTGGATGATCACCAATTATTCCCTCATCTTGGGTGTACGGTCCAATAAAGATATTAGAAATCATCCATACGATGTGAAAACCCCCGGTCGCCAGCCACCGTCTTTATCTTTGACTTTTAATCGTCATATGAATTATTAAAAATGAGTTAAACCCAGTCTTTCCGAATAAATCGCGCATCTTAAAATCATTTGCTATAAAAACACAACCTATGCCTCATTCCAATCAAGAATATTCTTTGATTTTACTTAAACCAAATTAAGGTTCATTCAACTAGTCGGGAATAACGCCTTACCGAAGTAATCATTTATTATTATCCCGTTCCACCCTATTCAACATATGGAGTAAAACTGGTGGTACTCTATATCTAAACCCAAATGTGTTTCCGGTAAATTTAATTACCGTTTATCGTTTAAATCTAATTAAAGATTTAACTATTGCATGGAGTTAAAAAATGGTGGCACTCCATATTCAATCACTTATTGAATTTAGTAAATTCAATTACTTTAATCCTTCTTTAATCTAATTAAAGATTCATTGAAACTCTATTTTGTTTTGATCTTCCAAAAATCATTATTTAATGATTATTCAATTTTAAGAAATTAATCTTATCTTAATTGGGTTAAAGAACAAATGTTCCTTAAAAGCATAGTTCACGGAAAACCCAAAATCAAATCCTATTTAATAACAATTTAATGTATTAAATTGAAAAAAAACATTTCTTTTAGAAAATTCCATTAAATCCCTAGTTAAAGGATTAATGAATTACAAATCACAATTTCACTGTTAATTGGGTTTTAAATCTTAATGTTTATTAATTGGAAAATATCCTTGAAATCTTAATTAAAAGATTTATTCTTCCTCAATTAGGTTCAAGAACAGTGTTATTTAAGACACCATTCACGACAAACCCAAAATCCAATTTGATATTTAATGTAAGGCTTTAAATAGAATTATATCGACTTATATTCAATATCAAATTCTAAAACCAACGGATATCATATCGGAAATAACGATATTAAATATCTTCCAAATTCCCAAAATAAGATCTGTATAATCACGGAATTTAATATTGAAATAATCCATATACAATTTCCATTCATATTCATTCAATATATTTATTGGAAATCTCTGGTTGTTCTATTAAAACCATTTTAAATCCTTTTATTTATTGTTTTAAAAAAAATCACTTATTTGACAAAAATATTGTAACACCCCGTAATTTTATAACACTAAGATTCACAAATCAAGGCAGAATTAAATTTTAAAATCAAAATCAAGGGAAACGGGTTGCGCCATTGCATTCATCTCGAAATTCTACTTGGAAAAGAGACCGAGTTTGCGAGAATCGGAGTCCGAATGAGGGAGATATGACCCTCCGAAGTTTCAGGAAATTTCAGAACAGAAAACAGCTCAAAATTCGAATTCGAAATTCGAATTCAAACCCAGAAGCGGGCTGGGCGGGAAAATTCCAGCCCAGGGCCCAGGTCATGTGGGGAGTCGACTGGGTAGTCGACCCCTCCTGACCAGGTCGACTGGGCATTCGACCTGGGGGTCGGCCTGGTGCCAGAACCCGGTTTTGAACCTGGGTTCATTTTGATGTTTCTGGCCCGATTTTCTGACCAGATTCATGACACTAATCCTATATAAACAGCCTCCTGGCCTCCTTCTCTCTACACCATTTCATTCTATCCTTATGCTGCCTCTGAGAAAATGTATAAAATAATATATAAAATAAATCAAGAAGAGGAAATGCTGCTCAAGACTTTAAAGAGGAGATTCAAAACAAGTTAGGATTCAAGTGAAGATTCAAACGACTTCAACGACTGTTTTTCTACAAATCTAATATAATCCCTGTAAGTCAGTTACTTTTTAGATTTGAACGTTTTCTCTATTTGTGACATGAAATTAAAGGTATAAAAGAATATGCCAAATCTTTTTATTCGAATCAGAGCTTATATCTTTGGACCTAATTAAGAACTGTTATGATTCGATGACCAATAAGACTGTGACTATGAAACTATGGACCTTAAAACCGTATGCCTTTTCACTATGAACATTGCCTATGAACATCGCCTATGACTGTGATTCATTAACTGTGAGGATTTATTGCCTATGACTATGGATATAAGATTATTATTTATGCCCATGACATTGTAGTTACAAAACCATGTTGTACCCCAAACTGGCATTATATTGGATCTAGGCTTGACTTTCTATTTCAGTTTATTCTTAGTTATCCTTGGATCTTGATCTTGGGAATTTACCTATTAAGTTAGATCTACCCATGTTCTTGAACCGATACTATTCATCCCTTTTCATGTCGTAATATTACCGAGATATATATGCCTATGAATTATCATCTTATGCTAGTTATTATGTCTATTCTTTCATGGCATTTTGGTTCATTCCCTTTTATCCACAAATCTAGATTTATTTATAATCTAGGTTGAATCATGATTATACGAACGATAGGAATACGTTTTGGGAAAAACATGAAATTGACTAAGCTTGGAAATTGGCATAAATTTGGGAACATGCATTATAGCATGACTATTAAGATGAAAATTAGAATAACAAGTCTAGTTCTGACATGAACTGAAATTAGGATATTAAATCAGAATTGGGTGGCTAAATTAAGCATGATAAGTATATTAGCATAATTGTGAATAATTTACATACATTGGGCGTAAATGGTAAATGGTTAAATGGGCCACAAAGTAGGTAGTTGGTATGCAAATTAAGTTTTGGGCATAAACGGTGAACTAGAATATGAAAATCTAGTTGGCATAAACTGTAAACTAGAATATAAAATCTAGTTTTGGCATGAACTGTAAATGAGGATGTTGGATCTAAATTGCTATAAACTGTAAGATAGGCAAACCAAGATTTGGGCCTAGAATATAAGTCCATTAGTGGGCATGGCAAATGAATATGGTATAGGCCAAATTTATTTAAAAAGGGAAAATGGACTTTGAGGATAAATGGTTAAACTTTGAGGATAAATTGTTAACAATTTATATATATATATACAAAAGAAAGGTTTATTAATGACATCTCTTTTAATAATACATACACCAGAAAGTTCTAGGGTGACAGAGAGGATAGCGTCTAGGCTTGGGTTTGGAAAATACAAGTTTCCTGCTCTCCCTGGCTATCCCTAACTGATCCGACGGACGGGATGGTTACTTTCAAAACCTGATTTGAAAATTAATCAAAACCCTTTGAACTTAGAAAACACGAATATGCCTAACCCGAGGTTAGACTGAGTTGCGATGTAAACCTGCCCGGAACCAACCGGCACATCCAGTAATCGCAACAATATATGTCTAATGTGAGTGGTCGCGGCTTTAATTTATTTAGTTAAAGCTAGAACAAGGATGGTAGGGTTAAGTTAACTAAGACACTTAACCAATTCAACATGATAACTAAACCAATGGGTGGGGATAGGTTCATACAGACACTTAACACAGTTAAGCTAGAATGGGAGGGTTAAGTCCGTAGGAACACTTAACCAACATAATGTAGTTAAGCTAGAATGGGAGGGTTAAGTCCATAGGAACACTTAACCAAACTTAACATCGTAATAAGACAAGATTTGTAGGGGTTAAGTAACAGTTAATACACTTAGCCAAATTAACATGTTAACTAGACAAGAAGGTGGGGTTAAGTAAAGTTAATACACTTAGCCAAATTAACATGTTAACTAGACTAGAGGTTGGAGTTAAGTAAAATTTAATACACTTAGCCAATTTGATATGTTAGCTGGACTAGACCGTAGGGTTAAGTAAACTTGAAAACTTAACCATCAGATTGTGATAAATGAATAGGGTTAAGTCTAAAACATGAAGGGATAATACTTAACCATTAATAAAATGTTAGTTAAAACAGATGGGCAAGGTTAAGTTAAAAAGGAACACTTAACCAATACAGGATGAATGGGTGGGGTTAAGTAATAAGAAATACTTAACCAATATAACTTGGTTTGTGGTAGGGTTAAGTCAACATGAATTACTGATAACACTTAACCAGTTTAACAGGATAAATGAAGAGGGTTAAGTTAGCTTGAATTGACTAATGACACTTAACTAATCCAAATTGACGAGAAAGAGAACTAAGTAGTAAACCTTAGTTAAAAGGAGCTAAGTAGTAAACCTTAGTTAAGAAAACAACGATTCTGGAAACTAAGTGGTAAATCTTAGTTAGCAAAAACTAAGTAGTAATTCTTAGTATAACACGGGAAGGAGCGAACGTCCGTCTGATTAAAAAGAAGGCTCCAACGAATTGGGTTACGAAGCCCGAGGCTTCGAGCGGATGTGAGGGTACTCTTGGTATCCCTCTGTGAGGCTGCAGATGATCCTCCTGGGCTCACAGAGGTTAAGGTCTACGTTAGAAGAACCAGGGGTATGCCTTGGTTGCAATATATGGCAACCTAAATACTAGGATGGACCATCGTGATTCGGCGAGAAAACGGTAGCCCTGTGATAGCAACTCGTCGTCTACCATACATCTTGAGTCAATTGAGATACGTGAAGCGGAAAGGCGGAGAACTCCAAAAGACCACATACTTGCTATCTAGTTATGGGTGAGGATGGCCATAGGCTAGTGGGGAATAGGGGGCCTACGTATAGTTCTCATTTTTCAAGGTGTGCCTTTCATTAGTTGAGGGAGGGGTCAAGTGGGACCATAGCCACTGGAATAAAAACAGACCTTAGCATCTGCATCGACAGATATCTGAAAGCTCCGGACCGAGTTCTGTGTCTCTTGATTTGCCCTGCCACAGGACTAGGGCCGCACATTACAGGACATGTGCATCTAGACAAGCGATAACGATTCGCGATACATGCGTGGGGAAGTCTAGGAACATATACCACTCTAGGTAGTGTGTCCTAGACTAGGGGGTAATGTTCGACAGGTAGCATAATCCCTAGTTGGACTAGGTGGCATAAACCCTGAATCCGAGAAGCGTTCAGCAGATAGCGTAAACTCTAGTTGAATCTAGAAAGCACTTGATAGAAAGCCCTATATTAGATCTAGGTAATAAATAATAAATGTATGCCTGAAGGCAACGGAAACTACAAGGATTGGGATCACGTTATCGTTACTAGTTGGGACACTAGTTAGGTGGTGTAGAGATATAGAAACTAGTATAACAAGGAAATAGCAAAGCGGCGAAAGTATTAGAGCATATCCAGTTTATCTTGTCTTAGCATATCTTGTGTTAATCTTGTCTAATCTTGCTGATCCTATCATGATGGTGTTATCTTGTATTCAGTTAATTCATATCGTTTTGTTTTCCCATGTTCACATGCTAGAAGTAACTAAACTTACTCAGGCTTTATGTCCGACTCTGTTTTTCTTTCGTCTTCTTTTCTTTCGTTCCCCCCCAAGGTCGTAAAGGAGGGAATCGTATAGCTCAGGTTAAGTTGGACTGTCACTCTTTCCCAGCTTGTAGATTTGTCGAAGTTTTGCTTGGATTCTCTTTTCAGATGCTATGGCTGGCTCTTGCTATAATTGGGGAATATAAATGATGTTTTATGCTTCTTTATTTTGTAGGACAGATGATACTCTGATATTGTAAAGAAATCGTTGTACAAACTATTTTATCAATAAAGCAAAGTTTTATTTTCCGCTATTTTAATTTTTGTCTGTCTGGTAAATCATCTGCATCTTTTACCTTAAAATGCTCCACAGAACTTAGTGCATTCCCTTTGTGAGTGACACTAACGGATGTGGGGTGTTACACGTGGTATCAGTGCTGAAGGTTACCAGATTAGATAAAGGATTTGAAAAATTATTTTCAAAACGGTTTTAAAAGAAGCATTTTCAAGAGAAAATTTTTGTTTAAAAGGCGTATTCCCCAAAGCCATACGCACTATCTTCTCTTCCTCTGTTTGAATTCTTGTCTCCTTCTTTCTTGAGTCTCTGGGGTTCCTGGCTTTCTGGGAGGTAACCTCATCGATGAGAGAAGTAGTGCTTGGCTTCCATCCATAGGCGTAGTTGTTTCACCTACGGCCAGTTTTCTTTCAAGCTTATAGGGTTTTCTGTACGATGGAAGCAGCTTTCGAGAGATTGGTCAACATGACTACACACGGAAGAGGATGAGGAATTCATGGATGTAGATTTAGCTCACAAAGGAGGGAGGAATTATAAAACCTAAGACAAGAGGAAGTATCTTTACTATGGTGTAATAGGGCATGTAATTAAGGGAAAAGGACAAGATTTTCAGAAGGGCAAGTACCTACTTTCACCACCAAGCGTACCTAGGAGAAAGGTAGTAAAGTTCTGTTGGAAGAGTCTAGTTTTGCTGTTCTAGCACTTCCCATTTGTTCATATCCACTTCCATAGTTGAGTCTCTGCACTATAGTACTTGTATAGTAGAAAGATCCCACTAGAGTCTCAAATCCAATTGGTGGTCCGACCAGTTTATTTTTGGTTAGTAGGGATCTGAGAATAGCTATCGAGTTTGCTTATATCATCTCACGTAGATCGTCTAAATTCGGAGGAGATATTCCTTAGGTGCTTATCTGATATTGGTTTAGGCCTTTGGGGCTTGTACTTGAGGAACGTCGAGTTCGACTAGGATGGTTTGCATGAGAGATGAATAGATGTGGCAGGCACTCTAAAAAGCACGTAGTAACCTTTCGACCCTTATAGTTATGGCATGGTGGATAAGAGGGAGACCTCTAATCATCTTAGTACATACACTTGGTACCGTGATTGACATCTGTTTATTTTGGAAATGAAGGTCAGAAACTTCACAATCGTGAAGTTAAATTAGTTAAGATACAGTGGAATAAAGCTCAAGAAGGCTAGATACTAGCATCATACCCTTTTCCTTAAGGGTGCATCCTTGATTTCATTTTTTGTAGGAGCTTTACGCATAATTGTTTCTCTCTTTCCAAAGTATATCCTATAGGTCTTATCTTCGATCCTTAGGTAGAAACTCTTTTGGATGTAAACATGTATTTGAAACATGTTATGGTTGATGGTTGCGAGTGGTTGCTAATGGTTGCTCGTGAATGCATACGTATTAGGCACTAGATCAGTTCGAACGCTTTCATATTGCATTTACAGATATGTATTTGTTTGTAAGTTTAACTTGATATGTTATCATATGGATGTTGCGTATAGATGAATGGCTACGCACGCATGTAGTATTTACATAACTAGGGATGCTTGCATACATGATTGGACGCATGGCACCGACATGATTCGCATTAAGGAGGTCAACTGAATCAGTAGACCGCCTGATTTTGCATTAGATAAAGACATATACACACACTATGCATATGAACATGAAAACATTAGAAATCCTTTTAAGGTCAATGAATGCCTGTGATTGAATGGTTGATTAGATGGATGATGGGACGGTAGGACACATTCTTCCTAACTTAAAGATTTCGGGGACGAAATCCTTTTAAGAGGCGGAGAATGTAACACCCCGTAATTTTATAACACTAAGATTCACAAATCAAGGCAGAATTAAATTTTAAAATCAAAATCAAGGGAAGCAGGTTGCGCCATTGCGTTCGTCTCAAAATTCTGCTTGGAAACGAGTCTGAGTTTGCGAGAATCGAATTCCGTATGAGGGAGATATGACCCTCCGAAGTTTCAGGAAATTTCATAACAGAAAACAGCTCGAAATTCGAATTCGAAATTGGAATTCAAACCCAGAAGCGGGCTGGGCGGGAAAATTCCCACCTAGGACCCAGGTCGACTGGGGAGTTGACCGGGTAGTCGACCCCCCCTGACCAGGTCGACTGGGCAGTCGACTTGGGGGTCGACCTGATACCAGAACCCGGTTTTGAACCTGGGTTCATTTTGATGTTTCTGGCACGATTTTCTGACCAGATTCATGACTCTAATCCTATATAAACAGCCTCCTGGCCTCCTTCTCTCTACACCATTTCATTCTATCCTTATGCTGCCTCTGAGAAAATGTATAAAATAATATATAAAATAAATCAAGACGAGGAAATGCTGCTCAAGACTTTCAAGAGGAGATTCAAAACAAGTTAGGATTCAAGTGAAGATTCAAAAGACTTCAACGACTGTTTTTCTATGAATCTAATATAATCTCTGTAAGTCGGTTACTTTTTAGATTTGAAGTTTTCTCTATTTGTGACATGATATTAAAGGAATAAAAGAATATGACAAATATTTCTATTTGAATCAGTGCTTATATCTTTGGACCTAATTAAGAACTGTTATGATTCGATGACCAATAAGACTGTGACTATGAAACTATGGACCTTAAAAACATATGCCTTTTTGACTATGAACATTGCCTATGAACATCGCCTATGACTGTGATTCATTAACTTTGAGGATTTATTGCCTATGACTATGGATATAAGATTATTATTTATGCCCATGACACTGTAGTTACAAAACCATGTTGTACCACAAACAGGCATTATATTGGATCTAGGCTTGACTTTCTATTTCAGTTTATTCTTAGTTATCCTTGGATCTTGATCTTAGGAATTTACCTATTAAGTTAGGTCTACCCATGTTCTTGAACCGATACTATTCAACCCTTTTCATGTCGTAATATTACCAAATCTATATGCCTGTGAATTATCATCTTATGCCAGTTATTATGTCTATTCTTTCATGGCATTTTGGTTCATTCCCTTTTATCCACGAATCTAGATTTATTTATAATCTAGGTTGAATCACGATTATACGAACGTTGGGAATATGTTTTGGGAAAAACATGAAATTGACTAAGCTTGGAAATTGGCATAAATTTGGGAACATGCATTATAGCATGACTATTAAGATGAAAATTAGAATAACAAGTCTAGTTTTGACATGAACTGAAATTAGGATATTAAATCAGAATTGGGTGGCTAAATTAAGCATGATAAGTATATTAGCATAATTGTGAATAATTTACATACATTGGGCGTAAATGGTAAATGGTTAAATGGGCCACAAAGTAGGTAGTTGGTATGCAAATTAAGTTTTGGGCATAAACGGTGAACTAGAATATGAAAATCTAGTTGGCATAAACTGTAAACTAGAATATAAAATCTAGCTTTTGCATGAACTGTAAATGAGGATGTTGGATCTAAATTTCTATAAATTGTAAGATAGGCAAACCAAGATTTGGGCCTAGAATATAAGTCCATTAGTGGGCATGGCAAATGAATATGGTATAGGCCAAATTTATTTAAAAAGGGAAAATGGACTTTGAGGATAAATGGTTAAACTTTGAGGATAAATTGTTAACAATTTATATATATACAAAAGAAAGGTTTATTAATGACATCTCTTTTAATAATACATACACCAGAAAGTTTTAGGGTGACAGAGAGGATAGTGTCTAGGCTTGGGTTTGGAAAATACAAGTTTCCTGCTCTCCCTGGCTATCCCTAACTGATCCAACGGACGGGATGGTTACTTTCAAAACCTGATTTGAAAATTAATCAAAACCCTTTGAACTTAGAAAACACGAATATGCCTAACCCGAGGTTAGACTAAGTTGCGATGTAAACCTGCCCAGAACCAACCGGCACATCCAGTAATCGCAACAATATCTGTCTAATGTGAGTGGTCGCGGCTTTAATTTATTTAGTTAAGGCTAGAACAAGGATGGTAGGGTATACAACTAAGACACTTAACCAATTCAACATGATAACTAAACTGATGGGTGGGATTAGGTTCATACAGACACTTAACACAGTTAAGCTAGAATAGGAGGGTTAAGTCCATAGGAACACTTAACCAACATAACGCAGTTAAGCTAGAATGGGAGGGTTAAGTCCATAGGAACACTTAACCAAACTTAACATCGTAACAAGACAAGATTTGTAGGGGTTAAGTAATAGTTAATACACTTAGCCAAATTAACATGTTAACTAGACTAGAAGGTGGGGTTAAGTAAAGTTACACTTAGCCAAATTAACATGTTAACTAGACTAGAGGTTGGGGTTAAGTAACATTTAATACACTTAGCCAATTTGATATATTAGCTGGACTAGACCGTAGGGTTAAGTAAACTTGAACACTTAACAATCAGATTGTGATAAATGAATAGGGTTAAGTCTAAAACATGAAGGGATAATACTTAACCATTAATAAAATGTTAGTTAAAACAGATGGGCAAGGTTAAGTTAAAAAGGAACACTTAACCAATATAGGATGAATGGGTAGGGTTAAGTAATAAGAAATACTTAACCAATATAACTTGGTTTGTGGTAGGGTTAAGTCAACATGAATTACTGATAGCACTTAACCAGTTTAACAGGATAAATGAAGAGGGTTAAGTTAGCTTGAATTGACTAATGACACTTAACCAATCCAAATTGACGAGAAAGAGAACTAAGTAGTAAACCTTAGTTAAAAGGAGCTATGTAGTAAACCTTAGTTAAGAAAACAACGATTCTGGAAACTAAGTGGTAAACCTTAGTTAGCAAAAACTTAGTAATTCTTAGTATAACACGGGAAGGAGCGAACGTCCGCCTGATTAAAAAGAAGGCTCCAACGAATTGGGTTACGAAGCCCGAGGCTTCGAGGGGACGTGAGGGTACTCTTGGTATCCCTCTGTGAGGCCGCAGATGATCCTCCTGGGCTCACAGAGGTTAAGGTCTGCGTTAGAAGAACCAGGGATATGCCTTGGTTGCAATATATGGCAACCTAAAGACTAGGATGGACCAGCATGATTCGGCGAGAAAACGGTAGCCCTGTGATAGCAACTCGTCGTCTACCATCCATCTTGAGTCAATCGAGATATGTGAAGCGGAAAGGCGGAGAACTCCAAAAGACCATATACTTGCTATCTAGTTATGGGTGAGGATGGCCATAGGTTAGTGGGGCATAGGGGGCCTGCGTATAGTTCTCATTTTTCAAGGTGTGCCTTTCATTAGTTGAGGGAGGGGTCAAGTGGGACCATAGCCACTGGAATAAAAACAGACCTTAGCATCTGCATCAGCAGATATCTGAAAGCTCCGGACTGAGTTCTGTGTTTCTTGATTGGCCCTGCCACAGGACTAGGGCCACACATTACAGGACATGTGCATCTAGACAAGCGATAACGATTCGCGATACATGCGTGGGGAAGTCTAGGAATATATACCACTCTAGGTAGTGTGTCCTAGACTATGGGGCATCGTTCGACAGGTAGCATAATCCCTAGTTGGACTAGGTGGCATAAACCCTGAATCCGAGAAGCATTCAGCAGATAGCGTAAACTCTAGTTGAATCTAGAAAGCACTTGATAGAAAGCCCTATATTAGATCTAGGTAATAAATAATAAATGTATGCCTGAAGGCAACGGAAACTACAAGGATTGGGATCACGTTATCGTTACTAGTTGGGACACTAGTTAGGTGGTGCAGAGATATAGAAACCAGTATAACATGGAAATAGCGAAGCGACGAAAGTATTAGAGCATATCCAGTTTATCTTGTCTTAGCATATCTTGTGTTAATCTTGTCTAATCTTGCTGATCCTATCATCATGGTGTTATCTTGTATTCAGTTAATTCATGTCGTTTTGTTTTTCCATGTTCACATGCTAGAAGTAACTGAACTTACTCCGGCTTTATGTCTGACTCTGTTTTTCTTTCGTCTTCTTTTCTTCCGTTTCCCCCCCA
Organism: Allium sativum; assembly: GCA_030737875.1. Classification (NCBI taxonomy): domain Eukaryota; kingdom Viridiplantae; phylum Streptophyta; class Magnoliopsida; order Asparagales; family Amaryllidaceae; genus Allium; species Allium sativum. The sequence goes on along the minus strand of CM060919.1, from coordinate 5,320,131 downwards.
GGTAGTAAAGGAGGGAATAGTATAGCTCAGGTTAAGTTGGACTATCACTCTTTCCCAGCTTGAAGATTTGTCGAAGTTTTGCTTGGATTCTCTTTTCAGATGCTATGGCTGGCTCTTGCTACAATTGGGGAATATAAATGATGTTTTATGTTTCTTTATTTTGTAGGACAGATGAGACTCTGATATTGTAAAGAAATCATTGTACAAACTATTTTATCAATAAAGCAAAGTTTTATTTTCCGCTGTTTTAATTTTTATCTGTCTTGTGATTCATCTGCATCTTTTACCTTAAAATGCTCCACAGAACTTAGTGCGTTCCCTTTGTGAGTGACACTAACGGATGTGGGGTGTTACAAATATCTTTTATCTTTATAAACTTGGAATTTTCATTAAAAACCCCTTTAAAACATTTGTTATGATTTTACATAATTTCTCCCTATTTTTAATTAAAAGTAGGCCAATTTAATTTAAACGACGTTCCAGGTCATTCAACTACACGGCCGCTGTTTTTTTCCATTTTGATTTAAACAGTTCGGAAAATCTAACCGCTGGATTTCAAATCTTAAATACTCATTTAAAAGCTCTTTTCGATACGAACCCGTAGGTTCTAGTTCCAGAAGAATCCGACAGTCGGATCTTCCGCTATATCTATTCAAAGTGTCGAAATTCGCGAACGGTCGCTGCGTGTAACGTTCTATTCAAACCATTATATATATTAATATATATTATCGTCGATTTCCTTTCTAAACGTATTTTAAAACGTTTATAAATTCGTTTTGAAAATGTTTCCAACTTATATTTAAATTTAAAAAAAATGAGTTGAATATTCAATATATTATCCTTTTTAAATAATATTATTTTCCAAAATATTAATTTTGAAATTTCTCTTTTAATATTCATAATTTATTGGATAACATAAATCGATAAATACGTTCGAGTTAAAATGGCATTACTGGACTAAAAGCTCAATTCATTATCTTGTCCATTTATATTTTATTATGGGCCAGACCTCTCACATTAAGCCTACAACCTGCAAATGCTGGATATTCCGGCTGGTTCCGGGCAAACTTATCCCACAAGTTAGGCTTAACCTCTTGTCATGGCTCAATTCGTATTTACGCACTTCGGCCTCTCACATTAGGTTCAACATTTGTGGCTGCTGGATATGTCGGGCGGGTTCGGGCAGACTTATACCACAAATGTAACCTAACCTCGTGTCCAAGTACAATTATAATTAATAATTATAGTTAATTCACTGAAAATATTGTATTAAAATAAAGATATGATCTTTACATTAAATTGTTACTAATTTTATAAAACCCTTTGTTTTCGAATATCCTAACTGACATTTCAAATTTTTTAATGAAACATTGAACTTTCTATATTATTATTATATTATAATAAAAATCTTTTCAAAATGTTCAAATTTTGAAATCAAACCTTCTTATCTTAACATACTGAGCGTCAAGATGTAATCTTTTTTAATTGAATCCATTTTATTATAAATTTTAAACAATAAAGATACAATCTTTCTAATTCATATGTCAATTAATTCCATTAACTGAATATTAAATTAAAATATTCCTTTAATTCAAAATTGTAATGAGACCCAATCCATTACCATATAATTTGAATTATATGTATTTCAAGCATCGCATTAATCCCATAATGATGATAAAACATTCTATAACAGCCAAAGTGCATTTTTAAACTAATCACAATGGCGATGTGTAGTCAGAATATCAACCGAAGACCCGTGTGGGGTTTCAACCAACAAAAATTCAAATAATATATTATTAATTGTGTCTTTGGACGATGTGTGAAAGCTTATCGTCCAATCAACAAAAACAAGTCAGATAACTTGAAAATGGCAGTGTAAACATGTTTTAAATATCATAAATGTCATAACAACATGTTACATATTTCAAATTTCAAACAATTCACAACAGTCATCCAAATCAACATTAATCCAACAAACAATAATTCCAACATTGATAATTAATTAATATTTAATTATAAAATTCATAACTATTCAGAAATTTGAGTGAGATAAAAGTTCTCAATTTAAATAAAAAGAAAATCTATTTATTATGAAATCTAATTTGTCATTCATTCTGTATATTGTAAAATAACAAATTTCATTCTAACATTTTATTAATAAACAAAATGAAATGTAACTTTTTAAATCCATTCTTTATATTTGCATATAAAAAAAATGTTCCTTTTTATACAACCAATATGACATTAAAGAGATGTTCTTTTTATTTCAAGCAAAATAACATTAAAAAGGCGATCTTTTAATTTCAAATAAATTAGCATTAAAAAGGCGTTCTTTTATTTCAATCAAAATAACATTAAAAAGATATTTCTTTTTACTGTAATAAATCCATCATTGCAAAGATGTAATTTCTTTGCCGCATTGTAAATCTCAATAAAGATGAGATTTTTATATCACTCGCATAAATAAATAACATGAATCTCAAAAGATGATATTTTGAACGCTCGAGTAAACAAATAAGAAAATTATTTTGCAAACACCGATCTAGAATATTAGATTTGAAATAAAGAATAAAAGTTCATCGCATACATAGATCTAGAATGTTAGATCTGAAGTAAGGAATAAAATTCAACGCATCGCAGAACTAGATTATTACATACATACACATACACTAATTTTTAAAGTGAGAAAATAATTAAAATTTTATTTAATTAAAATTCAGAATTCTCACCTAAACATGCTTATCCAAATGACCCTGGTAGGAATCTCTAAATCAATATAAATATCCTCAAATTTGTGCTTATAAAAATCTAAGCCTCATAACTCCATATTTATTTAGAGGAAGAAGTTTTGCATAGTGGAGGTAGGGAATGGAGAATGGAGTTGTGAGAATTAGGGTTAGATATAAGGTTTGTTAATAGGGGAGATAAAGTAATCTAGGCCTTTAGATTTTAGGCTTTTTAATTTACATCGATCAAGCCACATCAGCATAGGTATTAATATATACTGAAGATGTGTCAAGTCTAGTAAAAAAATAAAAAAATAAAATCAGCGTCAATATTCAATTCAGGAAATAATTATTTATTAAACCATACTGGTTGACATATGAGTCAATCAATGCCCAATTAATTTCTTAACGTGTATAATTAACTCTCCAAGGTATGTGAACGTAAAGACTTTTGTGTATATACACATTCTTAAGGCAATTCAAATTCACCTTGATTAATTGCAAGAATAAGTCTTACTATATATATATATATATATCTTACTCATGCATTGATTATATGTATTGTGACAAAATAACAAATAATGTTCAAATTATGCATTTAATAATTTGACTCATTAGACATTTACGAAAGGTTTCTAATATATATATATATATATATATATATATATATATATATATATATATGTACCAAGAATTTTGCAAAACATGGTAATTTGTGTGCAATTAACCCGCATAATTAATTCACAACATACGATTTATATGTTTCCATATTATTGTTACATTTTTTTTCCTATTTTGACATGCATTTAAATTCCAAATTCAAACGTGCAATTAATACGTGCATAAATTTTTTTATTAAGTATATTTACACAAGATTTCAAATGTCTTTTTTTAACGTTTTATTTATTTACATGCATGTTCTATATTCTAGTGTCAAATAAAAAGATTTATTTGCATACATTTACTACCTATCGTTAATGCCAAATAAGAATGTATTTTATGTCCACGACATTTTATTATGACAAAATAAAGGGAAATAACTTTAGGATTAATGGTTTCCTAATCAAGTCAAACCCTTTATTTCATTAGACTATTCTTACCATAAGTTAGTCAATTAAACGTGTCATATAAGATTTTAAATGAATTTAAAGTAAGCGTAAAAGAGGAAGATAATGACGATGGGCAGCTACGTGTTTCTAGCAATATAAAAGTAAATAAACATTTGATTTATATTTCTCTAGTTTTACCATTTACTCTTCTTTTTTTCTAAATTTAAATAAAAAAAAGAATTTTTTTAAATTCTCATGTATTTTCTAACAAAATTTCATGAAATAAATTTTTTAAATTTATCCTCAATTTCCGGGTTGTTACAATCTCTCCTACTTAAAATCTTTTCGTCCTCGAAAAGGAACGAAACTAAAAGTTGTTTACTTAATTACTTAATTTTCATTCCAATCAATTTTTATTCAGTTCAATATTAAATTCGATGTAGTTAAATTTATCATTCTTTAATATAGTGGTTAACTTAATTATCATTCCAATAATTTTGTTAGTTAAACTAATAATCAAACATCACAACCAGCAATCAATTAGGTGATCAAATTTTCAAACATACGTAGCTTTTATATATAATCAAAAATCATATTTCAGTGCAAATCATAACAATAAATCCTAGCTAGTTTTGGTTCTCATAGCAGTCAGTTGGAAGTATATAGATATCCCACATTCGAATACTCGAACATAAATGCTGATGATGTCATGCTCATCATCAGAATCATCTCCGGGTGACTAGATTGTGATCCTATATCTATCCAGTATATTGGAGGCTTCGTATCATGCTAGCTAGGCGTATATGCAAATCTCTATATACACGATTGTCCAAAATAAAATAATATACTCAAAAACGTATTACTAGATTAAATTTCAAAACTAAATTTGTTTTTGTTTGTTTTGTTTTTTTCCTATATAAATAATACTCTTAACACTCATTCTAGGATACTACTGATCCCATCTGTAACGAGTTATTCTTATTGGATATTACTAATTCAATCTCTGATGAATTCAACTGTTCAGTTCTAATGTGTCTTGTTCTCGAGCTCTGTAAACGAAAGCTCTGATACCAAATGAAACGACCCAAACTTCCCCGTAAAGGAAAGCCAGGATTGCTTTGAGAACAACACACATCAGAACACAAAACAAAAGAATATTTCATTGCTGTTACAACAATTACATCAGAGTACAAGAATATTCCAGAGTATGAATAAACAATATACATTGGAAATATAATAATATCAAAGTTTTAAATTACATTTAAATAGCAGCGGAAAAATAATACAAAACACAACTGAAAGAAATACACGGATACAGAGCCTTCCGAATATCACTTCAGCTGTAGACCAGGATCCTGTGAACATAATATCTGCAAAACCAAAATTACTATCTGCCCGTGTGGAAAATATGGGCACCCAGAGTTTAGGTTAAAACAATAAACTCCAGGTCAGTCATGGGACTGGTATGAGAACTGAAACAATTATTAACTTTATTTTAAAGTCAGGTAAGTCAAGGGACCACGCCGCTATCGCGGAACGGGTTTCCTCCCAAGAATACCAGTGCATAAAAACAATGCAATGCTTCTAGAAAATGAAACCATTATAAGACTCAAGTCCCTTGCAACGAAAGCCGAAGGATAGAGTTTACCTTATAATGATCAAAAATGCTTAATACGCGAAATTCATCTTTTATACTATAAGTGCACAGTGTAGAAATCAATTTTTGAAAATAAACGTATCAATCTTAGGTGGCATAATATACTATGTAAGCGGCATAATATATTATGTCACCATATAAGTATACAACTGAAACCGTATAGCTCATATTGGAAAGTAGGGTTTCTATCATGATGGCTCCTAAATCGAAAGACAAATCGCATCATGTATCTCCACCGCTTATGTCTCGGCAAGAGAAAACACGGTAATACATTCAAACCGCACTTTGGAAGAACAATCTAGTATTCTATCCCCATGGGCTTCGGCTGAAACAGCTGCCCAATTTCCAGATGTGGAGTGACCGCACCCAGCAACGCTCAGTTGACCCAATCCATGTATATATAAAGTATATTGGTCAACCTACTAATCAAACAAACCGTTCACCATCACACCGGGGTGTGAGGCTCGCGAAGTAACGATATACTCATAGCTATGATAATTGACGCCATGCTTTGAACTTCATCCTCAAGGCTCTGCTTTTCAACAAAAGCCTTGATCATATGCATCTTAGCATGCCATTGTCAGACCATACTATATCATTAATCATCTACCAATATATAACCGGGTGTTAAGCAAGAGAATAAATTCTCCGCCACCAAATAGCTATATATGAAATAGGGATCAACGAATACAATATAAAGGAATACAATGTCAGACACACAATCCATTTACAAGTCCCCTCTGGGTCTGAACGATATCATATCCGGTAGATCTCCAAATACGTTTGGATGATCACCAATTATTCCCTCATCTTGGGTGTACGGTCCAATAAAGATATTTGAAATCACCCATACGATGTGAAAACCCCCGGTCTTCAGCCACCGTCTTCATCTTTGACTTTTAATCATCGTATGAATTATTCAGAATGGGTTAAACCCGGTCTTTCCGGATAAATCGCGCATCTTAAAATCATGTGCTATAAAAACACAACCTACGCCTCATTCCAATCAAGAATATTCTTTGATTTAACTTAAACCAAATTAAGGTTCATTCAACTAGTCGGGAATAACGCCTTACCGAATTAATCATTTATTATTATCCCGTCCCACCCTATTCAACACATGGAGTTAAACTGGTGGTACTCCATATCTAAACCCAAATGTATTTCCGGTAAATTTAATTATCGTTTATCGTTTAAATCAAATTAAAGATTTAACTATCGCATGGAGTTAAAAACTGGTGGTACTCCATTTTCAGTCACCTATTGAATTTAGTAAATTCAATTACTTCAATCCTTCTTTAATCTAATTAAAGATTCATTATTGGAGTTAAAACTCTATTTTGTTTTGATCTTCCAAAAATCATTATTTAATGATTATTCAATTTTAAGAAATTAATCTTATCTTAACTGGGTTAAAGAACAATTGTTCCTTAAAAACATAGTTCATGGTAAACCCAAAATCATATCCTATTTAATTCCAATTTAATGTATTAAATTGAAAAAAAACTTTTCTTTAGAAAATTCCATTAAATCCCTAGTTAAAGGATTAATAAATTACAAATCACAATTTCACTATTAATTGTGTTTTAAATCTTAATGTTTATTAATTGGAAAATATCCTTTAAATCTTAATTAAAAGATTTATTCTTTCTCAATTAGGTTCAAGAACAGTGTTATTTAAGACACATTTCATGACAAACCCAAAATCCAATTTGATATTTAATGTAAGGCTTTAAATAGAATTATATCGACTTATATTTAATATCAAATTCTAAAACCAACGGATATCATATCGGAAATAACGATATTAAATATCTTCCAAATTCCCAAAATAAGATCCGTATAATCACGGAATTTAATATTGAAAAAATCCGTAGATAATTTCCATTCATATTCATTCCAATATATTTATTGGAAATCTCTGGTTCTATTAAAACCATTTTAAATCCTTTTATTTATTGTTTAAAAAAATAAATTAATCACTTATTTGACAAAAATATCTTTTATCTTTATGAACTTGGAATTTTCATCAAAAACCCCTTTAAAACGTTTATTATGATTTTACATAATTTCTCCTTATTGTTAAATAAAAATAGGCCATTTTAATTTAAACGATGTTCTAGGTCATTCAACTACACGGACGCTGTTTTTTTTTCAATTTGATTTAAACATTTCTGAAAAATCTAACCGTTGGATTTCAAATCTTAAATACTCATTTAAAAGCTCTTTTCCATACAAACCCATAGGTTCCGGTTCCAAAAGAATCCGACGGTCGGATCTTCCGCTATGTCTAATCAAAGTGTCGAAATTCATGAACGGTCGCTACGCAAAACGTTCTATTTAAACCATTATATATATTAATATATATTATCGTTGATTTCCTTTCTAAACGTATTTTAAAACGTTTATAAATTCGTTTTGAAAATGATTCCAACTTATATTTAAATTTTTTAAAAAATGAGTTGAATATTCAATATATTATCCTTTTTGAATAATATTATTTTCCAAAATATTAATTTTGAAATTTCTCTTTTAATATTCATAATTAAATGGATAACGTAAATCGATTAATATGTTCGAGTTAAAATGACGTTACTAGACTAAAAGCTCAATTCATTATCTTATCCATTTATATTTTATTATGGGCCAGACCTCTCACATTAAGCCTACAACCCGCGAATGCTGGATATGCCAGTTGGTTCCGGGTAGATTTATCCCACAAGTTGGGCTTAACCTCGTGTCATGGCTCAATTCGTATTTGCGCACTTAGGCCTCTCACATTAGGTTCAACATTTGTGGCTGCTGGATAGGCCGAGCGAGTCCGGGCAGACTTATACCACAAATGTAACCTAACCTCGTGTCGAAGTACAATTATAATTAATAATTATAGTTAATTCACTGAAAATATTATTTTAAAATGTTCTTTTAAAATAAAGACATGATATTTACATTAAATTGTTACTAATTTTATAAAACCCTTTGTTTCCGAATATCCTAACTGACATTTCAATTTTTTTAATGAAAAATTGAACTTTCTATATTAATATTATATTATAATAAAATTCTTTTCAAAATGTTCAAATTTTGAAATCAAACCTTCTTATCTTAACATACTGACCATCAAGATGTAATCTTTTTTAATTGAATCCTTTTTGTTATAACTTTTAAACAATAAAGATATAATCTTTCTAATTCATATGTCAATTAATCCCATTAACTGAATATTAAACTAAAATATTCCTTTAATTCAAAATTGGAATGAGACCCAATCCTTTGCCATATAATTCTAATTATATGGATTTCAAACATCGCATTAATCGCATAATGATGATAAAACATTCAATAATAGCCAAAGTGCATTTTTAAACTAATCACAAGGACGATGTGTAGTCAGAATATCAACCCAAGACCCATGTGGGGTTTCAACCAACACAAATTGAAATAATATATTATTAATTGTGCCTTTGGACGATGTGTGAAAACTTATCATCCAATCAACATAAACAAGTCAGGCAACTTGTAAATGGCAGTGTAAACATGTTTTGAATATCATAAATGTCATAACAACATGTAACATATTTCAAATTTCAAACAATTCACAACAGTCATCCAAATCAACATTAATCCAACAAACAATAATTCCAACACAGATAATTAATTAATATTTAATTATAAAATTCATAACTATTCAGAAATTTGAGTGAGATAAAAGTTCTCAATCTAAATAAAAAGAAAACTTTTTATTACGAAATCCAATTTGTCATTCATTCTATATATTCTAAAATAACAAATTTCATTCTAACATTTTATTAATAAGTAAAATGAAATGTAACATTTTAAATCCATTCTTTATATTTTCATATGAAAAAATGTTCCTTTTTATACAACCAACATGACATTAAAGAGTTGTTCTTTTTATTTCAAGCAAAATAACATTAAAAAGGCGATCTTTTAATTTCAAAAAAAATAGCATTAAAAAGGCGTTCTTTTATTTCAATCAAAATAACATTAAAAAGATATTTCTTTTTACTGCAATAAATCCATTATTACAAAGATGTAATTTCTTTGCCGCATTGTAAATCTCAATAAAGATGAAACTTTTATGTCACTCGCATAAATAAATAACATGAATCTCAAAAGATGAGATTTTGAACGCTCGAGTAAACAAATAAGAAAATTATATCGCAAACACCAATCTAGAATATTAGATCTGAAATAAAGAATAAAATTTCATCGCATACATAGATCTAGAATGTTAGATCTGAAGTAAGGAATAAAATTCATCGTATCGCAGAACTAGATTATTACATGCATACACATACACATACACTAATTTTTAAAGGGAGAAAATAATTAAAATTTTATTTATTTAAAGTTCAGAATTCTCACCTAAACATGCTTATCCAAATGACCCTGGTAGGAATCTCTAAATCAATATAAATATCCTCCAACTTGTGCTTATAAAAATCTAAGCCTCATAACTCCATTTTTATTTAGAGGAAGAAGTTTTGCATAGTGGAGGGAGGGAATGGAGAATGGAATTGTGAGAATTAGGGTTAGATATAAGGTTATTTTATAAGGGAGATAAAGTAGTCTAGGCCTTTAGATTTTAGGTTTTTTAATCTACATCGATCAAGCCATGTCAGCATAGGTATTAATATAAACCGAAGATGTGTCAAGTCTAGTAAAAAAAAAAATATTAAAAATCAGCGTCAATATTCAATTTAGGAAATAATTCGTTATTAAACCATATTGATTGACTTATGAGTCAATCAATGCCCAATTAATTTCTTAACGTGTATATTTAACTCTCCAAGGTATGTGAACGTAAAGACTTCTATGTATATACACATTCTTAAGGCAATTCAAATTCATCTTGATTAATTGCAAGAATAAATCTTACTATATATATATTTATATATCTTACTCATGCATTGACTATATGTGTTGTGACAAAATAACAAATAATGTTCAAATTATGCATTTAATAATTTGACTCATTAGACATTTACGAAAGGTTTCTAATATATATATATATATATATATATATATATATATATGTATATATATATATACACCAAGCAAAACATGTTAATTTGTGTGCAATTAACCCGCATAATTAATTCCCAACATACGATTTATATGTTTCCGTATTATTATTACATTTTTCCCCCTATTTTGCCATGCGTTTAAATTCCAAATTCAAACGCGCAATAAGTATGTGCATAAATTTTTTTATTAAGTATATTTACACAAGATTTCAAACGTCTTTTTTAACGTTATATTTATTTACATGCATGTTGTATATTCTAGTGTCAAATAGAAAGATTTATTTGCATACGTTTACTACCTATCGTTAATGCCAAATAAGAATGTATTTTATGCCCGCAACATTTTATTATGACAAAATAAAGGGAAATAACTTTAGGATTAATGGTATCCTAATCAAGTCAAACCATTTATTTCATTAGACTATTCTTTCCATAACTTAGTCAATTAAACGTGTCATATAAGATTTGAAATGAATTTAAAGTAAGCGTAAAAGAGGAAGATAATGACAATGGGCAACTACGTGTTTCTAGCAATATAAAAGTAAATAAACGTTTGATTTATATTTCTCTAGTTTTACCTTTTTCTCTTCTTTTTATTTTAATTTAAATAAAAAAATATTTCTTTTAAATTTTCGCGTATTTTCTAACAAAATTTCATGAAATAAAATTTTTAAATTTATCCTTATATTCCGGTTTGTTACACAAACCATCCATCGACACCGTAGTGACCGTTATAACCGAGGCGCCTCGCTATTCGTCATCCACATAAGTAAAATCTCTGGGCTTGCAAAACCCTGAACCACTCCTAGCTAGAGGGAAACACATGTCCTCCCTGAAGTCCTCTCCCGTTTATGGTTCACACAGGGGTGTGAGGCTCGCGAATTAACGTTATACACAAAGCTATGCTATATTAAAGTCGAGCTTTGATCATCAACCACAAGACTATGCTTTTCAACAGAAGCCTTGATCACTTGCATCTAAGCATGCCACACTGACAATTCACGCCGTGCAACTGAAGTCTATCGATATATAACCTCTGAGCTCGTACGTCTCGGAGAAGGGCGTTAAGCAAGAGAATAAATTCCAGTGTCAAACACACATCCATTTACAAGTTCATTCTGGGTCTAAACGAAACCGGAGGCACCTTATTCATCGTCCCATATGTCCAATACAGGCGAGAGGTCCTTGCATATTCGGTCGATCACCAAGTACGTCTGGACGATCACTACTTTTTACCTCGTCTTGGGTGTACAGCCCAATCAAGACATCAGTAATCATCCAAACGATGTGAAGACCTCTGGTCTTCAACCACCGTCTTCATCGTCGATTCATCTCTGATTCAGTTATTCAGAATGGGATAAACCCGGTCTTTCCGAATAACTCACGTATATAATAAACAAGTGCTATAAAACACAACATAAGCCTTATTCCAATTCTGAATATTCTTTTACTTAAATATTCATATCCTTTGGGAAAAGTTCCCATTAATTTTATCAAAGATAAATTCTTTAAATTTATTCTTTAATCTTCTTTTGGATACCAATTCAAATCAAATTAAGTTTATCCAAACTAGTCAGGATTAGCGAACTTTACCGAAGTAATCATTTGTTATATTTCTCAATCCCAACCTATTCATCCCATGAAGAAAAACTGGTAATACTTCATATCTAACGCCAGGATGTTATCGGTAAAATTAATTACTATTTCATTTTCAAATCTAATTAAAGATTTAACTATCGCTTGGAGCAAAACTGGTGATACTCCATTCTCGATCATTCCATGAATTCGATAAATTTAATTATCCCATTCACATTCCAATCTAATTAAAGATTCATTAAATCTCTAATTAAGTTTTAATCTCAAAAATCATTACGTAATGATTTTTCAAAGTCAAGAAATTAATCTTATCTTTAGTTGTGTTAAAGAACTAATGTCATTTAAAACACAGCTCACGACAAAACCAAAATCACATTCCATTAATAATGGAATCTTCACAGAAAACAGATCAATATATATAATCGATATAATCCTCCATATCCGACCGATAGTATAAATGGAATAGCGGCCAAGCCTTTTAAATTCCATGTATAGTAACAGACTTCCTCCACAGAAGCTCACTTGAATTATTATCAAATCGAATTCCATTCCATTCCAATTTATTGTATTAAATTGGAAAACTTTACATTGGAAATTTCCATTAAATCTTAATCAAAGGATTTATAAATTCCAAATCACATTTCACTGCACATCGGGTTAAAGAATGAATGTCGTTAAAAACACAGTTCACAATAAACCCAATTCACATTCCATTTTAAATTCCAATTAAATGTTAATTAATTGGTAATTCTTCTTTAAATCTTAATAAAAAGATTTTTTCTTTTCACACGGGGTTTAAGAACGGTGTTAATAAAGACACCATTCACGACAAACCCAATACATTTGATATTAAATACAAGGCTCTGAATAGAAAATATAACGGGTTATATTCAATATTAAATTCTGAAACCAACAAATATCGTATTGGAAATAACGATATAAATATATCTTTCAAATTTCCATAACAATATTTGTAAAATCATGAAATCCAACATCGAAATATTCCAAAGATTATTTTGATTCAAATCCGTTCCAATTCATATATTGGAAATTTTGGTTATATTAAAACACATTCTCAATCCAATTTATTTATTTAAAAATAATTGGATTATAATTCTAGTTAATAACTGGTTCATTTCGATAAAATATATTTTTATCTTTTCAAGTATGGAATTTTTCATCCCAATTCTTCCCAAATCATTTATTATGATTTTACACAAATTATCAATATTTTTAATAATTTTATCAAGGCCTGTATAGTCAATTTCCATAAACGGTCATCGAACTGCACTTACAGCGACCTTTTCCAAATTTGATTTGTACATAATTCCAAATCCGACCGTTAGGATTCAAATCTCTTAAATTCGTTGGAAATCTCTTTTCGATACGAACCCAATGGTTCTGGTTTTAGGAGAATCCAACAGCCGGATCTCCCGTAATGTCCATTCGAAGTCAATGGTCGAAATTCGCGAACTACCGCGGCGCGACGCGTTCTATTAATGCTATTAAATATATGTAATATATATATTATATATATTTTGTCGATTTCCATTTAAAACGTATTTTTAAATTCGTTTTAAAAATGATTTCAATTCCATTTCAAATCAAATTTGAATATTCCTTAATAAATTCATTTTAAATTCATTTTCAAATGTTTTCGTTTTCATTTCAAATCAAATTTAAATATTTCTTATCATTATAATATTAAAATGATAATATTTTCTAATATCTAATTTTGAAATAATTTCCTTTTCGATATTCATTATAAAAATGAATAAAATCGATATAAATATCATTGGCGTTAAAATGGCGCATATCTAATCTACACGGCTTATATATTTCAATATTTCCGTGTCCATCCCAAATCGGACATGAAATCAGATTTTAATACTTCACTGAATATTATTTTAAAATATTCATTATTTTAAAACATTCGTTATTTCTGAATTGGAATCAGTCGCAGTCAATTACCATATAATGTTATTTATATAGATTTCATACACACATGTACACAATAATAACTATACACAGTCAACCATCATCCAGAGTGCATCACACAACTGCATAAGCGTTAAATATAAATAATTAACGCTTACAACAGTCTGTCAACCAATCGATTGATATACAACTAAACAATTGGGATTAGTGTACGTCAAATATCATCCCAATACCCGTGTAGGGTTTCAATCAACACATACAGATTTTATTTGTGCAATTGAGCGATGTGTAAAATATATCGTCCCAATCAATATCAGTCGAATGTGTGTACATAAACAAATCGTACGATTTGTAAATGAATATTTATTTTATTCATATACACATTAAAAATTATATTTTTAACTATAAAATATTTACTTCAACTCATGAATATTTTATGCAGCTCATTTATACAATAAAAATGATATTTTTATTGTCCTGATATTTTTAGAAAATTTTCGACAGCATAATGGCGCGATACTAGAACGTAAATAAGGTCGAGGCTTGTCCCTCGCCTACTAATGGCTCGCGCCATGTACATACCAATTCTAATCAATTCATTTCATTTCTCAAACCAAATTCAAACAACTGAACCAATCAACCAAACAACCAAACAAACACGGTTTCAAGCAAAGGTGTCGGGTGCTACTAAGCACCGTCTGCATCCTAGTATATATTTTTAACTAGAAAATAATTTAAAGTGAGAAGTTCCACATTTGGGATCCACTCCTCCAATTTTGTTTCTGAATTTCTGAACCATTTGGATTTGCCCGAGATTCCAACGCAGTCTTTTCTACGCTCTTCATATTAAAAATCACATTTTTAATATGATGTTTATAATATTTAAAAATCGTTTTTTTATATCGCTATATATATAAAAGATCAGATTTTATATCGCTATATATAATAAAAATTGAATTTTTGTATAATTAAAAATTGGATTTTTAAACAACATTACTACATTTATAAAAATCACATTTTTGTATAATAATATATATAATAAAAATCATATTTTTATTTCTAATCTACCTTATAAAAATTATATTCTTACCTAACTAAAAATCAATCCTTTATATAGCTAAAAATCTTATCTTTCTTTTTTTTTAAATCTAAACTTTTTATTTATAAAAAAAATCAAATCTTTTTATTTATAAAAATATAATCTTTTAATTTATAAAAATCTTTTTTTATTTTTAAAAATCACTTCTTTCTACTTTTAAAAATTATTTCTTTTTACTTTTAAAAATCATTTCTTTTTTACTTATAAAAATCATTTCTTTTTACTTTTAAAAATCGTTTCTTTTTACTTTTAAAATCATTTCTTTTTACTTATAAAAATCATTATTTTTTACTTATAAAAATCATGTGTTTTCTAAATTAAAAATCATGGGTTTTCTAATCTAAAAACTTGGGTTTTCTAATCCAAAACATGGGTTTTCTAATCTAAAACATTAAATAAATGAAGATAAACTAAATAAAAAGACTTACATTTTGAATCTTGAGTGGGGGGCTGCTGTTTGTCGTAGGGTGGGGGATGGCTGGGCAACGCGGAGGAAAAGGGGACTGGCAGCGGGTGTCGGGTTTCATGGGGCTAAGGTTGCGATTTGTTCGAACTGGTGGAAGTGAGAGGGAGGAGAGGCTGGGGCTGACGTGGAGGGGCGAGGGAGGCCATGGCGGTCATGAGGAAGGGCCGCGGTGCTAGCCTCGACGGGCAGTGGCGGATCGAAGGAGTAGCGGGTTTTTTTATTTTGATCGAATTGAGGAAGAGAGAGAAGAGGGAAAAGGGGGCCATATATAATTCATTTATTTTTTTCCAAAAAGTTAGGTTTTAATTCGAACTCGAAATCAAACCCGATGACTGTCGCCCATAACTAACTACCCCTATTCCAGAGACAATGAGATATGTCCCGCAAGTCAATTCGACCGTTACAATCTGTTTTCATTTAACTTAAAATATAATTCAATATATATTTAATTTAAACGTACATTTTAGTTTACTAGGGCCACGTACTGACTTTAAAAATTCTCGCAAAATGAATCTAGCTATGATTTGATGATACGATCCTAACAAAACTAATTTCATTGAATTTGGAGACCGTTTGTAAAACGGTCATTTTCCAGTCGATTAAATTCAAACTAAAATGACCAAACACGTTTAAATTCACCACGCTCACATACTAGCTCCAAAAATTACGAAAAATTGGAATCTAGCAACAATTTGACATTCCGGATCCAACAAAAGTGGTTTCGTCGAAAACGGAGGTCGTTTGCAAAATCATTGTTTTTAAAGGCTATATATTATATAAATTCCATAACAACTATTATGAATTTTCAACTGGACATAACTTTTTATTCCCGCTATGAAATTGGGATTTTTCAGATTCATTAGAAACATATTTTCAAACAGATTCAAATATTTTTGGTTTTACTTAAATCTGATTTATTTTGAATCCTGTACATTCATTTGAAATTTGAAATCGAATTTTCAAACTACCGCGCCATTTTCAATTCCTTTTTTAATTAAATTAAATATTTATATTCTAATTTCGATTTAAATAAATTTATACAGTCTAATTCTATTCAAAATAAATTTCTAGTCGTTATTATATAAAATAAATCATTTTGAATATTCAAAATCCATTAAAATTTCCAACATAAAATTTTTTAATTGGTTCTGATTTTCTGGGTTGTTACACAATAACTTAAATTATTGTTACTAAGCTAATAATTTACTTCAATCTTAACTGTTGTAAAATTAGTTAATTTTTTTGATAACTAAATTAAATAATAAATTTCCTTTTTAAACTATTTTTAAGATTTACACAAATATTCGTTAAGCTATTTCAATATATTACGAAACAATAAACTAATTTAACTTAATAATTAAACCCCAGTTGAGGCGGTCGACTTGGTCAACTCAAAACATGATTATTCCTTTAACCAGTTCCAATTAATTCTTCCATTAAATTAATTAATAATGTAATTAATTTAAATAACTTCATTTAATTGTTTCTTAGAACAATTTATCCAAATTCTTAACCGTTACTTTAGTTTCTGCTCAATTGCTTATAAATCTTATTAGCACAAAAATTTGATTTATAAAAATGTTTAATAAGTATTTATAAACTTAAATAATAATAATAATAAACATAAATTTCCTTTTAAAATCTTCCATTCAAAAATAATATATTCCAAAATCTATTTTCAGTTATAAAATAAGTTTTATAACTTCATTTCTGTTGATTCACCTGATAGTAAATCCATAGTTATAAAATGATTGATTATTAAGCCATCTGATGCTGATTACTCAACCAATACTGCCCATTGGTTAATATCACAACAAATATTGAATTATGATTCAACAATTAATAAACTAAGCAATCATATAATCAGGTTGGTCATACAGTTCATATAATGGTAAAATGAAAATAAACAATAAATTTGAGGAATCCAATTGGATCCCTCCAATTTGTTTCTCCCTGCGTCCAAATATGTTAACTCAAATATTATCATTCGATAAGAATTATCAACTTTATTACTAATAATTATTGAAACAGTAAATAACGACTATTTAATATCAACCAATTTATATTAACAAACAATTCAAACATTTAAATTAAACACATTTATAATATTAAAAACATGACAACCAAGGTAAGTTACCTCAACCGGTCCCAATTGTTAGAATAACGATTTGGTGTTTCACTGAAATTAAACAATGTTTAATTTCATCGGTTCAATCAATATATGAGTATATATTTAACAATTATCAATCATTAGCAACCATAACACAAAATTAACAAACCAAACTTATATAAAATATAAATAGGAAGAACTGAGTGAGTTTAACTCACCTTGGTTTGATACTATTATCAACGGCTCGTTTCAATTAGAATAAATGGTCGTTTAATTTAATTAAACATTCCGTTTGATTCCTATTTTGTCAATTTCTGTTCCACATTGTTCTTCTCATTTCTACAATCATGATGCTTCTGGGTTGTCCGATTTTGATAACATATCAATACGTTATCTTCGTTTCGGTTTATATGATTATTTATAATTAATTACTTCTTTAATTAACAAAGTTAAAAGTTGATTTGGACATAACTAAAAATCTATAATACGAAATCTCGATTTTTCTCTTTCATTAGAAAATTATAATTAGCAAGATTCAAATATTTCTTGTTTCACAGAAATCTAACTTATATTGGATCCTGAATATCCAATTTAAGTTCAAAACTCAATATTACGAACTACTGCAACATTATGAGCTCAATTTAATTTAAATTATAAATTTAAAGTTTAAACTTCGTTTTTTATAAATGAATTAAATATTAAAATCCATTAATATCCTAATTAAAATAGTTAAAATAATAAAATAAATTAAATATTTCACTACCAAAAATATGGGACATTACTTTCTTCCTCCTTTAAAAGAATTTCATCCCCAAAATTATTATGGTAGAGAAAATGTTACAAAACCATTGTCTTTAGAATATAATTTATTATAAATCAAAAGCAAATTCATTATTATTAATATGAATTTTAAAGAATATCGAAAATTTTCTAACACTTTAAATTCCCGAAAAAATTTGGCATAGTCTCCCCTGTACGGAAGGACTTCTACAATATCGCAAGAACAATTAATATGTATACATCGACCCACATAGTCGAAAAATCAAAATTCAAAACTGAAAACTTGTATTTTCGCATAGGCGTACCTTTTACGAGTGCTATTGAGCATACTTGCTCAATTTATTTCAATCTACGCAACCAAAAATCTATCATCATAGGCTTCTGGCACCTGTACTTAACTCAATTCAACATATAAGTAACAGATATATGAAATCCTATAATAATATTTCATTAATCAACAAGCGTACCACACGAACTCCGAAAACCAGACATGGAACATTATTCAGCTTAGAAATGCAAATACTGGGTCAAATCATTCAGTTTCAATTCGTATGCAGTTCCATTCCAGTTTATAATACTAGAATTAAATTTTCAGTTCATTCAACTCTATTTTAAACTCTTGATGAAATTTATTTCAATCAATCAAACATCCAAATAACAAACAACACACAGTCAACATAACCAAATCAATTGAATTCATTATTTACTTTGGTTTAACATGTTTAAATATCAAGCAATTAATATCCAGTTGATTTCCATTTAATTATTATTCATTCAAATTCCAGATCCTAAATCAATTTCAATTGACTTCAGTATCATTCTTAATTTAATTTAACTTGACCAAGTTTAGTTCCAATTCCAAATTTTAATCCAATTTTAATCTTATTCAAATCAACCAAACACATAAAACACACTAATATCTCAATAATTTGATAAAATTATTTCTTTTTTATACAAAAATATAATTTAGGTAAAATTATTTCATTTACCCTTTTTACAAAACAATATTGTGTCCATTTCCAGTTCAAAATCGAACCGATCAAATAACACAATACAAAACATTTGTATACAAAATCTATAAACACGCTCTCATTTATATACACTAGCCTCAATCTAGGGTATTACTGACCTAAATTACTAGATAGAGACAAGGTTACCACAGAGCCAAGTTTATTACTAAACCAATAGCTCTGATACCACTGTAACGAACCAAGAATTTTCGACCTCAAAAATCGGCACAAAACACTATGTTGTCTATTCAAGTATCAGAAATACCGGATCATTAATAGAAAGAAATTAGAGGGTGAGAAAAGAAAAAAAGAAATATTTGAATAGAAGAAGAAGAACCAACACAACACATAGTCTCACATCGCAGCGGAACAAAATATAATATAGAAATAAATCTTTACTGAGAGCTTTAAAAGTACGTACAATCATCAAAGTACATCAACACATCTGGAGAATTAAAACAACCTATCCTTATATATAATCACAAAGCGGAATAATAAATATATGATATCATACATCCGAACTCTTCCAGCATGTCTCTTCATAGTATCCAATAACTTGAACCTGCATAACCCAGTCTAACCCGAGCATTACAAACACTGGATTAGTCTGGTGAACCAGAGTGGTAAAAACTCGCTAAGTTTATAAGCAACATCCAACTTGATTTTTAAAGTCGAAAACTTTTCAAAAGAAAAGGATAATTGTAAGACCGAATACATACATAAATACGAACATCAAATAAATATCAATCTAGCAGAACGGTTGCATCTCACGCTCCGCATACATAGTATATAATCATAAACGCAGGGTCTTATTGGAGAATGGGTTTCCATGGCGAGGTATGGGCAACCACCTTCCCGATAGTGTATATCTAGAGAGGAATACCCCAGGTTCAATAATAACATCTTGCAACCCAGGCTAAACATGGCCGGCCATTCATTTCGCTTGGATGTTCCGAATATATTGCCACCTACGGTTGGTACCAACATAACCGTTTTCAGGAGATACAGAAGTGAAAAGAAAAAATATGAATATTCTCTAGATGGTGACAATATACCCTACTTGGGAGCGACCCACTTAGCCATGTGACCTACCCGATTTTATACCATTTACCGGTTGATGAGGCTTGAGGTCATAATTTACTTATTTTTTTATTTATTTTTATTCTTCTAGATCATTTGGCCACCATTCACTTTGAATTCCACATTGTTAGATCCATTAGAAAATCACTAACAGACACCGTCAAAAATACTCTAGTTGTTAATTTAAGAGAATGGCCATTCTGCGCCACCAATGATTGTACGTTTAAAGAAATCAACGTACGCGATCCCTGTGGAAACACTTTGTCAGACATCCGTCTATACAAGTCATCCAGGAACAGGATGAACCGAAGGCACCCTCCTATTACATCCTAGATATCACACAATAGATGAGTAACAAGTAGTCCTTGCAATCCGTTGACTCCAACCACGATAGAATTGCAGTATATCTCTGGTCACTAAACCAGAAGTTTTAAGTATTTATTCCGTTTTATAAAGATCCACGGTCTTTAATGCTCCATCTTTAATCAACATCTTCCACCTTCCACGTATTTGTTGGTCGAAATGTTTTTCGAATATACTTTCGACCCCGGTATTTCCATACCAACAATATTATTGGCCAGATTTGATAGTCGGTTATTTGACTATCAAATAAACCACCATTCAATCATAAAAATAAAAATAGATTTACCGGTTCAATTTTCAGCATCACATAACTTATTTAACTAAAAACAATTTATGAATGGTTAATTTATAAACTTCTAAATCTTTCGATAATTCGAACATAGTTTTCCACTTCTCATTTTAATATATGAATATATTAAAAAATCATTTTGTTTTTATATACTTGGAAAAATACCTTATAGTTATATCAAGTTTCCCATCTTACTATCCTTAGAAAGCCATTTTTTACCTCATTGTTCATTATCTATAACCGGGAAATCAGTTCAACTTATTAAAATAATGTCACCAAATCACTTTTATTTCTTTGTTTGATAAACAATAGCGAACCCTTGTTCCTTTAGAATAATTTCATTTCCAAAACTACACTTCTCATTTCCTTTTTCCCTCAAAACATTGTTATATTTACACACCATTTACTTTTATTTCCTATATGTTGGAAATATCATTATATACACATATATATACACTTTCTCAACTCCTTTCATTACTGCTACTTTGGAAATTCCGTTATATATTCTCAAATCTTTTATTCCCTTTTTCTTCAGAAATCATTATATATATATTCTTGAATCTTTTATTTCATAAATGGAAGCATCCCTTTTTTTATTCGCGCATTTCTATATTTCAACATTCATTAGTCCTTGACTGTAAATTGGTAAGCGAATAATTCCTTAAGTATCAACCCCGAAGATCGAAATCAACATCAGATTTATACCTAGAAAATCACTCAACTCAACCAATCTCCAGTTAGGTTCCAATTCTTATCTTACCTCGTTATCAACCCATTATATCCCACTTCTAATCCTTTTTTAACCATTTTCCTGTTTTGAAAACCTTGTTTCAATTCAATTTGTCTTACTTAATTTCATTATAAAGTATTGCCAATTAAAATTCAACAATCTGACTTCCCGTTTCTTTCATAAACCTCGTTTATACAATTCTGGTTTAGTGTAAAACCGTTTTATCTCATTTCCTTTTACTTAATTTAAAAAATTAAGTAAACATTAAAGTTAAGTTATCGTTCACTTAAAAACTCTTTTTATAACTTCATTTTAAATCTTAGGCTTTAAATAAAAACCTGCTCATATACCTCTTTCATAATTCAACTGGATTCAATTTCAGTCTTCGATTTCTTTACGTCGATGGATTTCATTTATAAGGTAATTACTTAAGTTATTATTACTAAGATAATAATTTACTTCAACCTTAACTATTGTAATACTGTTAATTGCTTTGTTAACTAAAGTAAATAATAAATTTCCTTTTAAAACTCTTTTTAAGATTTATACAAACATTTGTTAAGCTATTCAATATATTACTTGACAATAAACTAATTTAACTTAATAATCAAACACTAGTTGAGACGGTCGACTTGGTTAACTCAAAACATGATTATTCCTTTAACCAATTCCAATTAACTCTTCCTTTAAATTAATTAATAATAATTAATTTAAATAACTTCATTTAATTGTTTCTTAGAACAATTAATCCAAATTCTTAACCGTTACTTTAATTTTTGCTTAATTGCTTATAAATCTAATTATCATAAGAATTTGATTTTAAAAACATTTAATAAGTATTTATAAACTTAAATAATAATAATAATAATAATAAACATAAATTCCCACTTAAAAACTTCCATTCAAAAGTAACAGATTCCAAAATCTATTTTCAGTTATAAAATAAGTTTTATAACTTCATTTCTGTCGATTCACCTGATGGTAAATCCATATTCATAAAACAATTGATTATTACGCCATCTGATGCTAATTACTCAACCAATACTGCCCATTGCTTAATATCACAAAAAACGTTGAATTACGAATCAACAATCAATAAACCAATCAATCTCTAATCAGGTTGGTCATACAGTTCATGGTAATACGAAAATAAACAATAAATTTTAGGAATCCTGTAACTAACTGAGATTGTCGAACTAGAAAATGGACATACAACACCATGTCGACTATTCAAGAATCTAAAATACTGGAATGTCAATAGAAAGAAGTTAGAGGGTGAGAAATAGATAAGATAGAAAATTAGAATAAAAGAGGAAGAAGAACATACCAACAAAATCAGAGTAATACGAATCTCACAGCGGAACAAATAAAATATAGTATATAACATAACTTTGGAGTAAAACTAGATCTTTATATAATACTATTATCAAAATACAACACTTACAACACAGCAGAAATAACAATAGCTATATAATCCTGAAGCCTCCTACTCCAACTCCCCAAGTATATCGGTAAAATCTTGACTACTTGACTTCCCGTACAAATTTGGGCACCCAAGAGTTTAGTGGAAAACAAAACAAAACAAAACAAACTCTAGGTCAGTCATGTGACTGGTGTGAGTAAACTCCAATCATTTATTTAACTTTTAAAATCGTTTTAAAAGAAAGAAAAATCATAAGACCAATCCACACATAAACACGGATGGTTTTTACCTTATATAACCCAAAACATTTCTTCAAAAATCAATATTCTTCTGATATTATAATAACGTCTAAATCAAATAAATAGCAATTTAGTGGAATGCTTTCGTCTCATGTTCCACATATAATATATAATCAAAAACCGCAGGCTCTTATTGGGTAATGGATTCCAACTGGAAAGGTATGGAACCACCTTCCGACAGTGTATCTCTAAAGAGGAATAAACCGGGTTCAACAAGAACATCTTGTAACCTGGTATAAACATGACCGGTCACTCATTTCGCTTGAGTGTACCGAATGTATTATCACCAATGGTTGGGATCAGCAACCGTTTCCCGAAAGGGATATCATCGAAATAGTTTAAATAAGTAAATGGAATTTTTCTAGATCAAGTGACAATACACCCTAATTGGAAGCTACCCACTTAGCCATGCGACCTACACGATTTTTACCATTTTCTGATTGTGAGGCTTAGGGCCACGCTTATCACTGGCAGATCACACGTTTATTGACTTTGAATGTCACATTGTCATACCTGCCAAATCACAAATTGATTTCTCCAAAAATACCATTGGTATATAGCTAAGAGAAATGAATTCCTCCGTCACCAAACGTAAATACGTTTGAAGAGTTCAACTTACGCGATCTATTAAATATACTTTGTCAGACATTCTTCCATACAGGTTGTCTTAGGACTGAACAAACCAAAAGCATTATTATATAAATCCATCTTAGGCAATTTCTACATAGGATTTACCAGATTAGCCCTTGCATAAACTCCGTCTTCAATTTTCGTCATCATATTTGATTTGCAACGCTAATGCCTATATTGAGTTGTTTTCAGACAATAAATCTGATCCCGGTCTCTCCGTATTGACAGCGGAAAAATGGTCAAAACTTTTATAGTCGATTATTTAACTATCAAAGGAAATCATCCATGCACACAACGATCTTATTTCCAAATGGAAACTTTATCGACCAATCATCAATC
Source organism: Allium sativum (assembly GCA_030737875.1). Lineage (NCBI taxonomy): Eukaryota > Viridiplantae > Streptophyta > Magnoliopsida > Asparagales > Amaryllidaceae > Allium > Allium sativum. Next base: position 5,295,496 of record CM060919.1, on the reverse strand, counting down.
AATATTTTTCCTTTTAAATTAATTTACCATTAATTTATTCATTTCCCCATATTTCATTTCCATATATTGATAAATCCTTATTTTCTAAATTTAGAAAATATACGTTACTAACATTGGAAAACATTTCCATTTCTTATCCACGCATCACTATCCTCCCACACCATCTGTCTCTAACTATAACTAGTAAGAGAACAACCCCCTACGTATTAACCCCGAAGGCCGAAACCAACATTAGATCAATACACAGAAAGCTATTCAAATTAACTAATTTTCAGTCAGTTTCTAATTCTTTAACTCTGTTTCTTAACTTCTTATCAAATAATTGTGTACGAAACTCTCGGATTCAGTTTACTAATCCAAATCTTTTATGAAAAACATTCGTCATAACGATAACGCTATAATCCCTATTTTGAAATATCTAACTTCAAGATATAGTTTTTATTCATTAATTTGAATAAATAATAATTAATTAATTGATTAAATATTGATTTAAGAACCGGAAAGTAAATATTACTATCCTACATTCAATACCGTCGAAATCTAATGCATAATTCTCCCTCAAAAAATCTCTATTCGATAACTCTCCTTCGAATAATCTATATTCGATTAACTCTCTCCGAATAACTTATATTCGATTAACTCTCTTCGAATAACCTATATTCGATTAGCTCTCTTTGAATAACTTATATTCTATTAACTCTCTTCAAATAACCTATGTTCGATTAACTCTCTTCGGATAACTTATGTTTGATTAACTCTCTCCGAATAACTTATATTCAATTAACTCTCTTCGAATAACTTGTATTTGATTAACTCTCTTCGAATAACTTGTATTTGATTAACTCTCTTCGAATAACTTATATTCGATTAACTCTCTTTGAATAACTTATATTTGATTAACTCTCTTTGAATATATATTCGATTAATCATTCCGAACTTCTAGAATAATTTACCATTTTAGGTCAACTCACTTTCTAAATTCATTTTTGAATTTTGTACTTCCCAACATTTATTAGTTTCCTTTTATGACTATTTTAAAACTGCAAAACATTTGCTTTTCAATCGTTATTCACATTAAATCGTGAATATTATTTGTTTAAAGAAAACTGGACTCGTTTTACCAAATCAAAACTTGATATCATATTTTAAATACTAACACATGTTTAAACTCCAATTATCGAATCATTTTATAACTTTTTATTCATATTCCATTTTATTTGTCAAATCTCGTTTATATGTTAACTTCATAGTTGATTTTATTTAATAATTTTATAATTCTCTATCGCCTTTATATTCAATTATAATATATCAGTTTCAAACCGAATATTAATTATCTTGTCAAATACCGATCTGTTCAATATATAATTTCTTAAAATAAATTATTTATAACATTTTGCCTAGTCGAATTGTAATTACAAATCTTTATGGACTTTATTTTAATCCTATTCACATTTCGAACATCAAAATAAATTCCATCATTCCTTTTTAGAACAACTCCCAATTTCCCCTTTTTAAATTCACTACTGAATTTACAATCCAAATTATCCACTGATAATTATTCTTTTATTCCATTTATAAACATTGTTTATAAATTGCACTAATTGTTTTTTATTAAACAAGTTATTTATTTGTAGCCATTCGAATTTCCATTTCTATTTTTAAAATAGATTCCCCTTTTCAAATTCATATTTCATCCTTTATAATTCCCTTTATAAATGTTAAATTTTCATTACATTTTCAAATATCGGTGTTAGAACCGATTTTACTTCTTAATATAAATTCATACTTATATATTCCATATATCAAATGATAAATATTTTATCTTAATTTATAAACATCGTTTATAAATTATTCTTCTCAATTTATCTATTAAAAACAGATTTCTATCAAATATTTACTTTAAATCAATTTTCCCATTAATCATTTACAACTGGAAATTCCTTTTTAATATTCTATAAATTTCCCAAATATTATATTCACTCCATAAACTCATTTGTTTACCTCTTATCACCTTCATTCAGTATTTATACCAAAACGACCTTTTAAAACTTCCATATAACTGATAATAATTTCTATACAAAAGTTCTTATTTCATTTCCCAAATAATTCCTTTTTATAAAATCCATTGATTTTATATAAACATTTTATTTTTAATATACACTTTGAAAATTTCCTTTTTACATTCTAGTATTTCTTATGGTATTTAAATACCAAATGACAAGACCAATGTCATCATAATCAATCACATATTATATATCACATCATATATCACAATATATGAAAATAAACATTGTTATAAATATTGAGAATCCTGTTGGATCCCTTCAACCTATTTCCCTGCATCCACATATGTTAATCAACATAAATAGCATGAATATGAAATATTCTGATGAACAGAATTAATATTCAATCAACGATTTATATATATATATATATATATAAGTATATCTATATTTTCAACCAACTGACTAGCAATTCATTCGAACAATCATCACACAAAAATCAATCATTATTTATCAATACAGAGTTAGTGAGTTTTACTAGCTTTGGTGGTTTATTATTAAATAATGATAACCGTCATTGATTCAAATCAGACAATTTATTTTGCTATAAATTGTAACGAGCTCCTATTCACTTTAAATCAGTTCCATGGTGTAGCCCTCGTCCATACGATCCAACCGGATCTTGTTTTGCTGATTTCGGTTAACATATGAGTAAGATATTTAATTTATAAGACAATAAATTGTTTTTAATTGAATTAAACTTGATTTATTTTAGTATTGGGCCATACCCATTCGATTCGGACCCAAAAGAAATCCAACTTGCCACCAACTACATAGTTATCTTCTTCCTCCTCCAACAAATTTCCGCACTCCAGTATAAAAATCAAGACATTGCTGCTCTTTGAACACACACTACTACTTCCATACTCCATGATAAATCACGAAAAAATATCAGTGATCTTCCTCCACAAACTTTGCACCTCCTTGTACCAAAACTGACGAGCTCGCATCCTATTTTCACCATCTCCTCGAAACGCTTCTTCAATGAACACAGTACAACTCGCAATAGAAAAAAACACGTCGATCCTTACAAATTTTGGCTAATACACTCCATTCGATCTCAACAACTCAAAAACAATACTCGTTTACTATATCGATGCTTCCTTTCCACAGTAATTCAAACCCTAGGTCTACTGTGGCTTTTTTAGCATCTCTGAACCTGCATCCGAAACGACCCAAACCTCCCCGTGAAGGAAAGCGCGGATTGAGCTGAGGACAAGACGAATTAGAACACAAACATAAGAACATTTCATTGCTTATTACAACAATTTCATCAGAATACAAGAATATTACAGAGTATAAATAAATATTACACATTTACTAAATATCAGAGATTTATAATTTACAATGCAGCGGAAAATAATACAAAACACAACTGAAAAGAATATACAGATACAGAGCTTTCCAAATATCATTTTAGATGTAAACCAGGATCGTGTGAATATAAATCTGCAAAACCAAAACTACTAGCTTCCCGTGTGGAAAATAAGGGCAACCAGAGTTTAGGTTAAAACAATAAACTCCAGGTCAGTCATGTGACTGGTGTGAGAACTAAAACAGTTATTAATCTTTATTTTAAAATTCGGTAAATCAAGGGACCACGCCGTATAACACGGAACGGGTTTCCTACCAAGAATACCAGTGCATAAAACAAACAGCCAAAAATGCTTGATACGTGAAATTTCATGTTTTATTATTACTATAAGTTTAAAGTGTAAAAAAAAATTTCAATCATAAGTATCAATCATAGATGGCATAAGTGCCCCATCCCATTAGCCGCCATATATAGGATTACAACTAAAACCGAAATGTCATATTGGAAGTTGAATTTCCATCTATGGACCAAGGCAAGGGATCACCCTTACCGCTTCGAGACAATCTAGCCCATGTCTCAGTACCCAAACACAGATGGGCCCTTGGATCGTCAGGGCCGGTCCTCTTGATGTTGATTAAAATGCCTGAACACTGCATTTCCCCGCCCTATAGGGCGTAAAACTGGTCATATCCCGACCAAACTATCGGCCTCAGAACGACCGATATAACCGAGGCGCCAAGCAATCCATCATTCACATAAGTAAAATATCCAGGTGTGTAAAACCCAAAACACCACTCCTAGCTAGAAGGAAACACATGTCCTCCTTGAAGTCCTCTCCCGTTTCTGGTTCACACCGAGGTGTGAGGCTCGCGAACTAACGCTACACAAATGCCGCGCTTTGATCATCAACTACAAGACTTTGCTTTTCAGCAGAAGACTTGATTATTTGCATCTCATCAAGCCACACATGCAATTCACGCTATGCAACCGATGTCTATCAATCACAGAGAATGAAATCCGATGTCAGACACACATCCATTTACAAGTTCGTTCTGGGTCTAAACGAAACCGAAGGCACCTTATTCCTCCCCCATATGTCCAATACAGGGGAGAGGTCCTTGCATATCTGGTCGATCTTCAAGTACATCTGGACGATCAACACTTATTACTTTGTCTTGGGTGTACAACCCAATCAAGACATCAGTAATAACCCAAACGATGTGAAGACCTCCGGTCTTCAACCACCATATTCATCCTCAACATATCGTTGAATCAGTTATTCAGAATGGGATAAACCCGGTCTTTCTGAATAACTCGCGTATATAATAAACAAGTGCTTTAAAAACACACATACGCCTCATTCCAATCCAGAATGTTCCTTTGTCCAAATATTCTTATACTTTGGGAAAGGTTCCCACTAATTTTATCAAAGATAAATTATTTAAATTTATTCTTTAGTCTTCCTTTTGTTGTCATTTCAATCCAATTAAAGATGCATTAAAACTCCACTTGGTTTTAATCTTCGCAAAAATCAATATTAACGATTGTTTAACTTGGGAAATCATATCCTATTTTAACTAGGTTAAAGAACCAATGTCATTTAAAACACGGTTCAAGATAAACCCAAAATCACATTCCATTCCATCAACCTTTAACGTAAATTAGCAAGTGAACAATTCCCTAAGTATTAAGCCCGAAGGCCGAAACCAACATCATATCAATACCCACGAAATCATTCAACTTAAATAATCTCCAGTTAGTTTCTGATTTTCTTAACTGCATTGGGTCTAAGAATAGTATTATTAAAGATTCCATTCCCAACAACCCGAAATCTTATTCCTTTCTTTAACTTGGTTAAAGAACCAATATCATTTAAAACACGGTTCACGATAAACCCAAAATGACATTCCATTCCATCAGCTTTTAACCGTAAATTAACAAATGAACAATTCCATAAGCATAAACCCTGAAGGCCGAAATCAACATTAGATCAATACCCAGGAAACCATTCAACTTAACTAATCTCCAGTTAGTTTCTGATTTTATTAACTCCATTAGGTCTAAGAGCAGTATTATTAAACGTACCATTCACGACAACCCAAAATCTTATTCCTTTGTTAATCGGGTTAAAGAACAAGTGTTATTTAAAACACCGTTCACTATAAACGCCAAGACCAATTCCAATTCCATTCCAATTAAATATCAATTAATTGGTATGCTTCATTAAATTTAAATAAAATGATTTAATCTTTTCTCAACTGGGTTCAAGAACAGTGTTAATGAAGACACCATTCATGACAAACCCAAAATCACATTTAATATTAAATACAAGGCTCTGAATAGAAAATACATCGGCTTATATTCAATATCAAATTCTAGAATCAACAAATACCGTATTGGAATAACGATATATATATCTTTCAAATTCCTCCACAATATCAGTATAATCATGGGATCCAATATCGAAATATTCCAAAGATAATTTCGATTCAAATCAATTCCAATTAATATATTGGAAATTCCGGTTATTTTTAAAACCATTTCAAATCCAATTTATTTATTTAAAAAATTTGGATTTCATAAATCTAGTTCATAACTAGTTCATTTCGGTAAAAATATATTTTTCTCTTTTCAAATATGGAATTTTTCATGCCAATTCTTTCCAAATCATTTGGTATGATTTTACACAAATTATTGATATTTTTAATAATTTTATCAAGGCATATGCTGTCGGTTTCCATAAACGGTCATCGAAATGCACTTACAACGACCTTTTTCCAAATTTGATTTGGACATAATTCCAAATCCAACCGTTAGATTTAAAATCTCTAATAGTGGTAGAATGCTCTTTTCAATACGAACCCAACGGTTACAGTTTTAGAAGAATCCAATGGTCGGATCTTCCGTAATGTCCATTCGAAGTCAATGGTCGAAATTCGTGAACTGCTGCAGTGTGGTGCGTTCTATTCAAGCCATTATATATGTAATATATGTTTCGTTGATTTCCTTTTGAAACGTATTTTATAAATCGTTTTGAATTCGTTTTCAAAACGATTTCAACTTCATATTCAATTCCAAGTCAAAATTGAATATTCCATATCATCAATATATGAATGACAATATTTTCAAAACATTATATTGCAAAATAATTTCCTTTTCGATATTCATTATAGAAATGAATAAAATCGATATAAATATCATCCACGTCAAAATGACGTTAATCTAATCAACACGACTATATATATTTAAATATTTTCGTGTCCATCCCAAATCAGACATCAAAACCAAATTTTGATCTTTTACTGAATATTATTTTAAAATATTCATTATTTTAAACTAATCATTATTTCAAAATATTCATTCTTTCTGAACTGGAATCAAACATAGTCAATTAACATATAATGTTATTATATGAATTTCATACACACATGTATACAACAACAATCAAACAAATTCAACCATCATCCAGAGTGCATTCTACACTGCATAAGCATCAAATATAAATATTCAACGCTCACATAGCTTGTCAACCAATCGATCGACATACAACTAACTATTGGGATTAGTGTATGTCCAATATCATCCCAATACCCGTGTGGGGTTTCAAACAATCAAACACAGATTTTATTTGTGCAGTTGGGCGATGTGTAAAATTTATCGTCCCAATCCATATCAGTTAAATGTGTGAACATAAACAAATCATCCGATTTGTTTATAAATATTTATTTTATTTATATACACGTTAAAAATTATATTTTTAACTATAAAATATTTTATTCGATTCCACATCACAATCAATTTTCACCACACAGTCAAGTCAAACAAGTCGTCCATTGTTTGCGGGTGTCGAGTGCCGCTAAGCACCGTCTGCATCCTAGTATATATTTTAACTAGAAATAAAATTAAAGTGAGAAGTTCTCACCTAGGGGCTAAACCAAACGCTGCGACTCTTCGTATATAGAAAATATTCGTCATGTTTCCAATGAGATATGTTTCACGTGGTATATGTTAAAAATCATGTTTTTAACATCGCTACCTCATTATAAAGATCAAACCTTTATATTCGCTATGCATACGATAAAAATTATATTTTAATTTCGCCATTCCAAATATAAAAACCAAATTTTTATACCGCTACTCTATATATAAAAATCACATTTTTATATCACTACATATATAAAAATCATATTTTTAATTCACTAGATATTTTAAAATCATATTATTAATTCACTACATATATAAAAATCATATTATTTCGTGAACAAAAATCGTATTGTTTCATATGCCAAAAATCATATTTTTATGATGCTATAATATATATATATAAAAGTCCGATTTTTCTTATGTTATAGTATTCATAAAAATCCGAGTTTTACTAAATAAATGAAAATAAAAAAACTTACAGTGTTTTTCTAAGAGGGAGGGGGCTTCTCGGCAGCTGAGGAGGCCGGGAGGGCACTGCAGCGGTGTAGGAGGCGGAGGGGGTGGCGGCTTCATTGGCGACGGCTAGGGTTTCGGGTGGTGGAAGCTTGGTGGCGTGGTGGGTTTAAATTAGAGGAGAAGGAGACCGAGCGGCTGAGGGTGCAAGCATGGTGGGGAGGCCACAGTGGTGGCAACTACGCATAGGGCGGTGGCGACGGCGCCTGTCGCGCTCAGTGCAATGGGTTTCATTTTTTCTTTCTTTCAGTTTTTCGATTTCAGCGAACGAGATGAAAGGGAAAGGGGGGTTGACCTAGGTTAGTGGAGAGAGGAAGGGAGTTTTTATTTAATTTATTTATTTTATTTCCTAAAAATTAACTTTTTATTTCGGCCTCTAAACGAAACCCACCGATTGTCGCCTCTAGCTAATTACCTCCATTCCGAACACAATGGGATATGTTCGGTAAGCCGATTCGACTGTTTCGATCAGTTTCCATCAAAATCAAAATATAAATCTATACATTGAATTTGAATGCATATGTTAATTTACCTGGGCCACATGCTAACTCTAAAAATTCCCGAAAAATAATTTTTAGCTTCGTATTGATTACACAGTCCTAACAAAACTAATTTCGTCAAATTTGGAGACCATTTGAAAAATGGCCATTTTCTGGTCGATCCAAATTGACTAAAACTGTCAAAACATGTTTTCCTTTGCCATGCTCACATATAAATCCCAAAAATTATGAATTTTGGAATATAGAAATAATTTGACATCCTGGATCCAACAAAAGTGGTTTCATTGAAAACGGAGGTCGTTTGCAAAATCGCTATTTTTAAGGGCCAAAATTCCATAGCGGTTATTCTGAATTTTCAACTGGGCATAACTTTTTATTCCCGCTATGAAATTTTGATTTTTCGGATTAGTTGGAAAGATATTTTCAAATAGATTCAAATATTTTTGGTTTCACCAAAATCCGGTATATTTTTAATCCTGCACATTCATTTGAAATTCGAAATCGAATTTTCAAACTACCGCACCATTTTCAATTCTTTTTATAATTAAAATTAAAAATATTCTAACTTCATCAATTCAAATAAATATATACGTTCTAATTCCATTAAAAAAATCTCGAGGTTACCATTTAAAATAATTCATTTTAAATATTCAAAATTCATCAAAATTGCCAAAATAAAATTTTTAAATTAGTTCGGATTTTCCGGGTTATTACAATCTCCCCCACTTAAAATCTTTTCGTCCTCGAAAAGGAACAGAGCTGAAAGTTGTTTTACTAATCAACTCTACTTTTAGTTTGGCTTTCATTCTTCAACTTTTCAGTTTCTAAGAATTTTCCAATTTGGCGAACACCGTAAATTTTCAAAAAATTTCGCCATAACCTCCTTCGTACGGGAGCACCGGGAAAATCCCCGAAGCGCAACACAGGCCTTTCCAATAAAAAAAAAGAAACAGCCAATCGGCTCATAAAATCATCAAAAACCCCAATAAATACAATAAACATGTACCTATTTGTCGGGAAAACAATTTTATTCCTCTGCTTAGCTTCCCTGCTATGACATGTTCAACGTATATACATGTATATGCATGCAATTTCAAACAATTTTTAATTCAGTTCAATATTTGGTACAGTTTGGTTTTACGTACCATCCTTTTACCTAATGGTTTTATTATATAACAAATAATCATACAACACAACCATCAATCAATTAGTGAATTAACGTTTTAAATTCAAAATTTTGACATAAATACAGAAAATCATGTTTTTGATTCCAAGGCACAACAATATATCCTATCTAGTTTTGGTTCTCACACCAATCAATTGGAAATATATAGAAATCCCACTTTCGAAACTCGAACACAAACTCTGATGATGAGTACTTAATCATCAGAATCATCTTCGGGCTACTAGAGTGTGATTGTATACCTACCCAGTATATTATGGCTTCATATACATGTGGATTAGACGTATATGCAAAATATTTATATACTTGATTGTCTAAATAAATTTAAAATAAATATTCGAATACGAATAATAAAGTTTAAATTTTCAAAACAAAAATTGTTTTCCACTTTATTTAAAAAAATCACTCTTCACACTCGTTCTAGGATGCTACTGATCCCATCTCTAACGAGTCATTCTTACTGGATATTACTAATCCAATCTCTGATTAATTCTTTCATTTGGTTCTAATGTGTCTTGTTCTCCGAGCTCTGTAAACCAAAGCTCTGATACCAGCTGAAACGATCCGAACCTCCCCGTGAAGGAAAGCCTGGATTGAGTTGAGGACAAGACGAATCAAAACACAAATAGAAGAAATTTTCATTGCTTATTACAACAATTTCATCAGAATACAAGAATATTACAGAGTATGCATAAATATTATACATTTACTAAATATCAGAGATTTACAATTTACAATGCAGCGAAAAATAATACAAAACACAACTGAAAAGAATATACGGATACAGAGCTTTCCAAATATCATTCCAGCTGTAAACCAGGATCCTGTGAATATAAATCTGCAGAACCAAAACTACTAGCTGCCCGTGTGGAAAATAAGGGCACCCAGAGTTTAGGTTAAAACAATAAACTCCAGGTCAGTCATGTGACTGGTGTGAGAACTAAAATAGTTATTAATCTTTATTTTAAAATTCGGTAAATCAAGGGACCACGCCATATAACACGGAATGGGTTTTCTCCCAAGAATACCAGTGCATAAAACAAACAATGCAATGCTAACTAAAGAACAATGAAGCTATTATAAGACTCAGGTCCCATCACATAATGCAATGCAAGCCGGAGTATAAAGTTCTTACCTTATAATAGCCAAAAATGCTTGATACGTGAAATTTCATGTTTTATTATTGCTATAAGTGTATAGTGTCAAAACAATTTCAATCATAAGTATCAATCATAGATGGCATAAGTGCCCCATCCCACTATGTCGCCATATATAGGATTACAACTAAAACCGAAATGTCGTATTGGAAGTTGGATTTCCATCTGTGGACCAAGGCAAGGGATCGTCCTTATCGCTTTGAGACAATCTAGCCCGTGTCTCAGGACCCAGACACAGGTGGGCCCTTGGATTGTCAGGGATGGTCCCCTCGACGTGGATTAAAGTGCCTGAACACTGCATTTCCCCGCCCTATGGGGCATAAACCGATCATATCCCGACCAAACTATCGGCCCCGGAACGACCGATATAACCGAGGCGCCTCGCAATCCATCATCCACATAAGTAAAATGTTCGGGCGTGTAAAACCCAAAACACCACTCCTACCTAGAAGAAAACGCAAGTCCTCCCTGAAGTCCTCTCCCTTTTTTGGTTCACACCGGGGTATGAGGCTCGCGAATTAACGCTACATAAAGCTATGCCACAAAGGTCGTGCTTTGATTATCAACCACAAGACTCTTCTTTTCAACAAAAAGACTTGATCATTTGCATCTCAGCATGCCACACAGGCAATTCACGCTATGTAACCGATGTCTATCAATCACAGAGAATGAAATCCAATGTCAGACACACATCCATTTACAAGTTTGTTATGGGTCTGAACGAAACCGGAGGTACCTTATTCCTCACCCATATGTCCAACACAGGTGAGAGGTCCTCGCATATCTGGTCGATCTCTAAGTAGGTCTGGACGATCACCACTTATTACCTTGTCTTGGGTGTACAGCCCAATCAAGACATCAGTAATCATCCAAACGATGCGAAGACCTCTAGTCTTCAACCATCGTCTTCATCCTCGACATATCGTCGAATCAGTTATTCAGAATGGGATAAACGCGGTCTTTCTGAATACCTCGCGTATATAATAAACAAGTGCTATTAAAACACACATATGCCTCATTCCAACCTAGAATATTCCTTTAACCAAATATTCTTATACTTTGGGAAAGGTTCCCATTAATTTTATCAAAGATAAATTCTTTAAATTTATTCTTTAATCTTCCTTTGGATATCATTTCAATCTAATTAAAGATGCATCAAAACTCCACTTGGTTTTAATCTTCCCAAAAATCAATATTAACGATTGTTTAACTTGGGAAATCATATCCTGTCTTTAACTGGGTTAAAGAACCAATGTCATTTAAAACACGGTTCACGATAAACCCAAAATCACATTCCATTCCATCAGCCTTTAACCGTAAATTAGCAAGTGAACAATTCCCTGAGTATTAACCCCGAAGGCCAAAACCAACATCAGATCAATACCCAGGAAACCATTCAACTTAACTAATCTCCAGTTAGTTTCTATTTTCTTAACTCCATTGGGTCTAAGAACATTATTATTAAAGATACTATTCACGACAACCCAAAATCTTATTCCTGTCATTAATTGGGTTAAAGAACTAATGTCCTTTAAAACACGGTACACGATAAACCCAAAATCACATTCCATTCCATCAGCCTTTAACCGTAAATTAGCAAGTGAACAATTCCCTAAGTATTAGCCCCGAAGGCCGAAACCAACATCAGATCAATACCCAGGAAGCCATTCAACTTAACTAATCTCCAGTTAGTATCTGATTTTCTTAACTCCATTGGGTCTAAGAACAGCATTATTAAAGATACCATTCACGACAACCCAAAATCTTATTCCTTTGTTAATCGGGTTAAAAAACAAGTGTTATTTAAAACACCTTTCACGATAAACCCTAAGACCAATATCAATTCCATTCCAATTAAATATCAATTAATTTGTATACTTCATTAAATCTAAAAAAAAGATTTAATCTTTTCTCAACTGGGTTCAAGAATAATGTTAATGAAGACACCATTCACGACAAACCCAAAATCACATTTAATATTAAATACAAGGCTCTGAACAGAAAATATATGGGCTTATATTCAATATCAAATTCTCGAATCAACAAATGCCGTATTGGAATAACGATATATATATCTTCCAAATTCCTCCACAATATCCGTATAATCAAGGAATCCAATATCGAAATTTTCTGAAAATAATTTCGATTCAAATCAATTCCAATTCATATATTAGAAATTCTGGTTATTTTTAAAACTATATCAAATCCAATTTATTCAATTAAAACTATTGGATTTCGTAATTCTAGTTCATAACTAGTTCATTTCGGTAAAAAAATATTTTTATCTTTTCAAATATGGAATTTATCATCCCAATTCTTTCCAAATCATTTGGTTTGATTTTACACAAAATATTGATATTTTTAGTAATTTTATCAAGGCCCGTACAGCCTATTTCCATAAATGGTCATCGAACTGCACTTTTAGCGTCCTTTTTCCAAATTTGATATGGACATAATTCCAAATCCAACTGTTAGATTTCAAATACCTAATATTAGTTAGAAAGCTCTTTTCAATACGAACCCAAGGTTCCAGTGTTAGGAGATTCCAACGGTCGGATCTCCCGCAATGTCCATTCGATGTCAATGGTCGAAATTCGCGAATTGCCGCTGTAATAACCCGGAAATCCGAGTCAATTTAAATTTTTTATTTGGCGAATTTAGTGAATATTGATTATTTAAAATGGATTATTTTAAATAATAACAACGGAAAATTTATTTTCGACGAACTGAAAATGAATAATTTTATTTTAATTATAATTCGAGCTTGAAATGGCGTGGTAGTTCGAAAATTCGATTTCGGATTTCAAATGAATATACAGAATTCGTTTTAAGTCGGAATTGGACAAAACAAGAAATATTTGAATCTGTTTGACGATATCTTTCTAATGAATGTAAGAAACTGAGATTTCACTTTATAGAGTGAAAGATATGTCCAGTTTAAAATTCAGAAAAGTCGCTGTGGAATTTATATTAATATATATAAAGGCCTTGAAAACAGCCATTTTGCAAACGACCTCGGTTTTCGATGAAACCACTTATGTGGATCCGTGATGTCTAGTTATTGCTAGGTTTCAAAATTCGTAATTTTTCGAATCGATAAGTGAGCGTGGCAAAGGAAAACGTGTTTGACCAGTTTCTGTTGATTTTAATCGACTGGAAAACGGCCTTTTTCCAATGGTCCTAGAATTCGATGAAATTAGGTTTGTTAAGACCGTATCTTCAACACGAAGCTAGAAAATATTTTTCTGGAATTTTTCGAGCTAGTATGTGACCCCGGTAAATTGAAATGCGCGTTCAAATTCAATATATAGATTTATATTTTGATTTTAACGAAACTGATCAAAATGATTAAATCAGCTTACAAAACATATCCCATTGTTTTCGGAATGGGGGTAATTAGCTAGGGACGACAGTCGGTGGGTTCGATTTCGAGTTGAAAATAAAAAGTTTCTTTTAGAATTTAAAATAAATTAAATATATATAAATATCTGACCCCCCCTTTTCTCTTTCACTTCAGTCAAAACGAAAAAAAACAACGCAGAGGGGGAGGCGCGATTCGCCGCCGCGCCTACTACGCCGCCTCCCAGGAGGACCACCGCCCTCCTCTTCCTTCCTCGAACTCTGATTCCTCCTCTCCCCTTCCTCGAATAGACCCACGCCCAAAGCCCAGGCACCCAAATCGAGAGCCCTACCACCCCACTGCACATCCATGAAGACCCCCACCCCGCTATGATCGACTACGCCGCCAGTAGCCTCCGGCGCCAGCGTGAAACCCTAAAAAAAACGTGAGTCCTTTGATTTTATTTAGTTAAAGAACTGATTTTTATTTAGTTAAAGAACTGATTTTTATTTAGTTAAGGAACTGATTTTTATTTCATAAAAAAGTGATTTTTGAAATGAACAAGAAGTGATTTTGAATATAGATATATAACGATATAAAAATATAATTTTTATTTATATTTTCAGCATATAAAGATTATATCTTTGTTGATATGAGCAAGGATATAAAAATATAATTTTTATCATGTGAAGTAGCGATAAAAATTCGATTTTTATATATTAGAAGTAGAGATAAAATTTTGATTTTTATATACTAGAAGTAGAGATAAAAATTCGATTTTTATATATTATAAGTGGCGATAAAAATTTGATTTTTATATATGTAGTGGCTACGGACAATGAAATTGACAAAGGGCGAGCACGACGAAGATTTCTACATATGAAGAGTCGCGGTGTATTGGTTTAGCTAGTCAGTGAGAACTCCTCACTTTTATTTTTATTTCTAGTTTGAAATATATACTAGGATGCAGACGGTGTTTAGTAGCACCCGACACCCGTCGTCCACAGACCATGGATGACTTGTTTGATTGATGTGTTTTGAAAATTGATTATGTGATGTGGATTGAATAAATACTTTATGGTTAAAAATATAATTTTTAATGTGTATATAAAATAAAATATTTATAAACAAATCGGATGATTTGTTTATGTACACAAATTTGACTGATATTGATTGGGACGATAAATTTTACACATCGCCCAACTGCACAAATAGAACCTGTGTTTGTTGTTTGAAAACCTCACACGGCTATTGGGATGAAATATGACATACACTAGTCCCAATAATTAGTTGTACACTACAACAAAAACGCCATATTACAACTTTAATTTTACAACGGTGCATAAAGCACCGTTGTAATAGATCCCTTTTTACAACGGTGCAAAACGCACTGTTGTAATAAATGTTTTTTACAACGGTAAAATAATCACTGTTGTAAAGAACATATATATTACCATATCACAACTTTAATTTTACAACGGTGCATTAAGCACCGTTGTAATAGATTCTTTTTTACAACGGTGCAATAATCACTGTTGTAAAGAACATATATATTACCATATTACAACTTTAATTTTACAACGGTGCAAAAGCACCGTTGTAATAGATCCTTTTTTACAACCTTGCAAAACGCTGTAATAAACATATATATCACAACTTTTCATTTTATTCGTGTAATTGAGATGCCTAGTGCAAACTTCATGTTTATAATATCTATATTTAATAACTAAATATATTGATACTTAATAATAATAACTAATAATAAACTTGGGAATCAATAATATTTATCAATTATTATTAAATAATTAACAGTTAATAAGTAGTAATTTATTTTTAATAGTTAATGTATGTTAACTACTTATTAATTAATAGTAACATAAGCTTTTTATAAGTATTAATAGTAACATAAGCCTTTTGACATCGGTTCAATCCAATATTTATTCCTTTTCCATCGGTTCGATTTCCCTTTCTCCATTTTCTCGTATTCCACCGCAAACCCTAACTCCCCTTTCGATAATATGGTCGCCATAGCGATCTCCTCCACTCCACATCGCCACTGCTCGATTGATCCAGATCACTATTTCCCCAGCTGCACTGCTCATCGCCGAATTTTTTTTCTTTGAAAGTCTTAATAATCATTTTTGGCCACTGCGCTGTGGCACGGGTTTGGGGGCATCGCCCCAAAAAAAAAAAATTAGGCCTTTTTCTTCAAATATAGACCGTACCCCTTTTTTTTAATATACTTTTTTTCTTCGAAAATCAAAACATTTAGGCTCCGAAACAAAATGCTTTTTGGCTTCAAACGAAAATCATAACACTTCCGCTCTTCTTTTCCAATTAGATCACCCTAGCATGAAATAATTAACATTAATAATTACCGTTCAATAATTAAAATAATAAATAACATTCAATAATTATAAAGTAATATCTTGTATGTACACTGCAATTTTCTTTTCCTGTACACCGAATTTTTTTCCCTCCACCAGCCCACCTAGTATGTCCCTAAATTTTCATCTTCCCTCCACATGCCCGCTTTTCTAACTGAACGGTCCAGATAACCCAATTAAATTTTGAGATCCATCTCAAACAATAAACCCTAACTCACGATTCTTTAATGGCCACCTTAAACAATGAAAACCCTGGCTCATGCGATCTCTACCAGCCTCTAACTCCACCGCCCTAATTAAACTTACGATACCCAACATCACCGCCCCAATTAAACTCATGATACCCAACATCACTTCTAACAGCATCGCCTCCTTCTTCGACGACGATCTGCAGCGAATCCGATGTTGCACCCTTCCGATGTTGCAGCCCTTGCTGCTTTGACTCATGTCGATTTTTTTGGAGCACAGATTACAGTTGCAGGGACAAATCGCTTGAAAGGTACGTATTCTTTGATCTTTCCTTGTTCAGTTTTTTATATTGAAATACTGCACAAAATATTGCACTACTTAGATGTCACACAAGCACTTGTATTTGCCTGGTTCGTTCTCCTTTGGTTTTGTCATGAACTGTATTAGCAATTGGCTTAATTCCCTTTTTTTGGTTCAATTAAGTCTCTGTTATACGAGTTTGAAGGATAAAAATTTGGTTGGGCTAAATATAGATATAGTTTGAAGGATAAACTTGATGGTAAAAAATAAGCTTTTTGTAGCCAAGCTGGTAAGTAATTATTATGCCAGAGGCTGTCAAGTTATAGTTTGCAGCGTTACCATCAAAATTTTAAAGCAGATTCATTTTAAAGTTCCTGATCTGTCGTATGATTGTTATAACAGTTACTTAATAAGTGTTTCTGGCTTGTAATTCCAAAAGTTAATGCAGTTTTACATTCATTACTATGTACAAGTACCATGGTAGAAAACAAATATCATTATTTGCTTGAAATGTAACTTAAACAGCATATTTTGTCAAATTTGTGTCACTCAAAATAGACAAGATAACTGATTGTTGTTTGATTCAGAAACCATTTATACCATTGTATGCATACAGTTCCCAAATATGTGACCTATATCACAACTCGGCATTGGAATGACAAGATGGAGAAACGCATACAATAAACAGAAATGCATTCTAGTGCGGTTAGAACTTAGAACCATATGTTTGCTTTCTATCTGCTATGTTATGATCATGGGTTAAGCATTCAAACACCAATAGATGCACATATGGTTCAGCAAGTCGAATGCGACCAATTAACCGACACACTGAAAGCAATTTACTACCATTCAAAATCTTCAAATAAGTACTAGTAGTTTCGAAATAGAGATGATATTACAACTAAAATCCGTAAAAGCCTAGTTAACAATGTAAGCTTGTGAGAAAACAAGGATTCAGCAAGAAGGTAATAAGCCAAAAAAGTTAGTTGTAACAGAAACCATATTATATATCTTACATTACAAAAAGTCCCCTGTTACGTTAGAGGGCAAAGCACATATCACAAGTTTTTGCCTTTATTTTTTTTGATGTTTTAAGCGTTCATTTGATTTCCTGGGAAACCAGCAACCATGCCTTGGTCAGTTCCTAGGAAACCAGTAAAGGTGATAACTTTTTGCAAATTACTATTCATTTGATGTTTTAAGTACTCTTTCTCTTCTACTTTGTTTTCTTCTTTACTTATAGACTAAGTTCTTACCTGATATTATCAGGTTCAAGAATCTCAAGTCTCTTGAAATATGCGGTGTGTTGCTCACTGATGCTGAGCATGATGTTGAAATGGATGATCGATTGGATGCTAGAGCATAAAGACTCGGTGTATGTCAGTGTGTATGTATATTTATACAAAAGTGTGTATGTAACTGAGTGTATTGAGGATCAGTTTGTAGTGAGTAATGTATGTATTGTTATGACTGTATTATGTAAAAGTGAGTTGTACGGTAGTGGATCACAAAGTTGTACTAATTCAAATATTGAAATAAAATATTTAATTGATTATTTCAGTTCTGTGTAGTATCATTTTATTCAATATAAATATTTATTTTTATATGAAATGTAATGTATAATGAAACAAAAATCATATTATTATAATTAATTGTAGTAGGACTTACTACAATGGTGAAAAAAGTTGTAATATGTATTACTACAACAGTGCATGTTGTAGTATGTATTACTACAACAGTGGAAAATAGTTGTAAAATAAACATTTAACAACGGTGTCGCAACGGTGTATAAAAGTTGTAAAAGATTTCAGTCTATTACAACTTCTTAATACACGACGCTGGCTCCACCGTTGTAAAAAGTCTTTTACAACCGTTTTCCACCGTTGTAATAGGGTCATTTTGTTGTAGTGGTATGTCGATCGATTGATTGACAGGCTGTGTAAGCGTTGAATATTTATATTCGATGCTTATACAGTGTAGGATGCACTCTGGATGATGGATTGTTGTTTTCATTATTGTTATACACATTTGTTGTGTGAAATCCATATAATCACATTATATGGTAATTGACTGTGTCTGATTCCAGTTCTGAATTATCAAATATTTTAAAATAATATTCAGTGAATATTGAAATGTGAAGCTGTGTTAAGTAGTTAAACGCCATTTTAACATGAACGGGAATTTTGTTGATTTTATTTGTTTTATAATGAATATTGAAAATTGATTTCAAAATCGAATATTTTGAAAATGAATTTCGAATTGAATTGAATAGAAAAAGAATTTCGAATTGAAATGAATAGAAAATGAATTCGAATTGAATTGAATAGAAAAAGAAACTCGAATTGAATTGAATAGAAAATGAATTCGAATTGAATTGAACATAAAAAGAAATTCGAATTGAATTGAATAGAAAATGAATTCGAATCGAATTGAATAGAAAAAGAATTCGAATTGAATTGAATAGAAAATGAATTTGAAATATGAATTGAACCGAAATGAATTTAAAACGAATTTATAAGGAAAAATTCAATTTTGATTTAAAATTGAATATGAAGTTAAAACTATTTTGAAAACGAATTTAAAATGATTTATTAAATACGATTTAAAAGGAAACCGATGAAATATATATAATATATATATTATATATATAATGGCCTAAATAGAACGTGCCACGCCGCGGTAGTTCGCGAATTTCGACCATTGATTTCGAATGGATATTACGGAGATCCGACCATCGGATTATCCTAAAGCCGGAACCATTGGGTTCGTATCGAAAAGAGCTTTCTAAAGAATATTAGAGATTTGAAATCTAATGGTTGGATTTGGAATTATGTTCAAGTCAAATTTGGAAAAGGTCGCTGTAAGTGCAGTTCGATGGCCGTTGAAGGAAATCGACTGTACGGGCCTTGATAAAATTATTAAAAATATAAATAATTAGTGTAAAATCATAAGAAATGATTTGTGAAGAATTGGGATGAAAAACTCCAAAATTGAAAGTATAAAAATATTTTTTTATCGAAATGAACTAGTTTTGAACTAGAATAATATATTTTTTTAAATAAATAAATTGGATTTGAAATGGTTCTGAAAATAACCAGAATTTCCAATAATTGAATTGGAATGGATTTGAAACGAAATCATCTTCGGAATAGTTCGATGTTTCGTGATTATACAGATGTTGTTATGGAAATTTGAAAGATATATTTATATCGTTATTTCCAATACGATATTTGTTGGTTTCAGAATTTGATATTGAATATAAGCCGATATATTTTCTATTCAGAGCCTTGTGTTTAATAACAAATGGGATTTTGGGTTGTCGTGAACGGTATCTTTAATGATACTGTTCTTAAACCGAAATGGAGTTAAGAAAATTAGGAACTAACTGGGGATCAGTTAAGTTGGAGGGCTTCTTGGATATTGATCTGATGTTGGTTTCGGCCTTCGGGGTTAATATTTAGGGAACTGTCCTCTTACTAATTTACGTTTAGGGACTGATTGAAATGTGATGTGATTTTGGGGTTTAACGTGAACCGTGTTTTAAATGACATTGGTTCTTTAACCCAGTTAAAGTTTAAAACTAAGTGGAGTTTTAGTGAATCTTTAATTAGATTGAAAAGATCGAGAATGGAGTATCACCAGTTTTGCTCCAGGCGATAGTTAAATCTTTAATTAGATTTGAACGTGAAATGGTAATTGAATTTACCGATAACACTGTGGTGTTAGATATGAAGTATGACCAGTTTTACTTCATGGGATGAATAGGTTGGGATTGGAAAATAAAATAAATGATTACATCGGTGTGGTTCGCTAATCCCGACTAGTTGAATTGATACTCAAAAGAAGACTAAAGAATAAATTTAAGGAATTTATCTTTGATAAAATTAATGGGAACCAATCCCTAAGAATGTGAAATTTAGCAACATACCAAAGATTAGTTAAGATGAATGGTTTCCTGGGCATTGATCTGATGTTGGTTTCGGCCTTCGGGGTTAATATTTGGGGAATTGTTCTCTTACTAATTTACGGTTAGTGACTGATGAATTGGAATGAGGCATATGTTGTGTTTGTGTAACACTTGTTTATTATATACGCGAGTTATTCGGAAAGACTGGGTTTATCCCGTTCTGAATAACTGATTCGACGTGGTGTCGAAGATGAAGATGGTGGTTGAAGACCGGAGGTCTTCACGTCATTTGCGTGATTACTGATGATCTTGATTGGGTCGTACACCCAAGAGGAGGGAATCAGTTAGTGGTCGTCCAGACGTACTTGGAGATCGAGGGATATGCGAGGTACAAGGTGCCTCCGGTTTCGTTCAGACCCAGAATGGACTTGTAAATGGACTGTTTGTCTGACATTGGATATCATTATGTGTGATTGATGGATATCGGTTGCATGGGGTGGTTTTCCTGTGTGGCATGCTAAAATGCAAATGATCAAGGCTTTTGTTGAAAAGCAGAGTATTGTGGTTGAAAAGCAAAGCACAGCTTGTGTGGCACAGCTTTGTGCAGCGTTGATTCGCGAGCTCCACACCCCGGTTGTGAACCAGAAACGGGAGAATGACCTCAGGGGGGACATGCGTTTCTTTCTAGCTAGAAGTGGCATCGGTGGTTTGACATGCCCTGACGAGTTTGACTTATGTGGTTGTTGATGTTGCGAGGCGCCTCAGATATATCGGTGACTATGTGGAGCCGATGGAGTCATTTGTTGACTCATTGACATCCCATAGGGTGGGGAAACGCAGTGTTCAGGCATTATAATCCACATCGGTGGACTGGCCTTGATGATCCAAGGAGCAGTTGCGGTTGTTCCTGAGACACAAACTAGAGCATCTCGAATTCGGTAGAGGACGATCTCTTGCCTCGGTTCACAGATGGGAATCCAACTTCCAATACGTGACTTTGCGGTTTTATTTGTAGAGCCTAATATGGCAACATAGTGGGATGGGGCGCTTATGCCGTCTTTTATTGATACTTATGATTTGAAGTTGTTTTATACACTATGCACTTATTATAGTATCAAATGATTTGTTTTTAACATATCAAGCATTCTTGGCTATTATAAGGTAAAAACCCTATCCTCCGGCTTGCGTTGTATTGTGTGATGGGACCTGGGTCTTATAATAGCTTCATTATTTCTTAATTTAGCATTGCACTGTTGTTTTGCATTGGTATTCTTGGGAGGAAACCCGTTCCGTGTTATACGGCGTGGTCCCTTGATTTATCTAACTTAAAAATAAAGATTAATAGCTGTTTTAGTTCTCACACTAGTCACATGACTGACCTCGAGTTTATTGTTTTATCCTAAACTCCGGGTGCCCCTATTTTTGACACGGGCAGCTAGTAGTTTTGGTTTTGCAGATTTATATTCATAGGATCCTGATTTACAGCTAGAACGATACTCGGAAAGCTCTGTATCCGTGTATTACTTCTAGTTGTGTATTGTATTATTTTCTGTTGCTATGTAACGTATTGTAATCTCTGATATTTTATAATGTATATTATTTGTTTATACTCTGTATATTCTTGTATTCTGATGAATTGTTGTAATTAACAATGAATTGTTCTTCTGTTTGCGTTCTTTTGTGTGTTGTCCTCAAAGTATCCGCTCTTTCCTTACCGGGGAAGTTACCATTCCTTACAGTTGGTATCAGAGCTTTGGTTTACAAAGCTCAGAGAACAAGACACGTTAGAGCCAAACGAAAGAACTCATCAGAGATTGGATTAGTAATATCCAAGGAGAATGACTCGTTAGAGATAGGATCTGTAGTATCCTAAAACGAGTGTGAAGAGTGATGTTTAAAAATAAAATTTAAAACGATTTTTGTTTTGAAAATTTAAATCGTATTATACGTATTTGAATAATGATTTGGACAATCTAGTATATGAATATTTTGCATATACGCCTAGCTAGCGTGTATACGAAGTCCCAGATATACTGGATAGATATAGAGTCACACTCTAGTCGCCCAGAGATGATTTTGATGATTGTAGCTACATCATCAGAATTAGTGTTCGAGTTTTGAAGGTGTGATATTTATATATTTCCATTTGACTGGTGCGAGAACCAAAATTAGATAGGGCCTATTGTTGTGATTTGGCATCAAAATCTGATTTTTGGACTATGTATCAAAGTTATGAATTTGAAAAACTAATCAACTAATTGGATGATGGTTGTGTTGTTTGATTATAGTTTGACTAATTAAAATGTTGAACCTTTAGCCAAATTGATCAAATAGTGAATTGTATTGAAAATTTGTCGCATTTGCATGCATATACATGTACTTACATTGAACATGTCATAGCAAGGAGGCTAGAGAAGAAGAATAAAATTGTTTGCCCGACAAATAGGTACATGTTTACAAATTTATTGGGTTTGGATGATTTTATGAGCCGATTGGCTAGCCGCTTGGCTGTTTCTTTTTCTTTTTGGATTGAAGAAGGCCATGGGAGGCTATATGAAATATCCCGAAGTCCCCAGTACAGGGGAGGTTATGGAGAAATTTTTCGAAAATTTTGGGTGTTAGCGAAATTTTTGAAAATTTTAAAAAGTTCTTAGAAACTGAAAAGTTGAAGAACTTAAGCCATAATGAAAATAGTGAAAGTTGAGCTGATTAGTTAAACAACATTCGGCTTCGTTCCTTTTCGGAGACAAAAAGTTTTAAGTGGGGGAGATTGTAATAACCCGAAAATCAGAGCCAATTTTTAAAAAAAAAAAAATTGGCGAATTTAGTAAATTTTGATTATTTAAAATCGATTATTTTAAATAATAACGACGGAAAATTTATTTTTGACGAAGTGAAAATGAATAATTTTATTTTAATTATAATTCGAGCCTGAAATGGCGCGGTAGTTCGAAAATTCGATTTCGAATTTCAAATGAATATACATAATTCGTTTTAAGTCGGAATTGGACGAAACAAGAAATATTTGAATCTGTTTGACGATATCTTTCTAACGAATGTAAGAAACTGAGATTTCACTTTATAGAGTGAAAGATATGTCCAGTTTAAAATTCAGAAAAGTCGCTGTGGAATTTATATATATTTTAATATATATATATAAAGGCCTTGAAAATAGCCAATTTGCAAACAACCTCGGCTTTCGATGAAACCACTTTTATTGGATCCGTGATATCTAGTTATTGCTAGGTTTCAAAATTCGTAATTTTTCGAATCAATAAGTGAGCGTGGCAAAGGAAAACGTGTTTGACCAGTTTTAGTTGATTTTAATCGAATGGAAAATGGCCATTTTTCCAACAGTCTCAGAATTCGATGCAATTAGTTATGTTAGGACCGTATCTTCAATACGAAGCTAGAAAATATTTTTCTGGAATTTTTCGAGCAAGTATGTGACCCCGGTAAATTGAAATGCGCGTTCAAATTCAATATATAGATTTATATTTTGATTTTGACGAAAACTGATAGAAACGATCGAATCAGCTTACGAAACATATCCCATTGTGTTCGGAATGGGGGTAATTAGCTAGGGACGACAGTCGGTGTGTTCTATTTCAAGTTGAAAATAAAAATTTGCTTCTAGAATTTGAAATAAATTAAATATAAATAAATATCTCACCGCCCCTTTTATCTTTCACTTCAGTCAAAACGAAAAAAAACAACGCAGAGGAGGGAGGCGCGTTTCGTCACCGCCACGGCCTGCGAGGCCGCCGCGCCTACTGCGCCGCCACCCAGGAGGACCACCGCCCTCCTCTTCCCTCCTCCAGCTCCAAAATCGAACTCCGATTCCTCCTTTCCCCTTCCTCGAATAGACCCGCGCCTAAAGCCCAGGCACCCAAATTGAGAGCCCCACCACCCCACTGCGCATCCGCGAAGACCCCCACCCCACTCCGATCGACTGCGCCACCAGTAGCCTCCGGAGCCAGTAGCCTCCGGCGCCAGCGTGAAACCCTAAAAAAAACGTGAGTCCTTTGATATTTGTTTATTTAAAGAACTAATTTTTATTTAGTTAAAGAACTGATTTTTATTTAGTTAAAGAACTGATTTTCATTTAGTTAAAGAACTGAATTTTTTTTAGTTAAAGAACTGATTTTTATTTAGTTAAAGAACTGATTTTTATTTAGTTAAAGAACTGATTTTTATTTCATAAAAGAAGTGATTTTTGAAATGAACAAGAAGTGATTTTGAATATAGATATATAAAGATATAAATATATAATTTTTATTTATATTTTTAGCATATAAAGATTAGATCTTTATTGATATGAGCAAGGATATAAAAATATAATTTTTATCATGTGAAGTAGCGATAAAAATTCGATTTTTATATATTAGAAGTAGAGATAAAAATTCGATTATTATATACTAGAAGTAGAGATAAAAATTCGATTTTTATATATTAGAAGTGGCGATAAAAATTTGATTTTTATATATGTAGTGGCTACGGACAATGAAATTGACAAAGGGCGAGCACGACGAAGATTTCTACATATGAAGAGTCGCGGTGTATTGGTTTAGCTAGTTGGTGAGAACTCCTCACTTTTATTTTTATTTCTAGTTTGAAATATATACTAGGATGCAGACGGTGTTTAGTAGCACCCGACACCCGTCGTCCACAGACCATGGATGACTTGTTTGATTGATGTGTTTTGAAAATTGATTGTGTGATGTGGATTGAATAAATATTTTATAGTTAAAAATATAATTTTTAACGTGTATATAAAATAAAATATTTATAAACAAATCGGATGATTTGTTTATATACACATATTTGACTAATATTGATTGGGACGATAAGTTTTACACATCACCCAACTGCACAAATAGAACCTGTGTTTGTTGTTTGAAAACTCCACACGGCTATTGGGATGAAATATGACATACTGTAACACCCCACCTCCGCTAGGGTCACTCACAAGGGAATGCACTAGGTTTGGTGAAGCATTATCGAGGTAAACATGCACAGAAATATTACAAGATAGAACATATATATAATAGCGGAAGTAAAACAAATTTCATTACCTTATAAAATAAGGTCTAAAGCCTTTTACATCAGAATACATCAAAACCTGTCTTGCAATAGTAAAGAAGCATAAAACCTTTTCATAAATTATTCCCCAAAATAAAGCGGTGAAGCAGCCATAGCCAAGAGAAGACCAAGCTATACATGATGACCTTCAAGCATATGAGGTCCGAACTAAACAACATCATTTCCTCCCTGAAAACCTGGGGGGGGGGACGGAAGACAAAGAGGCGAAACAAAACGGGGTCAGTCATAAAGACTGGTAAGTCCTATCTACTTCCAGTATAAAGACAGGTAAAGGTAACATGACATGCATAAACTGAAAGTAAACATAAGGATGATGACAAGATAGGTAAGCTAAACCAAGATAACTGGATGAACTACTGTAGCAAGATAGGCTAAGGTATCATGATAAACTACATGTCAAGATAAATTAAGGTATCACATCGTCAGGTTTCTATCAAGTATACTATCCCAAGGTATCTATCATGTATAACATCCCACGGTATCTATCACGTATAACATCCCAAGGTATTTATCATGTATATTTGCTCTGCACCTCTCGTACTAGTATCCCAACCAGCGTCATGTGTTAACTATGAATGTCCCTTGCCCAATGTCATGTAATGGTCCATGTCAACCTAATATATAGCATATGTAGGTTTTCCCAACTCGTATGTTTCTTTCCATGTATTAGTTAAGTCCTTTGCCGTAGGCCGTACGGGCTTTCCCATGTAAATCTATACCACCTCAACTTAGTACCATTTTATCCTTGAAGTTGTTTTGGACTGCTACCCTTGACCTGGTTATGTTTTCTTACCATGAACTATCGCGTGTTCACTTAGGATTTACGCCACCTAGGACCACTAAGGATTATGCTGCCTAATGAACGTTTCCGTGTCTCGGTTTGGGTTCAAGCCACCTAGGGCCACTAGGGATTATGCCACCCGTCAACCGAGCCCTTTATCCCGCGTATGTATCGTGAATCGTTTTCCATGTCTAGACGCACATGTTCCTCAATGTGCCATCCGAGTTCCTTGCCAGGGCAAATCAAGAAATACGGAACTCAGTCGGGAGCTTTAAGTCGTCTACTGATGCAGATATCAAGGTATGTTTTTGTATCCGTGGCTATGGTCCCACGTGACCCCTCCCTCAACTACAGAAAGGCAATCCAAGCAAAATCATGTATGAGAACCACATCCCGGCCCCACCATAGCCCCACTTTCCTATGGGCCAACCTCACCCATGACTCGATGGCAAGAACATGGTCTGTTGGGGGTTCTCTGCCTTTCCGTTCGTATACGATTGACTAAAGATGGTAGGTAGTCGGCGACGTGCTATCCAGGGCAAAATCAAGTATCGTCGACTCCACGCTAATCCATCCCAGTCTTTAGGTTGCTCGCATAGCAACCAAGGCATACTCTTGGCTCTTCTATCGCAGCCCTTAACCTCTGTGAGGTCGGGTTTCATGGACCACCTGCCACCTCACAGAGGGATACCAAGAGTACCCTCACGTCCCCCGAAGCTACCGCTTCGTCACCCAGTTCGTTGGAGCCTTTATCTAAGTCAGATAATTTGCTCTTCCTCGTGTTTTAAGCGATGACCTACCGTACCGGGTTACTCATCTATTCATGAACTAGTCCCATGTCATTGGCTAAGAATTATTACTTAGTCATACTTAACTAAGGTTTACCACTTAGCTTCATTTCCCCGTTACCCTTGATTAACTACGATTTTCTACCTAGTTCCTCTGACTAGGGTTTTGTCTATTGGGTTAAGTGTTGTTATTCAGGTTCATGACTTAGCCTACCTACGAATCATGTCAAGATTGGCTAAGTATTTAAGTTCAAGACCTAGCCCTACAAGTTGGTTAAGTATACCAAGAAGCTCATGACTTAACCCTTTTCAATCATCAAGTCAAATTGGTTAAGTATTTTTTTATCTTAACCTCATCGGATTATCGAGTCGGATTGGTTAAGTATAGGTTAACTTAACCCCATCCACTAATCGTATTAGAATGGTTAAGTATATTTAAACGGCCTTGTGACTTAACCCTATCAAGTTCTCATATTAGATTGGTTAAGTATGGTTGCTTAACCTCATCAAATCATCATGTATAATTGGTTAAGTACAGGTTACTTAACCCCATTAAATTATCATGTTAAGTTGGTTAAGTATTGGTTACTTAACCACATCGAATTACCAAGTTTAGATTGGTTAAGTGTTTAACTTAACCCCATCGAATTACCGTGTTTAGATTAGTTAAGTGTAGGTTACTTAACCCTATCTAATTACCGTGTTTAGATTAGTTAAGTGTAGGTTACTTAACCCCATCTAATTACCGTGTTTAGATTAGTTAAGTGCAGGTTACTTAACCCCATCTAATTACCGTGTTTAGATTAGTTAAGTGTAGGTTACTTAACCCCATCTAATTACCGTGTTTAGATTAGTTAAGTGTAAATTACTTAACCCCATCTAATTACCGTGTTTAGATTAGTTAAGTGTAAATTACTTAACCCCATCCCCTAATTTTCTTGTATGGTTAAGTGTCATTAAGAAATCAAGCCCGGTCCCACTTAACCTACCCATTCGTGTCATATCGGTTAAGTGTCATTAGTCAAATTTACTTAACCTTATCATGTGGCATTAATTTAATTAATGCACTCTCAACCTCTCACATTAGTCCTTGTTGTGGTTACTAGTTAAGCCGGGCGGGTCAGGGTAGTTTTACACCACAACCTAGTCTAACCTCAGGTCTTAAGCGCGAGATGACCAACTTCTCATATTGGATCCTATTGTTTGTAGCCACTAGTTAAGCCGGGCGGGTCCGGGTTGATTTATGCTACAAACTCAACCCAACCTCGAGTTGGCCACTTTCATGTTTGGTCTAGTGTCTTTTTTACACCTACAACCCACACATGTCTAGTTCAAGTCCCATGTTTTCCTACGTGTCATGACCACATTTAAATGTATCGTGAACGTCCTGTTCTCATGTAAACCACATGTCAAGTTTTCGTGTCATATTCACGGTTTCCCTAAGCTACCCAAACGTATTTCCAACCCAAGTGGAAGCAAGTCACATGGTAAGGATACTATGCTACATATTGGCCTCAAAACATGTACGATGCCAAAAGGGGTTGGCCATAAACATGCATAGTAGCATAAGGGAATTTGGCCACAAACATGCATGATAACATAAGGGGTTTGGGTTCATTTACATGCATAAGCCCCAAAGTCAAGTCTTTGCCAATGTTTCACAAATCAAATGGTTCCCAAAGGTTCATGCTAGCATTCCATAGATAAAGATTCAAACTTGCAAGATAAACTAGGTTAATCATAACATGAATAGCATGATTTAGTCACTAAGCATAGCCAAAAGTCATAGGTTCAAGCAAAAGAGGCATGACAAGGTTCATATATGTAACACCCCACCTCCGCCAATGCCACTCTTGCAAGGACATTAGCTTTGGAGGGGCGTTAAACAAGGTAAACATGCATGCAGATATTGCAAGACAGAACATAAGTAAAACAGAGTAGTAAAGCAGCGGATAAAACTTAGCATTTCAAAACCATAGTCATGTTACAACAAAGTACTTGGTCATTATTTTCCAACAACAAAGTCTAGATAAAAGCATAAACTGAAAAACTGAAATACATAAAGTACTATCCCCAAAATGAAGTGATAAACCATAGCTAGCTCAATGTTCAAAACCGTACATGAGCAAATCCAGTAAGCAAGCTGTAAAGATCCAAGCTAAGCTCCAATGTTCCCACCCTGAGAACCTGAGGGGGGGAAACGGAAGAAAAGAGGCGAAAGAAAACAGGTCAGTCAAAAAGACTGGTAAGCCCTACTACTATCTCTCTATGAACTAGTAAAGTTAACTGGCATGAGAAGTTGAGATGAACATAAGGATAACAACATACTGGCATGATGATTAACTAACAAGATAGATAAAGGTGTCATCGCATAATTAAGGTTAAGTTTTGCACCACGGGTGTACTAGCATTCTAACATGTCAAGTAAAAACAAGAATTGATCCCTTGGCCCAAGCTTCGCCCATCATCATGAGGTTACCTAAATTAAGGTCCAACTACACGGTCTAGTCGATCGGCTCCCTATAAGCCTAACTCGTCAAGTGTCGGTGTCATACGACCCAAACATGAAATGTAGCTAACTGTGCTAGGTCCACCCCAGGGTGTATCAAGTCCTAGGGTGTAGACCTCGGACACCAATCAAGTATGCACAGCCTAGATCTACTGGTACCCGTGCCTGATTCTCCAACGCCGGACTATGTGCACGATCATAGTCTGCCTGGACCTACACCGGCGTACCTACACAGCCGTCGTTTTGGTTGCTTACATGTCAGCCCAGTAATCGTGCCCCACCCTAGCCTAGTCCTAGGGTCTTATGATACTATCAAGAGGGTTACTGCTGCAAAGGACCACACAACTAGGGTTTCCTTAACGGGTTAAATGTGGTTAACCCGATCCAAACGTGGATTAAATTGGTTAAGTGTATCCAAGGTTCATGACTTAACCCCGATTAACCCATCCAGCCCAAATTGATTAAGTATTAAGTGGACCATGACTTAACCCTAATCAAGAGGCATTAATTAACTTAATGTGCTTTAACCTCTCACATTAGACCTTGTTGTGGTTACTAGTTAAGCCGGGCGGGTCCGGGTAGCTTTACACCACAACTTGGTCTAACCTCGGGTTTGAGCACAACATGACCAACTTCTCACATTGGGTCCTATTGTTTGTAGCCACTAGTTAAGCCGGGCGGGTCCGGGTAGATTTATGCTACAAACTCAACCCAACCTCGAGTTGGCCACACTCATATTTTCTAAGTGTCATGTCCATTATGTTTCCAAAACATAATTACAAGTTAACATATCACGTTATGTTATAAAAACCATGTTTTTGTCATAATGTTGCCCAACCCCAACGTAA
The DNA here is from genome assembly GCA_030737875.1 of Allium sativum. Taxonomy (NCBI): domain Eukaryota; kingdom Viridiplantae; phylum Streptophyta; class Magnoliopsida; order Asparagales; family Amaryllidaceae; genus Allium; species Allium sativum. The sequence continues at coordinate 5,264,689 of CM060919.1, read as the reverse complement.
TCCCATCGTTTATATAATCGCAACAACGCATAAAGGGTAAAATAGGGAACTTGGCATAATCATGACAAAAAGGTGTTGAAGCCACAAGTTTATCATGGGTGGCATATGAGATGTACATATGTTCATATACTTGCATATTGCATCATTAGGCTTCAAAAGCATGCATAAAACCAAACTTAGCATATGAGTGATACATGGTGATAAATGACATGTAGAAGTTGCTAGAAGTTCGCATTTAGCGTCACATGCAAGTTATCATAAGGGGTATGATAACTTTCATGTTGCCAAAATGCAACCTTTAATATAAAGCTTAGAGCTTTATGCTCACAACATCAAGTTTAACTTGCATAACATGATAACATGATCAGCCCAAACTTGCATAACATAGCAACATGTGTCATACATAATGGTTAAACCAACTTGCATAATGATCATCCAAACTTGCATATAATGATCAACCAAACTTGCATATAATGATCAACCAAACTTGCATATAATGTTCAACCAAACTTGCATATCATAATGATCAACCCCAAACTTGCATCATTCATTTAAATTTAGAGTTCAAAGAAAGAAAGTAGAAAAGGGCTTACTACGCTATGAAGACACAAATGAATATTTATTATAAAGATTGAGACGAAGCCATTATGCAAGCACCAAAATATGAAAGCCCCAATTGAAAACCCCTTGCGCCAAATCAATAAAAATCCTTGCTTTGAAATAGAAATGTTGCAACTTGACTTGAATGCAAACTAAGAACACTCATACAAGTTTGAAAGCACTTGTATGAACTCACAATCTCTCATAGAAATAGGCTTAGGAATTTTAGCATGAGAGTGGAGGCCATGAGAGGAACAAATTTGACATAGTTTAGTTGTAGGATTGAATAATGGTGATTTAGGCTAGGTTTATGGGTCTTTTTATAGAGGATTAGGATAGTATTAGCCATAGGATTAACCCTAGATTCAATCCAAGCCATCAAAGCATGTCTTGGGGAAGACGTCAAGTGTAGGAACCATCTAGGGCCTTTAGATTAAAGCTGAACCATGAGAACCATTCAAATGAAAAATCTGCATTTGAGCGAATCGGCCCACGGGTTGACATCCAAACACCCTGGATTAACCCCTAGTCGACCCAGCGAGCTCGGGTCGACCTCAAAAATCGGCCGGTTCGGTTATTCCCCTCTCCCAATTCGCTGTTTTGAACATTTTTGCATATTTATTTATTTAATTTTCAATTATATATATATATATATATAAATATTTCTCTGCGCAACCCATTTCACTAAATTAAGTATACTTTAATTTGTGAATTTTTATGTTCAAATTACGGGATGTTACATTCTCCCCTCCTTAAAGGATTTCGTCCCCGAAATCCCCAAGTTAGGAAGAACGTATCCTACTATCCATCATCCATCTACTCAAAACATCATCCACGTGCAGTCATTGTCCTTAAAGGATTCTAAATGTTGTATGATCATATGCAAAGGTGTGTGTATATGTACTTATCTAATGCAAAAATCAGGCGGTTACTGATACAGTAAACCTCCTTAATGCAAAGCATGTTAGTGAAATGAGTCCATATGTATGCAAATTCCTAACATAATTTATAATCTCTACATGAGTGCACATAACATTCATCCATATGCAACATCCACGTGATAGCATAACAAGTTTCATCCATGAATAAGTATAAGCACTCATGCATATGCAACATGAAAGTGTGTGAGCCGATCTTAGTGCCTAATGTGTATCATGCATCCACGAGTATCCACGTGCAAACACTTGCAACCACTTGCAACCATCAAGCATAACATGTTTCAAATACATGTTTCAACCAAGGGTTTCTACCTAAGGTTCTCATGACAAGATCTACGAAACAAGATAAACTAGATAAACGCGGATAAAAAGAAAGATATGCTAATTAGGAAAAGAGATCGAGAATTTACCCTAAAAAAGAAATGGATAAAGCCCACGCATCTTCTCCTCGGTTTCCCAAGTTGCATCTTCGTCGGCTTCACCCCACTGAACTTTCACCAACTTGACCTCTCGATTCCTTAGCTTCTTGATCTCTGTTCCCAAGATACGAATCGGAGCTCTTCTCAAGGTTGCTTCTTTCTCTACCTCAATGTCTTCAAGAATGCTTGGTTCAACCACCTCAGCGGACTCATGTAGGCACTTTCGGAGATGCGAGACATGAAAGACATTATGCACTCCGGCTAGCTTCTCGGGCAATCCCACCTTATAGGCCATCTTTCCAATTCTCTCTATGATAGGGAAGGGTCCTACGAACCTTGGTGCCAGCTTCCCCGCTGCTCCAATACGTACCACATTTCGCAAAGGAGAAAGCTTCACGAAAACCATGTCTCCCACTTCGAATTCCAAATCTTCCCTTCTCTTGTCAGCATAGGATTTCTGTCTATCTTGGGCCGCTTTCATCCTTCTTCTTACTAATTCAACTTTCTCGGATGTGTCTCGTATCATATCGGGCCCAAGTATAAGTCTATCTATTGTCTCCCACCAACAAGATGGTGACCTACACGGCCTCCCATATAAAGCTTCAAAAGGTGTCATCCCTATGCTGGCTTGATAGCTATTATTATAACCAAATTCTACAAGAGGAAGGTGGTCTTCCCAAGTACCACCGAAGTCGAGAACACAAAGCCTCAAGAGATCTTCTAGAACTCTATTCACCCTTTCGGTTTGGCCATCCGTCTGGGGGTGATAGGCTATACTCAAATTCAATCGCGTACCCATCGCTTCTTGCAAACTGTTCCAGAACTGGCTAGTGAAAATCGGGTCACGATCGCTAACTATGCTAGAAGGAACTCCATGCAACCGCACTATTTCTCGGAGATAAATAGACGCCAGCCCTGATGCGGTCCTCTTGCTCTTTACTGGGATGAAGTGAGCACTCTTCGTAAGTCTGTCAACTATGACCCATATGCTTGTGTTCCCTCTCCTTGACCTAGGCAATCCATCCACAAAATCCATAGAAATACTCTCCCACTTCCATTGTGGGACCTCCAATGGATGTAATAGACCACCTGGTTTCTTTGACTTGGCCTTCACTTGTTGGCACACCATGCACCTTGAAACATACTCTGCCACATCTTTCTTCATTCCATCTCAAAAGAAACTGCGCTTCACATCTCTATACATCTTATCTCCTCCCGGATGTATAGTCATCTTCGAGTGATGCGCTTCTTCAAGAACTCTATGGACCAAATCTCCCACCCGAGGAACACATAATCTCCCATCACGCCTTAGCCATCCTTTATCATCAATAGTATATCTGGCAAGGTGACTAGACGTCTCACCCCGAATCAACTTCTCCATAACTTCGACTATCTGTGGATCTTCCCTCTGCGAAGCCCCAACTTGATCAAGAAGTGTGGGTCTAAGCTCAAGGGATGTTAATGAACCCGTCATCAACTCAACAGCCGTCGTGAAATCAAAGATTGCCAAGAATTCCAAGTTCTTCATCTCAATGAACAAGGGGCTTAAAGTCAATCTCCTTCTGCTTAGTGCATCCGCCACAACATTACCCTTGCCAGGGGTATAAGCTATCTCGAAGTCATAAGATGCCAAAAATTCCATCCATCTTTGCTGCCTTAGATTCAGATCTTTTTGCGAGAAGAGGTATTTGAGTGACTTGTGATCAGTATACAACTCAAACCTTTCGCCTAGAAGATAGTGGCGCCAGGATTTGAGTGCAAAGACGATCGCCGCTAACTCCAAATCATGAGTGGGATAGTTCTTCTCATGAACTTTAAGTTGCCTACCCCCATAACATATCACTCTTCCCTCTTGCATCAGAACAGCTCCTAACCCCGTGCCACATGCATCTGTGTACACGGTAAACATCTTACCACTATCGGGTAATGCCAAAACTGGAGCTGAGGTAAGGTCTCTTTTGAGCTTTTGAAAAGCAAGCTCACACTCCAAGTCCCATGCAAAGACTAAGTTCTTCTTCGTCAACTTAGTGAGAGGGGCCGAAATCTTAGCGAAGTCTCTGATGAACTTCCTATAGTAGCCCGCCAAACCGAGAAAGCTTCTTACTTCGGTCGCATTCCTAGGAGTCTTCCAATCTTGAACCACAACCACTTTCACGGGATCCACCGCTATGCCTTGCTTAGAAACTATATGTCCAAGAAACCGAACTTCCCTTCTCCAGAAATGACATTTGGAGAACTTGGCTTTCAACTGATGCGCTCTAAGCGTATCCATCACTTCCTTGAGATGTCTAGCATGTTCTTCCTCGTCCTTTGAGAAGACCAGAATATCATCCGCGAAGACAACAACAAACTTGTTGAGGAACTCCCTGAACACCCTACTCATCAAGTCTACGAAGTAGGCGGGTGCATTAGTCAATGCGAATGGCATGACAAGCCATTCAAAGAATCCATCCGGAGTCCTAAACGCAGTTTTATCAATGCTATCCTCAGCTACTCTAAGCTGATGGAATCCGGTGGCTAGATCGGCTGAGAGAAAATAGAAGCACCTACAAGCTGGTCAAAGAGATCATCAATCCTCGGTAACGGGTGCCTATTCTTCTTTGTCAGCTTGTTCAACTCTCGATAATCAACACATAGACGAAGCGAACCATCCGCCTTAGTAGCGAATACCACTGGAGCACCCCATTCGGAAATGCTTCGTCTAATAAAACCTTTCTCAAGCAGCTCCTTGATTTGCTTACTGAGCTCCCTTCTCTCACGAGGGGCCATGTGCCTAACGGGCAATGATACTGGCTTGGCATTATTGACTAGATAAATGCGGAAATCTATCTCTCGTTTAGGGGGTAACCCCTTAACTTCTTCAAAGACATCAGGATAGTCTCGGACCACCCTTACAGATTGCAGATCATCGATGGACGAGTCGAGAGATTCAAGATAGCATAACATGACGGGACCTCTAGGGTTATAAGAAATTTCTAGGGTATTACCGAGGCGAGTCATGAGCCTCACCACCCTATGCTCACAGTCAAGAACGACTCCATAACTGGACAACCAATCCACACCCAAAATTAACCCGTATCCCATAAACCTGAGAGCCTAAACATTACACATGAATTCTATGCTCAAGATAGAGATTTTCAAATCCACACAAATCACAGGTAGATGGGCGGAACCCCCAATTGGATTTGAAACACTAACGGGACCTCAACTAGACTAGTACTTAGGTGCAAAACTTTCAATAAGATCAGAAATAAAACTATGCGATGTGCCAGAATCAAATAAGGTATGAACAGGGAAATCAGAAATGTAAACATGACTTTTTACAGAAACACTACCTCGACCAAAAGCTGGAAGAGTGAGGAGAGCCTGCAACTGCCCTCCAGAGGGTCCTACTCGCTGAGTTCGTTCTTGCCCTTGTCCTTGCTTCTTGGGGCAATCCTTGCTAAAATGTCCAGATTCTCCGCAATGGAAACACTCGCCTAACTTCCTCTTCCTCTTCCTGCAATCTTTGGCTATGTGCCCAACGATCCGACAGGACTTGCACTTCCTTGTTTCCCTGGTTTTGTTGTCATTGCGATTGTTGTTGCCCTTGTTCCCCTTCTTGTTTTTCTTGTCTCTTTTCTCGGTATCTTCCTCTTGAAGTAGGGCCATATTCACCAAACTCTCGAAGGTCGCCCCCAGGGGTATATGAGACATGGCCAAACCGCGCAATGGCTCATTCAATCCTAGAGCAAAGTGTAGGGCCTTCTTCCGAGCTGTGTTAACCAATTTTAGACCGAACTGAGCAAGTTGATTAAACATATCCACATATTCCCTAACTGTCATGTCCCCTTGCTTTAGAGATAGGAACCTTTCCATCTGAAGGTTCTCTTCTGTCGATGATAGAAACTTTAGTCCAAACCTTCTCCTAAAGTCATCCCAAGTCTCAATTGGTCTAGTAGTGGTGGTGACTACCCACCAATAAGCAGCTTCCCCTTTCAATAGCCATACCGCCAACAGAACTTTCTTACGATCTTCCACATCAAAGATAGCAAAGAGGTCTTCAGTTTCCTTTAACCAGTTTCTTGCCTCCACAGAAGTCTCCGTTCCGACAAAATTCTTGCAACCCATCGCCTTAAAGTCTTTGCAAAGCTTTGCAAAATCCTCTTGTGGATGCTGAGGGTGAGGAGGAACCTCAGCTATGGGAGGAGGAGAGATGTTAGCGACCGGGGAAGGAGGAGGAATGTTCGCGGGGCCGGCTTCATTCGCCCTTGCCTCCATAAATCTCTGGAACCAGACTGGTACTTGCACGCCTTCCGGGATGTTAAAGCGATCGGCCATACTAAAACGAAGAAAAAGATAGATCCAGAACGAAGAAACGAAGGATAGTGCGATGGCTTTTGGGGAATAGCCTTTTTAAAATAACTAGACTCTTCTTGGAAAATACTTAATTGGTTTTGAAAATAGTTTTTCAAAAGGTAAGTTTTAAAAACACTTTTGCTCAAATCTTGTAAACCTTATGCTCTAATACCAAATGTAACACCCCACCTCCACCAATGCCACTCTTGCAAGGACATTAGCTTTGGAGGGGCGTTAAACAAGGTAAACATGCATGCAGATATCGCAAGACAGAACATATAAGTAAAACAGAGTAGTAAAGCAGCGGATAAAACTTAACATTTCAAAACCATAGTCATGTTACAACAAAGTACTTGGTCATTATTTTCCAACAACAAAGTCTAGATAAAAGCATAAACTGAAAAACTGAAATACATAAAGTACTATCCCCAAAATAAAGTGATAAACCATAGCTAGCTCAATGTCCAAAACCGTACATGAGCAAATCCAGTAAGCAAGCTGTAAAGATCCAAGCTAAGCTCCAATGTTCCCACCCTGAGAACCTGAGGGGGGGAACGGAAGAAAAGAGGCGAAAGAAAACAGGTCAGTCAAAAAGACTGGTAAGCCCTACTACTATCTGTCTATGAACTAGTAAAGTTAACTGGCATGAGAAGTTGAGATGAACATAAGGATAACAACATACTGGCATGATGATTAACTAATAAGATAGATAAAGGTGTCATCGCATAATTAAGGTTAAGTTTTGCACCACGAGTGTACTAGCATTCTAACATGTCAAGTAAAAACAAGAATTGATCCCTTGGCCCAAGCTTGGCCCATCATCATGAGGTGGCCTAAATTAAGGTCCAACTACACGGTCTAGTCGATCGGCTCCCTATAAGCCTAACTCGTCAAGTGTCGGTGTCATACGACCCAAACATGAAATGTAGCTAACTGTGCTAGGTCCACCCCAGGGTGTATCAAGTCCTAGGGTGTAGACCTCGGACACCAATCAAGTATGCATAGCCTAGATCTACTGGTACCCGTGCCTGATTCTTCAACGCCGGACTATGTGCACGATCATAGTCCGCCTGGACCTACACCGGCGTACCTACACAGCCGTCGTTTTGGTCGCTTACATGTCAGCCCAGTAATCGTGCCCCACCCTAGCCTAGTCCTAGGGTCTTATGATACTATCAAGAGGGTTACTGCTGCAAAGGACCACGCAACTAGGGTTTCCTTAACGGGTTAAATGTGGTTAACCCGATCCAAACGTGGATTAAATTGGTTAAGTGTATCCAAGGTTCATGACTTAACCCCGATTAACCCATCCAGCCCAAATTGATTAAGTATTAAGTGGACCATGACTTAACCCTAATCAGGAGGCATTAATTAACTTAATGTGCTTTAACCTCTCACATTAGACCTTGTTGTGGTTACTAGTTAAGCCGGGCGGGTCCGGGTAGCTTTACACCACAACCTGGTCTAACCTCGGGTTCGAGCACAACATGACCAACTTCTCACATTGGGTCCTATTGTTTGTAGCCACTAGTTAAGCCGGGCGGGTCCGGGTAGATTTATGCTACAAACTCAACCCAACCTCGAGTTGGCCACACTCATATTTTCTAAGTGTCATGTCCATTATGTTTCCAAAACATAATTACAAGTTAACATATCACGTTATGTTATAAAAACCATGTTTTTGTCATAATGTTGCCCAACCCCAACGTAATCCCATCGTTTATATAATCGCAACAACGCATAAAGGGTAAAATAGGGAACTTGGCATAATCATGACAAAAAGGTGTTGAAGCCACAAGTTTATCATGGGTGGCATATGAGATGTACATATGTTCATATACTTGCATATTGCATCATTAGGCTTCAAAAGCATGCATAAAACCAAACTTAGCATATGAGTGATACATGGTGATAAATGACATGTAGAAGTTGCTAGAAGTTCGCATTTAGCGTCACATGCAAGTTATCATAAGGGGTATGATAACTTTCATGTTGCCAAAATGCAACCTTTAATATAAAGCTTAGAGCTTTATGCTCACAACATCAAGTTTAACTTGCATAACATGATAACATGATCAGCCCAAACTTGCATAACATAGCAACATGTGTCATACATAATGGTTAAACCAACTTGCATAATGATCATCCAAACTTGCATATAATGATCAACCAAACTTGCATATAATGATCAACCAAACTTGCATATAATGTTCAACCAAACTTGTATATCATAATGATCAACCCCAAACTTGCATCATTCATTTAACTTTAGAGTTCAAAGAAAGAAAGTAGAAAAGGGCTTACTACGCTATGAAGACACAAATGAATATTTATTATAAAGATTGAGACGAAGACCTTATGCAAGCACCAAAATATGAAAGCCCCAATTGAAAAACCCTTGCGCCAAATCAATAAAAATCCTTGCTTTGAAATAGAAATGTTGCAACTTGACTTGAATGCAAACTAAGAACACTCATACAAGTTTGAAAGCACTTGTATGAACTCACAATCTCTCATAGAAATAGGCTTAGGAATTTTAGCATGAGAGTGGAGGCCATGAGAGGAACAAATTTGACATAGTTTAGTTGTAGGATTGAATAATGGTGATTTAGGCTAGGTTTAGGGGTCTTTTTATAGAGGATTAGGATAGTATTAGCCATAGGATTAACCCTAGATTCAATCCAAGCCATCAAAGCATGTCTTGGGGAAGAAGTCAAGTGTAGGAACCATCTAGGGCCTTTAGATTAAAGCTGAACCATGAGAACCATTCAAATGCAAAATCTGCATTTGAGCGAATCGGCCCACGGGTTGACAGCCAAACACCCTGGATTAACCCCTAGTCGACCCAGCGCGCTCGGGTCGACCTCAAAAATCGGCCGGTTCGGTTATTCTCCTCTCCCAATTCGCTGTTTTGAACATTTTTGCATATTTATTTATTTAATTTTCAAATATATATATATATATCAATATATATATATATTTCTCTGCGCAACCCATTTCACTAAATTAAGTATACTTTAATTTGTGAATTTTTATGTTCAAATTACAGGGTGTTACAATATAGGCTAGCATACTTAGTTTAATCTCGTTTTATTCCATGCCATCACTAAAACTACCGTTTAGATCTAGAAGTAGCTAGAACTTACATAGCATGGCAAGAGGTTTAGGAGCATGAATCGTCTTGTCGAAGAATCCATGTTGAGATGATGATCAAAACCCATGATTTGGTGTAGAAAGCTTGCACCTTCGTCTTGGATCTAGTTTGAATGCATAGGCTCTTGAAGTTGGAGATGGAGGCCATGATCAAGATAGATTTTGGCAGCACTTAGTTGTAGGATTGATTTTTAGTGATTTAGGTTAGGCCCTAGGGTGTTTTTATAGAGATTAGGAGTAGTTTAGGCCCTTAGATTAACCCTAGTTTAGATCCTAGCCACTGAAATTCGTCACAAGCTAACAAGCCAGACCAAAAGCATGTCTTGGGGAAGAAGTCAGGTGCACCAGGCCCAGGTGGTCGGACCACCCAGGTCGACAGGGGTGTCGACTGGGCAGTCGACACCACCTGGGGGGTGTCGACTCCCAAGTCGACTCCCCAGTCGACTTGGGGTGGCGGGAATTTTTCCCGCCTCTTCTGCTTGGCTGAATTTGAAATCTGCATTCAAATTTGAACTGTTTTTAAACTTGAAATTTTCTAAAAACTTTGACGGGCCATAACTTGGTCATACAGACTCCGATTTTCGAAAACTCGGACTCTATTTCGCGTATTTTTCCGAGACGAACGCAATGGCATAGCCCGTTTCCCTTGATTCAGATTTTATAAATAAATTCTGCCTTGATTCTCGTCTTAGCATGTCGTAAAAATCCGGGTTGTTACACATACACTAGTCCCAATAATTAGTTGTATGTCGATCGATTTATTGACAAGCGGTGTAAGCATTGAATATTTATATTCGATGCTTATACAGTGTAGGATGCACTCTGGATGATGGATTGTTGTTTTCATTATTGTTATACACATTTGTTGTGTGAAATCCATATAATCACATTATATGGTAATTGACTGTGTCTGATTCCAGTTCAGAATTATCAAATATTTTAAAATAATATTCAGTGAATATTGAAATGTGAAGCTGTGTTAAGTAGTTAAACGCCATTTTAACACGAATGAGAATTTTGTCGATTTTATTTGTTTTATAATGAATATTGAAAAGTGAATTCAAAATCGAATATTTTGGAAATGAAATTAGAATTGAATTGAACAGAAAAAGAAATTCGAATTGAATTGAATAGAAAATGAATTCGAATTGAATTGAACAGAAAAAGAAATTCGAATTGAATTGAATAGAATAGAAAATGAATTTGAATTGAATTGAACAGAAAAAGAAATTCGAATTGAACTGAATAGAAAATGAATTCGAACTGAATTGTACAGAAAAGGAAATTCAAATTGAATTGAATAGAAAATGAATTCGAATCGAATTGAATAGAAAATGAATTCGAATTGAATTGAATAGAAAATGAATTCGAATTGAAATGAATTTGAAATTTGAATTTAAAACGAATTTATAAGGAAAAATTCTATTTTGATTTAAAATTGAATATGAAGTTGAAACTGTTTTGAAAACGAATTTAAAAAGATTTATTAAATACGATTTAAAAGGAAATCGACGAAATATATATAATATATGTATTATATATATAGAATGGCCTGAATAGAACGCGCCGCGCCGCGCTAGTTCGCGAATTTCGACCATTGACTTCAAATGGATATTACGGGAGATCCAATTGTCGGATTCTCCTAAAACCAAAACCGATGGGTTCGTATCGAAAAGAGCTTTATAATGAATATTAGAGATTTGAAATCTAACAGTTGGTTTTGGAATTATGTCCAAATCAAATTTGGAAAAGGTCGTTGTAAGTACAGTTCGATGGCCATTGATGGAAATCGACTGTACGGGCCTTAATAAAATTATTAATAATATTAATAACTAGTGTAAAATCATAAGAAATGATTTGTGAAGAATTGGGATGAAAAACTCCATATTTAAAAGGACAAAAATAGTTTTTTATCGAAATGAACTATTTGTGAACTAGAATAATAAATTATTTATTTTTTTAAAATAAATATATTGGATTTGAAATGGTTTTGAAAATAACCAGAATTTCCAATAATTGAATTGGAATGGATTTGAATCGAAATCATCTTCGGAATAGTTGGATGTTGGATTTCATGATTATACAGATGTTGTTACGGAAATTTGAAAGATATATTTATATTGTTATTTCCAATACGTTATTTGTTGGTTTCAAAATTTGATATTGAATATAAGCCGATATATTTTCTATTCAGAGCCTTGTGTTTAATAACAAATGGGATTTTGGGTTGTCATGAACGGTATCTTTAATGATACTGTTCTTAAACCTAAAAGGAGTTAAGAAAATTAGGAACTAACTGGGGATCAGTTAAGTTGGAGGGTTTCTTGGATATTGATCTGATGTTGGTTTCGTCCTTCGGGGTAAATATTTTAGGGATCTGTCCGCTTACTAATTTACGGTTAGGGACTGATTGAAATGTGATGTGATTTTGGGGTTTATCGTGAACCGTGTTTTAAATGACATCGGCTCTTTAACCCAGTTAAAGATGAAAACTAAGTGGAGTTTTAATGAATCTTTAATTAGATTGAAAAGATCGAGAATGGAGTATCACCAGTTTTTCTCCAGGCGATAGTTAAATCTTTAATTAGATTTGAACGTGAAATGGTAATTGAATTTACCGATAACACCGTGGTGTTAGATATGAAGTATGACCTGTTTTACTTCATGGGATGAATAGGTTGGGGTTGGGAAATGAAATAAATGATTACTTCGGTGTGGTTTGCTAATCCCGACTAGTTGAATTGATATTTAAAAGAATACTAAAGAATAAATTTAAGGAATTTATCTTTGATAAAATTAATGGGAACCTATCGCTAAGAATGTGAAATTTAGCAACTAACTGAAGATTAGTTACGATGAACGGTTTCCTGGGCATTGATCTGATGTTGGTTTCGGCCTTCGGGGTTAATATTTGGGGAATTGTTCTCTTACTAATTTACGGTTAGTGACTGATGAATTGGAATGAGGCGTATGTTGTGTTCGTGTAACACTTGTTTATTATATACGCGAGTTATTCGGAAAGACCTGGTTTATCCCATTCTGAATAACTGATTCAACATGGTGTTGAAGATGAAGACGGTGGTTGAAGACCGGAGGTCTTCACATCGTTTGGGTGATTACTGGTGATCTTGATTGTGTCGTACACCCAAGAGGAGGGAATCAATTAGTGGTCGTCTAGACATACTTAGAGATCGAGGGATATGCGAGGTACAAGGTGCCTCCTGTTTCGTTCAGACCCAGAATGGACTTGTAAATGGACTGTGTGTCTGACATTGGATATCATTCTGTGTGATTGATGGATATCGGTTGCATGGGGTGGTTTGCCTGTGTGGCATGCTAAGATGCAAATGATCAAGGCTTCTGTTGAAAAGCAGAGTCTTATGGTTGAAGATCAAAGCACAGCCTGTGTGGCACAGCTTTGTGTAGCGTAAATTCGCGAGCTTCACACCCCGGTTGTGAACCAGAAACGGGAGAAGGACCTCAAGGGGGACATGCGTTTCTTTCTAGCTAGAAGTGGCGTCAGTGGTTTGACATGCCCTGACGAGTTTGACTTATGTGGTTGTTGATGTTGCGAGGCGCCTTGGACATATCGGTGACTATGTGGAGCCAATGGAGTCATTTGTTGACCCATTGACAACCCATAGGGTGGGGAAACGCAGTGTTCAGGCATTATAATCCACATTGGTGGACCGGACCTGACGATCCAAGGGGAAGTTGAGGCTGTTCCTGAGACACGGGCTAGAGCGTCTCGAATTCGGTAGAGGACGATCCCTTGCCTCGGTTCACAGATGGGAATCCAACTTCCAATACGTGACTTTGCGGTTTTATTTGTAGAGCCAAGTATGGCGACATAGTGGGATGGGGCGCTCATATTGTCTATGATTGATACTTATGATTTGAAGTTGTTTTATACACTATGCACTTATTATAGTATTAAATTATTTGTTTTAAACGTATCAAGCATTCTTAGCTGTTATACGGTAAAAACCCTATCCTACGGCTTGCGTTGCATTGTGTGATGGGACATGGGTCTTATAATAGCTTCATTATTTATTTAGCATTGCGCTGTTGTTTTATGCACTGGTATTCTTGGGAGGAAACCCGTTCCATGTTATACGGTGGGGTCCCTTGATTTACCTAACTTCAAAATAAAGATTAATAGCTGTTTTAGTTCTCACACCAGTCATATGACTGACCTGGAGTTTATTGTTTTAACCTAAACTCTGGGTGCCCCTATTTTCGACACGGGCAGCTAGTAGTTTTGGTTTTGTAGATTTATATTCATAGGATCCTGATTTACAGCTGGAATGATACTCGGAAAGCTTTGTATCCGTGTATTACTTCAAGTTGTATATTGTATTATTTTCCGCTGCTATGTAATGTATTGTAATCTCTGATATTTTATAATGTATATTATTTGTTTATATTATGTATATTCTTGCATTCGGATGAATTGTTGTAATTAACAATGAATTGTTCTTCTGTTTGCATTCTTTTGTGTGTTGTCCTCAAAGTATCCGCTCTTTCCTTACCAGGGAAGTTACGAGTCCTTCCAGTCGCAGCGCAGCACGTTCTGTTCAGGCCATTATTATATATATATATATATATATATATAATATTTCGTTGATTTCCTTTTAAAACGTACTTTATATATCATTTTGAATTCGTTTTCAAAACGATTTTAACTTCATATTCAATTTTAAATCAAAATTGAATATTCCATATCATCGATATATAAATTTTCAAAACATTATATATCGAAATAATTTCCTTTTCGATATTCATTATAAAAATGAATAAAATCGATATGAATATCGTTCACGTCAAAATGGCATTAATCTTATCAACACGGCTATATATATTTAAATATTTTCATGTCCATCCCAAATCAGACATCAAATTTTTTTTTTTTGATCTTTTACTAAATATTATTTTAAAATATTCATTATTTTAAAATAATCATTATTTCGAAATATTCATTCTTTCTGAACTGGAATCAGACACAGTCAATTACCATATAATGTTATTATATGGATTTCATACACACATGTATACAACAACAATCAAACACATTCAACCATCATCCAGAGTGCATTTTACACAGCATAAGCATCAAATATAAATATTCAACGCTCACACAGCTTGTTAACCAATCGATTGACATACAACTAACTATTGGGATTAGTGTATACCCAGTATCATCCCAATACCCGTGTGAGGTTTCAAACAATCAAACACAGGTTTTATTTGTGCAATTGGGCGATGTGTAAAATTTATCGTCCCAATCCATATCAGTTAAATGTGTGTACATAAACAAATCGTCCGATTTGATTATAAATATTTATTTTATTTATATACACGTTAAAAATTATATTTTTAACTATAAAATATTTTATTCGATTCCACATCACAATAAATTTTTACCACACAATCAAATCAAACAAGTCGTCCATAGTTCGTGGACGACGGGTGTCGGATGTTGCTAAGCACCGCCTGCATCCTAGAGTATATTTTAACTAGAAATAAAATTAAAGTGAGAAGTTCTCACCTAGGAGCTAAACCAAACGCCGCGACTCTTCGTATGTAGAAAATCTTCACCGTATTTCCAACGAGATCTGTTTCACGTGGTATATGTTAAAAATCATGTTTTTAACATCGCTGCCTCATTACAAAGATCAAACCTTTATATTCACTATGCATACGATAAAAATTATATTTTTATTTCACCATTCCAAATATAAAAACCAAATTTTTATACCGCTACTCTATATTTAAAAATCACATTTTTATATCACTACATATATAAAAATCATATTTTATTTCAATACGTAAAAAAATCATATTTTTAATTCACTATATATATAAAAATCATATTTTTAATTCACTACATACATAAAAATCATATTTTTAATTCACTACATATATAAAATCATATTTTTAATTCACGACATATATAAAAATCATATTTTTAATTCACTACCTATATAAAAATCATATTTTTAATTCACAACACATAAAAATCATATTATTAATTCATGACATATGTAAAAATCATATTATTTCATGAACAAAAATCATATTGTTTCATATGCCAAAAATCATATTTTTGGGATGTTATAATATATATAAAAGTCCGATTTTTCTTATGTTATAATATTAATAAAAATCTGATTTTTATTAAATAAATGAAAATAAAAAAACTTACAGTGTTTTTCTAAGAGGGAGGGGGGCTTCACGGCAGCTGAGGAGGCCAGGGAGGGCGCTACAACGGTGTAGGAGGCAGAAGGGGGTGGCGGCTTCACTGGCGGCGGCTAAGGTTTCAGGCAGTGGAAGCTTGGTGGCGCGGGGGTTTAAATTAGAGGATAAGGAGACCAAGGGGGTGAGGGCGCGGCCGAGGAGAGGGGGAGGCCGCAACGTTGGCGGCTCCGCCTGGGGCGGTGGCGACGACGCCTGTCGTGCTCAGTGCGATGGGTTTCCTTCTTCTTCTTTTTTTTCTGTTTTTCGATTTCAACGAACGAGATGAAAGGTAAAGGGGGTTGACCTAGGTTAGTGGAGAGAAGGAGGGAGTTTTTATTTATTTTATTACCCAAAAAGCAACTTTTATTTCGGCCTCTAAACGAAACCCACCGACTGTCGCCCCTAGCTAATTACCCCCATTTCGAACACAATGGGATATGTCCGGTAAGCTAATTTGACTGTTTCGATCAGTTTCCGTCAAAATCAAAATATAAATCTATATATTGAATTTTAATGGACATTTTAATTTACCGGGGCCACATGCTAACTCTAAAAATTCCCTAAAAATTATTTCTAGCTTTGTATTGACGAAACAGTCCTAACAAAACTAATTTCGTCAAATTTGAAGACCATTTGAAAATTTGCCATTTTCTGGTTACAAATTGATTGAAACTGTCAAAACACGTTTTCATTTGTCACGCTCACATGTTAATCCCAAAAATTATGAATTTTGGAATCTAGTAATAATTTGACATCCCGGATCCAACAAAAGTGGTTTCGTCGAAAATGGATGTCGTTTGCAAAATCGCTATTTTTTAGGGCCAAAATTCATAGCGACTATTCTAAATTTTCAACTGGGCATAACTTTTTATTCCCGCTATGAAATTTTGATTTTTCGGATTCATTGGAAAGATATTTTCAAATAGATTCAAATATTTTTGGTATCGCTAAAATCCGGTTTATTTTTAATCCTGTACATTCATTTGGAATTCGAAATTGAATTTTCAAACTACCGCGCCATTTTCAATTCCTTTTATAATTAAAATCAAATATTTATATTCTAACTTTGTCGATTCAAAAAAATATATACGTTCTAATTCTATTCAGAATAAGTTTCTCGTCGTTATTATTAAAAATAATTCATTTTAAATATTCAAAATTCATCAAAATTTCCAAAATAAAATTTTTAAATTAGTACGAATTTTCCGGGTTATTAAATCATCGCATATAACAAATGGGCTTGGATGTGTAGCTTGCATCAAGGGGAATTCAAGGATTTAAGTTTTGTGATTTCTAACATCTTATTCGATTTGATATCGAATTATGAAGCTATCGTTTTTGTTTTGAGGAAAGAGACGGCGGCTGAAGTATTTTGACAAGAGAAAATAAAAGATTAGGTTTAGAAATAGTGGGTGCATGTATAGAAAATTTTAAATAATTTTATATTCATTATTTTATTCAATTTTAATCAATCATTGTGTGCATTTATCATTTAAAAATCTGTATAGTCACATAGAACATCCAACTCCAATGAAAATGGACATACAACTGTAGTTTGATATTACGGACGCAACGAAACTTGTTTCGTCGAATTCCGAGTCCGTTTGCTCACGCAACATATTTTTAAAGTCAAAATATTGATTGTTTTTCACATTAAAATCTCGTACGGCCATATACTGACTCCAAACATCATGAAAATTGAAATCTAATAATAATTTAATATTTCGGATCCAACAAAATTAATTTCGTCGAAAACAAAGGTCATTTACAAAAATGACTATTTTCTAAGGCTCTAAATAAACCAATTAATTATTAATGTATTTAAAAATAATTAAATTTAATAATAATAAATTGATATTATCATATATATTTGCATAGAATATCATACAACTCCCAAATATACATAACTGGATTTATAGCTCGATATTTCAATTACAGGTTAAATCGATACTCCATTTATATTAAAATCCTTTTATAATATAAATAAATCGTTATAAATTATAAACGAATTCCATAGCGACCTTTTTGGAAATTCGATTTGGACATAACTCACAATCTACACAACTAAATATCGATTTTTCTCTTCCATTAAAAAATTAAAGTTCACAAGATCCAAGCATTTCTTGTTTCATGGAAATCCGACTTAAAACGGATTCTATATATTCATTTAAAGTTCGAATTGCCAAATTACGAACTACCGCACCATTTCGAGCTCGATTATGATTATAATATAATTTATACATTCTAACGTCGTTTATTAAATAGATTCATTATATAATTCAACTCTAAACTGAATTAAATTAGTTAAATCATCTGATTCACACAACATAGCGAATTCCACTATTTCGGAAATTAAATATTTTATTATCCCATTATTTATATTAATAAAATTTAAATATTATTCAATTCAAGTCATCAAATAGATATTTAATAATTAAATCAATTAATTATTCAACCATTAAAAATATGGGACGTTACAAATCCAGTTGGATCCCTCCAACTTGTTTCTCCGTACATCCAAATATGTTAACTTAAATAAAATCATTCGATAAGAATTATCAAATTTATTACTAATAATTATTAAAAGAGTAAATAACGACTATTTAATATCAACCAATTTATATTAAAAATCAATTCAAATAATTAAATTAAACCCGTTTATAATATTATAAACGTGACCAACAAGGTAAGTTACCTTAATTGGTCCCAATCGTTAGAATAACGAGTTGGTGTTTCACTGAAATTAAACAACTTTAATTTCATCAGTTCAATCAATATATGAGTATATATTTAACAATTATCAATCATTAGCAACCATGACACAATTATGAAACCCAACTTATATAAAATATAAGTGGGGAGAACTGATTGAGCTTAACTGACCTTGGTTTGATTCTATTATCAACGACTCATTTTAATTAAATTAAATAATCATTTAATTTAATTAAAAATTCCATTTGATTCCTATTCTATCCATTATATTCCATAATGTTCTACTCGTTTCTACGATCATGATGCTTTTAGGGTTGTCCGATTTTGATAACATATCGATAGGTTATCTTCGTTTTCGGATTATACAAATATTTAATAATTAATTACTTCTTTAATTAACAAAGTTAATAGAATAAACTAATTATTTTATTATGATAACATGGCCCATCTTTACTTCTACCTTCTTAACTCACAACCTGGTTCTCCTGTTAAAAACACATTTCAAACTTTATGTCTTTATTTAGAGGAACCTACCCATCTGCCCTTCGTTATTTCCTTATGTCCACCGTTCTTACTTCTTTATTATTCTTGAATGCTTCTCCTGCCCAATATTTACATTAAAAATTAATTAATTAATTTGCTAACTAAGCTGTAATTAATGTTAGTTAAAAATTATAAACAATGGTTTAGACTGGAGAAAAGGGGCCGACCCTTTATTACTATTTCTCCCTATTCGTTTTCGTATTTTCTCCGACTCCAGGCATTATGCTCCCTTCAAAACCCTCTTGTCACACGTCAACACCGACCCTCGGCAAGTAATCCATAAACACTACCTGAAACCCCCAACGTCGTCAGTCCACAGCCACAATCTTGAGATACTCGATCGCTCCCTTCACCCTAAAACCGGCTTCAAACGATCAACCTTAATGGCACAATTCTAGTCACCATAGTTCGCCTGAGGTGATCTCCTCTGGTCAGTAGGTAGAACTCGTTGACCTTAAGAGGTTTGCAGTTGTACTCCTTCACCATCGATGAACAACTTGTGAGGTTTTTGGGAAGAAAAATTGGAGATCGGTTGTTGTTCGTTTATATGAGTGGCGGCGAATTATATTATTGACCGCAAAATTTTTCTTGGACCAGATATTAGGGTTTGATGGCCCTTATATAGAGAATCCATGAATATGATATTATATTATTAATTAAACTTGTACTTGAAGTATCTTGTTAAAACAAGCAGATACGTCATCCGTTTTCTACGAAAATTGAAATCTTAGCATAAAACGAACGACATTCCAGACATGATGGTAAAGGTTTCATCAAATTATGAGATCAACTCTGAAAATTCCTTGATAACTGATATATGTGAATCAACACACATTTAAAACGAACGACATTCCAGACATGATGGTAAAGGTTTCATCAAATTATGAGATCAACTCTGAAAATTCCTTGATAACTGATATATGTGAATCAACACACATTTAAATTATGTACGATCCCAAAATAAATCCGAATGACTTGAAATTTTAAATAAAACAATTATAAATCATTACGGATTTAGTAAAATTAATTTCACTAAATTTGGAATTCGTTTGGTAATCATTCCAAATTAAATTAACAAAACGATTGAAATAAAACATAGTCGTTTACGGCTACCGTTTTCGCATATGACATCAGTTTACCGTAAAATTTAATATCGCACAATGATTTAAAATTACGGTTCCAATGAAACTAATTTCATCGAAAACTGAGACCGTTTGCAAAAACGAACATTTTAAGGCCTATACAATATCGATAAAATAACATATAAATTCAAAAAAAATCTAATTAAATAATAATAAATGTATATATCCAAATAAAATTATCATATAGCTTCACATATAACAAAGATGGATTTTATACTCACATTATCAACATTGAGATAAAATGGTATCTAAACTATATTGAAATCCTTATTAAATTATTTAATAAATGCTATCATTTATTAACGATTTCTATAGCTACTATTTTAAAATTCAATTAGGACAAAACTAACAATCTATAATACAAAATCCAGTTTTTTTCTCTTCCATTAAAAATTATAATCAATAAGATTCAAACGTTTCTTGTTTCACATAAATATGATATATATCGGATCCTGAATATCCATTTAAAGTTCAAAACTCAATATTACGAACTACTGCGATGTTACGTGCTTGATTTAAATTAAATTATAAATTTAACATTTAAATTTCATTTTTTATGAACGAATTAAATATGAAAATCTAGTAATATCACAATTAAAATAGTTAAAATAATAAAATAAATATTTCACTATCAAAAATACGGAACATTACATATGGTGAACAAATCTTAAACCAAGTATCTCTTAATGATAAAACTGCAATAATCGCATGGGTTGATTGCCTTAGTTAGAGTGTTCTGTGTTGCTCAACACATTAATAGCCATTTGCTTTAATCCTAGTTAATGAGTCTACTTTTGAAAGCGGTCCTACTTTCCTAGGAAATAGCATGATTTCCATACTCATATATGTAAGTCTCTTAAGGTGTTTATGTGATACACCTAGACTTATTAAGGATATTTTTTCATACTTTGTTCTTACAGAATCCAACACTAAATTTTATGGGATAACTGATTTAGTGTTCCATAATCATTCTCTTAACTTATTGGTGCCCATTGAACTTTGTCTATCAATTTTAAGATACAAGCTGGGTTTTTATTATGAATGGTCAATCTTCATTCATAGACCTTAGTCTCGGTTCTTTTGACTTTATAGAAACCAATGCCTTTGGAAAACCTTTTGTAAGTGGGTCAGCCAAGTTTTCCTTTTTTCTATGTATTCAACGATTATAACTCCACTTTTGAGTAACTGTCTTATCATCTGATGTCTTAGACTCACATGTCTAGACTTCCCATTATATGTCTTATTAGAGACATTTTTTTTTTCTTGTTTATCATTGTTAATCAATACTATGGGAGATGGATTCTTCCATAATGGGATTTCCATTAACAAATTCCTAAGCCATTCTGCTTCCTTGCGTGCATATGCTAATGGAAATCAATTCTGACAACATAGTTGAGTCAGATATACAGGTCTGCTTCATGGAATCCCAAGACACAGCAGTTCCTCCTAATGTAAATATCCATCCAGTCGGGGACTTGAATTTGGATTCTACTTTGTTCTAGGTAGCATAACTATAACCTTCTATTACTGAAGGATATCCATTATAAAATAAACCATAGTTAATGGTTCCTTTCAAATAAGCTAATACTTTGGAAATAGCTTTCCAGTGTTTGAAACTTGGATTACTCGTAAATCGACACAATATTCTTATAGCATGTGCGATGTTTGGTCTAGTGCAATGCATAACGTACATATTACTCCAAATGACACCAGAATACTCCAGTTGAGAAATGGTACGTCCAATGTTCTTTTTTAATTTGATACTTGGATCTAAAGAAGTTGATGTTGGTTTGTTATCATAATGGCCATATTTCTTTAGGAACTTCTCATTGTAATGAGATTGAGTTAGTAATAACTCCTCCACTTTCCTAATGATTTTAATTCCCAGAATTACATCAGTCTCTCCTAGATCTTTCATATTGAATTTAAAAGATAGAAACTTCTTAGTTTCATTCGCACAAGATATATTGGAACCAAATATCAGCATGTCATCAACGTATAAACATATTATAACATAACCGCTGTTAACCGATTTTCTATAAATACATTTATCTACATCATTGACAATGAATTCTAATGACAATGCAACTTTATCAAACTTATCATGCCATTGCATAGGAACTTGCTTCAGGCCATAAAGTGATTTTACTAATTTACAAACTTTCCTTTCTTGGCTTGGGGTTACGAAACCTACAAGTTTGCACATATATATCTCTTCTTCTAAATCTCCATTTCGAGAAAGTTGTCTTACATCCATTTGATGTATGGAAAAATTATGAATTGATGTAAGTGCTAGTAAACAACGTATAGAAGATATGCGAGCAATCAGACCATATGTATCAAAATAATCTACTCCTTGTCTTTGTTCATATCACTTAACAACTAATCTAGCTTTAAATTTATCAATGGATCCAATTGTATTAAACTTTTTCTTGAATATCCATTTACAACCTATAGGTTTAGTATCGGGAGGTAAATCGGTTAAAACCCAAGTTTGGTTTAACAATATGGAATTCATTTCATCATTGATAGCTTCTTTTTAGAAATCAGAATCTCTGGAACTCATAGCTTTAGAATAAGTTTTGGGTTTATCATCGACGTTCATCTCATATCTTGTCAAATTAAGGACTTCGTCCTTATGTCCTTCCACTTGATATGTTATGAATTAAGGACCATAGTCCTTCTCTATTCTTGCTCTTTTATTTCTCCTGTGTTCAGTACTATTATCTAGTATTGACATTTCCTTGCTGTATTGAGCAGGAGCATATCCATCGTCATTGATATCATTAGTCACAATTGATTCTGGGCTAGATGATCTCAATGGATTCTCAATAGTTTGATTTTTAAAGAATTCTACATCTACGGACTCTATAACTTCTAAGTTGTTAAGAATAAGAAACCTATAATTTATACTATTAAGAGAATATCCTATGAAAACACATTAAAAACCCTATTACCTAACTTCGGTCATTTAGGGTCTGATTTTCTAACATATGCTAAGCAACCCCAAACTTTAAGTCTAGTAAAGTTAAGTTTTCTATTAAACCATAATTCATAAGGGGAAATATTACTCTTTTTAAGTGGCACTCTATTTAAAATGTAACATGAAGATAGCATGGCATCACCCCATAGGTTATAAGGTAAATTTGAACTTATGAGCATGACATTAACCATTTCTACTAAAGTTCTATTTTTCCTCTCAGCAACACAATTTTGTTGTGGTGTATATGGGGAAGTACATTGGTGAACAATGTAATTTTGTTTGCAAAACAAAGTAAATTCATTTGAAAAATATTCACCACCATGATATGAATGTAACGCTTTAATTTTAATTCCTAATTGTATTTGAGTTCTGCTTTGTAAATTTTGAATTTATCAGAGGCCTCATCTTTAGATTTCATTAGATATACATATGCATATCTAGTATAACCATCAATAAATGTTATATAACATTGGTTACCACCATATGTGATATGATTTTTTAAGTCACCCACATCACTGTATACCAAATCAAGCAAACCTTTTTCCTTTATACAGATTTAAAGGATTTCCGGTGTATTTTTACTTGAACACATATTTCACATTTAGAGATTGAATCAAAATTACAATCAGAAACTAATCCTAATTTATGAATAATTTTAAGAGATATATAATTAACATGTCCTAATCTACCATGCCATAAATTAACAGAATCAACAATATAAGTAGAAGATTTCTTTATTAGATTCAACTTAATCATGTCGCTACAAGACTATCCCCGACCAATAAATTTGTTGTTCATCGACAAGACTAATTTATCAGACTCATACACCATCTTGAATTCTCCTTGTTAAGAGGGTATTTAGAAACCAAATTCTTACATATATCAGGTACATAAAATACATTGACTAATGTAAGAACTTTCCTAGAGGTGAATGTAAGTTCAATTGTGCCTTTTCCTAGAACTATGCTTGCAACTTTGTTTGTGCCAGTAACTTCGCTAGATTCTCTATTATTTTCTTCGTAAATCTTGAACAGATTACGGCCTTTGCAAATATGAATGGTTTCTCAGTATAGAGCCACCAATCATTATCAATGTCACTAACGGAGTTCGCCTTTTGTACAACAGCCATAAGCTTTTCTTTGACCACATTCGCTTTTTATTATTTCTTCCGAAGACGACGGTCTTAGGCATAATGGCCGGGTTTGTTGCTATAGTAACAGACACCCTTCTTTTTGTTGCTCTTGGAATTTCTACTTTTCTACTTAAGTTGTGTCTCATTCTTAGCTTCAACTTTTCAGTAATTTCAACATTATTAGCCTTAGATTGAGACTCGGTTTGTGGATTATCATCTAGTTCACATTTACAAGAATCCCCTTCAATACCAAGATAACGTTGTAAACCGTCTAAATCATAATCCGTTTCCGCATGTTTCAGTTTTTCTCTCATAATTATTCCAAAAATTTGGGAGTCTCGAAATAATAACTCCAATAACAACAGATTCAGGGAGATCAGTTCCCGCATCTTTAAGTTGATTCACCAACTGTAAGATTTCACTCATGTAATAACCCAGAAAATCTGAACTAATTTAAAAAAATTATTTTGGTAATTTTAATGAATTCTGAATATTTAAGACGATTTATTTTAAATAATAACGATGAGAAATTTATTTTGAACAGAATTAGAATGGATATATTTATTTGAATCAAAGTTAGAATATAAATATTTTGTTTTAATTATATAAGGAATTGAAAATGGCGCGGTAGTTCGAAAATTCGATTTCAAATTTCAAAAGAATGTACAGGATTCAAAATAAACCAGATTTTAGCGAAACAAAAAAACATAATCTATTTGAAAATATCTTTCCAACGAATTTGAAAAATTGAAATTTCATAGCGGGGAAAAAAGTTATGTCCAATTGAAAATACAGAATAGTCGCTATGCAATTTTGGCCTTTAAAAACGGAAATTTTGCAAATGACCTCCATTTTCGATGAAACCACTTTTTTTGGATACGAGATGTCAAGTTATTTATAAATTCCAAAATTCGTAATTTTATGAATCAATATGTGAGCGTGGCAAAAGAAAACGTGTTTTAACAGTTTTAGTCAATTTGCATCGACCAGAAAATGGCCATTTTTCAAACGGTCTCAGAATTTGACGAAATTAGTTTTGTTAGAACCGTAGCGTTAATACGAAGTTAGAAAATATTTTTCAGAAATTTTTAGAGTCTGTATGTGGCCCCGGAAAATTAAAATGCACGTTCAAATTCAATATATAGATTTATATTTTGATTTTGACAGAAACTGATCGAAATGATCAAATCAGCCTACGATACATATCTCATTTTGTTTGGAATGGGGGTAATTAGCTAATGGCGATAGTCGGTGGGTCTCATTTGGAGGTCGAACTACCTTTATGGATAAATAAATATATATTATATTAAACCCTCTCCTCCGTCTCATTAAGTCAACCCTTGCTCCCCTTTATCCCTTATCGTTCAAAACCGAATTGAATAAATAAAAAACAAATCGCGGCTCCCCTCTCCCGCTCCATCGCCACCCTCCTCTAGGCGCCGCGAGACCACGACCCCCTCCCTTTCCCTCCAGCGCTCCCTTTCCCGTCGCCCCCTTCTTGATTTGAAGTCGCGACCCACACAACCCCCCTCGCAAGAAAACCGTCGCCACCCTGCTAGAGCCGCCACTGGCCATCTCCGGCCCCACCACCAGACTCCGGCGAAGCCAATCCCCCCTCCTCCAAAAATTAGTAAGCATATTATTTTATTTTATTGAATTTCCTTTTTCAGTTTTTTCCCTAGATTAAAATCTGAGTTACATATAAAAAGCATTAATTTTAGAAATCAGTTTTTATGTGAATAGCGTATAAAAGATTAGCTTTTTCTATGTTAAAAGATTAGATTTTTCTTTGTGAAAAGATTGGATCTTTCTATATGAAATGATTATATCTTTTAATATATAAAGTAACGAAATAAAAATACAATTTTTATGCATAGAGATTTGAAATAAAAATATTTTTTATCGTATGTTTGAAATATTTTATGAAGATAAAAATATGATTTTTAACTAGAGTACAATATGAAAATATTTTTAGAAAGGTAAAAATATAATTTGTATATATGTAGCGAAATAAAAATGTGACTTTTATATGAATTCTCTTTATATAAAAATACAACTCCCATATAAGGATTAGCGTTATAAAAATATGGAAAACTGAATTATAAAATATAATTTTTATAATATAAACTACAAGATAAAAATATGATTTTTATGTATGAAGTAATAGTATAAAAATGTGATTTTTAATAATCAACTGCGTGAAACAGATCTTGTTGAAAACGCAATGAAGATTTTCTACATATGAAGAGTCGTGGCATTTGGTTTAGCTTCTGGGTGAGAACTTCTCACTTTTATTTTATTTTCTAGTTAAAATATATACTAGGATGTAGATGGTGCTTAGCAGCACCCAACACCCGTCGTCCATAGACCATGGATGACTTGTTTGTTCGATTGATGTGTTGTGAAAATTTATTGTTGTGATATGGAATGGAATAAAATATTTTATCATCAAAAATATTTTACATGTATATGTACACACATTTGACTGATATTGATTAGGACGATAAATTTTACACATCGCCAAACTGCACAAATAAAATTCATTATTTGTCGATTGAAACCCCACACGGGTATTGGGATGATATATGACATACACTAGTCCCAATAATTAGCTGTATGCCGATCGACTAATTGACATGTTGTTATAAGCGTTGAATATTTATATTTGATGCTTATGCAGTGTAGAATGAACTTTGGATGGTGGCTGACTGTGTTTGATTGTTGTTGTATACATATGTGTATGAAATCCATATATCAAATTATATGGTAATTGATTGTGTCTGATTCCAGTTCAGAAAGAATAAATATTTTAAAATAACGAATATTTAAATTAATGAATGTTTTAAGATAATATTTAGTAAATGGTCAAAATCTGATTTTGATGTCTGATTTGAGGTGGACACGAAAATATTTAAATATATATAGCCGTGTTGATTAGATCGACGCCATTTTGACGTGTTCGGTATTTATATCAATTTTATTCATTTTTATAATGAATATTGAAAGGGAATTCATATCAAAATATAATGTTTTGAAAATATTATCATTTATATATCGATGATATGGAATATTCAATTTTGATTTGAAATTGAATATGAAATTGAAATCATTTTGAAAACGAATTTAAAACGATTTATAAAATACGATTTAAGTGGAAATTGATGAAATATATATTATATATATAATATAATTGCCTGAATAGAACGCACCGCGCTGCGGTAGTTCGCGATTTTCGACTATTGACTTCGAATGGATATTACGGGAGATCCGACCATCGGATTCTCCTAAAACTGGAACCGTTGGGTTTGTATCGAAAAGAGATTTCTAACAAATATTAAGGATTTGAAATCCAACGATTGGATTTGGAATTATGTACAAATCAAATTTGGAAAAAGTCGCTGTAAGTGCAGTTCGATGGCCGTTTATGGAAATCGACTATACGGGCCTTGATAAAATTATTAAAAATATCAATAATTAGTGTAAAATCATAAGAAATGATTTGGAAAGAATTGAGATGAAAAATTCCATATTTGAAAAGAAAAGAAAAGATTTTTATCGAAATGAAGTAGCTTTGAACTAAAATTAAAATCCAATGTTCTTAAAGAATTAAATTGGATTTGAAACGGTTTTAAAAATAATCAGAATTACCAATATATGAATTGGAATGGATTTGAATCGAAGTTATCATCGAAATATTTTGAGATTGGATTCCGTGATTATACGGATATTATGGAGGAATTTGTAAGATATATATATATCGTTATTCCAATATGGTATTTGTTGATTCTAAAATTTGATATTGAATATAAGTCGATATATTTTCTATTCAGAGCCTTGTATTTAATATCAAATTGGATTTGGGTTCGTCGTGAATCGTATCTTTAATAATACTGTTCTTGTACCGAATGGAGTCAAGAAAATTAGAAACGTACTGGAGATTTGTTAAGTTGAATGGTTTCCTCTGTATTGATCTGATGTTGGTTTCGACCTTCGGGGTTAATACTTAGTGGATTGTTCTCTTACTAATTTACGGTTAGAGGCAAATGTGAATTGGGTTTATTGTGAACTGTGTTTTTAACGACATTCTTTCTTTAACCTGATTTACAGTGAAATGTCATTTTGAATTTATAAATCTTTTATTAAGATTTAAAGGAGATTTTCCAAAGTAAAGTTTTCCAATTTAATATATTAAATTAGAATTGAATGGAATTTGATTGATAATAATCGAAGTTAACTTCTGTGGAGGAAGACTGTTAATACATATGGAATTTAAGAGGCGTTGTCATTATTCCATTTATATTATTGGTCGGATATGGAAATTGATATCAATTATATATTGATTTGTTTTTCCATGAAGATTCCATAATTAATGGAATGTGGTTTGGGTTGTCATGAATGGTATCTTTAATAATGACTATTCTTAGACCCAATGGAGTTAAGAAAATCAGAAACTAACTAGAGATTAGTTAAGTTGAATGGTTTCCTAGGCATTGATCTGATGTTGGTTTCGACCTTCGGGGTTAATACTTAGGGAATTGTTCACTTGCTAATTTACGGTTAAAGGCTGATGGACTGGAATGTGATTTTGGGTTTATCGTGAACCGTGTTTTAAATGACATTGGTTCTTTAACCCAGTTAAAGGCAGTATATGGTTACCTAAGTTAAACAATCGTTAATATTGATTTTTGGGAAGATTAAAACCATGTGGAGTTTTAATGAATCTTTAATTAGATTGAATTGATATCCACAGGAAGATTAAAGAATAAATTTAAAGAATTTGTCTTTGATAAAATTAAGGGGAACCTTTCCCAAAGTATATGAATATTTGGATAAAAAATATTCTAGATTGGAATTAGGCATATGTTGTGTTTTTATAGCAATTGTTTATTATATATGCGAGTTATTCAGAAAACCAGGTTTATCCCATTCTGAATAACTAATTCGACGATGTGTCGAGGATGAAGACGGTGGTTGAAGACCGGAGGTCTTCACATCGTTTGGATGATTACTGATGTCTTGATTGGGATGTACACCCAAGGCGAGGTAATAAGTGGTGATCATCCAGACGTACTTGGAGATCAACGGATATGCGAGGGCCTCTCCCCTGTATTTGGCATACGGGGGAGGAATAAGGTGCCTCCGGTTTCATTCAGACCTAGAACAAACTTGTAAATGGATGTGTGTCTAACATCGGATTTCATTCTTTGTGATTGATATCAGTTGCATAGCCTGAATTGCCTGTGTGGCATGCTGAGATGCAAATGATCAAGGCTTCTGTTGAAAAGCGGAGTCTTGTGGTTGATGATTAAAGCACGACCTTTGTGGCGTAGCTTTGTGTGGCATTAATTCGTGAGCCTCGCACCCCGGTGTGGACCAGAAATTGGAGAGGGCTTCAGAGAGGGCTTGCGTTTCCTTCTAGCTAGGAGTGGTGTCAGAGTTTTGCACACCCTGACATTTTACTTATGTAGATGATGGATAGGAGGCGCCTCAGTTATATCGGTTGATCCGGGGCCGATGGAGTCATTTGGCTCATTTACACCCCATAGGGCGGGGAAACGTAGTGTTCAGGAATTTTAATCCACATTGCGTGGAATGGCCCTGACGATCCAAGGCTTGTCTGTGTGCTTGCCTAAGACATGGGCTAGATTGTCTCAAAGCAGTAAGGACGATCCCTTGCCTTGGTTCACAGATGGAAATCCAACTTCCAATATGTGACATTTGCGGTTTTGATTGTAGAGCCTAGTATTAGCGATGTGATATATGGTACTCATGCCGTCTATGGTTAATACTTATGGTTGAAATTGTTTTGACACTATACACTTATAGTAATAATAAAATATGAAATTTCACGTATCAAGCATTATTTGGCTATTATAAAGTAAAACCCTATCTTTCAGCTTGCGTTGCATTGTGTGATGGGACCCTTGCATTGTGTGATGGGACCTGGGTCTTATAATAGCTTCATTGTTCTTTATTTAGCATTGCGCTGTTTGTTTTATGCATTGGTTTTCTTGGGGGTAAACCCGTTCTGTGTTATACGGCGTGGTCCCTTGATTTACCTAACTTTAAAAGCAAATTAATAACTGTTTTAGTTCTGACACCAGTCACATGACTGACCTGGAGTTTATTGTTTTAACCTAAACTCTGGGTGCCCCCTATTTTCGACACGGCAGCTCGTAGTTTTGGTTTTGCAGATTTATATTCACAGGATCCTGGTTTACAGCTGGAATGGTATTCGGAAAGCTCTGTGTCCGTATATTCTTTTCAGTTGTGTTTTGTATTATTTTTCCGCTGCATTGTAATTTGTAAATCTCTGAATGTGTAGTATTTATTCATACTCAGTATACTCTTGTATTATGATGAAATTATTGTAATAAGCAATGAAATGTTCTTCTGTTTGTGTTCTGATTCATCGTGTTGTCAAAGTCAATCTGGGCTTTCCTATATGGGGAAGCTCGTGTCGTCTCGGTTTGGTATCAGAGCTTTGGTTTACAGAGCTCGGAGAACTAGACACGTTAGAACCAAACGAAAGAATCCATTAGAGATTGGATTAGTAATATCCAATGGGAATGACTCATTAGAGATAGGATCAGTAGTATCATAGAATGAGTCGCAAGAGTATATTTTTAAAATGAAAACAAAATTTGTTTTGAAATTTAAATCGTATTATATGTATTTGAATATCTATTTTAAATTGATTTGGACAATCAAGTATATAAAGATTTTCCATATACGTCTGATCCACGTGTATTCGAAGTTTTAATATAGTGGATAGATATAGAATCACACTTTAGTCGCCTGGGTCGGATTCTGATGATGGCGCGCCATCATCAATGTTTATATTCAAGTGCCGAAAGTGGGGTATCTATATATTTCCAATTGACTGGTGTGAGAACCAAAATATAGTTAGAATATATTGTTGTGACTTGGCATCAAAAACATGATTTTCTGTATATGTATCAAAATTATGAATTTGGAACGTTAATCCACTAATTGATTGTTGATTGTGTTGTTTGATTATTGTTTTGATTAATTAGAATTTGGAACCAGTAAGCCAAATTGTATCAAATCTTGAATTGTACTGAAAATTTATCGCATTTGCATACATGTACATGCATATATATTGAACAGGTCATTGCAAAGAGACTAGAGCAGAGGAATAAAATTGTTTGCCCGACAAATAGGTACATGTTTATTGTATTTCTTGGGGTTTTTGATGATTTTATGAGCCGTTTGGCTGTTTCTTTTTCTTTTTAGATTGGAGAGGCATGTATGGCAATTTCGGAATTTTCCCGGTTCTCCCATACAGGGGAGGTAATGGCGAAAATTTTCGAAAATTTAGGGTGTTAGCCAAATTTTTGAAAAATTTGAAAAGTTCTTAGAATCTGAAAAGTTGAAGAACTTAAGCCATAATTAAAATAATGAAAGTTGAGTTGGTTTGTAAAATAACTTTCAGCTCCGTTCCTTTTCGAGGACGAAAAGATTTTAAGCGGGGGAGATTGTAACAACCCGGAAAATCCGAACCTATTTAAATTTTTTATTTTGGCAATTTTAATGAATTTTGAATATTTAAGATGATTTATTCTAAATAATAACAACGAGAAATTTATTTTGAATATAATTATAATAGACATATTTATTTGAATCGATGTTAGAATATAAATATTTTATTTTAATTATATAAGGAATTGAAAATGGCGCGGAAGTTCGAAATTCGATTTCAAATTTCAAATGAGTGTACAGGATTCAAAATAAACCAGAATTTTGTGAAACCAAAAATATTAGAATCTATTTGAAAATATATTTCCAATGAATTCGAAATTGAAATTTCATAGCGGGGATAAAAAGTTATGTCCAATTGAAAATACAGAATAGTCGCTATGGAATTTTGGCCCTTAAAAATGGAAATTTAGCAAACGACCTCCGTTTTTGACGAAACCACTTTTGTTGGATCTAGGATATCAAGTTATTGCTAGATTCCAAAATTCATTATTTTATGAATCAATATGTGAGCGTGGCAGAAGAAAACGTGTTTTAACCGTTTTAGTCAATTTGAATCGACCAGAAAATGGCCATTTTTCAAACGGTCTCAGAATTTGATGAAATTAGTTTGGTTAGAATCATATAGTCAACACGAAGCTAGAAAATATTTTTCAGAAATTTTTAGAGTCCGTCTGTGGCCCCGGTAAATTGAAATGTGCTTTCAAATTCAATGTATAGATTTACATTTTGATTTTGACAGAAACTGATCGAAATGATCGAATCAGTCTACGATACATTTCCCATTGTGTTCAGAATGGGGGTAATTAGCTAGGGGCGACAGTCGGTGGTTCTCGTTTGGAGGTCGAAATAAAAGTACCTTTATGGATTAATAAATAATTAAATATATATATTATATTAAATCCTCTCCTCCCTCTCATTAAGTCAACCCTTGCTCCACTTTATCCCATATCGTTCAAAACCGAATTGAATAAATAAATTAAAAAAACAAATCGCGGCTCCCCTCTCCTGCTCCGTCGCAGCCGCCAAGGGTGACGCCACCCTCCGCTAGGCGCCGCGAGACCATGACCCCCTCCCTTTCCCTCCGGCGCTCCCTTTCCCGTCGCCCCCTCTTGATTTGAAGCCGCGACCCACGCAACCCCCCCTTGCAAGAAAACCGTCACCACCCTGCTAGAGCCACCGCCGGCCATCTCCGGCCCCACCACCAGACTCCGGCGAAGCCAATCCCTCCTTCCTCCGAAAATCAGTAAGCTTTTTATTTTATTGAATTTCCTTTTTCAGTTTTTTCCCTAGATTAAAATCTGAGTTATATATAAAAAGGATTAATTTTAGAAATCAGTTTTTATATGAATAGCGTATAAAAGATTAAATTTTTCTATGTTAAAAGATTAGATTTTTCTTTGTGAAAAGATTGGATCTTTCTATATGAAAAGATTAGATTTTTTAATATATGAAGTAGCGAAATAAAAATACGATTTTTATGCATAGAGATTTGAAATAAAAATATGATTTTTATCGTATGTTTGAAATATTTCTATAAAGATAAAAATATGATTTTTAACTAGAGTACGGTATGAAAATATTTTTAGAAAAGTAAAAATATAATTTGTATATATGTAGCGAAATAAAAATGTGACTTTTATATGAATTCTCTTTATATAAAAATACAACTCCCATATATGGATGGATTAACATTATAAAAATATGGAAAACTAAATTATAAAAATATAATTTTTATAATATAAACAACAACATAAAAATATGATTTTTATGTATGAAGTAATAGTATAAAAATGTGATTTTTAATAATCAACTGCATGACACAGATCTCGTTGAAAACGCGATGAAGATTTTCTGCATACGAAGAGTCGTAGCGTTCGGTTTAGCTTCTGGTGAGAACTCCTCACTTTTATTTTATTTTCTAGTTAAAATATATACTAGGATGCGGAGGGTGCTTAGCAGCACCCGACACTCGTCGTCCACAGACCATGGATGACTTGTTTGTTTGATTGATGTGTTGTGAAAATTTATTGTTGTGATATGGAATGGAATAAAATATTTTATCATTAAAAATATTTTATAGTTAAAAATATAATTTTTAACATGCATATGAATAAAATAAATATTTATAAACAACTCGGACGATTTGTTTATTTACACACATTTGACTGATATTGATTGGGATGATAAATTTTACAAATCACCCAACAGCACAAATAAAATTCATTATTTGTTGATTGAAACCCCAAACGGGTATTGGGATGATATATGACATACACTAGTCCCAATAATTAGCTGTATGTCGATCAACTGATTGACAAGCTGTTATAAGCGTTGAATATTTATATTTGATGCTTATGCAGTGTAGAATGCACTTTGGATGGTGGTTGACTGTGTTTGATTGTTGTTGTATACATGTGTCTATGAAATCCATATAATCAAATTATATGGTAATTGACTGTGTCTGATTCAAGTTCAGAAAGAATAAATATTTTAAAATAACGAATATTTTAAAATAATGAATATTTTAAAATAATATTTAGTAAATGATCGAAATCTGATTTTGATGTCCGATTTGGGACGGACACGAAAATATTTAAATATATATAGCCATGTTGATTAGATCGACGCCATTTTGACGTGTTCGATATTTATATCGATTTTATTCATTTTTATAATAAATATTGAAAGGGAATTGATTTCAAAATATAATGTTTTGAAAATATTATCATTTATATATCGATGATATGGAATATTCAATTTTGATTTGAAATTGAATATGAAGTTGAAATCATTTTGAAAATGAATTTAAAACGATTTATAAAATACGTTTTAAATGGAAATCGACGAAATATATATTATATATATAATATAATTGCCTTAATAGAATGCACCGCGCTGCGGTAGTTCGTGAATTTCGACTATTGACTTCGAATGGATATTACGGGAGATCCGATCATCGGATTCTCCTAAAACTGGAACCGTTGGGTTCGTATCGAAAAGAGATTTCTAACGAATATTAGAGATTTGAAATCCAACAGTTGGATTTGGAATTATGTCCAAATCAAATTTGGAAAAGGTCGTTGTAAGTGCAGTTCGATAGCCGTTTATGGAAATCGACTGTACAAGCCTTGATAAAATTATTAAAAATATCGATAATTAGTGTAAAATCATAAGAAATGATTAGGAAAGAATTAAGATGAAAAATTCAATATTTGAAAAGATAAAAATAGACTTTTATCGAAATGAACTTGTTTTGAACTAAAATTAAAGTCCAATGTTTTTAAAGAATTAAAATGGATTTGAAATGGTTTTAAAAATAACCGGAATTTCCAATATATTAATTGGAATGGATTTGAATTGAAATTATCTTCGAAATATTTCGAGATTGGATTCCGTGATTATACGAATATTGTGGAGGAATTCGGAAGATATATATATCGTTATTCCAATACGGTATTTGTTGATTCTAGAATTTGATATTGAATATAAGCCGATATATTTTCTATTCAGAGCCTTGTATTTAATATCAAATTGGATTTGGGTTCATCGTGAATGGTATCTTTAATAATACTGTTCTTGAACCGAATGGAGTTAAGAAAATTAGAAACTGACTGGAGATTAGTTAAGTTGAATGGTTTCCTGCGTACTGATCTGATGTTGGTTTCGACCTTCGGGGTTAATACTTAGTGGATTGTTCTCTTACTAATTTACAGTTAGAGGCTAATGTGAATTGGGTTTATTGTGAACTGTGTTTTTAACGACATTCGTTCTTTAACCCGATTTATAGTGAAATGTCATTTGGAATTTATAAATCTTTTGTTAAGATTTAAAGGAGATTTTCCAAAGTAAAGTTTTCCAATTTAATATATTAAATTGGAGTTGAATGGAATTCGATTGATAATAATCGAAGTGAACTTCTATGGAGGAAGACTGTAAATACATATGGAATTTAAGAGGCGTTGTCGTTATTCCATTTGTATTATTGGTCGGATATGGAAATTAATATCGATTATATATTGATTTGTTTTTCCATGAAGATTCCATAATTAATGGAATGCGATTTGGGTTGTCGTGAATGATATCTTTAATAATACTATTCTTAGACCCAATGGAGTTAAGAAAATCAGAAACTAACCTGAGATTAGTTATGTTGAATGGTTTCCTGGGTATTGATCTGATGTTGGTTTCGGCCTACGGGGTTAATACTTAGGGAATTTTTCACTTGCTAATTTACGTTTAAAAGATGATGGAATGGAATGTGATTTTGGATTTATCCTGAACCGTGTTTTAAATGACATTGGTTCTTTAACCCAGTTAAAGACAGGATATAGTTTCCCAAGTTAAACAATCGTTAATATTGATTTTTGGGAAGATTAAAACCAAGTGGAGTTTTAATGAATCTTTAATTAGATTGAATTGATATCCAAAGGAAGATTAAAGAATAAATTTAAAGAATTTATCTTTGATAAAGTCAATGGGAACCTTTCCCAAAGTATGTGAATATTTGGATAAAGTAATATTCTGGATTGGAATGAGGCGTATGTTATGTTTTTATAGCACTTGTTTATTATTGTTTGCGTCAAAAATGGAACAAACACCAAATGGTGCAAATGTGAACTTCACCTATTCGGTAGGATTAAAATGTAGAACCGCGATCACAAAAATAATAGCATAAAAGTAAGAACACAAAAAGATTTTTATAGTGGTTCAATTCAATATGAATCTACGTCCACTTTAGAACCCATTCTCATTATGATATCTCTTTAACAATATGAATGAACTCTCTTTTACATTCGTTTCCCCCTTTTTCCCCTCTTCTCACTCTCTTTATGATCAAATTTGCAATTGAATTTGCAATAGGATTGGAGAGATCTCTAGCTTTGTGATGGTGGATGTATGAATCTTTAATCACTTAGGCGCTTTGATGCTCTTTCACGATTTGATAGGAATTTTGTGCTGGATCCGAATTTAGAGAGTATTGGAGATGATTGGAGATCATTTGAATAATGTTGGAGATACTTCTAATGTTGCATGAATGAGATCTAAGGAGATTTGATTCGATTGAAGAGAGCTTCAATGATGAATGATGTAGATTTGAGTCATATGAAGTTGGAGAGATGTTGCTTGATCCTTGGAAGCCATGGATGGAGCATGAAATGGAACTTGAAGAAATGATTTGGCGGCCCTTCGGGGTGGAGAAAATCGGCCCCCCTTAATGTGGGGTTGGACCTCTATTTGTAGGTGTGGAGCAAGTGAGGAGAAAACCAAAAATATATGGTGCAGGGAATCGGTCGGTCCTAAAAATATTTATAGATTTTCCACTGAGAACAGCTGTGTATAGCTGTAAAGGAGTGTCGGTCAGTCTTGCTTTTTGGACACCGGTCGGTCGGTCATAAAAATGAGGTACATGTAAGTTATTAATATTTTACCGCTGCTCATCTCTTTAAATTTGATACCGTTCGGTGTATATATTTTTATACCGTTTTCCATATATAATTATGCCTTTTTGTTGTTTTAGCGCACTTCATTTTCTTGTGAGCCACGTGTACCTGCATGGTCTTCAAATGGGAATGGTAATCACAATTTGCCACTATGTTTTGTAGTGCTGAAACCTTATTTCTTTTCTCGTGAGCTACATGCATTCCATATATGGGACCATAAATTACACCAATGCCATTGTCTTGCTTTGCAAATATTTGGGACCGTCCACGCATATATTGAAGACCGACCAGCCATATAAACTTCCCTGACCGATTACTCATACATACTTGCATCAGCATTATACTTTGCTGACCTCACTTTAAGAAGCTACCACATATGCTTTTCCTGGAAGCCATTCGTGCATAACTCATGATCGTCCAGTGTGCATGCTTGTGTCTAGCCGACCGGTTGATTCGACGATACCGACCGGTTGATAACTTTGAAGATAACCGATCACACGAACTGCAGCTGACCGACAGATATATAAAAGAACTGACCGATTGGTATGGTTTGCTAGACTTTGTATTAATCTTAGCAGCCGTGTGTTTATGTCAGTCCATAATTCTCGGTTTTGAACTGCATTTTAACAACGGGGTTAACATTTGCCCCTCGAAGCTTGTATTTTTCGCTTGCGAGAAATGCGGGCTTCGAAATGAACGCTGTTGTTGAAATTTTTTGCATTGAGATCCTTTATGGAACTTGCATTTTCTCCTTGTCGATGCGAACGCTTTAATTTCAAATTCTAAAGCCTGTTGCTGACATTGTTGTGCTAATGTATGATTGCCGCGGCTTAGGCTAAAATCCGACATTTATCGTGTCTGAGGTTTCATACACTACGCAAGTGATTTGTTTAATGACTCATCACTTGTCGCATCTGTGATATTCAGGCATTACGCAAGTTAATTGGTTAATGATCCAACACCTGTCGCATCTGAGATATTCAGACACTGCGCAAGTTAATTGGTTAATGATCCAACACCTGTCGCATCTGAGATATTCAGACACTGCGCAAGTTTATTGGTTAATGATCCAACGCCTATCGCATTTGAGATATTCAGACACCGCGCAAGTTAATTGGTTAATGATCCAACACCTGTCGCATCTGAGATATTTAGACACCCCACAAGTTAATTGGTTAATGATCCAACACCTGTCGTATCTGAGATATTCAGACACTACGCAAGTTAATTGGTTAATGATGCAACACCTGTCGCATCTGAGATATTCAGACACTGCGCAAGTTAATTGGTTAATGATCCAACACCTATCGCGTTTGAGATATTCAGACTCTGCATAAGTTAATTGTTTAATGATCCAACACTTGTCGCATCTGAGACATTTAGACACTGTGCAAGTTAATTGGTTAATGATCCAACACCTGTCGCATCTTAGATATTCAGACACTGCGCAAGTTAATTGGTTAGTGATCCAACACCTGTCGCATCTGAGATATTCATACACTGCGCAAGTTAATTGGTTAGTGATCCAACACCTGTCGCATCTAAGATATTCAGACACTGTGCAAGTTAATTGGTTAATGATCAAACACCTGTCGCATCTGAGATATTTAGAAACTGCGCATGTTAATTGGTTAATGATCCAACACCTGTCGCATCTGAGATATTCAGATACTGCGCAAGTTAATTGTACGGTTATTGTATCGTTTCACGTGGCTGAATCTAATTCCTTTGTTGTATGCTCGACTTGGCAAGCTAACTCAGTTTAGGTATTAAAGCTTTGAAACTTTCACTCAGGAAGGTGCCCCTTGGACAAAATTTACAACCTTCTTGTTTTTTATCGGTGCGCTCGTTCGCTATTCGAATCTCTATAGCTTTTCCATTCACTTTCCAAGGCGGTGCTTCTCTTCTTTTATTGCTTAACTCATTGTGATCCTCCCTATTCGCCCTTCAAAGTGGTGCCACTCTTCCTTGCCTCATGCACATTGACGATTACAAGCACTCAACATTTGAATTAGTGTTCGTTGCGAGCATTCCACTTTGTCAGACCTCGAGAGAGAAAACACTTATTGGATAGTCTATAATGAAAAATCATCTGTTAGCAAATTAACATGTAAATTTGACAAGTCAGTGATTTATCCAGGCATGCAAGACTTCATCCGTAGAGCTATTGTTCGGTACACTGCATGTAAATCACTACAGAATATTTACAAGAAAGTAGAACATAGCAAAGGGTAAAGTAATGCAGGAAGTAAAGTAAATGCGATAGTGATCGCTTATTTTGAGCCGTAGATATTATATCATCAACGGTCATCACTTGATTATCAGCCTTGGAATAGC
Organism: Allium sativum; assembly: GCA_030737875.1. NCBI lineage: Eukaryota > Viridiplantae > Streptophyta > Magnoliopsida > Asparagales > Amaryllidaceae > Allium > Allium sativum. The sequence continues at coordinate 5,225,211 of CM060919.1, read as the reverse complement.
TTGAGCAGAAGCAACGTTGCTTGGACCGGACTGGTCATTTGATGCCCCTTGCCTCTGGGGAGCTGCAAAATAATTTGCATTTTGGGAATTCTTCACATACTGTTGGAGATGATTCTTTCTAATCAACTCTTCAATTAATGATTTCAGGTGCCTACATTCGTTGGTACTGTGGCCTGGCTGATTGTGGAACCTGCAGAACCTCCCAGATTAGACTTGATCATCTCCTACTTTTTGAGGCTTTGGTATTGGATACTCTTCGGTGTCCTTAGTTGCAGCAAAAATGTCTTCAGGAGTTTCTGTCAAGGGGGTTAGCTCAGAATTCTTGAACAAGCAAGGCTTCTTACTGTTCTGGTCATCCCTTCCGTCATTTCCCTACTTTTGGCCATTTCCGGGGTTCTTTTGATTGGGTTCAATAGTTGCACTTCTAGGAGCTTCAATAGTTGGTGGCCATCAATGATCTGAAGGGGTATAGGATTATCGTCCATTCTCATGTACTCCTCTTCGTTCTTATAGAACTTGTCAAGCGTAGTTGGTTATTTCATTTTTATCTTCCGAAGTTGCTTGTCTTGTCTATACATCGAGTAAAGCCATGAGAATTATGCATGGCTCTGGATTCCTCACTTCAGACAAGGCTACATTGAATCGAATGAGGAAGGCTTTGACAGTTTCCACTGTTATCTGCTCCATGGCTGAGAGCGTTATAGCGTCTTTGGCTTTGATAGCATACAAGCGGAACTGCTCTTTGAACTATTTGGTTAGGTCAGAGAAACGGTCAATGGATTTAGGTGGCAGCTTCGTGAACCATAACGATGCAGCACCTTCTAAGTGGAGAGGAAAATACGTATCGCTTTAGCCGCACTCATATGCCACTCATATTTGAATAGGAAATAGTTGGGATCAACGAGGCCGTTGTATAGAGGCAAAGTCGGAGGATTAAATTTCTTTGGACATTCTGCTTCGAGGATCCTTTCGGTGAACGGAGTCCTATTGGGGGGAAGTCCCATTCTCTTTCGTCATCTTTGCTAGCTTGATTCTTTTTCATGGCTCGTTCTATCATATCCAAAATGTATTCTTCAGTGTTATGGTGCTCTGTGAAACTGAGCTCTTTACCAAATGTCCGTTTAGGCATATGATCTCGATTAGAGAGCTTCGGCCCTTTGCCTTCTCGACGAAGAGGTGCCCCCGTGATAGGATTAGCGGCTTTTCGTGCATTCACTTCGGAATGGTTCTTAGATTTTGATCCCAATTCTTCGATGTTAGCCTCTTCCTTATCACTTATCCAATCATAATCGTTTTCTATGTTGTCGTTGCGGTTATGATCAAAAGTGGGCGATTTTTCATTTTCTTCGAGATCAATATGGACTTTTGAAGGAGTTGGATTTGATTGAGCATTAAGAATGGCGTCAAGTTTCTCCATCATCATTTTAGCAGAGGCATCCATTCGGTTGTTAACGTTGGCAATAGCAAATTTTAATTCATTTCTGGTCACACCGGCTCCGCTTTTCGAGTTTTCACTAACTTCAAAGCAATTTGTGAGCGGTGTTTCTTCATTAGCAACATTATTGGCTTCTACCACGGTTTTGCTAGCGGTCTTCTTGGATTTTGCCATGATCTCGGATAAGTCCTTGAACTTGGAAGACAATTTGTCGAGTGGTCTAGGTCTTAGATTTGCGGAATCTATGGTAGAAGTAGATTTAGAACTTCAATGTGAAGGAAGGAGATGCGAACGTGGCCCCACGGTGGGCGGAAAATATTTGCATCAAAAATTGCACAAACACCAAATGGTGCAAATGTGCACTTCACCAATTCGGTAGGATTAAAATGTAGAACCACAATCACAAAAATAAAAGCATAAAAGTAAGAACACAAAGAGATTTTTATAGTGGTTCGATTCAATATGAATCTACGTCCACTTTAGAACCCATTCTCATTATGATTTCTCTTTTACAATATGAATGAACTCTCTTTTACATTCGTTTCCCCCTTTTTCTCCTCTTTTCACTCTCTTTATGATCAAATTCGCACTTGAATTCGCAATAGGATTGGAGAGATCTCTAGCTTTGTGATGGTGGATGTATGAATCTTCAATCAATTAGGCGCTTTGATGCTCTTTCACGATTTGATAGGAATTTTGTGCTAGATCCGAATTTAGAGAGTATAGGAGATGATTGGAGATCATTTGAATGATGTTGGAGAGACTTCTAATGTTGTATGAATGAGATCTAAGGAGCTTTGATTCGACTGAGGAGAGCTTCAACGATGAATGATGTATATTTGATTCACATGATATTGGAGAGTTGTTGCTTGATCCTTGGAAGCCATGGATGGAGCTTGAAATGGGAATTGAAGAAATGATTTGGCAGCCCTTCGGGGTGGAGAAAACCGGCCCCCCTTAAAATGGGTTGGACCTCTATTTATAGGTGTGGAGCAAGTGAGGAGAAAACCAAAAATATATGGTGTAGGGAACCGGTCGGTCCTAAAAATATTTACAGATTTGCCACTAAGAACAGCTGTGTACAGCTATAAAGGAGTGTCGGTCGGTCTTGCTTTTTGGACACCGGTCGATCGTTCATAAAAATGAGGTACCGGTCAGTTATTAATATTGTACCGCTGCTCATATCTTTAAATTTGATACCGTTAGGTGTATATATTTTCATACCGTTCGCCATACATAATTATGCCTTTTTGTTGTTTTAGCACACTTCCTTTTCTTGTGAGCCATGTGTGCCTGCATGGTCTTCAAATGGGAATGGTAATCACAACTTTGTCACTTTGTTTTGTATTGCTTAAACCTTATTTCTTTTCTCGTGAGCTACATGCATTTCATATATGGGACCATAAATTACACCAATGACATTGTCTTGCTTTGCAAATATTTGGGACCATCCAGGCATATATTGAAGACCGACCAGCCATATAAACTTCCCAGATCGATCACTCATACATGCTTGCTCCAGCATTATACTTTGCTGGCCTCACTTTAGGAAGCTGCCACGTATGCTATTCCTGGAAGCCATTCGTGCAAAACTCATGATCGTCCGGTGTGCATTTTTGTGTCTAGCCGACTGGTTGATCCGAAAATACCGACCTATTGATAACTTTGAAGATAACCGATCACACGAACTGCAACTGACCGACCGGTATCTAAAAGAACTGACTGATTGTTACGTTTGTTGTACTTTGTATAAATCTTCGCAGCCATGTGTTTATGTCAGTCCATACTTCTCGGTTTTGAACCGCGTATTAACAACGGGGTTGACAATTATGTACGCGAGTTATTCAGAAAGATCGGGTTTATCCTATTCTGAATAACTGATTCGGCGATGTGTCGAGGATGAAGATGGTGGTTGCAGACCGGAGGTCTTCACATCGTTTGGATGATTACTGATGTCTTGATTGGGCTGTACACCCAAGGCGAGGTAATAAGTGGTGATTGTCCAGACGTACTTGGAGATCGACGGATATGCGAGGGCCTCTCCCATGTATTGGACATACGGGGGAGGAATAAGGTGTCTTCGGTTTCGTTCAGACCCAGAACGAACTTGTAAATGGATGTGTGCCTGACATCGAATTTCATTCTGTGTGATTGATATCGATTGCATAACGTGAATTGCCTGTGAGGCATGCTGAGATGCAAATGATCAAGGCTTCTGTTGAAAAGAAGAGTCTTGTGGTTAATGATCAAAGCACGGCCTTTGTAGCATGGCTTTGTGTGGCGTTAATTCGCAAGCCTCACACCCCGGTGTGGACCAGAAATGAGAGAGAGCTTCAGGGAGGGCATGCGTTTCCTTCTAACTAGGAGTGATGTCAGCGTTTTGCACGCCCTGGCATTTTACTTATGTGGATGATGGATAGGAGGCGTGTTAGTTATATCGATCGATCCGGGGCCGATGGAGTCATTTGGCTCATTTACGCCCCATAGGGCGGGGAAACATAGTGTTCAGGCATTTTAATCCACATCGGGTGGACCGACCCTGACGATCCAAAGCTTGTCTGCGCGCTTGCCAGAGATATGGGCTAGATTGCCTCGAAGCGGTAAGGACGATCCCTTGCCTTGGTTCACAGATGGAAATCCAACTTCCAATACGTGACATTTGCGGTTTTGATTGTAGAGCCTAGTATTGGCGACATGATGTATGGTACCCATGCCATCTATGATTAATACTTATTATTGAAATTGTTCTGACACTATACACTTATAGTAATAATAAAATATGAAATTTCACATATCAAGCATTATTTGGCTATTATAAGGTAAAACCCTATCTTCCGGCTTGCGTTGCATTGTGTGATGGGACCTGGGTCTTATAATAGCTTCATTGTTCTTTAATTAGCATTGCGCTGTTTGTTTTATGCACTGGTTTTCTTAGGGGTAAACCAGTTCCGTGTTATACGGCGTGGTCCCTTGATTTACCTAACTTTAAAAGCAAATTAATAACTGTTTTATTTCTCACACCAGTCACATGACTGACCTGGAGTTTATTGTTTTAACCTAAACTCTGGGTGCCCTTATTTTCGACACGGGCAGTTTGTAGTTTTGGTTTTGTAGATTTATATTCATAGGATCCTGGTTTACAGCTGGAATGATATTTGGAAAGCTCTGTATCCATATATTCTTTTCAATTGTGTTTTGTAATATTTTTCCACTGCATTGTAATTTGTAAATCTCTGATGTTTAGTAAATGTGTAATATTTATTCATACTCTGTACATTCTTGTATTCTGATGAAATTGTTCTAATAAGCAATGAAATGTTCTTCTGTTTATGTTCTGATTCGTCGTGTTCTCAAAGTCAATTTGGGCTTTCCTATACGGGAAAGTTAGGGTCGTCTCAACTCACTTGTCCAACTACAGACTTGTTGGCGATCATTTTGAAATCCATAAAATTACGAATAAGAAACTTTTTACTACTAGCCTCGGATATGCGATACTTGCTCTCTAATGCATTCCATAGTGCCTTTGCAGTTTCCAAGTTCCTACGAGCGTTGTAGACTGGAGTGGACAATGCATTCAGGATGTGCCCTCTGCATAGAAATTTGTCCTCTTTCCACTTTGCACGTTTCGCCTTTAGAGCAGCATCATTGTAACACCCCGAATTTCGGTTAATGCTAAAATTCACTAATTACAGAATAAATAATCTCAGATGTGAGAATTGGGGGAAACGGGCTGCGTCATTGCGTTCGTCTCGGAAAAATACGCGAAATAGAGTCCGAGTTTTCGAGAATCGGAGTCCGTATGGCCCAGTTATGGCCCGATGAAGTTTGCAGAAAATTCAAAGATAAAAACAGAATTAATAATTTAAAACCAGATTTTAAAATAGAGCAAGCGGGGCCAGGCGGGAAGATTCCCGCCCTACCCATGTCGACAGGGGTGTCGACTTGCCTGTCGACTTGCCTGTCGACAGGGGTGCGACGCCCAGTGAAACTGGGTGCACCAGTTTGGGTTCTTGGGCTGGCTTGGAGGGCTGGTTCTGGAAGCTTCTTGGATCTGACGGATCTAAACCAATCTAGGGTTAATCTAAGGGTCTAAAATGCAACCTAATCCTATAAATAAGACCCTAACCCTACCCTAATTCATTCATAATTAAATCTAGTAACTAAACTATGGCAAAATGAAACTTGAAGGAGCCTCCATCAAAATTAGAGAAGGGATAGCATTCCAAATCAACTTCTAGCCTCTTAATCTTCTTCATTAGTTTGCTAATTTTGTTTTGGTGAGATTCTATCTCCTTAATAATCAATTGTTAAATTGATTAAGATAGGATATGATGATGTATGGATATGTTTGAGGATCAATGTGTTTATGCAAGCTTTGTGTAGTGTATGTTATGTGTTTTGCAAGTTATATACCATATGTCATGCAAGTTTAATGTTATGTAGTCATGACATCCATATGCAAGTTTGGTGCTATGTTTCATGATAATTATGATGCAAAACACTAAGTTGAACATTGATCTATTATGCAAGTTAAGTATGTGATTCTATGCATGCTAAGTATATGATATTATGCAAGTTTAGTATGTGATTCTATGCATGCTAAGTATGTGATATCATGCATGTTTAATAAGTTGGTTTATGCATGTTTAACAAGTGGGTTTATGCATGTTTAACAAATTCATATGCAAGTTACATGTATGTTAATATGCAAGATATGCTATGCAAGTTACATGTTTGTTAATATGCAAGTTACATGTATGCTAATATGCAAGATATGCTATGCAAGTTACATGTATGTTAATATGCAAGATATGCTATGCAAGTTACATGTATGTTAATATGCAAGATATGCTATGCAAGTTACATGGTTGTTAATATGCAAGTTACATGTATGCTAATGCTTATGCAAGTATGTGAATGCTTATGCAAGTTATGTGTATGCTTAAATGCATATTTAACATGTTATGCAAGTTATGTGAATGCTTATATGCAAGTTCAACATGTTATGCAAGTTATGTATGCTTATGCAAGTTAAGCGAATGCTTATATGCAAATTTAACATGTTATGCAAGTTATGTGAATGCTTATATGCAAGTTCAACATGTTATGCAAGATATGTGTATGATAATATGCAAGTTCATATACAACATGTTATGCAAGTCATATGTGTGATAATATGCAAGTTTGGGTTAAATGTAGTTGGGTTAATATATGTTCATATATGCAAGTTGACATCCTCTTAACCCATGACAAAGTTATATGCTAAGATTTGGTTAAACCCATGATGTTTGTGATGATCTTCCCTTTTATTATATCGTGAAATGAGAACGATTTGCGTGGGGAACGATGGGGTTAATAAATATGTTAATAAAAGTATGGTTGGGTATGATTAAGCATACTATAAAAATAAATTAACATAAGTGGGAATTTACCTATTGAGTTAGGTCTACCCCATGGGAATTTACCTATTGAGTTAGGTCTACCCATGTTATGAAAAACTTGATATTAATTAGGGATAATTAATATAAATTATGAGGGTGATTAATTAGGTGTAATTAATCGACTAAGACACGAGGTTGGACTCAGTTGTAGCGTAAAACTGCCCGGACCCAACCGGCTTAACCAGTTGCTACAAATGTTAGCCCAATGTGAGAGGTCTTAGGCATAAACTAAATACGTGATTAATGTAAAGACACGAGGTTAGACTCGGTTATGACATAAGGCTGCCCGGACCCAACCGGCTTAACCAGCAGTCATAAAAGATAGTCTAATGTGAGAGGTCTTTATGAGGATCACGGTCTTAATTAATTAAGAAACACTTAACCATATAAGCATGTAGTGGGGCATGAGGGTTAAGTGGGTACCTTGGGTGACTTGTGGTAACTAGTGGGGTGCCTTGGGTGGCATGAGGAAACTAGTGGGTTGCCTTGGGTAGCAATAGAAAATACGATTAGAATACTTAACCAAAGTAGAACATGTAATTAAACATGATTAAAGGGTTAAGTAAGTGCCTCGGGTGGCATGTGGGAATTAAGTAAATGACTTGGGTGGCATGTGGAGATCTAGTGGGTGCCTTGAGTGGTAATTAAAATATGATTAAATGACTTAACCAGGATTTATAACATGAAAGTAAACATGATTATTAAAAAGGGTTAAGTGGGATACACTAGATAGAATAACAAGCTTAGGTGGTAGCTTGTGGGGGCCCATCTCAACCAATATCCCAACGTATCTTAGTGGGCTCGACTCAAGTCGAGTGACGGGACACGCATATTGGGCTTGACTATAAGAGGCCAAAACGGGTTAGCGGTGGCAACGTAGGACCAACGGGTTTCATATGCGTGTGTGGACCCGGGCTGGTTAGTAAGTCGTTGTTGCATCGTGTAGGTATAAAGCCGTGCACCGTTGATATTATCAGGTTGCCACTTTGGGGAAATGATACACCCCACTGTGGGACCAGCACGGATATCTACGTTAGGGAGCCGATCGCTTGGGAGTAGTGGGTACACCTAGGTAGTTAGCTAGGGGTACACGAAACTACTGGGTAAAAGTTACTAAGTACATTTAGTGGGATCAACCTTTAAGTAGGAATTACTCTTGGTAGGTAGAACTGGTGTGGTGCAGTGTAGGAATTACCCTTGGGTGGATAAGTCTGGGATGGTGTAATCTAGTAATTATCCTTGGGTGGATAAATGCGTCTTTCCGGTTATCTTAGTACATCCCGTGTTTAGTTGACTACGTAGTGTAGTCATTATCCCCAGAGGTACCATACCTTGTTTATATCATACCCTAATTACTTTAACGATTGTATTGTTAGGGTTATAGGACTCACTCAGACTTATGTCTGACCCCGTTGTTTTTATCTTTTTCCCCCAAACCCAGGTTATCAGAGTGGGCTTAGTGCTAGTGGGCTTTGATCAGATTGCTGTATCTATCCTTTGGAGCTTGGACCGTTGAAGTAAAGCTCAGTTCATCTTTCCTTTTATGGCTTTTGTTTACATAGTGGGATTATGTACTTATTTTTATCAAGATGATATTTTGTACTTGACTCTTGTATGGTTTTGTGATGTAACCAAACATGTTTTACTTTCCGCTGCAATGAAATGATGTTTTAAATTTTCAAGTATTACTTATATCTGTCTTGTTGTAATTTTACTGTTCTATATCCACTTAAAATACTTCACCGAAACTAAGGCATTCCCCTCTTATGAGTGACCTTAGCGGACGTGGGGTGTTACAATCATCCTTATTGGTTTCCTTCGGTATCACTTCCAATCTGTCTTCCAAGATGTAGAACAATTTGATGGTGATAAGAAAGAACTTCATGGTCTCTTGCCAACGAGTGAAATTTTCTCCATCAAATCGGTTCAATTTAGTCAAATGCAGATTCATCACTTGTAGCACGCTCAAACCTTCATGGTTGATAGTATTGTCTGAAAATTTGTTGGAGAATTTTTGCGATTTGAGATGACTGGAGAAACATGATTGGCATACTTCAGACTTTAAGGATCTAAAGAATATATTCTTTCAGACAATAGTTCAACCCATCAGGTACAAGTGGGTTATCGAACTATCAGACTTTCAGGATTCAATAAAGCCTTGGAACAGCGAAATCGGATTGAAAGTTCGTACGACTTCGATCCGACTAAGAACAGTTTTTAATATATAGTTTTTGATGATGCAAAATAGAAGATAGAAATGAAGAGAAAAAAGAAAAAGGCAATTCTACAATGCTTTCAATTGAAACACTTCAGAAATGTTTCAAAAAGAACTGCTTTGAAACAGCTTAATGGCATTGCAGAACTCACAAGAAAGAAGAAGAGTGATTTCGCAAGTGATTTGAAACAAATTTTGGGCACTGGTATTTATTGTCAGCGAAGCGTCGCGAACCTTTGCAACTGTTAAATCCGTTTCGAATCGAAACGTCGCGCCCTTTCGTTCGTAACGTTTCAAATAACGTTGCAAATATGAACAGTCGCGTCTGTCCATATGAAATAGTTTTTAAACGTTGCTATTTCATGTCCATATTTGAAACTTCATCCGGGTCCGTAATGGGCCGAATTTCGGCTTGGCTCAATCAGACGGATGGCAGCGGGAGTGTGTGGTAGAGATGCATGGTCTCCCTCCTCAAAACAAAGCAAACATATGGGAGCCTCAAGGTCCCAACACCTTCATAGGAGAGCCCATTAAGTAGTGGCATATTTTAACAATGTGGGACTAATCAATTTTCCCTCTTTCTTCTTCCTTCTTTCTTTCTTCTTCAAAATAAACTCAAGCCCCAAAACAATTTGAAAATTCACAACAATCCATATTATGATACTCATTATTTTGTGCTTACATGCACATAATACATATTAGGTAGCTAACTCGGTTCGTCCTTCCTTCCCATAAACTCTCCCCATAATATATATCTATTTAATACATATTAATGTATTAAATATTTAATATGTATTAGATATTTAATATGTATTAAATATGTATTAAATAGATACATATTTAGATATGTATTATACAGGTAAATTTGTAATTAAATATGTATTAAACTGGTAACATAATACATATTAAATAGATACATATTTTAAACAGTCAACATTAAAATGTTGTTGGTTTAATGTATGTATCTATTTAATGTATTTTTAGGCCTTTAGCATGTACGCATAAAAGGTCTTCAACATGTCCTTCATTCCTTCCTATAGATACATACTTATCCACTTTGATTTAAATAGATACCTAATTTAAACCGGCAACATAATGTCTGCTGAAGATCGAAAAGAATAAAGAAAATGTATTTTCAGGAAATCAAAGTGGGGCCACAATAAACAAGAAGGAAAAGTACTATAAATAATCTACTTGGTCTTCCTTCCTTGTTATGCAAAGGCACTAGCAATATATTCCACATATATATATTGCTTGTGCAAATATTTTATTTCTTAATAAATTTCTCCTTCTAGATTATATTAAAATATAACTTTTTTTTGATATGGGGCCTTATGTGAAGTTTGTTCTTTTTACACTGCTTGTGTTGTCGGTCTTGGGACAATTTGGCGAAGGTCGTGTTTTCAAAGAGCCTGGGAAGAGGAGGTGGAGAGGAAAATTGCACAAGAATGGCCTAGGCAAAACTCCGCCTATGGGGTAGGGATGAACACTTGGTTGGTTTGGTTTATTCGATGATGAAAATTGTCAAACCAAACTAAAACCGATAAAAATGAAAACCAAATCAAACCAATCAAATTAAGTTTGGTTGGTTATCCGATTTAACCGAACTAAAAATATTTAAGACTTTATGTCTGTAATATTAACTATAATTTGAAATATATCATAAATATATGATTATATTACTTATGGTTCTTATGCTTTCTAAAAGTAATTTTCACACATATGTAATGATTATAATTTATTTGGATAACTAATCTAACCTAAAATATTTATTAAAATATTGATAATTTTCAAAATATAATAAAAGTTCGGTTAATAACCAAATTAAATATTTTTCTGAACCGATTATAAACCGATCTAATTTCAAAACCAAACCAAACCGATCAAATTAAATTGGTTTTGTTGTTTTATTCGGTTTAACTGAATAATGCTCACCCCTGAGTGTGGGGTAAAGATAACATCATGTGATCACTGTGTGATATAGATATGTTATGGGTTTGGTTTTGGTTGCATTCTTAGATGGGTTTAGAGTCATGAACCTCAAATTTTGATGTGAATATGTTATATGATAATATAGGTGGAACAGTTGGAACCATTTTCACTGTGGCATTAATGAAGGATTAATTAAGGAAACAGGTGAGAATGGTCATCTGATATTCACTGGTTTAATTATTTAAATTTGGTACTTAGACATCTATTTTTAGTGTGATGCTAAGGGCGCTGCTGCAATTTCTGCTAGGGTCTACAGCAATGCCCTTCGGTCGGCGGTCAACCGTTGACCGAACAAGGCTTCGGTCGGATCGATGGACAACCGCCGACCGAAGCCTTGTTCAGCGACGGTTGAACGCCGTGCTGGTAGCCCTTAGCAAGCGCGGCATCCTCAGCTTCACACTATTTTTAGGATCATGCCAGAACGACCGGAGAAAAAAACGGTGAAAAAGTAGGATCTGAGAATGAGCGGGGAGAAATTTAGGGGGGGAGTCCGAAATTCATGGGAGGATTTGTCATCTAACGACTCTAATCAATTCACTGAAAATGACTCTCACGTTTTCCGGTTGAAATAACATAATCGTTCTTATGATATGTTAATTTTTATTTTTATTTTTAATTCTTTTTTTTTTTTTTTTTTTAAGTTATCAATGAATGAGTTGTGGAAGTTTAAAATGACAAGACAAAAGACCACGGGCAATGTCCCGGAATTTTATGTCTCTGCAACTCAGAAAGAATATAGTAAGATATGGTGCATGATTAATCAATTATTGAAAGTGCTCAACCTATTGTAATAAACTGTTTTTGATGATAAATGCTACATTACTTGAAGAAGCAGCATTTGAGATTGTTTTTTTTTTTTTAATGCTCTCGTTCATGGAGATCTCACATGACTAATGTGAAAAAGATGATTATACATTTTTATCTAGTACACTGAGCATCGTAATGAGCATAAAGTCTTCAATGCTGTTTTTGAAGGAGTGGTAAGCATTCAAATATAAACATATTTGTCCTCTACAAGCTAGTTTGGATATCCAAGTTGATACTGTGTCTAAATGGTCCAATAATGCAGTATTCTTTTTTCCTCATATTGCTTATCAGTTAAATTTTGCTGGAAATATTCAGTTATAGATTTATCATGCACTTACGACGATATAAATATAACTCAGTTTTGTACTTACATATCCATATGTTCTTTCATTAGCTGATGCAATGGTGAATACTGGATTGGCATCCTTGGGCTATCAGTATGTAAACATAGGTACTCTATCTCATTACAAAGGATTTATAAGACAAATAACCTATAACTGTTTTATTGTTATTTTTCATGTCATGAAATAGAAAACTCTGTATGACAAACAGTATTTATTGCTCAACTGATTAATCCATTTTATTTTGTTATAATGCTGAGTATGAATTTACATTACGTACAATCTTTTCTCACTATGAATTGATAAAATAATATCAGATGACTGTTGGGCAGAACAAGACAGAGACTCCCAGGTAAAAAACACTATTGCATTCCTACATTAGTTTTTATCTCATCTTTTCTTCTCCGGTTGATCTTAATTGTGGAATTTTTTTAATTTTATTTTCCCTTTGGCCATATTTGCCGTTTTTATATGCACCAGAAAAACTTTGTAGATGAACAATACCATACGCTGAAGGCACACAGAAAACACGAGCTAGGATACATAAGTTGTTTGTTATATAGTGAATTAGTACTAAGCAAGCGTTCCAAACTTCGAGTTCACCGTGTGACCAATTTTATCTGTTTTGTAGATTCTTTCCTCATAACGAAAACCTCGTTTTGTCTAGTATGAAGCAAACAATTTTTCTTACACGCATTGCACTGTAAACTGACTGATCGGTTCATCAAATTGTGATCCATGTTTTTACTATTTACCATTGTGGCATTTAATTACAAACAATATTTATTACATTTGGTTCATTGGTTAAAAAACTTGATACGAACATGAACTCACTTTCTTCTGCTTAAATGGTTATATAGTAGTTTTCTTTGGCATGAAAGTCTTCACTTTAACCGGCACCTAAGTTAAACTGCTGATTTTAGGGGAATATGGTGGCCAAAAGATCAACATTTCCTTCAGGCATAAAATCACTTTCCGCGTACGTGCACAGCAAGGGACTAAAGCTAGGAATATACAGTGATGCTGGGTAAATTATATTATCCTAAAAATAAAATTATATACTTCTAGCAGTATCATCTATCTATTCCCCTTGATCAGTGTCCCCCCCCCCCCCCCCCCCTCTTTTAGCACGAAAACCTGCAGTAGTACAATGCCTGGGTCACTAGATCATGAAGATCAAGATGCAAAGACCTTCGCTTCCTGGGTAAATAAGCCTGTTAATAATCATTTGTGTGACGAATCAAATATATAAAAAGTACTGAGACCTGAGTATCCTATTGTCCCAGGAAGTTGATTATTTGAAATATGACAACTGTAACAACGAGAATATTGATCCACATAAAAGGTCAGTAGTTGTATAAGTGGTTATATAGCACCAGAGCATAAAGATTTGATTTCTGGAATACCCAAATAGGTACACTAAGATGGGCAATGCTCTACAAAACTCTGGAAGGAGCATCTTTTACTCCTTATGCGAATGGTAATTTTACACCTATAAGGAATAAATACATATTGATATTCTAAAATTAAAGCATAGATACCAATAAGATAAACCAATATATATATATATATATATTATATTGTATTAAACAGGGGTCAGGAAGACCCAGCTACATGGGCTGCTGACGTAGGAAATAGCTGGAGAACAACAGTTGATATTGAAGATAACTGGAACAGGTAAAAGCTTATACCCCAGTGTGCCAGTATTCACTATTCTGTGCAGTTAACCACTCTGTGTTAAAATAAAATAAAAATAATAAGAACAAGCTTCAACTTTCTTCTTGTTTGATAGTATGACATCAAGAGCTGACGAGAATGATAAATGGGCAAGCTATGCTAAACCAGGAGCATGGAATGGTAATGAAAATCTCTGCAGCATTAGAAATGTACTAGATTAACATCTAATTCATATGTATAATATATATCTTCATCCTTATTTTATGATATACACAGATCCAGATATGCTTGAAGTAGGAAATGGAGGGATGACTACTGAAGAATACCGTTCCCATTTCAGCATTTGGGCTTTAGCCAAGGTACGTACATGTAAACATAATGTTACGTACATCTGTACCTGTATAACAATGAATGTTTCAATGCACATTGTTCATATGACCTTTTTTTTTTTTTTTTTTTCTTTTTCAAAAGGCTCCTCTGCTTATTGGTTGCGACGTTCGCTCAATGGACAATGCCACTATAGAAATACTAGCTAATTCCGAAGTCATATCAGTTAACCAAGGTAAATTAACAACAAATTACTTACAATTCACTGTTTTACTTTTATGTGTATAGGCTCAATGATTGGTGTGCAGATAAACTAGGAGTTCAAGGAAAGAAAATAAAATCGGATGGAGGCCTGGAAGTAAGCTTATAACTTTAACAGCTATATGTTTTTCCTAGTCTATAAGTATCATGATATGGAAAATGGCCAAAATATTTATGGACCCTATATGGTTATGCTGTAAAATAGATAATTCTTCATGTTATAATATGATACATTCATATTGCTATGATCTTAAACTTTATTTGTAATTTAAGGTATGGGCTGGAGCATTAAGCGGTGGAAGAGTGGCTGTTGTTTTGTGGAATAGGGCTTCTTCAGAATCAACCATTACTGCTTATTTCTCAGATATTGGACTTAAGTCATCAGATGTAGTAAACGTTCGTGATCTATGGGAGGTAAATTTTCCATTTATTTTTTGAAGATTTCTTTTAACTACCCTGAAGAATAACTGTCAGAAACAAGAATTTGATTCTGTTTTTCATTTTTTTCAGCACAAAACTACAAGATCAGATACAGGACGGATATCGGCAACTGTTAGTTCTCATGCATGCAAGATGTACATCTTGTCTCCAAATTCAAAATAGTAGATTGTCTCAGAAAATTGAATTGAACTAAATGAAATGAAAATTGAGTTGTTTTTGTTTCATTAGATGGTTGGTATTTGCATTTGATTTTTGAAATGATAAGCAGTTTAACTTGAATTATATTAACAAGTTACATTCTGCAAATTTATGAAGAGAACAAGTTAAAATACCTTTCCAAAGCTTTCATTTAGCGCATGCAATGAGTACATCAACTTCAATATAAGCATTCAAGGATGGGTCAATTTGTGTTTATATCAGTGTTATCATGATCAGACCGGATCGGACCGACGGTCCAACAATTAAAATTGCGGACCTCAGCCCAGTCCGGCTCGAAGAGCTAATAAACCGTGCTTGTATGGTTTGAACTCTAAAACCGTGAAAACCAAGTCCCCACCGCTAAATGCCCAGCTCAACACAGATTTATCCAGTTCATTCATAAAATATAATTATTACATAAGCAAGCCCAATAACTCAGGCCAGAAAGAAATTCTCTTCGTTCTTCAGTACATTATCACAAAGGGGACGTCACTTATATAAGAAGAAGATTTGTATTGCTTCTTTTGCATAACATGTGGGACATAAGCACCTAATCACTTAGAGGATGATTAATAATCTATTGACTTTTGTGTCATATTTTCTTTTTTAAGTTCACTGAGTATGAAAACTTGCATGCATAGATTAGCTTGGTCATTTTTATGTACATGTTAATCCTTTATTTTTTTCCAAAAAAAGGAATGCACGGTTCTGACGGTCCGACCTAAGGGTGAGCATTATTTGGTTAAACCAAATAAACTAACCAAACCAATTCATTTTGGTCGTTTTGGTTTGGTTTTGAAAATAGATCGGTTTGTAATCGATTCGAAAAAATATTAAGTTTGGTTATCGGTTTAACCAAATTAACCGAACTTTTATTATATTGTCAAAATTATTGATATTATAATAAATATTTTAGGTTTGATTAGTTATTCCAGTAAATTTTAGTCATCGCGTATGTGTCAAAATTATTTTTAGAAAGCATAAGAATCATAAATAATAATACTCTAATCATATATTTATGATTTATTTCAAAGTATAGTTAATATTACAAATATAAGGTCTAAAATAGTTTTAGTTCGGTTAAATCGGATAACCAACCGAACCAACCAAATTTAATTTGGTTGGTTTGGTTTTTATTTTTATCGGTTTTAGTTTGATTTAACAATTTTCATCATCAGATAAACCAAACCAACCAAATGCTCACCCCTAGTCCGACCGATTGGACCTTAAAAACCTTAAATCTTGGGACATCACAGTTTGATTGGCGGTCTGGTCGTAATAATATTGGTTTATATATACCTAGTTTATCTGCGGATTAATGGGTTTATTTCCTTCACTGACTTGATTTTAATCTAACATATTTTTATTCTGCTTTGCAATGCTACATTTCACCATAAAAGCAGGAACCATAGACAACAAAATTTTAACTATAAAGGGCTTAAAAATAAGAATTTAACATGACATTGCATTGTTTGTATACCAATTATTGCATAGATCATGAAAGTTATATAACCAAAAACAATAACAATTGTTTAACAAAAATTTCAGCTTAACTTTATTAACTAATGAAACGGAGGAGAGAAGTAGGTAAAAAAAAATATGAACTAAGTAGTCTTCATTGTTTCATATGCAAATAGGCTTCTATTTAATTCTTTGATACTCGGAGTCGGCCCATGCAAATCCCGGCCCCAGCCCAAAGCAGGTAGGAAAATTAGTTTGGAAAACAGTAATTTTTTAGAACCAAAAAAATATTCCCCTGCACAGCATCGAACACCAACCGCTTCACACATGATTTCAACTCCTTACCAAGGGACCACTACTGCTATAGTTAAATTATAGATACCCACTATTTAAAAATTAAATACGAGCGTAAAATATCTTTAGTTGCCCTAATCCCAGTTGGCTGCCCCAACCCAAGGGCTTGGTGGGCTTTCCTTCTGGCCGGGTTTGTTGATACTATTAGTGACGCAGCGATAGCAACACGAATTCAAATTATAGATGGAACCGATACAATCTCCAATTCCCGTTGATCGAGTGATGTCAGAAATTGACCAATTTATAGCAGCAACACATAAGCGATAGTGACGATACCGATAATCACCAATTCCATGGATCTTAATGATGTCGGAATGAGACTTCAAATTCGTTGATCTCGATGTTTTCGATATGAGTTTGAGATAACACCAATTTTCAGTTAATCGAGATGATACGGGAAAGCTTGGTCTTCCAAATTGTTGATTCACAAAGAATACCGAAATTGGGAAAGAAATAGTTGGAACTACCAACAATGGCGGAAGCCAAATTTTGATTACAGAATGAACGAACTATTGTAGGGTTACAACCGCCTATTTATAGTGTGCTAAAGTTGAAGCCGATACCGGCACAACATATACAAGATGAACGACACTGAAACAAAATACAAAGCTAAACGATACTGAAACAAAATATAAACCTAAACCCGAACCAAAATACAAATGTAAATAAGCTACTCCGAAACCACATATATAAAGCCACAGATCCAAAGCCGAAATAGATTATCTCTACTGGAGCCGGAACAGAGAACTAAAGAAACAGAGTACCATCGATACTAATATCGGAACAGAAGGAACACTGAAGTAGCAATACCTATACCAACTGATCCAAAACAGAAAACTAACACCAAAACTTATTTTCGATACTGAACAACTACTATCTGTATTGACATGGAGTATCACCGATACCACTTAATCCTATGTTGCATCAGTTAACACCAAAATAACCAGAACGGTGTAGAGAGAAAAGCTATGATGAAGGGATGTCAAGAGAGAAAGAATTTTGAAGCAACCAAAAGCATGTCATTAGTACTACATTTATGAAGGAATAACAAAAGGGAAAAGTCTCCTTTCGGAAAGACCTACAAGCCCCTCCAATAATATCGAAGGGCACAACTATCATTGCATAGCAATAGTTTCCACAAAAGAAAATTCAAACTCTCTGAACCAAATGCATCTTTCGATTCATCTGAAAGGGATGTTTTGGCTATTTACCCCTTTAAGAGATTCCCGTTGTGGAATGATGGGCCTCATCCTGGATGAAACCACCTTTTGGTGTCATCACGGCTAGAAGCCTATTTTTACTGCAAGTATCTATTACGGGTCTGGAGGACTACCTTCGAAAGACCTGAAGGATCCACATTTACTACCTATCAGCAAACGCTAAGAAGGACTCACTTCCACTCTATAGTACTACATCAGAAGCACAAGGTTAGATTACTAAAGTTGCTTTTATCAAACTTCTGGATCCACTTCGGCGAAAGCATCAAGGCGAAGGTCCTAAGGCGGATATAAGTTCAACTAGTACATATAAATATGACCCTAAAGGTCCAGAATCGGGACCGAGTTCTTCATTTTCTCATTTGTATCTAAAATTCTGAGTTGCAAACCCTAATTTCTAATTTAATTTGAGAAATTCGAAAATTGAGATTATTAAGTTCCTGTGCACATTCTATTCATAAATAAAGAAGGTCCTAATGATTTACGATGATAATACCTGGGTAATAGTTTAATTGTTATATTTTTATCTGTTAACCTTGTACGTTCAAGATCTGAAACAATGAAGGGTATTATCTAACGGAATAACTTCTGGCATCTGTGAAGGATCATAATGTAACGACCCATCTTTTTGCCAGGTTTTCACTGGTAATTAAACCAACTTAAACCATTCATAAAGACGGATTGTTAGGGGTACTTACACATTTGCACAAAATAAAAAGAAATTATCATTACAATAACATTACATCAGAGTTACGAGAGATACATCAGAGTATATCGATTACACCATGGAAGAGATACTAAACTCAGTGGAAGAATATGCATACTCCAAGATATAACAGCTCCAGCTAGACTACCATCCTACTCCAATCAACTCCAAGACTAAATCTGCGAACCAAACTACTAGGCTGCCCGTGCAAAAATTATGGGCACCCAGAGTTCAGGTGTGGGAACAATAAACTCCAGGTCAGTCACGGGACTGGTGTAAGAACTCAAAACAGTTGTCTTTAGGGTTAATTTTAAAGGTAGGTAATTCACCGGACCACGCCACTGATGCGGAACTGGTTTACTCCATGTGAATACCAGTGCTGAAACACCCCACCTCCGTTAGGGTCACTCACAAAGGGAATGCCCTAATTTTGGTGGAGGTTTATAAGTATAAGTCACAGATACACATGACAGATATAAATACACATATTTTTAAACAGCGGAAACAACAGCAACTTTTATTTCATCAAAATACGTGTTACACGAACCATACCATAATTGTCTTACAATACTTCCAAAAACATTACATTTCCATAACTGTCTTGATTATCAAAGAAGCATTAAACATAAAATAAAGCAACAAAATCCCCGTAATGATATCCAAAGCCATGATCCAAGCCAAAGAGATCCAAACCGTACATCTACTGTCTTCAAGCTTGCAAAAGAATCTGACTAGGCTGAGTTGTTTCCTACCTGTGGACCTGGGGGGGACGAAAGAAAAGAAGACGAAAAGAAAAACGGAGTCAGACATAAAGCCTGAGTAAATATAGTGACTTTTCAGTATGTGAATAAGAAAAGGATATGATAGACATAAACTGAAAACAGGATAGTATCATAACTAAGGGAGTGTAGTCTAGAATCGAATATACTATCGAACCCACACTATATCTCTGCATTTACTAGTATTACTCTAACCGGCACCCCATGCTGAGGGTGAAGTGATCCTTTTTGTTTTCTAAAGATCGGCTCCTACTCGTACGTGTGTCTTACGGCTACCCCAAGAAGTGTAGATACCTATGCTGGTCCCACCATGGGGTGTATCAAGACCCATGGTGGCGGCCCCGAAACAATTACTAGAAGGCATAGGATATACTACTGGTGCCCCCAGTGCCCTGCTTGTCTGCTCCGGAGTGCGTGCACGACCGCACACCGTTAGACCTACACTGTGCATCTAACATTGTCGTTATTTGACCGCTTACAATCAGCCCAGTAATCGTGCCCCACCCTGCCTAGTTTCAGGGTACCGTTGATACCTAAATTGGGTTACTCCTGAAACGGGTCCCTACGTTACCAGGGTTTTCTAGTCAAACATGTTAAGTGGTTAAGTGTATGTATATACCTAACCCCCACCCATCAGTATTTGTTAACATGTTGAATCTTTGGTTAAGTGTTTTCAGTTGACTTAACCCTACCACCTGTCCTTAGCCTTTTAGAGCACCGACCACTCACATTAGACAGATATCACTACGGTTACTGGATGTGCCGGTTGGTTCCGGGCAGGTTTACACCATAGTTCAGTCTAACCTCGGGTCTTTATTGGGCTCAATGTTTAACCACCCACATTGGATAGGTATTATTGTGACTACTGGACGGCCGCGCGGGTCCGGGCAGGTTTATGTCACAACTCAATCCAACCTCAGGTCAAACATGTCGTCTTTCTTAGATTTACATATTTCATTATTTATGTAAATGTCATGTCGTCTTTTAATTTGGGTATAACAATTTATACCGCAAAAATGTCACATTCTTTGGCACGCACGAAACATGCCAACATATTTATTTATATCATGTTTTTACACCCAACGCTATTACCGGCGTTTGTACGTACTAATGTTGGGCTCGACACAATTCAACCCAACTTGATAAATGTGAGAAAAAGGAAATTCAGAACATATAATATTTCTATGATACATAGAAGGTGTAGCGCATGAACTTGCAAATTGGCGTTAACATAAACATTGAATCATGTGAATTTGCATTCAAAATTGGCATACAACTAAATGGGTGTCACATAGTATGGCATATGTAGACTTATACAAACTTGGGTTTTAACATATCAACTTGGCATAATGTCGAACACAAAACTAGCATGTTGTAAATTAACCCAAAAATGTCCAAATCTAATATATAGTCTATTTCCATATGAACTTGCATACTTTATGTAGCCCAAACTGCATTTAACATAGTTCTAATCATACGTGTAATGGATCTAAGATGTATACATAAGTTCTGAGTCATGTAGCATAAAGGATCTCAGATCTAGGGTGTGTTTACATAAGTATATGGCCCTTGATATCAACATAAACATAAAGGGGATATTAACATAAACATGAGAGGGATCTAATCATAGACTTTGCCACAAACTTGCAATTACCATTTCTTTCATATACAAACGTATAATAAACTTGCATCGATCCATTTATGCCACAAATCAATTCACCAAAAACAATCACGATAGAAACATTACAATACACAAGATCTACATCATTATAATGATACAATTCTATTCCCAATTACATCGTATCACATCATAATTTTATTCAAATTCTGAAAGACCACTATACTTACAACGTGTGACGAAATCTTGTTTTTTGATTTCTGTTTTCTGAATTTGGAGGTGCTCTCCTTTGGGTAGCAATTTGTTGATTGATTTGATAAGACTTTAATTTGCTTCTTAGTTTGATTCTTGGCGGCTATAATCAACTCCTTCCTGACAGCATGAAGACTCCTCTCTTATTTTCTTATGTGAATTAGTTGAGTCTTAGTGTGTATTTATAGAGTTTTCAAGTTAATTTGAGCCGTCGGATGCAAACAGGGAGGGAAATCAGACCGTACAGCACACCCGAAGTCGAACCAGGGTCAGACCCACCTGGTCAGGCCGACCAGGCAAGTCGACCTGCAGGTCGACACCCAAGTCGACTGCGCAGTCGACTTAGGGGGGGGGGCAGGTCGACTGCCCAGTCGACACTAGTGTCGACCTGGTCACTGGGCGGGAAATTTCTCGCCCAGCCCAGTTTGAACTCGAATTCGAATTTTAAACCTGTTCTGAGCTGTTTTTGAATTTCAAATTTATTCTGAAACTTCCGGAGATCATAACTCCTTCATACGGAGTCCGTTTCAGTAAACTCGGACTCTATCTCAACCAGAATTCCGAGATGAACGCAATGGCGTAAGCCATTTCCCTTAATTCTTTCACTAGAATTAATTATACTTTAATTTATGAATTTCACTATTATAGAATATACGGGGTGTTACATTCTCCCACACTTAAAAGGATTTCGTCCCCGAAATCTTCAAGTTAGGAAGAATGTATATCCTACAATCCAATCGTCCATCTACTCAACCAACAAACACAGGTGTCCATTGTCCTTAAAGACTTCTAATGCTTTATGATCATATGCATTGTGTGTGTATATGTCCTTATCTAATGCAGAAATCAGGCGGTCCACTGATTCAGTTGACCTCCTAAATGTGAATCATGTAAGTGTCATGAATCCATCATGTATGCAAAAAAAATTCCTACTCATAATTCTACATGAGTGCACAACAATTCATACAAATGCGATAACCACATGATAACATATAAAATTTCAACCATATGTGAACGAGAATACATATATGCATATGCAGTATGAAGTGACTGAGCCGATCTAAATCCTAGGGTGTGTGTGTATATGCATCCACGAGCAACCACTAGCAATCACTTGCAACCACTTGCAGCCATAATCCATAACATGTTTTCAAATACATGTTTGCATCCATTTGTTTTCTACCTAAGGAGTTAAGGAGAAAGGGCCGAGGAAATATGCCTAAAAGATAGATAAGCATAACTTAAGGAAAAAGTGAGATCAAAAGATGTACCCTCAAAAAGAAAAGGGTAGGTTGCGCGTATTCTAGCCTCAGTTTCCCAAGTCGCGTCTTCCTCGGCGTCGCTCCACTAAACTTTGACGAGCTTGACTTCGCGGTTGCGTATCTTTTTCACTTCAGTTCCTCAGATGCGTGTTGGAACTCTTCTCACAGTTGCTTCACGTTCCACTTCGGCTTCTTCTAGAATGCTAGGCTCTAATATTTCAGCAGACTCGTGTAAACACTTCCGGAGGTGAGAAACATGAAAGACGTTGTGAACTCCGGCCAGTTTTTCGAGTAGCTCTAATCTGTAGTCCATCTTCCCAACCTTCTCGATGATAGGAAATGGTCCTACAAATCTCGGTGCTAGCTTTCCAGTGGATCCAAAACAAACAACGTTTCTTAGAGGAGATACCTTAAGAAAAACTCTGTCCCCAACCTCAAACTCAAGGTCGGTCCTTTTCTTGTCGGCGTAGGATTTCTGTCTATCTTGGGCCGTCTTCATCCTTCTTCGAATCAAGTCCACTTTTTCTGAAGTTTCTCTGATCATGTCTGGACCAAGAATAACCTTATCTGTAGACTCCCACCAACAAGTTGGTGACTTGCACGGTCTTCCATACAATGCTTCAAAGGGTGCCATGCCTATGGTAGCTTGGAAGCTATTGTTGTAAGCAAACTCCACTAAGGGAAGGTGATCCTCCCACGTCCCTCCAAAGTCTAGAACGCAAAGTCTCAAAAGATCCTCTAAAACTCTATTCACCCTTTTCGTCTATCCATCGGTCTGGGGGTGATAGGCCGTGCTCAAACATAACTGTGTGCCTACAAATTCTTGCAAACTTCGCCAAAACTCGCTTGTGAAGATAGGGTCTCGGTCACTAACAATGCTGGAGGGTATCCCATGGAGTCGAACTATCTCCTTGATGTAAAGCGACGCTAGGGATGAGGCGGTCCTTCTACTCTTAACAGGTAAAAAGTGGGCGCTCTTTGTAAGCCTATCCACTACTACCCAAATGCTAGTATTGCCCCTTTTCGACCTAGGCAGCCCATCAACGAAGTCCATTGAAATGCTATCCCACTTCCACTGTGGGACCTCTAGGGGATGAAGCAGTTCTCCAGACTTTTTCTGTTCCGCTTTAACTTGTTGGCATACCATACACTTAGAAACGAAATCAGCCACGTCCTTCTTCATGTCGTTCCAAAAGAAAACTCTTTTCATGTCCTTGTACATTTTGTCTCCGCCTGGATGTATTGTCATCTTGGAATGATGTGCTTCCTCGAGAACCTTCTTTATCAACCCCCTTGCTTGTGGAACGCATAATCTTCCGTCGCGTCTCAGCCAGCCTTTATCATCGATAGAGTATCTACTGAGGTGACTAGAAGTCTCACCCCTAATTAGCTTATCAACCACTTCAACTAGCTGAGGGTCCTCACGTTGTGCCGTCCCTATTGTGTCCAAAAGAGTAGGGCGCACCTCAAGAGATGCTAACAAACCCGGTACGAAATCAGAGGAGGGCCTAAAGTTAAAATTGGCTATATACTCTAGGCTTTGCCTTTCTACAAAGAGTGGTCTTAGGGTCAGTTTCTTCCTACTCAAGGCGTCTGCCACCACATTGCCCTTGCCCGGGGTATAGGAAATCTCGAAGTCATACGAGGCAAGAAACTCCATCCATCTTTGTTGCCTCAGATTAAGGTCTTTATATGAGAAAAGATATTTCAACGATTTATGGTCAGTGTAAAGTTCGAACTTCTCACCTAGGAGATAATGTCGCCAAGACTTAAGTGCAAAGACGATGGCGGCTAACTCAAGATCGTGGGTCGGGTAGTTCTTTTCATGAAATTTCAATTGCCTTCCACCATAAGCTACTACCCTCCCTTCTTGTATCAAGACAGCGCCTAGCCCTGTCCCACATGCATCCGTATAAACTGTGAACATCTTACTTCCGTCTGGCAGAGTCAGGACTGGGGCTGTTGTAAGAGCCCTTTTCAGGCGTTGTAAGAGCCAACTCGCAATCCAAGTCCCAATTGAACACTAGATTCTTCTTTGTCAGTCTTATGAGTGGAGCTGAGATTTTCGTAAAATCTCTTATGAATTTTCGGTAGAAACCTGCTAGTCCTAGAAAACTTCGGACCTCAGTTGCATTCTTTGGTGCCTTCCAGTCTTGCACCGCAACTACCCATCTTTGCCTTCTTTCTTAAAGTCTGTCTTCTTAGCCTGTAAACCTTCTTTCTTTTCCTCAGCCTTAGTCTCCTTCTTGTCATGGTCTTCCTCATGTAGCAACGCCATGTCCACCAAACTTTCATAAGTCGCTCCCGTGGACACATGGGTCATGGCAAGGCTGTGTATAGGCTCATTCAGACCTTTGACGAAGCGAAGCGCCTTCTTGTGTTGGGTATTTACTAAGTCCAGCCCAAATCTGGCCAGCTGATTGAACTGATTAACGTACTCCCTGACCGTCATGCTTCCCTGTTTAAGATTTAAGAACTTCTCTATTTGCAGGCTCCTTTCAGCTTGGGAGAGGAATTTCAACTCAAACCTTGTCCTAAAATCATCCCAAGTTTCCACTACCCTTTGAGCATTATGATCTCCCACCAATAGGAAGCTTCATCTTTAAGCAACCACACTGCTAGCTGTATATTTTGCCTATCATCAACTCCGAAGATGTCAAACAGATCCTCGGTCTCCTTTAGCCAATTTCTTGCTCCTACAAAGGGTTCAGTTCCATGGAAGTCTTTTCCACCCATAGACTTGAAGTCTCTACATGTTTTGGCAAAAGCATTTCCAAGGGGAGGAGCAGGAGGAGGAGGAACTGGTGCTACTGGGGGAGGAAGGATATCTGCCGGGCCCGCGCCATTTGTGGCCCTAGCTTCTAAGAACCTCCTAAACCAACCGGGTATCAGTACTCCTTCAGGAATGTTAAGGTCTCCAGACATGCTGAAACAGAAAGGAAATATTCAAAACGAAGGATTGAGGGAGATAGTACACATGGCTTTGGGAGATTATGCCTTTTAAAATATAACACTTTTTCTAAAAAAAATGCTTCTTTAAACTTTCTTTTGAAAATAATATCAAAAACTTTATCTTATCTGGTAAACCTATGCTCTGATACCAAGTGAAACACCCCACCTTCGTTAGGGTCACTCACAAAGGGAATGCCCTAATTTTGGTGGAGGTTTATAAGTATAAGTCACAGATACAAAAGACAGATATAAATACACATATTTTTAAACAGCGGAAACAACAGCAACTTTTATTTCATCAAAATACGTGTTACACGAACCATACCATAATTGTCTTACAATACTTCCAAAATCATTACATTTCCATAACTGTCTTGATTATCAAAGAAGCATTAAACATAAAATAAAGCAACAAAATCCCCGTAATGATATCCAAAGCCATGATCCAAGCCAAAGAGATCCAAACCGTACATCTACTGTCTTCAAGCTTGCAAAAGAATCTGACTAGGCTGAGTTGTTTCCTCCCTGTGGACCTAGGGGGGAAAACGAAAGAAAAGAAGACGAAAAGAAAAACGGAGTCAGACATAAAGCCTGAGTAAATCTAGTGACTTTTCAGTATGTGAATAAGAAAAGGATATGATAGACATAAACTGAAAACATGATAGTATCATAACTAAGGGAGTGTAGTCTAGAATCGAATATACTATCGAACCCACACTATATCTCTGCATTTACTAGTATTACTTTAACCGGCACCCCATGCTGAGGGTGAAGTGATCCTTTTTGTTTTCTAAAGATCGGCTCCTACTCGTACGTGTGTCTTACGGCTACCCCAAGAAGTGTAGATACCTATGCTGGTCCCACCATGGGGTGTATCAAGACCCATGGTGGCGGCCTCGACACAATTACTAGAAGGCATAGGATATACTACTGGTGCCCCAAGTGCCCTGCTTGTCTGGTCCGGAGTGCGTGCACGACCGCACACCGTTAGACCTACACTGTGCACCTAACATTGTCGTTATTTGACCGCTTACAATCAGCCCAGTAATCGTGCCCCACCCTGCCTAGTTTCAAGGTACCGTTGATACCTAAATTGGGTTACTGCTGAAATGGGTCCCTACGTTACCAGGGTTTTCTAGTCAAACATGTTAAGTGGTTAAGTGTATGTATATACCTAACCCCCACCCATTAGTATTTGTTAACATGTTGAATCTTTGGTTAAGTGTTTTCAGTTGACTTAACCCTACCACCTGTCCTTAGCCTTTTAGAGCACCGACCACTCACATTAGACAGATATCACTACAGTTACTAGATGTGCCGGTTGGTTCCGGGCTGGTTTACACCGTAGTTCAGTCTAACCTCGGGTCTTTATTGGGCTCAATGTTTAACCACCCACATTGGATAGGTATTGTTGTGACTATTGGACAGCCGGGCGGGTCCGGGAAGGTTTATGTCACAACTCAATCCAACCTCGGGTCAAACATGTCGTCTTTTCTAGATTTACATATTTCATTATTTATGTAAATGTCATGTCGTCTTTTAATTTGGGTATAACAATTTATACCGCAAAAATGTCACATTCGTTGGCACACGCCAAACATGCCAACATATTTATTTATATCATGTTTTTACACCCAACGCTATTACCCCCGTTTGTACGTACTAATGTTGGGCTCGACAAAATTCAGCCCAACTTGATAAACGTGAGAAAAGGGAAATTCAGAACATATAATATTTCTATGATACATAGAAGGTATAGCGCATGAACTTGTAAATTGGCATTAACATAAACATTGAGTCATGTGAATTTGCATTCAAAATTGGCATACAACTAAATGGGTGTCACATAGGATGGCATATGTAGACTTATACAAACTTGGGTTTTAACCTATCAACTTGGCATAATGTCGAACACAAAACTAGCATGTTGTAAATTAACCCAAAAATGTCCAAATCTAATATATAGTCTATTTCCACATGAACTTGCATAGTTTATGTAGCCCAAACTGCATTTAACATAGTTCTAATCATACTTGTAATGGGTCTAAGATGTATACATAAGTTCTGAGTCATGTAGCATAAAGGATCTTAGATCTAGGGTGTGTTTACATAAGTACATGTCCCATGATATCAACATAAACATAAAGGGGATATTAACATAAACATGAGAGGGATCTAATCATAGACTTTGCCACAAACTTGCAATTACCATTACTTTCATATACAAACGTATAATAAACTTGCATCGATCCATTTATGCCACAAATCAATTCACCAAAAACAATCACGATAGAAACATTACAATACACAAGATCTACATCATTATAATGATACAATTCTATTCCCAATTACATCGTATCACATCATAAATTTATTCAAATTCTGAAAGACCACTATACTTACAACGTGTGACGAAATCTTGTTTTCTGATTTCTGTTTTCTGAATTTGGAGGTGCTCTCCTTTGGGTAGCAATTTTTTGATTGATTTGATAAGACTTTAATTTGCTTCTTAGTTTGATTCTTGGCGGCTACGATCAACTCCTTCCTGACAGCATGACCACTCCTCTCTTATTTTCTTATGTGAATTAGTTGAGTCTTAGTCTGTATTTATAGAGTTTTCAAGTTAATTTGAGCCGTCAGATGCAAACAGGGAGGGAAATCATACCGTACAGCACACCAGAAGTCGAACCAGGGTCAGACCCACCTGGTCAGGCCGACCAGGCAAGTCGACCTGCAGGTCGACACCCAAGTCGACTGCGCAGTCGACTTGGGGGGGCCAGGTCGACTGCCTAGTCGACACTAGTGTCGACCTGGTCACTGGGCGGGAAATTTCCCGCCCAGCCCAGTTTGAACTCGAATTCGAATTTTAAACCTGTTCTGAGCTGTTTTTGAATTTCAAATTTATTATGAAACTTCCGGAGATCATAACTCCTTCATACGGATTCCGTTTCATGCAAACTCGGACTCTATCTCAACCAGAATTCCGAGATGAACGAAATGACGTAAGCCATTTCCCTTAATTCTTTCATTAGAATTAATTATACTTTAATTTATGAATTTCACTGTTATAGAATATACGGGGTTTTACAAGTGCATAGAAATTCGCAATGACTTTTTGAAAAATGAAACTAACATAAGGTCTTGTGGCACACACACAATGCAAACGCACACATGGGCAAGATTTCTCCTTATGCAGTCAAAAATGCTTGATATGTGAAAATCCTCTTTCAATACTATTATATAGTGTGAACACAATTTCGAAAGTAAATGTATCAATCCTAGCCAGCATAGGTACCATATACTATACTGATGTATGGTATACAATCAAAATCGCATGGGCTCGTAGCGGAGATTGGGTTTCAACAATGACCAGGCAAAGGATCTTCCTTCCGAACCGAATTTTCGGACACCTCTAGAGGGATGTCGGAGGATCAACAGTGATGTCCTCATGCCAACACAAGGCCAAGTTACCTCTGTAATTAGGCAATTTAGAGTATGCTTAAGTATGTCATCTCCCGGTCGTTACTGACCTTTCCGAGCACGCGCCAACAACAACCACAAAAGTATATACTTTTACCACATAGGTTAATACCTGGGCTCCATATCATTGTACATCTTTTATCTACAAGGAGACAACACCCCATAACTATGCTGCATTTCTTCCTGTTTTGGCCATTTATCGGGGTATGAGGCTTGTCGAGTTCATGATATACACAAAGCTACGCTTAAATAATCCATGCTTTGATCATCCATAGCTCACCACATAACATAAGTAGGCCATATTGTCCATTCACAATGCATCAACGATTTTCTATCAATTTATAATCTCTAAGCTCGTACGTCTTAGAGAAGTGTGTTAAGCAAGAGAATAAATTCTCCACCACCAAGCAGATATATATTTAACAGAGATCAGTGCTATGCAGTCAATTACAATGTCAGACACACAATCCATATAAGTCCGTTCTAGGTCTGAACGAAACCACAAATCAGGAATTCCTTCACATACGTTTGGGCTTCTTTCCACTTAGCTGATATAAAATCAATCTGCAAATGGGAGCTGCCCATTTGAGACATTCAGCAAGTCGTCCTTATGATATGAAGGTCCCGGCCTTCAATACCATCTTCAACCTCTTCAATTGCTCCACAACGTCGTATTATTACTTGGAATGGTTTTCAGACATACATCTGATCCCAGTGTTTCCAAATAATAAGCGCAATTTAAAAAACACAATTTCAAAACACACAGGCTTTCAAGCAAATCTCCTTTCATCTTGGATTTTGTCAAATTAAACTTCTTTAAACCCATCTCCAAATTATTACAAAATCCATATTTTAACTTTTCTCTTTTAAAACACATCCCTTAAATCAAAGATAATTTACCCTCAAAGCCTTAATTTTCCGTTTGATAACTCATGACCAGAAATCCAGTTTCCTTTGAAAACCCTTAATCCATATTTCAACCATAGTTCCAAATAAATCGATTTCCCAACATTCAATTATTTAATATTAACTAAAAGATTATACTTTCTTCCAAATTCCTTCCCTTTAATTTCCTCAAATCAAAGATTTGATTAAATCCTCAAATTATGATATGAATTTACATAACTCAATCTCATTGGGTTTCAAGAACGATATTATTGATGATACGGTTCACGACAAAACCCAAATCAATCGATATTGAACATAAATTACACAGAAAT
This sequence comes from Allium sativum, assembly GCA_030737875.1. Taxonomy (NCBI): domain Eukaryota; kingdom Viridiplantae; phylum Streptophyta; class Magnoliopsida; order Asparagales; family Amaryllidaceae; genus Allium; species Allium sativum. The sequence goes on along the minus strand of CM060919.1, from coordinate 5,194,775 downwards.
TGTATCTACTTATACTCGATATCAATTCTCATAATCAATGAATACTATAAGTGGAATAACGATATAATAATTTCTTCCAAATTCCTCAAATAGTATACGTTTACATCACATAATTTCATATCAAATATCTGAAGATTATTTCTATCCAACTTATCTCAGTCAAATTGGGAAACCTATATCTTAATTAAAAGATTTGTCCAACTCTTTTACATTAGATCTGGATAGAAATATCATCAACTTATCCTCAATATTAATCTCTGAATCCAACTGGCACTATAAGCAGAATCACGGTGAAGTACCTTTTAAATTCCTCAAGTAGTAAGAGTCATTATCTATCGAATTAATACCAAACATCCGAAGATTTATCTCCAACCATATCCAATTATTTAAAATTGAAAACCCTATTTTAATATCAATTAAATTAGTTTAAATTCCATATAAAATATTCCCAATACTTTTAAACCCTTGAAATCATTCCACAAATCATTACTTATAGTACAGAAAATAGTTTACGGGTTAAAACTTCAAAATATATTGTTTTCGAAGAAAGCGTTACCATAGCATTTCAAAAGTACACAAAAGGGTTAAAAATAGTTATCTTAACCTTTTTTATCAAAATATCGTTTATCTTAGCCAAAACTAAAATTTACCATTTAAAACAACTTTTCACAATTTGTAATGATTTAACAAATTTTTCCATATTTTAAAAACGTTTAAAAATAGTTGTTTATAGTTATGATCGACAACTGTTCTTACATCGACCCTTTCCAAAAACGGTTTTAAACATAACATGAAAATTATAACTCGAATTTAAAATCTACTTTCACTTATTTGAAAGTTCTTGGTAATGGAAATCAAACGTTTTTAATTTCATGGAAATCCGATTTAGATTGCAAAACTTGTAAACGTTTAAAGTTTGCATCTAAAATACACGAACTGCCACTGTGCGACAAACTCTATTTTGACTGTTATAACCATTATTTTGCGATACTTCAAAATACCTTAGAAAACAATTATATGCTTATATAACCCTTTTAAAATCATTTAAATTTACTTTCTAAAATTATCTTGGATCTAGAACCATTATATACAACAAACATCAACCGTCATTAACCACTAATAATCCATCACTATATTTAAATTAGTCTAACTACAAATTAAATGTATAAATTGTGGTTAAAGAGTTCTCACCGAATAACTTTCCAATCTTCATGGTAGGTGAGCCTAGTTGAGCGAACCATCGGACAGTATTTCAGTGTACCGTCTTCTTTACCAAAATATATATTATATAATATATACTAATCTTTCTCTCTCTATATATATTATCAAAGGAGGAGGAGATGATGACGACGAACTTCAGCAAGGTGCTGGTGGAAAAGAAGAAGACTTATGCCATGGAAACGATAGCCATAAGCTTTAAGAAGAAGATGGAAAGGAGAAAATAGAGTGGAATGGTAAAAAATTTGGAGAAAAGGCCTCCTTATATAGAAATGGAAGGTTAAGGAGGTGATGACACATCAGGGGACAAATGGAAGGCATGCATGAAAGTTAACATGCAAAAATACAAGTATCCTTACACTTCTCTTAAGGAGGGAAAGTAATCTTTTGGTAGCAATTCCCTTAAAATGCTATGAAAACTAAGGGCAACACTTAGTTCTAATGCTACCAATTCATGTTATAGTTTGACCAATCCGATCGAACGACAAACAATATCAATAAATCCAAACTTATTAATAATCATTCTCATTATACTTCAAATAAAATCTATCATATAACTTATCAAAACTATTGAATATTCTTAACCATATATATTTATGTCAAATTCAAATTAAATAATAAAAATTCAAAATTTAAATTGGTTAAAAATTCTGGATCGTTATAGATAATGTATGGAACAAGATATATAGAATTCATCTGAAGGATTTGAATTCTAATACCAAAGGTTTCCTAAGATATTTGAAACCCATTAGTTTAATCGACACCCTATATTTCTACCGAAAGATATCCATTGATAGAATAGATCTTCATGACTGTATTCTGAAACCTTATGAGTATTCTGAAACTTTATAAGCATTACGAATCAACATGAATATTCGTTCCAATGAAAGTTCTCAATGGCCCACAGGGAAAAAGCCGGTAGGGACATAGTTTACATATGGAGGAATCCTTAATGTTAAGATAATTTAAATATTTAACTCTTTAGTATCTCATTTCTATCATCTTTTTCAACAAGATCACGCTACTAAGGAACAAAGGCACTTTTGATAGGATTTGAAAGAAACCCTTACACATGATGATCAAACAGAAAATGCAATGGAATTAATTAGTTCAAGAAAGTTATAACCCGATTAAATCTACTTTAATTAAGGATTTTACGAGGATCATACCATTTTTGATTGTTAACTATTTTTGTGGCTTAAATTTTTAAGGCTAGAAGAAGACCTCGAACCTCTGTGGATTATAAGTCAAAGAAAATTCAATTTGGTTCACGAAAGACTGCTTATGTTTCAAGATCTAATGGATCGAAAAGAAGAAGATATGAATACGAAAAGGTTCCTTATAACCTAAAAGGACAACCTTGAAAAGGCCATGCACAAGCCGAATAAAGAAAGTCGTAAATCTCAATAGTCATATGAAAAGAATATGATGGTATCCCTTTCATCCCAATGGTAGATAAGTGGCAACGAAGGGTTAATGTCCTTTCGAGACCAATCTCTTAATGAAAAGAGGGCGCTACCTACTCTAACTAAACAACTTCCTGATAAGGTAAAAAGGCTAATTAAACCTAAGAAAGGGTCATCTAAACCATTTATGATAAAATTTACATGTATCGATACAGAACTCTATGAGGAGAAAATGCTAAGAATGAAAGCTCTCATTATCATCAATAATAACAAAATTGAGGCTTATGATCTAGAAAACTAGAATATAAATCCATTCACGTTGGATCGACACCTTACATTGTCGTCGAGCAGAACCTAGAGATGGATAACAACTATTTATGCAAATGAGGAAGGTAATTCAGGGTTATTCTAAAGGAACTATAACACCCCTCACGAAAAGTTAAAACAAAAATCTTTTAGCACAATGATTAGTGCATAGGGTTGCTTTTGGGAGGTCGCGATTTCGAGTCATGCGGTTGTCATATTTTGTATCTGTTTGCTCCAAATTTGGGATCAAACACCAAAGGTGTAAAAAGTCACACTTCACCGATTCAGTAAGAATATGGAACCGCGTAATCGCAAAATAAACGGATAAAAGAAAGTAAGAGCACAAAGGAATTTTTATAGTGGTTCGATTCTCTATGAATCTACGTCCACTTTCAATCCATTCTCATTATGATATTCAAGCTTACAACATATGAATTTTCCCTCATTACAATAATTTCTCTCTTTTTTCCTTCCTTATGATCTAATTTCACTTGAATTTGGTGAAGAAAATGAAGAGATCTTTTAGCTTTGTGATGAATCTTCAACCACTTGTGTGCTTTGATCCTTTTCCATGATCTTCATAGATTTCATAGTGAATTAGCATTCAATTTAGGCTTTGGAGAGGACTAGAGATCGTTTGAATGATGCTTGAGAGATTTATTATGTAACTTGAATGAGATTGAAGGAGTTTAGATCCAATTGTAGAATCTCTAATGATCATTGATTTGGATTTGATTTTCATGAAGTTAGAAAAGTGTTGTTGAATCCATGGAAGCCATTAGAGAAGTTGTAAATAAGCTTTGAATTTGACGGAGTCTCCTTGTAGCCATGAATTTTCAGTCCCCCCCCCCTCAAATGAATTATGAGGGGTATTTATAGGTGATTTTCGGCCCGGGTGGCAATTCTATAATTATGCAGAAAACTCCATGACTCAATTTCGCCATGACACCACTTCGCCATGACTTATGTCGGTTGGCAACTTCACTTTTGAGTAGCCTATCACCATGTCGTCGGACCTCCACGCGAACAACATGATCTTGGACGCCATAAACTCATTTATGGTATGATTCAGTACCATAACATGCGGCATGCTTTTCCCATCATAACGTGTGACTTAGATCCAATAAATAACAAGGTGGCCTTCCTCTTACGGCATGCCTTCAACGCCATGTTATCTCAAACAATACATAACTCTCCACGTAGCTTCTCAGTACAGCATTTGACTCGATTACTGGACACGACATGGTTTAAGTGCCATGCGGCATGGGAATTAATGACATGATTGGTTTGTGGTACAACACTCGCGACATGGGGATCATGACATGAATGGACATGGCTTACGGCATGAGTTGGTGTGCACACTTCTCCGCTTTTCCTTTGAATACTTACTGACGTGGCTTTTGGAGTTTGCTGTGTATGTTTCATACATATCTATCCTGTTGACGTTTAACGACTTTGTGGTATGTTCTCCCCGACATAGTGCTTTGCTACACAAATTGCCACGTGTCTCAACGAGGCTACTCCCTCTTTATGTTCATACGACATGCTTTAGCAATTACATGTACAGTATGCACTTGCAATGGGAGTTCACACGACATGACTGCATTAACGACTTAAATCTCGAGATGTCATGGAGCCTTTCATTACATAAATCATGCAAACACGACATGACTGTGGGATGAGGTTCAACGCCATGGATTTCACAGGCCCAACGGTTTGATTACTCCCGACCTTGTTCCCATGTATGTATGTGGTCTGGACGTCATGAGTTTGCTGCCTTTGCTTCACGACTTGGTTTTGCGCCACGGGAACAACATACGTCATGTCGCAGGAACTGATTTCTGTAATGGCGCAGAACGACTTTCAATGATCCACAAGAACGATATGCTTCATGTCATTTGGATTGCTCTTCACCAAGCAGCAGGACTATTTCCCTCCAAGTCGCGGACCGGCATGATTGTGAACCATGTTTTCAACCTGTTTTGAACGATGCCGATGCTCACGACATGACGTGCACGACTCGTTTTAATGTCGTGTTTGATCCTTGTTGCATTAACGGCTTGGTAGTCTTTATTTTATGAACCGCGTTTCAACAAAGGAGTTAACATTTGCCCCTCGAAGCTTGTATTTCTTGCTTTCGAGAAATGTGGGCTTCGAAATGAACATAATTTGCGTTGAGATTCAGTTGTAGCCTTTTGTCTTGCTATAGCAAATCTTTCTTTGAATTTTAGATGCTCCATGCTACCTGTTATGTGATTAAAACAAGTATTTGCACAATTATGGACTTATATTTCACTATCGGTCGTCCATATCGATAGCAGATTGGTTTAATCATCAGAAAATGAGTTATAGTGAATTTTAACTTTGAATTGAATAACGTGTCTGCACAGAATTATTTTATCCAACGGTTTATAACTCGTTGAATAATGTCTGCACAAAAACGATATTCTAATTCGAATTCGCGTCAACGCTTAATATCAACTAGTCAAGATAATTTGACTGTGGATTTTAAACGTTGTCCTTCTAATAACACTTATGATGGTGTATGGTATTTCACATTTTAGAAATACACATCTGTGATTTATTCTCTGCTTCTTTTTGGAGAAGTCTTTGATTATTGGTGCCCCGATTTAGGAGGCCATTGTCAGCATTCATTATGCGAAGAATTTCACCGCTCAATGTTTGTTTGTCATGCTGATTAGTTTTGGCATTGAAGATTCCGTTCGATGCCCTATGTTTTAGTGTGGTCCTTTTAATCCAACATCTTGTCTTTTTCTTGCGATTGAATCAACATGATGGATTTCATTGAACGTTATTGATTTCTCCTGTGGAGAGGATTTCTGGTTGTCGCATCGTTTCACCATGCAAACTCCTGCGAGGTTTGGGTTAAGGCTGCATCGCTCCGCGCTTACGAACTCCCACGCTTCGTCTTGCTTTAGCAAGCTCCCGCGCTTCGTTTCGCGCCTACGAATTCCCGCGAACCATTGGGTTTAGGCTGCATCGCTCCGCACTTACGAAGTCCCACGCTTCGTCTTGCTTTAGCAAGCTCCCGCGCTTCGTTTCGCGCCTACGGATTCCCGCGAACCATTGGGTTTAGGTTGCATCGCTCCGCGCTTGCGAACTCCCACGCTTCATCATTCTTTAGCAAGCTCCCGCGCTTCGTTTCGCGCCTATGGATTCCCGCGAACCATTGGGTTTAGGCTGCATCGCTTCGTGCTTGCGAACTCCCACGCTTCATCTTGCTTTAGCAAGCTCCCGCGCTTAAAGCAAGCTCCCACGCTTCGTTTCACGCCTACGGATTCCCGCGAACCAATGGGTTTAGGCTGCATCGCTCCGCGCTTACGAACTCCCACACTTCGTCTTGCTTTATCAAGCTCTCGCGCTTCGTTTCACGCCTACGGATTCCCGTGAACCATTGGGTTTAGGCTGCATCGCTCCGCGCTTACGAACTCCCATGCTTCGTCTTGCTTTAGCAAGCTCCCGCGCTTTGTTTTGCGCCTACAGATTCCTGCAAACCATTGGGTTTAGGCTGCATCGCTCCGCGCTTACGAACTCCCATGCTTCGTCTTGCTTTAGCAAGCTCCCGCGCTTCGTTTCGCGTCTACGGATTCCAGCGAACCATTGGGTTTAGGCTACATCGCTCCGCGCTTGCGAACTCCCACGCTTCGTCTTGCTTTAGCAAGCTCCCGCGCTTCGTTTCGCGCCTACGGATTCCCGCGAACCAATGGGTTTAGGCTGCATCGCTACGCGCTTACGAACTCCCACGCTTCGTCTTGCTTTAGCAATTTCCCGCGCTTCGTTTCGCGCCTACGGATTCCCGCGAACCATTGGGTTTAGGCTGCATCGCTCCGCGCTTACGAACTCCCACACTTCATCTTACTTTACCAAGCTCCCGCGCTTCGTTTTGCGCCTACGGATTCCTGCAAACCATTGGGTTTAGGCTGCACCGCTCCGCGCTTACGAATTCCCATGCTTCATCTTGCTTTAGCAAGCTCCCGCGCTTCGTTTCGCGGCTACGGATTCCCGCGAACCATTGGGTTTAGGCTGCATCGCTCCGCGCTTACGAACTCCCACGCTTCGTCTTGCTTTAGCAAGCTCCCGCGCTTCGTTTCGCGCCTACGGATTCCCGCGAACCATTGGGGTTAGGCTGCATCGCTCCGTGCTTACGAACTCCCACACTTCGTTTTGCTTTAGCAAGCTCCCGCGCTTTGTTTTGCGCCTAAGGATTCCCGCAAACTATTGGGTTTAGGCTGCATCGCTCCGCGCTTACGAACTCCCACGCTTCGTCTTGCTTTAGCAAGCTCCCGCGCTTCGTTTTGCGCCTACGGATTCCCGCGAACCATTGGGGGATGAGGTTTTGGATCAGTGACAGCTTGTTGCTCTATTCGCCGTTTGATTCGTTGGGACTTCCTTGATCAACCATTGAGTTGGTATTATCGGAATTGCCTCATTTCGTCGGATCTTGAGGAAGCAAAAGCCTATGGAATAGCCTGCAATGAGAAAATCGTCTTTTAGCAAATTTTCCATATATATTTTGCATGTCAGTGATTTACACAAGCAGGCAACATTTCATTCGTAGTACTTTTGTTCTACACAATGCATGTAAACCATTATAGAATTTTTACAAGAAAGTAAGACAAAGTAAAGAGTAAAGTAATGCAAAGAGGCGATAATAATCGCTTATTCTGAGCCGTAGATATTAGATCATCATCAACGGTTGTCAGTTGATTATCAGCCTTGGAATGATCTGAGTAAAAGCTACATTGCTTGGACCAGACTGATCATTTGATGCCCCTTACCCCTAGGGAGCTGCAGAAGGATTTGCATCTTGGGAGTTCTTTACAAATTGTTGCAGACGGTTCTTCCTAATCAATTCTTCAATCAATGATTTCAGATGCCTGCATTCGTTGGTGCTGTGGCCCGGTTGATTATGATACCGACAGAACTTCCCGGATTTAGTCAGATGGTCATTCATTTTAATTGGCCGAGGCTCTGGGTAATCTTCTGCGTCCTTTGTGGCACGGTAGATGTTCTCGGGAGTGTTATTCAGAGGAGTTAACTCAGACGAGTCAAGAAGGCGAAACTTTTTATTGGATTTGTGGTCGTTTCCATCATTTGCTCGCTTCTGCCCCTGAGTATTCTTTTGATTGGATTGAATAGCTGCACTTTTAGGAGCTTCAAGAAGTTGGTTACCACCGATGATTCGAAGAGGTATAGGATTAACGTCCACTCTCATGTATTCCTCCGCCTTCTTATAGAACTTGTCAAGCGTAGTCGGTTCCTTCATCTTTATCCATCTTCCGAATTCGCTTGTTTTGTCTATAGCGTCGAGTAAAGCCATGAGAATTATGTGTGGCTCTGGATTCCTCACATCAGACAAGGAAACATTGAATCGACTGAGGAAGGCTTTGACAGTTTCCCCTGGATTCTGCTTCATTGCTGAAAGTGTTATAGAATCCTTGGCTTTAGTAGTGTAGAGGCGGAACTGCTCCTTGAACCTTTTGGTTAGGTCAGAGAACCGATCGATAGACTTGGGCGGCAGTTTTGTAAACCACAATAATGCTGCACCTTCTACGTAGAGAGGAAAGTATGTGCATCTCATCTCATCGGTTGCTTTAGCCGCACTCATATGCCATTCATAATTGAATAGGAAGTAGTTCAGATCAACGAGACCGTTGTACGGAGGCAAAGTCGGAGGATTGAACTTCTTCGGACATTCTGCTCCAAGGATTCTTTCGGTGAATGGAGTCCTATCGAGAGAGAAGTCCCATTCTCTTTCGTCGTCCTTGCTAGCTTGATTCTTTTTCATGGCTCGTTATATCATGTCCGAAATGTATTCTTCAGTGCAATGACGCTCTGTGAAGCTGAGCTCTTTACCAAACGTTCGCCTAGGCATTCGACCTCGATTAGTGAGTTTTGGCTCTTTGCCTTCTCGACGTGGAGGTGCCCCCGTGATAGGATTAATTACCTTTCAAGCATCCGCTTCGGAATGTTCCTTAGCTTTTGACCTCAAATTCTCGATGTTAGCTTCGTCCCTGTCACTTGCCCAATCATAATCGTCTTCAATATTGTCGTCGCGATTATGATCGGAAGCAGGCGATTTATCATTCTCCTCGAGATCCACGTGCACTTTCGGAGGGGCTGGATTTGATCGAGCATTAAGGATGTTGTCGAGTTTCTCCATCATCATTTTGGTAGAGGCATCCATTCGGTTGTTGACATTGGCAATAGCGATTTTTAATTCATTTCTGGTCACACCAGCTCCGCTTTCTGAATTTTCGCCGACTTCGAAACGGTTATTAAGCGGTGTTTCTTTGTTAGCGTCATTATCGGTTTCTATCACGGTTTTGCTAGTGGTCTTCTTAGATTTGGCCATAATTTCGGAAAAGGATGCGGTTTAGAACTTCAATGCGAGTCTCTTAACATCGCGAGAGTGTGAGAGAAGGTAGGAGATGCGAATGCGGCCCCATGGTGGGCGCCAAATGTTTGCTCCAAATTTGGGATCAAACACCAAAGGTGTAAAAAGTCACACTTCACCGATTCGGTAAGAATATGGAACCGCGTAATCGCAAAGTAAACAGATAAAAGCAAGTAAGAGCACAAAGGAATTTTTATAGTGGTATTCTCTATGAATTTATGTCCACTTTCAATCCATTCTCATTACGATATTCAAGCTTACAACATATGAATTATCCCTCATTACAATCATTTCTCTCTTTTTTCCTTCCTTATGATCTAATTTCACTTGAATTTGGTGAAGAAAATAAAGAGATCTTTTAGCTTTGTGATGAATCTTCAACCACTTGTGTGCTTTGATCCTTTTCCATGATCTTCATAGATTTCATAGTGAATTAGCATTCAATTTAGGCTTTGGAGAGGACTAGAGATCATTTGAATGATGCTTGAGAGATTTATTATGTAACTTGAATGAGATTGAAGGAGTTTAGATTCAATTGTAGAAAGCTCTAATGATCATTGATTTGGATTTGATTTTCATGAAGTTAGAAAAGTGTTGTTGAATCCATGGAAGCCATTAGAGAAGTTGTAAATGAGCTTTGAATTTGACGGAGTCTCCTTGTTGCCATGAATTTTCGGTCCCCCCCCCCCCTCAAATGAATTATGAGGGGTATTTATAGGTGATTTTCGGCTCGGGTGGCAATTCTGTAATTATGCAGAAAACGCCATGACTCAATTTCTCCATGACTCCACTTCGCCATGACTTATGTTGGTTGGCAACTTCACTTTTGAGTAGCCTATCACCATGTCGTCGGACCTCCATGCGAACGACATGATCTTGGACGCCATAAACTCGTTTATGGTATGATTCAGTACCATAACATGCGACATGCTTCTCCCATCATAACGTGTGACTTAGATCCAATAAATAACAAGGTGGCCTTCTCTTACGGCATTCCTTCAACGCCATGCTATCTCAAACAATACATAACTCTCCACGTGGCTTCTCAGTACAGCATTTGACACGATTACTGGACACGACATGGTTTAAATGCCATGCGGCATGGGAATTAACGACATGATTGGTTTGTGGTACAACACTCGCGACATGGGGATCATGACATGAATGGACATGGCTTACGACATGAGTTGGTGTGCACACTTCTCCGCTTTTCCTTTAAATACTTACTGACGTGGCTTCTGGAGTTTACTGTGTACGTTTCATACATATCTATCCTGTTGACATTTAACGACTTGGTGGTATGTTCTCCACGGCATAGTGCTTTGCTACACAAATTGCCACGTGGCTCATCGAGACTACTCCCTCTTTATGTTCATACGACATGCTTTAGCAATTACATGTACAGTATGCACTTGCAGCGGGAGTTCACACGACATGACTGCATTAATGACTTAAATCTCGAGATGTCATGGAGCCTTTCATTACATAAATCATGCAAACACAACATGACTGTGGGATGAGGTTCAACGCCATGGATTTCACAGTCCCAACGGTTTGATTACTCCGGACCTTGTTCCCATGTACGTATGTGGTCTGGACGTCATGAGTTTGCTTCCTTTGCTTCACGACTTGGTTTTGCGCCATGGGAACAACATACGTGATGTCGTAGGGACTGATTTCTGTCATGGCGCAGAACGACTTTCAACGAGCCACAAGGACGATATGCTTCATGTCATTTGGATTGTTATTCACCAAGCCGCAGGACTTTTTCCCTCCAAGTCACGGACCGGCTTGATTATGAACCATGTTTTCAACCTATTTTGAACGATGCCGATGCTCGCGACATGACGTGCACGACTCGTTTTAATGTCGTGTTTGATTCCCGTTGCGTTAACGACTTGGTAGTCTTTATTTTCTGAACCGCGTTTTAAAAACGGGGTTAACAGTATCAGAGCCAATACCCAACCAAAATTGTACGTGTAATGTTGTGAATGTCATTCAGTGCAGTATTGATGTTGGTTACATGCACAATGGCTAGGTGAGGAGTGATATGAGCCAATAAGGACGTTGTTCTCTTTAAGGGGTATAGTCTGTAACAATTCTCTCGAAAAGTTAAAACAAAGATCTTTTAGCATAATGGTTAGTACATAGTGTTGCTTTCTAGGAGGTCGGGGGTATGAGTCGCATTGTCACATTTGGTATCAGAACCAGGTTTGGCAATTATTTGAGCCTTGGGAAGGTTTAACTGTTGTGTTATAATGATTTACAATTTAAGGTTAGCGTAAATATGAGAGAAAACATTTTGATTTATAATTTCATGATTTATGTGTATATACTGTTTGTTTGATCATTATTACCATAATATACAACGTTGTTTATTTTTTAGAAACCTTTTGTGGAGGATAAAGAGAAAAGTGTGGGGCACTAATGGAGCGAGTTAAGTGTTTGTTATAAACTGAATGACATACATGTGATGATTAGATTGTAATTGAAGCCTAACCTATGTAAGATAGAATCATTTTAATTTTAAGATAACAAAAAGTGGTTGGAGGAAAAATAATGATCGAAAGTAGTTCCATGCAAGTCTACAAAACTCAAAAAATCCAAATAGGAAATCGACCATTGATGATTGTGCAATACTACCACCATGCTCAAAAAGTTGAATATCAACCTTCCAATGGAAAGGCTTAAGTCAAAAATATTGAAGGAATATAAATTGACAACCTCATTCGAAAATATATACTAGTTGACGAAAGAGGAATTAGACTACTGGTCATCAGATAAAAAACCACCCAAATTTGAAAGAAATAAAGGGAAACCCTATTGTTATTATCATAAGGTAAATGGTTACGAAGTCAGTCATTGTTATACAATTGAAAAGGCAGTAATTACTTCTTCAAACAAGGGAAACTTGGAGAAGTTGTAAAGAATTATTGAATAGGTTTATTGAAGATCGAGTTCTATTTAAAATAAGGAATTGTTACATGGATGAATTTTACATGGATACTTAAGAAATTTTACATGGTTAGGGGTCAAATGCCTCTTAATTATGGACAAACTAAAAAATCCTTGACACAGTTAAGGCGCTTCCTGAAAGGGAGAAAGTGTAAGTCTAGGGACATGCGCCCGACACCCACTAAAATCCTTGGTATACCAAGGTTCTTCCCCAAAGAAGGAGGGGGTAAACAGAGGGACATGTGGTACAATCCAAGGTTCCTCTTGGAGGGAGGTGGGTTAGCCAAGGGACATGCGCCCAACACCATAATCCCTTGTCTATCACTAACGTAACATGTTCAAGACGCACTCTGTAGAAGGGATAGGTGATCCCTTAGTCTTGTCATGGAAGTTGCATGGCCAAGGTAGCGAATGAAGCACGATATGCGCTTTTCATTTTAAAACAAGCTCTGCCTCTGCTTCGACTAAGCACGCAATGCCTCTGCTCTAAAGATGAGTACATTCTGTCTCTTCTTACGCCTCGTCCCGTAGAAGGGAACGAAAGCTCAATGGGATCACTTAGAGTATGTCCTGCTCAGTTCGAAAGAAGAACATACCCTGCCTTTGCTTTCAAAAAAGCCCGAAATCGACACTATTTGAAATGGCCATACATTTTTAAAATTTCAAAAGTGGATTTCTAACTTTTTATTATTTTAAATACCTGAATATAGGTTTCAGGGTTTCAAATGCCAAAAGAGTTTTAGTCTTCTATCATTTTCGAAAGTGAATTTCTGGATTTCTATTATCTTAAAAACCTGAATCTGGGTTTTAGGGTTTCTAATGCCGAAAGGGTTTTGGTATTCTGTTATTTTCGAAAGTGGATTTATGGATTTTTATTATTTAAATACCTAAATTTTGATTTTAAATTTCTAATATCAAAAGGGTTTCGATCTTCTATTGTTTTGATAAGTGGATTTCTGGATTGATATTATTTTAAATACTCGAATCTGGTTATTGGGGATTTGTAAGGCTGAAGGGATTTCGATCTTCTATCATTTAAGAAATAAATCTTTCGATTTCAAATATTTATGTCCATATCTAGGTTTCAGTACTTTCATTGACGAAAGAGATTCGGTCTTCCAATACTTTCGTAGGTTGGAATATAACAAAGCAAGTCAAGAAAGATACAGATAGTGTGAATTCAAACACGCAAATTATGAAGAAATACGGGCTCCAATCAGGTTTTTTCTATATAAGTTACAAAATATTTACAAATATCATCGCAATAAAAGATATCAAAGGTTTTGCTTCCTTTTGATTAAATTTTTAGATGAAACTAGATCCAAAAGATGGTTGAGAATAGTGTAAAATATTTCTTTAAGTTTCTTCTCTTTTTGTTTGCCTTCATCAGTACTATTGGAAGACCTAATCTGAAGCCTAATAGCATTCTCAAAGACTTTGTTTGCCTCCATTAGCAGGCTATTGACCCTGTTATATTTGGCTTCATACTTTTTAGATGAATATACCTCATCTCAATTTTTTATTTATTTGAGTAACATAATTATTGAGGCGGCTGTAAACTCCATCCCTTCTCTTAACTTTAGAATATTCCAATAACTCAAGCTTTACCTTATTGATCCGGTCTCTTAACATGCTTTTATACACACTCTTCAGAGGCTTCATCAAATAGGGAAACTTCTTGTAAGATTCTACCGGCTTGTTTAAGTTTGATGAAGAATCGGCAGACGAGACATTGATATCGGTAATACCTCCTTTGAGAATGAATTTTGAAAATTTATATGAATCTTTGTTGTCTCCTACATGATATTTTAATTTGCAAACTCTAAGATGAAGTTTAATTACCTCGTAATCAAAATCAATGGTGGGATTTGCCCGGATTTGGCATCTGGCTTCGTCAAGAACTTTATCCTTTTTTGCAAGCTTAGATTCCAAACTCTTTATTTGTGTTTTTACCTTATGATACAACATATTTAGCATATTATGTTTCCTAAACCATTTGAAGAAAAGAGGGTTATCTTCAAATTTTGATTGGATAAACTCATCAAAAGCTCTCCTTTGTCTATCGCTGCCCGGTTTGTCTTTGGAAGGTTGAAAATGGAGGCTTTCCCATTGGATTGTTAACCATAGTTAGTGCTCCTAATTCATTGGAAAAAAGACATCATTTGACATTTGATAGTAAGCCTTTTATTACATATAGAGAGAAATAAATACATCAATTTAAAAGTACATTCATAATTTTAAAGTAAACATCTTTACCACAGTAATTTTACTTCTTGATGGAAGAAGAATCGCTCTTAGTAGTTAATTTAGCATGAAATACACTGCTTTCCTTAAGAAGTTCTTTTTCTCATCCCTTAGAAATTCGAAACAAAACCTATGGCGCAACATGTGAAGTATGTATAATTCATTGAGAAAGCAGTGTCGCATGCGTTTTGATGCCTTAATTAAGGAAGAATTTTCCTAAAAATATCTTCTTAGCTTAGAAACTTTTAATATTAAATCTTGAGTAATCGGCTGCTTGGAATGTTACTCTCCTACCATAATATAGTAAAACAATTTTGGTAATAAAAGAACAAGACAATAAAGTTAACCAATTAATAGGGATTGTAATAATTACAGAATCCAAACATAATTCATGCCAAAAATAGTCTTACACATTTCAAAGAAACTAAGTCTTTTATGTTATATGTCTAAGTTATTAGGAAAATTTAGATAAGAAAAATGTAAGGTCTCGGCCGAAGTTTAGGCTCTTCTAAAGGACTGAACTGTTGACTTTCTTTCCTAAAGATTAGCTACATCAGAGCAAATTTCCTCCAGGAGAAAGCACATCCCACCGTGACTTTAGGATCATCAGGGTTGTGGTATTTGTTAAACCTAAAAGACTTTAGCAGGAAAGTCAGTACATTCTTTTGCTCATTTATTTGAATTTTGTAAAAATCTATTTCTAACTATTTTATCATGAGTTAGTTAACAAGCAGGATGATAAACTTATTCACTATCAAAAATAAGTTGAAAAATGGTCAAACAAAGAAGCTCTTACCTATTTCCAAGGGTGGAGGAGCTGACGCCTGTTGTTTCCCTTTTCGACTCTCAAAAATGGAGTCCGTAGCTTTATCTTTTTTTTGAAGAGTAATTGCCTTTTGAAGAGTGAGAACTTACGCCACCACTTCCTTCCGGTTGACCGGAAGCCTTGCTTCCAAAACTACCATCGACATTTCTACTACTGGGAGTGCTATTATCCTTGGCTTTTTCTTTGGAATCTTCCTCTACAAAAGAGACCTCAACAAATAAAAGTTCCCTTGCATCAATTATCTTTCCCAGACAAGCGACCTATGACCATCGAATCACTTCAACTATAGCCCAAAAGTTTTCGGTTAAAGATGGAGGATGGAGGATGGAGGAAAATTCCAAGTTTAAGTACTTCATGTGATTGTTAGCATACAACACCATGAGAGAGTTTAGGATAAGAATCATCTAGAAAATCATTAACTTTCTTTTTCAAGTTAAAGAGGGTGTTGGTAACCTTCGACAAACATTTCATCTTCTTATCTAATATCTTCTTTATAGACGAGCATTGTTTTCCAAGAGCATCTTTCTTCTTAATCATTTGCGCTTGTTCATCCTTGAAATCTTAAAGTTCCGTTTGTAAGGAAAAGTTTCAATCGGTAAGATATTGAGAAGATTCTTTAGCCGAAGCCACATTTTTTATAGCTTCATCGCTGCCAGCAGTCAGCATTGCATTTTTGTTCTCCAAAGCTTGGACTTCAATTCTTAACTTTGATGTCTCTACCCCAAAACCAGATGGGTTACGCCAAGAAGAATACCAACTCTTCAAAAGTTGAAAATAAGAGAAACAAAATATGAACAAAGTCTAAAAATATAATATATATATATATTACCTTAAGGTGATGTTCGACCAGAGATTGGTCTGCCGAGGAGGATACAAAGAAGGTTTTAAAGTAAGAAAGAGAGGGATAATCTATAGTTGTGTTCACCAATTCTAGAAAGCCCAACGACGGTTTCAAAGGAGAAGGGTTGAAGAGTCCAGAAGAAGAGGCGGCGGAGAAAGGATGAAATTCCTCTCATCCTATATCTGACAAAGATAGATAATTAGAAGTCTTGGTAACTAAGAAATTACAAACATACAATACAAAAATCATGGTAAAATTGTACCTTCGAAAAGTGTGACACCCCTTAAATTAACCTAAGATAAACATAAGGTAATTTAATTTAAAATAAATAATAATAATGAATAATTAGTTAATGGACTGAAAGTGGAATTTTGAATAATTGGGAATAGGGCCACAAAAGTACTGTTATTGCATTCATGGAGAGATTCTGATCTTTTTTCATATTTTATTTACTGAAAATGGAGTCTGTATGAGTAAGATATTACTAAAACAAGTTATGCGTAAATATTAACACACAAGGTTTGAAATTCCAATAGATTATATATAAATTGGGAATATGTTTAATTATATATTGGCATGAAAGGATATTCCAAGTGAATTTGAAACTGTGTGTAAGATTCATATGCAAAGGGGACAAAGATAATTAACATAAGGAAATAAACAAACCAATCAATTCAGAGTTAATAAAAAATTGGCATTAGAGGAGAATCCAATCTCCTGGCTCAACCCCGGAAGGGGGATCGACAATCCCAATAGGAGGGGGTCGACCGCCCTCTTGGGTGGAGTAGTGCTGGATTTGTTTTTTGTTACGGAGTTGTAACGGCTGGGGGTTTTCCCGGACCCAATCGATCGCAAATTCGACTAAGACAGTTCAAAACCCGAATACGTTAACTCTGGGAATACAACAACATCAGAACAATAACAACAGACTTTTATTACAATAATGTTACATCAGAGTACAGAACATATCAGAGTACATTGAATAAAATTACAATGGAAGATAAATTTCAATAAATTAAATACAATAAACAACGGCAATGAAATAACTAAGGCGGCGGAAGACAACTATGCTCTGGACACAGCTTTAGGCTTCGATCCAGAATCCTGCTCAAGAGATAAATATCTGCAAAAAGCTACTCAACTGCCCGTGTGGAAAAGAGGGCACCCAAGTTTGCAAAGTGAAACAAACTACGAGTCAGTCATGGGACTGGTGTGAGAATTCTTAACTAATATAACTAATCGCAATAAGGCAAATCCAAGGACCACGCCGCTAACGCGGAATGGGTTTTATTCCAATGGATTGCCGGTGCATAAATTAAAGTAAATCGTTAAACAACGCAATGTTTTTAGAAAAATGGAATTATCATAAGACTCAAGTCCCGTCACACAATGCAACGCAAACCAGAGGATAGAGTTTTACCTTATGATGATTAAACATGCTTGGTACGAAAGAAAACGGGTTTGATATTATTGCTAGTGTATATAAGTTTCAAAAAACATTTCAAAGTAAATGTATCAATCCTAGGAAGCATAACTACCATATACTATGCCTCCATACTAGTAATACAATTAAGTCCGTAGGGTCGTATTGGGAATTGGGTTTCCATCATGAGTCAAGGCTAGGAACGATCTCCATACCGATTCGAGACACTCTAGCTAATGTCTCAGGATCCCCCGCAGTGACCCCTTAGAAAGCTGCAGGGCCGGTCCACACATACGATTTTGCGGATTGACAATTCCTGAACACACGTTTCCCGGTCCTATAGGACCTAATATCCAAGGCGCCTCATTCCATCATCCACATAAGTAAAATGTCGGGCCGTGTAAAAACCCATACACCACTTCTAGCTAGAAAGAAACGTGATGCTCTCCCTGCGTTACCTTGCTCCGTTTTTGACTCATACCGGGGTGTGAGGCTTGCCAAATCACGCTATACACGAAGCTACACCTAAACAGGTCGTGCTTTGATCATCAACCACAAGGCCAGCTTTTCAACAAAAGCCGTGATCATTTGCATCTTAGCATGCCACATTTTCAATCCATACCATACCATTGATTCCTACCAATATACAACCTCTAAGCTCGTGCGTCTTAGAGAAGGGTGTTAAACACCAAACAAATATATATTTAGCAGAGATCGACGAATACCGTATAAAGGAATACAACGTCAGACATACAATCCATTTTCAAGTCCGTTCTGGGTCTGAACGAGACCGGAGGCATCTTATACCTCGCATATCCGAACAATCAACAAGTAGTCTGGACGACCACCATTGTAGCCCCTTCAAGGTAGCTACTCCAATCATGGGCGTCAATGGTAACTCATCCATTCGACGTGAAGATCGTCGGTCTTCAATCACCATCTTCAACTCTTCGACTTAGATCGACGAATAATCATTTGAAATGGGATTGAACTCGGACCTTTCAAATGATTCTCACGTATATGTCATTTCAAATCATTTCTTATCTTTAATATTAATTTATAACGATTAATCTCTATTTTTATTTATATAAAAATAATTGAATTTTATTTAACAACACTTCTTGTCAATAGGCGACCTTGGCGCTGTTTTCACCCAAATTTGTTTTACAAAATTCTCTAAATCTAACCGTTGGATTTTAATACAATTCATATCGTTGGAAAGGTCTTCCTAAGGCGAACCTAACGGTTTCAGTTTTGGAAAAATCCGACGGTCGAATATTTCGGTATAACTATTTAAAGTTACGATTGTCGAATGGCGAACTACCGCGCGCGATTCGTTTAATTATAATTTACATATATACTTATATATAATTCCGTCATCCATTTCATTTCACTATATTTTGCTAACATCGAATATCCCTATTTGTGTATACAATATCGAGGTATAACATGGCACACAATAATGTTTATTTTATTTTAATTCACATACACATGCTATATCCAACAATGTATTTTTTTTCTTCTTTCATCTTTCAATTTACACCAAATGTATATTTGGTTTCATTATTCCTTTTTAATGAAAACCCATTCCTTAAAATGTAAATTTCTAATCCTTTTATTTACATAAAAAAAATGTAAGTTTCTATATTTCTCTAATTACATATAAAAATGTAACTTCCTATTTTTCTTTTATTTACATTGAAAAATGTAACTTCTTTTTACCGCCTCTAAAAGGACGATAAAAATATATAATAATTATTTTATTCTTTTATCGCATCTAAAGTGACGATAAAAATATACATTTCATTTCTACTCTTTTTATCGCATCTAAAATGACAATAAAAATATACATTTTAATTCCATTATTTTTATTCACATTAAAAATGTAAACTTTTCTTTTTAATATAATCTACATTGCATTAAATAATTTTGCAATGTCAAAATCTAATCTTTTCATAACATAAAAATGTAATTTTCTTACTTTAAATCTTAATTACATGAAAATATAAACTTTAACTTAATTACCTAAGAATGTAACTTTTCTAATTCTTATTTACATTAAGAAAAATGTAACTTTTCTAATTCTTATTTATTTTTATTGCATATAAATGGTCAATAAAGATGTAATCTTTATTTCTACACTTTTTATTCTGATTTACAATTTCTAACAAAAATGTCCTTTTTATTCTAATTCACATTTCCTAACAAAATGTCCTTTATATTCTAGTTTACATTTTGAATGTAATTTTCCTTTTCATTGCTTATTTACCTAAAAAGTAAATTTTCCTCTTTTATTGTTTATTTACATAAAAATGTAAATTATATTTCAATGTTGCATTTCATTCTTTTATTCTTTTAATTACATTCTTATAATTTCATTGAAAATCCATTTTTTAATTACATTAAAATGTAATAATTTACAATGCAAAAATCCCCATTTTAGTTACATTAAAAATGTAATTAACATAACATGTCTAATCTTCTTTTTAATTTGCAATGTAAATTGGTATACTTCCATTACATATAAAAATGAAATTTTATTACTATGCAAATTCTTATTCTTTCATTACATATAAAAATGTAATTTTATTTTCAATGCAAAACTTTAATATTTAATTACATAAAAAAATGTAATTTTAATTTCAATGCAAACCTTTAATCCTTAATTACATTAAAAAAATGTAATTTTACTTTCAATGCAAAACTTTAATCTTTAATTACATAAAAAAAATGTAATTTTAATTTCAATGCAAGACTTTATTCTTTAATTACATAAAAAAAATGTAATTTTAATTTCAATGCAAAACTTTAATCTTTAATTACATAAAAAAATGTAATTTCAATTTACAATACAAAACTTTAATCTTTAATTACATAAAAGAAATGTAATTTCAATTTACAATATATATTCTATTCTTATTTAATACATTGTAAATGTATTTTTCTCATTCCTTTCTTATTACATTGATAAAAATGTAAGTTTTCATTCTAATTTAAATTACATTAATAAATATGTAAGTATTCATATCTTATTACATTAATAAAGGTAAGATTCATACCTCATCATCTTAATTACATTATAAATGTAATTCATACGTTAAAATATATCATTTCCTTTCGTACATTAAAATATATCATTACATTACATACATTAATATATATCATTACATTACATACATTAATATATATCATTACATCTCATACTTTAAAATATATAGTTTCATTTCATAACAAAATTACATGTAAACATTCATTTTGATAAAAATATACTTCTCTTTCAATTCTTTTCTTTTTAATGTAAATAAATAACATCAAAATCAAATCTTTCCTTTTCTTTTCTTTATTACATTAAAATGTAAATCTTCCATCTCATCTTAGTTACATGAAAATGTAAAATTTAACTTATTACATTAATAATGTAAATGCTTATACATATCTTATTACATAAATACAAATGTAAGTTTTCATTCTTCTAAATTGCATTAATAAAGACAATGTACTCTTTCATTTCATATCAATTGCATTAAAAATAATGTAAAATTCCAAATCATACATTTATTACATTAAAAATGTAAAATTTGTATTTCTTTCTTTAATCAACATGAAATGGTAACAAATTAAATTCTAAATTGAAATGAGGCTTAACAATTACCATATAATTTATTTATATGGATTTCATTCATAACATAAATTTCAGCAATAATGGTCACAATTCATATCACATCCAAATGACATCCAGAGTGCAATTGACAACTAATCATAAGGAATATGTGTAGTCAGAGTATATTCCAAGACCCGTGTGGGGTTTCAACCAACAGATAATTAAATAATATTTGTGTATTAATTTAATTTAATGGTAGTGTAACATTAATTTAATGATGATTAATAAGATAACATTAATTAACATGTCATATATTTTCAAATTCAAAATCACATCACATCCAAACATCAACATATACACGCAACAGGGATAAACATTTCATTACAGACATTTCATAACACTTATTTATGGAAATAAATAATAACTGAAAATAAAGATTGAGTGAGAAAAAGTTCTCACCTTGGTTTTCAATTTGTCGGGTTTAAATTGACGGTTCGGGCCCAATTTTGGCCCAAAATTCAACTTGCTCCAAAATTGACGAAATTGGTGTCATCGCGAAGCTCTCGACGCGCTGATCGCGGCAAATCATGTTTCGTACGATTTCGAGTTCGTATCAAAAGGTTATGATTTTCCGAAGTTCGAACGAATTTAATAATTAATTTAGGGTGCGTTTTTTACAAGTCCCTATAAACTTTCTAAATGGGAAAAAAACCCGGTGATAAAAAGTATATAAAAAACATCCTTATTTTTGAAATAGCGGTCTAAATATTCCACAAATACCCTGGTGACCGTTCAAAACATTTAAAATCGACTTAAACAATTAATCAGTCATTGATCCTATAATTTCTCCCTAAACCCTAGAAAGAGAATTCCAGAAAACCCTAAAACGATCATTCAAGTTTGAGAAGTGAAAGCCGCCGTCCTGAAGCTTCTTCCAGAATCGTCAATCATCGCTTCTAAATTGAAGACGTCACTGTCAAAGTAAAAAATGGCGAGAAAAAAGGTATAAATCAAACGTTTTTTCGTTCATAATCGACTGCAGATGATATCAGCTTGTGAAAAAGTGTAGTATTTGTAAAAAAAACTTTGCAATTGGGTGATTGGTGTTCGTAATATATGTTAATTTGAAAATTTTTGGGATTGTACAATTTGTTTTAGAAAATCTGAATACCCAAAGGGTTGTGTAAGTTATTATAACCTGGTTAATAAATATGATTATGAATTTGTAAGGTATGTTAGAATAAATGTATGATATTCATGCGTATGATGTGTATAGCTGTATCGAAGATAGGGTAATAAAGGTTTGACAGCATGTTTACGAAATATATGCATGCGGAAATGTTCAATTTCAATAGATTTGCTTGATTGTGTGCATATTTATGAATTGGTCGTAGTTTTGAATTAATAATCTCAAAGAAACATGAGTAGATGGTTGAGCAGTATTATGAAAGGGAGATAGAGTGGAGTAAATATAAAAATGAATTGTGTAAGTAATATCAATTATTATTCTTGTGTAATATGAAATATGTATCTTGATACAGTAAAAGTAGTGGACAAATTTATGAGTAATTCAAGATTGAAGGTACTAATGTATACATTAGAATGTTAACTGCAAATTTTGTTGCAAGTTTTATATTTACTTGCATTGTTTTGTGATAATGTACAGAATGAGTGGACAGTTGCATGCTAATGTTTGTATTAATTGCATGCGTGCGTTATTATTTTTGAAATATTTGTATAGAAACATGCAGATATTCAAAATTTTGATTTTCTAATACTAAAACAAACTTATCATATTTTCTTACGTGCAACCTTGTTGTGGGCAATCCGCTATTTCGATTTCTTTTGGTTCCTGAAATTTTTTCTTCTCCAGTTTTTTCATCATCCCACAAACGTAATTTAAATGTGTAGTAATTTTTTCACATATGTTTACACATATTAGGTTTTGTTGGACAAATTTGTGATAGAAGTTACACTAGTCAGAAATTTTGTACATATTTTAAGAATACAAGCATTCATATATGAATATATTCAGAATAATTGTATAGATGTATGCATATATGTGATTACATTGAACGTTCTTGTAACAAAGAGCATTGGTCGGAGCGGACCATATTCCCAATGTAGAAAAAGAGAGAGCTATAGTACTGAATGAGCAACCGTGTAAACTGGACAGAATGGTAAAACAGAGAAAAGTTGAAGAATTAAAAAATAAACCAAAGAAAGAAGGGGTGTATAGGAACAATCTAAAAGCATTTATAGAGCTGATTGAGGACCTGAAGAAGAAAGACTTGTATACGCATCATCATTCTGTATTTCTTGAGAAAATACCGTTGAGTAAATTCGTAGACATGATTATTGATGGCATCATCTCTCCTGCAGAAGCCATTAAAAATTCGACAACTTTAGATATTATTTTCAAAGGTTATAAAAAGGATTTGAAGTATTTTCAGTTTGGAGATTTGATGCTATCATTTACAGAAGAAGATGTTGGAGATCTTTTGGGTGCTCCTGTTGAAGGTGAGTTGATTAAAACAAGTGGACATTTAAAAAATGATGACAAAGAAGATGAAGATTATAAAGCTTTTATAGAAAGACACTTTAGTGGAGAAGCTACGATTAACAAGAGAAATTTAGAACGACAAATTTTTGCAACAGTTAAAGTTCAGACAGAAGTGGCATGTTTTGATACTGTTAAGCTTTTGCTTCTGTATGTAGTAGCCACATTCCTGGTATCTACTCCGAACTATTCTTTACCGTGGACTTTGGTGCCATATTGTGTGTGCGAGAGAAAGTTACGTACGATATCTTGGCCGAAAATTGTTCATCACCATCTAATCAGTCAAGTTGATAAATATTATGAGGCACCAAGGAAAATTACTGGTTATGTGACATTGTTTTTGGTAATAATATCTTACTTATTATTTCTGATCGTATAAAAAATATTGGTCTTGTTGTTTGTAATGTTATGTTTATTTTGTGTTTTTGCAGTGGTGGGTTTGTGACAAAACTCATATTTTGCCAACATCGAAACCTAATTACAATGAAGATGTTTTTCCACGAGCAGGAAAATGGGACCTTAAATTGCTAAAGCCAGCAATGATACTGGATATTAAATTCAACCATGTAAGTTTCGTGTAAATTGTTAACATTTATTTCTGTAAAATTAGTAATATAAATAACTGTAATGATATTGGATATTATGTGCATAGTTGGTTGGATATAATGCCAATATGTACATTCGTGTATGCAGATATAAGGTTTATCTGCATACTTGAATGCAGATATGAGATATAGTTGCATCAGTCAATGCAAATTTTTCCAAGAAATGCATAATTTTCTGGAGATGTTACCTATACTTTATAATTTGTACACATGTTATCACAATATTAGCATGTATATGTTCAAAAATTAACAATTGTATCATATTTGTAATATGTTGTAATTAGGACAACTACATAGTTATAAAAATTTGAAAAATTAAAAGATGAATATTTGACTGAAAAATTGATTAATATTTGCAGTAATATATCTAGATAATTTGTTTTAAGATGGATTATAGTCTTATGTAGTAGAAAGTGTTTCGTGAAATCAAAAATTAACTTGAAATATTTTTTCGATGAAGTGCAAACAATAAGGATTTATGCATATAATTTTTGAGAAATTATGAAATGTAGAATGTTGAAAAAGTAATTGTAATATTTACAAATTGAAGTTCAGGTAATTTGTACACTTGTAGTTTTTTTAAGTTGGTTTGTCATAAACATGATAACACGATACTGAATAGTGATTATGCAGTATTTACTGAATATAAGATGTTTGATATGTTTGCAGGATGTTCAACGAAAGGAATTGAAGTTGCTGAAACAAGCCGTGGATAAAGATGAACAATATGACGCATATTTCAAAAAGAGGGAAAAACATTTGAAAGATATGATAACCGATTTGAAACAAGAGAATAGACAATTAGTAGAAGAAAACACAATGTTAAAAAGACGAATAAAAGAGCTTACTGCTTGCACGACATCAGAAAGTGCTGAAGATGATCTAGATGTAAGTAAAAAAAATGCTGGCGAGGTTAGTACAGACAGTGAGGAGAGTCATAAAGGCAATGAAAATGAAAATCAAGATCATGATGAAATGAATATTGATGAAGATGATGAGAAAACTGGAAGTGATAAAGAAGTTGAAGACGAAAACATTGATCAGGTGATTGATAATCTGGTTGAGAAAATTGATAAGATGCACAATAAGAAAGATGTGAAGAAGAAGAAGAAGCAGGGAAAAATAACAATTTTGGGAGATATTAATGATAAAAATGATGAAGGAACAGATGTTGAAGATATTCAGGGTAATGACAGTTTAGGTGATTGTGTAGAGAAGGATAGAAATAAGAATGTAGTGGATGAGCTTGAAGTGACAGAGATTGACAGGACAGCAACAGAAAAAAATGAAAAAGAAAAAACGAGGGA
This sequence comes from Allium sativum, assembly GCA_030737875.1. Taxonomy (NCBI): domain Eukaryota; kingdom Viridiplantae; phylum Streptophyta; class Magnoliopsida; order Asparagales; family Amaryllidaceae; genus Allium; species Allium sativum. Next base: position 5,169,065 of record CM060919.1, on the reverse strand, counting down.
AAATAATCAGATTGTTAGTAGCAGAATTGAGACAGACCTAGAAAATGTAAAGGAGAAGCAGCAAGAGGTGAGTGAAGCATGGAATAGAATGAAAGAAAAATCCAAAAATGTAAGAAACCAAAAAGAGCAAGAAAAAGTTAGTGTGAAGAACCAGATCGATGATACAGAAAAATTGAATAGGCGTATTAATTTAAGAAGAAGAAAAGGTGAGCTACATTTTATTGATTTAGTAATATTTATGAAATATAATTTCCAAGGTGTAATGGATGATAAATGTAATGTAATTTGTAGTTGTAGGAAAAGGAAAAAGGAAAGCGGATGAAACTGTTGAAGTTGAAGATTATGGAAAAGGACCACGAGATAAAGAAATGCCTATGAAAGCTAAACTGAGCATAAGGAAATTTAAGAATGTGCGGGAGTTGAAAGAGAACCAAATAGAATTATTAGAGCATTTTTTTGCAAAAACGAACATGAGGTATATCGTTTTCAGAATTTACTTAATTTTTGTTTTTGTTGACTTTTAGTTTTGTTTCTAATGAAGCAATGTTTTATAAAATTTTGCATAAAATTATGCAGATAGTAGTCAAATTTGTATTCTAGTATACATATTCGAACATAATGTGCGAAATTGTATGCAGATGAGTAAAACAAGTGCAGATTTGTATGCATATTTTGGTAATATAAGCATTCATGTATGAAGATGTAATGTTTATGTTTGATTTAATGATGTATATCAGGAAAATGATTGCGTGCCTATATGTCGATGTAAATCGTTGTAAAGAATGGAGATCAAAAAAATATCGAGTAGCTGAAAATTAAACAAGTATTTGCTGATGATTGTCGTAGGCAAATATTGAAACATATTGTAGACAATTATGCAGTAGAAAAATTTATTTATTTGTATCAGTTTATAATTTGTTATTACGTATATTTTCAGAAAAAGCGCGTATTTGAACGGTGAAGATTCAATTTGCATTGTTGGTAGTTCATTGGGTGATTTGTTAGCCGGAGGATTTATCGACGGACAGGTATGAGTATATTATATATTTTGCTGCGAATATTAGTTTACTAAAATTTTCTATTTGTTCTGCTAGATAATTGACTATGTGGGATACAATTTGAAGAAAAAACATCCGGAGTTGGTATACATTAGAGTTTCAGCTTCTGTAAGTAGTTTTATATTTTTTTTGGTATGTAAAGTCGTGTTTGTAGTTACATTTGTCCACTGAGTAGATTGCAATTACAAGCATTTGTAAATACGGATTCAGTAGTTCAACTGGAGCATTTTATAGATCAACCGCTTGAAAAGGGATTCAAAGCTTGCAAGAAAATGTTAATTCCTATTCATCAAAAAAATCATTTTTCTATGTTGGAGTTCATTAAAGATGAGAGAAAATGGATCCATTATGATTCCAACAAACCACGGCGTAAAGGACCACATATAAAATTTGCGAAACATATGGTATGTAAATTGTTAAAATTTTGATTTCAAGTTGTGGTTTATACCGTAATAAAAATGTATAGATATAAAAAAGTATAAATATACATATATATGTATGTATATGCATATATATGTATATATTTGCTTGATTAAAAATTTAATATGTGTGTGATTGTTTATATATTGTTGTATGCAGATAAATTACATTAGTGGGGTGATGAAAAAACTGGAGAAGAAAAAATTTCAGGAACCAAAAGAAATCGAAATAGCGGATTGCCCACAACAAGGCTACACGTAAGAAAATAAGATAAGTTTGTTTTAGTATTAGAAAATCAAAAATTTGAATATCTGCATGTTTCTATACAAATTATACATGTATTAGCATACAAGTATACAAGTATCAATTATTTTCATATATTTCATAAATGGTGGCATAAGCTTATAATGAAGAAATGAAAAATTATACACAGTTAAACTGTTTTTTTTTTTTGTCAACAAATTAGTAGTAACTTCGTAGTTGTATGCAGTTAATGTGAATAATTGCGTACAATTATGCATTTTTTATGAATAAGAACCGAATGTCAAACAAAGTGTTATTGATTATTAATTTCCTGCAGTGTCGATTGTGGGATGTTTGTTATCAACATAATGAAACAAAGATGCGAGGGGAATGAAATTGTTAAAGATGAAGGAATATTTGGTGCTGAAGCAATAAGTAAGCAACGTGCTGAGTTGACGCATGAAATCCTTAGCTGCAAACTGTATAGCTGGACTGAGGAGACGCAGCTAACGCAGAAATATCTCAAGTCAGAATATAACAAACATGCTGTTTGAAATGAAAGAACATGGAATTTTAGTTTGATTTGGTAATAATGATTGTTGTTTTGTTTGCTGGACTACGTGTAAATGGTTTTCTTTTGTTTGAACTGAAGTAGTTTGTATTTTTCTGCACTGAATTATGTTTCATTTGGTTGATGTGAAATTATGTGTTGAAGCATTCTTCTGTGCAATTATTTGTTAATAGTTGTCTACTTTTGTGAAGGCATTACATATAATTTGTAGAGGAAAGGATATTTTTTTCCAGAAATAATATGGTTAGTAGATAAGAGTTTAAAATGTTGATCATATTATCAGTATTGAAGCAACATTCAGTAAAAATATTTCTGTTATCATTTGTAAAATTTTGTACAGCCTTGGTGGAATGTGTGTTGAAAAGTTGATGTTCAATTTACAAATTAAGGAGGTTATAATTTGTGTATTGAAGGCGGATTGAAAAAAAATTGATTTTGATCTGAAAGTTAACTAATTCAAGTTTAAAAAGGTATTTATAATTAACAGGTATACCAGAGATTGTACGAAACCAAATATTTGAGTATGTTGTTGACAATAATTAAACTGGTTGAACAATTGTATGCCAATATAAATAAAACTGTAATACTGTATCAATTTGGGTTGAAAAATAATATACGGATAATTATTTTGTTAGAATAATGTTAAATCAGTCACTATTGTGAATAAGAAACAAAGTAGGTACAAGTATGCAATATAATTGCATTTTTGTATGCAAGAAAATTTAATAATTGCTTATTTGTAATCAGATATTTTCAAGAACAGGAGAAACAAAAGGAATGAACTGAATTAAGTGGTAATAAACAAGAATTTACATCAAATATAATGAACTAAAAGCAAAGGTGCATGGAAAAAGTTAAGAATTTTATTAATTCGAACAAAATGTACATTTATTTGTTATGCAAAAAAAAATTACTTCGCTATTGAAGAACAAGTCCTCTTATTATGACCCAACTTATTGCACAATCCGCATCTAGTAGTCTTCGTAAATTCACTTGCCGATTTCAGCCTTTTAGAAGATGACGGACGACCAGGCATTCTTCTACCTTTTGGAGGAAGTATAATTGCATCTTCAAAAGCCACATCTTCACCCATGTAATTTATAACAGGATTGATTGGATGTGAGTAGGAGAGCTGAAAATGTCCAACTTTGAAATATGATTCAATGTAGTCGTACACAGACAAGGTTTCACAGCTTAAAATACTTCTAACAACATGAGCGCAAGGAAAACTGCTGATTTGCCACACATTACATGTACAAACTCGATTGTATAAATCAACAAATTGATGTACGGGAGAATGAACTTCAAAATTATGTTCACTTGATTTGATAACAAACCAAGAAGAACCTTCCAAATGTAGACTTCTTAATCGAGTTTCAATAGCAGGACATAAAACGCTGTTCCAAGTCGAAGCTACTTCACGATGATCAGACATGAGTTTCATTAACTTCATTCTTATTTTATCTAAACAAGCAGTGATTGGTAAATGTCGTTCTTCCAAAATCCACTTATTAAAACTTTCTGAACAATTAGAAGACAATTCACCGTAACGACAACCAGGGAAGAATACGTTAGAAAATTTCTCAAATGGAATTCCACTCAAAAAGTTTGTTGCGGTCGATCCACCTACATCTCTAAAATTCTTCAAAGCAGCATTGAAATTAGTCAAATTATATGCATAAGCAATTCTGGAGAACGAATCCAACAACATCCTTTTATTCGTTTTAGAAAATTGTGATTTTAAAGCAACTTTTAAATTGTTGGTCAAATGATAAAAACAGGATCCATGGATTGAATTTGGAAACACCTGTGGAATTGCAGCAAGGATACCTGGATGACGATCAGATATGAAAACATAGGTTCTAGAATCTTCTTTAAGAAACTCCCGTAGTTGTTCACAAAACCAAATCCAATTAGCTTCATCTTCGCCAGATACAATTGCAATTGCTATAGGGTAAAAACCTGGTTTTTAAAAAAATTCTTTAATAGTGGAATATGGATGCTTAATATTTGTTTTAAAAAAAAGGATGAATGCGGCAAATTGAATAGGAATAATATAGTAGATGTTAAATGTTAGTATTTTTTTTCTTGGAAAAAAATGCAATCAATTTATTTTCCAATGGTACATAAGTAATAACAGATTTGAAAGTTGATGCAGGTTTTAAAAATAATTTCATTTAGAGTTGAAAATGTAAAAAACAGTTGCTTGAGAGGCGTACAGGCAGAATAATATCATGACAGAATGCATATATTTATATAATTTGCATACTAATGTGAAAGAGTTTCGACTATTTTAGGAATGGTCACAGAAATTGAAATAATTGAACCCGTATGTTAATTAATTTTACAGCATTTTAAGCAATTCTGAAACTGAAGAAACATGGTTATTTTTGTAACTTCAGAATAATATCGTAAATGGATGCAACTATTTTAAATAATGGAACATATAAATGCACAGTTTCAAATAAACATCATTTTAAGCGATAAAAAATAAGAATATTGATAGTCGAAAAAAGAAAAATTAAAATAAAAGAAAAATACCTTCATTTCCATTTTTACCGGTAGCAGCCATTAAACATCCTTGAGCTCGTCCCTTCATGAAGGTAGCATCAACAAAAATTAATGGTCGACAAAATTGAAATCCAAATGCACAGGCCTCAAATCCAATAAAAACCCTCTCGAATTGACGGGTAGAATCATTGCACTCCAACACAATTGTACTTCCAGGATTAGTAGAAAGAATTGCATCACAAAAAGACTGCAAGTGATGGTAGGACATTACGTCACTACCATGTAAATCATCTAATGCCAATTTCTTTCCAGTATAAGCGTAATAATACTTCAAGATGACATTGTACTCAGTTTGGAACAAGTTCATAATGTCCTTTGTTTTCATTAAAGGATTTGCATGAATATGGTCACAAACCAAAAGCTTAATCAATTTACTGGATATAACGGGATTGTTTATATCATGAATACCAGCACCACAATTATGTTCTGGTTGTAAACGCTTTACAACAAAAAATCCTGGAAGATTAAACTTGAGTGAAGCATGAATCCTGAAAGAACAATTTTTTTTGAAGCAAACAGCAGTAACTCTTTCTTTATCATTTTTAATCAAGTTAAGCTTATATCCATTTTTCATGCTATACATCATCAAATAGAGTCTAAACTCAGTGACACCACCTTTAAATTGTTGACCAACACCGGAGAAAATAGATTGATTCGAATCAGTTTTCAACAATTGCTTGAACTGATTGTTTGACTCACTGCTACTACCAAAAGATGAATCACTAACTAAAGATGAATTGCTATCAGGAGCAGCAGAAGAATTAATTCAATTAACGTCTACAAAAAAAACCAAGTAATCTTCACGATAATGTGTAGCCAATAAAAGGATGGAATGAAGATCAGAATTATTTTCTATATTTCTTCGCAAACCATCTCTAATGTGATAAAAGCACAACGACAACGGACTTAATTCAATCCATTTACCACAAGCAGCATCTATAATGGTATCAACTGTACTATCAAAATAGAGTCGAATAGAAAAACTGTCATTCCCATACTTGAGCAGCACCAACACACCAATATTTGAAGGACCACTGGAGGAAAAATGAAAAAAATAAAAAATAATCAGTAACATCAGCAGTAGCCAAATAAAATTACAATAGCAAAAAACATAGGAATACAGTTAAATGCATACAAAGATGCAATACACAGTAATAACTGCATATGTATCTGCAAAAATTATATTTAAATAGAAATTTTGAATTTTAAGAAAACCTGAACCCATGTATTATGCATAAATTAACCCAAAAGCAACAGAATGATAGAACTAATAAACAGACAGGCCGAGAAAAAATATTAATTTCAGTAGTTTGCATAATTATAAACATAAAATTTACATACTTTCACACGAATTTGCTGAGTACATCCAAACAGACTTAATATAAAAATATTTGCTTTTACATATGCTCATATATAATATACATGCATACTTTTATACATGTACATACAACAGATGAACAGAAAATTTGCCAGACTAATTTATAATACTGTTAATACATCAAAAAAATAAATGAAACTTTGTAAATTATTGAAATCACACATCAATAACAAAGTAGACAATTCCGTCAACTAAATCTATTGAATCAACAAATACATATTGAAGAATGAAAACCAGCAAAAAAAAATTTAAAAAAATAAACGCATATTTTACCTGAGACAAGATGAAGCCATTTCCAAAAACAGTCGTTCGATGTAAAAAATCAGTGGAAAATTTGTCAACCAATTTGAATATGAGCTGGACGGAAATGGAACCTCAAAAACGAAATGCAGCCGCCATTACCAGGAGTAAATTTTGGATGAAAAAACCTTATTCATGAAAAATCCTCAGAACTAATCGCAAGTTTTTTAAAATTGCCGAAAATTAATGCGTAATTATCACATAATTAAAGAAAAAAAAATGACTGTAATGACATCCGTATGTCCAGCCGAAATATTGAATTTGGGCAAATTAGTCACATATAAGCAGTTAGTTTAAAAAGAAGGATGTGTTTTATACTTTTTTATAGGGGAGGATGTGAGCTTAATTAAGATTAATTATAAGGATGTGACACTAATTTTCACATTAATTTAATTATGGAAAATACCCAAAAATTCAACTTCTTCCAAATTGGACGAATTTAGTGTCCACGCGAAAGTCTCATCGCCACGATCGCAGCGAATCTGAAATCATCAAATTTTGAGCTCGTATGAGAGAGTTATACAATTTTGAAGTTTGAATACATTAATTAAATAATTAAATCATTAAAATAGTACCCTAGTTGGTCAACCAGCCCCTTCCGAACTTTGACCGTGTTTTCCCATTGACTCAGACCTCCGATCGCCGAACGCCGACCATCACTGGAACCGTCTTGGCGAGGAGCTCCACCTCCACCTGGTCCCGCCGCCCATTTCGGCGTCGTTCGCCGGAATTCGGCCAGAGAAGCCGCTCCGCCTCGCTTGACCCACACGCCGCCACCCACCTCCGATCGACCTGAATTTTTCTGAGCCTCTAGATCTCACGTAGACGAAGAACTTTCCTGTTGGTGACTTCGCCCGGTTCTCGCTCGATTTGCCGGAATTTGTTGATTTACGTTTTGAGCTCGCTGTTTTGACCAGAATTTCGATTTTCAGATCATCTCGATTTTCGTGCAATTCCTTTGACTTTCAGGTGAAACTCCGAGAAGCAAAGTTGTTCGTATGTCTCTTGGCTACATTTTCTCCAATTGGGTCGTCGTCTAATTCTCGACGGTTTGGCGGGAAATCACCAAATCCAAAACTGACTTTTTTGCAATCAAACTCAGATTCCGGCGAATCCGTGCGTCAATAGGTCTTGGATATTTCGTGGTAGGTAGAGGATGTCGAGGTGTTCAAAACCCAGAAAGGGTTTGGTCAGATTTTATTCTGATTTGAAGATATAAATTTTTCAGTTTCAGAGACTTTTGGGCAAAGAAGTTTTTTTTTTTTTTTTTTTTTTTTTTTTTTTTTTTTTTTTTGAGGAGGAGGCCATGGAAATGAAGATGAAGAAGATGGAGGCTAGGTTATGTTTAGATTTTTAGAATTAGGTTATGGCTGGTCTATGAGATATTATATAGGGGTTACTTTAATTCAGCTCATATGTAATTTAGCCCATTTTAATTATAGCTTTATTGTAATTATTTACATCCGTTTTGCTGTTTTAAAAACCGTACAACCACATACTGATTCCAAATTCGATGGAATTTGGATCACAGCTAATCCTAATCAATACGAACCTACAGAAACTGGTTTCGTAAATTTTCGAGTCCGTATGAATTTTTAAAGTCAAAAATTGTCCATTTACACTGAAAAATCAATTATAATTATATATTAATTCTAAAAATTACCGAAAAATCATTTTTAGCTTTGTTTTGACGATACGAACCCAACAAAATTAATTTTGTTCAATTTGGAGACCCTTTGCATAATTTCAATTTTCAAGGCGTATATATTTAATATTAAAAATACATTTTTAAACAAATAATTCCCGAAACTAGAAATATATAAGTGTTTATAATTTTTAAATGCAGAAACGTCATTCTGAACTCAATGGAAGTGGTTTAAAGTCCAAATTCCTTCGTATGCAAAAAGTAGCATTTTTGACCTTTATATATTATATATAAATTTCATAGCGACCTTCTAAATTTTAAACTGGGCATAACTTTTGATTCCTGCTATGAAATTTCAATTTTTCAGATTCGTTAGAAAGATATTTTTAAATAGATTCTAATATTTTTGGTTTTACTAAAATCCGTTAAATTTTGCATTATGTACAGTCAATCAAAGTTCAAGTTTGACTTTTCAAACTACCGCGCTATTTCTAACTCCTTTTATAATTAAAATTAAATTATTCATCCTAACTTCGATTTAAATAAATTTTTAAATCATTATTATTTTAAATATCAAAACCCATTAAAATTAGTTAAAATAAATTTTAAAATTACCCCAAAATTCAGGGTTGTTACAGTCTCCCCCACTAAAAAACTTTTCGTCCTCGAAAAGGAACGAAGCTACAAAGTCGTTTAAGTATCCTATCTTAAATAATTTTATTTGTTGATTAACTTTCAAAATATATAACTTTATGTATTCAAAAATCATAATTCCAAAGATCGGATTATATATAATCAAAAATACGTTAATTATAAACTGGGCACTCTCAACTCATCCTAGGGCATTACTAACCCCATCTCTAATGAGTTTTCTCATTCTAGGATACTACTGATCCTATCTCTAATGAGTATTCTTATTGGATATTACTAATCCAACCTCTGATGAGTCTTTTGTTCAGTTCTAATGAGTTGGACCCCAAAGATTTTGAGCTAACCAGAGCTCTGATACCAACTGTAACGGCTGGGGTTTTGCCCGGGCCCAATCAATCGCAAAATCGACTAAGACCGTTCAAAACCCGAATACGTTAACTCTGGGAATACAACAACATCAGAACAATAACGACAGACTTTTATTACAATAATGTTACATCAGAGTACAGAACATGTCAGAGTACATTGATTAAAATTACAGCGGAAGATAAATTTCAATAAATTAAATACAATAAACAGCGGCAATAAAATAACTAAGGCAGCGGAAGACAACTATGCTCTGGACACAGCTTTAGGCTTCGATCCAGAATCCTGCTCATGAGATAAATATCTGCAAAAAGCTACTCGACTGCCCGTGTGGAAAAGAGGGCACCCGAGTTTGCAAAATGAAACAAACTACGAGTCAGTCATGGGACTGGTGTGAGAATTCTTAACTAATATAACTAATCGCAATAAGGCAAATCCAAGGACCACGCCGCTAACGCGGAACGGGTTTTATTCCAATGGATTGCCGGTGCATAAATTAAAGTAAATCGTTAAACAACGCAATGCTTTTAGAAAAATGGAATCATCATAAGACTCAAGTCCCATCACACAATGCAACGCAAACCAGAGGATAGAGTTTTACCTTATGATGATTAAACATGCTTGGTACGAAAGAAAACGGGTTTGATATTATTGCTAGTGTATATAAGTTTCAAAAAATATTTCAAAGTAAATGTATCAATCCTAGGAAGCATAGCTACCATATACTATGCCTCCATACTGGTAATACAATCAAGTCCGTAGGGTCGTATTGGGAATTGGGTTTCCATCATGAGTCAAGGCTAGGAACGATCTCCTTACCGATTAGAGACACTCTAGCTAATGTCTCAGGAACCCCCGCAGTGAACCCTTGGAAAGCTACAGGGCCAGTCCACACATACGATTTTGCGGATTGGAAATTCCTGAACACACGTTTCCCGGTCCTATAGGACCTAATATCCAAGGCGCCTCATTCCATCATCCACATAAGTAAAATGTCGGGCCGTGAAAAAACCCAAACACCACTTCTAGCTTGAAAGACACGCGCTGCTCTCACTGCGTTCCCTTGCTCCGTTTTTGACTCATACCGGGGTGTGAGACTCGCGAAGTCACGCTATACACAAAGCTACGCCTAAACAGGCCGTGCTGTGATCATCAACCACAAGGCCTGCTTTTCAACAAAAGCCTTGATCATTTGCATCTTAGCATGCCACATTGTCAATCCATAACATAACATTGATTCCTACCAATATATAACCTCTAAGCTCGTGCGTCTTAGAGAAGGGTGTTAAACACCAAACAGATATATATTTAGCAGAGATCAACGAATACCGTATAAAGGAATCCAACGTCAGACATACTATCCATTTTCAAGTCCGTTTTGGGTCTGAACGAGACCGGAGGCATCTTATACCTCGCATATCCGAACAATCAACAAGTAGTCTGGACGACCACCATTGTAGCCCCTTCAAGGTGGCTACTCCAATCATGGGCATCAATGGTAACTCATCCATTCGACGTGAAGATCATCGGTCTTCAATCACCGTTTTCAACTCTTCGACTTAGATCGACGAATAATCATTTGAAATGGGATTGAACTCGGACCTTTCAAATGATTCTCGCGTATATATAATTTCAAATCATTTCTTATCGTTAATATTAATTTATAACGATTAATCTCTATTTTATTTATATAAAAATAATTGAATTTTATTTAACAACACTTCATGTCAATAGGCGACCTTGGCGCTTTTTTCACCCAAATTTGTTTTACAAATTTCTCTAAATCTAACCGTTGGATCTTAACACAATTCATATCGTTGGAAAGGTATTCCCAAGGCGAACCTAACGGTTTCTGTTTTGGGAAAATCCGACGGTCGGATATTTCGGTATAACTATTTAAAGTTACGATTGTCGAATCGCGAACTACCGCGCGCAATTCGTTTAATTATAATTTACATATATACTTATATATAATTCCGTCATCCATTTCATTTCACTATATTTTGCTAACATCGAATATCCCTATTTGTGTATATAATATCGAGGTATAACATGGCACACAATAATGTTTATTTTATTTTAATTCACATACACATGCTATATCCAACAATGTATTTTTTTCTTCTTTCATCTTTCAATTTACACCAAATGTATATTTGGTTTCATTATTCCTTTTTAATGAAAACCCATTCCTTAAAATGTAAATTTCTAATCCTTTTATTTACATAAAAAAAATGTAAGTTTCTATATTTCTCTAATTACATATAAAAAATGTAACCTCCTATTTTTCTTTTATTTACATTGAAGAATGTAACTTCTTTTTACCGCCTCTAAAATGACGATAAAAATATATAATAATTATTCTATTCTTTTATCGCATCTAAAGTGACGATAAAAATATACATTTCATTTCTACTCTCTAAAATGACGATAAAAATATACATTTTAATTCCATTATTTTTATTCACATTAAAAATGTGAACTTTTCTTTTTAATATAATCTACATTGCATTAAATAATTTTGCAATGTCAAAATCTAATCTTTTCATAACATAAAAATGTAATTTTCTTACTTTAAATCTTAATTACATGAAAATATAAACTTTAACTTAATTACATAAGAATGTAATTTTCTTCTAATTCTTATTTACATTAAGAAAAATGTAACTTTTCTAATTCTTATTTCTTTTTATTGCATATAAAAGGTCAATAAAGATGTAATCTTTATTTCTATACTTTTTATTATGATTTACAATTTCTAACAAAAATGTCCTTTTTATTCTAATTTACATTTCCTAACAGAATGTCCTTTATATTCTAGTTTACATTTTGAAAGTAATTTTCCTTTTCATTGCTGATTTACCTAAAAAGTAAATTTTCCTCTTTCATTGTTTATTTACATAAAAATGTAAATTATAATTCAACGTTGCATTTCACTATTTTATTCTTTTAATTACATTCTTATAATTTCATTGAAAATCCATTCTTTTAATTACATTAAAATGTAATAATTTACAATGCAAAAATCCCCATTTTAATTATATTAAAAATGTAATTAACATAACATGTCTAATCTTCTTTTTAATTTGCAATGTAAATTGGTATACTTCCATTACATATAAAAATGAAATTTTATTACTATGCAAATTCTTATTCTTTCATTACATATAAAAATGTAATTTTATTTTCAATGCAAAACTTTAATCTTTAATTACATTAAAAAAATGTAATTTTAATTTCAATGCAAAACTTTAATCTTTAATTACATTAAAAAAATGTAATTTTAATTTCAATGAAAAACTTTAATCTTTAATTACATAAAAAAATGTAATTTTAATTTCAATGCAAAACTTTAATCTTTAATTACATAAAAAAAATGTAATTTCAATTTACAATACAAAACTTTAATCTTTAATTACATAAAAAAATGTAATTTCAATTTACAATATATATTCTATTCTTATTTAATACATTGTAAATGTATTTTTCTCATTCCTTTCTTATTACATTGATAAAAATGTAAGTTTTCATTCTAATTTAAATTACATTAATAAATATGTAAGTATTCATATCTTATCACATTAATAAAGGTAAGATTCATACCTCATCATCTTTATTACATTATAAATGTAATTCATACGTTAAAATATATCATTTCCTTTCGTACATTAAAATATATCATTACATTACATACATTAATATATATCATTACATTACATACATTAATATATATCATTACATCTCATACGTTAAAATATATAGTTTCATTTCATAACAAAATTACGTGTAAACAATCATTTTGATTAAAATATACTTCTCTTTCAATTCTTTTCTTTTTATTGTAAATAAATAACATTAAAATCAAATCTTTCCTTTTTTTTTCTTTATTACATTAATAAAAATGTAAATCTTCCATCTCATCTTAGTTACATAAAAATGTAAAATTTAACTTATTACATTAATAATGTAAATGCTTATCCATATCTTATTACATAAATTGTAACAACCCGTATTTCAATAACATGTTAAAACGAGAATCAAGGCAGAATTTAATTTTAAATTCTGAATCAAGTAAAACGGGCTATGCCATTGCGTTCGTCTCGGAAAAATACGCGAAATAGAGTCCGAGTTTTCGAAAATCGGAGTCCGTGTGACCCGGTTAAGGCCAAAAGAAGTTTTCGGGAAATTTGAATTTCGAAACATGCAGAAATGGGGGCCAGGCGGGAAAATTCCCTCCCAGACAAGTCGATAGGCATGTCGACAGGCATGTCGACAGGCATGTCGACAGGCATGTCGACAGGCATGTCGACAGGGCTGTCGACTTGCCCTGTCGGCTGATTTTGATCTGGTGCACCTATTTTCTATCTTGGCTAGGTTTTTGGGCCTGGTTTGAAATCTGACGGTTCAGGTTGGTCCTAGGGTTAATCTAAGGGCCTAAAACTATCCTAATCTCTATAAAAAGACCCTAAACCTAACCTAAATCCCTAAAAATCAAACCTAGCAACTAAGTGCTGCCAAAATCAATTTTGATCATGGCCTCCATCTCCAATCCCTAGAGCCTATGCACTCAAATCAAGTTCAAATCAAAAGGTGCAAGCTTGCTACACCAAATCAAGGCCAAATCAACATTGCTATGCGAGTTCCATGACTATTCTTCTACAAAGGAGGCACCTTTCTTAGCCAAGATGATTCATGCTCCTTTCCCTAGGCCTAACTAAGTAAGTTCTAGCTACTTTTAGATGGAAACGGTAGTTTTGATAATGACATGGGATAAAATGAGGCTAAACATGATTATGCGAACTTATATGAACCTTACCATGCCTCTTGTGTTCATGTTTATGATTTTAGGCCATGTGAGTAACTTAATCATGCCTCTCATGCTATGCATAACCTAGTTTATCTTGCAAGTTTGGATCTTTATGCATGAAATGCTAGCATGAACCTTTAGGAACCACTTTACTTGTGAAACATTGGCTAAGACAAGATTTTGGGGCTTATGCATGTTTATGAACCCAAACCCCTTATGCTAACATGCAAGTTTGTGGCCAAATCCTTTATGAGATTATGCATGCTCGTGGCCAATCCCCTCTTTTAAGTTGTGCATGTTTATGGCCAAACCCTTTTTGATAATATGCATGTTTGTGGCCAAATTACCTTATGACACTATGCATGTTTATGGCCAATCCCTTTATGATGTTATGCATGTGGAAGCCAAGCCCTTTTTGGCATCATGCATGTTTTGAGACCAATATGTGACATAGTACCCTTACTATGTTGACTCGCTTTGCTTGCGTTGGGAAAACACGATTTTGGGTAGTTAGATAAACATGAACATGTCGCAAAATCTTAACTTGAATATGACATGTGTTTATACTTGAAAATATGACTTGAAAGATAACATGGAGGTTGGCATGTAAGTATGCATAAAAACATGAGCTTGGGAATTTACCTATTAAGTTAGGTCTACCCTTTTGGGAATTTACCTATTAAGTTAGGTCTACCCAAATGCTTGAAAACTTGTAACATGTTTTGGAAACATGATGAACTTAGATAATATAAGTATGGCCAACTCGAGGTTGGGTTGAGTTTGCAACGTAAAACTACCCGGAACCGACCGGCCTAACTAGTAGTTGCAAACAATAGGACCCAATGTGAGAAGTTGGTCATGTCGCGCTTAAGACCCGAGGTTAGACTAGGTTGTGGTGTAAATCTACCCGGACCCGCCCGGCTTAACTAGTAACCACAACAAGGTCTAATGTGAGAGGTTGAGGGTGCATTAATTAAATTAATGCCACATAATAGGGTTAAGTTAATTTGATTAATGAGGCTTAACCAAATATGATATGGACAAATGGGTTAAGTAATTTGATTAGGCAAATGATACTTAACAAAACATGATAAGCTTGGGTAGGTTAAGTAACTTGATTTGCCTAATGACACTTGACCATTTTTATACGACTAGTGGACGGGATTAAGTTAACCAACACTTAATCAATCCAACACGATAACGTGATAAGGTTAAGTAAATTTTCTTAATGACACTTAAACCGTATAATACAGTTAATGGATGGGGTTAAGATTAGGCTTAACTAATCTAAACATGGTAATCGGATAGGGTTAAGTTAGCCTAGACTTAATTAATCCAACTTGGTAATTTAATGGGGTTAAGTTAAACACTTAACTAATTTAACACGATGATTTGATGAGGTTAAGTGACCTATACTTAACCAATCTAACTCGTTAATTTGATGAGGTTAAGTTAATCTATACTTAACCAATCTAACGTGAAAACATGATAAGGCTAAGTCACGAATCACTTGAATACGCTTGACCGATTTGATGACAAGGTCAAGTTAAATTATATAATTAACCAATCTAAAATGATAATTAGACGAGGTTAAGTCATGGATTCCTTGATATACTTAACCAACTTGACACATGGTTTGTAGGGTTAAGTCTTGGACTTGTATACTTAGCCAATTTTGACATGGTTTGTAGACGGGCTAAGTTATGAACTTAAGTGACACTTAACCCATTAGGTAAACCCTAATTCGGAGGATTAGGTAAATAACCATAATTAACAAGGATTATGGAAATAAGGCTAAGTGGTAAACCTTAGTTAAGGGAAACTAAGTAATAATTCTTAGTCAAGGAAATTTGGACCATTTCTTAGATAGATTAGTAACCCGATACGTTAGGTCAACGTTTAAGTATGCGTGTAGGAGCAGGCTATCTGATTTAGATAAAGGCTCCAACGAACTGGGTAACGAAGCAGCGGCTTCGGGGAACGTGAGGATATTCTTGGGATCCCTCTGTGAGCTGCCAGGTCATTATACTAGGCTCACGAGAGGTTGAGGTCTGCGGTAGAAGAACCAAGAATATGCCTTGGTTGCTATGCGAGCGACCTAAAGACTGGGGTGGATAGCAGTGAGTCGACGAATACATAAGGTGCCCAAGATAGCAAGTTCGTCGATCATCTACCATCTTGAGTCAAGCGTGTACGTACGGAAAGGCAGGGAACACCCAACAGACCATAATTGCTATCTAATTATGGGTGAGGTAGGCCGTAGGATGTGGGCTGGCCGTAGTGTAGTTCTCATGCAAGATTTTCTCTTGTGTTGCCTTTCACTAGTTGAGGGAGGGGTCTCGTGGGACCATAGCCACGTGTAGAAAAGCAGACCTTAGTATCTGCATCGGCAGATAAATCTAAAGCTCCCGACCGAGTCCTGTATTTCTTGGTTTGCCTTGTGACAGGACTCGGATGGCACGATGTGATACATGTGCATACAGTTATAGAAAAACGATTCACGATGAATGCGTGGGAAAAAGGGCGCGGTTGAGGGTTAGCGTAATCCCTAGTAGCCTAGGTGGTTTAACCCAAACCGAAATACGAAAGCGTGGAATAGGTAAGCGTAATCCCTAGTGGTGCTAGGTGGCGTAAGTCCTAGTAGTTCAAACGATGATTCATATGGAAGAGCCTAGCTAGAACAAGGGTGACAGTCCAAACGAATTCAAGGATAATACGACATGAGGAAGCCCGTACGAGGTACGGCAAAGGACTGAACTTATATACATGGAAAGAAACATATGATTTGAGTAACCTATATATGCGATATACTAGGTTGACATGGACCATTAAACGACTTTGAGCAAGGGACATTCATGGTTAACACATGACGCGGGTAGGGGTACTAGTACGAGAGGTGCAGAGCAAATATACATGTTAGGACTAAGAAGAATATACATAATAGATACCGTGGGATGTTAGACGGGGTAGATACCTTGGGATAATGTACTCGATAGAAATCTGACGATGTGATACCTTGACTTATCATGACACCGTAGTTTATCATGATACCTTAGTTTACTTTGCCACAATAGTTCAACCGGCTACCCTGGTTTATCTATCTTGTAGTTATCCTTATGTTTACTTTCAGTTTATGCATGTCATGTTACCTTTACCTGTTTTTATACTGGAAGTAGATAGGACTTACTCAGTCTTTTTGACTGACCCGTTTTGTTTCGCCTCTTTTCTTCCGTTTCCCCCCCTCCAGGTTACAGGGAGGAAACAATGTTGTTTAGTTCGGACTTCTTCTGCTTGAAGGTCATCATGGATGGCTTGGACTTTTCTTGGCTATGGCTACTTTACTGTTTTTACTTGGGGAATAATTTATGAAAATGTCTTTATGCTTCTTTACTATTGCAAGACAGGTTTTGATGTACTCAGATGTAAAAGGCTTTAGACCTTATTTACTCATGTTATGAAAGTTTGATTTTACTTCCGCTATTCTATATGTTCTGTCTTGTGATATTTCTGTGCATGTTTACCAATAATGCCCCTCTAAAGCTAGTGCATTCCTTTGCGAGTGACCCTAGCGGAGGCGGGGTGTTACATTTGGTATCAGAGCAGAAGGTTACTAGACTGGGCAAAAGTTTTTAAAGACCTTCTGAAAATAATTTGAAAAACCGTTTACAAAGAAGCATTTTTCAAGAAAATTGTCTTTTAAAAAGAAAAAGGCTATTCCCCAAAGGCCATTAGCATCATCCTTGTTTCCTTGATTGAATCTCTTTTCCTTTCTTTCCTCCATCTGTAGTCACAGTGGTTTTGACTGCAACTAGTCTTTCTAGCTACGTAAGTGTTTCCCGTACGATGGAGGTGTTCTCGAGAGGCCATTGCAGAGTTATACAAGAAAGGATAGTGAGAAAGAGGATAAAGGATATGAGCTTATGGGTGAGCAACTTGTTGGTATGGCTCAGCCCAGGACGAGAGAGAAGGATGAACAATGAAACCCATGACGAGAGAGTACCTTTGGCATGGTGAAACGGGACGGATAGTTAAGTATCATGGAACAGGGACAAGATCATTCGGAGAGCAATAGTATGCTCTCATTTCTAGGGTACCTCAGAAGGAGGGTAACGATCTTGTTAAAGGTTTAGCTTTTCTTCTCTATCATCCTGTCGGGACTTTGTTTTGATCACCGCATCTTTTAAGTCCGCTTCGATAGTTGACTCTCTGCACCTTAGTACTAGCGTAGTAGGGGATCCCGTTTTTGTCCCAAGTCCTATTGGAAGATCGGTCCATTTATTCATGACTTGTTTGGATTTGAGAATGTCTATGCCAAGTATTGAGCTTGGAAATAATGCTTATGTTTATAAGCTATGGATGGATTCTAGGAATGAAGTGGTTATCCAGTATGGGGTGCCACTCTCGGTTTTGATAGGAGGGTAGTTAGACTCTTGACTAGCCTTGGTAATACCCTCGAAGTCTCGTGTAACCTTTTGGGTTCGGTCATGGTTAGTTACTTAGAATCCCTTGAAGCCTTTATGGGAAATTGGAAGCCCAATCGAGTGGTGTTCGCCGATAAGACGGATGGTTTATTTCACTTATGCATGGGTTATAGAAATCACCTTAGTAAGTGCGCTTGATAACCGGGTTGGCATCTGTTTACTTTCAAGAGAAAGTTCTTCTATGTGGTATACCTTGTGGTACGAGGTCCGAGATTCATTAGTGAATTTTGGAAAGCTTGCATGAGATCATGAGTACGCAGTCATGTTTGCGTCAAGTATTTTAGAAAAAGGATAAGTGCAAGTGGAACGAGAGGCGACGAAGGAATGAGTTCCAGCTCATGTTATGGAAACAGGAAATAAGAAGCTACGAAATCGCAAAGACGATCAAGGCACAAGGAAATTGAGCTCAAGGAAGTACGACTTTGATGGTCAAAGACTAGATACGTGCATGATATCTCTTTTTGGGAGTATATCCTTGATCCCTGTTTTCTGTAGAGCTTACTTGTAGGCTATCTTTTGTGGACATCCTCTCGGTCCTATTTTCTGTTACAAACCCCGTAAGGAGTTTGTCTTGTTTATCTTCTCGACCCTGTTTCAGGGAATCTTAGGTAGAACCCTATGGATGTAAACATGTATTTGAAACATATTATGATTGATATGGTTGCAAGTGGTTGCTCGTGGATGCGCGAATACACATTAGATACTAGCTCGACTCGGTCACATTTCATATTGCATATGCACGAGTATTTATACTTGTTTATGGATGAAATCGAATGTGTTATCATGCGGTTGTTGCATATGAATGAATGATTGTGCACGCATATAGTATCTATATGGCTAGGACTATTTGCATACATGTTGGATTCATGGCACTATACATATTTTTGCATTAGAAAGATTATCCAGGCCTGATCATTAGCATTAGCTAAGGAACATGTACACACACATTTTGCATGTATTCATACAGCATTAGAAATCATCTAAGGACAATGGTTGCTTGTGGATGATGTTTTGAGTAGATGGATGATGGATGGTAGGATATGTTCTTCCTAACTTAGAGATTTCGGGGACGAAATCCTAAAAGGTGGGGAGAATGTAACAACCCGTATTTCAATATCATGTTAAAATGAGAATCAAGGCAGAATTTAATTTTAAATTCTGAATCAAGTAAAACGGGCTATGCCATTGCGTTCGTCTCGGAAAAATACGCGAAATAGAGTCCGAGTTTTCGAAAATCGGAGTCCGTATGACCCGGTTAAGGCCCAAAGAAGTTTTCGGGAAATTTGAATTTCGAAACATGCAGAAATGGGGGCCAGGCGGGAAAATTCCCGCCCAGACAAGTCAACAGGCATGTCGACAGGCATGTCGACAGGCATGTCGACAGGGCTGTCGACTTGCCCTGTCGGCTGATTTTGATCTGGTGCACCTATTTTCTATCTTGGCTAGGTTTTTGGGCCTGGTTTGAAATCTGACGGTTCAGGTTGGTCCTAGGGTTAATCTAAGGGCCTAAAACTATCCTAATCTCTATAAAAAGACCCTAAACCTAACCTAAATCCCTAAAAATCAAACCTAGCAACTAAGTGCTGCCAAAATCAATTTTGATCATGGCCTCCATCTCCAATCCCTAGAGCCTATGCACTCAAATCAAGTTCAAATCAAAAGGTGCAAGCTTGCTACACCAAATCAAGGCCAAATCAACATTGCTATGCGAGTTCCATGACGATTCTTCTACAAAGGAGGCACCTTTCTTAGCCAAGATGATTCATGCTCCTTTCCCTAGGCCTAACTAAGTAAGTTCTAGCTACTTTTAGATGGAAACGGTAGTTTTGATAATGACATGGGATAAAATGAGGCTAAACATGATTATGCGAACTTATATGAACCTTACCATGCCTCTTGTGTTCATGTTTATGATTTTAGGCCATGTGAGTAACTTAATCATGTCTCTCATGCTATGCATAACCTAGTTTATCTTGCAAGTTTGGATCTTTATGCATGAAATGCTAGCATGAACCTTTAGGAACCACTTTACTTGTGAAACATTGGCTAAGACAAGATTTTGGGGCTTATGCATGTTTATGAACCCAAACCCCTTATGCTAACATGCAAGTTTGTGGCCAAATCCTTTATGAGATTATGCATGCTCGTGGCCAATCCCCTCTTTTAAGTTGTGCATGTTTATGGCCAAACCCTTTTTGATAATATGCATGTTTGTGGCCAAATTACCTTATGACACTATGCATGTTTATGGCCAATCCCTTTATGATGTTATGCATGTGGAAGCCAAGCCCTTTTTGGCATCATGCATGTTTTGAGACCAATATGTGACATAGTATCCTTACTATGTTGACTCGCTTTGCTTGCATTGGGAAAACACGATTTTGGGTAGTTAGATAAACATGAACATGTCGCAAAATCTTAACTTGAATATGACATGTGTTTATACTTGAAAATATGACTTGAAAGATAACATGGAGGTTGGCATGTAAGTATGCATAAAAACATGAGCTTGGGAATTTACCTATTAAGTTAGGTCTACCCTTTTGGGAATTTACCTATTAAGTTAGGTCTACCCAAATGCTTGAAAACTTGTAACATGTTTTGGAAACATGATGAACTTAGATAATATAAGTATGGCCAACTCGAGGTTGGGTTGAGTTTGCAACGTAAAACTACCCGGAACCGACCGGCCTAACTAGTAGTTGCAAACAATAGGACCTAATGTGAGAAGTTGGTCATGTCGCGCTTAAGACCCGAGGTTAGACTAGGTTGTGGTGTAAATCTACCCGGACCCGCCCGGCTTAACTAGTAACCACAACAAGGTCTAATGTGAGAGGTTGAGGGTGCATTAATTAAATTAATGCCACATAATAGGGTTAAGTTAATTTGATTAATGAGGCTTAACCAAATATGATATGGACAAATGGGTTAAGTAATTTGATTAGGCTAATGATACTTAACAAAACATGATAAGCTTGGGTAGGTTAAGTAACTTGATTTGCCTAATGACACTTGACCATTTTTATACGACTAGTGGACGGGATTAAGTTAACCAACACTTAATCAATCCAACACGATAACGTGATAAGGTTAAGTAAATTTTCTTAATGACACTTAAACCGTATAATACAGTTAATGGATGGGGTTAAGATTAGGCTTAACTAATCTAAACATGGTAATCGGATGGGGTTAAGTTAGCCTAGACTTAATTAATCCAACTTGGTAATTTAATGGGGTTAAGTTAAACACTTAACTAATTTAACACGATGATTTGATGAGGTTAAGTGACCTATACTTAACCAATCTAACTCGTTAATTTGATGAGGTTAAGTTAATCTATACTTAACCAATCTAACGTGAAAACATGATAAGGCTAAGTCACGAATCACTTGAATACGCTTGACCGATTTGATGACAAGGTCAAGTTAAATTATATAATTAACCAATCTAAAATGATAATTAGACGAGGTTAAGTCATGGATTCCTTGATATACTTAACCAACTTGACACATGGTTTGTAGGGTTAAGTCTTGGACTTGTATACTTAGCCAATTTTGACATGGTTTGTAGACGGGCTAAGTTATGAACTTAAGTGACACTTAACCCATTAGGTAAACCCTAATTCGGAGGATTAGGTAAATAACCATAATTAACAAGGATTATGGAAATAAGGCTAAGTGGTAAACCTTAGTTAAGGGAAACTAAGTAATAATTCTTAGTCAAGGAAATTTGGACCATTTCTTAGATAGATTAGTAACCCGATACGTTAGGTCAACGTTTAAGTATGCGTGTAGGAGCAGGCTATCTGATTTAGATAAAGGCTCCAACGAACTGGGTAACGAAGCAGCGGCTTCGGGGAACGTGAGGATATTCTTGGGATCCCTCTGTGAGCTGCCAGGTCATTATACTAGGCTCACGAGAGGTTGAGGTCTGCGGTAGAAGAACCAAGAATATGCCTTGGTTGTTATGTGAGCGACCTAAAGACTGGGGTGGATAGCAGTGAGTCGACGAATACATAAGGTGCCCGAGATAGCAAGTTCGTCGATCATCTACCATCTTGAGTCAAGCGTGTACGTACGGAAAGGCAGGGAACACCCAACAAACCATAATTGCTATCTAATTATGGGTGAGGTAGGCCGTAGGATGTGGGCTGGCCGGAGTGTAGTTCTCATGCAAGATTTTCTCTTGTGTTGCCTTTCACTAGTTGAGGGAGGGGTCTCGTGGGACCATAGCCACGTGTAGAAAAGCAGACCTTAGTATCTGCATCGGCAGATAAATCTAAAGCTCCCGACCGAGTCCTGTATTTCTTGGTTTGCCCTGTGACAGGACTCGGATGGCACGATGTGATAAATGTGCATACAGTTATAGAAAAACGATTCACGATGAATGCGTGGGAAAAAGGGCGCGGTTGAGGGTTAGCGTAATCCCTAGTAGCCTAGGTGGTTTAACCCAAACCGAAATACGAAAGCGTGCAATAGGTAAGCGTAATCCCTAGTGGTGCTAGGTGGCGTAAGTCCTAGTAGTTCAAACGATGATTCATATGGAAGAGCCTAGCTAGAACAAGGGTGACAGTCCAAACGAATTCAAGGATAATACGACATGAGGAAGCCCGTACGAGGTACGGCAAAGGACTGAACTTATATACATGGAAAGAAACATATGATTTGAGTAACCTATATATGCGATATACTAGGTTGACATGGACCATTACACGACTTTGAGCAAGGGACATTCATGGTTAACACATGACGCGGGTAGGGGTACTAGTACGAGAGGTGCAGAGCAAATATACATGTTAGGACTAAGAAGAATATACATAATAGATACCGTGGGATGTTAGACGGGGTAGATACCTTGGGATAATGTACTCGATAGAAATCTGACGATGTGATACCTTGACTTATCATGACACCGTAGTTTATCATGATACCTTAGTTTACTTTGCCACAATAGTTCAACCGGCTACCCTGGTTTATCTATCTTGTAGTTATCCTTATGTTTACTTTCAGTTTATGCATGTCATGTTACCTTTACCTGTTTTTATACTGGAAGTAGATAGGACTTACTCAGTCTTTTTGACTGACCCGTTTTGTTTCGCCTCTTTTCTTCCATTCCCCCCCCCCTCCAGGTTACAGGGAGGAAACAATGCTGTTTAGTTCGGACTTCTTCTGCTTGAAGGTCATCATGGATGGCTTGGACTTTTCTTGGCTATGGCTACTTTATTGTTTTTACTTGGGGAATAATTTATGAAAATGTCTTTATGCTTCTTTATTATTGCAAGACAGGTTTTGATGTACTCTGATGTAAAAGGCTTTAGACCTTATTTACTCATGTTATGAAAGTTTGATTTTACTTCCGCTATTCTATATGTTCTGTCTTGTGATATTTCTGTGCATGTTTACCAATAATGCCCCTCTAAAGCTAGTGCATTCCTTTGCGAGTGACCCTAGCGGAGGCGGGGTGTTACATAAATACAAATGTAAGTTTTCATTCTTCTAAATTGCATTAATAAAGATAATGTACTCTTTCATTTCATATCAATTACATTAAAAATAATGTAAAATTCCAAATCATACATTTATTACATTAAAAATGTAAAATTTGTATTTCTTTCTTTAATCAACATGAAATGGTAACAAATTAAATTTTAAATTGAAATGAGGCTTAACAGTTACCATATAATTTATTTATATGGATTTCATTCATAACATAAATTTCAGCAATAATGGTCACAATTCATATCACATCCAAATGACATCCCGAGTGCAATTGACAACTAATCCCAAGGAATACGTGTAGTCAGAATATATTCCAAGACCCGTGTGGGGTTTCAACCAACAGATAATTAAATAATATTTGTGCATTAATTTAATTTAATGGTAGTGTAACATTAATTTAATGATGATTAATAAGATAACATTAATTAACATGTCATATATTTTCAAATTCAACATCACATCACATCCAAACATCAACATATACACGCAACAGGGATAAACATTTCATTACAGACATTTAATAACAGTTATTTATGGAAATTAATAATAACTGAAAATAAAGATTGAGTGAGAAAGAGTTCTCACCTTGGTTTTCAATTTGTCGGGTTTGAATTGACGGTTCGAGCCCAATTTTGGCCCAAAATTCAACTTGCTCCAAAATTGATGAAATTGGTGTCATCGCGAAGCTCTCGACGCGCTGATCGCGGTAAATCCGGTTTTTTGCGATTTCGAGTTAGTATCAAAAAGTTATGATTTTCTGAAGTTCGAACGAATTAAATAATTAATTTAATGTGAATATTAGGCACACATCCCTAAAACGAAACTTAATTAGGCTCACCCCCGGTCATAAACTTATTGTAAATTTAGTCCCTATTTTTCAAAAACATATAAAAAAATATAAAAAAAATATTAAAAAACCATGTAAATTCGTATTTAATTAAAACAATTAATCGTGAAAAAAATCAGATCAAAAAAACATTAAAAACAACGTCGAAATCACGAAATACAGAAAATCAACGAAATGCAGTAAATTGCATCAAAACATGCATATAAATCGATTAGTTGCATACATGTGTGCATTTATTTCAAATCTGCGTCAAAACTGCAGTATAAATGCATACATGTATGCACATATTGTTAAAACATGCATCTGCTGATGCATTTATTTAAAAACTGCATACCTACGTGCAACTTATTCACGTTTGCATGTATTTTGACATACATGCACACATGTATGCAGTTATATAGAAAAACTGCATACATGTATGCAATTTTTCAAACAGGCGTGCATAAATATATGCATGTGTATTCGAATAGTTGCATAAATGTATGCAACTATTCGTAAAAGTTGCATACATTTATGCAACTTTTTTTTTTAAATTTCTGTGGACTTCCGGGAATATTTATAGATTTTAGAATTTTTTTTTTTTTTTTTTTTAAGTGATAGCGCCTGAAAATTTGGACAGAAAACGAAAGAGGCGGAGGTATGGAAAGTGGCAGGCGGAAGATTCCAGGCGGCAGCTAAAATAGGGGGCGGGTTTACAGAGAAACCATTAATTACAGGGATGTATTGTGAATTTAAAACTTGCAAATAGTTGCATACATGTATGCAACTTTTGCCAATAGTTGCATACATGTATGCAAGTATTTCTGAAGCTGTTTCAGTTGAAAATGTATGCAGAAACCTGCATACATGTGTGCAACTATTTGAAATACTTGCACACATGTATGCAAGTATTTACATGTGAAAATAAAATGTGTGCAGAAACTTGCATACATGTATGCAACTATTTTAAATACTTGCACACATGTATGCAAGTATTGCATGTAAAAATATAACAGAGAAATACCTGCACAGATGAATGCAAGTATTCCAAATATGTGCATGATTTGATGCAAATTACTGCATTTTTCGTTATTTTCTGTATTTTTTTGATTTTGATGCATGTTTTGATTTTATTCTGATCTGAATTTTTGGGCGAGTACATGTTTTATTCAAATACGAATTATCGTGATTTTTTTATATTTTTTTCATATTTTTTTGATGACTTTTCAGAAAATAGGGACCTAATTTACAATAAGTTTATGACCGGGTTTTTTTTGTATTTTGAAACTTAATAGGGACCTCTAAAAAACGCACCCTAATTTAATTATGGAAAATATCCAAAAATTCGACTTCCTCCAAATTGGACGAATTTAGTGTCCACGCGAAGGTCTCATCGCTACGATCGCAGCGAATCTGAAATCATCAAATTTCGAGTTCGTATGAGAGAGTTATACAATTTTAAAGTTTGAATACATTAATAAAATAATTAAATCATTAAAATAGTACCCCAGCCGGTCAACCAGCCCCTTCCGAACTTTGACCGCGTTTTCCGGTTGACTCAGACCTCCGATCACCGAACGCCGACCACCGCTGGAACCGTCTTGGTGAGGAGCTCCACCGCCACCTGGTCCCGCCGCCCAGTTTGCCGTCGTTCGCCGGAAATCGGCCAGAGAAGCTGCTCTGCCTTGTAGGCCCCACAGGCCGCCACCCACTTCCGATCGACCTGAATTTTTCTGAGCATCTAGATCTCACGTAGACGAAGAACTTTCCTGTTGGTGACTTCGCCCGGTTCTCGCTCGATTTGCCGGAATTTGTTGATTTATGCTTTGAGCTCGCTATTTTGGCCAGAATTTCGATTTTTAGATCATCTCGATTTTCGTGCAATTCCTTCGACTTTCAGGTGAAACTCCGAGAAGCAAAGTTGTTCGTATGTCTCTTGGCTACATTTTCTCCAATTGGGCCGTCGTCTAATTCTCGACGGTTTGGCGGGAAATCACCAAATCCGAAACTGACTTTTTTGCAATCAAACTCAGATTGCGGCGAATCCGTGCGTCAATAGGTCTTGGATTTTTCGTGGTAGGTAGAGGATGTCGAGGTGTTCAAAACCCAG
Source organism: Allium sativum (assembly GCA_030737875.1). Taxonomy (NCBI): domain Eukaryota; kingdom Viridiplantae; phylum Streptophyta; class Magnoliopsida; order Asparagales; family Amaryllidaceae; genus Allium; species Allium sativum. The sequence goes on along the minus strand of CM060919.1, from coordinate 5,142,140 downwards.
AAAGGGTTTGTTCGGATTTTATTCTGATTTGGAGATATTAATTTTTCAGTTTCAGGAACTTTTGTGCAAAGATTTTTTTTTTTTTTTTTTTTTTTTTTTTTTTTTTTTTTTTTTTGAGGAGGCCATGGAAATGAAGATGAAGAAGATGGAGGCTAGGTTATGTTTTGATTTTCAGAATTAGGTTACGACTGGTCTATGAGATATTATATAGGGGTTACTTTAATTCAGCCCATATGTAATTTAGCCCATTTTAATTATAGCTTTAGTGTAATTATTTACATCCGTTTTGCAGTTTTAAAAACCGTACGACCACATACTGATTCCAAATTCGATGGAATTTGGATCACAGCTAATCCTAATCAATACGAACCTATAAAAACTGGTTTCGTAAATTTTCGAGTCCGTATGAATTTTTAATGAATTTTTAAAGTCAAAAATTGTCCGTTTACACTGAAAAATCAATTATAATTATATATTAATTCTAAAAATTACCAAAAAATCATTTTTAGCTTTGTTTTGACGATACGAACCCAACAAAATTAATTTTTTTCAATTTGGAGACCCTTTGCAAAATTTCAATTCTCAAGGCGTATATATTTAATATTAAAAATACATTTTTAAACAAATAATTCCCGAAACTCAAAATATATAAATATTTATACTTTTTAAATGCAAAAATGTCATTCTGAACTCAATGGAAGTGGTTTCGAGTCCAAATTCCTTCGTATGCAAAAAGTAGCATTTTTGACCTTTATATATTATATATAAATTTCATATCGACCTTCTAAATTTTAAACTGAGCATAACTTTTGATTTCTGCTATGAAAATTCAATTTTTCAGATTCGCTAGAAAGATATTTTTAAATAGATTCTAATATTTTTGGTTTCACTAAAATCCGTTAAATTGTGCATCCTGTACGGTCAGTCAAAGTTCAAGTTTGACTTTTCAAACTACCGCGCTATTTCTAACTCCTTTTATAATTAAAATTAAATTATTCATCCTAACTTCGATTTAAATAAATTTTTAAATCATTATTATTTTAAATAAATTATTTTAAACATCAAAACCCATTAAAATTAGTTAAAATAAATTTTAAATTTACCCCAAAATTCAGGGTTGTTACAGGAGTTTTATATAATTTGCATCAGCGGGATCGTTCAGATTAAATTTAAATAATCCAACAGTTTATGCTTACACTTGCAACTATAAATATGACTGCCTAACATCACTCTAAACCCTCTTTTCATTCCTCTCTACGCCTGCATACTTCCTTTCTACCATTGCTAATTCCGGAGATAAGGTTAGGATTTTCTTCTATTCCTATAACCTTGATTCTATCCTCTCTATTCTAGATTAACATACATACATACATACATACATACATACATGCATACATACATATATATATATATATTGAAAATTGGTAAAATTCTTTATTAGGCATTTTCAGCCTAAGTTGGATTGATTACATCACGCAGCATGTGCGTTGCATAATGTAACTCGCAATAAGTAAACTTACTTCAACTAAATAGATTCGTTAAAAATACGATAGCACAACACTTCGTCTTCCCCAAATCAACGCAAATCATGGCGGCTGATGAGGGATATTTCTTGTTCCTGGAGTTTCGCCCCTCGAGTCTGACAGAGTTAGATTTCCAGATTCAGCAATTATCTATTCCAAGCTATCGATAACTAATTTGTGTTTAATTCTAAGCGTGCTCCACTTTATCTCTTCAATGGCAATTTTACTCACTATTCTTGCTTTTCTATGTTTTCCTTTGAATATCCTTGCGTTTCTTTCTTTATATACTACGCTCAAAACAACTATATTGATGATGGAATTCAGTTTATATATATATATATATATTCAGGTTCTAGAATTTAATTTATATATATAAGTTTCTAATTCACTTGATTCGTGTGTGTGTGTGTGTATATATATATATATATATTAATACAAGGATTCGAGCACGAATCCAAATCTAATTCTACAAATATCTTGTTATACTTCGTTCTTAAATCACTGTGAGTCGAAACCCTATAAGTTTCTATTTCATATCTTTTGTAGTTTAGATATAGAATATTATGCATTTATGGGATTTGGATTAAAACAAAAATGATATAAACCCTTCAAATCTTATATATCTTTTATCGCTGAAATGGTCAATTAAAAGTGATGTATTTTGGTTTGTGTTATTTGGATAATGGAAATTTAGGCTTATGGTGTTGTGGAACTCTTAGTTTTTAGTTTAGATTCCCTTAATTTTTATTTTAATGTTCATATACGTTTGTGTGCTAAAAACATGAGATTTGTATATCATAAATTAATAGGTTTAATCGCTTAGTTCAAATAGATTATTCTGAACGTATATGCAATATAAATATAAAAGTGAAGTAGTGGCAAAAGAAAGGATTTTACATATGTAGTTGGATTTATTGAACCTTGTCTATATTTCTATTATTTAAATAACTATTCAAGCCTAGGTTGCAAGTTTTATTCATATGTGTTGTTATTTTCCTTCTTATCATTATATGAGAATATGCATGTTGGACCATGTTAACTGATAGGAAAATTAACTTGTATACCTAACTTGTGATTGTTAGGATTGCCATTTCAAACGTATCAGGTCATTATTCTCATGCGCTTAATTCACGTATATTTATTTACATATTTATAACATAATTAAATGTAATATTAATGTGTATTAATTGCGCATTAAATACGTTTAAATATGGAAATATAATTTGAATGTCCCCATAGAAATTTGTATGCATATGTGTGAGTTAATGACTTTAATTATAATTATTCACACATAGGCACGAGGTTAACCATTACTTGTAGATGAAGCCTGCCTGGAACTGATTGGCATATCCAGCATCTACAAGTAAGGCTGGTTAACGTGAGAGATCTAGGTGTCATGGGCCATTATAATTAGTACGTTAAGAAGTGAGGTTAGCCCAACTTGTAGTAGAAGCCTGCATGGAACCTCCCGACAAATCCAGCATCTACAAGTGTTTGGTTTAATGTGAGATATCTATTGTGTGTGTATATATATATATATATATATATATATATATATATTTGCATGTTAAGTATGTCTTTCTTAGGGAAGATATTAGGTGGTTGACCTACCTTTGGTTAGGTATAAGTGGTTTGGAATAGGTTTGTTCCTAAGGTTCACTCCTTGGTTCTGGACCAAAGTAATGGGACCCGCTCTTCTAGGTTTCAAGTGCTCTTTGGGTTTGCCTTTCTCTTGTAGGGTATTAAATGGGCCTAAGACGATAGCGTGTAAGTAGGTAGTTTTCCAAGTAATGTTAGCTTCTTATCTAGGGGCTTAGAAAGGTCTGACCTAAAGATGGTTTATGTAAATGTCCTAAAGGATTCACCATTTAAGGGAAGTATTAAGTGGCTAGGAGTTCACCTGTAAGGATAGCTAGATAGTAACAAGAAGTTCCTCCAAGAGGGTCTTAAATGAAGTTGTGTTTCTACTTAAACCTGGTATTAAGACTGTTACTATTTCTCGACCTACAAGGAGAGTTTTTATATATTTTATGATGTTGACATAAGGTACGAGCTCTTCAGTGGCTAGTGGTCCACCATAGGGTATTAAGTGACTGTAAGGATTTCCTCCTTTAATAAATTAGGTAATAGCCATAAGTGACTAGGTATAGCCGCCTTGTGAGGTATTAAGTGATTGTAAGGATATTTGCCCTTAGATTAACATATGGGGTATCAAGTGAATGTAAGTTGTCCGCCCTTAGATTTACATATAGGCCTTAAGTGATTATAAGGATGTCCATCTCATATGTTTAGTTATGTATGTTTGTTTGCATAGACATACCATGTAGAATTTACACTGCCAAATATAGGAAATAGTCATTCCTAAACTTATATGTTTTTCATTCACCAGAACTTCTCACTCCTCTTAACATAAATAGGTTAGTAAGGGTTGATGCTTGAATCAGTGATGATTAGTGACTTCTTGGAGGTGGAGCCCTACGATGTAGGCTTAGTTATTTATGGTAGTAGTATTATTATTGTTATTGTTAACATTATGCACATGGGATAATTATTGATGTACCCTTTTATCTTGTGAGGCCCGTTCATATCTAACATTGCTGATGGTTTTATTTATGGTACAACTATTTTGAAATATTACATTTTATCCCTTTCGTTGCGTGGGACTTTGAGTACATTCTGATTGCTCTATTATATTTGTTTTTAGTATTTCCTTATAGTAACCAACTATCCATTTAGAATGATTGTAAGTTCTGATGGGGCTTATTAGATCAAAATTTATGCCCATTCTGGGTGGCTTGTTTCATTTGGTATTAGAGCATATGTTACCCCCATTACGGGGAAATATATGCAAGAGAGACGTATATGTTATTTGAAATGGTTTTCAAAAGTATTTTTACGTACTATACCCAAAAAAACATACGCAATTATACTAGGCAACCTTATTCTTCTTCTTTTGGGCCTTGATATATCTTAGAAAGTCCACTGAGTGGTTTTTCCTTTTTTAGATAGTAGAAACGGCAGATGACCAGCCTGAGCAGGAGGACCCGGCAAGGCCTCGGTACTTTCCTGAATGGTTCCAATAGTACCTAAGGACTGCGGAACAGGTGTCTACTACCATCCTACCCTAGTGGAACTAGCATCTCAGCTCGATGAAGGGACCCTCAACTTTTCTTGTCTTTATAATGATTTCTTGAGTTTGGGAGGCAAGCCATTTTTGGGAACGAAGAGCTTCCTTGAATCTAAAGCATGGATAACCGAGTGTGAGCGGATCTTCGAGGCTACCAGATGGGACGACCAGCTTAAGCGTAAGGTATCGACTTGGCATTTGAAGGGAGAGGCCCTAAAATGGTAGAACATGATTTCAGAAGAGAATATAGGTAGAGCGTTTACTTGGAGGGGGTTTAGGACCTGCTTTGAGACTAAGTTCTTACCTAATGTTGAGATGAGCTAAAAGATAGAAAGGTTTATTTAGCTGTAGCAAGGGGAGTTAAGTCTAAAAGAGTTGGTAGCAAAATTTACAAAATTATCGAAGTTTGGTAGAGGGTTGGTGAACACCCATTTGAGTAAAGCCCTTAGATTTGTTAAGGGACTGAATTCTCCATTGAGGGAAATGTTATTAGCCCAGGGTGACGTTTGGAGCTATGTTTGAAGCCCTTGTTGAGACAGCTATTATATAACACCCCGTAATTCTGTAACATTAAATTTCACAAATTAAAGTATAATTAAATTTTAAAAGAAGAATTAGGTGAAACGGGTTGCGCCATTGCGTTCGTCTCGGAATTCTGCTTAAGATAGAGTCCGAGTTTGCGTAAATTGGACTCCGTATGAAAAAGATATCCTTAAATTAAATATTGCAGCAAAACATGAAAAAAGAGGAATGAGAAAAGAATAATGTTCAACATTGTTCTAACTTTTTGTAAGCAAAAGACTTAGTAGCTCATTTGGTTGGAACATGTGACTTGCATGCAAGAGGTACAGAGTTCGATCCCTGCCAACGCCCTATTTTTGTTTTAGGGGAATGGCTTAAAAATAGCTTAGTGAACGCAGTTCAAAAAGTGGTTTAGTGTGAAAGTGGGTAATTGGGATGACAGATAAAAAGAAAATAAATGTATATATATAGAATATATATATATATATATATATATATATATATATATATATGACGTGTACGCATCATGTGGCGTACGTTGCGTTTTTGTTGTTGTTGTCAAGGAATGTTTTCTTACGTAACCTTCTCTGATTGGATTTATGACAAATTAAAGGTAAGAAAGATTTAACATATTAGTACATATGTGCATTTATGTCATAAACATACAAATTTAATAAAAATGTGTGGATGCATGCAGTGAAAAGAAAGATTTATGCATAGATATTTGTATATAGCAAATGGGGATTTTTTAAAGAGGAAGAATATGAATAGGTTAAACTTGATTTTCTATTAATAGGAATGTCATTTATAAACCTGCAATTGACATCAATGTGGCATTGAATAAGAAGAATATGGTATATGACATTGTTTTGTGAACATAACATGCAAGCATATTAATATGGCATGAATTTGGTGAACACAGAATTGACATTAATTTGTAAGCATATTAATATGACGAACATTTATCTGACATTTAATTTGAAGATATGTCAATAAGGCATTGATTTGAGAACATGCAATTAACATTAATCTGTACATTTTAATTTGAGAAATATGTTGAAAAAAAAAGAATAACTTGGCATCAAGGCTGGTATATATTAGTCATTCATGCTAATTTACAATGAAGAGGATACATTAATGTTGTCATTCACGTTAATTGATATTTATACGTGGGTAATTAATGTATACGGTAAAGGGAAAATGTATATATTAAATATGTATTTATGTTTGAATTGATTGACAACAAATAATAAAAAGAAAAGATATACATTAACATTAAAATAGGAAGTTTTTAATACAAATGCTGAGTCAATGCTGAGTCATTATTGACCTATTGCTGACTCACTAGGGCTAAGGTGGCTCCTTGGATGGTTCTGGTTGCTCTTGTGTTGATCGGATGGCTTAAATTAGTCCTAAAATCTATAAAAACACTTGTAGACTCAAACCTAAAAACCAAATCAAAATTAAAACAATGGTCGTCATGCTATCAGTCGGCAACCTGGAGTAGCCGCCACCGACTAGGGGAAAGCTTTACAACAATTCAATACAACTCAAATCAAATCTTAACAACTAATTTGCCTACATCAAGGGAACACTAATCAACTATAGAATTCAGACTTCAGAACTCAAGACTTCTCTGTTGTTGTAAGTGCGGTTAATACGTAGATTTAAACATAATTCTTTTTATATCATGGCTTGTATAATTTGAACGTAGAACGATGTCTATATGTGAAATTGATTTATGTTTATATTAGTTTGTGGGTGATGAACATGCTAAACTTGATTTATGTTCACATTTATTTATTGGCAATGAACGTACTATTGTATACTTTTAATGGTAAAACTTATCATGAAATGGGTAATGAACTCATTCTAGTGTATGTTAACTTGATGGTATAATTTGGTGGTTATTCGTAAGTTTAGTTACGTTTGAGATGTGAATAGAAATAGAACGTGATTTGATGTGGATTGAAAATTGGAACCACACTATGTTGTATAATGTTAACAATGTAAATTTATATATGTTGCGGCGATTTCATTAGAATGTTTGTGGATTAATTTAGTTGATGTTGGATTTATTCAAATGAAAACAACATCACATGCAAGTTGTATAGTTCATGTTATAATCTACACCTATATGTTTATGTGATTAATATAGGTTGTATGTGTTATGTCCAAGTTAAGATCTCATGTATATATTTTATGCTAAAACCTCTATGCCTACATGATTAAGTTTATATACATGTTCACATGTTCACACAAAAGTTGCAAGTTCATAATTGGATCCATGCCAAGATCCACTTTAATACATGTTTTATGTTATAATTGGACATATGATTTGATCTAGTTCACACATGTGATAAAATTATACATAGTTTATGGACATGTCATATTCTTGTCACATGCTAGTTATGTTCGATGTTATGCCTAGATCTAAACATGTTTAGGCTTATGCAGTCTAAATTAAATAATTCATGTGACACCTATTTAACTAGATCCACATTTCAATGCAAGTTTACATGTTAGGTACTGAAGCTAGATTAAATATTTACATACAAGTTTGTGACATGAAATTATGCAAGTCCACCTTATTAATCTAGTTTACACCTATTTGTAAATATTAGAATCATACATGTGTTGAAATTTGACGTGCCATGATTATGTTACATGCTAGCCTATAACTACCTTTATGACAATTTACATGATTTATGTTGGTGGAATTTATGTCATGCATGTTTCCTCCTTTACCTCTCGTTTATGGATTGGGCCTACTAGTGCGCCCAATGTCTTTATACTAATATGAACGAACAAACGGGGGTAACATTGGGGATAATTATTAAATTAAGATATGTTAATATGTAGGTGGGCCCAAAACCATGGAATTGGTTAAGGCCATGAATGGTGTAAATTAATACACCATTAGTTTAGAAAATAAAACATGTGGCATGAAATAATTTACATAAATAAAATGTGAATTTAGACAATACGAATATGCTTAACCCGAGGTTGGATTGAGTTGTGACGTAAACCTGCCCGGACCCGCCCGGATGTCCAGTAATCACAACAATACCTATCCAATGTGGGAGGTTAAGGCATTGAGCCCAATAAAGACCCGAGGTTAGATTGAGTTGTGGCGTAAGACTGCCCGGAACCGCCCGGCATACAGGCAGCCACAACAATACCTGTCTAATGTGAGTGGTTGGTGCTTTAATAAGACAATTAAAGCTAAGCTAGAATTGGTAGGGTTAAGTCAATTAAATAAATACTTAAACCAAATTTAACATGTTAACTAGACTAGAAGGTGGGGTTAAGTAAACTAAATACACTTAACCAAATTTAACATGTTAACTAGACTAGAAGGTGGGGTTAAGTAAAATTAGAATACTTAACTATTATAACATGTTAATTAGACAAGTGGCCGAGGTTAAATAAGTTTAGAACACTTAACCGTTATAACATGTTAGTGAAACAGATGGTAGGGTTAAAGTTAACTAAGGTAACACTTAACCAATATATATATATATATTTATATATATACACACACATATATATATATATAACATGATTTGTGGCAGGGTTAAGTTAATACAAGAGGGCAACACTTAACCATAGTAACATGACAAGTAGATGGGTTAAGTTATCTTGAATTGACTAATGACACTTAACCAATATAACATGGTAAACGAGTGGGGTTAAGTTAATATGAACACTTAACCAACATAACATGGTGAATGAACAGGGTTAAGTTAATAAATCACACTTAACCAATCCAACATGATAAGTGAGAAAGGTTAAGTTAATAGGAAACACTTAACCAACATGACATGACGATTAAGAGGGTTATGTACATATCGGGATGGTGGGTAATATCAGTAAATATAGGCCCACAAACTTAACCATTAATAAACATACTTGAATCAGTAAGAGGGTTAAGTACATATCAGGTTGGTGGGTAATATCAGTAAATATAGGCCCACAGACTTAACCATTAATAAACATGTTTGAATCGGTGGGAGCGTTAAGTACATCACGGGCAGGTGGGTAATATCTGCATATATAGGCCCACAAACTTAACCAGTAGAAAACCCTAGTAACGGGGAACCATTTCAGCAGTAACCCAATTAGGTATCATGGTACCCTGAAACTAGGCAGGGTGGGGCACGATTACTGGGCTGATTGTAAGCGGTCAAAGCGACGGTGGTTGGTGCAGCAGTGTGGGTTCTAACGGAGTGCGGGCGTGCACACACACCGGAGCAGACAAACAGGGCAATGGGCATCAGTAGTATACGCTATGCATTTCTAGAATTGTGTCGGGCCGCCACCATGGGACTTGATACACCCCATGGTGGGACCAGCATAGGTATCTACAATCAAACGGGGGTCGTATGACACATGTGACACATGCATACAAGTAGGGAGCCGATCGATATGGTAGTAAGGATACATCGAACATATTCATGGCAATTGGGCTGATTGAGGAGGAATCCTCATAATCGATGTACACCTGAAGGCTACCACAATTACGGGGATTGGGATCACGTTATCATATGATCATTGTATACAGATTACTAGTTGGGACACTAGTTAGGCGGTGCAGAGACGTAGAAATCAGAATAACAGAATAGTAGCGAAGCATAGGAATAGAAATGAGTGCTGTTGTATATCTCATCTTGGCCTGATTCATGATATCCTAACACTATAGCATTTTCCTACTTTTAGTTATTCATGTCATGATCTTTGCTTCCTGTTTAAATGCTAGTAATAACTGGACTTACCAGACTTATTGTCTGACCCACTTTCTTTCGTCTTCTTTTCTTCCGTCCCCCCACCCCCAGGTAGTCAGGGAGGGAATAGCTCAGATTAGTATGGACTGTTACTCTTTCCAAGCTTGAAGACTCTTTGATGTGCTGCTTTGGACTCTCTTTTCCACCGCTATGGCTGGCTAATGCTACATTGTGGAATATAAATGTTATTTTATGCTTCTTTATTTTGTAAGACAGATGATACTCTGGTATTGGAAAGCAATTGTTGTACAAACTATTTAATCAATAAAGTAAAATTATATTTTCCGTTGTTTTAATTTTGTCTGTCTTGTAATTTATCTGCATCTTTTACCTTAAATGCTCCACAGAACTTAGTGCATTCCCTTTGTGAGTGACACTAACGGATGTGGGGTGTTACATATTATGCATACGGCTGAGGATATTAAGGAAGTTAAGAATGAGAAAGGGGAAGATGACTATAGTTTTAGGAAGAACAAAAGGAAAAGTTTTTGGCTTAAGAAGAAGAAAGGAGGAGAATTTAAGGAGGTTAAAGTGTGTTCAAGGTTCCACAGAAAAGGCCATAAGGCCAAGGACTACAGAGTGAACCTAGCAAAGTCATAATTTAAAGGAAAATGCTTTAACTTTTATGAGGATAGGCACTTGACAAGGAACTGCCCTAATCCTAGAGCAGTGCAGAGTGGGCACTTGACAAGGGAAAACAACTTAAGGCAAAGTTCTCGAAATGTCACTTTTGGAAGACTGAAGTCAAGTTTATAAGGCATATTGTGTCAGGAAAAGGATAAGCAGTAGACCCTGGTAAGGTAGAGGCTGTTTAAGAGTGGGGGATACCCTGCAAAGCGGTGAAGGTTAGGAATTTCCTTGGGTTAGCAGATACTACTAGAAATTTATAAAGGACTTCACGAGGATTGCAATCCCTATAACCCAGTTAACGAAAAATAATCATGAGTTTGCATGGAGTGAGAAGTGTGGTGTTGCCTTTGAGAGGTTGATGAAATCTCTCATGAGTGCGCCTATTCTTATTATTCCCAATGGAACGAAGATGTTCATAGGTTTCACCAATGCTTGTGGGACTGGTTTAGGAGCGATTTTCAAGCATAAAGGTAGAGCAGTTGCCTATGCAACTAGACATCTTAAAGACCATGAGAGAGTTACCCTGTCCATGACCTAGAGTTAGCAACTGTGATTTTTGCCCTAAAGATGTGGAGATATTATCTTTTAGGAGAAAATTTTAAACTCTTCACCGACCATAAGTCTCTTAGATATTTATTTTCACAGCAAGATCTAAACCTTCGACAACAGTGATGGATGGAATATCTAGCATCATTAGATTTTTTCATTCAGTATACTTTTGGGAAGTGGCCAACGCTTTGAGTCAGAAGCATTCTACCCTTAGTGCAATCATAGGAGGTAGTTAGAGTTTCTTTCCTGTTTTAATTTTCAATCGCCATTTAAGGCAGCTCAAGGATTTTTGGGGTTATGGATGTAAGACTTGTTTTGATAGAAAGGATCAAGAGTGAGCAAGACCGTGACGATGAGTTGAGGTCATTAATGGAAAATATTTCTAATGGAGAACCTTTTTCTCATTCGAATAAATACTCTCTGGATATTAATGGTTGTTTGACGAGAGATAATCGACTTTGTGTCCCTAGGAGTGGAGACCTTAGAAATGAGATTCTTGAGGAGTGTCATCAGTCGAGGATTACCATACAACCTGGAGGAGACAAAGTGTTTAGGGATATGAGAAGAAGATTTTATTCATAAGGAATGAAGAAGGATATTGTAGAATTTTTTGCTAGGTGTTTGACTTGTCAGAAAGTCACGGTAGAGCAAGGTTGCCTGGAGGACTATTGTTACCCATAAGAATTCTCACTTAGAAATGGGAACATATTTCTATGGATTTTATTGATGGGCTTCCTAGAGGTCAAAAGGAAAATGAAGCCGTTTGGGTCATTGTGTATCGATTAATGAAGAGCTCCCATTTTATGCCGATCAACAAGAATAGGACCACCGCTTAATTAGCTCAGTTGTATATCATGCAATTTGTTAGATTGCATGGGGTACTGACTAGTATAGTTAGTGACAAAGACCCTTTGTTTACCAGTGAATTCTGGAGAAGCCTTCAACCAACTTTAGGGACGACGTTGAGTTTGAGTACAGCCTAAAACCTGTAAACCGACAATCAGAGAAAGAGTTCTAGAGGACCTTCTCAGAGGTTGCATCATCGATTTCGAAGGATTTTGGGAGCAGCACTTGCCTTTGGTAGAGTTTTATATAATAACAGTTACCAAACAACGATGGGTATGGCCCCTTACGAGGCATTGTATGACCAGTCGTGCAAATCTCCTACTTGGGAAACTACCGATAAGATTCTACTTGGACAAAACCTTATCCATGAATCCATAGAGATTATCTCTTTGATTAAATAGAGGACGGATGTTTTCCAGGAACAGTAGAAGTCGTACGTGGATAGGAGGAGGAAGGAACTAGAATTCAGCGTTGGAGATTTGGTATTTGTTAAAGTTTCCCCTCTTAAGAAGATAGTTCATTTTGGAAAGACTAAGAAGTTGGATTCTAGATTTATAGGAGTGTTTAGGATCATGGATAAGATTGGGAAATTGGCTTATCATGTGGATCTTCCCGAGTGCTTATCGGGTGTCCATAATGTTTTCCATGTTTCTCATCTTCTGAAATGCCTTCATGATTCAGCCGTTAGACTCGAGGTAGATGATATGGATATCTAAGAAAGCTTTGATTTGGAGTCTAAAGTTCCCCATGCCACCGCAAAGATCGTGGAGCACGTAATCAAAAGATTCTACAGCTATTCGCTTAGTCCAAGTACAGTGGGGAGATAACCCAGCGGAAAGCACCTAGGAAATTGAGGAGAAGATTAAGCGAACTCATCGAGAGAATTTCTCGAGTAATTATTTCCTCCAAATTTCCGTTCATGGTTGCATTGTGGATGTTGTACTAGATTGTAAGATATGGTTGCAACACAAATGCATAGTGCACACATATAAAATTATAGGTATATTAGTGTGTCTGCAGACATATAGCATCACTTACTACACATACATGCTAGGACTGAGCCCACTTTAGCAAGTCCGCAGTACATAATCACTATGAGTAATAGATGTTTATGGATACTTATAAATAACATAGATGTACAACATGATTTCTTAGAGCGAGTTGTGTTCTTTGACCCTTCAAAAGATTTCGAGACGAAATCTCTTATAAGGGGAGAAGAATGTAACACCGATAAAATTAACCTAATATAGACATAAGGTAATCTAATTTAAAATAAACAATAATAATCAATAATATAACAACCCGCTATTATTAACGATTTAAATTCTGACTTAAATCAAATAATTATTTTGAATATATTCTATAGTTTATCGTAACGGAAATTTAAAATTTGAAATACGTACAGTGAGGCGTAGCAGTTGTGAAAATTTCATCGGAAATTTTAAATGTTTGATGGTCGCGCAATTTTCAGTGCAAAGTTGCACATAACAGTTCAAATTTTAGCGATTTGGAAATCTCTCTGAAACCAGTTTGGACAACATGACAAATATCCTATTCATTGTCGCGAATCCAGTGGTGAAATTTGTTTCCGGAAATCGAAAGTTTTAACTTCCGTTTAATAATCTTCCTATTCGAATTTTCCGTTTAAAGGGGTCCGTAGCACATTTTTAAATGGAGCATCATGACACTGCAAATTATATACCGTTGCATCCGTCTCATCGTGCTGATTTTCGCAATATAATCGTTTTTCAGTTTCGGTGCTTAGTTCGCGCTGGAATTTCAAAAGTCTTGCGCAGTTCATTTTTGAAACAAAGCCATCTGAGTTCGATGTGTCTCTATTTGGGTCTTGCATATTTTTCTATTTATTTTGGATCTGCAAAACTCTTCTTTTTATTTTACTGAACCATCCTTTCATTTTTTTTTACTTGAAAGGCTTAGTAATGTGCACATGTATATATAAAAGCATACATGAGTATGTTCCTTTATGCTACTTTCCATGCATGCATGATTTAGAAAGAAAGAAAAAAGAAAAAAGAAAAGAGGCGTTTATATCATATGCCAAATTCCAAAAGCCTGCAACCTTCCATTTCAATAATCATGCATTAAATTCCTATCTGATTGTTGCCTTTACGTTTCAAAATTCAAAAGCCTTAGTGTTCCTTTCCAAAACCATCAGTTCACCCAGCATTCATATATTATAATATATATATATATATGTATATATGTATACATATATACATACTAGGTTATCATCAACAAACTTCGGTAGTAGAAGAAATTTCTGCTTCTGAAAGCCACATTTTAACCGTTTACATCCTGTCATAGATGTAAGCAAGCTACATTTTAACCGTTTTACATCCACTGATAGATGTAAACAAGCCGATTTTTTTATATTGTTATGGATCTTTGGATTGCCATGAAGTTTCAAGTTATAATTTCTAATGCCTTTAGTATTGTGGTTTCAACCATGTTAGTGCTGATGTATAGTGCTGCAGACTAATTGCGCACTGAAGTGGTGCAAGAGGAGCGCAGAGGGTCGCGCTTATTAGACTAGAGACATTGGCCTCATCATGGGTTTAGTTTATTGCATTTTAGTATATTATTATATTTTCTTTTTGTGTGTTTCTTCTTTATGTATCCTGGTTAGTATGCTAACCGTATCTATGTACTTATTTTCATCTGTTAATAAATGTGTACCAATTTTCTAATATATATATATATATAACAAATGGAAAGCCATGCATTTTTCGAGAAGCTTTCCCATTTTATTCCCGATTATTTCTTTTATTTCTTCCCATCTCCATCGTAACTTCCCATTGCCTCTGCTCCCTTCCAAGCGCCATTCTCCTCCCTAATCGCCTATGACCATCACTCAAGCCCCACACTTTTCCTTGCGTCCACCCTCTCACCTGCACACACAAGCTCGTCCAACTGCTGAACCATTCCTTGCCTCGCCCACCACCTGTTCAGTTGACGAGACCTGCCTCTACCCCCTCTGCCAGTGACGCCTCCCACACCCATATCCCAACCCCGTTATCCCCACTACCTAGAGATTGACAATGCCTGTTGCCGTGATCCATGACCCTGTTGTCTTACCAGACCCACCTGAAACCTCCTATGACTAAAGTCTACGTTGCTGAGCCCAGCAAATTCCCTCTGCGTTCTCCTGTGTATATATATGCAAGTGTGCGTGTGTGCGGAGATGTGTGTGTGTGTGCATAAGTTGTGTGAGTGTGCGTGAAATTTTGGTCTGCATGTGTGAGTGGTTGTATATATATTTATTTGTGCTATGTATATGTGTGTGGTTGAATGTGTGTAGTAATATATATATATATATATGTTTGCATGTGCATGAAGGTCGTGTATATTGTGGCATGGGTGCTATTGTGTTCATGTATGTACATACGCATGAGTTACTTATTTTGGTGTATTTATATATTTCTATATGTTGATGTGAGTTTCTTCTAAATGTATTTGTTTTCAAATAAATATGTGTACACATATATTTTTATTTAAACATTTTTTATATATAATTGATATTTTTTTTGTGCATCAAATTTTAAAATATATCTATTGTAATTTTTCTGTTTGTATCCGTATATACACACACACACAAACATATATATATATATAATACTTTTGAAAGGAGAATTTGTTTTTTTTTTTTTGAGTTGAATTTGGTATTGAGTTCGGAAACCGTCCAAACCCCAATATCCATACCAATCCATGGAGAAATTCCCTAGCCACCTCGTATAAAAATAAAATAAAATATTGAGTGATATCGAGTTGAATCTATTCCAAATCATGTCTGGATATCATCGTTTCAATTCACTGTCAATCCGTATTTTTGTACCCATTTCTATGCCATGAAAAGTGATTTTATCACACACTTGACCTACATTATTTCATGGATGTTAGATCAATACAAATGAACTGTTATGAAGTGTATAGGATTTGCTAGTAGAAATTGTTTGTTTAATATGTACACTTTCATATATGACACGATATTTATATGACACATAGGTGCACTGATTATATATGACTTATGATGTGATTGATGCTATATAATGACTTGTTATGTTGTTGATTTCCCCTAGTTTAGGAAAAATCACTAAGGGTTGAAATGATACATACCCGAATGGACATTAGATTAAGAAAAAATCGTTATGGGTTGAAATGATAGACCTGAACGGTTTTTACTGAATTTGGGATGACGGGTTGAAATGATATACCCGTAGAAATTTTATAAATTGCGGGTTGATATGATAAATATCTGTATCACTTGACCATAGGATATAAAACTATATACGGACACCGTTAGTCATGTTTTCGAAGTAAAATAATTTGAAAAATTAATTTTAAAATAATAACTTAAGATTTTATATATATATTTTTTAAAGATATTTGTTTATCCATCAAATGATAAGTGTTTGATGACAGATTAAATCTATAAAAGGCCAATGGCATCATAAAAGCTTAAGCTTCTCAGGGTCGCACATCAGGAGGTTATCCACAATGAAATCACTCGAACGTTGTGGGTCTATCAGGCATATTCATGTGAGGAAGGGGTCGATCATCATCAGTGGGTTGAGTAGATGCTAGTTGAATACAACGGAGCTCATAGAACTGTAGGGTCAGTCGTACAACATCCATCTGGCTCACACATCCATGGCTTAGACACATCTTGGGGTCGCATATCTTAGGTGTCGAGCATCCAAGATTCAAGAACCATCTAACACTATCTGGACATACATCATCTTATAGTCGAGCATAGGAGGGCTTATAACTTCCCAGTCGCTTGCTCATCCTCTAGGTCGGTCGTGCATCACCTATTAGTCAAGCAAGATAGGGCTCGCACGTCACTCTGGTCATTTGCGCACTCTCCCAATCGGTCGCACTCTGGTCCTGTAAGAAGGTTTTAGTCGGTCGCTCGCTAGTGCCTGAGTCGCTCGCACACTACCTGGTCGTTCGTATGGGCAGGACAACTAGCAACAACTGGCAGTGGCATTTCTGTAATTACCAGCATGAGCGACCCATAGACTGCACATACAAATTTCAGCTCACCACTTCATTCCAACCTCTCCTATAAACAGAGGTGGAGCTCCACTTTAATGGGGATCAATTTCTATAACCCTGAAGGGCTGCCAAATTGCTTTCTCCACTATTTTAAGTGATTCTAATATCATTTAGCATCCCCGAGCAAAGATCTAACATTGAATCCACCATGGAATCTGCCAAAAGTGCTCGAGTATCTTAGATACTGAAGATCCTCTATCACTTTCCTTGCATTTAGAGAGATTCAATTGTGTCTCCACTGATTTGCAAAGATCAAATTGAAATCCTAGTGTAAAAGAGAAGATGAATGTACCTGGAGATGATTCTATCCTCGTAATTCTCAAAGTAATAATGAAAATCCTTGCCAAAGTGAACGTAGATCTATTTTAGATCAAACCACTATAAAAATCCTTGTGTTTTTACTTAATTTTTTTGATTATGGTCTCATTCTCTTAACCATTTAGCGAAGTACTTTTTTAAGTACCTTTGGTGTTTGGTCAATATTTGACTTAAACATTTGGCGCCTACCGTGGGGCCCCTTCGCATTTCCTTCCTCTAAGTCATTTGTGGAGATAAATTTTGGAGCTCGTTTCTCCTATAGATCTTCCAAGTCTAAAGTAGGAGCTAATTAACAAACTCTCTTCATAGATTAAAGCCTGGTTTGCAATTATGTGTAGATGGAAGAAAGTCGTTAGTAAGACCATCGAAGAGACCGACAATCTCACCAATAATGCTACACCGCCCACCAACCAATTTGAAGTTAGAGAAACTTATAGAGATGGAGCGGCCGTAACAAGGAAAGAGTTGGATGAGGTTGTTGCGGGTCTAACAAGTCAGATAGATATCTCGACTAATGCTATGCTGAAAAAGTTAGAATCCATGTTCGCTATTCAAGCTACAACAGCGAAAGTTACCGCTAATGCCACCCGTGCTAAACCTGCTCAAACTGCTCATACGGAAAATGCAGGTTTTTCTTCTTCAAGTCCGAATCTGGAAAATTCTTTCCAGGAGGTTGCAGATCCTAATGATCCTCATCATAAAGATGCCAACCTGCCTAAATGCAACCATTTTGAGAAAGCAACCTCTCGACAAGTGCTTGGCTCCACCAAAGGGGCACCTTCCCAAGAGGGAGGCACATGGGCCCGAAATCCAAAGCGCGATCGTTTGCCTATGCAAACATCCGATAAGGAGGATGGCATCCGCCCCGTGGACTAGTACAACGAAGAGGAAGCATATCGTAAATGGTTCGTAAGATCATGTGGAAAATTTTGAAAAAAGTGGGTAACGAAAAAGAATGGGGATTTGCTCCTACTAATACCGCACTCATGGAGAGGATCAAGATGGCTCCATACCCGAACAAGTTAAAACCTCTAATGATACAAGCCTATAATGGGTCTGGCGATCCCAACGTGTTCTTGTTCAAGTATGACCGACATATGGATGGCACACGTGCCACAGATGAGCTTAAGCACCTGTATTTCCCAACTTATCTAGAAGGGGTGGCTTCTCTTTGGTTCACTAAGTTACCACCAAAATATGTGGATGATTTTACTACTTTGGCCAAGCAGTTTAGAGAAGAGTTCAGGTTCTAAGCAACTAAAGTCAAAGATGTTATGGATCTGAATGAGTTACAACAAAGGGCAAGAGAATCCGTCAAGACTTTTCTCATCCAATTTAACACTGCTGCAGTCAAGGTTGGAAATCATGTCACCTAGTACTAATGGCTTTGAAGGGAGTCATATGCAAAAATACCAAATTTGTGCGATGGATCAAGAAAAAGAAGCCAAGCACGCTTGATCAATTGTTCGATAAAGCTGAGGAATATATGAGCGTTGAAGAAGATCTAGCCTATGCCCTAGATGTTCCTGAAAGTAGTGCACAACCTGAAAAGAAAGAAATTAATGTGCAGGGTGGCCAAAAGAATCCTGGTGGTCAAAAAAGGGGCAACAATGGAAAGGATAATCGGGATAACAAGAAATTCCGCTTCTTTAAGAATTCAGAGTTGACTCCTTTGAATGACACCGTAGAAAACATCTTCATGGCGACTGTGGATACCGAGGAATATCCAACGCCAAAGTAAATAAAGGTCAATGATGCTGCAATAAAGTTAGGAAGGTTCTGTCGGTTTCACAACCAACCGGGCCATAATACAAATGAGTGCATGCATCCAAAGGACCTAATCAGGGAGTTAATAAGGAAGAATAGACTCCAACAATATACGAAGAACCCATAGAATACTCAAACCGCCCAAGGGCATGGGACATCAGCGGGATAGCCTGGTCTGGGAGACAATACTCCAGTTACTATTATTTCAAGACCAATCATCAACACAATTTCAGGAGGACCCCACCCAGCTGGAAGAAGCTGGGAGAACATTATGAAATATACTAATGAGATGAAGAACCTTTTGAGAGAAGAACTCATGGTCATGAACAATACCTTTCCCGCAAAAATACCGAAGACTCTATGGGACGATGTCATGTTCAAAGGTAGATAATCGGACGGATTGCTAACACGAAAAAGTTGATCATATGGTTGTTACCATCGGTTTGGGTCCAGCTAGAGTCAATAGAGTCTTGGTAGATAGCGGGGAATCTGTCAATGTTCTATTCACTAATGCATTCAACCAGATGAATCTTTCTGTGGATGATGTGAGAGCTTGCCAGAACAAGATCCATAGGTTCACATGGCAGCCTACTCAGCGATTGACATCATCGATTTTCTTGTAGAACTCGTAGAGGGAGAACCGAAAGTTGCCATGTAGCAAACTTTTGTTATAGTCAATGAACTTTTGGCATATAATGCTTTCCTCAGGAGACCAACCCTTGCTGCATTCAGGATAGCAATGGATCCATGGTGCTTGACCATGAAATTCCCCACAAAGAATGGAGTCGGTGTGATTAAAGGTAATCAGAAAGCGGCAAGGGAGTGCTACATGGCAGAGCTTGTTGAAGCTAGGAAAAAGGAGACGAAGGAAAATATGGAGGCTCCGCTCCGCATTCATGACTCCTCCTTATAGCAACTAGGGCGAGGCCCTTACACTGGCGAGCACAACGGAGCTCAAATGGAAATGGACCCAAGGAAAGCTAGTGTGGAGGAGAATAGAGTGGCACTAACTGAAGCCTAAGTCATACGTTTGCAAATTCTTGTTTACAAGTTGCTAAAATTCGATTTTGATTGCAGGTCTCCTAAAAGAACGTTGACGTGTCCACAACCTATTAAAGCCTGGTAACCGTTACAACACATACCGATTGGGACAGCTCAAGCGCCCATTGCTCAAAACATCATTCACAACAAATACAAAGGTGTGAGCATAGCCTTGCAAATAAGGGACACCAGGAGATGAACGGTCAAATGATGTGGCGTTCAAATTACAAACAAAGTTGTAAGTTTCGCCATAGGGGCACCTTCTTAATTGCAAGGTCCAGGACTCTAGTTCTACAAATCGTGATAAAACCGATAAATGTACTAGCGTCCGCCCTATGAAACGATGCAACCCTAAACCAAAGACCTCCTTGAGGGGAACCCATTTAATAGCCAGTTTCATTAATACATGGCTCGATTGCGACAAACCCTGGGCTTCTAAAGACCACTTCTGGGGCATCCGATCAGATGCCGAGTCTTCCAAATTCAGTTACTGACGGACTCAATAGATCTCTTTGGAGGCATCCGATCATATGTTTGGTCCTTCAAATCCAATTACTGACGGACTCAAAAACCTCTTCAGGGGCATCCGATCAGATGTTAGGGCCTCGAAATCCAGTTTCTATCGGACTCAAAAGACCTCTTTGGGTGCATTCGATCAGATGCTGGGTCCTCCAAATGCAGTTACTGACGGACTCTAAAGACCTCTTTGGGGGCATCTGATCATAAGCCGGGTCCTCCAATTTGGTTAGTGACGGACTCAAACGACCTTTTCGAAGGTGTTCGACAAATTCTACAAGTGGCTGAATTGTTCAGTCACAACAAATAACGGATTTACAAGACCTCTTTGGAAGCACGAAAACCAAGACCTCCCCGGTGGCATATGTTCAAATCTAATCTCCGAAGGACCTGGACTACGAGTGTGACACCCCATGTCCGTTAATGTCACTCATTAAGAGAATGCATTAATTTTCATGAAGCATTATAGGTAAACAGAAACATTACAAGACAGATAATTTTTTTTGTAGCGGAATAAAAACAAACTTTATTAATCATAAAGCATCGTGGTTTAAAAACTCATATGTCTAAAACTACATAAAAGCCATTACAATAATATAAATTTTTGTCTTGCACTTAAACATCAGAGTACAAAATAAATAAAGAAAAATCCCCAAATAAATACATAGCCATAGTAAAGATAGGAGCTTGAGCAATAATTCAAAAGCTGCTCCAAGCAAGATGATAACTGAGTCCTGACTAAGCCTAAGAATTCCCACCCTATGAACCGGGGGGGGGGGGAGGGATGGGAGAAACAAAAGGAAATAAAAAGGGTCAGACATAAAGTCTGGTGAGTGCAGTTACTTTTAGCAAGTAAATAAGTCAAAGTATCATGACAGACATACAAAGTGGATGAGGAAGATAATATCTTAAAAGGTAAGTGTGACAAGGTAAACATGATGAACATGATAGAGTATGTTGTTCTTCCCTAATGATTTCTATTTCTCTGCACTAATACTAGTATAACCAGAATGTGATGATCCCTAACATGTACAAGATGGTAGACTTAGGCGTACTTCTGGTGAGAGGTTTTAAACCCATACTATCCACATTCATCCCTAATAACTGACTCCTAAACTTACCCGAGTCTAGATGTACCCTAACTACTACCCTAATTGATCGGCTCCCTGCTCCGTAGATACCCTGTGCTGGCCCCACAATAGGGTGTATCACTCCCTAAAGTGGCAACCCTTCATTTTCAAGAAGTGGACAACCATATCTACTGATATCACAGCATCTTATTTTCCCAAGCAGGCGGATTCATGCACGCACATGAACCCGATGGAATGTGCCGTCATGACACCGTCCTCCACGTTTGGATCTCTTATAACCAGTTCAGTAAGCATGCCCCACTCCGACCTAGTTCGAAGTACCCGTTTGATACTTATTTAAGGGTTACTGACTGAAATGGGTCCCACACAAGATGATGCAAGCTCTCCCCTTTTCCTTGCATCCCCACAACTAGGTTTTCCACCGGTTATATTTACCAACGGTGTTTTTAATTACATAACCCCAACCGGTTAAGTTTGTGGGCCTATATGTACAAATATTACCCACCAACCCAAGATGTACTTAACCCTCCCACTGTTTCATTCAAATATTACTTAACCTCTAATCAAGTTGTCATGTTCATACAATCCCTATGGATTCAATTAGATTAAGTATTACAGACTAATGGGTTATCCCTATTCACATTGACTTCTTTTCACTTGCCAAAATTCCACTTGCTTATTAATTTCAGATAAATATAACTTAATCCATTTAAGTTCATTAATAAGCCCCGTTACATGTTATTCTTTAGATTGTAATTAACAAAAGTAATCTTACAATCTTTCACCCCTGGATTGTAATTAACGGAAGTAATCTTACAATCCCTTTGTATTATTCATTGTCTGATTCCATAGTTACAACAAAATGTTTTACTTTATATGTAATTAAGCATACTTTATCTCAGTTCACCCGTTTTCTGTTTAACATATTACTACAACTTGACGTTGTTTACTTATTAACTTAGTTTTCTTAACTAAGGTTTACTAATAAAATTCCTTTCCTTTTTGTTATAACATATGTTATAATTTCCACTTGTCCCTAGGACAAGCCTACCTATTATATAACATTCTTCATTAATGTAATTAATGATAATAGGTTACTATCCTTCCTTGTTTATTCCAATTCATTACCATGTCCAATTATGTTGATAATGCGCTAGACCTCCAACATTAGGCCTACAACTTGTGGATGCTGGATATGTTGGTCGGGTTCGCACAGACTTCTTCCACAAGTTGGGCCTAACCTCGTGTCTTAGCCCGTCTCATATTTATGCAATTAGACCCCTCACATTATATTCAACATTTGCAGTTGCTGGATATGCCGGTCTAGTCCGGGTAGACTTCCACCACAAATGCAATCTATCCTCATGTCATAAGTGCCAATACAGTTTTCTAATTACTGTAATCCTAGGCATTTTAATTATTAACCAATTAGTTAGATCTATGTCGTTTTAGGTGTTCATGCCCATTTACCCAATTATATTCATAATGGATTATATGTCCAAATTCATATTCGTCATTCAAGTTATGCCAATTCTAATGTTTTCTCCCATTTCCTAACTAACGCATTCGCATATATTTGGCGTCATGCCTAGGATAGAAAGTAGCCTAGCCATAAACAATAAAAGGGAAAGATGACAATAGTGATTATTTTAACAAAAGTGACATAAACATGTAATTGGCATAGTGATAGGGTGGACATATAAAAATAGATCTACTGAGCATGTGATAATAAAACTAGACCTAACATACTAAGGATGTCATAATAGATATGAATAAATAAGGATTCATATGTCCAATTAATGATAGATCTAAATTAACCACCACAAGATAGGTACAAGATGATCTAGAAGGTTTTAACTGTCCAAATAATGATAAATCCAACTTAGCCACAAACATAGATAAATGTTAAGATCCACAAATGTAACATGATAAATTAACCACAAGCGAATTAGATCTATAAAGGTATATCTAGCATGATAATGTTTAAGGTCCACAAATGTGACATGATAAATTAACTACAAATGAATTAGATCTATAAAGGTTGATCTTACATGACATGATAAATTAACAATAAGCGAATTAGATCTATAAAGGTTGATCTAGCATGACATGATAAATTAACCACAAACGAATCAAATCTATAAAGGTAGATCTAGCATGACATGATAAATTAACAACAAATGAGTTAGATCTATAAAGGTAGATCTGGCATGACATGATAAATTAACCACAAACGAATTAGATCTATAAAGGTAGATCTAGCATGATATGATAAATTAACCACAAGCGAATTAGATCTATAAAGTTAGACCTAGCATGATAATATTTAAGATCCAAGAATGTCATAGATTCACAATTTATAACAAATCCAAATCACAGTCATATCATGTTTACTTTTAATCATTTAAATCTAAAAGTAAATAACTCACCATGTTTGGATTTTAGAAGATAGAAAAGAAATTGTTGGTGTTGAATCTCAGATCTATAGTTGAAACGCTTGAATCTTTTTTTTAAACTTGATTTTGGAGAATAATAGGCAATTTAATTGAGGTTGTAGCAAAGCCTCACCGTCACCATTATTTTTCAGAAGAAAAAAACTAGGTTTAGGGTCCTTTTTATAGCCTAGAAGCAACGAAACGGGTCAAGAAAAGAGTCCACATTCAGAAAAGCGAACCTGCCAACATCTGTGCAGGGGGTCGATCCGCCCTTAGGGTGTCGACCCGGGGTCGACCCCCAAACACCCCGGGTTGACCCCTGGGTCGACCCCCAAAATGTAGTGGTTCGACGTTTTGGCTTCTTGCTTCGTCATTTTTTTTGAATATTTATTTATTTAATATATATATATATATTCTTCTCTTATACGCATACAAACTTCAAGCCATAATAACTTCTTCATATAGTGTCCGTTTTACGCAAACCAAATGCCTATCTTGACCAAAATTCTGAGACGAACGCAATGGCACAGTCCATTTTACTTAATTTTGAATATTAAATTAAGTTTTCCTTAATTTATCATTTTAATGTGTTGTTAAAATTTCGGGGTGTTACAGCCAGGTTATCGAGAAACATGATTGAATATACTAAAAATATAGGACCTCTCAAGGTGGGGCACAAAAACAAAAATTCCTCTTCATCAAAATGCATGAGCTTGATCGACTAAACCAGAATTTCTTGGATCATGCGTAAGCCAGGAAGTCTCAAATGTGATGGAAAAAGCACATGACTAAGAAATTCCAAACATAGTTGGACACGCCTAACCTTTAAAGCTTGTGACGAACTTTGGTATGGGGGCATCACCACCACATTAAGAAAATTCAATAATGCTCAATTAAGCATACCGTAAGTTCGTTACAACTTTGCACTAAACAGAAAGGCTTGGCACCTACAAGGACTACTCCGATCAATAAAGTTGAATTCCTCGAAATGGCTAAGGCAAACTCAAGGACTTCAATACAATGGTAAACAAAAAAAGTGGTTATTCACGAAAAAGAAGTCTCAAATGCTGCCCCAGTCAAAATCAAGAAAATTGGTCTAGTAAGTCCAATCAATAATGATCCGTGGCTACAAATAAAAAAATCATCATTATTTACAAAAAATGTACCGTGAGATCATTATAACACTAGGCATTGCAATAAAAAATGACTTGTGGTATAGAAAACTTGTATTGTAAGCATGAAAAAAAACAGGTATAGAATGCAATGCAAGAAAGTACGATAAAGCAAAAGTGAAAAGCTTATGTACAACAAGTAGAACACAGTTTCATTGCAGCAACACAGAGTCAGATCACATAATCACAAGTAAGGTACAAAAGTCTCAGACATAAGTGTACGTAGAGTAATAAACGTAAAGTGATGAGCAAGGACCAGCACACACATATACAACTAATATAAATGAAATGCACAAAGGAAAGTAGTCAAGGAACTAAAGCGAGATGATCATGAACACTACTTCTTCTTTCAACCAGACCTCAAAGAAGGTTTAGTGGAGGAAGGAGGAGGAGTACTAGCTGGTTGTTTCCCATCCTAGACCACTGGACCACTGGGGCTTTCTCGGGATGACAAGGTTATAGTTCCTGTCTTCTGAGCAGCACACTTTCTTCCTTTCCGGCCAGAATTTGATGAGGATTTGGCCTTCTGCTTCTTCGGATCCTTAGCCTCCTTTTCCGGGGTCTCACCAGTATCATCAAAGTCTTCCTCACTAGGGATGTAGCCAACGTCATCACCCAAATTACCAATCGCAGCAACATGAGTATCCTGAGATCCTGGAGTGGTAAAGGCAAGAAGGGATGCATCACCAGGAGGGCGAGTGATGGTTGGGGTAAGAGGAACTAACATCAAAATTGAGTCGGTTATAATAGCTTTTGTTGTCATTGTTTTTCCTACAACAGGAGAAGATTTGTAACACCCCATAATTTTAAAACATGACATAAGGGGTAATTAAAGAATAACTAATTTTTAAAAGAAGAATTTAGTGAAACGGGTTACACCATTGCGTTCGGTCTCGGAATTCTGCTTGAGATAGAGTCCGAGTTTGTGTAAAACAGACATAGTATAAAGGAGTTATGGACGATAGAAGTTGGGCAGAACAATCAGGAAATGGGCCAGAATAACTGGCGCAATTATGAAGTGCGCCAGAACAAAATTGCACTGGAGCACGTGGGAAGTGCGCCCAGGCCGAGCCAGATATGTAGAATTCTGGAGAGTTCCATGATGATGTGTCTTTCTGGGATTGGCTGGATGACGTGTTTTTCTGGTCTGGATGGTTCAAATGGTTCC
Organism: Allium sativum; assembly: GCA_030737875.1. NCBI lineage: Eukaryota > Viridiplantae > Streptophyta > Magnoliopsida > Asparagales > Amaryllidaceae > Allium > Allium sativum. Next base: position 5,115,575 of record CM060919.1, on the reverse strand, counting down.
TAATCTAATCTAAAGGTCCTAATTCACTTAATATACCTATAAATAAAAATATAAACCTAACCCTAATCTCATTATTATCATCCATGGCACCTCCATGCTGCTCTAATCTAAAATAGCCTTTCTTCTCCATCAAAACAAATCAGAATAGGGGTATTCCAATTAGAAGAACAGATCTACAAACAATCAAAGTAGAGATTATTCAAGATCAGGATTGCTGCAACAACACTTAATTCTCTTTCTAAGAATCCTATTGTTATGAGTCTATGTTACTTTCACATATAATTAAATTAAAAAATAATTGTGATAGGATTGTAAATTGGATCTGATGTATATGCCTGTAAATAAGATGATTCATATAAAGTTTGTAATTTGTTATCCTACAGATTCATACCCAAATGCTATTATCATATGCCTATCTGATCTATTTTGTCGTTATTTATTTCACATGCCTATTTACATGTTTATGCCAGTTTTAATGTTTTGATTCTCTCCCCTTCTTCTTTCCCTTTTTCCTTTTGATATTAGGCTACTTCAGGCCTAAGCATATTGCGTTGTGATTTACGTACGAATAATGTTGGAACGATTAGGAAAAAGTTTGGGAAATACGGAATGAAATGAGATTATTGGCATAAATTGTTGATGAATATGGAAATTAGTTTGGGCATAATTGAGTATAACTTGTATACATGAGATTTGGCTTAATTTGTTAATAACTATGAAAATTGGTTTGGGCATAATTTGCCATAACTTGTACACATGAGATTATAGGGATAATTTGGATTAAAATTATAAACATAATTTAGATTGGAAATTATGGGTGATTGGAATATATTATAATCCAAGATTTGAAATTGGGGCTTGAATCAAGAAATTGATAATGAACGCCTAAGACACGAGGTTAGATTCGGATTGCGGTATAAGCCTGCCCGGAACTGTCCGACATATCCAGCAACTGCAAAATGGTAATCTAATGTGAGAGGTCAAAGGCAGAAATTAGATGCGTAATAATGCAAAGACACGAGGTTAGATTCAGATTGCGGTATAAGCCTGCCCGGAATCGCCCGACATATCCAACAACCGCAAAACAACAATCTAAGTGGGAGGTCTTGCGAGATTATGGTTATATTGAATTAATGAACACATAACCAAGATAAGACATGTGATTAGACATGGGGATAATAAAGGGTTAAGTGGGTAACATGGGTAGCATGTGAAACATAACTAAAGCACTTAACCAAGATGAGACATGTGACTAGACATGGGAATAAAGAGGGGTTAAGTGGGAATTCCTAGTGAGGACCAAGCTTAGGAGGGAAGCTTGCGTAAGTGTGTGGACCATGTTCAACCAGTAACCCATTTTAGTATCTATATGAGCTCGAACTAGGTAGAGGACAGGGCCACGCTTAATAGGGTTGATTGTAAGAGGTCAATAAAGAGTTAGCGATGGCAGTGCAAGTCCAACGGAGTCATGTGCGTGCGTGGGTCTGGGCTGGTAGGTAAGACACTGTTGCATTGTGTAGGTATAAGATGTGCATTTCAGTAGTATCAGGGTTGCCTTCTTAGGGAGTGATACACCCTATTGTGGGACCAGCACATGTATCTATGAGGTTAGGGAGTCGATCGAATAGGAAGGGTAGTGGGTACAACCAGTGGTGGTAGGAGCAAGTGGGGCACCTAAGATAGCAGCTAGGAGTACATGAAGCTACCATTATTATGATTAGTAGGGAGGGATCATCTATTAATATGTAACTAGTATGATGGTACGTTGCAGAGCATATCTTATAGTGGTTAGGAGTACAGTCGATGTTCTAACTTGCTTACCTTATTTACCTTATCACATCTGCTTATGTTACAATCATCTCTTATATCCAGTTTATGTTCTTATCCTGTTACCATACTGATTATATTGTTAAAGTCACTAGACTCGCCAGATTTATGTCTGACCCCTTTTTGTTTCGCCTTTTTTCTTTCTTTCCCGCCAGGTCCTCAGGGTGGGATTAGTGAAGCTTGACTTGGATCTCTTTCTTCTTGAAGTGCATGGAAGTGTTGAAAGTAATGCTCATCTTTATCTCTTTTTCATTATGGCTATTTAGAGCGGGATTATGGTTTTGCTTTTATGTACTCTGATAATAATTTTGTTCAAGATAGATATTTGTGTACTTGGCTTTAGTATGTGGTTTTGATGTTGTAACCAAACATGTTTTGCTTTTCCGCTGCAATAAATAAATTTTGAATTTTTCAATACCATATTATATATCTGTCTTGTGATGTTCTGTTCTATACTCTTATAACGCTCCATGAAAGTTAATGTATTCCCTTAGTGAGTGACATTAACGGACGTGGGGTGTTACATGTGGTATCAGAGTTGAAGGTTACCAGAACAGATAAAAGATTTTGAAAACCGTTTTCAAAAACATGTTTTAAAGAAGGTATTTTCAAGAGAAAGGTTTATTATGAAAAACATAATCCCCAAAAGACATATATCTATCTTTCGATTCTCTGTTTTGAATCTCTTCCCTTTTCTTTCAGCATGTCTAGGGAACCCGATATACTCGAGGGCGTACAGATACCAGGCTGATTCAGAAGGTATCTGGAGGCTAGGTCCACTGGCGCAGGCCCAACACACGTTCCTCCTCCCACAGCTGTGGATGCTCCTCCTCCTCCCCGTGTAGATGTTTTTTCTAAGATATGCAAAGACTTTCGTGTGATGGGCGGAAAACCATTTTATGGAACTGAGACGTTCATTGAGGCTCGGAATTGGCTCAAGGAAGTGGAGGACTTGTTTGGTATCTTGGAGATAGACGAGGGAAGGAAGGTTCAGCTAGCTGTTTGGTTGATGAAGCTTCCTTTTGGTGGGAAGTAACTAATGGAGGACGTGCAGTGGAGACGTGGATGGATTTTAGACAAAGGTTTGAGTTGAAATTTCTTTCACAAGCAGAGGAGAGTTTATACATGGGGAGGTTCTTGGCTTTGAAACAAGGGAGTTTGTCTGTGAAGGAATATGTTAACAAGTTTAACCAATTAGCAAGATTTGGTATGGAATTAGCTAATACACCACATAAGAAGGCCTTGATATTTGCTAAGGGTCTGAATGAACTATTACACGGGTTGGCTATGACTCACATTCCTATGGGGGCTACTTTCGAGAATCTTGTTGATATGGCGTTGATATATGAAGAGGAGAAAGGTGCTAATGTAGAAAAGGCACATAATAAGAAAGGGGATCCAAAGAAGTCACAGCAACAACAAAAGAAGGGTGGTAAGGATAACAAGGGTTCAGAGAAAAGAAAGTGTTACAATTGTGGAATCCCTGGCCATTTGAAGAAGGATTGTAGGAAGAAGAAGAGGACTAGTTGCTTCCAATGTGGTGAGGCATGACATATGATTAAAGACTACCCAAGGGGGTAAGGACAAGGGAAAGTACAGAGGACAGGATCTACTTCTGGAGGGTAGGTTCATGCTCACATGGAAGCTATGCAAGAGAGAGGTAGAAACAATTCTTTTGAAAGTTTGATTTTCCTTTTCGATCATCCTATATGTACTTTGTTTGATTCAGGCGTTTCACATTCGTTTATATCTTCTTTTGTTGTTGAGCCCCTGCACCTAGATACTAGTATAGTAATGGATCCCGTTGTTGTCTCAAATCCTATTGGGGGTACGGCTCATCTTTCTATGTTATGTCGGGATTTGAGAATATCTATGTATGGCATTGAGTTTGAATGCAACGCTTATGTGCTTAGTTTCACGGGCTATCGGTTGATTCTAGGAATGGATTGGCTAGCCAGGTATGGTGCCATTCTCGACTGTGAAAAGAGGGTAGTTAGATTATTGACTAGTTTGGGGAATACTCTCGATATCTCATGCGACCCTAATGGTTTTGTTATGCTTAACTACCTAGAATCTCTTGACACATCTATTGATGATTTGCAATCTATTTGAGTAGTCCGTGAGTATGCAGATGTCTTTGAGGAGGTTAAGGGCTTACCTCCAAAACGCAAGATAGATTTCCATATATATTTGGTGGACAATGCAAGGCAAGTTGCATTGCCTGTGTGCCACATGGCTGCAAGAGAAAGGAAGGAGCTTAGTAAATAAATGAAAGAGTTTCTTGAGAAAGGGTTCATAAGAAGAAGTATCTCGGAGTGGGGTGCTCTAATTTTTTTGCCACGAAGGCTGATGGTTCGCTTAGATTGTGCGTGGACTATATGGAGCTGAATAAGCTCATGAAGAAGAATAGACATCCATCATCGAGGATAGATGACTTGTTCGATCAGTTGGTTGGTGCTTCAGTTTTCTCGCAGTTGGATTTAGCTACAGGATTTCATCAGCTAAGGGTGGCTGAGGACAGCATAGATAAAACTGCATTTAGAACTCCAGATGGTTTCTTTGAATGGATCGTCATGCCTTTTGGTTTGATGAATGCACCCGCATATTTCGTAGACTTGATGAGTAGGGTGTTTAGGGAGTTTCTAAACAAGTTCGTGGTAGTCTTTGTGGATGATATCTTGATCTTCTCTACAAGCGAGGAAGAGCATGCCTTACATCTTTAGGAGGTCTTTGAGACCCTTCAATCACATCAACTCAAGGCTAAGTTCTCCAAATGTCATTTTTGGAGGAAGGAAGTGATGTTCTTAGGGCACGTGGTCTCTAAAGAAGGGATAGCAGTGGATCCCATGAAGGTAGTGGCAATCCAAGATTGGAGGATTCCTAAGAATGCAACAGAAGTAAGAAGTTTTCTTGGCTTGGCGGGCTATTATAGAAAGTTCATCAAGGACTTTGCTAAGATATCAGCCCCACTTACTCGGTTAACGAAAAAGAATTTGACATTTTCTTGGGATGTTGACTGTGAAGATGCTTTTCAACGATTGAAGAGGGAATTGACGACAGCTCCAGTTTTAGTTTTGCCAGATGGGAGTAAACCGTTCACAGTGTATACCGATGCTTGCGGGACAGGGCTTGGCGTAGTTTTGATGCAAGAGGGAAGGGTGATATGTTATGGTGGAAAGCAGTTGAAGGTCCATGAGAAGAATTACCCTACCCACGACTTGGAATTAGATGCCATAGTTTTTGCACTTAAATCTTGGCGCCATTACTTGCTTGGTGAGAGGTTTGAGTTGTATACAGACCATAAGTCACTAAAATACCTATTCTCTCAAAAAGATCTAAACTTAAGGCAATAGAGGTGGAAGGAGTTCTTAGCATCCTACAATTTTGAGATTGCATATACTCCTGGCAAGGGTAACGTTGTAGCTGACGCCTAGAGTAGAAAGAAGTTGACTTTGAGTCCTTTGTTTTTCGAGCGGCAGAGTTTAGAGTATATCTCTACCTTTGACTTTAGACCCTCTATCGATTATGTACCCAGTTTGTTGGCATCATTAGAGGTGCGACCTACGCTTTTGGGACAGATAGGCGAGGCACAGTGAGATGACCCACAGCTGATAGAGATAGTGGACAAGCTCATAAGAGGGGAGTCTTCGAGCCATCCTAGTAGATATACTATAGATGACAAAGGTTGGTTTCGTAGGGATGGAAGACTTTGTGTATCACGAGACAAGAGTTTGAGAAGGACTATCCTTGAAGAAGCACATCGTTCTAAGTTGACCATATATCCCAGTAGTGACAAGATGTGTGGGGACATGAAGCGAGTTTTCTTTTGGGCCGGAATGAAGAAGGATGTGGCTGAGTTCGTTTCTAGATGCTTATTTTGCCAGCAAGCCAAGGCTGAGCAAAAGAAGCCTGGTGGTTTACTTCACCCTTTAGAGGTTCCACAGTGGAAATGAGAAAGTGTTTCCATGGATTTTGTCGACGGATTGCCAAGGTCAAGAAAGGGTAATATGGGGATTTGGGTTGTAGTAGATAGACTTACTAAGAGCGCCCATTTCATTCCCGTTAAGAGTAAAAGGACACCGGCATGGTTAGCATCTTTTTATCTCCGAGAGATAGTTCGTCTATATGGCATACCTTCTAGTATCATAAGCGATCGAGATCCCATTTCTACTAGTGAGTTTTGGAAGAGCTTGCAAGAGGTGGTAGGAACGCAATTGTGTTTGAGCACCGCTTATCACCCTCAAACAGATGACCAAACAGAAAGAGTGAATCAGATTCTAGAAGATCTTTTGAGGTTATGCATCTTAGACTTTGGAGGGACATGGGAGGAACACCTTCCATTAGTAGAGTTCGCCTACAACAACAGCTATCAGACTAGTATTGGCATAGCACCTTTGGAACCTCTATATGGACGATCTTGCCGATCACCGACTTATTGGTGGAAATCTGCGGATAATATTTTGCTTGGGCCCGAGATGGTTAGGGAAACTTCAGAGAAGATAGACTTGATTCGAAGATGCATGAAGACGGCACAAGACCGACAAAAGTCATATGCTGATAAGAGACGAACAGATCTTGAGTTCGATGTTAGGGACACGGTTTTTATTAAAATGTCACCATTGAGGACCGTAGTACGCTTCGGATCTGCAGGGAAATTGGCACCAAGGTTCGTAGGGCCATTCCCCATTACAAAAAGAATTGGACAGATGGCCTACAGAGTACAGTTGCCTGAGAAGCTTAGCGGTGTTCATGACGTATTTCACGTGTCGCATTTGTGGATGTGTTTACACGATATCGCGGAAGTAGTAGAGCCGAGCATGCTAAGAGAAGTGGAAGTAGAGCATGATGCCACGGTTAGACGAGTTCCTACATGCATCCTTGGATCAGAGGTCAAGAAATTACGCAACCGAGAGGTCAAGTTGGTTAAAGTCCAATGGGGAGATGGTCAAGAAGACGCGACTTAGGAAACGGAAGTCAAGATACATGCGTCGTACCCTTTCCTTTCTAAGGGTATGTTCTTAACTTCTCCTTTTTTACCGCTTTGTTTATACTTGTTCTATCGTTTAGTGTATCCTCTCGATTATATCTTCGATCTTTAGGGTGAAATCCTATGGTTGTAAACATGTGTTTGAGACATATTATGTTTGGCGCACGCGAGTGGATGTAAGTATTTGCAAATGGTTGCTCGTGGATGCATTTACACACATATTAGGCACTAGATCGGCTCAATCACTTTAATATTGCATATGGGTGAGTGTGCATATTTAAATTAATGGATGTATATTGAATGGGTTATCATAAGGATGTTGCATTTGGATGAATGGTTGTGCACTCATATAGAAATGAAATGTATCATTGGGATTCTTTTGCATACATAATGGACACATGGCACTATCATGATTTGCATTAAGAAGGTCAACTGAATCAGTAGACCGCCTGATTTTGCATTAGTATAAGGACATATACACACACTTTCCATATGTTCATGAAAGCATTAGAAATATTTTAAGGACAATGGAAGCTCGTGATTGATGGACGAGTAGATGGATGATGGATGGTAGGACATACATTCCTTTCAACTTCGAGATTTCGGGGACGAAATCCTTTAAGTGGGGGGAGTGTAACACCCCGCAATTTTAAAACATGACATAAGGGATAATTAAAGAATAATTAATTTTTAAAAGAAGAATTAAGTGAACGGGTTACGCCATTGCGTTCATCTTGGAATTCTGCTTGAGATAGAGTCCGAGTTTGCGTAAAACGGATACAGTATGAAGGAGTTATGGATGATAGAAGTTGGGCAGAACAATCAGGAAATGGGCCAGAATAACTGGCGCACTCGTGAAATGCACCAGAACAAAATTGCACTGGCGCACCTAGAAAATGTGCCTGGGCCGAGCCAGATCTGCAGAATTCTAGAGAGTTCCATAATGATGTGTCTTTCTGGGATTGGCTGGATGACGTGTTTTTCTAGTCTAGATGGTTCAGATGGTTCCTAATCTAATCTAAAGGTCCTAATTCACTTAATACACCTATAAATAAACACCTAAACCTAACTCTAATCTCATTGTTACCATCCATGGCGCCTCCATGCTGTTCTAATCTAAACTAGCCTTTCTTCTCCACCAAAACAAATCAAAATAGGGGTATTCCAATTTGAAGATCAGATCTACAAACAATCAAAGTAGAGATTATTCAAGATCAGGATTGCTACAACAACCCTTAATTCTCTTTTCTAAGAATCCTATCGATGTGAGTTTATGTTACTTTCACATATAATTAAATTAAAAAGTAATTATGATAGGATTGTAAATTGGATCTGATGTATATGGCTGTAAATAAGATGAATCATATCAAGTTTGTAATTTTTTATCCTTTAGATTCATACCCAATTGCTATTATCATATGCCTATTTGATATATATTTATCGTTATTTATTTAACAAGCCTATTTGTATGTTTATGCTAGTTTTAGTGCTTTGATTCTCTCCCCTTCTTCTTTCCCTTTTTACGTTTGATATTAGGCTACTTCGAGCCTAAGCATATTGCGTTGAGATTTATGTACGAATAACATTGGAATGATTGGGAAATATGGAATGAAATGAGATTATTGGCATAAATTGTTGATGAATATGGAAATTGGTTTAGGCATAATTGAGTATAACTTGTATACATGGGATTTGGCATAAATTGTTAATAACTATGAAAATTTGTTTGGGCGTAATTTGGTATAACTTGTACACATGAGATTATAGGCATAATTTGGATTAAAATTATAAACATAATTTAGATTGGAAATTATGGGCGATTGGAATATATTATAATCCAAGATTTGAAATTGGGGCTTGAATCAAGAAATTGATTATAAATGCCAAAGACACGAGGTTGGATTCGGATTGCGGTATAAGCCTGCCCGGAACAGTCCAGCATATCCAGCAACTGCAAAACGGTGATCTAATGTGAGAGGTCAAAGGAAGAAATTAGATGCATAATAATGCAAAGACATGAGGTTAGATTCGGATTGCGGTATAAGCCTGCCCGGAGCCGCCCGGCATATCTAGCAACCGCAAAACGACAATCTAATGTGGGAGGTCTTGCAAGATTACAGTTATTATGAATTAATGAACACTTAACCAAGACAAGACATGTGATTAGACATGGGGATAATAAAGGGTTAAGTGGGTAACATGGGTAGCATGTGAAACGTAATTAAAGCACTTAACCAAGAAGAGACATGTGACTAGACATGGGAATAAAGAGGGGTTAAGTGGGAATTCCTAGTGGGGACCAAGCTTAGAAAGGAAGCTTGCATCAAGTGTTTGGACCCTTTTCAACCAGTAACCCATTTTAGTATCTATATAAGCTCAAAGTAGGTAGAGGACAGGGACACGCTTACTGGGGTTGATTGTAAGAGGTCAATAAAGAGTTAGTGATGGCAGTGCAAGTCCAAAGGAGTCATGTGCGTGCGTGGGTCCGGGTTGGTAGGTAAGACGCTGTTGCATCATGTATGTGTAAGCTGTGCATTTTAGTAGTATCGGGGTTGCCACCTTAGGGAGTGATACACCCTATTGTGGGACCAACACAGGTATCTACGAGGTTAGGGAGCCGATCTAATGGGAAGGATAATGTGTACAACTAGTGGTGGTAGGTGCAAGTGGGGCACCTACGAGAGCAGCTAGGAGTACACAAAGCTACCATTATTATGATTAGTAGGGATGGATCATCTATTAATATGTAACTAGTATGATGGTACGGTGCAGAGCATATATTATAGTGGTTAGGAGAGCAGTCGATGTTCTATCTTACTTACCTTATTTACCTTATCACATCTGCTTATGTTACAGTCATCTCTTATATCCAGTTTATGTTCTTATCCTGTTACTTTACTGATTTTGTTGCTAAAGTCACTAGACTCGCCATACTTATGTCTGACCCCTTTTAGTTTCGCCTTTTTTTTCTTCCCCCCAGGTCCTCAGGGTGGGATTAGTGAAGCTTGACTTAGATTTCTTTCTTCTTGAAGTGCTTGGAAGTGTTGAAAGTAATGCTCAGTTTTATCTCTTTTTCATTATGCTATTTGTAGTGGGATTATGGTTTTGCTTTTATGTACTCTGAGAATAATTTTGTTCAAGATGGATATATGTGTACTTGGCTTTAGTATGTGGTTTTGATGTTGTAACCAAACATGTTTTGCTTTTTCCGCTGCAATGAATAAATTTTGAATTTTTAAGTACCATTTTATATAACTGTCTTGTAATGTTCTGTTCTATACTATTATAATGCTCCATGAAAGTTAATGCATTCCCTTAGTGAGTGACATTACCGGACGTGGGGTGTTACAAGATGGTGGTGAGATAAGACCTAAAACAGACGAACAATAAGTGTAGAATGCAGTTGTTCTAGGTGAAGGGCATATGCAGTCTAAGTATAGCAAAATTTGGATAATTTCAAGTTTACCTGCAGTTGTGTAGTTTATTCCCTGTTATTACCCAGCCATATCCCTGCTATATCGTGTAGCGGGATTCTAACGCTACGATATTTCCTAATAGCCTCTGAAAAAGTCTTTCCGCTTTAAGCCCCGCTATATTCCGATATTCCCGATATATCCCATTATTTCAGCTATATTCCTCTATATCTTATGTTAGAGAAATGAATTAAAAATGACATTTATGCATTATAAAATTATTTTTTTATATATGATTTTTTAACATGTATTTTTCAGAAGATAAAATACTATAATATTCTATTAAATTTAGTCAAGCTAAATTAATTTTGCACTTATTTACATATATTTTCTTATGTTTTTATTTAAAATTAAGAATGTACTAATTATAATTAAGTTGAATGTTAATTTTCCATTTATTTATCATTTATATATTTGTAAAAGCATTAAATACAAGTTTTATATGCTATTTTAGACTCATCCGCTATATCCTTCTATTTCCTCGCTTTATCCCTGCTACAACTTTTTGCGCTTCCACCACATTAAATCCGTTGAGCTCTTTAGCTGCACAGACCTGCAGCAATACGACAGGCATGGATATTTCTATGCTCTTCAACCTAAAATCTATTTGCATAATTATCATTGTCTTCCTCGTTATCCTTTCTATGCTCCTTTGTTACACCTTCCTCGACATTGTGCTCCTCGGTAGCTGTGTCTTTTTTTTAAAAGTGGCAGGAGGATTAGTTGGGGTCTGTGAACCGGAAACTTCAATATTGGCAGGAAGAGTAGTGGCAACAACATTTGTTGCATCCCGAGCTTGTTCTCCAAAAGGTCCGACCTTATCACCTAGCAGTGCCCGCTTTTCCTTTAGCAAAATCTTCCCCTTGGCTAATGCCTCGCGGGACTACTTGTCTAAGAGTTCCTCAATAAGATCATCCTCATTGCATGCACCTCCATCAATCATAGGTACCTCTTCCCAGACAAGAGCTAAAGTTTCAGCAAAGTCTTTTCCCAAATAGTGCAAACTACCACAGCCCAAGACGTTGTAAACATAGAACTTGAATAAGGTTTCTTCAGTCTTCGCCTTAATTTTCTTGTAAGCAGTCACGACCTTGGATTTATCTTCTTCAAGAAACTTAACATTGGTAGTTAGCTCTTCAACGGCTAGACTTTGGCAAGAAATCTTGTGCTGGAGAGTCAAGTTCTCTAGTTGAAAAGTGGCAGAAGCACTCCTTTCTACAGCTAATTGGAATTCCGCAAGTTGCTGAACAGATTGAGCCTCTTGGACTTAGGTCGCTAGAGTGCTTTCTTTTTTTTTCGTAGCAGCAAGCTCCTCTTTGAGCCTATTGATCTCATCTTCTAAAACTGCTATCTCGGTTTCCCGTTGAGCAGAAGACACAATAGTCTTTTCCTATGATTTTATAACCCTGACCAGTTCAGCCTTGTCATTCTCCAATGTGGTGATACGATCAACAAAAATCTTGTTAACTCTTTGAGGTTCATGTGCCAAGGCATTCCACTCGCCCAATCGATTCTCAGCATGGCACCAAATATTATCCAACTTAACTTCAAACTGACTCTTGGCTGTGTCAAACTGTGTGAACATACTTCCGTTCAAAGCATCAAATTCTTTAAGAATATCTCATTTCTCAAAATGATATATGTCCAGATTGAGACAAGTCCTTCTTAGATTCCAGCCCGGGGATCAGTTAGCAAGGCCAAAGTTAGCTGGTCCTGGGATGTAGCAAGGTCTGTTCATGATCGTTTGAAGGTCGGTAGGAGTGGGAGTGACCGATGGGGAAGCCAAAGATACTTGGTCACCCATAGTCTGAATATCCGGCATTGAGATATTTGGCACTGGAAGCTTATCTGATTTGTGACACTTCGGAGAGTCACCTTTGCCCTTATCACTCCTGTCCCTCTTCTTCTCGGCTTTCCTCTTTCGCCTTTCCCCTTCTTTTCTCCTCTCAACTACCAGCATATCAAAGTGCTCATGCCTCCACTACCTTTGTTGCTTAGTCTCAATGAAATCACCAATCTGTTGAGGCATGTAGGCAGGTTGCGAGCGTTGTGAATATTTTGAATGTTGGGAAGGCCGGGGTTTGAGGAAGTTTTTGGGATTGAATTGCTGGGTGACTTATTCAAAACTATCTGCAAGTGAGTGTCTCATTTCTGAACCTGAAAAGAGGAAAGAGCGAAATTTCAGTACTTAAATTAGAGAGTGTTGAAGCAAAATAAGAAGGGCTTATGTAGAGAATTGGGAACGTAAGGCGTAAATAAAAGTAAAAGATTTTTCTTGTGAAAGTCTAATAATGAACCAATCTCAATAGGCTCGTCTAAGAAAAGTCCTATGTCTACGGCTGTTTTTCCAGGAGGAGGATTTCGAGATGAATATTTTCAGCTTTATTCTTCGCAACTGATGTTGTTGGCACTAAGGTCGAAGTATTGCCTTAAATGATATCTTTAGCCGAACTATGGTCATTGAGATCCTTAAAAATCTCTGAAATACCTTCTTCTTGGCTATCTTGGATAACAGGATTCTCATGACGATTCTCAATACTTAAATTGTCTTTAGAAGTTACTCCAGTTACTCCGTGCTGTTCAGTTTTCTCTCTTGGGTCCAGAGTAATTTTCAAAGTAATCTTGTCTACATCATCCTGTCCGGTGTCTTCCGTAAGACCCGGTACAGTGCCTTCCTTCTTAGCTTGGTCAGATAAGACCATAAGACCCTTACCTCATGCTGTTTTGGTGCTTCTTCCTCAATAGAAACCAATTTGAATTTGGGACGAGTTTTACTGCTTCCCGCAGGGTCGGAGCACTTCTTTAGTTGAGCCATCTTCGCTGGATATTTTCTAGTGGTATCTTTCTTATCAGCTAGATCTATTAGGAGAGATCGCGAGGGAGGAAGCATGTTACATCGATGAAGGAACTCTTCCGTAATCAAGAACTTTCTTCTCCTTTCACTCTCACTAAAAAACTATTAGAGAATTGAAGAGAGCTTGATCAAAAGAAGTATTCTGATTGGAAGAAATCTCTGTAATGTAACTAAAGATATGAGTATTAGAGTAAGGAGGAAAGAAATAAAAGACTTTAAATTAAGTGTATTCACCTCATTTCATCCAAAAACCATAAAAGTTTGCAGGGCACCGGAAAAAGAAATATTAATTTGGAAATCCTCGAACACTCTCCACTAGATCAGTAACAATTTTGGAACCCCAGCTTTCAACAAAATAAATGTAGGACGATCCTTCTTCCTCCTTTTAAAAGAATATAAAGAACATATATCTTCAAACATAGGCGCGCGCTATTTGACTCTCATAAAAAGTACATAAAGGCCCATTAAAACGACAGAGCTATTTGGGTGCAATTGATATGGGGCAATAGCTAAGCGTTGAAGGATCAATTCTAGATAATGGTTAAAAGGAGGAATCGCTCCGCTCATTAACATACCACAGTTAACTGCAACGTACCCAGTAGGGGGAATGTCAACAAATTCTTCCTTTCTAGGAAATTTGGCCTCGTCCTTTTCTGAAATCCCAAATTTCTTACACAATTGCTGATATGAGCTAAAAGTAAAGTTGTTGTATGCCTTTCGAGAGGCACATTGGAAAGTGGCCAAGGTTTAGGAAAGTTTCGATCGACATTCGCCCCGGGAATAGTATTTGATGTAGTTCCAACAACTTGACCAGAACTCCCAGCTTCACCGGACATAGTTCCTTCCTTGGATTCTGACGTAACTGTTGTCGAGTTAACATTTCTGCACAGACGGTTATATTTTAAAATAAATCGCAGGTACGCGTTTCCTTGCTCATAGGGAGTATTATTTTAAAAATGAGGCTTGGGATTTATAATCAGCATGTACTGGTTAACTAATTCCAAGTATCGTTAAAAGTGAATGACCATATTCGCATAGAGAATGTTTCTATTTGAATGAAAATAACTCTGCATGAATATATTGTTCAACATTGGGCTATATTGCATTCCTAACTTCCTATACTAACCGCTGATGGTGTGAGCATCCAATAGCAAAATTATAAGCTCATTAACATGCAAGTGTTCTAGTAATTACGAGTATAGAAACATGAAAGCTTAGAAATCAACAAAAACAAAAGTTATCAAACACACTCAAGCCTAAGCTGGGTCAGGTTCGACCGACCCCCCAACAGGGTTGAGCCTACTTGATCCCACGGGGTCGAGCATAACCGACCCTATGATGGCCAAGCTTGCTCAAACCCAAGGGTCGAGCACAACTGACCTTGCACGGTCGAGTATGCTCGAACCTTACCGGGATCGAACATGACCGACCCATTGAGGTAGAGCATGTTCGAACCCAGACAGGGTCGAGTGCGCTCGAGCCTAAGCTGGGTTGAACATGTTAAATCCCATAGGGGTCGAACTTGCTTGAACCTAAGTTGGGTCGAGCGTGACTATACAAGGTCGAGCAGGGCCATTGAGAAAGGCATGGAATTGTGTTATTATTTGATGTAGCATGACCAAGTTATTGATAAAGTTCAACATCAAGTTTTCACACAATAGAGAGAAACTTAAAGCCATTATGGTAGTGACAAATGCAGCAAACATATGCTCTAAAGATGATCAAGATATCGACAAGCATATGTCGTAACACAAGTGTGCTCGATCCCGGAACTGGTCAAGCTTACTCAAGCCTAAGTGAATGTGATCGACCCCATAGGGTCGAGCATGCTCGAGCCCAGTTTGGGTCTAGCATGCTCGAGCCTAGCCTGGGTCGATCATGGCCATGTAGGTCGAGCAAGTTTGGACTTAGTGGGCTTGAGCATGATCAATTAATTCGTTTCAAGCAAGAAGAGAGTTTACATAATTATGTTTTCAAATTCGCAAAATAGAGCATGATTCTAAGCAAGTACAGAAGACATGAATTCAAATATTGATCAGTACATGCCAAGTTTTAATCCTGAACTATTAACGTCCGTGAAGAGTGAGTGCTATATTGATGAACTTAGTTAGGAATGCAAGCTTCAGACTCGAACACAATTGGTAAATGCGAGCTAAAGGATAATTAAGTTCAAATATGCAAGCAAGTCAACAAAGTATGGATTCAACGTTCAAGCATTTCATCGAACACATCATAGGCATGGAACTCAAATCAAAATTTAAAGGGTTTTGGATAAGTTGAATTCCTCAAACACGTTCGAATATACATCTTTAACCCCAATTTGATCAAATTAATACTAGTATCATTACAACCCAAAAATTTCAATCTCTATCCAAACCATACCCCAACCTATTTCAACAAAACCCTAAACCATTCCATAAATCAATTCAACGTGAAATCAGGGCGAGATAAAAAAGGAAAATCACCTTTGATCAATAAGATGGTTCAGATCCAAGAAAATTAGCTGCTCCAAATTAATTGGAAGTCAATTTGATTTCGCTGCAAGGTTCAAACGAGCCTCACACATATACGGCTTGTAGTGATTGAAAATCCAATTTGAATCGAATTCGGAGAGGGAAAACGCGGAAAGTTCTAGGAAGAAGGACCGACCGCCATTAAATTGTGCTCCTCAGAAAATGAAATAAACTGCTAAAATTGAGAGGAAGAAGCATAAATAAGGTGAGGGAGATGAAGGGGCTCGTTCATTCATAAATGATGAGTCAGACTCGGTCGCTCGAGTCCAAATCGATCGCTCGAGCCCAAGTCAGTCGCGCAATATCAGGTGAACGACCAGGTTTAGTCGCTCGAGCCAAGTTAGTCGCGCAATCTCAAGTGATGGACCAGGCCCGATCACTCGTGTCCACACCTGTTGATCGGGTCAACTTGGACGGTTCGACTGATGCTAGTGCGCCAACATCGACCAACCTGTATTGTGTAACACCCCGAATTTTTAACAACATTAAAGGGAATAAATTATATAATAATTAATTTAATATTCATAATTGGAGGAAACAAACTACACCATTGCGTCCATCTCGAAATTCTGGTCAGGATAGATGTTTTGTTTGTGTAAAACGGACACCGTATGAAGAAGTTATGTAACAACCCGCGTTCCGACGGACCGATTTTTTTTCAAAAACCCAATCCATCGAAACCCGAGTTGGTTTGCTCTGGTATCCTGCAGAAAAGACAGAGACATAAAACAAGTCAGAGTTCGGAAAACAACTCACAGCGGAAGGAATAAAATATAACGTAGTTGAAACAAAGCTTTACCTTAATAATTATACTTCTAAACCAGTATCCAAAGCTATACATTCTCTGTCATGAACCTAACCTGCAAATGTTATGAGGAGGGGGTCAGAACATAAGTTCTGTGTGAATGAATTTAAACTATACTTCTTGAATAATCCTACATATACCGTTCAATTACATTTTCTCATTTATTAGGTTATCTGTAATCCTAGCCCGAAGCTAAACCACCACAGAGGACTACTAGGAGCTCCTTTAACGTCTCAGGAAACCACCTGCTTCCCCTTCTAGCCCATTGGAGCTGCCAGAATAATGAACGTGCGCTCCACTCGTGCCTTATGACACCGTGATGATCTACCTCGTTGGGCTATTCATCCTATAACGTACGGACTGCTTCAAGCACCTTAGTTTTATATGTCATTAGACCCTACTTCTAATCATTAATTACGCGCTTGTGCCACCTCGTCATTTTTCTCATTTAACTTGTTTATTCACATTCACATTGACTTTCTTTTTCAAGTTTACCAAGTGACCATCGCTTATTAATTCAGTTTATAACTTAATCCATTTAAGTTCATTAATAAGCCTACAACATGTTATTCTCATAATCTAATAATTATCCTCTTATGGTTATAAGAACATGTCCTACTTAATTTATAATTAAGTACATCTTAATTCACATATACATTCGTTAAGAGAATAACTCCCTTAGTATCAATCCCGAAGACCGGAATCAACATCAGATTGACACTCAGAGAATTACTCAACACAACCAATCTTCTGTTATGTCTTAATCCCTTTCCATTCATATAACTTATTTTATCCACATTTGTATATTTATTCTTGTCCTTACAGATTACTTAATCTTCAATTAAGTACAACTTACCTTATTTCATAAGTTATTTCCCCATTTGTCCCTACGACAAGCCTACCTATTATCCTTCCTTTTCTTATTCAAGTTCATTCATAATAGGTTATTATAATTCCCCATTTTGGCATTAATTAAGATTAACTTAACCCTTCCCACTTCTTTAACAAATTTACTTAACCCTTAGCCAATTCAACTGGTTCATAACACCACTAAAGACTTAATTAGGTTAAGTATTCCAATTTAACAAATTATCCATGCTACCCAAGTTACCCACTAAACCCCTTTATTATGTCCATGTCAAACTTACACGTGTCATCCTGGTTAAGTGTTCTTTTTTATTTATTATCCCCGTAAAGCGCAAGACCATTCACATTAGTTTGCCATTTGCGGTTGCTGGATATGCCGGGCGGTTCCAGGCATACTTCTACCGCATCCGAACCTAACCTCGTGTCGCGACAACATTACGGGTCCAATTTCCACCTAAGACCTCTCATAGTAGATTACCGTTTGCGGTTGCTGGATATGCCAGGCGGTTCCGGGCAGACTTCTACCGCAAACCAAATCTAACCTCGTGTCTTAGGCATATAAGTTCTTATTATAACTTGTACCCATAATTCAAATCTTGGATTATAATATATGTCAATTAGCCATAAACCCCAATTCATGTTTATGCTTATAATCCTATCAATAGAATATTAGTATAATCCCAATTCAACTTAAAATCCTAATTTCATATTCATAATTCCAATTTGATTTGTATTCATAAATCCCACTATATTTGTATTTATAATTCGAAGCATAGTTATGCCCATAACCCCATTATAAGTTATGCCCCAAACCTCCCAATGCCATGTTATACCCAAATCAATCTTTTCGCTTTTATTCCTAATATCGTTTCAATCACATAAATCTGTAATAGACGTAGGCTCGAAGATAGCCTAGCTATAAAAATAAAAAGGGAAGAAAGAGAGGAGGAAAACAAGCATATGCATAAAACAACTGTTCATAATAACAAGTTAAAGATACGATGATAAAATTAGGCATAGGTGAATTCTAGATCTGATCTACAAACTATGGTGAACTGATATGATTCTAGTCCAACTCTTACATCCAATTACTTATTAGGTACGTTAATCTATAAGTACTACAAACTCACTTTATCGGATTAGCTCTTCAATATGTTTATTATGTGTGTAAATGGGGAGTGGCGAATGATCGATCCATTATTATACAAAAAATGTAATTTAAATCCACTCACTTGCATGCTTTCCCAATTCTAGACCTAATCCATGGTTTTCTCCCTTTTTGTGCAGCATAGATCTAGACATATGAATTCTTTTCTTTTATTTTGGAGTAGAGGAATCATAGATCTATCTTTTTATTTTAAGAAGAGATTTGGAGAGGAAGAGAAGAGATTAGATATAAGAATTGCTTGGGGAAGAAGAAGAATAGGTTTGGAGGCAGAGCTTTGGCGTCGCCTAAGAAATTGTGAGGATGAAGTAACCCTCACCACCTTGTTTATTGGCATGCTAAACTAATCTAGTCCTTTATATTTAATTTAAAACCCCATCCATGCTAACCACGTCATCCGACCAATAGGAAATAGCCATGTTGCCAAAAAACAAACGTTAACCAATAAAAATGCGTCATGTGTGCAACATGATGCGCAACAACAGGTTAACCAATAAAGACGCGCCATGTGTGCAACATGATGTGCAACAGCATGGGTGTTGACACCCACACGTCATATGTATATATATATTTCTTTATTTATTTGAAATTTGATTTATCAAATTTTAATTATCCTCTTTTGTTTGCGCACAACCATTATTTGAATTATGTTTATCTGCATTCTCCCCTTATGCGTATACTGAGCTCTTGTATGCGAATAATTATTTATTTGGCTTCCAATGTAATTCTCTTAAATAAATCATATCTTTTATTTTTCTTTTTAACCTTATTTCCAATTAATCCTCCAATTAACCCTTTTCAGACTAAACCGCTTTTTAATTGAATTGCGTTCACACTAAGCCACTTTTTAGCCATTCCCCATAAAACAAATATATGGCGCTGGCGGAGATCGAACTCTGTACCTCTTGTATGCAAGTCACATACTCTAACCAATTAGGCTACTTAGTCCTTTGTTAACAAGGCTTAGGGAAATGCTACACATTATTCCTTTCTCATTCCTCTTTTTCATGTTTTGTTATAATATTTAATTAAAGATATCTTTTTCATCTTAAATCAGATTTCTACAAACTATAGGTTTAAATTGATCAGAAAATTGCCACGAACGCAATGACGCTAATTTCGTGACCAAATTCTGGAGGCTCTTCAAATTCTTCTTTTTATTTCTTTTTAAATGTTCGCATGCATTTCTGCGCATTTCAAGTATTGCATGTAATTTCTTTTATTGATCTTTTTCTTCATTTCACAACATTAACTTATTACATGCAATTTTATTGTCATTATTTAATTTTTCTCTTAAATATATCTATGCATACAATATATATACATATTTCCACATTTTTAATTTCATTAAAAATGCGGTGTGTTACATTCTCCCACCCTTAAGAATTTTTGTCCCCGAAATTTGATAGGGATTAAATAGATAATCCCTCACATAATATCCATCCATCATGTGTGTATCCAGTTTTTGCAGACATTGTGCGCATGTGCAAAGTGAAATGCATCATAGTAATGCATGTATGCCTAATTTGGTACCATCTATATGTATGCAAACTTTCAAAAACTCTTTTTAAAACATTATGCTCTCCTAAATATACTTGCAGTTCTATATGAATGCAATATTTTTGAAAACCAAAAAATCTTTTCATCCAAATTTTCCCACACTCTTATAGAATAAGAGCATAGTTCATCCAATTGTTGCATCCAAAACCCTACCAACCATCATTAAATTTTGAAATTTAGAAAAAAAAACTAATTTTCTAAATTAAATTTCTTATATTACAAAAAGGTATAAAACGGAAAAATTCACATCTTCCGTTTTTCTTTTATGTACCTTTTCTAATTGTACTTGGATTTTATGTAACTATTCTATAAAGATTTCCTATTTTCCTACCCAATCACCACTCACATAAGAAAAAATTCTTTTCTTTTTCAACTTATCTTGGATTTTTTTTTCATTTTTATTCATCTTTTCTTAAGATTTTCATTTTCTTTTCCCATCACGTTTTGTTGCTTCACTTAATTTGTTGTTTTCTTCTTAGTTAGGCTATTCTCTTTCTTAGCTTATCTTTCCATTAAGCCTTTCCATCTTTCAACATCCTACACAGCTACTACCAAGGGCCAAGAATCATAAGACTATTTCACTAAAGAAAAGTCCAACCACAACTCTCAACACTTACTTGCCCTTCCACTATCTAGAAGTCACTACTAGTCCTTGATGTGTATTACTAGCCTACAATTTTTTTCAAGCAACAACTCTAGGCCTCACAATGCTTATGCATTCTACAGGAATTTTTCCACTATTCCAAGATGGTCCTTGCTATTTACTTCATAGCCTCAAACTTCTTCTAGTTCTTTCTAGGCACTAATCCTTACCTACTTCATTCTTTTCAAAACATGGTTTGCCTCTTTTTTTTCATAACATTTTTCTTCCAAAAATTAAAAGTATTAAAACTTTATTCTCTTCTCCAAAACTTACTTTTGCCAAACCATAAAACATGTCAGAAAATTAAAATGCAAAACAATTTTTTTTTCAAATCGCAAAACCGGAGTAGACAAGGACAACTATAGGGTTACATTGTTTCTACCTTCAATGTTAATTTTGGCTGCTTTCTACAAGGTGCAAAGGTCTACTCCATTCTTACTCTCTACAACTTATTTTGTCCACCCAACAAAATTTCCTTTTAAAACAATAAACAAAATTTATTGTTAACATAATAGATATTTCAAAACTTTTTTCACAAAATGCAACATTTTGTATGCTTTAATTTTTAATCCTTTCATATATCAAAATATGAAAACTAGTGAGCTATACATGCTCTATAATGTACACTTTTTCATGAGAGAATTCTTTTAAAACAAGAAATTATTAATTTACAAAATATACCCCACTTTACTTTAAAACCCAATATGCATTTTTACAAATATGTTTCTAACATATCTCTTTCAAACATCAAAAATACTTTCAAGATTAAAACATGAAAACACCATAGACTCTGCCAAAACTTTTACAATTTCAAAAAGTTAATCATTTGGGTTAGACTCAAAGTGGGTCCCCAACTCAATTTGGCTTTCCTAGACACTTTCCCAAAGTCAATTCTCTCAACTATATATATTCCTAATCCATTCTACACTTTTTAACCTTTTTCTAATTTACAAGGTTTCACTTCTAAACCCACTAATCTGAAATACTAACATTTCAGTTACTATCATATGGGATTCGTCTTTCTCTAAAACATATTGTACACTTCCCCCCCCCCCCAAACCACCTAAGGGTCTCAAGATTCCTATGTTCATTCCTTTAGTGTACAAACCAATATCCCAATTTCTTTCCACAATTTTCTCTTTCTATCTAGTGGGCTCCCTTATGGATCTTGATTTATATATATAATATATTTATATTTTAAAAAAAATACAAATACACTCACTCATTATCTATATAGGAATCCTAAACCGAAGCTCTGATACCAGATGTAACAACCCGCGTTCCGATGGACCGATTTTTTTTCTTCAAAAACCCAATCCATTGAAACCCGAGTTGGTTTGCTCTGGTATCCTACAAAAAAGACAGAGACATAAAATATGTCAAAGTTTGGAAAACATCTCACAGCGGAAGGAATAAAATATAATGTAGTTGAAACATAGCTTTACCTTAATAATAATACTACTAAACCAGTATCCAAAGCTATACATTCTCTGTCATGAACCTAATTGCGAAATTTTTGAGGAGGAGGTCAGAACATAAGTTCTGTGTGAAAGAATTTAAACTACACTTCTTGAATAATCCTATATATACCGTTCAATTACATTTTCTCATTTATTAGGTTATCCGTGTTATTAACACTCAAGGCTTTCACACAAACGTTGCACCCATCTACTCCCTAGTAGATTAACCTAATATAATGTATATGTAGCAACCCCCAAACTGAGGTACACCCCGTGGCGCCCCACTCGCACGGTCTCCTCCGTAACACCACAATAATATGCGCAGTCCCTTATCCTATGCCATAGTAACGTACACACACACACACATATATATATATATATATATATATATATATATAACAATGTTACATCCGCATAGAACCACTATCGCTGTACTACGTTAAGCGTACTGACTATTATCCTCGAACTATTCGATCGAATTTGGTTCCATCATCTAATAATGCCCTCTAATGTACGATACGCCACCTAGAGCAGACATGGTTGTACCTATACTTTCCCACGTATGTATCATCAATCGTACTCGATGTTTCTTGTAACACCCCACGTCCGTTAATGTCACTCACAAAGGGAACGCATTAAGTTTCGTGGAGCATTATGAGTAAACAGAACAGAATATTACAAGACAGATACATAAAGTAGTACTTGAAAATTTTATAACTTTATTGCAGCGGAAACAAAAATAAGATTGGTTACATCTTCAAATACCAAAACCAAGTACATAATATCAGTCTTGTACAAAACCCTTCAGAGTACATAATTTTAAAGCCATAATCCCCAACAGAAAGACCATAAATAGGTAGAATCAAAGCCAAGAAATACTTCAAGAACTTCCAGCACTTCAAGCAGAGAGAAATCCGAATCAAACTTGAGTATTTACTCCTTGAGAACCTGGGGGGAAACGGAAGAAAAGAGGCGAAAACAAAGAGAGTCAGAAATAAAGTCTGGCGAGTCCAGTAACTTTAACAATATAATCATTAAAGTAACCGGATAAGACATAAACTGGAAAATAAGAAATGGCTGTGAAACAGACAGGCATGATAAGGTAAGAAAGATGAATAAGACAACGTTAATTTGCGCTCCTAATCACTATAGGATAATTACTACACTGCACCAATGCTAGTAACACTGTATCATTACTAGTTACACCGCACTCTTACTAGTCCCATACTAAAAGTTGATCCTTCTTACTAATCATGATAATGGTAGTTTCCGGTACTCCTAGCTGCTATCGTAGGTGCTCCATTTTGCTCCTACCCCCACGAGTTGTACCCACTACCTTCCTCGTTCGATCAGCTCCCTAACTCGCATGTATTTATTACTTGTGTCATTCGACCTCCCTTGTATGTATTCATTACTTGTGTCCTTCGGCCCCACTTGTATGTAGATACCTGTGCTGGCCTCATCATGGGGCGTATGAATTCCCATGATGGCACCCGACACGATTCAAGATGCACAGTGTATACTACTAATGCCTAGTGCCTGCTTTTTCCACTCTGGAGCACGTGCATGCCCATACTCCGTCGGAACCTACACTGCTGCACCACCCGCCGCTATTTTGACCACTTATAATCAGCCCAGTAATCGTGCCCCACCCTTCCTAGCTCAGGGTACCATGATACATCTATGTGGGTTACTGCTGAAATGGGTCCCCGTTACTAGGATTTCCTAATCAACATGTTATAATGGTTAAGTGGTCTCAATTTAACTTAACCCCACCCATTTGCTTAATTAACATGTTGTACTAGTTAAGTGTTGCATATTCATATGTTACTTAACCTTCTCACTGATTCACGCATGTTTATTTAACGGTTAAGTTTGTTAGCTTATATATACTAATATTACCCACTTACCCAAGATTTACTTAACCCTTCCCCTTATCAAGTCCATATGTATAATTGGTTAAGCTTGCCTTAACCGTATCCACTTTGTTCATGTAATATTGGTTAAGTTCTCTTCTTGTCCATGTTAACTTAACCCACCACCTAACTTGTTGTATTGGTTAAGTTTCGCCTATTCATACGTTACTTAACCTTTCCATTCTTAGCATGTTTATTCCTTAGCTTTAATTTATTCATTAAAGCATCAACCTCTCACATTAGAACTGTTGTTTGCGGTTGCTGGATGTGCCGGGTGGTTCTGGGCATACTTCTACCGCAAACTCATTCTAACCTCGGGTTTTTGGGCTTAATGCGCTAACCTCTCACATTAGATCTATGTTGTTGCGGTCGCTGGATGTGTCGGGCGGTTCCGGGCAGTATTACACCGAAACTCAATCTAACCTCGGGATAGGCACGTTCATCTTTCAGCCAATTTACATATTTACCATTCATGTCCAAGTTTATATGTAAATTATCCATAAGTGTGGTCAATTCAAGTTATGCCATATTTTCTACTTATGCCCAAAAATAATTATATGATTACAACCCCTTTTTATGCCAATTACATAATATTCAATTTTTACCCAAACTTTTCCCCAACGTTCCCACGTCATTCGTATGTATAGTTCATGTGATAAGTTAGGCTCATAATTCGCCCAACTCATAAAAAAAGAAAAAGGGAAGAAACACATGACATCATAACTGGCATATACAATATAGATCTAAGATGGCATAAATCTAGTAAATATATAAAAATAGACCCAATCAACATATTGAGTGCGAACTAGCATGGATCTAAACAAAAACTTGCATGGATTTAAACATATGAACAAAAAATTCTAAACATATGGACTGATATGGATCTAATCATATAAGCATGTAGATCTAAACATATGAACATATAGTTCTAAACATATGGACTGATATGGATCTAATCATATAAACATGTAGATCTAAACATATGAACATATAGTTCTAAACATGTGGACTTATATGGATCTAATCATATAGACATGTAGATCTAAACATATGAACAAATAGTTCTAAACATATGGACTGATATGGATCTAATCATATAAACATGTAGATCTAAACATATGAATATATAAAATATGATCTTACATGTATGAACATGACTTGCATATAATCTTTCATAACTTGCATAGATCGAGCAAACTTGCATACATAACTTGCATATGTAATTAGGGATATGAATTAACATAGAACATAACTTGCATCTAATGAATCAAATAAAGCATAAATCAAAGCATAGTTTGCAAAGACATAAATTTTATATGATTTACAAACATTTTAATACAGTCCAATTCATAACTCATCACTATTACGTTTAAACAATTATCTTGTGAAAGTAACTGCACTCGCAGAAAACGGATCTTGAATTCTGGGATCTGATTTCTGAAATTGCTAGGCTAATTCGTTGATGTAGGCGTTGATTCGTTCGTTGTTGTTCTAGAATTCCTTTTCGCAATTCCTAGTCCTTGAATCTTTATCTCTTATCTCTTTATCTTTAATCTAGAATTTGATTTGTTATGGTGGCAGCTAGGTTAGTTTGTAGATGAACAGCATGACGACATCATAGTTTAGGGTTGTGAGGTTATGGTTTAGATTTAGGGATGTATATATAAATGTTTAGGATTAATATGGGCCTTTAGATCAACTAATAATTCATCTAAGTCATCCAAATCATCATGACACAAAGACACCTCACCAGACCAATCAAATAAAGCCACATTAGCCCTAATACAAGAAAAATCGTCACCCAACAAACCAGAAAAAGCCACGTTCAAAAAAAAAACAATCCTTGACCAACAAAAATGTGTCACATGATGCGCAGCAGCAGGGAGTTGACACCTACACGTCATATATATATATATATATATATATATATATATATATATATAGCTATCTTCCCAATTAACCATTTTCACACTAAACCACTTTTTGTACTGTGTTCACACTAAGCCACTTTTTAGCCATTCCCCTAAAACAAAAATATGGCGCTGGCGGGGATCGAACACTGTACCTCTTGTATGCAAGTCACATGTTCTAACCAAATGAGCTACTAAGTCTTTTGCTTACAAACCTTAGAACAATACTAAACATTATTCTTTTCTCATTCCTCTTTTTCATGTTTTGCAGCAATATTTAATTTAAAGATATCTTTTTCATCCTAAATCGGTTTTCTGCAAACCATAGGTCTAAATTGACTAGAAAATCGCCACGAACGCAATGACGCTAATTTCGTTACCAAATTCCTAAAGCTCTTCAAATTTTTCTTTTTATTTCTTTTTTTTATTTAATTGTTCGCATGCGTTTCTTCGCATTTCATGTATTGCACTTAATTTTTTTCTTCATTTAACTGCATGAACTTGTTACATGAAATATTTATTGTCATTATTTAATTTTTCTCTTAAATATATCTGTATATAATATATATATATATTTCCACATTTTTAATTTCATTAAAAATTCGGGGTGTTACATTCTCCCCTACTAAAGGATTTCGTCCCCGAAATCTCTGAGTTAAGAAGAATGTATCCTACCATCCAATCATCAATCTGCTCATCCGTCATCCACAAGCATCCATTATCCTTAAAATATTTCTAATGCTTTTCATGAACATATGCATAGTGTGTGTATATGTTCTTACTCTAATACAAAATAAGGCGGTCTACTGACTCAGTCGACCTCCTTAATGCAGTTCATGATAGTGCCATGCGTCCATTATGTATGCAAAAGAATCCCAATGATACATATCATTTTTACATGCGTGCACAATCATTCATTCAAATGCAACATCCATATGATAAAACATTCAATAAACGTCCATCAAATTAATTATGCACACTTATTCATTTGCAATATGAAAGTGA
Organism: Allium sativum; assembly: GCA_030737875.1. NCBI lineage: Eukaryota > Viridiplantae > Streptophyta > Magnoliopsida > Asparagales > Amaryllidaceae > Allium > Allium sativum. The sequence continues at coordinate 5,088,590 of CM060919.1, read as the reverse complement.
TTGAGCTGATCTAGTTCCTAATATGTGTGTAAATGCATCCACGAGCAACCACTAGCAAACACTTGCATCCACCAAACATAACATGTCTCAAACACATGTTCACAACCATAGAATTTTCCTGCCTAAAGATTAAAGATGTAATCGAGAGGACATACTGAACGATAGAACAAGTATAAACAAAGCGGTAGAAAAAGGAGAAGTTAAGAACATACCCTCCAAAAGGAAAGGGTACAACATACGCATCTTATCATCCGTCTCCCAAGTCGCGTCTCCTTGATCTTCTTCCCATTGGACTTTAACCACTTGACCTCTCGGTTGCGTAATTTCTTGACCTCCGATCCAAGGATGCATGTAGGAGATCGTCTAATCATGGTATCTTGCTCCACTTCCACTTCCCTAAGCATGCTCGGCTCCACTATTTCCATGGTATCATGTAAACACTTCCTCACATGTGACACATGAAATATGTCATGAAAACCACTAAGCTTTTTCGACAACTTCACTCTATTGTCAGTCCAATTCTTTTTGTAATGGGGGATTGCCCTACGAACCTTGGTGCTAATTTCCCCACACTCCCCAAAGCGAACTACGTTCCTCCACGGTGACACTTCAATAAAAACCCTGTCTCCAACATCGAACTCAAGGTCGGTTCGTCTCTTGCCAGCATTTGACTTTTATCGGCCATGTTCTGTCTTCATTCATCTTCGAATCAAGTCTATCTCCTTAGAAGTTTCCCTAACATATCTGGCCCAAGTAAAATCTTATCCGTAGATTCCCACCAACAAGTTGGTGATCAACACGGTCGTCCATAAAAACCCTAATACTAGCTTAATAACTGTTGTTATAAGCGAACTCAACAAATGGAAAGTGCTCTTCTCATGTCCTCCAAAATCTAGGATGCATAACCTCAAAAGATCTTCAAGGATTCTGTTCTTCCTTTCTGTCCGTCCATCCGTCTGTGGACGATACACGATGCTCAAGCATAACTGCGTACCTACTGCCTTTTGCATATCACCTTTTCCTCTTGTATCGAAAACTGCTCCAAGCCCTGCCTCGCAAGTACCGGTATATACTGTGAACGGTTTGCTCCCATCTAGCAAAGTCAAAACTGGGGCTGATACCTTCGCAAAGCCCATAACGAACTTCCTATAGTAGCCCGCCAACCCTAGAAAACTTCTTACTTCCGTTGCTTTTCCAGGAACCTTCCAATCTTGGATTGCCACCACCTTTGTAGGATCCACTGTTATCCCTTCCTTAGAGACCACGTGTCCCAAGAACCTTACTTCTTTCCTCCAAAAATGACATTTGGAAAACTTAGTTTTGAGTTGATGCGCTCTAGGGTCTCTTAGACTTCCCTAAGATGTACGGCATACTCTTCCTCGCTTCTAGAGAAAATCAAAATACTATCCACAAAGACTACCACAAACTTGTTTAGGAACTCCCTAAACACCCTACTCATCAAGTTTACGAAATTTGTGGGTGCATTCGTCAAACCACAAAAAAAAAGTATGATGAGCCCTTTGAAGAAGCTGTTAGGAGTCCTGAAAGCAGTCTTATCTATGCTATCCTTAGCTACCCTCAACTGGTGAATTCCTGTAGCTGAGTCCAACTGCGAGAAAACAGAAGCATCAGCTAACTGATAGAACAAATCATCTTTCCTCGGCAATGGGTGTCTATTCTTCTTCGTGAGCTTGTTCGGCTCCCAATAGTCCACGCACAATCTAAGCGAACCATCAGTCTTCGTAGCAAAAACAACTAGAGCATCCCATTCCGAAATGCTTCTTCTTATGAACCCTTTCTCAAGTAGCTCCCCTACTTGTTTACTGAGTTCCCTCCTCTCTCTCTCTCGCAGCCATGTGGCGCACTGGCAATGCAACCAGCTTTTCATTATCTACAAAGTATATTCGGAGGTCTATCTCGCGCCTCGGGGGTAAACCCTGAATCTCATCAAAGATGTTACCATACTCACGGACTACACGAATAGATTTCAAATCATCGATGAATGCGACAGGAGATTCTAGGTAGCTAAGCATCTCTGAACCGCTAGGGTCACAAGAAATATCAAGGGTCTTTCCACAATGAGTCAACAGTATAACTACCCTTTTTTCATAGTCTTGGATGGCACCATGCCTGGCTAGCCAATCCATCCCTAGAATCAAGCCATAGACCGTGTAACCAGGAACAAAGGCGTTGCATTCAAACCCAACGCCCAAGATAGACACTCTCAAAACCCGACAAACCATAGATAAGTGAGTCAAACCACCAATAGGATTTGACACTACAATGGGATCCATAAATAGATAGTATTTAGGTGCAGTGTTTCAACTAACGAAGCAAATACAAACTATTGTGAAGCGCAAGAGTCAAACAAAGTTCGAACGGGATGACTGAAAAAGGAAAATCAAACTTTCAACAGAAATGCTTCTATCTCTCTCCTGTCCTGGTGCCATGAGAGCATGAACCTGTCCTCCAGAAGTTGGTCATGTCCCCTGTCCATGCCCTTTTCCTTACCTCCTTGGGTAATCTTAAATCATATGTCCTGCCTCGCCGCAATGGTAACAACCATGCTTCTTCTTCTTCCTACAATCCTTAATTATATGGCTCGTTAAACCAAAATAAAGACACCTTCTTTTGTTATGGGGGTTAATTATTCTTTCCACTTTCTCCTTTACCTCCTTCATGGATTAAAGTCATATCAACAAATTCCTCATCCTTGGGTTGTGCTCCTCAGCCTAAACTTCCTCATCGACAAAGCAGCTAGCTAAACTTTCATTCCATTGTCTATCTCCAAGATACCAAACGAGTCCTTCACTTCCTTGAGCCAATTTATAGCCTTGACAAACGTCTCAGTCCCGTGAAAAGGTTTTTCGCCCATCACAACGAAGTCCTTCCATATCTTAGGAAAGGCATCTAAACACGGAGAAAGAGACTCAAGAAGGAAAAAGGAAGAGATTCGGAACAAAGAATCGAAAGATAGATATATGGCTTTTAGGGATTATGTTTTTCATAGTAAATCTTTCTCTTGTAAACTCCTTCTTTGAAACATGTTTTTGAAAATAATACTTTTGAAAACGGTTTTCAAAAACTTTTATCTGTTTTGGTAACCTTCAGCTCTGATACCAAATGTAATACCCCACGTCTCTTAATGTAACTCACCAAGGGAATGCATTAAGTTTCGTGGAGCGTTATGAGTAAACAGAACAGAATATTACAAGACAGATACATAATGTAGTACTTGAAAAATTTATAACTTTATTGCAGTGGAAACAAAAATAAGTTTGGTTACATCTTCAAATACCAAAACCAAGTACATAATATCAGTCTTGAACAAAAGCCTTCAGTGTACATAATTTTAAAGCCATAATCCCCAATAGAAACGCCATAAATAGGTAGAATCAAAGCTAAGCAATACTTCAAGAACTTCTAGCATTTCGAGCAGAGAGAAACCCGAATCAGACTTGAGTATTTCCTCCCTGAGAACCTAGGAGAGGGGGACGGAAGAAAAGAGGCGAAAACAAAGAGAGTCAGACATAAAGTCTGGCGAGTCTAGTAACTTTAACAATATAATCATAAAAGTAACCCGATAAGACATAAACTAGAAAATAAGAAATGACTGTGAAACAGACAGACATGACAAGGTAAGCAAGATGAATAAGACAACGTTAATTTGTGCTCCTAACCACTATAGGATAATTAGTACACTGCACCAATACTAGTAACACCGTATCATTTCTAGTTACACTGCACCCTTACTAGTCCTATACTAAAAGTTGATCCTTCTTACTAATCATGATAATGGTAGTTTCGGGTACTCCTAGCTACTATCATAGGTGCCCTTTTTTGCTCCTACCACCACGAGTTGTACCCACTACCTTCCTCGTTCGATCGGCTCCCTAACTCGCATGTATTTATTACTTGTGTCATTCGACCTCGCTTGTATGTATTCATTACTTGTGTCATTCGGCCCTTCTTGTATGTAGATACTTGTGCTGGCCCCATCATGGGGTGTATTAATTCCCATAATGGCAACCCGACACGATTCAAGATGCACAATGTATACTACTGATGCCCAGTGCCTGTTTTTCCACTCCGGAGCACGTGCACCCTCATACTCCGTCGGAACCTACACAGCTGCACCACCGGCCGCTGTTTTGACCGCTTATAGTTAGCCCAGTAATCGTGCCCCACCCTGCCTAGCTCAGGGTACCATGATACATCTATGTGGGTTACTGCTTAAATGGGTCCCGTTACTAGGGTTTCCTAATCAACATGTTATAATGGTTAAGTGTTCTCAATTTAACTTAACCCCACCCATTTGCTTAATTAACATGTTGTACTGGTTAAGTGTTGCCTATTCATATGTTACTTAACTTTCTCACTGATTCACGCATGTTTATTTAACGGTTAAGTTTGTGGGCCTATATATACTAATATTACCCACTTACCCAAGATTTACTTAACCCTTCCCCTTGTCAAGTCCATATGTATAATTGGTTAAGCTTGCCTTAACCCAATCCACTTTATTCATGTAATACTGGTTAAGTTATCTTCTTGTCCATGTTAACTTACCCCACCCACTTAACATGTTGTATTGGTTAAGTTTCGCCTGTTCATATGTTACTTAATCTTTCCGTTCTTAGCATGTTTGTTCCTTAGCTTTAATTTATTCATTAAAGCACCAACCTCTCACATTAGAGTTGTTGTTTGCAGTTGCTGGATGTGCCGGGCAGTTCCGGGTAGACTTCTACTGCAAACTCATTCCAACCTCGGGTTTTTATGCTTAATGCGCTAACCTCTCACATTAGATCTATGTTGTTGTGGTCGTTGGATGTGCCAGGCAGTTCCGGGGAGTCTTACACCGCAACTCAATCTAACCTCGGGTTCGGCACGTTCATCTTTTAGCCAATTTACATATTTACCATTCATGTCCAAGTTTATATGTAAATTATCCATAAGTGTGGTCAATTCAAGTTATGCCACATTTTCTAGTTATGCCCAAAATTAATTATATGATTACAACACCTTTTTATGCCAATTATATAATATTCAACTTTTACCCAACGTTCCCACGTCGTTCGTACGTATAGTTCATGTGATACGCTAGGCTCGTAATTAGCCCAACTCATAAAACAAGGAAAAAGGGAAGAAACACATGACATCATAACTGGCATATACAATATAGATCTAAGACGACATAAATCTAGTAAACATATAAAAATAGATCCAATCAACATATTGAGTGCGAACTAGCATGGATCTAAACATAAACTTGCACGGATTTGAACATATGAACATATAATTCTAAATATATGGACTGATATGGATCTAATCATATAAGCATGTAGATGTAAACATATGAACATATAGTTCTAAGCAATTGGACTGATATGGATCTAATCATATAAACATGTAGATCTAAACGTATGAACATATAGGTCTAAACATATGGACTGATATGGATCTAATCATATAAACATGTAGATCCAAACATATGAATATATAAAATATGATCTTACATGTATGAATATGACTTGCATATAATCTTTCATAACTTGCATAGATCGAGCAAACTTGCATACATAACTTGCATATGTAATTAGGTAAATGAATTAACATAGAACATAACTTGCATATATTGAATCAAATCAAGCATAAATCAAAGCATAGTTTGCAAAGACATAAACTTTATATGATTTACAAACATTTTCATACAGTCCAATTCATAACTCATCACAATTACGTTTAAACAATTATTTTGTGAAAGTAACTGCACTCATAGAAAACGGATCTTGAATTCTGGGATCTGATTTCTGAAGTTGCTAAGCTAATCCGTTGATGTAGGCGTTGATTCGTTCATTGTTTTTCTAGAATTCCTTTTTGTAATTTCTAGGCTTTGAATCTTTTTCTCTTATCTCTTTATCTTTAATCTAGAATTTGATTTGTTATGGTAGTGGCTAGGTTAGTTTGTAGATGAACAGCATGACGGCATCATAGTTTAGGGTTGTGAGGTTAGGGTTTAGGTTTAGAGATGTATGTATAGATGTTTAGGATTAATATGGGCCTTTAGATCAACTTATGATTCTTCTAAGCCATCCAAATCATCATGACACAAAGACACCTCACCAGACCAATCAAATAAAGTCACATCAGCCCTAATACAAGAAAAATCATCACCCAACCAACCAGAAAAAGCCATGTTAAAAAAAAAACAATCCTTGACCAACAAAAATGCATCACGTGTGCCATACAATGCGCAGCAGCAGGGTGTTGAAACCTATACGTCATATATATATATATATATCCTTTTAGCTATCTTCCCAATTAACCATTTTCACACTAAACCGCTTTTTGAACTGCGTTCAAACTAAGTCACTTTTTAGCCATTCCCCTAAAACAAAAATATGGCTGGCGAGGATCAAACTCTGTACCTCTTGTATGCAAGTCACATGTTCTAACCAAATGAGCTACTAAGTCCTTTGCTTACAAGCCTTAGAACAATGTTAAACATTATTCTTTTCTCAATCCTCTTTTTCATGTTTTGCTGCATTATTTAATTTAAAGATATCTTTTTCATCCTAAATCGGTTTTCTGCAAACCATAGGTCTAAATTGACTAGAAAATCGCCACGAACGCAATGACGCTAATTTCGTGACCAAATTCCTGAAGCCCTTCAAAATTTTCTTTTTATATCTTTTTCTCTATTTAATTATTCGCATGCGTTTCTTCGCATTTCATGCATTACAATTAATTTTTTCATTCATTTAACTGCATGAACTTATTACATGAAATATTTATTGTCATTATTTAATTTTTCTTTTAAATATATCTATGTATATAATATATATATATACATATTTCCACATTTTTAATTTCATAAAAAATGCGGGGTGTTACATTTCTACAGCACATAACCTCTACTTGTGCACCGGAGTTCTGTGGCAGGTCTAAACCAGAAACACAATGCTCGGTCGGGAGCTTTTCTATATCTGTACGGGCCCGCCTCTAAGAGTGTCCAATGTACAGACATCCCTCGGGTCTGGTTTTTCTATAGTGGTTATGGCCCCACCTCAGCCCTTCCCTTAACTAGTAAAAACCACACGAGCTAAGCGACCACCCCTAACAAGCAAACGATTTAACCATCCGTGTGGGGTCTCCCCGCACCCGTCCCTTGATGGCAAAGGTTAACGATCTCTAGGGGTTAGCTCTTGTAATTTCACATTCCTTAGGCTGCTGGTGATAGGCGTCCGACGATCTTGCTATCATTTGGTCTTAATCCTCCACCTCCGCCTGAGGCAACCGCCGAACCACCCTTAATGCCACCGCGTACAGCCTTCTGACTGCCCCCTACTTGTGCAGTCAAGGCCCACCCACCTGGTAGTTCCTCACAGACCCAACCTCTGTAATCCTAGCCCGAAGCTAAACCACCACAGATGACTACCAGGAGCACCTTTAACGTCTCAGGAAGCCGGCTACCTCCCCTTCCAGCCCGTTGGAGCTGCCACAATAATGAACATGCGCTCCCATCGTGCCTTATGACACCGTGATGATCTACCTCATTGATCTATTCATCCTATAATGTACGATTTGCTTCAAGCGCCTTAGTTTTATATGTCATTACACCCTACGTCTAATAATTAATTACGCGCTTGTGCCACCTCGTCAGTTTTCTCATTTAACTTGGTTATTCACGTTCACATTGACTTTCTTTTTCATGTTTACCAAGTGACCCTCGCTTATTAATTCAGTTTATAACTTAATCCATTTAAGTTCATTAATAAGCCTACAACATGTTATTCTCATAATCTAATAATTATCCTCTTATGGTTATAATAACATGTCCTACTTAATTTATAATTAAGTACATCTTAATTCACATATACATTCGTTAAGAGAATAACTCCCTAAGTATCAACCCCAAAGACCGGAATCAACATTTGATTGACACTCGGAGAATTACTCAACTCAACCAATCTTCTGTTATGTCTTATCCCTTTCCATTCATATAACTTATGTTATCCTCGTTTGTATATTTATTCTTGTCCTTATAGATTACTTAATCTTCAATTAAGTACAACTTACCTTATTTCATAAGTTATTTCCCCACTTGTCCCTATTTTGGCATTAATTAAGATTAACTTAACCCTTCCCACTTCTTTAACAAATTTACCTAACTCCTACTCAATTCAACTGGTTTGTAACACCACTACAAATTTGATTAGGTTAAGTATTCCAATTTAACAAATTATCCATGCTACCCATGTTACCCACTTAACCCCTTTATTATGTCCATGTCAACCTTACATGTGTCGTCTTGGTTAAGTGTTCATTTTTATTTATTATGCCCGTAAAGCGCAAGACCTCTCACATTAGATTGCCTATTGCGGTTGCTGGATATGTCGGCCGGTTCCGGGCAGACTTCTACCGCATCCGAATCTAACCTTGTGTCTTGATACCATTACGGGTCCAATTTCCACCTAATACCTCTCACATTAGATTACCGTTTGCAGTTGCTGGATATGCCGGGCGGTTCTGGGAAGACTTCTACCGCAAACCAAATCTAACCTCGTGTCTTAGGCATATAAGTTCTTATTATAACTTATACCCATAATTCAAATCTTGGATTATAATATATGTCAATTACCCATAAACCCCAATTCACGTTTATACTTATAATTCTATCAATAGATTATGCCTATTATCCCAATTCAACTTAAAATGCCAATTTCATATCCATAATTCCAATTTGATTTGTATTCATAAATCCCACCATAGTTGTATTCATAATTCCAAGCATAGCTATGCCCATAACGCCATTATAAGTTATTCCCCAAACCTCCCAGTCCCATGTTATATCCAAATCAACCTTTTCCCTTTTATTCCCAATATCGTTTCAATCGCATAAATCCGTAATTGACATATGCTCGAAGATAGCCTAACTATAAAAATAAAAAGGGAAGAAAGAAAGGAGGAAAACAAGCATAGGCATAAAACAACTGTTCATAATAACAAGTTAAATATACGATGATAAAATTAGGCATAGGTGAATTCTAGATCTAGTCTACAAACTATGGTGAACTGATATGATTCTAGTCCAAATCTTAGATCCAATTAATTATTAAGTATATTAATCTATAAGTACAACAAATTCACTTTATCAGATTAGCTCTTCAATATGTTTATTATGTGTGTAAGTGGGGAATGGCGAAGGATAGATCCATTATTGTACAAAAAAATGTAATTTAAATCCACTTACTTGTATGCTTTCCCAATTCTAGATCTGATCCATGGTTTTCTCCCTTTTTGTGCAGCATAGATCTAGACATCTGAATTCTTTTCTTTTATTTGGAGTAGAGGAATCCTAGATCTATCTTTTTATTTTAAGAAGAGATTTGGAGAGGAAGAGAAGAGATTAGATCTAAGAATTTCTTGGGGAAGAAGAATAATAGGTTTGGAGGCAGAGCTTTGGCGTCGCCTAAGAAATTGTGAGGATGAAGTAACCCTCACCACCTTATTTATAGTCATGCTAAACTAATCTAGTCCTTTATATTTAACTTAAAACCCCATCCAAGATAACCACGTCATCCGACCAACAGGAAATACCCATGTTGCGAAAAAACAAAGATTAACCAATGAAAACGCGCCATTTGTGCTACATGATGCGCAACAGCAGGTTATCCAATTAAAACGCGCCATGTGTGCAACATGATGCGCAGCAGCAGGGGTGTTGACACCCATACGTCATATGTGTGTATATATATATATTTATTTATTTCTTTATTTATTTGAAATTTGATTTATCAAATTTCAAATATCCTCTTTTGTTCGCGCACAACCCTTATTTTGAATTATGTTTATCTGCATTCACCCCTTAAGCGTATACTAAGCTCTTGTATGCGAACAATTATTTATTTGGTTTCCAATATAATTCGCTTAAGTAAATCATATCATTTATTTTTCTATTTAACCTTCTTTCCAATTAATCCTCCAAGTAACCCTTTTCATACTAAACCGCTTTTTAATTAAACTGCGTTCACACTGAGCCACTTTTTAACCATTCCCCCTAAAACAAAAATATGGCATTGGAGGAGATCGAACTCTGTACCTCTTGTATGCAAGTCACATACTCTAACCAATTAGGCTACTTAGTCTTTTGTTAACAAGGCTTAGGATAATGCTACACATTATTCTTTTCTTATTCCTCTTTTTCGTGTTTTGTTATAATATTTAATTAAAGATATCTTTTTCATCTTAAATCAGATTTCTACATACTATAGGTCTAAATTGATCAGAAAATCGGCACGAACACAATGACGCTAATTTTGTGACCAAATTCTGAAGGCTCTTCAAATTCTCCTTTTTATTTCTTTTTAAATATTCACATGCATTTCTTCGCATTTCAAGTATTGCATGTAATTTCTTTTAGTAATCTTTTTCTTCATTTCACAACATTAACTTATTACATGCAATTTTATTGTCATTATTTAATTTTTCTCTTAAATATATCTACGCATACAATATATATACATATTTCCACATTTGTAATTTCATTAAAAATGCGAGGTGTTACAAGTTATGAAGGTTTTAAGTTTGTATATGCACAAAAATATTTTATATATACGCATGATTCAGAGGTGAGTCAGAGATAATTCAGAATCCTATCTAGAGGATTCAAATTCAAAAAATCCCTCTGAGCGGCAAAATTCCCGCTCTAGGGGGTCGACCCCCGTATAGCGGTGTCGACCTAGGGGTCGACCCACCCACAGGGTGTCGACACCCCTAGGGCTGAGGTGGCACTCGGTTTCAGGGGTCTGGCAGCTATATATACGTGTCCTATTTCTCATATTTTCTTCATTGGGAGTCATGGGGGCCATATGCTGCTGGAGTGCGAACTGAACCGTTTTCTACAACAACATATTCTACAAATCCAATTCAGAAATTCTAGATTTGTTCTTCCTAAATTCTCTAAACCTAACGCTGGGAGTTTCTAGATTACTTTTAGGTTTATATAAATAAAAGTAAACTTTGAAAGACTATGAATTAGGTATGTTGTAAAGTATGATTCAGTGTTAATGTGAAATTCTATACTATATCATGACAGATCTATTTTCCTAGATCTAATAAAATTGTGGTGATTCGATTATGTTGCTTATGCAGATCTTGACTTGTAACCATGTCATTTTGGATGTACGTCTATTAATTTGGACAATTTTGACATTACTTGGATCTAGATCTTTATGTTAATCACCTTTCACCAGTCATATTGTGATACATTGAGGTATGTTGTAAACTTGACATGTGAATCCATCTTTAGATCTAAATATGTTACTATGTCACCCTAACTATGCTAGATCTAAGTAATTGAACACCTAATGTTTAATCTAGATCTCATTATGATTGCTTGAACATCACAGTGATTGCCACAAGTTACCAGTTTGATGTCCACTTTATTATGATGTTAATCACATGTCCATTCACTTTTTTATTATGCTAGTTTATGTTCATGTTTATGCCAACACATGTTGAAACTATCACCGTTGTCATATTCCCTTTTTATTGTTATAGCTAGGTTACTTTATAGCCTAGATGTCGCCAAAATACGTATGAATACGTTAGAGAGGAAATGAGGGATTAAAATTGGCATGATTTATGTAAGTTTATATGAAATGGGACATGTAATTCAAATGGGGAAACATTGAAATAGTTACATATAATGACATAGGCAGATTTGGATTAATTTGGAATGTTTAGTAATTTACAATTAGGAATTGTAAATTGTACGTATGACACGAGGTTAGGTTACATTATTGCGGGAAGTCTGCGCGGACCCGACCGGGATATCCAGCAGATACTAATGTTGAATCTAATGTGGGAGGTCTAAGTGCACAAATATGAATCGGGCTAAGACACGAGGTTAGGCCCAACTGTGGAATAAGACTGCCTGGACTCGACTGGCATATCCAGCATCCACACGTTGTAGGCCTAATGTGGGAGGTCTAGCCCATTATAAAACCGTAAATGGACATGGTAAAGAATTGGACTACTTAACTTAATTTAATCCATAAAGACTGTATGACTATGAACTTAAGTTAGGGTTAAGTAAATTTGGATGGGTAGTGGGTGGGTTATTAAATTAGAGGGGGTGGGTAATATGTGTATATATTGGCCCATGGACTTAACCCAATAAGGTTATGTAATTAAAGACACCTAGTGATATACATAACCGGTAGATAATGTAATAAGGTTATGTAATTAAAGACACCTAGTGGTATACATAACCGGTAGATAATGTAATAAGGTTATGTAATTAAAGACACCTAGTGGTATACATAAACGGTAGATAATGTAATGAAGTTATGTAATTAAAGACACCCTTTAGGGTAAGCATAACTAGTATAGGGCTATGTAATTAAAGACACCTAAGGATATAAATAGTCAGTGGAAAACCTAGTGGGGATACAAGACAAGGGGGAGAGCTTGTATCATATTGTGTGGGACCCATTTCATTCAGTAACCTAGAGTTGGTATCAAGTAGAGACCTCCGTACTAGGCGGAGAAGGGGCACGCTTACTAATTGATTGTAAGAGATCCAAATGAGGAGGATAGTGTGGGCGGCGCGCATCAACCGGGGACATGTGCATGCATGGGCCGGGCCGAGGAGGCTAAGATGACCGTGACACCGGTAGATATGGTTGTGCACACCATGGGTTTCCAGTTTAGGAAGTGATACCTCCTACTGTAGGGCCAACACAGGATATCTACAGGGTAGGGAGCCGATCGATTCGGGTAGTGTTAGGGTATACTTGGGCGTATGACCTAAGCCTACCAACATAGTGGAAGGGATAATCTCATTTTAGTTACACTAGTAATAATGCAGAGTAATCACTAGTGAGGCACATACACCTTAACTTGCTTACCTTGTCACTCCTGCCATTTATGTAGTGATCTCTCTTATCCGCTTTATATGACTATCTTGTTGCTTTTATTTATCTACTGGCTAAAAGTAACTAGAATTGACAAACTTTATGTCTGACCCTGTTGTTTCTCCTTATTTCATCTGTTCCCCCCCTCAGGTTCTCAGGGAGGAAACACTCAGACTTAATCAGGAATTAGATATCATCTTGCTAGGTGCTACTTCTGAAGTATGGCTCAAGTTCTTGTCTCTACTATGGCTTAACTCTTTTTATTGGGGGAATGATGCTTTTTATTTACTTATGTACTATGATGGTGCAAGTCAGAAGTTATTTTATTGTAATTGTTTTTGTAACTTATGAAATTGTGGACCACGGTATTATGAATTATGTTTGAAATAAAAGTTTAAATTTTCCGCTGCTTCCTTATTTATATCTATCTTGTAATTATTCTGTGTCTATTTGCCTATAGCGCTTCACGAAACTTAATGAATTCCCTTAGTGAGTGACATTAACGAGCGTGGGGTGTCTCACTTGGTATCAGAGCTAATGGTTACCAGATTAGATAAAAGTTTTTGGAAATTATTTTCAAAAAGGTTTTAAAAGAAAAGCATTTTCAAAAGAAGAGTCTATCTTGAAAACATTCCCCAAAAAGCCATATATAGTATCCTTTGGTCCTTCATCTAAATTTCTTCCTTTTCCCCTTTTCAACATGTCTGGGGAACAAAACAACCCTAATATCCCGGAGGGCATCACAATACCCGGATGGTTCCGTAGGTATTTGGAGGCCACGACGCCTGCTGAAGGCCAAGAAAACGTTCCTCCCCCGGTTGCACCAGTCATTCCTCCTCCTCCTCCCCCTCCAAGAGCTGATAACTTTGCTAAGATCTGCAAAGACTTCCGGGCTATAGGAGGAAGGCCATTCCATGGGAATGAGACACTCGTAGAAGCTCGGAATTGGCTTAAGGAGGCAGAGGACTTACTCATAATCTTTGAAGTGGAGGACCGAAGGAAAATTCAATGTGTTGCTTGGTTGTTAAAGGACAAAGCCTCATTTTGATGGGAAATCACCCAAGTTGGACGTCCGGTAGATACTTGGGAAGGCTTTAGACAAAGGTTCAAAATTAAATTTCTTTCCCAAGCGAAGAGAAGCATACAGATGGAGAGGTTCTTAACTCTCAAACAAGAAAATTTGACAGTGAAGGAGTATGTGAACAAGTTCAACCAGCTGGCAAGGTTTGGGTTAGAGTTGGTAGACACACCACACAAAAGGCCTTTCCGGTTTGCTAAAGGGCTGAATGAGCGTTTGCATGGTTTAGCCACGTCCCATATCCTAATGGGGGCCCCTTGTGAAAATCTTGTAGATATGGCCCTAATGCATGAGGAGGACAAGGGAGAGAAGAAGGAAACAAAGACCGAGGGGACATCGCTGAAGAAGAAGGTGTGGCCCAAGAAAGGGCAGCAACAGCAGCAACAACAGCAACAACAGAAGAAAGGGGGAAAAGATGACAAAGGCAACGATAAGAGAAAATATCACAATTATGGAAAGGAGGGTCACTTGATCAAAGATTGTAAAAGAAGGAAGGCCAGTTGCTTTAATTGCGGAGAGGTCGGACATGTAACACCCCGTATTTCTGTTAATATTAATGTTCAAAAATTAAAGAATAACTAATATCAGATGTGAGAATTAAGGGAAACGGGTTGCGCCACTGTGTTCGCCTCGGAATTCTGGTTGAGATGGAGTCCGAGTTTGCGTGAATTGGACTATGTATGAAGAAGATATGGCCATCGGAAGTTTCAGAAAATTCAAAACATATTTCAGAAAATACAAATTCAGAGTCAAACAGGCTAGGCGGGAAAATTCCCGCTAGGGCCAGGTCGACCATAAGGTCGACCTGCCCAGACCAAGTCGACCTTAGGGTCGACCTACCCCCCCCCCCGGGCAGAATTGATTGATGACCTGTATGTGACTGTGTGCTAACTCATTAGGATTTCTGAACTGCTCTGATTGGCTGGGATTAATTCTGGGTTGATCGGACAGCTTAAACTAATCCTAAACTCTATAAAAACACCTATAGACTCAAACCCTAAAATCAAATTAAAATTAGAGTCATGGCCTCCATGCCGTTACCTAGCAACTCAACATAGCCGCCACCAATTAGAGAGGAAGAAAGCAAATCAAATTCAATCCTTTTCAACTTTAACAACGAATCTTCTTCAAAGGAAAGCTATTACAACTTCAGAACTCAAGAACTTCTTTGAGTTGTGAGTTTGATTTCTTTAATAAAATAATTAACAATTTAATTGGATTAAGTTATGATGTGGATTATATGGATGTGATGTGAATTATTGACCGCATGTTATAATTATGTTGTAAAATTGTGATGTTATCATATATGTTGTAAATTCTATGATGTTATGTTGTGATGTTATCATCTATGTTGTAAAGTTATGATGCTATCATCTATGTTGTAATTCTATATAATCAAATCATCATGTTGTTCATATGCTAGTTGGTTATGTTGATTCATATGATAAATCATAAGTATGTATGCAAGTTTAGATATTGATTTGGATGTGGATCATATGCAAGTTAGTAAATTTTATGCATAACCTTACATGTTTCATGACACCTATTTTATCTGAATTGGATCTAAAAGTTAGGTTATGACATGTGTGAGTTATATGCTAAAGTCTACATGCTAGTTTACATGTTTAGATGTAAGCTTACACCATCGTTATGTTGTATAAATCACATATGCAAGTTTATATAAATATATGGGTTTGGTGTATGAATCATGTTATGTAAGTTTGTGGTTATTGCCAATGCAAGTTTACACCTTTAGAGGTAGCTTTATGACATACATGATTTATGAAAGTTCATGACTATTGCCTAAACAAGTTCACACCTTTAGATTTGGGTATATGACATATGTTGTTTTATGTAAGTTATAACTTTGGCCTATGAAAATTTTAGATGTAGAACATCATTCACACATGCAAGTTCGCCCCTTATGTTTAGATCTAGTTTTAATTATATGTATGTTGTGATGTTTTCTCTTTATTCCATGAGTTAGACTATTCGAGTCTAACATATATTTTACGTTAAATGAACGAACGTACAACGTGGGGGTAATGGGATAATATTAAAAGATTTAATATTGAAAATTGGCATAAATGCCTTAAAAGGCATAAAATAAATTTGTAATGAAAATTGGTATGATTTTGCATACCATAAATAGATGGACATAATTGAGTCAATTATGGCCATAGTTAAATTTGGAATTAATTGATAATTTGAATAGGGAAAGTAATTCAAATTGGGGAATGATTAATTAGGTGTAATTAATCGTCTAAGACACGAGGTTAGGCATTTTTGTGGTGTAAGACTACCCGGACCCGCACGGCAAATCCAGCTGCCACAAATGCCAGTCTAATGTGGGAGGTCTTAGGCATAAATTAAATACGTAACAGTTGTAAAGACACGAGGTTAGGCTCGTTTGTGGTGTAAGACTGCCCAGACCCGCCCGGCAAATCCAGCTGCCACAAATGCCAGTCTAATGTGAGAGGTCTTTATGAGGTTACGGTCTTAATGAATTAAGCAACACTTAACCAGATAAACATGTAGTTGGACATGAGGGGGTTAAGTGGGTGCCTTGGGTGGCATGTGGAATCTAGTGGGTGCCTTGGGTGGCATTTGAAATACGATTAGAAACACTTAACCAAAATTGAAACATGTAAGTGAACATGAATAAGAAGAGGGTTAAGTGGGATGTACTAGAGGGGACCAAGCTTAGGTGGATAGCTTATGTCAAGTAAGGGGGGCCCGTTTCAACCAGTAACCCATACGTATCTTTGTGGGCTCGACCCAAGTCGAGGACGGGACACGCATACTGGGCTTGACTGTATGAGGCCAAACCGGGTTAGCCGTGGTAACGCAAGTCCAACAGGTTCATATGTGTGTGTGGACCCGGGCTGGTAGGTATGACGTTGTTGCGTCGTGTAGGTATAAGCCGTGCACTATTGGTGGTATCGGGTTGCCACTTTGGGGAGTGATACACCCCACTGTGGGGCCAACACGGGTATCTACGAGTTAGGGAGCCGATCACTTGGGGGTAGTGGGTACACCTAGTGGAGATAGGGACAGGTGGCACCTATGAAGGCAGCTAGGGGTGCACGAAACTACCATTATCATTATTTAAGTTCTGTAGGCGGGATCAACCTTAGGGTGACTAGTGGTGGTGCAATATAGTAGTGGTGGTGCAGTATAGTAATTATCTTATAATAGTTAGGGTGCGCTTTAACGTTATCTTTGTTCATCTTGTTTCCTTGTTTACTCTGTCATACTCAATTGTTCACAGTCATTTCCTTATTTTCCAACTTATGCCTTAGCCTAGTTATTTTGGTAATTATATTGTTAAAGTTATCGCACTCGCCAGACTTTATGTCTGACCCCCTTTGTTTCCACCTCTTTTCTTCCTTTCCCACCCCCAGGTGCTCAGGTTGGAACTAGCACCAGTGGAGCTTGATTTTGGATAGTTGTATCTCTTGCTTTTAGAAGATTGCTTGGATCACTGAAGTAAAGTTCAGCCTCTCTTATTTATGGCTATTTTGTATTGGGGATTATGTCTTTCAATTTATGTACTTTGATTTAGTCAAGATGGATATTATGTACTTTGACTTTGGTTTTTGATGATGTAATCAAACCTATGTGTTTACCCGCTGCAATGAATAAAGTTTTAAAGTTTTAGTATTGTTTATATCTGTTTTGTTGTTAAGTTTCTGTTCTATTCTCGCTTAAAACGCTCCATAGAAGTTAATGCATTCCCTTTGTGAGTGACATTAATGGACGTGGGGTGTTACACGTGGTATCAGAGCTGAAGGTTACCAGAACAGGTATGAATTTTGAAAAGTGTTTTTGAAAAACAACTTTTAAAAGGAAGCACCTTCAAAAGTATGTTTTAAGGAAAGTATTTTCAAGAGAACAGCTTATTTTAGAAAACATAATCCCCTAGAGCCATATATCTTTCCTTCGATTCTCCATTTTGAATCTCTTCCTCTTTCCCTTTTTGAATCTCTTCCTCTGCGTATAGACGCTTTTTCTAAGACATATAAGAGCTTCCGTGTGATGGGACTGGGACGTTTGTCAAAGTTAGAAGTTTGCTCAAAGATATGTAAGGACTTGTCGGTAACTTTGAGATAGATGAGGGTAGGAAGGTTCGACTAGCTGCTTGGTTGATGAAGGACGAAGTTTCTTGTAGGTTGGAGGTCACGAATGAAGAACATATAGTGGAGGCATGGATAGGGCACAGGGTAAGAAAGTAGAACCCAAAAAGG
This sequence comes from Allium sativum, assembly GCA_030737875.1. Classification (NCBI taxonomy): domain Eukaryota; kingdom Viridiplantae; phylum Streptophyta; class Magnoliopsida; order Asparagales; family Amaryllidaceae; genus Allium; species Allium sativum. The sequence continues at coordinate 5,070,345 of CM060919.1, read as the reverse complement.
GTGCAAAGAATAATAAACCCCATGACAAGAGGAAATGTTTTTATTGTGGGACACCAGGCCATCTAAGCAAAGATTGTAGGAAGAAAAAGAAGAGTGGTTGTTTCCACTGTGGCGAAGCGGGACATCTAATTAAGGACTGCCCAAAGAAAAGGCAGAGGGCAGGGTCTACCTTGGGAGGACAGGTGCAGGCTCTTATGGCACCAGGGAAAGCAAGGGGGCAAGCTCAGGCTCTCGTGGTCCCACCGCTGCAAGAACGAGGTAGAGCAATTTCCGTTGAAAGTTTAGTTTTTCTATTTGATCATCTTGTCCGTACTTTATTCGATTTTGGCGCATCACATTCGTTTATCTCTACATCATTAGTTGAAACACTGCACCTAGATACTAGTCTTGTTACAGATCCCTTAGTAGTCTCAAATCCTATTGGTGGTTCGGCTCATCTTTCTGTGATTTGTCGGGATTTGAGAGTGTTTATCTTGGGCGTTGAGTTTGAATGCAACGCCTTTGTTCTTGGCTTCATGGGCTACGGCTTGATTCTAGGTATGGATTGGCTAACTAGATACATGGCCATCCTAGATTGTGAAAGAAGGGTAGTTAGATTGTTGACTCGTTGTGGAAAGACCCTTGATATTTCTTGTGACCCTAGAGGTCCAATAATGCTTAGCTACCTAGAATCCCTTGACGCATCCGATGATGATTTACATTCTGTTCGTATAGTCCGTGAATATGTTGATGTCTTCGATGAGGTGAGGGGTTTACCCCCAAAACGTGAGATAGACTTTCAAATATATCTAGTAGATAATGCAAAGCCAGTTGCATTGCCAGTGCGCCACATGGCTCCAAGAGAGAGAAGAGAACTCAGTAAGCAAGTGAAAGAATTGCTTGAGAAGGGGTTCATCAGACGTAGTATATCAGAGTGGGGTGCTCAAGTAGTATTTTCCACGAAGGCAGATGGGTCCCTTAGACTTTTTGTGGACTATAGAGAACTTAATAAGCTTACTAAAAAGAATAGACACCCACTGCCGAGGATTGACGATCTCTTCGATCAGTTAGTTGGCGCCTCAGTGTTTTCGCAGTTGGACTTAGCCACAGGTTTCCATCAGTTGAGAGTGGCTGAGGATAGCATAGACAAGACTGCCTTTAGGACTCCAGACAGCTTCTTCGAGTGGCTTGTGATGCCCTTCGGTTTGACAAACGCCCCCGCATACTTTGTTGACTTGATGAGTAGGGTGTTTAGGGAGTACCTTAATAAATTTGTGGTAGTCTTTGTGCACGACATCTTGATCTTTTCTAAGAGCAAGGAAGAGCATGCCCTACATCTTGGGAAAGTGTTGGAGACTCTTCAAGTGCATAGCCTTAAAGCTAAATTATCTAAATGTCACTTTTGGAGGAAGGAAGTGCGATTCTTAGGGCACGTGGTTTCCAAAGAAGGGATAGCTGTGGATCCCACGAAGGTATTGGCCATCCAAGATTGGAAGGTCCCTAAAAATGCTACGAAGGTGAGGAGTTTCTTAGGGTTGGCTGGCTACTATAGGAAGTTTATCAAAGACTTCGCAAAAAATATCAGCCATATTAACACGCTTGACGAAGAAGAATCTAGTTTTCACATGGGACTTAGATTGTGATGATGCGTTCCAACGTTTAAAGAGAGCTTTGACCACAGCCCCAGTCTTAGTGTTGCCAGATGGGAGTAAGCCATTTACCGTTTATACCGATGCTTGTGGAATAGGACTAGGTGCAGTCTTAATGCAAGAGGGAAGGGTAATAGCCTATGGTGGAAGGCAGTTGAGAGTGCATGAGAGAAATTACCCTACACATGACCTAGAGTTGGCTGCTATTGTCTTCGCGCTTAAGTCTTGGCGTCATTATCTTCTTGGCGAGAAATTCGAATTGTTCACTGACCACAAGTCGATAAAATACTTATTCTCTCAGAAGGACTTGAACTTAATGCAGCAAAGGTGGATGGAATTCTTAGCGTCCTACGATTTCGAGATAGCATATACCCCTGGCAAGGGTAACGTGGTGGCAGACGCCTTAAGTAGAAAAAGGTTTTCCTTGAGTCCGTTGTTTGTTGAGCGGCGAAGCTTAAAGTTCATCTCTACGTTTGACTTTAGACCTTCCATTGGCTTCGTATTGCTAGCATCCTTAGAGGTCAGACCTACGCTTTTGGGACGAATTGGTGAGGCACAGCGAGATGACCCACAATTGGTTGAGTTAGTAGAAAAGCTCAAAAGGAGGGAGTCATCGAGCCATCTCCGTAGGTATACCCTAGATGATAAGGGTTAGTTACGTAGGGACGGTAGACTTTGTGTACCATGGGACGAGAATTTGAGGAAGACCATTCTTGATGATGCACATCGTTCGAAGATGACCATTCATCCCGGCGGGGACAAGATGTACATGGACATGAGACGAGTTTACTTTTGGGCCGGTATGAAGAGGGATGTAGCCGAGTTTGTCGCTAGATGCTTAGTGTGCCAACAAGTTAAAGCAGAGCAAAAGAAGCCCGGTGGATTGCTTCACCCATTGAGGTCCTACAATGGAAGTGGGAAAGTGTCTCGATGGATTTTGTTGACGGGTTACCGAGATCGAGGAAGGGTAATACGGGTATTTGGGTCGTGGTGGACAGACTTACTAAGAGCGCCCATTTCATTCTCGTAAAGAGTAAGAGGACTGCTCCATGGTTAGCCTCCATATACATTCGAGAGATAGTTCGTTTGCACGGTGTTCCTTCTAGCATAGTGAGCGACCGCGATCCTATTTTTACTAGCGAATTTCGGAAGAGCTTGCAAAAGGCGATAGGGACTCAGTTATGTTTGAGCACCGCATATCATCCTCAGATGGACGGCCAAACCGAGAGGGTGAATCGTATTCTAGAGGACCGATTGAGGTTGTGTGTCTTAGACTTCGGAGGTACATGGGAGGAACTTCTTCCATTGGTAAAGTTCGCATATAATAACAGCTTTCAGTCTAGCATTGGCATGGCACCGTTCGAGGCTCTTTATGGACGGTCGTGTCGTTCGCCTACATGTTGGTGGGAGTCTACAGATAAGATCTTGCTTGGGCCCGATATGATTAGAGAGACTTCGAAAAAGATCGATTTGATTCGAAGGAGGATGAAGACGACGCAAGATAGGTAGAAATTTTATGCGGACAAGAGGAGGACATATCTCGAGTTTTATATTGGGGACATGGTCTTTGTCAATGTGTCTCCATTACGGAACGTCGTTCGCTTTGGGTCTGTTGGGAAGTTAGCACCAAGGTTGGTAGGGCCGTTTCCTATTAAGGAGAGGATTGGGCAGATGGCGTATAGAGTGGAGTTGCACGAGAGACTTAGTGGTGTACACGATGTATTCCATGTATCACATTTGAGGAAGTGCTTGCACGAGACCGCGGAAGTGGTTGAGCCGAGCTTGCTTAGAGAGGTGTAGATAGAGCATGATGCGATGATTCGACGAGCTCCTATGTGCATTCTTGGGTCGGAGATTAAGAAGTTGAGGAATCAAGAGGTCCAGCTAGTCAAAGTGCAATGGGGAGATGATGAGAGCAACGCTGCTTCGGAGACGGAAGAGAAGATGCGTTCATTGTACCCTTTTCTTTTCGAGGATATGTCTTTTAATTTCTCCTTTATCGCTTAGCTTGTACTTATCTTATCTTTAGTATGTCCTCTCGATAGTATCTTTGACCTTTAGATAGGATTGTCCTATGGTTGAAACATGTTTTTGAGACATGTTATGTATGATGGATGCATGTGGATGCAAGTGGTTGCTAGTGGTTTCTCGTGAATACATACACAAACACTTTAGGCACTAGATCGGATCAGTCACTTCATATTGCATATTGCATATAAATGTGTGTGCATATTTAAGTTAATGGATGTATAATGGTTGTACCGTCATATGGATGTTGCATTTTGGTGAATGGTTGTGCACACATGTAGAAATGATATGTATCGATAGGATTCTTTCGCATACATAATGGACGCATGGCACTATCATGGTTTGCATTAAGGAGGTCAACTGAATCAGTAGACTGCCTGATTTTGCATTAGATAAGGAACATATACACACACTTCTTGCATATGTTCATACAACATTAGAATTTTTTTAAGGACAATGGATGCCTGTGTTTGATGGTTGAGTAGATGGTTGTTTGGATGGTAGGATATGCATTCTCCTTAACTTGGAGATTTCGGGGGCGAAATCCTTTAAGGAGGGGAGAATGTAACACACCGTATTTCTGTTAATATTAATGTTCACAAATTAAAGAATAACTAATCTCAGATGTGAGAATTAAGGGAAACGGGTTGCGCCATTGTGTTCGTCTCGGAATTCTGGTTGAGATAGAGTCCGAGTTTTCATGAATTGGACTTCGTATGAAGAAGATATGGCCATGGAAAGTTTCAGAAAATTCAAAACAGATTTCAGAAAATCCAAATTCATAGTCAAACAGGCTAGGTGGAAAATTCCCGCCAGGGCCAGGTCGACCTGCCCTGACCAGGTCAACCTTAGTGTCGACCTGCCCCCCCCCCGGGGCAGAATTGATTGATGACCTGTATGTGACTGTGTGCTGACTCATTAGGATTTCTGAACTGCTCTGATTGGCTGGGATTAATTCTGGGTTGATCGGACAGCTTAAACTAATCCTAAACTCTATAAAAACACCTATAGACTCAAACCCTAAAATCAAATTAAAATTAGAGTCATGGCCTCCATGCCATCATCTAGCAACTCAGCATAGCCGCCACCAATTAGAGAGGAAGAAAGCAAATCAAATTCAATCCTTTTCGACTTTAACAACGAATCTTCTTCAAAGGAAAGCTATTACAACTTCAGAACTCAGAATTCAGAACTCAAGACCTTCTTTGAGTTGTGAGTTTGATTTCTTTAATAAAATAATTAGCAATTTAATTGGATTAAGTTATGATGTGGATTATATGGATGTGATGTGAATTATTGACCTCATGTTATAATTATGTTGTAAAATTGTGATGTTATCATATATGTTGTAAATTCTATGATGTTATGTTGTGATGTCATCATCTATGTTGTAAAGTTATGATGCTATCATCTATGTTGTAATTCTATATAATCAAATCATCATGTTGTTCATATGCTAGTTGGTTATGTTGATTCATATGATAAATCATAAGTATGTATGCAAGTTTAGATATTGATTTGGATGTGGATCATATGCAAGTTAGTAAATTTTATGCATAACCTTACATGTTTCATGACACCTATTTTATCTGAATTGGATCTAAAAGTTAGGCTATGACATGTGTGAGTTATATGCTAAATTCTACATGCTAGTTTACATGTTTAGATGTAAGTTTACACCATCGTTATGTTGTATAAATCACATATGCAAGTTTATATAAATATATGGGTTTGGTGTATGAATCATGTTATGTAAGTTTGTGGTTATTGCCAATGCAAGTTTACACCTTTAGAGGTAGATTTATGACATACATGATTTATGCAAGTTCATGACTATTGCTTAAACAAGTTCACACCTTTAGATTTGGGTATATGACATATGTTGTTTTATGCAAGTTATAACTTGGGCCTATGCAAATTTTAGATGTAGAACATCATTCACACATGCAAGTTCACTCCTTATGTTTAGATCTAGTTTTAATTATATGTATGTTGTGATGTTTTCTCTTTATTCCATGAGTTAAACTATTCGAGTCTAACGTATATTTTACATTAAACGAACGAACGTACAACGTGGGGGTATTGGGATAATATTAAAAGATTTAATATTGAAAATTGGCATAAATACCTTAAAAGGCATAAAATAAATTTGTAATGAAAATTGGTATGATTTTGCATACCATAAATAAATGGAAATAATTGAGTCAATTATGGCCATAGTTAAATTTGGAATTAATTGATAATTTGAATAGGGAAAGTAATTCAAATTGGGGAATGATTAATTAGGTGTAATTAACCGTCTAAGACATGAGGTTAGGCTCTTTTGTGGTGTAAGACTGCCCGGACCCGCCCGGCAAATCCAGCTGCCACAAATGCCAGTATAATGTGGGAGGTCTTAGGCATAAATTAAATATGTAACAGTTGTAAAGACACGAGGTTAGGCTCGTTTGTGGTGTAAGACTGCCCGGACCCGCCCGGCAAATCCAGCTGCCACAAATGCCAGTCTAATGTGAGAGGTCTTTATGAGTTTACGGTCTTAATGAATTAAGAAACACTTAACCAGATAAACATGTAGTGGGACATGAGGGGGTTAAGTGGGTGCCTTGGGTGGCATGTGTAATCCAGTGGGTGCCTTGGGTGGCATTTGAAATCCGATTAGAATCACTTAACCAAAATTGAAACATGTAAGTGAACATGAATAAGAAGAGGGTTAAGTAGGATGTACTAGAGGGGACCAAGCTTAGGTGCATAGCTTGTGTAAAGTATTGGGGGACCGTTTCAACCAGTAACCCATACGTTTCTTTGTGGGCTCGACCCAAGTCGAGGACGGGGCGTGCATACTGGGCTTGACTGTAAGAGGCCAAACTGGGTTAGCAGTGGTAACGCAAGTCCAATGGGTTCATATGCGTGTGTGGAACCGGGCTGGTAGGTAAGACGTTGCATCGTGTAGGTATAAGCCGTGCACTATTGGTGGTATCGGGTTGCCACTTTGGGGAGTGATACACCCCACTGTGGGGAAAACACGGGTATCTACGAGTTAGGGAGTCGATCGCTTGGGGGTAGTGGGTACACCTAGTGGAGATAGGGGCAGGAGGCACCTATGAAGGCAGTTAGGGGTGCACGAAAATACCATTATCATTATTTAAGTTCGGTAGGCGGGATCAACCTTAGGGTGACTAGTGGTTGTGCAGTATAGTAGTGGTGGTGCAGTATAGTAATTATCTTATAAAGGTTAGGGTGCGCTTTAACGTTATCTTTGTTCATCTTGTTTCCTTGTTTACTCTGTCATACTCAATTGTTCACAGTCATTTCCTTATTTTCCAACTTATGCCTTAGCCTCGTTATTTTGGTAATTATATTGTTAAAGTTATCGCACTCGCCAGACTTTATGTCTGACCCCCTTTGTTTCCACCTCTTTTCTTCCTTTCCCACCTCTAGATGCTCAGGTTGGAACTAGCACCATTGGAGCTTGATTTTGGACAGCTGTATCTCTTGCTTTTAGAAGATTGCTTGGATCGCTGAAGTAAAGTTCAGCCTCTCTTATTTATGGCTATTTTGTATTGGGGATTATGTCTTTCAATTTATGTACTTTGATTTAGTCAAGATGGATATTATGTACTTTGACTTTGGTTTTTGATGATGTAATCAAACCTATGTGTTTACCCGCTGCAATGAATAAAGTTTTAAAGTTTTAGTACTGTTTATATCTGTCTTGTTGTTAAGTTTCTGTTCTATACTCACTTAAAACGCTTCATAGAAGTTAATGCATTCCCTTTTTGAGTGACATTAATGGACGTGGGGTGTTACACGACACTTCTCTAAAGAGTGCCCGAAGAAACAGGGATCACATGGACAAGGGAAAAGAGGAGGGACTTCTGGAGGGCAGGTGCATCCTCTCGCGATCAGTGCTACTGAAAGAGGTAGAAAAATTTATGTAGAAAGTTTAGTTTCTCTCTCAAACTATCCACTTAGAACACTTTTTGATTCTGGTGCTTCACACTCGTTTATATCTAGTTCTATGGTTGAATCTCTACATTTAATTACTAGTATGGTAGTAGATCCCGTAGTTGTTTCAAACCCCATTGGTGGTTCGTCTAATTTATTGATGATTTGTTGGGGTTTGAAAATATCTGTGTTAGGCATCGAGTTTGAATGTGACATGTATGTGCTAGGGTTTATGGGCTATGGGTTGATTCTATGAATGGATTGGCTTACCACGTATGGGGCCATTTTGGATTGTGAAAGGAGGGTTGTTAGACTTCTGACAGGTCATGGGAAGACCATCGAAGTTTCTTGTGACCCCCAAGGGTCTGTTATGCTTAGCTTCCTAGAGTCTCTAGATGCATCCATAAATGATTTGCAATCTGTTCCAGTGGTTCAAGATTATCCCAATGTTTTTGATGAGGTATGGGATATACCTCCAAGGCGTGAGATCGACTTCCTCATATATCTGGTGGACAATGTAAAGCCATTTGCATTACCAGTGCGCCACATGACTCCAAGGGAAAGGAGGGAGCTGATTAAGCAAGTAGGGGAGCTACTTGAAAAAGGGTTTATCAGACGAAGCGTTTCTGAGTGGGGTGCTCTAGTAGTATTCACAAATAAAGCGGATGGTTCGCTTCGTTTGTGTGTTGACTATAGAGAGTTAAATAAGCTCACCAAGAAGAATAGGCGCCCTCTTTCGAGGATTGATGATTTATTTGATCAGCTTGCTGGTGCCTCGGTATTTTCTCAGTTGGACTTGGCTACGGGGTTCCATCAGTTGAGGGTGGCTGAGGACAACATAGATAAGACTGCTTTCAGAAATCCAGACGATTTCTTTGAATGGCTAGTTATGCCTTTTGGGCTGACAAATGCACCTTCCTATTTTGTTTATTTGATGAGTAAGGTCTTTCGGGAGTTCCTAAACAAATTCGTCATAGTCTTCCTTGATGATATTTTGATCTTCCCCAAGAGTGAAGAAGAGCATGCCCGACATTTGGGAGAAGTTTTTAAAACTCTCCGTGACCATCAGTTAAAAGAAAAGTTCTCCAAATGCCATTTCTGGAGAAAGGAGGTGATATTCTTGGGGCATGTAGTCTCAAAAGAAGGGATAGTTGTAGATCCCACCAAAGTGGTTGCAGTACAAGATTGGCAAATTCCTAAAAATGCAACCGAGGTAAGAAGCTTTCTTGGGTTGGCAGGTTATTATAGGAAGTTCATTAAGGACTTCGTGAAGATATCAGCCCCTGTCACCAGGCTGCTAAAGAAGAATTTGACATTTTCATAGGACATAGACTGTGACGTTGCTTTCCAACGACTAAAAAGTGCTCTGACAATAGCCTTAGTCTTGACCTTGCCCGATGGGAGTAAAGTGTTTACTGTTTACATGGATGTGTGCGCTACAAGGCTTGGTGCGGTTCTGATGCAAGAAGGGAAAGTAATATGTTATGTGGGTAGATAGTTGAGAGTTCATGAGAAGAACTACCCCACCCATGATCTAGAGCTAGCTGCCATAGTATTCGCGTTAAAAATGTGGCATCGTTATTTACTGGAGAAAAATTCGAATTATACACTGATCATAAATCTCTCAAGTATCTATTCTCATAGAAGGATCTCAACTTAAGGCAACAACGATGGATGGAGTTCCTGGCTTCATATGATTTTGAAATTGCTTATACAGCTGACAACGGTAATGTGGTGGCAGACGCACTAAGTAGGCAGAGGGTGGCTCTGAGTCCTCTGTTTGTGGAAAGAAAGAACTTGGAGTTCATATAAGCTTTTGATTTTAGACCCTCTATCGAGGTTTTGCCTGATTTATTTGCATCTTTGGAGATACGACAGACTCTTGTGGATCAGATCGGAGCTTTGCAACAAGGTTACCCACACATTCTAGACATCATGGACAAGCTCAGAAGAGGGGAGACTTCTAGTCACCTCAACAGGTTTGCCATAGATGAAAAGGGGTGGTTGCGACAAGATGGAAGGCTTTGTGTTCCTCAAACTGGAACCTTGATAAAAGCAGTCCTAGGAGAAGCCCACCAATCTAGGATGACCATTCATCCAGGCGGTGATAAAATGTACAGGGACATGAAGAGGGTTTTCTTTTGGGCAGGGATGAAGAAGGATTTGGCCGAATTTGTTTCTCAATGTTTTGTTTGCTAAAAAGTCAAAGCAGAGCAAAATAAGCCCGGTGGATTACTTCATCCGTTGGAGATTCCGCAGTGGAAATGGGAGAGCGTCTCTATGGATTTCTTAGATGGGTTGACTAGATCGAAGAAAGGTAATACCAGTATTTGGGTGATAGTGGACAGACTTATTAAGGGCGCTCACTTTATTCCAATTAAAAGTAAGAGGACGACATGATGGTTGGCAACAATTTATGTTCGTGAGATAGTCCGTTTCCACGGAGTTCCTTCTAGCATCGTGAGTGATCGTGACTCCATCTTTAACAGCGAATTTTGGAGGATCTTGCAAAAAGCATTAGGTATACAGTTGTTTTAGAGCGCCGCTTATCATCCTCAGACCGATGGGCAAATGGAGAGGGTGAACAGAATCTAGAAGATCTTTTAAGGCTGTGTATCCTTGACTTCGGAGGGACTTGGGAAGAGTATCTTCCTTTAGTAGAGTTTGCCTATAATAACAGTTTTCAGGCTAGCATCGGCATGGCACCCTTCGAAGCATTGTAAGAACGACCCTGTAGATTTCCAACTTGTTGGTGGGAATTTACCAGAAAGATTATTGCTTGGACCAGATATGGTTAGGGAAACGTCCGAAAAGATTAACCTTATTCGACGGCGGATGAAGACAACTCAAGATAGGTAGAAGTCCTATGCAGACAAGAGATGGACTGACATCGAATTCGAAGTGGGAGACTTAGTTTTTATCAAAGTATCACCTCTGAGGAATGTGGTTCGCTTCGGATTAGTAGGGAAGTTGGCACCTAGGTTTGTGGGACCATTTCCCATAACCAAGAGGATTGGCCAAATGGCTTACAGAGTAAAGCTCCCAGAGAATCTATCTGGTGTTCATGACGTTTTCCATGTCTCTCATCCGCGGAAGTGCCTGCATGACACCGCGGAAGTTGTGGAACCGAGCATGTTGGAAGAAGTCGAAGTGGAACGGGAGGTGGTAGTCAAACGAGTCCCTACCCGTATCCTTGGGTCAGAGGTTAAGAAGCTGCGCAATAAAGAAATCAAGTTGCTAAAGGTTCAATGGGGAGATAAGCCAGAAGATGCGACTTAGGAGATCAAAGACAAGATTCATGCTTCGTACCTTTTCTTTTCGAGGGTATGTTCTTAACTCCTTTCCTAAGTATTATTAGTGCTTGTTTCTGTCAATAGAATATATCTTACCCGTCGTATTTTCGACCTTTAGATAGGAATCCTATGGATGTAAACATGTGTTTGAAACATGTTATGTTTGATGGATGCAAGTGTTTGCTAGTGGTTGCCTGTGGACGCATATACACACACATTAGGCACTAAGATCGGCTCAATCGCTTTCATATTGCATATAGATGTGGGTGCATTTTCTTTTCTTTTATGGATGGAAATGGATGAACTAGCATGCGGACGTCGCATTTGGACGAATAGGTGTGCCAACATATAGAACTTATATGATACAATAGGTTTATTTTCATACATATTGGATTCATGGCACTAACATGCATTGCATTAAGTAGGACAACTGAATCAGCAGACCGCCTGATCTTCGCATTAGTGTTAGGACATATACACACACCTTTGCATATATTCATATAAGCATTGGAAGTATTTAAGGACAATGGATGCCAGTGATCGGTGGATGAGTAGATGGATGATGGATGGTAGGATATGCATTCTTCTCGACTTAGAGATTTCGGAACAAAATCCTTTGAGTAGGGAAGAATGTAACACACCGATGTTTTAACGACATTAAATAGAATAAATTATATAATAATTAATTTAATATTTAGAATTAGAGGAAACGGACAGCACCATTGCGTCCATCTCAAAATTCTGGTCAAGATAGACGTTTTGTTTGCATAAAACAGACACCGTATGAAGAAGTTACGAAGGTTTTAAGTTTGTATATGCATAGAAGTATTTTATATATGTGCATGAGTCACAGGTGAGTCAGAGATGAGTCATAATCCTATCCAGAGGATTCAAATTCGAAAAATTCCTCTGAGTGGTAAAATTCCCGCTCTAGGGGGTCGATCCCCCTAGAGGGGTGTCGACCTAGGGGTCGACCCACCCACAGGGTGTCGACACCCCTAAGGCTGAGGTGGCACTCGGTTTCAGGGGGTCTGGCAGCTATATATATGTGTCCTATTTCTCATATTTTCTTCATTGGTAGTCATGGAGGCCATATGCTGCTGGAGTGCGAATTAAACCATTTTCTACAACAACATATTCTATAAATCCAATTCAGAAATTCTAGATCTGTTCTCCCTAAATTCTCTAAACCTAACGCTGTGAGTTTCTAGATTACTTTTTGGTTTAGATAAATAAAAGTATACTTTGAAAGACTATGAATTTGGTATGTTGTAAAGTATGATTCTGTGTAAATGTGAAATTCTATACTATGTCATGACAGATCTATTTTCCTATATCTAATAAAATTGTGGTGATTCGATTATGTTGCTTATGTGGATCTTGACTTGTAACCATGTTATGGTGGATGTGCATCTATTAATTTGGTCAATTGTGACATAACTTGGATCTTTATGTTAATCACCTTTCACCTATCATATTATGATACATTGAGATATGTTGTAAACTTGACTTGTGAATCCACCTTTAGATCTAAACATGTTACTATGTCACCCTAACTATGCTAGATCTAAGTAATGGGACACCTAATGTTTAATCTAGATCTCATTATGCTTGCTTGAACATCATAGTGATTGACACAAGTTACCAGTTTGATGTCCACTTTATTATGATGTTAGTCACATGTCCATTCACTTTGTTATTATGCCAGTTTATGTTCATGTTTATGCCAAGACATGTTGAAACTATCACCCTTGTCATATTCCCTTTTTATTATTATAGCTAGGCTACTTTATAGCCCAGATGCCACTAAAATATGTACGAATACGTTAGAGAGGAAATAGGGGAAAAGGGATTAAAATTGGCATGATTTATGTAATGTTTATATGAAATGGGACATGTAATTCAAATGGGGAAAACATAGAAATAGTTACCTATAATGACATAGGTTGATTTGGATTAATTTGGAATGTTTAGTAATTTACAATTAGGAATTGTAAATTTTACTTATGACACGAGGTTAGGTTACATTAGTGGTGGAAGTCTGCCCGGACCTTACTGGCATATCCAACAGCCGTGAATGTTGAACCTAATGTGGGAGGTATAAGTACGCAAATATGAATCGGGCTAAGACACGAGGTTAGGCCCAACTGTGGAATAAGACTTCCCGGACCCGACTGGCATATCCAGCACGTTGTAGGCCTAATGTGGGAGGTCTAGCCCATTATAAAACCATAAATGGACATGGTAAAGAATTGGACTACTTAACCTAATTTAATCCATAAAGACTACGTGACTATGAACTTAAGATAGGGTTAAGTAAAATTGTAAGGGTAGTGGGTAAGTTAAGTAAATTAGAAGGGGTGGTAATATGTGTGTATATAGGCCCACAAACTTAACCCAGTAAGGTTACGTAATTAAAGACACCTAGTGATACACATAATCGGTATATAATGTAATAAGGTTATGTAATTAAAGACACCTAGTGTTATACATAACCGTTAGATAATGTAATGATGTAATTAAAGACACCCTTTAGGGTAAGCATAACTAGTATAGGGCTATGTAATTAAAGACACCTAAGAATATACATAGTCAGTGGAAAACCTAGTGTGGATACAAGACAAGGGGGAGAGCTTGTATCATATTGTGTGGGACCCATTTCAGTCAGTAACCCGAAGTTGGTATCAAGTAGAGACCTCCGTACTAGGCGGAGAAGAGGAACGCTTAATGATTGATTATAACAGATCCAAACGAGGCGGATGGTGTGGGCGGAACAAACCGACTGGGGACATGTGCATGCATGGGCCAGGTAGAGGGGGCTAAGATGACTGTGACACCAGTAGATATGGTTATGCACACCAAGGGTTTCCACTTTAGGAAGTGATACCTCCTACTATGGGTCTAGCACATGATATCTACAGGGTAGGGAGCCAATCGATTAGGGTAGTGGTTAGGGTATACTTGGACGTATGACCTAAGCCTACCAACTCATAGTGGAAGAGATCGTCTCATTTCAGTTATACTAGTAATAATGTAGAGTAATCATTAGTGAGGCACATATACCTTAACTTGCTTACCTTGTCACACCTGCCATTTATGTAGTGATCTCTCTTATCCACTTTATATGCCTATCATGTTGCTTTCATTTATCTACTGACTAAAAGTAATTAGACTCGCTAGACTTTATGTCTGACCCTATTGCTTCTCCTTCTTTCTTCTGTTCCCCTCAGGTTCTCATGGAGGAATCACTCAGACTTGATCAGGAATCTGATATCATCTTGCTACGAGTTACTTCTGAAGTATGGCTTAAGTTCTTGTCTCTACTATGGCTTAACTCTTTTTATTGGTGGAATGATGCTTTTTATTTACTTATGTACTCTGATGGTGCAAGACAGAAATTATTTTATTGTAATGGTTTTTGTAACTTTTGAAATTGTGGACCACGGTATTATGACTTATGTTTGAAATAAAAATTTAAATTTTCCGTTGCTGCCTTATTTATATCTGTCTTGTAATTATTCTGTGTCTGTTTGCCTAAAAAAGTTCACGAAACTTAATGCATTCCCTTAGTGAGTGACATTAACAGATGCGGGGTGTCTCATATTGCAAGTATGCAACCTATAGAGAAATAGGTGTTCTTGCTTGATGATTAAATAGATTTCAATCTATCAAGTAATGCTATAATCGTTCATTTCAAAGCTCATAATTTTTACAAATTAAAAATTACAAACTTCGAGGGGTAAATGTTTATCCATCAAAATATAAGTGTTTGATGATAGATTAAATCTATAAAAGTCAATGGGTCAAGCACCGCAAAAGGATCGACGTAAAAGCCCAAGCTTCTCACGATCGCACATCAGTAGGTTATCCACAATGAAATCACTCAAACATTGTGGGCCAGTCAGGCATATCCATGTGAGGAAGGGATCGATAATCATCAGTGTGTCGAGCGGATGCTAGCTGAATACAATGGAGCTCATACAATTGTAGGGTCAATCGTACAACATCCATTTGGCTCACACATCCTTGGGTCAGGCACAACATGGGGTCGCATATCTTGGGGGTTGAGCAACCAACGTTCGAGCACCATCTAACACTATCTGGACATACATCATCTTCTGGTCGAGCATAGGAGGGTTCGTACAACTTCTCGGTCGCTCGCTCACCCTCTGGGTCGGCTATGCATCATCTATTAGTCAAGCAAGATAGGGCTCGCACGTCACTCTGGTCATTTGCACACTCTCTTGGTCGGTCGTACTCTAGTCCTATAAGCATCTTTTGATCGTTTGCTCGCTCATGCCTGAGTCGCTCGCACACTACCTGGTTGTTCGTACGGGTAGGACAACTAGCAACAACTGGTAGTGGCATTTCCGTAATTACCAGCATGAGCGACCCATGGCTTGCACATACAAATTTTAGCTCACCACTTCATTCCAACCTCTCCTATAAATAGTGGTGGAGCTCCACTTTAATGGGGATCGATTTCTATGACCCCAAAGGGATGCCAAATTGGTTTCTTCACTATTTCAAGTGATTCTAATATCATCTAGCATCCCCAAGCAATGATCTAACATTGAATCCACCATGTAATCCACCAAAGTGCTCAAGTATCTTAGAGATTGTAGATCCTCCATCATTTGCCTTGCATTAGAGAGATTTAACCATGTCTTCACTGATTTGCAAAGATTAAATTGAAATCTTAGTGTAAAAGAGAAGATGAATGTACTTAGAGATGATTCTATCCTTGTAATTCTCAAAGTAATAATGAAAATCCTTGCCAAAGTGGACGTAGATCTACTTTAGATTGAACCACTATAAAAATCCTTGTGTTTTTTTACTTACTTTTTGTGATTGTGGTCTCATTCTCATTTTCCTAACCATTTGGTGAAGTACTTTTTTAAGTACCTTTGGTGTTTGGTCAATTTTTGACTTAAACAATATTTAAACTTAAATTTTGTAAATTCCAAAATAATATGTTTTAAAATGACCCTATGAGTAGAAATGGATTTAAATACTTATTTAATATTTTACTTGTAATTATTTATTTTAAAACTATATAATTTAATCATATATGCATTTTAATCTTTTATACTATAATAGATATGTTATGTAACGACAGTCGGAACAAAGCCCCCTTTCCTTTGCACGCATATGAGCTGGCACACAACTCCCATATCATAAATAAAATCCTTATTGTTACGTGCCTACCAACTCATATTTGTACTCAACTCCTTCAATTTATTCCATGATGTGGGACTATTGTATCCAAACCATCATTCCTCCTTAAGAACATGCGAGACAATTCAAACAGTCTCCCCCTTGACTCGCATCCTACGAGTATCTTTTGAGAGCACTACCTTGCCTGCATGGCCCAGTCCGAACCTTCGGCTTTGATACCACTGTTATATAACAACGGTCGGAACAAAGTCTCCCTTCCTTGCATGCATATGAGCTGGCACACAACTCCCATATACCAAAAGGTATCCCTATTGTTACATGCATACCAACTCATATTTGTTGAAACGACCCAAACTTTCCTACAAAGGAAAGTACAGATTGAATTTAGAACACGACAAATCAGAACAAAAACAGAAGAACATTTCATTGTTATTACAACAATTACATCAGAGTACAAGAATATAACAGAGTATGAATAAATATTATACACTCGAAATACAATATCAGAGATTTAAATTACATAGCAGCGGAAAAATAATACATAACATAACTGGAAGGAATACACGGATACAGAGCTTTCCGAATATCACTCCAGCTGTAAACCATGATCCTGTGAATATAATATCTACAAAACCTAAACTACTAGCTGCCCGTGTGGAAAATATGGGCACCCAGAGCTTAGGTTAAAACAATAAACTCCAGGTCAGTCATGGGACGGGTGTGAGAACTAAAACAGTTATTAAATTTTTACTTTAAAAGTTAGGAAATCATGAGACCACGCTGCATAACATGGAACAGGTATACTCCATTGGATTGCCAGTGCATAAATAAAGTAAATCATTAAACAATGCAATGCCTATTGAAAAAATGAAACCATTATAAGACTCAAGTCCCATCACACAATGCAACGCAAACCGGAGGATAGAGTTTTACCTTATAATGGTCAAAAATGCTTGATACGATAAAACAGATTTGATATTATTATTAGTGTATATATGTTTCAAAAAAAAATTCAATCATAATATATCAATTATAGACGAAATAGCTACCATATACTATGTCTCCATACTAGTTATAGAATCAAACCGTATGGCGTCGTATTGGGAGTTGGATTTCCATCTTGAACCAAGGCAAGGGATCGTCCTTACCGAATTCGATACTCTCTAGCCCGAGCCTCAGGATACAGTCGCAACTGCACCTGGATCTTCAGGGCCAGTCCACAAATACATTAGTTGATTAGTTATGCCTGAACAATACGTTTCCCCGACCTATGAGGCGTAAATAAAGAGCCACTGGGGACTCAAATCCGAGGCGCCTCATTCCATCATCCACATAAGTAAAATGTCTAGGCTCCATACCATGACACCACTCCTAGCTAGAAAGAAATGTATGTCCTCCATGCAGTCCTCTCCCATTTCTGGTTCATACCGGAGTGTGAGGCTCACGAAGTATCGCTATACACAAAGCTATTGTAACTAAAGCTGTGCTTTGATCATCATCCACAAGACTCTGCTTTTCAACAAAAGCCTTAATCATTTGCATCTTAACATGCCACATTGTCAATCCATAACATACCATTGATTTCTGGCAATATATAAACTCTAAGCTCGTACGTCTCAGAGAAGGGTGTTAAGCAAGAGAATAAATTCTCGGCCATCAAACAGATATATATTTAGCAGAGATCAGCGAATACAACATAAAGGAATACAATGTCAGCCATACCATCCATTTACAAGTCCGTTCTGGGTCTGAACGAATCTGGAGACACCCTATTCCTCGTCCCATATGTCCAATACAGTAGAGAGGTTCTCGCATATCCATCGATCTCCAAGCACGTCTGGACGATCACCACTTATTACCTTGTCTTGGGATGCCTCCCAATCAAGACATCAGTAATCATCCAAACGATGTGAAGATCTCCGGTCTTCAACCACCGTCTTTATCTTCGACTTTTAATCGTCGTAGTAATTATTCAAAATAGGTTAAACCTGGTCTTTCCGAATAACTCGCGTATTCTATAATTAATAATTAAGTGCTATAGAAACATATCATACGCCTCATTCCAATTCTGAATATTCTTTTAAATAAATATTCACATTTTTAGGGAAAGATTCCCATTAATTTTATCAAAGATAAATTCTATTGAATTTATTCTTTAATCTTCTTTTAAAAGATTCGTTAAAACACCAATTTGGTTTTAATATCAAAAATCATTACTTTATGATTATTCAACTTTAAGAAATTAATCTTGTCTTTAACTAGGTTAAAGAACCAATGTCATTTAAAACACAGTTCACGGTAAACCCAAAATGATCTTCCACTAAATATGGAATTTTCACAGAAGTCACATCAATCTATAATTGATATAAATTTTTGTATCAGACTAATCAAATAAATGGAATAACAACAAAGCCTATTAAATTCCATATATAATAACGGTCTTCTTTTACAGAAGCTCATCTCGATTATTACCAAATCGAATTCCATTCAATTCCAATTTCTGCTATTAAATTGGAAAACTTAACTTTGGAAAAATTTCCATTAAATCTTAATAAAAAGATTTGTAAATTTCAAATCATATCTTCATTGTTAATTGGGTTAAAGAACGAATGTCATTTAAAAAATAATCCACAATAAACCTAATTCACATTTCATTTTATTCCAATTACTAAATATCATTGGAAACTCTAATAATCTTAATTAAAAGATTTATTCTCGACTGGGTTTAAGAATAGTGTTTTTTTAGACACCATTCACGATAACCCAAAAATTCCAATTTATTCTATATAATTCCAATTTAATATTAATTAATTGGAAAGCCTCATTAAATCTTAATTTAATGATATATTCTTGTTAATAACTAGTTCATTTCGATAAAAATGTATTTTTCCCTTTTCAAATATGGAATTTTTCATCCAAAATCTTTCCAAAACACTTATTATGATTTTACATAATTTTACCATATTTTTAATAATTTTATCAAGGCCCGTACAATCGATTTCCAATAACGGCCACCGAACTGCATCCATAACGACCTTTTTCAAATTTGATTTGGATATAATTCCAAATCCAACCGTTAGATTTCAAAACTATTATATTCATTGGAAAGCTCTTTTCGATACGAACCCAACAGTTCCGGTTTTAGGAGAATCCGACAGTCGGATCTCCCGTTACATCAGTTTGAAGTTAATGGTCGAAATTCGCGAACGGTCGCTGCGCGGCGCGTCCTGTTTAGGACATTAAATATATTTATAATATATATTTCATCGATTTCCATTTAAATCGTATTCTAAAATATTTATACATTCATTTTACAACGATTCCAACTTCATTTTCAATTTAAATCAAAACCGAATATTTTATATCTTTATCATATAAGAATATTATTATTTACAAGTATTAGATTTTGAAATCATTTCTTTTTGATATTCATTGTAAAATGTTTAAAATCGATTGATAAACCCGTTCGGGTTAAAATGACATTTCTATACTTAACCCGGCTTCATATTTGTATTTTTGTGTCCATCCAAAATCGGACATAAAGATCATAATTTTATTCTACATCGAATTTTATTTTAAAATATTCGTTATTTTAAAATAGTCTTTACTTTGAAAGATTCTTTATTTTTGAATATTCTTTATTTTAAAACATTCTGAATCGGAACGCGACTCAATCAATTATAATAAAATTCAGGTATATGGATTTCATAAATCGCATGTATATAACAATAATGATAAATAATAGTTAAATAATCCATTCATATCCAGGGTGAAATTTACAATTGTGTGAACATTAAAATAAATAAATAACGCTCATCACAGACTATCAATCCATCGATTGACATATAACTAAATATTGGGACTAGTGATGTCAAATGTCATCCCAATACTCGTGTAGGGTTTTCGAACAACAACAGTTTATATAAATAAATCATTGGTTAATAATTTTTACCAATTCTAATTCTGTTTGAATTATTTTCTAATTAACCAATTTTCACTGTTTTGAATTATAAATAAATATTTATAGTTTTAATTTCAACAAAACATATATTTTAACAAATAATTATTTTTATTCTTGTCTAACATGAAAAAGGTAACATTTTGTCTAATGAAACATATATTCTAACATGTAATCCTTTTATTCTTGTCTACCATGATAAAAGTGACATTTTATTTCACAAAACATTATTCTAAATACATGACATTTCTATTAATCAAAACATTATTCTAAAAAATGACATATTTATTTTAACAGAACATTTTCTAATAAAATGACATTTTTATTTCAACATAACATTTTCTAACTAAATGACATTTTTGTTTCACATGGCATTTTCTAACTAAATGTCATTTTTGTTTACAAAATATGTTTTCTAACTAAATGACATATTTGTTCACAAAATATGTTTTCTAATATCAAATAAGAAGGAGTTTCATTTGCACAACTTATTTACATGTTTCCTAATGTCAAATAAAATGAAATTTTATTCGCATACATTTTCTATTCTTCTAATGACAAAATAAAAAGACAATTTTGTCTACACGCATGTTTTCTAATTCTAGCAACAAAATAAAAGATAATTTTGTCTACATACACATTTTCTAATCCTAATGACAAAATAAAAAGGCAATTTTGTCTATATGTATATTTTGTAATTCTAGTGACAAACTAAAAAGACAATTTTGTCTACATGTATGTTTTTAATTTTAATGACAAAATAAAAAGATAATTTTGTCTACATGTATGTTTTAATTTTAATGACAAAATAAAAAGATAATTTTGTCTACATACATATTTTGATTTTAATGACCAAATAATAATGACTATTCTTACTCGTACACAAATTCAATGTATAACTTGACAAATAAAAATGAATATCTTTATTTGTTTACAAATTCAATGTTTAATGTTGACAAATAAAAATGAGTATTTTTGTTTGTATCCAAATCAATGTTTGATTTGACAAATAAAAATAAATGCTTTTACTTGTATGCAATTCAATGTTTAATTTGACAAATAAAAATGAATGCTTTTAGTTGTATACAATTCAATGTTAAATTTGACAAATAAAAATGAATACTTTTATTTACAATTCTAGTTCAACGAAACAAATAAAAATGATACTATTGTTTTGTCGACAATTCTAATTCAACATAACACATAAAAGTGATATTTTTGTTTGTCGATAATTCTATTTCAGCAAAACAAATAAAAGTGACATTTTGTTTTGTTGACAATTCAATTTCAACAAAACATAAAAGAAATGATATATTTTATTTTAACATACATTTTCTAACAAATTGACATATTTATTTTCAAATCATGTTTTCTACCTAAGATTATTATTCCTTAACATGCTAAGTATGAAAATTTTGACTAATAAAAATATAATTAACAAATGAATCTTTATATTCTAAATTAACATGTTGTAGACATTATGTTTGACGAACAACATATATTTTGATCCAATAAATAAATCACAACCAAATGAATCAATCTAAATTTTATACAACGCCCATATGTGTTTTATACAGCGTATATAGTTAATATCACAATCAAAATCAATTTAAATATATATATATATATATATATTCTTATTTTAAATTGAGAAATCTCACGGTGTGTGTAACACCCCACTTCCGTTGAGGTCACTCGCAAAAGGGAACGCCTTAGCTTCGGTGGAACGTTATAAGTAAACAGAACAGAAATTTACAAGACATATAAAGTAATACTTGAGAAATTTATAACTTTATTACATCAGAAAACAGAAATAAGTTTGGTTTCATCTTTCAAAACCACAATATCGGAATTCAAGTACATAAATATCAGTCTTGTACAAAAGCCTTAAGAGTACGTAATTTTAAAGCTATAATCCCCAACAGAAAATGCCATAAATAGGTAGAATCAAAGCCAAACAATACTTCAAGCACTCTAACACTTCAAGCAGAGAGAAATCTAAGTCAAGCTCTTACGTTCCCAACCTGAGTACCTGGGGGGAACGGAAGAAAAGAGGTGAAACAAACTAGGTCAGACATACGTATGGTGAGTCTAGTGACTTTCAGCATATAAACAGATAACAATATCATGCCAGGTAAATAAAACTGGATGAGAGATAGCCGTAACAGGAGTAGCAGGTTAACAGAAGAAACAGAATGATATAGGCAAAGCTAAGCTCCTAACTTAGTTTTCACTTCTCTGAACTAATACTAGTATAACAGAATTTGGTGTTGTCTTATTGTCTAAACAGAAAATAGAATGATCTCTTCACAAACACGATGCTAGAAATGGGCCTTTACCACCCGAACAGAGACAAACGGTACAGAAACAGAATCAGGAACGAAATCAGAGACAGAAACAGAATAATCCCTACAGAAACAGAATATTAGAGTTAGGTGTACACTAGTAATGGACCTTTACCACCCCAACAGACGGTACCACACAGAAATAGACAGGTGTTACCACCCCAACAGAAACAGACGGTACCCCAACAGAAACAGACAGAACTAAGTGTATCCCAAATTCTACCCCAAGCGATCGGCTCCCTAATACATAAATACTCTGTGCCGGCCCAATAGAAGGGTGTATCACTCCCTAAAGTGGCAACCTATAGACACAGACCTATTTACAGATGTCACGGTGTCTTACATCCTCAGAGCAGACCGGATCCATGCACGCACATGACCCAGTTGGAATGCGCCATCAACACCCCTCGCCATTATCAGACTGAACCTCTTACAATTAGTTCAGTAAGCGTGCCCGGACCCCTCTTAGTGTTGGGTCATAGTTTTGATACCAGAAAGGGCTACTGACTAATATGGGTCCCAAACAGCAGATGACACAAGTAATTATCCCTCCTAACCTTGTGTCCCCAGACTAACAGATTTCAGATTAACTTTTTTACAGATTTCAGATGTACAAAGTTCAGATTAACTAGTTTTTAGATCAGACATACAAGTTAACAGGTTTTCAGACTAACGGATCAGATGTACGGATTAACAGGTTCTCAGACTAACAGATCAAATATACAGATTAACAGACTTACAGATTGTTTTACCTAACTTTGTATTGGGCCTACAGATTCACGAAACGGGTTTATTAGATTCATCAGTGCAGTTGTTTTAACCCTATCCACCCAACACGTTTTAGGCATCATATTTATCTTAGTTTTGCATTAATTAAATATTAATACACAGACCTCTCACATTATGTCGGTAGCTTGTGGCCGCTGGATGTGCCGGGCGGTTCCGGGCAGACTTCTGCCACAAGCCAGACCTAACCTCGTGTCTAAGCATCCTTATGCCTACGACCTCTCACATTAGACTGACAGTTATCGATTGCTGGTTAAGCCGGTTGGGCCCTGGCAGGCTTCCACCGCAAACTGAGTCTAACCTCGTGTCTCAGCATTCTTATTTGTAGCTAAAGTTTTCATTCACATATTATGCCTATTCAACAAATTAACTTATTTACAAGTTACAGCAGATTATTCAAAGTTCCATTAACATGTTTTGCTCAATTTTAGATCGAGCCTACAGATTTCATACCCCAAATTACCGTATTCAGTTTCAACAGATTTAGCAGATTGGGCAATTTAACAGATTTAGTCATTCCTTAAAATTCCATTGACATACCTCGCATAATCATAAAATTAAGCCTAATTTTACATGCCCAAATTACGGTCATAATTCACCATATAACATATGTCCCAATTTTTTTTGTTAAATTTGCACCGTACAGAATATTCTCTAAAAACCCCAAATCATGATGCACAATATAAATTATGCCAAATTATAGCCGTTGATTACCGCGTATGTCAAATATCCAAAAATCCGAATTAGGCGTATTCACATTAATAGTTATCCCTATCTTAATATAGATCTTTTACGCCTAAATCATATATCCTTTTTTTTCCAAGTCATAGATCGTCATATAAAATATGCCCTAAATCTAGCTCTTAAATTACAACATGTATTATGTCCTCAAAATCAGATCTTGAATTATAACATGCATTATGTCCCCAAATTACAAGTCATATGTTGTCATACATTAATTCTCCTTCTTCCAAATCATAAACCGTCATATGTAGTATGCCTAGATCTAGATCTTAATTACAACTTATGTTGTGTTCTCAACTTAGTCATAAATCAGTTATGTCCATTTATGCATCATTCAATATTTTCCCCAAATTTAGCGTTCGCGTGTCAATCTCTTATGAGATTTGGCTCAGGCTCGTAGTAGCCTAGCTATAGAACAGAAGGAAGGAAGAGATACAGAATACTTACAATAAGATAGATCAACACATAAAAACAGATCTGATAAACAAGAATAAGATGGATCTACATAGAAAAATAGATCTGATAAACAAGAATAATATGGATCTCCAATTCTGATTTATACCTATGTCAAGACCATAATTAAATTTCATATCTGAAAATAATTGTACTCACAAATCATGGTTTAAGAAAGAGAAGAACGATTCTAGGATCTGATTTTATGGAGTTGATTTAGCTTTCCGTTGATGTAGGTGTTGATTTGTTATCTTTATCTTCTCTTTTGAATTGATTGATTAGGGTGGAGGCTAGGTCACTTTAGGTTTTAGGAGCATGGAGGCACCATTCCTCTTTGTTAATGAATTAGGGTTTAGATTTAGGGTCCTTATATAGTTGTAGAGAGTGTTTTAGGACCATTAGATTAACCCTGAACCATGAGAACCGATCAGATGCCACATCTGCCTTAGAGCAAATCTACCCACGGGTTGACAGCCAAACACCCTGAATCAACCCCTAGTCGACCCAGCGGGTCGACCTCAAAAATGGGACGGTTTGGTTATTCCCCCTCGCGATTCGCTGTTTTGAACTTTTTTGCATATTTATTTATTTAATTTTTTGTATATATCTATATATATATTTCTCTCATATGCATACAAACTTCAAGGCTTAGTAACATCTTCATAAGGTATCCGTTTTGTGCAAACCAAATGTCTATCTTGACCCAAAATTTTGAAACGAACATAACAGCGCAACCCATTTCACTTAATTCTTCTTCTAAAAATTAAGTATACTTTAATTTGTGTATTTTAATGTTATAAAATTACGAGGTATTACATTCTTCCCTCCTTAAAGGATTTCGTCCCCGAAATCTCCAAGTTAAGAAGAATGTATCCTACCATCCAATCATCCATCTACTCAACCATCATCCATTGTCCTTAAAAGGTTTCTAATGTCGTATGAACATATGCAGAGTGTGTGTATATGTTTCTTATCTAATGCAAAATCAGGCGGTCTGCAGATCCAGTTAACCTCCTTAATGTGAATTATGTTAGTGCCATGAGTCCAATTATGTATGCATGAAATCCTATTTGATACACATCATTTCTATATGAGTGCATAACCATTCATCCAAATGCAACATCCATGTGATGAGTCAATCATTTTGCATCCACAAAAATTGAAAAATGTACACACATCCATATGCAGTATGAGAGTATTTTTGAGCTGATCTAGTGCCTAGTGTGTGTATATGCATCCGCGAGCAACCACTAGCAACCACTTGCATCCACTTGCAACCATCAAACATAACATGTATCAAACACATGTTTACATCCATTAGTTTCTACCTAAAGGTCGAAGACTCGATCGATAGGATTCAGCCGAGTGATAGAAGCAAGTATAATTAAAACAAAAGTTCTGTTTCCATTAGACATCGGTTAAGAGAATAAATCCCTAAGTATCAACCTCGAACACCGAAATCAACATCAGATTGACACCCAGAGAATTACTCCCACTAAACAATGTCAAAACTGGAAATATACTTCACGCTTCGAGTAAAAACCCCTATCCTTTTCAGAAATATTGAGATACTTACAGACTACTGGTACATATCAGATTATCAAATGATTCTTAGGAAACTAAGCATGATAAAACCCCACCATATCCCACAAAAACTAGAATGTATGCGTCACAGTCAACTTAACGCTTAACACAGATACCTTCAAACCCCAACTTATCACGAACAGATGAGTCGTAACCCTTATGGGGTTTGAGATTATAGCGGGATCAGAAATAAGACTGGTATTAAAGTGCAGAGTCTCAATTACAGAATCAAAAAGCCATAATCAAAAAGAGTTTTAACTCAATAATCAGATAAGGAAACTAAACCTTATACAGAAATTTTCCTATCTCTATCCTATCCACCAGCCACGAGAGCATTCGCCTGCCCTCCAGAAGTAGGTTCTACCCTCTGCCCTTGCCCTCGTTTCTTCGGGCAGTCCCTAGTGAAGTGTCCCATTTCTCCACAGTTGAAGCAAGCGCCCTTCCTCTTTCTGCAATCCTTGTTCAGATGAGTCAAGCTTCCACAAGTAAAGCACTTTTTCTCCTTCTTATCCTCAGACTTTTCATCCTTCTTTTGTGTTTCCTTTTGGGGCCACGCTTTCTTGTTTTGTGGTCCTTCGAGCTTTTCCTCTTTCTTCTCACTTTTGGCTTCCTCTTCATGCATTAATGCCATGTCAACCAATTTCTCGAAGGTAGCCCCCATAGGAATGTAGGTCATATCCAACCCGTGTAGTGGTTCATTCAAACCTTTAACGAATCTCAGGGCCTTCTTATCAGGTGTGTTCACCAAGTCAAAGCCAAATCTCGCCAATTGGTTGAACTTGTTGACGTACTCCTTTACTGATAAATTCCCTTGCTTCAATGCTAAGAACCTCTCCATGTATAAATTCTCTTCTGCTTGTGAGAGAAATTTCATCTCGAAGCTATGCCTGAAATCCCTCCATGTCTCCACTGGACGCTCTCCATTCGTGACCTCCCACCAAAACGAGGCTTTGTCCTTCATTAACCAAGCAGCTAGTTGGACCTTCCTTCCGTCTTCTATCTCAAAGATACCAAATAAATCTTCCACCTCCTTAAGCCAATTTCGAGCTTCAACAAACGTCTCTGACCCGTGAAAAGGTTTCCCGCCCATCGCCCGAAAGTCCTTGCATATCTTCAAAAAAGTATCAACGTGTGGAGGGGGAGGAGGAGGAACGTCTGCTGGGCCTGCGGCGGTGGCCCTAGCCTCCAGATAACTTCGGAACCAAGTTGGTATTGGTATGCCCTTGGGTATCTCGGGTACCCCAGACATGCTGAAAAGAAAAAGGGAAGAGATTCAAAACGGAGAATTGAAAGAAAGATATATGGCTTTTGGGGATTATGTTTTTCAAAATAAACTCTAATTTTTAAAATACTTCCTTTTTTAAATCTTTTTGAAAATAGTTTTCAAAAACTTTTATCTAATCTGGTAACCTTCAGCTCTGATACCAAGTGTAACACCCCACTTCCGTTAAGGTCACTCACAAAGGGAATGCCTTAACTTCGGTGGAACGTTATAAGTAAACAGAACAGAAATTTACAAGACAGATAAAGTTGTACTTGAGAAATTTATAACTTTATTACAGCAGAAAACATAAATAAGTTTGGTTACATCTTTCAAAACCACAATATCGGAATTCAATTACATAAATATCAGTCTTGTACAAAAGCCTTCAGAGTGCGTAATTTTAAAGCCATAATCCCCAACAGAAAATGCCATAAATAGGTAGAATCAAAGCCAAACAATACTTCAAGCACTCTAGCACTTCAAGCAGAGAAATCTAAGTCAAGCTCTTACGTTCCCAACCTTAGTACCGGGGGAGGGGGGAAACGGAAGAAAAGAGGCGAAACAAACTAGGTCAGACATACGTCTGGTGAGTCCAGTGACTTTCAGCATATAAACAGATAACAGTATCATGACATTTAAATAAAACTGGATGAGAGATAGCCGTAACAAGAGTAATAGGTTAACAGAAGAAATAGAATGATATAGGCTAAGCTAAGATCCTTACTTAGTTTTCACTTCTCTGCACTAATACTAGTATAACAGAATTAGGTGTTGTCCTATTGTCTAAACAGAAAACAGAATGATCTCTTCAGAAACACGATGCTAGAAATCGGCCTTTACCACCCGAACAGAGACAGACGGTACAGAAACAGAATCAGGAGCGAAATCAGAGACAGAAACAGAATAATCCCTACGGAAACAGAATATTAGAGTTAGGTGTACACTAGTAATCTGCCTTTACCACCCCAACAGACGGTACCACACAGAAAAAGACCGGTGTTACCACCCCAACAAAAACAGACGGTACCCTAACAGAAACAGGCAGAACTAAGTGTACCCTAAATTCTACCCAAAGCGATCGGCTCCATAATACATAAATACCCTGTGTCGACCCCACAGAAGGGTGTATCACTCCCTAAAGTGGCAACCTATAGACACAGACTTATTTGCAGATGTCACAGTGTCTTACATCCTCAGAGCAAACCGGATCCATGCACGCACATGACCCAGTTGGAATGCGCCATCAACACCCCTCGCCATTATCAGAGTGAACCTCTTACAATTAGTTCAGTAAGCATGCCCGGACCCCTCTTAGTGTTGGGTCATAGTTTTGATACCAGAAAGGGTTACTGACTAATATGGGTCCCAAACAACAGATGACACAAGTAATTATCCCTCCTAATCTTGTGTCCCCAGACTAACAGATTTCAGATGTACAAAGTTCAGATTAACTAGTTTTTAGATCAGACATACAAGTTAACAGGTTTTCATACTAACGGATCAGATGTACGGATTAACAAGTTCTCAGACTAACGGATCAGATATACAGATTAACAGACTTATAGATTGTTTTACCTAACTTCGTATTGGGCCTACAGATTCACGAAACGGGTTTATTAGACTCATCAGTCCAGTTGTTTTAACCCTATTCACCCAACACGTTTTAGGCATCATATTTATCTTAGATTTGCATTAATTAAATATTAATGCACAGACCTCTCACATTAGGTCGGTAGCTTGTGGCCGCTGGATGTGTCGGGCGGTTCCGGGCAGATTTCTGCCACAAGCCAGACCTAACCTCGTGTCTAAGCTTCCTTATGCCTATGACCTCTCACATTAGACTGACAGTTTGCGGTTGCTGGTTAAGCCGGTTGGGTCCGGGTAGGCTTCCACCGCAAACTGAGTCTAACCTCGTGTCTCAGCATTCTTATTTGTAGCTAAAGTTTTCATTCACAGATTATGCCAATATCAGATTAATTATGCCAATTCAACAAATTAACTTATTTACAAGTTACAGCAGATTATTCAAAGTTCCATTAATATGTTTTGCTCAATTTTAGATCGAGCCTACAGATTTCATACCCCAAATTACTGCATTCCGTTTTAACAGATTTAGCAGATTGGGCAATTTAACAGATTTAGTCATTCCTTAAAATTCCATTGACATACCTCGCCTAATCATAAAATTAAGCCTAATTTTACATGCCTAAATTATGGTCATAATTCACCATATAACATATGTCCCAATTTTTTTTGTTAAATTTGCACCGTACAGAATATTCTCTAAAAACCCCAAATCATGATGCACAATATAAATTATGCCAAATTATAGCCGTTGATTACCGCGTATGTCAAATATCCAAAAATCCGAATTAGGCGTATTCACATTAATAGTTATCCCTATCTTAATATAGATCTTTTACGCCTAAATCATATATCCTTTTTTTTCAAGTCATAGATCGTCATATAAAATATGCCCCAAATCTAGCTCTTAAATTACAACATGTATTATGTCCTTAAAATTAGATTTTGAATTATAACATGCATTATGTCCCCAAATTACAAGTCATATGTTGTCATACATTAATTCTCCTTCTTCCAAATCATACACCGTCATATATAGTATGCCTAGATCTAGATCTTAATTACAACTTATGTTGTGTTCTCAATTTATTTATAAATCAATTATGTCCAATTATGCATCATTCAATATTTTCCACAAATTTAGCGTTCGCGTGTCAATCTCTTATGAGATTTCGCTCAGGCTCGTAGTAGCCTGGCTATAGAACAGAAGGAAGGAAGAGATACAAAATAGTTACAATAAGATAGATCTACACAGAAAAACAGATCTGATAAACAAGAATAAGATGGATCTACGTAGAAAAATAGATATGATAAACAAGAATAAGATAGATCTCCAATTCAGATTTATACCCATGTCAAGATCATAATTAAATTTCATATTTGAAAATAACTGTACTCACAAATCGTGGTTTAAGAAAGAGAAGAACGATTCTGGGATCTGATTTACTGGAGTTGATTTAGCTTTCCGTTGATGTAGGCGTTGATTTGTTACCTTTATCTTCTCTTTTGAATTGATTGATTAGGGTGGAGGCTAGGTCACTTTAGGTTTTAGGAGCATGGAGGCACCATTCCTCTTTGTTAATGAATTAGGGTTTAGGTTTAGGGTCCTTATACAGTTGTAGAGAGTGTTTTAGGAACATTAGATTAACCCTGAACCATGAGAACCAATCAGATGCCACATCTGCCTTAGAGCGAATCGGCCCACAGGTTGACAGCCAAACACCCTGAATCAACCCCTAGTCGACCCAACGAGGCTCGGATCGACCTTAAAAATGGGCCGGTTTGGTTATTCCCCCTCCCAATTTGCTGTTTTGAACATTTTTCATATTTATTTATTTAATTTTTTATACATATCTATATATATATATATATATATGTATTTCTCTCATATGCATGCAAACTTCAAGGCTTGATAACATCTTCATAAGGTATCCGTTTTGTGCAAATCAAATGTCTATCTTGACCCAAAATTTTAAAACGAACATAATAGCGCAACCCAAAAAATTAAGTATACTTTAATTTGTGAATTTTAATGTTATAAAATTACGGGGTGTTATAGTGTGTTTTATTCCTTCTGAATTTGTAGATAGCTCCGAACCAGTTCCAGTCTGTTCTGAAATGTGGATCATGAATTTACAGTCCGAATGCTTTAAGTTTTACTTAATTCCGATTACATATGAAAAAGTTATGGATTCTCATAGATTTGATTGCATAAATAATATAATTAATTTTATAATCTAAAATAAATTACATCTTCTTCATCGTTTACATTGTCCACCATGAAACCCAAACCTCGTCTGTCCTCTCTCCACCTTGCGCCGTCGTTGCACCTGCGTACCTCGATCAGACTTCGCCATCGGTTAGCCGCCATCGCCTCCGACCTCCACCCATCCTCACGTCCCACTCTGAGGGCCCACGCCCTAGGGGTTCGCGCTCGAATGCACAAGCTTCCTGCTTCGAATTCTCACAGTTCACAACACGATAACCAATCTTGTCCGTATGGATGTAGAGCTGATGATATGTTCTTCGATTTTTGTTATACGAGTTCGTTGAATTAGTGCATAGATTTCACGAAAATTGAAGAGGAACAATTGAGCATTTCTGGCCGTTCATAGAAAATTGGCGGCGGTTATACGATATAGATTAGGGCTTTTCTAAACCTAGGGGTATATATAATAATTTAATAATATATTTAATTCTTTAATTCTGAAAAAGGCCTGTTTATTCCTAATAACTCAAAATCTAGCCCGACGAATGTCGCCCCTAGCTAAATACCCCTATTCCGGACACAACGGACTAGGTCCCGTCAGCCTATTTGATCGTTTCAGCCCACTTTTCTTTAAATTAAAATATAAACCATTTAATTTTTTAATTTGATCGTACATTTCAATTTATCGGGGCCACATACTAGCTCCAAAAATTTCCGAGAAATAAATCTAGCTATGTTTTGATGATTCAGTCCTAATAAAATTAATTTTATCGAATTTAGAGACCATTTGAAAAATGGCCATTTTTTGGTCGATCCAAATTGATTAAAATTAGTAAAACACATTTTCTTTTGCCATGCTCACATATTAATCCTAAAATTTATGAAAATTGGAATCCTGCAATAATTTGACACTACGGATTCAACCAAAGTGGTTTCATTGAAAACGGAGGTCGTTTTTAAAATGGCTATTTTTTATATTAAAATATATATATATATATATATAAATTCTATAGCTACTATTTCAAATTATAAACTAGACATAACTTTTTATTCCCGCTATGAAATTTCAATTTTTCAGACCCATTAGAAAGATATTGTTAAACAAATTTAAATATTCTTGGTTTTACTAAAATCCGATTTATTTTGAATCTTGTATGTTCATTTGAAATTTAAAATTGAATTTTCAAACTACCGCGCCATTTCAGGCTCGTTATATAATTAAAATAAATTTATACGTTTTAACTTCGATTTAAATAAATTTTTCGTCGTTATTATTTAAAATAAATTATTTTAAATATTAAAATCCATTAAAATTGCTAAAATAAAAATTTTAAATTGGTTCAGAATTTCCGGGTTCTTATAATCTCCCCAACTTAAAATGTTTTCGTCCTTGAAAAGGAACGGAGTTGAAAGTTGTTTTACTAATCAACTCAACTTTCAATTCTAATCAATTTTCACTTCAGTTCAATATTAAATTCTATTTAGCTAAATTTATCATTCTTTCCCATATTGGTTAAATTAATCATCATTCCAATATTTTATTAGTTAAACTAATTATCAAACAACACAACCAGCAATCAATTAGGTGATTAACTTTTTAAATATATACAGCTTTTATTTATAGTCAAAAATCATATTCTTAGTGCAAATCACAACAATAAACTCTAGCTAAGTTTTGGTTCTCACACCAGTTAATGGAAATATATAGACATACCACTTTCGAAACTCGAACACAAATACTGATGATGGAGCTCCATCATCAGAATCATCTCCGGGAGACTAGAGTATGATTTTATATCTATCCAGTATATTAAAACTTCAAATATACGTTAATTACGCATATATTCAAAATCTTTATATACTAGATTGTCCAAATTAAAATAAAATAATATACTCAAATACGTATAATATGATAAAATTTTCAAAACTAAATTTATTTTCATTTTAAAAATTAATACTCTTCACACTAGTTCTAGGATACTACTGATCCAATCCCAACGAGTCATTCTCATCAGATATTACTAGTCTAATCTCTGATGAATTCTTTCGTTCGGTTCTCATGTGTCTTGTTCCCGAGCTCTGTAAACCAAAGCTCGGATACCAAATGAAATGACCCAAACTTTCCCGCAAAGGAAAGTACGGATTGAATTTAGAACACGAAAAATCAAAACACAAACAGAAGAACATTTCATTGTTATTATAACAATTACATCAGA
The DNA here is from genome assembly GCA_030737875.1 of Allium sativum. Taxonomy (NCBI): domain Eukaryota; kingdom Viridiplantae; phylum Streptophyta; class Magnoliopsida; order Asparagales; family Amaryllidaceae; genus Allium; species Allium sativum. The sequence goes on along the minus strand of CM060919.1, from coordinate 5,037,130 downwards.
GTACAATAATATAACATAGTATGAATAAATATTATACACTCGAAATACAATATCAGAAATTTAAATTACATAGCAATGGAAAAATAATACATAACACAACTGGAAGGAATACACAGATGCAGAGCTTTCCGAATATCGCTCCAGCTGTAAACCAAGATCTTGTGAATATAATATCTGCAAAACCAAAACTACTAGCTGCCCGTGTGGAAAATATGGGGACCCAGAGTTTAGGTTAAAATAATAAACTCCAAGTCAGTCATGGGACTGGTGTGAGAACTCTAAAACAGTTATTAAATTTTTACTTTAAAAGTTGGGAAATCTTGGGACCACACCGTATTACACGGAACAGGTTTACTCCATTGGATTGCCAGTGCATAAATAAAGTAAATTGTTAAACAACGCAATGATTTTTAGAAAAATGAAACCATTATAAGACTCAAGTCCCATCACACAATCCAACGCAAACAGGAGGATAGAGTTTTACCTTATAATGGTCAAAAATGCTTGATACGATAAAACGGATTTGACATTGTTATCAGTGTATATATGCTTCAAAAACAATTTCAATCATAATATATCAATCATAGACGGTATAGCTACCATATACTATATCGCCATACTAGTTATACAATCAAAACCGTATGGTGTCGTGTTGGAAGTTGGATTTCCATCATGAACCAAGGCAAGGGATCATCCTTACCGAATTTGAGACTCTCTAGCCTGAGCCTCAGGATACAGCCGCAACTGCACCTGGATCTTCGGGGCCGGTCCACAAATACTTTAGTGGATTAATTATGCCTGAACAATACGTTTCCCCGCCCTATGGGGCATAAATAAAGAGCCACTAGGGACTCAAATCCAAGGCGCCTCATTCCATCATCCACATAAGTAAAATGTCTGGGCTCCATAGCATGACACCACTCCTAGCTAGAAAGAAACGTATGTCCTCCCTGCAGTCCTCTCCCATTTCTGGTTCATACCGGGGTGTGAGACTCGCAAAGTATCTCTATACACAATGTTATGCTGACTAAAGTTGTGCCTTGATCATCATCCATAAGACTCTGCTTTTCAACAAAAGCCTTAATCATTTGCATCTTAGCATGTCGCATTGTCAATCCATACCATACTATTGATTTCTGCCAATATATAACCTCTAAATTCGTACGTCTTAAAGAAGGGTGTTAAGCAAGAGAATAAATTCTCCGCCACCAAATAGACACATATTTAGCAAAGATTAATGAATACAGCATAAAGGAATACAACATCAGACGTACCATCCATTTACAAGTCCGTTCCGGGTCTGAACGAAACCGGAGACACCTTATTCCTCGTCCCGTATGTCCAATACAGGAGAGAGGTTCTCGCATATCCATCGATCTCCAAGTACGTCTAGACGATCACCACTTATTACCTTGTCTTGGGATGCATCCCAATCAAGACATCAGTAATCTTCCAAACGATGTGAAGATCTCCGGTCTTCAACCACCGTCTTCATCTTCGACTTTCAATTGTCGTAGTAATTATTCAGAATGGGTTAAACCCGGTCTTTCTGAATTACTCGCGTACTTTATAATCAATAATTAAGTGCTATCGAAACACATCATATGCCTCTTTCCAATTCAGAATGTTCTTTTTAATAAATATTCACATTTTTAGGGAAAGGTTCCCATTAATTTTATCAAAGATAAATTCTATTGAACTTATTCTTTAATCTTCTTTTTAAAGATTCATTAAAACACCAATTTGGTTTTATTATCAAAAATCATTACTTTCTGATTATTCAACTTTAAGAAATTAATCTTGTCTTTAACTGGGTTAAAGAACCAATGTCATTTAAAACACAATTCACGATAAACCCAAAATCATCTTCAATTAAATACGGTTTTTTCACAGAAATCACATCAATATATAATCGATATAAATTTCCGTATCAGACTAATAATATAAATGGAATAACGGTAAAGCCTTTTAAATTCCATATATAATAACGGTCTTCATTTACAGAAGCTCATCTCGATTATTACCAAATCAAATTCCATTCAATTCCAATTTCTGCTATTAAATAGGAAAACTTTACTTTGGAAAAATTTACATTAAATATTAATAAAAATATTTATAAATTTCAAATCATATCTTCATTGTTAATTGGGTTAAAGAATGAATGTCGTTTAAAACACAGTCCACAATAAACCCAATTCACATTTCATTTTATTCCAATTACTAAATATCATTAGAAACTCTAATAATCTTAATTAAAATATTTATTCTCGAATGGGTTTAAGAATAGTGTTATTTAAGACACCATTCACGACAACCCAAAAAATCCAATTTATTTTATATAATTCTAATTTAATATTAATTAATTGGAAAGCCTCATTAAATCTTAATTTAATGATTTATTCTAGTTAATAACTAGTTCATTTCGATAAAAATGTATTTTTATCTTTTCAAATATGGAATTTTTCATCCAAAATCACTTATTATGATTTTACATAATTTTACCATATTTTTAATAATTTTATCAAGGCACGTACAATCGGTTTCCAATATCGGCCACCGAACTGCATTCATACCGACCTTTTTCAAATTTGATTTGGACATAATTCCAAATCCAATTGTTAGATTTCAAAACTCTTATATTCATTGGAAAGCTCTTTTCGATACGAATCCAACGGTTCTGGTTTTAGGAGAATCCGACGGTTGGATCTCCCGTTACATCAATTTGAAGTTAATGGTCGAAATTCGCGAACGGTCGCTGAGCGACGCGTTCTATTCAGGCCATTAAATATATATAATATATATTTTGTCGATTTCCATTTAAATCGTATTTTAAAATATTTATAAATTCATTTTAAAATGATTCCAACTTCATTTTCAATTTAAATCAAAATCGAATATTTTATATCTTTATCATATTAAAATATTAATATTTCAAAGTATTAGATTTTGAAATAATTTATTTTTGATATTCATTATAAAATGGATAAAATCGATTGATAAACCCGTTCGGGTTAAAATGGCGTTTCTATACTTAACCCGGCTTCATATTTATATTTTTGTGTCCAACCAAAATTGGACCAAAAGATGATAATTTTATTCTACATCGAATTTTATTTTAAAATATTCGTTATCTTAAAATAGTCTTTATTTTGAAAGATTCTTTATTTTAAAATATTCTGAATCAGAATGCGACTCAATCAATTACCATATAATTTAGTTATATGGATTTCATACATCGCATGTATATATCAATATTGATAAATAATCGTTAAATACTCCATTCACATCCAGAGTGAAATTTACAACTGTGTGAGCATTAAAATAAATAAATAACGCTCATCACAGTCTGTCAATCCATCGATTGACATACAACTAAATATTGGGACTAGTGTATGTCAAATGTTATCCAAATACCCGTGTGGGGTTTTCAAACAACAACGGTTTATATAAATAAATCATTGGTTAATAATTTTAACCAATTCTAATTTTGTTTGAAATATTTTCTATTTGACCAATTTTCACTGTTTTGAATTATAAATAAATATTTGTAATTTTAATTTCAACAAAACATATATTTTAGCAAGTAATTATTTTTATTCTTGTCTAACATGATAAAGGTAACATTTTGTCTAACGAAACATATATTCTAACATGTAATCGTTTTATTCTTGTCTATCATGATAAAAGTGACATTTTATTTCACAAAACATTATTCTAAATACATGACATTTCTATTAATCAAAACATTATTCTAGCAAAATGACATATTTATTTTAACATAACATTTTCTAACAAAATGACATTTTTATTTCAACATAACATTTTCTAACTAAATGACATTTTTGTTTCACATGACATTTTCTAACTAAATGACATTTTTGTTTGCAAAATATGTTTTCAAACTAAATGACATATTTGTTTACAAAATATGTTTTCTAATATCAAATAAAAAGAATTTTTATATGCATACCTTATTTACATGTTTCCTAATGTCAAATAAAAAGAATTTTTATTCGCATACATTTTCTATTCTTCTAATGACAAAATAAAAAGACAATTTTGTCTACATACATGTTTTCTAATTCTAGCGACAAAATAAAAGATAATTTTGTCTACATATACATTTTCTAATCCTAATGACAAAATAAAAATGCAATTTTGTCTATATGTATATTTTATAGTTCTAGTGACAAAATAAAAAGACAATTTTGTCTACATGTATGTTTTTAATTTTAATGACAAAATCAAAAGATAAATTTTTCTACATGTATGTATTAATTTTAATGACAAAATAAAAGGATAATTTTGTCTACATACATATTTTAATTTTAATGACCAAATAAAAATGACTATTCTTACTCGTACTGTTGTGCACAAGTTTAATGTTTAAATTAACAAATAAAAATGAATATCTTTATTTCTTTAAAAATTTAATGTTTAATGTTGACAAATAAAATTGACTACTTTTACTTGTATCCAAATCAATGTTTGATTCGACAAATAAAGATAAATGCTTTTACTTATATACAATTCAATGTTTAATTTGACAAATAAAAATGAATGCTTTTATTTGTATACAATTCATTGTTAAATTTGACAAATAAAAATGAACATTTTTATTTACAATTCTAATTCAACAAAACAAATAAAAAAGATACTATTGTTTTGTTGACAATTCTAGTCCAACATAACACATAAAAGTTATATTTTTGTTTGTCGATAACTCTATTTCTGCAAAACAAATAAAAGTGACATTTTGTTTTGTTGGCAATTCTATTTCAACAAAACATTAAAAAAAATGATATATTTTATTTTAACATACATTTTCTAACAAATTGACATATTTATTTTCAAAACACGTTTTCAACCTAAGATTATTATTCCTTAACATGCTAAGGATGACAATTTTGACTAATAAAAATATAATTAACAAATGTATCTTTATATTCTAAATTAACTTGTTGTGGGCAATATGTTTGACGAACAACATATATTTTGATCCAATAAATCAATCACAACCAAATGAATCAATCTAAATTTTATACAACGCCTATATGTGTTTTATACAGCGTATATACATAATATCACAATCAAAATCAATTTAAGTATATGTATTTTTATTTTAAATTAAGAAATATCACAATGTGTTTTATTCCTTCTGAATTTGTAGATAGCACCAAACCAGTTCTAGTCTGTTCTGAAATGTGGATCTTAAATTTACAGTCCCAACGCTTTCAGTTTCGCTGAATTCCAGTTTCGCTGAATTTCGATTACATATGAAAAAGTTATGTATTTTCATAGATTTGATTAAATAAATAATATAATTAATTTTATAATTTAAAATAAATTATATCTTCTTCATCGTTTACATTGTCCACCGTGAAACCTAAACCTCGTCTGTCCTCTCCCCACCTTGCGCCGTCGTTGCACCTCCGTACCTCGATCGGACTTCGCCATCGGGTAGCCGCCATCGCCTCCGACCTCCACCCATCCTTACGTCCCACTCGATGGGCCCACACCCTACGTGTTTGCGCTCGAAGGCGCGAGCTTCCTGCTCTGAATTCTCATAGGTCACAACACGATAATTAATCTTGTCCGTATGGATGTAGAGCTGATGATATGTTCTTCGATTTTTGTTATATGAGTTGGTTGAATTAGTGCATAGATTTCACGAAAATTGAAGAGGAACGATTGAGCATTTCTGGCCATTCACAGAAAACTGGCGGTGGCTATACGATATAGATTAGGGTTTTTCTAAACCTAGGGGTATATATAATAATTTAATAATATATTTAATTCTTTAATTCTGAAAAAGGCTCGTTTATTCCTAATAACTCCAAATCTAGCCTAGCGAATGTCGCCCCTAGACAAATACCCCTATTCCGGACACAATGGACTAGGTCCCGTTAGCCTATTTGATTGTTTCAGCCCACTTTTCTTTAAATTAAAATATAAACCATTTAATTATTTAATTTGATCGTACATTTTAATTTACCGGGGCCACGCACTAGGTCCAAAAATTCCCGAAAAATAAATCTAGCTATATTTTGACGATATGGTCCTAACAAAATTAATTTTATCGAATTTGGAGACCGTTTGAAAAATGGCCATTTTCTGGTCGATCCAAGTTGACTGAAATTGGCAAAACACATTTTCTTTTGCCACGCTCATATATTAATCGTAAAATTTATGAAAATTGGAATCCTGTAATAATTTGACATTACGGATTCAACCAAAGTGGTTTCGTCGAAAACGGAGGTGGTTTGTAAACTGGCTATTTTTTATATTAAAAAATATATATAAATTCTAAAGCGACCATTTCAAATTTTAAACTGGACATAAATTTTTATTCCCGCTATGAAATTTCAATTTTTCAGACCCGTTAGAAAGATATTGTTAAACAGATTTAATTTCTTTTGGTTTTACTAAAATCCGATTTATTTTGAATCTTGTACGTTTATTTGAAATTTAAAATCGAATTTTCAAACTACTACGCCATTTCAGGCTCGTTATATATTTAAAATAAATTTATACATTCTAACTTCGATTTAAATAAAATTTTCATCGTTATTATTTAAAATAAATTATTTTAAATATTAAAATCCATTAAAATAGCTAAAATAAAAAATTTAAATTGGTTTAGAATTTCCGGATTGTTATAATCTCCCCCACTTAAAATCTTTTTGTCCTCGAAAAGGAGCGGAGCTGAAAGTTGTTTTACTAATCAACTCAACTTTTAATTCTAATCAATTTTCAATTCAGTTCAATATTAAATTCGATTTAGCTAAATTTATCATTCTTTCTCATATTGGTTAAATTAATCATTATTCCAGTATTTTAATTAGTTAAACTAATTATCAAACATCACAACAAAAAATCAATTAGGTGCTTAACTTTTTAAATATATACAACTTTTATATATAGTCAAAAATCATATTCTTAGTGCAAATCAGAGCAATAAACTCTAATAAGTTTTGGTCCTCACACCCGTCAATGGAAATATATTGACATACCACTTTCGAAACTCGAACACAAATATTGATGATGGAGCTCCATCATCAGAATCATCTCCGGGAGACTAGAGTGTGATTCTATATCTATCCAGTATATTAAGACTTCGAATATACGTTAATTACGCGTATATTCAAATTCTTTATATACTAGATTGTCCAAATTAAAATAAAACAATATACTCAAATACGTATAATATGATAAAATTTTCAAAACTAAATTTATTTTCATTTTAAAAATAAATACTCTTCACACTCGTTCTAGGATACTACTGATCCAATCTCAACGAGTCATTCTCATCGGATATTACTAGTCTAATCTCTGATGAATTCTTTCGTTCAGTTCTCATGTGTCTTGTTCTCGAGCTCTGTAAACCAAAGCTCTGATACCAAATGAAACGACCCAAACTTTCCCGCAAAGGAAAGTACGGATTGAATTTAGAACACGAAAAATCAAAACACAAACAGAAGAACATTTCATTGTTATTATAACAATTACATCAGAGTACAAGAATATAACATAGTATGAATAAATATTATACACTCGAAATACAATATCAGAAATTTAAATTACATAGCAATGGAAAAATAATACATAACACAACTGGAAGGAATACACATATACAGAGCTTTCCGAATATCGCTCCAGCTGTAAACCAGGATCCTGTGAATATAATATCTGCAAAACCAAAACTACTAGCTGCCCTGTGGAAAATATGGGCACCTAGAGTTTAGATTAAAACAATAAACTGCAGGTCAATCATGGGACTGGTGTGAGAACTAAAACAGTTATTAAATTTTTACTTTAAAACTTAGGAAATCATGGGACCACACCATATAACACGGAACAGGTTTACTCCGTTGGATTGCCAGTGCATAAATAAAGTAAATTGTTAAACAACGCAATGCTTTTTAGAAAAATGAAACCATTATAAGACTCAAGTCCCATCACACAATGCAACGCAAACCGAAGGATAGAGTTTTACCTTATAATGGTAAAAATGCTTGGTACAATAAAACGGATTTGATATTATTATCAGTGTATATATGTTTCAAAAACAATTTCAATCATAATATATCAATCATAGATGGCATAGCTGCCATATACTATGTCGCCATACTAGTTATACAATCAAAACCGTATGGTATCGTATTGGAAGTTGGATTTCCATCATGAACCGAGGCAAGGGATCGTCCTTACCGAATTCGAGACTCTCTTGCCCGAGCCTCTGGAAACAGCCGCAACTGCACCTGGATCTTCAGGGTCGGTCCACAAATACTTTAGTGGATTAGTTATGCTTGAACAATACATTTCCCCGCCTTATGGGGCATAAATAAAGAGCCACTAGGGACCCAAATCCGAGGCGCCTCATTCCATCATCCACATAAGTAAAATGTCTGGGCTCCATACCATGACACCACTCCTAGCTTGAAAGAAACGTATGTCCTCCCTGCGGTCCTCTCCCGTTTCAGGTTCATACCGGGGTGTGAGGCTCGTGAAGTATCGCGATACACAAAGCTATGCTAACAAAAGCTGTGCTTTGATCATCATCAACAAGACTTTGTTTTTCAACAAAAGCCTTAATCATTTGCATCTTAGCATGCCACATTGTCAATCCATACCATACCATTGATTTTTGCCAATATATAACCTCTAAGCTCGTACGTCTTAGAGAAGGGTGTTAAGAAAGAGAATAAATTCTCCGCCACCAAACAGATATATATTTAGCAGAGATCAACGAATACATCATAAAGGAGTACAACGTCAGACATACCATCCATTTACAAGTCTGTTCTGGGTCTGAACGAAACCGGAGACACCTTATTCCTCGTCCCATATGTCCAATACAAGAGAGAGGTTCTCGCATATCCATCGATCTCCAAATACATCTAGATGATCACCACTTATTACCTTGTCTTGGGATGCCTCCTAATCAAGACATCAGTAATCATCCAAACGATGTGAAGATCTCTGGTCCTCAACCACCGTCTTCATCTTTGACTTTCAATCGTCGTAGTAATTATTCTGAGTGGGTTGAACCCGGTCTTTCCGAATAACTCGCGTATTTTATAATCAATAATTATATGCTATAGAAACACATCATATGCCTCATTCCAATTAAGAATATTCTTTTAAATAAATATTCACATTTTTAGGGAAAGATTCCCATTAATTTTATCAAAGATAAATTCTATTGAACTTATTCTTTAATCTTCATTTTAAAGATTCACTAAAACACCAATTTGGTTTTAATATCAAAAATCATTACTTTATGATTATTCAACTTTAAGAAATTAATCTTGTCTTTAACTGGGTTAAAGAACCAATGTCATTTAAAACATAGTTCACGATAAACCCAAAATCATCTTCCATTAAATATGGAATTTTCACAGAAATCTCATCAATATATAATCGATATAAATTTCTGTATCAGAGTAATAATATAAATGGAATAGTTGTAAAGCCTTTTAAATTCCATATATAATAACGGACTTCTTTTACAGAAGCTCGTCTCGATTATTACCAAATCAAATTCCATTCAATTCCAATTTCTGCTATTAAATAGGAAAACTTTACTTTGGAAAAATTTCCATTAAATCATAATAAAATGATTTATAAATTTCAAATCATATCATCATTGTTAATTGGGTTAAAGAACGAATGTCGTTTAAAACACAGTCCACAATAAGCCCAATTCACATTTCATTTTATACCAATTACTAAATATCATTGGAAACTCTAATAATCTTAATTAAAATATTTATTCTCGACTGGGTTTAAGAACAGTGTTATTTCAGACACCATTCACGACAACCCAAAAAATCCAATTTATTTTATATAATTATAATTTAATATTAATTAATTGGAAAGCCTCATTAAATCTTAATTTAATGATTTATTCAAGTTAATAACTAGTTCACTTCGATAAAAATGTATTTTTCTCTTTTCAAATATGGATTTTTTCATCCAAAATCTTTCCAAATCACTTATTATGATTTTACACAATTTTACCATATTTTTAATAATTTTATCGAGGCCCGTACAGTCGGTTTCCAATATCAGCCACCGAACTGCATTCATAGCGACCTTTTTCAAATTTGAGTTAGACATAATTCCAAATCCAACCATTAGAATTAAAAACTGTTATATTCATTGGAATGCTCTTTTCGATACGAACCCAATGATTCTGCTTTTAGGAGAATCCGACGGTCAGATCTCCCGTTACATCAATTTGAAGTTAATGGTTGAAATTCGCGAACGGTCGTTGCGCGACGCGTTCTATTCAGGCCATTAGATATATATAATATATATTTTGTTGATTTCCATTTAAATCGTATTTTAAAATATTTATAAATTCATTGTAAAAAGATTCCAGCTTCATTTTCAATTTAAATCAAAATCGAATATTTTATATCTTTATCATATTAGAATATTAATATTTCAAAGTATCAGTTATTGAAATCATTTCTTTTTTATATTAATTTTAAAATGGATAAAATCGATTGACAAACCCATTCGAGTTAAAATGACGTTTTTATACTTAACCCGGCTTCATATTTATTTTTTGTGTCCATTCAAAGTCGGACATAAAGATCATAATTTTATTCCACATCGAATTTTATTTTAAAATATTTGTTATTTTAAAATAGTCTTTATTTTGATAGATTCTTTATTTTTGAATATTTTTTATTTTAAAATATTCTGAATCGGAATGCGACTCAATCAATTACCATATAATTCAGTTATATGGATTTCATACATCGCATGTATATAACAATTATCGTTAAATAATCCGTTCACATCCAGAATGAAATTTACATCTGTGTGAGCATTAAAATAAATAATTAACACTCATCACAGACTGTCAATCCATCGATTGACATATAACTAAATATTGAGACTAGTGTATGTCAAATGTCATCCCAATACCCATGTGGGGTTTTCAAACAACAACAGTTTATATAAATAAATCATTGGTTAATAATTTTAACCAATTCTAATTTTGTTTGAATTATTTTCTATTTAACCAATTTTCACTATTTTGAATTATAAATAAATATTTATAATTTTAATTTCAACAAAACATATATTTTAACAAGCAATTATTTTTATTCTTGTCTAACATGATAAAGGTAACATTTTGTCTAACGAAACATATATTCTAACATGTAATCCTTTTATTCTTGTCTATCATGATAAATGTGACATTTTATTTCACAAAACATTATTCTAAATACATGACATTTCTATTAATCAAAACATTATTCTAACAAAATGACATATTTATTTTAACATAACATTTTCTAACAAAATGACATTTTTAGTTCAACATAACATTTTCTAACTAAATGACATTTTTGTTTCACATGACATTTTCTAACTAAATGACATTTTTGTTTACAAAATATATTTTCTAACTAAATGACATGTTTGTTTACAAAATATGTTTTCTAACAACAAATAAAAAGGAATTTTATTTGCATAACTTATTTACATGTTTCCTAATGTCAAATAAAAAGAATTTTTATTCGCATACATTTTCTATTCTTCTAATGACAAAATAAAAAGACAATTTTGTCTACACACATGTTTTCTAATTCTAGCGACAAAATAAAAGATAATTTTGTCTACATACACATTTTCTAATCCTAATGACAAAATAAAAAGGCAATTTTGTCTATATGTATATTTCATAATTTTAGTGACAAAATAAAAAGACAATTTTGTCTACATGTATGTTTTTAATTTTAATGACAAAATAAAAAGATAATTTTGTCTACATGTATGTTTTGATTTTAATGACAAAATAAAGGGATAATTTTGTCTACATACATATTTTAGTTTTAATGACCAAATAAAAATGACTATACTTACTCGTACACAAGTTCAATGTTTAACTTGACAAATAAAAATGAATATCTTTATTTGTTTCCAAATTCAATGTTTAATGTTGACAAATAAAAATGACTACTTTTATTTGTATCCAAATCAATGTTTGATTTGACGAATAAAAATAAATGCTTTTACATGTATAAAATTCAATGTTTAATTTGACAAATAAAAATGAATGCTTTTATTTGTATACAATTCAATATTAAATTTGACAAATAAAAATGAATACTTTTATTTACAATTCTAATTCAACAAAACAAATAAAAATGATTGTTTTGTCAACAATTCTAATTCAACATAACACATAAAAATGATATTTTTGTTTGTCGATAATTCTATTTCAGCAAAACAAATAAAAGTGACATTTTGTTTTGTTGACAATTCTATTTCAACAAAACATAAAAAATAATGACATATTTAATTTTAACATACATTTTCTAACAAATTGACATATTTATTTTCAAAACACATTTTCTACCTAAGATTATTATTCTTTAACATACTAAGGATGACAATTTGGACCAATAAAAATATAATTAACAAATGAATCTTTATATTCTAAATTAACATTTTGTAGACAATATGTTTGACGAACAATATATATTTTGATCCAATAAATCAATCACAACCAAATGAATCAATCTAAATTTTATACAACGCTATATGTGTTTTATACAGCGTATATACATAATATCACAATTAAAATGTAACAACCCGGAAAATCAGAACCAATTTAAAATTTTTATTTTGGCAATTTTAATGAATTTTGAATATTTAAAATGATTTATTTTAAATAGTAACGACGAGAAACTTGTTTTGAATAGAATTAGAATGTATAGATTTATTTGAATCGTCGTTAGAATATAAATATTTTTTTTAATTATAAAAGGAATTGAAAATGGCGCGGTAGTTTGAAAATTCAATTTCAAATTTCAAATGAATGTATAGGATTGAAAACAAATCGGATTTTAGTAAAACCAGAAATATTAGAATCTGTTTGAAAATATATTTCCAACGGATGTGAAAAATATAGATTTTATTGCGGGAATAAAAAGATATGTTCAGTTGAAAATTCTGAAAAGTCACTGTGGAATTTATATATATTTTAATATATAAATAACACTTAAAAATAGTCATTTTGCAAACGACCTCCGTTTTCGATGAAACCACTTTTGTTAGATCCAGGATGTCAAATTATTGCTAGGTTTCAAAATTCATAATTTTTGAAATCAATATGTGAGCGTGGCAAAAGAAAACGTGTTTTAACAGTTTTAGTCAATTTGGATTGACCAGAAAATGGTCATTTTTCAAACAGTCTTCAAATTCGAAGAAATTAGTTTTGCTAGGACCGTATCGTCGATATGAAGCTAGTAATAATTTTTCTGGAATTTCTAGAGTCAGTATTCGGCCCCGGCAAATTAAAAAGTATGTTCAAATCTAAAATTGAATGTTTTATATTTTAATTTGAAGAAAACTGGTCGTAACAGCCGAATTGGCTTATGAAACATATTCCATTTTGTTCGAAATGGGGTTAATTAGTTAGGGGCGACAGTCGTTGGGTTCAATTTGGAGTTCGGATGAGAAGCGACCAATTGGAGAATAAATTAGAAAATTAAATAATAAAATAAATATATAAATAACCCCCCCCCCCCACTTAAAACCCTAACTACCCCCAAACGGTGCAGCCGCCACCTTCACTTGAACGCTCCAAATTATCCCAACTTCAAACCGAAAATTCTTCCTCTCCTCTGTGAATTAACACATCAAAACAAAACGAAAATAAAGTGCTAGATGAGATCTCTCCATCCATACATACTTGATCGATTCTAGGGAAGTAGAGCGCTGGAATTTCTGTCAAGAACACGCAGCCGTCGATCGGGTTTTAGGGGCCAAGGGGGGTTCGAGTTCATCAACTCGAGGTGGCGCAGGCAGCTCTCTCGAAGGCGGGTCTTGTGGCGTACGGCGACCAAGGCACAGGTGATCAGGGTGGCGGTGACGGCCAACCCTAGGGCACGAGCCATTTCCAAGAATCAGGTCTAAAGGGGTACGGTTCAACAGAGAGAAGGTAGCGTTTTAAAAACGTTATGAAATAGTTAATTAATTTATTTAATTACTCATTTAAATAATTAAAGTATTTAAAGCCGTAACTTTTGCATACGACGTCGGAATCGCGCAAAACTGGATCCATTGCGATCGTGGGGACGAGAGCTCTACAACGAAATTGACCGTGCCCAAAACGGAGCATGTTGGAATTTCAGGCAAATTCAAATTCGAACGGAACCAGAAATTCAGATAAAACTGACGGAGTGGATACCAATGTGAGAACTTCTCACTAAAATTATTTCTGTGCAGTTATTTATTTTATAACTGCATATATGAACTACTCCCCGTAGTCCACAGACCATGGATGACTTGGATGTTTGATTGTATTGTGAAAATTGGTTGTGATGTGAAATGGACTGTATAAAGTGTATGAATAATAAAAATATCATTTTTATCGTAGAAATGAACTGTTTAAAATATTCATGTATGGAATAAAATATTTGAACAATAAAAGTATCATTTTTATTGTATATATGAACTGTGTGAAAAAGTCATGTATTGAAATAAACATTCATTTACAAACTGGACGGTTTGTTTATGTACATTGATTTGACTGATATGGATTGGGACGATAAATTTTACACATTGCCCAACTGCAAAAATAATAAACAGTATTTGTTGTTTGAAAACCCCACACGGGTATTGGGATAATATTTGACATACACCGATCCCAATAATTATTGGTGTGTCAATCGATGGGTTGACAGACTGTTTAAGCGTTAATTGTTTATTTTAATGCTTATACAGTTGTAGAATGCACTCGGGATGTTGTTTGAATTTTTAATGATTGCTCATCATTATTGTTGTATATATATGATGTTGAAATCCATATAAATAAAATTATATGGTAATTGGTTGAGTTTGATTCCAGTTCAGAATTAACGAATATTTTAAAATAATATTTAGTGAATATTGAAATGTGAAGCCGTGTTAAGTAGTTAAACGCCATTTTAACACGAACGGTAATTTTTTCGATTTTATTCATTTTATAATGAGTATCGAAAAGTGATTTCAAAATCCAATATTTTGAAAATATTATCATTTTAATATTGAAATGATATGGAAATTTAAATTTTGATTTAAATTAGAAAATCAAATTGAAATCGTTTTAAAATGAATTTAAAACGAATTTATATAAAGAATATTCAATTTTGATTTGAAATTGAAAATAGAATTGAAATCGATTTGAAATGTATTTAAAATGAATTGAAATCGAATTGAATTGCAATCGATTTGAAATGAATTTATCACGAATTTATATTGGAATATTCAATTTTGATTTGAAATTGAAATGGAAGTGGAAATCGTTTTTAAAATGATTTATAAAATTTGTTTTAAATGGAAATCGATAAAATATAATATATATATATATATATATATATATATATATATATTATAATGGCCTGAATAGAATGCGTCGCGCAACGGCAGCTCGCGAATTTCGACCATAAACTTCAAATGGACGTTACGGGAGATCTGACCGTCGGATTCTCCTAAAACCGGAACCGTTGGGTTTGTATCGAAAAGAGCTTTCCAATAAATACAACAGATTTGAAATCTAATGGTTAGATTTGGAGATATGTCCAAATCAATTTCAGAAAAGGTTGCTATGGATGTTGTTCGGTGGCCGTTATTGGAAACCGACGGTACGGGTGAAAATAAAATTATTAAAAATATGGAAATATTATGTAAAATCATAATAAATGATTTGGAAAGATTTTGGATGAAAAATTTTAGTTTTGAAAAGATAAAAATATATTTTTATCGAAATGAACCAGTTATTTACTAGAACAATAATTTATTTATTTTTAAAATAAATAAATTGGATTTGAAATTGTTTTAAAAATAACCAGGATTTCCAATATATGAATTGGAATGGATTTGAATCGAAATTGTCTTCGGAATATTTCGATGTTGGATTTCGTGATTTTTCAGATATTATTATGGAAATTTGAAAGATATATTAATATCGTTATTTCCAATACCATATTTGTTGGTTTTATATTTGATATTGGATATAAACCATTATATTTTCTATTCAGAGCCTTGTATTTAATATCAAATGGGATTTTGGGTTTGTCATGAACGGTGTATTCAGTAACACTATTCTTGAACCCTATGTGAAGAGAATAAATCTTTTAACTAAGATTGTTAGAGTTTCCAACCATATTTAATAATTGGAATAAAATGGAATGTGAATTGGGTTTATCATGAACTGTGTTTTTAACAACATTCGTTCTTTAACCCAATTTACAGTGAATGTGATTTGAATTTTATAAATCTTTTGTTAGGATTTAAAGGGAATTTTCCAAAGTGAAGTTTTCTAATTTAATAAAATAAATTGGAATGGAATGGGATTCGATTTGGTAATAATCGAAGTGGACTTCGATGGAGGAAGACTGTTACTATATATGGAATTTAAGTGGTTTTGCCGTTATTCCATTTATAATATCGGTTGGATATGGAAGTTCATATCGATTATATATATTGATCTATTTTCCATGAAGTTTCCATTGTTAATGGAAGGTGATTTTGGGTTTATCGTGAGCTGTGTTTTAAATGACATTAGTTCTTTAACCCATCTAAAGATAAGATTAATTTCTTAACTTTGAAGAAAATCATTAACTAACGTTTTTGGAAATTAAAACAGAATTAGAGTTTTAATGAATCTTTAAATAAATTGAAAGGTGAATTTGATAACTAAAATTATCAAATTCGAGAAATGATCGAGAATGGAGTATCACCAGTTTTGCTCTAGGCGATAGTTAAATCTTTAATTAGATTTGAACGTGAAATGGTAATTGAATTTACCGATAGCACCATGGTGTTAGATATGAAGTATTACCAGTTTTGCTTCATGGGATGAATAGGTTGGGATTGGGAAATTAAACAAACGATTACTTCGATAAGGTTCGCTAATCCCGACTAGTGCAGATAAACCATAATTTGGTTTGAATTGATATTCAAAGGAAGATTAAAGAATAAATTTAAAGAATTTATCTTTGATAAAATTAATGGGAACCTTTCCCAAAGTATAAGAATATTTGAATAAAGGAATATTATGGATTGGAATGAGGCGCATGTTGTGTTTTTATAGCACTTGTTTATTATATACACGAGTTATTCAGAAAGACCGGGTTTTTCCCATTCTGAATAACTGATTCGACGATGTGTCAAGGATGAAGACGGTGGTCGAAGACCAGAGGTCTTCACCTCGTTTGGATGATTACTGACGTCTTGATTGGGCTATATACCCAAGACAAGGTAATAAGTGGTGATCGTCTAGAGTACTTGGAGATCAACCGGATATGCGAGGGCCTCTCTCCTGTATTGGACATACGGGACGAGGAATAAGGTGCCTCCTGTTTCGTTCAGACCCAGAACGAACTTATAAATGGATGTGTGTCTGACATCGGATTTCATTCTGTGTGATTGATAGATATCGGTTGCATAGCATGAATTGCTTGTGTGGCATGCATAGATGCAAATGATCAAGGCTTCTGTTGAAAAGCAGAGTCTTGTGGTTGATGATCAAAGCACGACTTTAACATAGCATAGCTTTGTGTAGCGCTAATTCGTGAGCCTCACACCTCAGAGTGAACCAGAAACGGGAGAGGGCTTGAGGGAGGGCATGTGTTTCCTTCAAGTTAGGAGTGGTGTCAACGTTTTGCAAGCCCTAATGTTTTACTTATGTGGATGATTGATAGCAAGGCGCCTCGGTTATATCGGTCGTTCTAAGGGCGATGGTTTGGTCGGGATATGACCAGTTTATGCCCCATACGGCAAAGAAATGAAGGGTTCAAGCATTTTAATCCAATCCATGTGGACTGGCCCTGACGATCCAAAGGCTTGACAGAGTACTTGCCTGAGACATGGGTTAGATTGTCTCGAAGCAGTAAGGATGATCCCTTTCCTTGGTTCATAGATGGAAATCCAACTTCCAATACGTGACAATTGCGGTTTTGATTGTAGAGCCTAGTATTGGCGACATGATATATGGTACCCATGCCGTCTAGGATTGATACATTTATATTTGAAGCTATTTTATAATACTATGCACTTACAATAGTATCAAATGATTTGTTTTAATGTACCAAGCATGTTTGGCTATTATAATGGAAAACCCTAGCCTCCGGCTTGCGTTACATTGTGTGTCGGGACCTGGGTCTTATAATAGCCTCATTTTTCCAAAAAGCATTACGCTGTTTTGTTATATGCACTGGTATTCTTGGGACGAAACCCGTTCCGTGTTATATGGCATGGTCCCTTGATATATCTGATTTAAAGTAAAGTTTTAAATAACTGTTTTAGTTCTCACACCACTCACATGACTGACCTGGTGTTTATTGTTTTAACCTAAACTCTGGGTGCCCCTATTTTCCACACGGGCAGCTAGTAGTTGGGTTTTGCAGATATTATATTCATAGGATTCTGGTTTATAGCTGAAGGGATATTCGGAAAGCTCTATATCCGTGTATTTCTTTCAGTGGTGTTTAGTATTATTTTTCCGCTGCTATGTATTTAAATGTAATTTAAATCTGTAATATTTATCAAATGTGTATTAATTATTCATACTCTGTTATATTCTTGTATTCTGATGGTATTGTTGTAATAAGCAATGAAATTTTCTTCTGTTTGTGTTCTGATTTATCGTGTTCTCAACTCAATCCGGGCTTTCCTTACCGGGGAAGTTCGGGTCATGTTAGTTTGGTATCGGAGCTTTGGTTTACAGAGCTCGAGAACAAGACACATTAGAACCGAACGAAAGAATTCATCAGAGATTGGATTAGTAATATCCAATGGGAATGACTCGTTAGAGATGGGATTAGTACTATCCTAGAATGAGTCTGAGCAGTGTTGTTTTTTAAAAATAAAAATGAAAACAAATTTTGTTTTGAAAAAATAAATTCGATTATTCGAATTTGAATGTTTATTTTATATTGAATTTGGACAATCATGTATATAGAGATTTTAATATACGTCTGATCTGCGTTTATTTGAAGCCTCAAATATATTCGATAGATATAGAATCACACTCTAGTCGCCCAGAGATGATCCTGATGATTACTATAGTATCATCAGTATTTGTATTCGAGTTTCGAAAGTGGGATGTCTATATATTTCCAATTGATTGGTGTGAGAGCCAAAACTAGATAGGATTTATTGTTGTGAATTGGCATCAAAAACATGATTTTTGTATATATATTTAAAGTTATGTGTTTGAAAAGATAATCAACTAATTGATTGCTGATTGTTGATTGTGTTGTTTGATTAATTAAAATTTTGAACCATTATGCCAAATTGAGTCAAATCTTGAACTGAATTGAAAATAGCTTGAAATAGCATATATGTACATGTATATACATTGAACAGGTAAATGGATTTGCTGTTGAATAAAGAATTTAATTGCGTGCCTGACAAATAGGTAATCCTTAATGAGTTGGCTGCGCAATTTTATTATTATATAAACTCCTATGAATGCCATTGGATGCAGAGTGCTAGTTGTTCTGTGTGAGATTATAAACATCGCCATAGGATGGTAACAATTAATTTTGAACTACACTACATGGCATACTGCATGAAGATAGCATACTCTGTCATATGCCACATAAGCATTTGGAGTTTATGTGACGAGGTTGAAGATTTACCGTACAAGCGAGAGGCTTGTATGGCGAGGACTATATTTCAGGTTGAACCGAAGACTGATATGGACTATATAAAATGTAACGGTATATTGCCAGATTAATAAAAACCCTACACGGGTCTTGAGTTGACAATAAACACGTCTCTCTAGTCATTAAGGCACAAAAACTATAGGGTGACGAGAATTTATTCTCTGGAGTTATGATCTATACACACTTCCCTGTGGACACCAGAATATCACTATATATAAATATGTGTATGCTTTTTAGGATTTATTGGGTGCCTAATACGGTCCAATAAATTTCCAAACTCCTCCCCGTACAAAGGAGGTTATGGCGAAATTTTTCTAAAATTTAGGGTGTTAGCCAAATTTTTGAAGAACTGGAAAATTCTTAGAAACTGAAAAGTTGAAGAATGAAAGCCAAACTGAAAATTGAGTTGATTAGTAAAACAACTTTCAGCTCCGTTCCTTTTTTAGGACGAAAAGATTTTATGTGGGGGAGATTGTAACAACCCGGAAAATCAAAACCAATTTAAAATTTTTATTTTGGCAATTTTAATGAATTTTGAATATTTAAAATGATTTATTTTAAATAATAACGACAAGAAATTTATTTTGAATAGAATTAGAACGTATATATTTATTTGAATCGTCGTTAGAATATAAATATTTATTCTAATTATAAAAGGAATTGAAAATGGTGCGGTAGTTTGAAAATTCGATTTCAAATTTCAAGTGAATGTACAGGATTCAAAACAAATCAGATTTTAGTAAAACTAGAAATATTAGAATCTATTTGAAAATATCTTTCCAACGGATGTGAAAAATCCAAATTTCATAGCGGGAATAAAAAGATATGTTCAGTTGAAAAATTGGAAAAGTCGCTGTGGAATTTATATATATTTTAATATATAAATAGCCCTTAAAAATAGCCATTTTGCAAATGACCTCCGTTTTCGACGAAACCACTTTTGTTGGATCCGGGATGTCAAATTATTGCTAGGTTTAAAATTCATAATTTTTGAAATCAATATGTGAGCGTGGCAAAAGAAAACGTGTTTTAACAGTTTTAGTCAATTTGTATCGACCATAAAATGGTCATTTTTTAAACGGTCTTCAACTTTGACGAAATTAGTTTTGTTAGGACCGTGTCGTCGATACGAAGCTTGAAATATTTTTTTTGGAATTTTTAGAGTCAGTATGTGGCCTCGGCAAATTAAAATGTCCGTTCAAATCTAAAATTGAATGTTTTATATTTTAATTTGAAGAAAACCTGTTCGTAACAGCCGAATTGGCTTACGAAATATATTCCATTGTGTTCGAAATGGGGGTAATTAGCTAGGGGCGATAGTCGTTGGGTTCAATTTGCAGTATGGATGAGAAGCGACCAATTGGAGAATAAATTAGAAAATTAAATAATAAAATAAATATATAAATCACCCCCTACATAAAACCCAAACTACCCCCAAACGGTGCAGCCGCCACCCTCACTTGAACGCTCCAAATCATCCCAACTTCAAACAGAAAATTCTTCCTCTCCTCTGTGAATTAACACATCAAAACAAAACGAAAATGAAGTGCTAGATGAGATCTCTCCATCCATACATACTTGATCGATTCTGGGGAAGTAGAGCACCGGAATTTCTGTCAAGAACGCGCCGCCGTCGATCGGGTTTTGGGGTCCAAGGGGGGATCGAGTTCATAAACTTGGGGTGGCGCAGGCAGCTCTCTCGAAGGCGAGTCTTGTGGCGTACGACGATCGAGGCACAGGTGATCAGGGTGGCGGTGACGGCCAACCCTAGGGCACGAGCCATTTCCAGGAATCAAGTCTAAAGGGATACGGTTTAACAAACAGAAGGTAGCATTTAAAAAAGGTTATTAAATAGTTAATTAATTTATTTAATTACTCATTCAAATAATTAAATTTTTTAAAGTCGTAATTTTTGCATACGAGGTCGGAACCGCGCAAATCTGGAACCTTGCGATCATGGGGACGAGAGCTTTACAACGAAACTGACCGCGTCCAAAATGGAGCATGTTGGAATTTCAGGCAAATTCAAATCCGAACGGAACCAGAAATTCAGATAAAACTGACGGAGTGGATACCAACGTGAGAACTTCTCACTAAAATTAATTCTGTACAGTCATTTATTTTATAACTGCATATATGAACTGCTCTCCATCGACCACAGACCATGGATGACTTGGTTGTTTGATTGTATTATGAAAATTGATTGTGATGTGAAATGGACTTTATAAAGTTTTTGAATAATAAAAATATCATTTTATCGTAGAAATGAACTGTATAAAACATTCATGTATGGAATAAAATATTTGAACAATAAAAATATCATTTTTATTGTATATATGAACTGTGTGAAATAGTCATGTATTGAAATAAACATTCATTTACGAACCGGACGGTTTGTTTATGTACACTGATTTGACTGATATGGATTGGAATGATAAATTTTACACATCGCCCAACTGCACAAATAATAAACAGTATTTGTTGTTTGAAAACCCCACAAGGGTATTGGGATAATATTTGACATACACTGATCCCAATAATTATTGGTGTGTCAATCGATGGGTTGACAGACTGTATAAGCGTTAATTGTTTATTTCAATGCTTATACAGTTGTAGAATGCACTCTGGATGTTATTTGAATTTTTAATGATTGCTTATCATTATTGTTATATATATATATGACATTGAAATCCATATAAATAAAATTATATGGTAATTGATTGAGTCTAATTCCAGTTCAGAATTAACAAATATTTTAAAATAATATTCAGTGAATATTGAAATGTGCAACCCTGTTAAATAGTTAAACACCATTTTAACATGAACAGGAATTTTGTCGATCTTATTCATTTAATAATGAATATCGAAAAGTGATTTCAAAATCTGATATTTTGAAAATATTATCATTTTAATATTGAAATGATATGGAAATTTAAATTTTGATTTAAATTTGAAAATCAAATTGAAATCGTTTTAAAATGAATTTAAAACGAATTTATATAAAGAATATTCAATTTTGATTTGAATTTGAAAATAGAATTGAAATTGATTTGAAATGAATTTAAAACGAATTGAAATTGAATTGAATTAAAATCGATTTGAAATGAATTTAAAATGAATTTATATTGGAATATTCAATTTTGATTTGAATTTGAAATGGAAGTGGAAATCGTTTTTAAAACGAATTTAAAATGATTTATAAAATTCGTTTTGAATGGAAATCGACGAAATATATAATATATATACATATATATATTATATAAGTGAATATTAGGCTCACATCCCTATTTTGAAACTTAATTAGGCTCACATCCGGTCATAAACTTAATATAAATTAGGTCCCTGTTTTTAAAACTTATAAAATAATAATTAAAAAAAATAAAAATAAATCGTAAATTAGTAATAAAGTATATTATGCATTATACAAAAAATTCAGTTAAAAAAACAACAAAAATAATGTCAGAAAGAAGAAAACAGCAAAAAAACAGAAAAAACTACAGTTAAATGCATAATATTATGCACGTTTTTTATTTTATTGCATGCATATGTGCAATTATTGCAGTTCTTCCAGCGCATAGATTTAAGTTAATATTTCAGTTCATTTTTATTTGCATCCAAATGTGCAAATTTCTCAGAAAACATGCACACATGTGTGCAACATTTTTATAGGATAACACACTGGGTAAAAGTAGGGACCTAATTTATAAAATAAAAAAAAAAAAAGTTTTGAAAATTTTAAACCCGCCCCCTATTTTATTACTTCCGCCTTTTTTATTTTTTTAAAAAAATGTGCTTTCGTTCATTAAAAAAAATAATTCTAAAATCTGGAAACAATGTCAGGATTGTACGGAAATAAAAAAAAATAGTTGCATACATTTATGCAATTATTACTGATAAGCATATATGTATGCAACTTTTCCGTAAGCGGTGTTCGGATTAAAATCTGAAAATAAACCTGCACAAATGTGTGCAAGTATTTGACATATTTGCACACATGTATGCACGTATTTGCATGAAGAAAAATCAACGAAGATGAAGGTAGTGAAAAATAAGCACGGATGTATGCAGAAAAATGATATATGTGCATATTGTTATGCATTTAACTGGAAATTTCGTTTTTTTCTGTTTTTTTTATTTTTGACGCCTTGTTTGATGATTTTTTGTTCTGAATTTTTTAGCGTTTACATGTTTTATTTAAATATGAATTTACATGATTTTTTTTATATTTTTTTAATATTTTTTTGATGAATTTTCATAAAATAGGGACCTAATTTACAATAAGTTTATAACCGGGTTTTTTTTCTATTTTGAAACTATAACAGGGACCTGTAAAAAACGCACCCTATTATATAATATAATTGCATGAATAGAACGCGCTGCGCAGCGGGAGTTCACAAATTTTGACCATTAACTTCAAATGGACATTACGGGAGATCCGACCGTCGGATTCTCCTAAAACCGGAACCATTGGGTTCGTATCAAAAAGAGCTTTCCAATGAATAACAGAGATTTGAAATCTAATGGTTAGATTTGGAGATATATCCAAATGAATTTCAGAAAAGGTCGCTATGGATGCAGTTCGGTGGCTGTTATTGGAAACCGACGGTACGGGCGAAATTTTTTTTATTAAAAATATGGAAAAACTATGTAAAATCATAATAAATGATTTGGAAATATTTTGGGTGAAAAATTCTAGTTTTGAAAAGATAAAAATACATTTTTTATCGAAACAAACTAGTTATTAACTAGAATAATAATTTATTTATTTTTAATATAAATAAATTGGATTTGAAATGGTTTTAAAAATAACCAGGATTTCCAATATATGAATTGGAATGGATTTAAATCGAAATTGTCTTCGGAATATTTCGATGTTGGATTTCGTGATTATACAGATATTGTTATGGAAATTTGAAATATATATTTATATCATTATTTCCAATACGATATTTGTTGGTTGTAGTATTTGATATTGAATATAAGCCGATATATTTTCTATTCAGAGCCTTGTATTTAATATCAAATGGATTTTGGGTTTGTCGTGAACGGTGTCTTCAGTAACACTGTTCTTGAACCCTATGTGAAGAGAATAAATCTTTTAATTATTGTTAGAGTTTCCAATTATATTTTATAATTGGAATAAAATGGAATGTGAATTGGGTTTATCGTGAACTGTGTTTTTAACAACATTCGTTCTTTAACCCGATTTATAGTGAAATGTGATTTGGAATTTATAAATCTTTTGTTAAGATTTAAAGGGAATTTTCCAAAGTGAAGTTTTCCAATTTAATAAAATAAATTGGAATGGAATGAGATTCGATTTGGTAATAATCAAAGTGGACTTCTACGGAGGAAGACTGTTACTATATATGATATTTAAGAGGCTTTGCCGTTATTCCATTTATAGTATCGGTTGGATATGGAAGTTCATATCGATTATGTATATTGATCTGTTTTCCGTAAAGTTTCCATTGTTAATGGAAGGTGATTTTGGGTTTATCGTGAGCTGTGTTTTAAATGACATTATTTCTTTAACCCAGTTAGAGATAAAATTAATTTCTTAACTTTGAAGAAAATCATTAACTAATGATTTTTGTAAATTAAAACTAAATTAGAGTTTTAATGAATCTTTAAATAGATTGAAAGGTGAATTTGATAACTAAAATTATCAAATTCAAGAAATGATCAGGAATGGAGTATCACCAGTTTTACTCTAGGCGATAGTTAAATCTTTAATTAGATTTGAACGTGTAATGGTAATTGAATTTATCGATAACACCGTGGTGTTAGATATTAAGTATTACTAGTTTTGCTTCATGGGATGAATAGGTTGGGATTGAGAAATTAAACAAATGATTACTTCGGTAAGGTTCGCTAATCCCGACTAGTGTGGATAAACCATAATTTGGTTTGTATTGATATTCAAAGGAAGATTAAAGAATAAATATAAAGAATTTATCTTTGATAAAATTAATGTGAACCTTTCCCAAAGTATAAGAATATTTGAATAAAGGAATATTCTGGATTGGAATGAGGCGTATGTTGTGTTTTTATAGCACTTGTTTATTATATATGCGAGTTATTCAGAAAGACCGGGTTTATCCCATTCTGAATAACTGATTCGACGATGTGTCGAGGATGAAGACGGTGGTCGAAGACCGGAGGTCTTCACATCGTTTGGATGATTACTAATGTCTTGATTGGGCTGTACACCCAAGACAAGGTAATAAGTGGTGATTGTCCAGACGTACTTGGAGATCGACCGGATATGCGAGGGCCTCTCTCCTATATTGGACATACGAGATGAGGAATAAGGTGCCTCCAGTTTCGTTCAGACCTAGAACGAACTTGTAAATGGATGTGTGTCTGACATCGGATTTCATTCTGTGTGATTGATAGACATCAGTTGCATAGCATGAATTGCCTGTGTGGCATGCTGAGATGCAAATGATCAAGGCTTCTGTTGAAAAGTAGAGTCTTGTGGTTGATGATCAAAACACGACTTTAAATATAACATAGCTTTGTGTAGCGTTAATTCGCGAGCCTCACACCCCGGTGTGAACCAGAAACGGGAGAGGACTTCAGGGAGGGCATGCGTTTCCTTCTAGCTAGGAGTGGTGTCAGCGTTTTGCAAGCCCTGACGTTTTACTTATGTGGATGATGGATAGCGAGGCGCCTCGGTTATATCGGTTGTTCCGGGGCCGATGGTTTGGTTGGGATATGACCAGTTTACGCCCCATAGGGCAGGGAAACGCAGTGTTCAGGCATTTTAATCCACTGCGTGTGGATCGGCCCTGACGATCCAAAGGCTTGACAGAGTACTTGCCTGAGACATGGGCTAGATTGTCTCGAAACGGTAAGGACGATCCCTTGCCTTGGTTCACAGATGGAAATCTAATTTCCAATACGTGACAATTGTGGTTTTGATTGTAGAGCCTAGTATTGGCGACATGATATATGGTACCCATGCCGTCTAGGATTGATACATTTATATTTGAAGCTGTTTTATAACACTATGCACTTATAATAGTATCAGATGATTTGTTTTAACGTACCAAGCATGTTTGGCTATTATAAGGGAAAACCCTATCCTCCGGCTTGCGTTGCATTGTGTGATGGGACCTAGGTCTTATAATAGCCTCATTTTTCCAAAAAGCATTGCGCTGTTTTGTTATATGCACTGGTATTCTTTGGAGGAAACCCATTCCATGTTATACGGCGTGGTCCCTGGATATATCTGATTTAAAGTAAAGTTTTAAATAACTGTTTTAATTCTCACACCAGTCACATGACTGACCTGGAGTTTATTGTTTTAACATAAACTTTGGGTGCCCCTATTTTCCACACGGGCAGCTAGTAGTTGGGTTTTGCAGATATTATATTCACAGGATCGTGGTTTATAGCTGAAGGGATATTTGGAAAGCTCTGTATCCGTGTATTTCTTTCAGTGGTGTTTAGTATTATTTTTCCGCTGCTATGTATTTAAATGTAATTTAAATCTCTGATATTTATCAAATGTGTATTATTTATTCATACTTTATTATATTCTTGTATTCTGATGGAATTGTTGTAATAAGCAATGAAATGTTCTTCTGTTTGTGTTCTGGTTTGTCGTGTTCTCAATTCGATCCGGGCTTTATTTACCGGGGAAGTTCAGGTCGTGTCACAAAATCAATTTAAATAAATAAATACATATATATATATTAAATTGAGAAATCTCACAGTGTGTTTTATTCCTTTTGAATTTTAGATAGCTCCAAACCAGTTCCAGTCTGTTCTGAAATGTGGATCTTGAATTTACAGTCCCAACGCTTTTAGTTTCGCTGAATTCCGATTACATATGAAAAAGTTATGGATTTTCATAGATTTGATTACATAAATAATATAATTAATTTTATAATTTAAAATAAATTACATCTTCTTCATCGTTTACATTGTCCACCGTGAAACCCAAACCTCGTCGTCCTCTCTCCACCTTGCGCCATCGTTGCACCTCCGTACCTCTATCAGACATCGCCATCGGGTAGTCGTCATCGCCTTCGACCTTCATCCATCCTCACATCCCACTCGGTGGGCCCACACCCTACGTGTTCGCGCTCGAACGCGCGAGCTTCCTGCTCCGAATTCTCAAATGTCACAGCACGATAACCAATCTTGTCCGTATGGATGTAGAGCTGATGATATGTTCTTCGATTTTTGTTATATGAGTTGGTTGAATTAGTGCATAGATTTCACGAAAATTGAAGAGGAACGATTGAGCATTTCTGGCCATTCACAGAAAACTGGCGGCATCTATACGATATAGATTAGGGTTTTTCTAAACCTAGGGGTATATATAATAATTTAATAATATATTTAATTCTTTAATTCTGAAAAAGGCCCATTTATTCCTAATAACTCCAAGTCTAGTCCAGCGAATGTCGCCCCCAGCCAAATATCCCTATTCAGGACACAATGAACTAGGACTCGTCAGCTCATTTGATCGTTTCAGCCCACTTTTCTTTAAATTAAAATATATACCATTTAGTTATTTAATTTGATCGTACATTTTAATTTACCGAGGCCACATACTACCTCCAAAAATTCCCGAAAAATAAATCTAGCTATGTTTTGACGATACGGTCCTAACAAAACTAATTTCGTCGAATTTGGAGACCGTTTGAAAAATGGCCATTTTCTGGTCGATCCAAATTGATTGAAATTGGCAAAACACATTTTCTTTTGCCACGCTCACATATTAATTCCAAAAATTATGGAAATTGGAATCATGCAATAATTTGACATTACGGATTCAACCAAAGCGGTTTCATCGAAAACGGGGGTCATTTGTAAAATGGCTATTTTTTTATATTAAAAAATATTATAAATTCTATAGCGACTATTTCAAATTTTAAACTGGACATAACTTTTTATTCCCAATTTAAAATTTCAATTTTTCGGATCCGTTAGAAAGATATTGTTAAACAGATTTTATTTTTTACTAAAATCCGATTTATTCTGAATCTTGTACATTCATTTGAAATTTAAAATCGAATTTTCAAACTACCGCGCCATTTCAGGCTCGTTATATAATTAAAATAAATTTATACATTCTAACTTCGACTTAAATAATTTTTTCGTCGTTATTATTTAAAATAAATTATTTTAAATATTAAAATCCATTAAAATTGCTAAAATAAATTTTTTAAATTTGTTCAGAATTTCCGGGTTGTTACATTTGTACTCTACTCCTTCAATTTATTCCATGATGTGGGACTATTAATTCCAACCCGTCGTTCCTCCTTAACAACATGTGAGATAATCCTAACAGTCTCCACCTTGACTCGCATCCTATTAGTATCTTTTGGGAGCACTGCCTTGCCTGCATGGCCCAGTCCGTAACCTTTGGCTCTGATACCACTGTTATGTAACGATAGTCGGAATAAAGCCCCTCTTCCTTGCACGCATATGAGCTGGCACACAACTCCCATATGACAAAAGAAATCCCTGATGTTACGTGCCTACTAGCTCATATTTGTACTCAACTCCTTCAATTTATTCCATGATGCGGGACTATTGTATTCAAACCATCATTCCTCCTTTAAGGACATGCGAGACAATCCTAACAGTCTCCCCATTGACTTGCACACTACGATTACCTTTTGAGAGCATTGCCTTGCCTGCATGACCCAGTCCGTAACCTTCGGCTCCGATGCCACAGTTATGTAACGACAGTCGGAACAAAGCCCCCTTCCTTGCATGCATATTAACTGGCACACAACTCTCATATAACAAAAGGAATCCCTGTTGTTACGTGCCTGCTGAAACGACCCAAACTTAATGGAATGACCCAAACTTCCCCTTTCGGGAAAGCCCGGATTGAGTTGAGAACACAACACATCAGAACACAAACAATAGAACATTTCATTGTTTATTACAACAATTTACATCAGAGTACAAGAATATTCCAGAGTATGATTAATTATACAACAGAGAATAATATCAGAGATTTAAAATTACATAGCAGCGGAAAATAAGAAATAAGTATAATGCGTAGCGGAAAAGCTTTCCGAGTATAGCTCCAGCTGTAATCCAGGATCCTGTTAAATAGAAATCTGCAAAACCAAAACTACTGACTGCCCGTGTGGAAAATATGGGCACCCAGAGTTTAGGAAGGAACAATAAACTCCAGGTCAGTCATGGGACTGGTATGAGAACTCAAAACAGTTATTAATTTGATTTTAAAGTTAGGTAAATCAAGGGACCACGCCGTCTAACACGGAACGGGTTTCCTCCCAAGAAGACCAATGCATAAAATAAGCAGCGCAATGCTTTTTGGAAAAATGAAGCTATTATAAGACTCAGGTCCCATTACACAATGCAACGCAAGCCGGAGGATAGAGTACCTCATAATAGCCAAATATGCTTGGTACGCAAAATTTCTCTTTTATTATTACTATAAGTTCATAGTGTAGAAATCAATTTTGAAAGTAAATGTTTCAATCATATACGGCATGAGTGCCCTATCCCACTATGTCGCCATATATAGGTTTACAATTAAAACCGCAAAGCTCATATTGGGAAGTTGGGTTTCCATCATGATGGCTCCTGATTCGAAAGATCTATCGCATAGTGCAATACTCCATGACTTACGTCGCTGGCATGCGAAAACACCGTAATGCACATCCGCACTTTTGGGAAATCAAGTATCACTGCGGCTTACGTCCCGGTGAGAGAAAACACTGCTTACTCTATCCCAAAATGGGAATTGGGGGAAATGCCCTATCCCTCGTCTCGGTTGACCGAATCCATACTAATATCGAAAGCATACTGATCTGACCATCAGTTCACCATCATACCGGGGTGTGAGGCTCGCGAAGTCACGCTACAAAGGCTATGCTAAATAAAGTTGTGCTTTGATCATCATCCACAAGGCTCTGCTTTTCAACAAAAGCCTTGATCAATGCATCTTAGCATGCCACATTGTTAATCCATACCATACCATTGATTTCTGCCTATATATAGCCTCTGAGCGCATACGTCTCAGAGAAGGGTGTTAAGCAAGAGAATAAATTCTCCGCCACCAAACAGATATATATTTAGCAGAGATTAACGAATATAGCATAAAGGAGTATAATGTCAGACATACCACCCATTTACAAGTCCGTTCTGGGTCTAAACGAAACTGGAGGCACCTTATTCCTCGTCCCGTATGTCCAATACAGAACAGAGGCCCTTGCATATCCGAACAATCAAAAAGTACGTCCAGACGGCCACCACTGTAGCCCCTTCAAGGTAGCTACTCCAATCATGAGCATCAGTAATAACTCATCCATTCAATGTGAAGATCGTCGGTCTTGCACCATCTTCAATCTCTTCGACTGTTAGTCGTCGTATTCATTACTCAGAATGGGGTTAAACACGGTCTTTCCGAATAACTCGTGTAATTGATAATCAGGTTCTACAAAAACACATCCAACGCCTCATTCCAATTCAGAATATTCTTTTAATAAAATGTTCTCAATTTTAGGGAAATGTTCCCATTAATTTTATCAAAGATAAATTCTTTTAAACTTATTCTCTTTAATCTGAAAAATCATTACTTAATCATTATTCGAATTTAAGAAATTAATCTTATCTTTAACTGGGTTAAGAACTAATGTCATTTTAAAAACACAGTTCACGATAAACCCAGAATCATCTTCCATCAAAATGGAATCTAAACGAAAATCATAACAGTATATAATCGATATAAATTCCCGTATCAGACTATAATATAAATGGAATAACAGCAAAGCCTTTTAAATTCCATA
The DNA here is from genome assembly GCA_030737875.1 of Allium sativum. Lineage (NCBI taxonomy): Eukaryota > Viridiplantae > Streptophyta > Magnoliopsida > Asparagales > Amaryllidaceae > Allium > Allium sativum. The sequence goes on along the minus strand of CM060919.1, from coordinate 5,005,656 downwards.
TATAGTAACAGCCTTCATTCATAGAAGCTCATCTCGATTATTGTCAAATCGAATTCCATTCAATTACAATTTAATCTATTAATTTGGAAAACTTTACTTTGGAAAATTCCCATTTAAATCTTAATACAAGATTTATAAATTCCAAATTATCTCTTCACTGTTAATTGGGTTAAAGAACAAATGTTATTTAAAAAATTGTTCACAATAAACCCAAAAATCCAATTATTTTGTTCAATTCCAATTTAATATTAATTAATTGGTAAAATTTCCTAAATCTTAATTAAAAGATTTATTCTAAACTAGGTTTAAGAACAGTGTTAACAAAGACACTGTTCACGACAAATCCAAAATCCCATTTGATATTAAACGTAAGGTTTAGAATAAAAATTATATTGGCTTATATTCAATATCAAATTCTGAAACCAACAAATACTGTATTGGGAATAACGATACACATATACCTTCCAAATTCCCTATAATAATATCTGTATAATCATGGAATCCACTATCGAAATATTCTAAAGATAATTTCCATTCAAATCCATTCCAATATACAAAAATATATATTGGAATGTTCTGGTTATTTTAAATCCATTTTCAAATCTAATTGATTTATTTCTAAAAATAATTAAATTATTATTCTTAGTTAATAACTAGTTCATTTCGATAAAAGTATATTTTTATCTTTATAAAATTGGAATTTTCATCAAAAATCTTTCCAAACCATTTATTATGATTTTACATAATTTTTCCATATTTTAAATAATTTTATTATCGCTCGTACAGTCGGTTTCCCATAACGGCCACCGAACTGTATCCATAGCCACCTTTTCTGAAATTCATTTGGACTATCACCAAATCTAACCGTTAGATTTCAAATCTCTTACATTTACTGGAAATATCTTTTCGATACGAACCCAATGGTTCCGTTTTTAGGAGAATCCGACGGTCGGATCTCCCGTAATGTCAATTTGAAGTTAATGGTCGAAATTCGTGAACGGTCGCTTCACGACGCGTTCTATTCAGACCATTATATATATATATATATTTCGTCGATTTCCATTTAAATCGTATTTTATAAGTCGTTTATAAATTCATTTTAAAATGATTTCAACTTCATTTTCAATTTTTAATCAAAATTGAATATTCCATATTTTTATCATATAAATATTATAATCTTTTCGACTTTGCTATCATGTAAATGATTTACATTTTAATGATTTTATAATACAATAACAATGTAATTTCGTTGCTTAACCATTTTATTTGAAACATTGAATATTTTAAATCATTCCTACATACACAATAAAAATGTATATTTTTATTGTTAACATATTCTATTTCGAACAATGGATATTTTTATTGATCTAAACATACATTAAAAATGCGATTTTTATTGTAAAATCATTATCTTTTAAGCATGAAACTTTTTGATGATTCAACGGTACATTAAAAATGTAATTTTTATTGTGACAACATATTCTTTTAAATATGATTCTTTTTTAATGAATCAACAGTACAATAAAAATGTTATTTTATTGTCTGATTATTTCCTTCAATCACGCATCTTTTTAATTTCGATTACATGTTAAGGGTTACATTTTTAAGTGAATAAAATCATATTTTAACATATGATTATTTTTATATTAACATCGCTAACATGTTAATAACAATATTTTAATCTAACCTTCATACAATAAAAATGTAAATTTTTATTGTTAACATAGTTTCAAACAATGAGTATTTCATATCATTCTAATATTAAAATGATAATATTTTCAAAATATCAGATTTTGAAATCACTTTTCGGTATTCATTATAAAACAAATAAAATCGATATAAATATCGTTCGTTTGAAAATGGCGTTTAACTACTTAACACGGCTTCGCATTTCAATATTTACTAAATATTATTTTAAAATATTCTTTATTTTCCAAATTGGAATGATACCCAATCAATTACCATATAATTTTATTTATATGGTTTTCATACATCGCATGTATACAACAATAATGATAAACAATCATTAGAAATTCATACAACATCCAGAGTGCATTTTACAACTGTGTGAGCATTAAAATAAATAAATAAATAATGCTCATCACAGACTGTCAATCCATCAATTGACATACAACTAAATATTGGGAATAGTGTATGTCAAATATCATCCCAATACCCATGTGGGGTTTTCAAACAACAACAATTTATTTATTTATGCAGCTGGGTGTTGTGTGAAATTTATCGTCCCAATCCCTAATAGATAAATGGGTGTACATAAATAAATCATCCGATTTGTAAATGAATATTTTATTGATTCACATATACAATAAAAAAATATTTTTATTGTATAAATATACTTTATTAAACATGAATATTTTATTATTAACGTCGCTAACATGACAATGTTTTAATCTAATCTGCATACACAATAAAAATGTATATTTTATTGTTAACATATTTTAGTTCAAACAATGAATGTTTTTAATGATTTAAAATATGCAATACAGGTGTGATTTTTATTGTAAAAATCCTTATCTTTTGAACACAAATATTTTATTTTATTTTCTTTACTAACATGATAAAGATGAGATTTTTATCAACAAAACATATATTAACAAATATTTCTTTTATTGATCTATACATACAATAAAAATATGATTTTTATTGTCAAAACATTTTATTCTAAAATTGAATCTTTTTAATGATTCATTCATATAATAAAAATGTAATTTTTATTATTTAAACATTTTATTTTCAAACTTAAATCTTTTTAATATTCATATTTACATTAAAATGTAATTTTTTAGGTAAACACAATTTTATCATTCTTGAGTCTTTTTATATGATTCATCTTACATTAAAATGTACTTTTAATTGTAAACATAATTCTACCATATTTGAATCTTTTTATATGATTCATACATACATTTAAAAATGTAATTTTTAATGTAAACACTTTAACAAGCCTGAATCTTTTTAATGATTCAGCCATATATTTAAAAATGTAATTTTCAATGTCAAAAACATTTTATCAAATTTGAATCTTTCATACCTTAAAAATGTGATTTTATATGTTAACACATTTTTATTCAAACTTGAATATTTTTAAAGAATTAAGCATACCATAAAAATGTAATTCTTATTGTTCAATCATTTAATTCCAAGAAATGAATATTTTTCCTTATTTCTTATATACAATAAAATGTAAATTTTTATTGTTTAAACATTATATTTTCATTTCATGATAGATATATATATTATATAAACAACAATATCAATCAATAACACTCCAAACAAAATCCAAACTGAACAATCATGGTTTGTACAATCAATGGTGTCGGGTGCTACTAAGCACCGTCTACATCCGAGTATAAATTTAACTGTAAAATAATCAGAGTGAAAGGAATTCTCACAGTGGTCGGTTTTGAAATCGTTAAACAATGATTATTTTAATAAAATTAAAAAGGTGTTTAATTTTATCAAAAATCCAAATGGTCTCTATTTCAGATCTGGTCTGTTCCATCATGTAGTGCTCGACGAGAGGAATCCAACGCAACAAAAATCGTACAGTTTCGTCTCCGTATGACAAAGTTATAGTAGTTTATATGTTAATCACATTTTGAAAAAAAATTAAATATGATTAATTAAATAATTACACTTGTTAATTACGTTTAACAAAAGTGTTGTCGTATATTCATCTTCCTCCTCGTGAATTTCTTGAAATGTAAACCGATTCGCTCCATGTAAAAACCTGCCGTCGTCCTCTTCTAGAAGCCTCCGGAAGTCAATCGTCGGTCCCCCCCTCCATTCCCCTACGTGTCGCCGTCCTATTGCCAGATTTCAGGCGAACTCGGTGGCTCCTCCGACGTTGGAACATCACGCAAACACGTCGAGTTTGGGCACTAATTTCGGGCGAATTAGGCAATGAAATAAGATCAAATCCGATGGTTTTTGTAGAGCGTGAAATTCTCTTCGATGTTTGTGTTGAATTCAATGATTAATTGGTGATGGACTGAGGGAATTTAGTGAAATAAAATCGGGTATTCATGGCCATTGAAAGGAAGGCTGGCAGTTTTGAAGAATGATAGTGGTCTAGGGTTTCGTACGGGAATACATGTATTTATACGTATATTTATTTTTATTTTATTTATTTAATTCCATTTAATTTCAATATAACTCGTGTTTCGTTCTGAACTCCAAATCAAACCCAACGAGTGCCCTGTAGTTAATTACCACAATTCCGGACACAATGAGATATGTTGCATAAGTCAATTCGACTGTTTCAGTCAGTTTTTCTCAAAAATAAAATATAATTCAATATATATTTAATTTTAACGTACATTTTAATTTACCAGGGCCACATACTAATTCTAAAAATTACAGAAAAATTATTTCTAGTTATATTTTGACGATACGACCCTAAAAAAACTAATTTCGTTGAATTTGGAGACCGTTTGAAAAATGGGCTTTCTCTGGTCGATCCAAATTGACTAAAGTTAACAAAACATGTTTTCATTTGCCACGCTCACATATTAATTTAAAAAATTATGAAAATTGAAATCTAACAATAAATTGACATTCCAAATCCAACCAAAGTGGTTTCATCGAAAACGAAGGTCGTTTGTAAAATGACTATTTTTAATATTAAAATATATCTATTATCATCTACACTAGAAAACAAAAAAGCAAACATGCTGGTGTGGATAGCCTAAAATCGCTTCAACTTTCCATCTTTTCTCATTTACGCCATCTCTGCTTTTTTTTTTCTTTCGCTTCTTCGTAAAAAAACCGCTCCCTACCCCGCGTTCTTCTCCGTTCCTTCCCTAACACGATCTCTAACTCTTCTTCTTCACGTTCTCCTACACCTGTCCTTGATATTGAAAATTTTCATCAACCGACTTTCACCAGACCGTCTTCATTCCCAAAAGCTACTCACCTTCATTCTTCCCTAATTTTCACACTTCGGGTAAACCAGAAAAACTCTACCCTCTTTTTGTTCAAATTAAGAACCTTCAATTTCCAGCAGTTACCTTCACTTTGGAGCATGCGGTACAGCCTTTATTAAGTAGGAGCTTGCTTTGTCCGCCTTCAGGAATTTCCAACTTAACAAGATTTGGACTTGAATATATATTTTCTCTCTCATGGGAAGAGGATCTGCTAGGCGAACGGTGATTCACGTTCAACAATGGGATCTTCATATCCTTAAAACGCTATGCCTTAAGCCTGAAACCGCGTATTCCATTCTACCGAATCTTATGTTGCCGCCTCTCTTCGGATCTAATTCGGGGATGCATCTCTCAGACATCGATACATCCTCAACTATAATATGAATGAGATCTGGCAAGCAGGATCTGGCAACCAACGCGTACTTGGGCAAATCAGATATCCGAAATGGGTAAATATTGCAAATCGTCTTTGATTACAACAATATTCTGGTTTGATAACCTACGAGGAATCAGCGAAATATAATTTAAGTTGTGTGATACTATTGTTTGTGGATCTCTAAAACGGTGATATTATATTCTGGATTAGGAGAAAATTGGAAAATTTGTTTTTAACCCTACAATATCCACAACCATGTGAAGAGAAATAGTTATCAGATTTCTCGAATTAGATTTGGTAGCGTGATTTGGAGTCTATATAATTTGGTGATTATTTGTTTGGCACAGAATTTCGCCATGTAAAAACTGGAAACCGATCGATTCTACCAAACTGTTGACCACTATCGGAGTACCAAAGCTAGATCTGGCAAAACATTTTTTCCACTTTTATCTGCAGGTATTATCATTTCTCACCACACATAAGTAAGATCAATGTTATTCGCAATGGGGATTGTTAATGACAACCCGTTTTTGGTTAAGGGGTGTCACGAAAATCACTTTTTAAAATTTTGTTAGGGTCCGTCTATTAACGCCCCGTTATTTGCTCTTCACCCCTCGTTGATTAGAAAATAAAATGCACACCCCTTTGTTTTCTTTTCTCACCCCGCTTTTTCCTAAAAAAACCCTTGTTCTATTTTCATTCTCACTGTTTTTTTTTTCTCTTTTCTTCTTATTTCCAGCTTGCAGTTTATTAGTTCTGCTCTCTTTAAATCTTAATCGAGTTAACTAACGTTTGTAGGCGACATCATTGATTGGCTGGTGCTGGTTATGAAAATTAACGTTGCATATGAATGTTGATTTATTTGAATCAACACATGTTATACTGATGATTTATTTACGTATTATTCAAGTCTTTGCAATTCTTGTATATTGTTGACTTATTCATCCCAAAATACATAATCATATACCCCGTCGACTTTGCAATTTCCAAATAATTTTTAATCATTATTTGCTAATTTTATTCATTATTTTAATTATTTTTAATCACTGCTGGTAATTCTTATCTTATTTTTTTAAAATCACGTACACCGCTTTTTTTATTTTTATTATTGTTTGTGATTCAACCTCAAACATTCGTAGATGCATATAGTTGATTTTATTACTTTTTAATCGTCGCACAACATTAGACAAGTTATTAAATAAGTTGTTAAAGGGTATAGTTGGAAATAAAGCTTTAAAACTTTAAGTCGGGGGGTGAAGAGCAAATAACAAGGTGGCAATAGCCGGACCCATTTTGTTAAGGGGCGTACACTACAGGCTAGACACCCCTTAACAATTCGCAATAATAAGACCAAAATACCCTTAATCTGAAAACGGTATACTCTTACCGTTTTCGTTGTTTGTTAAAGTTTCTTATAAAGATAGAAAAAATGGTCTAATGAAACCGTTTTTATTAAATAAAAACGGTATACTCTTACCGTTTTTACAGGGTTATTTTTGTCCTGTAAAAGTTTGCCTGATGTTGCTCCTTAACAAATTTTCCACCGTCGGTTTCCCCTTAACAAAATGACACCCCTTAACCGAATCGGGCGTGTCATTAACAATCCCCTTCGCAATATCCTTTACTTTTTTTTAAGTATTGCTGATGTATGGTGCGTGCAGTGTATATTAGTTTGGTCCTATTTTCAGATTCAGTAATTGCTTTCGTGAAAAAAATTAGTTTTTGTATTTTCGTGCCAGATTTCCAAGATTAAAAGCCGCCTCACTGTGAATCGCCATCTACAACATATCGTACAATTTCCAGCTACCAGATCAACCAGAAACTGCTTAGTACTACCAAGTTCAATGTTTTCCTAAATGAATGCTGTATAATATAAGATAAGAAGGTAATTACATTTTTGATTGTGACCATCGTATTATCATAATAGTGATCGTTTTCTCACCGTTCAGCAAACAGTCTACTTCTAATAGATGCTTATGCTTTTCTGTTACAAAACCCCATGCAAGTTTTCAATTTATTAAACTCGTGACAATATTTAAAGTGACCTTTCATGTTTCTATAATTTTGAATTGATAGTTAAGATCAATTCAAATAAAAGCGACAATCATAATTTCTTAAATTTTGAATTGATAAATAGATCAATTCAAATCTAACCAAAGTGATAACATAAACAAGTGACAATCATTTTTCTTTTCCTTTTGTTTTGATCTAAATAAGTGACAATCATCCAACACGAACAAAGTTGGATCATACAAGATAACATTCATATGGATCTATACTATTCATTACAAACACATATCAACCAACATTGAATATGATAAAAAAAATAGATTTGAATAGTAAACATGTTGTTATTGCATCACAAACCAAATAATTAAATTAATTAATAAATTTAAACTAGGAAATCTCACCTCGCATTTTTGGCTGAAAATTCAACTGTCTCTGTTTCAGCTGCGGTTAATGCCATCGCGAAGATCTCGACCTTGTGATACCAACGCAATTTACGGTTTGTGAAACGGACCTTGTATGAACAAGTTATTGAATTTTAAAGTTTGTATAAATTAATTATTAAATAAATTAAATTAATAAAATATATAACTTATACCATCTTCCTCAACGTTATCAGCTGAACCGAGAACCCATACTTCGCCTTGATCATCTCGCTGCCGCCGCCCCCTGGAGCACCGTGCCGTCGATCGAAGACCATCGCCGGCCAGCCCTCCCTGTCGCCGCCCGTCGCCCTCAAGCTCGCCCATCGCGGTGGACACCGCATCCCGCAAAACCCACCCGAAGTCAGCCCCTTCTCGCTCCGATTCTGGCGAATCCAGATCCAGTTGATACCCATCATCCGTATGGATGGAAAAGTCTCTCCAAGAGCTTCAAATTGGTACCAAGTTTGTCGATTTTCGTTGAACGGATTAAGAGAAATTAGTGTTTGAAGTTGGGATGATTTCGGCCTTCGAATTTCCATGACCGGCGGCTGCCCTTTTTGATTAGGGTTTTCAAATGTTTTCTATTATATTTATAATATTATTTTATTCATTTAATTGAAAAATGGCCCGTTTAGCCACTAACTCAGAATTAGGCCCAACGACTGTCATTCTTAAGGTTTTGACGCCTTCTAAATGCAATGGGATAGGTCTCGGGGCCCAATTCCGAAATTTGTAAATATTTTATTTTAAATTTACATTAAAAATTAATTAATTAAATATTTACCGTACATTTAAATACGCCGGGGCCACATACGAAGTCAGAAAATTCAAAAAAAAAATATTTGGCTTTCTCTTGACGATACGGTCCTAACGAAACTAATCTCGTCAAAAACAGAGGTCGTTTGAAAATTGACTATTTTCAATGCCAATATGTTTAGTTAAAATATATATAAATTCTACGACGACTTTTCTAAATTTTAAACTGGACATAACTTTTTATTTTTAAAACGAAATTTCAATTTTTCAGATTCGTTAGAAAGATATAATTAAACAGATTTAAATATTTTTGGTTTTACTGAAATCTAATTTAATTTGAATCCTGTGCAGTCAGTCAAAGTTCAAAAATCAAAATTTCAAACTGCTGCACTATTTTAAACTCCTTTTATAATTAAATAAAATTTATTCGTTTTAACTTTAATTAAAATTAATTTTAGCCATTATTATTTTATATTCTCAAAATTCATTAATATTTTCTAAAATAAATATTTTAAATTGGTTCAGAATTTACGGGGTGTTACACTTTGTGTATGCTTATGAATGAAACTTTCGTTCGTTATAAACAAACATTCTTTTTATTTCTAAATTAAAAATTTGCCACATAAGCAATGGTTTAGTAATCACACAACAATAAATATGATTTACTTCTATAAGAAATAACCTTTTTTTGTTTGTTTTGAAGAAAGCAAATTGATATTGCAGATTTAAAGCTTTTAGTTAGCAAAAAAAGGTGAGGTCTATTGTTTTGATCACTGGGTGCGTTACATGTGTTGTTGCCTAGGTCCTGCACTGTTTGGTTCCTTATTTGGTTATGCACTATTAGGTGAATCTTTAGCAGTATAAGGACTGGGTATTGCATTTTTAGGTAAATAGTTGGAACAATAAAATGCTTGCATTCATTCCTGAGGCATTCATGTTTTCTTATCTTATATTAATAAATCCGGCCCCCTTCTATAATGAATGCAGTAAGAGATGAAATATTGAATTGGATATCGGTATGTCTGCCAATGCGTGCAATTGATGCTCCATAACTAACTGACATCATCTCCATGACATCTTTTATTCAATTAATGTATTACAAATATTAAAATTCCTATGGTGTCAGTGAAATATGTTTGACAATTAGTATTCGGTTACTCCTGTCGTTTCATGGCAACTTTTAGTGGATTTACCCTGCTAATTTCACCTATAATATGTTATTTTGGGGAAATGTTTCGTGTTGGTAATGGACTATGATATTTTTTTTTGAGTTTTGATGTAGATGGACTGTGAGTCTGTGACCTTGCCTCACTGACATGGTATGGCATTACCTTTGTGCATGCATGCGCTGGGATGCCCTGTTGCATACCAACCTTGGTCCATGTTTCTCTTCCTTGTATTTGATGTTCTTAGGATCTTCGTTTATTTTGCTTGTGCATATTTGAATCCCTAACTTGCTACCTTTACCTGCTACATCTTTCCAAGGCAAGCCATTTAGCTTTTATATATGCATATATATAGCATTATATCCAAGTGAAGTCACTTAACTAATTTTGATTTCCTAAGAACAACAGCTTTAAGGCCACTTATATATAAAAATATATATTAACGTAAATCGTAGTATTGCAATAGTTCTGAAATTAACATGGATATAACATCTTAAATATATGTACAAAACAGTTCCTGTAAATCACGTTCACACTCCGAACTAGTTAAATATTAATATATATATATGGTCTTACATGTTGTTTGCTCCATGCGGGTCATGGCTTGCCCAAGCTATCACTTCTCATTAGTCCATCAATTTTGTTAAGTATTAGGACTGTATGTATTCGAACTACTAATCCTTGCTGAAATCATCGAATCTTAACTTGCATGCAATATTTAACAAAAGTAAGTTTCCTTTATTTCGTTTTGTACAGAATAGAACTGTAGTGTCTTATGCTTGCCTTGAGTTTTTGATTGACTCGGGCATTTAACATCTTCTTAGTTCCTATTTTATATAATCCAAAGCCTGATGCACGAGCATTATATCATCTTTTTACCTATGTATTCCATTTGATAATTGGAACAAGACGAACGATGACCGAAAATTCGAATGCATGCTTCATGATTTCTTTATGCGCTATTTAAGAGCGTCGGGCCCCAAGTGTTGCAGTTGCAAAGATTTTAGCTCTTACAGCGGAAAGGCACGAGAAGACGCATAAGCGGGAAAAGCTCGACCGAACTGTAAATTTTATTTTAAATACTTATCAATGTATTTTTCTGCTGTACAAAACATTGTAAAACTCTGATATTGGTATAAAATTTTATTTTACTATTGTTGAGCACTATGATTCTGTGTCATATTCCTGTTTATAGCTCATAAGCCAATAACAATCCTTCGTTTTGAATGCCTCGAGTTGGTTTAATTTACCGATTAGGGGCGGTCAAAATGGCGGGCTGTTACAGTTGGTATCAGAGCTATGGTTTATTCTTAACTTGGCTTATTGGGTTTAAAACTCATTAGAGATAGGGTGGAAATACCCTAGAATGAGTGGAATTGATATAGAATCGCTCTCGAGAGGGCGCGAAAAGTAAATTATTTTGACGAGATCCTAAAAAAAAAAGAGAAAAAACGATGTTTGATTTGTAAATGGTTGTTAAACAAGAACTGAATCAGTTTTGAAATTTGTTCGGATCGGTATCTAAAGTGAAGTAATAATACTGGTAATAATAAATAAATAATAGAAACAACTATAAGTAAATTAGTTATTTTTTCTTTGTTAGGTATATGGTTTGAATCAAGTACAATTTCCATTGAGATATTCTGTATGAAGAGGATTTTGAGTAAAAGGACCAGTAATACCAAACGGTATGGGACGTTTGGTGATACTTTTCTGTTTACTCTCTTGACTTTTCATATGGAATATTCGTTTTTTTTTTCTATTTTCGGTTCTGAAATATGCCGGTAACATAATGTGGTACAAAAACATGTGTTACAGTTTGAAAGTGTACTTCAATTATTGAAGTGTTTTCTAAATTGACATGCTTTCATGACGATTCTTTTTGTCCTCTTTCACGACTATTGTGATTTTGTTTATTTTGTCATATTGTTTTTTATTTGATATTTATTAGGAGTGTCATATTGATTTATATATGATACTCTAACTTGACTAATTTTATCATATTGTTTCATATATGGTAAAGTGGAATATCAGTTTTTGTTTGTGATTACCATTTTGCCTTTATATGTGATGATTTATTTATTCATGTCATAGTTGAATTTTTAAAAGTGTTTTGACGTTATAAACACTTTGAACTTCATGGCATATATGTGTTATAAAATAACATTCGAAAAAAAAAAATACTTTTCATTTTGGGATTGGGATAGATTGGACCCTGTTGTACCAATGGGCCAAAACTCCATCTTGGTCGACCTGATTCAGGTTCACTACCTGAATCACGGTGGTTTTAAATTTCTCCCACCTACCACCAAAGGTCAAACGGTATGCTACATTAGGCAATTTTGTTGTTTTGATCGGGATTCCCAATCGGCGGGTCACGTACTACGTCAGATGGAGGCGTGGGTGTGCCACGTGTAGTGTCGTGAATGGGTAGCATACAGCCTTCGCCTTAGACCGTCTTGGCTATCCTGGGTTGATCGCCAGGTGTCGTTATGGCGCTATAAGTGGATTGCGGTGCGGATGTCTCGATGCACGCTCGAGCTCTATCACTGTGATTTTACAATACTAGCGTCTGTTTATTTGGTATTCATGAGTCAAGTTACATTTATCCCGTAATCCCTCATATTTTATTATTACATTATTATATTTAAGTATATTATCACATTGTTTTTATATATGATAATTGTTATGAGTATCGTATTGATTTTATATATGATATTCTGATTTATTATATTACCATATTGCTTTTATATATGATAATTGTTATGAGTATCGTATTGATTTTATATATGATACTCTGATTTGATTATATTATCATATTGCTTTTATATATGATAAGTGTTACGAGTATCGTATTGATTTTATATATGATACTCTGATTTGATTATATTATCATATTGCTTTTATATATGATAATTGTTACGAATATCGTATTGATTCTATATGTGATACTCTAATTTGATTATATTACCATATTGCTTTTATACATGATAATTGTTACGAGTATCGTATTGATTTTATATGTGATACTCTGATTTGATTATATTACCATATTGCTTTTATATATGATAATTGTTACGAGTATCGTATTGATTTTATATTTGATACTCTGATTTGATTATATTATCATATTGCTTTTATATATGATAATTGTTACGAGTATCGTATTTATTTTATATATGATACTCTGATTTGAATATATTATCATATTGTTTTTATATATGATAATTGTAACGAGTATCGTATTGATTTTATATTTGATAATCTGATTTGATTTATCATATTGCTTTTGTATATGATAAATTCCATGAAGATTTTATTGACTTGATTATGTATCTTAAGATATTGATTATAAGTATCTTATTATTTTGTATGTGTTATGAGTATCGTATTGATTTATATATGGTACTCTGTTTTGGGTTATCTTATCATATTGTTTTACATATGATAAATGTTTTGAGGATTTCATCAGTTATGATACTCTGACTTAATTATTATGAGTATCCTATTAATTTGTATGCGACTTGTTGAGAGCTTCGCATTGATTCATATGTGATACTCTGTTTTTATTTAATTTATTATATTGTTTTATACATAATATAAGTATCTGTAAATGATACACCGACGTGATTCGTTATCATGATATCCTGTCCAATTTCTAAAATTATTATTAACGGAATCGTATTGATTTATATGCGATACCTCTGTATTGAAAAGAGGGAGTGGGTATCCTAATACATGTATTTTACTTGGGAATTTTTTTCTGTTATAATCTAAACAAGTTGAGGAATTACAGAAATTTCAAACTCCATGTGTGTTGGATACTCAAGTAATGGAATGTAGTGAGATGCAACGTTAGAATTTTGTAATGATGAATAAGTAAATTGCGAGGACGCAATTTCGTTAAGGGGGGAGTCTGTAACAACCCGGATTTTTGGCGGGGGCTGTAATAGCTCAGAAAATTTTAGCGTTTAAGATAAATTAAGAATTTATCGTTAAATAAATATTTATAGATATAGAATCTGAAATTTTATATTTGGATGTTTGTTAAAGAAACGCTGTTAACTAAATTTAAATTTATTAGAAAAAAAACTGGGCATTGGATTACTCATGAGTATGCTGGCTCGGAATGCTTTTAGACATGTCCTGGTTCTAGATTTTTCTACGCATTTCCTCTTTATCTGTTTGCACCGCCCTCTACCCTTATTTATTTTTCACCAGTTCATTTTCTTGAAGGGGGAGGGGAAAAAATACCTCCGCTTGATTATTCTCTATAGCTGTTGTGTTCTCTCCAAAATTGGATCTCCAAAAATTCAATTCTCATACCCTAAAAATTGGTCTTCACCATCGACCGGCCCTCCGCCTCTTTCCCCATACCCACAGCCATCACTTCAGAGTTCGATGTCCCTAGGTCGTCGTTGAATTTCTCCGCTACATCGCGGTCCAAGCCAACTGTTGTCAATGCCTCACTACAGCCGTTGGCATTCGCCACCACATGATTGGAGCCGATCCATTTTGTTCTCTTCAATTTCGGGTTTTCCAGAAGTTGAAGCCACCGATTCCATTGTTCTTCAACTGAACAATATGGTTTGCTTTAGTTGCCTTGTCAATCGCCCCATTCTCTAATTGCCCTCGGTTCTTCCTAGCCGAGATTGATGCGCTAATAGTCTGGTACAATTCCTTTTTTTTTTAATTATGTCCGGCTCTTCAATTAAATGGCGATAATTATTGGGTATAAATGTAGGAATTGATTCCCATATTTTCGTATTCTCTGTTTTTTTTTATATTTCGGTTGGATTTCAAATAGTTCTCAGATTTCCTGCTTGGATTTGTTGATAGTTGCTGACTTACTCATATGCGATATAATCAATATATATTATCACTCATATTTTGATTTGGTCAACTTTTGTTCAGTTTTGAGAAGTTCCACTTTCCAATTTTTGGAAAAATCACTTGTTAAACATTTTCTTCTAGATTTGGAAAATTTAGCTTGTTGTTTTTGTATTGAGGCACGCATGGGAATGGCTTTATACTATCAGACAGATGTTATGCTTGTTGCACTTGTATGTGATGTTACAAACTTGAGTGCTATATATTATCAAACTCAACCTATATACATCTATATGTATACGCATAATATAAGAAGTAAATGAACAATTCAACCCAGGTAATATGCTCCTTTAGCACACCAAGTATGTTATGTTGAATTTCCTCTGTCCAGGTCATACATATTGAATTTTATGTCCACCATGATACATTGTAAATAGACATTTTCATATGCTTTTAGCTCGATGCTTAAGTCCAACATGAAACTTTGTTAAAGTTAATAGGTGGATTCCTTTAAGATTCTTGAAGCAGCAAGAATTTTAAGAAATTCTGCATGGGATAATGTGTCTCTTGGACCATGCATTTCAAATCTAAAAATATGAAATCCTTTGTTCTGGTAATACTATTTTTTTCATATTCATCGTACTGTCTTGGATCATTCAGATTCATGGTTAACGTGACCCTTTGTGTATGCTTATGAATGAAACTTTCGTTCGTTATAAACAAACATTCTTTTTATTTCTAAATTAAAAATTTGCCACATAAGCAATTGTTTAGTAATCACACAATAATAAATATGAATTACTTCTATAAGAAATAACTTTTTTTTTGTTTGTTTTGAAGAAAGCAAATTGATATTGCAGATTTAAAGCTTTTAGTTAGCAAAAAAAGGTGAGGTCTATTGTTTTGATCACTGGGTGCGTTATATGTGTTGTTGCCTAGGTCCTGCACTGTTTTGTTCCTTATTTGGTTATGCGCTATTAGGTGAATATTTAGCAGTATAAGGACTGGGTATTGCATTTTTAGGTAAATAGTTGGAACAATAAAATGCTTGCATTCAGTAATACATTCATTCCTGAGGCATTCATGTTTTCTTATCTTATATTAATAAATTCGGCCCCCTTCTACAATGAATGCAGTAAGAGATGAAATATTGAATTGGATATTGGTATGTCTGTCAATGCGTGCAATTGATACTCCATAACTAACTGACATGATCTCCATGACATTTTTTATTCAATTAATGTATTACAAATATTAAAATTCCTATGGTGTCAGTGATATATGTTTGATAATTAGTATTCAGGTACTCCTGTCGTTTCATGGCAACTTTTATTGGATTTACCCTGCTAATTTCACCTATAATATGCTATTTTGGGTAAATGTTTCGTGTTGATGATGGACTCTGATATTTTTTTGAGTTTTGATATAGATGGACTGTGAGTCTATGACATTGCCTCATTGACATGGTATTGCATTACCTTTGTGCATGAATGTGCTGGGATGCCCTGTTGCATACCATCCTTGGTCCTTGTTTCTCTTCCTTGTATTTGATGTTCTTAGGATCTTCGTTTATTTTGCTTGTGCATATTTGAATCCCTGACTTAATACCTTTACCTGCTACATCTTTCCAAGGCAAGCCATTTAGCTTTTGTATATGCATATATATATAATTATATCCAAGTGAAGTCACTTAACTAATTTTGGTTTCCTAAGAACAGTAGCTTTAAGGCCACTTATATATATAAATATATATTAACGTAAATGGTAGTATTGCAATAGTTCTGAAATTAACATGGATACAACTTCTTAAATATATGTACAAAACAATTCTTGTAAATCACGTTCACACTCCGAACTAGTTAAATATTAATATATATATATGGTCTTACATGTTATTTGCTTCATGCGGGTCATGGCTTTCCTAAGCTATCACTCCTCATTAGTCCATCAATTTTGTTAAGTATTAGGACCGTATGTATTCGAACTACTAATCCTTGCTGAAATCATCGAATCTTAACTTGCATGCAATATTTAACAGAAGTAAGTTTCCTTTATTTCGTTTTGTACAAAATAGAACTGTAGTGTCTTATGCTTGCCTTGAGTTTTTGATTGACTCGGGCATTTAACATCTTCTTAGTTCCTATTTCATATAATCCAAAGCCTGATGCACGGGCATTATATCATCTTTTTACCTGTGTATTCCATTTGAAAATTGGAACAAGACGAACGATGACCGAAAATTCGAATGCATGCTTCATGATTTCTTTACGCGCTATTTATGAGCGTCAGGCCCCAAGTGTTGCAGTTGCAAAGATTTTAGCTCTTACAGCGGAGAGGCACGAGAAGACGCATATGCGAGCAAAGCTCGAACGAACTGTAAACTTTATTTTAAATACTCATCAATGTATTTTTCTGCTTTACAAAACATTGTAAAACTCTGATATTGGTATAAAATTTTATTTTACTACTGTTGAGCACTGTGATTCTATGTTATATTCATGTTTAAACCTCATAAGCCAATAACAATATGTCGTTTTGAATGCCTCGAGTTGGTTTAATTTACCAATTAGGGGCGGTCAAAATGGCGGGTTGTTACATAAGTGATCGTAGCTTCGGAAAATTTGTTCAAACATGAATTTTGTGCTTACGCGAAATGATTTGGTGTATAAAAGATTTTAATAGTAATCGTCATAGTTAGAATTCAATAAATTGTAAAAATATATAATTTAGTATTCATGTAAGAAAACGATAAAATATAAACAAATTGTATATTTAAATTTAATATAGACAAATATTTAAACCTTTATTTATTATTTGGCCCATCTTGCAAGTGTTGTATATGATTGTTATATGGATATTCGTTTTTTCTACAAAACAGACATCTCTAGTCATCTGATACATCATTTGTCGGATTTGTCCCTGTATTGGACAAGTTACAAACACTATAAAGTAATTATATTTCGTAGATCTTATCACTTTAAATGGTTCACAAAATTTCAACGGCATCTCATGTACGTTCCGTGTGTATATGCATGTGTGTACGAAACAAGGAACACGGGGGAAGTGCTGCTGAAATTTTGTGAAATCGTTTAAAATGATATGATTTACGAAATATAATTACTATTGTGTTTGTAATGGGAAGTTGGATGACCGACCATCAAAGAAGACACATAAGCGTCAGTGAACCAATAGTTGTTTATTTAAAATAAAGTTTGTAAAAAATATAAAATTAATTAGTACATTTTTACTAAATCAGTAAATAAAATTTAAACAGCATATAAAATTAACGATTAATTTATTTTACTTCATCATAGGTTTTAAAGTAGGAAAAATGGTTAATTACTTTATTGAACGGAGCTGGATGTATCAAAAAAAGGGAAATTAGTGGTGCAATAAGTGAACATTTTGAAATGGGGTAAAAGTGTTTATCTAATTTGCGATAAGTAATATTGGAAACAATACAGAAATTCATTGTCCATGTAGTAGGTGCAAATTCTTAAACTATTTCACACCGAATATGGTTAAGATTGATTTGCACTAATACAGTTTCCTACCCAATTATTTGTTGTGGGGTCGTCATGGAGAAATTGTATCCCCTAATAATGAAGAACAGTCGATGTAGGTCAATAGTGTTGAAGTTAGTACGAATCTCACAGAAAATATGATTGAAGATGTTGCATAATCAATGTTCCCTACCATTATAATTGGTAACGACGATATTAATGTCAAAGAGGAACCAAATGTTGAAGGGAAAAATATATGATTTATTGAATAATGCTATAAAAAACCTTTGGAATGGATGTGAAAGTGGCACTCAATTATCGGTAACTGCAGAATACATTGCAATGAATACAACCTTACGAAAGACGGACATACGGTTGTTGTTCAAGCTGCTAAACGCCATATGCCATCCGATAATTTAATGTAAGAAAATTATTATGAAGTGAAAAAATTTATGTTATCTTTCGGTTTGTCGTATCAGAAAATAGATACATGTTTAAAGGGTTGCATGTTATATTTGAAAGAAGACAACACTACAACAAAACAGACTTTTTACACCAAGTTTGTATCCAAATTTAAGTTTTAAATTAAACAATTCAGTCTTAAAAATCGATGTAAAACATAATTTGCTGAGAACAACCTGCTCCAGAAATCTCTTACACCATTCTACACAAATCTTAACGCACAATGTTTGGTGTTAATCTTGTAGAATAACTTGCTTGATTTACGGGAGACAACATTTAAATCATTACCAAATAATATATGAATTTGTGACAAGATAATAGGATTATTCATAGCTTGTGCCTTGTCAGAACAACTAGTAGCAAATTTTGTATAATAGGAGTTTAGAGAATCTCCCTGTGCGAGGTGTTGAGAAAGCATAACCTTTGTTATAAGGTTTCAAATGGAAGACTCGAGGTACTGGCTCGAGTATCTATTAAGAAAATCTTCCTTTTGGAAATAAGATAATAGGCTTGTACCCTTCCTTCGGTAAAGCAGTGGGAGTTTAGAAAAAAACAATTTTTCTAAAAATGAGAATGGTAAAATTGTTACCTAAATTCAGGTGTCTGCATTGCACCCATCTGAGGAAAGCCCAAAATTTACGTCCGAAAAGTAGGAATTCATTATTACTATTTGAGTTTGTTTTTAGAAAATCTCTATGTGAGATGTGAAAGATCATGATCTTTATTTGAAAGTTCTTATGTACTTACTCGAACTGCCAACCCAAGTATTGATAGTAAATTCTTTTCCAAGAATAGGAATTAACGTCTCATGACCCTGATTAGGGTATTATAGTAGAAATTTAGATATCCTTCCTTGGAAGCGTAGATAGAATTTATGAAACTCACATTCGACCATTTAACGGTAACAGTCCGAATGACCATATCTGATATTAATTAGAAGTCCCGAACCATAACACATATTCAGGAATTTATGATAGAAGACTAGAAGTCCTTCTAGTAATGATAAAAGTCCTAAATCAGGACCTAGATTCGGGTATTTAATAGAAGACCACATATCCACATCTGGATTTATAGAAGTCCCGAACCATGACCCAAATTCCAGTATTTAGTAGAAGACCAGAAATCCAGTTTTGGAAATTTATAGTTTTGTTATGCCCTTCAAGTTTGATTTGCAAATAAGAGGATGGACATACTTTGTTAGCCACTCTCTGGGATTTTGATTGTCAATGAAGAGGATGTATGTAACAACCCGTATTTTCAATAACCTGTTATAACATAAATCGAGGCAGAATTTAATTTATAAATCTGAATCAAGGGAAACGGGCTATGCCATTGCGTTCGTCTCGGAAAAATACGCGAAATAGGGTCCGAGTTTTCGAAAATCGGAGTCCGTATGACCCGATTAAGGCCCAACGAAGTTTTCAGAAAAATGCAAAGTAAAAACAGATTTCAAATTCAAGTTTGAATTTGGAAATTTGGGCCAGTTTGGGCCAGGCGGGAAAACTCCCGCCAGAGCACCCAAGTCGACAGCCCTGTCGACTTGGGAGTCGACTTGGTTGGACCCAAGTCGACAGCCCTGTCGACTTGGCTGTCGACTTGGTCCAGCCGGGCAGTTCTGCCTGGTGCACCATTTTGAGATTGTGTTGAGCTTGGGGGCCAGATTCGGTTTTAAGGGCTGAGATTGGAACTAGGGTTTAATCCTATGGCCTAAAACACTTGCCTAATCTATAAATAAGACCCTAACCTAACCCTAAATCATCATTATTCATTCATACAACTAAACTATGGCAAAATTTTACCTCTCATGGCCTCCACTCTCTTCATAAAATTCTAAATAAACTTCTATGAGAGATTTTCCATGCATACAAGTGTTTTCAAGCTTGTATGAGCATCATTAGCTTGCATTTAAGTCAAGTTTCTATATTTGCATCATAAAGCAAGGGTTTTGATCATTTTGGCTCAAGGGATTTTCTATTAGAGCTTGCATTTTGGGTTTAATTGATTTCATAAGGGCTTTGTCATATTTTTGTGACTTCCTAAGCATTGTAAGCCCTATTCTACTTTCATACTTAAACTCTAAAGTTAAATGTATGATATGCAAGTTTGCCATGATATGCAAGTTTACTATGATGTGTTATGCAAGTTTACTATGATGTGATATGCAAGTTTACTATGATGTGTTATGCAAGTTCATCAAGTTATGTTATGCAAGTTATGTTATGCAAGTTTGATATGCAAGTTTGTCATATGATATGCAAGTTATGTTATGCAAGTTTGATATGCAAGTTTGTCATATGATATGCAAGTTATGTTATGCAAGTTTGATATGCAAGTTTGTCATATGATATGCAAGTTATGTTATGCAAGTTTGGGTTGATCCTTTTGTTCATGTTATCATGTTATGCAAGCTTATCTTGGGTTTATGAGCTTAAAGCTTCAAGCTTTATGCTAAAGGTTGCATTTTGGCAACATGTAAGTTATCATATCCCTTATGATAACTTGCATGTGAGGCTAAATGCGAACTTATGGCCATTTTTACATGTCATTTATCACCATGTATCACCAATATACTAAGTTTGGTTTTATGCATGCTTTTGAGGCCTAAAATGTAATATGCAAGTATATGAACATATGTACATTTCATATGCCACCATGTTAAACTTGTGGCTTCAACACCTTTATGTCATGATTATGCCAAGTTCCCTCTTTCTATCCTTTATGCGCTATTGCGATATGTAAGCGATGGGATTGCGTTTGGGGTTGGGTAAACTTAAAAGACATAAAAACATAAGATTAGGAATTTACCTATTAAGTTAGGTCTACCCATTGGGAATTTACCTATTAAGTTAGGTCTACCCAATTGCTTGAAAATTTGTAACATGTTTTGGAAACATGATGGACATGACACTTAGAAAAGATAAGTGTGACCAACTCGAGGTTGGGTTGAGTTTGTAGCGTAAACCTACCCGGAACCGACCGGCTTAACTAGTTGCTACAAACAATAGGACCCAATGTGAGAAGTTGGCCATGTTGTACCTTGAACCCGAGGTTAGACCAAGTTGTGGTGTAAAGCTACCCGGACCCGCCCGGCTTAACTAGTAACCACAACAAGGTCTAATGTGAGAGGTTAAGGTGCATTAAATTAATTAATGCCTCGTGATTAGGGTTAAGTCATGGTCCACTTAATACTTAACCAATTTGGGCTTGGTAGATTAATCAGGGTTAAGTCGTGAACTCATCGTTACACTTAACCAAGTTAATCCATGATTAGCAAGAGGGTTAAACCGTACTTAACCCACTAGAAAATCCTAGCAATAGGGGTCCACTCCAGCAGTAATCCCAAGTTGTATCATCATGGCCCTAGGGTCTAGGCTAGGGTGTGGGGCACGAATTACTGAACTTGAGGTAAGCGACCAAAAACGACGGCAGAGTGGTACGCCGGTGTAGTTCCGGGCGGACTTATGGTCGTGCACATAGTCCAAAGCCGGGGAAAACATGCACGGGTACCAGTAGATCGAGACTATGCACGCATGTTTATGGTGTCCAGGGGTTGCCACCCTAGGGCTTGATACACCCGACGGGAGACCCGGCACAGTCTGACTACAATCATGTTTGGGTCGTATGGACACCAACACGTGACGAGTTAGGCTTATAGGGAGCCGATCGACTAGACCGTTTGGTTAGACCTTGTATTAGGGTCATTTCATGTTATTGGGGCCAAGGGATCAATACTTGTATATTCAAGTCATGTTAGTTTGCTAGTACACCTGTGGTGCAAAACCTTAAACCTGATTATGCGATGACACCTTTATCTACCTTGTTAGTTAATCATCATGTTAGTATGTTGTTATCCTTATGTTCATCCCTGCTTCTCATATCAGTTAACTTTACCAGTTTACATTGATTGTAGTAGGGCTTACTCAGCCTTTTTGACTGACCTGTTTTTCTTTCGCCTCTTTTCTTCCGTCCCCCCCCCCCAGGTTCTCAGGGTGGGAACGTTGGAGCTTAGCTTGGATTTCGGATTGCTTGAGGGATTTCAGCTCATGTACGGTTTCGACATGAAGCTAGCTATGGTTATCACTTATTTGGGGATAGTACTTATGTATTTCAGTTTTTCAGTTGATGTTGTTTTTATCTAGACTTGTTTATTTGGAAAGCTATGTTGTACCAGACTTGTTTTGAAATAGTATGAAATCTTCCGCTGTTTTATCTATGTTATTTACTCTGTTTACATATATACATATGTTCTTGTTCTGCCTTGATATATCATTATGCATGTTTACCTGATTCAAACGCCCCTCCAAAGTCAGGGTGCTTGCAAGAGACACCCTGGCGGAGGTGGGGTGTTTCATTTGGTATCGGAGCATATGGTTTACGAGAAGGAACAAAAAGGTTTTTAGAAAAACTTTTGGAAAACTATTTTCAAAACCAAATATAAAGTATTTTCCAAAGAAAAGTCTAGTTTATTTTAAAAGGCTATTCCCCAAAAAGCCATTAGCAAAAATTCCTTCGTTTTTTCTCCATTCTGAATCTATCTTTCTCTTCGTTTTCAGTATGGCCAATAACTTTGCCATTCCGGAGGGAGTACACGTACCTGTTTGGTATAGGAGACTTTTGGAGGCTAGGGCGACCGAAGCCGGCCCCGCAAATATTACTCCTCCTCCGGTAGTTAATGTTCCTCCTCCTCCTGTCGCTGAGGTTCCTCTTCCTCTTTCCCCTCAGCATCCACAAAAGGATTTCGCGGAGATTTGCAAAGACTTTAGGGCGATGGGTTGCAAGAATTTCTTGGAACCGAGACTTTCGTAGAGGTCAGGAATTGGTTGAAAGAAACCGAAGATCTTTTTGCCTTCTTTGATATAGATGACCGTAGGAAGGTTTTATTAGCAGTGTGGTTGCTAAAGGAAGAAACTGCACGTTGGTGGGTGGTCACCACCGCTACTAGGCCAATTGAGACTTGGGATGACTTTCGGGGAAAGTTTGGACTAAGGTTCCTATCACTGAAGCAAGGGGACATGACTATTATGGAATACAAAGATAAGTTTAATCAACTGGCTCGGGTCGGTTTAGAATTGGTTAACACAGCTCAGAAGAAGGCCCTATACTTTGCTCTAGGATTAAACGAGCCATTACATGGTTTAGCCATGACTCATATACCCTTGGGGGCAACTTTCGAGAGCTTGGTGAATATGGCCCTACTCAATGAAAAGAATAGGAGTGACAAGAAGGAGATCAAGATGAATGGTACTCAAGCCAAGAAGACTGATTCCCAGTGGAAAGGAAATCAGGGTCATCCAAGTGGTCAGAGCAGTCAAGGCAATAAGAACAAGAGTCAAGGCAACAAGGGGAACAACAAGGGCAATAACAAAAAGAGGAAGTGCCATTATTGCGGTTCAATTGGGCATCTTATTAAGGATTGTAAGGAGAGGAAAAGGAAGAATGGTGAATGCTTTTTCTGCGGTGAGACTGGACATTTCAGTAAGGATTGCCCGAGGAAGCAAGGGCAAGGCCAGGGTCAGACTCAGCGTGCTGGACCTTCAGGAGGGCAAGTTCATGCTCTCAATGTCGCTCCAGTTCCCGATCGAGGTAGTATTTCTGTTGAGAGCCTTGTATATATTTCTGATTTTTCAGTTCGTACCTTGTTTGATTCTGGTGCATCGCATAGCTTTATCTCATCTGATCTTGTTGATAGTTTGCACCTAAGTACTAGTCTAGTTAATGATCCCGTGTGTGTTTCAAATCCAATTGGGGGTTCCGCCCATTTGTCTATTATCTAGGTGGATTTGAATTCTCGCGTGATGCTTATATTCTCGGTTTCATTGGGTATGGGTTGATTTTCGGGCATGGATTGGTTGTCCAGTTTTGGAGCCATTCTTGATTTTTGAGCATAGGGTTGAGAGGCTCATGACTCGCCTCGGTAATACCCTAAAAATTTCTAGTAACCCTATGGGTCCCGTCATGTTGTGTTATCTTGAACCCCTCGACTCGTCTATCGATAGTTTGTAATCGGTGAGGGTGGTCCGAGAATATCCTGATATCTTGGGTGAAGTGAAAGGGGTTACCCCTAAACGAGAGATAGATTTCCGCATTTATCTGGTTGTGTAACACCCCACCTCCGCCAGTGCCACTCTTGCAAGGGCACTGACTTTGGAGGGGCGTTTAAACAAGGTAAACATGCATGTAGATATCACAAGACAGAACATATAAGTAAAAAAAACAGAGTAAATATAGCAGCGGATAAAAACTAGCATATCAAAACCATAAGTTAAGTTACAACACAGTACTTGATCATTATTTTCCATAAACAAAGTCTACAAACATAAAACTGGAAACTGGAAAGGAAAACATAAAGTAGCTATCCCCAAGGTAGAAAACCATAGCGAGTTCAAGTCCAAAGCATACATGAGCTATCCAGGAAAAGCAGCTAAGATCCAAGCTAAGTACTGGTATTCCCGCCCTGTAAACCTGAGGGGGGGGAGGGGGGGAAACGAAAGAAAAGAGGCGAAAGAAAATGGGTCAGTCAAAAGATTGGTAAGTCCTACCTACTATTGTACAACAACTAATAAAGTTAACTGTATATGTAAACAAGGATGAGTCATAGGATGATAACTGGCATGGAAAAAGTCAACAAGATAGATCAAGTGTGGCACCGTATATACAAGGTTGAGGTTTGCACCAAGTGTACTAGTATCACAAGTCATGTCAAGTGTAAACAAGAAGTGATCCCCAGGCCCAAGTTTGGCCCAACATCATGAATGACCTAAACCAAGGTCCAACTAGCACGGTCTAGTCGATCGGCTCTCCTAAAGCCTAACTCGTCAAGTGTCGGTGTCATACGGCCCAACTACGAAGTGTAGCTAAACTGTGCTAGGTCCACCCTAGGGTGTATCAAGTCCTAGGGTGTCAACCACTGACACAAACCAAGCACGCACAGTTTAAACCTACTGGTGCCCGTGCCTGCTTTTTCAACTCCGGACCATGTGCACGACCATGGCCCGCCTGAACCTACACCGGCGCACCTACACAGCCGTCGTCTTGGTCGCTTACATGTCATCCCAGTAATCGTGCCCCACCCTAGCCTAGTCCCTAGGGTATCATGATACAACTAAGAGGGTTACTGGTGCAAAGGACCACGTAACTAGGGTTTCCTTAATGGGTTAAACGTGGTTAACCCAACTCATCCAAGTACCAAGTTGGTTAAGTGTACCCAAGGTTCATGACTTAACCCTATCAACCCATCGTGTTTAATTGGTTAAGTATTCAAGCGGTCCATGACTTAACCCTACCATGTGGCATTAATTAATTTAATGCACCCAACCTCTCACATTAGACCTTGTTGTGGTTACTAGTTAGGCCGGCCGGGTCCGGGTAGGTTTACACCACAACTTAGTCTAACCTCGGGTTTCACGTGCAACATGACCAACTACTCACATTGGGTCCTATTGCTTGTAGCCACTAGTTAAGCCGGTCGGTTCCGGGTAGGTTTATGCTACAAGCTCAACCCAACCTCGAGTTGGCCATCCTCATGTTTTCTAAGTGTCATGTCCATCATGTTTCCAAAACACATTACAAATTTTCAAGCAATTGGGTAGACCTAACTTAATAGGTAAATTCCCAATGGGTAGACCTAACTTAATAGGTAAATTCCCAAGCTTACGTTTTTATGTCTTTTAAGTTTACCCAACCCCAAACGCAATCCCCTCGCTTACATATCGCAATAGCGCATAAAGGATAGAAAGAGGGAACTTGGCAAAATCATGACATAAAGGTGTTGGAGCCACAAGTTAAACATGGTGGCATATGAGACAAAGATGTGATCACAAACTGGCATATCATGTTATCAACTTGCAAAATATTCCTAAGCATGCATAACATCATTTTAACTTGCATAGTGTTCATATGCATGCATAACATGGTTTCAACTTGCATAAGGTTCATATGCATGCATAACATCAAACTTGGCAAATAGGCGGAACATGGCCATAGATAGCATGAGATAAGGACTAGTAACATGCATACAACATTATATGCATGTTAATACAAGGTTTATGAGAGTTTCAAAGTTGCATCATGCAACATTTCCAACCAAAGATCACATCTTTCTATGCATAAAGCCAAGGTAATGACTTTACTAACATGCATAGAGTAAGCTTATGCATAAAATCATAAGATCAAAGCACATATCATGATTAACCCCAAACTCAACTTGCAACATAACATATTAACTTCATAGTTAAAATACAAGAGTAGAAATAGGCTTACAATGCTTATGTGGACTCAAATGAGTATAGCAAATGTAAGAAACCCCTTATGCAACAAATTAAAACCCCAAAATGCAAGCAAACTTGATCAAGACTCCTCCTTTATGATGCCAATAGAGAAACAAGACTTTAATGCAAGCTAAAGAGGATCATACAAGCCTAAATACACTTGTATGCATGGAAATCTCTTAGAAATTTGATTTAGGAATTTTATGAAGAGAGTGGAGGCCATGAGAGGATTGATTTTGCCATAGTTTAGTTGTATGAATGAATAATGATGATTTAGGGTAGGTTAGGGTCTTATTTATAGAGTAGGCAAGTGTTTTAGGCCATAGGATTAAACCTAGATTCAATCCAAGCCATCAAAGCATGTCTTGGGGAAGAAGTCAAGTGTAGGAACCATCTAGGGCCTTTAGATTAAAGATGAACCATGAGAACCATCCAAATGCAAAATCTGCATTTGAGCGAATTGGCCCACGGGTTGACAGCCAAACACCCTGGATTAACCCCTAGTCGACCCAGCGAGCTCGGGTCGACCTCAAAATTCCCCTCTCCCAATTCGCTGTTTTGAACATTTTTTCATATTTATTTATTTAATTTTCAATTATATATATATATATCAATATATATATATATTTCTCTGCGCAACCCATTTCACTTAATTAAGCATACTTTAATTTGGGAATTTTTCGTGAAACTTCGCGAGGCCATATCTTGGTCATACGGACTCCGATTTTCGAAAACTCGGACTCTTTTTCGCGTATTTTTCCGAGACGAACGCAATGGCATAGCCCGTTTCCCTTGATTCAGATTTTACAGTTTAATTCTGCCTCCATTTATGTTATAACATGTTATTCAAAAATACGGGTTGTTACATTCTCCCCTCCTTAAAGGATTTCGTCCCCGAAATATCCAAGTTAGGAAGAACGTATCCTACCATCCATCATCCATCTACTCAAAACATCATCCACGAGCAATCATTGTCCTTAAAAGGTTCTAAATGCTGTATGATCATATGCAAAGGTGTGTGTATATGTACTTATCTAATGCAAATATCATCAATGCAGATTATGTTAGTGAAATGAATCCATATGTATGCAATTCCTAACATAATGTATAACATCTATATGTGTGCACATCACATACATCCATATGCAACATCCATGTGATAACACAAAAATTTTCATCCATGAATAAGCATAAACACTCATGCATATGCAATATGAGAGTGTGTGAGCCGATCTTAGTGCCTAATGTGTATCATGCATCCACGAGTATCCACTTGCAACCACTTGCAACCACTTGCAACCATCAAGCATAACATGTTTCAAATACATGTTTCATTCAAAGGGTTTCTACCTAAGGTTCTCATGACAAGGTTAGCACAATAACTATATAAACATGGATAGCAAAGAGAAAGATATGCTAACAAAGAAAAGAGATTGAGAGTGTACCCTAAAAAAGGAATGGATAAAGCCCACGCATCTTCTCCTCGGTTTCCCAAGTTGCGTCTTCTTCGGCTTCACCCCATTGAACCTTCACCAACTTGACCTCTCGATTCCTTAGCTTCTTGGTCTCCGTCCCCAAGATACGAATCGGAGCTCTCCTCAAAGTAGCTTCTTTCTCCACTTCCACATCTTCCAGAACACTTGGCTCAACAACCTCTGCTGACTCATGTAAACACTTCCGGAGATGCGAGACATGAAAAACATCGTGTACTCCGGCAAGCTTCTCGGGCAATTTCACTCTATAAGCCATCTGCCCGATCCTCTCTATAATAGGGAAGGGTCCAACAAATCTCGGTGCTAACTTCCCAACGGCTCCAAATCGGACCACATTCCGCAAAGGAGAAACCTTCACGAAAACCATATCTCCAACATCAAACTCCAAATCAGATCTTCGCTTATCAGCATAGGATTTCTGTCGGTCTTGGGCCGCTTTTATCCGTCTTCGAATCAACTCGATCTTCTCGGATGCATCTCTGATCATATCAGGCCCAAGTATAAGCTTATCTGTAGTCTCCCACCAACATGTAGGCGACTTGCACGGCCTCCCATATAAAGCTTCAAATGGTGCCATCCCTATGCTTGCTTGATAACTGTTATTATATGCAAACTCAACAAGAGGAAGATGGTCTTCCCAAGTACCACCAAAATCCAGAATACAAAGCCTTAACAAATCCTCGAGTACCCTATTCACCCTTTCGGTTTGACCGTCCGTCTGTGGGTGATAAGCAGTACTTAGATTCAACCTCGTGCCCATGGCTTCTTGCAAGCTATTCCAGAACTGACTTGTAAAGATTGGGTCACGGTCACTGACTATACTAGAAGGGACTCCATGAAGTCTCACAATCTCACGAAGATATACAGACGCTAGCCAAGATGCGGTCCTCTTGCTCTTTACCGGAATGAAATGAGCACTCTTCGTAAGTCTGTCCACAATAACCCAAATGATCGTATTCCCTTTCCTTGACCTTGGTAGCCCATCAATAAAATCCATGGAAATACTCTCCCACTTCCA
Organism: Allium sativum; assembly: GCA_030737875.1. NCBI lineage: Eukaryota > Viridiplantae > Streptophyta > Magnoliopsida > Asparagales > Amaryllidaceae > Allium > Allium sativum. The sequence goes on along the minus strand of CM060919.1, from coordinate 4,976,407 downwards.
AAGTGGAACGTCTAGAGGATGCAATAGCCCACCGGGCTTCTTCGACTCGGCCTTAACTTGCTGGCAAATGATACATCTAGAAACAAACTCTGCCACATCCTTCTTCATCCCAGGCCAAAAGAAAATACGCTTCATATCTTTATACATCTTATCTCCGCCTGGATGTATAGTCAACTTAGAGCGATGCGCTTCCTCAAGAATTTTTCTTACTAGATCTCCTACCACTGGAACACATAACCTTCCATCTCTCCTCAGCCAACCCTTGTCATCAATAGAATATCGAGCGAGATGACTAGACGTCTCTCCTCGAATCAGCTTATCCATAATCTCAACTATCTGAGGGTTTTCTTTCTGCGAAGCCCCAACTTGATCAAGAAGGGTAGGTCTGAGTTCCAGAGATGCTAATGAACCGGTCATCGACTCAATTGCCAAAGAGAAATCAAAGGTTGCCACATACTCTAAATTCTTCATCTCAACGAATAGAGGACTTAGGGTCAACCTCTTTCTGCTTAGTGCATCAGCCACAACATTACCCTTGCCAGGGGTATAAGCTATCTCGAAGTCATATGACGCCAAGAATTCCATCCACCTTTGCTGCCTAAGATTCAGATCTTTCTGCGAGAAGAGATACTTGAGTGATTTGTGATCAGTATACAACTCAAACCTTTCGCCTAAAAGATAGTGGCGCCAGGACTTGAGTGCAAAGACAATCGCCGCTAACTCCAAGTCATGAGTGGGGTAGTTCTTCTCATGAACTTTAAGTTGCCTACCCCCATAACATATCACTCTTCTCTCCTGCATCAGAACAACGCCTAACCCCGTGCCACATGCATCGGTATACACGGTAAACATTTTACCGCCATCGGGTAATGCCAAAACTGGAGCTGTGGTAAGGGCCCTTTTGAGCCTTTGAAAAGCAAGCTCACACTCTAAGTCCCATGCAAAGACTAAGTTCTTCTTCGTCAATCTAGTGAGAGGGGCCGAAATCTTAGCGAAGTCTCTAATGAACTTCCTATAGTAGCCTGCCAGACCGAGAAAGCTTCGCACTTCGGTTGCATTCCTAGGAGTCTTCCAGTCTTGAACTGCAACCACTTTCGCGGGATCCACAGCTATACCCTGCTTAGAAACTATATGCCCAAGAAATCGGACTTCCTTTCTCCAAAAGTGGCATTTGGAGAACTTGGCTTTCAACTGATGGCCTCTAAGCGTATCCATCACTTCCTTGAGGTGTCTAGCATGTTCTTCTCGTCTTTTGAAAAGATCAGAATATCATCCACAAAGACAACAACAAACTTGTTAAGGAACTCCCCGAACACCCTACTCATCAAATCTACGAAGTAGGCGGGTGCATTAGTCAAGCTGAATGGCATAACAAGCCATTCAAAGAATCCGTCTGGAGTCCTAAATGCAGTCTTATCAATGTTGTTTTCGGCCACTCTAAGCTGATGAAATCCGGTGGCTAAATCAAGCTGATAGAAAACAGAAGCACCAACAAGCTGGTCGAAGAGGTCATCTATCCTCGGTAATGGATGCCTATTCTTCTTGGTCAGCTTGTTCAACTCTCGATAATCAACACATAGACGAAGCGAGCCGTCCGCCTTATTAGCGAACACTACAGGAGCACCCCATTCAGAAATGCTTCGCCTAATAAAATTCTTCTCAAGTAGCTCCTTGATTTGCTTACTGAGCTCTCTCCTTTCACGCGGGGCCATGTGCCTAACTGGTAAGGAGACTGGCTTAGCATTATCAACCAGATAAATGCGGAAATCTATCTCTCGCTTAGGGGGTAACCCCTTAACTTCTTCAAAGACATCAGGGTATTCTCGAACCACCCTTATAGATTGCAGATCATCGATGGACGAGTCAAGAGATTCAAGATAACATAGCATGACGGGATCTAGCGGGTTGCAAGAAATCTCTAGGGTATTACCCAGGTGAGTCATGAGTCTCACCACCCTATGCTCACAATCGAGAATGGCTCCATAGCGGGACAACCAATCCATGCCCAAGATCAACCCGTATCCCGTGAACCCGAGAACATAAGCATCACACGAGAATTCTACGGTCAAGATAGAAATCCTCAAATCCATACAGATCATAGATAAATGGGATGAACCCCCAATCGGATTTGAAACACTAACGGGATCCTCAACAAGACTAGTACTTAGGTGCAAACTTCCAACAACATCAGAAGAAATAAAGGTATGCGATGCGCCAGAATCAAACAAAGTACGAACAGGAAAACTAGAAATATAAACAAGACTTTCCACAGAAATAGTACCTCGGTCCTGAACTGGAGGGGTGTTGAGAGCATGCACTTGCCCTCCAGATGAACCTGCGCGCTGAGTTTGTCCATGCCCCTGCTTCTTAGGGCAATCCTTGTTAAATGTCCCGTCTCTCCACAATGAAAGCATCCACCCAATTTCATTCTCTTCTTCCTACAGTCCTTGGCCACGTGCCCAACAATCCCACAGAAGTGGCACTTTCTTGTGTCCTTTGCCTTGTTCTTGTTGCCCTTGTTGTTCTTGTTGTTCTTGTTGTTCTGATTACTCTGATTCCCTCCCCACTTGGAGTCTGCCGTCTTAGGCTGAGTCTCATTGGGCTTGACTTCTTTCTTCCCATTCTTATCCTCTCCCTGCAGCAATGCCATGTCTACTAGGCTCTCGAAAGTGGCCCCCATGGGTATGTGTGACATGGCTAGACCTTGCAATGGCTCATTTAACCCTCGTGCAAAACGTAGAGCCTTCTTCTCGGGAGTATTGACCATGTCCAAACCGAATCGGGCAAGCTGGTTGAACTTATTCACATATTCTCTCACCGTCATGTCTCCTTGCTTCAAGGCTATGAACTTCTCTAGTTGCAAATTTGCCTCCGCAGACGATAAAAACTTAAGCCCAAACCTTGCCCTAAAGTCGGCCCAGGTTTCTACGGGCCTAGTAGCACTGGTGACCTCCCACCAATAAGAAGCTTCCTCCTTTAGTAGCCAAACCGCCAACAGAACCTTTCTACGGTCCTCTATATCAAATATGGCAAAGAGATCTTCGGTCTCCTTCAACCCATTTCTTGCTTCCACAAAAGTCTCCGTCCCAATAAATTTTTTGCCACCCATTGCCTTGAAGTCCTTGCAAACCTTGGCGAAATCAGCTTGTGGTTGCTGAGGAGGAGGAGGAGGGGGTGGAACCTCAGTGATAGTGGGAGTGGTTGCTGGACCTGCATTGTTGGCCCTAGCTTCCAAGTACCTCCGGAACCATCCGGGAATGGTGACTCCCTCAGGAAGATTGAGATCGGCCATGCTGAAAAAAAAGGAAAAGATAGATTTAGAACGAGGAAACGAAGGATAGTGCTTATGGCTCTTGGGGGATAGCCTTTCAAAATAAACTAGACTTTTCTTTGGAAATTCTTAATTGGTTTTGAAAATAGCTTTTAAAAGTAACTTTAAAACCCTTTTTGCTCCAATCTTGTAAACGTTATGCTCTGATACCAAATGTAACACCCCACCTCCGCCAGTGCCACTCTTGCAAGGGCACTGACTTTGGAGGGGCGTTTAAACAAGGTAAACATGCATGCAGATATCACAAGACAGAACATATAAGTAAAAAAACAGAGTAAATATAGCAGCGGATAAAAACTAGCATATCAAAACCATAAGTTAAGTTACAACACAGTACTTGATCATTATTTTCCATAAACAAAGTCTAGAAACATAAAACTGGAAACTGGAAAGGAAAACATAAAGTAGCTATCCCCAAGGTAGAAAACCATAGCGAGCTCAAGTCCAAAGCATACATGAGCTATCCAGGAAAAGCAGCTAAGATCCAAGCTAAGTACTGGTATTCCCGCCCTGTAAACCTGGGGGGGGGGGGAAACGAAAGAAAAGAGGCGAAAGAAAATGGGTCAGTCAAAAGACTGGTAAGTCCTACCTACTATTGTACAACAACTAATAAAGTTAACTGTATATGTAAACAAGGATGAGTCATAGGATGATAACTGGCATGGAAAAAGTCAACAAGATAGATCAAGTGTGGCACCGCATATACAAGGTTGAGGTTTGCACCAAGTGTACTAGTATCACAAGTCATGTCAAGTGTAAACAAGAAGTGATCCCCAGGCCCAAGTTTGGCCCAACATCATGAATGACCTAAACCAAGGTCCAACTAGCACGATCTAGTCGATCGGCTCTCCTAAAGCCTAACTCGTCAAGTGTCGGTGTCATACGGCCCAACTACGAAGTGTAGCTAAACTGTGCTAGGTCCACCCTAGGGTGTATCAAGTCCTAGGGTGTCAACCACTGACACAAACCAAGCACGCACAGTTCTTGGGTGTCTCAAGTCCTAGGGTGTCAACCACTGACACAAACCAAGCACGCACAGTTTAAACCTACTGGTGCCCGTGCCTGCTTTTTCAACTCCGGACCATGTGCACGACCATGGCCCGCCAGAACCTACACTGGCGCACCTACATAGCCGTCGTCTTGGTCGCTTACATGTCATCCCAGTAATCGTGCCGCACCCTAGCCTAGTCCCTAGGGTATCATGATACAACTAAGAGGGTTACTGGTGCAAAGGACCACGTAACTAGGGTTTCCGTAATGGGTTAAACGTGGTTAACCCAACTCATCCAAGTACCAAGTTGGTTAAGTGTACCCAAGGTTCATGACTTAACCCTATCAACCCATCGTGTTTAATTGGTTAAGTATTCAAGCGGTCCATGACTTAACCCTACCATGTGGCATTAATTAATTTAATGCACCCAACCTCTCACATTAGACCTTGTTGTGGTTACTAGTTAGGCCGGCCGGGTCCGGGTAGGTTTACACCACAACTTAGTCTAACCTCGGGTTTCACGTGCAACATGACCAACTACTCACATTGGGTCCTATTGCTTGTAGCCACTAGTTAAGCCGGTCGGTTCCGGGTAGGTTTATGCTACAAGCTCAACCCAACCTCGAGTTGGCCATCCTCATGTTTTCTAAGTGTCATGTCCATCATGTTTCCAAAACACATTACAAATTTTCAAGCAATTGGGTAGACCTAACTTAATAGGTAAATTCCCAATGGGTAGACCTAACTTAATAGGTAAATTCCCAAGCTTACGTTTTTATGTCTTTTAAGTTTACCCAACCCCAAACGCAATCCCCTCGCTTACATATCGCAATAGCGCATAAAGGATAGAAAGAGGGAACTTGGCAAAATCAAGACATAAAGGTGTTGGAGCCACAAGTTAAACATGGTGGCATATGAGACAAAGATGTGATCACAAACTTGCATATCATGTTATCAACTTGCAAAATATTCCTAAGCATGCATAACATCATTTTAACTTGCATAGTGTTCATATGCATGCATAACATGGTTTCAACTTGCATAAGGTTCATATGCATGCATAACATCAAACTTGGCAAATAGGCGGAACATGGCCATAGATAGCATGAGATAAGGACTAGTAACATGCATATGACATTATATGTATGTTAATACAAGGTTTATGAGAGTTTCAAAGTTGCATCATGCAACATTTCCAACCAAAGATCACATCTTTCTATGCATAAAGCCAAGGTAATGACTTTACTAACATGCATAGAGTAAGCTTATGCATAAAATCATAAGATCAAAGCACATATCATGATTAACCCCAAACTCAACTTGCAACATAACATATTAACTTCATAGTTAAAATACAAGAGTAGAAATAGGCTTACAATGCTTATGTGGACTCAAATGAGTATAGCAAATGTAAGAAACCCCTTATGCAACAAATTAAAACCCCAAAATGCAAGCAAACTTGATCAAGACTCCTCCTTTATGATGCCAATAGAGAAACAAGACTTTAATGCAAGCTAAAGAGGATCATACAAGCCTAAATACACTTGTATGCATGGAAATCTCTTAGAAATTTGATTTAGGAATTTTATGAAGAGAGTGGAGGCCATGAGAGGATTGATTTTGCCATAGTTTAGTTGTATGAATGAATAATGATGATTTAGGGTAGGTTAGGGTCTTATTTATAGAGTAGGCAAGTGTTTTAGGCCATAGGATTAAACCTAGATTCAATCCAAGCCATCAAAGCATGTCTTGGGGAAGAAGTCAAGTGTAGGAACCATCTAGGGCCTTTAGATTAAAGATGAACCATGAGAACCATCCAAATGCAAAATCTGCATTTGAGCGAATCGGCCCACGGGTTGACAGCCAAACACCCTGGATTAACCCCTAGTCAACCCAACGGGTTCGGGTCGACCTCAAAAATCAGCCGGTTCGGTTATTCCCCTCTCCCAATTCGCTGTTTTGAACATTTTTGCATATTTATTTATTTAATTTTCAATTATATATATATATATATCAATATATATATATTTCTCTGCGCAACCCATTTCACTTAATTAAGTATACTTTAATTTGGGAATTTTTCGTGAAACTTCGCGAGGCCATATCTTGGTCATACGGACTCCGATTTTCGAAAACTCGGACTCTATTTCGCGTATTTTTCCAAGACGAACGCAATGGCATAGCCCGTTTCCCTTGATTCAGATTTCACAGTTTAATTCTGCCTCCATTTATGTTATAACATGTTATTCAAAAATACGGGTTGTTACAGGTTGATAATGCCAAAATAGTTTCGTGGCCGGTTAGGCACATGGCCCCGCAAGATGAGAGTTAAGAAAGCAAGTCAAGGAGTTGCTTGAGAAGAACTTCATTAGATGAAGTATATCTGAATGGGGAGCGCCTGTAGTATTTACTACCAAGGCAGATGGTTCTCTTCGACTTTGTGTTGATTATCGTGAGTGAAACAGAGAGAATAGACAACCATTGCCAAGGATCGATGATTTGTTTGATCAGCTTGTAGGAACATCTGTTTTCTCTTGATCTTGCTACCGGATTCCATCAGCTCAGAGTAGCTGAGGATAGTATAGACAAGACTGCGTTCTGAACTCCGTATGGATTCTTAGAATGGCTGGTCATGCCATTCGGTTTGACTAATGCACCCGCCTACTTCGTGGACTTAATGAGTAGGGTGTTCAGGGAGTTCTTGAACAAAGTTTGTCGTGGTCTTCGTAGATGATATTCTGATCTTCTCTAAGGATGAGGAAGAGCACGCAAGGCATCTCGTGGAGGTGATGGATACGCTTAGAGCACATCAGTTGAAGACCAAGTTCTCCAAGTGTCATTTTGGAGAAAAAGCAGTTAGATTTCTTGGGCACATAGTTTCTAAGCAAGGCTTAGCGGTGGATCCCACTAAGGTAGTTGCAGTTCAGGATTGGAAGACTCCAAGGAATGCAACTGAAGTAAGAAGTTCTCTCAGTTTTAGTTAGTTAGTAAGCGTCCCTTGAGCTTAGACCTACCCTTCTGGATCAAGTAGGGACTTCACAGAAGGAAGACCCGCAGTTAGTCGAGATCATGGACAAGTTGATTCGAGGCGAGATGGTAAGTCACCTCGCTATAGATGACAAGGGATGGCTAAGACACGATGAGAGAAAGAAGGTTCTTGAAGATGCACATCACCCGAGGAGGTGGCCGAGTTTTTCCCAAGGTGCATGTTGTGCCAACAGGTTAAAGGCCGAGTCATAGAAGCCCGGTGGGCTATTATATCCATTGGAGGTCCCCGCAATGGAAGTAGTAAAGCGTCACGAAGGATTTCGTGGATGGACTGCCTAGGTCAAGGAAAGAGAATACGAGCATGTGGGTCATAGTAGGTAGACTCACGAAGAGTGCTCATTTCACTCCGGTAAAGAGCGAAAGGACTGCATCATAGCTAGCGACAGTTTACTTTCAAGAAATATAGCGGTTGCACAAGGTTCCCTAAAGTATAGTTAGTAACCATGACTCAATCTTCACTAGCCAGTTTTGGGATAGTCTACGGGAAGTCATGGGCAAGCAACTGAATCTAAGTACGGCCTATCATTCACAGGCGGATGGTTCATTTTGTTCAAGCATGAGTTATAGAAAATCACGTTAGTAAGAGCAATTGGCAATGTTGATTGGTATTTCCAAGAAAAGTTCTGCTGCGTGGAATACTTTATAGTAAGAAAACGAGATCCAGGATTCACTAGTGAATTTTGGAGAGCTTGCATGAAGCCATGAGGTCATAGTTATGTTTAAGCCAAAAATGATAGAAGAGTAAGTGAAAAAGGAAGACGAGAGGCGACAATGAAATGGGTCCCAACTCATATTTGGAAATAAGAGTTAAGAAGCTAAGAAATCATGAGGTAAAAGACGGTCAAAGCACAGTGGAGTTAAGCTCAAGGAAACGTGACTTAGAAGACTGAAGGCTAGATACGCGCATCATATCTCTTTCTAAGAGTATATCCTTGATCCTTGTTTTCCTGTGGAACTTACTCGCATGTTATCTTTCACGTATATCCTCTCGGTCCCATTCTCGGTCCTATTTTTGTCGGGAGGTATGACTTATTGGCTAGTAATACATGTCAAGGTTTGAAGGGGTCCGTTAGGTTGACGAAACCTTTTGGGCTTTTATAGGATTGAGGTTGGGTTAGGAAGGGATTTCTTGAAATCCGAAGGGAGTATATCCTGCTTATCTTCCCAATCTCTTTGTAGCATATCTTTCTTTTGCTATCTATATCGTGTTAATCTTGTCATGAGAACCTTAGGTAGAAACCCTTTGGTTGAAACATGTGTTTGAAACATGTTATGCTTGGTGGTTGCAAGTGGTTGCAAGTGTTTGCAAGTGGTTACTCGTGGATGCATTATACACATTAGGCACTAGATCGGCTCACACACTCCTCATATTGCATATGCATGAGTGTTTACGCATATTCATGGATGAAAATTTTTGTGTTATCACATGGATGCTGCATATGGATGTATGTTATGTGCACACATATAGATGTTATACATTATGTTAGGAATTGCATACATATGGATTCATTTCACTAACATAATTTGCATTGATGATATTTGCATTAGATAAGTACATATACACACACCTTTGCATATGTTCATACAACATTTAGAATCTTGTAAGGACAATGATTGCTCTTGGATGATGTTTTGAGTAGATGGATGTTGGATGGTAGGATACGTTCTTCCTAACTTGAAGATTTCGGGGACGAAATCTTTTAAGGAGGGGAGAATGTAACAACCCGTATATTCAATAACATGTTATAACATAAATCAAGGCAGAATTTAATTTATAAATCTGAATCAAGGGAAACGGGCTATGCCATTGCGTTTGTCTCGAAAAAATACGCGAAATAGGGTCCGAGTTTTCGAAAATCGGAGTCCGTATGACCCGATTAAGGCCCAACGAAGTTTTCAGAAAAATGCAAAGTAAAAACAGATTTCAAATTCAAGTTTGAATTTGGAAATTTGGGCCAGTTTGGGCCAGGCAGGAAAACTCCGGCCAGAGCACCCAAGTCGACAGCCCTGTCGACTTGGGAGTCGACTTGGTTGGATCCAAGTCGACAGCCCTGTCGACTTGGCTGTCGACTTGGTCCAGCCGGGCAGTTCTGCCTGGTGCACCATTTTGAGATTGTGTTGAGCTTGGGGGCCAGATTCGGTTTTAAGGGTTGAGATTGGAACTAGGGTTTAATCCTATGGCCTAAAACACTTGCCTAATCTATAAATAAGACCCTAACCTAACCCTAAATCATCATTATTCATTCATACAACTAAACTATGGCAAAATTTTACCTCTCATGGCCTCCACTCTCTTCATAAAATTCTAAATAAACTTCTATGAGAGATTTTCCATGCATACAAGTGTTTTCAAGCTTGTATGAGCATCATTAGCTTGCATTTAAGTCAAGTTTCTATATTTGCATCATCAAGCAAGGGTTTTGATCATTTTGGCTCAAGGGATTTTCTATTAGAGCTTGCATTTTGGGTTTAATTGATTTCATAAGGGCTTTGTCATATTTTTGTGACTTCCTAAGCATTGTAAGCCCTATTCTACTTTCATACTTAAACTCTAAAGTTAAATGTATGATATGCAAGTTTGCCATGATATGCAAGTTTACTATGATGTGTTATGCAAGTTTACTATGATGTGATATGCAAGTTTACTATGATGTGTTATGCAAGTTCATCAAGTTATGTTATGCAAGTTTGATATGCAAGTTATGTTATGCAAGTTTGATATGCAAGTTTGTCATATGATATGCAAGTTATGTTATGCAAGTTTGATATGCAAGTTTGTCATATGATATGCAAGTTATGTTATGCAAGTTTGATATGCAAGTTTGTCATATGATATGCAAGTTATGTTATGCAAGTTTGGGTTGATCCTTTTGTTCATGTTATCATGTTATGCAAGCTTATCTTGGGTTTATGAGCTTAAAGCTTCAAGCTTTATGCTAAAGGTTGCATTTTGGCAACATGTAAGTTATCATATCCCTTATGATAACTTGCATGTGAGGCTAAATGCGAACTTATGGCCATTTTTACATGTCATTTATCACCATGTATCACCAATATGCTAAGTTTGGTTTTATGCATGCTTTTGAGGCCTAAAATGTAATATGCAAGTATATGAACATATGTACATTTCATATGCCACCATGTTAAACTTGTGGCTTCAACACCTTTATGTTATGATTATGCCAAGTTCCCTCTTTCTATCCTTTATGCGCTATTGCGATATGTAAGCGATGGGATTGCGTTTGGGGTTGGGTAAACTTAAAAGACATAAAAACATAAGATTGGGAATTTACCTATTAAGTTAGGTCTACCCATTGGGAATTTACCTATTAAGTTAGGTCTACCCAATTGCTTGAAAATTTGTAACATGTTTTGGAAACATTATGGACATGACACTTAGAAAAGATAAGTGTGACCAACTCGAGGTTGGGTTGAGTTTGTAGCGTAAACCTACCCGGAACCGACCGACTTAACTAGTTGCTACAAACAATAGGACCCAATGTGAGAAGTTGGCCATGTTGTACCTTGAACCCGAGGTTAGACCAAGTTGTGGTGTAAAGCTACCCGGACCCGCCCGGCTTAACTAGTAACCACAACAAGGTCTAATGTGAGAGGTTAAGGCGCATTAAATTAATTAATGCCTCGTGATTAGGGTTAAGTCATGGTCCACTTAATACTTAACCAATTTGGGCTTGGTAGATTAATCAGGGTTAAGTCGTGAACTCATCGTTACACTTAACCAAGTTAATCCGTGATTAGCAAGAGGGTTAAACCGTACTTAACCCACTAGAAAATCCTAGCAATGGGGGTCCACTCCAGCAGTAATCCCAAGTTGTATCATCATGGCCTTAGGGTCTAGGCTTGGGTGTGGGGCACGAGTTACTGAACTTGAGGTAAGCGACAAAAAACGACGGCAGAGTGGTACGCCGGTGTAGTTCCGGGCGGACTTATGGTCGTGCACATAGTCCAAAGCCGGGGAAAACATGCACGGGTACCAGTAGATCGAGACTATGCACGCATGTTTTTGGTGTCCAGGGGTTGCCACCCTAGGGCTTGATACACCCGACGGGAGACCCGGCACAGTCTGACTACAATCATGTTTGGGCCGTATGGACACCAACACGTGACGAGTTAGGCTTATAGGGAGCCGATCGACTAGACCGTTTGGTTAGACCTTGTATTAGGGTCATTTCATGTTATTGGGGCCAAGGGATCAATACTTGTATATTCAAGTCATGTTAGTTTGCTAGTACACCTGTGGTGCAAAACCTTAAACCTGATTATGCGATGACACCTTTATCTACCTTGTTAGTTAATCATCATGTTAGTATGTTATTATCCTTAAGTTCATCCCTGCTTCTCATGTCAGTTAACTTTACCAGTTTACATTGATTGTAGTAGGGCTTACTCAGTCTTTTTGACTGACCTGTTTTTCTTTCGCCTCTTTTCTTCCGTCCCCCACCCCAGGTTCTCAGGGTGGGAACGTTGGAGCTTAGCTTGGATTTCGGATTGCTTGAGGGATTTCAGCTCATGTACGGTTTCGACATGAAGCTAGCTATGGTTATCACTTATTTGGGGATAGTACTTATGTATTTCAGTTTTTCAGTTGATGTTGTTTTTATCTAGACTTGTTTATTTGGAAAGCTATGTTGTACCAGACTTGTTTTGAAATAGTATGAAATCTTCCGCTGTTTTATCTATGTTATTTACTCTGTTTACATATATACATATGTTCTTGTTCTTCCTTGATATATCATTATGCATGTTTACCTGATTCAAACGCCCCTCCAAAGTCAGGGTGCTTGCAAGAGACACCCTGGCGGAGGTGGGGTGTTTCAATGTATGTGCTTTTTTAGCTACTCTCTGGGCTTGTGTGTCCGATGGACTTGGCTAGCTTGTTCTCAAGCATGACCGAAGGACTTGCCCGACCTTCCTCCATGGAGCGCCTTACCTTAGCCATTGTAGGCGATGGTAAGGGCTTAGATACTTTACCATAGCCATCGTAGGTGCGAATAAAGTCTTACTCTTTTGATGCTCAACCCTAACCATCGTAGGCGGTGATAGAGGCTTATACGCCACTCCCTCCAAGGGGTACCTTAACCTTGCCATCGTAGGCATGGATACATGTTTTCAGTGCTTTACTCTGGCCCTATCTGATTTGGACGTAGATAAAGGATTACAATCACCCCCTCCATGGGGTGTCTTACATTGGCGATCGTAGGTGGAATTAAGGGTTTTAGCTGCTCTACTTTAGGGATGGAGGCTTACACATTTGATGCTTTAACTTGGCCCTTTCTGACCTGGGTAAGGATAAAGGCTTACGCATCACCCCATTCAAGGGGTACCTTACCCTAGCCCATCTTGGTGGTGACAAGGGTTTCCTACCATCGTAGGTAGATTCACCCATTTCAGATGGTTCCAAATTTTAAGGAATATCATAATCCCGACATTCTTTTTCAAAGAATCCTTTGTTTTAGTTGATTTGTTCTTCTTTACATATCTATACAGCTTGCCTTGATTGAAGAACTTGATGATCATCCCTTCTTGTACCCTATAGTGATTTGTTTCATGTCCATTCTTCATATGACATTAGCAAGTGGGCCCTCCCAATTTAACTTCATTCTTGGGTTTCTTCTTAATTTAGTGATGGCCAAAGGTTAAGCTCATGCTTGGTTAGGAAGTAGTCATTTTCAATAGATGTGGTAAGCTTGAATTCTTTAGGTAATCTTGACTTAAAAACTCTATTTCAACGTTGGAACTGAGCCCTTTTGTTACTTAATTTTAATGGTTCCTCTACATCCTCAATATTTCTTTTTGCTGTGTTTGGAGGCTGAGATGTGACTTTCTTAGACTGTCTTGATGTAAAGTGATTGAAACCCTCAACTATCCTTTGCACAAATATAGTTCCCTTAGCCTGTGCATGAATGGCTACTTTTATGTGGCGAATAGGTTGTATTCCTTTGATGTAGAATTTCATAGAGCAAATATTGGAGTTTGTCCTATATAAAAAGGGTTAATGCTCCAAGAATCAGGGTCGTAAATTTCTACTTCCTTTTCCTTGTTCTTGATTTGTAGTGCTTCCAATCTAAGCCATTATTATTCAATAACCCTTGGTTCACTGATGCTTGATGTAGCCAACCGAGGTTCAGTAGATACTTGTGGAGACCATCTATACATAATCTTGCTTCTTTAAAGCTTAGTCCAACGAGTTCGGAAAAGCCAGGGATGTCGTAATTTATCCAAAGGATCGGAGGTTGAGACCCTCCTTTTCATGCTAAATGTTAACATTATTTTTCAATAACACTGGATTTAGTGGTCTAGGATGTGGATCTAGGGGAACTAAGGGTTCGTTTAGCTCCTACAATCTTGAGTTAGTTCACTATTTCCTAGATATCAAGGTCTTAAGCCCTAAAATTAGTTACTCTTCCTTCAAGAGATGAGTATCACGCTTACGACACTCAAGCACCAACAATTACCTTGGGATAAGGGTGGCCTAAGTGCAATACGAGTTAGAAGCTAAACGGCTCAAGGGAGGTTGTTTCAGTAATGAAGCTTATGTAGATAGCTTTGCCATGGGGAGGAAATGGGACGTTAAGTGTCATAAATGATAAGGCAATGCATGAAATTGGTAACAAGCAATAATTCTCTCTTTATTGATCATTTGCTAGAGTGAATAACTGATTACAAGTGATATCCCCAAATTGATTTAAAAATTAGGGTTTTCTCTCTAAAGACAAATACAAGATTGTGGAATGAGAAAAAGTCCTCCAAAACGAGTTCCTCGGGTCTTATTTACATACAAGTTGGGCCTCATTTCGGTGGCGGTTTGCAGAAGCCCAGTTTTGAGCGCTTTCAGCTTTTGCAGCTGTTATTTATTGTTAGTATCGAACCGCCTTGGTTTCCTGGTTGCCAGTTTCGTTCCTTTATGTCTTGTGACACTGGCATCGTCCTTGTACATTGAATCGATACCAAGTAAATTGGTATGGATAGCTTCCTTTCTTTTTTTCGACTTCGACAAAAAGCCTCTCTTCGAGTAGAAACTGTTCTAATAGTAAGTCATACGCTTTGCTTTAGTCGCTTCTAGGTATTGCCTTTAAACTTTCTTATGACTTTGGTATTTTCCCTGGTATCGATATTGATGCTAATCATGTTAGTGTGGATGAACGTTCTTGATGACTTGGAAGTTGCTTCTTGGTAGCTATGTCAGTACTAAGTATGGTGGTATCGATAGCCCTTTTCTTCCACTCAAATTGGTTTTGTGCTTTCCTTTTTCTGACTCTGAGCTTCGGTGTTGAGCTATATACTTCCAAAGTTGGGATCAGGTTGATTGTTGTAGATGTTGGTGTCATAACTGCTTTGGATCGCTTGCTGCTTGTTGGCATCGGTACAGCCTTGTTGCTATCCTTCTGTATCGGTACCAAGCATCCGCTACCAATGTTGGTACCAATAGCATGTGGCATGAATTTCTTCCTTTCTTGCATTCGGTATTGGTGATCTTGGATGTTTGTTAAGTTGTTATTGATTACATGCTTCTGAGGCCTTTTCTCGTTGTTAGTTGTACCCCAATACCCCTTCACCCTTACTTGGTTTTGGTGTTGAAGTCTCATAGTAACATTTTGTTTTGCAAACTGATTGATAAGGACATTACTAATTACAACATATAGTGATGAGTGATGTCTAATTACATTTCTTAACATCATTTGTGCCAGTTTGAAGAGTACCAAAAAATCGTGGAAGAAGTTTTAAAGATAAAGATTGCTAAAGTGAAGCTTTCAACCGAGTGGTAGTTTGAGCAACTATGGTTGAATGTTTTATAAATTAATTTTGACTGTATTTGCACTAACATGTACGAGTTTGTGGTTTACATGTTATTTATTTTTTTTCCCACTTTAACTTCACACTAGAACATTCAATTTATACCACAATTTGATAATTTTTTAATTGAAATGCTAATTTTTTTGCTATGTTTTGTATTTTCTGCTGTGTTATGTGATAATCAATAATTTTCATCGTGGATATGTGCTTACAGTGATTAAAATGTCACTTTTAACCTTGTTAAGCGATGAATTGAATTTTTAGCAATACAGTATTTTAATTATTATATGAAATGTCTTATGCGGCTTTGGACAGATCCACCTTGCTTTCTATGGATTTTACACAGTTATATTCCTTTTCGTATATTAAGGTCTTCGTTGTTTTTCAACACCACTTTAAGGATTATAAATTGACTTTGTTATTAACCATATTATTCTAGGTAGCAAGTGTACATCTTCTATTTACAATTGTTTTTTCATTGAAAAATAATCAAAGTTGCAATCGGTGATAGATGATTCTGATGATGCAGTTCATGTTTCAATATCTTCAAAATGAAAATACAACGTTAGCAGATGAGATTAAAGTTCTAAAATACAAATTTTAACTTATTCTCCTTTAGGCTTCCATTGTCTCAGCCAAAAGGCTATTTCTTATACCATCATGTTCATAACAAGTTATTCCATCAAGATGTGGTTCAAAATAGTTAGAATTAATAACTACATGTGTAAGAACCAAAATTGATAACTGCTTAGAAAAAAATTAACAAGCTTATCATATTTTTGGTGATGGCTTTTACTTCCCGCAACCAAGTTTTATTCGCCAATTTCATTTGCAGTTCTGACCTTTCTAGTTTTTCTACACACACGTATAGCCTCAAAATAGTAGTTTTAATCACTATATGGTTAAAAAAACCAACCATATCTATATTGATTGCTTTAACCACCAATCTCTATTTTTCAATCTGTATATACGACAATCTGCCTATGTGTGAAACACGGGTCTCATCCTAATTATATACGAAAATGATAAATTTATTTAATCATTATTTTTAAATAACTGAAAATGATGAATTCATTTATCCTTTTTCTTGTAAATTGCGCCTGATACTAATTTTTTCATATTATTGTTCTTGAAACTAATTACCTTGCACTAATAAGCACTTTGAGTGGAAATCTTCATCCTAAAAGGATTTCAAACTAAAATAAGGCAGTTTATAGTCAAATGTATAGATCATTGTAGTATTTCACCATGCTTCAAGTTATTAAATGTATTTTCCAATAAAATTAACATGGCACTCAACATGAGGACTAACATAGTGGCGATAAACATTTGTCTCCCTACTTAGATTGTCTGAAATATTTTCATTAAAGGCAGAGGATAATCTTCTTCTCATATTATTATGGATCCGCACTCTCATTATGAGTATCACAGTATCATATAAAATAATAGCATGTTATTATGCCCTTTAGACATTAAAACATTTAACTGGTAGTACAAACCATATAGGTTTAAATTTTGTTGTGCATTTGGCATTTTAAAAAATTTATAATACAATACATATCAAAATAACTAATGAAACTTGGAGGTACTTTGAGGATGATTCATATCATAAAACATGACTTTATTATTGTACTGTTCCAAGTTACATGCTTTTTTTATATTTTACATCATATTGGGCGGCCAATTTAAACAACAGCACTGACCATCTTTCCCACCACGGGAACAAGAAGCTGCATGATGATTCTTTTTGATGCAGGCGTCAAGACATTTATCATTGTCACACGATGGAAAATCAAAGCAGCGTGCTAAGACCTTTCCGTTGTAGAAATCTCCATTGGTAAACTCTATTACAATATGCAAAATGAAAATATAGAATAATGTGAAATCATTAAGACATACAACTCGGCATAAAAATGAATTGTAATTTTGTGATCATATAAATATCTTATACGGGGGAAATAGTGATATCAAAGAAAACTTACTGGGGAGAGTTGATATTGAAACAATCACAATCATATATAAACATAGAATTGCTGCCCTTAACATAGCATATGAATCCATCTTGTATTATATTTGTTTCTTTTTTCTCTAGACTAAAGTGTATATATAGGAATGTCCTAATTACATAATTATTACTGAAGTGTTAATATTTTATTCTTTATCCATTAATGTAATTAGTGAGAAATAGAATTTTTAATGACTACAAAGCATGAAATGAATGTGATAAGATTCTCAATCTTTCCATCAAGTCTTAAATTATTTTTGATCTTACTTTATTTTATATATCGATTCCAAATGATTTATACTAAGAATAAAAAACGTTAACACCCAAAATTGGGGTAGGCTTATCGATTTGGTCCACAAGAGGAAGGTAGGAATATCAAATTGAAGAGTTAGAAGACAACTAGTTCTTTTAGTGTCACAAAGGGGCTTATCATCAAGCTCAGCAAGGTAATGTCCGTGAGTTTAGTGAAGGTTCGATAGGTTTATCACTTTAGAAAGGTTATTGAGTAAGTCGACAAAGGTTTGGAAGGTATATTCTCATTTTAATATAATTAAAGATTCATTAAAACTTTACTTAGTTTTGACCTTCCAACAATCATTATTAATGATTATTTAACTTTGGGAAATCAAACATGTCGTATCGACAATCTACACCGTACCATTTACTTCTGCCAATATATAACCTCTAAGCTCGTACGTCTCAGAGAAGGCTGTTAAGCAAGAGAATAAATTCTCCGCCACCAAACAGATATATATATTTAGAAGAGATCAACAACCCAATTCGAAATACAATGCAAGACATGTAATCTTGTCTTTAACTAAGTTAAAGAACCAAATGTCATTTAAAACACAGTTCACGATAAACCCAAAATCACATTCCATCAATTACGGAATCTTCACGGAAAACAGATTAATATATAATCGATGTAAATTTCTGTATCCGACTAATAATATAAATGGAATAACGACAAAGCCTTTTAAATTCCATATATATTAGCAGTCTTCCTCCATAGAAGCTCACTTCGATTATTACCAAATCGAATTCCATTCCATTCCAATTTATTTTATTAAGTTGGAAAACTTTACTTTGGAAAATTTCCATTAAATCTGAATAAAAGATTTATATATTTCAAATCACATTTCACGGTTAATCGGGTTAAAGAACAAATGTCATTAAAAACACAGTTCACAATAAACCCAATTCACATTCCATTTTATTCCAATTACTAAATATAATTGGAAACTCTAATATTATTAATTAAAAGATTTATTCCTTTCACACGGGGTTTAAGAATAGTGCTATTAAAGACACCATTCACGATAAACCCAAAATCCAATTTGATATATCATATAAGACTCTAAATAGTAATTTTATCGGCTTTTATTCAATATCAAGTTCTTAAACCAACACATATAGTATGGGGAATAACGATATATATCTATCTTCCAAATTCCTCCGTAATATCTTCATAGTCACAAAATCCAATATTGAAATATCCCGAAGATGATTTCTATTCAAATCCATTCCAATTCATATATCGGAAAATTCTAGTTAGATTAAAACCATTCTCAAATCCAATTTATTTATTTAAAAACGTTGGATTATCTTTCTAGACTAGTTCATTTTGATAAAATATATTTTTTACCCTTTCAAATATGGAATTTTTCATCCAAATTCTTTCCAAATCATTTGTAACAACCCGGAAATTCTGAACCAATTTAAAATTTTTATTTTGGTTATTTTAATGGATTTTGAATATTTAAAATGATTTATTTTAAATAATAACGACGAAAAATATATTTTCGAAGAAGTTAGAATGGATATTTTTATTTTAGTTATATAACGAGCCTGAAATGGCGCGGTAGTTTGAAAATTCGATTTTGAATTTCAAATGAATATACAGAATTCAATATAAGTCAGAATTGAATGAAACAAGAAATACTTGAATCTGTTTGGTAATATCTTTCAAACGAAGTTAAGAACCTGAGACTTCACTTTATAGAGTGTAAGATACGTCCAATTTAAAATTTGAAATAGTCGCTGTAGAATTTATATATATTTTAATATATATAAAGCCCTTAAAAATAGCCATTTTACAAGCGACCTCTGTTTTCGATGAAACCAGTTTTGTTGGATCCGTGATGTCAAATTATTGCTAGATTCCAATTTTCATAATTTTTGAAGTTAATATGTGAGCGTGGCGCAGTTAAACGCGTTTGACTGATTTAAGTTTGAATTTAATCGACTGGAAAATGGCCATTTTTCAAACTGTCTCAGAATTCGACGAAATTAGTTTTGTTAGGACCGCATCGTCAATATGAAGTTAGAAATAATTTTTCTGGAATTTTTCGAGTCTGTATGTGGCCCTGGTAAATTAAAATGTGCGATTGAATTTAAAATATAATGATTTATATTTTAAATTTAGTAAAAACTGAGTGTAGCAGCCGAAATGGGTTATGAAACATATCCCATTGTGTTCAGAATGGGGGTAATTAGCTAGGAGCGACAGTCGTTGGGTTTGAGTTGGAGTTCGTATGTACAAACACATTTTTTTCCAAATAAAATAATATTATAATACACTATATACACCCCTCAAAATATAAAACCCTAATCCTCAATATCAAGACGCCATCACTAAGGGGAAACCGAAGGCCGATACTCTTCCATTTTTAATGGTTAATCTCCCGAAATCCAAAGTGAATTAGAGCACCAATCTAAAACAGAAATGGTGGGAAAACTGAGCAGTTCGATTTCGTACAGAAGAAGTCAAGACTCGTGAACCTAATCGATTGGATTTTTCCCTCAAAACTCGAGCGTTTGAACGCCGTTTCAGGTGGATGTCGACCAACGAGTTCAACGTCGCGCCTGGCGACAGAAGGGGAGGCGAGGGGCTTGGCGACGAGAGGTTTTGATGTGGGGCCAGTCGACTGTAGCAGTGGAAAATTCAAACCCTAGCCGTGGATATTGGTTTTGGCCTGTTCGAGTTTTACCTGGAGCATACCGATGGATGAAGAAACGCAGAGGCCTTTTGATCATACATTGAACGGTAGATTGTAATTAGGGTTTAATTAATGTAAATTAATTATATTAGATCAATTTATTTATGTAATTAATCTTTATAAGGCCGTAACTTTGTCAAACAGTAACGGAATTCAGCGAAATCAACTCCGTTAGAATCGTGAAAGCGAGCACTGCATTGCAGAACAACACTGAAATTCAGAAATTAAAACCAGTCAATGTGAGAATTCTCTCTCACTATAATTTTTCTTGTACAATTATTTATAGTATAACTGCATATATGAACTTCTCACATATGTCCACAGACCATGGACGATTTATTTGATTGTGTTGTGACTGTGATTGTGATATGAAATGGAGAATATATATATATATATATATATATATATATATGAGTTAAATTAAAATATATATGTGAGCTGAATTAAAATATATATCTGAGTTGAAATAAAATATATATCTGAGTTGAAATAATATATATATATATATGAGTTGAAATAAAATATATATCTGAGTTGATATAAAATATATATATATATATATGTGTGCAAATGAATTATATATATCTGATGTGTATGAAATATATATACAATTTGTATGAAATATATATACATGATGTGAATGAAATCTCTCTCTCTCTATATATATATATACACACACACGATGTGAATGGAAAAAATATATATTTATATGAAATGAAAAATAATGCATATGTGAAATGAATTATATATATATAAAGTAAATAATATATAGATGAAGTGCGAATGAAACAAATGTTGATGGGTAAAAAAATATATTATTTTTAACATATATATGAGATGTATAAAATTATCATGTAATGGAATATTCAATTTTGATTTGAAATTGAAATGGAAGTGGAAATCGTTTTTAATAACAAATTTAAAACGATCTATAAAATATGGTTTAAAAGGAAATTGATGAAATATATATAATATACATATTTAATGGCCTGCATAGAACGCGCCGCGCCGCGACCGTTCGCGAATTTCGACCATTGACTTCGAACCGACTTTACGGGAGATCCGACCGTCGGATTCTCCTAAAAATGGAACCGTTGGGTTCATATCGAAAAGAGGTTTCCAATAAATATAAGAGATTTGAAATCCAATGGCTAGATTTTAAAATACGTTCAAATCAATTTTGGAAAAGGTCGTTGTAAATGCAGATCGGTGACCGATATTGGAAACCGACTGTAAGGGCCAAAATAAAATTATAAAAAATATTAATAATTTGTGTAAAATCATGATAAATGATTTGGAAAGAATTGAAATGAAAATTTCCACGTTTATAAAGATAAAAATATATATTCTTATCGAAATGAACTAGTTAATAACTAAAACAATAATCCAATATTTTTAAATAAACAAATTGGATTGAAATGGTTTTAATTTAACCAGAATTTTCAATATATGAATTGGAATGGATTTGAATAGAGATTATCATCGGATATTTCTACATTGGGTTCCGCGATTATACAGATATTGTGATTGGAATTTGGAAGATATCGATATCGTTATTTCCGATATGATATCTGTTGGTTTCAGGATTTGATGTTGAATATAAGTCGATACTATCTCTCTTTCAAAACCTTATATTTAATGTCAAATTGGATTGATGGATTGTTTGGATTGTGCTCGACCAGTTTATGAGCAAAACATGCTTTTACATTTATCATTGGGTTGGGTAGAAATATCTGTATGCTAACACCTTGTGAAACACTTCACGATTTAACGATAAGGTGTTTAGCGATGTCGTGTTCATTTCAAACTTAATGAATGATTTTGAAATGGTATTTTTCTTAAGTGAAAAGAAATATATTCCTGATTTTGGACAGGGAATGTTTTATAAAAATGGTTTATAAAACAGAAAGGATTTCGAGGCCTAAACCCGATATTGTCGAAATGATTTCGAAATTTATTATGTGTTACATTGTAATTCATCACATATTCGATTAATTGCTATTAACGACGTATCTGTTTGGTGGCGGAGAATTTATTCTCTTGCTTAACACCCTTCTTTGAGACATATGAGCTCAAAGGTTATGTGATCAATAGTGACTGATCATATGTGTCAATTGCTGACGTGAAGTACTATAGTTTAATAGTACTTGTGATTATTATGTTGTGAAATGATTTTTCCCACTTTGGAATATAAAATTATTTAGCAAGTATGTGGCTAAATATTCGGGTAACCCGAGATTGACTAAAAGTGTGAGGGCGGTGTATGTTACCCCCATAGTGTGGGATGGTGCATCGTCAGTGTAGCCTGCCCCATAGTGTGGTACGGTGCACACACACACACACACACACAGATATATATATATATATATATATATATATATATCGGTTCGGTAGGGCGCGTACTGCCTGGTCTGAGGGTCGTGCTTGGTATTTGGTTGCATACTTGTTTGCATGCATTGTTATGTTTTGGAATTCATATTTCCAAGTGATTTGATTTGAGATCCCGAAGTGAAATCTACTTTGATATAAAAGCTAGATATGTATTTCAAATGATTTGAAATAGAAATCGGGAAATAAAGTCCAAAGGAATAATTTCTGTAACTTCAATTGGATTTGAAAAAATCTAAGTGTGGTGATTAATCTAAATGGGTAGATTAGGATATTGCATGTTGATTGATGTATAGTAGATCCATATGTCTATATTGATTGTTGTTTATACACTAGCATTCATGGGGGTAAACCTGTTTCGCATTAGCGGCGTGGTCCTGTGATTTGTCTGATCATTTATATAAGTTAATTTTAAATGTACAGTTTCTCACACCAGTCCCATGATTGACTCGTAGTTTTCTTTTTCCCTTGCAATCTTGGGTGCCCCTATTTTCCACACGGGTAGTCGAGTAGTTTATTTTGTAGATATATAAGCAGGATTCTGGACCGAAGCTTAAAGCTGTGTCTAGAGCATTTATCGTCTCCCGCTGTGTTAGTTTATATTTCCGCTGTGCATTGTATTACATTTATTGTAAAATTATCTTCCTGTGACGACCCGTAACTTCCCCGTAAAGGAAAGCGTCGGATAGTTCGAGAACAAGCCACAACAGAACGCATACAGAAGAACATTTCATTGTATATAACAACAATGCATCAGATTACAAGAATATACAGAGTATAAATAAATGAATATTACACAGAAATATCAGAGATTTAAATTACATTTAAATACATAGCAGCGGAAAAATGATACAATACACAACTAGAAGTAGATATACGGATACAAAGCTTTCCGGATATCATTCCAGCTGTAAACCAGGATCCTGTGAATATAAATCTGCAAAACCAAAACTACTAGCTGCCCGTGTCAAAATAAGGGCACCCAGAGTTTAGGTTAAAACAATAAACTCCAGGTCAGTCATGTGACTGGTGTGAGAACTAAAACAGTTATTAATCTTTATTTTCAAAGGTAAATCAAGGGACCACGCCGTATAACACGGAACGGGTTTCCTCCCAAGAGTACCGGTGCATAAAACAAACAGCGCAATGCTAAATAAAGAAAGATGAAGCTGTTATAAGACCCAGGTCCTATCACACAATGCAACGCAAGCCGGGGGATAGGGTTTTCCCTTATAACAGCCAAAGAATGCTTGATACGTTTAAAACAAATCATTTGATACTATTATAAGTGCATAGTGTATAAAACAACTTCAAATCATAAGTATCAATCATAGGCGGCATGGGTACCATATATCATGTCGCCATATATAGGTTTACAAATAAAACCGCAAATGTCACGTATTTGGAAATTGGGTTTCCATCTATGAACCGAGGCTAGGGGCAAGATCCTCAATCGATTCGAGACGCTCTAGCCCGTGTCTCAGGCACAGCCGCAACCGTACCTTGGATCGTCAGGGCCGGTCCACACGAAGTGGATTATAATGCCTGAACAATACGTTTCTCCGCCCTTTGGGGCGTAGGTGAGCCAACTAAATGACTCCATCGGTTCGAGAACGACCGATCAATCCGAGGCGCCTCGCAACAGCAACAACCACATAAGTCAAACTCGTCAGGGCGTGTAAAACCACTGACGCCACTTCTAGCTAGAAAGAAAACGCATGTCCCCCCTGAGGTCCGTCTCCCGTTTTTGGTTCATACCTGGTGTGAAACACGCGAAGTAAACGCTACACAAAGCTACGCCACAAAGGCCGTGCTTTGATCATCAACCACAAGACTTTGCTTTTCAACAGAAGCCTTGATCATTTGCATCTTAGCATGCCACACAGGCAAACCATCCTATGCAACCGATATCAGTCACACAGAATGAAATCCGATGTCAGACACACAGTCCATTTACAAGTCCGTTCTGGGTCTGAACGAAACCGGAGGCACCTAGTACCCCGCATATCCATCGATCTCCAAGTACGTCTGGACGATCACTAACTGTTTCCATCTTCTTGGGTGTACAGCCCAATCAAGATCATCAGTTATCACCCAAACGACGTGAAGACCTCCGGTCTTCGACCATCGTCTTCATCTTCGACTTATCGTCGTATCAGTTATTCAGAATGGGATAAACCCGGTCTTTCCGAATAACTCGCGTATATATTATAAAAGTGTTACACAAACACAACATACGCCTCATTCCAATTCATTAGTCACTAACCATAAATTAATCAAGAGAATAATTCCCCAAATATTAACCCCGAAGGCCGAAACCAACATCAGATCAATATCCAGAAAACCATTCTGCTTGGCTAACCGACAGTTAGTTTCTAAATTTCACGTTCAAATCTAATTAAAGATTTAACTATCGCCTGGAGCAAAACTGGTGATACTCCATTCTCGATCTTTTCAATCTAATTAAAGATTCATTAAAACTCCACTTAGTTTTAATCTGTGACTGGGTTAAAGAATCAGTGTCATTTAAAACACGGTTCACGATAAACCCAAAATCGCATTCATTAATTATCGGGTTAAAGAACGAGTGTTATTTAAAACACTGTTCACGATAAACCCAAAAATCAATATCAATTCAATTCCAATTAAATATTATTTAATTGGTACGCTTCATTAAATCTAAATAAAAAGATTTAATCTTTTCTCAGCTGGGTTCAAGAACGGTGTTAGTGAAGACACCATTCACGACAAACCCAAATCACATTCGATATTCAATACAAGGCTCTGAATAGAAAATATATCGGCCTATATTCAATATCGAATTCTACGATTAACAAATGTCGTATTGGAAATAACGATATAAATATATATCTTTCAAATTTCCATAACAACACCTGTATAATCACGAATTCCAACATCGAAATATTCCGAAGACAATTTCGATTCAAATCCACTCCAATGCAATCATTGGAAATTTTGGTTATTTTCAAAACCCTTTTTGAATTCAATTTATTTATTTAAAAATAAATAGAATTATATTTCTAGTTCAAAACTAGTTCATTTCGATAAAAATCTATTTTTATCTTTTCAAATAGGGAGTTTTTCATCCCAAATCTTCACAAATCATTTCTTATGATTTTACACAAATTATTACTATTTTTAATAATTTTATCTAGGCCCGTACAGTCGATTTCCATCAATGGCCATCGAACTGCACTTACAGCGACCTTTTTCGAATTTGATTTGGACATAATTCCAAATCCAACCGTTAGATTTCAAATTTCTAATATTCGTTAGAAAGCTCTTTTCGATACGAACCCAACGGTTCCGGTTTTAGGAGAATCCGACGGTCGGATCTCCCGCAATGTCCGTTTGAAATAAATGGTCGAAATTCACGAACTGCCGCGGCGCGGCGCGTTCTATTCAGGCCATTATATTATATATATAATATATATAATATATATTTCTTCGATTTCTATTTAAAACGAATTATATAAATAGTTTTAAAATCGTTTCAAAACCTATTTCAACTTCCATTTCAATTTAAAGCAAAATTGAATCCTTCCTTATAAATTCGTTTTAAAATTCATTTCTGTTCAATTCAAATTTCAATTCAATTCAAATTTCAATTCAATTTGAATTCATTTTCAATTCAATTCACTTTGAATTCGTTTTCAATTCAATTCACTTTGAATTCGTTTTCAATTCAATTCATTTCGAATTCGTTTTCAATTCAATTCATTTCGAAATCGTTTTCAATTCAATTCATTTCGAAATCGTTTTCAATTCAATTCATTTCGAAATCGTTTTCAATTCAATTCATTTCGAAATCGTTTTCAATTCAATTCATTTCGAAATCGTTTTCAATTCAATTAATTTCGAAATCGTTTTCAATTCAATTAATTTCGAATTCGTTTTCAATTCAATTCTAAATGAATAAAATCGATATAAATATAGTTTACGTCAAAATGGCGTCAAACTAATCAACACGGCTTCATAAATTTCTATTTTCAAATATTCTATTTCAAATATTTCTTATTATCAAAATATTCTTTATTTTCACGATTGGAATGAGGCCCAATCAATTACCATATAAAGTTAATTATATGGATTTTCATACAACACATGTATATAATAGCATTGAAAATAATCAACCATCAACCAAAGTGCACTACACTGTAAAAGCATCAAATATAGATATTCAACGCTTATAACAGCCTGTCAATCAACCGATCGACATATTTAATAAATCAGGATGAGTGAACTTCAAATTTCATCCCAACACCCGTGTGGGGTTTCAAACAATCAAACACATATTTTATTTGTGCTGTTGGGCGATGTGTAAAATTTATCGTCCCAATCAATGTCATTCAAATAGGTGTACATAAACAAACCGTCTGGTTTGTAAATGAATATTCTATTTTATTCACTTCACGTTAAAAATTATATTTTTAACGACAAAACATTTTATTTCAACATATGAATTTCTATTCAATTCATTTATTCAATAAAATGGTATTTTTATTTTTCTAACATATTTTAGAAAATTTCGGCGGCATAACGGCACGATACTAGAAACGGGACAAGTCCTAGCCTTATCCCCGGTCTAGTGAAGGCCCACGCCATTCACACATCAATCTAATCCATTCATCTCACCAAACAATTTAATTTCAATCAAATAATCTAACCAACTACACAACCAAACAAACAAGTCCATGGTATGTGGACGGGTGTCGGGTGCTTCTAATAAGCACCGTCTGCATCCTAGTATATATATATAACTAGAAATAAAATTGAAAGGTGAGAAATTCTCACAGATAGCTATCCTAGCTCCACGGCTCTTCTTTTGCAGAAGTCTTCGTCGTTTCGCCTTTTTGTCACCTTCGTTGCTGCTTTCACTACATACGTAAAAAATCGAATTTTTACTTCGCTATTCAATATATAAAAATCGAATTTTTAGTTTGCTATTCAATATATAAAAATCGAATTTTTATCTCGACTTTCAATATATAAAAATGTGATTTTTATCTCGACTTTCAATATATAAAAATGTGATTTTTATCTCGACTTTCAATATATAAAAAATGCCATTTCAAAAATATAGATTTCGCCCTTATAAAAATATAGATTTCGCCTTTTCTAAAATAAAGATTTCGCCTTTTCTAAATTAAAGATTTCGCCTTTTCTAAATTAAAGATTTCGCCTTTTCTAAATAAAGATTTCGCCTTTTCTAAAATAAAGATTTCGCCTTTATAAAAATATAGTTTTCGCCTTTATAAAAATCATCACTTGATTTCAACGTATAATAAAAAATCAGATTTTTATTTTGCTACATATACAAAGATGATATTTTTATAGTTACTACTTTGCAAAGATCATATTTTTACCTTTCTACAAGGTAAAAGATTATATTTTTACTACTTTAAAAATATATAAAGCATATTTTTATAATCGCTATATAGTAAAGACTATATTTTTAATACTTTAAAAATATAAAACTATATTTTTATTACTTTAAAAATGTAAAAAACTATACTTTTTTTAATTCTCTACATTATATAAAAATTATATTTTTATTAAATTACATATATAAAATCATATTTTTATCTCTATAATATAAAAGTCATATTTTTTTCTCAAAAATCCTATTCATATTCAAAGAAAAAGCAGATTTTTCCAATGTTATATAAATTAAATAAAACTGATTTTTACAAATGTATATAAGTTAAATAAAAATCACCTTCTTCTCTGTCGTTACTGCACTGGACCGCAAAACCCATCTTCACGCAACTAGGGTTGCTTCCAGCTCCTCCAGGCGTTGACCGGAGTTCGATCCGTTTGCATCAGTAGGTGCGGCTTCGCACCTCCTTCCTCTTTCCCTAAAACCGGTGAACTCGATTTGGGGTTCGGGCAGGGGGTCGCGATTGGTCGCGTCGTTGGATGATGGGGGGGCTTCGTCGGAGCTACTGCGATTGGGGGGGGCTCAGGCGGAGGCGGCTTGGAGGAGGAATAGGCGGTGGATCGATTTAGGGGGGAGGGCGGTGTCGCTGGCTTTAGGGTTTTTTTTTTTTTTTTTTTTTTGTTTGAAATTATAATGAACGGGGGGGGGGGGGGGGGCAAGCAGAAGGAAAAAGGGGGAGAGGGAAATGATTTGATTTTTTTTTTTTTTTATTTATTATTTAATTATTAAATTTCGCGAAAGGTTGACTTTTACATATGACCTCTTAACGAGGCCCACCGCCTGTCGTCCATAGCGTTTTACCCCCATTCCGAACACAATGGGATATGTATCGCAAGCTGATTTGATCGTTACAATCAGTTTCCTTTTGAATTTACATTTAAATCACTATATTGAATTTTAAACGCACATTTCAAATTACCGGGGTCACATACTAACTGGAAAAATTCCAGAAAAATATTTTCTAGCTTCGTATTGACGATACGATCCTAACAAAACTAATTTCATCGAATTCTGAGACCATTTGAAAAATGGCCAATTTCCAGTCGATTAAATTCAACTGAAATGGTCAAACGCGTTTTCCTTTGCCACGCTCACATATTGATTCGAAAAATTCTGAAATTTGAAACCTAGCAATAACTTGACATCACGGACCCAACAAAACTGGTTTCGTCGAAATCCGAGGTCATTTGCAAAATGTCCATTTTTAAGGGCCTGAATTCCATAGCGACTATTCAGAATTTTCAACTGGACATATCTTTTGATTCCCGCTACGAACTTTTGATTTTTCGGATTCGTTGGAAAGATATTCACTATTAGATTCCATTATTTTTGGTTTCACTAAAATCCGGATTGTTTTGCACCCGGTACATTCAATTGAAGTTTGAAATCGAATTATCGAACTACCGCGCCATTTTCAATTCTATTTATAATTATATATAAATATTTATATTCTAACGACTACGCGTATAATATATACGTTCGAATTATATTCAAAATAAATTTTCTCGTCGATATTATTTAAAATAATTCATTTTAAATATTCAAAATTCGCTAAAATTGCCAAAATAAAAATTTTAAACTGGCCCAGAATTTCGGGTTGTTACAATCTCCCCCACTTAAAACTTTTCGTCCCCGAAAAGGAACAAAGTCGAAAGTGGTTTGATTAATCAACTCTATGTTCGATCTGGCTCCCATTCTCCAACTCTTTAGTTTCTGAGAATTTTCAAAATTTCAAAAATTTGGCTAACACCCTAAATTTTCGAAAAATTTCGCCATAACCTCCCCTGCACCGGGAGCATCGGGGAATTTCAAATAGCTTCCCCGGTCCTTCAGATCTCAAAAAGAAAAAGAAAAAGCCAAGCGGCTAGCCAATAGGCTCACAAAATCATCATCACCCAAACAAAACAGGAAATTATGTAGTAAACATGTACCTATTTGTCGGGCAAACAAATTTTATTCTCTGGCTCTAGCCTCCTTGCTATGACCTGTTCAATATAAGTATATGTATATGCAAGAAAATGCAACCAAATTCCAATACAATTCAATATTTGGTTATATTAGGCATAATGGTTCAAAATTTGCAAACAAATAAACAAACAACACAAACATCAATCAATTAGTGAATTTAACGTTTCAAACTCATAATTTTGATATATAGTCAAAAATCAGATTTTTGATGCAAAATCACAACAATGTGTTCTATCTATATAAGTTTTGGTTCTCACACCAGTCTAATGGAAATATATAGAAAATCACACCTTCGAAACTCGAACATAAATGTTGATGATGCGATCGCTATCATCCATATCATCTTCGGGCGACTAGAGTGCGATGCTATATCTATTCAATATATTAAAACTTTGAATATACGTTTGCAAGGCGTATATGCAAATTCTTTATATACTGAATGGCCCAAAATCAATATAAACAAATAATCAAATACGAATAGTTGATTTAAATTTCAAAACAAAATTTGTTTTCACTTTAAAAATATACTCTTCACACTCGTTCTAGGATACTACTGATCCCATCTCTAACGAGTCATTCTAATTGGATATTACTAATCCAATATCTGATGAATTCTTTCGTATGTTTCTAATGTGCCTTGTTCTCTGCTTTGTAAACCAAAGCTCTGATACCAACTGTGACGACCCGTAACTTCCCCGTAAAGGAAAGCGTCGGATAGTTCGAGAACAAGCCACAACAGAACGCATACAGAAGAACATTTCATTGTATATAACAACAATGCATCAGATTACAAGAATATACAGAGTATAAATAAATGAATATTACACAGAAATATCAGAGATTTAAATTACATTTAAATACATAGCAGCGGAAAAATGATACAATACACAACTAGAAGTAGATATACGGATACAAAGCTTTCCGGATATCATTCCAGCTGTAAACCAGGATCCTGTGAATATAAATCTGCAAAACCAAAACTACTAGCTGCCCGTGTCAAAATAAGGGCACCCAGAGTTTAGGTTAAAACAATAAACTCCAGGTCAGTCATGTGACTGGTGTGAGAACTAAAACAGTTATTAATCTTTATTTTCAAAGGTAAATCAAGGGACCACGCCGTATAACACGGAACGGGTTTCCTCCCAAGAGTACCGGTGCATAAAACAAACAGCGCAATGCTAAATAAAGAAAGATGAAGCTGTTATAAGACCCAGGTCCTATCACACAATG
Source organism: Allium sativum (assembly GCA_030737875.1). Lineage (NCBI taxonomy): Eukaryota > Viridiplantae > Streptophyta > Magnoliopsida > Asparagales > Amaryllidaceae > Allium > Allium sativum. The sequence continues at coordinate 4,945,171 of CM060919.1, read as the reverse complement.
CAACGCAAGCCGGGGGATAGTGTTTTCCCTTATAACAGCCAAAGAATGCTTGATACGTTTAAAACAAATCATTTGATACTATTATAAGTGCATAGTGTATAAAACAACTTCAAATCATAAGTATCAATCATAGGCGGCATGGGTACCATATATCATGTCGCCATATATAGGTTTACAAATAAAACCGCAAATGTCACGTATTTGGAAATTGGGTTTCCATCTATGAACCGAGGCTAGGGGCAAGATCCTCAACCGATTCGAGACGCTCTAGCCCGTGTCTCAGGCACAGCCGCAACCGTACCTTGGATCGTCAGGGCCGGTCCACACGAAGTGGATTATAATGCCTGAACAATACGTTTCTCCGCCCTTTGGGGCGTAGGTGAGCCAACTAAATGACTCCATCGGTTCGAGAACGACCGATCAATCCGAGGCGCCTCGCAACAGCAACAACCACATAAGTCAAACTCGTCAGGGCGTGTAAAACCACTGACGCCACTTCTAGCTAGAAAGAAAACGCAGGTCCCCCCTGAGGTCCGTCTCCCGTTTTTGGTTCATACCTGGTGTGAAACACGCGAAGTAAACGCTACACAAAGCTACGCCACAAAGGCCGTGCTTTGATCATCAACCACAAGACTTTGCTTTTCAACAGAAGCCTTGATCATTTGCATCTTAGCATGCCACACAGGCAAACCATCCTATGCAACCGATATCAGTCACACAGAATGAAATCCGATGTCAGACACACAGTCCATTTACAAGTCCGTTCTGGGTCTGAACGAAACCGGAGGCACCTAGTACCCCGCATATCCATCGATCTCCAAGTACGTCTGGACGATCACTAACTGTTTCCATCTTCTTGGGTGTACAGCCCAATCAAGATCATCAGTTATCACCCAAACGACGTGAAGACCTCCGGTCTTCGACCATCGTCTTCATCTTCGACTTATCGTCGTATCAGTTATTCAGAATGGGATAAACCCGGTCTTTCCGAATAACTCGCGTATATATTATAAAAGTGTTACACAAACACAACATACGCCTCATTCCAATTCATTAGTCACTAACCATAAATTAATCAAGAGAATAATTCCCCAAATATTAACCCCGAAGGCCGAAACCAACATCAGATCAATATCCAGAAAACCATTCTGCTTGGCTAACCGACAGTTAGTTTCTAAATTTCACGTTCAAATCTAATTAAAGATTTAACTATCGCCTGGAGCAAAACTGGTGATACTCCATTCTCGATCTTTTCAATCTAATTAAAGATTCATTAAAACTCCACTTAGTTTTAATCTGTGACTGGGTTAAAGAATCAGTGTCATTTAAAACACGGTTCACGATAAACCCAAAATCGCATTCATTAATTATCGGGTTAAAGAACGAGTGTTATTTAAAACACTGTTCACGATAAACCCAAAAATCAATATCAATTCAATTCCAATTAAATATTATTTAATTGGTACGCTTCATTAAATCTAAATAAAAAGATTTAATCTTTTCTCAGCTGGGTTCAAGAACGGTGTTAGTGAAGACACCATTCACGACAAACCCAAATCACATTCGATATTCAATACAAGGCTCTGAATAGAAAATATATCGGCCTATATTCAATATCGAATTCTACGATTAACAAATGTCGTATTGGAAATAACGATATAAATATATATCTTTCAAATTTCCATAACAACACCTGTATAATCACGAATTCCAACATCGAAATATTCCGAAGACAATTTCGATTCAAATCCACTCCAATGCAATCATTGGAAATTTTGGTTATTTTCAAAACCCTTTTTGAATTCAATTTATTTATTTAAAAATAAATAGAATTATATTTCTAGTTCAAAACTAGTTCATTTCGATAAAAATCTATTTTTATCTTTTCAAATAGGGAGTTTTTCATCCCAAATCTTCACAAATCATTTCTTATGATTTTACACAAATTATTACTATTTTTAATAATTTTATCTAGGCCCGTACAGTCGATTTCCATCAATGGCCATCGAACTGCACTTACAGCGACCTTTTTCGAATTTGATTTGGACATAATTCCAAATCCAACCGTTAGATTTCAAATTTCTAATATTCGTTAGAAAGCTCTTTTCGATACGAACCCAACGGTTCCGGTTTTAGGAGAATCCGACGGTCGGATCTCCCGCAATGTCCGTTTGAAATAAATGGTCGAATTTCACGAACTGCCGCGGCGCGGCGCGTTCTATTCAGGCCATTATATTATATATATAATATATATAATATATATTTCTTCGATTTCTATTTAAAACGAATTATATAAATAGTTTTAAAATCGTTTCAAAACCTATTTCAACTTCCATTTCAATTTAAAGCAAAATTGAATCCTTCCTTATAAATTCGTTTTAAAATTCATTTCTGTTCAATTCAAATTTCAATTCAATTCAAATTTCAATTCAATTTGAATTCATTTTCAATTCAATTCACTTTGAATTCGTTTTCAATTCAATTCACTTTGAATTCGTTTTCAATTCAATTCATTTCGAATTCGTTTTCAATTCAATTCATTTCGAAATCGTTTTCAATTCAATTCATTTCGAAATCGTTTTCAATTCAATTCATTTCGAAATCGTTTTCAATTCAATTCATTTCGAAATCGTTTTCAATTCAATTCATTTCGAAATCGTTTTCAATTCAATTAATTTCGAAATCGTTTTCAATTCAATTAATTTCGAATTCGTTTTCAATTCAATTCTAAATGAATAAAATCGATATAAATATAGTTTACGTCAAAATGGCGTCAAACTAATCAACACGGCTTCATAAATTTCTATTTTCAAATATTCTATTTCAAATATTTCTTATTATCAAAATATTCTTTATTTTCACGATTGGAATGAGGCCCAATCAATTACCATATAAAGTTAATTATATGGATTTTCATACAACACATGTATATAATAGCATTGAAAATAATCAACCATCAACCAAAGTGCACTACACTGTAAAAGCATCAAATATAGATATTCAACGCTTATAACAGCCTGTCAATCAACCGATCGACATATTTAATAAATCAGGATGAGTGAACTTCAAATTTCATCCCAACACCCGTGTGGGGTTTCAAACAATCAAACACATATTTTATTTGTGCTGTTGGGCGATGTGTAAAATTTATCGTCCCAATCAATGTCATTCAAATAGGTGTACATAAACAAACCGTCTGGTTTGTAAATGAATATTCTATTTTATTCACTTCACGTTAAAAATTATATTTTTAACGACAAAACATTTTATTTCAACATATGAATTTCTATTCAATTCATTTATTCAATAAAATGGTATTTTTATTTTTCTAACATATTTTAGAAAATTTCGGCGGCATAACGGCACGATACTAGAAACGGGACAAGGCCTAGCCTTATCCCCGGTCTAGTGAAGGCCCACGCCATTCACACATCAATCTAATCCATTCATCTCACCAAACAATTTAATTTCAATCAAATAATCTAACCAACTACACAACCAAACAAACAAGTCCATGGTATGTGGACGGGTGTCGGGTGCTTCTAATAAGCACCGTCTGCATCCTAGTATATATATATAACTAGAAATAAAATTGAAAGGTGAGAAATTCTCACAGATAGCTATCCTAGCTCCACGGCTCTTCTTTTGCAGAAGTCTTCGTCGTTTCGCCTTTTTGTCACCTTCGTTGCTGCTTTCACTACATACGTAAAAAATCGAATTTTTACTTCGCTATTCAATATATAAAAATCGAATTTTTAGTTTGCTATTCAATATATAAAAATCGAATTTTTATCTCGACTTTCAATATATAAAAATGTGATTTTTATCTCGACTTTCAATATATAAAAATGTGATTTTTATCTCGACTTTCAATATATAAAAAATGCCATTTCAAAAATATAGATTTCGCCCTTATAAAAATATAGATTTCGCCTTTTCTAAAATAAAGATTTCGCCTTTTCTAAATTAAAGATTTCGCCTTTTCTAAATTAAAGATTTCGCCTTTTCTAAATAAAGATTTCGCCTTTTCTAAAATAAAGATTTCGCCTTTATAAAAATATAGTTTTCGCCTTTATAAAAATCATCACTTGATTTCAACGTATAATAAAAAATCAGATTTTTATTTTGCTACATATACAAAGATGATATTTTTATAGTTACTACTTTGCAAAGATCATATTTTTACCTTTCTACAAGGTAAAAGATTATATTTTTACTACTTTAAAAATATATAAAGCATATTTTTATAATCGCTATATAGTAAAGACTATATTTTTAATACTTTAAAAATATAAAACTATATTTTTATTACTTTAAAAATGTAAAAAACTATACTTTTTTTAATTCTCTACATTATATAAAAATTATATTTTTATTAAATTACATATATAAAATCATATTTTTATCTCTATAATATAAAAGTCATATTTTTTTCTCAAAAATCCTATTCATATTCAAAGAAAAAGCAGATTTTTCCAATGTTATATAAATTAAATAAAACTGATTTTTACAAATGTATATAAGTTAAATAAAAATCACCTTCTTCTCTGTCGTTACTGCACTGGACCGCAAAACCCATCTTCACGCAACTAGGGTTGCTTCCAGCTCCTCCAGGCGTTGACCGGAGTTCGATCCGTTTGCATCACTAGGTGCGGCTTCGCACCTCCTTCCTCTTTCCCTAAAACCGGTGAACTCGATTTGGGGTTCGGGCAGGGAGTCGCGATTGGTCGCGTCGTTGGATGATGGGGGGGCTTCGTCGGAGCTACTGCGATTGGGGGGGGGGCTCAGGCGGAGGCGGCTTGGAGGAGGAATAGGCGGTGGATCGATTTAGGGGGGGGGGCGGTGTCGCTGGCTTTAGGGTTTTTTTTTTTTTTTTTTTTTTTGTTTGAAATTATAATGAACGGGGGGGGGGCCAAGCAGAAGGAAAAAGGGGGAGAGGGAAATGATTTGATTTTTTTTTTTATTTATTATTTAATTATTAAATTTCGCGAAAGGTTGACTTTTACATATGACCTCTTAACGAGGCCCACCGCCTGTCGTCCATAGCGTTTTACCCCCATTCCGAACACAATGGGATATGTATCGCAAGCTGATTTGATCGTTACAATCAGTTTCCTTTTGAATTTACATTTAAATCACTATATTGAATTTTAAACGCACATTTCAAATTACCGGGGTCACATACTAACTGGAAAAATTCCAGAAAAATATTTTCTAGCTTCGTATTGACGATACGGTCCTAACAAAACTAATTTCATCGAATTCTGAGACCATTTGAAAAATGGCCAATTTCCAGTCGATTAAATTCAACTGAAATGGTCAAACGCGTTTTCCTTTGCCACGCTCACATATTGATTCGAAAAATTCTGAAATTTGAAACCTAGCAATAACTTGACATCACGGACCCAACAAAACTGGTTTCGTCGAAATCCGAGGTCATTTGCAAAATGTCCATTTTTAAGGGCCTGAATTCCATAGCGACTATTCAGAATTTTCAACTGGACATATCTTTTGATTCCCGCTACGAACTTTTGATTTTTCGGATTCGTTGGAAAGATATTCACTATTAGATTCCATTATTTTTGGTTTCACTAAAATCCGGATTGTTTTGCACCCGGTACATTCAATTGAAGTTTGAAATCGAATTATCGAACTACCGCGCCATTTTCAATTCTATTTATAATTATATATAAATATTTATATTCTACCGACTACGCGTATAATATATACGTTCGAATTATATTCAAAATAAATTTTCTCGTCGATATTATTTAAAATAATTCATTTTAAATATTCAAAATTCGCTAAAATTGCCAAAATAAAAATTTTAAACTGGCCCAGAATTTCGGGTTGTTACACTTCCACTGTATTATTTTTCGATATACTCTGGTATATTTTGTACTCTGATGTAACATTATTATGATGTTTATAAAAGTTCGCTATTATTTGTTCTGATGTATTGTGCGCCCAGAGTAAGCGTATCCGGGTTTTGAACGGTCTTGGTCGATTTAGCGATCGATTAGGCCCAAACGAAATCTGTATCGTTACATCATTTATTATGATTTTACACAAATTATTAATATTTTAAAAAAAATCTAGGGTTTGTACAGTCGGTTTCCAATAATGGCCACCGAACTACATCCATGGTGACCTTTACCAAATTTTATTTGGACATAATTCCAAATCCATCCATTAGATTTCAAATCTCTTATATTCATTGGAAAGGTCTTTCCGATACGATCCCGAGGATGTAGAAGCAAGTAAGCTTTTAATTCCTTGTATGATTGAGTGGTTCCTTTCTTTCCTGTAAGTTTACTAAGGTCTTCTAGGTTCCGGTTTTAGGAGAATCCGACGGTCAGATCTCTAGTAATGTCAATTCGAAGTCAATAGTTGAAATTCACAAACGATCGCGGCACGGCTCATTCTATTCAAGCCATATATATATATGTATGTATATATATATATATAATATTTTCGTTCAAAACGTATTTAATAAATTCGTTTTAAAAACGATTCCCACTTTCATTTCAATTTTAAATCAAAACTGAATATTCCATGTCATTAATATATAAATGATAATATTTTTAAAATATCTGATTTTGAAATCATTTCCTTTTCGATATTCATTATAAAAATGAATAAAATCGATATAAAAATCATTCGCGTCCAATTAGCGCATATCTAATCAATACAGCTTCACACATTTCAATATTTTCGTGTCCATCAAAAATCGGACATCAAACTCATATTTTAATCCTTTACTGAATATTATTTTAAAACAAGAACGCACCCGTGCTTTGCACATGGGTGTTGCATAAATCACTCGTACATGATAAGATTAACCATACACTATCTAATATGCATATAGAATAGTGCTCAACATATTCCTATATGCAAATACTTACCCTGACTAATTTTTGTTTGTACATGAAACCAAAGTAATAATAAAATTAAATTTATGCAATAAATAATTGGGAGTAAGTACCTAATATCTCATAAATATTGCATTTATAAAATAAAAAAAATCAAATAATATGTATCATCTCTATTCTAAATATGCAATACTGTAAATGTTTAACGTTTAATATCTTTAAAATTTGAATTCTAATACAACTAAAGCATGATTATTAACTCAAACGTCATTTGAATACAGAGTGTAACTTATGTTATCATAATAATTATTAATGTATTTTCACTCGAACAATTATAAAAAACCATAAAAACTTTATTAAGGGATAGCAACTGAAAAAATGTCAGTCATCACTACGACCATCAATGCAATGAGAGAGATAACTACAGACGAAACATTAGCGATAGAGCAATGTGGTTGTATTGCACGTCGGAAAATGAGGAAATGCTGTTATGAGACATTGCGCATTGAGTTGCTGTAACAACCCAGAAAATCTGAGCCAGTTTAAAATTTTTATTTTGGTTATTTTAATGGATTTTGAATATTTAAAGTGAATTATTTTAAATAAAAACGACGGAAAATATATTTTCGACGAAGTTAAAACGAATGAATTTATTTTAATTATATAACGAGCCTGAAATGGCGCTGCAGTTCGAAAATTCGATTTCGAATTTCAAATGAATATACAGAATTCAATATAAGTCGGAATTGAACGAAACAAGAAATATCTGAATCTGTTTAACCATATCTTTCTGACGAAGTTAAGAAAATGAAATTTCACTTTAAAAGTTGAAAGATTTGTCCAGATTAAAATTGAGAAAAGTCGCTGTGGAATTTATATATATTTTAATATATATAAAGGCCCTTAGAAATGGAAATTTTGCAAACGAGCTCGGTTTTCGACGAAACCACTATTGTTGGATCCGGGATGTCATTCTATTGCTAGGTTTCAAAATTCGTAATTTTCTAAATCAATATGTGAGCGTGGCGAAGTTAAACGAGTTTTGATAGTTTCAATTAAATCGGGTCGACCAGAAAATGACAATTTTCAAACGGTCTCAGAATTTGACGAAATTGGTTTTGTTAGGACCATATCGTCAATACGAAGCTAGAAATATTTTTTTTGGAATTTTCTGAACCAGTATGTGGCCCCAGTGATTTAAAATGTGCATTCAAATTGAATATATACTGATTTATATTTTGATTTTGATGAAAACTGATCGAAACAGCCGAACTGGCCTACGATACATATCCCATTGTGTTCGGAATGGGGGTATTTAGCTAGGAGCGACAGTCGTTGGGTTTGATTTGGAGCTCGGACGCAAAACATTACTTTTATGGAATTAATAAATATAAAATAATAAAATAATTTCTATAAATAACCCCCCATCAAACCCTAGCCCTTCTTTTCTGCGCGCCGCCTCCCTTCAAATCAGAGAACCACATCGCTCCAACTTTCTACCAACCGATCTCTTAATTCCCTAAAGATTTTTGAATCATCACAACTGAAAAACCAAAGCAAAGATCAAGTTATATGATATGGACGGTCATGATCAGATTCTGCTCCGTATATCGTGCAAATTTGGAGGCCCAATCAGCCGGGTTCGAACCGCGTTTCGTCGAAGGAGGCCCACCGAGTTTGCTCTGGTGGTCAGCGCGGGAAGAGGGGTGAACGGACTTCATGGTTTCGGCCTTCGAGGTTAATATTTAGGGAATCGTTGTCTTACTAGTTTACGGTTAGAGTCTGGTTAAGAATTAAACGATAAAAATCATAATTTTATAAAATATATTAAATAACAAAAGTACTCGTGTTGACGGTACTCATTTGTTGAGATTAGTCATGTGTTGAGATAAAATTTTCATATTCATGTGTTGAAGAAAATATTCATTTGTTGAATATAATAACGATGTTATTGAAATATAAAGCCGTGTTGGTTAGATTTGCGCCATTTTGACGTGAACGATATGTATATCAATTTTATTCGAATATTGAAAAAGAAGTGATTTCAAAATATAACGTTTTGAAAATATATCGATGATATGGAATATTCAATTTTGATTTAAAATTGAATATGAAGTTGAAGTCATTTTGAAAACGAATTTAAAACGAATTTTAAAATACGTTTAGAATTGAAATCGATGAGATATATATAATATATATATTATATATATTAGATGGCCTGAGAAAGCATTCCCTAGTGGACACAAATTGTCGGCACCAAATATATAGGGATGTAAAAATGCAGCTGTGGTGAAAGTAAGTTATTCTCTAGCAGTCTACTGGCCTACACAGAGTGAGTAAGAACTAACCTGGCGCGAGCAGAGTATATTAATTGGGGGTCGGCACCTTACTAGCATCTTCCTCAATTTCTCTTTTCCATTGTAGAACGCGCCGCGCCGCGACAGTTCGTGAATTTCGACCATTGACTTCGAATTGACGTTACGGGAGATCCTACCGTCGGATTTTCCTAAAACCAGAACCGTTGGGTTCGTATCGAAAAGAGATTTCCATTGAATATTATAAATTTGAAATCTAACGGTTGGATTTCGAGATACGTCCAAATCAAATTTAGAAATGGTCGTTGTAAGCGCAGTTCGATGACCGTTATTGGAAATCGACTGTACGGGCCTTGATAAAATTATTAAAAATACCTATAATTTGTGTAAAATCAAAATATATGAATTGTAAAGAAATGGGACGAAAAATTCCATATTTGAAAGGATAAAAATATATTTTTATCGAAATGAACTAGTTATGAACTAGAATTAAAATTCAATAATTTTAAATAAATGAATTGGATTTGAAGTGGTTTTAAAAATATTCGGAATTTGATATTGAATATAACCCGATATATTTTCTATTCAGAGCTTTGTATTTAATATCAAATGGGATTTTTGGTTTATCGTGAATCGTGCTATAAATGATGTTGGTTCTTTAACCCAGTTAAAGTTTAAAACTAAGTGGAGTTTTAATGAATCTTTAGTTAGATTAAAAGATCGAGAATGGAGTATCACCAGTTCTTGTTGCCGGTCCTGTGTAGGCTGGGTACGCATGATAGGGGGTTCTCGCTTCGTGGTTTAGTGGCGAACGGGAGACTCTTACCCCTACATGTACCTGTTGAGGGTTGGTTAGGCAGTGGTCGGGGGGCTCGAGAGGGTCGCCGTAAAACAAGCGTATTGGGGATCATTTGTAAGCCACGGTGGGTTTCACCTGCTGTGATGGAGGATGAAGGGATGGTTGCAAAGCCGGGATAAATAGGTTGGGATTGGGAAATAAAATAAATAATTACTTCGGTGTGGTTTGCTAATCCCGACTAGTTTGAAATGATATTCAAAGGAAGATTAAAGAATAAATTTCAAAGAATTTATCTTTGATAAAATTAATGGGAACCTTTCCCTAAGAATGTGAATTTTTGAATAAAGGAATATTCTGAATTGGAATGAGGCGTATGTTGTGTTTGTGTAACATTTGTTTATTATATACGTGGGTTACTCAGAAAGGTCGGGTTTATACCCATTTTGAAAAACTGATTCAACGATAAGTCGAAGATGAAGACGGTGATATGCGAGGAAAGTGCCTCCGGTTTCGTTTAGACCCAGAACGAACTTGTAAATGGACTGTGTTTCTGACATTGGATTTTATTCTGTGTGATTGATTTCTGTTAAATATATATCTGTTTGGCGGCGGAGAATTTATTCTCTTGTTTAATGCCCATCACTGAGACGTACGAGCTTAGAGGTTATATATCGATAGATATCAATCGCATGGACTGAATTGCCTGTGTGGCCTGCTTAAGTGGCAAATGATCAAGGCTTCTATTGAAAAGCAAAGTCTTGTGGTTGATGATCAAAGCACGGCCTACGTGGCTTAGCTTTGTGTATAACGTGGATTCGCGATCCTCACACCTCGGTATGAGTCAAAAACGGGATACGGACTGCAGAGAGAGCACGACGTTTCTTTCTAGCTATGGGTGGTGTCAGTGCTTAAAATGACTGACATTTATATACTTTTCACATGTGTGGTTGTTGGAATAAGGCGCCTTGAATATATATGGAGATACCTGGCACTTTGTGAGCCGACATACTGACCATTATATATATAGGTCCGATAGGACCGGGAAACGTGTGCTCAGGAATACTAATCCTCAAACGTAAGAGCGGACCGGCCCAGAAGATCCAAGAGGCTACCCAGAGAGTGTAGTCCTGAGACATTTTGCTAGAGTGTCTCGAATCGGAGAGGAGCTTGCCCCTTGCCTCGACTCATGATGGAATCCAATTTCTAATACGTGTCTTTCTGTTTTATTTGTAGAGCCTAGAATGGCGACATAGTGGTATAGGGCACTATGTCGTCTATGATTGATATTTATGATTGTATATAGAATTAGAAACTAATTGGAAACGAGTCAAGATGAGTGGTTTCCTGGGTATTGATCTGATGTTGGTTTCGACTTTCGGGGTTAATACTTAGGGAATCGTTCTCTTACTAATTTACGGTTGGAGTCTGATTTAGAATTAAAAGATAAAATTTCGCATATCGAGCATTCTTTGGCTGTTATAAGGTAAAACCCTATCCTTCGGCTTGCGTTGCATTCTGTGATGGGACCTGGGTCTTATAACAACTTCATTTTTCTTTATTTAGCATTCCGCTGTTTGTTTATGCACTGGTATCCTTGGGGTAAAAACCCGTTCCGTGTTATACGGCGTGGTCCCTTGATTTACCGAACTTTAAAATAAGAATTTATAACTGTTTTAGTTCTCACACCAGTCACATGACTGACCTGGAGTTTATTGTTTTGACCTAAACTCTGGGTGCCCTTATTTTCCGCACGGGCGGCTAGTAGTTGGATTTTGCAGATTTGTATTCACAGGATCTTGGTTTATAGTTGAAGTGATATTCGGAAAGCTCTGTATCCGTGTATTTCTTCCAGTTATGTTTTGTATTACTTTTTCGCTATAGTATTGTATTTAAATCTCTGATTTTCTCTGTTGTATAATTTTTATTCATACTCTGTAATATTCTTGTATTCTGATGGATTTTTTTTAATAAACAATGAAATGTTCTTCTGTTTGCGTTCTGGTTTGTCTTGTCCTCAAGGTAATTCGTGCCTTCCTTATCGGGGAAGTTTCAGGTCATCACATTTGGTATCAGAGCTCTGGTTTACATAGCTCGAGAACAAGACACATTAGAACCAAACGAAAGAATTCATCAGAAATTGGATTAATAATATCCAATGAGAATGGCTCGTTAGAGATGGGATCAGCAGTATCCTAGAACGGGTCGAAGGAGTGTTATTTTTAAAATTAAAATGAAAGCCAATTTTTTTTTGAAAATTTAAACCATTTTATACGTATTTGAATATTTATTTTATATTGAATTTGGACAATCCAATATATAAAGATTTTGCATATACGCCTTGCAAACGTGTATTCGAAATTTTAATATACTGGATAGATACCGAATCACACTCTAGTCGCCCGGAGACGATTCTGATGAAACTGTTGTTGGTTGATGTTCGCGCGGTTGTTGTTTGAATTTAGTACTTTGATGAATAATTCTGCAATTTACTTGATTCTCATGTCTGCTATTTTGGCTTTCTCTTTTTTAGTACGAGTCCTGCCTCCACATTTAGTTTTCATCATGTGTAATCTAATAATGGTGCAAAACTTTTAAAAGTGCTTTGTCTTACCTTGCATTAGCACTTGAAATCAACACACCAGCATGCCACTTAACTTTAAATATTGAAATTTAAAAACATTGATATCTCTACTAATTAAGGATCTATTATGCAATTCGGAAGCTACGGATGACCAGTTGCGCTTTTACTTAGTAGATATGCTAGATATAATAAGGTATGATCCTTGCCTAATTATCACAATTCTTGATGTTATAGTATGACGTTACTTCTTAGAAATATATGAGGCTTACTAAAATTAATTGGGTTATAACTTTCTTCTACTTTGATATTATGCAACTTTGTTGTAGAAGAAAGAAATGTTTGCAATAAGATTTTAAGGTTATCATTTTTTTTAATGTGTATATTAGAAGATAGTGCACATACTTTTTATTTATAAAGTATACTTATTTATTGAATAATAAGCGTGTCAAACAGTTTATTAATTAAATAGGATAGCAGAATCCATTCTTTCTCAGTACAACACATTTTAACATATTTCCTTTTTCACATCTTCTTCCACCGCTACCTATTTTTCTCCATGTCTGTATATTATGTGCCTCCTCTAATCTCATCAAACTCTTTCACCTGCTTTTACATTTAGTTTCATCATCTTTTTCATCCAGTTGCTATTCCTTTACATCTAGGAACACAAATACATGTTTCCTTGCCAATAGCCACATGATCCTTGCCTTCTCCAGTTTGTGTAAGATTTTACTTCATTCCAAGGTTTCATAATATCTACTTTTTCCATAATTACAAGTATATGACGCAGATATTGCCATCATTCTTCTATTCATCATTTCCAAATTCTTGATTTGACAGATAAATATTATTTGCATTTGCTGTATTGATTTTATTATTATATAGTTGTTTCACCTACTTTGTGTGGAAGTTTTTCCTTAAAATAAAGAGGGTTGAGCAGTACATTTAAAGCATATAAATTACAAGTATCCACTTATAAGTTAATTAATTCATAGTTATCCATTATGACTAATGTTTGCAATTATGTTGGTTCAAAATCCCAAACGTATAAAGATTATTATTCAAACCATATAATCAAATGTCATCCACATTTTCAGTACTACAACCTTAATTAACAGGTCTTTGTATTTGAATGCTTGATTGCAGCAATTAAACTCAATATATTTTTGGCACGTGATTGAATGGTTTTGCATTTTTTTACTTTTAATGTCATATATTCAATATTAATTCACCTTCTATTGTTCAAAATACTTCAACATTCTCATATGATGCTTCTCCCATCCTACGTTTACTCAATTTGGTTATTCTTAAAAATCGCATACTGCAAAAAAACATCCATGAATACTTTTTGGGAATGGTAAAAAAATGTCCTTATCTGGATCATAATTGTTTAGGCAATGAATTCAATATGTCAAATCGATGAAATAAATAAATTAACTGGCATTCATTTAGCAGCTCCAACCGCATGGCTTCAAAGAACAAACAATTTATTACAGTCAAAGTTCTTAGTAATCAATTAATGTCTCTATTATTATTATTTTTTTGACTTTTTCTTTGTTTGTTTCTTATTTAACCATTAGCTTAAAATTTAATGAAGCTTAATGCTAACAGACACTAAAAATTTAGTTAAAACACAATTTTATAGTATCAACATTCATTTAGCTTTGCTCTATTTCATGATGTGTGATTATTTTTTTATTTACAAAAACTCTTTCTTTTTTGGGACTTGATTTTATTTATGAACTTAATATGGCAGGATAATAGGTCGAAAAGTGTCAATGGAAAAAGTCGGAATGTGTCTTTTGTTTGAGCTTGTGCTGTTAGCGTATATTTTTTAGCCTAATTTTCTCTGTAGTAATTTCATTTCGCAACATTAATTGAATCTTTGAAAAATCGTTTAGCAATCCTTCATCCATCAATATTTGCAAACAGTATTTATTATACATTGCATATTAGGGCCAAATTTTCAAATGATATAAATCATGTGTAAATCAACGCAAACCACAAACAATTTCTATGCAAGTCTGTAAATGGATCCCTTGGGCATGAATGAAAAGTATATAATTCAGTGGAGATCGAAAATGAAATATTAATTGTCTTTAGTGGGTAACAATAAATTATAGTTACAAAGGAGTGAAAGTTTAACATGAATATGACAGAAGGAATGTCTGACTATGGCACTTTTTTTTTGGGTTAGAAAAAATAAATCTGCAATTTTCTTCATGGAATGCGACTAACAGTATTTTTCTACATTTTTATTGCGTCCATTGAATAAGAACTAGGTTAAAAGAAATTTTGTACACGGTTGAATAAGAAATTAGTTACCTGCATACAATAAGAACCGTGTATGATAGAAAATAGTATTACGGAAGCTAGAAACATAGGAGGGGTGAGATTATTGGTTTTATATCAAGTATTCAGCGAGGTTGCTGATTGATGTAATGTGGCTAATTTCTTTTTGAAATTATTTGCTGCTTTTGCATCTCATTCAGAAGTTTATATAGTTCTGCTGATCAGATTCTTATATTTATCTCAGTGACATTCCAGGCCATGGGAGTGAAGTATAATGTGCATGTCAATATTGATGTTTAAAAAGAGAACCCAGACCATGAAAATTGAAGGTAAATTCATTTCTTCCAAAGATGATAGCCGTAAGTTCGGCGATACGCCGATACTTGCTTTTGGGTAACTACACTGTACTATCACTGTTGACTTAGTACCACAGATTGATATGAAAGTTCATATTCCTTCGTTTTCGAAAATACTTTGGTTTATATTACCACTTTTACTGGTCTAATGATTGATTTGAATTTTTAGATGTGATGAAGAAAAGTTATCGTTGTCTTTGTCTAAGATACATGGAGGTTAAAGTGTAATTCATATTTACTGTAATTGATTTGTAACAAAGTGTTTGCTTGCAAAATCTGTTGCATCATTGCTGAACTTAATTTAGTTATTCAATAGGGTGTAGGGTTAGTTACCATGGATATTTAAGTCAGTGGGCGTTTGTTCATAACTGAAGTACTTTTTAAGTGGAAGAGTGAATCTACTATAGCATATCATCTACGTTTAGTGCATCAAGATTTTAGTGTTATTCCTTTTTTAATTTTGATAGCAGTTGGACTATGCTTCAAACTGCAAGGTTCTGTAATTTCATTTTACTATGGAATAGTTATATGCGAACAAGAAGTTAGCATTGTTCTTTGTCTTCATCGAAATACAAATGGGTTTGTTTTAGTGAATATTAGCTTATGTCCTTGAAGTCAAACTTAATACGCAAGAGCTATTTTCCAAAAAAATTATAAATTTGGTCTCTGTAATTTAATTACTGAATAATTGCATATGATTATGTAATTATTTAGTGAATAATTACAGACATTTATGCAGTTATATAAAAAAATTGCATAAATGTCTGCAATTATTTTGTGAATAATTACGGATGCAAAAAATTTAGTGATTAATTAAGGAAATTTTTGTAATATTTTCAAAAAACTCCCAAAAAGTTCGCAACTTTTTGACGTATAAGTGCGGAATTTTTGACAAATTTGTGTTAAATAATTGCGGAAATCTCCACAATTTTTGGATATAAGTGCATAATGATTGCATAAATTTAGACAATTATTGTCTAACTTAATTCAAAGGACCTAATTTACATACTTAATTTGACAAATGATGTTTTGTCTATTTTAAAACTTAATAGGGACCGTAGTCAAGCCGTCCTTTCGTTTTATTTTTCATACTTAATTTAGTTCTTCGGGAAATTTGAATTCATATCATATAATTTCATGATTCCAAAGGAATAAAGGGTTTAGTTGATCAATAAATTAAGGTGTGTCCCATTTCACCTTTGCTTTACAGGTGCAATGACGAGTTAATCAAGTTTAGTCTACACTACGGATACACTAGAAGCTTTAATCCAGCCAGCAGAAAAGGTACTATACCTAATCATTCATGGGATTTATCATGTTCAATTGTTTGCTTATGAAACCGTATACTTTTATTTAGCCATCTCATCAAGTTCAAAATGCTCATGGAAATTTGAATAATTGATTAATTGCTTAATCATTGCACAAATATAGCTTATTTTAATTTTTTCATGTTCATGATATGGCTTCAATAATTATATTTCAATATAAGTCTAATAAAATATTTATCAAATTGGCTACTTTTTAATTGGTATCAAAAAGTTGACTTTCAAAGTCTATTATTATTTTAAGATGTTTTATAGGGCTAATTATTAAATGAAGTTTCCTTCCTCTATACTGTCTTCTTGCATACTATTGGAACATATTGATGTTTGTCTTTCTTTGGTAGAATGGTTAAATCTTGATAGTATATACATATAATACACAAGCAGTAAATTCTTAATAACATATACACCTAATTGTTGTTGTATATTACTACCAGTAATGCAAAATTATTTTTATACATCTAGATTGTAGCACGAAAAGGTTATAGAGAAGACTGCTACGACATTATAAAACTGTAATTTTGATTTGGAAAATTCGGACATACCTGATTGTAAATATAGGAGATGTCGCCCCTGAATATTATAATACCATTCTTCCCTAAATATCACCGTTTGTAATTATATTGCAGTAAAATGTGTTGAAATAAACATTACCAGAACAGTAGTAAAGTCTTGGTTGTCCAAGGAAAGTAATGCATTGGATACTTAAATTTAGCATCAAACCTTCCCTAGCCTTTTGCCAATTTTCCCTGTGTGCATCTACGTGCATCAATAGAAAATATTAAATTAAAATAAGTTATCACATTTAGCATCCACATAATATTAAATATTCTATGTAGATGCCTATTTTATGCACTAAATATTAAGTAAAATAATACTTAATCAACCACAAATGTTGAATATAGAAGATTATGGAGGAAATAATTATAAAGAGTCAACTACCTCTATAGGGAATTATATCAGTTAAAATAAGCAAATTAATTTTTGGTATTTACTTCAATTGTTATATTGGCCAATTGAGGAATAAAAATGAATAATGCTTCTTATTTGTGGGAAATGCTTATAACAATTACTTAAACACACATCATATAAATTATGTTGAAAATAATAATTTACATAAATAAATAAATCAGAATATATCAAGGTTATATAAATGAAATTAAATTTATAAAAATAGATAACATGCTTTATTATACATTTTAAACCATGGGAAAGATGTAGAAGCACCATTTAGAAATATAAGATCAGCCTTTAACATTTTGTTTGTTGATATTCCTACAAACTTTTCTGTATCTTTGGCATACTAAGTACCAACTCAATGATCCTAAAATAATTTGAAACATATGGGATGTGAATTCCAAGGTCAGCATAATAATAACAAAATTAAGATTCGGATCTAACATCTATAACTATGCGTAATTTTTTGTTGAAATACATTGAAATAATAGCAAAACATACAAAAATTGGCATATGTGTATGTCGAAAACATTTATCAAAAATTGAAACTCTATATTCTTTCAATATATATCGACATCTTTACAATATGTGAGTTTTCGTACCTGTAAAAAAATAGATATATTTGTTTCAAATAGCACCCCCAGGTATGTACATCTGATCATTTGACAAAACCTATTAAGATCTTTCACAAGTTTAATCTAGTTATACATTTTGCACATCATAAGCATATTTCCCCAGAAAAATATACGTTTTAAAAATATTTGTTTGAAAATTATATATTTCCATTTTTTTAACCTATAATATATGGCCATATATCTTTTAGTTATCGATTATTCACTTTGACACTTCTTCTGCCTATGTATGACATACTAGATGTGACGATCCCAAAACCCCGTGACACGGTGTTAAGGATAATCATTGGAATATAACACATCAATCATCATTAGCAGATCACAGATAATAGCATAAACAGAAAATAGAATAATTTACACACATATGACAGCGGAATCATATAGATATCATCACATCAGAGAAGCACAGTACAGGATACAACTTAGTGCATAATGATACATAATCAGTCACCATCGCCAGAGGCGGAATCATACATAAAGAGTACACAAAAGGAATATCAGTCTACATCGCCAGTGGCGGAATCATAATATAGATACAATAATGGCGGAGAAAATCCAAGTCAGCACGGTGTAGTCAAGCCTCGCCATGAGCCAAAAGGTGCGTCAGAAACCTGTAACTAGGCTGCCCGTGTGAAAATGAGGGCACTCGAGTTTGCAAGGTGAAACAAACTACGAGTCAGTCATGGGACTGGTATGAGAAATCTACTCAACTTATTAACAATAATAATAAGGCAAATCAAAGGACCACGCCACTTTCGCGGAACGGGTTTACTCCAATGAGTGCTAGTGCATGAAATAAAATAAAAGATTAAATCAACGCAATGCTTTTTATAAAATGAAGCCACTATAAGACTCAGGTCCCATCACACAATGCAACGCAAGCCGGAGGATAGAGTTTTCCCTTATAATGGCCAAAGATGCTTCATACGAATAAAACAAAAGTGTTTGATATTATTACTAGTGCATATATGTTTCAAAAGCAATTCAATCATAAATATCAATCCTAGGCGGCATAGCTACCATCTACTATGTCGCCATACTAGTAATACAATCACATCCGCATATATCGTATTGGAAATTGGATTCCTTCATGAGTCGAGGCAAGGGGCAAGCTCCTCTCCGTTCGAGACACTCTAGCAAATGTCCCAGGACCCCACTATGATCCTTGGAATCGGCTGGGCCGGTCCTCTCTTACTTTTGAGGATTAGTTATTCCTGAACACACGTTTCCCGGTCCTTACAGACCTATAATCGAGGCGCCTCGCATTCCAACAACCACACAGGTGAAAAGTATATATAATGTCAGGGCTGGTAGGTCACTGACACCACCATAGCTAGAAAGAAACGTCGTGCACTCCCAGCGGTCCGTCTCCCGTTTTTGACTCATACCGAGGTGTGAGGCTCGCGAATTCACGGTATACACAAAGCGACGTCACACAGACCATGCTTTGATCATCAACCACAAGATTTTGCTTTGCAACAGAAGCCTTGATCATATGCCACTTAGGTGTGCCACACAGGCAATCCACTCCGTGCGACTGATTTCTGTCAATACATAACCACTGAGCTCGTACGTCTCAGAGAAGGGCGTTAAGCAAGAGAATAAATTCTCTGCCTCCAAACAGATATATATTTAACAGAGATCAATCAACACAGAACAAAATCCAATGTCAGACACACAGTCCATTTACAAGTTCGCTCTGGGTCTGAACGAAACCGGAGGCACCAATTCCTCGCATATCCGTACAATCAACAATATGTTTGGACGGCTACTACTTCAATTCCTTCATGGTAGCTACTCCAATCACGAGTATCAGTAGCGCCCATCCATCCAATGTGGAGATCGTCGGTCTTCAACCATCTTCGACTCTTCGACTTCTCAACGTCGATCGATTATTTGAAATGAGATAAACTCGGCCTTTTCAAATAATCCACGTATATTTAGATTTTCAAACCAATTAATCACATGGTTGAACTATTCAACATTCACATTTCAGTTATTTAGTTAAAATTTTCATGTCAAATACATTCAGCCATCACATCTCAAGCAAACACAACAAAATTGGTTCATTTCACTCTATATCGTCTATAGCACTTCATAACGATATATCGCCATTTTTATTTAATTTAAAACAGCCATATTTAATTAAACGACGTTTCAGGTCGTGTCGATGCACTGGCGCTGCTTTCCACTAATTTTGTTTTACACATATCTAAAAATCTAACCGTTGGATCTTCACAAATTTTACATCATTAGGAAGGTCATTTCAAAACGAATCCAACGGTTTTAGTTTTGGGAAAATCCGACGGTCGGATTTTCCACACCAACCATTTGAAGTTACGATTTAAATTTACGAACTGCAGCGTCGTTATTCGATTTAATTTAATTATATTTATATGTATATATATATAAATATAATCGTTTCTGGCGCTGTTTTTCTTCAGTTTTGAATTAAACATTCCAGACAATCCAACCGTCGGATCTTCACAAAGTTGGTGCCGTTGGGAAGATATTTCCAAGGCGAACTCAACGGTTGAGGTTTCGGGAAAATCCAATGGTCGGATCTTCCGCACTAGTCGTTTGAAATCACGGTTTCAAAACACGAACTGCACGGCCACGTTTCGTTTTAATTCTATTTATATTTATATATTTATATAAATATAGTTCATTCAAAAATTCCTATATCGTTTCCACTTCAATTATTTCACTAACGCCTTAAATTTTTGGAAAATTTCGCCATAACCTCCTTTGTACGGGAGGGTCTGGGAAAATTCCCAAATAGCCACACGGGCGTCTCGTATCAAAAAGAAAAAGAAAAAGCCAAGCGGCTAGCCAACAGGCTCATAAAATCATCACCCAAACAAAGCGGTAAATGTGTACCTATTTGTCGGGCACAAAATTCTATTTCTCTTCTCTAGCCCCTTTTGCTTTAACCTGTTCAATAGATATGCATGTACATATATACAATTTCTAACATTTATCATTTTCCATTCAATTTCATATTTGCCTTGCTTTGGTTTAAAAACACCATTCATTCTAATATCGCATGCATGGGTTAAAATCATATCATTAGCTAGTTAATGTATATTTCAACTCATGCACGTTTATTTGAACAAGTGGCTATTTTTAACACTTCACATTTCAAAAGATGATAATTTTGGCGAACTAAAATAGATTTCAACACATGACTATTTTATTTAGTTCCTATGCATGTTAAAAATAATATTTCTATCACAAATATTTATTTCAATGTCCGCATATCTTTAGCATATCACACATATGATAAAAATGATATTTTTATCATTTAAAATATTTATTCAACCAATGTATGGTTTCAACACTTCATAGTTTCAATAAAAATGTAATTTTTTTTATCGTTCAATCTTTTTATTCAACACACGAACCTTTCCACTACACACACTTCTCAACAAATGAGCATTTCCACACATGGATATTTTATTTATGTTGTTCTTATTAGAAAGATGAAATTTTGATTGTTGAAACCATTTATATAAGGCGAATATTTTTCATACTTCATATATATATAAAAATGTGATTTTTATTGTTTAAGCACCTCATTCATTCACAAATGAATTTAATTTTCATACAACACTTTTCAACACATGAATATTTCCACACGTGGACATAGTTTCATATATGACTTTAATTTCTATGCATGAAAATAATTTCAACATATGAAAATAATTCTAACACACAAAGATTATTCAAAATTTCGGCAGCATAACGGCAGGGTAGTTAAAACCGGCACCGTCCCTAGTACGGCTCCTCGCTCTACCTTAAAACCTCGCGGTTTTTGACAATGGGGATTCATGCATCTAATTCGCACGCAGGCGGCATGTTTATTTTTATTTCCACAAATATTTCCAATTGATTTCAATCACCAATGGGTATTTTTCAACCACAACCAAACAATATCAACCACAAACAATTATTCAACCATTCGTATTTTTCATCCAATATTTCACACCAATTCACCACAATAAATATCGTCCATGGTTTGTGGACGAGGGGAGTATATATATATATATATATAATATTTGCTATATTTCACTTGCATTTCAACACATATATCAATTATTCTATGCATGTAAAAATTCATACTTCGCTCATATAGCTTACACTACGCATGTACATGAGGTATACAACACGTATGTAATTTATATTTCGCTTATATAAATTATACACGACATTTTCCATTCAATTTCACGTTAATTTAGATTTCTCACCTTGGTTTTCTGAGCGCTAAAAATCGATACGATGTCAGAAAAATCCGCAGCTTCTTCTATTGGGTAGAGAGCTTCGTTGCGGTCTCGATGTTTCCTGTTTCATCGAATTTCGTCAACACACCAAAAAGATATGATTTTTCAAAGTGTACAGATCAAAGAAAAACGCACTTTCAGAAAGCTTCAAAACTAGGTTTGCGAAAATCGCGAGATCCGTTGATCTTTGAGACGATCGGCCTGCACCACCACGTCGGCCTTGGAGAGGGCTCTCCGTCGATGGTCACCACCCTCAGTTCGATGGCGGTAGGAAGGCAGGGTGGCGCTCGATAGGGTCGGACTTTGGAGGCTCGATACGGGCGGCACGGGCGATGGGGGGCGGCGAAGCTTAGTCGGATTTGGAGGTGGAGGGAAGGGTTGTCGTTTTTGGGTAGTGGCGGCGTTTGAAAGTGGCGGAGGCGGCGGCGATCTGGTCTGGAACGGGGAAGCACGAGTCGCCGTTGAACGGGGGGGGGGGGGGGGGGTGGTTTCTCCTTTTTTTTTTATGAAAGAAAAAATATGATTGGCCGAGACTATATTAAAATTTTAAATAGTGTTTTATTAAACAAACTCCTTTTTAAACCCAACGACTGTCGCCCCTAGCTAAATACCCCCATTCCGGACACAATGGGATATGTTTCGTGGGCCAATTCGACTGTTACAGTCAGTTATTTTTCAAATTAAAGTATAAAACAATTAATTTTTAACTCTGAACACGCATTTCAATTTGCCAGGGCCACAAACTGATTCGAAAAATTCCAGAAAAATAAATCTAACTATGTTTTGATGCTACGGTCCCAACAAAACTAGTCTCGTCGAATTCTGAGGTCGTTTGAAAAATGGCCATTTTCTGGTCGATCCAATTTAATAGAAATCGACCAAACACATTTTCTTTTGCCACGCTCACATACTAGCTTCAAAATTTATGAAATTTGAAACCTAGCAATAGTTTGACATCCCGGACCCAACAAAAGTGGTTTCTTCGAATTCCGAGGTCGTATGCAAAATATCAATTTTCCAGGGCTATATTCTATATACCGACCCCTCTGAAAATTCATTCGGCCATAACTTTTGATTCCCGTTATGAAACTTCGATTTTCCAGATTCGTTAGAAAGGTATTAACTAACAGATTTAAATATTTTTGGTTTCACTAAAATCCGTTATATTTTCCACCCTGCACAGTCAGTCAAAGTATGAATTCAAATTTTCAAACTGACTCACTATTCCTAACTTACTATTTTATTGAAATATTCTATTTCAATTGTTCAAATTCCTTTGAAATAATCAATTTAAATTTTTTTTAAATTGGCTCGCATTTTCCGGGTTATTACACTAGATAATAAAGGCATGTATGGAGATATAAATATGAGATGAAATTAATTGCTTGCATTTTATGCAAAATCAGGTAATACTGAATATGACTAAATTAACGGGTATACACTATATTTGAATGCAGAACACATCATACCAATACAACACATCTTACCAAAGATAGCTATTACGTTTAATTTCATTGCTTAAAGGAATGTTACATTAGGTGCTAAAATTTCAATTCATTATATCTTACCTTCTTTAAAGTTATGATATTGGATAACTTAGTTATGATAATCAATGCAAGCGAACTTAGCTAATTTATTTATCTTTGAATATATAACAAAATGCCTTTTGTTTGGTGGAAAAGGCAAGCGATGGATGAAGAAGGGCTAATCTTATAGTATACAGTACTGATTACATTAAGTTAATATTTTCGTATGTTACATACTACCAACAGTTGAAAAAAAAAATCAGACTGTGTATATTATTAAAATGAAGTGTACGACGAATTTAGTAACCTTGTGGGAAATGACAAAAATTTGAACTATTTAGTATATCATGACTCAATTATTATGTAACTTATAATTTTAGATTTTAAAGGGTTGGTAGCACCTGACTTTGGTAAACTCATAAGCAGACTTCAAGTTACTTATTTGTGTACATGACAATATCAGCAAGAACAACTATTAATTTATTACATTGACATTATAACTAATGGTTTAACATGACATTGATAAATGAGTTTAACTGTAAAGCTTATTAGTTTGTAGAGTGCGTAGCCTATAAGTGGTTAGGCTTGAAACTGATGGGGAAACTTTTCATTGTGAAACTGATAGTATGTAGAAATGGGGAATGATGTAAGACCGTTACTAGGAACGTGTTTTAGGATTCTCTTTAATCCACTGAGTTAATTTAACCTGAAATATACTGCACTTTTCAGTTTGAATAATTGTTAAACCTAAGTGCAGTATTCGCTAATAAATCCAAATTTTGTTGCATGCTGTTTTCAGAGTGATGATCAAGTTTCTAAATCAGCTACTTTCGTGCTATATATCTATTTTTCATTTTATTTTAATGACAGGTCTACTAATCTATTTGCAGATCAATTTTAGTTAACTTAAAAATGCAGATTGCATCCCCAGATACTTTTATTTTGGGTGTTGGTTTGCTGTATGGTTTTCCATCGAATCATTGATTTATACTTTGTTGTATTAAAAGTTAAAACTATTCGGTATTCGGGCCCTAATTCCTACCATTGCTTTTCGTATTATTTGTACACTAACATATGCATGATTTTGATTTAGCGTATCCAACTACAAATTTATACATATCAAAATATCATAAAGATATATTTGCAATTTGTAGCAATTATCATGCTAATTTTATGATTGGACATACAGTAAACAAGCTTATTGGTTATAAACTCCTAATTCTTACGAATGATATGTTGAATTTTTAAACCAACTCCCATCATAATTTCAACCTTTTTAATTACTTTAACCTTTTACTATTCCTGAAACTAATTTCAGATTCTGCTTAAAATTACTTTTGATCTTAATTTTTTATAATAGGGGAGTATTAAGCATTTACACATGCCTACGTTGAAGCAAAATCGAAAATTAATTTGTTCAACTTACTGAAATTTTAACATATAATGCAATGGAATAAGAATTTAAGCAATGTATGATATCCTGCCAAGGATATTTCCTGTGAATTTTGAAATAAGTCAGTGTGGTTAGCAACTCATTACTACTGTGCCCACAAATAACAGTGCAACTACATTTATTTTTCAATGTCCGTGTGCGAAGCATGGGTATGCACTCACACTTTTGCAAAAGAAAATGCTATGTAGTGCATGGTTTATTGTAGATTAATGGCATATGGATGTTATATTAACACAGGCAAGCAGTTGCATACCTGCATTGACAAAGCCAGACATGCACAATGATGCAATTTACTTGCTGAAAAGAGCAGCAATACTTGAGAAGAGGAGGCAAAATGGTGGAAAGATATAGAAAGAGATTTTTATATACTTTTAACCAATGAATTTCTCTGTTTATCTTCTATTGGTGAAATGCATCAATTGTTAATGCATATTTAGTTTGTATTGTATTATGCTAACTCATATATGCCCTCTCAAAATGATGTACTTAAGGATACAAAGTATTTAATACAATCAGCAGTGGGTGGATATAATGTCTGTATATTTTCATATGGCCAAACTAGCTCCGGAAAAACTTTTACCAATTATTGTTGGAACAATAGTCTAGGGCTTACACCTAGAAATATGCAATGGGATAATAAATAGAGAGTAAACCTATTTTTATTTTCTAACATCAGTAAATAATAAAGTGTCAGCTTGGTTCTCGACTTTGATTAAAGTAATAGTTCTTGCATTTTAGAGGCTCTAATTGAATGTTTTGCTGTCTGTGCGTGTTATGTTTAAAAAATTCTCCATTTTGGTTGGGAATATTATATCATGATAATGATCGAATACAAAGAGAAAAACATCAAACAAAAAAACAAAAAAAAAACAAAAAAAAAACAAAACAATAGTCTAGGGCTTACACCTAGAACAACTGCCGAGCTATTTAAAATAATGAAGCGTGATCATAGTAACCGTTCATTTTCCTTGAAGGTGTATATGGTGGAACTTTACCAAGATAATCTTGTGGATCTTCTTTTGTTACCAAAAAATGCAAAACCTTTGAAATTAGATATAAAAAAGATTCAAAGGAGGTGATTTCAATAGAGAACGTGACCATAAAGTATATATCAATCCACGAAGAACTAGAAGACATTATAATGAGAGGATCTGAAAGGCATCATATTGTGGGTACTCATATGAATGAAGAAAGTTCAAAGTTTCAACTTATTTTCTCAATAATAGTTGGAAGCACCAATCTCCAAACACATGCCCTTGCAATAGGAAAGAAACCGTATAGTTGGGCTATTGTATTTTGTTACTCATAACTTTTAGGTTGCTTGCATTTACGTTTACAATTTTAAAAGTAAAAAAGTTAGGGACATGCATTACTTGAATGTTTTGTACATTCTGTGTGATTTAGCATCAGTGTCATCTCCACTCTCATATCATAAATTTTCATATCCTGGTTTTAAACATTAGCAACACATCACCTAACTGCTATCCCATTGTCAAACTGAAAGAAAAATGTTTTTCAGCACATACATAAGCACATTATATTGAATCACGTCAAGGTTATATTATGATCCAGTAATTCTTTTTTATTTTTTTCAACATACTCTTATCTTTACTGAAAATTCCAAATATCATGTAAATAATATGCAGCTTAGTTTCATTGATCTTGCTTGTTCAAAAAGAAATAAAAAATATGGATATGTTGGAAAGCAACTCAAAGAAGCACAAAACATAAATAAGTGACATTCCGCTCTTGCTGATGTTGTTAGTGCTTTGTCCTCAGATGGACAACATATTCCTTATAGAAATCACAAGCTAGCAATGCTCATGAGCGATTCACTTGGTGTCAATGCGAAAACATTAGAAATTCCTCATACACATAATTGGTATCGACTGTGAACTCTAAGTACAATTTACTAACACCGTGTCTATTTATATCTAATACGCACAATTATCTTTGCTATAATACTGCCAAACAAAATTACATAATGTCTGTTCTGTTTGCTACAAGAAGTGTTAATTTTTGTGTTTATTGCATTTCTCAAGATATTAATATAGTATTTGATCACTTTTTTAGCTTTATTTTATTATTTCCTAAAATAACGGACTCTTATTCATATCTCAACAAACAGACTCTCATTCATACCAAGATAACACTATGTCTTTTAACCTTTAAGTGACACATCACACAATCGTAAGTTAATTGTTGATAATAGTAATTCTTCTATTTCATATTTAATACGAGTTCAAACCAGACCGACCTAAAACCAGAGCGTATTACACCAAAATCGATCCGAAAACTCAACCGTTTGAATGATTAGTATAATGGTTTATATTTTTGATCAATCATCTGATGCAGTGCGGAAGTAGTTTGGATTTCAAACCGCATTAGACCGAACCATGCCCACCCTTGCTTAAAATCACTCATTTTGCTAAGCAATTTTACGTCATAACATGTCCAAATGATAAACTTTTGTCATCATAAAAGCTGCTACTCTTGCACGGTGATATTTCAATTTAAACTAACCCTACGAAAAATCTATCTTATGTTATAAGAATGTTGAAAGTACAATCATTTTTGTTCCGCAACATTATTCCTACCTTACAACATCATACTCTTAGCTAGCCAACTCATACTATGTTAACTGAACTTTTTTTTACTCCCTCTCCATACAATACTTTTACACAAATGCTTTTGATCCTTCTATGTGGCCATGACAACACAATTTCCTAACCTACACGTGTGCGTAGCACGGGTTCCAACCTAGTATATATGTATATGTATATATATTCCATAGCGACTATTCTGAATATTTAATAGGTCATACCTTTTTATTCCCACTATGAAATTTCAATTTTTCAGATACGTTGGAAAGATATTTTTAAACAGATTTAAATATTTTTGGTTTTACTAAAATCCAATTTATTTTGAATCCTATACATTCATATGAACTTTGAAATCGAATTTTCAAACTGCCGTGCCATTTCAGGCTCGTTATATAATTAAAATAAAACTATTCGTTCCAACTTTATTTAAAATGAATTTTTAGTTGTTATTATTTAAAATAAAACCTTTTAAATATTCAAAATCATTAAAATTGCTAAAATAAAAATTTTAAATTTGCTCTGAAATTCCGGGTTGTTACACCTGCCAACTCATATTTGCAACCAACTCCTTCAATATATTCCGTGTTGTGGGACTATTGTATCCAAACCATCATTCCTCCTTAATAACATGTGAGACAATCCTAACAGTCTCCCCCTTGACTCGCATCCTACGAGTATCTTTTTGAGAGCACTGCCTTGCATGCATGGCCCAGTCCATAACATTTGGCTCTGATACCACTGTTATGTAACGAAAGTCGGCACAAAGTCCCTCTTCCTTGCACGCGTATGAGCTGGCACACAACTCCCATATAACAAAAGGAATCCCTGATGATACGTGCCTACCAGCTCATATTTGTACTCAACTCCTTCAATTTATTCCATGATGTGGGACTGTTACATCCAAACCATCATTCCTCCTTTAAGGACATGCGAGACAATCCTAACAGTTCGGAACAAAACCCTTTTTCCTTTGCACGCATATGAGACGGCACACAACTCCCATATAACAAAAGGAATCCCTATTGTTACGTTCCTACCAACACATATTTGTACTCAACTCTTTCAATTTATTCCAAGATGTGGGACTATTGTATCCAAACCATCATTCCTCCTTAAGAACATGCGAGACAATCCTAATAGTCTCCCCCTGAACTCGCATCCTACGAGTATATTTTGAGAGCACTGCCTTGCTTGCATGGCCCAGTCCGAACCTTCGGCTCTGATACCACTGTTATGTAACGACGGACGGAACAAAGTCTCTCTTCCTTGCACGCATATGAGCTGGCACAAAACTCCCATATAACAAAGGGAATCCCTGTTGTTACGTGCATACCTACTCATATCTGTACTCTACTCCTTCAATTTATTCCATGATATGGGACTATTAATTCCAACCCGTCATTCCTCCTTAATAACATGCGAGACAATCCTAACGGTCTCCCCCTTGACTTGCATTCTACGGGTATCTTTTGAGGGCAATGCCTTGCCCGCATGGCCCAGTCCGTAACCTTTGGTTCTGATACCACTATTATGTAACGACAGTCGGAACAAAGCCCCTCTTCCTTGCATGCATATGAGATGGAACACAAGTCCCATATAAAAAAAGGAATCCCTGATGTTACGTGTCTACCAGCTCACATTTGAACTCAACTCCTTCAATTTATTCCATGATGTGAGACTATTGTATCCAAACCATCATTCCTCCTTTAAGGACATTCGAGACAATCCTAACAAGATATTCCTTTTAAATCTATTTCTATATTATTTTAAACTTATATATGTTTATAATCGATTTTTTAATTAATTTTAGCATTTTATAAACTTGTGTATATATTTTTTTTTCAATGTTATATTTTCTTATATATAGATTTTCTAAACTTTAATAATATATAATCTCAAAATGGATAAGTTAAGATTTTCGCGATTTAAATTTGAGGTATAAAGATTTGAATTTTTGAACTAGTAAAGATTTGAATTTAAATAACGATATTTTGATTTAACGATTGATCTCATATTCAGATATGAATATGAATTCGAATTAATATGAACTTTTATTAGAGACAATTTGAATTAATTTAAATATTGAATTTTTATAAGAAATGTAATAACCCGAATTTTAATAACATGTTAAAACCATAAATCAAGGCAGAATTAATTTTTTAAAATAAGAATCAAGGGAAAAGGGTTGCGCCATTGCGTTCGTCTCGAAATTTTACTTGGAAACAAGTTCGAGTTTTCGAAAATCAGAGTCCGTATGAGGGAGATACGACCCTCCGAAGTTTCAGAAATTTTCAGAATAAAAAACAGCTCGAAAATTCGAATTCAAAACCCAGAACAGGCTGGGCGGAAAATTTCCCGCCCAGGACCAGGTCGACCTAGGGGTCGACCATAGTGTCGACCTCCCAGGGACCAGGTCGACCATAGTGTCGACCTGGGGGTTGACCTGCCTCCCAAACCCATTTTTTGAACCTGATGCATTCTGATGTATCTGATCTCGTTTTCTGTCCAGATTCGTCTGCCTAATCCTATATAAATAGCCTCCTAGCCTCATTCTCTTTACACCATTCTTCTCTAACCTTATGTTGCGCAAACTCTTGATGAACATGGCTTCTTCTTCTTCTTCCTCTAAATTAAATTAAATTAAATTAAAACGCGAAGATTATTTCTTGAAGACTACGGCTAGGAATTTCATATTGAGGATTTGCTTCTACAATCAAAGCAAGATTCAACGATTCAACAATTCAATGACAAATTTCTAGACTTGACTTCTGCATCTAAATTTCTTAGACCACGATCTGTAAGTTCAAGTTACTTTTAGATAAAAACTATAAACTTAATATGGACATGTTATAAATTGGAATTGATCTATGTATGATTCATATCTATTCTTGTTCATCTTGGATCTTGACTTTTGGGAATATTGCTATGAAATCAGTTTGGACCTATTCATGTTGTAAATCAGACTCTTTCATGTCCATAACATTATTATGCCTATGATGTTGAAACTATTGTTAATGGCCTAAGACTATGACTGTGAACATAAGACTATGCCTATGCCTATGACTGTGAACATAAGACTATTGCCTATGACTATGACAAGGACAATTGTGGCTAATCACCTATGATTCATGACCATGAGGTTATTGCCTAGGATTATGACTATGAAATTGGATCTAAGCTTGATTTTCTATTCAAACCAATTTTCTTTATTTATCCTTGGATCTTGATTTTGGGGATTTTTCTATTTAAGTTAGATCTATCCATATTCTTGAACCAAGATTATTATTCAAACCTTTTCATGTTCATAATGTTACCAGATCAATATGCCTGCGATGTTTTAGTCAATTTATTCTGTTATGTCATGCCTTGGAAATAAATTGATAATAAAACAAAGTTTATTATGTTACATGTGGAATTGAATGATATTGATCTATGCCTATGGTTCTATTTTATTATCATGTTGAATTGGGAATTAATGAATAAGTCTATTCATATGTATTTGAACTTGGAGTATAACCTGCTATGACAAGTTGTGTAGTTTATCATGTTATGCAAGTTTTAGGTTGTAAAATCATATCACATATGTGACCAAATGTTAGATCTACATGTTTATGTGTATATGTTAAACCTATGTCATATTTCAAGTTCACACTAATTCATATGTTCGTGATTGATTTGCAAGTTCACATATATGTAAGTTGATTTAGTCTACGTTGCAAATTCACATATTTGTATGTTGATTTAGTCTATGTTGCAAGTTCACACTTATGATATTCATGTTGATTATTTTGCAAGTACACACCTATGGTGTTCATATTGACTATGCCGAAAATGCCAAGTTTACATCTATGTCATGTTTATGTTAATGAATTTCTTTATGCAAATTTTATGTACGTTAAATTAGGCTAAGTTTTTAGCCTAATATTATATGTCAAAAATCATGCGGACGAAAAATTAGGCTAAGATTGTTAGCCTAATATTTAAATGGGGTAACGTTGGAAAAAATTGGTAATTATAGGAAACTTGGCATGAAACTCGCCTTGTAACTTGACACGAACTTGACATGAAAATTTGAACATGGACATGACACTAGTATGAACTTGAAAATGGCCAACTCGAGGTTGGGTTGAGTTTATTGTGTAATCCTCCCTGGAACCGCCCGACAAATCCAGTGACTGCAAACAATAGGATCCAATGTGGGTAGTTGGTCATATCGCGCTTGAAACCCGAGGTCAGACTGAGTTGTGGTGCAAATCTGCCCGGAACCGCCCGGCATATCCAGTGACCACAACAACAGGTCTGATGTGAGAGGTTGGGGTGCATTAATGAATTAATGCCACATGATAGGGTTAAGTCATGAACATGAAAGACAACACTTAACCAACTTGACATACTAGACTGATAAGGGTTAAGTCACATATTTAAATGACAACACTTAACCTATTGGACGAAAACCCTAGTTACGCGGTCCATTTCAGCGGTAACCCACTAGATGTATCATGGTACGCTGGAGCTAGGCAGGGTGGGGCACGATTACTGGGCTGATTGTAAGCGACCAGAACGACGGCTGAGTTGGTGCGCCAGTGTAGGTTCAGGCGGACTATGGTCATGCACATAGTCCGGAGTTGAAAAAGCAGGCATTGGGCATTAGTAGGTTTATCTGTGCATGCTTGATTCGTGTCGGTGGTTGGCACACTAGGGCTTGATACACCCTATGTTGGACCTAGCACAGGTGACTACATTCGTGATAGGGCCGTATGACACAGACACATGACGATCTAGAACTTGTAGGAAGCCGATCGATTAGTGGATCGTTCCGTTGGACCTAGTAATGGGTCATTCATGATATTGGGCCAAGGGATCACTTCATGGTGAACATTTGACATGGGTTGGGATACTAGTAGAGTTGGTGTGACAAACCTTGAACATGCAATGCTATACTTGATTTATTACGTTATCTTAGTCTATCTTGCCCATCTTGACAGCATCCTTATGTTACTTTCAGTTTATACATGTCATGTTACCTTTACCTGTTTTTATGCTGAAAGTCACTAGGACTTACCAGTCTTTATGACTGACCCGTTTTCTTTCGCCTCTTTTTCTTTCGTTTCCCCCCCAGGTTCTCAGGGAGGAAACTCTAGCACTTAGCTTGGATTTCGCTTGCTTTCGGTTCAGCTCATGTATGGTTTGATCTTGAGCTACGCTATGGCTGCATTTCTGCTACCTTTGGGGAATTAAGATACTTTTGTTGTTTTAAGATTATGCTTCTTTATCTATGCAATACAGAATTTGTTGTAATGGAAAATAATGACTTTGGCTATTTGGTACTTTGGCTATAAGAAGGCTTTGACTATTTTGAAAGTAATGAAATTATCTTTTGATTCTTCCGCTGATTTGTTTATATTCTGTCTTGTAATATTTCTGTGTTTGTTTACCTCGATAACGCTACTCTAAAACTAGTGCATTCCCTTTGTGAGTGACCCTGGCGGAGGTGGGGTGTTACACTTGGTATCAGAGCAGAAGGTTACCAGACTGGGCAAAAGTTTTTAGAAAACCTTCTAAAACTATTTTCAAAGCCGTTTACAAAGAAGCATTTTTTTCAAGAAAAGTCTTGTTTTATTTAAAGGCTATTCCCCAAAAGCCATTAGCACTATCCTTTGTTTCCTCGTTTGAATCTCTTCTTTTCCATTTTAGCATGTCTAGGAATCTTAACTTTCCAGAGGGCGTGCCAATACCTGGCTGGTTCAGGAGGTAGTTAGAGGCTAGGGCCAACGATGCAGGCCCAGCAGATATTCCTCCTCCAACTGCAGCGATTCCTCCTCATCCGCCCCCTCCTCGTGCAATTGCTTTCTCAAAGATCTGTAATGATTTTAGGGCCATGGGTGGAAAGGATTTCAAGGGAACTGAATCATTCATAGAAGCGAGGAACTGGCTCAAAGAAACTGAGG
Organism: Allium sativum; assembly: GCA_030737875.1. NCBI lineage: Eukaryota > Viridiplantae > Streptophyta > Magnoliopsida > Asparagales > Amaryllidaceae > Allium > Allium sativum. The sequence goes on along the minus strand of CM060919.1, from coordinate 4,911,235 downwards.
ATCTGTTCGTTATCTTCGAGGTGGACGATAGGCAGAAGGTACAGTTGGCGGTATGGTTGCTCAAAGACGAAGCTTCCTATTAGTGGGATGTCACTAACGTTGAGAGGCTGGTTGAAACATGGATGGATTTCAGAATAAGGTTCGAGATGAAATTCCTCTCACAAACTGAACGAAGTCTACAGCTGGAAAAGTTCTTATCTCTTAAGCAAGGAAGTATGACGGTCAAGGAGTACGTCAATCAATTCAATCAGTTGGCTCGGTTTGAACCGGACTTAGTAAATACCCCTCATAAGAAGGCTCTCCGTTTTGTCAAAGGATTGAATGAGCCACTTCACAGCTTGTCTACGACCCACGTACCTATGGGGGCTACTTACGAAAAGCTAGTAGACATGGCGCTCTTAAATGAAGAAGACAAGAATGGCAAGAAGGAGGTCAAGGCAAATGAATCTCAAAACAAGATGGTAGACTCAGGGAAAGGAGGCAAGAACAACAACAACAATAGTGATAACAAGACACATGAGAAAAGAAAATGTCACTTCTGTGGTATTGAGGGGCATATAGTCCAGGATTGTAGAAAGAAGAAGATGAAGATGGGAGCATGCTTTCAGTGTGGTGATACTGGACATATCAGCGAGAATTGCCCTAAGAAGCAAGGGCAAGGCCCGCAGGCAGGACCTTCTGCGGGTACATCTTTAACTTCTTCTCCCTGATGCTTTGTTTTATCTTTCTTATCTTCTCAATAATATATGGAGAACCTTAGGTAGAACCCTTTTGGATGTAAACATGTGATTGAAACATGTTATGGTTGATGTTTGCAAATGGTTGCAAGTGGTTGCTCGTGGTTGCATAACACACATTAGGCACTAGATCGGCTCAGACACATTTTCATATTGCATATGCATGAGTGTTTGTACTTGTTTATGGATGAAATTGAATGTGTTATCATATGAATGTTGCATATGGGTGGATGTTTGTTCACACATATAGCGTTTATGTGACTAGGACTATTTGCATACATGTTGGGTTCATGGCATTAAACACATTTTTGCATTAAGAAGATCAATCAGGCCTAATCATTTGCATTAGATAAGGAATATATACACACACTTTCTGCATATGTTCATAGAGCATTAGAATTTTTTAAGGATAATGGTTGCTTGTGGATGATGGTTGAGTAGATGGTTGATTGGATGATAGGATGCATTCTTCTTAACTTGAAGATTTCGGGGACGAAATCCTTTAAGGAGGGAAGAATGTAACAACCTGAATTTTAATAACATGTTAAAACCATAAATCAAGGCAGAATTAATTTTTTAAAACAAGAATCAAGGGAAACGGGTTGCGCCATTGCGTTCGTCTCGAAATTCTACTTGGAAACGATCCAAGTTTTCAAAAATCGGAGTCAGTATAAGGGAGATATGACCCTCCGAAGTTTCAGCAATTTTCAGAATCAAAAACAGCTCGAAAATTCGAATTCAAAACCCAGAATAGGCTGGGCGGGAAATTTCCCGCCCAGGACTAGGTCGACCTGGGGGTCGACCATAGTGTCGACCTCCTAGGGACCAGGTCGACCATAGTGTCGACCTGGGGGTCGACCTGCCTCCCGAACCCAGTTTTTGAACCTGATGCATTTGATGTATCTGATCTCGTTTTCTGTCTAGATTCGTCTGCCTAATCCTATATAAACAACCTCCTAGCCTCATTCTCTTTACACCATTCTTCTCTAACCTTATGCTGCGCAAACTCTTGATGAACATGGCTTCTTCTTCTTCCTCTAAATTAAATTAAATTAAAATGCGAAGATTATTTCTTGAAGACTACGGCTAGGAATTTCATATTGGGGATTTGCTTCTACAATCAAAGCAAGATTCAATGATTCAACAATTCAACGACAAATTTCTAGACTTGACTTCTGCATCTAAATTTCTTAGACCACGATCTGTAAGTTCAAGTTACTTTTAGATAAAAACTATAAACTTAATATGGACATGTTATAAATTGGAATTGATCTATGTATGATTCATATATATTCTTGTTCATTTTGGATCTTAACTTTTGGGAATATTGCTATGAAATCAGTTTGGACCTATTCATGTTGTAAATCAGACTCTTTCATGTCCATAACATTATTATGCCAATGACATTGAAACTATTGTTAATGGCCTAAGACTATGACTGTGAACATAAGACTACGCCTATGCCTATGACTGTGAACATAAGACTATGCCTATGCCTATGCCTGTGAACATAAGACTATTTCCTATGACTATGACAAGGACAATTGTGGCTAATCACCTATGATTCATGACCATGAGGTTATTTCCTAGGATTATGACTATGAAATTGGATCTAACCTTGATTTTCTATTCATACCTATTTTCTTTATTTATCCTTGGATCTTGATTTTGGGGATTTTTCTATTTAAGTTAGATCTATCCATGTTCTTGAACGTAGATTATTATTCAAACCTTTTCATGTTCATAATGTTATCAGATCTATATGCCTGCGATGTTTTAGTCAATTTATTCAGTTATGTCATGCCTTGGAAATAAATTGATAATAGAACAATGTTTATTATGTTATATGTGGAATTGAATGATATTGATATATGTCTATGGTTCTATTTTATTATCATGTTGAATTGGGAATTAATGAACAAGTCTATTCATATGTATATGAACTTGGAGTATAACCTGCTATGACAAGTTCGAGTTTTAGGTTGTAAAATCATATCATATATGTGACCAAATGTTAGATCTACATGTTTATGTGTATATGTTAAACCTATGTCATATTTCAAGTTCACACTTATTCATATGTTCGTGATTGATTTGCAAGTTCGCATATATGTAAGTTGATTTAGTCTATGTTGCAAATTCACATATATGTATGTTGATTTAGTCTATGTTGCAAGTTCACACCTATGTTATTCATGTTGATTATTTTGCAAGTACCCACCTATGGTGTTCATATTGACTATGCCGAAAATGCCAAGTTTACACCCATGTCATGTTTATGTTAATGAATTTCTTTATGCAAATTTTGTGTACGTTAAATTAGGCTAAGTTTCTAGCCTAATATTATATGTCAAAAATCATGCGGACGAAAAATTAGGCTAAGATTGTTAGCCTAATATTTAGACGGGATAATGTTGGGAAAAATTGGTAATTATAGGAAACTTGGCATGAAACTCGCCTTGAAACTTGACACGAACTTGACATGAAAATTTGAACATGGACATGACACTAGAATGAACTTGAAAATGGCCAACTCAAGGTTGGGTTGAGTTTGCAGTGTAATCCTGCCCGGAACCGCCCGGCAAATCCAGTGACTGCAAACAATAGGATCCAATGTGGGTAGTTGGTCGTATCGCGCTTGAAACCCGAGGTCAGACTGAGTTGTGGTGTAAATCTGCCCGGAACCACCCGGCATATCCAGTGACCACAACAACAGGTCTACTGTGAGATGTTGGGGTGCATTAATGAATTAATGCCACATGATAGGGTTAAGTCATGAACATGAAGGACAACATTTAACCAACTTGACATACTAGACTGATAAGGGTTAAGTCACATATTTAAATGACAACACTTAACCTATTGGACGAAAACCCTAGTTACGTGGTCCATTTCAGCAGTAACCCACTAGATGTATCATGGTACGCTGGAGCTAGGCAGGGTGGGGCACCATTACTGGGCTGATTGTATTTGACCAGAACAACGGCTGAGTTGGTGCGCCAGTGTTGGTTCAGGCGGACTATGGTCGTGCACATAGTCCGGAGTTGAAAAAGAAGGCATTGGGCATCAGTAGGTTTATCTGTGCATGTTTGATTCGTGTCGGTGGTTGGCACCCTAGGGCTTGATACACCCTATGGTGGACCTAGCACAGGTGACTACATTCGTGATAGGGCCGTATGACACAGACACATGACGAGCTAGAACTTGTAGGGAGCCGATCGATTAGTGGATCGTTCCGTTGGACCTTGTAATGGGTCATTCATGATATTGGGCCAAGGGTTCACTTCATGGTGAACATTTTACATGGGTTGGGATACTAGTACAGTTGGTGTAACAAACTTTGAACATGCAATGCTATACTTGGTTTGTTACGTTATCTTTGTCTATCTTGCCCATCTTGACAGCATCCTTATGTTACTTTCAGTTTATACATGTAATGTTACCTTTACCTGTTTTTATGCTGAAAGTCACTAGGACTTACCAGTCTTTACGACTGACCCGTTTTCTTTCGTTCCCCCCCAAGGTTCTCAGGGAGGAAAGTCTAGCACTTAGCTTGGATTTCGCTTGCTTTCGTTTCAGCTCATGTATGGTTTGATCTTTAGCTACGCTATGGCTGAATTTCTGCTACCTTTGGGGAATTAAGCTACTTTTGTTGTTTTAAGATTGTGCTTCTTTATTTATGCAAGACAGAATTGGCTGTAATGTAAAATAATGACTTTGGCTATTTGGTACTTTGGCTGTAAGAAGGCTTTGACTATTTTGAAAGTAATGAAATTTATCTTTTGATTCTTCCACTGTTTTATTTATGTTCTGTCTTATAATATTTCTGTGTTTGTTTACCTCAATAACGCTCCTCCAAAACTAGTACATTCCCTTTGTGAGTGACCCTGGCGGAGGTGGGGTGTTACAAGAAATGAACACGAATTGCGTAAGTTGATGTTTAGTTTGAATTTATAATTGGTATGAAATGAATTCGATTTTTAAGTGATAAAAATGTGAATTTGAATATATATAAATTTTATATATAAAATTGATTTAGTAAATCGTTTGGTTTGAATTAAGAAATTTGTTTAATCGATTTATAAGAACGGTTTTTAAATCGTGTAAATTGTTTGAATTGAATATAAGGCTTTGATTCGAAGTTAAAAGTAATAAATTTGAGTTGTACGACTTGAGTTATAAAAATGATATGATTGTTGAAATAAAAATATATGACTTGTTTGAACTATGTAAATCGTATAAAAGATGATTTGAATTGTATAATAGGGAATTTTTAACCTAAGCGTTGGATGTCATAGATCAACTAAAACGAATGCTTTAAAGGGGAAAACCAGATTATATGAATTGTTTGAAATTATAAATATCGACTTCGAATTTTATGATTTGAATTGTAAATACGATATGATTTGTTTAAATTGAAAATGTAAGTTTTGACTTGAATTGTATATATTGAATTCGAACTGAAATGTTGAAAATTTTGAATTGACTTAAAACAGAATTCTTATAAAAGGATGAAATGAAATCATTTGAGTTGGTTTGAACTTGAGTCTTATCAATATAAACTAAACCAAAATATTCTTAAAGTAAATATTTTGGTATCGATTTAAATGGAAATTTGAGATATTTAGTTATGATCAAATTAATAAGTGGATTTTGGATTGAAATCGTTACACGAACATTTTCGATTTTTTTATAAAATCAAAGTTAAATATTATAGTATTGGTTTATACTATTTTTTGAGATTTTACGATATGATTTTCTAAATCGATTCGATTTAAGCGATTTAAATGAGTAGTTTTCAAAATTGACTATATTCGAAGTTAGATATTTAATTTTGATTTCAAATTCGAATATGAGATTCTGTATAAAATATTTTATAAAATTATTTATAAAATAATGGCCATGGTGTGAAAAATGTAAATGGTTGGTTGCTAAAGAGACAGGGATCGACTATTGTCATACTCTTTGCGAATACCGAAAACCACTTTAACAACTGTGTAGCGGTGGATATCCAAAATGAAGTAGGATGGTTTGGCGGACAACTCTATTTTCTAGTTCACATTAATTACGAGACCTTGACTACCTTGAGTCAACTTGATGTGACTAAAACATGGGCTACACCGAGACCAAGTGAGGTTATACCTCCTATCGAGCGCACTTCTTCGATGCCATTCTATTACTTTTGTGATGTGTTTGGTGGCCACCCTCCTATTTGACTATAGGAGTGTGCCTCTAGGTAGGCGGTAGTCGCTGCTATGCATTACCACCAATCCAGTTCTACAGAAGGTAAATCCACGCTGGCATTCCTTGCGTGCCTTGTCACATGCCATATACGTGCCCACTACGACTTTGTTTTGTATTGTTATATATCGAGTGCCCTCTGATCAACCTCCAGTTTACGGAGGAATTAAGGTACTGTATATACTATAGGAATATACAAATGGTGTAAGGGTAATAATAGTAATCCCGCTTACGCTATTTTGTATTTTTACTTTACTGATAGAAACTATTCTATATAGCCTATTATACTATATAATTTTAGTTTGACGGATCCTTAGATGATGGTGATCCCAAACATCCTTTAAGTTACTGATTGCATTTCATTGAACATTTCATTTGAGTTGATTTACTTCTATGAGAATGTTAGTCCTGATCTGAGTTGTTTTGTTTTGCATTATTGCTCTGGTCAGATCGAGTATACCAGTTTCAAGATTCATCCATGGAGTTGGAGTTGGAGTTAGAGTTTATATTAGGTTTCACTCACCTGTATCTACCAATTCAGTTGTTCCAGTTCAGTTGTTTCTGGTCGTTCATGTTTTATATTGTTATCATTTATCTATTTATTAGGAAATTCAGTGTATTTGACTTCCACTTTATTATTTACGTAAACTCCGATGTAAATTTATTTAGTAGATTCATGAACTACTATTATATTTTGTATTTTCCGCTACGAGATATAATATTACTCTATATCTATGTCTATGAATTATTCTATTTACCCTTAAAAAGTAAATAACAATCTGTCATTTTGGACAGTTCGAGTTTGACATGTTTTTGTCGATTCGGCACGGCCAAAATGGCGGTCGTTACAAATAATAAGTTAATAGAATTAAAGTGGAATTTTGAATAACTGGGAAGTGGGTTATTAAAGTCTTGTTATTGCTATCGTTGCGAGTTTCTGATCCGTTTTCATATTTTATTTACTGAAAACGGAGGCTGTTCGAAAAAGATATTAGTACAACAAGTTATGCGTAAACATTAACACATAAGATTTGAAATTAAAATAGATTATATTTAAATCTGGAATATGTTTAATTATATATTGGCATGAAAGAATATTCCTAGTGAATTTGAAATTATGTGTGTATATTCATATACAAAGGTGACAAAGATAATCAACATAAGGAAATAATCAAAGTGATCAATTCAAAATTAATAATAAAACACGACATTTCAGGAGAAACAAATCTTATGGCTAGACCCCAGAAAGAAGGTCGACCACTCCTACAAGTGGGGGGTCAACCTGGGGGACGACCACCCTCCTATAGAGGGGGTTGACCAACCCTACAAGAAGGCGTCGACCGCTTTCCCACGAAGGGTGTCGACTGCCCTCCTGGGTGGTGTGATGACCCAAACTTCCCCATGAAGGAAAGTACGGATTGCTTTGAGAACAACACACATCAGAACACAAAACAGAAGAACATTTTATTGCTGTTACAACAATTACATCAGAGTACAAGAATATTCCAGAGTAAGAATAAATATTATACAACAGAAATACAATATCAGAGTTTAAATTACATTTAAATAGCAGCGGAAAAATAATACAAAATACAACTGAAAGAGATACACGGATACAGAGCTTTCCGAATATAGCTTCAGTTGTAGACTAGGATCCTGTGAATATAATATCTACAAAACCAAAACTACTAGCTGCCCGTATGGAAAATATGGGCACCTAGAGTTTAGGTTAAAACAATAAACTCCAGGTCAGTCATGGGACTGGTGTGAGAACTAAAAACAGTTATTAACTTTATTTAAAAGTGGGAAATTCATGGGACCACGCCGCTAATGTGGAACGGGTTTACTCCACATGAATCTTAGTTTCTAGAATAAAACAACGCAATGCTTTTTGAAAAATGAAGCTATTATAAGACTAAGGTCCCATCACACAATGCAACGCAAGCCGGAGGATAGAGTTTTACCTTATAATAGCCAAACATGCTTGATACGTAGAAAACAAATTTATTTGATATTACTATAAGTGCATAGTGTCAAAAACAATTTCGAATATAAATGTATCAATCATAGGCGGCATGGGTACCATATATCATGTCGCCATACTAGTTCTACAATCGAAACCGAAATATCGTATTGGAAGTTGGATTTCCATCTATGAACCAAGGCAAGGCGCAATCCTTCCGTTTCGAGACACTCTAGCATGTGCCTTAGGCTTCAGCCGCAACTGTACCTAGGTAACATGCAGGGCCGGTCCACACTAAGTGTGAATTCATAATTCCTAAGCATGCATTTCCCGGTCCTTCTGGACCTATAGTATGACCACTTCCGGCCTATAAATCCGAGGCGCCTCAAAATCCATCATTCACAAAAGTAAAATGTCAGCGCTGGTAGGTCCCTGACATCACTTTAGCTAGAAAGAAACGCAATGCCCTCCCTGTTGTCCTCTCCCGTTTCTGGTTCATACCAGCGTGTGAGGCTCGTGAAGTAACGCGAAACACAAAGCGATGCCGAAATAGGCAATGCTTCGATCATCCCACAAGGCCCTGCTTTTCAACGAAAGCCTTGATCATTTGCATCTTGGCGTGCCACATTGTCAGACTGTAACACCCCGCCTCCGCTAGGGTCACTCGCAAAGGAATGCACTAGCTTTAGAGGGGCATTATTGGTAAACATGCACAGAAATATCACAAGACAGAACATATATAAATAAATAGCGGAAGTAAAAGCAAACTTTCATAAACATGAATACATAAGGTCTAAAGCCTTTTACATCAGGGTACATCAAAACCTGTCTTGCAATAGTAAAGAAGCATAAAGACTTTTTAATAAATTATTCCCCAAGTAAAACCGCAAAGTAGCCATAGCCAAGAGAAGCCCAAGCCATCCATGATGACCTTCAAGCAGAAGAAGTCCGACTAAACAGCATTGTTTCCTCCCTGAAACCTGGGGGGGGAAACGGAAGAAAAGAGGCGAAACAAAACGGGTCAGTCAAAAAGACTGAGTAAGTCCTATCTACTTCCAGTATAAAAAGAGGTAAAGGTAACATGACATGCATAAACTGAAAGTAAACATAAGGATAACTGCAAGATAGATAAACCAGGGTAGCCGGCTGAACTACTGCGGCAAGGTAAACTAAGGTATCATGATAAACTACGGTGTTATGGTAAGTCAAGGTATCACATCGTCAGATTTCTATCGAGTACATTATCCCAAGGTATCTACCCCGTCTAACATCCCACGGTATCTATTATGTATATTCTTCCTAGTTCTAACATGTATATTTGCTCTGCACCTCTCGTACTAGTATCCCTACCCGCGTCATGTGTTAACCATGAATGTCCCTTGCTCAAAGTCGTGCAATGGTCCATGTCGACCTAATATATCGCATATATAGGTTACTCAAATCATATGTTTCTTTCCATGTATATATAAGTTCAGTCCTTTGCCGTACCTCGTACGGGCTTCCGCATGTCGTATTATCCTTGAAATCGTTTGGACTGTCACCCTTGTTCTAGCTAGGCTCTTCCATATGAATCATCGTTTGAACTACTAGGACTTACGCCACCTAGCACCACTAGGGATTACGCTTACCTATTGCACGCTTCCGTATTTCGGTTTGGGTTAAACCACCTAGGCCACTAGGGATTACGCTAACCCTCAACCGCGCCCCCTTTTTTCCACGCATTCATCGTGAATCGTTTTTCTATAACTGGATGCACATGTATCACATCGTGCCATCCGAGTCCTGTCACCGGCCAAAACAAGAAATACAGGACTCGGTCGGGAGCTTTAGATTTATCTGCCGATGCAGATACTAAGGTCTGCTTTTCTACACGTGGCTATGGTCCCACGAGACCCCTCCCTCAACTAGTGAAAGGCAACACAAGAGAAAATCTTGCATGAGAACTACACTCCGGCCAGCCCACAACCTACGGCCTACCTCACCCATAATTAGATAGCAATTATGGTCTGTTGGGTGTTCCCTGCCTTTCCGTACGTACACGCTTGACTCAAGATGGTAGATGATCGACGAACTTGCTATCTCGGGCACCTTATGTATCCGCCGACTCACTGCTATCCACCCCAGTCTTTAGGTCGCTCGCATAGCAACCAAGGCATATTCTTGGTTCTTCTACCGCAGACCTCAACCTCTCGTGAGCCTAGTATAATGACCTGACAGATCACAGAGGGATCCCAAGAATATCCTCACGTTCCCCGAAGCCGCTGCTTCGTTACCCAGTTCGTTGGAGCCTTTATCCAAATCAGATAGCCTGCTCCCATACGCATACTCTAACGTATCGGGTTACTGATCTATCTAAGAAATGGTCCAAATTTCCTTGACTAAGAATTATTACTTAGTTTCCCTTAACTAAGGTTTACCACTTAGCCTTATTTCCATAATCCTTGTTAACTATGGTTATCTACCTAATCCTCCGAATTAGGGTTTATCTAATGGGTTAAGTGTCACTTAAGTTCACAACTTAACCCGTCTACAAAACATGTCGAAACTGGCTAAGTATCCAAGTCCAAGACTTAACCCTACAGACCATGTGTCAAGTTGGTTAAGTATATCAAGCAATCCATGGCTTAACCTCGTCTAATTATCATTTTAGATTGGTTAAGTATATATTAATTTGACCCCATCAAATTACCGAGTCAAATCGGTCAAGCGTATTCGAAACGATTCGTGACTTAGCCTTATCATGTTTTCACGTTAGATTGGTTAAGTATAGGTTAACTTAACCTCATCAAATCATCGTGTTAAATTAGTTAAGTGTTTAACTTAACCCCATTAAATTACCAAGTTAAGTCGGTTAAGTATGGGTTACTTGACCTCATTGAATTATCAAGTTTAAATTGGTTAAGTGTTTAACTTAATCCTATCGAATTACCGTGTTTAGATTAGTTAAGCCTAATCTTAACCCCATCCATTAACTGTATTATACGGTTAAGTGTCATTAAGAAAATTTACTTAACCTTATCACATTATCGTGTTGGATTGATTAAGTGTTGGTTAACTTAATCCCGTCCACTAGTCGTATAAAAATGGTCAAGTGTCATTAGGCAAATCAAGTTACTTAACCTACCCAAGCTTATCATGTTTTGTTAAGTATCATTAGCCTAATCAAATTACTTAACCCATTTGTCCATATCATATTTGGTTAAGCCTCATTAATCAAATTAACTTAACCCTATTATGTGGCATTAATTTAATTAATGCACCCTCAACCTCTCACATTAGACCTTGTTGTGGTTACTAGTTAAGCCGGGCGGGTCCGGGTAGATTTACACCACAACCTAGTCTAACCTCGGGTCTTAAGCGCGACATGACCAACTTCTCACATTGGGTCCTATTGTTTGCAACTACTAGTTAGGCCGGTCGGTTCCGGGTAGTTTTACGTTGCAAACTCAACCCAACCTCGAGTTGGCCACACTCATATTATCTAAGTTCATCATGTTTCCAAAACATGTTACAAGTTTTTCAAGCATTTGGGTAGACCTAACTTAATAGGTAAATTCCCAAAGGGTAGACCTAACTTAATAGGTAAATTCCCAAGCTCATGTTTTTATGCATACTTACATGTCAACTTCCATGTTATCTTTCAAGTCATATTTTCAAGTATAAACACATGTCATATTCAAGTTAAGATTTTGCGACATGTTCATGTTTATCTAACTACCCAAAATCGTGTTTTCCCAACGCAAGCAAAGCGAGTCAACATAGTAAGGATACTATGTCACATATTGGTCTCAAAACATGCATGATGCCAAAAAGGGCTTGGCTTTCACATGCATAATATCATAAAGGGATTGGCCATAAACATGCATAGTGTCATAAGGTAATTTGGCCACAAACATACATATTATCAAAAGGGGTTTGGCCATAAACATGCACAACTTAAAAAGGGGGGATTGGCCACGAGCATGCATAATCTCATAAAGGATTTGGCCACAAACTTGCATGTTAGCATAAGGGGTTTGGGTTCATAAACATGCATAAGCCCCAAAATCTTGTCTTAGCCAATGTTTCACACGTAAAGTGGTTCCTAAAGGTTCATGCTAGCATTTCATGCATAAAGATCCAAACTTGCAAGTTAAACTAGGTTATGCATAGCATGAGAGGCATGATTAAGTCACTCACATGGCCTAAGATCATAAATATGAACACAAGAGGCATGGTAAGGTTCATATAGGTTCGCATAATCATGTTTAGCCTCATTTTATCCCATGTCAACATTAAAAATACCGTTTTGATCCAAAAGTAGCTAGAACTTACCTAGTTAGGCCTAGGGAAAGGAGCATGAATCATCTTGGCTAAGAAAGGTGCCTCCTTTGTAGAAGAATCGTCATGGAACTCGCATAGGAATGTTGATTTGGCCTTGATTTGGTGTAGCAAACTTGCACCTTTTGATTTGAACTTGATTTGAGTGCATAGGCTCTAGGGATTGGAGATGGAGGCCATGATCAAAATTAATTTTGGCAGCACTTAGTTGCTAGGTTTGATTTTTAGGGATTTAGGTTAGGTTTAGGGTCTTTTTATAGAGATTAGGATAGTTTTAGGCCCTTAGACTAACCCTAGGATAGATTAGGACCATCAGATCTCGGAAGCTTCCAGACCCAGCCCAAGAACAAGACCAGGTGAGACAAACAGGTGCGCCAGGCTATTTGCCCCGGCCACCCCCTGTCGACAGGCAAGTCGACAGGGCTGTCGACTTGGTCTGGGCCCAAGTCGACAGGCCTGTCGACAGCCCTGTCGACATGGCCTAGGCGGGGAAACTTCCCACCTAGCCCCAGATCTGATTTCCAAAACTGTTTTCCGAAATTCAAATTCCCAGAAATCTTCTTTGGGCCTTTAACGGGTCATACGGACTCCGATTCTCGAAAATTCGGAGTCTATTTCGCGTATTTTTCCGAGACGAACGCAATGGCACAGACCGTTTCATTTGATTCAGAATTTATAATTTAATTCTGTCCTGATTCTTGATTTAACGTGTTATCGAAAAATACGGGTTGTTACATTCTCCCCACCTTTTAGGATTTCGTCCCCGAAATCTCCAAGTTAGGAAGAACATATCCTACCATCCATCATCCATCTACTCAAAACATCATCCACAAGCAACCATTGTCCTTAGATGATTTCTAATGCTGTATGTATATATGCAAAACGTGTGTGTACATGTTCCTTAGCCAATGTTAATGATCAGGCCTGAAAAATCTTTTGAATGCAAAAATATGTTTAGTGCCATGAATCCAACATGTATGCAAATAGTCCTAGTCATATATATACACTATATGCGTGCACAAACATTCATCCATATGCAATGTCCACATGGTAACCCATTCAATTTCATCCATAAACAAATATAAATACTCGTGTATATGCAACATAAAATGTGATTGCGTCAATCTAATATCTAACATGTATTCACGCATCCACGAGCAACCACTTGCAATCATTTGTAACCATATCAACCAAAACATGTTTCAAATACATGTTTACATCCATAGGGTTCTACCTAAGATTCCCTAAAATAAGATCGAGAAGATAAACAAAACAAACTCCTTACGGGGTTTGTAACAAAAACAGGACCGAGAGGATATCCATAAAAGATAGCCTACAAGCAAGCTCAACAGAAAACAGGGGTCGAGGATATATTCCCAAAAGAGATATCATGCACGTATTTAGTCTTCAGTCTCCTGCGTCGCATTACCTTGAGCTTAGTTCCATCGTGCCTTGACCGCCCCTTTTTCTTCACGATTTCGCAGCTTCTTACTTCCTGTTTCCATAACATGAGTTGGAACTCATTTCCTCGTCGCCTCTCGTTCCACTTGCACTTATTCTTTCCCTAGTATACTTGGCTCAACCCTATCTACGTACTCAAGCCAGCTCTCCAAAATTCACTAGTGAATTCTGGATCTCGTTTTCCGATGCCAATCTAAATTGCCAAGAGTCCTTACTAGGGTGATTCCCATAACTCATACATAATCGAAACGAACCATCCGCCTTAGCGGCGAATTCTATTCAAACGGATTACCAACAACTGCATCCTGGGATTCTAGGTAACTAGCCATGACAGAACCCAAAAGGTTACATGAGACTTCGAGGGTATTACCAAAGCAAGCCAAGAGTCTAACTACCCTCCTTTTAAAACCGAGAGTGGCACCCCTTACTGGATAACCACTTCATCCCTAGAATCCATCCACAACTTATAAACATAAGCATTATTTCCAAGCTCAACACTTGATATAGACATTCTCAAATCCAAATAAGCTATGAATAAATGGACCGATCTTCCAATAGGACTTGAGACAAAAGCGGGATTCTCTACTACGCTAGCACTAAGGTGCAGAGACTCAACTATCGAAGCGAACTTAAAAGATGCGGTGATCAAAACAAAGTCCCGACGGGATGATAGAGAAGAAAAACTAAACCTTTAACAAGATCGTTACCCTCCTTCCGAGGTACCCTAGAAATGAGAGCATACTATTGCCCTCCGAATGATCTTGTCCCTGTTCCATGATACTTAACTATCCATCCCGTTTCACCATGCCAAAGGTACTCTCTCGTCATGGGTTTCATTGTTCATCTTTCTCCCTCCTTTTAGGACTAAGCCATACCAACAAGTTGCTCATCTTTAAGCTCGTATCCTTTATCCTCTTCCTCACTATCCTTTCTTATAACGCGGCCACTGGTCTCTCGAGAACCACCTCCATCGTAAGGAAAACACTTTCGTAGGTAGAAAAGACTAGTCGCAGTTAAAACTACTGTGACTACAGATGGAGGAAAGAAAGGAAAAGAGATTAAATCAAGGAAACAAGGATGATGCTAATGGCCTTTGGGGAATAGCCTTTTTCTTTTTAAAAGAAAATTTTCTTGAAAAATGCTTCTTTGTAAACGGTTTTTCAAATAATTTTCAGAAGGTCTTTAAAAACTTTTGCCCAGTCTGGTAACCTTCTGCTCTTATACCAAATGTAACACCCCGCCTCCGCTAGGGTCACTCGCAAAGGAATGCACTAGCTTTAGAGGGGCATTATTGGTAAACATGCACAGAAATATCACAAGACAGAACATATATAAATAAATAGCGGAAGTAAAAGCAAACTTTCATAAACATGAATACATAAGGTCTAAAGCCTTTTACATCAGGGTACATCAAAACCTATCTTGCAATAGTAAAGAAGCATAAAGACTTTTTAATAAATTATTCCCCAAGTAAAACCGCAAAGTAGCCATAGCCAAGAGAAGCCCAAGCCATCCATGATGACCTTCAAGCATGAGAAGTCCGACTAAACAGCATTGTTTCCTCCCTGAAACCTGGGGGGGTGGGGAAACGGAAGAAAAGAGGCGAAACAAAACGGGTCAGTCAAAAAGACTGAGTAAGTCCTATCTACTTCCAGTATAAAAACAGGTAAAGGTAACATGACATGCATAAACTGAAAGTAAACATAAGGATAACTGCAAGATAGATAAACTAGGGTAGCCGGCTGAACTACTGCGGCAAGGTAAACTAAGGTATCATGATAAACTACGGTGTTATGGTAAGTCAAGGTATCACATCGTCAGATTTCTATCGAGTACATTATCCCAAGGTATCTACCCCGTCTAACATCCCACGGTATCTATTATGTATATTCTTCCTAGTTCTAACATGTATATTTGCTCTGCACCTCTCGTACTAGTATCCCTACCCGCGTCATGTGTTAACCATGAATGTCCCTTGCTCAAAGTCGTGCAATGGTCCATGTCGACCTAATATATCGCATATATAGGTTACTCAAATCATATGTTTCTTTCCATGTATATATAAGTTCAGTCCTTTGCCGTACCTCGTACGGGCTTCCGCATGTCGTATTATCCTTGAAATCGTTTGGACTGTCACCCTTGTTCTAGCTAGGCTCTTCCATATGAATCATCGTTTGAACTACTAGGACTTACGCCACCTAGCACCACTAGGGATTACGCTTACCTATTGCACGCTTCCGTATTTCGGTTTGGGTTAAACCACCTAGGCCACTAGGGATTACGCTAACCCTCAACCGCGCCCTTTTTCCCACGCATTCATCGTGAATCGTTTTTCTATAACTGGATGCACATGTATCACATCGTGCCATCCGAGTCCTGTCACCGGCCAAAACAAGAAATACAGGACTCGGTCGGGAGCTTTAGATTTATCTGCCGATGCAGATACTAAGGTCTGCTTTTCTACACGTGGCTATGGTCCCACGAGACCCCTCCCTCAACTAGTGAAAGGCAACACAAGAGAAAATCTTGCATGAGAACTACACTCCGGCCAGCCCACAACCTACGGCCTACCTCACCCATAATTAGATAGCAATTATGGTCTGTTGGGTGTTCCCTGCCTTTCCGTACGTACACGCTTGACTCAAGATGGTAGATGATCGACGAACTTGCTATCTCGGGCACCTTATGTATCCGCCGACTCACTGCTATCCACCCCAGTCTTTAGGTCGCTCGCATAGAAACCAAGGCATATTCTTGGTTCTTCTACCGCAGACCTCAACCTCTCGTGAGCCTAGTATAATGACCTGACAGCTCACAGAGGGATCCCAAGAATATCCTCACGTTCCCCGAAGCCGCTGCTTCGTTACCCAGTTCGTTGGAGCCTTTATCCAAATCAGATAGCCTGCTCCCATACGCATACTCTAACGTATCGGGTTACTGATCTATCTAAGAAATGGTCCAAATTTCCTTGACTAAGAATTATTACTTAGTTTCCCTTAACTAAGGTTTACCACTTAGCCTTATTTCCATAATCCTTGTTAACTATGGTTATCTACCTAATCCTCCGAATTAGGGTTTATCTAATGGGTTAAGTGTCACTTAAGTTCACAACTTAACCCGTCTACAAAACATGTCGAAACTGGCTAAGTATCCAAGTCCAAGACTTAACCCTACAGACCATGTGTCAAGTTGGTTAAGTATATCAAGCAATCCATGGCTTAACCTCGTCTAATTATCATTTTAGATTGGTTAAGTATATATTAATTTGACCCCATCAAATTACCGAGTCAAATCGGTCAAGCGTATTCGAAACGATTCGTGACTTAGCCTTATCATGTTTTCACGTTAGATTGGTTAAGTATAGGTTAACTTAACCTCATCAAATCATCGTGTTAAATTAGTTAAGTGTTTAACTTAACCCCATTAAATTACCAAGTTAAGTCGGTTAAGTATGGGTTACTTGACCTCATTGAATTATCAAGTTTAAATTGGTTAAGTGTTTAACTTAATCCTATCGAATTACCGTGTTTAGATTAGTTAAGCCTAATCTTAACCCCATCCATTAACTGTATTATACGGTTAAGTGTCATTAAGAAAATTTACTTAACCTTATCACGTTATCGTGTTGGATTGATTAAGTGTTGGTTAACTTAATCCCGTCCACTAGTCGTATAAAAATGGTCAAGTGTCATTAGGCAAATCAAGTTACTTAACCTACCCAAGCTTATCATGTTTTGTTAAGTATCATTAGCCTAATCAAATTACTTAACCCATTTGTCCATATCATATTTGGTTAAGCCTCATTAATCAAATTAACTTAACCCTATTATGTGGCATTAATTTAATTAATGCACCCTCAACCTCTCATATTAGACCTTGTTGTGGTTACTAGTTAAGCCGGGCGGGTCCGGGTAGATTTACACCACAACCTAGTCTAACCTCGGGTCTTAAGCGCGACATGACCAACTTCTCATATTGGGTCCTATTGTTTGCAACTACTAGTTAGGCCGGTCGGTTCCGGGTAGTTTTACGTTGCAAACTCAACCCAACCTTGAGTTGGCCACACTCATATTATCTAAGTTCATCATGTTTCCAAAACATGTTACAAGTTTTTCAAGCATTTGGGTAGACCTAACTTAATAGGTAAATTCCCAAAGGGTAGACCTAACTTAATAGGTAAATTCCCAAGCTCATGTTTTTATGCATACTTACATGTCAACTTCCATGTTATCTTTCAAGTCATATTTTCAAGTATAAACACATGTCATATTCAAGTTAAGATTTTGCGACATGTTCATGTTTATCTAACTACCCAAAATCGTGTTTTCCCAACGCAAGCAAAGCGAGTCAACATAGTAAGGATACTATGTCACATATTGGTCTCAAAACATGCATGATGCCAAAAAGGGCTTGGCTTCCACATGCATAATATCATAAAGGGATTGGCCATAAACATGCATAGTGTCATAA
Source organism: Allium sativum (assembly GCA_030737875.1). Taxonomy (NCBI): domain Eukaryota; kingdom Viridiplantae; phylum Streptophyta; class Magnoliopsida; order Asparagales; family Amaryllidaceae; genus Allium; species Allium sativum. The sequence continues at coordinate 4,893,043 of CM060919.1, read as the reverse complement.
GGTAATTTGGCCACAAACATACATATTATCAAAAGGGGTTTGGCCATAAACATGCACAACTTAAAAAGGGGGGATTGGCCACGAGCATGCATAATCTCATAAAGGATTTGGCCACAAACTTGCATGTTAGCATAAGGGGTTTGGGTTCATAAACATGCATAAGCCCCAAAATCTTGTCTTAGCCAATGTTTCACACGTAAAGTGGTTCCTAAAGGTTCATGCTAGCATTTCATGCATAAAGATCCAAACTTGCAAGTTAAACTAGGTTATGCATAGCATGAGAGGCATGATTAAGTCACTCACATGGCCTAAGATCATAAATATGAACACAAGAGGCATGGTAAGGTTCATATAGGTTCGCATAATCATGTTTAGCCTCATTTTATCCCATGTCAACATTAAAAATACCGTTTTGATCCAAAAGTAGCTAGAACTTACCTAGTTAGGCCTAGGGAAAGGAGCATGAATCATCTTGGCTAAGAAAGGTGCCTCCTTTGTAGAAGAATCGTCATGGAACTCGCATAGGAATGTTGATTTGGCCTTGATTTGGTGTAGCAAGCTTGCACCTTTTGATTTGAACTTGATTTGAGTGCATAGGCTCTAGGGATTGGAGATGGAGGCCATGATCAAAATTAATTTTGGCAGCACTTAGTTGCTAGGTTTGATTTTTAGGGATTTAGGTTAGGTTTAGGGTCTTTTTATAGAGATTAGGATAGTTTTAGGCCCTTAGATTAACCCTAGGATAGATTAGGACCATCAGATCTCGGAAGCTTCCAGACCCAGCCCAAGAACAAGACCAGGTGAGACAAACAGGTGCGCCAGGCTATTTGCCCCGGCCACCCCCTGTCGACAGGCAAGTCGACAGGGCTATCGACTTGGTCTGGGCCCAAGTCGACAGGCCTGTCGACAGCCCTGTCGACATGGCCTAGGCGGGGAAACTTCCCGCCTAGCCCCAGATCTGATTTCCAAAACTGTTTTCCGAAATTCAAATTCCCAGAAATCTTCTTTGGGCCTTTAACGGGTCATACGGACTCCGATTCTCGAAAATTCGGACTCTATTTCGCGTATTTTTCCGAGACGAACGCAATGGCACAGACCGTTTCACTTGATTCAGAATTTATAATTTAATTCTGTCCTGATTCTTGATTTAACGTGTTATCGAAAAATACGGGTTGTTACACAGACCATACCATATCATTGATCATCTACCAATATATAACCGGGTGTTAAGCGAAGAATAAATTCTCCACCACTAAACAGCTATACGTTAAACAGAGATCAAAAAATATAATATAAAGGAATAAAATGTCAGACACACAATCCATTTACAAGTCCGTTCTGGGTCTGAACGAAACCGGAGGCACCTTATTCCTCGCATATCCATCGATCTCCAAGTACATTTGGATGATCACAACCTTTTCCATCGTCTTGGGTGTACGGTCCAATCAAGATAGCAATAACCGTCCAAACGACGTGAAGGACTCCGGTCTTCAATCCACCGTCTTCTTCTTCGACTCTTGATCGTCGTATTAGTCATTCAGAATGGGTTAAACCCGGTCTTTCTGAATAATTCGCGTATTTTATAATCAAGTGCTATAAAAACACATCCAACGCCTCATTCCAATTCAGAATATTCTTTTAATAAAATATTCTTATTTTTAGGGAAAGATTCCCATTAATTTTATCAAAGATAAGATCCTTTGAATTTATTCTTTTCAATCCAATTAAGAATTTATTGAAACTCCGATTCGGTTTTAATATCGAAAATCATTACCCAATGATAACCAATTTTAAGAAATAATTCTTATCTTTAACTGGGTTAAAGAACTAGTGTCATTTAAAACACAGTTCCCGATAAACCCAAAATCATCTTCCATAAAATATGGAATCTTCACTGAAATTAGATCAACCTATTATTGATATAAATTTATGTATCAGACTAATAATATAAATGGAATAACGGCAAAGCCTTTTAAATTCCTTATATAGTAACAGTCTTCATCCACAGACGTTCATCTCAATTATTAACCAATCGGATTTCATTCAATTCCAATTTAATATATCAAATTGGAAAGCTTTACTTTGGAAAATTTTCATTAAATCTAAATATGAGATTTATAAATTCCAGATTACACTTCACTGTAAATTGGGTTAAAGAACAAATGTCTTTTAAAACACCGTTCACGATAAACCAAATTTACATTTCATTTTATTCGAATTACTAAATAAAATCGAAACTCTAAAAATCTTAATTAAAAGATTTATCTTTCCCCAAATTTATATTTACTATTTAATTCCAATTTAAATATAAATTGGAAAATTCCATTAAATCTTATTTAAAAGATTTATTCTTTTCTAATCGGAGTTTAAGAACAATGTTATTAAAGACACTGTTCACGACAACCCAAAAATCTAATTTTTCTCTCTCAATTCAAATTTAATATATATTGAATTGGAAAACTTCTCTTTAGAAATTTCTATTTAATTTTAATTAAAGGATTTCTAAATCACGAATCATACTTTAGCATCAAATTCTTTTTAATGCAAATCATACTTGACAACCATATTATAGTGAAAATGTCATTCTTATTATCTAATCTTTTTAATGAAACAAATGAACTATAAAAATGTATTCTTTCTAATGTAACCAATCTTGAGTAAAAAAAAAATGAAATCTTTTAATGTAATCTTTTCAATTCATTCTTTATCACATTGAAAAATGTAATATTTCCAATTCATTCTTTAAATTGAATATTCTATCTATTATCATATTAAAATAATATTATTTCCAAAATATTAATATTGAAATTAGCTCTTTTAATATTCATTACAAAATGGATTAATAAATCGATAAATACGTTTGGGTTAAAATGGCGTTGCTATTTAAAACAGATTAAATAGCCCAATTCATTATCTTATTCATTTATTTTTTTTATACTGGGCCAGACCTCCCACATTAAACCTGCGACTCGTGGATGCTGGATATGCCGATTGGGTCCGGGAAGACTTACCCCACAAGTTGGGATTAACCTCATGACGTGGCCTAATTCGTATTTGCACACTTGGACCTCTCACATTAGGTTCAACATTTGTGGTTGCTGGATATGCCGGTCGGTTCCGGGCAGACTTCTACCACAAATGTGACCTAACCTCGTGTCCAAGTACAATTATAATTTTATAATTATAATTAACTTTTCTAAAACGTACTCTTTGAAAATATCCTTTCCATTAAATAATCTTAATTTTAAATATTCTTTAATTCTCTAATGTCGTGATTCCAAATATCTTAACTTACCTTTCAATCTTTATAAATATTTGACTTTCCATATTATTAAATATCTTATTTTGAAATCAAATCTATTTATTGCCACATAATGACAAATAAATGTAATCTTTCCAAAACGTTCAAATTTCGAAATCAAACTTTCTTATCTTAACATGTGGATAGTAAATATGTAATCTTTTTAATTGAATCTCCTTTATTATAACTTTTAAACAATAAAGATATAATCTTTTTAAATCAACGCCAATTAATTCCATTAATTGAGTATAAATTAAAATATTCATTAATTCAAAATTGATAACAATAATATTAATCTTTTCAAAATGTTCAGTTGTGAAACAAATCTTCTTAATTTAATATGTTGACAATTAAAAAGGGTATCTTTTTAATTCTAATCTTTTATTGTAACTTTTTACTAATAAAAATGTTATCTTTCCAATTCACTCTTTTAATTGTAATTTTGACAATACATACCTTCCCATTTGAAAACCTGGAAACCATCCTTTGGTTCTTTTAATTGAATATTGGATTATAATATTCTTTAACTCAAAATTGGAATGAGACTCACACAATTTCCATGTAATTTGATTACACGGATTTCAAACATCGCACTTATTCCATAATAATGTCAACCATTCACATAATAGCCAAAGTGTAATTTATAACTAAATACAAGGGTGACGTGTATTCAAATGTCAACCCAAGACCCGTGTGGGGTTTCAGCCAACACATAATTTTGTGCACTTGGGCGAGGTGTAAAATAATCGTCCCAGTCAACATTAACAAGTCAGGTAACTTGTTAATGGCAGTGTAACATCATTTTAAATTATCATAAATAATAAATCATTAATTTAACATGTTGAATATGTTCAAACTCAAACATAACATGACATGGCATCCAAATCCACAATCCGTTCAACAAACAATTACTCCCATCACCAATAATTAATTTACACTTAATTATAAAAATAAATAACTATTCGAAAATTGAGTGAGCAAAAGAGTTCTCACCTTTATTGGTTTACATCCTGTCATTCTTTAGCGGACGATTTTGATTCCGTTCAGCTTCCAGTCAGTTCCATCGCAGTCTGTTTTCACGCAGTATATATATTAAAAATCATATTTTTATTGATGTTCTATATATATGGTAAAAATCATACTTTTATTTATGTTATGATTTATATAAAAATCATATGTTTATATTGCTATTTTCAATTTAAAAACAATGCAGTTTTATATTTTATAAACAATGTCTTTGCATTTACAAAATAATGTTTTTCTTTGATTTACAAAACGATGTTCTTTTTGATTTACAAAATGATGTAAACTTCATTTGCAAATCAATGTAAAATTCATTTACAAATCAATGTAAATTCCACTTACAAATCAATGCAAATTTCATCTACAATTCCATGCGATTTTCATTTTCAAAAACATGGTTCTTTTTATTTTCATAACAAAGATATTTTTATTTTCATAACAAAGCTAATTTTATATTCAAAACCATGTTGATTTTGATTTGAAAACAATGCTAGTTTTTGATTTGAAAACATTTGCTATTTTGTTTGCAAAACAATTACTATTTTTATTTCTAAAACAATGCGACTCTATTTACAGAAAAACAATGCATATTATTGTATGTTTTATTTACAACAACATAGTATGCTTTCTTTACATAAACATTGTAAATTTTCTTTTAAACAATTCTATCTTATAGTTCAAAAACAAATGTCAATTTTATAAACTTTGTCAATTTTACTTTATAAACTTTGATCTTTATATATATATATATGTATATATATATATACACTTTGATCCTTTTACAAAAACAGTGATTCTTATTTTAAAGCTAGTTCTATTTCTATTTTTAAAGTTATTGTATATTGTTGTTTAAACTAAGTTAATGAAGTAATAAAGGAAAAGAATTAAACCTTCTCTTCTTTCAACTAGAACTGCCCGTTACTTATATTACTCTACTTCCTCCTCATATTGTTCTGTAACCTTCGAAACCCATTTGCACCGCCTTAGGGCTTTAGTTCTCACCTGCCACCGTTGACCGGAATGCAATCGAACCCCCTCCTCTTGACTGCCGCTGCGCCCTCTCCCACCTCCATGAACCACCTACCGTGCGATCCCCCCCATGGCTCCAGAAAACCACCTCGAGCGTCGGTCGTATGAAGCCCGAAATCAGCCCCAACGTTGAATGAAAACACATCATGACCGTTGGAAATAAAGGTCTCTACGAGCTTGACATTTTTGTTTTTGGAGTTTTAGAAATGGTTGAGTAAATTTAGAGATCGAAGGAGAAGAATACGGGAGGGTATCAGCCATTGTTTTCTTCATAGGCGGCTGAACGAGATGAGTATTAGGGTTAGCGTATTTGAGTGTATTTATACACGTATTTTCATTTTATTTAATTTATTAAATTCTATTTAATACAAATAATACCAGTATAACACCACGAATTCCAAATCAAACCCAACGAGTATCGCCCCTAGCTAATAAACCCCATCCCGGACACAATGGAATATGTTTCATAACCCAATTCGACTGTTACGATAAGTTTTTCTTTAAATTTAATTATAAATTAATTTATATTAAATTCAAACGTACATTTTAAATTACCGGGGTTACATACTGCCTCTAAAAATTGCAGAAAAATTATTTCTAATTATGTTTTGACGATACGGTCCTAACCAAACTAATTTCGTTGAATTCTGAGATCGTTTGAAAAATGGCCATTTTCGAGTCGATTAAATTTGACTGAAACTGACAAAACACATTTTCCTTTTCCACGCTCACATATTAATTTGAATTTTTTTGGAAAATTAAACTTAACAATAATTTGACATTCCGGTTCCAACAAAAGTGGTTTCGTCGAAAACCGAGGTCGTTTGCAAAATGGCTATTTTTAAGGCCAATATATTATATTAATATATATATATAAATTCTACAGTGACTTTTCTAAATTTTAAACTGGGCATACCTTTTGATTTATAAAGTGGAATTTCAGTTTTTCAGATTCATTAGAAAGATATGATCAAACATATTTAAATATTTCTTGTTTCGCTCAATTCTGATTTATTTTAAATCTTGTACATTCGGTCAAAGTTTAAAATCAAATTTTCAAACTACAGCGCTGTTTTAAACTCCTTTTATAATTAAATTTATTCGTTTTAACTTCAATTAAAATAAAGTTTTCATCGTTATTATTTAAAAAAAATTATTTTAAATATTAAAAATCCATTAAAATTTCTTAAATAAAAATTTTAAATTGGCCCCAAATTCCGGGTTGTTACAAGTGGATTAGTGGTGGATGTGTGTTTTGTTAGGGAGTTTATATAATTAACATCAGTTAGACCATCCAGATTAAATCCAAATAATCCAATTGTCTATACTTGCACTTGCAACTATAAATATGACTCCCTAGCTCACTCTAAACCATATTCTTATTCCTCTCTACGCCTCCATACTTCGCTTCTTTCGTTGCTAATTCTAGATATATGGTTAGGATTTTCTTATATTCCTATAACCTCAATTTTATCCTCTCTATTATAGATTAACATATAGATTAATATAGGTTCAAGTTCTGGAACTTAGTTTAGATATATAAGATTCTAATTCACTTGATTCTTGATTTATATATATATATATATATATTAATAAAAGGATTCGAGCACGATTTTGAATGCTAGATCCAAATCTGATTCTACAAATATCTTGTTATTCTTCATTCTCAAATCGCAGTGAGTGGAAACCCTATAAGTTTTTATTTCAAATATTTTGTGGTTTAGATTGGGAATATTACGCCTTTATGGGATTTGTATTAAAATAAAATAAGATAAAATGTTATGAGCCCTCCAATCCTATATTTTGTTTCTCGTTGAAAAGGTAAATCAAAAGTAACGTATTTGGGTTTGTGTTATTTGGATAATGAAAATTTAGACTTAAGGCGTTGCGAAATTCTTAGTTTTTGGTTCTGATTCACTTAATTCTTATGTTAATCTTCATATATGTTTAAAGTCTAAAAACATAAGATTTGTATATTGTAAATTAATAGGTTTAAACATCTACTTCAAATAGATTGGTTTGAGCGCATTATTTACAATATATTATCTTAAGTTTTAGTATGCAATATAAATATAAAAGTGAAGCAACGCCAAAAAGCAAGGATTTTACATATGTAATTGGATTTATTGCACCTTGTCTATATTTCTATTGTTTAAATAACTATTCGAGCCTGGGTTGCAAATTGTATTCATTAGTGTATTTATTTTTCTTTTTATCATTATATGAGAATATGCATGTTGGACCACGTTAATTGATAAGGACATTAACTTGTATACCTAAATTATGATTGTTAGTGTAGCGACCCGCAAATCCGAGCTATCTGAGTTGACTAAATACACCACACGTCCAACCCAAATAACACAGAAATACGACTCATTATTAGAAAGAAGTTAGAGGGTGAGAATAGATAAGATAGAAAACTTAGAATAGAAGGAAAACGAAGATCACAAACTCACAGCGGAACGAATAAAATATATTATATAACTTAAGCTCCGAAATACAAATCTGTTTTGTACATATATACATACCATCATCAGAGTACACATAACATTTGATCCAGCGGAAGTATCTCTAAATAACTAACGTTGAAGCCTCCTGCTTCAAGCTCCTCCAAGTGTATCTGTAAAAGCCTGAAACACTTGACTGCCCGTACAAATTTGGGCACCCAAGAGTTTAGGGAAAACAAAACAAAATAAACTCTGGGTCAGTCATGGGACTGGTGTGAGTAAACTCCAACCACTTGTTTAACTTTAAAATCCTTTTCGAAAGAAAAGATAATAGTAAGACCAGCCCACACATAAACACGGACGGTTTTTACCTTACTATAACCCAAAACACTTTGATATCAATCCAATGATATTATAATAATGTCTACATCAAGTAAATAACCAAATAGTAGAACGCTTGCATCTCACGCTCCACATATATAGTATATAATCAAAAACCGCATGGCGCTTATTGGAGATTGGATTTCCAACATGACAAGGTATGGGACCACCTTCCGACAGTGCATCTCTAGAGGCTAATACACCTGGGTTCAACAAGAACGTCTTGCAACCCAGCCCACACATGACCGACCACTCATTTCGCTTGAGTGTATCGAATGTATATCACCAACGGTTGGACTCAAACCACCATTTCCCGAATGGGCAGAATCGATAGATTTAGAAACAAAAGGAATTTCTCTAGATAGGTGATTATACACCCTAATGGGTGCGACCCACATAGCCATGCTGCCTGCCCGATTTTTGTCCTTTCCCGGTTGTTGAGGCCTGAGGCTACGCATACTTACCATTCATTGATAACACAATCACTTTGAATGCCACATCGTCAGATCCGTTGATCACTAGTCGAGTTTGCACAAATATTCTGGATATTATGCTAAGGGATAAATCCGTTGCAACCATATATATTCATACAGACCAACCCATTTGATCATTGGAAATACTCTGTCAGACATTCGTCCATTTACGTTCGTTCTGGGACTGAACGAAACCGAAGGCACTATTTCTATAAATAGAAAAGCCCTTGCACTCTACTCCGTCTTCAATATATTCAGCATACTTGGTTCGTAACGCTTATGCCGATACGGAGTGGTTCTTCGGATAATAATCCAACCGGTCTCTCCATATTGACAACGATGGTCAAAAACTTCGATAGTCTGTGATTTAACTATCGAATAAAAACAAGTGTTCAATCAACATATCAAACAAATCACTGGGCTCTTTAATTAATATTCATTAATTAAATCTCTTCTCCATTTTCTTATCAATATTTGTTAACCAAATATTTTCAATAATCATCTTGGCCCTTTACGCTATTCTTGATTTCATTTCCTTATCGAATTCTATATATATCGATATATAGATTTCTAATTTTCAAATTCCTTAAAAATATTCTATCTCCTTAAATTTCCGGAAAATTTCGCCATAACCTCCCCTGTATCGGGAGCATCGGGAAATTTCAAATAGCATCCCGGTATCTTCCAATCTCAAAAAGAAAAAGAAAAAGCCAAGCGGCTTGCCGATACGGCGCATAAATCTCATATATGAATTAAACATGTACCTTTTGTCGAGCACATAAATTTAAATCTTCATATACTCCATCCCATATCTGTTTAACACCTGTTCACCTGTTTTCAATTCAATTCAATACCATCTAATCGTTTGAATTCCGTTTCGCCCATTTATTCTTTAATTCGCCATTTTGCCTATTTCACTTCTTTGTTGAACATAACACGTTCGAACAAAATATTTAACTCGTTCATAACTAAATTGAACTTCGATTTTAATTCTAGTTCTCTTTTCTATTTCGAATATAAATTCTCAAATCGAATTCACTTATTAAGGCCTAATGTCAATTCAACATCTCCTTTACTAATTACTATTCGAATTAGTTAATTCTATTCAAAGTCAAAATCTGATTTCTGTTTCAAAAATCATATTCATTTACACAACTTGAATTCGCATATATTTTACAACTCACTCTGAAATTTTCTAAATCGAACTTCGGATTTTATTTGCTTAAAAATCCTTTTATAATATTAAATAAACCATTATGGTTTTAAAACGATTCTGGCGCTGTTTTTCTGAAAATTTGATTTTGACATAACTCAAAATCTATACGACGAAATCCAGATTTTTCTCCTTCATTAGAAAACTATTATCAAACCGGTCCTGACGTTTCTTGTTTCGAAGAATTCCGACTTCAATTGAGTTCTGTATATTCAATTGAAGTTCGAATCGCTATTTTACGAACTGCAGCGCTGCGGCGAGTTCGTTTTAATTATATTTATATATATAAACTTTTTAAACTCCTTAAAAATGAATTCAACTTCGTTTTAATATATATATTCATATATATTTCAAACTCCATTTGAATCTTTACATTTCAAATTCCATAGTTTTAAATCCTGTATTCAAATCCCATTTGAAAACCTCTATTTGAATTCCATTTCAAATTCCTTATTCGAATTCCATTTCAAATTCTTTATTCGAATTCCATTTCAAATTCTATTTGAATTCCCTTGATTCAAATTCCAATCTCACCTTTTATTTGAATTCTATATTTCAAATCCCAATTCCTTTCTATTGGATATTCAAATTCAATACTTGAATTTCTATTTAAATCTCTATTCAAATTTCATATTTCAATTCTTCTTTTGAAATTCTATATTTCAAATTCTATTCGATTTTTCTTGAAATTCTATATTTCAAAGTCTGTTCAATTCTTCTTTTAAAAATTCTGTTTTGAAATTCTATTTCAAATTCTATTTGAAAGTTCTATTTCAAATTCTCTATATTCAAACACCATTTGAAAGTGCTATATCCAAATCCACTTTGGATTTTCTATTTTAATTCTAAATTCGAATTCCCATTTCCTTTTCTATTATTCAAATTCTATTTAAAAATAGAATTTCCCTTTTTAAATTTCCACTATCCCTTTTTACGATATTTTTAAATATCATTACTTAAGCCCAGTGATAAAACACACAAAGCAACCCATTGTTTATTTTTCTAACACATCATATATAACAATATATATGCAAACAAATAAACAAACAGATAATATATTTTTGAGGAATCCAGTTGGATTCCTCCAACCTGTTTTCCTGCATCCACAGATGTTAGCACATAAATAATACCCATTCTGCTTCGTGGCAGAATATCGCGGTATAGAAGGTCATCCACTAATCATAGCGTGGGGCGTATAGGGTAATCATCCGCTATGAAACTGCGGGCATCCGCTAATGAGACTGCGGGAATCCAACCAATCAATCAACCCAATATATATATATAATAGCCTAAATAACTAATATATATAAATAACCAGAAAACATTCACACAAGCAACAGACAATTATTTTTAATGAAATAAAAATAATTCTAAAGGTGAGTGAGATTTACTCACCGAGATTCTCATTCGCCGAATATCCAATTAAAATTTCCATGTCTCGACTACGCATCTACTTCGTCTCAAATGAATTTATCACCTATAATTTATTTAATTTATTTTAATGAATGTTCGATTATTAACTTAAATTATCTAAAATAAATAACTTTCTATGAATTTTAATTAAATAAAAATGTATACCTTATCAATTCTGCATACCACCCGACTAATCGATGAACAACGTCTCGAACACTCCTGGATACTTCAATCATCTCCACAAACTACCATCAGACCATTACGGCATTTCATCAACCATCTTACAGACAACTTCCTTCCCACTAACAGCCTTCTTCTCTGTAGCGCATTCGAACAGTAATCGAACCCCCTGTCCAACCATCATGGCCAACTCCAAAACTAGAGACCGAACTCCCTCCAAAAATCGAACTCCTCCTGAACCTCGCATCTCCCTCAGTCGAACCTCGGATCCCCTCAATCAAGATCGAACTCCCCATCCCAGTGTCGAACCAACTGCTAACCTCCCAAATCAAAAACCGCGATGACCCAAATCCCCAAATTCCAGTTCAACGTCGCGCGCACCCTTCCCTTATAGCGAATGGTTGTCGAGCTTCAGGAATCATCCCGGTCTTCATTGCGCTTCCATTTTGCGGTTTCGATTTCAACATTTTTTTTTCTTTTTTTCTTTCGGTGGCATCGCGATTGACAGAAAAGGAAGGGCGAAGAAGAATTGCTTTAGAAATGGTATGTTGGTTTAAGAATTGTGAAGTAATGAAGTCGAGGGCCATTGTTATATAGGTCCAACATCAGACAGTACGTACTGAAGCCATAAATTTCCTGTCTGCTTGAAAATGAAGGTCGGAGACAAATTATACAGCTCAAAGAAAATATAGGTCGGCTGAAAGATTTGATAGGATTTTATTTGAATTTTATAACCCAAAATATCTCATGGTCCATAATTCGCACCCCAGCACTCCTATCTAGTCATGATGACCGATATTTCCAAGTTTATACGGTATTCTAAACTTAAGGGATTCGATTTTGAAACTGAATTAGATTAAAATATAAAACTATTTCAAATAATTAAATTTAAATAATTTTTTCTTCGTTCTAATCCAGTATAGAATTTATATTAGTCGACTGAATTGTTTTCAATTCAATTTTTAACTTAACGTTAAATTATTTATCGTTCTAGTATTACGGCAATTCAATATATTCGATAAAAAAAAAATCGTATATCGATTATTAACCCGATAAATTCCATAATAAAAATCCATTTATATTCGAATCAATATTTAAAACCTTACTAAATATTTAAAATAAACTGTTCAAAAACCTGGGTCGTTACATTCTTCCCCCCTTAAAATAATTTCGTCCTCGAAATTGCTAAGGTAGGAAAAAGTGATACAAATCCATTACTTTTCAAAAATTCACTTATGTTGAAACTCAACTCCTCATATTTCAACATATTTAATTTCACCAAAACTTTCGGTCTTCCTTCATTTGATTCGAATGATCTACGATCAATCCATTTATATCCAATCTATATTCCAATAACCTATTCAAATTGATTCTAATCAATTCACTCCCTTCGACCCATTTAACTTGTTTAAGTTAAATTTAAATTCCAGAATTCAAATCCCTGGGTTTTCTTTTCAAATTCTTCTGAAATCACATAAATATATACATACATTGATTTCCATCTCGAATCCAAAACATTTGAATATTCAAACCAATTTGTTTTCTTTCCAACAAATTTCCATCAAAACTTTCTAAGGTAGCAACCTATCACTTAGAAACTCGGAAATGAACACTGATGATGTTGCAATCATCATCAGAATTATTTCCCAGCCACTGAAGTGAGTTCAGTGCTTTATTACTTTCAAAATCCATTTAAATATGATTTCGATTCAAATCTTTTCAAATTAATGCTATATTACTTTAACATACTTTGAAAAATATTTTTCAATTTCCCAGGATTTTGAATTCTTAATTCTGGTTTGAATTCAATTCTAATTCATCTCATTTGTATATTTAATTTCTATACAAATTCTATTTGGTTATAAATAACCATTCTAAATTTATAATCTCATTTGATTATAAAGTCAATCATCCAACACATCCATATAATAATCATTCTAGAAAATTATCCTTTCTATATCAAAATAGAAATTTCGGGTAAAATTATTTCATTTACCCTCTTTAAAACAATATTATGTCGATTCTTCTGTCCAAGTGTTTACAAATTCCTATCGACGTCGTGGCGTCCCACGATTCGACCAGAATTCATAAACCATTCACAGACTAGCCAACACAATATAAAACAATTTTTATATCAAATAACAAATACGCGCTCTCATATATATACACTCAACTCATTCTAGGGTACTACTGACCCTATCTCTAATGAGCACATGCCACACAAGCCTAGGTGTTCGCTCAACCTAAGCTCTGATACCACCTGTAGCGACCCGCAAATCCGAGCTATCTGAGTTGACTAAATACACCACACGTCCAACCCAAATAACACAGAAATACGACTCATTATTAGAAAGAAGTTAGAGGGTGAGAATAGATAAGATAGAAAACTTAGAATAGAAGGAAAACGAAGATCACAAACTCACAGCGGAACGAATAAAATATATTATATAACTTAAGCTCCGAAATACAAATCTGTTTTGTACATATATACATACCATCATCAGAGTACACATAACATTTGATCCAGCGGAAGTATCTCTAAATAACTAACGTTGAAGCCTCCTGCTTCAAGCTCCTCCAAGTGTATCTGTAAAAGCCTGAAACACTTGACTGCCCGTACAAATTTGGGCACCCAAGAGTTTAGGGAAAACAAAACAAAATAAACTCTGGGTCAGTCATGGGACTGGTGTGAGTAAACTCCAACCACTTGTTTAACTTTAAAATCCTTTTCGAAAGAAAAGATAATAGTAAGACCAGCCCACACATAAACACGGACGGTTTTTACCTTACTATAACCCAAAACACTTTGATATCAATCCAATGATATTATAATAATGTCTACATCAAGTAAATAACCAAATAGTAGAACGCTTGCATCTCACGCTCCACATATATAGTATATAATCAAAAACCGCATGGCGCTTATTGGAGATTGGATTTCCAACATGACAAGGTATGGGACCACCTTCCGACAGTGCATCTCTAGAGGCTAATACACCTGGGTTCAACAAGAACGTCTTGCAACCCAGCCCACACATGACCGACCACTCATTTCGCTTGAGTGTATCGAATGTATATCACCAACGGTTGGACTCAAACCACCGTTTCCCGAATGGGCAGAATCGATAGATTTAGAAACAAAAGGAATTTCTCTAGATAGGTGATTATACACCCTAATGGGTGCGACCCACATAGCCATGCTGCCTGCCCGATTTTTGTCCTTTCCCGGTTGTTGAGGCCTGAGGCTACGCATACTTACCATTCATTGATAACACAATCACTTTGAATGCCACATCGTCAGATCCGTTGATCACTAGTCGAGTTTGCACAAATATTCTGGATATTATGCTAAGGGATAAATCCGTTGCAACCATATATATTCATACAGACCAACCCATTTGATCATTGGAAATACTCTGTCAGACATTCGTCCATTTACGTTCGTTCTGGGACTGAACGAAACCGAAGGCACTATTTCTATAAATAGAAAAGCCCTTGCACTCTACTCCGTCTTCAATATATTCAGCATACTTGGTTCGCAACGCTTATGCCGATACGGAGTGGTTCTTCAGATAATAATCCAACCGGTCTCTCCATATTGACAACGATGGTCAAAAACTTCGATAGTCTGTGATTTAACTATCGAATAAAAACAAGTGTTCAATCAACATATCAAACAAATCACTGGGCTCTTTAATTAATATTCATTAATTAAATCTCTTCTCCATTTTCTTATCAATATTTGTTAACCAAATATTTTCAATAATCATCTTGGCCCTTTACGCTATTCTTGATTTCATTTCCTTATCGAATTCTATATATATCGATATATAGATTTCTAATTTTCAAATTCCTTAAAAATATTCTATCTCCTTAAATTTCCGGAAAATTTCGCCATAACCTCCCCTGTATCGGGAGCATCGGGAAATTTCAAATAGCATCCCGGTATCTTCCAATCTCAAAAAGAAAAAGAAAAAGCCAAGCGGCTTGCCGATACGGCGCATAAATCTCATATATGAATTAAACATGTACCTTTTGTCGAGCACATAAATTTAAATCTTCATATACTCCATCCCATATCTGTTTAACACCTGTTCACCTGTTTTCAATTCAATTCAATACCATCTAATCGTTTGAATTCCGTTTCGCCCATTTATTCTTTAATTCGCCATTTTGCCTATTTCACTTCTTTGTTGAACATAACACGTTCGAACAAAATATTTAACTCGTTCATAACTAAATTGAACTTCGATTTTAATTCTAGTTCTCTTTTCTATTTCGAATATAAATTCTCAAATCGAATTCACTTATTAAGGCCTAATGTCAATTCAACATCTCCTTTACTAATTACTATTCGAATTAGTTAATTCTATTCAAAGTCAAAATCTGATTTCTGTTTCAAAAATCATATTCATTTACACAACTTGAATTCGCATATATTTTACAACTCACTCTGAAATTTTCTAAATCGAACTTCGGATTTTATTTGCTTAAAAATCCTTTTATAATATTAAATAAACCATTATGGTTTTAAAACGATTCTGGCGCTGTTTTTCTGAAAATTTGATTTTGACATAACTCAAAATCTATACGACGAAATCCAGATTTTTCTCCTTCATTAGAAAACTATTATCAAACCGGTCCTGACGTTTCTTGTTTCGAAGAATTCCGACTTCAATTGAGTTCTGTATATTCAATTGAAGTTCGAATCGCTATTTTACGAACTGCAGTGCTGCGGCGAGTTCGTTTTAATTATATTTATATATATAAACTTTTTAAACTCCTTAAAAATGAATTCAACTTCGTTTTAATATATATATTCATATATATTTCAAACTCCATTTGAATCTTTACATTTCAAATTCCATAGTTTTAAATCCTGTATTCAAATCCCATTTGAAAACCTCTATTTGAATTCCATTTCAAATTCCTTATTCGAATTCCATTTCAAATTCTTTATTCGAATTCCATTTCAAATTCTATTTGAATTCCCTTGATTCAAATTCCAATCTCACCTTTTATTTGAATTCTATATTTCAAATCCCAATTCCTTTCTATTGGATATTCAAATTCAATACTTGAATTTCTATTTAAATCTCTATTCAAATTTCATATTTCAATTCTTCTTTTGAAATTCTATATTTCAAATTCTATTCGATTTTTCTTGAAATTCTATATTTCAAAGTCTGTTCAATTCTTCTTTTAAAAATTCTGTTTTGAAATTCTATTTCAAATTCTATTTGAAAGTTCTATTTCAAATTCTCTATATTCAAACACCATTTGAAAGTGCTATATCCAAATCCACTTTGGATTTTCTATTTTAATTCTAAATTCGAATTCCCATTTCCTTTTCTATTATTCAAATTCTATTTAAAAATAGAATTTCCCTTTTTAAATTTCCACTATCCCTTTTTACGATATTTTTAAATATCATTACTTAAGCCCAGTGATAAAACACACAAAGCAACCCATTGTTTATTTTTCTAACACATCATATATAACAATATATATGCAAACAAATAAACAAACAGATAATATATTTTTGAGGAATCCAGTTGGATTCCTCCAACCTGTTTTCCTGCATCCACAGATGTTAGCACATAAATAATACCCATTCTGCTTCGTGGCAGAATATCGCGGTATAGAAGGTCATCCACTAATCATAGCGTGGGGCGTATAGGGTAATCATCCGCTATGAAACTGCGGGCATCCGCTAATGAGACTGCGGGAATCCAACCAATCAATCAACCCAATATATATATATATAATAGCCTAAATAACTAATATATATAAATAACCAGAAAACATTCACACAAGCAACAGACAATTATTTTTAATGAAATAAAAATAATTCTAAAGGTGAGTGAGATTTACTCACCGAGATTCTCATTCGCCGAATATCCAATTAAAATTTCCATGTCTCGACTACGCATCTACTTCGTCTCAAATGAATTTATCACCTATAATTTATTTAATTTATTTTAATGAATGTTCGATTATTAACTTAAATTATCTAAAATAAATAACTTTCTATGAATTTTAATTAAATAAAAATGTATACCTTATCAATTCTGCATACCACCCGACTAATCGATGAACAACGTCTCGAACACTCCTGGATACTTCAATCATCTCCACAAACTACCATCAGACCATTACGGCATTTCATCAACCATCTTACAGACAACTTCCTTCCCACTAACAGCCTTCTTCTCTGTAGCGCATTCGAACAGTAATCGAACCCCCTGTCCAACCATCATGGCCAACTCCAAAACTAGAGACCGAACTCCCTCCAAAAATCGAACTCCTCCTGAACCTCGCATCTCCCTCAGTCGAACCTCGGATCCCCTCAATCAAGATCGAACTCCCCATCCCAGTGTCGAACCAACTGCTAACCTCCCAAATCAAAAACCGCGATGACCCAAATCCCCAAATTCCAGTTCAACGTCGCGCGCACCCTTCCCTTATAGCGAATGGTTGTCGAGCTTCAGGAATCATCCCGGTCTTCATTGCGCTTCCATTTTGCGGTTTCGATTTCAACATTTTTTTTTCTTTTTTTCTTTCGGTGGCATCGCGATTGACAGAAAAGGAAGGGCGAAGAAGAATTGCTTTAGAAATGGTATGTTGGTTTAAGAATTGTGAAGTAATGAAGTCGAGGGCCATTGTTATATAGGTCCAACATCAGACAGTACGTACTGAAGCCATAAATTTCCTGTCTGCTTGAAAATGAAGGTCGGAGACAAATTATACAGCTCAAAGAAAATATAGGTCGGCTGAAAGATTTGATAGGATTTTATTTGAATTTTATAACCCAAAATATCTCATGGTCCATAATTCGCACCCCAGCACTCCTATCTAGTCATGATGACCGATATTTCCAAGTTTATACGGTATTCTAAACTTAAGGGATTCGATTTTGAAACTGAATTAGATTAAAATATAAAACTATTTCAAATAATTAAATTTAAATAATTTTTTCTTCGTTCTAATCCAGTATAGAATTTATATTAGTCGACTGAATTGTTTTCAATTCAATTTTTAACTTAACGTTAAATTATTTATCGTTCTAGTATTACGGCAATTCAATATATTCGATAAAAAAAAAATCGTATATCGATTATTAACCCGATAAATTCCATAATAAAAATCCATTTATATTCGAATCAATATTTAAAACCTTACTAAATATTTAAAATAAACTGTTCAAAAACCTGGGTCGTTACAGTTAGGATTGAGATTTCAAACGTATTAGATCGTTATTCTCGTGCGCTTAATTCACGTCTATTTATTTATATATTTACAATGTAATTAAACGTAACATTAATGTGTACTAAATACGTTTAAATTAGAAAATAGAATTTGAATGTCCCCATAGGAATTTGCATGTGTGTGTGTGTTAATGGCTTTACTTATAATTATTGACACATAGACATAAGGTTAACCATTACTTGTAGAAGAAGTCTCCCAAGAACCGACCAACATATCCAACATCTAAAACTAAGACTGGTTAATGTGAGAGGTCTAGGTGTCATTGGCCATTATGATTGGTACACTAAGACATGAGGTTAAGCCGAACTTGTAAGAATCTGGCACGCAACCGCCCGACAAATCCAACATCTATAAGTGGTCAATTTAATGTGAGATGTTTAGTTTGTGTGTGCATATGTACATACACACACACATATATATATATTGATTTGTGTGTGTGGAGTAGGAATTCCATGGGGAAGGTATTAAGAGAATGATGTACCTTTGGCTGGGGATTAAGTGGTTAGGACTAGGTTCTTTCCTAAGGTTCACTCCTTGGTTCAAGTGGTCTTTGAGTCCATCTTTCTCTTACAAGGTATTAAATGGTCCTAATAGATGATAGCATATGAGTGGGTAGTTCTCGAAGTAATGTCCACTTCTTATCTAGGGGAATAATGAGGGCTGATTTAGGGACGATTTATATAAATGGCCTAACGGAACCACCACTAAGGGAAGTATTAAGTGGCCAGGAGTTCACCTATAGGTACTATAAGATAGTAACAGGATGGTCCGCCAAGAGAGTCTAAAATGAAGTTATGTTCCTACTTAAACCTGTTATTAAGTGGTCGTTACAATTTCTCGACATATAAGGAGATTTTATATATATTATGACGTTGACATTAGGGATGATCTCTAAAGTGGCTAGGGGTCCTCCATAGGGTATTATGTGACTATAAGGATGCCCACCCTTAATATATTAGGTAATTGACTTAAGTGACTAGATATAACCCGCCTCATGTGGTATTAAGTGACTGTAAGGATGTGCACCCTTAGATTAACATGTGGGAGTATTAAGTGACTATAAGAATGTCTGTCCCTATATTTACATATAGGCCTTAAGTGACTGTAAGGATGTCCACCTCATATGTTTAGTTGTGTATTTGTTTGCATAGACATAACATGAAGAATTTACACTTCCACATATAGGAAACAGTCATTCCTAAGTTATATATTTTTCATTCACCAGAACTTTACGTTCTGGCTTCCCTCCTCTTATCATGAACAGGTTAGTAGGTGAGGCCACTTGGATCAGTGATGCTTAGTGATTGCTTGGTGGTGCATCCTTACGATGGAGGCTTAGTTTTTTATGGCAGTGGTATTATTATTGTTATTGTTATCACTATGTACTTGGAATAATTATTGATGTACCCATTTATCTTGTGAGACTCGTTTGTATCAAACATTGTTGATGACCTTATTTATGATACATCTATTTTGAAATATTCTATTTTATTCCTTCCATTGCGTGAGGCTTTGATTACGTTATATCTGTTTATATCATTTTCTTATTGGACCAATGATCCATTTGAAATGGTTCTAAGTTCTGATGGTCCTTTATTGGGTCGGAATTTAGGCCATTTCTGGGTGGTTTATTACGAAGAGTGCAAATGTGTCACTAGTTGGGGACATTGAAGTATTAGAGGATGCATAAATGACCGCTCTTTCACCTTCCTTATCCAAAATTATCACTAGGGATTCAACCTTGTTCTCTTTATAGCAAGCGCTAGGTCAGGAGTTTAAAGAAGCTTCCTACCGGCTACATCCCCAACTTGAAGAATGGATAGTGCTATCGAAGTGATCCTCAGATCTAAAGAAATAGGAGTAGGCTTGTTATAAATAGGGGGAGCATAATAAGGACCTTGAGAGAGTACTAAAATAATCCAATAAAATGAAATAAGAAAGGAAATTATCATTGGTCGTTGGATGACAAAACCAAAACTTACCCTTACGACCAAAGGCAACTAGAGAAATGGTAGAAAATTTCAATCAGAGAGATGGATAAAACCTTTCGTTAAATATTGAATCATAGGAGGAATTCCTGGAATCCTTTATCCAAAGGGTAGAAGGTTGTGCTTCGATAAAATTATGAATTCTAAAGTGGTTGATCTTTTCCCAGATTTACTTGTAGCTTCCTTTATCCTTTGGACGACTTGTTTGTTCTCTTCGTTAGGGCTTGTCGGAAGGGCCTCTACAAGGGAGACATTTAAAGTAAAGGTTAATAAAATAATTGATGAAATACAAAGTATAAGTCTAATATCTGTGTTGAGTTTGGAGAACCTTCCATTGATACAATGAGGACCACTAATGAAAAAGTATTGATTCTTCCAATCCATCAATTTTTCAATATTATCAGTAATTATTTTTTGAAAGGGGTAGGCCAGATATAGAAGAGGGTTCACGCTGCTTACTTTAGGTAGATGCACCAAGTGAGACATATTCGAAGGACTCAAAGATGAGCCACAAGATTATAAAGAAATGACCTCTAAATAAAACAAGTGGGTATATGTGTCAGGAGAAATTTGAATGGTGGTGATACAAAAATGTTTTAAGAAGTTGAAGAAAAAATCAGGAAATAGGAAGAACCCTCCATGCCAAATGTGGACGGTAGTATAGGTAAAATACCCACATGGAGGATTATTGATGATTGATTTGGTTGGCGAAGGTACAACATCAACCTCATTCACCTCGTGTTTTCTAAAATAGCATTAAATTCCTCTTGCAAAGTAATTAAAGAACTTTTGGGAATAGAGACAACCTTTTAAGAAATTTCTTTTGAGTTATCGAAGAAGACCCTCTAATTTTAGGAACAGATATCGAGTTCGCCTTCTCTACAGATTTCTTTTTGCATATAATGCTGCTAGGTGATATCATTTCATTACTATAATAATGGAATTTAAAAAATATACAAAATATAAACTTTGCTTTTGATTCCCTTTGGAAATGTTATGAGGTTATTAACCATTGCTAGTCACAAACACTTTAGAAAGGGATAATCATATGATCTGAATTGGTCTAAAATCATTAAATGTTGATTATTAACTCAAATTAAATTTCTTTTAAATTGGAATCTTTTCTCTTTATCAAAAACTAACTGCGCCGAAATCTGGAAGTAAAGTTTCATCAGTGGCTGATTATAGGAAATTATAAGAAATTTGTTTAAGTCTTAAGCTTTTACTAAGTGGATATTTAACTATGTTAGGGATATAAAGTCCATAATCCAAAGAAATTGAAGCATCTAATTTAATTGTGATTGAATCAAATGGGTTTCAATTTGAATAACCATACCATTAAACAAAAAATAAGTTCAAAATTACGAAGAACAGTAAGAAACTTGATCTTATCTGATCACAATTAAACTCAAGGATGCCCCGAAATCTCATGAAAAATATCATGTTCAATTAAAACTCCAATCAATTTTTAGTTTTAACGTGGAAATCATGAATTACAAAATCACTAAAAATTAAAAGTTAAAGATTGATTATGGAGTAAATAGCATAAGTAAAATAAATGAATACCACGAATTTTTAGTCAAAGTGAACTAAAATAATTTAAAAATTATTAAGGAGCTTTGATTATTCCAGTGGAAATTGTAATTGAGGTTAAGTGGAGAAGATGAAGATATTATGGTACTTATAAAAAAGGAAAGGGAAACGTAGGTAATTTTTCGATCGAATCTAATCTTCCAAATGAGAATACTAAGAGGCATAAATTTTTCTTAGGCACCGGTAGATGAATCCATTGACTTGAAAAGTCTAGAACTTCCCTTCAATAGAAAGGCCAAATGTTAGCACCAAAATTACTATACCGGTGTAGAAAGCAATGTCATGGTAAAGGTTGTTGGATAATGGAATTTTGAGGACAACAACCTTATTTCAGTTATCATCGATTATAAAATATATACTAACATTTCTATCTAGAATATATAGACATATATATGCAGGATTTGTATACATGACTTAAGTACTAAAGACTGTACAGTTTTAAAGTTTCAAGAGATTCAGAATTCAAGATAGATTCAAGACTCATGAGTTATCAAGATTTCAAGATTTAAAGATTTCAAGAAAATATAGTAATAGAGCCTAGATTATGTAAGACTCTGAATAGCACTCCAGGTTCAAATTCAAATTCTGTTTTAAAATTTCAAATTTTAAAATTTTAAAATTTTAATTTTCAAAATTCTATTTCTAATTTCAAATTATCTTACTTATGATTTCAAACATACAAGTTTAAACTTTTAATATATATAAGTTTATATAGTTTTATAATTTTATAGATATGTATATGGTTTTACACTTTAAAATATTTATTTATATTATTAAAATTTTGATTAAAGAATTTCAAACTTATTATTTCAAATATATTTCCTAATTTACAAGTATAATTATTTTTTATAGTTTTAGTAAATATATTTTACTAAGTTTATATTTGATTCTTCATATAACCTTTTGTTTATATATAATGTATAAATATTTCTTCATAAATTCCTATATATATGTTTATAATTATATTATATATGTTTATAGTTATATTTTATATAGTTTTCATATCACATATATATTAAGTATTTAATCATATGTTTAAATAATATTTTCTTATGTTTTCATACTTGAAAAATAATGTTTTAGCAACTAGTTTTGTTTTAGGAATTTTCAGAATTCAAATATTGATTTAAATACTTAAAAAAATATTTAAAAATAAAAAATAAGGTAGGTAATAGTTATTTGTATGTCGGCATATAACTGTCATTTTTTGAATTTTGAAAGGAAGTGTCTTTTCACTAATTGTGACGGTTACGAAGCATTGCAACCTTTCACACACTATAAAAAGGGCTTAAATTCGAATTTTTATTAATCTCTTCTTCTCAAACTTCATCCTCTTTCTCTAAACCATAATTCTTAATCATTTTTATGATTTCTGCACTTATACTCTGTCAAATACAATTCCGTTTTAATCAAACTTCTTCTCTATACACTATCTACTCTCTGAATCAAGTGTTATTGAAGAGTTATAGGGCTGTAACACCCCATGTCCAATAATGTCACTCACAAAGGGAATTTATCAATGTCCATGAAGTGTTATTGTTGTATAGAACAGATAAATTACAAGAATAAATAAATACAGCGGAAGTTAAAACTTATTTTATTGCTTCATAACTCAAAAATGAGTTTACATAAGTTGTCTCCAAAACCATTACAACAGGATCAATAGTCTTTTCCAAAAAATTCAAGGTACATAAAGAAGCAAGTACTTAAATAACATAAATGCATAAATCCCCACTGAGCATAAGCAAAGCCATAAAGATGAGAGAGTCCAAAGCGATACATCTTCTCTCTTCAAGCAACTGAAAGAAATCGGCACTAAGCTATAGTATTCCCTCCTTGCAAACCTGAGGGGGGTGGGATGGGGGAAGGAAGAAAAGAGGTGGAAAGAAAAGGGGGTCAGACATAAAGTCTGGCGAGTGCGATAACTTTAACAATATAATTATCAAAATAACTAGGCTAAGGCATAAGCTGGAAAATAAGGAAATGACTGTGAACAATTGGGTATGACAGAACAAACAAGGAAATAAGACGAACAAAGATAACGTTAAAGGCGCCCCTAATCACTATAAGATAATTACTACACTCCACCACCACTAGTCACCCTAAAGGTTGATCCCGCCTACAGAACTTAATAATGATAATGGTAGTTTCGTGTACCCCTAGCTACATTCATAGGTGCCGTCTGCCCCTATCTCCACTAGGTGTACCCACAGCCCTCCCCATTCTAATTACAATATTTATTCATATTATGGTAGTTATACTCCTAAATGTCTTCATAGGTGCCGTTTTCTCCTATCTCCACTAGTTGTACCCACTACCTTCCCCATTCGATCGGCTCCCTAACTCGTAGATACCCGTGCTGGCCCCACAGTGGGGTGTATCACTCCCCAAAGTGGCAACCCGATACAACCAAAAATGCATGTCTTATATCTACACGATGCAACAACGCCTTACCTTCCAGCCCGGGCCCACACACGCATATGAACCCGTTAGACTTGCGTTGCCACCGCTAACCTGTTTTGACCTCTTACAATCAAATCCGGTACGCGTGTCCCGTCCTCGACTTGGGTCGAGCCCACAAAGATACTAAATGGGTTACTGGTTTGAAAAGGGTCCCCACACAAGCTTTCCCCTATGCTTGGTCCTAACTAGAATTTCCCACTTTACCCCTCTTATTCAAGTCTTCTTACATGTTTTAACTTGGTTAAGTGTTTATAATTATATCCTACATGTCACCCATGTTACTTACTCAACAAATCAACATGTGTTATTGGTTAAGCTTGTCTTAACCCTATCCACTTATCAACTATTGGTTAAGTTTGTCTCAACCTTACTAGATCAATGTATATTACTGGTTAAGTTTGTCTTAACTCTACCCACTTATCAAACTATTGGTTAAGTTTGTCTTAACCCATTCACATAGTTTATGATTAGGTAATTCTTAGTCCACAGGTACATTGGTTAAGAGAATAACTCCCCGAGTACCAACCCCGAAGACCGAGATCAACATCAGATCGTGACTCAGAGAATCACTCACTCAACCAAACTTCTGTTTGTCATCCATATTTGCCTTTAATCAGCATTGATTAATTATTGAGACACCTAATCGTATTTCTCATGCCACCCAAGGCACTCACTTAATTCCACATGCCACCCAAGGCACCCACTTAACCCCTCATGTCCCACTATGTAACACCCCACGTCCATTAATGTCACTCACAAAGGGAATGCATTAACTTCCATGGAGGTTATAAGTGAATATAGAACAGAAAAATTACAACAAGACGGATAATAAATGGTACTTGGAAATCTAAAACTTCATTTTATTGCAGTGGAAATTAAACATGTTTGTTACATCATAAAACCAAGTACAATATCCATCTTCATAAAAACAAAATACATAATCCCATTGCATAAATAGCCATTAAAAAGATAACAAGTTGGACTTTACTTCAACGGTCCAAGCTTTCCAAGAGAGATGAAGCAATCTAATCAAACTCCGCTAGAGCTGGGCCCAACCTGAGGACTTGGTGGGGGAAAAAGGATAGAAATGGAGGGGGTCAGACATAAAGTCTGGCGAGTATGATAATTCTAACAATACTATTATCAAAATAACTAGACTAAGGCATAAGCTGGAAGACAAGTAAACGTCAATGAACTATTAGGTATGGAATGAGAAGATAATGATAACGTGAAAGATAACGTCAAAGGCACACCTAATTACTAACGAATGATTGCTACACTGCACCTCACATTACTACACTGCACATTACTACACTGCACCGCACCAGTCACCCTAAAGGTTGATCCCACTTGCTTCACACAGAAACAATATAAATAGCCTTACGTACCCCTAGCTGACTACATAGGTGTCATCTGCCCCTATCTCCACTAGGTGTACCCCACTACCCACTTTCGATCGGCTCCCTACTCGTAGATACCCGTGCTGGCCCCATAATGGGGTGTATCACTCCCCTAAAGTGGCAACCCGATACAACTTGAGAATGCACGGCTTATACCTACACGATGCAACAACGTCTTATCTACCAGCCCGGGTCCACACACGCATATGAAACCCGTTGGACTTGCGTTGCCACCGCTCCCCGTTTTGGCCTCTTACAGTCAAACCCAGCATGCGTGTCCCGTCCTCGACTTGGGTCGAGCCCACAAAGATATGTTTGGGATACTGGTCGAAATGGGCCCCCACAAGCTACCCCCCTAAGCTTGTCACTAGTATATCCCACTTAACCCTCTTAGTCATGTTCATTTACATGTGTGTTTGGTTAAGTCTTACTAATCGTATTTCACATGCCACTAAGGGCACCCCCTAGATTCCTCGTGCCACCTAAGGCACCTACTTAACCCCCTTGTCCCACTTTACATGTTTATCTGGTTAAGTATTTCTTAATTAATTCAGGCCATAACCTCATAAAGACCTCTCACATTAGACTGACATTTATGGCAACTGGATTTGCCGGGCGGGTCCGGGCAGTCTTACACCATAAAAGAGTCTAACCTCGTGTCTTTACAACTGTTATGCTTTAGTTTAGGCCTAGGACCTCTCACATTGGGCTGACATTTGTGACCACTGGATTTGCCGGGCGGTTCCGGGCAGGTTTACGTCACAAACGAGTCCAACCTCGTGTCCTAAGCATTGATTAACACTTAAAATCTTTTACCCCAGTTTTAATAATTCCCTATTCAAATTATTAATTAAGTCAACTTTTAATGATGTCCATAATTGACTCAATTATGGCCATCCACTTATGGCATGCAAAATCATATCAATTGCACCCCAACCTCTTATTATTAAATCCTTAATATTACCCCTACCCACGTTTATACGTTCGCTTATTCAACGCAGAATATACGTTAGACTCGAATAGTCTAACTTATAGCACAAAAATAAATTATCACAACATATGGACAATTAAAATGAATCTAATCATAATAGGGGTGAAACTTGCATAAACCACACATGTTAAGGATCTAAAGGTGTCAACTTGTTAAAGGTCACAATTTACATGATATGATCATAGCCCAAATCTATACATAAACTTGCATATAGGGTTTTTAGGCAACATAATGATGGTGTGAACTAGCATAGGATATCACATATATCATAGCATAATTCTAGATGTCATAATAGATGTCATGGCATATGTTCATAGCTTTTCTAATCAATCTAACTTGCATATGTAACTTGTTATATAGATCAACATAGCCCAAACATGATGATTTAATTAATATGAACTAACTAGCATAGATGGTAACATCATGGCCTTTTTAACATGTATGATTTATCACAACTTAGCATAGAAACTTTCAACATACATAACATCACCATAGCATGATTTACAACATATAAGATATCATCATCACATAACATTGGATTTACAACATACATGATAGCAGAAAGGGTTTACAACAACATATATGATAATTCACATCATCTACTCATAATCCATTCATAACTCAATCTAATTAAAATAATAATAATCTTGTTAAGATCATCATACTCACAATTAAGAGAAGAAAAGAGAGAGTTTTGCTTTGCTTTAGGGTTGAGAGAATTAGAATTGAATTAGCTTTTCTTCTTCTTAGTTGGCGGCGGCTCCATTGATTTCCATGGCGACGGTATGACGGTAACTATTCTATTTTTCTTATGAATTAGGGTGAGAGACTACCTAGGTATTTATAGAGTTAGGGTTTATTTTAAACCGTCAGATTATCTCAGAATTAATCCTAGCCAACCAGATTAGGTCAGAAACCCTAATGGGTCATTAGCCCATTAAAAACAGGTCAGCCAGAAACCCTAGCCGCCAGACCAGGTTGACACCCAGGTCGACTGCGCAGTCGACCTGGTCCCTGGGGTGTCGACTGCCCAGTCGACTCCCCCTGGGGTGTCGACTGCCCAGTCGACCTGGGGCGCTGGGCGGGAAATTTCCCGCCTAGCTTATTTGACTTCGAATTTTGAATTTTAAATTTTCTGCTAGCTGTTTTAAATTTTCAGAAACTTCCGATGGCCATAACTTCTTCATACGAAGTCCAAATCACGCAAACTCGGACTCTATTTCAACTAGAATTCCGAGACGAACACAATGGCGCAACCCGTTTCCCACAATTCTCACGTCTGAGATTAGTTATTCTTTATTTTGTGAATATTAATACTATCTGAATTACGAGGTGTTACAGTCTCCCCTCCTTAAAGGATTTCGTCCCAGAAATCTTCAAGTTAAGAAGAATGTATATCCTAACATCCAAACAACCATTTACTCGACCATCAAACACAGGCATCCATTGTCCTTATAGACTTCTAATGCTTTTATGTTTAAATGCACAGTGTGTGTATATGTTCCTTGTTTAATGCAAAATCAGGCGGTCCACTGATTCAGTTGACCTCCTTAATGCAAACCATGATAGTGCCATGCGTCCATTATGTATGCAAAAGAACCCTATCGATACATATTATTTCTACATGCATGCACAACCATTCACCAAAATGCGGTATCCATATGATAGCACAACCATTATACATCCATTTTACTAAATACAGCCATTTATATGCAATATGCAGTATGAAGTGACTGAGCCGATCTAGTGCCTAATAGTGTGTGTATATGTGTCCACGAGCAACCACTAGCAAACACTTGCATCCACTTTGCACTGACCATACATAACATGTCTCAAACACATGTTTCAACCATAGGATTATCTTAACTAAAGGTCAAAGATACTAGCGAGAGGATATACTAAAGATAAGATAAGTACAAGCTAAACGATAAAGGAGAAGTTAAAGGACATACCCTCAAAAAGAAAAGGGTATCGTGAACGCATATTCTCTTCCGTCTCCCAAGTAGCGTTGCTCTCATTATCTCCCCATTGCACTTTGACTAGTCTGACATCTCGATTCCTCAACCTCTTGATCTCCGACCCAAGAATGCGCGTAGGAGCTCGTCGAATCGTCGCATCACGCTCTATCTCCACCTCTCTAAGCAAGCTCGGCTCTACCACTTCCGCGGTCTCGTGCAAGCACTTCCTCAAATGTGACACATGGAATACGTCATGTACACCACTAAGTCTCTCGGGCAACTCCACTCTATACGCCATCCATCCAATCCTCTCCTTAATAGGAAACGGCCCTACAAACCTTGGTGCTAATTTCCCAATGGACCCAAAGCGAACAACGTTTCGTAATGGGGACACTTTGACAAAGACCATGTCCCCAACTTCAAACTCGAGATCTGTCCTCCTCTTATCCGCATAAGATTTCTGCCTATCTTGTGCTGCTTTCATCCTCCTTCGAATCAAGTCGATCTTCTCCGAAGTCTCCCTAATCATATCGGGCCCAAGTAAGATCTTATCCGTAGATTCCCACCAACATGTAGGTGAACGACAAGGTCGTCCATAAAGAGCTTCGAATGGTGCCATACCAATGCTGGACTGAAAGCTATTATTATATGCGAACTCAACCAATGGAAGATGCTCTTCCCATGTACCCCCAAAGTGTAGGATACACAGCCTCAAAAGATCCTCTAGAATGCGATTCACCCTTTCGGTCTGGCCGTCCGTCTGAGGATGATATGCGGTGCTCAAACATAACTGAGTCCCTACCGCCTCTTGTAAGCTTCTCCAAAATTCGCTAGTGAAAATAGGATCGCGGTCGCTCACTATGCTAGAAGGAACACCGTGCAAACGAACTATTTCTCGGACATATACAGAAGCTAACCATGGAGCGGTCCTCTTACTCTTCACGGGAATGAAATGGGCGCTCTTAGTAAGTCTATTTACTATAACCCAAATCCCCGTATTACGCTTCCTCGATCTTGGTAATCCATCCACAAAATCCATCGAGACACTTTCCCACTTCCATAGTGGAACCTCCAATGGGTGAAGTAACCCACCGGGTTTCTTTTGCTCCGCCTTTACTTGTTGGCACACCAAGCATCTAGCGACATACTCGGCCACGTCTTTCTTCATGCTGGCCCAAAAGTAAACTCTCTTCATGTCTTTGTACATCTTGTCCCCGCCGGGATGAATGGTCATCTTCGAATGATGTGTTTCGTCAAGAATAGTCTTCCTTAGGTCATCGTCTTTTGGTACACAAAGCCTACCGTCACTACGTAACCAACCCTTATCATCTAGGGTATACCTACGGAGATGGCTTGATGACTCCCCTCCTTTGAGCTTTTCTACTAACTCAACTAACTGTGGGTCGTCTCGCTGTGCCTCGCCAATCCATCCCAAAAGTGTAGGTCTGAACTCCAAGGATGCTAGCAAACCGGGTACGAAGTCAACGGAAGATCTAAAATCAAACATAGAGATGAACTCTAAACTTCGCCGCTCAACAAACAAAGGACTTAAGGATAATCTTTTTCTACTTAAGGCATCGGCCACCACGTTACCCTTGCCAGGGGTATATGCTATCTCAAAGTCGTAGGACGCCAAGAACTCCATCCACCTTTGCTGCCTTAAGTTCAAGTCCTTCTGAGAGAATAAGTATTTTAAAGATTTGTGGTCAGTGAATAATTCGAATCTTTCGCCAAGAAGATAATGACGCCAAGACTTAAGCGTGAAAACGATAGCGGCCAACTCTAGGTCATACGTGGGGTAATTCTTTTCGTGCGCTCTCAACTGCCTTCCACCATAGGCTATTACCCTGCCCTCTTGCATTAAGACTGCGCCTAGTCCTGTCCTACAAGCATCAGTATAAACGGTAAACAACTTACTCCCGTCTGGCAATACTAAGACTGGGGCTGAAGTCAAAGCTCTCTTCAAACGTTGGAACGCATCATCACAATCTACGTCCCATGTGAAAACTAGGTTTTTCTTCGTCAAGCGTGTCAATGGAGCTGATATCTTTGCGAAGTCTTTGATAAACTTCCTATAGTAGCCAGCCAACCCCAAGAAACTTCTTACTTCGGTAGCATTTTTAGGGACCTTCCAATCTTGGATGGCCACCACCTTCGCGGGATCCACAGCTATCCCTTCTCTGGAATCCATGTGTCCTAAGAACCGTACTTCCTCCCTCCAAAAGTGACACTTAGAAAATTTAGCTTTAAGCTTATGCGCTCGAAGAGTCTCCAACACTTCCCTAAGATGTAGGGCATGCTCTTCTTCATCCTTAGAAAAGATCAAGATGTCATCTACAAAGACTACCACAAATTTGTTAAGGTACTCCCTAAACACCCTACTCATCAGATCAACAAAGTATGCAGGGGCGTTTGTCAAACCGAAGGGCATCACTAGCCATTCATAGAAATCGTCCGGAGTCCTAAAGGCAGTCTTGTCAATGCTATCCTCGGCCACTCTCAACTGATGGAAACCAGTGGCTAAGTCCAACTTTGAAAACACTGAGGCGCCAACTAACTGATCGAAGAGATCGTCAATCCTCGGCAGTGGGTGTCTGTTCTTCTTAGTAAGCTTATTAAGTTCTCTATATTCCACACAAAGTCTAAGGGACCCATCCGCCTTCATGGCAAATACTACCAGAGCACCCCACTCCGATATACTACGTCTTATGAACCCCTTCTCAAGCAACTCCTTCACTTGCTTATCGAGTTCCCTCCTTTCACGTGGAGCCATGTGGCGTACTGGCAAGGATACTGGTTTCACATTATCCACAAGATATATTCAAAAATTTATCTCCCGCTTCGGAGGCAAGCCCTTCACCTCCTCAAACACATCCGAATATTCTCGGACCACTCTAACAGATCATAGATTTTCCTCAGACGCGTCAAGCAATTCTAGATAACTTAGCATAACCAAATTTATGGGATTACAAAAGATTTCGAGAGTGTTGCCAAGGCGAGTCACGAGCCTAACTACTCTCCTTTCAGAATCAAGAATGGCCCCATTTCTGGATAACCAATCCATTCCTAAAATTAGCCAATAGCCCCTGAAGCCCAACACATAAGCATCACATCTAAATTCAACGCTAAGTATGGAAATTTTCAAATCCAAACACATCATAGATAAATAAGCTGAGCCCCCAATTGGATTCGAAACAACTAAGGGATCCTCTACTAAACTGGTGTTTAAGTGCAGTGATTCAACTAATGATGTAGAGATAAACGAATGCGATGCGCCCGAATCGAATAAGGTACGGACAGGATGATCAAACAGAAAAACTAAGCTTTCAACATAAATGGTTCTACCTCGTTCTTGCAACGGTGGGACCGCGAGAGCCTGAACTTGTCCCCTAGCCTGCCCTGGTGCCATAAGAGCCTGCACCTGTCCTCCCGAGGTAGCTCCTGCCCTCTGCCCCTTCTTTGGGAAGTCCTTCACTAAATTTCCCGCATCGCCACAATGAAAACAACCAGCCTTCTTTTTCTTTCGGCAATCCTTGCTGAGATGGCCTGGGGTTCCACAGTTAAAGCACTTCTTCTTTCCCTTGCCGTTATTGTCTTTTCCACCCTTCTTGTTTTGCTGTTATGGTTTCTTCTGATCCCCCTTCTTCTCGGGTGCCTTTTCAGCTTTAGCACTTTTCTCCTCATGCATGAACGCCATTTCTACTAACTTCTCAAAGGTGGCCCCCATCGGGATGTGGGTCATAGCCAACCCTTGCAATGGTTCATTCAAGCCTTTCACGAACCTCAGCGCCTTCTTCTCCGGCGTGTTCACTAAGTCCAAGCCAAACCTTGCTAACTGATTAAATTTATTGACATATTCTTTCACTGATGAGCTTCCTTGCTTCAATGTCAAGAACCTTTCCATATATAGATTTTCTTCCGCCCTAGAGAGAAACTTTGCCTCGAACCTACGTCTGAAATCCGCCCAAGAGTCAACAGGACGCTCCCCATTAGTGACCTCCCACCAAAACGAGGCCTCTCCCTTCATCAACCAAGCTGCTAAACGAACTCTCTTCCCTTCTTCTAATTCAAAGATTTCTAGCAATTCTTCCATCTCCTTAAGCCAATCTCTAGCTTCCACAAACGTTTCTGACCCTTGAAATGGTTTTCCACCCATAGCCTTGAATTCCTCGCACGTCTTTGCAAAAGTATCTACGCGAGGAGGAGGAGGAGGGACGGGTGCAACTGGTGGTGGAGGAACATTGGCTGGACCTGCACCGGCCCTAGCCTCTAACAACCTCCTATACCATCCTGGTATCGCTACCCCGTCAAGTAGGTTAAGATCTTCAGCCATGCTGAAACGAAAAAGGAAAGATTCAAAATGGAGAATTCGAAAGATAAAGTTATGGCCTTTGGGGATTATGTTTTTCAAAAAAAAAAACTTTTCTCTTTAAATTACTCCTTAAAACATGTTTTTG
Source organism: Allium sativum (assembly GCA_030737875.1). NCBI lineage: Eukaryota > Viridiplantae > Streptophyta > Magnoliopsida > Asparagales > Amaryllidaceae > Allium > Allium sativum. Next base: position 4,859,464 of record CM060919.1, on the reverse strand, counting down.
AAAACACTTCTTCCAAATATAACTATTTTTCTAAAGTATTTTTATCTGTTCTGGTAACCATAAGCTCTGATACCACGTGTACACCCCACGTCCATTAATGTCACTCACAAAGGGAATGCATTAACTTCCATGGAGGTTATAAGTTAATATAGAACAGAAAAATTACAAAAAGACAGATAATAAATAGTACTTGGGAATCTAAAACTTCATTTTATTGCAGCGGAAATTAAACATGTTTGTTACATCATAAAACCAAGTACAATATCCATCTTCATAAAACAAAATACATAATCCCATTACATAAATAGCCATTAAAAAGATAATAAGCTGGACTTTACTTCAATGGTCCAAGCTTTCCAAGAGAGATGAAGCAATCTAATCAAACTCCACTAGAGCTGGGCCCAACCTGAGGACCTGGAGGGGAAAAAGGATAGAAATGGAGGGGGTCAGACATAAAGTCTGGCGAGTATGATAATTCTAACAATACTATTATCAAAATAACTAGACTAAGGCATAAGCTGGAAGACAAGTAAACGTCTATGAACTATTAGGTATGGAATGAGCAGATAATGATAACGCGAAAGATAACGTTAATGGCACACCTAATTACTAACGAATGATTGCTACACTGCACCGCACATTACTACACTGCACCGCACCAGTCACCCTAAAGGTTGATCCCACTTGCTTCACACAGAAACAATATAAATAGCCTTACATACCCCTAGCTGACTACATAGGTGCCGTCTGCCCCTATCTCCACTAGGTGTACCCCACTACCCACTTTCGATCGACTCCCTACTCGTAGATACCCGTGCTGGCCCCACTGTGGGGTGTATCACTCCGCTAAAGTGGCAACCCGATACAACTTGAGAATGCACGACTTATACCTACACGATGCAACAATGTCTTATCTACCAGCCCGGGTCCACACACGCATATGAAACCCGTTGGACTTGCGTTGCCACCGCTCCCCGTTTTGGCCTCTTACAGTCAAACCCAGCATGCGTGTCCCGTCCTCGAATTGGGTCGAGCCCACAAAGATACGTTTGGGATACTGGTCGAAATGGCCCCCCACAAGCTACCCACCTAAGCTTGTCACTAGTATATCCCACTTAACCCTCTTAGTCATGTTCATTTACATGTGTGTTTGGTTAAGTCTTACTAATCGTATTTCACATGCCACTAAGGGCACCCCCTAGATTCCTCGTGCCACCCAAGGCACCTACTTAACCCCCATGTCCCACTTTACATGTTTATCTGGTTAAGTATTTCTTAATTCATTCAGGCCATAACCTCATAAAGACCTCTCACATTAGACTGGCATTTATGGCAGCTGGATTTGCCGGGCGGGTCCGGGCAGTCTTACACCATAAAAGAGTCTAACCTCGTTTCTTTACAACTGTTATGCTTTAGTTTAGGCCTAGGACCTCTCACATTGGGCTGACATTTGTGACCACTGGATTTGCCGGGCGGGTCCGGGCAGGTTTACGTCACAAACGAGTCCAACCTCGTGTCTTAAGCATTGATTAACACTTAAAATCTTTTACCCCAGTTTTAATAATTCCCTATTCAAATTATTAATTAAGTCAACTTTTAATGATGTCCATAATTGACTCAATTATGGCCATCCACTTATGGCATGCAAAATCATATCAATTGCACCCCAACCTCTTATTATTAAATCCTTAATATTACCCGTACCCATGTTTATACGTTCGCTTATTCAACGCAGAATATACGTTAGACTCGAATAGTCTAACTTATAGCACAAAAATAAATTATCACAACATATGGACAATTAAAATGAATCTAATCATAATAGGGGTGAAACTTGCATAAACCACGCATGTTAAGGATCTAAAGGTGTCAACTTGTTAAAGGTCACAATTTACATGATATGATCATAGCCCAAATCTATACATAAACTTGCATATGGGGTTTTTAGGCAACATAATTGTGGTGTGAACTAGCATAGGATATCACATATATCATAGCATAATTCTAGATGTCATAATAGATGTCATGGCATATGTTCATAGCTTTTTTAATCAATCTAACTTGCATATGTAACTTGTTATATAGATCAATATAGCCCAAACATGATGATTTAATTAATATGAACTAACTAGCATAGATGGTAACATCATGGCCTTTTTAACATGTATGATTTATCACAACTTAGCATAGAAACTTTCAACATACATAACATCACCATAGCATGATTTACAAAATATAAGATATCATTATCACATAACATTGGATTTACAACATACATGATAGCAGAAAGGGTTTACAACAACATATATGATAATTCACATCATCTACTCATAATCCATTCATAACTCAATCTAATTAAAATAATAATAATCTTGTTAAGATCATCATACTCACAATTAAGAGAAGAAAAGAGAGAGTTTTGCTTTGCTTTAGGGTTGAGAGAATTAGAATTGAATTAGCTTTTCTTCCTTCTTAGTTGGCGGCGGCTCCATTGATTTCCATGGCGACGGTATGACGATAACTATTCTATTTTTCTTATGAATTAGGGTGAGAGACTACCTAGGTATTTATAGAGTTAGGGTTTATTTTAAACCGTTAGATTATCTCAGAATTAATCCTAGCCAACCAGATTAGGTCAGAAACCCTAATGGGTCATTAGCCCATTAAAAACAGGTCCGCCAGAAACCCTAGCCGCCAGACCAGGTCGACACCCAGGTCGACTGCGCAGTCGACCTGGTCCCTAGGGTGTCGACTGCCCAGTCGACTCCCCCTGGGGTGTCGACTGCCCAGTCGACTCCCCAGTCGACCTAGGGCGCTGGGCGGGAAATTTCCCGCCTAGCCTGTTTGACATCGAATTTTGAATTTTAAATTTTCTGCTAGTTGTTTTAAATTTTCAGAAACTTCCGATGGCCATAACTTCTTCATACGAAGTCCAAATCACGCAAACTTGGACTCTATTTCAACTAGAATTCCGAGACGAACACAATGGCGTAACCCGTTTCCCACAATTCTCACATCTGAGATTAGTTATTCTTTAATTTGTGAATATAAATACTATCTGAATTACGGGGTGTTACACACTACATGTTTATCTGGTTAAGTGTTTCTTAATTCACTAAGACGGTAACCTTATAAAGACCTCCCATATTAGACTGGCATTTGTGGCAGCTGGATTTGTCGGGCGGGTCCGGGCAGTCTTACACCACAAACGAGCCTAACCTTGTGTCTTTACTAATGTTACACATTTAATTTATGCCTAAGACCTCTCACATTAGACTGGCATTTGTGGCAGCTGGATTTGCTGGGCGGGTCCGGGCAGTCTTACACCACAAAAGAGTCTAACCTCGTGTCTTATGCGATTAATTACACATAATTAATTATCCCCCAATTTGAATTAATTTCCCTATTCAAATTATCAATCAATTACAAATTCAACAATGTCCATAATTGACTCAATTATGTCCATCTATTTATGGCATATAAAATTATACCAATTAATATCACATTTAAGGCATTTATGCCAATTCTCAATATTAAATCTTTAAATATTGTCCCACTGCCCCATGTTGTACACTCGTTCGTTTAACGTAAATTATACGTTAGACTCGAATAGTCTACCTTATGGAATAAAGAGAAAACATCACAACATGCATAGAATATAAATTAGATCTAACTTATGAACAAAAAGTCATAACATAAATTGGCATATAGATCTAAACATAAGGGGTGAACTTGCATGTGTGAACAAGGTGTTTCATCTAAACTTGCATAGACAATGGGTGTCATAGATCTAATCATAAGGTGTAAACTTGCATAGGCAACAGTTACAATCTTACATAAACTATGGATGTCCTAGATCTAAACATAAAGTGTAAACTTGCATAGGCAATGGTTACAAACTTTGCATTACATGATTCATACTCCAACATATATACAAACTTGCATATGTGATTTATGAAACATAGACTATGAGGTAAACTTGCATCAAAACTCACACATGTCATAGAATAACTGTAGATCCAATTTACACATAAAATAGATGTCATGAAACATGTAAGGTTATATATGATTCTCCCTATCTTGCATATGATTCAAATCTAAATTAACATCTAAACTTGCATACATACATATGATTTGACATATGAATTATTTCCAACAACATAACCGAACTAGCATATGAAACATCACTACGAATTGATTGTATATAAGCCAATCATAGATTTACAACATAGATGATAACATCACAGCTTTACAACATAGATAATAACATCATAGAATTTACAACATAGATGATAACATCATAGAATTTACAACAAAGATAATAACATACGGTTAATGATTCACAACATAACCATATAATCCAAATCATAGCTCAATCCAATTAAATTGTTAATTATCTTATTAAAGAAATCGAACTCACTACTCAAAGAAGGTCTTGAGTTCTGAAATCTGAGTTCTGAAATCTGAGTTCTGAAATTGATTTAGCTTTCCTTTGAAGAAGACAATTTGTTGCGGTTTAGATTAGAATTGAATTTGATTAGCTTTTCTTCCTCTCTAATTGGTGGCGGCTATTCTAGGTTGCAAGGTGACGGCATGGAGGCCATGGTTCTAATTTTAATTTGATTTTAGGGTTTGAGTCTACATGTATTTTTATAGAGTTTAGGATTAATTTAGGCCGTCCGATCAACCCAGAATTAACCCCAGCCATTCAGACCAGATCAGAAACCCTAATGACTCAGCATACAGTCATAAACAGGTCATTAATCAAATCTTCAAGGGGGAGGGGGGAGGGGGTAGGTCGACCCCCTGGTCGACCTGGTTGGGTAGATCGACCACCAGGTCGAACCCCTGGTCGACCTGGCCCTGCCGGGAAGTTTCCTGGCTAGCCCAATCTGACTGTGAAATTCGAAATTTTGAAATCTGTTTAAATTTTTATGAAACTTCCGATGGCCATAACTTCTTCATACGAAGTTCAATTCACGCAGACTCGGACTCTATCTCAACCAGAATTCCGAGACGAACACAATGGCGTAACCTGTTTTCCTTAATTCTCATATCCGAGATTAGTTATTCTTTAATTTGGTTAATTCGATTATTCAAAAATTCGGGGTGTTACATTCTCCCCTACTTAAAGGATTTCGTCCTCGAAATCTCTAAGTCAAGAAGAACGTATCCTACCATCCAATCATCCATCTACTCAACCATCAACCACTAGCAACCATGGTCCTTAAAAGATTTCTAATGCTTTTCATGTACATATGCATAGTGTGTGTATATGCCCATATACTAATGCAAAATCAGGCGGTCTACTAATTCAGTTGACCTCCTTAATGCAATTAATGATAGTGCCATGTATCCATCATGTATGCAAGGAACCCTATACAGATCATTGCTACATGTGTGCACAACCATTCATTCAAATGCAACATCCATATGATACACACATTCAATGCACATTCATTTTACTAAATACATCCATTTATATGCAATATGCATTATGAAAGTGACTGAGCCGATTTAGTGCCTAAAGTGTGTGTGTATATGCATCTACGAGCAACCACTAGCAAACACTTGCATCCACATGCATCCATCATACATAACATGTCTCAAACACATGTTTCAACCATAGGACTACCCTATCTAAAGGTCAAAGATACTAGCGAGAGGACATACTAAAGATAGAATAAGTACAAGCTAGGCAATAAAGGAGATATCAAAAGACATACCCTCGAAAAGAAAAGGGTACTATGAACGCATCTTCTCTTCCGTCTCCCAAGTAGCGTCGTTCTCATCATCTCCCCATTGCACTTTGACTAGCTTGACCTCTCGATTCCTCAACTTCTTAATCTTCGACCCAAGAATTCATGTATGAGCTCGTCGAATCGTCGAATCACGCTCTATTTCCATCTCTCTAAGCAAGCTCGGCTCTACCACTTCCGCGATCTCGTGCAAGCCCTTCCTTAAATGTGATACATGGAATACGTCGTGTACAGCACTAAGTCTCTCGGGCAACTCTACTCTATACGCCATCTGTCCAATCCTCTCCTAGAAAACTTCTCATTGCTTTTCTTTGAGCCTTCAATTCCGCCACCTTCGCGGGATCCACAGCTACCCTTTCCTTAGAGACCATGTGTCCTAAGAATCCTGCCTTCTTCCTAAAAAATGGCATCAACATAGGGTCCGAAACAATCCATTACTTCACATCCCACTCGAGTCATCTCATAACCCTATTGAATCTAACTCGGGGCAGCCCATACCATCGAATAGTCTTATCATGTCACGACTGCACATCACTTCTCGAGAAACCAAGATATCATGCAATGAAAATCGCCACAGCTATTTATCTCACACAAACCATCCTAGTCGAACTCGACATTCCCCAAGCACAAGTCTCAATGGCCTAAACCAATATCAGACAAGCATCCAAGGAATATCTCCTCCGAATTCGGACAATCTATATGAGATGATACTAGCAAAGTAACTAAACAATTGAGCACCCCACTCCGATATACTGTCTTATGAACCCCTTCTCAAGCAACTCCCCTACTTGCTTATTGAGTTCCCTCCTGAAACACCCCACCTCCGTTAAGGTCACTCACAAAGGGAATGCCTTAATTTTGGTGGAGGTTTATAGGTAAAAGTCACAGATAAAAACACAAGACAGATATAAACACATATGTATATGCAGCGGAAAACAACAGACTTTTTATTTCATAAAATACGTGTTTACATAAACATTTCCATAATTGTCTCAAAACACTCTTCTAATTATTACAACCGTAATACTGTCTTGATTTCATAACATATAGAAGCATAAAAACATAAGTAAACTGCATAAATCCCCATAATTGCTATCCAAAGCCATAGTCCAAAATGAAAGAGATCCAAGCAATACATTTTCTCTCTTCAAGTTGGATGTGAAACTGGTCAAGCTGCGGTATTCCCTCCCTGTGGACCTGGGGGAGGGGGGGGGGGAGGGAACGAAAGAAAAGAAGACGAAAGAAAAGTAGAGTTAGACATAAAGCCTGAGTAAGTCTAGGACTATTCAGTCTATGAATAAGGAAATGAGCATGATAAGTACAAACTGGAAATGGGGAAGCACCATAAACTAAGCTAAGTTGTCTAGAGTCGAATATATTATCGTACCCCATATTAATCTCTGCACCCCTAAAAACTAGTTCCCAACAGGCACCCCATAATCAGGGTGAAGTGATCCATTTCTAATGATCGACTCCTACTCGCATAATTACATGTGTCTTACGGCCCCCGATGTTGTAGCTACCTATGCTGGTCCCACCATGGGGTGTATCAAGTCCCAAGGTGGCGGCCCGACACAATTCTGGAATGCACAGGTATACTACTGGTGCCTAGTGCCTAATTTTTCTGCGCCGGAGTATGTGCACGCCCGCACCCCGTTAGAACCTACACTGCTGCACCACCGCGGTCGATTTGACCTCTTACAGTCAGCCCAGTAATCGTGCCCCACCCTGCCTAGTTCAGGGTATCCTGATACACCTTGTAGGGTTACTGCTGAAAAGGGTCCCCCGCTACTAGGTTTTTTTATTTCTAGCCAACATGCTAAGTTGGTTAAGTGTTCTGTATAAACCTAACCCCCAATCAGTCTGTATAGTTTAGCATGTTCAATTTGATTAAGTATTAATTCAATTTACTTAATCCTATCAATCCTGACTCAGCCTTAATTGTCTTATTAAAGCCTCAACCACTCACATTAGACAGGTATTGTTGTGACTGCCTGTTGCCGGTTGGGTCCGGGCAGTCTTATGTCACAACTCAGTCTAACCTCGGATCTTTATTGGGCTCAATGTTTAACCACCCACATTGGATAGGTATTGTTGTGACTACTGGACAACCGGGCGGGTCCGGGCAGGTTTATGTCACAACGCAATCCAACCTCGGGTTAAACACATCGTATTTTCTAAGTTTACATATTTTGTCTCTTTTCTTTTTATATGTAAATATTTGCAGCCCATTATTCAAATTTATCTTTATTGGGTAAAATTAATTTATACCACTTAAATGTTCTCAAGGTCATTGGCATGCGTCAAACATGCCAACACATATGTTTTATATTTTTAACCCAACGTCATTACCCCCGTTTTATACGTTCGCTATATTATAACATATGTTGGGCTTAACATTTAAGCCCAACTTAGCCACATGAAAAAGGGGAGGCTTAGAACATGGTGTTTATATATCCTAAGTAACATCAAAAGGGGTGTGTGAACGCATGAACTTGCAACATAGCGATCTAATTAACATAAATTAGGCACTTGTGAACTTGCATTGTAACAGCATATAATCTTGACATAAAACATACCTAAACATGAATCATGGTTTTAATCTAGTCATGTAAACTTGCATTTAAAATGTGAATCTAACTTAACTATGTGTCACATATATTATCATATGATTTTGATAACAACATAGGCCTAAAACAAATTTTCAATTAGGCATAACACCAAACATAATCTAGTCATGTTCATAGAGTCAACACAAGTTCACAAAGATGCTTACTTTTGTCACTAATACAAAAGTATGGTTTTCACTTGAATCATAATGCCTATTTCAACATAAATTCATATGAATCAAAATACCCAAATGTATCCAACTACACTAAAAATGATCATAAAAATATACATAGAAGGATCTAAAATCATGTTGGCATAATAGTGAATCATATACTTGCATGAGTCTCAACTTGGTTGTAATAAATTACCACAAACATATAGTTGTTAACTTTCAACATGAATCATATACTTGCAAATATCCAATAGATCTAACATCATTATACCACAACATCCAAAATCTATTCATAATTAGAATCATAGCAACATACAATTATGAATTATCATCACCACAAATTAAGTACAATTCCATTTCTCATTTTACACAGATCAAATCTCAATTATTCATTCACATCGGAATAGCACTCTACTTACAACGTATGATAGATCTTCAATTCAAGATTCTGAATTCTGAATTTGGAGATGTTATCCTTTGTTGTAGGCGTTGTTTTGATTTAATTGTCGTGGCTTTAAGCTTTTGAATCAACTCCTAATCGTCTCTCGACTTGACGGCTATTCCTAGTCTTTCTTCAGCAGCATGACACCTCCATACTCATTTTTATTTGTGTGAATTAGGTGGAGTCTTAGGTCCTTTTTATAGAGTTTGTGAATTGATTAGAGCCGTCGATGGAGCTTAGATTAATATAAGTCGTTCGTTTTAAAGTGAAACCAATCAAGAGTTGACACATAAGCCCTAGTGACAAGACAAAGCCCAGAAATTCGGCCAATCATAGACCAGGCCAGCCAGGAGGGGCTGGGTTCGACCTGGCTCAGGGGCCAGGTCGACTACCCAGTCGACCCCCAGGTCGACTACCCAGTCGACCCCCAGGTCGACAACCCAGTGGTCTTAGGCGGGAAAATTCCCGCCCAGCCCAATCTGGGTCCGATTTTGAATTTTGAACTCGTTTCTGAACTGTTTCTGTCTGTTTGAATTTTAAACTGAATTCTGAAACTTCCGGAGGCCATATCTCCCTCATACGGAGTCCGTTTTACGCAAACTCGGACTCTATCTCAAGCAGAATTCCGAGACGAACGAAATGGCGTATCCCGTTTCCCTTAATTCTTTGATTTGAAATTAATTATACTTTAATTTGTTAATCTTAAAGTTAACGGAAAATTCGGGGTGTTACATTCTCCCCTCCTTAAAGGATTTCGTCCTCGAAATCTTCAAGTCTAGGAGAATGTATATCCTAACATCCAAACGTCCATCGACTCATCCATCAAACACGAGCGTCCATTGTCCTTAAAAGACTTCTAATGCTTCATGATCATATGCAAAGTGTGTGTACATGTACTTATCTAATGCAAAATCAGGCGGTCTACTGATTCAGTTGACCTCCTTAATGGAAATTATGTAAGTGTCATGAATCCATTATACATGCAAATTTTCCTATTCATGATTCTACATGAGTGCACAATCATTCATATAAATGCAACATCCATATGACAACACATTAAACTTCAACCATATATGAATATAAATACATATATGCATATGCAATATGAAGTGACTGAGCCAATCTAAAACCTAGATTGTGTGTGTATATGCAACCACGAGCAACCACTAGCGATCACTTGCAACCACTTGCAACCATCATCCATAACATGTTTCAATTACATGTTTTCATCCAAAGGGATTCTACCTAAAAGATAAGGCCGAGGAGATATACCTAAAAAGATAGATAAAAGCACAACTTAAGGAAAAAGAAAGATCAAAGATGTACCCTCAGAAAGAAAAGGGTAGGCTGCGTGTATTTTGTCCTCAGTTTCCCAAGTCGCGTCTTCCTCGGCGTCGCTCCACTGAACTTTGACGAGCTTGACTTCGCGGTTGCGTAGCTTTTTCACTTCAGTTCCTAAGATGCGGGTTGGAACTTTCCTCACGGTTGCTTCGCATTCCACTTCAGCTTCTTCTAGAATGTTTGGCTCTACCACTTCAACAGATTCATGTAGACATTTTCGGAGGTGCAAAACATGAAAGACGTTGTGAACTCTAGCTAGTTTTTCAGGTAGCTCTAATCTATAGGCCATTTTCCCAATTTTCTCGATAATAGGAAACGACCCTACGAACCTTGGTGCTAGCTTCCCTATGGTTCCAAAACGAACGACATTCATTAAAGGAGATACCTTAAGAAAAACCCTGTCCCCAACCTCAAATTCAAGGTCGGTCCTCCTCTTGTCTGCGTAGGATTTTTGTCTGTCTTGGGCTATCTTCATTCTTCTCCGTATTAAGTCTACTTTCTCTGAAGTCTCTCGGATCATATCTGGTCCAAGTATGAGCTTGTCAGTAGACTCCCACCAACAAGTGGGCGATCGACACGGTCTTCTATATAAAGCTTCGAAGGGCGCCATTCCGATGGTGGCTTGGTAGCTGTTGTTGTAGGCAAATTCCACCAAAGGAAGATGGTCTTCCCACGTCCCTCCGAAGTCAAGGACGCACAGTCTTAAAAGGTCCTCCAAAACTCTGTTCACTCTTTCTGTCTGGCCGTCGGTTTGGGGGTGATAGGCTATACTCAAGCATAACTGTGTGCCTACCGCTTCTTGCAGACTCCGCCAAAACTCACTTGTGCAGATAGGGTCTCGGTCACTAACAATGCTGGAGGGTATTCCATGGAGTCGAACAACTTCCTTGAGATAAAGAGATGCTAGGGATGAGGGAGTCCTTCTACTCTTGACAAGTAAAAAGTGGGCGCTTTTAGTAAGCCTATCCACTATTACCCAAATGCTAGTGTTGCCTCTTCTAGACCTGGGCATCCCATCAATGAAGTCCATTGAAATGCTATCCCACTTCCACTGCGGGACCTCTAGAGGATGGAGCAGACCACCAGGCTTCTTCTGCTCCGCCTTAACCTGTTGGCAAATCATACACTTAGAAACGAAATCTGCCACATCTTTCTTCATGCCGCTTCAAAAGAAGGTTCTCTTTATGTCCTTGTACATTTTATCTCCGCCTGGGTGTATCGTCATCTTGGAGTGATGTGCTTCCTCGAGAACCGTCTTTACTAAATTTCTTGTCCGAGGGACGCACAGTCTTTCGTCTCGCCTTAGCCAACCCTTATAGTCGATGGAGTATCTGCTGAGGTGACTTGAAGTCTCACCCCTAATTAGCCTATCAATCGTCTCCACAAGCTGAGGGTCTTCGCGTTGTGCTGTCCCTATTGAGTCCAAAAGAGTAGGGCGCAATTCAAGAGATGCTAACAAACCGGGTACAAAATCAGAGGAGGGTCTAAAGTCAAAGCTGGCTATAAACTCTAGGCTTTCCCTTTCAACAAACAGCGGGCTTAATGTTATCTTCTTTCCGCTCAAAGCATCTGCGACTATGTTGCCTTTGCCCGGAGTGTAGGAGATCGTACGAGGCAAGAAACTCCATCCACATTTGTTGCCTCAAGTTAAGGTCCTTCTGCGAGAAGAGATACTTCAAAGATTTATGGTCAGTATGTAGTTCGAATTTCTCACCTAAGAGATAGTGGCGCCAAGACTTAAGCGCAAAGACGATGGCGGCCAACTCGAGATCATGGGTTGGGTAGTTCTTTTCGTGCACTTTCAACTGTCTCCCGCCATAAGCTACTACCCTTCCTTCTTGCATTAAGACAGCCCCTAGTCCTGTGCCGCAAGCATCCGTGTATACCGTAAACATTTTGTTTCGATCTAGCAACGTCAGAACTGGGGCTGTTGTAAGAGCCCTTTTTAGTCGTTGGAAAGCAAACTCGTAATCCAAATCCCAAGCAAATGCTAGGTTCTTCTTTGTCAGCCTTGTGAGTGGAGCTGAGATTTTCGCAAAATCCCTTATGAATTTTCGGTAGAAACCTGCTAGTCCTAGAAAACTTCGGACCTCAGTTGCATTCCTTGGTGTCTTCCAATCCTGTACCGCTACTACCTTAGCATGGTCCACAACTAACCCTTCTTTGGATACTACATGCCCAAGAAACCTTCCTCTCTCCAAAAGTGGCATTTGGAGAATTTGGCTTTTAGCTGATGTACTCGCAGAGTTTCCATGATTGCCCTTAAGTGCGGAGCATGTTCTTCTTAACTCTTTGAGAAGATCAAGATATCGTCTACGAAGACCACTACGAACTTGTTGAGGAATTCTCTGAACACCCTACTCATCAGGTCCACGAAGTAAGCGGGTGCGTTTGTCAAGCCGAAAGGCATGACAAGCCATTCAAAGAAGCCGTCTGGGGTTCTGAATGTTGTCTTATCGATGTTATCTTCAGCCACCCTTAGCTGATGAAATCCGGTCGCTAAATCGAGTTGGGAGAAAACTGACGCTCCTACAAGATTATCAAATAGATCGTCAATTCTGGGGAGAGGGTGCCTATTCTTTTTTGTTAGCTTGTTGAGCTCCCTATAGTCAACACATAGACGGAGTGAACCATCCGCCTTTGTGGCGAACACCACTGGAGCGCCCCATTCTGAAATACTCCTTCTAATGAACCCCCTGCTCTAGAAGCTCTTTAACCTGTTTACTGAGCTCTTTCCTTTCCGGTGGAGCCATGTGTCTAACGGGAAACGCAACGGGCTTTGCATTATCTACAAGATATATGCGGAAGTCTATATCCCGCTTTGGAGGTAAGCCGTTCACCTCTTCGAAGACATCCGGATATTCACGGACCACCCTAACCGATTGCAAACTCTCAACAGAAGCATCTAGCGATTCAAGATAACTAAGCATAACCGCATACGAGGGATTACAAGTAATTTCCAGAGTGTTACCGAGTTGGGTCAGAAGCCTAACCACCCTTTTCTCACAATCAAGGATGGAACCATTACTGGATAGCCAATCCATGCCCAAAATCAAACCATATCTCGAGAAGCCCAAAACAAAGGCACTACATCTAAATTCTATGCTTAGAATAGAAATTTTCAATCCCACACAGATCATAGACAAATGAGCTGGGCCCCCGATTGGATTTGAAAAGTTTCTAGGTGCAGAGATTCTACTAAAGAAGATGAAATAAAGGAGTGTGATGCGCCATAATCAAATAAAGTGCGAACTGGATGATCATAAAGATAAACTACACTTTCTATAGAAGTATTTATACCTCGCTGTTGCAGAGGCGGTGATTCTAGCGCATGAACCTGTGCCCTTGAGGTGGATCCAGCCTTCTGCCCCTGCCCTCATTTCTTTGGGCAATCCTTAGCCATGTGGCCTGTCTCACCACAAGAAAAGCACCCACCATTCAACTTGGCCTTCTTTTTCCGGTAATCTTTCACTAAGTGCCCCACTTTGCCATAGAAAATACACTTCCTCTTCTCTTGGGACTTGTTGTCTTTCCCGCCCTTCTTAAAATCTGTCTTCTTAGGCTGTAAACCCTCTTTCTTCCCTTGAGACCCTTCTGCCTTTGTCTCCTTCTTGCCCTTATCCTCTTCGTTCAACAATGCTATCTGCACCAACCTTTCATACGTAGCTCCCATAGGTATATGGGTCATGGCCAAGCTGTGTAATGGCTCATTCAATCCTTTGACAAAGCGGAGAGCCTTCTTATGCGGAGTGTTGACTAGGTCCAGTCCGAACCTAGCCAGCTGATTGAACTGATTAACGTACTCTTTGACTGTCATATTCCCTTGCTTAAGAAATAAGAATTTTTCCAATTGAAGGCTCCTTTCAGCTTCTGAGAGAAATTTAGCCTCAAACCTCGCCCTAAAGTCCTCCCATGTTTCCATTGGTCTTTCTGCATTGGTAACTTCCCACCAGCAGGAAGCCTCGCCTTTAAGTAGCCATACTTCCAGTTGTACCTTCTGCCTATCTTCTACCTCAAAGATGACGAATAAGTCCTCGGTTTCCTTCAGCCAATTCCTGGCTGCCACGAAGGACTCGGTTCCATGAAAATTCTTCCCTCCCATAGCTTTGAAATCTTTACATGTCTTAGCAAAAGCATTACCATGCGGAGGAGGTGGAGGAGGAGGTGCTGCTGCAGCTGGATGATTTCCTGCAGCTGGGGGAGAAGGAATAGCGGAACCTGGTTGATTGGCCCTTGCTTCTAAGAATCGTCTAAACCAACCAGGTATTGGTACATCCTCTGGCAAGTTAAGTTCTTCGGACATGCTGAAACAAAAGGTATATATTCAAAACGAAGGATAAAAGATAGTACCTATGGATTTGGGGGACTATGCCTTTTTAAAATAACATTTTATCTTTAAAAATGCTTTTTTAAATTTTCTTTTGAAAATAAAATTTCAAAACTTTTATCTGTTCTGGTTAACCTGTGCTCTGATACCAAGTGAAACACCCCACCTCCGTTAAGGTCACTCACAAGGGGAATGCTTTAATTTTGGTGGAGGATTATAGGTAAAAGTCACAGATAAAAACACAAGACCGATATAAACACATATGTATATGCAGTGGAAAACAACAGACTTTTATTTCATAAAATACGTGTTTACATAAAAATTTCCATAATTGTCTCAAAACACTCTTCTAATTATTACAACCGTAATACTGTCTTGATTTCATAACATAAAGAAGCGTAAAAACATAAGTAAACTGCATAAATCCCCATAATTGCTATCCAAAGCCATAGTCCAAAACGAAAGAGATCCAACCAATACATTCTCTCTCTTCAAGCTGGATGTGAAACTGGTCAAGCTGCGGTATTCCCTCCCTGTGGACCTGGGGGGGGGGGGAACGAAATAAAAGTAGAGTCAGACATAAAGCTTGAGTAAGTCTTGGACTATTCAGTCTATGAATAAGGAAATGAGCATGATAAGTACAAACTGGAAATGGGGAAGCACCATAAAGTAAGTTAAGTTGTCTAGAGTCGAATATACTATCGTACCCCATATTAATCTCTGCACCCCTATAAACTAGTTCCCAACAGGCACCCCATAATCAGGGTGAAGTGATCCATTTCTAATGATCGGCTCCTACTCGCATAATTACATGTGTCTTATGGCCCCCGATGTTGTAGCTACCTATGCTGGTCCCACCATGGGGTGTATCAAGTCCATTGGTGGCGGCTCGACACAATTCTGGAATGCACAGGTATACTACTGGTGCCCAGTGCCTAATTTTTCTGCGCCGGAGTGTGTGCACGCCCGCACCCCGTTAGAACCTACACTGCTGCACCACCGCCGTCGATTTGACCTCTTACAGTCAGCCCAGTAATCGTGCCCCACCCTGCCTAGTTCAGGGTATCCTGATACACCTTGTAGGGTTACTGCTGAAAAGGGTCCCCCGCTACTAGGTTTTTTTATTTCTAGCCAACATGCTAAGTTGGTTAAGTGTTCTGTATAAACCTAACCCCCAATCAGTCTGTATAGTTTAGCATGTTCAATTTGATTAAGTATTAATTCAATTTACTTAATCCTATCAATCCTGACTCAGCCTTAATTGTCTTATTAAAGCCTCAACCACTCACATTAGACAGGTATTGTTGTGACTGCCTGTTGCCGGTTGGGTCCGGACAGTCTTACGTCACAACTCAGTCTAACCTCGGGTCTTTATTGGACTCAATGTTTAACCACCCACATTGGATAGGTATTGTTGTGACTACTGACAGCCGGGCGGGTCCGGGCAAGTTTATGTCACAACGCAATCCAACCTCGGGTTAAACACATCGTATTTTCTAAGTTTACATATTTTGTCTCTTTTCTTTTTATATGTAAATATTTGCAGCCCATTATTCAAATTTATCTTTATTGGGTAAAATTAATTTATACCACTTAAATGTTCTCAAGGTCGTTGGCATGCGTCAAACATGCCAACACATATGTTTTATATTTTTAACCCAACGTCATTACCCCCGTTTTATACGTTCGCTATATTATAACATATGTTGGGGTTAACATTTAAGCCCAACTTAGCCACATGAAAAAGGGGAGGCTTAGAACATGGTGTTTATGTATCCTAAGTAACATCAAAAGGGGTGTGTGAACGCATGAACTTGCAACATAGCGATCTAATTAACATAAATTAGGCACTTGTGAACTTGCATTGTAATAGCATATAATCTCGACATAAAACATACCTAAACATGAATCATGGCTTTAATCTAGTCATGTAAACTTGCATTTAAAATGTGAATCTAACTTAATTATGTGTCACATATATTATCATATGATTTTGATAACAACATAGGCCTAAAACATATTTTCAATTAGGCATAACACCAAACGTAATCTAGTCATGTTCATAGAGTCAACACAAGTTCACAAAGATGCTTACTTTTGTCACTAATACAAAAGTATGGTTTTCACTTGAATCATAATGCCTATTTCAACATAAATTCATATGAATCAAAATACCCAAATGGATCCAACTACACTAAAAATGATCATAAAAATATACATAGAAGGATTTAAAATCATGTTGGCATAATAGTGAATCATATACTTGCATGAGTCTCAACTTGGTTGTAATAAACTACCACAAACATATAGTTGTTAACTTTCAACATGAATCATATACTTGCAAATATCCAATAGATCTAACATCATTATACCACAACATCCCAAATCTATTCATAATTAGAATCATAGCAACATACAATTATGAATTATCATCACCACAAATTAATTACAATTCCATTTCTCATTTTACACAGATCAAATCTCAATTATTCATTCACATCGGAATAGCACTCTACTTACAACGTATGACGAATCTTCAATTCAGGATTCTGAATTTGGAGATGATATCCTTTGTTGTAGGCGTTGTTTTGATTTAATTGTCGTGGCTTTAAGCTTTTGAATCAACTCCTAATCGTCTCTCGACTTGACGGTTATTCCTAGTATTTCTTCAGCAGCATGACAGCTCCGTACTCATTTTTATTTGTGTGATTAGGTGGAGTTTTAGGTCCTTTTTATATAGTTTGTGAATTGATTAGAGCCATCGATGGAGCTTAGATTAATATAAGCCGTTCATTTTAAAGAGAAACCAATCAAGAGTTGACACATAAGCCCTAGTGACAAGACAAAGCCCAGAAATTCGGCCAAGCACAGACCAGGCCAGCCAGAAGGGGCTGGGTTCGACCTGGCTCAGGGGCCAGGTCGACTACCCAGTCGACCCCCACGTCGACTACCCAGTCGACCTGGATGCCCCAGGTCGACTACCCAGTCGACCTGGGTCTTGGGCGGGAAAATTCCCGCCCAGCCCAATCTGGGTCCGATTTTGAATTTTGAACTCGTTTCTGAACTGTTTCTGTCTGTTTGATTTTTAAACTGAATTCTGAAACTTTCGGAGGTCATATCTCCCTCATACGGAGTCCGTTTTACGCAAACTCGGACTCTATCTCAAGCAGAATTCCGAGATGAACGAAATGGCTTATCCCGTTTCCCTTAATTCTTGATTTGAAATTAATTATACTTTAATTTGTTAATCTTAAAGTTAACGGAAAATTCGGGGTGATACACCTCCTCTCACGAGGAGCCATGTGGCGTGCTGGTAGAGATACTGGTTTTGCATTGCCTACAAGATAAATACGAAAGTCTATCTCATGCCCTGGGGGTAAACCTCGAACCTCTTTGAAGACGTTACTATATTCACGGACTAGACGAACAGATTTCAAATCATCATTGGATACATCAAGAGATTCTAGGTAACTAAGCATTACTGGACCTCTAGGGTCACAAGAAATATCAAGGGTCATTCCACAACGAGTCAAAAATTTAACTACCCTTCTCTTACAATCTAGGATGGCACCGTATCTAGTTAGCCAATCCATACCTAGAATCAAGCCGTAGCCCATGAAGCCAAGAACAAAGGCGTTGCATTCAAACCCAACACCCAATATAGACACTCTCAAATCACGACAAAGCATAGAAAGATGAGCCGAACCACCAATAGGATTTGAGACTACTATGGGATCCGAAACTAGACTAGTATTTAGGTACAGTGTTTCAACTAACGAAGTAGATACAAACAAGTGTGATATGCCAGAGTCAAACAAAGTACAAACAGGATGATCAAACAGAAAAACTAAAATTTCAACGGAAATTGTTCTACCTCGTTCTTACAGCGGTGGGGCCATGAGAGCCTGGACCCTCCCTCCTGCCTGCCCTGGTGCCATGAGACCTGAAGCTGCCCTCCCGAGGTTGACCCTTGTCCCTGTTTCCTTGGGCGGTCCTTAAATAGATGACCTGCCTCTCCACAGTGAAACAGCCGGACTTGTTCTTTTTCCTACAGTCTTTACTCAGATGGCCTAGTGTGCCACAATTAAAGCACTTCTTCTTTCCCTTGCCATTGTTGTCTTTACCACCCTTCTTGTTCTGCTGTTGTTGTTGCGATTTTTGATCCCCTTTCTTCTCGGGTGCTTTATTAGCATTGGCGCCTTTCTCCTCTTCATGCATAAGCGCCATATCAACTAGCCTCTCAAAGGTGGCCCCCATAGGGATGTGGGTTATAGCTAACCCATGTAGTGGCACGTTCAAACCCTTAACAAATCTCAGGGCCTTCTTTTCGGGTGTATTCACCAAGTCCAAGCCAAATCTCGCCAACTGATTGAACTTGTTGACGTATTCTTTTACTAACAGATTCCCTTGCTTCAGCGCCAAGAACCTTTCCATGTATAGATTCTCTTCAGCTCATGAGAGTAACTTTTCCTCAAACCTACGTCTGAAATCCAGCCATGTATCAACTGGACGCTCTCTATTAGTGACTTCCCACCAAAACGAAGCTTCGTCCTTCATCAACCAAGTAGCCAATTGGACCTGCTTACAATTGTCAAAATCAAAAATGCCAAACAGATCCTCCACTTCTTTCAACCAAATTCCAGCTTCAACGAACGTTTCAGATCCTCTAAAATATTTTCCACCCATCGAACGTAAGTGTTTACATATCTTAGAGAAAGTATCTACACACGGAGGAATGACTGGAGCTGGGGGAGGAGTAGGAACGTTGGCTGGACCCGCGGTAGCGGCCCTAGCCTCGAAATATTGACGAAACCAACCGGGTACATGAACACCCTCTGGTATCTCAGATGCCCCAGACATGCTGAAAAGAAAAAGAAAGAGTTTCAAAACAAGGGAAGCGAAAGAGAGATGTATGGCTTGCGGGGATTATGCTCTTTTAAGTAAACTTTCCTCGAAAATAGAATCTTTAAAACAAGTTTTTGAAAATACTTTTTAGGAAAATAATACTTTTGAAAACACCTTTCAAAACTTTTTATCTGTTCTTGTAACCATAGCTCGGATACCACGTGTAACACCCCATGTCCATTAATGTCACTCACAAAGGGTATGCATCAATGTCCATGAAGCTTTATTGTTGAATAGAACAGATAAATTACAAGAATAAATAAACACAGCGAAAGTTATAACTTATTTTATTGCTTCATAACCCAAAAACGAGTTTACATAAGTTGTCTCCAAAACCATTACAACAGGATCAATAGTCTTTTCCAAAAACTTCAAGGTACATAAAGAAGAAAGTACTTAAATAACATAAATGCATAAATCCCCACTGAGCATAAGCAAAGCCATAAAGATGAGAGAGTCCAAAGCGATACATCTTCTCTCTTCAAGCAACTGAAAGAAATCGGCACTAAGCTGTAGTATTCCCTCCTTGCAAACCTGAGGGGGGGGGGGGGGAAGGAAGAAAAGAGGTGGAAAAAAAAGGGGTCAGACATAAAGCCTGGCGAGTGCGATAACTTTAACAATATAATTATCAAAATAACTAGGCTAAGGCATAAGCTGGAAAATAAGGAAATGACTGTGAACAATTGGGTATGACAGAACAAACAAGGAAATAAGACGAACAAAGATAACGTTAAAGGCGCCCCTAATCACTTTAAGATAATTACTACACTGCACCACCACTACTCACCCTAAAGGTTGATCCCGCCAACAGAACTTAATAATGATAATGGTAGTTTCGTGTACCCCTAGCTACCTTCATAGGTGTCGTCTGCCCCTATCTCCACTAGGTGTACCCACTACCCTCCCCATTCTAATTACAATATTTATTCATAATATGGTAGTTATACTCCTAGCTGTCTTCATAGGTGTCGTCTGCTCCTATCTCCACTAGGTGTACCCACTACCTTCCCCATTCGATCGGCTCCCTAACTCGTAGATACCCGTGATGGCCCCACAGTGGGGTGTATCACTCCCCAAAGTGGCAACACGATGCAACAACATCTTACCTACCAGCCCGGGCCCACACACGCATATGAACTTGTTGGACTTGTGTTGCCACTGCTAACCCGTTTTGACCTCTTACAATCAAATCCGGTACGCGTGTCTCGTCCTCGACTTGGGTCGAGCCCACAAAGATACTAAATGGGTTACTGGTTTGAAAAGGGTCCCCACACAAGCTTTCCCCTATGCTTGGTCCTCACTAGAATTTCCCACTTAACCCCTCTTATTCATGTCTTCTTGCATGTTTTAACTTGGTTAAGTGTTTATAATTATATCCCACATGTCACCCATGTTACTTACTCAACAAATCAACATGTGTTATTGGTTAAGCTTGTCTTAACCCTATCCACTTATGACCTATTGGTTAAGTTTGTCTTAACCCTTCCAGATCAATGTATATTATTGGTTAAGTTTGTCTTAACCCTACCCACTTATCAAACTATTGGTTAAGTTTGTCTTAACCCTTTCACTTAGTTTATGATTAGGTACTTTTTAGTCCACAGGTACATTGGTTAAGAGAATAACTCCCTGAGTACCAACCCCGAAGACCGAGATCAACATCAGATCGTTACTCAGAGAATCACTCACTCAACCAAACTTCTGTTTGTCATCCATATTTGTCTTTAATCAGCATTAATTAATTATTGGGACACCTAATCGTATTTCACATGCCACCCAAGGCACCCACTTAATTCCACATGCCACCCAAGGCACCCACTTAACCCCTCATGTCCCATTACATGTTTATCTGGTTAAGTGTTTCTTAATTCATTAAGACCGCAACCTTATAAAGACCTCCCACATTAGACTGGCATTTGTGGCAGCTGGATTTGCCGGGCGGGTCCGGGCAGTCTTTCACCACAAATGAGCCTAACCTTATGTCCTTACAATTGTTACGCATTTAATTTATGCCTAAGACCTCTCACATTAGACTGGCATTTGTGGCAGCTGGATTTGCTGGGCGGGTCCGGGCAGTCTTACACCACAAAAGAGTCTAACCTCGTGTCTTATGCGATTAATTACACATAATTAATTATCCCCCAATTTGAATTAATTTCCCTATTCAAATTATCAATCAATTACAAATTCAACAATGTCCATAATTGACTCAATTATGTCCATCTATTTATGGTATATAAAATTATACCAATTAACATCACATTTAAGGCATTTATGCCAATTCTCAATATTAAATCTTTTAATATTGTCCCATTGCCCCACGTTGTACGCTCGTTCGTTTAACGTAAAATATACGTTAGACTCGAATAGTCTAACTTATGGAATAAAGAGAAAATATCACAACATGCATAGAATATAAATTAGATCTAACTTATGAACAAAAAGTCATAACATAAATTGGCATATAGATTTAAACATAACGGGTGAACTTGCATGTGTGAACAAGGTGTTTCATCTAAACTTGCATAGACAATAGGTGTTATAGATCTAATCATAAGGTGTAAACTTGCATAGGCAACAGTTACAATCTTACATAAACTATGGATGTCATAGATCTAATCATAAGGTGTAAACTTGCACAGGCAATGGTTACAAACTTTGTATTACATGATTCATACTCCAACATATATACAAACTTGCGTATGTGTTTTATGCAACATAGACTATGAGGTAAACTTGCATCAAAACTCAAACATGTTGTAGCCTAACTGTAGATCCAATTTACACGTAAAATAGATGTCATGAAACATGTAAGGTTATATATGATTCTCACTATCTTGCATATGATTCATATCTAAATTAACATCTAAACTTGCATACATACATATGATTTAACATATGAATTAGTTCCAACAACCTAACCAAACTAGCATATGAAACATCATTATGAATTGATTGTACATAAGCCAATTATAGATTTACAACATAGATGATAACATCACAGCTTTACAACGTAGATAATAACATCATAGATGATAACATCATAGAATTTACAACATAGATAATAACATACGGTCAATGATTCACAACATAACCATATAATCCAAATCATAACTCAATCCAATTAAATTGTTAATTATCTTATTAAAGAAATCGAACTCACTACTCAAAGAAGGTCTTGAGTTCTGAAATCCGAGTTCTGAAATTGATTTAGCTTTCCTTTGAAGAAGACAATTTGTTGCGGTTTAGATTAGAATTGAATTTGATTATCTTTTCTTCCTCTCTAATTGGTGGCGGCTATTCTAGGTTGCAAGGTGACGACATGGAGGCCATGATTCTAATTTTAATTTGATTTTAGGGTTTGAGTCTACATGTGTTTTTATAGAGTTTAGGATTAATTTAGGCCATCCGATCGACCTAGAATTAACCCCAGCCATTCAGACCAGATCAGAAACCCTAATGACTCAGCATACAGTCATAAATAGGTCATCAATCAAATCTGCCCGGGAGGGGGGGGTCGACCCCCTGGTCGACCTGGCCCTGGCGGGAAATTTCCTACCTAGCCCAATCTGACTCTGAAATTCGAAATTTTGAAATCTGTTTAAATTTTTCTGAAATTTCCGATGGCCATAACTTCTTCATACGAAGTCCAATTCACTCAAACTCAGACTCTATCTCAACCAGAATTCCGAGACGAACACAATGGCGTAACCTATTTCCCTTAATTCTCACATCTGAGATTAGTTATTCTTTAATTTGGTTAATTCGATTATTCAAAAATTCGAGGTGTTACAAGGGCTTTTTGTAATTGTTTGGGTTGAGTAAAGGAATCGGGGGTATCCCTTGCAGTCATGAAATCAAGGAAGGAATCGGTGGTATCCCTTGTAGCCATGAAATCAAGGACGGAATCTGTAACAGCCCGAAAATCTGGGCCAGTTTAAAATTTTTATTTTGGCAATTTTAATGAATATTGAATATTCAAAATAGATTATTTTAAATAATATCGACGAGAAAATTTATTTTGAATATAATAGAACGTATATATTATATACGTCGTCGTTAGAATATAAATAATTATATATAATTATAAAAGGAATTGAAAATGGCGCGGTAGTTCGATAATTCGAATTCATTTATATTCAATTTCGATTCGAATTCATTTATATTTAAAAAAAAATCAGATTTTGAAATCACTTTCGATATTCATTATAAAATGAATAAAATCGATATAAATATCGTTCACGTCAAAATGGCGTCAATCTAATCAATACGGCTTCATATATTCCTATTTTCGAATATTCTATTTCAAATATTTCTTTTTCAAATATTTTTATTTTAAAACTGGAATGAGGCCCAATCAATTACCATATAATGTTAATTATATGGATTTTCTACAACACATGTATATCTCAACAACGATGAATAATCAACCATCATCCAAAGTGCATTCTACACTGTATAAGCATCAAATATAAATATTCAACGCTTATAATAGTCTGTCAATCAATCGATCGACATACAACTAAACAATCGGGATTAGTGTACTTCAAATATCATCCCAATACCCGTGTCGGTTTGTTACAGAATCGGTGGTATCCCTTGTGGTCGTGAAATCAAGGGGGTTGTAACTGTATTTTGATATAGTAATAAAACTCTGCGCAATCCAGCATTGCGTAGGACTGGACGTAGGAGCAATTCGAACTAGCATAAAATCTGGTGTGTTCTTTCCTTTTCTTTATTTTTATTTCTGTTTATTTTGCATCTGTGTTTGATTCTGTGTCTGTGATTATTTCTGTGTTGTTTGATTCATATAGTTTATCACATAAGTTTTAGGTTTTGTTTAAGATCTCAAAAACACTATTCACCCCCTGTAGTGTTTGTTTTGCCTTAACAATCCTTCCCGCAATCCGTAACAATTGGTATCAGAGCAGGATTTTTCAAAAAGTTAATAATATGATTTTTGGAAATTTTATATGGCAAATTTTGAATACTAGTTTAAATTCATGTCTTGCATCAGTATTAGATTAGTCTGCATTCAATTTGATTGAAAATTCAAGTTAACATGATATGATATCTTGAAAAGTTTAAGTACATTTGTCACAGAATCAACATGATGTTATTATTTCAAATTACAATTTGTTATTTTGAAAAGTCACTTGATTCTTTGAAAAGGTATGTTGTTTTGTAGGGAATGAGTTATGTCTGATGACTATTGGCCGAAAGACACCAAGATATTATTCATCAATCAAGAAAAGAAGAGTTTATGAAGAGATATGACTTTTGGGGTTATAGTAGTTGAAGTGTATGTTCATTCAAAATTCAAAATTTTGAAGCCAAGTTGGTTAAACTACTAAATCATTGATCTCATCGTCAAATCCTGGAAGATGTAAATGTGATTCAGATTCGTCATCAAGCGATGGAAAGCCAGAAACCGAAGATTCAAATATGTGTTTCACAACAATTCAGAATTCAGAAAATATCGAAGAAATGGATCTAAAAACAACGTACACCTTAATTAATTTTTAAATTCCTTTTTGGTTGAATGGATATTTTGTTTCCCTAGTTTGAATTTGAAAAATTAAACTTTAAAATTCAAACTTGAAATTTAAAATTCAAATTTTAATTTTTAATTTTGAAGTTCAAAACAATAATAGAATGATAATAAAAATAAACATAAATTTTGATTGTTTGTTTGGATTAATATTACTTTAGGAAATAGTCAAACCTGAAATATAAATCGATAATATAAAACCAAGAAGTAAAAAAAAAATTGTCTTTTGATTTTCTACATGTATGTCGACATACATAAATGGTTATGTCGATATAATGAAATTAAAATTTTGAATTTCAAAAGTTTAAATTTTCAGACTTCCCTCCATCTTTTCAATTAGGAAATGTCATTTAGTTATTAACCTTACCTGTCTACTTATTTTCTTATATCTTGTTTCAAAATATATATATATATATATATTAAAAGTATATAGATTAATAAAATTATATAGACATGTTAATATGCTATACAAAGTTAATATAACTTTTTGATATTGTTATAAAATATAAATTTATTCAACTTTTATATAGTTTAAACAAGCATAGTTTAACTTATTATTATTCATATGATTTCATAACAATTTTAGGTCAAATTATCACAAATACTATTTGTAAGTTAATATTTATTTTGATTTCTTACTAGTTATAAAAGCTTTAATATTTAATCTAGTATTTTGATATAGAAATAATAATAATATATGTATATATGTATATATATGATTTTATGTCTTAAATATAAGAAATTATAGTTTTATAATTTAATTTATATCCAAATTCCATAATTTTATTATGACTATAGATTTCTTTTCAAAGTTTTAACATGTAAATGGTTCCTTAACAAATTAATGTATTTTGATTTCTAAAAGTTTTTATTTAAAATTGATTTGTATCAAAAGATTGATTTATATTTCATAATAAATTAAATTTTAAGTCTTTTTTAAAAATATGTTTTTTTATACATAATTTTGACTATATGTTTACTTTATATGATACAATTCTATATTCTCTTTAAAAAACATCTTTAATGTTTACTATAATAAAGAAGCATTCTACTAAGATTACTTAACTCCAAATTTCTCATAGAATAATTTAATTTTTTTAATTGATTACGAATACATAAAACTTTTGTCTTTACTATCCTTTCAATCTCTTTCATAAGTATCAGTAATCTAAGTCTAGAAATTAATATATATTACCCTTGTATATATGTATATGCGTAATAGTGTAACGACCCAGATTTTTCAGCTATTTGAATTCGAATATTTAAATTCATTTTAAATATTATATTCGGAATATTAATTCTATTTTTATTGAATTTGTTAATATAACGATGACTGAACATTATATTTATATTTAAATTATAAAACGAACTCGAAACTGCGCGGCAGTCCAGAAAATTGAATTAGAAATTCAATTTATTATACCGAATCCGTTTTAAGTCGGATTTCGGTGAAACAAGAAACGTCTAAATCTAATTAATAATCATTTTCTGATGGACGAGAAAAATTGAGTTTTCATGTTAGAGATTCTGTGTTATGTCCAAATAAAATTTACAAATAATCGCTGTGGAATCTTTTATAAAGCATAACGATTTATTTAATACAATTAAGTATCGGTTTCGAATTTGGACAAGATTTCTAAGATGCAGTTATAATTTAATTTCTAGAACTTTACTGCAAATTTTATGTTGGGAAATAAGCAAATTTTTATTTGGAGCATTTTACACCCAATATCAGCATTTTGGAGTTTTACTGAATTGATTGACCGGTCTATTTTATTATATGGTTATGATCATGGCACACTGCTGGGCACGAGGTATATTTATTTCTGTCTATAGCACATCATATGCGAATAGAGTTTTATATAACATGGTACGTTTAACCGTGTAAATAAAATATCGCTGTTCTTCCCAAAATTTAAATCAAAGAAACGAAATAAAATTTTAAACCAACAACCCATATTCTCACACCACGCCGTGTACATTATTTGGAGGAAATTTATGCAATGCTCTATCATTAATTAACCATGTTGAAAGTGACACAACAAAACCATGATGAAGGTGACAATACGAAGCTTCAGCTCTCATTTTCAATGCCTATACAATTCTTTTTCAAAGTCTATAATATATCATATCATTTTAGTCCACTGTGTACTCTTCATTTTTAAAGCAATGGAGACCATACAGTAAAGGAAAATGCATACTGCGCTTTACACTGTTTCTTTCTACTCTACTCCTACAAGCTTGAACACATGCCTCTGAACATGGATAAACTACGCTAGTAGCAAGTTACATGATACGCTAGCAGCAAAAACTATATAGAATGGTAGCTACACTTTCATTTCATGCTACAGCCACCTCAAAATATCAATTTGCTTTGACACGAACATGGCAACCTAAATCAACAACAATACCTAAAAACAACCAAAATACAGCTTATATTCTGCACTTGAACGATCTTCAACATAGTGTCTACCCTACAATCCCTATTCAAACCTAAGATCTATATCGCATGGCTAAATGGAACCTACCAACCGTGTACCATCAATTTTATAACACTACGCGGTACAACAAGATATATTATTTAAACTGCTAATTTTCACTTGTCTGCCAATCCATAAACATCATATCGACAAAGTATTTTTTTTTTTGGAATTTACCCAACGCAACAGCTAATCTATAACTACTGCAAACCTACTACTCTAAGTTCCTTGCTCTCCACTGGTTTACTCCTATAAAATGACACTCTTCGCTACTCAACTTATCACATCTTCAATGGCTGTAATGGTGGAGACTGGTTCTCTTTTGCAAACAAAAATATAAAAAATGTAAGGAGAGTAGCTGAAGGTTGAACACGTGGAAATGGAGTTGATGAGATTGTATTGTACTGGGCTGATGGTTAGTGTTCGACAAATGGTTGAGTGTTTGTTCTGAGATACTATAGGAAATGAGGGAAGGAGTACAGCGTGGTCCAACATGGAGCATTAGGGAAAAGAGGTGAAGGGCTGGATCATGAGTGTTGTTTAAAAGCATAGAGGAGTTGTAGTTTCTTTTTAGTGGGGTGGTCAAGAAGTATTTGAATGGAGAAAATATGCATGAGGAGGTTGGTGTGGAAATGAGTGAAGAAGTTTCGAAATGGTGGCATGAAGTTGCGGAACTTAGAAGCAATATACAAGGAGGATGGTGGATGATCTCGGATGCTTGAACGGTGAAGAAGAAGCGAGTCAGCACAGTATGGTTCTCCCCCGAAGCGGTAGCATGGTGTGTATTGGTGCATGGCGTACAGGAAAAGTGTTGCATGGAAGGTTTCATGATGATGGATAAATACGGGACAAAGGTGGGGTAGAAGGCACGGAAGTGTGGGAAGTTATGGCATCTAATCGACGTAAGGCAGCAGGCATTGGTAACCCAAAGGAAATGGGTTCTTTTTAGTGATATTGTGAAGATAGAAAAGGAGGCTAGAAGTAGAAAATTAAGGGGAGAATGGACTGTGCATTTGGGCTTGGGCCTACGGGCTTAAAAAAAAGAATATAAAAATGAGGCCTGAAAGGGACGTGGAGGCATCCTATGTTAAATGAAGTAGGAAATTGGTGGCATCGGGTATCACGAGGAAATGGATTTTGATGATATAAATCAGGTGGTTAACGGTAGTTTTGGCAATAATATGATCAAGGTAGACGGAAGTTTGCCTGGATCGAGGAAGAAACGAGTTTGAACTGAGAGAGGAAGAAACTGCCGGGCTTTTGGAAATTGCTTTGGAGAACCGCGTACATATGAGAATCACACGAAATTAGATCCGATGGGATCATGACGACGGACGCTACGCTGATGTGATGTTCTAAAGGGATCCGAGACAACTGGATTTCCATTTGATTTTAAATGCTGTTTAAAATTAAACGGATTAACGCAATGATCATCGTCGACTGAAAATAAATGTGAGTTAATTCTCACACATTTCTGAAATACTAGGATGTGCTAAATTCATATAATTAGATTAAATCATTGATAATTGTTTGTTTGGATGCCTTGTATGCTTATGGTTGATATGGTTGATGTGCATTATATTATCGTCGGTTAATATATATTCAAAACCAAAATCATATGCTATTATAAATTATATGTTGATCTATGATGTGGGGATGAACTGGTAGGAGGAATCAAACCGGATTCCTCAAATATTAAGTATGCTATTATTTCATATTTTATATGAATCTTTTAAAACTAGTTGACTTTAAAACCCTGTTGGTTGTTGATTGTGGTTGAGCTTTGAATCAATATATAGTATTGATTACAGAATAAATAGCAGCTGGCCAGATATACACTGTTTTATAAAGATCGATTCACCGTCAGTAGAATTGCGAGAAATGAAGTTATGAAATTTATTTTATATCCGAATATAGATTTTTAAATACATTGTTTTAAATGAAGTTCTAAAAAGGGAATAAACCAACCACACACACACACACACACACACACACACACACATATATATATATATATATATTGATTGGTTTAACCAAAATCTACCGTGCGCGAAGCACGTGCTTATTAATTGATTTGTAAACAATTGTATTTAGCTAATCCAAATGACCAGAATTAACGTAACAATTAGAATGGGTTACATTGATATTAATTTAATAAAAATCAAAGTGAATAGAGTAATTTAGATTAATTAATTATTAATTAATTTAAATGGAAAGATCAATAACGATTGACTAATAGGTTAATCATGATTAGAGTTGAACAAGTTAACGACGTTAACTGAAATAGTTATTGAATAATTCATTAATTTAAAGGGGGTAGTTAATGGTAAAGAAACCCAATTTTATTTTAATAAATGTTGAAACCTAATTAGTAGTCATTTAATAATAATCGGAGTGATAATTTGGAATGTTAAATATAGTAAGGAAAGTGGTGGAGTTTATTGCTGTGTTTATAGTTAATAAAGCGATTTAATATTAATGTGAAATCAAAGTTTTTAACAAGATTCTAATTGAATAATATTTAATTGTATTCTATAAATCCAAATTATACGAAGTTATAAAAATCCAAGCCTTATTGAATATATAAATGGGCCAAGTTATTAGAAGTGACATTTGAATAAAGAAAAAGCCAGGATTGGAAGTTTAAGACTTCGAACTTAACTGGGAATCAGTTGGGATAACTGATTTTCTGAATATTGATCTGATGTTGGTTTTGGCCTTCGGGGTTAATATTCAGGGAATCATTTTCTGACTGATTTACGGTGAGGAACTAGTGGAGATATGAAATGGGAAATCAAACGTAAACCCAAGTATGAATTAGAGTAGTTAAACGAGATGATTTATGAAGATGCGATATAAAACCGTTATTTTAAAAGAAACGATGATATTTCATCAAGATAACGAAAATGGGATTTGTTGTGATATGGGAAACGAGTGTCGGTTTTTGTATTACAACTAATATCTATCTTAAGATAAGAACATTGTTAATCAAGGTCTAAGAGGTAATTAAAATACCCCATCTTGAAGAACTTCAGGATTATCGAAGAACGATGTTAGTTGTAATGGGGGAGATGTTGGAAGTAAATTTATTTTGATAAATAATAATGTAACGTTATTTGAAAATGTTGGGATACATATATTTATGATGAGATTCCAAATATAAAAGGAAATAAAAAAGGGGCTTGAGGATGCGAAATGATATTTCCATAATAGAAATATATAAAAGGAGATTGGTGAGAGTATAACGACATTTTCAGAAGTAAGAAATGAAATTTAGAATGAGTTCATTCTAAAAGGATATGCGATGATTATTGTGTTCAAATAATGGAAACAAAAGGAGATTCGTAACGATTGTTTTATGCCGATAAGTTGAATCGATTTCCAAATTATAGAAAATAAGTAATGTTATAACAAATGTTTTGAAATGGTAGTTAACGAGAAATTTGATATGATTTAAGAAAATATCCTAAGTATATAAATAAAATGATTTAAGAATATTAATATATTAGAATTGATAAATTATTTTAAATGGCCAAGTGATGCTGAGTAATAAACCAATGGATCTGTTTATTTTTATGGTTGTTTATTTTGACAGTTAAATAACCGACTATCAAAATCTAACCCAACGTTATTGGTACGGAAAGATCGGATCGAATTTATGTTCAAAAACCATTCCTACCAATCGATATGCATACGTCAAAGACGCTAATCGAGATGGAGCAATTGAAGACCATAAATCTTCATGAGCGGAAGGACTATTGTTAAACACCTTTGGCTGATCCCCAAAGTTAACAATGATTCGGTCGTGATTGAAATCTACGGATGGCTAGGAATACTTGCTACTGATCTATAGGGCGATTCCTAGGATATGGTATGAGGGTACCTTCGGCTCATCTTGTTCATGGATGACTCTTATGGACGATGTGGGATTCAAAGGTGAATGGTGGATAAATGTTTCAAAAGTTGATTATAACCTCAAGCCTCATGCTCTGGGAAACGAAAAAAATTGGGCAGGTAGCATAGCTATGTGGGGCACACCCATTAGGGTGTATTGTCACCATCTAGAGAATATTCATATTTGTTACTTCTTTTCATTTCTATATCTCCTGGGAATTGCGGTGGTCGCGACAAAAAGCCGTAAAGTGACAATATATTTGATACACTCAATAGAAATGAGTGGTCGGTCATGTGTGGCCGGGTTGCAAAACGTTCTTGTTGAACCCAGTGTATTTCTCTCTAGAGATACGCTTTCGGCAGGTGGATCCATACCTTGTCATAGTCGGAATCCAATTTCCAATAAGCGCCCGCGGTTTTGATTGTATAATATATATGTGGAACGTGAGATGCAAGCGTTCTGCTAGATTCTATCTACTTGTATGTAGACACTATTATAATATCAGAAGAAGATATTGATTTCAAAATGTTTTGGGTTATAGTAAGGTAAAAATCGTCCGTGTTTATGTGTGGGCTGGTCTTACTATTATCCTTTTGTTTTAAAAGGATTTTCAATGTTAAGCAAGGTGTTTGTGTTATGAATTTATCACTGAAAGTATTCCAGACTGATCTGGGTGAATTTTGCTTTGCTTCAAATGTGCTCGGGTCAGACCGAGTATCTTTACAGGTTAGATTTCACTGGAGATTCAGAGAAGGAGTTGAAGTCGAGACGTATTCCATATACTTGTATTAGTTTATTTCCGTTGTGTGTTGTATTGATCTGAATGTATACTCTGATGTTGTAATATACAGTTGTTTTATAAAGTATTATTGATTATTATATTTTATCCATTCCACTGTAAGATTCTGATCTTATTATTTTTATATTCTAATATTTCTATCTTTCTCTTCTCATCTCTAACTTATTTCTATTAGCTTTTTGGGTTTTCAGTGCTTGAGTTTGGACACAGGATTTATTAATGTCTAAATTCAGGTGTCGAAATTTCCGGGATGCTACAGTTGGTATAAGAACCATGGTTTAGGAATAAACTTGGCTCTGTGGTGCGACTCGACAGAGATTGGGCTGTAATACCCTAAATCGAGTTGAGTGTACATATACGGGAGCGCATATTTGTAATTTGAATATAAAATTATTTTTATATTGTTTTGACCCAAAATATTCTATAAGAAGGTAAAATTTATTATTTTATCAAATTACTATTTGATTTGAATAAAATTTAAAATTTAGATGAAATTGGAGAGATATCAAATATTAATTTGAATTTTTATAAACCTTATGAGTTGAAATTGAAACAAGCCGACTGAAATTTGGCTTGTGTTGGGTAAAATAAAAAGTGAATGAATACTGAATTTGAATGTAATATATACAAGATTTAGTCATGAATAAAATATCAGGAGAACTAAATTGTATGATTGAAATACGGATCTGAATTTGAACCAATGAATGAGTTGGGCTTGTTGAAATGAGATTCAGGGGTAATAAATTTGAATGGTTTAATAAAACCAAAAGGAAACATAAATTATAGAATTGGTGGATAAAATTTGAATATGGAATTAAATAATTAACTGATGACAATTTAAATAAAAATTAAAAAGGACAATGAAATGATTTGGTTAAAGTGATTGTGTATTGTGAATTGTTTGTTTATTGGTTGCTAGATTAATCGAATATAAGAATTCATCAATTGTTGAATGAATTAAAAACTAGAAAATAAATTTCAGTTTAAAAATCAATCTAAAATAGAACTAAATTGTTAACTCTGTGTTAGTTATTTCCATCAAGTTGAGTATAGGTTGAAAATGGAAGAGCTGTTAGTTACCGAACTTCATGATTTGAGTATTGGGTGCTCGACAAAAAGTTAAACCTTAATATTTTGGATTGGATGTTTGATTTTATACCCCTGAGTTGGGTAGCCACTTGGCTTTGTTTTCTTTTCATCGACATGTGAGGTCTGAGTGGCAAATTGTAGTTGTTTGGATCGAATAGTACGAAGGAAATGCTGGCGGATTTTTCAAAATTTTTTGAAACTTAGAAACATTTTTTATAATAATTTAAATTAATTATTTTGGAAAATAATTGAGTTTAAGATATTCTTCTTTACTTAGTAATTTCAGGGATGAAACTCTTTTAAGGGGGAAGAATGTAACGACCCGGATTTTTCAGCTATTTGAATTCGAATATTTAAATTCATTTTACATATTATATTCAGAATATTAATTCTATTTATATCGAATTTGTTAATTGAACGACGACTGAACATTATATTTATATTTAAATTATAAAACGAACTCGAAACTGCGTAGTAGTTCAGAAAATTGAATTTGAAATTCAATTGATTATACTGAATCCGTATTAAGTTGGATTTCGATGAAACAAGAAACGTATGAATCTAATTAATAATATTTTTCTAATGGATGAGAAAAATCGAGTTTTCATGTTAGAGATTCTGTGTTATGTCCAAATCAAATTTACAAATAGTCGCCACAGAATCGTTTATAAAGCATAACGATTTATTTAATATAATTAAATATTGGTTTCGAATTTGGACAAGAATTCTGAGATACAGTTATAACTTAATTTTTAAAATTTTACTACAATTTTTATTTTGGAAAAAAGCAACTTTTTATTTGGAGTATTTTACACCCTACTTCAGCATTTCGGCGTTTTACAGAATTGATTAACTGGACTATTTTATTAAATGGTTATGATCATGGCACACTGCTGGGAGCGACGGTATATTTATATCTGTCGATAGCACATCGTATGCGAACAGAGTTTTATACAGCATGGTACGTTTAACTGTGTAACTAAAATATCGTTGCTCTTCCCAAAATTTAAATCAAAGAAATGAAATAAAATTTTAAACCGTCAACCCCTATTCTCACACCACGCCATGTACACTATTTGGAGGAAATTTATGCAACGCTCTATCATTCATTAACCATGCTGAAAGTGACACAATGAAACCATGATGACGGTGACAATACAAAGCTTCAGCTCTCATTTTCAATGCCTATACAATTCTTTTTCAATGTCTGCAATATATCATATCATTTCAGTCCACCGTGTACTCTTCATTTTTAAAGCAACGGAGACCATATAGTAAAGGAAAATACATACTGCGCTTTACCCTATTTCTTTCTATTCCCCTCCTCCAAGCTTGAACACATGCCTCTGAACATGGATAAGCTACGCTAGTAGCAAGTTACATGATACGCTAGTAGCAAAAACTATATAGAATGGTAGCTACGCTTTCATTTCATGCTACAGCCACCTCAAAATA
This sequence comes from Allium sativum, assembly GCA_030737875.1. Lineage (NCBI taxonomy): Eukaryota > Viridiplantae > Streptophyta > Magnoliopsida > Asparagales > Amaryllidaceae > Allium > Allium sativum. Next base: position 4,824,639 of record CM060919.1, on the reverse strand, counting down.
TCAATTTGCTTTGACACGAATAGGGCAACCTAAATCTACAACTATACCTAAAAGCAACCAACATACAGCTTATATTCTGCACTTGCACGATCTTCAACACAGTGTCTACCCTACAATCTCTATTCAAACCTAAGATCTGTAGCGCATGGCTAAATGGAACCTACCAACCGTGTACCATCAGTTTGATAACACTACGCAGTACAACAAGATTTTTATTTAAACTGCTAACTTTCTCTTGTCTTCCAATCCATAAAGAGCGTGCCGACAAAGTAGTTTTTTTTTTTTGGAATTTACCCAACGCAACAGCTAATCTATAACTACTGCAAACCTACTACTCTAAGTTCTTTGCTCTCCACGGGATTACTCATATAAAATGACCCTCTTCGCTGCTCAACTTACCACATCTTCAGTGGCTGTAATGGTGGAGACTGATTCACTTTTACAAAGGAAAATATAAAATAATGTATGGAGAGTAACTGAAGGTTAAACACGTGGAAATGGAGTTGATGAGATCGTATTGTACTAGCTGATGGGTAGAGTTTGGCAAATGGTTGAGTGTTTGTTCCGAGATGTTGTAGGAAATGAGGGAAGGAGTACAGCGTGGTCCAACATGGAGCGTTGGGGGAAAAGAGGTGAAGGGATGGACCATGCGTGATGTTTAAGAGCATAGAGGAGCCGCAGTTTCTTTTTAGTCGGGTGGTCACGTAGTATTTGAATGGAGAAAATATGCATGAGGAGGTGGGTGCGGAAATGAGTGAAGAAGTTTCAAAATTGTGGCGTGAAGTTGCGGAACTTAGAAGGAACGTACAATGAGGATGGTGGATGATCTCGGATGCTTGAACGGTGAAGAAGAAGCGAGACAACACAGCATGGTTCTCCCCGAAAGTGGTAGCATGGTGTGTATTGTTGCATGGCTTACAGGGAAAGTGTTGCATGGAAGGTTTCATGATGATGGATAAATACGGGATGGAGTTGGGGTAGAAGGCAAGGAAGTATGGGAAGTTATGACATCTAAATAACGCAAGGCAGCAGGCCATTGTAACCCAAAGGAAATGGGTTCTTTTCACTGATACTGTGCAGATAGAAAAGGAGGCGAGAATTAGAAAATTAAGGGGAGGATGGACTGTGCATTCGCGCTTGGGCCTATGGGCTTTAAAAAAAGAATATAAAAACGAGGCCTGAAAGAGACGTGGAGGCATCCTATGTCAAATGAAGTAGGAAATTAGTGGCATCGGGTATCACGAGGAAATGGATTTTGATGATATAAATCACGTGGTTAATGGTAGCGTTGGAAATAATATGATTAAGGTAGTCGGAAGTTTGCCTAGATCGAGGAAGAAACAGCCGGGTTTCAGGAAATTATTTTGGAGAACTACGTACATGTCAGAATCACACAAAATTATATCCGATGGGATCATGACGACGGACGCTACGCTGCTGTGATGTTCAAAAGGGATTTGAGCCAACTAGATTTCCGTTTGATTTTAAATGCTGTTTAAAATTAAATGGAATAACGCAACGATCATCGTCGACTGAGAATAAAGGTAAGTTAATTCTCACACATTTCTGAAATACTAGTTGTGCTAAATTCATTTAATTAGATTAAATCATTGATAATTGGTTGTTTGGATGCCTTGAATGCCTGGTTGATATGGTTGATGTGCATTATATTATCGTCGATTAATATATATTCAAACCTAAAATCATATGCTGTTATAAATTATATGTTGATCTATGATGTCGGGAAGAACAGGTAGGAGGAATCAAACCGGATTCCTCAAATATTTAGTATGCTATTATTTCATATTTTATATGAATTGTTTAAAACCCATTGACTTTAAAACCCTGTTGGTTATTGATTGTGATTGAGCTTTGAATCAATATATAGTATTGATTACAGAATAAATAGTAGATGACCAGATATACATCGTTTTATAAAGATCGATTCACCGTCAGGTGAATGACTAGAAATGAAGTTATGAAATTTATTTTGTAACCGAATATAGATTTTTAAATATATTATTTTAAATGAAGTTCTGAAAAGGGAATAAACGAACCACATATATATATTGATTGGTTTAACCAAAATCTACCGTGCGCGAAGCACGTACTTATTAAGTGATTTATAAACAATTGTATTTAGCTAATTCAAATGACCAAAATTAACGTAACAATTAGAATGGGTTACATTGATATTAATTTAATAAAAATCAAAGTGAATAGAATTATTTAGATTAATTAATTATTAATTAATTTAAATGGAAAGATAAATAACGATTGACTAATAGGTTAATCATGATTAGAGTTGAACAAGTTAACGACGTTTACTGAAATTGTTCTTAAATTAGTTCGTTAATTTAAAGGGGGTAATTAATGGTAAAGAAACCCAGTTTTATTTTAATAAATGTTGAAACTTGATCACTAGTCATTTAATAATAATTGGAGTGATAATTTGGAATGTTAAATATAGTAAGGAAAGTTGTGGAGTTTAACGCTGTGTTTATAGTTAATAAAGCAATTTAATATTATGTGAAATCGAAGTTTTTAACTAGATTCTGACTAAATAATATTTAATTGTATTCTATAAATCCAGATTATATGAAGTTATAAAAATCCAAGCCTTATTGAATATATAAATGGACCAAGTTATTAGAAGTGACATTTGAATAAAGAAAAAGCCAGGACTGGAAGTTTAAGACTTAGAACTTAACTGGGAATCAGTTGGGATAACTGATTTTCTGAATATTGATCTGCTGTTGGTTTCGGCCTTCGGGGTTAATATTCAGGGAATCATTTTCCGACCGATTTACGGTTAGGAACTAGTGGAGATATGAAATGGGAAATCAAACGTAAACCCAAGTTTGAATTAGAGTAGTTAAACGAGACGAGTTATGAAGATGCGATATAAAACCATTATTTTAAAAGTAGAGATGATATTTCATCAAGATAACGAAAATGGGATTTGTTGTGATATGGGAAACGAGTGTCGATTTTTGTATTACAACTGATATCTATCTTAAGATAAGAACATTGATGATCAAGGTCTAAGAGGTAATTAAAATACCCCAACTTGAATAACTTCATGATTATCGAAGAACGATGTTAGTTGTAATGGGGGAGATGTTGGAATTTAATTTATTTTGATAAATAATAATGTAACGTTATTTGAAAATGTTGGCATACATATATATATGATGGGATTCCAAATATAAAAGGAAATAAAAAAGGGGCTTGAGGATGCGAAATGATATTTCCATAATAGAAATATATAAAAGGAGATTGGTGAGAATATAACGACATTTTTAGAAGTAAGAAATGAAATTTAGAATGAGTTCATTCTAAAAGGATAAGCGATGATTATTATGCTCAAATAACGGAAACAAAAGGAGATTCGTAACGATTGTTTTATGCCGATAAGTTGAATCGATTTCAAAATTATTGATAACAAGTAATGTTATAAAAAAAATTTTTGAAATGGTAGTTAACGAGAAATTTGATATGGTTTAAGAAAATTTCCCTACTATATAAGTAAAATGATTTAAGAATATTAATATATTAGAATTGATATATTATTTAAATGGCAAGTGATGCTGAGTAATAAACCAATGGATCTGTTTATTTTTATGGTTGTTTATTTTGATAGTTAAATAACAGACTATCAAAATATAACCCAACGTTATTGGTACGAAAAGACCGGGATCGAATTTATATTCGAAAACCATTCCGACCAATAAATACGGATACGTCAAAGATGCTGATCGAGATGGAGCAATTGAAGACCATAAATCTTCATGATCGAAAGGACTATTGTTAAACACCTTTGGCTGACCCCCAGAGTTAACAATGATTCGGTCGTGATTGAAATCTACGGATTGCAAGGACAATTCGCTACTGATCTATATGGTGATCCCTAGGATGCGGTAGGAGGGTGCCTTCGGTTCATCCTGTTCCTGGATTACTCATATGGATGATGTGGGATTCAAAGGTGAATGGTGGACAGATGTTCCAAAAGTTGATTTAACCTCAAGCCTCATCAATTGGGAAATGACAAAAATCGTGCAGGTAGCATGGCTATGTGGGTCGCAGCCATTAGGGTGTATTGTCACCATCTAGAGAATATTCATATTTGTTACTTCTTTTCATTTCTGTATCTCCCGGGAACTATGGTGATTGCGAGAAAAAGCTGTAAGATGACAATATATTCGATACACTCAAGAGAAATGAATGGTCGGTCATGTGTGGTCGGGTTGCAAGACGTTCTTATTGAACTCAGTGTATTCCTCACTAGAGACACTATCGGCAGGTGGATCCATACCTTGTCATTGTCGGAGTCCAATTTCCAATAACCACCCGCAGTTTTGATTGTATAATATATATGTGGAGCGTGAGATGCAAGCGTTCTGTTAGATTCTATCTACTTGTATGTAGAAACTATTATAATATCAGAAGAAGATATTGATTTCAAAATATTTTGCATTATATTAAGGTAAAAACCATCCGTGTTTATGTGTGGGCTAGTCTTACTATTATCCTTTTGTTTCAAAAGGATTTTCAAAGTTAAGCAAGTTGTTTGTGTTATGAATTTATCATTGAAAGTATTCCAGACTGATCCGGGTGAATTTTGCTTTGCTTCAAATGTGCTCGGGTCTGACCGAGTATCTTTATAGGTTAGATTTCACTGTAGATTCAGAGAAGGAGTTGAAGTCGAGATGTATTCCATATACTGGTATTAGTTTATTTCTGTTGTGTGTTGCATTGATCTGAATGTATACTCTAACGTTGTAATATACAGTTGTTTCATAAAGTATTATTGATTATTACATTTTATCCATTCCGCTATGGGATTCTGATCTTCTTATTCTTCTATTGTAATATTTATTTCTTTCTCTTCTCATCCTCTAACTTCTTTCTATTAGCTTTCTGGGTTTTCAATGCTTGAGTTTGGACACGGGATGTATTAGTGTCTGAATTTAAGTGTCGAAATTTCCAGGACAATACACTTGGCATCAGAGCAATGCTTTAGGAATAAACTTGGCTCTGTGGTGTGACTCGATAGAGATTGGGCTAGTAATACCCTAAATTGAGTTGAATGTACATATACGAGAGCACGTATTTGTAATTTGAATATAAAATTATTTTTATATTGTTTTGACCCAAAATATTCTATAAGATGGAAAAAATTATTATTTTATCAAATTACTATTTGATTTGAATAAAATTTAGAATTTGGATGAAATTGGAGATATATCAAATATTAATTAGAATTTTTACAAACCTTATGAGTTGAAATTAAAATAAGCCGACTGAAATCTGCCTTGTGTTGGGTAAAATAAAAAGTGAATGAATACTGAATTTGAATGGAATATATGTAAGAGTTAGTTATGAATAAAATATCAGGGGAACTAAATTATATAATTGAAATATGGATCTGAATTTGAACCAGAAGGAAACTTAAATTATAGAACTGGTGGATAAAATTTGAGTATGGAATTAAATATTTAACTGAAGACAAGTTAAATAAAAATTAAAAAGGACAATGAAATGATTTGGTTAAAGTGATTGTGTATTGTGAATTGTTTGTTTATTGGTTGCTAGATTAATCGAATATAAGAATTCATCAACAGTTGAATGAATTAAAAAGTAGAAAATAAATTTCAGTTTAAAAATCAATCTAAAATAGAACTAAATTGTTAACCATGTGTTAGTTATTTCCATCAAGTTGAGTATAGGTTGAAAATGGAAGAGCTATTAGTTACCAAACTTCGTGATTCGAGTATTGAGTGCTCGACAAAAAGGTAAACCTTAAAATTTTGGATTGGGTGTTTGATTTTGTAGCCCTGAGTTGGGTAGCCACTTGGGTTTGTTTTCTTTTGATCGACATGTGAGTCCTGAGTGGCGAATTGTAGTTGTTTGGATCGAATAGTGCGGAGGAAGTGTTGGCGGATTTTTCAAAAAAATTTGAAACTTAGAATTTTTTTGATAATAATTTAAATTACTTATTTTGGAAAACAATTGAGTTTGTGACATTCTTCTTACTTAGTAATTTCGGGGACGAATTTCTTTTAAGGGGGAAGAATGTAACGACCCGTATTTTTCAACTATTTTTAAATTCGTTTTAAATATTATATTTTGAATATTAATTCTATTTATATCGAATTTGTTAATTTAACAATGAATGAATGTTATATTTATATTTAAATTATAAAACGAACTCAAAACTGTGCGGTAGTTTGGAAAAATTAATTTGAAATTCAATTGATTATACCGAATCCGTTTTAAGTCGGATTTCGGTGAAACAAGAAATGCCTGAATCTAATTAATAATATTTTTCTAATGGACGAGAAAAATTAATTTTTCATGTTAGAGATTCTGTGTTATGTCCAAATAAAATTTACAAATAGTCGCTGTGGAATCGTTTATAAAGCATAACAATTTATTTAATACAATTAAATATCGATTTCGAATTTGGACAAGATTTCTGAGACGCAGTTATTATTTAATTTTTAGAATTTTACTACAATTTTTATTTTGGAAAATAAGCAACTTTTTATTTAGAGTATTTTACAACCTATATCAGCATTTTGGGGTTTTACAGAATTGATTAACTGGTCTATTTTATTATATGGTTATGATTATGGCACACTGCTGGGCGTGACGGTATATTTATTTCTATCGATAGCGCATCGTATGCGAACAAAGTTTTATACAACATGGTATGTTTAACTTTGTAACTAAAATATCGTTGCTCTTCCCCAAATTTAAATCAAAGAAATGAAATAAAATTTTAAACCGTCAACCCCTATTCTCATACCACGCCGTGTACATTATTTAGAGGAAATTTATGCAACGCTCTATCATTCATTAACCATGCTGAAAGTGACAAAACGATACCATGATGAAGGTGACAATACGAAGCTTCAGCTCTCATTTTCAACGCCTATACAATTCTTTTTCAAAGTCTACAATATATCATATCATTTCAGTCCACTGTGTACTCTTCATTTTTAAAGCAACGGAGACCATACTGTAAAGGAAAATACATACTGCACTTTACCCTATTTCTTTCTACTCTACTCCTACAAGCTTGAACACATGCCTCTGAACATGGATAAGCTATGCTAGCAGCAAGTTACATGATACGCTAGCAACAAAAACTATATAGAATGGTAGCTACGCTTTCATTTCATGCTACAGCCACCTCAAATTATCAATTTTCTTTGACACAAACAGGGCAACCTAAATCTACAACTATACCTAAAAACAACCAACATACAACATATATTCTGCACTTGCACGATCTTTAACACAGTGTCTACCCCACAATCCTTATTTAAACCTAAGATCTGTAGCGCATGGCTAAATGGAACCTACCAACCGTGTACCATCAATTTGTTAACACTACGCGTAACAACAAGATATATTATTTAAACCGCTGATTTTCAATTGTCTGCCAATCCATAAACAGCGTGCCGACAAAGTAGTTTTTTTTTGGAATTTACCCAACGCAACAGCTAATCTATAACTACTGCAAACCTACTACTCTAAGTTCCTTGCTCTCCACGGGTTTACTCCTACAAAGCGACCCTCTTCGCTGCTCAACTTATCACATCTTCAGTGGCTGTAATGGTGGAGACTGATTCTCTTTTGCAAAAAAAAGAAGTAAGGAGAGTAACTGAAGGTTGAACGCGCGGAAATGGAGTTGATTTGATCGTATTGTACCGGGCTGATGGGGTAGAGTTCGGCAAATGGTTGAGTGTTTGTTTTGAGATGCTGTAGGAAATGAGGGAAATGAGGGAAGGAGTACATCGTGGTCCAACATGGAGCGTTGGGGATAAGAGGTGAAGGGCTGGACCATGCGGGGTGTTTAAAAGCATAGAGGAGCTGTAGTTTCTTTTTAGTGGGGTGGTCACAAAGTATTTGAATGGAGAAAATATGCATGAGGAGGTTGGTGCGGAAATGAGTGAAGAAGTTTCGAAACGGTGGCATGAAGTTGCGGAACTTAGAAGCAACGTACAGGGAGGATGGTGGATGATCTGGGATGCTTGAACGGTGAAGAAGAAGCGAGTCAGCACATCATGGTTCTCCCTGGAAGTGGTAGCATGGTGTGTATTGGTGCATGGCGTACAGGGAAAGTGCTGCATGGAAGGTTTCATGATGATGGATAAATATGGGACGGAGTTGGGGTAGAAGGCACAGAAGTGTAGGAAGTTATGGCATCTAAATGACGCAAGGAAGCAGGCATTTGTAACCCAAAGGAACTGGGTTCTTTTTAGTGATACTTTGTAGATAGAAAAGGAGGCGAGAAGTAGAAAATTAAGGGGAGGATGCACTGTGCATTCGGGCTTGGGTATACGGGCTTTAAAAAAAATATAAAAACGAGGCCTGAAAGAGACATGGATGCATCCTATGTTAAATGAAGTAGGAAATTGGTGGCATCGGGGTATCACGAGGAAATGGATTTTGATGATATAAATCACGTGGTTAACGGTAGTGTTGGCCATAACATGATTAAGGTAGTCGGAAGTTTTCCTGGATCGAGGAAGAAACGATTTTGAACTGAGAGAGGAAGAAACACCCAGGTTTTAGGAAATTGTTTTGGAGAACCGCGTACATGTGAGAATCACATGAAATTAGATCCGATAGGATCGTGATGACGGATGCTACGCTGTTGTGATGTTCAAAAGGGATCTGAGACAACTAGATTTCGTTTGATTTTAAATGCTGTTTAAAAGTAAATGGAATAATACAACGATCATCGTCGACTGAGAATAAAGGAAAGTTAATTCTCACACATTTCTGAAATACTAGGATGTGCTAAATTCATATAATTAGAGTAAATCATTGATAATTGGTTGTTTGGATGCCTTGAATGCCTATGGCTGATATGGTTGATGTGCATTATATTATCGTCGATTAATATATATTCAAAACTAAAATCATATGCTGTTATAAATTATATGCTAATCTATAATCCAGGGAAGAACAGGTAAGAGGAATAAAATCGGATTCCTCAAACATTTTTTATGCTGTTATTTCATATTTTATATGAACTGTTTAAAACCCATTGACTTTTAAACCCTTTTGGTTGTTGATTGTGGTTGACCTTTGAATCTATATATAGTATTAAATACATAATAAATAGCAGATGGCCAGATATACAACGTTTTATAAAGATTGATTCACCGTTAGGAGAATTGCGAGAAATGAAGTTATGAAATTTATTTTATATCCGAATATAGATTTTTAAATATATTGTTTTAAATGAAGTTCTAAAAAGGGAATAAACCAACCACACACACATACACACACACATAAACGTATTTATATATATATATATATATATTGATTGGTTTAACCAAAATCTACCGTGCGCAAATCACGTGCTTATTAAGTGATTTGTAAACAATTGTATTTAGCTAATTCAAATGACCAGAATTAACGTAACAATTTGAATGGATTACACTGATATTAATTTAATAAAAATCAAAGTGAATAGAATTATTTAGATCAACTAATTATTAATTAATTTTAATGGAAAGATCAATAACGATTGACTAATAGGTTAATCATGAATAGAGTTGAACAAGTTAACGGCATTAACTGAAATCGTTATTAAATTAGTTCATTAATTTAAAGGGGGTAGTTAATGGTAAAGAAACCCAGTTATATTTTAATAAATGTTAAAACTTGATTATTAGTCATTTAATAATAACCGGAGTGATAATTTGGAATGTTAAATATAGAAAGGAAAGTTGTGGAGTTCAACGCTGTGTTTATAGTTAATAAAGCGATATAATATTTATATGAAATCGAAGTTTTTAACTTGATTCTGACTGAATAATATTTAAATGTATTATGTAAATCCAAATTATATGAAGTTATAAAAATCCAAGCCTTATTGAATATATAAATGGACCAAGTTATTAGAAGTGACATTTGAATAAAGAAAAAGCCAGGATTGGAAGTTTAAGACTTAGAACTTAACTGGGAATCAGTTGGGATAACTGATTTTCTGAATACTGATCTGATGTTGGTTTCGGCCTTCGAGGCTAATATTCCGGGAATCATTTTCTGACTGATTTACGGTTAGGAACTAGTGGAGATAAGAAATGGGAAATCAAACGTAAACCCAAGTTTGAATTAGAGTTGTTAAACGAGATGCGTTTTGAAGATGCGATATAAAACCGTTATTTTAAAAGAAGAGATGATATTTCACCAAGATAACGAAAATGTGATTTGTTGTGATATGGGAAACGAGTGTCGGTTTTTGTATTGCAACTGATATCTATCTTATGATAAGAACGTTGTTGATCAAGGTCTGGGAGGTAATTAAAATACCAAACTTGAATAACTTCATGATTATCGTAGAACGATGTTAGTTGTAATGGGGGAGATGTTGGAAGTAAATTTATTTTGATAAATAATAATGTAACGTTGTTTGAAAATGTTAGGATATATATATATATATATATATGATGGGATTCTAAATATAAAATGAAATAAAAAAGGGGCTTGAGGATGCGAAATGATATTTCCATAATAGAAATATATAAAAGGAGATTGGTGAGAATATAACGACATTTTCAGAAGTAATAAATGAAATTTAGAATGAGTTCATTCTAAAAGGATAAGCGATGATTACTGTGTTCAAATAACGGAAACAAAAGGAGATTCGTAACGATTTTTTTATGCTGATAAGTTGAATCGATTTCCAAATTATAGATAATAAGTAATGTTACAACAAATATTTTGAAATGATTGTTAATGAGAAATTGGATATGGTTTAAGAAAATTCCCAAGTATATAAATAAAATGATTTAAGAATATTAATATATTAGAACTGTTATATTATTTTAAATGGCCAAGTGATGCTGAGTAATAAACCAATGGATCTGTTTGTTTAATGGTTGTTTATTTTGATAGTTAAATAACTGACTATCAAAATCTGACCTAATGTTATTGGTACGGAAAGACCGGGATCGAATTTATGTTTGAAAACCATTCCGACCAATAAATACGCATACGTCAAAGATGTTTGTCGAGATGGAGCTGTTAAAGACCATAAATCTTCATAAGCGGAAGGACTATTGTCAAACACGTTTGGTTGATCTCTAGAGTTAACCATGATTCATCATGATTGAAATCTACGGATTGCAAGTACTACTCGCTATAGATCTATAGGGTGATTCCTAGGATGTGGTAGGAGGGTGCCTTCGATTCATCATGTTCCTGGATGACTCATATGGAGGATGTGGGATTCAAAGGTGAATGTTGGACAGATGTTCCAAAAGTCGATTATAACCTCAAGCCTCATCAACTGGGAAATGATAAAAATCAAGCAGGTAGCATAGCTATGTGGGTCGCACCCATTAGGGTGTATTGTCACCATATAGAGAATATTTATATTTGTTACTTCTTTTCATTTCTGTATCTCCCAGGAACTGCGGTCGTCGCGACAAAAAGCCGTAAGGTAACAATATATTCGATACACTCAAGAGAAATGAGTGGTCGGTCATGTGTGGCAGGGTTGCAAGACATTCTTGTTAAACCCAGTGTATTCCTCTCTATAGATACACTATCGGAAGGTGGATCCGTACCTGTCGTAGTCGGAATCCAATTTCCAATAAGCGCCCGCGGCTTTGATTGTATAATATATATGTGGAGTGTGAGATGCATGTGTTCTGCTAGATTCTATCTACTTGTATTTAGACAATATTATAATATCAGAAGAAGATATTGATTTCAAAATGTTTTGGATTATAGTATGGTAAAAACCGTCCGTGTTTATGTGTTGGCTGGTCTTACTATTATCCTTTTGTTTTTGAAGGATTTTCAATGTTAAGCAAGTTGTTTGTGTTACGAATTTGTCACTGAAAGTATTCCAGACTGATCTGGGTGAATTTTGCTTTGCTTCAAATGTGCTCGGGTCAGACCGAGTATCTTTACAGGTTAGATTTCGCTGGAGATTCAGAGAAAGAGTTGAAGTCGAGACGTATTCCATATACTGGTATTAGTTTATTTCCGCTGTGTGTTGTATTGATCTGAATGTATACTCTAATGTTGTAATATACAGTTTTTTGTAAAGTATTATTGATTATTATATTTTATCCATTCCACTGTGAGATTCTGATCTTCTTATTCCTCTATTCTAATATTTATTTCTTTCTCTTCTCATCCTCTAACTTCTTTCTATTAGCTTTCTGGGTCTTCAATGCTTGAGTTTGGACATGGGATGTATTAGTGTCTGAATTCAAGTGTCGAAATTTCTGGGACGCTACACTTGGTATGAGAGCAATGGTTTAGGAATAAACTTGGCTCTGTGGTGTGACTCAATAGAGATTAGATTAGTAATACCCTAAATCGAGTTGAGTGTACAATTACGAGAGCATGTATTTGTAATTTGAATATAAAATTATTTTTATATTGTTTTGACCCATAATATTCTATAAGAAGGTAAAATTTATTATTTTATCAAATTACTATTTGATCTGAATAAAATTTAAAATTTGGATGAAATTGGAGATATATCAAGTATTAATTAGAATTTTTATAAACATTATGAGTTGAAATTGAAACAAGCCGACTGAAATATGGCTTGTGTCGGGTAAAATAAAACGTGAAAGAATACTGAATTTGAATGGAATATATGCAAGAGTTAGTTATGAATAAAATATCAGGGGAACTAAATTGTATGATTGAAATACGGATCTGAATTTGAACCGATGAATGAGTTGGGCTTGTTGAAATGAGATTCAGGGGTAATATATTTGAATGGTTTAATAAAACCAGAATAGGAACCAGAATATATGCTAAAGGGAGATTCCCTGGTGTATGCTCTTTGCCGATGATGTTGTGATGATTGATGAAAGTAGAATAGGGGTTAATCGACAACTGGAGTTATGGAGGGAGACCCTGGAATCAAAGGGTTTCAGGCTTAGCAGAACCAAAACAGAGTATATGAAGTGTGAGTTTAGCAGTGTCAGGTCAGATGACGGAGATGTTACCCTGGCCGGTAGAGTAGTACCCAAGAAGGAATCGTTTCGATACTTAGGATCTATGTTGCAGTTTGATGGTGAGATTGATAAGGATGTTAGTTTTAGAATTCAAGCAGGATGGGTGAAATGGCGACTAGCATTTGGCATTCTCTGTGATCGGAAGATTCCTCAGAAGCTTAAAGGAAAGTTCTATAGGACAGCAATCAGACCTGCAATGTTATATGGTGCAGAATGTTGGCCTACTAAGAGGCAACACGTCCAGAAGATAAGTATAGCAGAGATGCGAACGCTGCGTTGGAGCTGTGGGCATACCAGACGAGATCGGATTAGAAATGAGGATATTCGGGAAAAACTTGGAGTTGCACCTATTGAAGAGAAGTTAGTCCAATACCGCTTGAGATGGTTTGGACATATCCAACGTACACCATACGATGCACCTGTATGCGCTGGAATTCTAGGTCGCGCCGAAGGCCCAAAGAGAGGTAGAGGTCGACCTAAAATGACATGGGAGGAGATAATAAAGAGAGATTTAAGTAACTGGAGTTTATTGGAAGAGCTGGTAGTTGATAGAAGTGCCTGGAAATTGGCAATCCATGTACCAGAACCATAGGTTATATATATATATATATACTTTATTTCACGTTTACTTAAGCTTTTTACTTTTTATTTACTATTTTAGATTTTATTTCACTTTTATTGAACATTTTTACTTATTATTATTATTATTATTTAAAAAAACCTTTATCGGACGACTTTTTATTTGATTGGTTATTTTAAACCCTTTATATATATATGTATTATCATCATTATTAATTTTATTTCATTTTAATTTTGGGTTCCATATCTAGCCAACCCCAACTTGTTTGGGATATATGGCTTTGTTGTTGTTGTTGTTGTTGTTGTAATAAAACCAGAAGGAAACTTAAATTATTGAACTGGTGGATAAAATTTGAATATGGAATTAAATGTTTAACTGAAGACAAGTTAAATAAAAATTAAAAAGGACAATGAAATGATTTGGTTAAAGTGACTGTGTATTGTTTGTTTATTGGTTGCTAGATTAATCGAATATAAGAGTTCATCAACAATTAAATGAATTAAAAACTAGAAAATAAATTTTAGTATAAAAATCAATATGAAATAGAACTAAAATTTTAACCCTATGTTAGTTATTTCCATCAAGTTGAGTACAGATTGAAAATGGAAGAGCTGCTAGTTACCGAACTTCGTGAATCAAGTATTGGGTGCTCGACAAAAAGGTAAACCTTAATATTTTGGATTAGGTGTTTGATTTTATACCCCTGAGTTGGGTAGCCACTTGGCTTTGTTTTCTTTTAATCGACATGTCAGACCTGAGTGGCGAATTGTAGTTGTCTAGATCGAATAGTACGGAGGAACTGTTGGCGGATTTTTCGAAAATTTTCTAAACTTAGAAATATTTTTGATAATAATTTAAATTAATTATTTTGGAAAATAATTGAGTTTGTCACATTCTTCTTTACTTAGTAATTTCGGTGACAAATTTTTTTAAGGGGGGACGAATGTAACGACTCGGATTTTTCAGCTATTGATTCGTGTATTTAAATTCGTTTTAAATATTATATTCGGAATATTAATTCTATTTATATTGAATTTGTTAATTTAACAACGACTGAACGTTATATTTATATTTATATTATAAAACGAACTCAAAACTGCGTGGTAGTTCATAAAATTGAATTTGAAATTCAATTGATTATACCGAATCCGTTTTAAGTCGGATTTCGGTGAAACAAGAAACGTCTGAATCTAATTAATAATATTTTTCTAATGGACGAGAAAAATCGAGTTTTAATGTTAGAGATTCTGTGTTATGTCCAAATCAAATTTACAAATAGTCGTTGTGGAATCGTTTATAAAGCATAACGATTTATTTAATATAATTAAATATTAGTTTCGAATTTTTACAAGATTTCTGAGACGCAGTTATAATTTAATTTTTAGAATTATACTGCAATTTTTATTTTGGAAAATAAGCAACTTTTTATTTGGAGTATTTTACACCCTATATCAGCATTTTGGGGTTTTACAGAATTGATTAACCGGTCTATTTTGTTATATGGTTATGATCATGGCACACTGCTGGGCGTGACGGTATATTTATTTCTGTCGATAGCACATCGTACGCGAATAGAGTTTTATGCAGCATGGTACATTTAACTGTGTAACTAAAATATCATTGCTCTTCCTAAAATTTAAATCAAAGAAATGAAATAAAATTTTAAACCGTTAACCCCTATTCTCACACCACGCCATATACATTATTTGGAGGAAATTTATGCAACGCTCTATCATTCATTAACCATGCTGAAAGTGACACAACGAAACCATGATGAAGATGACAATGCGAAGCTTCAGCTCTCATTTTCTATGCCTATACAATTCTTTTTCAAAGTCTACAGTAATCATATCATTTCAGTCCACTGTGTACTCTTCAATTATAAAGCAACGGAGACCATACCGTAAAGGAAAATACATACTGTGCTTTACCCTATTTCTTTCTACTCTATTCCTACAAGCTTGAACATATGCCTCTAACGTGGATAAGCTAACGAGCAACAAGTTACATGATGCGCTAGCAGCAAAAACTATATAGAATGGTAACTACGCTTTCATTTCATGCTACAGCCACCTCAAAATATCAATTTGCTTTGACACAAACTGGGCAACCTAAATCTACAACTATACCTAAAAACAACCAACATACAGCTTATATTCTGCACTTGCACGATCTTCAACACAGTGTCTACCCTACAATCCCTATTCAAACCTAAGATCTGTAGCGCATGGCTAAATGGAACCTACCAACCGTGTACCATCATTTTGATGGCACTACACGGTACCATAAGTTATATTATTTAAACCACTAATTTTCACTTGTCTGCCAATCCATAAACAGCGTGCTGATAAATAGTTTTTTTTTGGAATTTACCCAACGTAACAGCTAATTTATAACTACTACAAACCTATTACTCTAAGTTCCTTGCTCTCCACGGGTTTACTCCTATAAAATGACCATCTTCGCTGCTTAACTTATCACATCTTCAGTGGCTGTAATGGTGGAGACTAAGACTCTTTTGCAAACAAAAATATAAAAAAATGTAAGGAGAGTAACTGAAGGTTGAACGCGTAGAAATGGAGTTGATGAGATCGTATTGTACCGGGCTGATGGGGGTAGAGTTCGGCAAATGGTTGAGTGTTTGTTCCAAGATGCTGTAGGAAATGAGGGAAGGAGTACAGCGTGGTCCAACATGGAGCGTTGGGGAAAAGAGGTGAAGGGATGGACCATGCATGGTGTTTAAAAGCATAGAAGAGCCGCAGTTTCTTTTTAGTCGGGTGGTCACGAAGTATTTGAATGGAGAAAATATGCATGAGGAGGTTGGTGCGGAAATGAGTGAAGAAGTTTCAAAATTGTGGCGTGAAGTTGCGGAACTTAGAAGCAACGTACAAGGAGGATGGTGGATGATCTCGGATGCTTGAAAGGTGAAGAAGAAGCGAGTCATCACAACATGGTTTTCCCCGGAAGTGGTAGCATGGTTTGTATTGGTGCATGGCGTACAGGAAAAGTGTTGCATGGAAGGTTTCATGATGATGGATAAATATGGGACGGAGTTGGGGTATAAGGCACGGAAGTGTGCGAAGTTATGGCATCTAAATGTCGCAAGGTAGCAGGCATTTGTAACCCAAAGGAAATAGGTTCATTTCAGTGATACTGTGCAGGTAGAAAAGGAGGCGAGAAGTAGAAAATTAAGTGAAGGATGGACTGTGCATTCGAGCTTATGCCTACGGGCTTTAAAAAAAAGAATATAAAAATGAGGCCTGAAAGAGACATGGAGGCATCCTATGTTAAATGAAGTAGGAAATTAGTGGTATCACGAGGAAATGGAATTTGATGATATAAATCATGTGGTTAACGGAAGTGTTGGCAATAATATGATTAAGGTAGTCGGAAGTTTGCCAGGATCGAGGAAGAAACGAGTTTGAACTGAAAGAGGAAGAAACAACCGGGTTTTAGGAAATTGTTTTGGAGAACCGTGTACATGTGAGAATCACACGAAATTTGATCCGATGCGATCGTGACGACGGATGCTACGTTGCTGTGATGTTCAAAAGGGATCTGAGACAACTATTTTTCCGTTTGATTTTAAATGCTGTTTCAAATTAAATGGAATAACATAATGATCATCGTCGACTGAGAAATAAGGTGAGTTTATTCTCACACATTTCTGAAATAGTAGCATATGCTATATTCAAATAATTAGATTAAATCATTGATAATTGGTTGTTTAGATGCCTTGAATGCCTATGGTTGATATGGTTTATGTGCATTATATTATCGTCGGTTAACATATATTCAAAACTAAAATCATATGCTGTTATAAATTATATGCCGATCTATGATGCAGGGAAGAACTGGTAGGAGGAATCAAACTGGATTCCTCAAACATTTTGTATGCTGTTATTTCATATTTTATATGAACTGTTTAAAACCCGTTGACTTTTAAACCCTGTTGGTTGTTGACTGTGGTTGACATTTGAATCAATATATAGTATTAAATACAGAATAAATAGCAGATGGCCAGATATACAACGTTTTATAAAGATCGATTCACCGTTAGGTGAATTGCGAGAAATGTAGTTATGAAATTTATTTTATATCCGAATATAGATTTTTAAATATATTGTTTTAAATGAAGTTCTAAAAAGGGAATAAACCAACCACACACACATACACACACATACACACACATATTTATATATATATATATATATATTGATTGGTTTAACCAAAATCTACCATGCGCAAATCACGTGCTTATTAAGTGATTTGTAAACTATTGTATTTAGCTAATTCAAATGACCAGAATTAACGTAACAATTTGAATGGATTACATTGATATTAATTTAATAAAAATCAAAGTGAATAGAATTATTTAGATCAACTAATTATTAATTAATTTTAATGGAAAGATCAATAACAATTGACTAATAGGTTAATCATGAATAGAGTTGAACAAGTTAACGGCGTTAACTGAATTTTTTATTAAATTAGTTCATTAATTTAAAGGGGGTAGTTAATGGTAAAGAAACCCAGTTATATTTTAATAAATGTTCAAACTTGATTATTAGACATTTAATAATAATCGGAGTGATAATTTGGAATGTTAAATATAGAAAGGAAAGTTGTGGAGTTCAACGTTGTGTTTATAGTTAATAAAGCGATTTAATATTTGTATGAAATCGAAGTTTTTAACTTGATTCCGACTGAATAATATTTAAATGTATTATGTAAATCCAAATTATATGAAGTTATAAAAATCCAAGCCATATTGAATATATAAATGGACCAAGTTATTAGAAGTGACATTTGAATAAAGAAAAAGCCAGGATTGGAAGTTTAAGACTTAGAACTTAACTGGGAATCAGTTGGGATAACTGATTTTCTGAATACTGATCTGATGTTGGTTTCGGCCTTCGAGGTTAATATTCCGGGAATCATTTTCTGACTGATTTACGGTTAGGAACTAGTGGAGATAAGAAATGGGAAATCAAACGTAAACCCAAGTTTGAATTAGAGTTGTTAAACGAGATGAGTTTTGAAGATGCGATATAAAACCGTTATTTTAAAAGAAGAGATGATATTTCATCAAGATAACGAAAATGGGATTTGTTGTGATGTGGGAAACGTGTGTCGGTTTTTGTATTACAACTGATATCTATCTCAAGATAAGAACGTTGTTGATCAAGATTTGAGGTAATTAAAATACCCCAACTTGAACAACTTCAGGATTATCGAAGAACGATGTTAGTTGTAATGGGGGAGATGTTAGAAATAAATTTATTTTGATAAATAATAATGTAACGTTATTTAAAAATGTTGGGAATATATATATATATATATATATAGGATTCCAAATATAAAAGGAAATAAAAAAGGGGCTTGAGGATGCGAAATGATATTTCCATAATTGAAATATATAAAAGGAGATTGGTGAGAATACAACGACATTTTCAGAAGTAAGAAATGAAATTTAGAATGAGTTCATTCTAAAAGGATAAGTGAGACGACCCGAACTTCCCCGTGAAGGAAAGCATGGATAAAATTGAGGACAAGACAAAATAGAACGCAAACAGAAGAACATTTCATTGTTATTACAACAATTCCATCAGATACAAGAATATACAGAGTATAAATGAATAAATTACATTCAACAAATATCAGAGATTTAAATTACATTTAAATACATCGCAGCGGAAAATAATACAAAAGCACAACTAGAAGTAATGCACGGACATAGAGCTTTCCGAGCATCGTTCCAGCTGTAAATCAGGACCCTGTGAACATAAATCTGCAAAACCAAAACTAATAGCTGCCCATGTCGAAAATAAGGGCACCCAGAGTTTAGGTTAAAACAATAAACTCCAGGTCAGTCATGGGACTGGTGTGAGAACTAAAACAGTTATTTAAAACTTTACTTTAAAAGAGAGTAATTCAAGGGACCACGCCGTATAACACGGAACGAGTTTCCTCCCAAGAACACTAGTGCATATAACAAAACAGCGCAATGCTCTTTGGAAAAATGAAGCTATTATAAGACCCAGGTCCCATCACACAATGCAACGCAAGCTGGAGGATAGGGTTTTCCCTTATAATAGCCAAACATGCTTGGTACGTTTAAAACAAATCATTTGATACTATTATAAGTGCATAGTGTCAAAACAATTCAAATCATAAATATCAATCATAGGCGACATGGGTACCATCTATCATGTCGCCATACTAGTTCTACAATTAAAACCGAAATATCGCATATTGGAAATTGGATTTCCGTCATGAGTCGAGGCAAGGGGCAAGCTCCTCTCCGATTCGAGACACTCTAGAAAATGTCTCAGGACCCCACTATGATCCTTGGATCTTCAGGGCCAGTCCTCTCTTACTTTTGAGGATTAATTATTCCTGAGCACACGTTTCTCGGTCCTTACAGACCTATATCCGAGGCGCCTCGTATCCAACAACCACACAGGTGAAAAGTATATAAATGTCAGGGCTGGTAGGTCACTGACACCACCCTAGCTAGAAAGAAATGTCGTGCTCTCCCTGCAGTCACTATCCCGTTTTTGACTCATACCGAGGTGTGATGTAATAACCCGAAAATCTGGGCCAGTTTAAAATTTTTATTTTGGCTATTTTGGCGAATTTGGAGCATTTAAAATGAATTATTTTAAATAATATCGACGAGAAATTTATTTTGAATATAATTCGAACGTATATATTTATATACGTCGTCGTTAGAATATAAATGATTATATATAATTATAAAAGGAATTGAAAATGGCGCGGTAGTTCGATAATTCGATTTCAAACTTCAATTGAATGTACCGGGTGCAAAACAATCCGGATTTTAGTGAAACCAAAAACATTATGATCTAATTGATGATACCTTTCCAACGAATCCGAAAAATCAAAATTTCATAGTGGGAATCAAAAGATATGTCCAGTTGAAAATTCTGAATAGTCGCTATGGAATTCAGGCCCTTAAAAATGGACATTTTGCAAACGACCTCGGATTTCGACGAAACCACTTTGTTGGATCCTTGATGTCAAGTTATTGCTAGGTTCCAAATTTCATAATTTTTCGAATCAATATGTGAGCGTGGCAAAGGAAAACGCGTTTGACCGGTTTCAGTTGATTTTAATCGACTGGAAATTGGCCATTTTTCCAACGGTCTCAAAATTCGACGAAACTAGTTTTGTTAGGACCGTATCGTCAATACGAAGCTAGAAAATATTTTTCTGGAAATTTTCTAGTTAGTATGTGACCTCGGTAATTTGAAATGTACGTTTAAAATTCAATATAGTGATTTAAATGTAAATTCAACGGAAACTGATCAAAGCGATCGAATCAGCTTGCGATACATATCCCATTGTGTTCGGAATGGGGGTGAAACGCTATGGACGACAGGCGGTGGGCCTCGTTTCGAGGTCGTAAGTAAAAGTCAACTTTTTGAAAATTAAATTAAATAAAATTTAAAATATATAAACCACCCCTTCTCGTTTTCATTCAACAGAAAAAAAAGAAAAAAAGAGAGAGAAAAAGGACGGAGGAGCTCGTCGCTCCTCCGATTGAGCCGCCACCGCGCCATGGGCGGCGCCGCTACCACCAACCCCCCCCCCCCCCCCGTTCTTCCCCTCGATCGACGTGGCGCCCCCCCCCCTCTGCCAAAACCCACGAACTCCAAACCCTAACTCAGCCATAAACCCCCGCCTGCCACCTCTGCCGCCGCCGCTGCTTCCTCTTCTTCCTCCTTCCTTCTTCCCTTCTCTCGCCTCCATCTCCTCCTTCTTCCGCCTGAAAAACCGCCGCCCCTACCCCCTCCGTCCGACACTGCACCACCGCGTGGGCCCCTCCGACCTGCCACCTCCCCTGACCCGCAACCCCACGCCTCCGACCACACCCATACTCCCCCAGCGCCGCTCCCTCTCTCCAATTGAAACCGCCTGTAAGTTTGTTTTTCCCTCTTTCTTCTTTCTAAAATTATTTTACATAATTAGTTTAGAAAAAACTGAATTTTATTCGATAGGAAAATTTAAAGATATGATTTTTATATTTTTAAAGAATTAAAAATTGGATTTTTATATTTTTAAAGTAGTAAAAATATAATCTTTTATATTGTAGAAAGATAAAAATATAATCTTTGCACAGTAGGAACTATAAAAATATAATCTTTATGAGATATAGAATGTAAAAATATCATCTTTGTATATGTAGCGAAATAAAAATCTGATTTTTATTTTATATATGTTGAGATAAAGAGGTAATTTTTATAGTGATGAAATGGAAATATAAACTTTATTTTTATAAAGGCGAAAACTTTATTTTTATAAAGGCGAAAACTTTATTTTTATAAAGGAAGAAAGACGATATTTTTAAATATGAAAAGGCGAGATTTTTATAAATGAAAAGATTAGATTTTTAAAGGAAGAAAGACGATATTTTTAAATATGAAAAGGCGAGATCTTTATATAGAAAATAGCGAAGAAAAAATATGATTTTTATATATTGAACATCAAATTAAAAATTCGATTTTTATATATTGAATAGCAAAGTAAAAATTCGATTTTTAAATATATGTAGTGATTATAAAAATATGATTTTTAAATTGAAAGTGAACAAATAAAAATGTGATTTTTATATATGTAGTGGCTACGGGCAACGAAGATGATAAAAAGGCGAGAACGAAGAAGATTTCTATAAAAGAAGAGTCAAGATGATTGGATAGCTATTGGTGAGAACTTCTCACTCTAAACTTCTTTTTCAAATTATATATATATATACTAGGATGCAGACGGTGCTTAGTAGCACCCGACACCCGTCATCCACAGACCATGGATGGCTTGTTTGTTAAATTGTTTGGTTGAGTAGTTGGTTAGTTTGTTGGGTTTGAATTGAATTGTTTGGTGAAATGGAATGGATTGATTGATGTGTGAATGGCGTGGGCCTTCACTAGACCGGGGATAAGGCTAGGCCTTGTCCCGTTTCTAGTATCGTGCCGTTATGCCGCCGAATTTTTCTAAAATATGTTAGAAAAATAAAAATATCATTTTATTGAATAAATGAACTAATAGAAATTCATGTGTTAAAATAAAATGTTTATCGTTAAAAATATAATTTTTAACGTGAAAGTGGATAAATGAATATTTATAAACAAATCGGCCGATTTGTTTATATACACTGATTTAACTGATATCGATTGGGTCGATAAATTTTACACGTTGCCCAACTGCACAAATAAAATCTGTGTTTGATTGTTTGAAACCCCACACGGGTGTTGGGATGAAATTTGATGATCACTCATCCTGATTGATTAAATATGTCGATCGATCGATTGACAGGCTGTTATAAGCGTCAGATATCTATATTTGATGCTTATACAGTGTAGTGCACTTTGGTTGATGGTTGATTATTTTTCAATGCTATTATATACATGTGTTGTATGGAATCCATATAATTAACATTATATGGTGATTGATTGGGCCTCATTCCAATCGGGAAAATAATGAATATTATAAAAGAAAATTCATGTGTTGAATATAAAAATAGTCATGTGTTGACGATGATCATGAGTTGAAACTATTCATGTGTTGAGTAAAATATTTTAAATAAAATAAATTACATCTTTATCATATTTACAATTAGAATCTACTTCACGGTGGAGTCTAATTAAAATCAAACGATAGATACCATAGTTTTATAAAATATTTTACATAACAACAATAGTGATGTGTTGACAGCACTCATGTGTTGAGATTAGTCGTGTGTTGAAAGAAATATAGATTCATGTGTTGAATGGGAAAAATATTCATTTGTTGAATAGAATAAAGAAGTTGTGAAAAATATAAAGCCGTGTTGATTAGTTTTGCGCCATTTTGACGTGAACGATATTTATATCGATTTTATTCAAATTGAAATGAATATTATAGCAAATTCGAATTGAAAAGAAAACGAATTTGAATTGAATATAAAAGGACTTCAAATGGAATTGAATATAAAACAAATTCAAGTTGAATTGAAAACGAACTGAAATTTAATTGAATTCGAATCGAAATTAAATTGAAATCAATTTGAATTGAATTGAAACGAATTTGAATTAGAATTGAATTGAAACGAAGTTGAATTCGAATTAAATAAAATGGAA
Source organism: Allium sativum (assembly GCA_030737875.1). NCBI lineage: Eukaryota > Viridiplantae > Streptophyta > Magnoliopsida > Asparagales > Amaryllidaceae > Allium > Allium sativum. The sequence goes on along the minus strand of CM060919.1, from coordinate 4,800,907 downwards.
ATGAATTCGAGTTGAATTGAAATCAAATCGATTTGAAATTGAATGTAGAAGTTGAATTGTTTTAGAAACAAATTTAAAACGATTTATAAAATTCGTTTTAAATAGAAATCGACGAAATATATATTATATATATTATATATATAATATAATGGCCTGAATAGAACGCGCCGCGTCGCGGCAGTTCGTGAATTTCGACCATTTATTTCAAACGGACATTGCGGGAGATCCGACCGTCAGATTCTCCTAAAACCGAAACCGTTTGGTTCGTATCGAAAAGAGCTTTCCAATGAATATCAGAAATTTGAAATCTAACAGTTGGATTTGGAATTATGTCCAAATCAAATTTGAAAAAGGTCGTTGTAGGTGTAGTTCAATGGCCGCTGATGGAAATCCACTGTACGGGCCTTGATAAAATTATTAAAAATATTCATAATTTGTGTAAAATCATAAGAAATGATTTGGAAAAAAATTGGACTGAAGAATTCCACATTTGAAAGGATAAAAATAGATTTTGTCGAAATGAACTAGTTTTGGACTAGAATCAAAATCAATTTATTTTTGAAATAAATAAATTGAATTTGAAAGTGATTTTAAAAATAATCAATATTCCCAATACGTGGATTGGACTGGAGTTGAATCGAAATTATCTTCGGAATATTTCGATGTTGGATTTCGTGACTATACAGATATTGCTATGGGAATTTGAAAGATATATTTTATATCGTTATTTCCAATACGATATTTGTTGGTTTCAGAATTTGATATTGAATATAAGCCGGTATATTTCCTATTCAGAGCCTTGTATTTAATATCAAATGTGATTTGGGTTTGTCGGGAATCGTGTTTTGTATGACATTGGTTCTTTAACCTAGTTAAAGGCAAGATGTCGATTTCTGAAAAGATTAAAACTAAGTGGGGTTTTAATGAATCTTTAATTAGATTAAAAATGTGAATTGATAATTTAAATTATCAAATTTGAAAGGTGATCGAGAATGGAGTACCACCAGTTTTGCTCCAAAGCGATAGTTAAATCTTTAATTAGATTTGAACGTGAAATGGTAATTAATTTTACCGATAACACCGTGGTGTTAGATGTGGAGTATTACCAGTTTTCTCCATGGGATATATAGGTTGGGATTGGGAAATGAAATAAATAATTACTTCGGTGTGGTTCGTTAATCCCGACTAGTTTGAAATGATATCCATAGGAGGATTAAAGAATAAATTTAGAAGAATTTATCTTGGATAAAATTAATGGGAACCTTTCCCTAAGAATGTGATTTTGTGAATAAAAGAATATTCTGAATTGGAATGAGGCATTTTTTGTGTTTGTGTAACATTCGTTTATTATATACGTGGGTTATTCAGAAAGGCCGGGTTTATACTCATTCTGAATAACTGATTCGACGAGATGTCGAAGATGAAGACGGTGGTTGAAGACCGGAAGTCTTTACATCGTTTGGGTGATTACTGATGATCTTGATTGGGCTGTTCACCCAGGATGAGGGAATCAGTTGGTGATCGTCCAGACGTACTTGGAGATGGATGGATATGCGAGGAAAGTGCCTCCGGTTTCGTTCAGACCCAGAACGAACTTGTAAATGGATTGTGTGTCTGACATTGGATTTTATTCTGTGTTGATTGATCTCTATTAAATACACATCTGTTTGGCGGCGGAGAATTTATTCTCTTGCTTAACGCCCTTCTCTGAGACGTACGAGCTCAGAGGTTGTATATCGATGGACATCAGTCGCATGGAGTGAATTGCTAGTGTGGCATGCGTAAGTGGCAATTGATCAAGGCTTCTGTTGAAAAGCAAAGTCTTGTGGTTGATGATCAAAGCACGGCCTGTGTGGCATAGCTTTGTGTATAACGTGAATTCGCGAGCCTCACACCTCGGTATGAGTCAAAAACGGGATAGTGACTGCAGGGAGAGCACGACGTTTCTTTCTATCTAGGGTGGTGTCAGTGACCTACCAGCCCTGACATTTATATACCTTTCACCTGTGTGGTTGTTGGATATGAGGCGCCTCGGATATAGGTCTGTAAGGACCGGGAAACGTGTGTTCAGGAATAACTAATCCTCAAAAGTAAAAGAGGACCGGCCCTGAAGACCCAAGGATCATAGTGGGGGTCCTGAGGCATTTGCTAGAGTGTCTCGAATGCGGAGAGGAGCTTGCCTCTTGCCTCGACTCATGATGGAATCCAATTTCCAATACGTGTGTTTCGGTTTTATTTGTAGAACCTAGTATGGCGACATAGTGGTATGGGTCATTCATGCCGCCTATGATTGATATTTATGATTGAAATTGTTTTGACACTATACACCTATAATAGTATCAAATAATGTGTTTTAAACGTATCAAGCATGCTTTGGCTGTTATAAGGTAAAAACCCTATCCTCCGGCTTGCGTTGCATTGTGTGATGGGACCTGGGTCTTATAACAGCTTCATTTTTCTTTATTTAGCATTGCGTTGTTTGTTTTATGCACTGGTATCCTTGGGAGGAAACCCGTTCCGTGTTATACGGCGTGCTCCCTTGATTTACCGAACTTTAAAATAAAGAATTATAACTGTTTTAGTTCTCACACCAGTCCCATGACTGACCTGGAGTTTATTGTTTTAACCTAAACTCTGGGTGCCCCTATTTTCCACACGGGCAGCTAGTAGTTTTGGTTTTGCAGATTTATATTCACAGGGTCCTGATTTACAGTTGGAACGATGCTCGGAAAGCTCTGTATCCGTGTATCACTTCTAGTTGTGATTTTGTATTATTTTCCGCTGCTATGTAATTTATTGTAATCTCTGATATTTGTCGAATGTAATTTATTCATTTATACTCTGTATATTCTTGTATCTGATGGAATTGTTGTAATAATAATGAAATGTTCTTTTGTTTGCGTTCTATTTTGTCCTGTTCTCAACGCTATCCGTGCTTTCCTTCACGGGGAAGTTCGGGTCGTGTCAGTTTGGTATCAGAGCTTTGGTTTACAGAGCTCGAGAACAAGACACATTAGAACCATACGAAAGAATTCATCAGATATTGGATTAGTAATATCGAATTAGAATTACTCGTTAGAGATAGGATCAGTAGTATCCTAGAACGAGTGTGAAGAGTATATCTTTCAAATGAAAACAATTTTGTTTTAAAAATTTAAACCATTTTATACGTATTTGATTGTTTATTTATTTTGAATATGGACAATCGAGTATATATAGATTTCGCGTATACGCGTCATGAACGTATAGTCGAAGTTTTAATATACCGGATAGATATAGAATCACATTCTAGACACCCGGGGATAATTCTGATGATGTGGCCACATCATCAGTATTTATGTTCGTGTTTCGAAGGTGTGATATCTATATATTTCCATTAGACTGGTTTGAGAACCAAAACTTGTATAGCTAGAATACATTGTTGTGAATTGGCATCAAAACATGATTTTTTTGTATATGTATCAAAATTTATGAATTTGAAACTCTAATCCACTAATTGATTGATGTTTGAGTTGTTTGTTTATTCGTTTGATAAATTTTAACCATTATGCCTAATTGAATTCATATTGAATTATATTGGCAATTGGTCGCATTTACTTGCATATACATGTACTTACATTGAACAGGTCATAGCAAGGAGGCTAGAGCCAGAGAATAAAATTTGTTTGCCCGACAAATAGGTACATGTTTACTACATAATTTACTATTTTGTTTGGGTGATGATGATTTTATGAGCCTATTGGCTAGCCGCTTGGCTTTTTCTTTTTCTTTTTGAGATTAGAAGGACCGGGGAAGCTATTTGAAATTCCCCGATGCTCCCGGTGCAGGGGAGGTTATGGCGAAATTTTTCGAAAATTTAGGGTGTTAGTCAAATTTTTTGAAGAATTTGAAAATTCTCAGAAACTGAAAAGTTGGAGAATGGAAGCCAGATCGAACGTACAGTTAATTAATCAAACCACTTTCGACTTTGTTCCTTTTCAGGGACGAAAAGTTTTAAGTGGGGGAGATTGTAATAACCCGAAAATCTGGGCCAGTTTAAAATTTTTATTTTGGCTATTTTGGCGAATTTGGAGCATTTTAAATGAATTATTTTAAATAATATCGACGAGAAATTTATTTTGAATATAATTCGAACGTATATATTTATATACGTCGTCGTTAGAATATAAATGATTATATATAATTATAAAAGGAATTGAAAATGGCGCGGTAGTTCGATAATTCGATTTCAAACTTCAATTGAATGTACCGGGTGCAAAACAATCCGGATTTTAGTGAAACCAAAAACATTATGATCTGATTGATGATACCTTTCCAACGAATCCGAAAAATCAAAATTTCATAGCGGGAATCAAAAGATATGTCCAGTTGAAAATTCTGAATAGTCGCTATGGAATTCAGGCCCTTAAAAATGGACATTTTGCAAACGACCTAGGATTTCGACGAAACCACTTTTGTTGGATCCTTGATGTCAAGTTATTGCTAGGTTCCAAATTTCATAATTTTTCGAATCAATATGTGAGCGTGGCAAAGGAAAACGTGTTTGACCGGTTTCAGTTGATTTTAATCGACTGGAAATTGGCCATTTTTCCAACGGTCTCAGAATTCGACGAAACTAGTTCTGTTAGGACCGTATCGTCAATACGAAGCTAGAAAAAAAAATTCTGGAATTTTTCTAGTTAGTATGTGACCCCGGTAATTTGAAATGTACGTTTAAAATTCAATATAGTGATTTAAATGTAAATTCAACGGAAACTGATCAAAGCGATCGAATCAGCTTGCGATACATATCCCATTGTGTTCGGAATGGGGGTGAAACGCTATGGACGACATGCGGTGGGCCTCGTTTCGAGGTCGTAAGTAAAAGTCAACTTTTTGAAAATTAAATTAAATAAAATTTAAAATATATAAACCCCCCCTTCTCGTTTTCATTCAACAGAAAAAAAAAAGGAAAAAAAAGAGAGAAAAAGGACGGAGGAGCTCGTCGCTCCTCCGATGGAGCCGCCACCGCGCCATGGGCGGCGCCGCTACCACCAAGCCCCCCCCCCCCCGTTCTTCCCCTCGATCGACGTGGCGCCCCCCCCCCTGCCAAAACCCACGAACCCGCAAACCCTAACCCAGCCATAAACCCCCGCCTGCCACCTCTGCCGCCACCACTGCTTCCTCTTCTTCCTCCTTCCTTCTTCCCTTCTCTCGCCTCCATCTCCTCCTTCTTCCGCCTGAAAAACCGCCGCCCCTATCCCCTCCGTCCGACACTGCACCACCGCGTGGGCCCCTCCGACCTGCCACCTCCCCTGACCCGCAGCCCCACGCCTCCGACCACACCCATACTCCGCCAGCGCCGCTCCCTCTCTCCAATTGAAACCGCCTGTAAGTTTGTTTTTCCCTCTTTCTTCTTTCTAAAATTATTTTACATAATTAGTTTAGAAAAAACTGAATTTTATTCGATAGGAAAATTTAAAGATATGATTTTTATATTTTTAAAGAATTAAAAATTGGATTTTTATATTTTTAAAGTAGTAAAAATATAATCTTTTATATTGTAGAAAGATAAAAATATAATCTTTGCATAGTAGGAACTATAAAAATATAATCTTTATGAGATATAGAATGTAAAAATATCATCTTTGTATATGTAGCGAAATAAAAATCTGATTTTTATTTTATATATGTTGAGATAAAGAGGTAATTTTTATAGTGATGAAATGGAAATATAAACTTTATTTTTATAAAGGCGAAAACTTTATTTTTATAAAGGTGAAAACTTTATTTTTATAAAGGAAGAAAGACGATATTTTTAAATATGAAAAGGCGAGATTTTTATAAACGAAAAGATTAGATTTTTAAAGGAAGAAAGACGATATTTTTAAATATGAAAAGGCTAGATCTTTATATAGAAAATAGTGAAGCAAAAATATGATTTTTATATATTGAACATCAAATTAAAAATTTGATTTTTATATATTGAATAGCAAAGTAAAAATTCGATTTTTAAATATATGTAGTGATTATAAAAATATGATTTTTAAATTGAAAGTGAACAAATAAAAATGTGATTTTTATATATGTAGTGGCTACGGGCAACGAATATGATAAAAAGGCGAGAATGAAGAAGATTTCTATAAAAGAAGAGTCAAGATGATTGGATAGCTATTGGTGAGAACTTCTCACTCTAAACTTCTTTTTCAAATTATATATATATATATATACTAGGATGCACACGGTGCTTAGTAGCACCCGACACCCGTCATCCACAAACCATGGATGGCTTGTTTGTTAAATTGTTTGGTTGAGTAGTTGGTTAGTTTGTTGGGTTTGAATTGAATTGTTTGGTGAAATGGAATGGATTGATTGATGTGTGAATGGCGTGGGCCTTCACTAGACCGGGGATAAGGCTAGGCCTTGTCCCGTTTCTAGTATCGTGCCGTTATGCCACCGAATTTTTTAAAATATGTTAGAAAAATAAAAATATCATTTTATTGAATAAATGAACTAATAGAAATTCATGTGTTAAAATAAAATATTTATCGTTAAAAATATAATTTTTAACGTGAAAGTGGATAAATGAATATTTATAAACAAATCGGCCGATTTGTTTATATACACTGATTTGACTGATATCGATTGGGTCGATAAATTTTACACGTCGCCCAACTGCACAAATAAAATCTGTGTTTGATTGTTTGAAACCCCACACGGGTGTTGGGATGAAATTTGATGATCACTCATCCTGATTGATTAAATATGTCGATCGATCGATTGACAGGCTGTTATAAGCGTCAGATATCTATATTTGATGCTTATACAGTGTAGTGCACTTTGGTTGATGGTTGATTATTTTTCAATGCTATTATATACATGTGTTGTATGGAATCCATATAATTAACATTATATGGTGATTGATTGGGCCTCATTCCAATCGGGAAAATAATGAATATTATAAAAGAAAATTCATGTGTTGAATATAAAAATAGTCATGTGTTGACGATGATCATGTGTTGAAACTATTCATGTGTTGAGTAAAATATTTTAAATAAAATAAATTACATTTTTATCATATTTACAATTAGAATCTACTTCACGGTGGAGTCTAATTAAAATCAAACGATAGATACCATAGTTTTATAAAATATTTTACATAACAATAATAGTGATGTGTTGACAGCACTCATGTGTTGAGATTAGTCGTGTGTTGAAAGAAATATAGATTCATGTGTTGAATGGGAAAAATATTCATTTGTTGAATAGAATAAAGAAGTTGTGAAAAATATAAAGCCGTGTTGATTAGTTTTGCGCCATTTTGACGTGAACGATATTTATATCGATTTTATTCAAATTGAAATGAATATTATAGCAAATTCGAATTGAAAAGAAAACGAATTTGAATTGAATATAAAAGGACTTCGAATGGAATTGAATATAAAACAAATTCAAGTTGAATTGAAAACGAACTGAAATTTAATTGAATTCGAATCGAAATTAAATTGAAATCAATTTGAATTGAATTGAAACGAATTTGAATTTGAATTGAATTGAAACGAAGTTGAATTCGAATTAAATAAAATGGAAATGAATTCGAGTCGAATTGAAATCAAATCGATTTGAAATTGAATGTAGAAGTTGAATTGTTTTAGAAACAAATTTAAAACGATTTATAAAATTCGTTTTAAATAGAAATCGATGAAATATATATTATATATATTATATATATAATATAATGGCCTGAATAGAACGCGCCGCGCCGCGGTAGTTCGTGAATTTCGACCATTTATTTCAAACGGACATTGCGGGAGATCCGACCGTCGGATTCTCCTAAAACCGGAACCGTTGGGTTCGTATCGAAAAGAGCTTTCCAATGAATATTAGAAATTTGAAATCTAACGGTTGGATTTGGAATTATGTCCAAATCAAATTTGAAAAAGGTCGTTGTAGGTATAGTTCGATGGCCGCTGATGGAAATCGACTGTACGGGCCTTGATAAAATTATTAAAAATATTCATAATTTGTGTAAAATCATAAGAAATGATTTGGAAAAAAATTGGGCTGAAGAATTCCACATTTGAAAGGATAAAAATAGATTTTGTCGAAATGAACTAGTTTTGGATTAGAATCAAAATCAATTTATTTTTGAAATAAATAAATTGAATTTGAAAGTGATTTTAAAAATAATCAATATTCCCAATACGTGGATTGGACTGGAGTTGAATCGAAATTATCTTCGGAATATTTCGATGTTGGATTTCGTGACTATACAGATATTGCTATGGGAATTTGAAAGATATATTTTATATCGTTATTTCCAATACGATATTTGTTGGTTTCAGAATTTGATATTGAATATAAGCTGGTATATTTTCTATTCAGAGCCTTGTATTTAATATCAAATGTGATTTGGGTTTGTCGTGAATCGTGTTTTGTATGACATTGGTTCTTTAACCTAGTTAAAGGCAAGATGTCGATTTCTGAAAAGATTAAAACTAAGTGGGGTTTTAATGAATCTTTAATTAGATTAAAAATGTGAATTGATAATTTAAATTATCAAATTTGAAAGGTGATCGAGAATGGAGTACCACCAGTTTTGCTCCAAAGCGATAGTTAAATCTTTAATTAGATTTGAACGTGAAATGGTAATTAATTTTACCGATAACACCGTGGTGTTAGATGTGGAGTATTACCAGTTTTTTCCATGGGATATATAGGTTGGGATTGGGAAATAAAATAAATAATTACTTCGGTGTGGTTCGTTAATCCCGACTAGTTTGAAATGATATCCATAGGAGGATTAAAGAATAAATTTAGAAGAATTTATCTTGGATAAAATTAATGGGAACCTTTCCCTAAGAATGTGATTTTGTGAATAAAAGAATATTCTGAATTGGAATGAGGCGTTTGTTATGTTTGTGTAACATTCGTTTATTATATACGTGGGTTATTCAGAAAGGCCGGGTTTATACTCATTCTGAATAACCGATTCGACGAGATGTCGAAGATGAAGACGGTGGTTGAAGACCGGAAGTCTTCACATCGTTTGGGTGATTACTGATGATCTTGATTGTGTTGTACACCCAGGATGAGGGAATCAGTTGGTGATCGTCCAGACGTACTTGGAGATGGATGGATATGCGAGGAAAGTGCCTCCGGTTTCGTTCAGACCCAGAACGAACTTGTAAATGGATTGTGTGTCTGACATTGGATTTTATTCTGTGTTGATTGATCTCTATTAAATATACATTTGTTTAGCGGCGGAGAATTTATTCTCTTGCTTAACGCCCTTCTCTGAGACGTACGAGCTCAGAGGTTGTATATCGATGGACATCAGTCGCATGGAGTGAATTGCTAGTGTGGCACGCGTAAGTGGCAATTGATCAAGGCTTCTGTTGAAAAGCAAAGTCTTGTGGTTGATGATCAAAGCACGGCCTGTGTGGCATAGCTTTGTGTATAACGTGAATTCGCGAGCCTCACACCTCGGTTTGAGTCAAAAACGGGATAGTGACTGCAGGGAGAGCACGACGTTTCTTTCTAGCTAGGGTGGTGTCAGTGACCTACCAGCCCTGACATTTATATACTTTTCACCTGTGTGGTTGTTGGATATGAGGCGCCTCGGATATAGGTCTGTAAGGACCGGGAAACGTGTGTTCAGGAATAACTAATCCTCAAAAGTAAGAGAGGACCGTCCCTGAAGATCCAAGGATCATAGTGGGGTCCTGAGGCATTTGCTAGAGTGTCTCGAACGCGGAGAGGAGCTTGCCCCTTGCCTCGACTCATGATGGAATCCAATTTCCAATACGTGTGTTTCGGTTTTATTTGTAGAACCTAGTATGGCGACATAGTGGTATGGGTCATTCATGCCGCCTATGATTGATATTTATGATTGAAATTGTTTTGACACTATACACCTATAATAGTATCAAATAATGTGTTTTAAACGTATCAAGCATGCTTTGGCTGTTATAAGGTAAAAACCCTATCCTCCGGCTTGCGTTGCATTGTGTGATGGGACCTGGGTCTTATAACAGCTTCATTTTTCTTTATTTAGCATTGCGTTGTTTGTTTTATGCACTGGTATCCTTGGGAGGAAACCCGTTCCATGTTATACGGCGTGGTCCCTTGATTTACCGAACTTTAAAATAAAGAATTATAACTGTTTTAGTTCTCACACCAGTCCCATGACTGACCTGGAGTTTATTGTTTTAACCTAAACTCTGGGTGCCCCTATTTTCCACACGGGCAGCTAGTAGTTTTGGTTTTGCAGATTTATATTCACAGGGTCCTGATTTACAGCTGGAACGATGCTCGGAAAGCTCTGTATCCGTGTATCACTTCTAGTTGTGATTTTGTATTATTTTCCGCTGCTATGTAATTTATTGTAATCTTTGATATTTGTCGAATGTAATTTATTCATTTATACTCTGTATATTCTTGTATCTGATGGAATTGTTGTAATAATAATGAAATGTTCTTTTGTTTGCGTTCGATTTTGTCCTGTTCTCAACGCTATCCGTGCTTTCCTTCACGGGGAAGTTCGGGTCGTGTCATGTGAGGCTCGCGAATTCACGTTATACACAAAGCTACGTCACACAGACCGTGCTTTGATCATCAACCACAAGACTTTGCTTTTCAACAGAAGCCTTGATCAATTGCCACTTACACGTGCCACGCTAGCAATTCACTCCATGCGACTGATGTCCATCGGTATATAACCTCTGAGCTCGTACGTCTCAGAGAAGGGCGTTAAGCAAGAGAATAAATTCTCTGCCGCCAAACATATGTATATTTAATAGAGATCAATCAACACAGAATAAAATCCAATATCAGAAACACAATCCATTTACAAGTTCGTTCTGGATCTGAACGAAACCAGAGGCACTTTCCTCGCATATCCATCCATCTCCAAGTACGTCTGGACGATCACCAACTGTTTCCCTCATCTTGGGTGTGCAACCCAATCGAGATCATCAGTAATCACCCAAACGATGTGAAGACTTCTAGTCTTCAACCACCGTCTTCATCTTCGACATCTCGTCGAATCGGTTATTCAGAATGGGTAGAAACCCGGCCTTTCTGAATAACCCACGTATATAATAAACAAATGTTTCACAAACACACAAACGCCTTATTCCAATTCAGAATATTCCTTTATTCACAAAATCACATTCTTAGGGAAAGGTTCCCATTAATTTTATCCAAGATAAATTCTTCTAAATTTATTCTTTAATCTTCCTTTGGATATCATTTTAAACCATATTATGGTTTTCCAAACTAGTCGAGATAAGCGAACCACACCGAAGTAATTATTTATTTTATTTCCCAATCCCAACCTATTTATCCCATGGAGAAAACTGGTAATACTCCATCTCTAACACCACGGCGCTGTTGGTAAAATTAATTACCATTTCACGTTCAAATCTAATTAAAGATTTAACTATCGCTTTGGAGCAAAACTGGTGGTACTCCATTCTCGATCACCTTTCAGATTTGATAATTTAAATTATCAATTCACATTTTTAATCTAATTAAAGATTCATTAAAACTCTACTTAGTTTTAATCTTTTCAAAAATCTATCCTGCCTTTAAGTGGGTTAAAGAACCAATGTCATCTAAAACACGATTCACGATAAACCCAAACCACATTTGATATTAAATACAAGGCTCTGAATAGAAAATATATCGGCTTATATTCAATATCAAATTCTGAAACTAACAAATATCGTATTGGAAATAACGATATAAAATATAGCTTTCAAATTCCCATAACAATATTTTTATAGTCACGAAATCCAACATCGAAATATTCCAAAAATAATTTCGATTCACTCCAGTCCAATTCACGTATTGGGAATATTGATTATTTTTAAAATCCCTTTCAAATTCAATTTATTTATTTCAAAAATAAATTGATTTTAATTCTAGTTCAAAACTAGTTCATTTCGACAAAAATCTATTTTTTATCATTTCAAATGTGGAGTTTTTCATCCTAGTTCTTTCCAATACACAAATTATGATTTTTCAAAAATTATTAATATTTTTTATAATTTTATCAAGGCTCATACAATCGATTTCCAACAACGGCCATCGAACTGCACTTACAGCGACCTTTTCTAAATTTGATTTGGACATGATTCCAAATCCAACTGTTAGATTTCAAATTCCTAATATCCATTGGAAAGCTCTTTTCGATACGAACCCAACGGTTCCGGTTTTAGGAGAATCCGACAGTCAGATCTCCCGCAATGTCAATTCGAAGTCAATGGTCGAAATTCACGAACTGCCGCGAAGCGGCGCGTTCTATTCAGGCCATTCTATATATATTATATATATTTCGTCGATTTCCTTTTAAAACGTATTTTATAAATCATTTTAAATTCGTTTTCAAAACCATTTCAACGCTACATTCAATTTCTAATCAAAATTGAATATTTCATATCATTCCTATATAGATGATAATATTTTCAAAACGTTATATTTTGAAATCACCACTTTTTCTATATTCATTATGAAATCGAATATAATCGATATAAATATCGTTCACGTCAAAATAGCGCAACTCTAATCAACACGACTTTATATATTTCAATAAATTCGTTATTCTATTCAACAAATGAATATATATTCTATTCAACACATGAATCTATATTTCTTTCAACACACGACCAATCTCAACACATGAGTACTGCCAACACACAACTATTTTTGTTATGTAAAATATTTTATAAAATTATGGTATCTATCGTTTGATTTTTAATTAGACTCCACCGTGAAGTAGTGTCTAATCGTAAATATGCTAAAGATGTAAATTTTATTATTAAAATATTTTACTCAACACATGAATAATTTCAACACATGGACATCGTCAACACATGACTATTTTTATATTCAACACATGAATTTTCTTTTATAATATTCATTATTTTCCCGATTGGAATGAGGCCCTTTCCCGATTGGAATGAGGCCCAATCAATTACCATATAACGTTAATTATATGGATTCCATACAACACATGTATATAATAGCAACGATAAACAATCAACCATCATCCAAAGTGCACCACACAACTGCATAAGCATCAAATATAAATAATCAACGCTTACACAATATGTCGACCTATCGATCGACATACAATTAAATAATTGGGATTAGTGTACGCCGATTATCATCCCAACACCCGTGTGGGGTTTCAAATCAACAAACACTGAATATTATTTGTGCAGTTGGGCGATGTGTAAAATTTATCATCCCAATGAATATCAGTCAAATCAGTGTATATAAACAAATCGTCCGATTTGTTTATAAATATTTATTTATTCACATTCACGTTAAAAATTATATTTTTAACGATAAAATATTTTTAACTATATAAATATTTTATTTCCTTTCAACACAAGAATATTTTATTATTCAATCATTCCACAATACAATCAATTTTCACAACACATCAATCAACCAAACAAGCCGTCCATGGTCTGTGGACGACGGGTGTCGGGTGCTGCTAAGCACCGTCTGCATCCTAGTATATATATATATATATATATATATATATATAACTAGAAAAAGAGATTGAAGAGTGAGAAGTTCTCACCAATAGCTATCCCAACTCCACGACTCTTCTTATGTAGAAAATCTTGTCGTTTTCGCCTTTTGTCACTTTCGTTGTCCGTAGCCACTACATAGATAAAAATCACATTTTTATATTCTTGCCATGTATATAAAAATCATATTTTTATAATTACTCCATATGGATAAAAATTCTATTTTTACACCGCTACTATATAGATAAAAATTCTATTTTTACATCGCTACTATATAGATAAAAATTCTATTTTTACATGGCTACTATATAGATAAAAATTCTATTTTTACATCGCTACTATATAGATAAAAATTCTATTTTTACATCACTACTATATAGATAAAAATTCTATTTTTACATCGCTACTATATAGATAAAAATTCTATTTTTACATCGATGCTATATAGATAAAAATTCTATTTTTACATCGATGCTATGTAGATAAAAATTCTATTTTTACATCACTACTATATAGATAAAAATTCTATTTTTATAACGCTCCTCTCTACAAAAAAATTGCATTTTTACTTTGCTATTCAATATATAAAAATCGAATTTTTACTCTGCTATTCAATATATAAAAATCGAATTTTTACTCTGCTATTCAATATATAAAAATCGAATTTTTACTTTGCTATTCAATATATAAAAATCGAATTTTTATTATCTATACATTATAAAAATTATATTTTTATTACTCTACCTAAGTAAAAATCATATTTTTAATATCTACAAATCAAACCCTTTTTTAAAATTAAAAATTGTATCTTTATGAGGCTAAAAATCTCATTTTTAAAACTAAATTTAAATCAGGTTTTTATATTTAAATTGCCTTAGTTAAAATAAACAAATTCAAAGAAGGAATAAATTAAAATAAATAATAAATGGAAAACTTATAGTCGTTAAAAAGGGGAGGGGGTTGCTGCATCAGCCGGGGGTGGTGCGACTTCCAACGCGGCGGAGTCAGCAGGTGGCGGAGGGTGGTGGGCGGTCTGTAGCTCGCGCGAGGGGTTTGGGGTAGGGTTTCGAGAGGGAGGAGAAGGCAGGGGGTCGGCGCGGTGAACCAGGCGGTGGCGCGATGGCCTGGAGGGTGGGTCTTTGGGGATGGCGCGGAGAAGAAGAGGGGTCGAGGAAGAAGGGGACGCGGAGGAAGGGGAAGAGGATCGGGAGGAAGCGGAGCACAGGAGGGGGTCACGGCGGTCTCGGCGCCTGAAGCGACGACGATGAATCAACAGGGGGGCTGGCGATTTAGGGCACGGGTTTTTTTTCTTTTTCTTTTTTGAAATGAAGGAGAGAGAATTAGAGAGGGAGGGAGTAAGGTTATAGATTTTATAATTTATTTTATTTTATACTTTCAAAAAGCAACTTTATATTTTGAACACGAAACAAGACCCACCGACTGTCGTCCATAGCTAATTACCCCCATTCCAAACACAATGGGATATGTATCGTAGGCTGATTCGATCGTTTCGATCAGTTTTCGTCAAAATCAACATATACTTCTATATATTGAATTTGAACGCGTATTTCAATTTACTGGGGTCACATACTAACTTGAAAATTCTAGAAAAATATTTTCTGGCTTCGTATTGACGATGCGGTCCTAACAAAACAAGTTTCGTCGAATTCCGAGACCGTTGGAAAAATGGCCATTTTCCAGTCGATTAAAATCAACTAAAACTGGTCAAACACGTTTTCCTTTGTCACGCTCACATATTGGTTCGAAAAATTATGAAAATTGGAATCTAGCAATAACTTGACATCACGGATCCAACAGAAGTGGTTTCGTCGAAATCCGAGGTCGTTTGCATAATTCCCATTTTAAGGGCCGAAATTCCATAGCGACTATTCTGAATTTTCAACTGAACATATCTTTTGATTCCCGCTATGAAATTTTGATTTTTCGGATTCGTTGGAAAGATATTCTCAATTAGATTCTAATATTTTTGGTTTCACTAAAATCCGTTTTATTTTGCACCCGGTACATTCAATTGAAGTTTGAAATCGAATTATCGAACTACCACGCCATTTTCAATTCTATTTATAATTATATATAATTATTTATATTCTAAAGACGACGTGTATAATATATACATTCGAATTCTATTCAAAATAAATTTCTCGTCGATATTATTTAAAATAATCCATTTTAAATAATCAAAATTCGCTAAAATTGCCAAAATAAAAATTTTAAACTGGCTCGCATTTCCGGGTTGTTACAATAAGCGATGATTATTGTGTTCAAATAATGGAAACAAAAGGAGATTCATAACGATTGTTTTATGCTGATAAGTTGAATCGATTTCCAAATTATAGATAATAAGTAATGTTATAAAAAATGTTTTGAAATGGTAGTTAACGAGAAATTGAATATGGTTTAAGAAAATTTCCCAAGTATATAAATAAAATGATTTAAGAATATTAATATATTAGAATTGATATGTTATTTTAAATGGCCAAGTGATGCTGATTAATAAACCAATGGATCTGTTTATTTTTATAGTTGTTAATTTTGATAGATAAATAACCGACTATCAAAATCTGACCCAACGTTATTGGTATGGAAAGACCGGAAAAGAATTTATATTCGAAAACCATTCCGACCAATAAATACGCATACGTCAAAGTTGCTGATCAAGATGGAGCAATTGAAGACCATAAATCTTCATGAGCGGAAGGACTATTGTTAAACACCTTTGGCTGATCGCCCGAGTTAACAATGATTCGGTCGTGATTGAAATCTACTGATTGCAAGGACTAGTCGCTACTGATCTATAGGGTGATTCCTAGGATGTGGTAGGAGGGTGCCTTCGGTTCATCCTGTTCCTGGATGATTCATATGGACGATGTAGGATTCAAAGGTGAATGGTCGACAGATGTTCCAAAAGTCGATTATAACCTCAAGCCTCATCAACTAGGAAATGACAAAAATCGGGCAGGCAACATGTCTATATGGTCGCACCCATTAGGATGTATTGTCACCATCTAGTGAATATTCATATTTGTAACTTCTTTTCATTTCTGTATCTCCCGGGAACTACGGTCGTCACAACAAAAATCCGTAAGGTGATAATATATTCGATACACTCAAGAGAAATGAGTGGTCGGTCATGTGTGGCCGGGTTGCATGACGTTCTTGTTGAACCCTGTGTATTCCTCTCTAGAGATACACTATTGGCTAGTGGATCCATACCTTGTCATAATCAGAATCCAATTTCTAATAAGCACTCGTGGTTTTGATTGTATAATATATATGTGGAGTGTGATATGCAAGCGTTCTGCTAGATTCTATCTACTTGTATTTAGACACTATTATAATATCCGAAAAATATATTGATTTCAAAATGTTTTGGGTTATAGTAAGGTAAAAACCGTCCGTGTTTATGTGTGGGCTGGTCTTACTATTATCCTTTTGTTTCAAAAGGATTTTCGAAGTTAAGCAAGTTGTTTGTGTTATGAATTCATCACTGAAAGTATTCCAGACTGATCCGGGTGAATTTTTCTTTGCTTCAAATGTTCTCGTGTCAGACCAGGAATCTTTACAGGTTAGATTTCGCTCAAGATTCAGAGAAGGAGTTGAAGTCGAGACGTATTCCATATACTGGTATTAGTTTATTTCCGCTGTGTGTTGTATTGATTTGAATGTGTACTCTGATGTTGTAATATACAGTTGTTTTATAAAGTATTATTGATTATTATATTTTATCCATTCCGCTGTGGGATTCTGATCTTCTTATTCTTCTGTTCTAATATTTCTTTCTTTCTCTACTCATTCTCTAACTTTTTTCTTTTAGCTTTCTGGGTTTTCAATGCTTGAGTTTAGACACAAGATGTATTAGCGTCTAAATTCGAGTGTCAAAATTTCTGGGATGCTACAAACAGTCAGATAGTACTTTGGATATGATTTACCTAAATAGATATAATTACCAAATCATTCTACATACTATCATTACACATCTTATTTCATATCATACATTATTATTATAAATTACAGTACATCTCAAATTAAAATCATTCACATCACAAATTGCACTTCATTAAATATATCACTTCATATAGTTTCGCAAATGACATACTACATTTTAACCAACACACTACATTACATGTTAACTTTATCTCTACACATAACATGTATATAGTATAAAAAGTTTTTATCTAGGATTATTAATCAAATACATAACATATTTACTTTTCTTTGATTAACTTGATTGACTTGTTTGTCTTGGTTGAATTGATTGAATTGACTAACTTGATTGAATTGATTAACTTATTTGGTCTGTTTGATTTGTTTGACTTAAATAACTTGATTGACTTATTTAACACGGTTAAATTTCGTTAGTGGTTGATAGGTTTGTTAGAAATATACTTATGCATTTGTAGTTGATAGGAGATTTATAGGTTTTAGGATCAGTAGAAGTTACAAGAAATGTTTGGTTTCATGTTTGAATTGAGGTTTTGTGACAATAAAACTTAAATTAATTGATTGATTGGATTGAATTGCTTTACTTATATCATAATTTTAAGGTTATCTTATCATAGTTATTCTGAGACTAGATTAAGGCCTTATTATAGTTTGAAGGGAGTTAGAATTTAGGATCGGTTTAGTCTTGTATTAAATTAAGGGGGAGTTTCAGAGTTTCTAAGGATTAGTTGAAGGTTCTAAAGTACTTTGGTTGATTTAATTATTTAGATTAATTGTTTGAATTTCTTGTTTGCTTGAATTGCTTGAATTTCTTGTTTGCTTGAATTGTTCATTTGAATTGTTTGCTTGAATTGCTTGTTTTAAATTGCTTTTTGGATTAATTTGCTTGTTTGAATTAATTGGTTCGTTTAATTTATTGTCCTTTTATTTAGTCTATTAGACTAGTGTAGTCATAGATTTAGGGGGAGTTATATAAACTTATAGAGAATTATATATTAAAGAAGTGTTTAGATTTAGGGAAGTTATGTAGAATTAGGATACTATATAGGCATAAATTTAGGGAGAGTATTTTATAAGGTATAGTTAGGTTTCAGATTCAGGGGGAGTACTTTACTTTAGTATAGGAATTATTTGTATAGTTATAGGATTTAGGGAGAGTAGTTTTAGAATTCCTTTTTGATAATGCCAAAGGGGGGGGAATTATAAAATATAGACATAGTTTATAGGATTCATATAATCAAGGGGAGTATTAGAAGGATCATCATCAACAGGTATATAAAGGTATGATATTTTATAAACTAAGGTTGTCATCATCAAAAGAGGGGAGATTGTTGGAGAGTGGAGTTTTGATGACAACAACCTTATTTCAATTATCATTGATTAAAAAAATACTAACATTTCTATCTAGAATATATAGACATATATATATATATATATATGTAGGATTTGTATACAAGACTTAAGTACTGAAGACTGTACAGTTTAGGAGTTTCAAGAGATTTAGAGCTCAAGATAGATTCAAGACTCATCAGTTATAAAGCTATCAAGATTTCAAAAGTTCAAGAGTGCAAGAGTTCAAGAAAAATATAGTAATAGGTCTAGATTATGTAAGACTCTGAATAGCACTCCAGGTTCAAATTCAAATTCTATTTTCAAATTTCAATTTTCAAATTCTCATTTTCAAATTCTCATTTTCAAATTTCAAAATTTTGATTTTTCAAAATTCAAATTCAAATTTCAAATTATTTTACTTATGATTTCAAACATATAAGTTTAAAAGTTTTAAGATATATAAGTTTATATAGTTTTATAATTTTAAAACTTATAATTTTATACATATGTATATGGTTTTACACTTTAGAATATTTATTTATATCATTAAAATTTTGATTAAGGAATTTAAAACTTACTATTTCAAATATATTTCCTAATTTATAAGTATTCTAATTTTTATAGTTTTATTTAATATATTTTACTAAGTTTATATTTGATTCTTCATGTAACCTTTTGTTTATATATAGTATATAAATATTTCTTCATAAATTCCTATATGTATGTTTATAATTATATTATATATGTTAATAATTATATTTTATATAGTTTTCATATCATGTATATAGTATGAATTTAATCATATATTTAAATAATATTTTCTTATGTTTTTATACTTGAAAAATAATGTTTTAGCAACTAGTTTTGTTTCAAGAATTTCCAGAATTTAAATACTTAAAAAATGATTTAAAAATAAAAAATAAGGTCGGTAATAGTTATTTATATGTCAACATATAACTGTCTTTTTTTGAATTTTTAAAGGAAGTGTCTTTTCACTAATTGTGATGGTTCCGAAGCGTTGCAATTTTTTACACACTATAAAAAGGGCTTGAATTCAAATTTTTAATCATCTCTTCTTCTTGAACTTCATCCTCTTTCTCTACACCATTATTCTTAATCATTTTTATGATTTCTACACTAATACTCTGCCGAATTCAATTCTGTTTTAATCAAACTTCTTCTCTCTGCACTCTCTACTCTCTGAATCAAGTGATATTGTAGAGTTATAGGGTTGTTTGTAATTGTTTGGGTTGAGTAAAGGAATCGGTGGTATCACTTATAGCCGTGAAATCAAGGAAGGAATTAGTTGCATCCCTTGTAGCCGTGAAATCAAGGACCATTGTTTCAAATCTCGCAAATATCGCCCGAGATCTCCTCCGAGATCTCGTTTTGGGCTCCTTCCGAAACGAAATAAAAAATATCACTCTAAATCTCCTTTTGAATATATCGCCTGAGATATTGCAATATCGAAAGATATATCGACCGAGACGAAATACTGGAATATCGTCCGAGATCTTAGTTTTTTTGTTTAAAATTTAAATTTGTGCCTGAACTAGAACTATAATTAAAAAAATCAAATCTAGCCATATCAATCTTTTGTTATTTTACATTTTGCGTGTTAAATGACTATATTATATGTTCGTTTATGTTTTACAATGCTCACGTTTTTCATACTCGTCTTTTTACATACATGTTTCTTATGAAATTATGTATTTTGTGGTCTATTTATGCTGAATTTTTTAATGTTTTGGATCCTTTTAATGTTTCCTGTCTAAAAATGTTCCTGTTTTGAGCGTATTACAATTTAGAGCATGAATGATCTTTCGCAAAATAAATAATAATAAAGTTATTTTGCATTCTAAGTTTAAGCTACTATGTTTTTGATAGCATTCATAAAAATCATTTTGTTAAAATATAATTTTTAACATATCATGTACCCCGAGATTGTTTCGATACGAACTTTTAGACCCAAGATGAAAATCCGAGACGAACTCCCGAGTTAGACTAATCTCGTCCAAGTTCTCTCCTGATACGAGACCGAGTCTATAATATCCCCGAGACAAAACACGGCCGATATCCAAGATTTAAAACCTTGTCAAGAACAGAATCGGCGGTATCCCTTGTAGCCATGAAATTAAAGAGGTTGTAATTGGATTTTGATATTGTAATAAAACATTGTTCAAACCAGGTTTGCGTAGGACTGGACGTAGAAGCAATCCGAACCAGTATAAAATCTGATCTGTTCTTTCCTTTTTTGCAATTTTATTTCTGTTTATTTTGCATCTGAGTTTGATTCTGTGTCTGTGATTTTTTTTGTGTTGTTTGATTCATATAGTTTATCGCAAAAGTATTAGATTTTGTTTAAATTCTCAAAAACACTATTCACCCCCCTCTAGTGTTTGTTTTGCCTTAACGATCCTTTCCGCAATCCCTAATAAAGGTTTGTCAAGAGAGAAAAAATTATGGAGCAACCAAAGGCATTTCATTAGCACTACATTTTTAAAGGTGTGGCAAAGGGGGAAAGACTCATTACCATAAGAACAAGACCCCTGATAGTATCACAGGGCACAACTATCGCTGCAAAGCAGTAGCTTTCTCAGAAGACAGTTCAAACTCTTTGAACCAAATGCACCCTTCGACTCATTCGAAGGGGTGTTTCAACTACTTGATCCTAAAAGAAAATCCCATTATGGAAGGAAGGGCCTCATCTATGGGAAACAACCTTTTGATGCCATTGCAATCAGAAGCCTTAAGAAGCCTATTCTTACCACACATATGAGTCTACCATCTAGAGGACTACTTATGGAAGACTCGAAGGATCCAAAATGATTATCTATCAAAAAATATTAAGAAGTAATCACTCCCACTCCAAACTACATTCGAAGTGTTTCTCCCGCTCGTTGCTTGATGGAGGTCAGGAACATGACGCTTTTAAGTCGAGAGATGTGAACTCTGAATTGCTCGATGAAGCGGGTGACTTGCGTGTTCCAACTATCGATCGACTCCATTGTTAGCTGCCAAAACAACATGCCACCTATATCTGTGAGAAGGAGCGGGAAGCACTAGGCCATAATATTGGTCGATGCGCCAGCACCTCCATATGATGCATGTATCGCATGAGATGGATAGTCGGGTTGGTCCGACCATTATAGGGTTCAATAACTGGAAACTTGAAGTCCGGAGGATTGCGAGAGTTTCTGATCTCCCTGTTGAAGGGGCTGCGGTGGATATTATATATATCCTTCCAAGAAGAAGTGCCCTGGGTGAAGCATCGGATGATGCTTGCAAGCTAGCTTCCATCTCCAAGGAGTCGCTGCCAGGAATCCAGTGCTGCATTCGGGAGAGCTCCAGCACAAGGGTCCAACGAAAGCATGCTCGGAAGGGTCGCTATTGGTTGGGCTCGACCTCCAAGAGTTGAGTGAAGGTGAGGCCGAGGGTTCATCGCAGTTGTTGGTTCTGGGCAGACTGGGCCTCTTGAACCTGATGAGAATTAGGCCGAGCCGTACCCATAATGGTAGGTCCGGGCTGATTCATCATAGCATGTGATGTTCGAGGCTCGGCGTTGCCCCCGGTCGGGGCGATGTTAGAAGGGTCTACGGTAGCGTCTTCCTCTGCCAATATGTGAACCAGTATGGTAGAGCGGTCTTCCTGGTTCAAAGAGGTTCAACCAGCTCTTCGTTGAAGGGTAAGAATCGTTAGTCTGGTCTGCGGTAAGATACCGGGTTGTAATGGGAATGACATTGATTCTGATAGGCACGACAGTTGCTCAATTGGTCCGAGGGGCCAAGCCGATTCCTGGAGTGGAGGTAATATGGTCGAAGGACCTAGATCTTGATCGCGGATCTCCTGCGAATCTACAGCTACGGCTGCACTGGTTGTTGCAAGCGATACTCCTGGTTGTTATTAGTCGGGAGGTGGAGCCGAGCCAAGAGGAAGCCAAGGTAGGATCTGATCTGTGGCCTAATTTTGTGTAAACTGAAGATCAGCTGCTGCTCCAATCCTAGTCGATGGAGAAATTGATGTTGAAGTGTTTAATCCCATCTCTATCTGACGAAGAATGTGATCCATTAACTGTTGTTGTCTTTCGAGGAGTATAAACTGAGATGTCATCTGGTCCTTATACCCGGCCATAATCTTGTCTATATCGTCCCTTGTAATATAACGGGACACGTTTTCATGAGAGGAGGCTTCCCAACTTGCCTCCGCAACATTTGTATTGACTACATCAACGCTAGTGGGATAGGAAGATGCTGCATCTTTCTTCCGCTTGTTTGCCATGGGTCGGAACTTGCTGAAGGTCGTAAGGTATGTCGGTGCGTTCCCCTACCTGGGACGCCAAAAGTGTTGACGTCAAACATTGGTCACTTGTGACAGTCAACCCCCGGTCGTGTGAAGAGCACACGAATAATCAATCACAAAGTGTAAATAAGTAAAGAAAACAAGGAACACGCAAGACTTTTTATAGTGGTTCGGCTAAGATGATGCCTACATCCACTTTATATATATTGATTCTTTTCGTTGGTTACAAGTACAATGCTTTTTCTATTTTGAGATAGAAGAAGAATGAGCTATTTTTAGGTTTAGCCAAGAGGAGACGTTCAGCCGAAAAATGAAATAGCTAAAAGAAGTCCCCTTTCCATTTTGAGCATGGATGTATTTATAGGTGAAGACGTGGGCTGACCGGGCAACCACGTGGCTTTCCTCTTTTTCAGAGCTTGGACACGTGGAGCTCGATTATTGGTAGTAGTTGCAGCGATGGGACCCAGTCTACTGCTGATTAATAATATCCTCGGAAATAGTGTATTACGTTGCACTTGAGGTGAGGTGTATCAAAAATAGAGCTTTGTCTGGAGGTGGTTTACCGCTTTTATTGCCTTGAGAGTCGGTCCGAGTATTGAATGACTCATCTAGATATTTCTAGGAGAAACTGAGATATTTGGTCGATCCAATTTTGATGGAAGCGATGAACTCGATCAGTTAATGGAAAGCGATTCTTCCGGGATTAATGAGTTGCTATTTGAAGGAGGCCAATTCGGCCCGTTTCCGAAGGAGATGGCTTGGGTCAAACTATGCCTGGGCTTTCTAGGGTGTAGCTTGTTTTATAGGTCGATCGACCGACGCTGAGAATGAACTTTCTAACATTGGGCTTTGATCCATTGAACTATGACAGCTTTTGCCAAAAGTTTATTAACAGTGCCAAACCGATCTTGAAGTCAATTAACATAGGTTTCCCAAGAATGCATTACAAGTAGTGATTTCATCAACAATAACAAAGGTTTGGATCAATACCAATCTCCTTTCACCTTCTCCAAGTTCATAAGGTAGATCAATCGTCCCAATCTGTTGTTGTAGCTTTCCAGAGAATCCTTACATTTTAATCTGGTATGCCGACACATCTATTATGGATAACTTCATCTGTTTGAATGTCTTTCTAAAAATGATGTTTATGGATGGCCCCACAGTCAACAAGCACACCCCTCACCATAATCGGGCCAATTATGATTGTCATGACCATCGGTTCCAGCGTTGGAGCCTCGATGCCCTTTGAGTCTCTAACACTAAAGACATCATTGAATGTTTTCTACTATTTTGTTGGACTAGTGTCTTCCAAGATAATGTACCTTTCAACCTTTGGGGTGTCTTCCAAGGCACTAGAGTATCTCTCCATTTCTCCCCAACTTTTCCGTGCTAGATGCGGCCATCCAGAAACGGTGTGAATGACTAGTTTTACATTATTATGATCGCCATTTTAGTTGCTAGGTCCAGTCTGGTTAGCTGGGACAACCTGCCCTTGGTTTGTTGAGGACGACTCTGCTACTTGAGGCTTCTTGATATACCGCTGCAGCTTATTCTCTAGTGAGCTCCTCTATCAGATTATACTCGGTTCTGGCAGCAAAATCTTCTAGAATTCTTCTGAATGTCCATTATTCTTTGGGTAGGTGGTTTCAGGTAGCATTCTTGCTCATTAGTAGCTAGGAAGATATTCTCAGGTGTTCCATGAAGAGTCGTGAAATACTCGGGTTTAAAATACCGAAGACGTTTTCCATCCTTCTTACCTCTACCTTTTTTCTTGTATCCCCTCTTTTGACCTCCCGACTTCTTTACACCATCATGAGCATCATTCTTTTCTTTTGGATCATCCAAATTTCGAGTTTACACACTACTAACAACAATTCCGACTGTTGAAGTTGCTTCCCCCAATCTAATGAACTTGTTGGCCTTCTTATAGAATTTCTCAAGTGTGTTTAGTACCTTCATTTTCACCCACTTCCCATATTCAGTTTCTTTATTGATAGCTTGAACTAAAGCCATTGACACCATCCTCAGCTTGGAATCCCCAACTTTCGTTAATGTTGTACTAAAGAGATTCAAAAAGGATTTCAATGGTTCCTAGGCTCTTGGGTCAACCCAATTAATGACACAATATATTTTTTCCTTCAAAGTGTACAATCAGAATTGTTGCTTAAACTTGCGAGCTATGTCCTCGAATTTGTCAACAAATTTTGGTGCAAGCTTTGTTAACCACAGCGAGGCTACCACCTCCAGCATACTAGAAATTATCGGCATTTCAACTTCAATTACCCGAGAACCATTCTATGGTGATTATATTTTAATAAAACAAGTTGGGGCCCGTCGTTCCATTATACGTTGACGTAGTTGGTTGAACAAACTTCTTGCGGTACTCTTCATTCAATATATTTCCTAAGAACGGGGTCCAGTTACGGGCATATCCCCAGTCTCCCTCTTCTTCCTTTCTGGACATGATTTCCTTCATTATTTGCTTAATCGTCCAATACATGTATTCCTCGTTATTGCATTACTCTATTAGGCAGACGCCGGTCTCTTTTCCAGGTGCCTGACTTGGCAGATGACCTTGGTTAGCTAGTTTGGACCTCGTTCCTCCGACTCTTGGGGTCTCCTTCTGGTGGTGCTCATAATTTATTAAGAAGATGGTCACACCAGTTGTTTTTGTTCTTCCACATCAGCACTAACATCTTCAACATTAGCATTATAACCTTGGTTATCACCCGAAACCGAAATTCTATCCAGATCATTATCATTGTTGACTTGGTAATCTTGATTAATTCCCGATTTCAAATTTATGTGAAGGGTACACTGATTCCTTCCTGCGTAAGTTCAAGCAACATTGGCAACATGCATCCTTCGAGTGATTCCAGGATTTCTACTTCTTTGGTCAGACGCAGATGAGTGTGCAGCTCTTCCAAGTCGATTTCCACTCTATTGTTTCCCATATTTGGTCTTACAGCTAAAAATCATCTTGCTTTTCCTTTAAAGCCTGGTTTGCGACATCCAAACGTAGATTCATACCTTCTACCATAATATCCAGTTCTCTATGGGTTACTACTTCTCTTGGCGACAACACATAGATTATTGCGAAAGCACCACTCCATAATGGGGAAAACAGAGTATAACAGATAAAATAAAATGAAAAATGAAAGAAATAAAAAGTAAAAAGGAGAGACACAATTTTATAGTGGTTCAGCTTGAGATCAAGCCTACATCCACTTTGAATACTTTTATTGTTATCCTTACCAAGCCAAAAACAATGAATTATAGATAATTACAATGTTCTCCATAGTAATGATTTACAGGAAACCAAAAGGATTGATGATCATTGGTGTATATCTCAATAATCGATCTAGATGACCTAAGACTGCTATCTCTGGAGATGATGTTTTTGTAATGACCCAAAAAATTCGACGCTTGAATTTTCGACAATAATACATAACTCCATATTACTTGCCAAAAACCCAAGTATCAAATCCAAGATTATTAATCGAAAGAAGTTAGAAGGTGAGAAAAGAAAGAAATATTAGAATATAAGAATAAGAAGGTCATCAAGGTCTCATGATGGAATGGACAAAATATAATAAGCAACAGTACTTTATACCAAAAAGAAATGTGTGTGTGTATATATATCCAACATTAGAATATTCATTCAGATCAATACAATTCACAAAGGAAATAAACTAGTACCAGTAAATATATGGGATACATCTTGGCTTCAACTGCTTCTCTGGAACTCCAAGAGAAACCTATCATGGAAATATACTCAGTCTGACCTGAGCACATTTGAAGCAAAACAAAATTCACTCGAATCAGTCTGGAATACTTTCAGTGATAAATTCGTATGGCAAATAATTGCTTAACTTTAGAAATCTTTTATCAACAAAAAGGATAATAGTAAGACTAGCCCACAAAAAAAAACATGGATGGTTTTTACCTTACTATAACCCAAAAGATTTTTGATATATCAAAATCCCATGATATTATAATAGTGTCTATCAGATCACCAATAAATAATCATCTAGCAGAACGCTTGAATCTCACGCTCTACATATTCGTTACAAAATCAAAAATCGTAGGGTGCTTATTGGAGATTTGATTCCAACTATGACAAGGTATGGGACCACCTTATAATCAGTGTACTCTAGAGGGGATACATTGGGTTCAACAAGAACATCTTGCAACCCAGCCATACATGACCAACCACTGATTTAATTTGAGTGTATCAAATGTATTGTCACCATATTGTTTTATGGCGCCACCATACTTCCTGAGAGATACACAAAAAGGAAAGAAGAACAAAGATGAATTTTCTCTAGATTGTGACAATACACCCTACTTGGGAATGACCAACCTAGCCTGCTGCCTGCCCGATTTTTGTCATTTCCCAGTTGATGAGGCCCTAGGTCACATTTAACATTTTAGGGAACATCTCATAAACTTTGAACCACATCATCAGATCCATCAAATCACTAATTGATGTCCACAAGTATACTCTGTGTGTTAAGTAAGAAAATTTCTCCGCCACCAAACTTGGTATATTTGTAGAAATCAACGTACATGGGTTTCAGGAAATACTCTGTCACACATTCGTCCATACAAGTCATCCAGGAACAAGATGAACCAAAAGCACCCTCCTACCGCATCCTCGGAATCAGCTTAAAAGATTAGTAGTGAGAAGTCCTTGCAATTCGTAGATTTGAATCACGACAAAATCACTGCCGAAATATCTCTAGGGATCGATTAGAGAAATTCAACAAGTAGCTCTTCCGCTCATGAAGATTTACGGTCTTTAATGCTCCATCTTTATTCGTATCCCTACAGATTAGTTTTGTATGCAACGTTGATTCGAAGTTATTTTGATTCTAGTCCCCCATTCCGGTCTCTTCGAAACAACACGTCAAAAAGTCCAATAATATTTCATGTATAGTTGGCGTTTTAACTGTCAATTATAACAGTACGGTCAAGTTCATGACAACTTCGACCTTTTTACTTAAAATCATTCTTTTAAAACTATTTCATTGACTCTTAAAAAATGTGAAAATAAATTATACTTTC
The DNA here is from genome assembly GCA_030737875.1 of Allium sativum. Lineage (NCBI taxonomy): Eukaryota > Viridiplantae > Streptophyta > Magnoliopsida > Asparagales > Amaryllidaceae > Allium > Allium sativum. Next base: position 4,772,720 of record CM060919.1, on the reverse strand, counting down.
TTATCTCGACAAATCTTTCTTCGTCATTTAAAACAATTCTTCCCAATTTCAAGATAAATGTACTTACCAACTCCCTTCTTTACTTTGAAAATATTACTATATTTTCTTATAACCATATTGTATTTACTTTTTCCTTAGAAATATTGGTGTATATTACTAACTTAACGATATAAATTTAATTAGATTCCTAAACAGGCCAAACAACGTCAAATTATACACCATTTGCTTTAAAACCAAATAATCATATTTATTTTTCTATACTTCGCAACCCGCGTTGCATTGTTATTTATACTTTAATTCTCACAACTACAATTACAATACTTCTTTATGGAAATATTAAGCTAATCTCAACATCTTTACTATTACGAACTAGAATCATTCTTCGATAATAATGGAGCCGTTCAAGTTGGGGTATTTTATTTACCTCTCAGATCTTGATCCGCAACGTTCTTATCTTAGAATAGACAGAAGTTCGTAACTCAAAAACCTGTCTTACTTATAATTTCAGTTAAACCTTATTTCTCTGTTTAATATAAACTATAGTTTTATAAACCGTATCTTTGCTTTGAACAATCTAGGTCAATTTTGACCATTTTTATTTAATATTAACAATTCGCTATAAATTTCGTTACATAATTTTATTACGATAATCCATTTCCATTATTCCATCCGAAATAATTTTTACATCGTATTGTAAAACTTATTCTTGGATTATTATAAATTAAATCTATTTATCACTTCTTTATATAAATTTTTTTACATACTTCGTTCTTGCCTATTTTATATTTTCTTCTAAACCAAAACATCATACACAATTCAATTCTTCTTTTAAATTCCTACTTGAGGTTTAAGTTTCTTTTTACAACCCATTACGAATATCGAATTTTGCTTTTTTGAAAAATAATCGCCTTAATTATTATTAAAATAATAACTATTTCCTTATTAACTGTAAATACAGTTTATTACTTCACTAACTAAAATAGAATTGTAAATCACCTTTTTAAATTATCATTGTTAAACCATAACTGATTTCATTATAAACCATTAAACATTTTTAAAAGTTAAATAAAAAACAAGAAATATTATTAAATTAAACAATTATTCATAAATAACCACTTTCGGCCGAAACAGTCGACGTAGGCAAATTTAAACAATTAGTTAACTTATTAACTGATTCTTATTATCCCTTCCCATTAGATTTATAGAATTAATCTAATATTCTTGCTCAATTTTTTTTATTTAAAAATATTTATCCAAAAAAATATAAACCAACTTGTTAAATGCAACTTATTTCACTTATAAAAACTTAGTAAACGTCAAATTCTTTTATACCATCATTTTGTACTATTTATATAAAACTTATTTTCAACATCTACTAATTTTTTTAAAAATTTATTATAGCATGTAAAATATAATTAAAAACCTCGTTTCAGTTATAAAATAATCTTTATAACTTAATTTCTTTAATTCTCCTAACGACAAATCAACGTTTAAATAAAAAGGCGGATTTTTGGCCATTTTGTGTCAATCCCTCAATCAATACTTTCTATTTATTCAAATCACAACAACGTTGAATTTTAATTCAACGTTCAACAACCATAAAGGTTTTAACATCAGTGGGGTTCAAATAGTTCATATATAAATAATATGAAAACAAAACAACATACACAATATTTGAGGAATCCGGTTGGATCCCTCCAACCAGTTCATCCCTGCATCGTAACTCGTTATAACATTTTATAATAATATATGAAAGTTAAAATTTCATCCAATACATTTCAAATGACGTAAATTATTTAACGTCAACCAGTAACAGACAAATAGCTTCCAAGGCAACCAATCAACCAATTTATACTATCAACGATTAAATTTAATTATATAACTTTAACCACATCGTAGAATTCCAGAAATGTGTGAGAGTTAACTCACCATTCGTTTTGATTGACGGTTCACATGTCATTTCGTGTAATTTTAAACAACCGTTTAAAATTACATGAAATTCCAACTACGTTCGTTACTAATCAAAACATCTTGTACGCGTAGTCTCCGTCTCCCAGATCCCAACGGATCCAGTTTCGTAAGATTCTGATAATGTGAGAACGAGTTATGACTAATACAAATTTTTAATTTAAATTGGAAAAAAATTAAATAAAATATAATTAATTGTAATTACCATTACTTAACCATTTTCCACGTCAGTATTTCCTCTCATTCGGTTTCCCTTGTTTCAGCATCACAAACCGGAATACCCCCAAACTGCTCCTTCGAACTTGTCTTCAACCACGAGCACAACTCCATTGGATCACCTCCATACACCGCCTTAAACAATACTACGCCACCCCGACACTACCACGACGACCGCCTATCTCAGGCGCTGCCTCGGCCAACTCGCCGACCCCTCGATTTTCTAGAACTAGATGTAATTTGACGCTGATTAGAACATATTCGAGCCGCCTTCGCCACCGCCAGGCACAACCATAGCCATCTGCACCACCTTGAAATGAAAGCTCTCACTCCCCTCCACCTTTTCTCTTCAAAACCTCTGACCTGAAAACAATTGATGTCGCCGAAATTAGCTTAAATCTGAACGCAATCCCATGTTTTTTCTTGGATATGTTGACTCTAATCATCTCACGATTGCCACTGCCACCGACCATTTCAGGTCATTGACCCAAAAGAGAAAATGTCCCTTTGCTTGTCCTCTACAAACTTCATTTAGACACCATCGACCAATACTCCACCAAATCACCACAATCCCTTAAAAACCAAAACTCAAATCGTAAGGTTTTCCCCACCTACCCGCAACCACAAGCCACCGATCCACCCCAAATTTTTACAGCATGTAGATATCAACAAGAGCTTCAACTTTCATGTTGGTCACCCCAACCAATTCGTGATAGATTAAGAGAAATAATTTATTTAAGAAAACTGGCCTTTTTTGTAAATTCTGGACTATATTGAATGGGATGAATGAATCGGCCGAAGGATTAGGTGTTATATAAATGTAAAAATGTTATTTTAACTTGACGTGACAAGCAATAATGACGAACGGTTTTTATTACGTGCCTATCGCCATTTTAGAACGTTGTTTATTCATTCCTATGCTCACATACAAACCCCATTCACGACGAAAATAGACCTCATGGTATAATTTGAAATTACGTTCTAATGGAACCTGTCTCGTCGAATTCCGAGTCTGTATGCTCAAACGACACTCATTTAAGTCCAAATTACTGTTTTATTTGCATTTAATTTTGTTGCGCTCACAAAATAAAACCAATTGACGCGAAACTTGAAATCTAGCAATAATTGGCCATTACGGTCTTAAAAAAATTTGTTTCGTTGAAAATGGAGGTTATTTGAATAAAGTCCCTTTTTAAGGGTCCAAATTAAATTAAAACAAATAAATTTAAAAATACCTCAATATAATAATAATAAAATATTATTATCAGTCAAACTTGAGCAGAATTTCGTATTATTCCAAAATAATATATTTCGGTTGGAGTTCAAAGCCACATCGATATTCAACAAAATAAAAAACCTTTTTATTTAATATAAATAAACGTTATAATTTATAAATGAATTCCATAGCTACTATTTGAAAATTTGATTTGGACCTTGTTAGATCCAAAATTGGCTCTAACACCCAGACTAGTAATGATTCTACTGAAATGAAATCAAAAATGCAGAAAACACACAATTTATAGTGGTTTGGCGTTAAATAGCCTACTTCCGCTTTCTACTCTTTGAATTGATGATTTGAATGCAAGTACAACAATAATTCTCACTCATACAATGTATTGATTCACTCAATTTCCTCTACAATATGCTTCAAAAGGTGATTGTAATCTGAATAAGTTGATGAAATTCGGATAGCAAAGGAGTTTGAGTTCTAAAAATGCAAAAAGATCCCTCCAAATGTCCCTTGATGGTGTATTTATAGGTGGAAAATGCTCCTGGAATGGCTTCGGTTCAGATCCACGTGGCACCCATCCCGTTACTATCGGGTTGGGATGGGATATGATAGTGACAACACACCAGGATAGTGGCAAACATGGGTAGAACGTGGGTATAACCGCTCTGAATATTAAGGAAAACGTGGATTGAAACTGTCGTGATTCTAGGTTCGGATCGGGGGTGCTAGCAATCAGGGGATCGGATTGGTTTTGTCCCCTCCGATCCGATTCGACCTGTATTCTTTCTTTCTTGGCTTTGTGTTGGTCTGCCCCTTTTCAAAAGAAATCTGATCCGATCCAACTTGTAATGAGAAAACATTCTTCATTTTTTGATCTTTTTAATCTTTGTGTAGCATAGTTCACAAAGTAGGCTAACATTTTGCCCCCTCAAAGGACGCTTCTATTGAAGATGGAGCTTGCTTTGACATTATCCGTACACTAGTCTCTGAATTTGAACTATTGAATAGTTGCTCCCATTCGCGTGTAGGAATGCGTTGCTTCATAAAGTCATGTCTCTTATCCTCTATATATATATCATAGAATGCCCAAATTACCTTCTTTATTTAAAATAACTCCGAGAATTCCGCTTGATGTACAGTAGCTCTTCTAGGTACACTTTAGTATATATATTTTTCTTTGAGTTCAATTCGTTCATTGAATTAATACTTGTGGTTATGCTTGGGTTCGAGTCTGATCCACATGGTTCTCCCTGCTGTCAACGTCATTATGCCAACGCGCCAAATCATCATGGGTCTACCTTCCGGTCCGACTGGAATGGGGGGACATGTTGGTAGGAATACAAAGGGCCATTCAACTTTTATATAAATTCACAATTTTTCTGATTCCTTCTCCTTTCATTTTCATTCCCGTCGCTTTCTAGGTTTTGCACTGAAAATTGAAAACCCTAACTCCTAAACCTTTCAAATCTTCCTTCAATTCTCGAGTTGATTACATATGTGGGTTAAAAAACTTCGGTTAAATCCTATTTAGTTGATTTTAATTCGAATTCGTGGATAATTTGAGCGATTTGAGCATGGTATTTAGTTGACCTTGACGCCATGACCTCCTCTCCCTCGCCATCGTCGTTGATGGCCTCGTCGCCATCTCGAGGCAGTAACGGAGGAGGTTATAATCTAATGTTGGCCAGGACAACACATAAACACTCGGTTTTGATTCAGCTTTTGACATGAGAATGGGTTCGGAGCTGATTAAGTAATAGAGAGGATGGATAAGAAGATGAGAGAAAGGTATGGGGTTGGTTCGGATGAGGAGGCGCAAGAGGGAAGATTAATGGTTTCATCCAACTAGGTCGGGTCGGAGGCTGGAGTGTGTGTATGGTGAAAACTAGGCTTGAGGTTTTAAGATCAGTTCGGTTCGATGCCGGCCAACCCTTTCCATGTCATATCCTTCTAAGTCCATCCGACCCATTCCACTTGTATAAAGCATTCAAGACTTCCTGTTGGTGGCTTGGACACCTGAACCAATCTCAATGCACATACCCGAACTGATCTCAATGCACAAGAGCTGCCCAACTAACTCAATCAATGTTTGCCGTGATCTACGACTTAATGAACAGTTAGGATAGAGCATTATGAACATAAGAGAACATTTAAGACCATTCTGGACATATACTTGCTTCGTCAAACTTTTTTACTGTACTCTTATGTGTCAACTTTGTATCTCTTGCACACGTCGTACAGACTTTAGTTCAGACACGTGCACGGGGGGATATGGGCTATTTTACTCTAACTCATGCTATTGCTTCTTCATTAGTTTAGTGACCATGGTAGAGAGACATTCATCTAGATTAGCAGAAAAGGGAGAAGTCACAGAAACATCCGAGAAACTCACTCTTGATGACATATCCTCTTCCTCAGACCTTGAATGGGATGATGAGGGCCTCGATTATGAAATGGAAGTGCACAGTAGTGAAGTATCTTCCAGGAGTGAAGTTTCCCTTGGTGAGGAAGAGGAAGGAGAGATAGGAGATGACCGTGCTCCTGACGAGTTCGAAACTACCACTATATTGGAGTTACCCAAAGATTTTGTTGATTCGACAATCGATGATGATAGACTCATCCGAATATGTCTAAAGCATGGGATATTAAAAAGAGATACCCAGATGCCTTCGAAAACAGATCGCCACCACAATCCACCGGAAGGATTTATGGCAATTACCCGATTAATGTGTCTGGTTGGGGCAATACCTCAATTTCGGCCTTTTGTCGTCGATTTTTTGAGACAGATGCGGATTGCCCCCATGCAATTACATCCCAACTCTTATGTTTATTTATACACCTTGTATATAGCATACAAAGAGATTTTAGGTATAGAACCTACCTTCGATGACGTCCACTTCTTTTATAGTTTCAAGCATCGGACCCAAGAGACTCCCTCCTTCTCATACATTGAATCAGTTCCAAAAAGGAAAATTATAACTGTTCCATATAGCAGCAAGGCTAGTGATTCCAAACCTGAATGGTTTTATATCAGACAACAACCAGGGTGCGCCAGGAGGTGGACCAAATCAAGTAAAGCACCAACTTTCTAGATTTCAACTTTAAATGCTCATGCCAACACATTAACTTGCTTTCTTTTTCATTCGCAGTTCATAACCCAAAGCAAATATCGGCTCAATTATAATTTGATCGTTTGCATCAGCTGCTCAATGGTGACCAAAAGTTCTTAACCATCGACGATGTTCTTAAGGATGAGTATCTCCATCATCATGGGATACTATATATTACCCGTAGTATATCTCATGGGACAGGTCCATATGTGTACATACCCCCGGTCGACATTATTCCTGAGATGGGAGAGGGCTCGAGAGGTCAAACGATACCTCTTAGGACTCCTCCTTCTCCATCCTCAACTCAGGATGATGAACTACCCAACATAGCTGAAAAGCACAGAGAAGGGTATACCGTTCCTGATGACGCCATTTCTCCTGAAAAGTCAACATCCACTAAAGAGCTGCCACTAGACGCTTCTCAAGGAGATGCTCCTACTACCGACGATTCCACATTTAAGGGTTTAGGAAATCTTCCCCTGCCCGAAACTATTTATACTTCAGAGGACTTCGGAACGAATCCTTTAACCTTCACTTCTTCAGAGGAGACTACTCCTGTGAAGACCAAAGAGCCTACACATTAGCACCGCACGTCACAGCAGTTATGTCTTATGTGAACGTCAATTCAGAACTCCGCTCATATTGTTGCGCAGGTACAATGTCACGCCCTTACTATGATGTCGGGACGATTCACCGTAGCATGTCCAGACCTCCTTCTAACACTGGGCATGATCGCCGTGAGAACCAGGACAGAGATGACAGAAGGCATCATGATTCTCATCGACCTTACACTTCACGCTCTCGTTCTTCCGTTCGGTCGGATCCGGACAGATATAAGAGCCACCAATGTCGTCGTGGGGGAGATACCTCACAATCCAAAGACCGAATTTCTCCCCAAGATAAATATAATCGAGAAAAAAGTCCACCGAAACACACTGATTCATGAGACAAGCACAAAGCTTCTGAGAAACGATCTGAAAAAGGCGATGCAGCCATCGTCCCTGCTAAGCGGAAACATATTGAACTATCATATTGCAAACCCCTACCACTGGACGCTGATTCCAAAATGAAACTGGCAAATCTGGAAAAGCAGTTCCCAGATCACTACTTTGAGAATTTAACTTTCTTACGTGCACTTGAGCCTATTTCTTCAAAGTGGGCAGATGAGGCTAGGGCAAAGATCGATGCAGTAGAGAAACAGTACTTGGAGATGTATACGTATTCATGCAATCTCTCTAGAATCATTCGGGCCTTAATTACAAACTTTGATGCAATGAAGAAAGTTGCAAATTCCAATGAGAATGCTTTGAAAAATCTGGAGAAGGACTTAGAAGATACACAGGCTCAACTTGTCATTGCTCAATGAGATGCCAACAACTTCAAAAGGCAAATTGAGGAATTACAAAAGCGTTTTCATGACCTATTGGAATATCACAGTCAAGAGGGTTTAGAGTTGAAGAAACAAGCTGAAGATGCTAAGTCAGACAGTGTCAAAGTGTAACTAGCTTACAATACTCTTGAGCAAGAAAAGGCCGAGTTAGCGAGGAAGAACGTCGAATTGGAGAAACGAAATGCTGACTTGGAGTCCAAGTTAATGGAAGCTGAGACTAGAGCTTCCTTAGCTAAGGGGAATGTGGATGGCGCTATTAAGTCTGCTGAAGAAACTCATAAACAGCTATCAGAGGCTCAAAAAGAATTGCAACGCTTTGGCGAACCGATGATTGAATTCTTTGCACACATAATCCGTCGCTGAAACATCTCTTGGATCAAAGACTATCCAACTACCTTAATTCATGTATGGAATCAAATCATCGAATGGGAAAAAATGAACTTAAGGTTGACTTCGTTGATGAAGACAAACTCATGGAGAAGTATCTGAAAGATGATGAACCGGCACGTCTGGCCGAGGGGCGTCGCCTTATTGCTGCTGCCATGGAGGAGGAGAAACGACAGGCAAAAGAAAAGAATATCCTTGATTTCGGTTCCTCTTCTGTTACCGCCGAAGCTACTGGAGTCGAGGAATATGATCCCGAGAATCCGGGAATTCCTAGAGCGTCTCTTTTATCTCCTATACTCGAATCAGCATCAGAGACAGTACCCGCCCCAATTGAGAAATCATCAGAAGGTATTTTCACCTTTTCACCCCAATTTGTCAAGGTAGTCTCCACCTTTAGTCATATCATTGGGCAATCGATCGAGGATTCTTTGTTTTCTCCTGAGTTGATAATTGTTACTTCTCGTTCTGTAGGTGCTGAACCAACCGAGAAGACTGACGATCATCGGGGAACCACTATTGGGGAAAAAAAATAGGTGGAAGAGACTCAGGGAGGACAGGATAAGGCTTCCATTGTTGAGTCCAGAGGGGGTGCTGAAGGTAAAAAGGAGGAGGCTATCAATAAGACTCCCATACTGCCTAACGCCAACACTTCTTATGATGATGAAATGATAGACGCTTTAAAAGATGACGATGGTAATCATGGGCATGAAGAAGATGCTGATGTTGCTATAATTGGGGATTCGAAGATTGCTGATGATGTGACTTTGGCTGAAATGAAAGCCAAACAAGACAAGCGCATGTAGCTGAAAGTCGAGGAGATAGACCCCGAAATACTTAAGGCCCTTGCAGTGGTGGATGCTGGATCGAGGTTAGTTGTTGAGCTTTCAACTAGGTCAATTACATAGGAGATTGCTAAAAAATCTTCTCTTGATCACAATGCTCCGACTCTTGGGAAGGAATCTATCGACTCCGGTACCTCAATTGCAGAGAAGAAGAAACCAAAGCGTCTCATGTCCGATGCTGAAAAAGAAGCTAAAAAAGCTCTTAAGGCTGCAAGAAGTCCAAGTCTACTCCAAAACCCAAGTGAGAATGCGCTTTGTTTTTATTTTATTTTGATATTCCACCGGTCCGCTATTGTTGCAGCGAGTGCGGCCCTCGCATCTTTTGCTTAGCTTTCTGGTATAAACTCACGTGTTTGTAAATAAAGTAGTTTGTTCCCTGCAATGTCTGATATTTGTAAATTTAGCATTTAAGTAAAAATGCAAATGAACAACACGCCATATCACTGTTATATAATAAAGTCACTATTAAGGGGAACATGTGTACATATATATGCCCCCAATCAATCTTGGATAACTGATTAAGACTTATTCAAGATTGATTAAATTCAAAATCCAGTTGCCCCCTCTAACGGGGCCATATTCCTTTCGTCTTCCCGTCCTTTATACTCTCTCGCATTTCATGAGAGTTAGAGTTAAGAATGTCGTCTTCCCATTCTTTGTATCTTATCATGCGAGCGGTCATTTTGTTCGCTCCTGCACATAGGTTATCTCGAACTTTCCAAATCTAATTTATTGTTTTGTGTTTCATAGTCATGATAGAATAATTGTTGAAGATAGAAATAATGCAGGAAAGTAAATGACACACGATATTTTTATAGTGGTTCATATAAGTCGTAGCCTACATCCACTTCATAATCCTTTGTTTATATAAATAGACTTTTTAAGGCAATTTACATAGCCTATAAAAACCAAAAAGGAAAACATTTCATATTTAGCTCAGGCATCGTCGCAAGTGCTGAGCGTTCCAAGCTCTAGGAATCTCTTCAACGTCCACGGTCATTAGCTTGAATGCTCCTGTATCAAGCTTCCATTGGATGGCGTATGACCCTTCCCATTTTGGATCCAATTGGGTTGAAGGCGGGAAGACTCGTTTCAATACCAAGTCTCCTGGTTCAAAGGTTTTGAAGCGAACTTTCTGGTTATAATAACGTGCTACTTGATGTCGATGTCTTGAGGCACGCAAGTCTGCTTCGTCTCTTTTTTTTTCAACCATATCAAGAGACTCAAGCAGGAGTATTTTATTCGACATCTGGTCATAGTATGCTACTCGATGAGAAGGGACTTCTAGTTCTATCGGGATTACTGCTTATGACCCGAAGGACAGTGAAAAAGGAGTATGACTAGTGGCTGTCTTAAAGAATGTCCTGTAGGCCCACAAAGCTAGTGGAAACTCATCTACCCGCTTGGATTTGGCCCGCTCCAACCGCTTCTTGAGAATAGGTTTAATGACCTTGTTTATTGCTTCAACCTGCCCGTTTGACTGCGGGTGAGCTACAGCAGTGTATCGTTTATCAATCTTGAACTTCTGGCATAAGTTTCTGAATTCGACGCTATCGAAATGTGTCTTATTATTAGTTATAATGGTCATCGGTATCCCAAATCGACAGATAATGTTTCTGACCACAAAACTAATCACCTTCCTTGCCGTGATCGTGGTTAAAGGTTCAGCTTTCACCCATTTCGTGAAATAGTCCACGGCGATGATCACGTACTTTGCTCCCCCATTAGCAATAGGTAACACTCCAATAATATCAATTCCCCACATGGAAAACGACCATGGGCTTACCATTGACTTAAGCTGAGTTGGAGGTGCTCTAGGAATTTTGGTGAATCTTTGACATTTGTCGCAGCGTCGTGAATAATCAGCCGCGTCCTTATTCACGATAAGCCAAAAATATCTATACCGCAACACTTTCTTTGCTAGGATTTGGCCCCCAGTGTGGTCCCCACACTCACCTTCATGTACTTCTTGCAGTACACGTTTGATGTCGTCATGTGCGATACACCATAGTAGGGGCATTGAAAACCCTTGGAGATAAAGGACGTCATCTCGTAAAACGTATCATGCAGCCTTACGTGTTACAGCTCGTCTTTCGCTTTTCTTCAATGGAAGGGTTCCACACTTGAGAAAATTCTTAATCGGTGTCATCTATGATTCTCTCTCTGGGTCAACTTCTAAGGCCAGTTCCACCTCCATCAGGTCGAAACTCGGTGATTCCAAAACCTCTATCGGAACCATTTCAGTTTCTTCGGGGTTATCAAACTTGCTAGTTTTGCCAACCGATCTTCTTTCTGATTCTCCATTCTTGGAATGTGCGTTATGATATAATGCTCCAAACTACCCAACAACTCCTTTACCTTTTTAAGATAAGTAACGAGTCGAGGTCCTTTAGTAACAAACTCCTACCGTACCTGGCATACAACTATCTTGGAGTCGCAGCATATATCCAGTGTCTTCGCTCCTAGTTCTTTGGCGAGTTTCAGCCAGGCAATTAGGGCTTCGTAATCGGAATCTTTATTGGTAGCAACAAATTCTAATCGCAATGCATAGTAAATAGATCGTCCTTCAGGAGTGATTAATACAACTCTGGCGCCGGACCTTCGATCTTTTTTGGCTCCGTCCTTATATAACTTCCACGGACTAAGCTCTAATTCTCGTTCTAAAGTAACCACCTTGTCACCCATCGTTTCCTCTTCGGGAATCGTGAATTAAGCTATGAAGTCGGCCAATGCCTGCCCCTTATTGATCTCCGTGACTGAAAATTTAAATCGAATTGACTCAACTCGATGTTCCATTTAAGTAACCGCCCCGATGCTTCGGGCCTTTGCAACACTTGCCTTAAAGGTTGATCGGTGTATACAACTATCGGGTGAGACTGAAAGTAATGACGATGTTTGCGGGAAGCAACCAGGAGGTTATAAGAAAGTTTGTCTATCTTCAGATAATTATGTTCTATAGCAGCTAGCTTCTTGCTTACGTAGTATACAGGCCTCTGGACTTTATCTTCTTCACGTACCAATGTTGTACTGACGACATGAGATGATACCGCTAGGTAGACAAACAAATCCTCATGTTCCACGGGTTTTGATAATATTGGAGGCTTTTCTAATATGTCTAACAAATTCTGGAAAGCCTCCACACAATCAGGGGTCCACTCAAAATTTCGTTTCCCTCGTTTTATCAGATCGAAGAAAGGTACGCACTTATATGTGGCTTTGGAGATCAACGTGCTCAATGCAGCAACTTTTCCGGCCAGGCTTTGAACATCCTTAATCTTTCGTGGTTCTTCAATATCCTTTATTGCTGCTATTTGACTAGGATTTATCTCAATTCCTCGAGAACTCACGATAAACCCAAGGAATTTCCCAGATGCGACCCCAAACGAGCATTTGAGGGGGTTTAACTTCATCCCATACCTTCGAAGAATGTTGAACATTTCGGCTAAGTCCCTTATATGGTCGGAAGATTGTCTAGACTTCACAAGCGTGTCGTCCACATAAACCTCCATGGATTTTCCGATTTGATTATAGAACATGCGGTTGACTAAACGCTGATACGTGGCTTCTGCATTCTTTAATACAAACGGCATTACCACATAACAATATAACCCATGTCTGTGATGAAACTTGTGTGCTCCTGATCTGATATGTGCATGGGAATTTGATTGTACCCCGAATAGGCATCCGTAAAGGATAAAATCTCATGTCCGGCCGTCAAGTCTACTAGTTGATCAATCCTGGGAATAGGAAAGCTATCTTTCGGACAAGCCTTGTTCAAGTTAGAGAAGTCAATACATGTACGCCACTTCCCATTAGATTTTTTGACTAGGACAGGATCTGATATCCAGTCGGGATATTTCGAAACCTTAATGAACCCATTATCCTTCAATTTCTCTACCTCTTCCTTCAAAGTTGCTGACCGCTCTGGTCCTAACATCCGTCTCTTCTGCTTGACTGGTAGGTGCTTTGATTTATGCATAAAGAGTGGCTCGTAATAGCAGGCAAAATCCCACACATGTCAGCGTGAGTCCAGGAAAACACATCTAAATTTGCCCTTAAGAAATTAGCCAACTCTTTCGCTCGAATTGGATCTAGCTACGAGCCTATCTTTAGTACTTTTGTCGAATCTGCCTCATCATTAGGTATATCTATTGTTTTCTCGTTGGGAGTCGCCTTTCTATCCTCGGGTTCTCTATCCTCTCTGGGATTTATATCCTCGAGCACATCTAAGGGCGACTCTCTTGGGGTTGGACCCCTTACTTGCTATGCTGAGTTTTCATTCGAAGGGGGAGAATCATCCTTAGATTCTATATTCAACCCCTTCATTAGCATATTCAACTCCGTCATGTAACAAGATCGTCCCGTAACTTGGTCGCCTCTCATCAACCCTATTCCTGCGTTGATCGGGAATTTAAGCAGCAAGCACCAAGGTGCAATACATGCCCTAAACTCGGCAAGGGCCAGTCGACCTAGGAAAGCGTTATAGGGTGACTCTACATCCAATACTACAAATGGCAGGATCCTCACTCTCTGGCGATCTCCCTGTCCAAATGTCACAGGTAATTCCACATAGCCCATCGGAGCCATTAACGCCGTATTGAAGCCTCGTATCCATCCTTCGCAGGGCTTTAGATCTTTTGCTTTGAGTCTCATTTGTTCAAAAGCTTTCTTGAAGAGGATATTGACTGAGCTTACGTTGTCCACCAACACCTTATCGACTAAGGCAGGGCCGATTGTCGTGGTAATTACCAGTGGGTCTTTAGTTAGTGATTGAATTCCGGTATCATCTCTGCTACGGAATATGACGTCGTCTGACATCGTCTTTTGTTGTTTTACTAGAGTAATGTCTTCGAGGTTACTGCATTCTGCTACCTCAAAGTGCTTGGCAGCATTGACGTACTGATCCATCGCTTTGAAACTATAGCTAGCTAGGTGGGGTCCGCCTATAATAGTATTGATAACGATCCCCTTACCTTTCTGCTGGGCTGTGGGTTTAGAAGTAGGCTGGTTTTGGTCCGGGGCTCGCCCTCCTTGCCCCCTGTCTCTTCGGGCAACCTTGTGCTCGTCTAACTTCCCTTCCCGCAGTAATCTTTCAACTACATCTCTCAAATGATGGCATTCGTTGGTGGAATGACCATGGGTTCCATGGAACAAACAAAACATTCCCGTTGCGATCTTTTTTTCAGTGGAGTCTCTGCGTGGTGGCTTTTTGTATTGCAATATGTTGTATGTGTCCAAATAAATGTTTTCCAAGGTATCATTCAATGGAGAATAGTTTTCGAAAGTTTGGAATCGAGGTCTTTTGCTGGAATTGTTCTCTCGGTTCCTACTCCTCCTATTGCCGTTTCCATGCTTGTTGTTATTACTTCCGTTCCGGTTGCCAACGTTCACTTCAACATTCCCCGAACTGTCACCGGATTGTTTCACAACAACATTACTTTGGACACCTTCCCTCGAGGCCCCTTCGGACTTTCTCTTCCTATTTGCATGAGCTTCTTCTCGCCTTATGCGAATATTAGCCTTTTCGTAGAACAATTCCCTAGTGGGGGGCGGTTTCCCGGATAGATAATTCCCAAATTCTGTGTTCGGGTCAACTCCTTCTATTAAAGCCATCAGAATAGTGGGTTCATGAGGGTCACTAACTTCGGTGACATCCAGGTTGAAGCGGTCCAATTATGATTTTAGCAATTCGCCCGGAGCCTATTTAATCCTTGACAACTCTATGACGCTTTTGGATTTTCGGGCGTGAAGTCGAAATTGGTTCATAAAGCGCTCACTTAATTCTATGAAATTTGATACTGACCGTGGAGGGAGTCGGGTGAACCACATTAATGCCACGTCTTCTAGATAAATTGGAAAGGCCTTGCATTTTATAGCGTTTGGAGCTGCTGCGGCATTCATGAACCATGCATACCTCATCAGATGTTGTCATGGATCCATTCTCCCTGAATATCGATCCATTTGTGGCAAGTTGAATCACCGAGGGAACTAGAAGTCCAATATATCATATGTGAAGGGGGTATGACTTTGCTTAATGCCCCAGTCCTCATTAGTGTATCGTCGGCTTTCGGACATGATCTGACGCACCATTGCCCACACATCGGCATTTGTTAATGTTTGCACAGGTTCTCTAGGTCTGATATTCGAATTACCCCTGGGTTCCCGATTAAGGGATAACTCATGTTTCTAGCCGTGGCTGCTCTACATTGTTCCCTACGCTCCCGGTCGATCTCAGGAGGAAGGGGCTGGAGAAGTTTCTGTTGCGTAGGATTAGTAATATTAGGATCACTGGGTAGAATGTGGGATCCACGCATGGGCAACAGCGTAAGCACTCTCAAGCTCGGGTCATCATGCCCTAACACACGAGCGACGTCCTCGCGGGATCCTAAAGATCCAAAAGATAACTGATTAAGGTTCTGAGGTTGCTCAAGCGGCCTTCTTTCACGAGGACGTCCCTCATCTGAAGAAGATATATAATCTACAGCAAGGCGACGTGTTGGGGAAGGTGTCTTTTACCTCCGGAGCTCCTTGAGTTCCCTACTCATGGTGATCATGTTCTCTTGCATGCGAAGACTGTCATGCTTATGGGCTTCCAATGCCTCCTTCTTACTCTGGAGATGTCAAGAAAGCATGAAAAATCTCCTTGTGTGACAGGTGCATATGGGTCAGGCTAATCATTGGTCATAGCGGCTGGAATCAGAGTATTGGTAGGAGCTCGAGTAGAAGTTCCAGCTTCACTTTGGTTCGAGTTAGATCGGAGCACAATGGTACGGCCGGACCGGTTCGGATGGGGAGAGTGGGTGACCTCAACGTCATTAGATCGTCTCAGATCGGGGTCTTCTGTTCGGTTCGGTCCTTCTTGACCGGAGCGGCCTGCTCCAGAGTCTTGACCATGCGACCTCGTCACGACCATTGTTTGCTGATCTTCGTTAACTTCATTCTCTCGATTACTTTGGATTTCTTTGCCTTTTACTTTGGCCATAATCTCCGATTCTTCAGTGATTAACCAACAGGTACTTAAAGATTTCGAAAACAGAGGATTAACTTCTTTGAACTTGAAGGTCCAAATAGCAAAACGATAATCCCAAAAAGCGGAGAATTCAAAAGCTCTCAGTGAAAGAACCAAAATGTTAGATCCAAAATTGGCTCTAACACCTAGATTAGTAATGGTTCTACTGAAATGAAATCAAAAACGAAGAAAACATACAATTTATAGTGGTTCGACGTTAAATAGCCTACATCCATTTTCTACTCTTTGAATTGATGATTTGAATGCAAGTACAACAACAATTCTCACTCAATTTTCACTCATACAATGTATTGATTCACTCAATTTCCTCCATAATATGCTTAAAAAGGTGATTGTAATCTGAATAAGTTGATGAAATTCGGATAGCAAAGGAGTTTGAGTTCTAAAATGCAAAAAGATCCCTCCAAATGTCCCTTGATGGTGTATTTATAGGTGGAAAATGCTCCTGGAACGGCTTCGGTTCGGATCCACGTGGCACCCATCCCGTTAATATCGGGTTCGGATGGGATATGATAGTGACAACACACCAGGTTAGTGGCAAACATGGGTATAACATGTTTATAACCACTCCGAATATTAAGGAAAACGTGGAGTGAAACTATCGTGACTCTGGGTTCGGATCGGAGGTGCTAGCAATCAGGGGATCGATCGGTTTTGTCCCCTCTGATCCGATTCGACCTGTATTCTTTCTTTCTTGGCTTTGTGCTGGTCTGCCCCTTTTCAAAAGAAATTCGATCCGGTCCGACTTGTAATGAGAAAACATTCTTCATTTTTCTGATCTTTTTAATCTTTGTGTAGCCAAGTTCACAAAGTAGGCTAATAGACCTAGAATAAAATCTTCAATATGAAAACTTGATTTTTCTCTTTCATTCAAAAAACATTATCCAATAGATTTGGGAATTTCTTGTTTTAAAGAAATTCGACTTAAATTGTATCTTGTACGTCCAATTAAAGTTCAAAACATTATATTACGAACTACTGCACCACTGCAGCTTGTTTTATAATTAAATTATAAATTAAACGTTCAAACATCGTTTAATAAACGAAATCGTTAATATATTTCAAAGCCAAACAACATTAAACCCTATTAAATTGCCAATTCACATTATATTTCATATCCAAAAAATCCCGACCATTCCGGAATTTAAATTATTATTTTATATTAATAAAATATTCAAAATTAATAAATTCAAGCCATTTAAATTTCAAACCAATATTTAAAACCATTTTTAAATGTTATATGAGACGATTAAAAATCTAGGACGTTACAGTTTTACTGTTAAAGATGAACAATTGCTATTGAAGACGAAGAATAGATGAAGATTCACTCTGGGAGCACTTCCTCAGGGCATGAAATTCAATCCCCGTACTCTCCAACCTTAAAGGGGATTGAACTCCTTGCCCTATCAAATTGTTGCCAGAGTGCATCTTTATCTATCTTCATTTGCAACAGCCATTGTTCATCTCCAACAGCAAAACATCGTCTCTGGAGATAACAATCTTAGGTCACCCAGATTCATTATTGAAATCTACTCCAATGATCATCAGTCCTTGTGATGTCCTATAAATCTCTACTATAGAGAGCATTGTAACCATTTGTAATCCATTATATTTGGATTGGCAAGGATAATAATAAAAGTACTCAAAGTGGACGTAGGCTTGATCTCAAGCCGAGCCACTAGAAAATCATGTCTCTCTTTTACTTTTTGTTTCTTTCATTTAATTTTATCTGTTGTATTTTGTTTTCCCCATCGTGGGGTGGTGCTTTCATGATAATCTAGGTATTGTCCACATTTTTGGGGTTAGCATGCATTAACTCATATCGTATACGTGGCTCTTTATCAATGTTTTTTTTAACATGGGAAATGAGCAATTACATTACTTGTTAAGGAAAAAATTAATGATGATAATTAATAGTCTTATAATTTATTTAATTAAATTTGAAATGCTGCAATATAGAGAAAAATAATTAGTTTGCATGCACATTTTTTTTCAATTTCATGCATTAAATGCCTATAATATTTTACTATTTAAAAAAATGAATGCTAAAATGTATTATTATATAACATGCAAGTTTTATTTTTTAATTGGGTTGTTTTCTCTAATATTTAGAATTAATTTAGAGCATAACAATCAAAGTGCTATTTTGCATGTAATAATTAAATTCATTACCAATTCTTCTTTTATTTATTGTGTATGATGGTATTTGTCACAAATATAATTCAAACTACTAACACTTGTGTTTCCTTTTAAAAAACAATTATTATGGAGTTATTTATGATTTTTTTTTTTGGAATATACAATGTCTACAAATGTTCGATGAATTGAAAGTAAATAGTATGAACACATGTAAAGTTTTATGTGTTCAACATTGATATGATTTTCCTTTCTATATGAACATTATTATATGTCATATATTTAGCATAATACACCATCTAAGGGATTATTTTGTAAGTTTATATATGGATGATAGAATAAAGATATGAGTTGAATTAACTGTCACATTTACATAAATTAGTATTTTTTTTAATCATTGTCTTTATAGATATTGTGTTGATATTTGTTTACATATTTGAAAACACATAAAAATATCAAAAGAGGTAAACAATGTTTACCCTATGGCCCAACCCACTAAAAAGTGATAAAATTACACAAGTAAAAAGAAAACCCAAACTAAACCAACACAACAAACGATTAAAGCAGCAAACCCTAGCCGACATCTTAATATACCAAGGTTCCAATACAACATCAAAAATAGTGGTAAAGCTCAGAAAACTCGAGAAATCAAAGTAGATACAAGAGATGATAAATCACAATGGCTTCCAACTCATAAATTTGTTTATCTTCTTCTTACTTTTGTCTCCAGTTGAGCAAATTTGGAAATAATTCTTTGATTTAGCTTTCTCCTTCAGAACTTGAAGTCTTAGACTTTGAGACAGACTACTTTCTCCTTAATACCAGTTAGGTAAGTGATATTTTTTGTTGTTGAGTTTGCTAATGTAGTAGTTTTCCCTAATTCTTTAGTCGTTAATAGCTTTAAGTGCCTAATCTTTATGCTTCTTCCTTCAGATCCATCATTGGGATCACTACTGGAGTTCACATCAATTCTGCACATATCAAGTAAGAGTTTCTCTAAAACTTTACTTTTTAAAATAATATTATCATTAAAATTAACTTTTTCTTTTCTTCCCTTTAGAGGAAAATCTGTGGTATGGCATTCATCTTCTGGACCTACAAGTAGGGAGCTTGATGATGCGATAAAGCCATCGGAGGCCAAGAGTGGTTTTTTTGATTGATGAGGCGGATTGTTCCTTTGAAAATGTCTAGAGGATGCTAACCTCCTTGTAAGTACGCTCCATTTCTTTCCTCATAGTTGTCTAAGTCACAAGTATTATTTGCACTTTGATCTCTGGAGTGCTTTATAGCTTTAAGAAGAATGATATTGCACTAGGTTTCAATACTTCTCCAAAGCTAGAAGCAGGCCATTTCTTTGTTATTATGTAGTATGTTATTTCTCTCTTTTCAGATAGAGTAAATAACAGTAGTTATGACCATACATGATTTGTTGAACTTCTATTTCTTGTCTTTGCAATTTTGCATGATATATTGAGTAATTTCTCTAATGTTCTGAAGAGGGATCTTTTGATTGAAATTGAGTTTGTTTTTTGCAATAAACCACATATGAATAGAACATGGGAAATCAAAGTAATTATGGTTAATATTTTCTTGTTTCGCTTTGCACAACAAACATTTCGTATTTTCTCCATTGCTCCATTTTGATACCTATAACTTATTGACAACTTGTTCAAAATTACAAAATAGGAGCAAAATGCCATTTTGGGATAGTTTGAATAATTCCAGATGACTTTGAGCCAACTAACCTCACTCTCATTGCCTTTAATATATTCCCAGGTGTTTTTGAATGAGAATTACCTCCAATATATAATTTCCAAAACTAGTTATCCTCATTGATAGACTTGGCTATTTCAATTTTAAT
This sequence comes from Allium sativum, assembly GCA_030737875.1. NCBI lineage: Eukaryota > Viridiplantae > Streptophyta > Magnoliopsida > Asparagales > Amaryllidaceae > Allium > Allium sativum. The sequence continues at coordinate 4,752,549 of CM060919.1, read as the reverse complement.
TATAGCTGATTTGAAAATATGGCTTGGAGGGTGATTTTCAGTTCCCAAATGTAATTATTAATTGTAGAAGAAACTTTTTTATTCGCACCTACAAAAATGTAAAGATTATTCCAACCTAGCAAACTTATCTAAGATTGATTGCTGATCCAAGTGTCAAACCGCAAACTGGTGTTATTACCATCCTCGAATTTTCTAAAGACCAGCTTTGTACCAATTTCTCTACACTTTAAAATATTCTTCCAAACACGAGAATGATGATTTTCAATCGGCAAGGTCCAAAAGTTTTTACTTTTCACATAATTTGCCTTTATCCACCTTATCCAAAAAGAATTTCCTTCAATAAATTTCTAGAATAATTTGAGATTAATTGCTTCATTTGTATCTCTTATATTTCTTAAACCCAATCCACACATGACATGTTATATAATGTTGAATGTGACTGAAGATATAAAATTCATTTGTTTGAAGATATGATTACATATGGAGTAAAGAGCCTAATTTTCAAAAATCATTGTGTTGTTTTTGTTTAAAAATTGGTATTCATGAGGAGGAAACCCGTTCCGTGTTATACGACATGGTCCCGTGATTTACCTAACCTTTAAAGAAAGTCTAAATAATTGTTTTTAATTTCTTACACCAGTCCTATGACTGAACTGGAGTTTAATGTTTTTCACCTAAACTCTTGATGCCTATATATTCCACACAAGCAACTAATAGTTTTGGTTTTACATATATTTATTCAATTGGATCCGGTATTATGGCTAGAGTTATGCTATGGATTATTTTGTAGTCTTCCGCTGATTATATTAATGTATTTAAAATTCTGTTGTTTCATAATTTATTAACCTCTGATATTTTTCGATGTATATTATTTATTCGTGTTCTGATATCTTGTACTTTGATGTAAATTGTTTTAATAGCAATGAAAAGTTCTCTTGTTCTGTGTGCTGATGCGTCATGTTCTCATAACAATTTGATCTTTCCTATCTTTTTGGATCGGACTTGTATAGCTTATGGTTGGTTCGTATGGTGGGGAAATTCGGGTCGCTACCAGTGGTATCAAGGCTCTAGTTTACGAAGATCGGGAATACGACTCATTAGAATAAGATAAAATAATTCATCATAGATAGGATTAGTAATATGTTATAAGAATGACTCATTAGAGATAGGGTTAGTAATATCCTAGAATAAGTTTGAGGAGTGTTATTTATAAAATGAATTTAGTTTTGAAAATTATATCTTATTATAAGAATTTGTATATTTTATTTGATATTGGGTTTGGATTATCGAGTATAAAAATATTTTGCATATACGTCTGATCCATATGTATCCAAAGTCTCAAATATACTGGGTAGGTATAGGATCACACTCCAGTCACTCGGGGATGATTCTTGCGATTGTTGCCACATCATCAATGTTTATTTTTGAGTTTCGAAAGCGGGATGTCTATATCATTCCAATTGACTGGTGTGAGAACCAAGAACTTAGATAGGGTTTAATGTTAGTGATTTGACTTTGATTTTTTTTAAAGTATATATAAAAGTTATATATTTAGAAAGCTAATTTACCAATTGATTGCTGGTGGTAATGTGTGATAATTAGTTTAACTAATAGAAATATTGAAATGATAAAGCTAATATGAGAATGAAATGTAAGATTTAGCCAAATCAAATCTAAAATTGAACTTAATTGAAAAGAAGTTCGAATTAAACATGTATATATGTCGGACAGGTTGTTATATGAAAGTTAAGAAAAGGAATAAAATTGCATGCCTAACGAAATGGTACATATTTATTGAATTGATTAGGTGTGATGATTATATGAGCTGATTGGCAAATTGTTTGGCTTTTGGATTTTATTTTGATTGATGAGAGCCTGTAGAGGCAAGTTGTATTTGTACTAATAGACCAAAACAAAGTAGGTTAGGGCGAAATTTTTCTAAATTTATAGGCATTAGCCAAATTTCGAGAAATTGGAAAGTTCTTAAAAACTGAAAAATTAAAGAACTTAAGATTGAATGGTGGTTGAGTTGGTTAAGTAAACGACCTTCAGTTGCTTTGTTCCTTTTCAGGGACGAAAAGTTTTAAGTGAGGGAGATTGTAATGTCCTGTATTTTTGACCAATTTAAAATTTTAATTTTTATCTATTTTAATGGATTTTTAAATAAAAAATGCTTATTTTGGTCTCGATATAAGTGGAGAACAATTTTAGAATTTTGTTTTATGTTTTATTTGACTTAAAACAAGGTCAGTAAAATTTTTAAATCAATTTAAAAGCTCAGACTTTGAAAATCGATATTTTAAAGAAAAATTGATCACCTATAAAAGGACCATTTTTGAGACTATCTCGGAATCTGATGAAACCACTTTCATTGGATCCAGAATGTTGAAATATGCCAGGATTCAAAATTTAAAGTCAAACAGAGTTAATATGTGAGCATGCGATATACGAACATAAGCAGAAATTTCAATTAAAATTCAGCTTAAACTTGAAATAAGGCAATTTTTCAAACGGTCTCCAAATTTGATGAGACTTGATTCGTTGGAAGCATAATTCCATAACATAGCGAGATTTTAAATTTCATAATTTTGGAGTTAGGATATGGTCGTGCAACTACAACGAAGTTTAGAAGGTGTAATTAATACATTGACTAAACTAGTCACTTCATGCTACAATCCTCAACCAATAGGAATTAGACAACTCACCCCTCCTCTTGTCAAGTGTCACTCTCTTCCATCATTATTCATTTCATATGCACCTATGCCCTTTTCAATTTTATTTTTGTTTTGTTTTCATTTCTAGTCCTTATCTTCCCTTTTCTAAACCTTAAGCTCATACTAATGGCATCCTCCCCTTTTCTCCCCATGTCGCTGCCCTAGGGGCCCCACCACCACCATGTACTGATGCCGCAATACTCCTTCGGCTTCCATACCTCTGACCAACGTGGGAAACCCTCTCTCTCCCCCTTAAAACCCCTCTTTCCCTTCTATTCTTCAAATGGTGCCACCTTTAACACCCTCAGTCAAGTTAAACACCTCCTAGAGGACCCCACCTTGCCACACAGACACCCCAGGCGCTCCACTAGTCAGCCTCCTCCTCTTCCTAGCCCCACCAAGGATCCTCATGCCCTTCTCCATACCCTAAGTAACTAAAAATCCTACCTTTCTACTTAATAACTTATGTTAGTGTGTGTTTGAGTGTATTCGAGTATTTGTTGGCAAGTTTGGGTTTAAAAGGCAAGATCTCTGGTGTTGTAGCAAGCTTGTAGACTTTATCGTTGAAGTATCTTTGATGTTAGGATGGCTTTGGTGAGAGCTTCTCACTCAAATGGTTAATTTGCTTAGTTAAATCATAAATATGTTGCTAAATGTTTAGTTGGTATGTGATTAATTTAATGAGAACTTGTGATATGATTAGAAAAGTGAAACCGAGATAATTAATAAGTAAAAATGTTGCTAATATGTTGTTGATTATTATATGAGAACTCCGAATTGCATTTGGTTAATTACCATAAATTACTATACGGTATATGGTAGCTCACATCACAAGTTGTTCGAAAACAAGATGGATGAATGGATGATTGATTTTGTTATGATTTGCATGTGATTTTGAGTTAATTAACATGTTAAAATAGTGTTAAAATATTTTTGGTAGTTGAAGTTGTATTATACATTCATTTACAAGTCAGACGACTTGTTTATGTTCACCTATTTAAGTGATATCGATTGGGTTGATAATAACTTGTATTGAATAAGTTATGATGGATTTGAATTGAACAAATAATTTTTTAATTGATTATTTATTGGTTGAAAACCCCACACAGGTATTGGGATTATATTTGTCATACACAAATCCCAAGTATGTACGTCGATCGGTGGGTTGACAGACCATTATAGGTGTTAAATATTTTATTTAAAGCTTACATTGGTGTAGGTGCACACTGGATGTTAATTGGATGCTTGATAGTTGTTTACAACTATTATTGGATGCATAAAATTCATAGAAGTGAAACTATATGGTGTTTGGTTGAATTTTATTCCAATTAAGAATAAAAATGAATATTTTAATAATATAATATTCAGTGAAAAATCCAAGTTTGATTTCAATGTCCGATTTTGGATGGATGCGTAGATATCAAAATATCAATGAATATTCATAACTATAGCAAACGATTTTCAAGTATAAATTATATATTTATGGTCTGTCATAGTTTTGATTTCAAAATGAGTACTAACTTTGTAAAGTGAAGTTCGGTTAGGCTATTTAGGAGACGTTTTAAAAGAAATTTTCCTTCGGAAGTTTCTTTTCTTACTTTTATAACGATTAACAGGAAAGTGTGAGTTGAAAATATAGACTTTCGAAAAATAATATTTTTTATTCATTCGAAGGGTACTATAAGGGCCTAGTACTGAAATATTTGATTTTGAATAAAGATGATCAAAATAAAATTTCAAGTGGAAGTTGAAAATAATTTATATGATTCATAAATTGTTTTGGAAACGATTCGATTTTGTTTAATTTATAAATCGATTCTGGTTTGAATAGGACGTGTCGCACAACGACAATTCATGAAGTTTAGCCTGTAATTTCGAATTGACGTACCGTGAGATCCAACCGTCGAATTCTCCCGAAACTAAAAGTGTTGTATTTGTAATTAAAATATCTTTCAAATGATAAGAAAAGTTTCAAAATCCAATAGTTAGATTTCTAGGTAAGTCCAAATCAATATTTAAAAAGGTTATTGTAAATGCAGTTCGATGACTGTGTGGAAATCGACTGAAATGACCATATTAAAATGATTAAAAATATGGGTAGTATATGTTGTGAACCATGATATGATATGAGGACAGCATAACCATATAAGCATATAACTGTTTGATGCATATATGATGTCGACGACATAACCATATAAGCATGTAACTGTTTGGTGCTTATATAATAAGGACAACATAACCATTTAAGCATGTAATTGTTTGATGCTTATATGATGAGGACAACATAACCATATAAGCATGTAATTGTTCGATGCTTATATGATGAGGACAACATAACCATATAAGCATGTAACTGTTTGATGCTTATATGGTGTGAACATAATATGTTGTGAACCATGATATGATATGTGCGATCCTAGGAATATTGAACTGGAATGGTTTTAATATAACCAAGAGTTTTTTCCAAATATAAATTGGATGGGAATTAAATAGAAATTATCTTCAAATATTCCGATATCGGATTCCATGATTATACTGATATTGTCGAGGAATTTAAAGATATATACATATCATTATACCCAATACGATGTTTGTTGGTTTCTATGACACCCCACGTCCGTTAATGTCACTCTTTAACAGAACGCATTACTTCCATGAAGCGTTATAAGTAAATAGAAACAGAAACATCACAAGACATATATAAAATAACAGCGGAATTTTAAAACTTTATTCTTCAGACAGAAAACATCATGGTCCAAAATCCAGTTACAATATAAGTCTGAAATATGGAAAACCCATTACATCAAACGATATTATATGCCATGTACTAAAATCACCAGAGTACAGTAATATAAAATCATAGTCTCAAAAAATAGCCATAGAAAGGTAGATAGGTAATCAAAGCGGTACATCAAAGTAGCACCAAGCGAAAATAGAAGAGAGAATCGTAATCAAGCCTGAGTATTCCCACCCTGAGAACCTGGGCACGGAAAGGAAGAGACAGAAAAGGAAACAAAATAGGTCAGACATAAATTCTGGTGAGTCCAGTTACTTTTAGCATATAAATAAGTAAAAGAATCATGCAAGGCATATAAATTGGATGAGAGAGACAACAATATCATAAGACAGATATAACAGACTGAGCAGGATAAGGAGAATAAACATAAAAAAAATATTGCGCTTCCCCAACTACATTTCTCTGCACTAATACTAGTATAACAGAAACAAAATGGTAGACTTAGGTGTATTTCTAATGACAGGTTTTACCCACAATGATAATAACAGGCAGTCCAACAGAAATAACGGGTGTTACCCCAAATGATAATAATGGGCTCCTAAATAGGAAGGACTAGAAGTACCATAATTACTACCCTGATCAGTCGGCTCCCTATCCCGTATATACCCTATGATAGCCCCACAATAGGATGTATCCCTTCCTAAAGTGGCAACCTCTTTTCTTGATAGGCACAACCATATCTACTGGCACAATAGCGTCTTATTTTCCCAAGCAAGCGGATCCATGCACGCACATGACTCTGTCAGAATGCACCATCAGACACCACCACCCATATGAACCTTTTATAATCAGCTCAGTAAGCGTGCCTTAACCCCTACCTAGTTCGCAATCCCCCTTTGGATACTAGTACGGGTTACTGACTGATAGGGGTCCCACCCAACATATGATACAAGCCAGCCCCTAGGCTTGCAAATCCACAACTCGGATTTTGACAGGTTATGCCTAACAGATTAACAAGTTCGCATAACCCCAACATATAAAACAGGTTAAGTTTGTTAGGTTCGTATAACCCCCCATAGATTTAATAGATTTACTTAACCCCTCATTTGTTCAAACAAGCTTACTTAACCCTTACACAATTTGATAGGTTCATATAACCCCTAAAGATTTAAACAGGTTAAGTATTACGGGTTAACAAGTTATGATCATTTCCCGTTCATGTATATTAATGCACCAGACTTCTCACGTTAAGTCGACCACTTGTGGATGCTGGATATGGCGGGTGGTTCCGGCGGACTTCTACCACAAGCTGGAGTTAACCTCGTGTCTTAGCACCATTACGCGTACATTTACGCACTAGACCCCTCACATTAAATTAACCACATGTGGATGCTGGATTAACCAAGCGGTTCCGGGCATACTTCTACCACAAGTGTAATCTAACCTCGTGTCTAAGTGTGGTCATAGTTTCTATTTATTGTCAATTTAGGCATATTCATTCTTAAACAATTATTCATGTTCGTCATAGGTTGTTTATTCCCCTACCCTCAAATCATAAATCATCATGTAGGATATGCCCCAAATTAAAGTCTTAGATCACGGTATAAGTTATGCCCCCAAATCCCAGTCATGTTTTACGACAAAAGTTATGCCCCAGTTTATCATTCCCAACCATTCCCAATTTCGTTCGTTTTCATATTTCAGTGATAGGCCAAGGCTCGAAGGTAGCTTGGCTATAAAAATAAAAGGGAAGGAGGGAGAGAAGAGAACAGAAATAGGCATAATAACATAATAGGCATATGATAACAGAAATGGGCGTAATAACAAAATAGACATATCATAACAGAAATGTCCATAATAGAGATAGGCATGAAAGGACTGAACAGTAGATAAGGTGTACAAATAATGGCAGATCTGTTTAGTTATGATTCAGGTTATTAACAGACATAGGCTTAGACCCAAACTTATAAACTTGTCAGGATTACTTATTAAACGTTTATATCTAAAAGAAATATAAACTCACATAGGCTGGATCTAAATAACTGAGAAAAGAGTGTTGATGTTGTAGTATAGATTGTTGAATACGTATAAGTTGTTGTTGTAGAAGAATAGGCTAATTCAATCTGAGTTGGGGCAACATCTCGTTGTCTCCATTTTTTTTGATGAATAAAACAATAGAAATGAGGTCGTATATATATCCTAAAGCCAACGAATCTCGTTCAGAAACACGTCCAAGTGTAGGGAAGGGATCTAGCTTGGATTTTAATGGGGTCGACTCCGGGGTCGACCCTAGGGTCGACACCCCCTTGTGTGGGTCGTCCCTAGGGTCGACCCCTATGGGGCATGGGTCGACCCCCAACGGGTCGATTTCCCACGTGTCTTCCCACTCTTCGATTTTGATTTTCTGGACTGGTTATATATATATATATTATATACATATATATATATATATATTAATTATATACATATATATATTGCTTATATGTATATAAACTTCTAAGCTTAATTACTTCTTCATATGATGTGCATTTACGCAAACTCAGAGTCTACCTTAAGCAGAATTCCGAGACGAACGCAATGGTGTTGTTCGTTTTACTTAATTCTCAATATTTGATTAAGTATTTTTTAGTTTATCATTATAATGTTCTTTAGAATTATAGGGTATTACAGTTTCAGAATTTGATGTTGAATATAAGTCGATATGATTTCTATATAGAGCCATATATTTAATATCAAATTGGATTTTGGGCTTGTCGTGAATGGTATATTTAATAATATTATTATTAAACCAAGTTGAGAAGGAAATAAATCTTTTAATTAAGATTTAGGGAAGTTTTCCAATTTAATGAATTAAATTGGAATGTAATGAAATTCGATCTGTTAATAATCAAGATGAACTTCTATGGAGGAAGACCTTTACTATTGGAGGAAATTAAAAGGCTTTGACATAATTCCGCTTATAGTGTTGGATTTATATGGAAATTTATATTGATTATATATTGATCAGATTTACATGAAGTTTTCGTTCGAATGGAAGTTGATTTTGGGTTAATCGTGAGCAATGTTTTAAACAATATTCGTTCTATTACCCAAATAAAGACATGATTAACTTCCTAAAGTTGTATAGTCATTAAGTGATATTTTTTTAAATTAAAACTAAGTTTGAGTTTTAATAAATCTTTAATTAGATTGAAATGTGAATGGGGTAATTAGATTTACCTGATTCGAGAGGTGTTCGAGATGGAGTATCACCAAATTTACTCAAAAAGATAGTTAAATCATTACTAGATTTAGAGCGTTAAATGGTATTTAACTTCACCGTTAATACGATGGGTGTTAGATATGGAGTACTACCAGCTTTGCTCCATGGGACGAACAGGTTGGGATTGGGATAATAAAATGAATGATTACTTTGGTAAGGCTTGTTAATCCCGACAGGGTGTATAAACCTTAATTTGGTTTAAGATTGTGAAAAGATATTATAAAATCTTTTTCATAGAAAAGATAAAAAACAGAGGTTTAAATGAAAATAAATATTTTATAAGTTTTATGGAGTTAGTGCCCATCTGTTGAATATTTGAATAATAGAATATTCCGGATGGTAATGAGATCGTTCGTATGTTTATATATCACATGAATTTTAAGATGTGCTAGCTATTTGGAAAGACCGGTTTTAACCCATTCTGAATAACTGTTATGACGATTAAAAATCGAAGATATGAATATGGTGGTTAAAGACTGAAGATCTTCGCATCGTTGGGATTATTGTTGATGTATCGATTAAGATGTACCCCCAAGACGAGGTAATAAGTGGTGGTCGCCCAAACGGACTTGGAGATCGACCGGACATGTGAGGGCCTCTCTCATGTATTGGACATATGGGATGAGGAATAAGGTGCCTACGATTTCATTCAGACTTGGAATGAAATTGCAAATGGAATGTATGTCATGCATTTTACTTTATGCTGAATTCAGTGATCTCTGCTTAATATATATCTGTTTCGTAGCGGAGAATTTATTCTCTTAGCTTAACACCTATATCTGAGACGTATGAGCTTAGAGGTTATAAATTGGAGGAAATCAATGGTATGGTATAGATTGACAATGTGGCATCCTGAGATGCATGGATCAATGTTTTTGTTGAAAAGAAGAGCTATGTGGATGATGATCAAGGCATAGCTTATATAGTTTACTTTGTGTATGGCGTCAATTCGTGAGCTTCACACCCCGGTATGAGTCAAAAGAGAGATGAACGACGGCAGGAAGGCCGTGATGTCAACGTACTGACCAAGAGGCCCGATAGGACCGGGAAACGTGTGGACTAGGCATAACTAATCAGTAAGGTACGACTGACCGGCCCTGCCGCTACAAGGGTCACATGCATGCGGTTTTGGACATCTTGCTAGAGATGGTTCGAAATCTGATGAGGAACGATCCCTTGCCACGACACCTGATAGAAACCCAATTTTGAATAAGAACCTTGCGGTTTCAGTTGTGAACCTATATGGCTACATAAAAGGATGAGGTATTAAATCGTCTAAGATTGCTACATTTATATTTGAAAATGTTTTCAGCACTATGCACTAGTAATAATAAAAAAAGAAATTTTGCGTATCAAGCATGTTTGTTTGGCTATTATATGTTAAAAATCTATCCTCCGACTTCCGTTACATTATTTGATGGGACCTGAGTCTTATAATAGCCTCATTTTTCAAAAAGCATGCGTTGCTTTTGTTTTAAAACTAGTATTCATCTAGAGGAAACTCGTTCCATGTTATACGGTGTGGTTTCGAGAATTTACCCAACCTTTAAATAAAGTTTAAATAATCGTTTTTAAGTTCTCACACCTTTCTTATTGCTGACCTAGAGTTACTGTTTTTCACCTAAACTCTGGGTTCCCATATTTTTCACAGGGCAGTCAGTAGTTTTGATTTTGCAGATATTTATTCAACAGGATCCCGGATTACGGCCGTGATTATGTTCTGGATTATTTTGTAGTTTTCCACTGATTATATTAATTTATTTAAAATTCTGCTATTTTGTAATTTATTAATCTCTGATATTTTTCCGTTATATATTATTCATTCGTGATCTGATATCTTGTACTTTGATGTAAATTGTGTAATAGTAATGAAAAGGTCTCTTTTTCTGTGTTCTGATGCATCGTGTTCTCATAACAATCCAAGCTTTCCTGTCTTTTTGGATCGGAACTATAATTCCATGTTAACTAATTAATATCAGAGTACAAGAATATCAGAGAACAAGAATATCAGAGTGCATTGCTATTACAATAATTTACATCAGAGTATAAGAATACCAGAGTACGAATAAATATTACACAAAAATAATTAATATAAGAGATTTAGATTACATTTTAATAAAATGCGCAGCGGAAATACATCAACTACCACAACTGAAAGAAATATACTGATATAAAGCTTTCTGAATGTAGCTCCAGCTGTAAATCAGGATTCTGTTAAATAGAAATCAGCAAAACCAAAACTACTAGTTGCTCATGTGGAAAATATGGGCACCCGGAGTTTAGGTAGAAACAATAAATTCCGAGTTAGTCATGGGACTAGTGTGAGAATTAAAACAGTTATTAAATCTTTAACTTAAAAGTTGGGAAATCATGGGACCACGCCATCTAACACGGAATGGATTTACTCCACATGAACCTCAGTTTAAAATAAAATAACGCAATGTTTATTGGAAAATGAAGCTAATATAAGACTCAGGTCCCATCACACAATGTAATGCCAGCCAGAGGATAGAGTTTTCCCTTATAATAGCCAAACATGCTTGGTACGTTTAAAACATATCATTTTGATATTACTATAGGTGCATAGTGCCAAAATCAACTTCAAATATAAATGTATCAATCATAGACGATATAGGTACCATATATTATGCCGCCATACATAGGTTTACAACTAAAACAAAAAAGTCACGTATTGGAAATTGGATTCCATCTATGAGTCGAGGAAAGTGATGGCTCCTCTTCGATTCGAGACACTCCAGCAAATGCCTCAGAACTCGGACTCTGGCGAGCCCTTGGATGCAGTAAGGTCAGTCCATACTTACTTTAGTGGATCAATTATTCCTGAACAATACGTGTCCCGGTCCTATCGGACCTACAAACAGGTCAGTGCGTCGACCCTATGAGCATATAGCTCTATATCTTAGACGCCTCCCAATCCATAATTCACATAAGTAAAAATGTATGGGCTCGATACCATGACACCACTTCTAGCTAAAAAGAAACGCAAGTTCTGCCTACTGTCACTATCCCGTTTTTGACTCATACCGAGGTGCAAGGCTCGCGAATTAACACAATACAAAAAGCTATGCTAATTAAAGCTGTGCTTTGATCATCATCCACAAGACTCTGCTTTTCAATAAAAGCCTTGATCATTTGCATCTTAACATGCCACATTGACAATTCATATCATACAACTGATGTCTATCAATATATAACCTCTAAGCTCGTACGTCTCAGAGAAGGGTGTTAAGCAAGAGAATAAATTCTCCGCCCCCAAACAGATATATATTCAATAGAAATCAATCAACAAAGAATGAAATCCAATGTCAGACACACATCCATTTACAAGTCCGTTCTGGGTATGAGCGAAACCGGAGGCACCTTATTCCTTGTCTCATATGTCCAATATAGGAGAGAGGTCCTCCCATATCCAGTCGATCTCCTAGTACGTCTAGTCGATCACCACTTATTACCTTGTCTTGGGTGTACAACCCAATCAAGATATCAATAACCATCCAAACGATGTGAAGACCTCCGGTCTTCAACAACCGTATTTATCATCGACTTTTAGTCGTCGTATCAGTTATTCAAAATGGGTTAAACCCGATCTTTTCGAATAACTCTCGTATTTTATAATCAATGATCAAGTGCTATAAAAACACATCCTATGCCTCATTCCAATCCAGAATATTCGTTTATTCAAACATTCACATCTTTAGGGAAAGGTTCCCATTAATTTTATCAAAGATAAGTTCTTTTACTCTTATTCTTTATTCTTCTTTTCGATATCAATTTCATTAGATTTTATTTTATCTTAACTTTTGAACAATTCTAAATAAAATTAAGGTTTATAAAACTAGTCGAGATTATCGAGTCTTATTGAAGTAATCATTTATTTTATTAATCCAAATCCCAACCTATTCAACGCATGGAACAAAACTGGTAGTACTTCATATCTAACACCCTATGTGTTATTGGTAAAATTAATTACCATTTCTCGTTTCAGATCTAATTAAATATTTAACTATCGCATGGAGTAAAACTGGCGGTACTTCATTCTCGAACATTTCATGAATTCGACAAATTTAATTATCTCATTCACATTCCAATCTAATTAAAGATTCATTAAAACTCTAAGTTGGTTTTAATATCAAAAATCATTACTTTATGATTATTCAACTTTAAGAAATTAATCTTGTCTTTAACTAGGTTAAAGAACCAATGTTATTAAAAACATAGTTCACAATAAATCCAAATCAACTTCCATGAAGTATGGAATCTTCGCGGAAAACAGATCAACATATAATTGATATAAATTTTCATATCAGACTAATTATATAAATGGAATAATGGCAAAGCCTTTTAAATTCCATATATAGTAACAGACTTCCTTTACAGAAGGTCATCTCAATTATTACCAAATCGAATTCCATTCAATTCCAATTTAATATATTAAATTGGAAAACTTTACTTTGGAAATTTTCCATTAAATCTTAATTAAAGGATTTATATAATCCAAATCATATCTCCACTGTTAATTAAGTTTTAAGAACAAATGCTATTTAAAACATCGTTCACAATGAACCCAAAATCATCTTCTATTTGATTCCAATTTATAATTATAAATTGGAAAACTTCATTTATCTTAATTAAAAGATTTATTCTTTCCTCCACGGGGCTTAAGAACAATGTTATTGAAGACACCATTCTTGACAAACCCAAAATCCAGTTCGATATTAAATATAAGGCTCTAAATAGAAATAATATCAGCTTATATTCAATATCAAATTTTGAAACCAAATGATATCTTATTAGGAATAACGATATCTGTATCTTCCAAATTCCTCAACAATATCCGTATAATCACGGAATCTGATATTGAATTATTTTGAAACCAACGGATATTGTTTTGGGAATAATGATATCTGTATCTTCCAAATTCCTCAACAATATCTGTATAATCACGGAATCCGATATCGAAATATTTCGAAGATTATTTCCATTCAAATACATTCCAATTTATATGGAATTCCTGGTTATGTAAAAACCCATTCGTAAATCAAATTTGTTATTTCTAAAAATCATTGGAATTTTACACTAGTTATTAACTAGATCATTTAGATGAAAATATCTTTTATCCTTTCAAACTCATAATTTTCCATCTAGAATCCTTCCAAATCATTTGTTATAATTTTACATAATTTTTCCATATTTTTAATAATTTTATTAAGGCCCTTACAGTCGGTTTCCAATAATGGCCATCGAACTATATCATATCGACCTTTTCTGAAATTTTTTTGGACATAATTTGAAATCCAACCATTCAAATTTAAATCTCATATATTCATTTGAAATATCTTTTCGATACGAACCCAATGGGTTCCGGTTTTAGGAGAATCCGACGGTCGGATCTCCTGTTATGCCAATTCGAAGTTAGTGGTCGAAATTCGCGAACGGTCGCTGCGCGATACGTTCTATTCAAACCATTTAAATATATATAATATATTTCGTTGACTTCCATTTAAAACGTATTTTATAAATCGTTTATAAATTTATTTTAAATGATTTCAACTTCCTTTTCAATTTAAATCAAAATTTAATGTTCTATATCATTATAATATTAAAATGATAATATTTTCAAAATATCATATTTTGAAATTAATTCTTTTCAATATTCATTATAAAATGAATAAAATCGACAAAAAAATACATTCGAGTTAAAATGGCGCACTTCTACTTAACTCGGCCCCATATATTTCAATATTTTCGTGTCCATCCAAAATCGGACATCAAAATCATATTTTGATTCTTTCACTGAATATTATTTTAAAATATTCATTATTTCTGAATTTGAATTAGACTCAATCAATTAACATATAATTTTATTTATATGGACTCCATACATGATATGTATTCCAAAATAGTGATAAACAACTATTAAACTTTCAATTCACATCCGGAGTGCAATTTACAACTGTATAAGCATTAAATAATTAAATAACACTTATAATAGTCTATCAATCAATCGGTTGACAAACAGTCAAATCCAAGGGAGAAGTGAATTAATTATCATCCCCAGACCCTTGTGGGGTTTTCAACGAACAAGAATGAATTCAAATTAATCAGTGGTTAATAAATTTAACCAATTCAAATTTGATTCGAATTATTTTTCTAATTAACCAATTTTCACTGTTTAAATTATAAATTGATATTTATAATTTAATTTCAACAGCCACAATAATATTAACATTATTTTTAATATGTTCAGAATCATAGTCAACACACAATACACTCAGTCAAATCATGCATGGTTTTCACACAACAGTGAAGTGAGCTAACATGCACCGTATAACAGTTTATTATATTTAAAAAGATAAAAATAAATAACTGTACAAATATTTCAGTGAGAGAGTTCTCACTTTTGGTTTCCACTCCGTCAGTCTTTATTTGGCGAGGGTTTTAACTAAATTAAACCAGACGTTTAATTTAGTCAAAAATTCTAACTACTTCCAAATTCCTCCTAGCCAGTTCTGAAATGTAGAGTTTGTTGTCATGATCGCAACGCAACTGAAATCACTGAATTCTGATCTTGTATGACAAAGATATGATAATTTTTACATTAATAAAATAGATTAAAATTAATTAATAAATTAATTAATCTAATTACCCTCCCCCATCGTTTAAACCTCAGCCCCAAAATCGAACCTTGCTCCAGACTATTTCGCCGTCGTCGCTACTACTAGAATCGACCTGGCGTCGATCGCCTGCCATCACCGTGAAGCCCATGACCTCCGCTCCCCACGCCATGAGTGCTGCCGTACTCAACGCCCCCTCCTCCTCTGAAAACCGCCATGAACTCGAGCCCTTCGAACCCAAAAATCGAACGATAGCCAACATGAAACTGGATCATCGCCAAATCCATTTGAAGCTCTCTTCTTGCTCAACGATTTATGTTTTGAATTAAGGAATTAATTCAATCTAGATTAGGAGATCTTAACGGCTTTATTTCGGCGGTTTGGGGCTTTTAATTTCATTTCTGGTGGCTGAAATAGTGGCTATGGTTTTGGGAGATTAATGAATACATATATATAATATATTATTTAATAATTAATTAGTCCTAAAAATGCTTGTTTACCGTTACGAACTTCAAATCAAACCCAGCGACTGTCGTTCCTAGCAAAATACCCTCATTTCGAACACAATGGAATATGTTTCATAAGCCAACTCAACTGGTTTGACAAGTTTTTGTCAAAATTAAAATATAAATTAATATAAAAGTTAATATTGAATTTGTACGTGCATTTTAATTTACCGAGGCCACATGCTGACTCCAAAAATTAGGAATATTGAAATCTTGCTATGTTTTGACGATACGGTTCTAACAAAATTAGTTTCGTCGAATTTGGAGACCGTTTGAAAAATGGCCCTTTAACTAGCTTTTAAAATTCAAACTAAATTTGAAAACGCATTTAAATTTACTACGATCACCTATTAATTTCAAATGATTTGAAATTTTAATCCTAACAATAATTTGATATTCCGAATCCAACAAAAGTGGTTTCATAAAAACTGGAGGTCGTTTGCAAAATGGCTATTTTTAAGGGTGCTATATAATATATATATATATATATATATATATATATTCCATAATGACTATTTTAAATTTTAAACTGGACATAACTTACAATTTATAATATGAAATCTCAATTTTTCATATTCATTAGAAAGATATAATTAAACAGATTATAACGTTTCTTGTTTTACTGATATCCGATTTATTTTGAATTTTATACATTCATTTGAAATTAAAAATCGAATTTTCAAACTACTACGTCATTTCGAGTTCGTTTTATAATTAATATAAATATATACATTCAAACTTCGATTAAAATAAATTTTAAACCATTAATATTCAAAATAAATTATTTAAAATCCATTAAAATCAATTAAAATAAAATTTTAAATTGGTTCCAAAATCTGGGTTGTTACAATCTCCCCCACTTGAAATCCTTTTGTCCTCGAAAGGGAAGATAGAATCGAAGGTTGTTTACTTAATCAACTCCACCTTCGCTTGACTCAAGTTCATCAACTTTTTAGTTTCTAAGAACTTTCTAATTTCTCAAAAATTTGGCTAACACCCTAAATTTTCAAAAAAATTCGCCATAATCCCTTTGTATAGGCTTATTGGTAAAATTGCAACTTGCCTCATAGGGCCCTCATCAATCAAGAAGAAAAAGCCAATCTAATTGCCTCATAATCCAATTTACAGTACTCTAATGTAAATTGTTGTATGGGCTTATTGGTAAATCTAGGGTGTTACTAACCCTATCTCTAACGAGTTATTCTTATACGATATTACTAATCCTACCTCTGATGAATTCTTTCGTTCGGTTATAATGTGTCTTGTTCTCGAGCTTTGTAAACCAAAGCTCTGATACCAAACTGTGACGACCTAGAATTCCCCGATCCCCGAAGAGACGGAGGAGCGCGGATTGCTTTGAGAACACGACGCATCAAAACAAAACAATAGAAAATTTCATTGCTATTACAAAAGTTTACATTAGGGTACAAGAATATCAGAGTATGAATAAATATTACACAGCGGAAAAATAATATCAGAGATTTAGATTACATTTAAATACAATGCACAGCGGAAATACATCAACTACAACAACTGAAACAAATACATGGATACAAATCTTTTCGAATGTAGCTCCAGCTATAAATCAGGATTCTGTTAAATAGAAATTAGCAAAACCTAAACTACTAGCTGTCCGTGAGGAAAATATGGGCAACCAGAGTTTATGTAGAAAAAATAAAGTCCGAGTCAGTCACGAGACTGGTGTGAGAACTAAAACAGTTATTAAATCTTTAATTTAAAAGTTGGGAAATCATGGGACCACGCCGTATAACACAAAACAGATTTACTCCACATGAATCTCAGTTTAATGCTTTTTGGAAAATGAAGCTAGTATAAGACTCAGGTCCCAGCACACAATGCAACGCAAGTCGGAGGATAGAGTTTTCGCTTCTAATAGACAAACATGCTTGGTAAGTTTAAAACAAATCATTTTAATATTACTATAAGCGCATAGTGCCAAAATCAACTTCAAATATAAATGTATAAATCATAGACGGCATAGATACCATATATTATGCCGCCATACACAGGTTTACAACTAAAAACGAAAAGTAGCGTATTGGAAATTGGATTCCATCTACGAGTCGAGGCAAGGGATGACTACTTTTCGATTTGAGACACTCTAGCAAATGCCTCAGGACTTCGACGCAGGCGAGCCCTTTGATGCAGTAGGGCCGGTCCACACTTAATTTAGTGGATTAATTATTCTTGAACAATAAGTTTCCCGGTCCTATCGGACCTACAAACAAGACAGTACGTCGACCCTAAGAGCATATAGCCCTATATCTGAGGCGCCTCGGAATCCATCATCCACGTAAGTAAAAATGTTTGGGCTCCATACCATGACACCACTTCTAGCTAGAAAGAAACACAAGTTCGCCCTACGGTCACTATCCTATTTTTGAGTTATACTGAGGTGTAAGGCTCGCGAATTAACGCAATACGCAAAGCTATGCTAATTAAAGTCATGCTTTGATCATCATCCACAAGACTTTTCTTTTCAACTAAAGAGTTGATCATTTGCATCTTAGCGTGCAACATTGACAATTCATGCCATATAATTGATGTCTATCAATATATAACCTCTAAGCTCGTACATCTCAGAGAAGGGTGTTATGCAAGAGAATAAATTCTCCGCCACCAAAAGGATATATATTTAATAGAAATCAATCAACACAGAATGAAATCCAATGTCAGTCACACATCCATTTACAAGTCTGTTCTGGGTCTGAACGAAACCGGAGACACCTTATATCTCTTCCCATATGTCCAATACAGGAGAGAGGTCCCCGCATATCCGGTCAATCTCCAAGTATGTCTGGACGATCACCACTTATTACCTTGTCTTGGGTGTATTGCCCAATCAAGACATCAGTAATCATCCAAACGATGTGAAGACCTCCGGTCTTCAACCACCTTCTTCATTGTTGACTTTTAGTCATCGTATCAGTTATTCAGAATGGGTTAAACCCATTCTTTCTGAATAACTCTCGTATTTTATAATCAATGATCAAGTGTTATAAAAACACATCCTACGACTCATTCCAATCCAGAATATTCTTTTATTCAAATATTCACACCTTTAGGGAAAGGTTCCCGTCAAATTTATCAAAAATAAGTTCTTTTAAACTTATTCTTTATTCTTCCTTTGGATATCAATTTCAAAAGATTTTATTTTATCTTATCTTTTGAACAATTCTAAATCAAATTAAGGTTTACAAAACTAGTCGGGATTATCGAGCATTACCGAAGTAATCATTTATTTTGTTAATCCCAATCCCAGCCAATTCGTCGCATGGTACAAAACTGGTAGTACTCCATATCTAACACTCTTTGTGTTATTGGTAAAATTAATCACCATTTCTTGTTTCAAATCTAATTAAATATTTAACTATCGCATAGAGTAAAACTAGCGGTACTCCATTCTTGAAGATTTCATGAATTCGATAAATTTAATTATCTCATTCACATTCTAATCTAATTAAAGATTCGTTAAAACTCGAACTTGGTTTTAATATCAAAAACCATTACTTTGTGATTATTCAACTTTAAGAAATTAATCTTGTTTTAACTAGGTTAAAGAACCAATGTTATTAAAAACAAAGTTCACAATAAATCCAAATCAACTTCCATTAAGTATGGAATCTTCGCGGAAAACAGATCAATATATAATTGATACAAATTTCTTTATCAGACTAATAATATAAATGGAATAATGGCAAAGCCTTTCAAATTCCATATATATATAATGGTCTTCCTTTACAGAAGCTCATGTCGATTATTACCAAATCGAATTTCATTCAAGTCCAATTTAATATATTAAATTGGAAAACTATACTTTGGAAAATTTCCAACCTAATTAAAGGATTTATAAATTCCAAATCATATCTCCAATGTTAAATAGATTTTAAGAACAAATGCTATCTAAAACATCATTCACAATGAACCCAAAATCATCTTTTATTTAATTCCAATTTATAATTATAAATTAGAAAACTTCATTTATCTTAATTAAAAGATTTATTCTTTCCTCCACGGGGTTTGATAATAGTGTTATTGAAGACACCATTCATAACAAACCCAAAATTCAATTTGATATTAAATATAAGGCTCTGAATAGAAATAATATCAGCTTATATTCAATATCAAATTCTGAAACCAACGGATATCGTATAGGGAATAACAATATCTGTATCTTCCAAATTCCTCAACAATATTTATATAACCACGGAATCCGATATTGAAATATTCCGAAGATTATTTCCATTCAAATCCATTCCAATTTATATGAAATTCCTGGTTGTGTAAAAACCCATTCGTAAATCCAATTTATTATTTCTAAAAATCATTGGATTTTTATTCTAGTTATTAACTAGTTTATTTAGATAAAAATATCATTTATCCTTTCAAACTCATAATTTTCCATCCAATCCAAATTATTAGTTATAATTTTACATAATTTTTCCATATTTTTAATATTTTAATTTAGGCCTTACAGTTGGTTTCTAATAACGGCCACCGAACTGCATCCATAACGACCTTTTCTGATATTGATTTGTACATAATTTGAAATCCAACCATTTAAGTTTAAGTCTCATACATTCATTTGAAATATCTTTTCAATACGAATCCAAAGGTTTTGGTTTTAGGAGAATCCGACGGTCAGATCTCCGGTTATGCCAATTCAAAGTTAATGGTTGAAATTCGCGAATGGTCGCGGCGCGATACATTCTATTCAAACCATTTAAATATATATATATATATATATATATATATATATATTATATGTCGTCGATTTCCATTTAAAACGTATTTTAAAAATAGTTTATAAATTTATTTTTAAACGATTTCAACTTCCTTTTCAATTTTAAATCAAAATTTAATGTTCTATATCGTTATAATATTAAAATGACAATATTTTCAAAATATCAGATTTTGAAATCAATTCTTTCTGGTATTCATTATAAAATGAATAAAATCGACAGAAAAATCCGTTTGAGTTAAAATGGAGCACTTCTACTTAACTTAGCTACATATATTTCAAAATTTTCGTCTCCATCCAAAATCGAACATCAAAATCATATTTTGATTCTTTCACTGAATATTATTTTGAAATATTCATTATTTATGAATTGGAATCAGACTCAATCAATTACCATATTTTTATTTATATCGATTCCATACATCGCATGTATTCCAGAATAGTGATAAACAATTATTAAACATTCAATTCACATCCAGAGTGCAATTTACAACAGTATAAGCATTAAATAATTAAATAACGCTTATAACAGTTTGTCAATCAATCGGTTGAAAAACAGTCAAACCAAAGGGAGACGTGAATTAATTATTATCCCCAGACCCGTGTGGGGTTTTCAGCCAACAACAATGAATTCAAATTAATCAGTGGTTAAAAAATTTAACCAATTCTAATTTAATTCGAATTATTTTTCTAATTAACCAATTTTCACTGTTTAAATTATAAATGGATATATATAATTTAATTTCGACTACCACAATAATATTAACACTATTTTTAATACGTTCAGAATCACAGTCAACACACAATACAGTCAATCAAATCATCCATGGTTTTCAAACAAAAGTGAAGTGAGCTAACAAGCACAATATAACATTTTATGAGAATTAAAACATAAAAAACAACACTAACAATTGTTGCATTCAAATAACTGTACAAATATTTTAGTGAGAGATTTCCACTCCGTCATTTTTTATTTGGCGATAGTTTTGACTAAATTAAACCGGACGTTTAATTTAGTAAAAAATTCTAACTGCTTCCTATTTCCTCCCAGTAAGTTCTGAAATGTAGAGTTTGTTGTCACGATCGGAACACAACTGAAATCACTGAATTCCGATCTCGTACGACAAAGATATGATAATTTTTACATTAAATACAGAAATTAAAATTAATTAATTAATTAATTAATCTAGTTACCCTCACTCATCGTTTAAACCCTCAGCCTCAAAATCGAACCCTTCTCCAGACTATTTCACCATCGTCACTGCCACCAGATTTGACGTGGCGTCGATCGCCAGCCATCACCGCGAAGCCCTCGACCTCCGCTCCCTACGCCGCGAGCGCCGCCGCACTCGACGCCCCCTCCTCCTTTGAAAACCGCCATGAACTTGAGCCCTTTGAACCCAAAAATCGAACGATAGCCAACATGAAACACGATCATCTCCATTTTCATTTGAAGCTCTCTTCTTGCTCAACGATTTACATTTTGAATTAAAGAATTAATTCAGTCTGGAGTAGGAGATTTAAACAGTTTTATTTCAGAGGTTTGGGTCCTTTTATTTTATTTCTGGCGGCTAAAATAGTGGCTAGGGTTTTGGGAGATTAATGAATATATATGTATATGTATATATATTTTTTAATAATTAATTAATTCTAAAAATGCTTGTTTATCTTAATCCAACGACTGTCCTTCCTAGAAAAATACCCCCATTCCAGACACAATGGAATATGTTTCGTAAGCCAATTCGACTGTTTTGATAAGTTTTTGTAAAAATTAAAATATAAATTAATATAACAGTCAATATTGAATCTAAACGTACATTTTAATTTACCGGGGCCACATACTGACTCCAAAAATTATGAGTATTGAAATCTATCTATGTTTTGACGATATGGTACTAACAAAATTAGTTTCTTCGAATTTAGAGAACGTTTGAAAAATGGCCTTTTTACTAGCTTCTAAAATTCAAATTGAAATTGAAAACGCGTCTAAATATACAATGCTCATCTATTAATTCCAAATGACTTGAAATTTTAATCCTGAAAATAATTTGATATTCCGGATCCAACAAAAGTGTTTCATCGAAATAGGAGGTTGTTTGCAAAATGGCTATTTTTAAGGGCACTATATATAATATTAAAAAAAAATATAAAAATATTCCATAGTGATTATTTTAAATTTTAAACTGGACATAACTTACAATTTATAATATAAAATCTCAAATTTTCACATTCGTTAGAAAGATATAATTAAACAAATTCTAACATTTCATGTTTTACTAAAATTCGATTTATTTTGAATTTTGTTCATTCATTTGGAATTAAAAATCAAATTTTCAAACAACCGCGTCATTTCGAGTTCATTTTATAATTATTATAAATATATACATTCAAAATTCAATATAAATAAATTTAAATCGTTAATTCTCAAAATAAATCATTTTAAATATTTAAAATCAATTAAAATTTTAATTTTAATTTGGTTCCAAAATCTGGGTTGTTACATTTTAGAAATTACGTTAAAATTCAGGTTGCACTTATCTAATATCCATAGAATCTTTACAAAATTATTTCAAAAACATTTCAGATTTCAAAATCTAATTTTGGATCAAATTCCACTTTTTGAATTCTCTTTACAAAAAAATTCAATTAAACTTCGTTTTCAAAATAATTCTTTCAAAGATTTTCAAAAAGAATATTTTATCATAAGTTTACTTTGAAATATTTTATGCTTATTAGATTTTAATATTTAAACTTTATAATTTAATTTTAATACTTTATCATTATACTCTGATTTAACACTTATACTTTTAAAGTAATTTTGATTTTGTACTTACTTTGATACTTATACTTTGATTTTCAGTTTTGTAATTTTTTTACATAGTTTTGTTTTTAAACATATGTTTTGATTTTTTACCCATATTTATATTTTTGATATTATACTTTATATTCTAATTTTACTTAAGTTTCTAATTTTAAACTATAATTTTAATCTTAATAATTATGATTTAATAGTATTATAGTTTTAATATTTATATATTTTCGTATATTTGATTATATGTAATTTTACTATACTTTTACTTAAATTATTTTAAATATTTTTAAACAAGTTTTCTTAAGTATTATTATGCTTAAATTATATGTTTACAATGATTAAATATGTTTACAAAGTTTCAAAACGCACAAACACACGCACGCACACACACACACACACACACATACACACACACACACACACACACACACACACACATATATATATATATATATAATCAAAAAAATGTCTAAACAAAATAGTTTTTTCTGTCAACTAAGGCATTTCGACATAGGGGTATGGCACATATCGACATGTACTAGTAAATTTTCAATATTCAAATCTGAAAGAGGTATATTTTTGTGATAAGTTGCTTTTAACTTCCATAACTCTTCACCATTATATGTATCCTTCTTCTAGAAATGAGAATAAATAACTTCCTACATATTTCTTCACTCTCTTTACTCCTCTTTTGGAAAACATATTTCCTATAACTATATATTCTCAATTTATCAATCAAATTAGGTTATTTCTTCTTTGATTTGATTCTACATCAATCACACTCCATTTCAACCAAGATCAAAGTGCAAAGAACAGTTATATGAGCAATATAATAGTAACAACCCGCTTTTTTGCAATGTTTAAGTCAAAAATAAACCACATATGTCCAACTCAAACCATCCAAAATGACGAATTATTAATATGTTTTAACAAAAGAAAGGAAAATAAGAAGAGAAGGAACTAAACAATACATATAATCTCATGGCGGAAAGACAAAGTATAATAATAACATAAGAAGCTCATGAAGTTGTTGAATAATATACATTCGACTTCATTTTACAATATATTAGAGTTATACATTTACTAGAACATACCACTATTGCAGCGGAAAAAGTATAGTATT
Source organism: Allium sativum (assembly GCA_030737875.1). NCBI lineage: Eukaryota > Viridiplantae > Streptophyta > Magnoliopsida > Asparagales > Amaryllidaceae > Allium > Allium sativum. Next base: position 4,727,998 of record CM060919.1, on the reverse strand, counting down.
AAATACGGTCTTTGGTCTCCAACTTCGTCTTCGATAACTAAAACAACTCAGGCTTACTCGAGTGAAATGAATAAAAACAAAACATTCGAGTCAGGACTATATATTCAAATATTAGTCAAGTCAGATCAAGAATTAAAGAAGTAGTACTTTCAAACACAAATGAAACCTAATTACTTAAATTTTCAAGTTAACAGTCCTTTCGATGATAATCCATTCCATTAAAATTCTAGTTTATTTCCGAACCCTTACAATAATGGCACATTCCATTCCATGACATATTTTATCATTAAAGATGTAAACAAATCCACTTAAAAAAATGGTTAATTCAAACTTGAATATTATGAACAATCATATACAAAGATATGAAATCGAACTAGGATATTTCTCCCTATAACAGGGCCAGCGAGTTATAATTACCATATTAAATAAATAAAAAAAAGCGTATCTTATTATAGCTTCGACCGATTATACTCCCTCGAATCAAAACACATTTCTCAGTTACTGGTTATCCACATCGATGGTACATATAAGGTCAATAGTTACCCGAAATCATAGGCATTCAGAAAATATTCGTAAACACTTCGTAAGTTTAAACATCGTTTATTCCCAAAAACCTTTAAATTTTACTTTAAATCTACAGGTTTACATTCCCTAAACAAAAGTTCAAAATATCATTTGTTTATACATCTTTATAAATCAGATATATATGAATTTGAAATATTTTATTTAAAACGTTCTTATCGTGTCGGATATTATCGTTTAATTTAAACCATTCGATAACATTATATCTCAAATAAAGGTTGGAAACCATTTAAGTTCCATTTACAATAAATTCAGACTTACTTTAATCAAATTTGTCATGTTCATCTTGAATTAAATTGATCCATATTTCAATTAATTTGAAACAAATTTATATTTTGTTTCTAGTTAGAAACCAATTATTAATATATAATTCAAAGTAAATTAAATTATATTTAAACCTTATTCAAAACTAGGTTATTTAATTCAAATTTACTGAAATAGATCAAATTTTACTTCAAGGTAATTTAGAATTCAAGTTATTCAAAATTAATTTAACTAAATAATTCAAATATTATTTAGGATAAAACAAAACATTCTTGATTAATTTAAATCCAATTTAAGGTATTGAAATCTATTGAGAATTAGTTAAATTGACTTAAATTTTTGATTATGTAATGTCCAAATAATTTTAACATTTAAAAATGAAATTAATTTAAAATCTAATGTTGAACTACATTATAACTAATTGAGATCTAATTTACTTAAATATTTAAATTTGATTTCGAAATTTGAATTTGAAGTTTGACTTAAGAATTAAAAGCTAATTTATTTTGAATTGAGTTTGAATAAACTTAAGGTAAGAGTATTGGTTTCAGAACAATAATATCCTTAATTTGGTACTAGATGTAACGACCTACCTTTTTGACTGCTGCAAGTCGGTAAGTAAACCAACTCGAACCATTTAAAATGACGGGTTGTTATTGCTTTTAGGGTTTAATAAGAATCAAATTGCAGAATCACAACACAGAATAAACAGAAATATCTCACAACGGAATAATTTTTATACAATAATTATTACAGCTAAACAATATTTTGGCATAGTGGAAAAATTTTAAATACATAAAATTTATTAAATAAAATTTATAGATTTTACGATCCAGAGTGCGAGTGTGTTCACCACTCTCTAACTTCGATAGCTGATGTCTTTAAGCTGCAACACTTGGTCTGACCCATGCGTTCCTGCAAAACACAAAACACTCGAGTCAGGATTAACTTTATTCAAGTAAATCAGCTTCAATAGAATATCCAAAATATAATAGTTATCTTTTATATGAAGTTGCTAAATTTCGAATCTATGTATAAACTGTCAAGTATCGTGGTCAACATAATTTTAGTACAGGAACCAAATAAGGCATCAGCTTCCAGGTTTACAGAAGTGTGAACCAAAATGCATTACAAGCATACAACGAGAGAAAGAGGGGTGAATAAACTAACAAGGAAAGTGTATATGAGTACAACATGTGTGACCATATTACCAAGGCATAATACACAAGTTAATGTGTGCTTCTCACTAAAATTGAAGAAATGAAGACGAATTATCTTCATATTTAATGAAAACTAAGATATGAGACACATTAAATCATCTCGAGCTAAGCACACGAGCTGGAAATTTAAGGAAAGCAAGAAACCCACACGCCCCTACAAGTGATTTACGCTCATTCAACAAATTCATTGGAGCATAGTTTACCAAAATGAAGGTAGAATTCAACATGCACAACGTATGAACAGAATGAGATAAGACATGCATATATGTGTATACCAACGCTTATGAAGGAGGAAATAGAATAAGATGAACTAGACACTTAAAGGAACCCACACATGTAGGAAAATAGCAGTTTTTCACTCATGTAAGTTGCACATATATTTGAAGATGTACACAGCTATAGAAAGGAAATACTTCTATTTCCTAATAAAGGAATTTTCATGTAGATCCAGCTAGGTTAGTATAATTACCTAAAAATGGAAATACAAGATTAAACTCAATATACAGGATGTACAAACTAAAGAAAGGGGATACCACTTGTATATACGCTCAGGGTAATTAGAATCATTTTCAAAAGGGAGGAGCATGCCAGGGCTTCAGGTGTATGTCCATAATGCATGCCTACATGGGCATGCCCAACCCATGGCCAAAGCAGGTGAAGCTACCTCTTAGGGCCCATAATAATTTAGGGCACCAAAATTATTGGAACACAACCGAGAAAAATAAAGAGAAACCGCACTACCGATTCACAGAACAGAATTCGCGACCAATGAACGAACCAAGTCGTCGACGATGACTTCGTCCATCAAACGTAGACGGGCGGCAAACGATTATGAACCATCTCCAGAAGGTGAGCGATAGGCAGATCACGATTCATCGAATCATGAACAGGGCACAATTCAACGTCATAGATCAACTGCTATCACGACTTAAACTCAATTTCGTAATTTCACTGGGGCTGAAGATTGAAGGTATATAGGCTACAGGTATTAATTTCAATGATTTTGTATATCAAATATTAATTACTGAGTTTGAGTTGGAATTGCTGCAGCACATTGGATTTGTAAAATGAAATCAGGAACATCTATTGTATGGCGCAAATCAAAATTTGATCATATTTTTTAGTTATAGTAATAGGTAAGCAATGCTAGTTATAATTATTATTGGTTTGAGTAATTGGGTTTTGATTTGATTCTCCGTTTGATATACTTTTTCTCTTCAAGCACTGGGATATAAACTAGGAATCAATTTTTTTTCCAGAATAGAGTCTGATGGCTCTTGTCTTGTAATGAATGAGTGAAAAAGAAAGGCCTTTGAATCTAGGTGGAGAGAGTGAGGATTTCAAATGATCAGCCTTATGCAATTTTATGTCATTGATTTGTACGTGAAATCATACATCAATTCCATTTTCTTTTATGTATCATTAAATTTTGTTTTGATATAATACATTAGCTTATGTGAAAGGGCCTTGTTATCATTTTTCGCTTTAGGAACCAAAGTCCTAGGACCGGCCCTGTACATGGGCATAATAAACAAAAATATGCATTATAGGTTGAGCCAGGCAAATAGGGTCATTTTTTTCTATTCTCTATAGGCCATTGCAAAAATGAAGCAATTGTACCTATATATATACCAACTATATATATATATATATATATATATATATATATATATATATATGTGTGTGTGTGTGTGTGTGTGTGTGTGTGTGTACATACACTTGTTGTCCACACACACATATATATAGTCAAAGATAAAAAATTTAAAGGCATGGGGCTGAAACTCACATCGGTAGGTTAGTATTTACATCGAATTGCACAACACAATATGTATAATTAAAATACCCAAGTGCATGTAGCAATTTCATGGCCAATCAACATATGCATGGAAAAAAATGCCAAGTTTATAGGTAAGCAAGAAACGCAGGCCATCAAAATTTAAAGACACCAAAGATTATAGGTCTAACACAAAGCAAGGAAGTGCAATATGGCAATGCACGATACAACGACAAGATATAAGTACAAAATGACAATTGTGCATGGCCAGCAAAGACATGATTAGCAGAGACATATGCCAGTGCTAGCCACATTAAACAACAAGATCACGGCATAAGCAAAAAAATGGGCAAAGGTCATAGCCAGCCAACAGCATAGCAAAGCAAGCACCCAGCACTGGCCTGAGCAACACAAACCAATGTACACAGTAGCAAAATGCATATGTACACAGGTTTCAAGTGCATGTCATTACTAGATGATTTTCAGGCCAATAAAAGGGAGAAGCAGCTTGTATCTTAATCGTACAAGTAAGGAAAGGGGTACATGTGCGCAGATGTGTGTAAAGACAAAGCATGACACCAAAAATTTCTGCATGAATATACATTTCAATTTCAAATGAGGCAAGGAAACGCGGCAGCAAATATTGTTAGGATTTCATATATATGCTTTAACAATATCCAATCGTGAAACCCTAGATCCAAATATGTAATCCATATTGATTTAATTGAGAACAAATCAGAAAATAGATAACTTAATTAGCGGAAGCGTACCTGAATCCGTATTTAATCAGTGCAATACCTGAATTCGTAGTCAGTTGTTAAACGAGAAGATGAATTAGGTTTGGTCTTCCAAATTGACACAAACCCTAGATCTGAAATCAGCTCTCCGTAGAAGAGGTTAGAGAGTTGCTAAGGCTTGTGTAATTCGGGGACCATAACCCCTTATTTATAGAGTTGGCATTTTGTAATTCGGCCCTTCAACAAATTATAAAATGCCCCGGTATCTACACATTAGGCCCATGACAACTTAAACTTTAAGCCTATTAATTCCATCTAAAATTAGATCACTTTAATTAGGCTTTACACCAAAATAGCACAACACATTTTATTTTACATATGTGACCCAATTGTCGAAATATTCCAACAATCTCCCCCTGGGCCACATATGAAATATCCTTAAAATGTGTTTAACTTTATGAGCTCCAAACTTTGCTATTTATAACATATGGTGTATCTGAAACAATCTCGTCCATTAATTGTGTTGACAAAGGATCAAAGCGGCATTCGTTACACTTATCATAACTATACCCATCAATGGTCACATATATCAATACAATCAAATGACATAGATCAATCATGGATGCGTAACATGAAAATTACATGAAATGTGATCTATACATGTCTATTTCCAACTGGTCCTTCTTTAGTGAGATCAAAACGTTTAATATTTAAACAACCTGAGTGCAAAAAAAAATTCATTACTTTATTTCTGATCAGAAAAAGAACTTGATATGCATATATCTGTAACCGAAACATAGAGCAGTGAGTCATATGACAATACCAAATACAAACTCCCCCTGAACCAAAATATCCTTACATAAAAGTTACACCAACTGAACTACATGCTCATGAAAGACCTTAGGTGATAACCTTTTGGTAAGCGGATCCGCCATAATGGAGTTTGTCTAAGTGTGCTCTATGAATTACAATACATTTTGCACTCTTCCCTTATTGGCAAATACTTGGTCTTTCAATTCTTTATCTATAACTGGAGTATTGTGACAAAATTTCATTATTATTTTCCATATTTGGATGTCTTATAATTAACCAAAGACGATATTTTCAAAATGGCGAAAACTATAAGTGCCTAAATAACACTTTTCCCTTATATAGTTTCACCCATAAAATATATTATCATTGCTAGAAGTGGATCTTTTACAGTAATGACATCCAAAATATCCGGATCGTAATTCTTTATGATCTCCACTCGATCCGATCTTTTGTCTATGAGCATATAATCTTTTATTTTGTCTTTTAAAATATATCATATATATCATAACCATTTTGGCTACTAAATCATTGATCTACTTTTAATATCAGTAAAGTATTTGCCAAATAATACACGCATATCCATATGTGTATATACATTAGTATGCATTAGAATTCACACTGCAAATGCATGAGAAATATTTTGCATTTCTTTAATTTCAAGGATGGTAGCATTTATCTGTTTGGTAAAAGAAAAACAACTGAATCACAGTTTACATACCAAATCTTTTAAGCATTTATCTTCCTAATTCTTTTGTAATAATCCAAATATCACTCCATGAACAATAATGGTGTATTTGAATCCCAAATACAAAAGACTAATCCATAAATGAGTTTCGTAAGTGGTTTCACCAACGTCTCCATTGAGAAACATAACTTTAATCTTCATCAGATAATGCTCAAAAGTACAAAATGTAGTAAGTTCCAAAGCGATCGATTCTAAAGAATCGTTTACTAAGTCCAAAATGAAACATTCTTTAAAGAAAATAAAATTTCCTTTTAATAATAGTGATTTCAATAAAAGTGCCTTATAAAATTCAATATTACCCACTTGATCCCTTTTGGCTTTGAATAGTTATTCATAACCAAATGATCTTATTACTTAAGTTAGAGGGAGATTTCAAACTTTATTATCCATATAGATTTATGCTATATGTTCATTTCTTAAATCCACATTTTAAATTAGTACCTTACATGGATTGATGTAAGTCCATAGCGCATCATCTTTATCAATCCATTATTTATCTTCATGAAGAAATACTACATAATAATCTGAAATAGCATTTCTTCTCATTTAGGTGGATTTCCTTAGTGATCTTGCATCTTTGAGGTTGTTGAGTTTGTTTTCTTGAAGCAGCTTCCTTAGCTTAAAGAAAAATTATCTTCAACATCGTCTTATTATGGTTCTTAATTTATTTCTTCTTAATAAAAGAAAACAAATCTTAAACTTTAAGCGAAGAAGCAACCGCAGTTGAATCAAAGATAATGATTCTCTTTAAAGACAATGGTATTACTTTATTTCTCCCCCCAAACTCAACATCCTCAAAAAACTATTGCATTTCCCGCTTTAAAACTTTTCCTTAGTGTGGGTTCATAAAAAATTATAAACTTTAAATCGCTTAGAATATCAATAAAGTATTTTCTATCTTTATGATATCTCAATCTATAACTCCTTAGTAAACTGAAACAAATAATCATATTAATCACCAAAACAAGATTTGAGATATCATTACAAGCTATTTAGCATAAGTAGCCATAACTTATAAGAGCTTCAATTACATAAGATTTTGAATTTATTCATAAATTAACATTACTATTTCTTGATGAACAATAATAACCTAATATGTTCACATTAGAAATATAAAACCGAAATCTATCTACATGACAGCATAAAAAATATATCAAATAAATCCAAAAAAATTGACTTAAATCTCAATAATAACTTTAAAATATCAAGTATATTTTACTTTATATGTCTGTATATCTCATTAAAGAAACAACTATAAAAAATATCCATATGTTATTTCTTTTCTTTGAGATCCTTAGCGACTTCTTAATCCTTATTCATACATTTATTTATAATGTATATCAAATGAGTACTTTTCAATCATAAAAACTTCAATCACTATTTTAATTACCCAAGCGCTAAATTAGCCCAATAAGATAACATATTATTCTTAAAATAATTTTAATCTTTAAATGAATATACTGAAGATAGCACCAAAAATAACAATAGCTTGAGCGTCTTTAGCTTTTGAAGCAGTATCTTTTTCGTATAGTACTCATTTATATTTCTTTTACTTTTACTTTATGTAATCAAGCGCCACAAAGAGTGCTTGATTTCCCTTATCGTTTTCACAAAAAACTATTTCCATTCTCAGTAGATAACTTATACAAAGTTAGTTATCGTTATCTATAGCACATCCTTGAAAACTTCTGAAGTATTTACTTAATGATCATTTAACTCTTGCCTTTGAATTCTATCACCTTTCAATATTCTTCATAACATTATAAGAATATTTAACCGTAGTAGGGTTGGTTGTAACCCTCTTAGTTACAAGAGTTAAATCTATAAAGTCAAGAACAAATAACATGCTCTCATACAAATCTTTATATTTATCCCAAAACAAGATGAAAATATTCTTTAAATTGACAGATAATTCAGTTAAATTAGCTGAAAATGAACAAAAAATAAAATGAAGATTGACCGTATATGCTCATTGCCAAATATCAACCATAGTAAATTCAAATAATTGGTAAGTCTCTTCTCAAGATACCTAGTACACATTAATATCAAGTCTTTGGACAGTAATATTAACTGTAAGTGGTACTCTTGTTGTAATGATCAAACACTGACAATAAATTCAAGTCAAATAACAACCTTCCTTTGGGCCGATTAATTATTCACTCGAAAAACTTTATAATTGTCACGTATTTATCATCACACATGTGTAAGTGATTCGGCCAAACATTAGCCTTCCTTTGGGCCGACTAATATTCGCATGAATAACTGCACACAAATATTAAACATTTTCATGAACCACCAAAATATAGAGGTCACTTTGGTGACATATTATTTTAAAATTAATTCACTACTAATGTAAAATATTTACAGCTGTAAAGATACGCCAAAATTATATTTGAATTTATCCTTACTGTTTGAATAGTATGCCTCAAGTGCCATAAAACATTAAAAAAAATGTTTTATGTCCATGTAAGGGTTAAAAATTCCAAAACAAAACTCTTAATGTGACATAAAATGTTTGTCGCAACTACTTTAATCCCTTTCTTTAGGCTTGTCCGTATATTCATGACATTCCCTTAGTAAATATGATACAATACATCATAAATAAATCACACAACAAATGTCATAAATTAATAGCATAATTAAGCACCATATTAAACATACATATAAATAACATAAGGATGTCACACTGAATGACATAACAAGTGTTCTGCGAAATAACATGAACTAAAGAAGTAATTTATATGTATGTCTGAATGGTAATATAGCTATACAGAACATTGCGGTATCACTTTATCAATGTGTCCATCTATAATGGAACCACTATATCACTGGTAATTTTATTATTGAGAGACGAGATACGATCTTTAACTAGGTGTATTGTAAGATAACTTAATAGTGAACCAAAGTTTGTTTCTTCATCAAAAGCTGTGATGCTTCTTACTGCAGTATCTTTAATCGCCATGTATTAATTAACAACACACAAAGTAGACGTGATGGTATATGACATCAGGAAGATAAATGTCAATAAGACAACCACTTCTACCCACAAATCTCTCTCAATTTTTTTTTTTTTAGTTGTATTAAATCAGATAGGTGACAGAGTAAATACTAATTCAGAATGATACTTGATATCACAGCATTACGACATGGGTCATCAGATTAATAGGTAAATATTAAACCATGAACATCATATCTACAGTATTCTGCGTTGGAGGTATCCATTCTATTTCGTACTCTTTCAAATTGTACACAACGTTTGATCAGGTCAAACTTTGACTTAATCAAACCACATATATATTTAAATATTGCTATGTATTGCTTGATCATCTTAGAAATTACCGACTGACATCCTCCTTTTTTTTAAAAAAAAATAACTAAAAGGACGTCAGGTTGTAATGAAACCTAAAACTGAAAACCAAATAAAAGATTAACTTATATAGCAGTCTTTTATTTTTTATCATTGATTGCAAACAGATCCGAACGTTCCCTGGAGGTTCAGAAACTTTTGTCTAATCTATCCTACAATTAGGTTCCAATATTGATAGCCTGCAGCCGCTTGGGCGGTTTGTTCATTCCCAAATAAATTAAAAAAAAATGATTTTATGGCAACGAATCTTGTTAAATAAACTTGACTGTTACAGATCCGAACAAGTCAATTTATGGCAACAGATAATAAATATGAACTGTAAACCTCGATCCTAGTTTCATCAATTCAAATTTTAAAAAACAAAATTTCCTCAATAAAAATCAAATATGGATAGCTCTGATACCACTTGTTAGGATTTCATATATATGCTTTAACAATATCCAATCGTGAAACCCTAGATCCAAATATGTAATCCATATTGATTTAATTGAGAACAAATCAGAAAATAGATAACTTAATTAGCGGAAGCGTACCTGAATCCGTATTTAATCAGTGCAATACCTGAATCCGTAGTCAGTTGTTAAACGAGAAGATGAATTAGGTTTGGTCTTTCAAATTGACACAAACCCTAAATCTGAAATCAGCTCTCCGTAGAAGAGGTTAGAGAGTTGCTAAGGCTTGTGTAATTCGGGGACCATAACCCCTTATTTATAGAGTTGGCATTTTGTAATTCGGCCCTTCAACAAATTATAAAATGCCCCGGTATCTACACATTAGGCCCATGACAACTTAAACTTTAAGCTTATTAATTCCATCTAAAATTAGATCACTTTAATTAGGCTTTACACCAAAATAGCACAACACATTTTATTTTACATATGTGACCCAATTATCGAAATATTCCAACAAATATTAAGGCAAGTAAATCAACCATGCTTACACTATTATATTTAGCATGATATTGATGTTAAAATTATTTGAAATCTGAAAATCTTTAGAAAATCTCACCTTAAACATCGGTGTTAAAGAGGCACGCTGTGGTGTTCTGCTAAGCGGCAACCATGACTGGCTTGGAGCGAAGGAAGAATGTCGATTGTTGTTTTCTTGCAAGACTTCAGGTTGCTGGAGTTCAGTGATTTGTGAAAGTGGTGGAGGCGGTGCTGGAGAGGTAGCACAAAATCGATCGACGACGATCGTTATAGATGCTAGTAGTTTTGGTTTTTACTTGAGGAGGAAGGCGATTACAATTTCGGTGGAAGTGGAAAGCGGTGGCGATTTAACTAAAGGGAGGACCTTTTTCCAATTTGGGAAAAAGGGTTTTTGTTTCGGCTGAAGGAAAAATAAAAGAGGAGAGAAAAGAGATAGGTATCTATTTACGTAAACAAGGAAATAGGAACTTCAAATCGACTTACATGTCGACGTCTCCGTATTTTATTTCAAAATAGGATTTTTTTTTTAATTTGGCCTCCTTTTATAAGCTTATAACACATTTAGCCTAGTTTGAAAACTTATTACGGCCGTAGCCTGATTTATGTCACATCAACTGAAATCCGTTATTTAACACTAGTGTTATTTCAAATAACGCGTGCAGCGTTATTCAAGATGCCGCAGAGATGGTATTGTGTTTAAAACCACTTTGAATTTTTGTTGAACCCACGAGCGTTACCTTAAATAACACACGTTAGCGTTATTCTGAATAACGCACATATTGAGAGCATTTTATATTTGGAAGAACACAGTTTAAAGTGTTATTTAGGATAACGCTGGAGAGAGTTATTCTAAATAATGCAAATATAAAATTATGGTTTTTAAGGTCTTACAGTTTTTCTTACGCGCTATCTAAAAAAACGCTAGTGGCGTTATTTCAAATAACGCTCAGACGTGATATACAGAGAGCAAAAGCTCTCTTCCTCCTCACTTTCTTACTTTCTAAATATTGAAAAAAAGAAACCCAATACCTTAAGTCAACTTCTGAAATTAAATCCTTCATTAATTTTAGCCTCGATCCATCAGCAATTTCAGATTTGTGTCAACTGGACTCTATTCTCCGTCGTTTGATTCATTACAAAGTTTGAATTTCAAAACCCTAAATCATAGTTTTTCTGGATCTTTAACTTTTGGTAATATATTCTTTTTTGATGTTGTAAATTAGAATGGCTTCTAAGTTTATTGCGATTATATGCTACTTCGATGGTGAGTTGGTTATTGATGATAGAAAGTGTGGGAAATACGAAGGTGGATCTTTTAAACCTGTAAAAGTTCTCAAAGGTTGTAACTTGATGCAATTAAAAGCCTCGATATTCAAGTCAACAATGATTATTAAAGAGCAATTTGATATTGAGTTTGTTTGCAACTGGCCGACTGATTCTGGTTCTAAGGGAATTAAAATTGTTGGTGATGGTGATGTTGAGTTAATGTTTTCTGCTGCTTTTAAGACTATAGAGTTATTTGTTGTGAAAACGATAAAGTTAGTGGTAGAAGCACCTACTGCTGTAAGACCCGTTCGAGTGGCACTATTCCGTCCAACTCCTCTAATGCCATCACCAAATAGTATTCCTCCTTCTAACGTTTTAGTGTATGGACAACATCAAATGTTCTATGCGTACCCCCGCATATGAATTATACACAGAATCCGCATTTTAGCTTTCCATATCCTACGCAGGAAAGTATTGGATGCGCGACGCAAAGGTAAGCCCAACTTAGAAGGTTATCTATACATGTTATATTTTGGTTCTCCCAATTGTTATTATTGACCATCATATATTGTATAGTTATGATCCTTACTACCATCATACACAAAACAATGTTGGACCGTCTACACAAGTAGCAGAACCGTTGCAGCCAACGCCATCTGAGATATATCATATGAGTCAGAAGTAAGTATTCTTTGAAATGAATTGTTATTTGAGTAATGCATAAGTGTTTGATCAAGGTATAATATTTTCATGATGCACCTGTCCGCAGGATTTCATGGAAGAGCAATCGCCCTTCGAAGAGAATGCATGCGATGACGCTAGTCAAGTAGATGCTAATGTAGACCTACAAACGAACTCTGGACCTGCTTTGGATAGCATGACCGTTGCTTCGATTCCCGATAACAATCACGCATGGTTTGACAACATGCAAGTAAATAATGATTCGTTGAACTTTGACTTCAGAGCTGAAGAGATGAATGATGAGGGTGATGAAGAAGATGGGAGTAATGACGAACCTACAATGGAGATTCCTTTTGATGAGGACATGTGTAAAGCTTGGAGATCTCTGAGCAAAAAAGAATATATTACCGAAATTTAAAGATCCAGAAAAACTATGATTTAGGGTTTTGAAGTTCAAACCTTGTAATGAATCAAAAGACGGAGAATAGAGTCCAGTTGAGATAAATCTGAAATTGCTGATGGATCGGGGCTAAAATTAATGAAGGATTTAATTTCAGAAGTTGATTTAAGGTATTGGGTTTCTTTTTTTCAATATTTAGAAAGTAAGAAAGTGAGGAGGAAGAGAGCTTTTGCTCTCTGTATATCACGTCTGAGCGTTATTTGAAATAACGCCACTAGCGTTTTTTCAGATAGCGCGTAAGAAAAACTATAAGACCTTAAAAACCATAATTTTATATTTGCGTTATTTAGAATAACTCTTTCCAGCGTTATCCTAAATAACGCTTTAAACTGTGTTCTTCCAAATATCAAAAGCTCTCAATATGTGCGTTATTCAGGATAACGCTAACGTGCGTTATTTAAGATAACGCTCGTGGGTTCAACAGAAATTCAAAGTGGTTTTAAACACAAAACCGTCTCTGCGGCATCTTGAATAACGCTGTACGCGTTATTTGAAATAACACTAGTGTTAAATAACGGATTTCAGCTGATGTGACATAAACCAGGCTACGGCCGTAATAAGTTTTCAAACTAGGCTAAACGTGTTATAAGTTTATAAAAGGAGGCCAAATCGGAAAAAAATCCTTCAAAATACCATCACTCGCTTCTTTCAACACATATCTTTTCTCTTTTCTACCGCCGTTTACCTACACCTGTCTGTTACCCTTTCCTACCCACTATCTGCCACCGTTGGAATCCAACCGCCCATTTGGTTTTCTCTCCAATTTTTTCTCCTCGATCTGAATTCCATAACCTGCACCCACTCTTCAAAGCAACTGCCTGCCCATATTTCCTCCTCCGCAACTCATCAATTCACTGATTCCTAACCGCAAATTTTTATTCCCACCAACCGTAGTTGAGCCGCCATCCAACTCCAATCATTCCTATATGGACGTGAAGCCAAGGTTCTGGAGGAGGTAACCCATTTGCTATTTCGTACCCACACTTTCTCCTCTGTTTTCATTTTGTAGTTAACCCACATTAACTGTGTTTACATCATGCATGAAACTGTAATTGTGTTGCTTTACTTGCATACGAATGGATTTCAAATGAAAAAGCTTTCCTTTGACCCCTAAACAGTGCTCTGTAATTTGACTGCTTCTGATAGAAGATGAACATCTATGTTGATTTGCAATTAACTTCATCAACAACGAATGATGCGAATAACAAATTATTTGGTTAATGCTAAATATTTGACATCTGAGTTCTATTTGTATGGTAAAAAATCCATTATTTCTTCTACCTGAATTTATTCCTCAACCTGACGACTTTTTTTTCCTGTGTCGCAAAATACTAAACTCTTACAATTATAATTTTGCAATTTCCATTGATCAGATAGTACCAGCAACGGTGGATCCAGCCCTGGGCGGGCCTGGGCTGCAGCCCAGGGTTGGAAAAAAATTTGTGTACGAAAAAGTCTTGTTTTTTCCATTTCAATCACGTCTTTTCCCATTTATCATCTCCCTTTCCAATTTAGAATCGCTTCGGTTTCTGAAATCAAATTTAATGGAGACCCTTAGACTTCAAATCAAGACTACGTCGCTCTTCTTCCTTCCATATGGCGGATAACGGGTTTACGGGTCTGATACTACTTCTATTCTAGGATTTCACTACTTCCTTCTGAAGTCATCTCAACTTTGTTTCAGAGTTCTAGGGTAACGAAGCGGTTTCTCTGGTCCTCGGAGGTTGGGGAAGATTGGTTTGGTGGTATGAGTTTTTCATCTTGTGTTGGGTACTGTTTTGATTGTTTTATCGTTTCTTACAATTTCCAGTTCGGTTCCGTGTTCAGTGAAGTCACAGAGTCGAACTGGGGTTAATTTGAATTTGGTCAGTAATTTGTTGATTTTATTACTCGACTTGGGAATTCTGTATACATTTGAAAGATTATATGATGTTCCAACTCTATGCTACTTTCTATTTCTTTATCGTTAGTATAGTAGCAGGGTTTCAGGTCACTAATTTGTTAACACTTTTTTACTTAAGTTGGGTATTATGCATATATTTGACCAGATAGTCGGTAGGTGGAAGGGCTTAGTCAGTGGAAATTTTCTGTTCAAGTTGATGGTGGCTGTTCTCGGTGAATGGTTTTGGTGTTTGATGAACAAATGATGCATAATTGTATTTTAAGACGTGTTTGTAGAAATGATGATCAAGATTTGGCCGGGAAGAAGGAAATTACATTCCAGTGAATAAATGGAACAAGAACAAATGACGTGAAATTGAAAGAACTGAGAACATAGAAATGAAAATGTAAGAAAAGAGAACGATAAATTGTCGTTAAACTTTAAATTAGGCAAACCGAAATCAGCCCACCCCTTTGTTAATTCCTCGATCCACCCTTGAGTACCAGTTTGCTATTTCATATTAGTTGGTCTGCAAATATTGAAATCGTTTTTGCTTTTCAATTACGTGGTTGTCAGCTTCAATTGTTGTTATTTTTTGTTATAATGGATATAGTATCAATACACTTGAATACATATAATGGCATCCTTCTAAAAAACCTTATTCTAATTTTTACCACCATTTATCAATAGCAAAGCCCGATGGTTTTTTCACATATAATCTGCAAACTAATATATTTGTTCGATTTCATAATAACTAGACACAAGTACAAATATTTTTATCTTTCTTCTATTTTTTTTATTTCAGTTTTAGTAGGTTTGCGGAGATAATTTCAATTCGAAGACAAGGAATTCTATTTGAAATGTATAACCATTTTTCATTTCAAGTATCAAACATATGCTTTGATTTTAGAATAATTAGGAGAATACTTCCTTTTTGGGTAATTAGATTAAAAATTTATTAGCCAACGCATGCCTGCCAGAGCAATCCTGCAGCATTCTGAAAACGATACCATTTAAAGTATAAAATATTACATCATTGTGTGGGAAAGCTTCAGCATAGAGCACAAAAAAAGATATTTGGAACGTGAATATTCATCTATTAATTATGTATTTGTTGGATTTTATGATAGGCGTACTTGGTTGTCACCTACCATTTTTATATGTTATTTAGAACGTGCAATCACCAGTTCTGAATATTGCTTCCACCTTTAGATTTCCTACAAATTCAGTTTGAGAAGATTTATGCCACGTTACATCTAACCTTTGAGAACATTAGCAGGCATAGATTATTCACTATTTTATGTCTTTGTGCTAGGTTTTGTGTATAAGAGTTCTAAATTTTGCTTGCATACCATTATTGCCACAAGCTTATGAAATTTAATATTATGTATCAACTAATTAACAAAAAAAAAAAAAAAACTTGTGTCCTGATTGGGTGGTAGGAAATGGCTATTATTTTCCATCAACACAGTATTGTTACTGTGTGTTTGAATCTGGAACTAATTCAATAAAAAATCGGGTTCTACAGAATGATATATACATTGAATTTACTGTGTTTATCATTGTAAATTAATGCTTACGACAATATTCCTGAAGTTTATGTTACTTAAGATGAAAAAAGAAAAATACTTACTTATACTGCATAGAATATGAGCCATAAGCATGCCAACAAACACTCTAACGTGCAGTTGTTGTCATATCCATATCCTTATCTAAAATCATTTTCTGATAAGAATGTCTTCATCCATTGCTAATGCCCGGATATATAATATTATTTTATCCATGAATAATCGACCGACCGTACGACATGAAGACAATTTTTGTACATACGATTATAAAAGTGCCAAAATATACTAAATACAGTTATGAAAATAGCATCGAAAATTTTGATTACAATGTACATTTTATACGTGTTGCAAATCATTCTATTGATAAAATAATTAATACATATCATTTACTATACCGGGTACACATAACGTTAGCTAAATCTTGACCAAAAAAATTGGATACCTTTATTTGCACATTCGTTTACGATTTTCTAGATTTTAAACATCTGTTTACTTTTGAATACAATTATGAAAGGATTTCAGATTCTTTTAGATACTGTCAGACTTGTGATAGGCTAGCAAAAAATAAATTTCTAAATTATACAGTTTTGAACATTGCATTACTAATATCAAACACAGTAACTAGATACATTTTATCTTGCACATAATATATGTTGCTGGATGATTTCCAAAGTTACTACCAAGAATAGCATAAAGTAAGTCATCGACAAAATACCATCTATAACGTACTGTAATCCTGTATGCAAAGCACGGACCCCTACCAGAATTATTTATTTATTTGAATTTTTATTCCAGATTATTTTTACTTCTCGACTATTAGAATTAGCATAGTCCGGTCTTCATCCTACACTAGGAATTCTGGTGCAAGTTGAATTAAGAAAGAAGTAATTCAGTTGATTCAACTTTGTTTCTTGAAAAAAAAGAGCAGCAACTATCATTTCAAGCTTCGCTTCAAGGAAAATATGTGGCGATTCATTATGATTTCATTGCTTCACCTTATTTAAGTTCATACAAATTATGTTGAATGCTTTTGACTAACAGTTAGGTTGAAGGATATTCAACTGATTGGATTTTGCTATTTCCAACAAGAAACTGACCCTTCATAATCAAAAGTATGTCATGCTCAGCATTTCATTTTAATTTGTCAAATACTTCACCATATGATGCTCACTTCAGTGTAGATGAGA
The DNA here is from genome assembly GCA_030737875.1 of Allium sativum. Classification (NCBI taxonomy): domain Eukaryota; kingdom Viridiplantae; phylum Streptophyta; class Magnoliopsida; order Asparagales; family Amaryllidaceae; genus Allium; species Allium sativum. The sequence continues at coordinate 4,710,523 of CM060919.1, read as the reverse complement.
TGAACATAGACTTTCCTATGTCATTTAAGACTATATCAGAAGTATTAGAGCTGATGATGGCACCAAAGTGCATAGTCTAAAAGGTACGGATTGTGTAAATTTACCGAGCAAATTCCATCATGCTCCATTATCGACACCATACCAAATTCCATCATATATGTATCGGTGGCTACTCTAACTAACGATGCATGTGGTGAGGTTATAACTATATGGATCAGGAATTTGTTGTGTTGGAAGAATGAAAATTATGTTGCCACCTACTTTGCGCCAATTGGAGCGGTATTCTAATAAATTTTGGGTCTTTTATTCCATGATTTGAACTACTCACTATACTATGCCTACCAAGTTTATTTTTCTGATTACTTGTTTATATTGCAGAAATTCTTTGGAGAATTGTTGATGTCGTCATGATAGCAAATTGAATGCCTTCCAAAGTAAGTCTTCATGATATCATGACAAAATCTACACATTTCAACTACACTGCTATACCAAATTGACTTAGAGGATACTTACTTAAACCTACGTCGATTAATTGCTAATCTTAAATATTTTGTTGACTGACTTATATATAATCATGCTTTTTGAATTTTGTTAAGTACTGTCTAGACTTTATTCAACTGCAAACTTAATTGTTATATATAATTCAGTATGCACAACTAGAATCAATCTACAAACTATCATGCCTTGACGTTACGTGCAGTTTATGCTATGGTTTTTTTATCTCGTGACGAGTAAGCAAAGACAAAATAAACGAATTGAAGACCTAAAGGCCTCCTTAATTGATTGTTGAAGCAACAATTATCTACATGTAAAATGTGGCGGTATTGGGAGGTTTCTTGTATGGCAATCCAATCATTGGTGAGTTCAATTAATATGAAATAACACCAATGGCAAAATGGATGTAATATATTGCATATATTTTTTTATTATTGATTACAAATTTGTAGAGATATTTTACATATCAATCTCATTATGCCTTTGTTAAACTATAACGAATCACTAACTAGTTTTCAACGTCCCATGCATTTTGAAGTTTTGTCTCTTTATCTACATAATTGGGTAGAATAAGATGTCTTGCAGGAGTTTCATTTACTATGTTTCAAATATTACAATACTTTAGTGCTGGTTGTATCTGTAAAGCTAATCAAGCATAGGCAGTCCGAGCAACTACATTGTTGTTGTGGCTTTGTACAGTTCAGAACTAATGAGATTTTTGGCAACAACATGGATTTGTTTCTTTGCAATGTTCATCTTCACGCTATGATTTTAATTGTTCCCAGTTTTCTATTGCTATCCTGAAGAAGTTTTATATGTTTTCTTCCCTCCTCTTTCGGTTGATAGTTGTAAAGTTTAGAAAGTTAGCCAAGCCCATGTTCATTCTAGACTGCAGCATTGTTTTGGCAATGATATGAAATTCATTTGGTGCTATACAGAAGGATATTTTTTGTGCTATACAGCAGGATTTTAATTATCTACGATCTCACCTTTTATGTGTTTGCTCGCTGTATTAATTCGGAAAAGTTATGTGGTTCTTATTCAGATTGTGTTATACCTATGGTTGCGCTATAGCATATTACTCCATCTGCTTTTGTTTATAAACATAACTATTATACATGGAGATGGTGCGCAGTTTTGGTGAATGCACCAACATAAATTTATTTTATAATAATGATTCTACAATAACTGCCTAAACTAGTTACGCTGCAGTAAGAAACATACGAGCAAAATTTACTTTCCACTAATTGTCATGCTAGGAATGTATAAACAATGTAGTGTCATTAGACAATCTTAAATACCATTAACTCCTATGTGCTAAGCGCAGGTGTAAAACAGATTAAAAATCATAGATCAAATCATCAAATAACGACTGATCAACTCACCTTTTTTGTTTTGTTACCTGGTTGATTTCTCATTTATCTTGTTTGAATCTGTGTAGTGTGCATTCCATTTTCTTGCATGAGTTTAATTTCTAATGCACTTTGGTTAACACTTGAGGAGAAAAAAGTTACCAAATAATTTTCAAACCTTGATGTTGACAATTACTGTGCTAAGAGATATAACCATAATACTCAGAACTTACTGCTTTTTATTAAAATTGCCTTTCTTATTGTCCTATGTTACCATCAGCTAACTTCCCATGCACACTGTTATTTCGTTTCATGTTGCGAACACAGATCACACATGATTTCTACGGAGATATTCAATACACACTATTACTCAAACTTCTAACTATGACTTTTTCCACAAACTGCCCGTGTGTGAAGCACGGGCCTCAATCTAGTTAGTATGAGAACAGAGGAAGCAAGGAGGAACACGTGGTGTTTTTCTTAAAGAAACTTACATGTGTTTATGATGTTTCTCAATTTTTAATAAGTGTTCATATGAATTGTAGTTTAAGTTACAAGTGTAAACTTAATTTTTCCTATGCTTTGTTTTTTAGGTTTATTATATTACTTAATTATCATTAATTTAGATGGATAAAAATTTATATATCTACAACTTGATTTCATACTTATTTCAAATTTTCAAGCTCAGGTAACATATAAAATTAAATTATTGTTCTAAAAACAATACACTTATCTTAAGTTTACTCAAACCCAATTCAAAATAAATTAGCTTTTATTTCTTAAGTTAAACTTCAAATTCAATTCTTGAAATCAAATTTAAATATCCAAATAAATTAGGTCTCAATTAGTTATAATATAAATAAACGTTTGATTTGACCAACCATTCATATTAAATGTCAGAAATTTATTTATACTTAAGATTTTATTCAAAAAGAACCAAGTTAAAATAAACTAGATTTTAAATTTTTAAATGAAATCTCAAGTATAAATATTTATTTCAACATTATATTTTAATTTAATTTTAGACTTAAATGTTAAAATTATTGGGTCGCCACAGATTAACTTCAAAACTAGTTTAAATGCCAAATATCAATAAATCGACTTTATATTCCAAATTAACTCTCAATTTACATGTCAACAAATTTCAATAACAAATTCATGTCAATTAAATTTCAAATTTATATATATAATTTGATTTAAAATAATATAAATAAATGAGTATATATCATTTCAAATAGATTTTGGTTCCAAGTCCAAGCATGGTATATAATGATTCATAGCCAACAATGTTTCAATAATCAGTGATATGATGACAGCAATATATCTTAATATCAATAATAATAACAAATATCATAACAATTAATCACTTCAAGCATACAATCAAGATACGAACAAACATATGACACAATAGTCATATATCAATGTATTCGATTATCGATACTATTAAGTTTCAGTATTAAATTACAATTTAATTCATTGACTCTCCAATTCGTTAAATTCAACAGATTCTAATTCAATATCGTAGTCAATGAATTCAATTCAACACTAATTTCCACATTTGATTAAAATGAACAAAATATTTATTTTTAATTCAATACAATTCGATTCAATTTATTTAACAGTTAAATACAAATCAACAACAAATCAACCGTTCAATTCAATTCAAACATCGATGTCTACTAGCAATAATCTTATTGTCCATATTAAATTTAAGTTAACAGTCGACAGTTTAATCAACTAACTAGTGTTGCAACATACCCAATGGGAATTCAATAATTTTACCCAGCATAAGAAACTCATTATTACCTCCACAAATCCAGAAATCCCTTCAAATGTAATAGAGCGGCAACAATAGTCATACACAAACTTGATTAAACTACTTTAGTAGCCATAATATCATCGACACAAATAAAATTTTCTATTGTTAAATATAATCTTCGATCATCATGAAAAATTATTAATAACAATTTTAATATCAAGCTCAATCGGTCCAAGTTTCAACCACATCCGTGATGTAACATAAGAATGTAAAGATTTGGAGAAAAATTGTTTCGACACCAACAACGTCGGTGTCGTTGTCGAGTGAACGGGATCTCAACATCAATCAACTTTCTATTTGGCTCTGTGGTTTCGTTATCAGTAGGGGTATAGTTTTTGTTATCAGTTTCCTTAATAAAGTTCTTTCGATTTTAATCCAATCAGAATTTGCTTTAGGCTTTCGGAAAGGAATTACTTTTAGCTTTCATTTTACAATAGGAGCTTTTAGCTTTGAGTCCTATACAGAGAGTATCTACTTTCGGTATCGAGTTAAGCTTTTGGAATAATTTTTTTATGCTTTCAGCATCAGATAAAGTGGAGTGGTTCCGACCTAGTTTTATAACTGCTTTCGGTGTAATCTCTGTTATTTCTGTGTATGTTGTTATTTTTACTTTCAATATTGAATTGTTGTATTTGGGTATCGAATGGTATGGTGCCGGTAATGGTTTATCTGTCTAAAGCATATGAATAGGCGGGTATGTTTGTTTATAAAGGAAGTTTATTTTTGAAATTAAAAACTTGGCTGTCCGCCATTGTTGGAGTTTCGTTTCTCCATTCCCACTTACGGAATCCATTTTTGGATCAACGACTTGAAAAATCAACTTTCGGGCATCAGTAGATCAATAGAGAGTTGGTGACAACTGTGACGGCCCGCCTCACACCAACCGACATTTCCAATGAAAGTGCGTTGTGCCAATGTCCAACCAGCACAGGACGGTCGTCAAAAAAAGGAAGGAAGGGAATTTGAACTAACAAGGAACCTGTAGAATGTCTCACAACGCATGGAAAAAAATATAATAATAACATACTTGACATAAAACAGGCGAGACATTGCATAAGCTGAGAACTAAACCATAATCATCATAGCAGCGGAAATTCAAAATACAGCTTATGTTCCATATCATCATTATTACAACTTTTAAAATTGTCTCTAAAGCAAAATAAGAAAGGTACACTACTAACGCCCAAAGTAGTGACCAGCAGCGACACAGGGAGAATACACACACACACACACACATATATATATATATATATATATATATATCATATGTGGGAGCCTCCTGCTCATCTCCGGATCAGCTACTCGTGCTTAACCCACTAACCTGTCCCTAGTATGCCCGTTTAAGAGCACCCAGAGTAATAAGAAGAGACATAAAACTCTGGGTCAGACAAAAGTCTGGTATGAGCGATAAGCAGCAAAACAGAACAATAACAGGTGCACTAAACCATACCTGAACCTGGACCTGCAACCAAAGAGTTAGCACAACAAGATATACAATACTCTAAGGTGACACTAACATAGGGTGTAAAGATAACGGGGGTGGGGGTGTGCATGTCCTTATGATGGCAAACAATCAAGCATAGCAACCATCCTCACATCTCTCAATCAGTGCGTAAAGTATACGATATCCATCTCCTTGATCACCCAAATCCTTACTATGATCACTCTACCCCATGGAGTCATGGCGACTCCACTGCACTGATCCATAGCCACTAGTCCTTTCTATGTCCACTCTGCCACATGAAGTCATGACAACTCCACTGCACTGGCTCATTGCCATGCTATGCTCACTCTGCCCCATGTTGTAATAACTACCCCACTGCACTCATACATAGCCTAACATCCGTCTTGGCGGTGAATCAAAGCTATAGACGTCGATAACCGCTTTGCACACGTCCCACAGCAAAGCCCAACTCATGAAGTTAACTCGTTGGTTCCTAACTAGATCCTGAGTTACAACTTCCCATTTGGACTACCTTTGCATCTCGGGTTTTGGTATCCTCCGGAATGGTCTTCATCTGGTTCGTAGCTCATGCCTTGCGTCCAAGCTCCTTGGTTCGGTTCGCAGTCTCCCTTCTGGTTCGGGTCGGACTGTCCATACGGGTCAGTTCGTAGGATCGTCCAGGGTTTGGTCGTTGCGTGGTCCACAAAATAGTCTCCCACTGGGTCGGATCGAGAGTTACAAGTGCGAGTTGTTCGTGAGATCCTAGTCGGATCGTGGTACTTCATTCGGTTCAGACTCGTGAAAGGTCATCCGGGTCGGGTGCTCCAGTTTGGTCCCCTCGTGGTGCTCCAGTTCATAGTTGATACATCAGTTCGTGGACACCAAACGGGTCGGGTCAGTCCTCTTGGCTCGAGCGGCGAATCGTGGAGTTCCCCTGGTGAGCGGGTCGGTTCGAAGAGCAGTGTCAGAATCGGGTCGGGCGATCCGATCCAGTCCGGTTCCCTGCATAATTTTCTTGCAACCTTTCCAACATCTATTTTTCGCCACACGACGGCGTTTTCGACCATTCTAACTCTTCTAAGCAATCATAAAGCATTCCAAACAGTCATAGCAACAAGAGAAATCAACTATATACACCAAAACAACAATTTGACATTTTAAAATGGACCAAACAAACCCAAAAACCCATATTTCCCCCATAATCATGTTTAAGCAAATCTAATGATAGGATTAGTATAACTTAACCAAATTAACCCAAACTTCCAATAGAGGTCTAAAAGGGTGTTTAAGAATTTTTAACCATTTTTCCACGATTTAATCACGTATAATTTTGTTAATTTACACTAATCACCCCTTAATTAGCCGTAATTAGTGTAGAAACAATGCTAATAACTTACCTTAGCCACAAATAAAACTTAGATATGAAAATATCTCTGATTTGGGTCGAATCTCTATGCAACACAGTAGCTCTATTCCCAATTCGATGCTAATTTGCCTTGATTAGATGTAGATTAGGCTAAAAATTGATTAAATGGTGATTAAAAGGTGATTTGGGTGTTGGAGGCCATTGTTAGGGTTAGGGAAATGTTTTAGGCGACTGAGAAAATGAAAATAGATCATTTTCCTACTATTCTCAACCTTCCCTTAACCCTAACCCCGAAATGGGTTATGGGCCTAGCTGCTAATCACCCTAATTAGGCCCGATTAAGCTGTTTTTCACCTTTTAAACAATGTTTCGCCCATATCTTCCAAACGGCTAATCCGTTTGGCTAATGTAACCACTCTACGGAAAGGTAAACCATCATATAAATCAAATGGAAGTGGTTTTAGGACAAAACTCCTTACCAATCAAAAGTTATGGCCGAAACAAGATCAGCTAGGGGCAAAACGATCATTTAAAAATCGGCAAATATCATGAACATGGGAAATGATCCCAATAGTCGTCTCCCAAAGTTACATGACTATACGACTTCGCATGAGAAAGAAAGAAATATTCTATGATCCCCTGATGCGTAGAATGCGGGTCGTTACATTCTTCCCCCCTTAAGAAATTTCTCCCCCGAAATTCCTTAACTAAGAAACATACGAGGTGTTCCGCATGCCTATCATTCATTCACAATCAATAAAACATACAAACCAACAAACAAGTCTATCCTAGCATGCGAAAAACTAAATTGCAATTAAAATCTTACAGGCAAAGAGTTCTGGATACGTCTTCCTAATGCTCTCATCTGTTTCCCAAGTACAGTCATTCTCATCCTCGCCCCACTGAACCTTGACTAGATTCACCGCTTTCCTTCAAAGTTTCTTCGTATCGTGCTCGACAATACGAATTGGCTTGTTGTTCCCAACCGCCTCGGGTTCTACTTTGATATCATCCAACTGATAAGGTGAAATAGCCATATTGGGGTCGTGCACGAATTTCCTTAACTGGGAAACATGAAATACGTTATGAACTCCTGCCATCTTCTCTGGTAATTCTACTTTATATGCCAAATTCCCAACTTGTTCGAAAACTGGGAATGGTCCAACAAATCTTGGTGTTAACTTGTCTCTCCTACCAAATCGTATCACGCTCTTTAATGGAGAAATCTTGACAAACACCAAGTCGCCAATGGAGAATTTTAAATCTCTTCTCCTCTTATCAGCATAACTCTTCTGCCTATCTTGGGCAGCCTTCGTTTGCTGTCGGATTATCTTAATCTTGTCTGAAGTTTCTCTTATCACATCTGGTCCAAGCACAAATTTCTCACCGGTTTCTAACCAACACGACGGTGAGTTGCACGGTCTTCCATACAAAGCTTCAAATGGGAGCCATACCAAAACTAGATTGATAACTATTATTATATGCAAACTCCACTAGATGCAAATGGTCATCCCATGATCCACCAAAATCCAATATGCAAGCTCTCAAGAGATCTTCTAATATACGATTCACCCTCTCTGTTTGACCATCAGTTTGAGGATGATACGCGGTACTGAGATATAATTCTGACCCTAGAGCCTCTTGTAAGCTCTTCTAAAACCCACTAGTAAACAACGGGTCACGGTCACTCACAATGCTTTTAGGTACTCCATGGAATCTCATTGCCCACTTCATATAGAGTTCTGCTAACTTAGCTGTTGTTCTATTCGATTTGGTCGGTATATACCTTGCACTCTTGGTCAATCGGTCCACAATTACCCAAATGCTATCATGGCCCGATCTAGTCCTTGGTAACCCGTCAATGAAATCCATTGAGACTTGTTCCCATTTCCATTCTAAAATTTCTAATGGTTGCAACAAACCACTAGGCTTCTTTTGCTCAGCTTTAACTACCTGGCAATTCATGCATTTGGATATAAACTTCCTAGCATCTCTTTTCATCCCTTCCCAGTAGTAGGTATGCCTCATATCTCGATACATTTTGTTACCACCAGGATGTATAGTCAGTTTTGAGTGATGACATTCTCTAAGTATTCATCTCTCAATCCATTGACATTGGACCCAACTAGTCTTCCATTCTTTCTATGCCATCCATCTCGATCAAGCCCATGCTTATTCATCTCCTCGTCGATACCCATCTCTAACTTGGAGATGATTTCCAATTGTTTAGGATCGTCTCTTTGACTAGAACCAATCCGCTCAATCAAAGTGGGTCTGATCGTCAAACTTGCTAATACTTTTGGATCCAATTTGCACTTTGGTCTGAAATCATACCCAGCGATGTACTCCAGTTGCTTCCATTCCAGAAACGTAGACCCTAAACTGGCATGTCTTCTACTCAATGCATCAGCCAATGCATTGCCCTTTCCTGGTGTATATGCAATATCGAAATCGTAGGAAGCCAATAATTCTAACCATCTTTATTGTCGAAGATTTAGATCCTTCTGAGAGAAAAGATACTTTAACGATTTATGATCGTAAACAACTCGAATCTTTTTCCTAAGAGATAATGTATCCACATCTTCAATGTTAACACGATCGCTGCCAATTCCAAATCATGAGTAGGATATCTTTTCTTATGTGGTTTCAGTTGCCGATTAGCAAAAGCTACAACCCTACCTCCTTGCATCAATACAGCACCTAGTCCGGTACCACAGGCAATTGTGTATACTGTCATCTCTTCATTCCCTTTAAGAATGACTAACACTGGTGCACGTGTCAACTTTTCCTTTAGCCTCTTGAATGCATTCTCGCACTTTTCGTCCTAGATGAAATCTTGATTCTTCTTGGTCAACTGAGTCAACGACGCTGCTATCTTAGAGAAGTCTTGGATAAACTTACGATAATACCCAGCTAACCCCAAGAAACTCCTTACGTCTGTCGTATTCTTGGGCGTAGACCAATCTTGTACTGTAGCCACCTTTGCAGGATCCACGGCAATACCATTCTCTGAAATAACATGGCCCAAGAATCTCCCTTCCCTCCTCCAGAAGTGACACTTATAAAACTTTGCTTTCAATTGGTGATTTCTTAACACCCCCATCACTATCCTCAAATGTTCTTGTGTTCTTCCTTCATCCTCGAATAAACTAAGATATCATCCATGAACACAAGAACAAACTTATTCAATTGATCCCTGAATACCCTATTCATAAGATCCACAAAATATGCTAGTGCATTGGTCAACCCGAATGGCATGACCAACCACTTGTAGAATACAGATGACGTCCGAATGCCGTTTTAGCTATACTCTCAGCTTCCACCCTAAGCTGATCAAAAACTGTTGTAAGATCCAACAGGGAGAACACTCTCGTGCCACTCAACTGATCAAACAAATCATCTATCCACGGTAGAGGATACTTATTCTTCCTCGTCACCTTATTCAACTCGCGGTAGTCCACACACACAATCGAAGGGAACCATCTGCCTTGGTAGCAAACACAACTGGTGCTCCCCACTCAGAAACACTTCTTCTGATAAATCCCTTCTTCAAAGGATCGTTCACTTGCACCCCGAGCTCTCGCTGCTCCCTTGGTGCCATACGACGAATTGACATCACTATAGTTCTGGCATCTTTCACTAAATCAATTCGGAACTCAATCTCTCGGTGTGGTGGAAGTTCGGTCACTTCCTCGAAGACTTCTGGATACTGGCCAGCCACGGGCACGTCTAATAACTCATCATGCGGTATGTCGAGGGAATTTAGAAAACTAGCCATTACCCCATCACTAGATAGACCACAAACACTACCCTCAGCCCATCATCCACTCTAACTGTCACCAAAAAGCCCTCACAGTCTACCACCACCCCGTACCTTTGGAGCCAATCGACTCCCAAAAAATGCCAAACCTAGTAAAGCCCAAAACAAAGCAATCATAAACAAACATACATCCATGACTCGATAAGACCATATTACGACAAATCAAGCTAAGGCTAGTTGAACCACTAATCGGGTTCGTCACCGCTAAAGGTCTATCGACTATCTCGGGTTGCAATCCCAACCTATCTACCAGGTCACTAGATATCAAGGAACGGGAAGCTCCGGCATCAAACAATACTCGAATAGGAACATCATAAAACAGAAAGCATACCTTGAATAACGACATTCTTTCCTTTCTCCACCGCGATTGGGGCATTCGACGAAGAAGGAACAACATTAAGAGCATATGCTTTCACAATCTGCTTCTCCTTAGGGGGTTGCGGACACTTATCCTTGTGATGTCCCACTTGGCCACAGTTGAAGCACTTTCTGTCTGCTGGCTTTGCTCAACATTCTTTAGCATAATGGCCCTTCTTACCACGGCTAAAGCATTCAACATCTTTCTTACTATTTTTCTGACCATCCTTAGCTTGGTTCTGCTTCCTTTTGTTCTGAGAATTATTCTTGCCTCCAACGCTAGCTTGCGGCTTTGGCCCCTCTGCAGATGCAAGAACGACTTCAGCTTGAGCTTAGGATAAAGGCTCTCTGACCTCAATGCTTTCCCAACAATCGATTCAAAAGTCTCATCAATATGATTTATATGCCTTTCTCCTTAGTACTAATCTAAACCAGTTATGAACTTCTCATTCTTCTTCTCGGGAGTGTCGATAAGAGATAATTCATACTTTGATAAAGTATCGAACTTAGCAATATATTCCAAGAATGCCATACCATTTTGCTTAAGCTCCAAGAACTTTCTAAACAACTTTGATTTCTGAGTAGTTGGGATAAACTTATCACTGAATAGAGCCTTTAACCGATCCCATGTAACTGGATCCTCTGGAGTAGCTGCCTTAATAGCGTTCCACCAATTCATCGCCCATCCTTGCAGCTGACGGGATGCTAGCTTTCTCTTCATCGCATCCTCGATACCCAAATCTTCGAAGATGCGCTCAGAGCTATCAAGAGAATCCTAAACTTCTGTAGCCGATTCCATTCCATGGAACGGCTTCCGGCCAAGACGAGTGTAATCCTCGCAAAGCTTGGCGAAATCGGCTGTAGGCGCCTGCACACTGCACCACCACCATTTGCAGCATTGGGAGCTGCCCTCTGAACATCCCTAAGCATCTCTCTCATGAGATCACTGAACATCGTCCTCATATCAGGAGCATTCCCATTATTAGCTCCTCTACCAATACCCTTAGTATATCGGCTCATCGTTCAATTTGTAAGGACAAAACGATTAACCATCTCTTCAGTGGTGCCAGTGCAGTGCGAATTCATCCTTAAATATACTTATAGTATATATATAGATTTTGAAAACCAAAATATTACAAATACGCGCTCTCATATACGTACTATCTCTCTCTAGGTTAACTACGCAACCTGGCTCTGATACCAAATGTGACAGCCCACCCCGCACCAGCCGGCATTTACAATGAAAGTGCACTGTGCCAATGTCCAACCAGCGCGGGACGGTCGTCAAAGAAAGGAAGGAAGGGAATTTGAACTAACAAGGAACCTGTATAATGTCTCGCAGCGCATGGAATAAAATATAATAATAACATACTTGACATAAAACAGGCGAGACAGTGCATAAGCTGAGAACTAAACCATAATCATCATAGCAGCGGAAATTCAAAATACAGCTTTTGTTCCACATCATCATCATTACAACTTTTAAAACTGTCTCTAAAGAAAAAATAAGAAAGGTACACTACTAATGCCCAAAGTAATGACTAGCAGCGACATAGGGAGAATACATACATATATATATCATACATGGGAGCCTCCTGCTCATCTCCGGATCAACTACTCGTGCATAACTAGCTAACCTGCCTTTAGTCTGCACATTTAAGAGCACCCAGAGTAATAAGAAGAGACATAAAACTCTGGGTCATACAAAAGTCTGGTATGAGCGATAAGCAGCAAAACAGAACAATAACAGGTATACTAAACCAAACGTGAACCTGGACCTGCAACCAAAGATTTAGCACAATAAGATATACAATACTCTAAGGTTACACTAACATAGGGTGTAAAGATAACGGGGGTGGGGATGTGCATGTCATTATGATGGCAAACAATCAAGCATAGCAACCATCCTCACATCTCTCACTCAATGCATAAAGCATACGATATCCACCGCCTTGATCACCCAAATCCTTACTATGATCACTCTACCCCACGTAGTCATGGCGACTCCACTGCACCGATCTATAGCCACTAGTCCTTGCTATGTCCACTCTACCCCATGAAGTCATGACGACTGCACTGCACTGGCTCATAGCCATGCTACGATCACTCTGCCTCATGGAGTAATAACTACCCCACCGCATTGATACGAAGCCTAACATCTGTCTTGGCGATGAATAAAAGCTATAGACGTCGATAACCCATTTGCACATGTCCCGCGACAAAGCCCAACTCATGAAGTTAACTCGTTGGTTCCCAACTGGATCCCGAGTTACAACTTCCCATTTGGACTACCTTTGCATCTCGGGTTTTGATCTTCTCCGGATCGGTCTTCCTTTGGTTCGTAGCCTATGCCTCGCGTCCAAGCTCCTTGTTTCGGTTCGCAGTCTCCCTTCTGGTTTGGGTCGGATTGTCCATACGGGTCGGGTCATGGAATCCTCTAGGGTTTGGTCATTTCGTGGTCCACCAAATAGTTTCCCACCGGGTCGGGACGAGAGCTACAGGTGCGAGTAGTTCGTGAGCTCCTAGTCGGATCGTGGTACTTCATTCGGTTCGGACTCGTGAAAGGTCATTCGGATCGGGTGCTCCAGTTTGGTTTCCTCGTGGTGCTCCAGTTCGTAGTTGATACATTGATTCGTGCACACCAAACGGGCTGGGTCAGTCCTCTTTGCTCGAGCGGCGACTTGTGGATTTCCCTTGGTGAGCGGATCGGTTCGGAGAGGGGTGTCACGATCGGATCGGGCGATCCGATCCGGTCCGGTTCCCTGCACAATTTTCATGCAACCTTTCCAACAACTATTTTTCGCTACACGACGGCGTTTTCGACCATTCTAATTGTTCCAAGCAATCATAAAACATTCCAAACAGTCATAGAAACATATGGAATCAACCACAAACACCAAAACAACAATTTGACATGTTAAAATGGACCAAACAAACCAAAAAACCCATATTTTTCCCATAATCATGTTTATGCAAATCTAATGATAGGTTTAGTAAAACTTAACCAAATTAACTCAAACTTCCAACAGAGGTGTAAAAAGGTGTTTAATAATTTTAACCATTTTTCCAGAATTTAGTCAAGTACAATTTTGTTAATTAACACTAATCACCCCTTAATTAGTCGTAATTAGTGTAGAAACAATGTTAATCACTCATTTTAGCCACAAATAAAACTTAGATTTAAAAATATCTTTGATTTGGATCGAATCTCTATGCAACACAGTAGCTCTATTCCTAATTTGATGCTAATTTGCCTTGATTAGATGTAGATTAGGCTAAAACTTGATTAAATGGCGATTAGAACGTGATTTGGGTGTTGGAGGCCATTGTTAGTGCTGTATATAACGGTGTTGTATACACAATTATATGATTTTTTGATGATAACAACCAAATATATATTCTTTTAAATGTGTTTGTTATCGTACCGTTATACAATATCACAGACAGGAATATAATATTTATATTTAAATAGAATACGACTGAACAGAATTTCATATATTCACACAGTATTTTATTTAAATATAATATTATATTTCAACAGTCAAACAGTACAAATTATATGAGTCCACTATTTGTACACATGACATTTTACTTGTATATAAACTGAATACAATAAACAATTTTGTTTGAACACAAGTTTAAACACAATAAAATAATATTTTATTTCAAACAAATTTGTTTATTAAAAATATCAGTACAATATTCTTTTTCATTCACAACTCCTACAGCACTCATTCGATTATACATTTTCAGTTATACATTCACAAACTCAAATACAGACACTATCACTATTACACACACTGTTCTTGTTTTCTTCCTTCTGACTTCGTGTCTTCTGTATTCACAGCTTTCAGTCCAGTCTCATCCTCTTACCTATCACATGAAACAGAAACACACAGTATACTGCAATAGAAATAAATCTGAATACATGTGTATATAAATTTTATTTTATTTAAAATTTTATTTGCCTCAGATTTCGGTGTGTTTCTCATTATTTTTCTGACTCGATATGATTTATCTGACTGCGTCTAGACAGCTTATGATATTCACAGTGATACACTATAAATATCACAAGGCAGACAACATATATATATATATATATTTTGCAGGGACAGGGAAACTCGTCTGGATGGCTTCATATACAAACGTGTATAAATATACACGTGTGCACTGCCTCGCCAACTAGCGAGCAACTGAGGAGTAGCCACATGGACCGTCTCGACTCAGTGCTTTACTCAGTGAACATTCAAGCCAATAGTCAAATGTGCAACAATGGGGCCGAGCATATATGATAGTCAACAAACATGGTAAGTGAACAACATAGGTAGTAGATCAGGTTTTAAAGCAACAACATTTGGCTGAGCACAAGGCAAAGCAACTCAATGTACAAGTGCATACACAACAGCATAAGAGAACTTACATGAAGATGCAACATAATGAAGAAGTGAACAGCAATGATCAACACAGTTCAGCATGAATGTGAAACACAATGGTACAAGCAGTGAACAAGCACATGTACAAGGCAAACTGGATGGAGCAGGTTATACAGTGTGATGCAAACAAAGATGAATCAACATAGCAGCAGTTTTTTACAATGGACAAGTAGTCAACATGAATGGCTAAATCAGTGTACATATGGATGAAGCAATCACAAACAACAAAATCAATGTAACCAGGTTCATGAATACATGGTGCATTTGTGTGATACAACATGTACAAGGTGAACTGCACAAATTGGTCGAGAGTGGGATTCATTTGCAGAAAACATGAAATCAAAGAGAACATAAATGGCAACTTTTCAGGAATCAAGCAGGTGCATATATCAGATTATGGCATGCTCAAATTAAGTCATGGAATCAACAATATGTTGTGAGCAATTAATCAATTCCAAGAATTCAGTGAATCATATCTGGCAAGTGATAAAGGAGGAATCTCAAATACATTTCAAAACAGGAAACTGGGGAAGCACATTTCATTTTTGGCAAGACAATCATTTTTCTTAATATTCATTTCAAGAATTTACAGTAAAGTTCTTGGCATAAATCAAATTAAATTGAGCAAGAGACATTTTTCTTAAGCACCAAGAATTATGGTATTCAAGTGCAGAAGCAAAGAAAATGTGGTTTGAAAGCATGATAGCGTATAAGATGTGAGCAATCAACAAATCAGTTTTGAGTAAATGAAGCATGTCAAAATTGTTAAGCTAAAGCGCAAGATGGGAAAATCATGTCCAATCCATGTTTCAACAAAATACATGCGGGTGCATGAACTAAAAATAAACCGAACACAAAATTACAGGGCACTGCAAATCAAGTATGAAAAACTTTCCTAAAATAAAGCTTTGATTCAACAAATTACTGATGGTTTTAAACAAGCAAGATTTCTTTTTGGCAAGAGTGTTTTTTGCAGAAAATCATATACAGCGAGAAGATTTATGCTTTCCAGAAAATACAAAAAGCAATTTTTGGCATATTTCTCCTTTTAAATGCTCAGTGAAATCAGAGAAAGGATCAGGGCTGAATGAATTCGAGCATGGCAACAAATAATTTCCAGAAATAGGCAGATAAATTTATCATTTTTATATGTCCAGAAATCACGCAAGTTCAAGCAATATATATGGCAAGTTGGGAACCAAAACCATAAATGAACAAAGATCAATACATGCAAGAAATTCATTTTTAATTCAAGCCAACCAAACGAGGAAAATTGCACAAAATCAGTCAAGCCATAATCGAAGAAATCAGAGAATTAAGGATTTTAAAATCATATAAATCACCAGTATCATCACAGGCTTATGTATCCAAGTTAGAGCAAAATATCAAATCATAATTCGACTTGAAAAATCATACCAGAGAACGAAAATTGCTTGGAGCCAATTCAATCGAACAACAAGTGCAACAACGCTCGAGCCTTCAGAGATCAACAACGAGAGCAATTTATCAGGCAATCGAATTGATTTGGGAAGACTGGAGAAACCCTAGTTCGAGTTCCTTATTTCCCTAGCCGCCATTCTTTTTTCTTAAACAAAGAGATCGGGAAAAATTGAAATGAGTATGGACCTAAATCATAATGAGCCGGCCGATTTCCTTTTTGAAGGGATTAGTGTCTTGTTTTAATTAAAGAGGGGAGATTTAAATTTGTTTATAAATTCTAGGGTTTAGTTTCTCTCTAGTTTCTTTAATGTATTTTCAATTTCTTTTGAAAACCGATCAATCAGTTCTAGAGTCTGTAAAATCTAGAGATTCAGTTAGGGGTTAACTGACAGTTTACTAGCGTCTGTAAAACTAGGGGAAAATCTGGTCTAGTGGATATAGACCAGTCTAGGGTTTTGAGCATAGGATTAGAATAGGAACGAGGGGTTCGCGAGTGTACATGGTCTTGTATGCGGGATCTGTTCTTATACTTAGTAGAAACCTTAGGAATGCAGCAGTAGGCAGGGTTTTGCCGAAGCTGGGTATATCTGTGTGTGATTTATTTTCTGCACTTTTATTTCTGCTGCATTTTGTAATCTGTTTATTATTTTAATATCCTGTAAGTTTTGAACTCAGCGATAAATTGTATAAACCCTATTCACCCCCCTCTAGGGTTAATCTAGATCCAACAAGTGGTATCAGTGCAGGTTATTTCTTTAACTCTAGAGTCACGGGTCATTCTAGTTGTCAGTCCATAGAGAGCCAGTCCAGTCACATTCCATCTATTTTTAATGTTTCAGATTTTTCAAATTGGAAGTCAAAAATGGAATCCTTTTTAAAATCTATTAATTTTAAATGTTGGGATGTTGTTATTAATGGTTATGATAAGGAAGGTAAATGTTTTAATAATCATGCTACACATATATTATATTCCCATTTTGATGATGTTTAGTCTGGCCTTATCTCCCATTGTTTAACTGTGCAGGAAATATGGAATACTCTCAATATGAGGTATGGAAAAATTGACAACAACAGCTCGAAACCCAAGAAGATCAACTCAGATTCAGATCTATGCTCAGGAGAAGAAACAAATGAAAATTCAAGTAGATCAGATGATGGAGACTCCACAGATAATGATACTGAAAGCTTCTCATATGAACAGTTGGTTTATATGTGTACTTATTTAACAAAAATCGTTGATAAACTCCATCGTAAATACAATTCTTTAAAATCTAAAAATCACGAGTTAAATAGCAAAATAAACTGTTTGGAATCAAAATTTACAAATGTCATGAAATTAGAAAATTCTGACTGTGAAAGTTGTTTGAAATTGAAAAATGACCTCGTTCATCTCAATAAAAATATTCAAAGGCTTAAAGAGGAAATTCTGATTTTAAACGATAACGAGGTTGAGCTAAAAGATTCAAACAATTCTTTGCAAAAAGAATTTAATAATTTTAAGGCCATCAAAAATTCCAAACATGAAATTGCTGAAAACGAAAGCTTGTTGAAAAGTGATTTAATTTTAAACGTGCTTAAAAAAGAGATTGAAAATTTCAGGAAACTTGAATTTGAAAAACAAATTAAATTTGAATCTGAAATCTTTGAGTCCAAGACCAAAATCAAACTTCTTGAAAACGAAAATTTGTTTTTGAAACAAAATGATAATGAAAGGAGAAAGATCAGCATTAATAGTTGTTCAAATCTGATAAAAGAAAATTCTGATCTTAAATCCAAAATTCAACGATTAGAATCAACTTTGGATAAATTTTCTTATGGGGAAAAATCGTTGAATATGCTGTTACAAAACCGGTTTTCTGTTGGAAATAAGCAAGGTATTGGTTTTGGGAAAAATAATGTTTTTGAAAGTCGGAATTCTAATGATTTTAAAAATCCTTCAAACTGCTTTGGAAAGAGTCAATTTGAAAATTCAAACTCTGATAACCCTAAAGGGTTTTTGAATCATAAACGTGATGTGAATTCGTTTTATAATAATCCATTTGAACATTTCTGGTTCCCAAAAAGAAATAAAACAAACTTCATTAAATTCAAACAGATTTGGGTTCAAAAGGGTACGAAGATAGATTCGAATGGATTATTATACAAACAGATTTGGGTACCAAAACATACAAATATAACTGTGAGTGGTTTTACTACTTTTGTTAGACCACTTAACTCTCTTAACAGTTAGGTACCGAAGGAGGCTGAGGGACTGCATAGCTAAAGAAAAATTGGATTCAAACTACTACGTATAACAGAATCATTCACAGTTCCTTAGCCAAATCTATTGAGTTAGAGATTCTGATTTACATTGGATTCTGGTATGATCTCTAAACTCACCTTTGTAAATATTTTTTTCTTCTACTCCTATTTTTTTGGTTTGTTTTGATTTGTCACTGCTATATCTTAATTTCCTATTCTGTGCTTCTTAAAACTTCCAGTTGTAGTAATTATTTGGAAATTTGCTTTATGTGAATAAAACACTCTTGTTTTAACCATTTCCAGATCTTGAATTTAAATCTGTAATTATTTGCAACTGTTTTGAAGTTTAATTTTTTTTTTTTGAATTCTTAACAGTGTTGAAGCATTAATACCATATCTTGAACACTGTTATTTTGAATTCTAAATTTTTGAAGATCTGAATAATTAATGAAATTTCACACACTTATGCTGTTTTTAGTTTCTTCCAATTCATTTTTGGAAACATTTAAAATATTATACTCATTACAGTACACTGCTTCTTATCATTCATGATAATTTCATTGATTTTCGGATTGGCTTGAATCACAGTGATACATCTTGAAGTTCACCACTATTCATGATTATTATGGTTGAAATTTGTTTGTTTGAAATCATCTGAAATTCTAGATATTTTGAATGTCACACACCACTTAAATTTGAAATTATCAATCTTTTGTGAATAATTCATTATATCTCAAAACCTGACATTGATTCAAGTGATTTCAAATAAACTGTTTTCTAAATTTTCTGGATCATGAATACCTCTCAAACTAGATGTTAATGATCTGAAATTTCTCTTATACTTGTCAGAAATATCGTGAAATTTCTTTTGAAAAATGGTCTTTGAAAATCACTGTTATTTCATGATTATTTGATTCAAATATATGTTTGTTTAAAATCATTTGAAATTATTGATTTATTGAATCACACATATAACTTGAATCTGAAATTAACATTCTGGTGCGATTGATTCACTGAATCTTGAGAGTTTCATATTCCTCAAATGATTTCAAATAAGCGATATTTTAATCATTGGGTCATGAATCATCTTAGGTGGCCGTCATCTTGATAAGTATGTTTTTAAAATATTTTCTGTGCTGCTCTGATACTGTTTTGAAAAATGTTTGTTTTGAAATCATCTGCTGCTCCAATTAAAAGAAATTGATTTGTAAATATTTTTGATGACTGCTTGATTTGGTATCAAAGGTTTACCATGTCGTGATAGATGGATGTAAAATTGCTTGTTTTGCTAACTGTGTCTGCTTAGGCTGTGTAACTATGATTATGTTGCTTGAGATGTCTTTGTTCGTCTCCTATGTCATTTTTAAATCATCATTAATAGAGACACCAAGTTGTATCAGAAGTGCCTTATATTTGTCTCACTCATCTGGACTTAGATTGTAATCTTCACCTTGAATAGATCCACATACTCTTTTTGCCTTGTACAAATATATCCCTCTTGGCATGTATAGTTTTTCATATCCCTCTTGTAATTGGTTTTCAATTTTAAAATTATTTATTGATTATTCATTCAGAAATCGAAATCAATATCCAAATTGAACTGTATTTATGATTCATTAAATTATTATCAGATTTTGAAATTGTGATGAATCGTGACTGCAGTATATATCACAACAAGAGGAGATTTTATTTAGATTTTCATGATGGTTAAACATATAGTATAATATCTTTTGAACTGGCAATTATTTCACGACCATCTCCTTTATCTATCATCATTCTGCCATCCATGCTAATTTTATATTAATGTAGAGAGTTAATATGTTTTAAAATATCTTTTAAACAGTGGAAATATTTGTGATAGAAATGGGACTATGTTATTTTTTCAGAATTAGTGACAATTGAAATTTTTCTATGATCTCGGTACAGTTGATCATATTTCATAATATAATTAATTTAGAAATTTATTTCACAGTCCATTTCTGTACCTACCGCATTTCTATCATTCATACTGGTTTTATATACTGAGGAGTTTTTCCTATTTTGAAGCTGAAAATAATAAATATAATTAATTCATAAGTGTGTCTCTAACCTCATTTAAAAATCCAAGCTCTGGTCATGCATGGATATGAGACAATTTTTAATTTAAGCTGCGACTGACGTCATTTAAAAATCCAAGATCTGGTTATGCATGGTCAGTGTGCTCTTAATAAAAATAAAGGAAAAGGAAATAATATGCTGAATTGAAATTAAACTGAAATTCCCTTCAGTGTATAAAAACCAGCCTATCAATCCATCTTTCTAATCTGTGAAATGTGTTGAAATCTTATGAAGTATTATGATTTGTTGATTGATGGCTATTGGGATTTGAGATTATTCGATTTTGTCACTTAAATTGAATTATTAATTATAGTCCAAATCCATCACTGTTTTTTGTGCTCCTTTCTACTAAAATCTTTTGAAAATAATTGGAAATCATATTTTTTGTAAACTCTCTCCATTTGTATAAAATTCATCGTAAATCTGTCATTCTCTACAATGTGAAATATACCACCTGTTCTCAGTTTATTATGATTTTTGTTTGACTGATTGAGATTTATGATGACCGTTCTTCCTCTTAAGCTGAAATTATATTGTTTAGTCATTTTTCATCTATATTTTAAATTCTGAATCCTTTTGATGATAACAAAAGGGGGAGAGTGGGTTGAGATTTTGATTTATGAGTGAATATTTTATAAATATTATTAATGTTGAAAATTTATTTTTTTCTTCATATCATTCATTTTACTCATGCACTGTTATAGGGGGAGTTGTTTGTTGCAGGGGGAGCTGATAAATAGGGGGAGCTCAATATTCACTGTCAAAAACATTTATTGTACTCAAAATCTTTTATTTGTTTGTCATCATCAAAAGGGGGAGATTGTTGTACATAACGGTGTTGTATACATAATTATATGATTTTTTTGATGATAACAACCAAATATATATTCTTTTAAATGTTTTTGTTATCGTACTGTTGTATAATATCACAGACAGGAATATAATATTTATATTTAAATAGAATACAACTGTACAAAATTTCATATATTCACACTGTATTTTATTTAAATATAATATTATATTGCAACATTCAAACAGTACAAATTATATGAGTCCACTATTTGTAAACATTCACAGATATTACACATGACATTGTACTTGTACATAAATTGAATACAATAAACAATTTTGTTTGAACACAAGTTTAAACACAATAAAATAATATTTTATTTCAAACAAATTTGTTTATTAAAAATATCAGTACAATATGCTTTTTCATTCACAACTCCTACAACACTCATTCGATTATACATTTTTAGTTATACATTCACAGACTCAAATACAGACACTTTCACTATTACACACACTATTCTTGTTTTCTGCCTTCTGTCTTCGTGTCTTTTGTCTTCACAGCTTTCAGTCCAGTCACCTCAGTCTAGTCTCATCCTCTTACCTGTCACATGAAACAGAAACACACAGTACAGTGCAATAGAAATAAAACTGAATACATGTGTATATAAATTTTTTTTTTTAAATTTTATTTGCCTCAGATTTCGGTGTGCTTCTCATCATTTTTCTGACTCGATCTGATTTATCTGACTGTGTCTAGACATGTTGGCTAGCTTTTTGACCAAGCCACCAAGGTTCACTCACAAGAAGAAAGTATGAAACTGCGTTCCTTAAGTCCATGAAGGATCGGATCGCACCAGAGGATCGCCCCTCACGGATCGCCTCTCGTCGGATCGACCCCCATCGGATCGCCCCCATTGCATCAGCGATCCGACTACTTCTACACGACTCGATCCATACATACGCTACTACCCAGCACAGACCGATCCGATCCCCTGATGCATAGAGAAGCCTCTGAACTGTTCAAGCACGAGCTAGTCTTCGGCGATCCGAGATGCACGGATCCAGCGACACGTGTCCCCAACTGTCACTTTGACTAATTCCTCCCTCTTGCTCGATCCAATATTTAAGGGGATCGCGACACCTGTCCACAACGGCTAATTTGACTAATTCTTCATCAAGCTGCGATATGATCCGATATTCTTGGGATTTGTGCCACGTGTGACCGCGATCCGCCTGATAAAATCAGCTATAAATAGCCCAGAGCTTGGCATTTTTCAGGATCTTTTGGCAGTATTGAGCACTGATTCCACCATTACTGTCATACCACTATTTCTTATCAGTTTTATTACTAGATTACTGAGAGAAATCACAATTGTAAAAGTGAGCTTGAGAGAAATCATTGATTGTACTAGCATTCAAAGTATAATCGATAACATATAAAGTGGACGTAGGCTCGTTAACGCTGAACCACTATAAATTCTGTGTGTTTTCTGCTTTTTCTTCATTCTCCAGTTAAAATTCTTTAAGAATCAGAACAATTTGGGTGTTAGGTCCAAATTTTGATCTAACATTTTGGTGCTTTCACTGAGAAAACAGTCCCAAAACTTCACTGTTCAGATTTTCGAAGATTCCAGCGACATCTGATATCATGGCTGGAAAGAAGTCTAAGGAAGTACGAGCTTCACGAAAAAATGAAATCGCGAATGGAGCAGTTGAAGAAAGTGTGCACGAGCTGGGCAATGAGGGATCGTTGGATCGCGGAGCGCCGGGGGTGAACCGATCCGATGAAGGTGCCACGCTCCGAGTCGACGAGGTCGAGGCGATCCGGACTGTTGAAGGGGTTGTTACTCGATCCCGTGATAACGCCTCGGATCCTCCTCATACCATGACCACGAACCTACCCCAGGGGGGCATAATGAATCGTCGATCTCGATCCACAGCAATCCGAATTAACGACCAGACTACAACTCGACCTGGAAAGGAACCTATGGCTCGCTCCTACCGTCCCGGCACCTCCGCTCGACCTGGTTCAAGCTCTTTGCGCATAAGAGAAAATGATGATGATCAATATGACCCTTCTGCTCCCGTTACTGAGGGGGATCTCTCTCGCTTTTCCGAAATGTGGGAAAGGCTATTTGATGAATTGGCTGCTCAAAGGAAGGAAAGCTTCGTTCTACGACAGAATTGACCGCTATGGATAGAAGGCTTAATGATCTCACAAGGCAAAAGACGCCACCGATTCGTCCGCTCACCCCATAATACTCTTCTTCGTCAGAGGAATCGCCGAGACCTCCGCGGCGACCATATGAGATGCCCGAAAACATAGAGCAGCTTCGATTTGGAACCCTGCCATCATGGGAAGAAGAGGCACTGGGTGCAGGGCCCTCAAACCACAATGTGAACGATCACGCCGCAACTCCCAGAGCTCGAGGTGTGGACATCCCTATACAGAACAGACTACCTCAGCCCTGTCACTGTGCAAATGCTCATGGTAACAGGGGGCAACGAAGCCCAATCCGAGCCCCAGATTTCGTGGCCGCTCCCGGAAGAGAGATTAGAGAACCCCACCGAGCAAGAAGCGCTGACCCCGAACCTCCGCTGACCAGTTCAAATTTTGCAGCTATGATCCATCAAATTCTGGCAGATAGCCATGGACAACAGAATGAAGATTGGGGAATTGACTGTAGTCACAACCCTTTCACTGATGACATTTTAGGTGCAACGTTCCCGTGGCGCTTCAACATGCCGCAGATGAATCGTTACGCGGATAGATATGATCCCGTCCAGCATCTGATGAGATATTCTTGGTCAATGACCGCTGCCACAGCCTCTGACGCTGTCAAGTGCAAAGCATTTCCCATATTCTTGGAGGATGTAGCATTATTATGGTTTACTCGCTTACCAGCAAGATCAATTTCCAGCTTCAGGGAGTTGAGTGAAAGGTTCGTGGAACAGTTCCGCATCTATCCACAAAAGACGAAGAGTGTGATTGACTTATTCCTTGTTAAGCAACGACCAGGCGAAAGTTTGAGGGTGTATCTAGACCGTTTCAACCTGGCCGCTACTGAAGTCAAAGATCCTCATGAGCGAACTGTTGTGGCAGCCCTAATTGATGGGGTAGATAAAAACACCGAATTTGGGAGATATCTGGCCGGCAAGCCACCCCATACTAGAGAGTTATTCTACAAAAAAGCTAACGTACACTTATGCCGGGAGGAAGTATATGCTAACCGAAAGGCAAAAACGGCCGATAAAAAGGAAATCCAGAGCAATGTCGCCATCAAGCAGACAGGAGACAGCTCGGGGAAGTTCGAGGTTAATGTCGGAAATCAGAATCAGGGTGGTCATCAGTCAGGAAACAATGATAATAACAGTAATGGCAACAACCGGAAGAGGAATCGAGGGAACGACTCTCAGAGAAGGACTCGTCCCAGGTCTTTTGAGAGTTATACGCCAATAAACGATACTTTGGAAAATATCTTCATGGATTCGTACAACGTCCTCCAAAATAAAAGGCCTCCTCCCAGAGAGTCGACGGAGAAAGAACGTGAAACGGGGAAGTTTTGTCTCTTTCATCAGATTCATGGCCATTCGACAAATGAATGTCGTCACCTAAGAGATGTAGTCGAGAGGCTTCTCCGAGAAGGAAAATTGGATGAATACAGAGTAACGCCCAGAGACAGGGGGCAAGCCGTACAGGCCCCAAATCAGAACCAGAATCAACCTGCTGTCAGGCCAACTGCCCAGCAAAAGGGAAAGGACCTTGTTATCAATACCGTAATCGGAGGGCTTTATCTCGCCGGACACGGTTCCAAGGCATTGGATCAGTATGTCAATGCGGCCAAGCAACACCTCGAGGTAGGGGAGTGTAGCAACCCTGAGGACAACATTCCGGTAAAGCAACAAAAGATGATGTCCGACGACGTCGTTTTCCGCGAACGAGAAAGCATTGGAGTCCATGCTCCGACTGAAGATCAATTTGTAATCACAGTACCTATTGGCCCGACCACTGTTCATAAAGTTTTGGTGGATAACGGGAGTTCCGTCAACATTCTTTTCAAAAGGACATTCGACCAGATGAACCTCGAGATAAAAGACTTGAAGCCCTGTCAGGGACGGATTCGTGGATTTAACGGAGCATCCACCGCTCCAATGGGTTACGTAGAGTTACCAGTAACGCTTGGGGAAGGAGAACGCCAGAGAGTGAGAATCCTTCCCTTCGTGGTTTTGGATATTGAATCACCCTATAATGCCTTCTTGGGCCGACCGACCCTCGCAAAGTTTAGAGCCTGTATAGCCCCCTGGTGCTTATTATTGAAATTTCCTACGGAAGCTAGTGTTGGTATTGTCAGAGGAGATCAGGTTGCCGCACGAGCATGTTATGTTGCAGAGCTAAAGCTACTCAATGGAGGGGACATAGAAACAAAGGGCGCTTCTCCCCCCGTATGGGCGGAGACCTTATAGCAATAAAAGAGGATAATAGTAGGGGAGTCTCCCAGAGAGTTGCCCGAGGATATGGATCCCAGAGAGGACAAAGAACCAGGGGACAGAATGGCGACTCCCAACGAGACGACTGTGGATGTACTGATCGATGATAGTGACCCAGAGAAGGTCCTTAAGATTGGATCCCAGTTAAATCCGAATCTAGCTAAAGAACTGACGAATTTCTTAAAAAATAACTTGGATGTATTTGCTTGGACCCACGCAGACATGTGCGGGATATCTCCATCAATCATGAGCCATTCATAAAGCATTAACCCTAAACATCCTCCGGTAAAACAAAAAAGGCGAATGCTGGGCCCAGAGAGGTCCGCTGCCTTGAAAGAAGAAGTTTGAAGGCTAAAAAGTAATGGATTTATCAGAGACTCAATCTACCCAGACTGGATTTCAAATCTAGTCCTGGTAAAGAAGGCCAATGGGAAGTGGCGAATGTGTATCGATTTCTCGGATTTGAATAAAGCCTGCCCGAAAGATAGCTTTCCGTTACCCAGGATCCATCAGTTGGTGGACTCAACGGCGGGTCATGAACTTCTCTCCTTTATGGATGCTTATTCAGGATATAACCGGATTCCAATGCACGGTCCAGATCAAGAACACACTAGCTTTATTACGGATCTGGGATTATATTGCTATGTAGTAATGCCCTTTGGCTTGAAGAACGCAGGCACTACATATCAACGGTTAGTGAACAGAATGTTCTATAACCAGATTGGGAAAACAATGGAAGTATACGTTGACGACAAGTTGGTTAAGTCCAAGCAATCCTCTAATCACACTACGGACTTGGAACCTAGGCAAATTAAAGATGTGCAAAGCCTTGCAGGAAAAGTAGCCGCATTAAGCAGATTTATCTCTAGGGCTACGGACAAATGCATCCCATTCTTCGAATTGATAAAGCGAGGAAAACGCCACTTCAAATGGACGCCCGACTGCGTAGAAGCGTTTCAGATCTTGCTGAGACACCTAGAGAAACCTCCGATATTATCTAAGCCGATGGATCACGAGGACTTATTCGTGTACTTGGCAGTGTCGTCCCACGCGATCAGCTCAGCATTGGTAAGAGAAGAAGATAAGGTCCAAAGACCTGTGTATTACATGAGCAAAAAATTGACGGCAGGAGAAACCAAAAGCGTAATTATCCAAGGATAGAAAAGTTGGCGTACAGTTTGCTGATCGCCTCTAGAAAGCTTCGACATTACTTTCAGGCGCATCCCATTACCGTATACACTGATCATCCACTCAAGCAAGTTCTACAGAGACCAGAAGCGTCTGGAAGATTACTCAAATGGAACATTGAGTTAAGCCAATTTGATCTGAACTTTCAGCCCCGGCGGTCAATTCGGGGGCAAGTGATAGCCGACTTTATAGCAGAGTTTACAGTCCCGGAGGAAGATATAGCAAACGAAGAAGTTGACCCCTCAAAATTACTTCTTGACCCCAGTGCCTGGAGATTGTATACTGATGGCGCTAGGAATGACAAGAGAGCCGGCGCTGGAGTAGTGCTTGAAACTCCCGAGAAACGACTGATATCCTATGCTATTCGGATGGAGTTTCATGCCACTAACAACGACTCCGAATATGAAGCCCTAATAGCCGGACTAAGGATCGCAAAGGAGTTGGAAGTCACAAAGCAGGACATATTTTGCGACTCCAAGTTAGTTGTGAACCAGGTTACTGGAAAATTCCAAGCCAAAAGTGCAAGATTGATTTTATACTTGAAGAAAGTGAAGGAGTTGCCGAACGGCTTTGATCACTACAGCATATCTCACATTCCGCGGTCAGAGAATCAGCAGGCGGATAAGTTGGCAAAGATGGCTAGTTCCGATGATCCTGAAGAGACCGGGCTAGCCCCAGTCGAAGTACTTCGGTCTCCTAGTATAGATCAGATGGAAATTGATTCGGTACTAGAGACGGAACCAGAAAGGGAGTCATGGATGACCCCTCTGAAGAATTTCTTGATGAATGGAACGCTTCCGACCAATAAAACCGAGAGGCGTAAGGTAATTCGTAAAGCTGCCCGATACGTTCTACAAGGCGGAGTTCTTTACAGAAAGGGATTTTCAATGCCTCTCCTCCGGTGTATAGCTCATGATGACATCAAGCATGTGCTGCAGGAGGTACATGAAGGTGAGTGCGGCGATCACACTGGAGGGCAAACATTGGCGAAAAAGGTGTTGCGACATGGTTATTTTTGGCCTACCATAAACAAGGATGCGGCGAAATACGCACGACGGTGTGATGCGTGCTAGAGAATTTCAAAGATACCTAGAGCACCTCCTAATCAGTTAAAAACAATGACGAGCCCGTGGCCTTTCGCCATGTGGGGAATTGATATCATCGGAAGTCTCCCCATAGCTAGGGGCGGAGCGAAGTTTGCTATTGTAGCCGTAGATTATTTCACTAAGTGGGTCGAGGCTGAGCCACTGACTACAATCACAACCAAACGAGTGATCAATTTTGTCGTTAGAAACATCATCTGTCGATTTGGGATTCCAAAGATTGTTATAACTGATAACGGAACTCAGTTTGATAGCACAGAATTCAGAAACTTCTGCCAGAAATACCACATTGAGAAACGGTACACCTCTGTGGCGCACCCGCAATCGAACGGACAAGTCGAAGCGACGAATAAAGTGATTAAGTCCATTCTGAAAAGAGGGCTGAAACGGGCCAGAGCCATGTGGGCTGATGAATTATCCTTAGCACTATGGGCCTACAGGACAACGTATAAATCGGCAACAGGGCATACCCCCTTCTCCCTTGCTTTTGGAGCAGAAGCAGTCATCCCGGTTGAGATAAAAGTACCTTCTCACCGAGTGACTTATTACGATTTGATGACTAATAACGAATTGCTCCTTGAATCCCTGGATATGATTGAAGAGAAGAGGGACGAAGCAGACCTGCGTGCCTTGTGATGCAAACAGCAGGTCGCCCGATACTACAACAAAAAGGTTCGAGCCCGAACCTTGGAACCCGGAGACTTGGTTCTGAAGCGTGTCTTTCCAGCCCCAACTCATATGGGAGCGAAGTGGGAAGGACCGTACTCCATTCTGTGCAAGCTTGATAATGGAACCTTAAAGCTAGCAACCGTAGATGGAAAGGAAATCCCTAGAGTGTGGAATGCCCAACATTTACGGCCGTACCTAACGTAAAGATGACAGATCTGTTCTTTTGCTTTGTTAAGAACCATGTACAAGGCACGACTTGCCTAGAATAGTCCGATTTCTTAAAGCAAAAAATTATAAAGTGGACGTAGTTCATGATTCGACCGAACCACTATAAAAATATTGTGTGTCGTTTACCTTTATTGCACTATTATTTATCTGCCTTTCTATTTTTATGGAAATTGTTGTGAATCATGCAACAATCCCAGAAGCATATAATTATAGGTGCCTTCCATCAGAATGGAATGCAATCACCAGTCAAAACCCTGAGGGTGCGATAGAGTGGATCATATCATTGATAGTGCTCTAACTCTCCAAAGCCGAGAGAAAGTATAACGGACATGAAAGCGATGTCCGTAAGTCATGGCGGTGTGCCATGATCGGAACCGCCCTGACAGAACTCTAACCTCGGCGACTGCCAGGAGAGTATAAAAGCGTCTCCGATTGAGCGCTGAGAAAGAGCTCTTGCCCCGCTGAAGGATCGGGGAGCGATTGAACTGCTGAGCTCGAACTCTAACTCTCCAGTGCAGAGAGAGTGTAAAAGCGTCTCCGATTGAGCGCTGAGAAAGAGCTCTTGCCCCGCTTAAGGATCGGGGAGCGATTGAACTGCTGAGCTCGAACTCTAACTCTCCAGAGCAGAGAGAGAGTATAAAAGCATCTCCGATTGAGCGCTAAGAAAGAGCTCTTTCCCCGCTGAAGGATCGGGGAGCGATTGAACTGCTGAGCTCGAACTCTAACTCTCCAAAGCAGAGAGAGTATAAAAGCGTCTCCGATTGAGCGCTGAGAAAGAAACTCCTTCCCCGCTGAAGGAACGGGGAGCGACTGAACTACTGAATTCGAACTCTAACCTCGGCGGCCGCCAGGAGAGTATAAAAGAGCCTATGATTAAGCACTGAAAGGTGCCGGAAATTCATCACCACAAGGACAGTTATCTTATTAGATTTTCTAAGTCCCCCATATTTAGAAATAGGGGGCAACATGCAAACAACGCCAATCAATCTTTAATAAGCCCAAGTTAAGCGCTACGTTAACGATTGATTAGGGGCCATATACATATACAACCTTGATGCAGCACGAAATTTTTTAAATTTTTCTTTCTGTTGCTTGATTGATTTGTAGTTATAATCAGATAATCTATCACTAAGCATGAAAAGTTTATTGAATGCAGGTACACGATGATGCAAAAAGAAATAAACTTTCATTTATAAACTGCAAGCCTACAAAGTGAAAAGCAACCTAAAAAGCAAAATGTGGGCCAGTCTCATAATTACATTTCCTGGCCAGTGGGAAGCCTAAAGACAAAATATAGACAAGCGACAGTATCCTATTTACGTTTGGACTTTTCTCCTGTTTCTGCTTCTCCAGCTTCGCCTTGTCAGTTTCGGATTGATCACCCTTCTTTCTTTTCCTTTTGTCTATAAGAGGAACGTCCGACTCTTTAGAAGATTCCTCCTCTACCTCCATTCTCTTTCTTTTATCAGTAAGGGAAGCTGGGAAATCATCAGGGTTCGCAAAATGAAGATGTTTGCTGATGGATTTGGGCTGGAGTTTCAAAACCATCCCAGTTTTGGGATTAAACTCCGAGATAGGGGCTATGTTCAAAGGCTCTTGTCCCATCTTCTTTAAGGCCAGCTCCTTTTCCTGCCTAGCTTTTCTATTAGCCAGAGTTTCATCGTCATCGTCTTCGGCTTCTTTGGTGCTAATGATATCCTCCTCTTCCTCTACATGGCGCCCATCCATATCTTTCAAGGCCTCGATGGTTTCATCGTCCTTGGGAGCATCAGCACTGGGTGCCAGGACGCCCTTCTCTGCTGTTGTACCCTCGGCCTGCTTCGGTATATCAACACCGGCGCTAGGCAAGATGACAACCTTCTCCGCCTCTTTCCTCTTCTCGACATCCTTGTCGACGGGCTCGCCACCTGTATTATGGGGAACACATGTTATTAATTCGATTGGTTGCTCTACCAGACGATGACAACTCACAATTGCTTTGACAAATTATGGGGAAAAAAGGGAGATTACTTCCGCCGATCCTCCATCTAGGCTAGCTGCAGGAGCTCCAACAACCACAGGAGTTAGGCCCAAAGGAATTAATGGATCATCAGGATGGTATTCCTCAACTCCAGAGATCTTGGGCTCTACAGTTGAGCTCGAACCTTCGTCAATCTTATTTTTGCCCTTAGCCAGAGCTCTCTCCTTCTCCATTTCTTCTTGAATTAGACGACGGCCTTCTGCCAGATCCTCGGGCTCGTTATCCCTCAGGATGGTCTTCATCAGCTCATCTTCGTCAATCTCTTCAACTCCCAATCTCTGCTTCTCACCCTCAACGATGGCATCCCATAAATTGGCTAAAGTAACGTGGTAGTCCGGGATCCACGAGATGTTACGGGTTTTGAGGACATGTCCGAGGAAGTCAAAAATCATCTCTTCGAACCCTTCGATATCCTTCTCTCTCTCGAGGAGCTTGTTGTTAGAAGCAGTAGCCATTTCAATGGCACTTTCAACATTCTTTTCGGCAAGAGCCGCGCGCCTCTCCGCATCCGCGACTTGATCATTTAAAATCACCTTTTCCGCTTCAGCCAAAGCTAGACTTTCTTTCAAACTTGCTTTTTCTGCCTCCCAAGCAGCTTTCTCTGCTTCAAAATGGCCTTGTGCCGTGTTCAACTCAATGTTGGCCATTTTAAGATATTCTACCTCCTTCTTTAAGGCCATTTTCTCTTGACTATTTGAGTCAAGTTCAGAATGAAAGCGTTTCTTAGCATTCTCCAATTCGGTCTTATAATTTTCAGCATCTCTCCGCGCTAAGGCAAGTTGGGATTGAGCGTCATCCAACTCCTTCTCCATCTTTGTCCTAGCCCTTTCATTATTATCTATCTTCACCTTGGATCTATGCGCTTCCATCTCAAGCGTTCAGATGACTTCTGAAAGATTAACAGCATGTTTATTCATCATTTCATACTGCCTAGCTACATGGCGAATGTGCCCGACGACTTCAGTATCCCAGTTCCTAGGGACTGGTTCCAAAGCTGGAACAAACATCATCCTTTCGAAGAAAATGTTGGGGAATTGTTCTCGCAACTTTTCCAGCCTAGCTTGAGTCTCGGGACCATGGATGTAGTCTCGGGACCCGGAGGCAACCAAAGCTTGCTGGCTGGAAGGGACAATGTCACTTCTCTCCTTCTCAGAATCCTTGATTGGATCCTTGCTTTTATCCTTGGGCTCGTAGTGTCTTTTTGATGATTTGCTGTGAGAGGGTGCACTCTTCGGAGGAGTTAACTCTTTAGGAAGTTGTTTTCCCCCTGTAGGTGGTACCGAGTAACTGGGAACCTTGCCAGAAGTTGATTTTGGTGGAGACCGGGATTGCGAAGAAGTAAGCTTGTGAGAAAGGCCGCGAGAGCGCTCAGGATTCAGATGAAGACTGGGTGCGCCTTCACGAAGAGAGTGATAAGAATAAGACCGCCTGTGAGACATCTTTCCTGCAAAGGAGAAAAGAGCATATTAAAACCTTGGATACTGTTGATATCAAAGTGTGGGGTCAGGCAGTGCGTGTGATTTGTGCATCCCATATAATTCCCCCTAACAGACCCGGGCCTGAAGTCAGGCTCATCTGAGTAGTTTCTTGTCCTCCAATTGGAACGGTGGTCTCCTCAGAAGCAGGGAAAAATGGCTCCCCTTCAAAGTCCCCCTCTGTGTATACATCATCGGGCAAAGGAATTTTGCTCAGCTCTTTAAATAGCTGTTCTTCTGTCAAGTCATCGGGAGCAGCAGGTTCGGTCGGAAGAGAAGTCCTTGAGGGGAAACCCCCCGGAGAAACTGGGATTTCCTTGGACTTGTCACAACGGGCTTCATCTCCTCTATATATGTTCAGGTCCTCGTCATCCTGGATGATTATCGGGGAAGGACTCTTATGGAATTTAGTTGTTTCTGCTGCCCGTGACGTTCCCTCTCCCTCCGTTGGGGGCACGTATTTGTAAGGTTTGCCGCCTGCACTGAGTCCAAACATTATATCCAAAAGGCGATGCTTATGAAGATTCTCGTCAGTGATGCACTTCTTGATCCTTAGAAAATCGGATCTGCTTTGTAGAAGAATAGACAATCGATTATTGTATAGCAATCCTTCCATCTTGGGAAAAACGTGATCTGCTTAAAACAAAAAAGAAGGGGGGATGTTAATGCTTCGATTTCTTAAGCAAGATATTCAGTCAAAAGATTAAAGTTTACTTGATTTAAGCCATCTTCTTGAGCACCCAGCCTGTCTCTTTATATAGAACCAATCAGACTTGGGATCCCCTATATTGCTGTATCCGTCATACAGAACCTTCCTATTCTCTACCGAATCGAAGAAAAAGAAATTTGGGGTTGCCGAGGAGTGATGCTTGAAAAGATAAAAGAATGTTAAATCTTTAAATGTGAGCTCGGTATGCAAGATCTCCGCGTATGCGATATATAGAGTGTATAGAGCCGCGTAGGCGTTAGGATGAAGCTGCATCGGAGCGATACCCAATCGTTTTAAGGTCTCAATGACGATTGGAGGAAACGGAGGAATAGCTCCTACCAAGCACATGATTCGGCTGACTGCCATATACCCTTCCGGAGCTAAGTTGGGTCTATCTTCGCTACCGGGTGTCCTCACATCATCCCAAGGGATCCCATGTCTCAGGCAAATTCTTTTAAGCTTTATGTCGTCGAGTTTGGAGGCTAATGAATCAGTAAATTTCTCTATCCCGAGTGCGCCAGGAATCTCGTCGGGAGCTCGCCCGTCTACTTCAGACTCTTCACTAAGTGAAGTACTTTCAGATGGATCTGATTCTGTTGCCTCATATTCGGATCCAGAATCTTCACCCCCGGGTTAATTGGAGGGACCTCGGGGTTGTGGCGCTCAGGCACCTCAGACTCCATTTCTGTGTCGGATCTTGAAGAGGGATGATTATCGACATTACTGTTTAGTCGAGAAAACATGAGAAATAAGATTAAAACTACCCGTCCCCCCTGTGTGTGCAAGTGCCGGTGTGTGTGCTTGTGCATGCATTAAAGAAAAGTACAAAGGTCAACAAAATCATCTAGACATTGGTCGTTGTTCGGTTGATAGATTATGCATTTGTTCAATCCGGAATGTTCGTCTCAAAGGCTCTAACCTAACTGTTCATCGATTTGTTAGAGTTGCATTATATTATTTAGTCTGCGTGTGCATCAGATCATTCGTCAGTCGGATCGCAAGGCAGGTTCGGATCGCAGGGGAGGTTCAGATCGCGACATGTGGACGGATCGTGGTGAAGGACTCGGTACGCGCAAGGGTATTAGATCATGGAAAGGCTTCGAATCGTGAAGCGCACCAATTCATCCAGACGGATCGCGATGGTATCTCGACGATCCGCATCGCCCCCATCCTCCACGACCCGAAGCTCTAGTATCTCCGCGATCTGACACTCGCGTCTAGTTCCCCACGAGCCATAGCCTTGCCGTTTCCATGATCCGATCCACTAGCCAAATCAACTTTCCAGTTCTGTTCCCTCTCCCCTCGCCTCACCATCGCTTCGAACTCGGGCCTCGCCCACGAACCGACCTGGTCATCCCTTCCTTCTTCTTCCTCAACTCTCCTCTTCACCCTTAAGTCCATGGAATTGCACCCGGCACACTCGCGTTAACTATCATAAAATCCTAAAAAACTCCGCTATCTCCACTCTCTAAACCAGTGCGAACACGCTAGAAACTAAAGAAAAGCTGTTTAATTACCTTCTTAAAGTTTGAAATTGGTTGGAAATTTGGGAATCAAAGTTAAGGTTTTCTCTCAGGAAAATTGGCTGCGGCTGCGAAAGAAGAAAGAAGAAGAGAAGAATGAGGGTGAGGATCGATTTATATAGGCAAAAGGGCGACCGTTAGTCTCCCCCTTTTTGTTTTATTCGATCCGTGAAAATAGGCGGGCCACGAACCAAAAGCCCACCTCGTCTCGAAGAGAAGCCCACCTTGATCCGTAAAGAGGCCCAAGTGCTCACCAAAGGACGAGACGAATGACTTGCTAACGGACCGTGACTCGCGCATGCGATCCGAACTGATAAATGACCGACAGGAATGAAAATTCAAAAATACACCTGATAGATCCGATGATGAAGATTCTGAAAGATCCCCGAAAAGAATTGTCCAATAAACAGGGAAACTATTAAAGATTTATCTGATATTTATAGCAAGGAAAGAAACAACTTTCCGTAAATGATATGGCTTTTCGGATAGACGCTACCACTGATTTGCATCTCTTTGTGAAAAGACGTTTCTATAGTTTCGAAGCATGTTCCATCGTTGATAAAACATTCTTCGAGGGGGCAAAATGTTGGCTAGATTTTTGACCAAGCCACCAAGGTTAACTCACAGGAAGAAAGTATGAAACTACGTTCCTTAAGTCCATGAAAGATCGGATCGCACCAGAGGATCGCCCCTCACGGATCGCCTCTCGTCGGATCGCCCCCCATCGGATTGCCCTCATTGCATCAGCGATCCGACTACTTCTACACGACTCGATCCGTACATACGCTACTACCCAGCACAGACCGATCCGATCCCCTGATGCATAGCGAAGCCTCTGACCTGTTCAAGCACGAGCTAGTCTTCGGCGATCCGAGATGCACGGATCCAGCGACACATGTCCCCAACTGTCACTTTGACTAATTCCTCCCTCTTGCTCGATCTGATATTTAAGGGGATCGCGACACCTGTCCACAACGGCTAATTTGACTAATTCTTCATCAAGCTGCGATACGATCCGATATTCTCAGGATTTGTGCCACGTGTGACCGCGATCCGCATGATAAAATCAGCTATAAATAGCCCAGAGCTTGGCATTTTTTAGGATCTTTTGGCAGTACTGAGCACTAATTCCACCATTACTGTCATACCACTATTTCTTATCAGTTTTATTACTAGATTACTGTGAGAAATCACAATTGTAAAAGTGAGCTTGAGAGAAATCATTGATTGTACTAGCATTCAAAGTATAATCGATAACATATAAAGTGGACGTAGGCTCATTAACGCTGAACCACTATAAATTCTGTGTGTTTTCTGCTTTTTCTTCATTCTCCAGTTAAAATTCTTTAAGAATCAGAACAATTTCGGTGTTAGGTCCAAATTTTGATCTAACAGCTTGTAATATTCACAGTGATACACTATAAATATCACAAGGCAGACAACATCTATATATATATTTTGCAAGGACAGGGAAACTCGTCTGGACGGCTGCATATACACACGTTTATAAATATACACGTATGCACTACCTCGCCAACCAGCGAGCAACTAAGGAGTAGCCACATGGACCGTCTCGACTTAGTGCTTTACTCAGTGAACATTCAAGCCAAAAGTCAAATGTGCAACAATGGGGCTGAGCATATATGATAGTCAACAAACATGGTGAGTGAACAATATAGGTGGCAGATCAGGTTTTAAAGAAGCAACATTTGGCGAAGCACAAGGCAAAGCAACTCAAAGTACAAGTGCATACACAACAGCATAAGAGAACTTACATGAAGATGCAACACAATGAAGAAGTGAACAACAATGATCACACAGTTCAGCATGAATGTGAAACACAATGGTACAAGCAGTGAACCAGCACATGTATAAGGAAAACTGGATGGAGCATGTTATATAGTGTGATGCAAACAAAGATGAATCAACATAGCAACAGTTTTTTACAATGGATAAGTAGTCAACATGAATGGGTAAATCAGTGTACATATGGATGAATTAATCAAAAACAGCAAAATCAATGTAACCAGGTTCATGAATACATGGTGCATTTGTGTGATACAGCATGTACAAGGTGAACTGCACAAATTGGTCGAGAGTGGGATTCATTTGTAGAAAACATGAAATCAAAGAGAACATAAATGGCAACTTTTCAGGAATCAAGCGGGTGCATATATCAGATTATGACCTGCTCAAATTAAGTCGAGGAATCAACAATCTGTTGTGAGCAATTAATCAATCCCCGAGAATTTAGTGAAACATATCTGGCAAGTGATAAAGGAGGAATCTCAAATACATTTCAAAACAGGAAACCAAGGAAGCACATTTCATTTTTGGCAAGACAATCATTTTTCTTAATATTCATTTCAAGAATTTACAGTAAAGTTCTTGGCATAAATCAACTTAAATTGAGCAAGAAACCTTTTTCTTATGCACCAAGATTATGGTATTCAGGTGCAGCAGTAAAGAAAATGTGGTATGAAAGCATGATAGCATATAAGATGTGAGCAATCAACAAATCAGTTTTTAGTAAATGAAGCATGTCAAAATTGTTAAGCTAAAGTGAAAGATGGGAAATTCATGTCCAATCCATGTTTCAACAAAATACATTTAGGTGCATGAACTAAAATAAGCCGAACACAAAATTACAGGGCACTGCAAATCAAGTATGAAAACCTTTCCTAAAATCAAGCTTTGATTCAAGAAATTACTGATGGTTTTAAACACGCAAGATTTCTTTTTGGCAAGAGTGTTATTTGCAGAATATCATATATGGCAAGAAGGTTTATGCTTTCCAGAAAATACACAAAGCAATTTTTGGCATGTTTCTCCTTTTAAATGCTCAGTGAAATCAGAGAAAGAATCAGGGCTGAATGAATTCGAGCATTGCAACAAATAATTTCCAGAAATAGGCAGATAAATTTCTCATTTTTATATGTCTAGAAATCACGCAGGTTCAAGCAACATATATGGCAAGTTGGGAACCAAAATCATCAGTGAACAAAGGATCAGTACACGCAAGAAATTCATTTTTAAATCAAGCCAACCAGAAGAGGAAAATTGCACAAAATCAGTCAAGCCATAATCAAAGAAATCAGAGAATTAAGGATTTTAAAATCCTATAAATCACCAGTATCATCACAGGCTTATGTATCCAAGTTAGAGCAAAATATCAAATCATAATTCGACTTGAAAAATCATACAAGAGAACGAAAATTGCTTGGAGCCAATTCAATCGAACAACAAGTGCAACAACATTCAATCCTTCAAAGATCAACAACGAGAGCAATTTATCAGGCAATCGAATTGATTTGGGAAGACTGGAGAAACCCTAGTTCGAGTTCCTTATTTCCTTAGCCGCCATTCTTTTTTCTTAAACAAAGTGATCAGAAAAAATTGAAATGAGGATGGACCTAAATCATAATGGGCCGGCCGATTTCCTTTTTGAAGGGATTAGTGTCTTGTTTTAATTAAAGAGGGGAGATTTAAATTTGTTTATAAATTCTAGGGTTTAGTTTCTATCTAGTTTTGTTTTTTTATGTATTTTTAATTTCTTTTGTAAACCGATCAATCATTTCTAGAGTCTGTAAAATCTAGAGATTCAGTTAGGGGTTAACTTATAGTTTACAAGCGTCTGTAAAAGTAGAGGAAAATTTGGCCTAGTGGATATAGATCAGTCTAGGGTTTTGAGCGTAGGATTAGAATAGGAACGAGGGGTTCGCGAGTGTACATGGTCTTGTATGCGGGATCTATTATTTTACCTAGTAGAAACCTTAGTAATGCAGCAGTAGGCAAGGTTTTGCCTAAGCTGGGTATATCTGTGTGTGATTTATTTTATGCACTTCTATTTCTGCTGCATTCTGTGATCTGTTTATTAATTTAATATCCTATAAGTTTTGAACTCAGCGATAAATTGTATAAACCCTATTCACCCCCCTCTAGGGTTAATCTAGATCCAACAGTTAGGGTTAGGGAATTGTTTTCGGTGGCTGAAAAAATGAAAATAGATCATTTTACTATTGTTCTCAGCCTCCCCATAAGTTTAATCCCGAAATGGGTTATGGGCCTAACTGCTAATCACCCTAATATGGCCCGGTTAAGCTGGTTTCACCTTCTAAACAATGTTTCAACCATATCTCACAAACGGTGAGTCCTTTTTGCTAATGTGGCCACTCTGCAGAAAGTAAAACCATCATCCGGATATAATGGAAGTGGTTTCAGGTCAAAACTCCTAACCAATCAAAAGTTATGGCCAAAATAAGATCAGCTAGGGGAAAACGGTCATTTTAAAATCGGCAAAAACCATGAACATAGGAAATGACCCCAATAGTCATCTCCCAAAGTTACATGACTATACGACTTCACATGAGAAAGAAAGAAATAATCTACGATCTCATGAAGCGTAGAATGCGGGTCGTTACAACAACAATTCCAGCATCTTTGGATCAATGGAAATTTTTTTCTCTACATCTTGAGTTCATCGAGTTCTACAGAACTGACTACATTTTCGGCATCGATCTTGATCATTGGAATTGGGAATAATCATTTTTATTATTATTGTATGTACCGTTTCATCAGGAATTGAGAGTTGTTGAGTATTCATTTGAGTTTCGAATATCAATTCGAAAGCTTAATGAATCTACTACGTTAGTTTGGTATCATAACTAAAGCAATTCATTAGTTGGCATTGCTTCTGATCATTATCAATTTTAGGTCGAAATCCATTGATTGGTCACCGGTTGAGAGATCATTGTTGATTTGAGCTCTGAAAAGGATTAACGATCGGCAGTAATTCTAAATTTCCATTGTTGTTTAGTTTGGTTTGATTTTTCTAGTATCGATTGTGTTTATTATGAAAATTGGTGCAAAGTCGGTATTGCATCAAAGAGTGTTGTTCAATACTGTTTCGAATTGAGTTCGAACTAATGTGACATCGAATCAGTAATGATTGCAAAGTTGTTCCAATAGTGACTCAGTGCGACAATGGCTTGGTTATGAAAGCAAGTTGGTAGCAATAACGAATTTGGTTTTGACAGTGAACTGGTTTCGGAGTAAGTGTTAACATTTCATTGTCAATGCTTAAGATCGAGCATTTGTTTCATTTTAAATTGAAAATGTCGCCAAGACATGCAAATAGAAATTGTAATGTTGAAAGTTTTTATGGCTAAGAAGATGCAACTCAAATAGAAGAACGTCTTAACGTTAGATTTGATGATGGTAGGGATGTTTGGAGAGGATGATTTTGGATATGAATCAAAATTAAAGGCAAAGGACTCCGCCTCCATCAAAAAATATGTTCGGTGAGGAGGAACACCATGAGAGTTATCAATCGCAACATCGTGAAGATATGAGATTGAAAATCCAAACTCAAGTGATGGATAAGCGATGGGAATCAGGTATGAGAACAGAAATTCAAGAATTCAAGGGTGGTATGCAAGATGAAGAATTTTTGGATTGGGTTTCCAACATCGAATAAATTCTTGAATACAAGGGAGTACAAAGAGCATCGAGTTAGATTGGTTTCTACACGATTGAGAGGAATAGCTACAACATGGTGGCAACAAACTAAGTTAACTCGAGCAAGGATGGGAAAAGCAAAAGTGGTTACATGGGAGAAGATGAAGAAGTTAATGAGAGCTACTTTTTTGCCTTACAACTATCAGTCGTTAATGTATCAACGATTACAGAACCTACAACAAGGCACTCGTTCAGTTAATGACTACAAGGAGGAATTTTTTCAATTAATTGCCACTAACGATGTATCAGAGACTGAGGAACAGTTAACTACGAGGTATAAAGGAGGATTTCAGATTCAAATTTAGGATATGGTCAATATGTTTGACCCAAAATCTGTTGCTGAGGCACATCAGAGAGTTCTTGCATGGGAGAAGCAGGGTAGATGTGGATGTAGTTATTCGACTTATAAAAGTCAAAGTAAGAATGTTGGTAGTACTGCTCCAGCTAGCAAACCTACTATTCCAAATCCTACCAGGTCAAAAGAAGGCATTAACATGAAGTGTTTCAATTGCCAAGAATTTGGTCACAAAGGTACTGAATGTACCAAGCCAAAGAAGAGGACTATAATCATAGACGAAAATGCAGTGTGCAATGAAGATGTAGAGTTAGATTATTCAACTCCACCATGATTTGATGATGAGTCAGAAGAATTTGTTATTGGTGATGAAGGACATAATCTAACAATAAAGAGGACTTGTCTAACTCCAAAGTCAAACGATGAATCAGAGTGGTTGACAAGCAACATATTTCAATCTACATGCACTATGTTGGGAAGAGTGTGTCAATTTTTTATTAATGCGAGAAGCTTTGACACTATCATTTCAGAGGAGTCTGTTCAAAAGCTTGGAATCAAAACTAAAAAGCACCCTCGAACTTAAAATCTCACATGGTTAATAAAAGGAGGATAAGTAGAAGTTTCTAAATCAGCTTTTATTCAGTTTTCTGTTGGCCTAAAATATAAAGATGAAATTTTGTGTGATGTTGTGAATATGGATGTATGTCATCTTTTGTTGGGGAGGCCATGGTGTGAAGACCCGTAACTTCCCCGTGAAGGAAAGAGCGGATACTTTGAGAACAAGCCACAACAAAACGCAAACATGAAAACATTTCATTGTATATTACAACAATTCCATCAGAATACAAGAATATACAGAGTATGAATTAATATTACACAGAAAATATCAGAGATTTAAATTACATTTAAATACATCGCAGCGGAAAACAATACAAAGCACAACTAGAAGATATACATGGATACAGAGTTTCCTAGCATCGTTCCAGCTGTAAATCAGGATCCTGTGAATATAAATCTGCAAAACCAAAACTACTAGTTGCCCGTGTGGAAAAGAGGGGCCCCCAAAGTTTAGGTTAAAACAATAAACTCTAGGTCAGTCATGTGACTGGTGTGAGAACTAAAACAGTTATTAATCTTTGTTTTTAAAGTTAGGTAAATCAAGGGACCACGCCGTATAACACGGAACGGATTTCCTCCCAAGAATACCAGTGCATAAAACAAACAGCGCAATGCTAAATAAAGAACAATGAAGCTATTATAAGACCCAAATCCCGTCACACAATGCAACGCAAGACAGAGGATAGGGTTTTCCCTTATAATAGCCAAATATGCTTGATACGCGAAATTTCATCTTATATTATTACTATAAGTGAAGAAAACAACTTCAACTATAAATATATCAATCATAGACGGCATGGGTACCATATAACATGTCGCCAATACTAGGCTCTACAATCAAAACCGCAAAATGTCATATTTGGAAATTGGATTTCCATCATGGTGGCCCCTGATTCGAAAGATCGATCGCGTAGTGCCATCTACAACGGCTTACGTCTCTGCTAGAGAAAACACCGTAATGCACATCCGCACTTTTGGGAAATCGAGTATCACTGCGGCTTACGTCTCGGCGAGAGAAAACATAGCTTACCCTATCCCTCTGAGCACTAAGCTCAATCTCGGTCGACCGAATCCACGACACCACTAAGGTGCCCATCCTCTAAAAAGCATATTGATCAAACCATCAGTTTACCACCTTACCGGCGTGTGAGGCTCGCGAATCAACGCTATA
Organism: Allium sativum; assembly: GCA_030737875.1. Taxonomy (NCBI): domain Eukaryota; kingdom Viridiplantae; phylum Streptophyta; class Magnoliopsida; order Asparagales; family Amaryllidaceae; genus Allium; species Allium sativum. The sequence continues at coordinate 4,667,863 of CM060919.1, read as the reverse complement.
TACAAAGCCATGCTGTATTAAAGCTGCGCTTTGATCATCATCCGCCAAACTTTGCTTTTCAACAAAAGTCTAGATCACTGCATCTCAGCATGCCACACTATCTATCCATATCGTACCACTGATTTCTGCCAATATATAACCTCTGAGCTCGTATGTCTCAGAGAAGGGCGTTAAGCAAGAGAATAAATTCTCCGCCGCCAAACAGATATATATATTTAGCAGAGATCAACGAATACAATATAAAGGAATACAAGACACACCATCCATTTACAAGTCCGTTCTAGGTCTGAACGAAATCAGAGGCACTTTCCTCGCATATCCGTCGACCTCCAAGCACGTCCGGACGGCTACCACTTCAGCCCCCTTCAAGGTATCTACTCCCATCGTGAGCATCAGTAGCACCCATCCATTCGATGTGAAGATCATCGGTCTTGCATCGTCTTCAATCTCTTCGACTCGTCGTCGAATCAGTTTTTCAGAATGGGTTATATCTGGACTTTCTGAATAACTCGCGTATCTTAATCAACAAGTGCTATAAAACACAACATACGCCTCATTCCAATTCATAATATTCTTTTATTCAGATATTCACACCCCTAGGGAAAGGTTCCCATTAATTTTATCAAAGATAAATTTTTTTAAATTTATTCATTAATCTTCCTTTGGATATCATTTCAAACCATATTATGGTTTTCAACTAGTCGGGATTAGCGAACCACACCGAAGTAATTATTTATTTTATTTCCCAATCCCAACCTATTCATCCCATGGAGCAAAACTGTTATCACCCCATAACTAACACCACGGTGTTAATGGTAAATTTAATTACCATTTCACGTTCAATTCTAATTAAAGATTTAACTATCGCTAGGAGTAAAACTGGTGATACCCCCCTTTCGATCATTTCCCAATTTTGATAATTTAAATTATCAATTCCTATTTCAATCTAATTAAAGATTCATTAAAACTCCTTTTACTGGGTTAAAGAACTAATGTCATTTAAAACATAGTTCACTATAAACCCAAATCATATTCTGTTTCAATTCCAATAAAATATATTAGAAATTCTGGTTATTTAAAACCCATTTCAAAATCAATTTATTTTCAAAAAATAAATTGATTTTGAAATGGGTTTTAAATAACCAGAATTTCTAATATATTTTATTGGAATTGAAACAGAATATGATTTGGGTTTATAGTGAACTATGTTTTAAATGACATTAGTTCTTTAACCCAGTAAATGGAGTTTTAATGAATCTTTAATTAGATTGAACTACGAATTGATAATTTAAATTATCAAAATTAGGAAATGATCGAAAGGGGGGTATCACCAGTTTTACTCCTAGCGATAGTTAAATCTTTAATTAGAATTGAACGTGAAATGGTAATTAAATTTACCGATAACACCGTGGTGTTAGTTATGGGGTGATAACAGTTTTGCTCCATGGGATGAATAGGTTGGGATTGGGAAATAAAATAAATAATTACTTCGGTGTGGTTCGCTAATCCCGACTAGTTTGGAAAACCATAATATGGTTTGAAATGATATCCAAAGGAAGATTAAAGAATAAATTTAAAAGAATTTATCTTTGATAAAATTAATGGGAACCTTTCCCTAGGAGTGTGAATATATGAATAAAAGAATATTCTGAATTGAATGAGGCGTATGTTGTGTTTTATAGCACTTGTTGGTTAAGATACGCCAGTTATTCAGAAATTCCGGATATAACCCATTCTGAATAACTGATTCGACGACGAGTCGAAGAGATTGAAGATGGTGCAAGACCGACGCTCTTCACATCGAATGGATGGGTGCTACTGATGCTCATGATGGGAGTAGCTACCTTGAAGGGGGCTGAAGTGGTAGCCGTCCGGACGTGCTTGGAGGTCGACGGATATGCGAGGAAAGTGCCTCCGGTTTCGTTCAGACCTAGAATGAACTTGTAAATGGATGGTGTGTTTGACATTGTATTCCTTTATATTGTATTCGTTGATCTCTGCTAAATATATATATCTGTTTGGCGGCGGAGAATTTATTCTCATGCTTAACGCCCTTCTCTGAGACATACGAGCTCAGAGGTTATATATTGGCAGAAATCAGTGGTACGATATGGATAGATAGTGTGGCATGCTAAGATGCAGTGATCCAGACTTTTGTTGAAAAGCAAAGTTTAGTGGATGATGATCAAAGCGCAGCTTTAATATAGCACGACATTGTGTATAGCGTTGATTCGCGAGCCTCACACCTCGGTATGGTGGTTAACTGATGGTTTGATCAGTATGCTTTTTAGAGGATGGGCACCTTAGTGGTGTCGTGGATTCGGTCGACCGAGATTGAGCTTAGTGCTCAAAGGGATAGGGTAAGCGGTGTTTCTCTCGCCGAGACGTAAGCCGCAGTGATACTTGATTTCCCAAAAGTGCGGATGTGCATTACGGTGGTTTCTCTAGCTGAGACCTAAGTCGTTGTAGATGGCACTACGCGATCGATCTTTCGAATCAGGGGCCACCATAACCGAAATCCAATTTCCAAATATGACATTTTGCGGTTTTGATTGTAGAGCCTAGTATTGGCGACATGATATATGGTACCCATGCCGTCTATGATTGATATATTTGTATTTGAAGTTGTTTTTTTCACTTATAGTAATAATATAAGATGAAATTTCGCGTATCAAGCATATTTGGCTATTATAAGGGAAAACCTTATCCTCCGGCTTGCGTTGCATTGTGTGATGGGATCTGGGTCTTATAATAGCTTCATTGTTCTTTATTTAGCATTGCGCTGTTTGTTTTATGCACTGGTATTCTTGGGAGGAAACCCGTTCCGTGTTATACAGCGTGGTCCAGTGATTTACCTAACTTTAAAAACAAAGATTAATAACTGTTTTAATTCTCACACCAGTCATATGACTGACCTGGAGTTTATTGTTTTAACCTAAACTCTGGGTGCCCCTATTTTCCACACGGGCAGCTAGTAGTTTTGGTTTTGCAGATTTATATTCACAGGATCCTGATTTACAGCTGGAACGATGCTCGGAAAGCTCTGTATCCGTGTATCTCTTCTAGTTGTGCTTTGTATTGTTTTCCGCTGCGATGTATTTAAATGTAATTTAAATCTCTGATATTTTCTGTGTAATATTAATTCATACTCTGTATATTCTTGTATTCTGATGGAATTGTTGTAATATACAATGAAATGTTCTTCTGTTTGCGTTCTGTTGTGGCTTGTTCTCAAAGTATTCGCTCTTTCCTTCATGGGGAAGTTACGGGTCTTCACAGTTGGTATCAGAGCTCTGGTTTACAGAGCTAGAGAACATGACACATTAGAACCAAACGGAAGAATTCATCAGAAATTGGATTAGTAATATCCAATGGGAATGACTCGTTAGAGATAGGATCAGTAGTATCCTAAAACGAGTGTGAAGAGTATAATTTTTAGAATGAAAACCATTTTTGTTTTGAAATTTAAATCGTATCATACGTATTTGAATATTTTATTTATTTTGAATTTGGATAATCCAATATATAATGATTTTGCATATACGCGTCATGAACGTATATTCGAAGTTTTAATATACTGGATAGATATAGGATCACACTCTAGTCGCCCGAAGATGGTACTGATGATAGCACGTGCATCATCAGTATTTATGTTCGTGTTTCGAAGGTGTGATTTCTATATATTTCCATTAGACTGGTGTGAGAACCGAAACTATATAGATTTATTGTCGGGATTTGGCATTAAAAACAGTATTTTTTGTATATATATCAAAATTATGAATTTGAAATTCTAATTCACTAATTGATTGATGGTTGTGTTGTTTGTTTATTTGTTTGATAATTTTGAACCATTTAGCCTAATTGAACCAAATAGTAAACTGTATTGAAAATTAGTTGCAAATGCTTGCATATACATGTACTTACATTGAACAGGTCATAGCAAAGAGGCTAGAGCAGAAGAATAAAATTGTTTGCCCGACAAATAGGTACATGTTTACCATAATTTACTGTTTTGTTTGGGTGATGATGATTTTATGAGCCGAATTGCTAGCCGCTTGGCTTTTTATTTTTCTTTTTGAGATCAAAGGGCCTGTATGGCAATTTCGGGATTTTCCCGGTGCTCCCGGTGCATGGGAGGTTATGGCGAAATTTTTCGAAAATTTAGGGTGTTAGCCAAATTTTTGAGAAATTTGAAAAGTTTTTAGAAAATGAAAAGTTGAAGAACTTAAGCCGTAAAGAAAATAATGGAAGTTGAGTTGGTTTGTAAAACAACTTTCGGCTTCGTTCCTTTTCGGGGACGAAAAGTTTTAAGTGGGGGAGATTGTAACAACCCGTAAAATGCGAGCCAATTTAAAATTTTTATTTGCTCAATTTTAGTAAATTCTGAATATTTAAAATAGATTATTTTAAATAATATCGACGAGAAATTTATTTTGAATATAATTCGAATGTATATTTATATAGATCGTCGTTAGAATATAAATATTTATTTATATATATAAAAGGAATTGAAAATGGCGCGGTAGTTCGATAATTCGATTTCAAATTTCAAATAAAAGTACCGGGTGCAAAATAAACCGGATTTTAGTGAAACCAAAAATAATAGGATCTATTTGAGAATATCTTTCCAACGAATTCGGGAAATAAAAATTTCATAGCGGGAATCAAAAGATATGTACAGTTGAAAATTCAGAATAGTCGCTATGGAATTCTGGCCCTTAAAAATAGAAATTTTGCAAACGACCTCGGTTTTCGACGAAACCACTTTTGTTGGATCCGTGATGTCAAGTTATTGCATGGTTTCAAATTTCGTAATTTTTCGAATCAATATGTGAGCGTGGCAAATGAAAACGCGTTTGACCAGTTTTAGTTGATTTTAATCGACTGGAAAATGGCCATTTTTCAAACGGTCTCAGAATTTGACGAAATTGGTTTTGTTAGGACCGTATCGTCAATATGAAGCTAGAAAATATTTTTCGGGAATTTTTAGAGTTACTATGTGGCCCTGGTAAATTGAAATGTACGTTTAAAATTCAATAGAATGATTTAAATGTTAATTTAAACGAAAACTGCTCGTAACAGCCAAACTGGCTTACGAAACAGATCCCATTGTGTTCGGAATTGGGGCAATTAGCTAGGGGCAACACTCGTTGGGTTTGATTTGGAGTTCAGATGAAAAATCAACATTTTTTTGAATTTAAAAATATTAAATAATTTCTATAACTAGGTCAAAAGGTTCAACACCCTTTATAATTATTCACGTGGTCAAACCCCCCCCCCCCCCAATTCCGCCTCCAGGTGATTACGATGATCGAAATAATTAGATCCTTCTCCTGTAAAATCTTCCCAATCCTCCACAAATTAGAGTATGGTTCCAGAGCGAATTTCGTAGAGAATCCCACCAGCTATGAATCCATACGGAGATGATGTATTTTCACTGAGTGGTTTGGAAGAATCTCGAGCCTGAACAACACCCGTTCGAAGTCAAATTGCAGCGCCGGGGAGCCACCGAGTTCGATGATGCTGATAGATGGAGGAAGCTCGTGAAGAGGTGCACCGCGTGGTTCATCTGGATCACCGTCCGGCGCGGCAATGGAAGAGGGGTTTGGAACCCTAACTTTGAAATGTCGGGTTCAACTGTGGCCAAATGCCTGGAGCGTGAAACAGAGGACGACGGGGCATCACCGAACATAGAAGAAAGGTTTAAATTTTAATATATATTCATCGTTTAAAATCTGAAATGGTTTTATATAATTATAGTTTTAAATCTGAAATGGTTATATATATTATAGTTTCAAAATATGATTTTTTATTTACAAGAACACCGTATAAAATTTGCATTGGGTTTTCGTATAAAATTTACATTGTTTTTCAAAACAAAAATAGCTTTGTTTTTCAAAATAAAATAGATAGCAGTGTGATTTTTATAAAAAAATAGCATTTGTTTTAAAAATATAGAAAACATACTTTGTTTAGAATAGAAATAAAGGTGAATTTTTTATAGAATAGAAATAAAGGTGAAATTTTTATAGAATAGAAATAAAGATGAGGATTTTATAGAAATGTTTTTGAATAAAAATATAATTTTTATTATATGAATAACATTTTCAAAAGTATGAAAAGGATATATTTTTAAAAACGTAAAGCTTGGATCTTTGTAAAGGAAAATATTATATTTTTATTTTTGAAAAGTTTATATTTTTATACATGCATGAAGTGATTTTTAAAAAAATAAAAGAAATGATTTTTATATATGCAAACACAGAATAAAAATATGATCTTTATTATCTGAAGAGCGAAAAGAAAATATGATTTTTATATAATGGAGATAATAAAAATATGATTTTCATATGATGGAGAATAAAAAAAATTGATTTTTACATTTGTAGCGATATAAAAATGCGATTTTTAATATGAACATCATAATAAAAATGTGATTTTTAATATGATCAGCGTAGAGAAGATTGCATTGGAATGTCAGGCTAATCCTGACTGTTCTGAACTTCAAAAATATTAAAAGGCGGAGTGGATCTCCAAGGTGAGAATTTCTCACATTAATTTAATTTCTAGTTAAAAATATATACTAGGATGCAGACGGTGCTTAGCAGCACCCGACACCCGTCGTCCACAGACCATGGATGACTTGTTTGTTTGGTTGCTATGTTGTGAAATTTGATTGTGTGATGTGGAACGAAATAAAATATTTTATTGTGGAAAATATTTTATAGTTAAAAATATAATTTTTAACGTGTATGTAAAATAAATATTTATAAACAGATCAGAAGATTTGTTTATATACACATATTTGACTGATATTGATTGGGACAATAAATTTTACACATCGCCCAACTGCACAAATAAAATCTGTGTTTGATTGTTTGAAACCCCACACGGGTGTTGGGATGATATTTGGCGTACGCTAATCCCAATTATTTAATTGTATGTCGATCGATTGGTCGACAGACTGTGTGAGCGTTAATTATATATATTTAATGCTTATGCAGTTGTGTGGTGCACTTTGGATGATGGTTGATTATTTATCGTTGCTATTATATACATGTGTTGTATGGAATCCATATAATAAACATTATATGGTAATGGATTGGGCCTCATTCCAATTGGGAAAATAAAGAATATTATAAAATAAAGATTAACGTGTTGACGGTACTCATTTGTTGAGATTAGTCTGGTGGTGAACGAAATATAGATTCATGTGTTGAATAGGATAAATATTCATTTGTTGAATAGAATAACGAAGTTATTGAAAAATATAAAGCCGTGTTGATTAGAGATGCGCTATTTTGACTTCAACGATATTGATATCGATTATATTCGTTTTTAAAATGACTATTTAGAAAGAGATGTAAAAATATAGAATAGAATTGAAATTCAATTCGAATAGAATCGAATTGAATTCGAATAGAATAGAATCGAATTGAATTCGAATAGAATAGAATCGAATTGAATTCGAATAGAATAGAATCGAATTGAATTCGAATAGAATAGAATTGAAATTGAATTCGAATAGAATAGAATTGAAATTGAATTTGAATAGAATAGAATAGAATAGAAAATGAAATTGAATAGAATAGAATAGAAAATGAATTCGAATTGAATAGAATAGAAAATGAATTCGAATTGAATTGAATATAAAACGAATTCGAATTGAATTGAATATAAAGTTAATTCAAATTGAATTGAATATAAAGTTAATTCAAATTAAAATTGAATAGAAATGAATTCGAATTGGAATTGAATAGAATCGAATTTGAATTGAAATCAATTTGAAATGAATTTAAAACGAATTTATATTGGGAAAATTCAATTTTGATTTGAATCTAAAATGAAGTGGAAATCGTTTTGAAAACGAATTAAAAACGTTTTATAAAATTCGTTTTAAATAGAAATCGACGAAGTGTATATTATATATAATATATATATAAAATAATGGCCTGAATAGAACGCGCCGCGCCGCGGCAGTTCGCGAATTTCGACCATTAACTTCGAATGGATATTGCAGGAGATCCGACCGTCGGATTCTCCTGAAATCGGAACCGTTGGGTTCGTATCGAAAACAGATTTCCAATGAATATTAGAAATTTAAAATCTAACGGCTGGATTTGGAGATATGTCCAAATCAATTTCAGAAAAGGTCGCTGTAAGTGCAGTTCGATGGCCGTAGATGGAAATCGACTGTACGGGCCTTGATAAAATAATTAAAAATATCTATAATTTGTGTAAAATCAAAATAAATGATTTGAAAAGAACTGGGATGAAAAACTCCATATTTGAAAAGATAAAAATAGATTTTTATCGAAATGAACTAGTTTTGAACTAGAATTAAAATAAATTTATTTTTGAAATAAATAAATTGAATTTGAAATGGGTTTTAAATAACTAGAATTTCTAATATATTTTATTGGAATTGAAATAGAATATGATTTGGGTTTATAATGAACTATGTTTTAAATGACATTAGTTCTTTAACCCGGTAAAAGGAGTTTTAATGAATCTTTAATTAGATTGAAATAGGAATTGATAATTTAAATTATCAAAATTGGGAAATGATCGAAAGGGGAGTATCACCAGTTTTACTCCTAGCGATAGTTAAATCTTTAATTAGAATTGAACGTGAAATGGTAATTAAATTTACTGATAACACCGTGGTGTTAGTTATGGGGTGATAACAGTTTTGCTCCATGGGATGAATAGGTTGGGATTGGGAAATAAAATAAATAATTACTTCGGTGTGGTTCGCTAATCCCGACTAGTTTGGAAAACCATAATATGGTTTGAAATGATATCCAAAGGAAGATTAAAGAATAAATTTAAAAGAATTTATCTTTGATAAAATTAATGGGAACCTTTCCCTAGGAGTGTGAATATCTGAATAAAAGAATATTCTGATTTGGAATGAGGCGTATGTTGTGTTTTATAGCACTTGTTGATTAAGATATGCGAGTTATTCAGAAAGTCCGGATATAACCCATTCTGAATAACTGATTCGACGACGAGTCGAAGAGATTGAAGACGGTGCAAGACCGACGATCTTCACATCGAATGGATGGGTGCTACTGATGCTCACGATGGGAGTAGCTACCTTGAAGGGGGCTGAAGTGGTAGCCGTCCGGACGTGCTTGGAGGTCGACGGATATGCGAGGAAAGTGCCTCCGGTTTCGTTCAGACCTAGAACGGACTTGTAAATGGATGGTGTGTCTAACATTGTATTCCTTTATATTGTATTCGTTGATCTCTGCTAAATATATGTCTGTTTGGCGGCAGAGAATTTATTCTCTTGCTTAACGCCCTTCTCTGAGACATACGAGCTCAGAGGTTATATATTGGCAGAAATCAGTGGTACGATATGGATAGATAGTGTGGCATGATGAGATGCAGTGATCCAGACTTTTGTTAAAAAGCAAAGTTTGGTGGATGATGATCAAAGGGCAGCTTTAATATAGCACGACTTTGTGTATAGCGTTGATTCGCGAGCCTCACACCCTGGTATGGTAGTAAACTGATGGTTTGATCAGTATGCTTTTTAGAGGATGGGCACCTTAGTGGTGTCGTGGATTCGGTCGACCGAGATTGAGCTTAGTGCTTAGAGGGATAGGGTAAGTGGTGTTTTCCCTAGCCGAGACGTAAGCCGCAGTGATATTCGATTTCCCAAAAGTGTGGATGTGCATTACGGTGTTTTCTCTAGCTGAGACGTAAGCCATTGTAGATGGCACTACGCGATCGATCTTTCAAATTAGGGGCCACCATGATGGAAATCCAATTTCCAAATATGACATTTTGCGGTTTTGATTGTAGAGCCCAGTATTATCGACATGATATATGGTACTCATGCCGTCTATGATTGATATATTTATAGTTGAAGTTGTTTTCTTCACTTATAGTAATAATATAAGATGAAATTTCGCGTATCAAGCATATTTGGCTATTATAAGGGAAAACCCTATCCTCCGGCTTGCGTTACATTGTGTGATGGGATCTGGGTCTTATAATAGCTTCATTGTTCTTTATTTAGCATTGCGCTGTTTGTTTTATGCACTGGTATTCTTAGGAGGAAACCCGTTCCGTGTTATACGGCGTGGTCCCTTGATTTACCTAACTTTAAAAACAAAGATTAATAACTGTTTTAGTTCTCACACCAGTCACATGACTGACCTAGAGTTTATTGTTTTAACCTAAATTCTGGGTGCCCGTATTTTCCACACGGGCAGCTAGTAGTTTTGGTTTTTCAGATTTATATTCACAGGATCCTGATTTACAGCTGGAACGATGCTCGAAAAGCTCTGTATCCGTGTATCTCTTCTAGTTGTGCTTTGTATTGTTTTCCGCTGCGATGTATTTAAATGTAATTTAAATCTCTAATATTTTCTATGTAATATTAATTCATACTCTGTATATTCTTGTATTCTGATGGAATTGTTGTAATATACAATCAAATGTTCTTCTGTTTGCGTTCTGTTGTGGCTTGTTCTCAAAGTATCCGCTCTTTCCTTCACGGGGAAGTTACGGGTCTTCACACATGGCAATATGATAGAGTTTTGCAACATGATGGGCATATAAACAACTACAGCTTAATATTTGAAGGCACTAAAATCACTTTAGTTTCAAAGAGGCATGACCATGGTGAAGAAAAAGCAGACCAAAAGACTGAGACTGTTAGTTTGCTTTAATTAAAAGACTTTATGGATGATATGGAAGAAGATGGCGAGGTATATTTGGTAGTGGGATTTGATTCTATAGAGAATGATGAAATTCCTAAGCTAGTAAAGCCACTGTTCAATGGATTCGAAGAAGTGTTTCCAAAAGAGCTACCGAATGGTTTACCACTGCTCCGAGACATCCAACATCATATTGATTAGGAACTCGGTGTTGTTTTACCCCATAGGTCGCATTATGGAATGAATCCTACAGAACACGAAGAGCTGCGATGACAAGTGGAGGAATTACTAAGTCAAGGTCGTGTTCGAGAAAGCCTTAGTCCTAGTGTTGTGCCTGCATTGTTAGTTCCAAAGGAGGATGGATCATGGAAGATGTGTACAGATAATCGAGCTCTTAATGAGATCACTGTGAAATATCGATTTCCTATTCCACGATTGGATGACTTACTAGATCAGATTAGTGGTTCAGTTATTTTCTAATAGACTGGTTTGAAAAGTAGATACCATCAAACTAGAATCAGACCAGGCGATGAGTGGAAAACTGCTTTCAAGAGTTGTGAAGGGGCTCGTTATGACTTTCAGGTTGTCAAATGCACTAAGTACCTTCATGATAGTGATGAATCAAATTTTCATACCTTATTTTGGGAAGTTTGTGGTTGTTTACTTCGATGATATCCTTTATCTACATTGCTAGCGCAGAGGAACATCTATAGCATCTACGGGCAGTTTTCATTATCTAGCAACAAGAACAATTTTTTGCCGCAACAAAGAAATGTACGTTCATGATTCCAAGTGTGCTATTTTTGGGATACATTGTTTCTAAGGTTTACAGGTTGACCAGAGTAAAGTAATGGCAATCAAAGATTAGCCACGGTCGAAGACAATTATGGAAGTGTGTAGTTTTCATGGTTTGGCGTCCTTTTATAGGCGATTTATTCCACATTTCAGGAGCAATATAGCTCCTGCAACAGATTGCATGAAGGGCAAACAGTTTGTTTGGACGGAGGAGGCAAAGCAAGCTTTTGAGCATATTAAAAGTTTGTTAACTTCAGCGCCTATTCCAGTACTACCATATTTTCACCTACCATTCGAACTTCATACTGATGCTTCAATGGTTGGAATTGGAGGAGTTTAAGTCAGGAATTTAAGACCTATTGCTTATTTTAGTAAAAAATTGTTCAAGGCAAAGGTAAAATGCAATACTTATGATATTGAATTTTATGTTGTGGTACAAGCGATCAAGCATTGGAGACATTATCTTTTTTCATATGGAATTCGTTTTATACATCGATCATGAGCTATTAAAGCTTCCCCAGGGTCAAGACAAAGTAGCAGCAAGACATGCGTCATGGATCCCTTATCTGCAACAGTTCACATTTGTTGTGAAGCATAAATCAGGAGTTATGGATAAAATAGCTAATGCATTAAGCTGGAGTAGCAATCTTTTGACCACAATGAGGGTTGAAGTTTTGGGGTTTGACTCGCTTTTAGAGTTGTTGGCTATAGATCCTTATTTTTCGAATATTCTAGTAAGGGTAAAAAGGGGTGAAATAACAGATTTTTTAGTAGCAAATGGTTTTCTCTTCAAAGAAAATCAATTGTGCATTCCAAATTGTAGTCTTCGATTAAAGATAATCCAAGAGCTACACGATGAAGGTCATGTTGCCAAAGACCGTAGGCTATAGCTAATTATGGATCCTCGTTATTGGCCGTAAATGCGGAAAGAAGTTGAAAAGTTTGTGCGAAGATGTCACATTTGTCAAGTGTCCAAAGGGACTGCAAATAATGTAGGATTATACATGGCATTACCAGTTCCTTCAAACTATTTGTTGACGCGAGTATGTATTTTGTATTGGGTTTGCCAAGAACGTAGAGGGGCAACGACTCCATTTATGTGGTCGTTTATCGATTTTCCAAAATGGTTCATTTCAGTGCTTGCAAGAAGGCGACAAATGCAATGAACGTAGCTTAGTTATTCTTTCGAAAGATATATCGTCTCAATTGTTTCACATGGAGAGACTTGGTTTTTAAGTAATTTCTGTCTAAGTTTGTGGAATATGGTGGGAACATAATTAAAATTTAGCAACACCTATCATCCGCAAACAGATGGGCTGACCAAAGTGATCATTGAGAAATTTGCTAAAAAGTCTTGTAAATGACAACTTGTAATGTTTGGATTCTAAATTGTTCCATGCTGAATTCGCACCTAATCATGCTATCAATAGCAGTACCTGATTTAGTCCTTTCAAAATTGTGAACTCAATGGTACCGAAAGGGTCGTTGGATTTAACTCCATTACCTCGACAAGGTGGTAAGCAAGGAAAAGCCATTGAACTTGTTTCGGATTTACAAGAACTTCATCACGTCATGTAGGAACAGTCGGTTGAAACAATCTCAAGTACAAGCAAGCCGCTGATTCGAAACGTCGACATATTGAGTTTCAAAAGGCTGCTTCGTACGGGCAATATTAACAAAAGACCGATTTCCTGTTGTTACATACAATAAGTTGGCTTCAAGGAAAATCAGACCTTTAGATATTGTTGAGAAGATCAATCCAACTACTTACCGATTGAGACTCCCAAACCACATTCATACTGCTAATGTTTTCAATGTTAAGCATTTGATGCTATACTATGAGGAAGATTTGATCAGAGAGGCTATTTCGAATTCGAGGACTAATTCTTTCGAGTCAGGGGAGGATGATGCAGCATAAGAATGTGAAGATTTGGTGAACAGTTGTTTCAACACCAACAACGTCAGTGTCGTTGTCGAATGAACGGGCTCTCGGCATCAATCAAGCTTCTATTTTTCTCTATGGTTTCGCTATCAATAGGAGTATCGTTTCTGTTATAGGTTTCCTTAATAAAATTCATTCGGCTTTAATCCAATCAGAATTTGTTTCTATTTTTTGAAAACGATTTGCTTTCTGCTTTCAATTTACAATAAGAGCTTTTGGTTCTGAGTCCTATACAGAGAGTATCTACTTTCGATATTGAGTTAAGCTTTAGGAATAAAGCTCTTAATGCTTTCGACATCAGATAAAGCGGAGTTGTTCCGACCTAGTTTTACAACTACTTTCAGTGTTGTTTCTATTAATTCTGTGTATGTTGTCATTTTTACTTTCGGTATCGAATTGTTGTATTTGGGTTCTGGTATCGATTGTTATGGTGCTGGTGATGGTCTGTTTGTTTGAAGCTAATAAATAGGATGATGTGTGTGTTTGTAAAGGAAGTTGTTTTTTGAAATTAAAAACTTGGTTGTCCACCATTGTTGGAGCTTCATTTCTCCATTCCCAATTATGGAATCCACCTGTAGGTCAACGACTTGGAAGATCAACTTACTGGCATCAGTTGATCAACGGAGAGTTAGTGATCACAATTCCGGCATCTTTGGATCAATGGAATTTTGTGTTTTCTGTACATCTCTAGTTCTACAGAACTGAGTACCTTTTCAGCATCGATCTCGATCAATGTAATTGGGAATTATCATTTTTATTGTTATTGTTTGTACCGATTTCGTAAGGAATTGAGATTTGTTGAGAATTTATATAAGTTTTGAATATTAATTCGAAAGTTTAAAGACTTCCACTACGTCAGTCTGTATACACCAACATCGCATGCAACAATCAGATAATGCAATTCCAAGGCGCCAGTTATCAAATTATTTCGGATAGGGTGTTGGATATATTAACGTATTATCAACAATAGTAAACATATAAGATTTTTTTTCATTTAGGGTTTCTATTAGCACTTCAGTACTATTTGCGACACCAATATGAAGAAGTTGACGCAACATTTGGTTGAAGTAGGGCATTTTGGGTGTTAGATCTCACTGGATAGGATGGAAATGCTACAAGAGTGGAGCGTATGGGATCAGACTGATGTTGGATGGAGGAGCAGTGATAATGTTGAGTTACAAGTGGTGCTCTGGTGGAGGCTGTGGCTGGCTGCACATGGGAGGAGGTTGAGGTCGAGGTGCTGTGTACATGCAAAGTTTTGATATGGGTGGATCTGGTCGGCACGAGAAGGCATGGAGAACGGCCTAAACAATTGGAGATGGACGGAGGCGTAACCTGGGTGGAAGGGCAGATAGGGGATTTCCGCGATTGGTGTGGATGCAGGGTGGTCGGCTCATAAAAAGGGAATTAGGAGGCACAGGTTTTGGAAGAGCAAGGCAGAGGGGTTCGGGGAGAGATTGGAGAAGGAGGTGGAGGTTAGAGCATAGGCCTCTTGGATGTGGGAGGCTCACTGGTTAGCATGGCCAGGTGACGTGGATGGGCCGATGGTCGGTGGTGAAGGCTCAGCCGAGCTAGGAATTGCCCATGAGAGTGGGCTTCTAGCGGTGTAAGCATAGGGTTCGATTTCTTTTTTAAGCTCACCGAGCTTAAGATTTAAGGAAAGGGAAAACAAGAATACAAAATGGAGAAGATAATGATAAAAATAAAAGCAGGTGCTAAAATATAAGGCATTGTTAACTCAAATCTGAACGTACGTATCCCCAATTTTTTACATGTTTGTTATATGCGTATTCATGAGCAAGACCAAGTAAAACTACCAATTATTTTTTTTGGATATTTTATATATTTAATACAAAATACCCTATTAACTACGTACAATGAAACTAAAATTCAAGCCATTCCAAAACTGAGTATCCAAACACACGAAATAAAATGTCATTGTGTTCAATATGTCGTTGCGCACGTGATAATATACTGAAAATTTAAATTTTACTTTCCATGTGAAATTCATTATTTCATTATATTCATTAACATAACCGCTTTTCATTTATATAAAACAACTTGAAGGTAGTTAGAGAAATCAAACTTTGATGAAACGAAGATGAACGTTTTTGTTACAAAATTTTATAAATTAATTTCAAAAGAAATAATTATATTCTATAAATCAATGTTTTTTATTGTTTTACTATTAAGTGACATTACAGTAGTATTTAAAAATCGAATAGAATTTTCGTTATTAATTCCTTTAAACTAGACGCATGCAACATAATATCAAATTATTATTTTTCTAAATTTAACGTCAAATTTGTTTCGATATCGCTTACAGTTGTTATTATTAAATGACAGTAAAATATCATTTTGAAATTCAAATTTTCCTTTTTATAAATTATATTTAACTTTAAGATAAAACGTATATTTAATTTTCCATCAAAAGTTATCTTAATTTTATTAAAAACACAAGCTTATCAATTTCTTTTAGAAATTGTACAATCTTAATTTCAATTTAATGCAACATGTAAGTAGCAGTTTAACCTATGGTTTCTTTAATCGAAACATTGAAATCAATTTTTATCTAGATTTTATTATAATACATGCTTATTTTCATTAAGCAAATTATAGAATATTAAATCTCAACTACTTCATTTAAAATTTCATACAATTTTATGTTCAAAAATCAACAGAAATTCACTGTTCATTTAAATAATCACTATCGAATGACCCAAGTTTGCATTTATTGTACAAAGTACTCAAAATGTATAATGGTGTGACCAGGTTTCCCTGAATACAGTTGGGTTTTACTATGTCCATCTAGAGGATCTAGGAGAAACTTGTTTACCTGCTAATCAGGTTGGGTGAGGTTATATGGTATACAAATCAGATTGGACTGCCCAAAGGTCGATATTCTAGAGGCTGTCTCCAAGTGGTTTTGAAATCAAGAAGTGTAATTATTGATATTAATAAAGACTGTAAGTAGTGTGTGAACTGGTGGTAGGGTAACTCAGAACCAGTATAAAAATTCCAAGTGTGTACTTTCCCTTACTATCATTTACTTTTATTACATTTTTATTTAATTATTTGATTATGTGATCATTCAATACGTATACTTATATTCTTAATTGAAAATATTTCTAAAAGATTCACTATTTTAAATAAACACTTTTCACACTACCCCCTCTAACGTTACTTTAGCATTAAGATCCTTAATCTGTGCCACTTTCAAAATTAGATGCCATTAACTAGTAATAAATAAAAACGCATGCAATAGTATTCTCCATGCCTAGGGTAAGAGGGAAGTCGGCTACCTCCATCATAGAGGTTGATCACTCCAAGAGGGGAGGTCGAATGCTTCATATGATATTATGGATGGTGGCTAGGATTTTCTAGGTTAATTCTCTAGGAGATGGATGCTATCAACGATTCAGATTTTATAATATAAATCTAACGATTACTAATAGCTCTGGCATCTATAAATAAGACCCTAGACTGTCACACCAAATCATAATTTCCTATGGTTACGTTCCTTATTTTTGCCTCGTCTTTTCGATCCGGATTTAGATAAAGTATAGTCCACTCCTCCTTCTTTCCCCTCCTTCTCCTTTTATTTATATAGTTTTGGATCTAGCATTTATATACATGTAGATGTTCTTTGATCATGCATATTCATATACAAAAGAGTGGAGATGGATTCCATTCTTAGGTTGGAAAATCCTAGAAGGGATTCCATATTGGATAAAGGTTCAATCTCCTAAGGCTGTGACTGGAATCTTTACAGTTTTCCTACTATTTGTGTTTGCTTAGTTTAAATTCTGGATTGTGTATGCTTAAATGGGATTTAAGGATATAAGAAAACCAAATCAAAACCTCCTTAAAACCATAAATAAAACGAGAGTGTCAATCTATTGTGTTTATGTATATTTTTGGTTATGGGTGTAAAGTGAAGGGATTCTATGTTTCTGTTCTACACCTCAAACAAAACTAGTATGCTTTGCTTTCTTTCTTGTGCTTGTTCAAAATCCAAGATTTACTAAATATAGGGATATGGGGATAATAAACTATACGCAACTCAAACCCTTATTTTATTATAAAATAGTGGGTTTAAGGGCTATAATGTGAAGACCCGTAACTTCCCCGGTGAGGAAAGCGCGGATAGTTCGAGAACAAGCCACAACAGAACGCAGACGGAAGAACATTTCAATGTATATTACAACAATGCATCAGATTACAAGAATATACAGAGTATGAATAAATATTACACAGAAATATCAGAGATTTAAATTACATTTAAATACATCGCAGCGGAAAATAATACAATACACAACTAGAAGAGATATACAGATACAAAGCTTTTCGGATATCATCCCAGCTGTAAACCAGGATCCTGTGAATATAAATCTGCAAAACCAAAACTACTAGTTGCCCGTGTCAAAATAAGGGCACCCAGAGTTTAGGTTTAAACAATAAACTCCAAGTCAGTCATGTGACTGGTGTGAGAACTAAAATAGTTATTAATCTTTATTTTAAATTTAGGTAAATCAAGGTGCCACGCCGCTAACGCGGAACGGGTTTCCTCCCAAGAATACCCGTGCATAAAACAAACAACGCAATGCTAAATAAAGAAAAATGAAGCTATTATAAGACCCAAGTCCCATCACACAATGCAACGCAAGCCGGAGGATAGGGTTTTTACCTTATAATAGCCAAGTATGCTTGATACGTTTAAAACAAATCATTTGATACTATCATAAGTGCATAGTGTATAAAACAACTTCAAATCATAAGTATCAATCATAGACGGCATAAGCGCCCCATCCCACTATGTCACCATACTAGGCTCTACAAATAAAACCGCAGCTGTCACGTATTTGGAAGTTGGATTTCCATCTATGAACCGAGGCAAAAGATAGTCCTCAACCGATTTGAGACTGTCTAGCCCGAGTCTCAGGATCAGAGCTCGAGTGACCCTTGGATCGTCAGGGCCGGTCCACCGATATGGATTAAAATGTCTGAACACTGCGTTTCCCCGCCCTTTGGGGCGTAAATGAGCCAACGAATGGCTCCATCGGACCCGGATCGTCCGATCTAACCGAGGCGCCTCGCAACAGCAACAACCACACAGGTGAAAAGTATATAAATGTCAGGGCTGGTAGGTCACTGACACCACCCTAGCTAGAAAGAAACGCATGCCCTCCCTGAGGTCCTCTCCCGTTTTTGGTTCACAACCGGGGTGTGAGGCTCGCGAATTCACGTTACACAAAGTTGTGCCACACAGGCTGTGCTTTGATCATCACCACAAGACTTTGCTTTTCAATAGAAGCCTTGATCAACTGCCACTTAGGCATGCCACACAGGCAATTCACTCCATGCGATTGATATCCATCAATATATAGCCCCTGAGCTCGTACGTCTCAGAGAAGGGCGTTAAGCAAGAGAATAAATTCTCCGCCGCCAAACAGATATATATATTTAATAGAAATCGATCACACGGACTAAAATCCAATGTCAAACACACAGTCCATTTACAAGTTCGCTCTGGGTCTGAACGAAACCGGAGGCACCTAGTACCCCGCATATCCATCGATCTCCAAGTACGTCTGGACGATCACCAACTGTTTCCATCTTCTTGGGTGTACAGCCCAATCAAGATCATCAGTAATCACCCAAACGACGTGAAGACCTCCGGTCTTCGACCACCGTCTTCATCTTCGACTTATCGTCGTATCAGCTATTCAGAATGGGATAAACCCGGTCTTTCCGAATAACTCACGTATATTATAAACAAGTGTTACACAAACACAACATACGCCTCATTCCAATTCATAAGTCACTAACCGTAAATTAACCAGAGAATAATTCCCCAAATATTAACCCCGAAGGCCGAAACCAACATCAGATCAACATCCAGAAAACCATTCTACTTAGCTAACCGACAGTTAGTTTCTAAATTTCACATTCATAGGGAAAGGTTCCCATTAATTTTATCAAAGATAAATTCCTTGAATATATTCTCTAATCTTCTTTTGAATTTCGATTCAACTAGTCGGGATTAACGAACCTTACCGAAGTAACCATTTGTTTTAATTTCCCAATCACAACCTATTCATCCCATGAAGTAAAACTGGTAATAATTCATATCTAACACCATGGTGTTATCGGTAAATTCAATTACCATTTCACGTTCAAATCTAATTAAAGATTCAACTATCGCCTGGAGAAAAACTGGTGTTACTCCATTCTCGATCTTTTCAATCTAATTAGAGATTCATTAAAACTCCACTTAGTTTTAATCGTTAACTGGGTTAAAGAATCAGTGTCATTTAAAACACGGTTCACGATAAACCCAAAACCACATTTGATATTAAATACAGGGCTCTGAATAGAAAATATACCGGCTTATATTCAATATCAAATTCTACGACTAACAAATATCGTATTGGAAATAACGATATATATATATATATCTTTCAAATCCCCATAACAATATCTGTATCGTCAGAAATCCAACATCGAAATATTCCGAAGACAATTTCGATTCAAATCCATTCCAATTCAAATATTGGAAATTCTGGTTATTTTCAAAACCATTTCAAATCCGATTTATTTATTTAAAAATAAATAGAATTATAATTCTAGTTCAAACTAGTTCATTTCGATAAATATCTATTTTTATCTTTTCAAATATGGAGTTTTTCATCCCAATTCTTTCTAAATCATTTCTTATGATTTTACACAAATTATTACTATTTTTAATAATTTTATCAAGGCCCGTACAGTCGATTTCCGTCAATGGCCATCGAACTGCACTTACAGCGACCTTTTCTAAATTTGATTTGGACGTATCTCCAAATCCAACCGTTAGATTTATAATTTCTTACATTCATTAGAGAGCTCTTTTCGATACGAACCCAACGGTTCTGGTTTCAGGAGAATCCGACGGTCGTATCTCCCGCAATATCCGTTCGAAGTCAATGGTCGAAATTCGCGAACTGCCGCGGCGCGGCGCGTTCTATTCAGTCCATTATATTATATATATAATATATATAATATATACTTCGTCGATTTCCTGTTAAAACGTAGTTTATAAATCGTTTTCAAAACGGTTTCAACTTCATATTCAAATTCAAATCAAAA
This sequence comes from Allium sativum, assembly GCA_030737875.1. Lineage (NCBI taxonomy): Eukaryota > Viridiplantae > Streptophyta > Magnoliopsida > Asparagales > Amaryllidaceae > Allium > Allium sativum. Next base: position 4,647,325 of record CM060919.1, on the reverse strand, counting down.
TTGAATATTCCAATATAAGTTCGTTTTAAATTCATTTCAAATCGATTTCAATTCCAATTGATTTCTAATTCAATTTCAGTTCGTTTTCAATTCAATTCAATTTCAATTCGAATTCATTTATATTCAATTTAATTCGAATTCATTTCTATTCAATTTCAATTCGAATTCATTTATATTCAATTTAATTCGAATTCATTTCTATTCAATTTAATTCGAATTCATTTATATTCAATTTCAATTCGAATTCATTTCTATTCAATTTAATTTGAATTTCAATTCTTTTCAAAATACCAGATTTTGAAATCACTTTCGATATTCATTATAAAATGAATAAAATCGATATAAATATCGTTCACGTCAAAATGGCGTCAATCTAATCAACACGGCTTCATATATTTCTATTTTCAAATATTCTATTTCAAATATTTCATTTTCAAATATTTCTATTTCAAATATTTCTATTTCAAATATTTCATTTTCAAATATTTCTATTTTAAATATTTCGATTTCAAATATTTCATTTTCAAATATTTCATTTTCAAATATTTCTATTTCAAATATTTCATTTTCAAATATTTCTATTTCAAATATTTCATTTTCAAATATTTCTATTTCAAATATTTCTATTTCAAATATTTCTATTTTCAAATATTTCTATTTCGAATATGGAATGAGGCCCAATCAATTACCATATAATGTTAATTATATGGATTTTCTATAACAAATGTATACAATAACAACGACGAATAATCAACCATCATCCAAAGTGCATTCTACACTATATAAGCATCAAATATAAATATTCAACGCTTATAACAGTCTGTCAATCAATCGATCGACATACAGCTAATTATTGGGACTAGTGTATGTCATATATCATCCCAATACCCGTGTGGGGTTTTCAAACAATCAAACACAGATTTTATTTGTGCAGTTGGGCGATGTGTAAAATTTATCGTCCCAATCAATATCAGGCAAATGTGTGTATATAAACAAATCGTCTGATTTGTTTATTTTTATTTCATATATACGTTAAAAATTCTATTTTTAACTATAAAATATTTTTAGCTATATAAATATTTTATTTCATTACACATCACATCACACAATCAACTACACAGCAAAATCAAACAAACAAGCATACAAGCCGTCCATGGTCTGTGGACGACGGGTGTCGGGTGCTACTAAACACCGTCTGCATCCTAGTATATATATATATATATAACTAGAAAATTAAATTAAAGAGGGAGAAATTCTCACCAATTAGCTAATCCAACGCCACGGCTCTTCTTGTGCAGAAATCTTCGCCGTTCTTGCCTCTTGACACTTTCTTTGCCCGTATTCTCTACATATGTAAAAATCACATTTTTACTATGCTATTCAATATATAAAAATCGAATTTTTACTTCTTTATTCAATATATAAAAATCGAATTTTTACTTCTTTATTTAATATATAAAAATCGAATTTTTTACTATGCTATTCAATATATAAAAATTGAATTTTTACTTCGCTATTCAATATATAAAAATCGAATTTTTACTATGCTATTCAATATATAAAAATCGAATTTTTACTTCTCTATTCAATATATAAAAATCATATTTTTACTATGCTATTCGATATATAAAAATCGAATTTTTACTATGCTATTCAATATATAAAAATCGAATTTTTACTTCTTTATTCAATATATAAAAATCGAATTTTTACTTCTTTATTTTAATAAAAATCATATTTTTATTCTGCGACTTCTATATTTAAAAACAATGTATATTTTATAGTTCAAAACAAAGCAAATTTTCAAGTTCAAAAATATCTATGCTAATTTTATCTTTATGCCATAAAAACAATGTTAATTTTATTTCTAATGACAATGTATCTTTTTATTTTCAAAACAAAGATTATATTTTTTCTATATTCAAATTTTATTTTGAAAAACAAAGTATATTTTATTTTAAAAGCAAGGATATTTATATTCCAAACCTAGTCTATTTATATTTTCAAAACCTAGTATAATTATTAAAATCTGAAATTTAAAAACACTGCTTTATTTATTAGAACTGAGTTTAAAATCCTTACCATTTCAATTGCCATTGCCTGGACGAGTTCGTACCCTTTCAACAGTTAGGGTTTACTAGCGCGTCCCCCTGGAGCTGTCAGGGGCTGGTCCGGCCTCGCCAGTCCGAGCGTCTTGGTGGCGCCTCCACACCGCCGGAGTGGCTCCCCACCCGAAGCTCCGACGTCCTAGAAAAGCTGGCTCGAAGTCGAGCCCTTCAAGCTCGGAATTCCCACTCGATACACCTCAAGGGAAGATGATTCGGATTGGGGCTCGCGTTCGTGGATCTCGCGATGGAGGTGGGGATGTTCAGGCGAGCTCGACTGAGAGGGTAAGGGGATGGGTGCGGTCGGATGATTGGTGGTGGAGCTCGCGCCTCCAGCGACGGCGGATTAGGGCTCCGTCGCCCTCTGCCTCTCTCCCTTTTTTTTGCTATCGGGTTTGAAATGAACTGATAAGGGGGGTTGACCTTTTGACCAAGAGAGAGAGGTGAGGAGGATTATAATATATATAATTATTTTAAATTTTCTAAAGTCACTTTTTCGTTCGGACCCCAAATCGGACCCAATGACTGTCCTCCCTAGCTAATTACCCACATTCCGAACACAATGGGATATGTATCGTAAGCTGATTCGATCGTTTCGATCAGTTTTCGTCAAAATCAACATATAACTCTATATATTGAATTTGAACGCGCATTTCAACTTACTGGGGTCACATACTAACTAGAAAAATTCCAGAAAAATATTTTCTAGCTTCGTATTGACGATACGGTCCTAACAAAACTAGTTTCGTCGAATTCTGAGACCGTTTGAAAAATGGCCATTTTCCAGTCGATTAAAATCAACTTAAACTGGTCAAACACGTTTTCTTTTGCCACGCTCACATATTGATTCAAAAAATTATGAAACTTGAAACCTAGCAATTACTTTACATCACGGACCCAACAAAAGTGGTTTCGTCGAAATCCGAGGTCGTTTGCAAAATGGCTATTTTTAAGGGCCTGAATTCCATAGCGACTATTCAGAATTTTCAATTGGACATATCTTTTGATCCCCGCTATGAAATTTTGATTTTTCGGATTCGTTGGAAAGATAGTCACAATTAGATTCCATTATTTTTGGTTTCACTAAAATCCGGTTTATTTTGCACCCGGTACATTCAATTGAAGTTTGAAATCGAATTATCGAACTACCGCGCCATTTCCCATTCTATTTATAATTATATATAATTATTTATATTCTAACGACGACGTATATAATATATATGTCGAATTCTATTCAAAATAAATTTCTCGTCGATATTATTTAAAATAATCTATTTTAAATGTTCAAAATTCGCTAAAATTGCCAAAATAAAAATTTTAAACTGGCCCAGATTTTCAGGTTGTTACATATAAATATCTATTATTTGGGAATTAGGTAATTTGAATTAAATTTCCCTATTAGGTATTTTATATTGTGGTAATTAGGCATGGGTCCTTATTTCTAGGTTTGATGTAAAGCAGCTCTCTCCCTAAAGTTTGATTTAAAGCGGGTCCCTGTTTCTACAAGCAATGTTTTTTTCAATACTATTGGCGTTATTGTATTAAAAAATTCAAAAAATTGCAAATAATCATGGGAGTATTCTGCAAAAATAAAAAAACGAAAAAATCGGCAATTATATTGTATAATTCTTAATAATCCAGTAATCATTAACCCATATTTCAGTTAAAATGCGGATGATTAATTGTTGATATATCAGCAATTATTAATGTATAGTTGCTAATATATCAACAACTATTTTTAAAATTTGTGAAAGGCTTCTAAATAATTGCTGATATATCAGCAACTATTATAGATTTGATGGAAGGCTACGAATAATTGCTGATATATCAGCAATTATTGTATATAATTGCTGATATATCAGCGATACAATTGATGTAAAACTGAGGCGGATGAAAAACTGCAACAAAGTCTGCAATTATCAATATAAAGTGCTAAAATATCAGCAACAATTTTACAGTTGATGTAAATAAGTGGAAAAGTTGCAGCAATATCAGCAACTATTATAAATAGTTGCATTATTTGCTGCAATTTACTAGAGCATGCAAAAAAAATCGATTCATTTTTTTGTACTTTTAATGCATGAATATGATGGTGATTATGTGTTGAATTTAATTTTTAATTTTCATAAAATTTTCATTGTTTTTTGTTGAATTTTTGATGATTTTCGAAAAATAAGACCTAATTTATAAAGTTTTTAGACAGGGAGTTTTTTTATATTTTGAAATGTAATAAGAATCTGAGCCAAATTGCCCCTTTTATATTTGTATGCTTGTGTGTGTTAATGGCCTTTAGTTTGTGTTTAAATGACATGAAGACACAATGTTAACCCCTTCTTGCTGTAGAATTTTGTCCGGACAACCCCACTACCAACAACTACAAGAAGGTGCGTTAATGTGAGGCGTCTAATGTCATGGACCATGCAACATTATGAAGGTCTGCTTCAAGCTTACATATTAAGTGGTTTGTCCACCCTTAGAGGAATTAAATGGTTAAAACTATCCCCTTTCCTTATCGATTTATCCTAAGGAGTACGAGCCATAGTCATAGGATACGTTGTTTTTAGGTATTAAGAGATCGATGGATCCCCTTTTTCGATTAGACATACTAAATAGTCTCTTATTGAGTGGATAGATCTTCGAAAGTTTTCCGCTTCCTCACGGGTTAGTTAACTGATTAGGTAAGGGTCTTCCATGAATTGGTTAGTTAAGCGTCTCCTTACATGTAAGGGGGCCACCTATCTATGGGAAGTATTAAGTGGTTAAGAATCGACTTTAGTGTTAGCTAGATAGTTATGAGGGGTTCACCTATTGAAAGGTAGTAAATGACGAGTTGTAGCCTGCCATCCAAGTTTTAAATTGTTGCATATATACTCTCTCGCACTATCTTGAAAGTATATATATATATATTTGGAATGTCTATTCAAAATTAAGTATTTAGTGTTTGGATCTACCATTGGGTATAAAGTGATTGTGGGACCCACCTTGGTATTAATGATTGTAGGACCTACTACTTTCCAATATATATAACCGAGTTGTAGACAAAATTCATATTTATGTGTTAATGCTTTAGACATAACCGTTTTAGTATTTATACATCCAAAATATAAGTAAATGAGTTAAAGATTTTTTTTAGTAGGATTTTTTATTCGGGCTTCTCTTCTTAACAATATAAGTTAGGTTGGATGGTCTCGAAGTGAGAGTTAAAGGGTGGATAGTGTGGTTCTAGTTGCAGGTTATCTTTTATCTATGACATCAGTATGTGTATTTATTATGTACCTACATTTATCACTCAATGGTAGTTGTATTTGACATCTTTATTATAGTTTTTTGAGATGGGTAATTTATTTATTTACTGTTACATTTTGTCCATTCCGATATGAGTTTTGATCAAATTACTATGGCTCTAAGAACTCATTTCTTATAGAAACCAATGACCCATTTTAAAAAGATTTAATTCATGATTGTCCTTTTCTAGGTTGAAATTTAGGCCCGTTCTAGGGTGGGTTGTTACTTTTTGTATTAATGACTAGGTTACTCGATTTTGGAGAAATCTTACATATGAGAGTCGTATTTGTTATTTGAAATGATTTATATATATACACCCCTACGACATATGCTTTTACACTATGCGACATTTCTTTCTTTTGATACTTTCATTAATACTATCTTGGAAATTTCTATTAAAGGTTTCCACATACAGATAGTAGACATGGCTGAGAATCCACCTCAACTTAATTAGGGAAAACAAGGGAGGACTTGGGTGCTCCCTAATATTTCCGATAGTACCTAAGACAGTGGAAAAGGTCCCTTTTTCTCCCACTATACTAGCAAAACCCATAGAGTACATGCTGATGCAGCCTTGTATCTTCAGAATTTCCTTCGTTTGTGCAAAGGCTTCGCAAATCTAGGAGGAAAATTTAACGACCCGACTTTTTGACCGATTCTCGCCGATAATCAAACCAACTTAAATCGTTCATAAAAACAGGTAGTTATGGGTTACACAGGTTTTCAGTATAAATCTCCTTCTAAATCGTTATATATTCATTTCAAATTAATGTTGGATCCATTCTAGTTTCCTTAAACCCATCACAACTTAAATCCTTCCTTGCAATTCAATATTAAACCTTATGTTTCAACCTGATTCTTTTATTCGTTGTTATTCTTTCCGACATTCTTTAACTACCAAATCTTAATTTGGTTTAAATTCTCATTCACGATAATTCAAATAATTTATATTCCAAATACTTTACTTCAAGCCAGTAACAAATCCCACATGGAATAATTTTAGTTCTTAAAATCTTTCAAAATATTCCATTTTAATAGTTTAAAACGATGGTTTATAGTTTATAACTTCAAAATTCGATTCTTTCAAACTTCGAGAGTCCAAATTTAGTTGAAAACTTGCCAATCGTCATTGTCTTTTATAAAATTCGTTTAATCATTCCTGATCTAGATTTTTCAAACCATTTGAAATTTGATTGAAAACTAAATTTTCCATTAAAACTTAAATAATGGAAGGGAGATTTGAATGGATATCCCATATAACTCCATAACTACGATGTGTATGATGCAACCATAAGCAATAAATCAACAACAAACATATGAGCATCCATCCATCGTACACACAACAATTAACAACGACCAATTTCATTGTGCGCAAAGCGTCACAGTCAATAATGCTTAGTGTTTGGTGTGTTCTAACTTAGAACATTCATCACGTACAATAGTAACCATAAATAATCACCGACTAATTAGAATTATTAACTAAATTATAATAACCACTAACTAAAACTTATCGTTCTAACTAATTTATACTTAATTAAATTAGATTTCTCACCAATATTGCTCTCCAATAAAACGGCCTTCCCTAAGCTGTTCTTTGAACCCATTAAATATCAGTATCGCTCCTTTGCCCTCGAACTCGTCTCCGCTCGCTACTTTGTTCTTCTTTCCTTTCCACTCCCCATTCCACATGTAAATGCGCACCGCAACTTCACCATCAACTGACGCATGCACGTTTTTCCCGACTCCTTCAATTTCCAATTTGTTTCCTTTATCACTTCATTTTCTTGTTTGAGTACCATTAGTATACCCGATTCCGTACATTTACAGCAACCCGTTTGAACACTATTGCATGAGTCCAAAAATCCAGTGGCCACATCTTTAAACTATTCAACTTACTTAATTCAGCTTTTTATTATTATTGAATAAATGTAGGAATAATCAACCCCATCCATAATAAATATTATCAAAAATCAAATTCAACAACCATTTTTCCCTTTACTCATCTTCGGATTTATGTCCCTTGCTCCACCGCACTAACCAAACAACTCCACCTGCTTGGGCAAACCATGATCATACTGTGGGTTTTTTTTAATTTGGAGACCGAACTGATGTGTTGAAACTGTGGGTTGGAACGTAAAGTTGGTTTGGAAGCATGGAAAGGATCTGGGTGTGATGCATGCATGCGTTCTTGGTAGAGCGCATTGAATATGGGGGAACTGGCAGTGGAGTAGGGGTTGTCAGGTCAGAGCGGCACTTGGTAGGTGGTGCCAGAGGATGGAAGTGGCCGAATGGGCGGAGGATGGAGACTGGAAGAGCAGGCCGAGCTCTTGAGGGAGAAGGACAGCATAGTTTGAGGGAAGAAGAAGGGAGTTCTAGTGGTGGACTATTGTGAGGGGAAGGGGAGTGCAATGAACGGTGTAGAAGAAAGTGAGGAGGAGTGGGACTCACGATTTTGAAAGGGGTGTCAGGACGGAGCTATTTCTGGAAGGGGAGGCTTGCAGAGTGAAGGGAAAGATCGTGGCTTGCATGGAGAGGGGAGAGAGAGTGCGTAGCATGAGGGGTGGTCTTGGTGCCTCCTTAGACCAAAACCAACCATCCGTTCTGTTCAGTTATTCTCTCTTATGTTCTGCAACTGGTCCAACGAGCCGAGTACCCAGAAAGGGCGAACCAGCCACGGACTGGTTTTGGGAAGGGGGTTACAACGGCAAACACTTTGCCGTTGTAACGTTATAACGGCAAACTCTTTGCCGTTATAACTTATAACGGCAAAGAGCTTTCCGTTATAAGCCAACCATCAAAAACCTCTCCCAGCCGCCTCCTGCTTCATTATCCCCTCCTCCATTTTCCTAACCCGAAAACCATCTTCCAAACCCCATTTTTCACCTAAATTTTACCTTCAATTCACCAATTCGTCAACTTCTAACCAAATTAAATACCGTATTTGAAATATTCGTTTGAAAATATGGCTAGATTACTAAAAAATTTCGCCAAAAAATTCATGCACGGCGACGATCATGGCACCGGGGGAAGTGGCGCAGGCGGGAGTGGTGCAGGGGGTAGTGGCGAACAACCAGTGCTCGGAATAGAAGACTTGCTTGTAGCCACCGAGAACATGGATAACGAAGAAATAGGGGCGCACGAGGAAGGCGCCCATCGGGGACGTGGCGGGCGTAGAGGCGGACGAACAGGCAGGGCGCGTAGGGGTGTTGGATCGGTTTCCGCTAGACAGGTCGATCTCGATGGCTATGTGGGTATGAACCTCAGCGCGACGAAGCTTCCTATGCTATCCAACTTTCGCATTCTTCCAGATGATGAAGTACACGTTAGCACGCAGTCGAGTTTGGCTGTAAGTATTTTTAGAAATATTTAAATAGTATTCTTTGAGTGTTAGATATTAGGTAGATAGTATAACATTTTGTTGAACCGTTAACAGTCGCGGAATATACGTCCACGTGGTTCGTTAGTGACCACACTTAGATATTATCATGCACACTTGGCGAGTAAGGAGGGGGTCGCAGGACTGTTACATGCTCTTGGATTTCAATTTTTTCTAGGTAATATTATAGAACTTTTAATGAAATAAGTGGATAATTTAGTAGTCATATTTTATCTTATTGTGCTCTTTGCTATTTTAGGAATAAATCATGTTATAAATGCCGATGTCCAATTGTGTGCGGCCATTGATCTACGGTGGTACAAAACCACCCACACATTTCACTTTCCTTGTGGTGAGTTAGGACTTACACCGCTTGATTTCTCCATGCTTACTGGTATTAGCATTGGAGTAGGTGCTTATCCCCCACTGCCTTATGACGATGGTCGATGGTGTGATCGTGCACTTGTTCATGATCTACTGCCTCATTTGGATGTTTCTGCTACGTCGTATCAGGCAGAAGGCGCTATTAGAGTGAGCGCGATCTGTGCGGCTATGGACAGGATACTCGATCACTACTCTGTTGATGACGACTTGGAGCTTGCTCGATTATTTATGTTATACCTTATGGGTAACCTTTTCTTTAGTTCTTCGAGCAGTAGCGTTCCTGTGGGGTTTTTTGCGGTCGCAGCTGAGATAAATGCCGATGGGGCGATTTTATATGATTGGGGCACACCTATCCTTGCATACCTATACATATGTCTCGACATGCAGTGCACCATCACTGATTCTCAGGTTTCTATTTGAATTCTGGGAGTTGTTACAGTATTGGTACTTTGAGTACTCTAGGAACTTTCATTTTATCACCCGTATTGCAGACCCATCGACCTTTTTCCCCCGTATATGCTTTTGGACTGCGGACAACCGGGGTCCAGAGATAATGAGTCACACTATGTGTATCCCGTTGCCCATAACCAAATCGAGCTGAGGATGTATAGGGATCAGATTCTATGGCATCCATTTGAGAAGAGTGCATCCATCGATCTTGAGATCATACAGATTGCTGGGATGCTTGCCGGACGGAGATTTCGACTTATATCTTCTCCCGTGGCGCTAGGTGCTTATTGGTATCTTGGTGAGAGGTGCTGGAGACAGTTGTATGACTTCGATACTATTCCGGATGATCCACACCCACATACTTATCGGTGTATGATTTACCCGACGGAGCAGCTAGATATAGCCAGGGCAGCAGGCTGGTGGACGGCTGAGAGCTTTGTTATTATTGGGGAGTGTTACCTCACCTTCTGGCGTAGATTTTTCACCGGGTCCTTAGACACGATTACGCATGCAGCATCGATTGATTTAGTAGGGCCATCTGCTATACGACACGGCATACGTCCACCTGTTGTCGAGGATATTACCCAGCCCAGCCAGAGTTTTCGTGCAGCTGATCATGTGGCGATCTCCAGTCATTTTGGATGGACCATGGCAGTGCCCACCATTGGACTGCATCATTACGTTGACGTGTTTCATCCTCCGGCCCATCACGATTACCCGGATCCTACACAGATATCATATCATGATCTGTATGATATGCAGATGGGGATTAGGCATACGGGCTATATAGAGCATAAGCGTAGCCTAGATTACTATGATGGTGAGCTACGTCGTGTTGCAGAGGAGGCACGACAGCAGCAGGCGCATTTAGAGGCCCAGCTTGAGGCAGAGCGCAAGTGACTTCAGGACTTGCAGATGTATTACCACCATAGGTCTAGTGCTGGGTCCAGTCAGCCTCCAGATGTTGATGATGATGAGAGACGTCATCGGCGCCACACACGTCAATGTACACATTCAGATGACTCGGACGACTGAGTTACTACCACTTTTATGTACTTTTGCAGTTGTCAGTTGTATGGTCCTACTGTTGGAGTAGACGTTCTGCATTTGTTGACTACCACTGTTATGTACTTTTATTGTATTACCACTGTTATGTACTTTTGTTGTATTACGTTTTCCTAGTTGATAGTTGTATGTTCCTATTGTTTGAGTATGCGTTCTGTATTTGTTGACTACCACTATTATGTACTTTCGATGTATTTTGTGTACGTTTTGATTATGTTTCTGTGTAGAGACTGCATTTGGTTATGTGGAGAGACTGTATTTCTGTGTAGATAATGTTTTTGTGTATAGCCGGTATGTTATGTTGTTCTAGTTCATGTAAGTGTTGTTTGGAATGTAATAACGTTTGAATTTGATGTTGAACAAGGTTTCCCTCTTCTCGTGTATAAATGCAAAATTCTTAAATAGCACGCCAACATAACAAGGTTTGCAGATAACTCCATAGTCAACGCACAAACATCAAATTAAATAGACAGTAAAACAACAATAAAATAACAATACCATAAGTCTACTCAGTTCCATAGTGGGTCAACCAACTGTAGCGGAGTTTATACGCTTTGTAACCAACGAACTCCTCACCATACTCGAAAAGGTAACGAGACTCATATGTTGCTTGATTTGTTTTAAATATGTTCTCGTCTTCAACAGTTTCGATAATCTTTGTGTATCGATCACAAGCTTCTGCAAAATGACGATTAGCCATTTGGATTTCAACCGATGTTCGTGTAGTGGGCCGGGAACGATGGTTGTTGTATAGCCTCGTGATCATTGCCCATCTTTCTTCATATGTTAAACCCCCTCCACTTTGCATTAGCAACTCATCCCTCTTTTCAACCTCAATATAGGATTTAACGAGGGCCAGCAAATCCTTAGAAGAAAATTCTGAAGTTGGAGAATTCAATGTTCGAGCTCTATTACTAGGTCGTTGATTTGCTGGAGAAGGACGCGGAGCTGTAACCGCTCGATGCTGAATAGCGGCAGGAACCTCTTCAACTTGTGTATCATGAACTAATCCAATTTCGTTATCGTTCACTAAGTTTCGTTCATACTCATCAAAAATCCTTCCCATTTCTTCATCACTTATTTCTGAATCGTCCATGTAACCTGTGCATCAGTAGAATAAGTAGAGTTACTAGAAGTACAAATTTTGTTGATAATAAGCGTTACCTATAAGACAACAAGAAAATAAATTTTCTCACTTTAGTCTACAACGGTGCTGCTTGAAGCTGTAGAAGGTATGAGATGGATTATCAGATATGGAGTACTTATAAGGGCAATGTACGACCAACAATTACAATTCAACATACTAGAATACCCACTTATAGGGTTCTCGTGATATTATGGGTGATTCTGTACAATGACCGGTCACATCATTGCAGCACGAAAAATGGTGCCATCACATGAAATGTTGGCCTGTACTATTAATCTCGTGATATTACGTTAGATTTCCTATAGTGACTTTTCACATCACAACAAATGTGGGCAGTTACTAATAATTTCGTATACTGTTGTCATTTAATTCGGAAGAGGCTACTCAATGCAGTGAGCGAAAGATGGAGACTTTTAATGGAATCACAGCTACGAATGATGGAGATGCGTCTTTAATTTTTTCTTCTCAGTGACTGGTCCAATCATGTTGTACGTGCATGCGAAAGGGTACACTCTACACACACGTGACTCGTATTAAATTCACAGTGATATTGCAGTATGTAATATTGTTGTATGACTCAGTGTCTAGTCATTTCATTGACTGTAGCAGCCTTTGGAAGCATTATTCGTAATTGTTTTGTCATGGTGGTAATTTTGTGTATATGTAGGAGTTTAAAAATAGGGGTCGTCCACCAGTGCTTTAACCATTTCAATTCACGAAAGAGTTACGAAAAATGGACCATTCCCAGGTGCCTTATTTCTGCTTGCGATAGAATGAAATGCCAAACCATAATCACTGAAACAACGACAACTAGTACAACAGAAGGAAATGCCAAACCATATTCATACAAACTTCAACAACTAGTACAACTATTGAGCAATTATAACAACTATTGAGCAATTATAACAACTGAAACAACGACAACTAGTACAACAGAAGGAAATGCCAAACCATAATCATACAAACTACAACAACTGAGCATAAAAGCATCAAATTCAAACACGTACACCTATCATGGTCTAGGGAAAGGACCATCTCTTGTCGTACCCGCCTTAGTCTTGCTCAAGCGTCTTATTTCTGCTTGCGCTTCGAGTGCATACTAACGTCCAAGTTCGCAAATGGGAGGGTCAATCCACTCCTTAAAGCAACAACAATCAATGTCACCAGGATAATTCATGTGGTCGTTGAAGGCTTGACAACAGAAAAATCGACGACCGGCATTTGTTTCGGTCTCGTCAACAACAACGACCGACACTTGTCCACAATGGAAAATAGGATTGTATCCAATCGTCCCTAGTGGCTCGGATACCTTCCCTTCGAGTACAATCTCTTTTCCAGATCTTTGATGAACGGAAGAGGCATTTTCGTTTGAATACGGTGAGTATCCGTATTCGTGAGTTGTGCGAAACGATTGCTGGTCTTGGACCGGACGTTGCATGGCATACGATGACGAGTGCGATTGGGCCATGGGTTTCTTACTTGCAGATTTTTTGCCGGTACGCTTCGGTTCAGACGAAGACATTTTTCTGGTTGTCAAAAAAGAATTTGAGAAGGTGGTCTGGTTGTGTGGAACAAGGAGGAGGTAGGTTGGTATATAAAGGGAGGGAATGCGACCGATTAAGTAGCCACTGTGGTGCCATGACAAAAATATAACGGGAAACAGTTTGCCGTTATATTTTAATACAGGATATATATTTTCCTAGTGTGTAAGCCGGTCACTCTTTTTCTATAGTTTTCAGACCAGAGTGTGGTCATGTCACTCTTTTTCTAAAGTTATGAACGCATTTTCCAACGTAGCTATAGGAAACAGTGCACAGTGTACAGTATACAGCGGACAGTGTGCAGTAAATAGTGCACAGTATACAGAGCACAGTCCAATGGTTGCAATTACCCATTGTCAATTTGTTTTCACATTCCATATCTTTTGAAAACGTGAGTTAAATTAGGATTTAAATATTTTATGTTATGCGTACTATGTACTGTATCATTACGTGTCGTATCACTTTTATCTTTTTGCTTTATTTTAGTTCAAAACCATCACTGTGGTTCGAACGAAGTATGTATCCCAAGAGCTGTGTAACGTTTAGGTTATGTAGGCTGAATTTATATATGGAACCTAGTGTTTGTCTAATCTACCGTTCGTGTAATTTATCATTATTTGCAACTTATTATCACATTTTCGAGATTACGAGTTAAAAATAGGGGTCGTCCGCGGGTGCATTAACCTTTTCAATACATGTAGGAGTTTAAAAAAAGGGTTAGCATACTTTACGTCAAACATTTTACGGAAACGGTCAAACAATACACAGTGCAAACAGTGATACACTATACATTTATACAGTACCAGTAATTATGTTACTGAAAAAGTTGATGCATTAAATATCAAAACCATAAATTTATCACGGGTATCACCTACTTTGTGTTTCTGTTGGGAAGTTCAACATTTCTTTTTACAAATCTAGCCCTGCTTTTTGTGTAAACGCAACAATAAATATGCACCAGGTTAATATCTCTAACAGAACAAAAATTCCATACACTTCCCATCCAATTCAATTGATTAACGATTTGTTTTGTATTGAAGCTATGGACAACTTGGAGATTGACGATGAAACAATGAATAAGTGTTATGAAGAGTTTGAACGGTCAAGGAATAGTGTACAACACAACAAGCTTACGGTGGAATTCGGTGAAGGAGCACAAGTTCATTCTAAATCAGTGAAGCCGAGAACAAAATCTTTCAACGCTCGATTGCGCGAAGTTGTAGCAAATCAAAGACCTGGTAAGCATAACGTATACGAAGGACAAGAAATCGAGCCCCTACATCCGATCGGTCCAACGCTACCTAGTGGAGCTTACCCTATTTGCTGTTGTGGAGATGAATCGGTTGTTATTGTTGCCAAAACTGAAAAAAATGCTGGACGCCGATTCTTCGGATGTCCTGCCTTCGAAGACCATAGGTATTACCCCAATGATATTCACTATTGTAATTTTATGCAGTGGATAGACCCACCAATGTGCCAACGTGGACTTCAATATGCACTGGAAGTGCAAGCCGAAATAAGGCGGTTGAACAAGATTGTTGCGGATGCAACTAGATCTGGCTATCTCAGAAATCGTTAGGATTTAGTTTTTCATGAATCGAAGATTTATTACTCTACTTTGAATTTGATGTTGCTATGTTCTGTTGTTCTGGTTCCTATAAGTGTGGCTTGCAATGTATTACTGTTTCAATTTGATCGTGAACAAGATTATCGTCTTCTCGTTTACAAAAGCAAAATTCTTACATAACGCGCCAACATAACAAGGTTTGCAGATAACTCCATATTCTACATAAGAACGTAATGGGTCAACCAACTGTAGCGCAATGATTGGTCAAGTCTTGCATACTTCGCATAGTGCAGTCATGTCATCTGCCAGATTCCATTTAGTGTTCCCTACAATGTAGCTTTTGACCGTTCACACCATTTCCCATCTTCCAGCTATATATACATATGTTAATTTACTCACAACATGCAAAACTCAAACAACTTCTTCCCCATTCTTAGAGCACATCCTTTGATTCGCACTCACTGAAAATGTCTTCGTGGGCAACATCTACAGATTCCGTGGAACAAGCTTACGAAAACATGAGGCTACAGGAGCTTGAAGACGAACTTCAGTTCCTAAACCAAATGAAACCGCAAACTATACCGCCGTACGAACAAGTGAACGTTCAAACTCCACATGAAACCCCAGTACCCCCTGTTCAAGTTCCATCTCAACAAGAGGTCACTCAATCAACGCAAGAAGAAGAGTTCTTTCGTGTACCACTGCATGAACATGTAGTGGATTCTTATCCAGTTCGTTGCTATTGCGGGTATGCGGTTGAAGTTGACGTTCAAGTAGAGGGTAACAATATAGGTCGGCGCGTGCAGCGATGTCCAACCTATTCAAATGGTTGCAATTGCACGGACTGGATAGACCAACCTTTGTGTCCTCGGGGAATAGCATATTGTAAAGAACTCGAATGCGAGAATAGACGTGTTCGAAGTGAAAATACCCAGTTGCGATTGAACATCCTGCGATTCCCATAAGAATAAAACGTAAAATGGGGTTTACTGAAGTTGCTAATTTTCACTTCATACTTTGACGAAGCTAGTTCGCATGTTATGTCGGCAGTTGTTGTACCTTTATATACTATTGTATCTTTATGCTTATTGTTGTATCTTTATAAATTGTTGTATCCCCGTATCCTACTCCACTGGTTGGATTTAGTGGAGATTTTAAACATATTTGGATATCACTTTATATCACATCATCTGTCCGAATTGACAACTCAACGCAGAGATATTATCCAAACCATTATAAAGGAATTTGACTACTCAACACAGAGATATTATCCAAACCATTATTGCCTACTCAATCTGCCAACTATTGGTGCCAACCGTTCACAACACAACAACTTTCTGAATTGACTACTCAATGACAAAATCATTACTATCCCAACCTTTATGTCGGAACCATTATTGCCAACCATTAGTGCCAACCGTTCACAACACAACAACTTTCTGAATTGACTACTCAATGACAGAATCATTACTATCCCAACCTTTATGTCGGAACCATTATTGCCAAAAAATATATTTAAAATATGTTAACCATCATTGCTTATATATATCTGTCGTACGTCTACACTTAGGCAGAACAACGAAACTCAATTTATAAAAAAAGCAAGCAATGGATCCAAATCTACGTCACCATTACTACCACATGAATCAAACTGAAGATTACGACCTAGAAGATGAGGAAGAGACGGAGGAGCAGCTGGAGCAACACACAATGGTTGGGTATTCCAATAATTTCGCTGAAAGCTCAATTAGCAACCATCGAGGTAGTATGCCTGGCCGGCGTGACCGACGGTGTAAGAGAGACTACAGGATTGGACATGAAAGACTAATGAGAGATTACTTCATCAACAATCCAACCTATGATATAACTTTGTTCCGCCGTCGTTATTGTATGAGTCCGACAATCTTCTCTAAAATTTATCTTAAACTTAATCAGTCAAATCCATATTTCACTTATAGACTGAACGGAGCACAAGAAATTGGCCATTCGCCCCACATCAAAATTTCAACAGCATTGAAGATGTTAAGCTATGGAACAGCTGGCGACCAAATGGATGAATATTTCAGAATGGCAGCATCAACAACAACAGAGTGTCTGAAAGAATTCTGTAAAACAGTTGTTCAAGAGTTCGGGAACGAGTATCTATGGACACCTGGACCAAACGATATAAGCAGGATACTACGCAGGGGAGAAGATAGAGGATTTCCAGGTATGCTTGGAAGTTTAGATTGCATGCACTGGTCTTGGAAAAACTGCCCAACGGGATGGAAAGGAATGTTCACCGGACATAAGAAAGTGCCATCAATGATCCTTGAAGCAGTAGCAACAGACGATTTATGGGTTTGGCATGCTTTTTTTGGAGTCCCAGGTTCATTGAATGATATAAATGTTTTAAAACAATCATATCTTTTCACAGAGCTTGCTAACGGACTGTCAACAGATGTTTCATATAACGTTGGTAATATCGAACACAAAACTGGATACTATCTAGTGGATGGAATATACCCAAAGTGGAGAACTTTGATTCAAGGGTACAGAGTACCATCAAATGACAAAGAATGTTATTTCACTGAGAAAGTAGCTAGCTACAGGAAGGACATCGAACGTACGTTTGGTGTTCTACAAGCCCGATTTCATATTTTACGCAATCCTGCACGTTTTCATGATGCAAGAGTGCTTTCAGAAATCATGTATGCTTGTATAATATTACATAACATGATTGTGGAGTCTGAAAGAGGTGGGTATAAGAATCAAAAGTCTAATTATCCTGACATGTTTACGGGGTCAAATGCAAAACCCCATAAAGATGTAAACTCAATGGACGAGTATGTTGATATGGTTCAACATATTGAAGATCAAGCTGCACACTTCCAATTGCGTGACCAGTTAGTGGATCATTTGTGGGCGCATAAAAGAAGAAATAGTCGGAATCAGTAGTTGGTACTAGAACTATGTATCGGTTTGCACTCGTGCACTATGTATCAGTGTGTATGTTGGGTCAACAAATCTAGTTTCCAATCATATTGTCGATTGTATCATTGTTTCAACAACCAGTACATAAATACTAAAAACAGATCACAATCATATTACAACTCAACCCAACATATACAGCTACTACATAAACAACTACTGCATACATACTACAAATAGGACACAATCATATTACAACTAAACCCTAGCTAGTACATAAATACCCACTAGTATGTAACTACTACAAACAGTTCACAGTCATATTACAACTTAACCCAACATACATAGCTAGTCCTCAAACGAGCCACTACAGCGTCCGCCTCCGCTTCCTTTGCTTCTTCTGTACTCTGCAATCTGCTCTTTTACTAGTTCTTGCTGTAAAGGGGAAAGCTTACTAAAATCACATGTAATCATTTTAACATAATTGCTCTCCCGCACCAGTGCTTCCTTCTTCTCCAGCCTTGCTCGTAACAGGGCTTGTTTCTCCGTATGTTGTTGTCTGCGAAGCTCTCTATCAACACTAACTGCTTTGTGGAACTCTTCGTCGCTACGGTTTCTTTGCTTCGAAAATCGAAGTCTATGCTCTTTTGTCTCCGTAGTTGAATTCTCCACTGTTTCAATAAATCTAGAGAACTTTGCACCGCGTTGCTCCAGCTGAATTGACTTGGCTCTGCCAATAGGCCGCCCGTCACTAGTTCCAAATAAAGGGTTTCTTTCTTGCGAGCTCGGGTCACTTCCTGGACTAGATTCAGAGTAGTTCATCCTTCTAGCTTTGTTCTGTTGTTCAATCATGAAGTTACTTGGGTTCTTCCACTTAGGAAACCTAGGTAGAAGCTCGAAACAGTCATTAAATTTAAATGGAAGTCCATACTTTCGTTGGTAGGTCGTTCGTGACTCTTCAATCTGTAACATAAAGTCGAAATTGTATGAGTGTATGACATTTCTAACTAATCAAGCATAGTATACTAACTTATTTTTAAAAGTAATCTACGATACTTACAACGTCATAAGGTGCAGCACCGTTTTGCTGCCTGTTCTGCAAGCCTGTCAGTATTGCCAGATAGTTCTGACATGCAGCATTCATAACTCTGTAACCGGCTCTAAGTGATCCCCATGTTCTACTCCTCATTTCCAACGAATTGTAGAAATTTGCAACTCTTTCCCAAAATTTCTGACCTTTCATATTATTCCCAACAATGTTGTCTTGTGAAATGCGTATCCACGATTTAGCAAGTGAAACGTACTGCTCGGAAGTAAACTTACATTGTTTTCTTCTTCCATCCGCTGCTATTTCTTCCTCTTCAACATAATCATCCTCAACATCTTCTATTCCGGGATCCGGCTCCGATTCAACTTCGGTTTGGTGTCGTTTACTGAAAATGCCGCTTAAAGACTTCCACTTCGTCTTCTTTTGGTTATATTCGGGACTGACAGGTGCAGTGTATTATTGACTAAATTCTTCAGAATTTGTAACATTTGCATCCTCATTTGCATCTTCGTCCTCCGGCTCCTCCGTTGAAGTTTCAACATTTTCTTCGTTACTAGGAGAGACAAACCCGTACGAAAACTGTCTTTGCAGATTTTGTGTACCTTCGCGGTCACGAACCTCGGTCTGTTGCGGAAGTAGGTGAGGTTGTTGACTTTGATTGGTCTGCATCATCGTTGACATATACGACGAATGATCATCGTACATGTCTGGCACGGGCGGTCGTTGGTAAAAATGTGGCGGGGCGGACGAATGGACGGGAGGAAAGTTAGGAGGAGCGAGCGGTTGGTACGATGGTCGATATGGATAATTTGAATATGGCGAGTAGCCATATTCGTGAGATGGCTACAACGATTGATGTTGTTGGACTGACCGTTGCATGGCATACGTTGAAGAGGGCGGTTTGGACATGGGATTCTTGTTTCCGTATTTTTTGATGCTTCGATTGGGTGCGGAAGAAGACATTTTTGTTGTTGAAGAAGTTGAAGAAGTTGAGGTTGAGAAGGTGGAGTGGTTGTATGGAAGAAGAAGGAGGAAGGTTGGTGTATTAGAAGGGAAAATGGGGTAGCCGTTGGAGTGTAACGGCTATGTATTATAACGGCAAAGAGAAAGCCGTTGTAAGCATATAACGGCAAACTCTTTGCCGTTATAAACTTATAACGGCAAAGAGTTTGCCTTTATAAGATTATAACAGTATTCTATTTGCCGTCATAAGCTCTAGCCTCTGTTCAGTGAACCAGCCACGAAGGGGCTCAAAACTAGCCACAAACCAGCCACGGGTGAGTGAACAAGCCACACCTGATTGCTCCGTGGCTAGTTTAGTAACTAAACAAGCCATGGTTGGTTGTGCTCTTACTAAAGGAGAGATGAAATGTAAGGAACTGGACTGCTTTAGGGAAGGGGAGATGTAAATAGAGAGGAGCTATTGTAGGAGGCGGTGGAATAGAGGAATAAGCGGTGGAGAGGGACGCAGGGAAGCTTGCTGATGGTTTTTCTTTTAAAGGAGGAACAGTGGGTTCAAGAAAAATGGCGCGGTGTAATAATATTAACATGTGGTGGCGAGATTCCGAACTAAAATACACATGTACAGCATGCTACGTGCGGGTGAGCAATATTCGATTCAAACCGAATTAACCGACCAAACCAGTTCATTTTGGTCGGTTCGGTTCGATTTCAAAACTAAACGGTTTTAATTCGGTTTGTAAATTTTTTATTTTTTGGTCATCGGTTTAACCGAATTAACCAAGCTTGTAATTTTTTATCTAATTTTATGGTATTATTATACTTTAAATAATTAGTTTAGCTATATAATACAAAGACATTTGTTGCAAATAGATCAAATCTTATCATAAACATAAAATTTACTATATAAACTTTCTCCAAACATCAATTTTGGTTTACTTTGAGTGAATGCATCATTAAAATTATAGTATATCCTTCAAGTTCGGCTAAATCGGTTACCGACCAAATTAACCAAACTTAATTTGGTTCGGTTCGGTTTGAAAAAAGTTTGGTTTCAATTCGGTTTGAGTTTTTTTACGTCCAAACCAACCGAACCGACCGAACGCTCACCCCTAAAGCTACGAGACATTGACAAGTGTACATCTAAAACCTTAAATAGCTATAAATATTTCCTGATGTATACTTGAATATTTTATTCTGAAAGCTTATGACTAGAGGGACACGAGTAGATAGTGAAAAACAACTTGGTTGCTAAATAAGGAAGTAACCAAATAAACTCATGTACCAGGCGTCCACATAAAAATGTATGTTAAATTAAATAGTAAAAGTAAATAACTTATTATTATTATTATGTATTTGTTTAATCATTTACTGTCACCGATGGCGAAATAAAATTTATAATCGTGTACAAGAATATACCATGATGTCAGAACAGAAATCAAAATAGACCGGTACATAGATTATGTAAAGTGCCAAAAAGGACGACGGTTGTCCTAAAATACATTAGAAAAATATAAGCTTATTCTCCAAATCAAAATTTACAGTAAAATTCTATAAAATATTTTAAGACAAGGTGTCTAGAAACTGAACGATTATTTAAACTGGTCATTTAGTTATAATTTAATTTCAAATTATGATAGTTTCAGCACTATGTCACTAAGTATTTATTGTTTTCCCCAAACGAACACGGTTTTAACTAAATTAATTTCAATAAACATTATCGTCTTCAAATTTTTATTTAACCAAACAATTTTTAAATCTTTATAAAATTCATACATAAATAACTTTTTAAATCTAAATATTAAAATATAATTTTGCAAAATCTTATGTATTATATCAAATAACATTTGAATAAACCATACAAAATAATTAATTACTAAATCTTATATATTAAACATATTCTTAAAATTAAATTTTCTTTTACAAAAATCGGATTTATGAAATAGAACAAAATATTCATTTAAACTAACATATATAAATGATTATTTAAATCAATATTCTTATTAAATTCATTTTATATTAAATAATTTAAAATGCTGAAAATGTCGCATCGTTACAGAAAAGCTTTCTACAAAGCAGAATGATTTTCAGGATCCAAGGCTTGGTTGTCTAACTGTGATCGCATATTTAAAGTTACAATCTTGGAAGACCAATTAAAAAGGAGGATAATGGCATGTAACTTGAAGGGAGAAGCATTGGAGTGGTGGAACATAGTATCTGAGGAAAATACAAGAATGATATTTTCGTGGAACGAGTTCAAGGCGAGATTTGAGATCGAATTCCTAATAAATATTGAGGTGATCTGCGGTAGGAAAATTTTATAAACCTCAGCAGATAGACACTAGTCCGAGGGAATACATCGCTAAATACACATAGTGGGCTATATTTGGAAGAGGCTGAATTGATACACCTATGAAAAAAACATTAATATTTTTATAAGGACGATTAAACTCCCCTTTAAGAGAGAAGCTGCTTGCGCAAGTTTCCTCCAGAGCAACATTTGAGATTTTGGGTTGAGATTGAAATTATGTATATGGCAAAACATGAGAACAATGTGGTAAAGGAAGAAAAGGGAAAGCATAACGCAAATCAAGTACAAAACAATATTGAAAATCCTTGGTTTAAGAAGGAAGAGAAAATGAAAGGAAAGTTTAAGAAGGAAGTTAAAGTTTGCGGTAGGTATCATAAGAAAATCCATGAGACCAAGGGTTGCAAAATTAGTTTGGTTTAGGAAGATTTCAAGGAGATGTGCTACCACTGCCAAGAAGAGGCACATCATATAAAGAAATGGCCAAAACTTGCTAAAGGAGGGTCAGATTCTTTGGAGGCTTCTCCTCTCACTTGCCAATTATAGAGAGACAAAGGAAATATGCTCTTAAAGGTATTGTTCCTATTTTAGGAATTATGATGCGCACATGTTTTAACACCAAGGAATCACATTTCTTCATAGCAAGGAATGCGGTAAATTTATTATCTCCTTATTTCAATCATCGATAATCTTGTATTTGTTTCTACCCCTATTGGAGGTTTAATGCAACTTTGTTTTATTTGTAAACACTTACTGATAAATATCGACAATGTCAATTTCTTATGTAACTGTATGTTATTAATTTCGAGGGGTATGGACTCATCTTAAGTACGGATTGGTTATTTTTTATGGTGTCATCATCGGTTATGATAGAAGAGTTGTTTGCTTGAGGAGTTATATAGAGACTGGAACCTTGAATTTCCTTGTGAGGTTAAAAATATAAGGGATGTGGGCCTACTACACTCATTAGAATCTTTAAATTGTGATGGTCCAGTTTTAGTTCCCATTGTTTGCGAGTTTCTTGATGTTTTGAGGAAGTCTCGAGTCTCCAGTCCCACAAAGAAATCGAATTCATAATAGATCTGGACAAAGAGGCTAGACCTATCACTTTTCCTTTGAGTCGCAAGGCCTCTAAGCAGAGTAAAGAGTTAGATAAGAAGATCTCAGAATTGTTGCAGAAAGAATTCATTTAAAGAAATATCTCCGAGTGAGGAATTCCCATAATATTTGCCACTAAGGCTGATGGATCGTTGAGATATTGTGTGGGCTATAGGGAACTTAAAAAATTTACTAATAATAATAGGTACCCTTTTCCTAGGATATATGACCTATTTGAGAATCTTGGAAGTTCTAGATCTTTTTTCAGTTAGATTTAGCCACAAGATTTCACCAGCTGAGGATTTCCAAAGAAAATAGACCAAGACAGCATTTAAGGCACCCGATGGATTATTTGAATGCGAAGTAATGTCATTTGGTTTGAGCAAATTTCGGCCTTCTTTATAGATTTGATGAATAGAGTGTGTAGGGACGTACTTAGTAAGATCGTTGTAATGTTTGTGATATTCTTGTTTTCTCTAAGGGATACGAGGATCATGAAGAGCGGCTGAGATAAGTACTAGGAACTTCAAGAAGGCATATGCTTTAAGCTAAATTCTCTAAATGACATTTTGGAAAGAGGAGATTAAATTTCTTATATAGGTAGCCTCGAAGAAAGGATTAGAAGTAGATATCGCAACGGTAGAAGATGTTCAAGAGTGGAAAGTTCCTATAAATTCGACAGAGGTTAGAAGCTTTTTATGGTTAGCGTGCTATTATAGTTAATTCATAAATGACCTTGCAAAGATTGCAACCCATCTGACCTAACTAACCATGAAGAACCTAAAGTTTGTATGGAATGATAGTTGTAATAAGGCTTTTAACAAACTAAAGGAATATTCTATGAGTGCTCTAGTACTCACTACTCCTAATGAATTTAAGTTATTCGTTGTATTTACAAATGTTTGCAGTATGGGATTTGGAGCCATGTAATGAAAAATGAAAGATTAGTTGCCTACATGAGTAAATAGCAAAAATATCATAAGAACAGGTATCCCATGTGTGATTCGTAGTTAGAACCAATAGTAATTTGCACTCAAGATGCATAGGCACTATCTCTTAGGAGAAAGATTTGAGTTATACATGGATCATAAGTCACTAAGTTGCTATTTTCTCAAAGAGATCTTATTCTTAGGCAATAAAGGTGGATGGAGTATATAGCATCCGTCAACTTTGATATTCACTGTACTCCTAGGAATGGTAACATCATCGCTGGCGCTCTAATTAAGTAGAAGCAGTTGGAGCATCTTTCTAGTTTTAACCTTTAGCAACCATCATAACCTTCTCAAGGATTTCTTAGAACTTTTGAAGTGATATCATTCCTTATGGATTGGATTAATTTTGAATAAATTAATGATTAGGAGGTGAGCAGAACAAAGCTGAAGCTTGGACTATGCTTTCCTCTTGACGATAGGTACTCAGTAGATAATAAAAGAAACATAAGGAGAGGAAGACATCTTTATTCCCTAAGGATTGGGGTTATTCCCCAAGGATTGGGGATTAGAGAAACGAATTCATATGGAATGCCATCATTCTAAGATGACCACACATCCCGGAGGGGATAAATTGTACAAGGACATGAAGAGAACCTTTTTTGGTTGGAAAACGGCATGGTAGAATTTATAGCCAAGTGATTAACATGTCAACATATCAAAGCACATAAAGGTGAGACGGTGGCTTGCTGCTACCACTAGAAATTCTCACTTGGAAATCGGAACATATCTCAATGGATTTTATGGAAGTACTTTTTAAAAATCATAAAGAAAATAAGGTGATTTTGATTGTAGTTGATTGACTGGCAAAGAATGCACAATTCTTTCCGATCAAGAGGGTAGAACCACACCTTCATTGGTCCAAATGTATATCAAGGAACTAGGTTGATACACTTTTTTAATCATGAAAATTGCAATTATTTCATCAACAATATATAAATATATACATATATATATATATATATATATATATTTGTAAATAAAGTAATGAAGTTTAACTCCGTAAAGCGAAATCATCCCAAAGTAGCGGCAATATGAATATGAAGCATAAGGTAGATAGGAGTAAACCACTCAACTTGTACAATTTCATGTCAACAGTCATCAAAGCTATACCTTCTTAAATAGAAAAAGCGCATATCAAGAAATATAACTGATTGCAATAAATATTTTAAGCAAGTAAAATTTGATTATGGAAAGTAAGTCCGAAATGTAATGTTGAATTTATATCTACATAGAGTTCATGTAGAATTATCAACAACATCGTATAA
Organism: Allium sativum; assembly: GCA_030737875.1. NCBI lineage: Eukaryota > Viridiplantae > Streptophyta > Magnoliopsida > Asparagales > Amaryllidaceae > Allium > Allium sativum. The sequence continues at coordinate 4,621,824 of CM060919.1, read as the reverse complement.
ATGAAAAATGATGGGGCATAATAAAGTGAACTATCCTTAAAGTAATTAATAGCATATGAAGAACCGATTAGTGAATTATTAACTATCCAGAAAAATCAACCAAATGGGCATACCGGTACAACAAATCTTTATATTATACAAGGATTGGAATAAAGACATCAAGCACTTTTTTTTTCAAATGTAACTTCACTGCATACATAAAGGCATGGTCTAGAGTCGGATTAAAGGCAATTACAAACACAAATCTATACTTAGTAAGATGAAACAAATGGTAGAATGAGAAATTAGACGGTAACAACATATAATATATAAAACATAGAAAGTTTTTTATTCATAAAACATAAAATATTTTATATATATGTTGGCTAGCTTTTTGACCAAGTCACCAAGGTTCACTCACAAGAAGAAAGTACGAAACTACGTTCCTTAAGTCCATGAAGGATCGGATCGCACCAGAGGGTCGCCCCTCTCGGATCGCCCCCCATCGGATCGCCCCCATAGCATCAGCGATCCGACTACCTCTACATGATTCGATCCGTACTTTTACTATTACCCTGCACAGACCGATCCGATTCCCCGACGCACAGCGAAGCCTCCGACCTGTTCAAGCACGAGCTAGTCTTCGGCGATCCGAGATGCACGGATCCAGCGACACGTGTCTCCAACTGTCACTTTAACCAATTCCTCCTCCTCGCTCGATCCGATATTTAAGGGGATCGCGACACCTGTCCACAACGGCTAATTTGACTAATTCTTCATCAAGCTGCGATACGATCCGATATTCTCGGGATCTGTGCCACGTGTGGCCGCGATCCGTTTGACAAAATTAGCTATAAATAGCCCATAGCTTGGCATTTTTCAGCATCTTTGGGCAGTATTGAGCACCGACTCCACCATTGCTGTCATACCACTATTTCTCATCAGTTTTATTACGAGATTGCTGAGAGAAATCACAATTGTAAAAGTGAGTTCGAGAGAAACCATAGATTGTACTAGCATTCAAAGTATAATCGATAGCACATACAGTGGACGTAGGCTCGTTAACGCCGAACCACTATAAATTCTGTGTGTTTTCTGCTTTTTCTTTATTCTCCACTTATAGTTCTTTACGAATCAGAACAATTTGGGTGTTAGGTCCAAATTTTGATCTAACATTTTTGGTGCTTTCACCGAGAATCGAATTCTCAACCTATTGTATTGCTATTCTACTATTTGGATTCGAAAGTCCGAAGAAAACAGTCCCAAAACTTCACTGTTCAGATTTTTGAAGATTCCTACGACATTTGATATCATGGCTGGAAAGAAGTCTAAGGAAGTGCGAGCTTCGCAAGTAATGAAGTCGCGAATGAAATGGTTGGCGAAAGTGCACACGAGCAGGTCGTTGAGGGGGTCACGGATCGCGAGGACAGGGGGGCGACCCGAACCAATCTAGGTGCCACGATCCGACTTGAGGGTGGCGCTACGAACCACGAAGCTGGAGGGGTTGTTACTTGATCCCGTGATAACGCCCCGAATCCTCCACATACCATGACCACGAACCGATCCCAGGGGGGCACTGCGAGCCACCAACCTCGATCCACAACGATCCAAATTGATGACCAGACTACAACTCGACCTGGAAAGGAGCATATGGCTCGCTCCTACCGTCCTGGCCCCTCCGCTCGACTTGGTTCAAGCTCTTTGCGCATAAGAGAAAATGATGATGATCAATATGACCCTTCTTCTCCCGTTACTGAGGGGGACCTCTCTCGCTTTTCCGAAATGTGGGAGAGGCTGTTTGATGAATTGGGTCTCAAAGGCAGGAGAGCTCCGTTCTGCGACAGAACTTGACTGCCATGGATAGAAGGCTTAATGATCTCGCCAAGCAAAGGACGCCCCCAGTTCATCCGCTCAACCCAGAATACTCTTCTTCGTCAGAGGAATCGCCGAGACCTCCGCGGCGACCATATGAGAGGCCTGAAAACATAGAACAACTCCGATTTGGGACCCTTCCATCATGGGAAGAAGAGACACTGGGTGTAGGGCCCTCAAACCTCAATGTGAATGATCGCGCCGCAACTCCCAAAGCTCGAGGCGTGGACAACCCTGTTCAGGATAGACTACCTCAGCCCCGTCGCCGTACAAATGCTCGTGGTAACAGGGGGCAGCGAAGCCCAATCCGAGCCCCGGATTTCGTGACCGCTCCTGGAAGAGAGATTAGAGAACCCCACCGAGCAAGAAGGGCTGACCCCGAGCCTCCGCTGACCAGTGCAAATGTTGCATCTATGATACATCAAATTCTGGCAGATAGCCGTGGACAACGGAATGAAGATTGGGGAATTGACCGCAGTCACACCCCTTTCACTGATGACATTTTAGATGCAACGTTCCCGAGGCGCTTCAACATGCCGCAGATGAATCGTTACGCGGATAAATCTGATCCCGTCCAGCATCTGATGAGATATTCTTGGTCAATGACCGCTGCCGCAGCTTCTGACGCTGTCAAGTGCAAAGCATTTCCCATATTCCTGGAGGATGTAGCATTATTATGGTTTACTCGCTTACCAGCAAGATCGATTTCCAGCTTCAGGGAGTTGAGTGAAAGGTTCGTGGAACGGTTCCGCATCTATGCACAAAAGACGAAGAGTGTGATTGACTTGTTCCTTGTCAAGCAGCGACCAGGCAAGAGTTTGAGGGTGTATATAGACCGTTTCAACCTGGCCGCTACTGAAGTCAAAGATCCTCATGAGCCAACTGTTGTGGTAGCCCTAATTGATGGGGTAGATAATGACACCGAATTTGGAAGATATCTGGCCGGCAAGCCACCCCATACTAGAGAGTTATTCTACGAAAAAGCTAACGTACACTTACGCCGGGAGGAAGTATATGCTAATCGAAAGGCAAAAACGGCCGATAAAGAGGAAATCCAAAGCAATGTTGCCATTAAGCAGACAGGAGACAGCTTGGGGAAGGTTGAGGTTAATGTCGGAAATCGGAATCAGGGTGGTCGTCAGTCAGGAAACAATGATAATAACAGTAAGCAACAACCGGAAGAGGAGTCGAGGGAATGACTCCCAGAGAAGGACTCGTCCCAGGTCTTTTGAGAGTTATACGCCAATAAATGATACTTTGGAGAATATCTTCATGGATTCGTACAACGTCCTCCAAAATAAAAGGCCTCCTCCCAGAGAGTCGACGGAGAAAGAACGTGAAACGGGGAAGTTTTGTCTCTTTCATCAGATTCATGGCCATTTGACAAATGAATGCCGTCACCTAAGAGATGTAGTCGAGAGGCTTCTCCGAGAAGGAAAATTGGATGAATACAGAGTGACACCAAGAGACAACGGGCAAGCCTTACAGGCCCTAAATCAGAACCGGGATCAACCTGCTGTCAGGCCAACTGCCCAGCAAAAGGGAAAGGACATTGTTATCAATACCATAATCGGAGGGCTTTATCTTGCCGGGCACGGTTCCAAGGCATTGGATCAGTATGTCAACGCAGCCAAGCAGCACCTCGGGGTAGGGGAGTGTAGCAACCTTGAGGACAACGTCCCGGTAAAGCAACAAAAGATAATGTCCGACGACGTCATTTTCCGTGAACGAGAAAGCATTGGAGTTCAGGCTCCGACTGAAGATCCATTTGTAATCACAGTACCTATTGGCCCGGCCACTGTTCATAAAGTCTTGGTGGATAACGGAAGTTCCGTCAACATTCTTTTCAAAAAGACATTCGACCAAATGAATCTTGAGATAAAGGACTTGAAGCCCTATGAGGGATGGATCTGTGGATTTAACGGAGCATCCACCGCTCCAATGGGTTATGTAGAGCTACCAGTTACACTTGGGGAAGGAGAACGCCAGAGAGTGAGAATCCTTCCCTTCGTGGTTTTGGATATTGAATCACCCTATAATGCCTTCTTGTGCCGACCGGCCCTCGCAAAGTTTAGAGCCTGTATAGCCCCCTGGTGATTATTATTGAAGTTTCCTACGGAAGCTAGTGTTGGTATTGTCAGAGGAGATCAGGTTGCCGCACGAGCATGTTATGTTGCAGAGCTAAAGCTACTCCGCAATGTAGGAGACATAGAAACCAAGGGCGCTTCTCCCCCTGCAAGGGAGGAAACCTTATAGCAATTAAAGAGAATAACCGTAGGAGAGTCGCCCAGAGAATTGCCCGAGGATAAAGATCCCAGAAAGGACAAGGAACCTGGGGGCAGAATGGCGACTCCCAACGAGACGACTGTGGATGTACCGATCGATGATAGTGACCCAGAGAAGGTCCTTAAGATTAGGTCCCAGTTAAATTCGAATTTAGCTAAAGAACTGACGGATTTCTTGAAAGATAATTTGGATGTATTTGCTTGGACCCACGCAGACATGTGCGGGATATCTCCATCGATCATGAGCCATTCATTAAGCATTAACCCTAAGCATCCTCCAGTAAAACAAAAAAGGCGAATGCTTGGCCCAGAGAGGTCCGTTGCCTTGAAAGAAGAAGTTGGAAAGCTAAAAAGTAATGGATTTATCAGAGACTCAATCTATCCAGACTGGATTTCAAATCCAGTCCTGGTAAAAAAGGCCAACGGGAAGTGGCGAACGTGTATCGATTTCTCGGATTTGAATAAAGCCTGCCCAAAAGACTGTTTTGCGTTACCCCGGATCGATTAGTTGGTGGACTCAACGGCGGGCCATGAACTTCTCTCCTTTATGGATGCTTATTCAGGATATAACCAGATTCCAATGCACGTTCCAGATCAAGAACACACTAGCTTTATTACGGATCTAGGATTATATTGCTATGTGGTAATGCCCTTTGGCTTGAAGAACGCAGGCGCTACATATCAACGGTTAGTGAACAGAATGTTTTATAACCAGATTGGGAAAACAATGGAAGTATACGTCGACGACATGTTGGTTAAGACCAGGCAATCCTCCAATCACACTACGGATTTGGCAGAGATGTTTGGCATTCTTCGAAAGTACGGGATGAAACTCAACCCAACAAAATGTTCATTTTGGGTCGCCTCCGGAAAATTCTTGGGATTCATCGTCTGTTCTCGTGGGACTGAGATTAATCCAGACCAGATAGCAGCAAACAGAGACATTCAGGAACCTAGGAAGATTAAAGATGTGGAAAGCCTTGTAGGGAAAGTAGCCGCACTTAGCAGATTTATCTCCAGGGCTACGGACAAATGCATCCCTTTCTTCGAATTGATAAAGCGAGGGAAATGCCACTTCAAATGGACGCCCGACTGCATAGAAGCGTTTCAGAACTTGCTGAGACACCTGGAGAAACCTCCGATATTATCTAAGCCGATGGATCATGAGGACTTATTCGTGTACTTGGCAGTGTCGTCTCACGCGATCAGCTCTGCATTGGTGAGAGAAGAAGAAAAAGTTCAAAGACCTGTGTATTACGTGAGCAAAAAATTGACGGCAGCAGAGCGTAATTATCCAAGGATAGAAAAGTTGGCGTATAGTTTGCTGATCGCCTCTAGAAAGCTTCGACATTATTTTCAGGCTCATCCCATTACCGTATACACTGATCATCCACTCAAGCAAGTTCTACAGAGACCAGAAGCGTCTGGAAGGCTACTCAAGTGGAACATTGAGTTGAGTCAATTTGATCTGAATTTTCAACCCCGGCGGTCAATGCGGGGGCAAGCGATAGCCGACTTCATAGCAGAGTTTACTGTCCCAGAGGACGATATTACGGACGAAGAAGTTAACACCTCAAAGTTGCTTCTCGACCCCAGTGCCTGGAGATTGTATACTGATGGAGCTAGGAATGATAAGAGATCCGGTGCTGGAATAGTGCTTGAAACTCCCGAGAAACGGTTGATATCCTATGCTATCCAGATGGAGTTAACCCAAATTAGGGTATTAATAGATAGAAGACCGGAACCTCCTCCGGTATTTAATAGAAGTCCCGAACCTAACCCAGATTCAGGCATTTATTGATAGAAGACCGGAACTCCCTCCGGTATTTAATAGAAGTCCCGAACCTAACCCAGATTTGGGTATTTATAGATAGAAGACCGGAACCCCCTCCGGTATTTAATAGAAGTCCCGAACCTAACCCAGATTTGGGTATTTATTGGTAGAAGACCAGAACCTCCTCCAGTATTTAATCTTTGTTTTGAGTCACCGTTTCGGCCTTTTGAGCCACTCCCTGGGCTTTCGTTTTGGTTTGCAAGTTACTTCTCAGAGCTTTTACTGGCCATTTCGGCTTTGTTCTTTTTAGCGTAGGTTGCATATGCTTTTGAATGCTCTCTTTGAGCTTCATGTTCCCTTCTATGGGATGGAATTTGAGAAGGGGATGTACATGCTCAAAGAGCTCCCTTTGAGCTTTTGTCCCCTTCTACGGGATGGAATTTCAGCAGAGGATGCCCGCGCTTCGAGTGCTCCCTTCGAGCTTTCGTCCCTTCTGCAGGATGGAATTTGAGCAGAGGATGTACATGCTCCGAGTGCTCCCTTCAAGTTTTCGTCCCTTCTACGGGATGGAATTTGAGAAGAGAATGTACATGCTTCGAGTGCTCCCTTCGATCTTTTGTCCCTTTTGCGGGATGGAATTTGAGTAGAGGGTGTACGTGCTCCAAGTTCTCCCTTTGAGCTTTCGTCCCTTCTACGGGACAGAATTTGAGCAGAGGATGTACGTTCTCCGAGTACTCCCTTCAAACTTTCGTCCTTTCTACAAGATAGAATTTGAGCATATGATGTACGTGCTCCGAGTGCTCCCTTCGAGCTTTCGTCCCTTCCTGCAGGATGAAATTTGTAGGTAAAGTATGTATGTGCCTAGGATGCAAACACATAGTTCACTGTGAAAACTCATCTCGCGGGCGAGCACACAGCTCACGGGTGCAAACACACAGTTCATGGCGAGAACACATCTCGTGGGTAAAAAGATACAGTTCGTGGTGAGAACACATCTCGTGGGCGAGTACACAACTCGTGTGGTCACATAGTGCTTTAAGTACAAGGTGCACAGCTCGCATGAATACATACCTCAAAGTAGGGGGGATGTTGACGTATTGAAAATTGCAAGTATGTTTTAGATGCATGGATGTATTGCTTGAACTAAAAGAGATTTTAACAGACCTTTGTGATTTCTAGTTGTCTTTCCGAAGTTCAGGGCATGATGATGCTATGTGACCGAGGCTACGACAAATGCGACACGTGCGTGGCTCGCGAGATTGATTAGCACAGTGATTCTTTGACCCACAATTGTAGCAGCTTCCGCGAGTAGATTTTGGAGCTTTGGATTTGGAGGTTCTGCGCCTTCTCTTCACGCTTGAATGAGGCTCAGGATTCCCGCCGGGATCTCTCTTTTTGTTGGAGTTTCCTTTCGAACAACCGAATTCGTCCATACGAACGAATTTGTCTGCCTGGAGATAGAAATCTTGCAAGATTCCACATCCGTGGATATATAACTCCTTCTAGTGTGTGTTCTTAATTAATCTCGATTAACAGTGATGAGTTTCACCCGGTCAATCATGTCTTCTTCTTGAAGGGCCTCAGCCTTGAACATTTCCAAGTAACTACTCAAAGATTCTCCTGGTTTCTGCTTTATATTTGCGAGGATCGTATAGCCCACAGTAGGATCTTTGCAAACGCAGAACTGCATTGAGAATTCGTGAGAGTACCGCCTCCATGAATGGATGGTATTCCCTTGATGTTGTCGGTACCATTTGGCGGTCGGTCCTTAAAAGCGTCATTGGAAATAGTCTGCATTGTACAGAACCAGAAGCATCATAAACGTCCATATAGCTATTGAAAGCCATGAGATGGTTGTCTGGATCAGAGGTCCCATAATATTTCATGGTTGGGTTCTTCACATGTGGAGGTATCATTGTATTCTTGATCTTATCGACCAAGGGCGTTGTTCTGTCATCGTCACTAATATGCACGTCCAATATTCTTATCCTTTCGGTTTCAAATAGATTCTTTATGGTTTTCTCCTCTATATTGTTCCTAAGATAGGTCTCCATGTTCTTATGTTTCTTTTTTTGGGACTAGATTCCCCAGTAGTTGAACTTCCAGATTTCTCTTTGCTTTCATCGTATTGGTTCTTGTCGCACCTTTTGTCCACAAGGTTGGTTCTTCCTCTCTTTGAAAGAAACGGATAATATTTCTCTTTTATTTTTGATATCTCCATGGCCGTATTTTTCCATATAGATTTGGCCTCATTTTTCTGTTCTAGTCCGATGTCTTTCGAAGAACCTTGTAATGGAGTATTACCCCCCCAAATCCTTCACTGCAGGCAGCTGTCACTTCAGGGTCTTAATCCCCTCGATTTCCTCCTTTACCAAATCCATATTCAAAGGTTGTGTTGGAATTATAAACCAGCCCTCTCTAATAGAGTGTTGGCCAAATGATTGGGCTATATTCCCTGTTAATGTTCGACTGCTTATTGGTGATCTTAAGCTATCATGCAGATTTGGTGTGGATCTAATTCAGTTGTCAAACTCAGAAGTTGTCTTCATCTCTGATTCCCCATGACATAAGTCAAACATTGAGGTTCTTCGGGCTGAGTCCACATCAGTAGACTTTATAGTAGCATCAATACTCAAAGCCAAATGTAATACTTCCAGCTCATAATCCATCCCTCCTATTAGGTTTGATGATCCCTTGATTTCCGGATTTACTAAGATAATATTCAAAAGTGTGCTATTCTCCAAAGCGGTTGATGCAGTGTAATCCCGTTCCCAGATCCCTTTTGTCACCACCATTTTTGATGGGTGTTGGTCGCTTTTTTACGATAGGAGGGAAGGTCAGGGTAAAAAAGGTTTCAGGGAAGAAAGTTTACGATAAGTATGGAGGGCTTACCATTAAGATGAATGTTCAAGGTTACCTATCCTTCGAAAAGCAAAGATAAATGGTGCTTGAAGTGGTAACTTGGCACTCAGAAACCCCTTTCCGAGACCCTTTGCTTATAATCTTGCATCTTCAGAATTTAGTCCATATCTAGGATGGAACAGCGCAGTTAGAAACGTGGAAATATCACTTTCAAAAGATTAAAGGTAGAAAAAAGGTAGTGGAGGTTCAAACCCTCCTTCTAGCGCCAAAATTTTGACAATATTTTTCTCCACACCGGAGATAGGTCAACGGAAGTAGATCTAAGAAGGAAATAAGATTATTCTACTTTCTCCAGGTTGAGTTGATTCACCGCTTCCCAGACATCAAGAACTCAAACTCGAAGGTTAATCCTTCCTCTCTCAAGAAGTGAATGTCACATTTCTATAATTCATGGGTCAACAACCCTCTTGGGAGAGAAATTTCCTTAGGAAGAAAGCATCAGGCTGTTGAAGCCTTAACGGCCTGCATTAAGATATTCCAGTGATCCTGCAGCATAGCAGAATACATGCGGAAATATATTGAAGAACAACATTTCGTAAAAAAGAAAGAAAATGCACACAGTTTATAGTGGTTCGGTTCGATTTGAACCTATGTCCACTTCAAGGATTTTGACGATTTTATTCGTGGAGTTATATAGGAGATCTCAAGATGGATTAACAAATTAGGGATTCTCTCCCCTAAAATATAAGAGGAAGAAGAAGCTTCCCTTCTGTGTGATTATTAGGGGCTGATTTATAGTGGATTTGGAGTCCCTTTTGTTATTGGGTCGTGGGTCCATAGTGGTCTTTGTTGTCCGCCTTTTCTGTTGGTCTTGAATGTCCCTGCCTTCTGTCTCTTAGTCACGCTTGTCACGGCTCAGGTCTAGGTTAGTCAGTGGCCTCCTCTAGATTGGAATGAACATGTTGTTGAAGCACGCTTTCGGAAGGCGCTATGAGTTTCTGGTTGTATGCTTTCAGTTGTAGGTAGTTGGGTGCAGGTTTCCGGCTTTCCCGCGAATACTTAGAGGAGCCTTTCCTCGTTATGTACATGGATCTCTCATACCCCTTCGGGGTTCTAGTTTAACTTTCATTAGGGTTTCCATGTATAGCTTGATCTTCTAGAAAATTGCTCCTGGTGATTCATTCGTCACTTCATCTATATGTCTTCTCAATATTTATAAGACAGGTGTTTCGAAAACTGGTTCTATATGTGCTTCTGGCTTAATTCTTTCGGCGTTTTAACCTCCTGGATGGCCTTTCGCTGCAGGACCCCTTGTCGGATTGACAATATCGGGAGGCTCCCGTCGGTTCGACCCTGCCGGATGGACCCTGTTGGCTAGATCTCTTACCTTCTATGATTCTTTCTCTTTAATGGGTCTTGGCTGATGTTGCTTTCGGGATCTTTCTCCCTATCTTTGATTCTTCTTAGAGTTTGTCCTTGTTCCTAAAGAATTTTCATGTACTTGCGGTCATCCGATACCCCTTCACCATCAACCTATTTCGTCTTAATTATGGTAGTAACAGGCCTCGCCACTGAAAAGAAACATAGCTGTAGATAAATGAACGACTATGATACAGAGACAAATAACGTGACTATGTAGAAGTAATATTATCCAAGCCGATATGTTTCACTTCTTTAATTCCGCCCTTCAAATGAATGCTAGGGTTACGGTTTCCATGGAGGAATCCACTGCCATCTCCATCATCCTTTATCGATTCTTGAAATTACATAGAGAAATCACTTACTTTTCTTTATCCCGACTACCTATATCATTAGATCTTATGATTTGCATTGATTTTATCAACAATCCTCATCAGCCGGCTTAACAATGAAATTATTCCTTCGATCTTTATTACTTCGAGTTTCTTTGAGTTGATGAAACTTCGATTTGACTCTATATTGCTTGGATTGAGAGCTGATATCACCAATCTTCTTTACTCTGAATTTATCTCTAAACTTTATAAAGTTTGGGGATGATAGAGCCTTTGTAAGAGTATCTGCACATTGGTATGTAGCTGGTACGTGTCTAACCTCCAGATTTCCTTTCATAAATTGTTCTCTAACAAAGTATAGATTGATCTCTTTATGCTTGGTTCTGGAATGTAGAATAGGGTTGGCTGACCTATAAACTACACTCAGATTATCAAGCTACAACACTAATTTACTTGTTTTTATGTTAAGTTCGGTAAATAGTGATTTAATCCACATTACTTCTGTATTAGCATTAGTTATACTCCTATACTCTGCTTCTATACTAGATCTAGATATTGTAGATTGTTTTCTTGAGAATTGTAAAACAATATTGTCCCAATGTAAATTCAGTATCCATTAGTTGACTTCCTGCCATTTGGATCTGATGTCCAATCTGCATCAGCAAATCCAGTAATACTAAAATTGTTGTTAGCTCTGATGTGTTGTCCATACTCCAATGTAACATTCAAATATCTTAGAATCCTTCTAATAGCTTTCCAATGTGTATCAACTGGTTCCTGCATAAATTGACACATTTTGTTAACACTATACATTATATCTATTCTAGTGATAGTTGTGTACTGTAAAGCACCAACTGCACTTCTATATTTTTTTCAAATTATATATGGATTCTCCCCTGTGTTTAGATAAGTGTTAACTACTGATAATTGGGGTTAGTTGATCACCATATGCTTTGTTCATTTGAGCTTTAGTCGGCGGTTTTGATATATATTTTCTTTGAGATAAAATTATTACAAATGCTGAATTGGTTACCACTTCTATTCCCAGAAAATAATTGAGTGTTCCCAGGTCTTTGACAAAAAATTGCTAATCCAAATAGCTCATAAGTTTGTTGATTTTTGTATTATCATTACTTGTAATGATAATATCATCAACATATATATATATATATATATATATATACATATGCATGTATGTATCTATGTATGTTAGAGCAGCCATTAAATTTGGCAAATAAAGAGTTATTTGATTTGATAGATTGAAAATCCATATTATTTAGTGTGATTTTCAAACCATACTCGAGGAGCCTGTTTTAAGCCATATATGGCCTTTTTTTACTTGCACACATATTTTGGTTGTTGAATAAATCATTCAGGTTGTTTCATATACATGTCTTCTTGTAGTATGCCATTGAGAAATGCATTATTGACATCTAGCTGTCTAAGTTGCCACTTTTTGCTTACTGCCAGAGAAACAACAAATCTGATTATAGATGGTTTGACCACTAGTGAAAAAGTTTCCTTGTAGTCAAACGCTTGTTGTGTGAAGCCTTTGGCCACCAGTCTTGCCTTATATCTATCAATAGATCCGTCTAACTTTTTCTTTATTCTGTTAATCCATTTGCATCTGAAAATATTTTTACCTTTTTGAGGCTTTACTAATTCCCATGTTTGATTTGTTGGAGTGCTTGGTACTCTGTATTCATAGCTTCCCTCCAATTGCCATCTGATTTGGCCTGATCATAACAAGTTGGTTCATCAAGAATAGTGAAAATAGCATATGTTTTAGGTTTGAATATCCCACTCTATGCTCCTCTAACAAAGGGATGTGTTTATGTGGCTTGAGGTTGAGCACATGGTTGTTCCTCCCTTTCTGTACTTTCAATATCATTATTTTCATTTTCCTCTAATTGATGTCTAACAGATTGTTCTTGACTTTGTAGTGTATGTGACTCATTGAACTGACTTTGTGGATGAACAATATCACTTCCATGTGATGTTGTACTATCACATGTCTTACTAGTTTCACTTGCACATGTTGGCTCGGAATATACAGGTAATAGTGGTATTGAAATATTTGTGTCAAATATTTTCTTTGGTGTTTTGATGTTTTTAGTACGATAGGTAAAAATTCTCTCATTAAACATAACATGTCTGCTAGTAAATATTCTTCCACTATCATCTAAACACTTATATCCCTTCCTTCCTTGAGCATATCCTATGAAAGTACATGGCTTTGATCTATATTCAAACTTGTCTTTGTTATATGATCTGATATAAGGGTAACACATACATCCAAAAAAAATAATTAAGAAACTGTAGTCAGGTTTAACATTATATAGCTTTTCATAAGGGCTTATTACTTTAAGCACTTTAGATGATAGTTTATTTATCAATTAAATTGCTATACTAAAGGAATTAGGCCAAAATTTTAATGGTATCTTTGCCTGAGCTAATAATGTTAATCCTGATTCAACAACATGCCTATGTTTCCTCTCCCCAAACCCATTTTTTTCAGAAGTATATGGGCAAGTGGTTCTGTGAACTATTCCCTTTTTAAGAAAATACTTCTTCAATGATTTGTATCCTGCACCTCCATTAGACTGAATTTTTTTCACATGAGACTGATTCTGTTTTTCAACTTGGGTCATAAAATGCATAACGGTACCATAAGTATCCAATTTTGAATTTAGGAAATATATCCATTTATACGTATTATAAGCATCTACAAATGTTATATAGTATCTGTACCCTTGGTCTAAACTAATTGGGGATGGACCCCACAAGTAAGTAGCAATTAACTCTAATGGTTTAGAATACTCAGTGGTAGAATCAGCAAATGGAATTTTAATGCTTTTCCCATTGTACAGTAAGTGCATAAGCAAGGAGTAGTAACATCATTAAATTTTATATTATTTTCAACAAGAATTTGTTTCAAAATACTTGTACTTAGATGACCAAGTTTATTGTGCCATAGATCAAATGCATTTTTTTCTTTATCTGAAGAATTTTCATTGGATTTGCAGTACACAGTCTTTGTTTTAGTTTTGTTGAAGTTGGCTTGATTTAACACATAGACTTTTAACTTCATTGCCCTGCAACAAAATATTTTTAGTAAGTATGTCTTTGACTAAACAATAATTTGGATAGAATTCAAAGTATATTTGATTATCCTTTGCAAATTGAGACACACTCAACAAATTATTTTTAAACAAATTGTTTAAAAGCAAGTGTTTATTTCCATTTGTATATCCTTTACCTGTATGACTGATATGTATAGACTTACCATTCCCCTTGCACACTAATTTATTACCTCTTTGCTCCTTGTACCCAAGATTTAAATTGTCTAAGTTGCCGGTTAGATGAGTTGTAGCACCTGAAGCAGGATACCAACTTTCATCATTAATGTGATCCACTCTTTTAATTTCATTTCGACTGTTGGACTTAGGATCTATCTGTTTTTCTCAAAAAGTGCTTTTCCGGTGTTGAACTAAAAAGGCTGAATGTATTCAGCGGTTTTAAAACGTTTGGGTAGGAGAATCATTCATCCATGAATCAGTCAAATTAGTTGAATGGTAAAAAAGATGATATTTTGAGATTTTTGAGTTGCTGATTGTTGATTTCCTGCGATACCAGTCTTTATATAGCAGTAGTTCTTCCAAGCCATCATCTCCTTTATATATCAGAGCAGCTCATTCTTTTTACCTACAGCAATAGAAAGCACTGAAAACAACATGTATTAAAGAGGTAACTTCTTCAATTACTTTTTGTATACTTTGCACAGAACAGACGAATGAAGAGTATTCACATATTTTTATATATTTCATATTTGCATTGCTCATGACAATTATGTACTTGATAGGACTAGACATGAGAGGACTATGTTTATTATATGTAGGTTTCTCTAGCTATTAGTCTGCCTCTTGTATTAATTCAACTAGCGAAGCATGTGTGACATAAGTAATATGATATAGGAATAAAGCTACTTTTCAGGTTGAACTGATTATTGCATAAGCCATTTACTTCTCCCCATTTCGCATCTTTTGTACCTGTTGGTATAAACTTACTAAATAGCCAACTCCAAATGCAACTATATTGTAATATATTGCCTTTAAACTCGTATAATGCAATAACACCAAATGCTGGGTAGAAATGCATTTTCATAATGAATGAAGAAAATGCAGCCAATCATTGTATAAAATAAAAAATTCCATAACCAAATGTAGTTGGAGCTGACTTCAGACAGCGCGAATTTGTGCACTCTTCACATCTATAGAGTTCTTTGAAATTTTTGTTCTTGCAGGAAGTGACCTCGCAAACTTTGATTATCATAAGTGAAATAGTAAACTTTCAGTAGACACTGTCATGTTAAAATTTATATGGGTAATTTTGGCTTGTAGTTTTGGTGTCCTAATCTGGATTTGTTACAAAAGTAATCTAATTTTTGGTCTCCTAATCTTGATTATGTAAATATTGCAATTTTGATCACAAGGTGGATAATATCAAAGAGAAAGTAACATGTCATGAGTAAATTTGGTTTGTAATTTTGAAATGGTAAATTTATATATCTATATCTCAAATACAGTGTAACACCCGTAATTTTGTTAACATTAAAGAGGATAAATTAAAGAATAATTAATTTAATATTAAGAATTAAGGGAAACTGACTACGTCATTACGTCCGTCTCGAAATTCTAGTCAGGATAGACACCTAGCTTGCATAAAACGGATAACATATGAAGAAGTTACAGACGATAAAAAGTTGAAAATCAGAACCAGGTATAACTGGTGCACTTGCCAAGTGTGCTAAGGCAATTTTGCACTGGCTCACCTATAAAGTGCACCCAGAATAGTTTTTGGGCATTCGGGACTTTTTATCATGTGGGAGGCGACCCACGACTAGATTTACCCTAGGGCTTATGTGGTAGTTGGTTCCAGAGGGTTCTGCAGCTATAAATACATAGCTATTTCACATATTTCTTCATTAGAAATTATGGCGGCCAAACTCTGTCGGAGTCTGAATTGAACTAGGGTCTCTCATCTTCTTCTATTAACTAAAGCATATTAAATTCTAAGATTCAATCATAGACTCAACACCAACTTCTTTTCTATCATCTTAGCAATCCAATCACAGTGAGTTTCTAGTTGCTTTTAGGTTTAGATAAATAAAAGTGAATTATGAAAGACTGTGATTTGGATACGTTGCAAACCTTAAATCTATGTTATTGTTAGATGTTATACTAGGTCTACTTCTCTAGATCCAATTCAATTATGATTGTTCTACTATGTTATTATTGTGGATCTTGGTTTGTAACTATATTATGGTTAATATGGATCTGTTAATTTGGACAGTTATATCATTGGATAGATCTAATCATTTATGTAAATCATGAACAAATGTCACCTTGAATTGGTTAGAATTGGATCTAAACCTTTTTCTTAATTGTAACTTTTATGACATGCTATGATGTGGATGTGTGTACATCAATTTCTAAACTAGCAGATCTAATTTATTTGGGCATTAAAACTGTTAAACAGATCTAGATTTCCACCTTATGTTATCATGTTAGATCTATTTTATGTGGTCTAAATTATCACCTTATGTTATCATGTTAGATCTATTTTATGTGATCTAAATTATCTCCTTATGTTATCATGTTAGATCTATCTTATGTGATCTAAATTATCACCTTATGTTATCATGTTTGATCTATTTTGTGTGATCTAAATGATCACCTTGTGCTATCATGTTCGATCTATTTTAACCTCTAGATCTGAATTATGTGATCTAATTTGTCACCTTGTGATTATCATGTTAGATCTAAACCGATTGGACATCTAAATTGCTAATTTAGATCTTATTATGCTTATTGTGACATCATAGTAATTGACTACCAACCGTTCATCAGTTTTCTGTCCACCTTGTAATGATGACAATTTCATGTCCATACCAGTATGTATGTTCACCTTATTATCATACTAGTTTATGTTTATGCCAGGATGATCATTTTAGTTATATTCCCATTATTTTCCCTATTATCGTTTATGACTAGGCTATTGTCTAGTCTAGACATGTTGCCAATTTTGTGAGGGCACTAGTTAAGGAATGGGGGGAAAAGGGTTAAAAATGGAATAATTTGAATATGAACATTTTTGGACATGTAATTCGAATTATTGGGTAAAGTGGGTATTGACACCTATAAAAGGAAAGGTATAATTAGTTGATCAATTAACTAAAAATGTAATGTCTAGTAATTGCAATTAGGAATTGTAATTGTATTTGTGACCCGAGGTTAGGTTGCATTAGTGGTGGAAGTCTGTCCGGATCCGACCGGCATATCCAGCAGCCACTAATGTAGAACCTAATGTGGGAGGTCTAAGTACGTAAATACGAATCGGGCTATGTCACGAGGTTAGGCCCGACTGTGGAATAAGTCTGCTCAGACCCGACCGGCATATCCAACATCCACATGTTGTAGGCCTAATGTGGGAGGTTTGGCCCGTTATGAAACCATAAATGGACATGGTAAAGAATTGGACAACTTAACCTAAGTTAATCTATAGGGATTGTATGAACTTAAATTTAAATTGGGGGTTAAGTAAACATGGTTGAGGGGTGGGTTAAGTAACTCTAAATAGGGGATAGGTAATATTCACATATAGGCCCACAAACTTAACCTGTTAAGGTTATGTAATTAAAGACACCTAATGGTATATATAACCAGAGGAAATAATAAAGTTATGTAATTAAAGACACCCTTAAAGGTAAGCATAATTGGTAGAAATAAATACGGCTATGTAATTAAAGATACCTAGTGGTACACATAGTCAGTGAAAACCTAGTGTGGGGTACAAGACAAAGGGAGAGCTTGTATCATATTGTGTGGGACCCATTTCACTCAGTAACTCGAAGTAGGTATCAAACAAAGTACTCCGTACTAGGCGGAGAAGGGGCGCGCTTACTGACTGATTATAAGAGATCCAAACGTGGAGGACGGTGTGGGCGCAAACCGACCGGGCCATGTGCGTGCATGAACCGGGCAGAGGGGGATAAGACGTCCGCGACACCTGTAGATATGGTTGTGTACATTATTACAAAGAGGGGTTGCCACTTTAGGAAGTGATACCTCCTACTATGGGGCCAACACAAGGTATCTACGACGGTTAGGGAGCCAATCGATCAGGGTAGTAGTTAGGACACATTTGGACGTATACCTAAATCTACAACCTTATAGTTGAAGGGATCATCTCTTTCTGGATATACTAGTAATAGTGCAGAGTAATCACTAGAAGCATATACACCTTATCCTGTCTACCTTGTTACACCTGGCATTTATGTAGTGATCTCCCTTATCCACTTTATATACCTATCATGTTACTTTTATTTATTTACTGTCTAAAAGTAACTAGACTCACCAGACTTTATGTCTCATCCTTTTGTTCCTCCTTCTTTCTTCCGCCCCCCCCCCTCAGCTTCTCAGGGAGGAAACACCCAGGCTTAGTCAGGACTCATATATCACCTTGGTAGGAGCAACTTCTGAAATATGGCTCAAGTTCTTATCTCTACTATGGCTTAACTCTTTCAATTGGGGAATTATGTTTTTATATTCTTATGTACTCTGATGATGCAGGACATAAGTTATTTTATGGTAATGGTTTTTGTGACTTATGGTATTGTGGACCACGTTATTTTAATTTATGTTGAAATAAAAATTAAAATTTCTGTTGTTATCTTATTTATATCTGTCATGTAATTATTCTGTGTCTGTTTACCTATAACACTTTAGGGAACTTAATGCATTCCCTTAGCGAGTGACACTAACGGACGTGGGTTGTCACATTTGGTATCAGAGCTAAAAGTTACCTAATTAGATAAAAGTTTTTGAAAATTATTTTCCAAAAGGTTTAAAAAAAGAAGCATTTTCAAAAATAAAAGTCTGCTTTGAAAAACATTCCCCAAAAAACATATGTAGTATCCTTTAGGCCTTTATCTAAATTTCTTCCTTTCTCCTTTTTCGGCATGTCTGGGGAATAAAACATCCCTAATATCCCAGAGGATGTCACTATACCCGTGTGGTTCCATAGGTATTTGGAGGCCACAGCGCCGACAAAAGGCCAAAGAGACGTTCTTCCCCAGCTGCACAAGTCATTCCTCCTCTTCCTCCCCATCCAAGAGGTGACAACTTTGCCAAGATCTGCTAGGATTTCCGTGCTAAGGGAGGGAAGCCATTCCATGGGAACAAGACATTTTTGGAAGCTCAGAATTGGCTTAAGGAGACTGAGGACTTATTCGTAATCTTTGAAATGGAGGCCAGAAGAAAGATTTAGTTAGTTGCTTGGCTATTGAAGGACGAAGCCTCATTTTGGTGGTAAGTCACCCAAGCTGGACGTCGGGTGGAAACTTGGGAAGATTTTAGACAAAGGTTCGAAATGAAAGTTCTTTCCCAAGCTGAAAACTGCATGCAAATGGAGAGATTCTTAGCACTCAAACAAGGAAACTTGATGGTGAAAGAATATGTGAACAAATTCAACCAACTATCAAGGTTCAGGATAGAGTTCGTGGATACGCCGCGCAAAAAGGCTTTGATGTTTGCTAAAGAGCTGAATGAACCCCTTCATGGGTTAGCCATGTCCCATATTCCAATGGGGACCACTTTTGAAAAAACTTGTCGATATGGCCTTGATGCATAAGGAGGAAAAGGGAGAGAAGAAGGAGATAAAGGCTGAGGGAACATCACAAAATAGGAATGTGTGGCCCAAGAAGGGGAAGCAGAAATAGCAACAGCAGCAGAAGAAAGGAGGGAAAAATGATAAAGGCAAGGATAAGAGAAAATGTCACCATTGTGGGAAGGAAGGTCATCTGGTTAAAGACTGTAAGCGAAGGAAGAATTCTTGCTACCACTGTGGAGAGGCCGGACACTTTGCTAAAGAGTGCCCAAAGAAATGGGGATCACAGGGACACGGTAAAAGGGCAGGAAATTCTGGGGGGCAGGTGCATGCTCTCGCGACCAGTGCTCCTTATGGAGGTAGAAAAATTTCTATGGAAGGTTTAATTTTTCTTTCCAACCACCCTACTAGAACACTTTTTGATTCTGGTGCCTCACGTTCATTTATATCAAGTTCTGTAGTTGAATCTCTGCACTTAATTACCAGTATGGTAGTGGATCCCGTAGTCGTTTCAAATCTCACTTATGGTTCGGCTCATTTATCTATGATTTGTCGGGGTTTGAAAATATTTGTATTAGGCGTCAAATTTGAATGCGATGCTTATGTACTTGGATTTATGGGCTATGGTTTGATTCTAGGAATGGATTGGCTTACCACGTCTAGTGCCATTCTGGATTGTGAAAAAAGGGTTGTTAGGCTTCTGACTTGTCAAGGGAGAACCCTCGAGATTTCATGTGACCCACAAGGGTCGGTTATGCTTAGTTTCCTAGAGTCTCTTGGCATCTATCGACGATCTGCAATCTGTTCCAGTAGTCCGGGATTTTTCCGATGTTTTTGATGAGGTTCGGGGTTTGCCTCCAAGGCGTGAGATCGACTTTCGTATATATCTGGTGGACAATGCAAAGCCAGTTGCATTGCCAGTACGCCATATGGTTCCAAGGGAAAGGAGGAAGCTGAGTAAGCAAGTAGTGGAGCTACTTGAGAAAGGGTTTATCAGATGAAGCATATCTAAATGGGGTGCTCCAGTAGTATTCGCAACTAAGGAGGATGGTTCGCTTCATTTGTGTGTTAATTATAGGGAGATGAATAAACTCAATAAGAAGAATAGGCACCCGCTTCCAAGGATTGATGCTTTATTTGATCAACTTGTTGGTGCCTCGGTATTTCCCCAGTTAGACTTGGCCATAGGGTTCATTCTGTTGAGGGTGGATGAGGTCAGCATAGATAAGACTGCCTTTATGACTTCGGACGGTTTCTTTGAATGGCTAGTTATGTCTTTTGGGCTAACGAATGCACCCGCCTATTTTGTCGATCTGATGAGTAGGGTGTTTCGGGAGTTCCTAAATAAGTTTGTTATAGTCTTTGTCGATGATATTTTGATCTTCTCCAAAATCGAAGAAGAGCATGCCCAACAATTGAGAGAAGTTTTGAAAACTCTCCTGACCATCAACTTAAAGCAAAATTCTCCAAATGCCATTTTTGGAGAAAAGAGGTGAGATTCTTAGGGCATGTGGTCTCCAAAGAAGGGATAGATGTAGATCCCATGAAGCTGGTTGCGGTGCAAGATTGGCAGGTTCCTAAGATTACAACTGAGGTGAGAAGCTTTCTTGGGTTAACAGGTTACTATAGGAAGTTCATTAAGGACTTCGCAAAGATATCAGCCCCACTCACCAGGCAGACGAAGAAGAACTTGCCATTCTCATGGGATATATACTGTGACATTGCTTTCCACCGACTGAAGAGGGCTCTGAAAACAACCCCAGTCTTGACCTTAGCTAACGGGAATAAGGTGTTTACTGTTTACACTGATACGTGTGGTACAGGGCTTGGTGCGGTTCTAATGCAATAAGGGAAAGTAGTGTGTTATGGGGGTAGACAGCTGAGAGTTCATGAAAAGAACTGCCCCACCCATGATCTAGAGCTAGCTGCCATAGTGTTTGCATTAAAGACGTGGCGTCGCTATTTATTTGGAGAGAAGTTCGAGTTATACACCGATTATAAATCTCTCAAGTATCTGTTCATGCAGAAGGATCTCAATTTAAGGCAACCGCAGTGGATGGAGTTTTTAGCTTCTTATAATTTAAGTTTTCTTATATCCCTGACAAGGGTAATGTGGTGATAGACACACTAAGTAGGCAGAGGGTGGCCCTGAGTCCTCTGTTTGTGGAAAGAAAGAACTCGAAGTTCATATCAACTTTTGATTTTAGACCCTCCATCGAGATTTTGTCTGATTTGTTTGCGTCCTTGGAGACATGACCGACTCTTATGGACAAGATAGGAGCTTCACAACAAGGTGACCCACAGATCCTAGACATCATGGATAAGTTCAAAAGAGAGAAGACTTCTAGTCACCTCAGCAGATGTGCCATAGATGAAAAGGGGTGGTCGAGATGGAAGGCTTTGTGTTCCTCAAACTAGAAGCTTGATAAAGGAAGTCCTAGAAGAAGCCCACCATTATAAGATGGCCATTCATCCAGGAGGTGATAAGATATACAGGGACATGAAGAGGGTTTCCTTTTGGGCCGGGATGAAGAAAGATGTCGCCAAATTTGTTTCCCAATGTTTAGTTTGCCAGCAAGTCGAAACTGAGCAAAAGAAGCCCGGTGGTTTACTTCATCCTTTGGAGGTTCCTCGGTGGAAATGAGAGAGTGTCTCTATGGGTTTCAAAGATGGTTTGCCTAGATCGAAGAAAGGAAACACCAGTATCTGGGTTGTGGTAGATAGACTCACTAAGAGCGCTCAATTTATTCCAGTTAAGAGCAAGAGGACGACATCATGGTTAGAAGCAATTTATGTCTAAGAGATAGTTCGCCTTCATGGAGTTCCTTCCATCATTGTGAGCGAACGTGACCCCATCTTTACCAGCAAATTTTGGACGAGCTTGCAAGAAGCATTAGGTACACAGTTATGTTTGATCACCGCTTATCATCCTCAGACCGATGGGGAAACAGAGAGGATGAACAGAATTCTAGAAGATCTTTTAAGTCTGTGTCTCCTAGACTTTGGAGGGACTTGGGAAGAGAATCTTCCTTTAGTAGAGTTTGTCTATAACAACAACCATCAGTCCAGCATCGGCATGGCACCCTTCGAAGCATTGTACGGACGACCCTGTAGATCGACAACTTGTCGGTGGGAATCTACAGAAAGATTATTACTTGGACCACATATAGTTAGAGAAACGTACGAAAAGATTGACCTTATTCAACGGCGGATGAAGAATGCTCAAGATAGGCCAAATGGCCTATAGAGTAAGGATTCCTGAAAATCTATCTGGTTTTCATGATGTTTTCCATGTTTCTCATTTGCGAAAGTGCTTGCATGACACCACAGAAGTTGTTGAGCCGAGTATATTGGAAGAGGTAGAAGTGGAACGGGAGGCGATAGTCAGGCGGGTTCCTTCTCGTATTCTTGGATCAGAAATTAAGAAGCTACACAATAAAGAGCTCAAGTTGCTAAAGGTTCAATGGAGAGATACCACAGAGGATGCGACTTGGGAGGCCGAAGACAATATTCGTGCTTCGTACCCTTTTCTTTTCGAGGTTATGTTCTTAACTCTTTTTTTTCAAAGCTTTATCGGTACTTATTTCTATCGTTTGAGTATGTCCTATCCATAGTATTTTCGACCTTTAGGTAGGAATCCTATGGATGTAAACATGTGTTTGAGACATATTATGATTGTTGGATGCAAGTGGATGCAAGTGTTTGCTAGTGGTTGCCTGTGGACGCATATACACACACATTAGGCACTAAGAACGACTCAATCACTCTCATACTGCATATGGATGTGTGTGCATTTTCTTTTCTTTTATGGATGGAAATAGATGAACTAGCATACAGATGTTGAATTTGGACAAATGAGTGTGCACACATGTAGAGCTTATATGTTATAATAGGCTTATTTTCATACATATTGGATTCATGGCACTAACATACATTGCATTAAGGAGGTCAACTAAATAAGCAGACTTCCTGATCTTTACATTAGTGTTGGGACATACACACACACACCCCTTTGCATATATTCATGAAAACATTAGAAATCCTTAAGGATAATGGATGCCATTGATTGATGGATGAGTAGATGTATGATGGATGGTAGGATATGCATTCTTCTCAACTTGGAGATTTCTGGGATGAAATCCTTTAAGTGGGGGGAATGTAACACCCCGTAATTTTGTTAACATTAAAGAGGATAAATTATACAATAATTAATTTAATATTAAGAATTAAGGGAAAATGACTACATCATTACGTCCGTCTCGAAATTCTGTTCAGGATAGACACCTAGTTTGCGTAAAACGGATAGCATATGAAGAAGTTACAGACGAAAGAAAGTTGAAAATTTGAACCAGGCATAACGGGCGCACTTGCCAAGTGCGCCAAGGCAATTTTGCACTGGCACACCTGTAAAGTGCGCCTAGAACAATTTTTGGGTATTTAGGCCTTTTTCCCAAGTGGGAGGCGACCCGTGACCTGATTTACCCTAGGGCTTATGTGCCAGTCGGTTCCAGAGGGTTATGCAGTTATAAATACATAGCTATTTCACATATTTCTTCACTAGAAATCATGGAGGCCAAACTCTGCGGAGTCTGAACTAAACTAGGGTCTCTCATCTTCTTTTATCAACTAAAGCATATCAAATTCTGAGATTCAAGCATAGACTAAGCACCAACTTATTTTCTATCATCTTAGCAATCCAATCACAGTGAGTTTCTAGTTGCTTTTAGGTTTAGATAAATAAAAGTGAATTATGAAAGACTGTGATTTGGATACGTTGTAAACCTTGAATCTATGTTATTGTTAGAACTTATGCTAGATCTTTTTCTCTAGATCCAATTCAATTATGATTCTTCTACGATGTTATTATTGTGGATCCTGGTTTGTAACTATGATATGGTTAATATGGATCTGTTAATTTGGACTGTTATATCATTGGACAGTTCTAATCATTGATGTAAATCATGAACATATGTCAAGTTGAATTGGTTAGGATTGGATCTAAACCTTCATCTTAATTGTAACTTTAATGACATGCTATTATGTGGATGTGTGTAGATCTATTTCTAATCTAGTAGAACTAATTTATGTGGACATTGAAACTGTTAGACAAATCTAAATTACCACCTTATGTTATCGTGTTAGATCTATTTTATGTGGTTTAAACTATCACCTTATGTTATCATGTTACATTTATTTTATGTGATCTAATTATCACCTTATGTTATCATGTTATATCTATTTTATGTGATCTAAATTATCACTTTGTGTTGTCATGTTAGATCTATTTTAACCTCTAGATCTGAATTATGCGATCTAATTTGTCACCTTGTGATTATCATGTTAGATCTAAACCGATTGGACATCTAAATTGCTAATTTAGATCTTATTATGCTTATTTAATATCATAATTATTGACTGCCAACCATTCATTAGTTTTATGTCCACCCTGTTATGATGACAATTTCATGTCCATGCCAGTATGTATGCTCATCTTATTATCATACTAGTTTATGTTTATGCCAAGATGATCATTTTAATTATATTCCCTGTTATCGTTTATGACTAGGCTATGGTCTAGCCTAAGCATGTTGCCAATTTTGTGAGGGCGTTAGTTACGAAACGGGGGAAAAAGGGTTAAAAATGGCATAATTTGAATATGAACATTTTTGGACATGTAATTCAAATTATTGGGTAAAATAGGTATTGACATCTATAAAAGGAAAGGTTTAATTAATTGAATGTTTAGTAATTACAATTAGGAATTGTAATTGTACTTATAACACGAGGTTAGGTTGCATTAGTAGTGGAAGTCTGCCCGGACCCGACCGGCATATCCAGCAGCCACTAATGTTGAACCTAATGTGGGAGGTCTAAGTACGTAAATACAAATTGGGCTATGACACGAGGTTAGGCTCATCTATGGAATAAGTCTACCCGGACAGGATCGACATATCCAACATCCACATGTTGTAGGCCAAATGTAGGAGATCTGGCCGATTATGAAACCATAAATGGACATGGTAAAGAATTGGACTACTTAACCTAAGTTAATCCATAGGGATTGCATGAACTTAAATTTAAATTGGGGGTTAAATAAACATGGTTGAGGGGTGGGCTAAGTAAATCTGAAGAGGAGATGGGTAATATTCGCATATAGGCCCACAAACTTAACCCGTTAAGGTTATGTAATTAAAGACACCTAGTGGTATACATAACCGAAGGAAATAATAAAGTTATGTAATTAAAGACACCCTTTAGGGTAAGTATAACTGGTAGAAATAAATAAGGCTATGTAATTAAAGGCACCTAGTGGTATACATAATTAGTGAAAACCTAGTGGGGGATACAAGACAAAGGGGGGAGCTTTTATCATATTGTGTGGGACCCATTTCAGTCTATAACCCATAGTAGGTATCAAAAAAAGTATTCCGTACTAGGCGGAGAAGGGGCACGCTTACTGACTGATTGTAAGATATCCAAACATGGAGGACGGTATGGGCAGCGCAAACTGACCAGGCCATGTGCGTGCAAGAGCCGGGCAGAGGGGGATAAGACGACCGTGACACCTATAGATATGGTTGTGCACATTATTACGACGAGGAGTTGCCATTTTTGGAACTGATACATCCTACTGTGGTGCCATCACAAGGTATCTATGAGGGTTAGGGAGCCGATCGATCAGGGCAGTAGTTAGGATACAATTGACATATACTTAAGTCTACAACCTTATAGTTGAAGGGATCATCTCTTTCTGGATATACTAGTAATAGTGCAGAGTAATCATTAGAAGCATATAGACCTTTTCATGTCTGCCTTGTTAATTACACCTGACATTTATGTAGTGATCTCCCTTATCCACTTTATATGCCTATCATGTTACTTTTATTTATTTAGTGGCTTAAAGTAACTAGACTCGCCAGACTTTATGTCTGGCCCTTTTGTTTCTCCTTCTCTCTTCCGTTCCTCCCCCCAGGTTCTCTGGGGGGAAACACCTAGGCTTAGTCAGGACTCAGATATCACCTTGCTAGGAGCTATTCTGAAGTATGACTCAAGTTCTTGTCTCTACTACGGCTTAACTCTTTCAATTGGGGAATTATGTTTTTATATTCTTATGTACTCTGATGATGCAAGGCGGAAGTTATTTTGTTGTAATGGTTTTTATGACTTATGGTATTGTGGACCACGGTATTTTAATTTATGTTGAAATTAAAAATTAAATTTCCACTGTTATCTTATTTTTATCTGTCTTGTAATTATTCTGTGCCTGTTTGCCTATAATGCTTCACGGAGCTTAATGCATTCCCTTAGTGAGTGACATTAACGGACGTGGGGTGCCACATACAGACTTCAAAGAGGAATTTCCATAAATAGAATATATTTTTAGATGTAGGACACGACCACGTTAAAATTTATATGGGTAGCTTTTTAGCCTACATTTGTAAAATTATATGTATGAGTTCTTTACTGAGAAAAGCTGGGATAATATTGTAAAAGTGGTCTGTCATCATAAAGTGGGATTGGGTACGATCTTCTTTTGTCAGTTGAATAAAAATAGGTTTATTTGCAAT
The DNA here is from genome assembly GCA_030737875.1 of Allium sativum. Lineage (NCBI taxonomy): Eukaryota > Viridiplantae > Streptophyta > Magnoliopsida > Asparagales > Amaryllidaceae > Allium > Allium sativum. The sequence goes on along the minus strand of CM060919.1, from coordinate 4,595,066 downwards.
GATGCATGCATACAAGTTTAATAAAAATAGGGTGATAGATATAGGGATGGCATAACGTGGAAAAGATAAGCGTAAATATGGGAGTTGCAAAACATAAAATGCAGCTTCCAAGAGCAAAGCTGCTTTTTCTATGAACCCCGAAATGGGAAAATACTTTCTTGACTTATGTTTGCGAGAGATTACCAATCATGGATACTACGGAACTAAGCTTAGTTTACATTCATGGAGAAGACTAGAACAAGAATTTAATGCAAAGTGGAAAGTCAACTATGAACATAAGCAATTTAAAAATCATTACGGCTATTTGAAAGAAGATTATTTGCTTTGGAATTTTTTTTGGATTATCTGGACTTGGTTTTAATGTCGAGACAAATACCATACTTTGTCCTCCTGAAAAATGGAATGAGGTAATTTAGGTAAGATGATTGCATAATCGTTCAGCAATTAGTAACACCAATTTAAGTGATATTATTTTATTTCAATATTGGTTAATTCTATGTATTTATTACACAGTGAATCCCAAAGCATGAAAATTTCGATATAATCCCTTAGAGAATGTTGATAAGTTAAAGGTGATTTTTGAAGATGCACTTGCAGAGGGAGAGAATGCATAGTCATCTGCATCAATTAAACCACCACCTAATGAAGATCATAACCTGATGGATGGTGGTGTGCTGCAGCTAATGCAGAAGAAAATACTCAGTTGCCTAATCATGTGGATGATGAATTTTTTGATGGGGTTCAAGTTAATGAAGATGACAACACTCCATTTACTAATGAGACCGGTGAGGGTGGTCCTTCCAAATGTACGCCTCGTCCTTAAAAAAAGAACCGTAAAAGTTCAGACGGTGAAACGATTGATAAAAAAATTGGAGATTTAGTTGGTACAATAGAAAAGCAAATTGACAAGGAGGAGGCTAACGATGGACCTTCAATGAAGGACGTAATTGCTGCTTTAAAAGAATTGAAAGACTTGAGCATACTATCTTAGCAGGATTATTTCAGAGCAAAAGTGTTATTTTCTAGGAAGCCATGAGGATTTCATTCATGGAGAAGAGAATATATTTTATCGAATAAAGTTCTTGACTTATGTATTAAGCATGTAATACCATATGTTATCTTCTAATAAATGGGAATAAGAGTGTGTTTCTAGGTTTAGTTTCTTCGTTAAATCCTACCACGGACTGCAAAAGTTGTGTTACTCAATTATCATGTTTTATGCATTTCAACTTGTTGTAGTAAATAAAGTGTGTGTTCAATAAATTTCTTATCTTCCATTGATGTATGTGCAAAATATATTCAACTTCTGATACCTTGTCATATAATGCATAATAATTTTATTACATTTTAACTTTCACTTTCTCATATTACAGGATGATGTCGAAACAATGGTTACTGATGAAATTATGGTCACTTTTACTACTGCTTAAGACAAAGAAGCATGCGACTATTCGACAAAAAGTTTTAACTTCGTCACTTTCAAGAAAAAAGTACATGTAGGAGCTTATGAATGGTTCTTCTATCGTGATGTATGCTAAATTTAGGATGGATAAATCGTCCTTTACAAAATTATGTTGCTATTTTCGAGAAAAAAACTGGCTTCGAGATAGTAAGCATATAGACATTGAAGATAAAATGGCAATGTTTTTAACGACTATAACTCATAATTGTAGAAATCGTATTGTCAGATATCGTTTCCAATACTTAGGTCAAACAGTTAGCAAGTATTTTCATGAAGTATTGATGATCGTGATATTGGACTTGGCCCGAACTTTTGCAAGATTTTGGTGGTTTTGAAGGATATTACAAAATGACGTATAATAGGAAATTCGTGCAAATTCTTTCCAATTCGTTCCAATTATTGAAAGTTTTTGCACTGAATATAACTGAAAAGTGCAGGTGGATTTGGGACATAGTTACCGATTTCTTCTTGGAATCTGTTATTTTGGCACATATTTTTTTGGTTCTTAAAAAGAAACAGTTTGAAAAGTTTCAATTATATGAAATGAATTTCTAGGTCCAGAAATTCCTTACCATCAAGTTGATAAAAAGCGTCGAGTTCTTATTTAATAAAAAAAATGAAATGTGTATTTCTGTAAACTTACTTAAACCGAATTGAGAGAGATATTGAGTGAGATCAAGAATTCTCACTATTTCTTAGATTTATGGATCAAATTTGATTCGGTGGGTCTTTCACTCAAATTTTTTTCCACCAAGAACGTTTTATGAAACTCTCTGACCCTCGAATTTGGAATATCGTACTTTCACGTGATTCATAGATTTTGCTCGGGAAATGACAGTCCCACCTGATTTTTATAAGTCTACCGAAATGTACGAATATTCCACTTTAGGAGAAAACTCCATTTCAAGGCAGAGGTCAAGGCAACTACTATCAAAATTTCACGATAATGTGTGATTTTGATATGAATTTTGTATACGTGATGGCTGGATGGGGCTGATATCTTCGCGAATTCCTTAATTAACTTCCTATAGTAACCTGCTAACCCAAGAAAGCTTCTCACCTCGGTTGCATTTTTAGGAATCCGCCAATCTTGCAATGCAACCACCTTTGCGGTATTTACAACTATCCCTTATTTGGAGACCACATGCCATAAGAATCTCACCTCATTTCTCCAAAAATGGCATTTGGAGAACTTTTCTTTAAGCTGATGGTCACGGAGAGTTTTCAAAACTTCTCTGAAATGTTGGGCATGCTCTTATTCGCTTTTGAAGAAGATCAAAATATCATCAACAAAGATTACAACAAATTTATTTAGGAACTCCCGAATCACCCTACTCATCAGATCAACAAAATAGGCGGGTGCATTTGTCAGCCCAAAAGGCATCACTAGCCATTCAAAGAAACCATCCAGAGTTCTAAAAGCAGTCTTATATATGCTATCCTCCGCCACCCTCAATCGATGAAACCCCGTGGCCAAGTCTAACTGAGAAAATACCGAGCCACCTACAAGCTGATCAAATAAATCGTCAATCCTCGGGAGCGGGTACCTATTCTTCTTGGTGAGTTTATTCAACTCCCTGTCGTCAAAAAATTTCAATACAATGGCAGACTCGTGGATAAGGAACTATAATAGCTACCTATCTAATTTATTGTAGAAATTCCGGGATCAATGATTGACACAAACGAAGCGAACCATCTGCCTTAGTCGTGAATACTACTAAAGCACCCCGTTCAGATATGCTTCGTCTAATAAACCCTTTCTCAAGGAGCTCCCCTACTTGCTTACTCAACTCCTTCCTTTCCCTCGGAGCCATTTCGCGCACTGGTAATGCAACTGGCTTAGCATTGTCTCAACAAATATATATATGAAAGTCGATCGCGTGCCTCGAAGGTAAACCCCGAACCTCATCAAAAACATCGGGATTAATCTTGGACTACTGGAACAGACTGCAAGTCTTCTATAAATGCATCAAGAGACTTTAGGAAGCTAAGCATAACAGACCCTTGAGGGTCACAAGAAATATCGAGGGTCCTCCCATGGAAAGTCAGAAGCCTAACGACCCTCTTCTCACAATCCAGAATGGCACCATAAAGTGGTAAGCCAATCCATTCCTAGAATCAACCCATAGCCCGTAAACCCGAGCACATATGCGTCTCACTCAAACTCGAAGCCTAACACAGATATTTTCAAACCCCGACAAATCACTAATAAATGAGCCGAACCAACAATGGGGTTTAAAACAACTATGGGATCCACTACCATACTAGTAATTAAGTGTAGAGATTCAACTATAGAACTTGATATAAATGAATGTGTAGCGCTAGAATCAAAAAGTGTTATAATAGGATGGTTTGAAAGAGAAATTAAAGCTTCCACATAAATTTTTCTACCTCTATTAGGAGCATTGATCGCGAGAGAGTGCATCTGCCCTCTAGAAGTCCCTATCCTTGTGACCCCTGTTTCTTCGGGCACTTTATAGCAAAGTGTCTGACCTCTCCACAGTGGTAGCAAGAGTTCTTCCTTCGCTTACAGTCTTTAATCAAGTGACCTTCCTTCCCACAATTGTGACATTTTCTCTTATCCTTGCCTTTATCATTCTTCCCTCCTTTCTTCTGCTGTTGTTGTTGTTGCTATCGCCCCTTCTTGGGCCACACCTTCCTATTTTGCGATGTCTCCTCAACCTTCTTTTCTCCCTTGTCTTCCTCATGCATTAGGGCCAAATCGACAAGCTTTTCAAAAGTGGCCCCCTTTGAAATATGGGACATGGCAAACCCATGCAGAGGCTTATTTAGCCCTTTACCAAACCGCAAAGCCCTTTTGTGTGGTGTATCCACCAACTCTAACTCTAACCTTGCTAGCTGGTTGAATTTATTCACATATTCTTTCACTGTCAAGTTTCTTTGTTTGAGAACTTAGAACCTCTCCATCTTCATGCTTCTCTCAGCTTGGGAGAGAAATTTTATTTCGAAACTCTATCTAAAATCTTCCCAAGTTTCCACCGGACGTCTAGCTTGGGTGACTTCCCACCAAAATGAGGCTTCGTCTTTCAGTAACCAGGCGGCTAACTGAACCTTCCTTCTATCCACTACTTCAAAGATTACAAACAAGTCCTCGTTCTCCTTAAGCCAATTCCGTGCTTTTACAAATTTCTCGTTCCCATGGAATGGCTTCCCTCCCATAGCACGGAAGTCTTTGAAGATCTTGGCGAAGTTATCTTCTCTTGGAGGGGAAGGAGGAGGAATGACTGGCGCAGCTGGGGGAGGAACATTTCCTTGGCCTTCGGCAGGCGCTGTGGCCTCCAAATACATACGGAACCATCCGGGCATTGTAACGGCCTCTGGGATATTAGGAATGTTTTGTTCCCCAGACATGCTGAAAAAGGAAAAAGGAAGAGATTTAGACAAAGTACCGAAGGATACTACATATGGCTTTTTAGGGAATGTTTTTCAAAATAGACTTTTCTTTTCGAAAATGCTTTCTTTTAAAATCTTTTTGAAAATAATTTTCAAAAACTTTATCCAACCTGGTAACATTCAGCTTTGATACCAAGTGTGACACCCCACGTTCGTTAATGTCACTCACAAAGGGAATGCATTAAGTTTCATGAAGCGTTATAGGCAAATAGACAAAAAAATTTACAAGATAGGCATAAGTAAGATAGCAGCGAAAATTTAAATTTTTATTTCAAACAATAATCATATAGCGTGGTTCAAAATGCCATGAGTCTCAAAAACCATTACAACATAACTTCTGTCTTTTAAAATCAGAGTACATAAATACTTAAAATAAAACATAATTCCCCAAATAAAAGAGATAAAGACATAGTGGAGATAAAAACTTGAGCCATACTTCGAAAGCAGCTCTAGCAAGATGATATCCGACTCCTGACTAAGCCTGAGTGTTTCCTCCCTGAGAACCTTTGGGAGGGGGGAGGGGACGGAAGAAAGAAGAGGAAACAAGAGGGTCAGGTATAAAGTCAGGCGAGTCTAGTTGCTTTTAGCAAGTAGATAAATAAAATTAACATGGCAGGCATATAAAGTGGATAATTGAGATCAGTACATAAATGGCAGGTGTGACAAGGTAGACAGGATAAGGTGTATACGCTTCTCTAATGATTACTTTGAACTATTACTAGTACAACCAGGATGAGATGATCCCTTCTACTATAAGGTGGTAGACTTAGGGAATACGTTCAAATGTACCCACACCACTACCCTAATCGATCGGCTCCCTACTCCATAGATACTCTGTGTCGGTCCCATAGTAGGATGTATCATGTCCTACAGTAGCAACCCCTCACTGATATGCACAGCCCTATATCTACTAGTGTCATGGTCGTCTTATCCCCCCTCTGCCCGGCTCATGCATGCACATGGCCCGGTCGGTTTGTGCCACCCACACCGTCCTCCACATTTGGATCTCTTACAATCAGTCAGTAAGTGTGTCCCCTCTCCGCCTAGTACGGAGTATTTTATTTGATACTTATTCCGGGTTACTAACTGAAATGGGTCCCATACAATATGATACAAGCTCTCCCACTTTGTCTTGTATCCACTACTAGGTTTTTCACTGACTATGTATACCACTAGTTGACTTTAATTACATAGCCCTATTCAGTTATGCTTATCCTAAAAGGTGTCTTTAATTACATAACTTTTATATTTTCCCCACGTTATGTATACCACTAGGTGTCTTTAATTACATAACCTTATCGGGTTAATTTTGTGGGCCTATATGTAAACATTACCCATCCCCTCCAGATTTGCTTAACCCAACCACTATCCAGTCAATTTACTTAACCCTAACTTTAGTTCACAATCGTACAATCCCTATGGATTAGATTTGGTTAAGTAGTCCAATTCATTACCATGTCCATTTATGGTTCATAATGGGCTAGACAACCCATATTAGGCCTACAACATGTGGATGCTAGATATGCTAGTCAGGTCCGGGCAGCCTTATTCCACAGTTGGGCCTAACCTCGTTTCATAGCCCGATTCGCATTTACGCACTTAGACCTCCCATATTAGTTCAACATTAGTAGCTGTTGGATATGCCAGTCGGGTCCGGGCAGACTTCCACCACTAATGCAACCTAACCTCGTGTCATAAGTGCCATCACAATTCCTAATTGTAATTACTAGACATTCCATTATTAATTAATTAATCAATTAATTAAACCTTTCCCTTTTATAGGTGTTAATGCCCACTCTATCCAATAATTTGAATTACATGTCCAAAAATGTTCATATTCAAATTATGCCAATATTAACCCTTTTTCCCCCGTTCCCTTACCAGCACACTCATAAATTGATGGCATGCCTAGCCTAGACAATAGCCTAGTCATAAACGATAATAGGGAAAATATTGGGAATATAACCAAAGTGATAATTTTAACAACACTTGGCATAAACATAAACTATCATGGTGATAAGGTGGACATATAAGCATAAAACTAATGAACTTGTGGCAATTACTATTTCCACATAACTATGATGTCAAAGTGAGCATAACGAGATCTTAATTGACCATTTAGGTGTCCAACTATTTAGATCCAACATAATTATAATATGGTCACAAAAACAGATCTAACATAATTAGGATGGCATAGTAACAAGTTTAGATCTAAATATGGATTCACATGTCCAATTTACAACATATCTAAATTGAACACAATATGATAGGTGAAAGGTGATTTACATAAATAATTGGATCTAGCCAACATTGTAACTGTCCAAATTAACAGATTTACATTAACCACAATATAATTACAATTCAAGATCCACAAAGGCGACATAATATAATAACCACAATTGCATTGGATCTATAGAAATAGATCAATCATGACATAGTACAAGATTTAACAATAGCATAGATTCATAGTTTATAGCATATCCAAATTACAATCTTTCATGATTTACTTTTAAATATTCAAATCGAAAAGTAACTAGAAACTCACTGTGTTAGGATTAGAAAGGAGAAAGAATGGATCTTGAATCTATAGATTTGATTTGCAAAACTGATAGTTGTTTGAAGAAAACAGATTCGTCTCAGTTCGCACACCGGCAGCATGTGCCTTCCATGATTTCCAATGAAGAAAATAGGAGAATTGGACACATATTTATAGCTAGCATGCCCCTTGAAACCGAGTGCCACATCAGCCCTAGGGGTGTCTACAACCCTATGGGGGGGTCGACCCAGAGGTCGACACCCCTTAAGGGGGTTCGACCCCCGGTGTCGACACCCCTCTAGGGGGGTCGAACCCCTAGAGCGGGAAGTTTGCCGCCTTGATGAATTTTTTATTTTTGAAATGTTCTAGATAGGGTCTGACTCATATCTGACTCATATGTTCTTTCTGCGGTATACAAACTTAAAACCCTCATAACTTCTTCATACGGTGTCCGTTTTACGCAAACCAAATGTCTGTCTTGACCAGAATTTCGAGACGGACGCAATAGCATAGTCAGTTTCCTTTAATTATGAATATTAAATTTATTATTATATAATTTATCCTCTTTAATGTTAACAAAATTATGTGGTGTTACAAAAGAAGGAAGAACGATGGACATAAGGAAATAACGAAGGGCAGATGGATGGGTTCCTCTAAATAAAGACATGAAGTTTGAACTGTGTTTTTAACAGGGGTATCAGGCCATGGGTTAACAAGGCAGAAGTAAAGATTGGCCGTGTTAACATAATAACGTAATTAGTTTATTCTATTAACTTTTTTAATTAAAGAAGTAATTAATTAGTAAATAATCATATAAACCGAAACGAAGATAACCTACTGATATGTTATAAGAATCGGACAACCCTAGAAGCATCATGATCGTAGAAACGAGCAGAACATTACGGAACAAAAATTGATAGAATAGGAATCAACTGGAATTTTTAATTAAATTAAACGACCATTTAATTTAATTAAAACGAGTCGTTGATAACAGAATCAATACAGGGTGAGTTAAACTCACTCAGTTCTCCCTACTTATATTTTATATAAGTTGGGTTTTATAATTGTATGTTATGGTTGCTAATGATTGCTAATTGTTAAATATATACTCATATATTGATTTAACCAACGAAATTAAACGTTATTTAATTCCAGTGAAACACCAAATCTTTATTCTAACGATTGGGACCAGTTGAGGTAACTTACCATGTTGGTCACACTTATAATATTATAAACGTGCTTAATTTAATTGTTTGAATTGTTTGTTAATAAAATTTGGTTGATATTAAATAGTTGTTATTTAATGTCTCAATAATTACTAGTAATAAATTTGATAATTCTTATCGAATGATTTCATTTAAGTTAACATATTTGGATGTAAGGAGAAACAAGTTGGAGGATCCAACAGGATTCCTCAAATTTATTGTTTATTTTCATATTACCATTATATGAACTGTATGACCAACATGATTAGATGATTGATTTGTTTATTGATTGTTGAATCATAATTCAATGTTTGTCATGATATTAACCAATGGGCAGTATTGGTTGAATAATTAACATCAAATGGCTTAATAATCAATCATTTTAAAAATATGGATTTACCGTCAGGTGAATCGACAGAGATGAAGTTATAAATCGTATTTTATAACTAAAAATAGATTTTGTAGTCTATTATTTCTGAATGGAAGTTTTTAAAAGGAAATTTATATTTATTATTTAAGTTTATAAATACTTATTAAACATTTTTATAAATCAATTTCTTATGCTAATAAGATTTATAAGCAATTAAGCAGAAACTAACGTAACGGTTAAGAATTTGGATTAATTATTCTAAGAAATAATTAAATGAAGTTATTTAAATTAATTATACTATTAATTAATTTAAAGGTGGAAGTAATTGGAATTAATTAAAGTAATAATCATGTTTTGAGTTGACCAAGTCGATCGTCTCAACTTGGGTTTAATTATTAAGTTAAATTAGTTTATTGTCAAGTAATATATTGAAATAGCTTAATGAATATTTGTTTAAATCTTAAAAGAGTTTAAAAAGGAAATTTATTATTTATTTTAGTTAACAAAACAATTAACTAATTTTACAATAGTTAAGGTTGAATTAAATTATTATCTTCGTTACAATAATTTATGTAATTACCTTATAAATGAAATCCATCGAAGTAAAGAAATCGAAGATTTAAATGGAATCTAGTTGAATTTTGAAAGAGGTATATGAACAGGTTTTTGTTTAAAACCTAAGATTTAAAATGGAGTTATAAAAAGAGTTTTTAAGTGAATGATAGCTTAAATTTAATGTTTACTAAGTATTTAAATTAAGTAAAAGGGAATGAGATGAAACGGTTTATACTAAACCAGAATTGTATAAACGAGGTTCATGAAAGAAATGAGAAGTCAGGGTGTTGAATTTGAGGTAGTTATACTTAATAAGGAAATTAAGTAAGATAAATGGAATTGAAACGAGGTTTTCAAATTAGGAAAATGGTTGAAATGGATTAGAAGTGGGATATAATGTGTTGATAACAAGTTAAGATAAGAATTGGAACCTAAATGGAGACTAATTGAGTTGAGTGATTTTCTGAGTATAAATCAGATGTTGATTTCAGTTATCTGGGTTGATACTTAGGTAATTATTCGCTTACCAATTTACGGTAAGGGACTAATGAATGTTGAACTATAGAAATGCATGAATAAATTATAGGATTGTTTCCAGTTATAAAATAAAACATTTGAGAATATATATATATATAATATCATTTCTGAAGAAAAAGGGAATAAACTATTTGAGAATATGTAATGGAGTTTCCAAAGTAACAGAAATGAAAGGACTTGAGAAAGTGCATATATATGTGTATATAATGATATTTCCAATATACAGGAAATAAAATGAAATGTTGTGAAAATATAACAATGTTTTAGGGGAAAAAGTAAAGGAAAAGTGGAGTTTTGGAATGGGATTATTCTAAAGGAACAAGGGTTGGTTAATGTTTTTCAAGTAAAGAAATAAAAGATATTTTGTTACATTATTTTAGAAAAATAAGTTGAACTGATTTCCCAGTTATAGATAATGAATAATCAGGTAGCAAATGTTTTTCAAAGGATAGTAAGATGGGAAACTTGATATGATTATAAGATAATTTTCTAAGTATATAAAAAGGAAATGATTTTTAATATATTCATATATTAAAATGAGAAGTGGAAAACTATGTTCGAATTATCGAAAGATTTAGAAGTTTTTAAATTAACCATTCATTAATTATTTTTAATTAAAGAAGACAAAAGATGTTGAATACTGAACCAGTAGAACTATTTTTATCTTTATTATTGAATGGTTGTTTATTTGATAGTTAAATAACTGATTATCAAATCTGGCCAATACGATTGTTGGTACGGAAAGACCGGGATCAAATTTATATTCGAAAACCATTCCATCCAGCAAACACGTGGAAGATGGAGGATGTTGATTAAAGATGGAGCGTTGAAAACCATGGATCGTCATAAAACGAAAGATCTACTTAAAATCTCCGGTTTAGTGGCTGGAGATATACTGGAATTATTTCGTGGTTGGATGTAATGTCATGTATTTTGGTAGTCAATTTTTTTTATTTTTTTATTGTTTCAAATTTTATATTTGGAATATTAATGATTCTTAAATATTTAATTAGTTTATAAAAATGAAATTTAAACGTTTATTTATATTTAATTTAAAAACGAGCTCGTAACGCCGCGGTAGTTCGTAATTTTGTGTTTTCAACTTCAATTGAATATTCAGGATCCAATATAAGTCGGAATTGTGTGAAACAAGAAACATTTGAATCTAATTGATTATAATTTTCTAATAAAAGAGACCAGGTATTTTGGCGTAAAAAATAGCATTATTTTACATGCAAAATAGAATAAACGATATGCAAACAATCTCCGCTTTCAACGTAACTTATTTTATTAGAGTCGTAATGATTAGGTGTTGCAGTGTTTCAAAGTTCCATGTTAATCAGATTTATTTTGTCATCGTGGAAAATTTAAACGCGCCACTTTTCACTTGCTGATTAGAAAGGGATTTTTACAAATGACCCCGGAATTTGACGAAACCTGTCGCATCGTGCCCGGAATATTTTTTTATACTAGGATTTGAAGTTTCATCTCGATTAGAGATTGTATCTATTTATTTGGTGCGTTACTTAGGATGAATTTTCATTTCATATTAAAATATAATATACTCTAACCTATATATATACCATACATTAGTCAACCCTAGTTTTTACGTCCTCTTGTCAATCATTCTTTGAGTCGCTATCTAATTAAACTAATGGCCACGAAAGCTTTTCTCTTTGTCTTAAATTTCCCAACGATCCATTTATCCATTGACGAAGCTTCGAGCTATAATTGTGAAGAGCTCATTGAGTTGGACTTAGGTGCACCTATCGCTGGCTCTTGATCGACTTCCGGTGAAGGAACGTGGGCATGGTCGATAAATTCTGAAAGGCAGCACTGTGATAAGTAAAGAGCAGTAGTATGAAGGAATCATGAGCTTTTTACTAGACATGGTATGTCCAGATCTTTGACGAAGAGGGAGGAAGGCTAGCGCATCAGCAGGTGCTCTTCAATGAGCTTCCGATGGAGCAGGTTAATGTGCGACAGGTGACGCTTGGTAGTGTGAGGTTCGTGGTTATGAACGAATATGTGTAGAAGAATGTTGGGTCTGGAGCTTATCCATCGCTTTTGCCTCGCCATAGGTTAGCTGCATTACCTTTCTGACCTGTTTGGTCAAAAAACTAGCGGCAAACTCCTATGTTCCTTTCATTACGGTATTTCCAAACAAGTTCCTCATTCTCTGTTGGAATAATAAGGATAATTAGTCAGCCCTTATGACTTATAAAACATAATTATTTTGTTAATTAAGTTACTAATTATAGTGGTTAAAATAATAGATTATTAATTAAAACATGAATTTGAATGCAGGCAATCCTAGTTGAATACAGCGTCAACAAACGTGAAGATGTCTTCACAGATTATTCCCTCCACAAAGTAATTAGTTTAAGGGTGTAATTCATTCTAGCCCATTATTAAATTAATAAAATATTTAACTTAAGTTATATCACTTATATTTGGCACAGGTTGTTTCGAACAAAAAGGGAATAGAAGTAACACGAGGGAACGAGTTTATTTAGGGTCTATCTCTTGTCTTTAATTAACAATGTAATTACGTCAGTTAATATATTAATTAGGAAAGTTAATTTATAATTAAAATGGTAGTTACTTTAAATATTAATAACACAACTATGTGTTATCAGAATTGGACAAACAAGGTATCATTGGAAACGCGTTGATAAACCAAACATTATGGAATAGAACTAGACGAAATTGGAATTAACTGGGACGAGCCGTTTTAAATAGGGAATCAAATCAAAGTGAGTTAAACTCACTCAGTTCTTCCCACTTATATTTTATATAATTTGGGTTTTTATGATTGTGTGCTATGGTTGCTAATGGTTGATTGTTTGTTAATTATTTATTCATATATTGATTGAACCAATGAAATTGAACGTCATTTAATTTTAGTGGAACTCCAAATCGTAATTTTAAATATTGGTCCCAATTTGTGACGACCCCAAACCCCGTTCCTCGGTGACAAAAATAATCTTTGGAATATAACACATAAACAGACAACAACAGAACATAAAAAAATAAAAAAATACACTAGATAATGTACAATAGATTACACTAGATAAACATAATCATCAGAGTTACACAGTATACATGATCATACTTAGTATAAAATACAGTTCACTATACATAAATATCTACAGCGGAAAGCAAAACATATTATGTACAATAGGAGCTGAACAACATAAAAAGAGATAAATGATAGAATCCATTTTCATCTCCAGCTATCCAGAAAGAGCCTGCTAAAACCTGAATACAAGGCTGCCCGTGTAGGAATAGGGGCACCCGAGTTTGCAAGTGAAACAAACTATGAGTCAGTCATGGGACTGCTATGAGAAATCTACTTAACATATTTTTCAATATGGTCAATCACAGGACCACGCCACTTTCGCGGAACGGGTTTACTCCATTGGATTGCCAGTGCTTCAAAACCAATAAATCTTTTAAATATCGTAATGCTTTTTATAAAAATGAAGCCATTATAAGACTCAGTTCCCATCACACAATGCAATACAAACCGGAGGACAAAGTTTTACCTTATAATGGCCAAAATATGCTTGATACGAATAAAACAAAAGAATTTGATATTATTACTAGTGTTTATATGTTTCAAAAACAATTTCAATCATAAGTATCAATCATAGACGACATTAATGCCCCATACCACTATGTCGCCATATATAGTTATACAATCAAAACCGCACGGGGTCGTATTTGGAAATTAGATTTCCGTCATGAACCAAGGCAAGGGATCGTCCTTACCGAATTCGAGATGCTCTAGCTCGCCCCTCAGGAACAGCCACAACTGCACCTTGGATCGTCAGGGCCGGTCCACTGGATGTGGATTATAATGCCTGAACACTGTGTTTCCCGCCCTATAGGGCGTCACTGGTCATATCCGACCAAATCATCGGCTCTGAAGAGACCGAACTAACCGAGGCCTCGCTTTCCATCATCCACATAAGTAAAATACCTGGGCGTGCAAAACCCAAAGCACCACTCCTAGCTAGAAGGAAACACATGTTCTCCCTGATGTCCTCTCCCGTTTCTAGCTCATACCGGGGTGTGAGGCTCGCGAAACAACGCTATACACAAAGCTTTTCCAAACAGGCCGCGCTTTGATCATCAACCACAAGACTTTTCTTTTCAACAGAAGCCTTGATCATCTGCCACTCAGGCATGCCACACAGGCAATTCACTCCATGCGACTGATTTCTATCGATATATAACCTCTGAGCTCGTACGTCCCAAAGAAGGGCGTTAAGCAAGAGAATAAATTCTCCGCAGCCAAACAGATATATATTTAATAGAGATCAATCAGCACAGAACAAAATCCAATGTCAGACACATAGTCCATTTACAAGTTCGTTCTGGGTCTGAACGAAACCGGAGGCACTTAATACCTTGCATATCCGTACAATCAACAAGTACATCCGGACGGCTACTACTTCAGCCCCTTCAAGGTAGCTACTCCTATCATGAGCATCAGTAGCACCCCTCCATACGACGTGAAGATCATCGGTCTTGCACCATCTTCATGTCTTCGACTTTTAATCATTGATCAATTATTTGAAATGAGAATTATCTCTTTTCTAATAATTCACGTATATTTATAATTTCAAATCAATTCATTCCAATGGTTAAATTATTCGACATCAATAATTCAATTCTTTAATGTAATTTTCACGCCAAACATGTTCAACCATCAAATATCAAATAAACCGAGAAAATTCAGTTTATTTCCATTCCATATCGTTTATAATATTTTATCATGATTTATCGCTATTTTTATTTATATAAAAATAGCCAATTCATTCAAACGACGCTTCAGGCCATAACGCAGCCGTGGCGCTGTTTTTCTTCAGATTTGATTTACACATATCTAAAAAATCTAACCGTTGGATCTTCAAAAATTATATATCACTAGAAATATCTTTTCAAAACGAATCCAACGGTTTCAGTTTTGGGAAAATCCGACGGTCGGATCTCCCGGTACAATCGTTTGAAGTTACGATTTCAAAATACGAACTACAGCGTCGTTATTCGATTTAATTCAATTATATATATATATATATATAATCGACTTTGGTGCTGTTTTTCTTTAGATTTGAATTAAACATTCTAGACAATCCAACCATTGGATCTTTAGAAAGCGGGTGTCATTGGAAAGATATTTCCAAAGCGAACCCAACGGTTTCAGTTTCGGGAAAATCCGATGGTCAGATCTCCCGCAATAATCATTTGAAATCACAGTTTCAAAACATGAACTGCAGCTTCGTTATTCGATTTATTTTAATTATATATATATATATAATTCATTCTTCGATTTCAAAACCATATTCACTTCCTATATTTGATAAAAACGATATTTTTATCCAACAGATATTTATTTTAACACATCACTATTTTTAACCATTCATATATCTAATAAAAATGTGATTTTTATTGTAAAACTATTTATTTCAAAACACGATTATTTTATATAGTTCATACATAAGGTAAAAATGTTATTTTTATCTTTCAAAGAATTTATTAAACACATGAATTTCTATTTAACACATGAATTTCTATTCAACACATGAATATGATTTCAACACATGAAAATAATTCTAACACATGAATATTATTGAAAATTTCGGTAGCATAACGATAGGGTAGTTAAAACCGGCACCATCCCGAGTACGGCTCCTCGCTCTACGTTAAAGCCTCACAACTTTTGACAATGGGGATTTTCAATATCTAGTTCGTACGCAGACGAATTTTCCCATATACTAGTCCTATTGGGATTTCAACCACAATCAATCATTTCAAATCAACCATTCATGATATTGACCAAATTTCACATCAACCAATAATCCAAACAATATCACAACCAATATATATCGTCCATGGTCTGTGGATGAGGGGAATATATATATATATATATATTTAACTATATTTCGATTTCATTTCAATATCATTTCAATTCATTTCAACGCATATATAACTTATACATCGAACATACAACTTATACAACGCTTATACAAGTGGTGTACAACGCTTATATAACTCATACATCGACTATATAATTTATACATCGTCGCTTTCCATATCGTTTATAAATTAGAAATCTTACATTGGGTTCCACTCCACCAAAAATTGTAGAAGGCTCAGAAAAATATCTGATCTCTTTTAGAATGTAGAAGACGTCCACACGAGTCCACTGTCTCTTGTTTCACTGGATTTCGACAACAAATGAGAAAGATATGATTGTTATTGTATAATCATAAACCGTAGCGCTTTAAAGTGTTATAAACAGTAAAATAAAATAAAGGCTGTTACCTTTCTGATTTGATCAAAACTAGGTTTCGTTTTTTCGCGAGATCCGTGCAGCGATTCGTCGATCAGCCTTCACCACGAGAAATAGGGAGGAGAGGCGCCTGAACGGAGGGTGGAGGCGGCCAGTTCGATGGCGAGACCCAGGCATAGCGGCGTTTAGAAGTTTCGGTCTTTGAGAGGCTGGATCTCGACGACGGAGCAACGATACGAAGTGCTCCCTATATGGATTTGAAGCTCTGTGATGCTCTTCAAAATATTCAACTGGAGCTAGGTCTGATTTCGCATGTAGAAGGAGTAATCGGAGGGGGAAAGTTGGAAGCAAAACAGCTATTCGTCGAGAGGAAGATTGGGGAGAGAGAAATGTGATTGGCCAATGATTTATTTTTATTTATATATTTTTAAAAATCCAAAAATACCCCTTGCCTCATATGAACTCCAATCCAAACCCAATGACTGTCGTCCCTAACTAATTACCCCCATTCCGAACACAATGGGATATGTTTCGTAGGCCCATTCAACTGTTTCTGTCAGTTTCTTTTCAAATTAAAATATAAAACATTCAATATTTGATTTGAACGTACATTTCAATTTGCCAGGGCCATATACTGATCCCAAAAATTCCAGAAAAATAAATCTAGCTATGTTTTGACGATACAGTCCCAACAAAACTGATTTCATCGAATTCTGAGACCGTTTGAAAAATGGCCTTTTTCTGGTCGATCCAATTTAACTGAAATCAACCAAACACATTTTCCTTCGCCATGCTCACATATTAACTTCAAAAATTATGGAATTTGAAACCTAGCAACAAATTGACATCCCAAATCCAAAAAAGTGGTTTCGTCGCATTCTAAGGTCGTTTGCAAAATATCTATTTTCACGGGCTATATAAATTGTATAGCGACCTTTCTGAAAATTCATTTGGCCATAACTTTTGATTCTCGCTATGAAACATTGATATTCAGATTTGTTAGAAAGATATTCATAAACAGAATTAAATATTTTTGGTTTCACTATAATCCATTTTATTTTGCACCCGGTACAGTCAGTCAAAGTTCGGATTCAAATTTTGAAACCGCCGCGCCATTTCAGGCCTTGTTTATTGTAACACCCCGTATTTTCTGTTAACGTTATAGTAACGAATAAAGAATAATTAATTTCAAATGTGAAAATTAAGGGATACGAGTTATGCCATTGCATTCATATCGGAATTCTTCTTGAGATAAAGTCCGAGTTTGCGTAAGACGGACACCGTATGAAGGAGATATGGACGAACGAAGTTAAAGCAGAAAACCAGAAGAAAGAAGAGGGAAAAAATGCACTGGTGCACTTGGGAAGTGCGCCAGTACAAAAATACACTGGCGCACTTGCCAAGTGTGCCCAGGCCGAGCAGAAAGCCTGCACAGCTTTCTGGTGTGATCTGATCCATACTGTAAGTCATTCCTGAGTCCTTTCTGACTCCTTGCTGAGCCATTAGGGCTTAGGTGTCACCCTATCCTGATTGAATGGTCATGGTTAACCCTAGAATCACCCGACGACTCAAATTAAATTGAAATTCTATATAAACAACCCAATGCTCAAACCTGAAAATCACACAAAAATAATCCTAGAACTATCATGCCGTCAATAGAGAACTTGGAATAGCCGTCACCGCTTTCAATTCAGAAATGAGAGAAAAGCCTATATCAAAATCAAATTAAAAGTAATCAAATTCAACGATCTACATCAAAGGCGAGCATACCAATTTCAGAATTCAGATTTCAGAAATCAAGAATTCCTTTTTAGTTTGTAAGTTGGTTATTACGTAGATTTAAACATTCTTTTAATTGAAATCATTACATGTTGTAATTCGAATATAGAATGATGCCTATGTATAAGATAAATAAATTTTGATTCTCAGACTACCATTGCGATTGATCATATGCTTGTGATGATGAGCGTACTATATTGAAAGTTATTGGAATCTATTGTGATTGGATATTGGATTTATTATGCCAACTGAATGGTGAAACATGTCATGTTATAATTTGGTGGTTACTTGCAAGTTTATGATCTAAAACACATGCTTATATGTTAGATCAACACTCGTGTATATTTAGATCCATGTTAAGATGAATCTATTTATGTTGCAAGATTTGATTTTGTAGCTCTCTTATGTTTAACACACATAAGTTATCATGCTAAGTTGTGAGTCGAATATATTTATAGTAGTTCTCTTATGTTTAACGCACATAAGTTATCATGCTACGTTGTGATTCGAATATGTTTAAAATAGTTCTCTTATGTTTAACCCACATAAGTTAATATGCTAAGTTGGGATTTAAGTATGTTTATAGTAGCTTTCTTATGTTTTGGCATACATAAGTTAATATGCTAGGTTGTGGTTTAAAATTGTGTTTATATGTTAAACCTCCATGCTAGACCTATATCAAGTTTACATGATAATTAGATCCAACTTTGTCACGAGTTCACCTTTACATGGAAAGTTTAATTTGTGTAGTTCTAAGTAAATTCATATGCTATGATTCATGTTAGTCGGATCTAAATTTGCAAGTTCATTATCCTATGCCAAATCTATATGTCACATATTTTTATGCTGATAGAATATTTCATGTTCTTCGCTTTTCCCTTTTGTGGTTATAAGTTAGGCTAAAATATCGAGCCTAACATTCCTTGTAATTTTGCGAACATACAAACGGGGGATATGGTTGGGGTAAATATGAAATTATATGTAATTGGCATGTTCGGCACATGCCAATGATTAATGGCATTTAAATGGTATAACTTTTATATACCAAAGATTATGAATATGATTTAGGGGAAAAGAGGGCCATGACAATAATTGATTTATAATTTACTTATAAGTATGAAGGATAAACATGAAAATTACATGGCATAGATTTGGTATATTTGATATACCATTTACTATAAGCATAATCAAAAGGATAATTATGGCATGATTAAATTAAGATTAATTTAAATAAAGAATTAGACATATATAGAAAATATGGGAATTTAGAAAAGACGAATATGTTTGTCCCGAGGTTAGACTGAGTTGTGGTGTAAACTTGCCCAGAACCGACCGGCACATCCAGTGACCACAACAAGACCTGTCTAATGTGGGTGGTTAGTGCATCAAGCCCAAAAGAACCCGAGGTTAGACTGAGTTGTGGTGTAAACCTGCCCAGAACCGAACGGCACATCCAGTGACCACAACAAGACCTGTCTAATGTGAGTGTTTGGTGCTTTAATGAATAAATTAAAGCTAAGTCAAGATTGATTGGATTAAGTAATTAAGGAAACACTTAACCATTATAACATGTTAACTAGGCAAGTTGGTAAGGTTAAGTAAATGTTTAACCGTTATAACATGTTAACTAGACTAGAAGGTGAGGTTAAGTAAATTTAGAACACTTAACCGTAATAACATGTTAGCTAGGCAAGTGGGTGAGGTTAAATAAAATTAGAACACTTAACCGTTAAAACATGTTAATTAGACAAGTGGGTGAGGTTAAGTAAATTTAGAACACTTACCCATTGTTACATGTTAATTAAGCAGATGATAGGGTTAAGTTAACTAAGGTAACACTTAACCAAAATATATGTGGTGGGGTTAAGTAATACAAGAGGTAAACACTTAACCAATTATATAACATGATGTCTGGGAAGGATTAAGTTAACACGAGAGGGCAGCACTTAACCAATATAACATGATTTGAGGTAGGGTCAAGTCAACACCAGGAGCAAAAACTTAACCAACATGACGTGACGAGTGGGTGGATTAAGCTAACTTGAGTTGATTAATGACACTTGACCAATATAACTTGATGAACGAATGGGATTAAGTTAAATGGGAAATACTTAACCAATATAACCTGATGACTGAACGGGGTTAAGTTAATAGATCACATTTAACCAATCCAACAAGATAAGCGAGAAAGGTTAAGTTAATACGAACCACTTAACCAACACGACTTGACGAGTAGGAGGTTAAGTACACGTCGGGTTGGTGGGTAATATTAGTAAATATAGGCGCACAAAACTTAACCATTATATAAACATGCTTTGATCGATGGGAGGATTAAGTGCATCTCGTGTTGGTGGGTAATATTTGTATATATAGGCCCACAAACTTAACCAGCAGAAAACCCTAGTAACGGGGACCCATTTCAGCAGTAACCCACATAGATGTATCATGATACCCTGAAACTAGGCAGGGTGGGGCACGATTACTGGGCTGATTTTAAGAGGTCAAAGATAACGGCATGGGGTATGTCAGTGTAGGTTCCGATGGTTTACGGGCGTGCACGTACTACGGAGTGGAAAAAACCAGGCACTGGGTACCAGTAGTTTTACACTGTGCATTCTTGAATCGTGTCGGGGGTCTATATCATAAGGATTGATACACCTTATGGTGGGACCAGCACAGGGTAGCTACACGCAATAGAGGGCCGATTGACACAGACACATGACAAGCTAATACAGGTAGGGATTCGATCGATAGGATAGTAAGGGTACATCTAACATATTCATGGAAATTGGGCTAATTGAGGTGGAATCCTCAACTATATATGTACACCTAAAGGCAACCACAACTGAGGGGATTGGGATCGTATTATACAGATTATTAGTTGAGACACTAGCTAGGTGGTGCAGAGATTATAGTAATAGGTGCGACCACATGTTCAACCTATCTTGTCTTATTTTCGGGTATTGTCCTATGTTCTGTTACTCCTGTCATGATCCCTTTTACTTGTTTAAATGCTAGTAATCACCGAACTTACCAAGCTTATTGTCTGACCCGTTTACTCTCGTCTTCTTTTCTTCCGTTCCCCCCTCCCTGGTAGTCAAGGAGGGAATAGCTCAGGTTTGTTTGGACCGTTACTCTTTCCAAGCTTGAAGACTCTTTGACGTGTTGCCTTGGACTCTCTCTTCTACTGCTATGGCTGGCTCATGCTTTATTTGGGGAAATCATTTAATGCTTCTTTATTTGTTTTGTTAAACAAGACAGGATACTTTGTTATTGTAAAACAATCTTTGTACAAGCTATTTATCAATGAAATAAAGTTTTATTTATTTGTTGCTGCTTTAATTGTCTGTCTTGTAATTTATCTGCATCTTTCACCTATAATGCTCCACCGAAATTAAGGCATTCCCTTTGTGAGTGACCTTAACGGAGGTGGGGTGTTTCACTTGGTATCAGAGATGAAAGTTACCAGATCAGATAAAAGATTTGAAAAATTATCTTTAAAAAGGTTTAAAAAGAAGCATTTTCAAAAGAAAAGTTTTGTTTTAAAGGCATATTCCCCAAAGCCACATGCACTATCTTTTGACCCTCTGCTTGAATCCTTTTTTCCTTCGTTCTTGAGTCTCCGAGGCTCCTTGCTTTCTGGGAGGTAACCTTATCGCGACAAGGTTCCATAGGCTTGAAGAGACTACGACACCTGTCAAAGGGCAAATAAGTGCCTAACTTCCATCTATAGCCGTAATTTTCTTTTGAGCTTTGTAGGATTCTCCATGCGATGGCGACTGCTTTCGAGAGACATGTCAATAAGTTACACAAGGATGGAAAAGTTGAGAATGAGGGGGTTTGGCCAAGGAGCGCAACACAAGGATGAAGAACCCATGGATATAGACTTGGTTCACAAAGGAGTGGAGGAAAGAATAGTAAAACCTAAAACAAGAGGAAATATCTTTATTTTGGTATAACGGGTCGTATAATTAAGGGCAAGGGCAAGAACAAGGGACATGATTATCCGGAAGGCAAGTGCATGCTCTCACCGCCAGCATACTCGAGAGAGAGGCAGTAAGATTTCTATTGAAAGAGTTTTTCCTTTTTGATTATCCTGTTAGTACTCTTCTTGACTTTAGCGCCTCACATTCGTTTATATTTGCTTCCATAGTTGAGTCTCTGCACCTTAGTACCTGTATATTAGAAGATCCCATTATATTCTCAAATCTAATTGTTGGTTCGGCTCATTTATCCTTGACTTGTGAGGATTTGAGAATAGCTATATTTATGCTTATGTTTTTGGGCTATGGGTTGATTCTAAGCATTCATTGGTTAGCTAGTAATTGTGAAACAAGGGTAGTTAGACTTTCGACTTGCCTCGGGAATACCCTTGAGATTTCGTACGATCGTAAGGGATCAGTTTGTCTTAGCTACCTAGAATCACTTTATTTATCTATTGACGATTTTCGATCCGTTGGAGTAGTCCATGTGTATGCAAGATGTTTTGATTAGGGTAGGGGTTTCCCCCTAAAACTCGAGACAGACTTCCGCATGTATCTAGATGACACTGCAAATCCAGTTATGCGATCAACGATAATTATAGAGCAAGATTGGCGAGGATAGCCAGAGTTGGTAAAGTGCTCAATGGTTTGGTTGTTTTGTTAGTATCATCTCACATAGATCGTCCAAATTCGGAGGAGGTATCCCTTGGGTGCTTGTCTGTTATTGGTTTAGGCCTTTGGGGTTTGTACTTGAGGGATGTCGAGTTCGACTAGGATGGTTTGCGTGAGAAATGGTTGGGGCTGGCACCCTAAGTAAGACTGACCTTAAGAGGTGTAAAAAGTACTAGCAACCTTTAGCTTTAGACCCTCAGAATCGTGACATGATGGATAAGCTAAGTAGAACAGAGACCTCTAATCATATACACTTGGTATCGTGAAGTCAAATTAGTTAAGGTACAGTGGAGTGAAGCTCAAGAAGATGCGACTTAGAAGACTAAAGACTAGATACGCGCATCTTACCCTTTTTGAGGGTGTATCCTTGATTCCTCTTTTTCTGTAAAATCTATTTGCATGCTAGTCTTTAGCTTTTAAGTATATCCTCTCGGTCATATCCTCGATCCTTAGGAAGAAGCCAATGGATGTAAACAGGTGTTTGAGACATGTTATGTTTGGTGGATGCAAGTGGTTGCAAGTGTTTGTTAGTGGTTGCTCGTGGATGCATATACGCACATTAGGCACTAGATCGGCCCAGTCACTTTCATATTGCATATGCATGAGTGAATTTTTATACTTATGAATTGAAACTTGATGTGTTATCATATGGATGTTGCATTTGCATGAATGATTATGCACTCATGTAGAAGTTATAAAGTACGATTAGGAGTACTTGCATACATGATGAACTTATGGCACTGGCATGATTCGCATTGAGGAGGTCAACTGAATCAGTAGACCGCCTGATTTTGCATTTGGGTAAGAACAAATACACACACTATGCATATATTCATGAAAAACATTAGAAGCCTTTTTAAGGACAATGGATGCTTGTGATTGAATGGTTGAGTAGATGGGTGATTGGATGGTAAGATATAAGTTCTTCTCTACTTGAAGATTTCGGGGACGAAATCCTAAAAGGAGAGGAGAATGTAACACCCCGTATTTTCTGTTAACGTTATAGTAATGAATCAAAGAATATTTAATTTCAAATGTGAAAATTAAGCTATACGGGTTACGTCATTGCGTTCGTCTCGGAATTCTGCTTGAAATAGAGTCCGAGTTTGTATAAAACGGACATTGTATGAAGGAGATATGGATGAACGAAGTTAAAGCAGAAAACCAGAAGAAAGAAGAGAAAAAACAAAACAAAATGCACTGGCGCACTTGGAAGTGCCCCAGTACAAAAATACACTGGCGCACTTGCCAAGTGCGCCCAGGCTAAGCAGAAAGCCTGCACAGCTTTCTGGTGTGATCTGATCCATACTGTGAGTCATTGCTGAGTCCTTTCTAACTCCTTGCTGAGTCATTAGGGCTGAGGTGTCACCCTATCCTGATTGAATGGTTATGGTAAACCCTAGAATCATCTGATGGCTCAAATTAAATTGAAATTCTATATAAACAACCCAATGCTCAAACCTGAAAATCACACAAAAATAATCCTAGAACTATCATGTCATCTATAGAGAACTTGGAATAGCCGTCACCGCTTTCAATTCTGAAATGGGATAAAAGCCTATATCAAAATCAAATTAAAAGTAATCAAATTCAATGATCTACATTAAAGGAGAGCATACCAATTTCAGAATTCAGATTTCAGAAATCAAGAATTCCTTTTTAGTTTGAAAGTTGGTTATTACGTAAATTTAAACGTTCTTTTAATTGAAATCATGACATGTTGTAATTCGAATATAGAATGATGCCTATGTATAAGATAAATAAAGTTTGATTCTCAAACTACCATTGCGATTGATCATATGTTTGTGATGATGAGCGTACTATATTGAAAGTTATTGGAATCTATTGTGATTGGGTATTGGATTTATTATGCCAACTGAATGGTGAAACATGTCATGTTATAATTTGGGGGTTACTTGCAAGTTTATGATCTAAAACACATGCTTATATGTTAGATCAACACTCGTGTATATTTAGATCCATGTTAAGCTGAATTTATTTATGTTGCAAGATTTGATTTTGTAGATCTCTTATGTTTAACACACATAAGTAATCATGCGAAGTTGAGATTCGAATATGTTTATAGTAGTTCTCTTATGTTTAACACACATAAGTTATAATGCTACGTTGTGATTCGAATATGTTTATAATAGTTCTCTTATTTTTAACACACATAAGTTAATATGATAAGTTGTGATTTCAATATGTTTATAGTAGCTTTCTTATGTTTTGGCATACATAAGTTAATATGCTAGGTTGTGGTTTAAAATTGTGTTTATATGTTAAACCTCCATGCTAGACCTATATCAAGTTTACATGATAATTAGATCCAACTTAGTCATGAGTTCACCTTTACATGAAAAGTTTAATTTGTGTAGTTCTAAGTAAATTCATATGCTATGATTCATGTTAGTCGAATCT
This sequence comes from Allium sativum, assembly GCA_030737875.1. Taxonomy (NCBI): domain Eukaryota; kingdom Viridiplantae; phylum Streptophyta; class Magnoliopsida; order Asparagales; family Amaryllidaceae; genus Allium; species Allium sativum. Next base: position 4,569,831 of record CM060919.1, on the reverse strand, counting down.
AAATTTGCAAGTTCATTATCCTATGCCAATTCTATATGTCACATATTTTTATGCTGATAGAATATTTCATGTTCTTCGCTTTTCCCTTTGGTGGTTATAAGTTAGGCTAAAATATCGAGCCTAACATTCCTTGTAATTTTGCGAACATACAAACGGGGGATATCGTTGGGGTAAATATGAAATTATATGTAATTGGCATGTTTGGCACATGCCAATGATTAGTGACATTTAAATGGTATAACTTTTATATACCAAAGATTATGAATATGATTTAGGGGAAAAGAGGGCCATGACAATAATTGATTTATAATTTACTTATAAGTATGAAGGATAAACATGAAAATTACATGGCATAGATTTGGTATATTTGATATACCATTTACTATGAGCATAATCAAAAGGGTAATTATAGCATGATTAAATTAAGATTAATTTACATAAAGAATTAGACATATATAGAAAATATGGGAATTTAGAAAAGATGAATATGCCTAACCCGAGGTTAGACTGAGTTGTGGTGTAAAACTACCCGGAACTGACCGGCACATCCAATGACCACATAAAGACCTGTCTAATGTGAGTGGTTAGTGCATCAAGCCCAAAAGAACCCGAGGTTAGAATGAGTTGTAGTGTAAACCTGCCCGGAACCGACCGACACATCTAGTGACCACAACAAGACCTGTCTAGTGTGAGTGGTTGGTGCTTTAATGAATAAATTAAAGCTAAGTCAAGATTGAGAGGGTTAAGTAATTAAGGAAACACTTAACCATTATAACATGTTAACTAGGCAAGTGGGTAAGATTAAGTAAATGCTTAACCGTTATAACATGTTAACTAGACTAGAAGGTGAGGTTAAGTAAATTTAGAACACTTAACCATAATAACATGTTAACTAGGCAAGTGGGTGAGGTTAAGTAAAATTAGAACACTTAACCGTTACAATATGTTAATTAGACAAGTAGGTGAGGTTAAGTAAATTTAGATCACTTAACCGTTGTAACATGTTAATTAAGTAGATGATAGGGTTAAGTTAACTAAGGTAACACTTAACCAAAATATATGTGGTTGGGTTAAGTAATACAAGAGGTAAACACTTAACCAATTATATAACATGATGTCTAGGAAGGGTTAAGTTAACACGAGAGGGCAGCACTTAACCAATATAACATGATTTGAGGTAGGGTCAAGTCAACACCAGGAGGAAACACTTAACCAACATGACGTGATGAGTGGGTGGGTTAAGCTAACTTGAGCTGATTAATGACACTTGACCAATATAACTTGATGAACGAATGGGATTAAGTTAAATGGGAAATACTTAACCAATATAACCTGATCACTGAAAGGGGTTAAGTTAATAAATAACATTTAACCAATCCAACAAGACAAGCGAGAAAGGTTAAGTTAATAAGAACCACTTAACCAACACGACTTGACGAGTAGGAGGTTAAGTACACATCGGGTTGGTGGGTAATATTAGTAAATATAGGCCCAAAATACTTAACCATTATATAAACATGCTTGGATCGTTGGGAGGGTTCAGTACATCTCGTGTAGGTGGGTAATATTTGTATATATAGGCCCACAAACTTAACCAGTAGAAAACCCAAGTAACGGGGACCCATTTCAGGAATAAACCACATAGATGTATCATGGTACCCTGAAAATAGGCAGGGTGGGGCACGATTACTGGGCTGATTTTAAGCGGTCAAAGATAACGGCATGGGGTACGTCAGTGTACGTTCCGACGGTTTACGGGCGTGCACGTACTCCGGAGTGGGAAAAACCAGGCACTGGGTACCAGTAGTTTTACACTGTGCATTCTTGAATCGTGTCGGGGGTCTATATCATAAGGATTGATACGCCTTATGGTGTGACCAGCACAGGGTAGCTACATGCAATAGAGGGCCGATTGACACAGGCACATGACAAGCTAATACAGGTAGGGAGCCGATCGATAGGATAGTAAGGGTACATCTAACATATTCATGGAAATTGGGCTGATTGAGGTGGAATCCACAACTATATATGTACACCTGAAGGCTACAACAACTGAGGGGGTTGGGATCGTATTATTCAGATTATTAGTTGAGACACTACCTAGGTGGTGCAGAGATTATAGTAATAGGTGCAACCACATGTTCAACCTATCTTTTCTTATATTAGGGTATTGTCCTATGTTATGTTACTCCTGTCATGATCCCTTTTACTTGTTTAAATGCTAGTAATCACCGAACTTACCAGGCTTATTGTCTGACCCATTTACTCTCGTCTTCTTTTCTTTCGTTCCCCCCTCCCTGGTAGTCAGGGAGGGAATAGCTCAGGTTTGTTTGGACCGTTACTCTTTCCAATCTTGAAGACTCTTTGACGTGTTGCCTTGGACTCTCTCTTCTACTGCTATGGATGGCTTATGCTTTATTTGGGGAAATCATTTTATGCTTCTTTATTTGTTTTGTTAAACTAGACAGGATACTTTGGTATTATAAAACAATCTTTGTACAAGCTGTTTATCAATGAAATAAAGTTTTATTTATTTGTCGCTGCTTTAATTGTTTGTCTTGTAATTTATCTGCATCTTTTACCTATAATGCTCCACCGAAATTAAGGCATTCCCTTTGTGAGTGACCTTAACGGAGGTGGGGTGTTTCATTTATTATTAAAAATAATTATATTAATTTTCAAACATTGATTCAAACTTACTTTTCGTCGTTATTATTTAAAATAATCTATTTTAAATATTTAAAATCCACTAAAATAGCCAAATTAAAAATTTTAAACTGGCTCAGATTTTCCGGGTTGTTACAATCTCCCCTACTTAAAACTTTTCATCCACGAAAAGGAACGAAGTCGAAAGTTGTTTAATTAACCAACTCAACTTTCTTTCTGGCTTCCATCCTTCGACTTTTCAGTTTCTAAGAATTTTCAAATTCTACAAAAATTTGGCTGACACCCTAAATTTTCGAAAAATTTCGCCATAACCTCCTTTCTACGGGGAGCTTCGGGATATTTCAAATAGCCTCCCATGACCCTCACCAATCCACAAGAAAAATAAAAAGCCAATCGGCTCATAAAATCTCCCAAGAAATACAATAAACATGTAACTATTTGTCGGGCAAACAATTTTATTCCTCCGCTTAGCAGTTTATCCATAACATGTTCACACATATATAACGCACATGTAAATATTTCTATCAATTTCTAAATCAGTTCAATACTTGATTCACTTGCATACATTTAACTTCATTCTCTTATTGATTAAATTAACTATCATTCTAATAATTTAATTAATCAAATCCACAATCACACAACGCAAACAAAAATTAATTTGTTGATTAACTTTTCGAAAATATACTAATTAATTCATGTACTCTTTTGAAAACATTCAAACTATATAATTAAAAAGTTTACATGCATGAAGAGAAAACAACAGCAAAGTAGAGAACAAAATGGAAATGCCAAATATGGTAAATGTACCTTGCACCGGAGTCAATCAGAGATATCCACCCTGCACTTAGGATAGACTTTCTTAATACTCTCCTTAGTTTCCCAAGTACAATCTCACGGATCACCACTCCATTTCACTTTGACTATGTGAACCTTCTTGCTCCTCAGTTCTTTGGTTTTTTTGCCAATAATCTTTAGCGGCTCTCTTCTCATAGCCAATTCTGGAGTAATTTCTATATCCCATTGCGCTGATTCTTCCACGATCAAGTATGGATCATAAACATGCTTTCGAAGTTGAGATACGTGAAATACATTATGTACTCCAGGCAACCAATCTGGTAATTGAACCCTATAAGCGAGAGTTCCAATCCGTTCTAGAATAGGAAACGGACCAATAAATTTGGGTGCCAATTTCCCTGTTTTACCGAACTGGATTACTCCTCTCATCGGCTTTGAGCGGCGAGTAATCGTTTCTTAACGAAATTGACTTTGTCCGCAGCTTCGCAAATCATATCGGGTCCCAGTACAAGTCTATTACCAGGTTCTACCCAACAAGCAGGAGATCGGCACGTTCTACCATACAATGCTTCGAATGGTGACATTACCAGGCTTGCTTGGTAGCTGTTGTTGTATGAGAACTCGGCCAAATGCAAATGGTCTTCCGATGATCTGCCAAAATCAATAACACAAGCCCGCAATAAATCTTCCAGAATACGATTCACCCTCTCAGTTTGACCATCTGTTTGAGGATGATATGCGGTGCTCAAGTTCAGTTTCGTTCCCAATTCTGCTTGGAATGCTTCACAGAATTTACTAGCAAAAATCGGGTCATGATCACTAACTGTGCTCATGGGAACTCCATGAAGTTTAACAATTTCTCTAAAATAAATCTGCGCCAGACTTTGAGCAGTTCTATTTGATCTGACATGTATGAAATGGGCGGTCTTCGTGAAACGATCTACGATCACCCAAATACTTCCATTTACTTTTCTGGTTCTGGGCAAACCGTCTATGAAATCCATAGAAATCTGTTTCCACTTCCCACCTGGAATTTCCAAAGGTTGCAACAATCCAGCGAGTTTTTGCTGATCGCTTTTGACTTGTTGACAAGTAGGACACCGACTAACATATATAGAGATATCTCATTTCATTGCCTTCCACCAGAAAGTTCGCTTGAGGTCATTATACATTTTACTAACCCCTGGGTGGATACACAACTTGTACTTGTGACACTCGTCCAATACTTCTCTTTTGAGCTCAAGATTGTCGGGAACACAAATTCTTCCTTTCAATCTAAGAACTCCTGCACTATCCACTTGAAAACTGGAGACTTCTCCCTTTTGCATTTTTTTGATCATCTCTTTAACAAAACTATCGTCTTTCTGAAGAATAGATATTTTATCAATCAACGATGGTGTAATGATAATACTTGCGATGATCACATTCTTCTTGCTGAGTGCATCAGCTACAACATTGGCTTTCCCCGGAGTATATAAAATATTTAGATCATATGCCATGAGAAATTCAAACCAATGCTGCTTCCTCATATTCAGATCCTTCTGGGTGAATAAATATTTCAATGATTAATGATCAATATATAATTCGAACTTCTCACCCAATAGATAATGCCTCCAGATTTTCATAGCAAACACGATGGCTAACAACTCAAGATCGTGAGTCGCATAATTCTTTTCATGTGGCTTCAATTGACGGCTAGCATAAGCGACTACCTGGCCTCTTTGCATTAACACTGCGCCAAGGCCCTCTTTAGAAGCATCGGTCCAGACTTTCAAGTCTTGGTTGCCATCAATAATTGTGAGCACTTGAGCAGTCGTCAATTTTAACTTCAGCTCTTGGAAAGCTGCCTCACATTCGGGAGTCCAGTTGAATCTCGAATGTTTCTTAGTAAGCTTTGTTAAGGGACTGGATGTCTTCACAAAATCCTTAATGAATTTACGATAATAACTGGCCAATCCGAGAAAACTTCTGACTTCTGTAGGTGTACGAGGCTGTTTCCAATTCTAAATAGCAGTGATTTTACTCGGATCCACTGAAATTCCTTGCTTTGACATGATGTGGCCAAGAAATTTGACTTCTTCTTGCCAGAATATACATTTGGAAAATTTTGCCTTTAAAACATTCTTTCTGAGAATTTCTAACACTTGTTCCAAATGTTTTTCATGTTCGCTTTCTGGCTTAGAGAAGATCAATATATCATCAATGAAAACCAGAACAAATTTATTCAATACTTCTCTGAATACCTGGTTCATTAGATCGACGAAATAAGCTGGAGCGTTACATTAGCCGAACGACATTAATAACCACTCGTAGAATAAGTCTGGACCTCTGAGTGCTGTCAAAGGAACACACTCTTTGGCAATACGAAGCTGATGGAAACCTGTAGCTAGGTCTATTCGGGAAAATACTTTTGCGTCATTCAATCGATCCAACAAATCATCAATCCGCAGCAATGGATATTTGTTCTTCAGCGTCTGCTTATTCAAGTCACGATAATCTACACATAGTCTGAGAGTACCGTCTGACTTCGGGACAAATACCACGGCTGCTCCCCAATCAGAGAAACTAGGCCTGATCAGACCCTTCCATACAAGCTGTTGAGTTTGATTGTCTAACTGTAACACCCCACCTCTGCTAGGGTCATTCACATAGGGAATGCACTAGGTTTGGTGAAGCATTATCGAGGTAAACATGCACAGAAATATTACAAGATAGAACATATAAAACAGCGGAAGTAAAGCAAATTTCAATACCTTATAAAATAGTAAGGTCAAAAGCCTTTTACATCAGAATACATCAAAACCTGTCTTGCAATAGTAAAGAAGCATAAACCATTTCATAAATTATTCCCCAAATAAAACAATAAGGTAGCCATACCCAAGAAAAGTCCAAGCCATGCTTGATGACCTTCAAGCAGAGGAAGTCCGAACTAAATAACAGTGTTTCCTCCTTGAAAACCTTGGGGGGGGGGGAACGGAAGACAAAGAGGCGAAACAAAACGGGGTCAGTCAAAAAGACTGGTAAGTCCTATCTACTTCCAGTATAAAAACAGGTAAAGGTAACATGACATGCATAAAGTGAAAGTAAACATAAGGATGACGACAAGATAGATAAGCTAAACCAAGATAACCGGATGAACTACTGTAGCAAGATAAACTAAGGTATCATGATAAACTACGGTGTCAAGATAAATCAAGGTATCACATCGTCAGATTTCTATCAAGTATACTATCTCAAGGTATCTATCATGTATAACATCCCACGGTATCAATCGTGTATAACATCCCAAGGTATTTATCATGTATATTTGCTCTGCACCTCTCGTACTAGTATCCCAACCCGCGTCATGTGTTAACTATGAATGTCCCTTGCCCAATGTCATGTAATGGTCCATGTCAACCTAATATACAACATATGTAGGTTTTCCCAACTCGTATGTTTCTTTCCATGTATAAGTCCAGTCCTTTTCCGTAGGCCGTACAGGCTTTCCCATGTAAATCTATACCACCTCAACGTAGTACCATTTTATCCTTGAAGTCGTTGTGGACTGCTACCCTTGATCTGGTTATGTTTACTTACCATGAACTATCGTGTTTTCACTTAAGATTTATGCCACCAAGGACCACTAGGGATTATGCTACCTAATGAACGTTTCCGTGTCTTGGTTTGGGTTCAGGCCACCTAGGGCCACTAGGGATTATGCCACCCGTCAACCGCACCCTTTATCCCACGTATGTATCATGAATTATTTTCCATGTCTAGACGCACATGTATCTCAATGTGCCACCGGAGTTCCGTGCCAGGGCAAATCAAGAAATACGGAACTCGGTCGAGAGCTTTAAGTCGTCTGCTGATGCAGATATCAAGGTCTGTTTTTGTATCCGTGGCTATGGTCCCATGTGACCCCTCCCTCAACTACTGAAAGGCAATCCAAGAAAAATCATGTATGAGAACTACATCCCGGCCCCACTATGCCCCACTTTCCTATTGGCCAACCTCACCCATGACTCGATAGCAAGAACATGGTCTGTTGGGAGTTCTCTGCCTTTCCGTTCGTACACGATTGACTAAAGATGGTAGGTAGTCGACGACGCGCTATCCAGGGCAAAAATCAAGTATCGTTGACTCCACGCTAATCCATCCCCGTCTTTAGGTTGCTCGCACAGCAACCAAGGCATACTCTTGGTTCTTCTACCGCAGACCATAACCTCTGTGAGCCCAGGCGGATCATCTGCAACTTCACAGAGGGATACCAAGAGTATCCTCACGTCCCCCGAAGCTACCGCTTCGTCACCCAGTTCGTTGGAGCCTTTATCTAAGTCAGATAATTCGCTCCTCCACATGTGTTTAAGCGATGACCTACCATATCGGGTTACTTATCCATTCATGAACTAGTCCCATGTCCTTGGCTAAGAATTATTACTTAGTTATACTTAACCAAGGTTTACCACTTAGCTTCTTTTCCCCGTTACCCTTGATTAACCACGATTTTCTACCTAGTTCCTCTCACTAGGGTTTTGTCTATTGGGTTAAGTGTTGTTATTCAGGTTCATGACTTAGCCCGCCTACGAATCATGTCAAGATTGGCTAAGTATTTAAGTTCAAGGCTTAGCCCTACAAGTTGGTTAAGTATACCAAGAAGCGCATGACTAAACCCTATCAAGTCAAATTGGTTAAGTATTGGTTTGTCTTAACCCTATCAGATTATCATTTTAGATTGATCAAGCATAAATTATCTAAATCGCATCAGATCATCGAGCCGGATTGGTTAAGTATGGGTTAGCTTAACCTCATCCACTAATCATACTACAAGGGTTAATTATTTTCAAAAGGTCTTGTGACTTAACCCTATCAAGTCCACATGTTAGATTGGTTAAGTATAGGTTACTTAAGCTCATCAAATCATCATGTATAATTGGTTAACTATAAGTTAATTAACCCCATTAAATTATCATGTTAAGTTGGTTAAGTATTGGTTGCTTAACCTCATTGAATTACCAAGTTTAGATTGGTTAAGTGTTTAACTTAACTCCATCGAATTACCGTGTTTAGATTAGTTAAGTATAGGTTACTTAACCCCATCTAATTACCATGTTTAGATTAGTTAAGTCTAAATTACTTAACCCCATCTAATTACCAAGTCGGATTAGTTAAGTGTAAATTACTTAACCCCATCTAATTACCAAGTCGGATTAGTTAAGCGTAAATTACTCAACCTCATCCCCTAATTGTCTTGTATGGTTAAGTGTAATTAAGAAATCATGCCCGGTCCCACTTAACCTACCTATTCGTGTCATATCGGTTAAGTGTCATTAGTCAAATTTACTTAACCTTATCATGTGGCATTAATTTAATTAATGCACTCTCAACCTCTCAAATTAGACCTTGTTGTGGTTACTAGTTAAGCCGGGCGGGTCCGGGTAGTTTTACACCACAACCTAGTCTAACCTCGGGTTTTAAGTGCTATGTGACCAACTACTCACATTGGGTCCTATTGTTTGTAGCCACTAGTTAAGCCGGGCGGGTCCGGGTAGATTTATGCTACAAACTCAACCCAACCTCGAGTTGGCCACTTTCATGTTTGGTCTAGTGTCTTATTACATTTACAACCCACCCATGTCTAGTACTAGTTCCATGTTTTCCCACGTGTCATGACCATATTTAAATGTATCATGAATGTCATGTTCTCATGTAAACCCCATGTCAAGTTTTTCATGTCATACCCATGTTTTTCCTAAGCTACCCAAACGTATTTCCAACCCAAGCAGAAGCGAGTCACATAGTAGGGTATTATGCCAACATATTGGCCACAAACTTGCATGGTATCATAAGGGAATTTGGCCACAAACATGCATAGTATCATAAGGGAATTTGGCCACAAGCATGCATAGTTTCATAAGGGAATTTGGCCACAAACATACATAGTATCATAAGGGAATTTGGCCACAAGCATGCATAGTTTCATAAGGGAATTTGGCCACAAATATGCATAGTATCATAAGGGGTTTGGGTTCATTTACATGCATAATCCCTAAAGTCAAGTCTTTGCCAATGTTTTCACAAGTCAAGTGGTTCCCAAAGGTTCATGCTAACATTCCATGGATAAAGATTCAAACTTGCAAGATATACTATGTTAAGCATAACATAAGTGGCATGATTTAGTCACTAAGCGTAGCCCAAAGTCATAGGTTCAAGCAAAAGAGACATGACAAGGTTCATATAGGCTAGCATACTTATGTTTCATCACATTTTATCCCATGTCACATTAGAACCACCGTTAGAATCTACAAGTAGCTAGAACTTACATAGCGAGGCTTAGGGAATGAGCATGATCCGTCTTGACGAAGAAAGATGGCTCCTTTCTCGAAGAATCGTCATGGAATTTGCGTAGCAACGTTGATCTCTCTTCGATTTGGTGTAGCAAGCTTGCACCTTTTGATTCGAATCCGATTTGAATGCATAAGCCCTTAGAGTTGGAGATGGAGGCCATGATCAAGATTGATTTTGGCGGCACTTCGTGGCATGAGTGATTTGTGAGGGTTTAGGGTAGGCTTAGGGGTCTTTTTATAGAGATTAGGAGTAGTTTAGGCCGTAGGATAAACCCTAGGATAGATCTGAGCCTTCAAAAATCGTCACAAGCCAACAAATCTGAGCCAAGACAGCAGCAGGTGCACCCAGGCCCAAGTGGTCGGACCACCCAGGTCGACACCCGTGTCGGCTGGGCAGTCAACCTGCCCCGTGGGCGTGTCGACACCCCAGACGACACCCCAGTCGACCTGGGGCTTGGGCGGGAATTTTCCCGCCCAATCTGTTTGGCTCCAGATTTGAATTTTCGAGCTGTTTTTGAACTTGAATTTTTCTGAAAACTTTGACGGGCCATAACTGGGTCATACGGACTCCTATTCTCAGAAACTCAGACTCTATTTTGCGTATTTTTCCGAGACGAACGCAATGGCACAGCCCGTTTCCCCTGATTCAGATTTTATAATTAAATTCTGCCTTGATTCTTGTCCTAGCACGTTGTAAAAATTTCCGGTTGTTACATTCTCCCATTCTTTAAGGATTTCGTCCCCGAAATCTCCAAGTTAGGAAGAACGTATCCTACCATCCATCATCCATCTACTTAAAACATCATCCACAGACAACCATTGTCCTTAGATGATTTCTAATGACATATGAACATATGCAAAACGTGTGTGTACATGCTCCTTAGCTAATGCTAATGATCAGGCCTGAATGATCTTTCTAATGCAAAGTATGTTTAGTGCCATGAATCCAACATGTATGCAGATAGTCCTAGTCATGTAAATATTATATGTGTGCACAAACATTCATTCATATGCAACATCCACATGGTAACATATTCAATTTCATCCATAAACAAGTATAAATACTCGTGCATATGCAACATGAAACGTGACCACGTCAATCTAGTATCTAATGTGTATTCGCGCATCCACGAGCAACCACTTGCAACCATTTGCAACCATATCAATCATAACATGTTTCAAATACATGTTTACATCCATAGAGTTCTATCTAAGGTTCCCAAGATAAGATCGAGGAGATAAACAAGACAAACTCCTTATGGGGTTTGCAACAGAGACAGGACCGAGAGGATATCCACCAAGCGATAGCATGCAAGTAAGCCCTATCGGTGAACCAAGGATCAAAGATATACTCTTAAAAAGAAACATGATGCGCGCGTATAAGCCGCATTTCCATGAGCTTAATTCCATTGTGCCTTCACCGCCTTTGACTTCATGATTTCGTAGCTCCTTGATTCCTATTTCCAAGGTATGAGTCGGAACTCATTTCATTGTCACCTCTCGTTCCACTTTCACTTATTCTTTCCCTAGTATACTTGGCTCAACCATATCTGCGTACTCATGCAAGCTCTCCAAAATTCACTAGTGAATTCCGGATCTCATTTACCGATGCCAATCCATGTTACCACGTGAACTTACTAGGGTGATTCCTATAACCCATGCTCAAGCGGAATGAACCATCCGTCTTATTGGCGAACGTTACTCGATTGGATCAGAGATTTCCGATAAATGCATCAAGAGGTTCTAGGTAACTAACCACGACAGAACCCAAAGGTTATACAAGACTTCGAGGGTATTACCAAGGCAAGTTAAGAGTTTAACTACCCTCCTTTCAAAACCGAGAATGGCATCCATTACTGGATCACCACTTCATCCCTAGAATCCATCCATAGCTCAACAATAGAAGCATTGCTTCTAATCTCAACACTTGGCATAGACGTTCTCAAATCCAAACAAGTCATGAATAAATGGACTGACTCTCCAACCAGATTTTGGGACTAAAGTGGGATCTTCTACCATGCTAGTACTAAGGTGCAGAGACTTAACTATCGAGGCAGACTTAAATGATGCGATGATCAAAACAAAGTCTAGACGGGACGATAGAAAAGAAAGGCTAAGCCTTTAACAGAAACGGTACCATTCCTCTTAGGTACGCTAGAAATGAGAGCATACAATTGCCCTCTCGCTGATCTTGTCCTTATCTTCCTTTGTGGATCAAGCCATACCAACAAGTTGCTTATTCTTAAGCTCGTGTCCTTTATCCTTGCTCTTATTATCCCTTCTTATAACTTCGGTAACAGGTCTCTAGAGAACTTCCTCCATCGCACGGGAAAACACTTACGTAGCTAGACAAGGATTAGTCGCAGTTAAAACTACTGTGACTATAGATGGAGGAAAGAAATGAAAAGAGGTTCAATCAAGGAAACAAAGGATAGTGCTAATGGCTTTTGGGGAATAGCCTTTAAAAAAATTTTTCTTGAAAAATGCTTCTTTGTAAACGGTTTCTCAAATAGTTTTCAGAAGGTTTTAAAAACTTTTGCCCAGTCTGGTAACCTTCTGCTCTGATACCAAATGTAACACCCCACCTCCGCTAGGGTCATTCACATAGGGAATGCACTAGGTTTGGTGAAGCATTATCGAGGTAAACATGCACAGAAATATTACAAGACAGAACATATAAAACAGCGGAAGTAAAGCAAATTTCATTACCTTATAAATAGTAAGGTCAAAAGCCTTTTACATCAGAATACATCAAAACCTGTCTTGCAATAGTAAAGAAGCATAAACCATTTCATAAATTATTCCCCAAATAAAATAGTAAGGTAGCCATAGCCAAGAAAAGTCCAAGCCATGCATGATGACCTTCAAGCAGAGGAAGTCCGAACTAAATAACAGTGTTTCCTCCCTGAAAACCCTGGGGGGGGGGGGGGGAAACGGAAGACAAAGAGGCGAAACAAAACGGGGTCAGACATAAAGACTGGTAAGTCCTATCTACTTCCAGTATAAAAACAGGTAAAGGTAACATGACATGCATAAACTGAAAGTAAACATAAGGATGACGACAAGATAGATAAGCTAAACCAAGATAACCAGATGAACTACTGTAGCAAGATAAACTAAGGTATCATGATAAACTATGGTGTCAAGATAAATCAAGGTATCACATCGTCAGGTTTCTATCAAGTATACTGTCCCAAGGTATCTATCATGTATAACATCCCATGGTATCTATCATGTATAACATCCCAAGGTATTTATCATGTATATTTGCTCTGCACCTCTCGTACTAGTATCCCAACCCGCATCATGTGTTAACTATGAATGTCCCTTGCCCAATGTCATGTAATGGTCCATGTCAACCTAATATATAGCATATGTAGGTTTTCCCAAATCGTATGTTTCTTTCCATGTATAAGTTCAGTCCTTTTCCGTAGGCCGTACGGGCTTTCCCATGTAAATCTATACCACCTCAACGTAGTACCATTTTATCCTTGAAGTCGTTTTAGACTGCTACCCTTGATCTGGTTATGTTTTCTTACCATGAACTATCACGTTTTCACTTAGGATTTATGCCACCTAGGACCACTAGGGATTATGCTACCTAATGAACGTTTCCGTGTCTTGGTTTGGGTTCAGGCCACCTAGGGCCACTAGGGATTATGCCACCCGTCAACCGCGCCCTTTATCCCACGTATGTATCGTGAATTGTTTTCCATGTCTAGACGCACATGTATCTCAATGTGCCACCCGAGTTCCGTGCCAGGGCAAATCAAGAAATACGGAACTCGGTCGGGAGCTTTAAGTCGTCTGCTGATGCAGATATCAAGGTCTGTTTTTGTATCCGTGGCTATGGTCCCACGTGACCCCTCCCTCAACTACTGAAAGGCAATCCAAGAAAAATCATGTATGAGAACTACATCCCGGCCCCACTATGCCCCACTTTCCTATTGGCCAACCTCACCCATGACTCGATAGCAAGAACATGGTCTGTTGGGAGTTCTCTACCTTTCCGTTCGTACACGATTGACTAAAGATGGTAGGTAGTCGACGACGCGCTATTCAGGGCAAAAATCAAGTATCTTCGACTCCACGCTAATCCATCCCCGTCTTTAGGTTGCTCGCACAGCAACCAAGGCATACTCTTGGTTCTTCTACCGCAGACCTTAACCTCTGTGAGCCCAGGCGGATCATCTGCAACCTCACAGAGGGATACCAAGAGTATCCTCACGTCCCCCGAAGCTACCGCTTCGTCACCCAGTTCGTTGGAGCCTTTATCTAAGTCAGATAATTCGCTCCACGTGTGTTTAAGCGATGACCTACCATATCGGGTTACTTATCCATTCATGAATTAGTCCCATGTCCTTGGCTAAGAATTATTACTTAGTTATACTTAACCAAGGTTTACCACTTAGCTTCTTTTCCCTGTTACCCTTGATTAACCACGATTTTCTATGTAGTTCCTCTCACTAGGGTTTTGTCTATTGGGTTAAGTGTTGTTATTCAGGTTCATGACTTAGCCCGTCTACGAATCATGTCAAGATTGGCTAAGTATTTAAGTTCAAGGCTTAGCCCTACAAGTTGGTTAAGTATACCAAGAAGCGCATGACTAAACCCTATCAAGTCAAATTGGTTAAGTATTGGTTTGTCTTAACCCTATCAGATTATCATGTTAGATTGATCAAGCATAAATTATCTAAATCGCATCAGATCATCGAGCCGGATTGGTTAAGTATGGGTTAGCTTAACCTCATCCACTAATCATACTACAAGGGTTAAGTATATTCAAAAGGTCTTGTGACTTAACCCTATCAAGTCCACATGTTAGATTGGTTAAGTATAGGTTACTTAAGCTCATCAAATCATCATGTATAATTGGTTAACTATAAGTTACTTAACCCCATTAAATTATCATGTTAAGTTGGTTAAGTATTGGTTGCTTAACCTCATTAAATTACCAAGTTTAGATTGGTTAAGTGTTTAACTTAACCCCATCGAATTACCGTGTTTAGATTAGTTAAGTATAGGTTACTTAACCCCATCAAATTACCGTGTTTAGATTAGTTAAGTCTAAATTACTTAACCCCATCTAATTACCAAGTCGGATTAGTTAAGTGTAAATTACTTAACCCCATCTAATTACCAAGTCGGATTAGTTAAGCGTAAATTACTCAACCCCATCCCCTAATTGTCTTGTATGGTTAAGTGTTATTAAGAAATCAAGCCCGGTCCCACTTAACCTACACATTCGTGTCATATCGGTTAAGTGTCATTAGTCAAATTTACTTAACCTTATCATGTGGCATTAATTTAATTAATGCACTCTCAACCTCTCACATTAGACCTTGTTGTGGTTACTAGTTAAGCCGGGCGGGTCCGGGTAGTTTTACACCACAACCTAGTCTAACCTCGGGTTTTAAGTGCTATGTGACCAACTACTCACATTGGGTCCTATTGTTTGTAGCCACTAGTTAAGCCGGGCGGGTCCGGGTAGATTTATGCTACAAACTCAACCCAACCTCGAGTTGGCCACTTTCATGTTTGGTCTAGTGTCTTATTACACTTACAACCCACCCATGTTTAGTTCAAGTTCCATGTTTTCCCACGTGTCATGACCATATTTAAATGTATCATGAATGTCATGTTCTCATGTAAACCCCATGTCAAGTTTTTCATGTCATACCCACGTTTTTCCTAAGCTACCCAAACGTATTTCCAACCCAAGCGGAAGCGAGTCACATAGTAGGGTATTATGCCAACATATTGGCCACAAACTTGCATGGTATCATAAGGGAATTTGGCCACAAACATGCATAGTATCATAAGGGAATTTGGCCACAAGCATGCATAGTTTCATAAGGGAATTTGGCCACAAACATACATAGTATCATAAGGGAATTTGGCCACAAGCATGCATAGTTTCATAAGGGAATTTGGCCACAAATATGCATAGTATCAAAAGGGGTTTGGGTTCATTTACATGCATAATCCCCAAAGTCAAGTCTTTGCCAATGTTTTCACAAGTCAAGTGGTTCCCAAAGGTTCATGCTAACATTCCATGGATAAAGATTCAAACTTGCAAGATATACTAGGTTAAACATAACATAAGTGGCATGATTTAGTCGCTAAGCATAGCCCAAAGTCATAGGTTCAAGCAAAAGAGACATGACAAGGTTCATATAGGCTAGCATACTTATGTTTCATCACATTTTATCCCATGTCACATTAGAACCACCGTTAGAATCTACAAGTAGCTAGAACTTACATAGCGAGGCTTAGGGAATGAGCATGATCCGTCTTGACGAATAAAGGTGGCTCCTTTGTCGAAGAATCGTCATGGAATTTGCGTAGCAACGTTGATCTCTCTTCGATTTGGTGTAGCAAGCTTGCACCTTTTGATTCGGATCCGATTTCAATGCATAAGCCCTTAGAGTTGGAGATGGAGGCCATGATCAAGATTGATTTTGGCGGCACTTCGTGGCATGAGTGATTTGTGAGGGTTTAGGGTAGGCTTAGGGGTCTTTTTATAGAGATTAGGAGTAGTTTAGGCCATAGGATAAACCCTAGGATAGATCTGAGCCTTCAAAAATCGTCACAAGCCAACAAAACCGAGCCAAGACAGCAGCAGGTGCACCCAGGCCCAAGTGGTCGGACCACCCAGGACGACACCCGTGTCGACTGGGCAGTCGACCTGCCCCCTGGGCGTGTCGACTCCCCAGTCGACACCCCAATCGACCTGGGGCTTGGGCGGGAATTTTCCCGCCCAATCTGTTTGGCTCCAGATTTGAATTTTCGAGCTGTTTTTGAACTTGAATTTTTCTGAAAACTTTGACGGGCCATAACTGGGTCATACGGACTCCGATTCTCGAAAACTCGGACTCTATTTCGCTTATTTTTCTGAGACGAACGCAATGGCACAGCCCGTTTCGCCTGATTCAGATTTTATAATTAAATTCTTCCTTGATTCTTGTCCTAGCACGTTGTAAAAATTTCCGGTTGTTACACTAACTCTTCTTTTTTCCTTCAAGGTCATTCTTAGAATAGCGTGAACTACTGGCCTTGCATTCGGAACTAAAGAGATTTTAAAATCAATGTCTCTGCGGAGGTAAGCTAACAACTTCTTCGAACACATCAGCATAGTTCTTGACAACTGGGATATTTTCAATGTCTACTGGAACATTCTCCGTAACGACAGGAACAGGTTCTATTTGGGCAGGAGAAACATCTAAAGCTGACCAAAAATATCTTTTATCAGAATTCGGACCTTCACATGGAATGGTTATATAATTGCCTGACTTAATCTTCGCCCTTACGACTCTGTCGGCGCATTTAACCTCAGCGTCATATTTGGTTAAGCAATCCATTCCCAGAATAAGATCAAACTCTGTAAAATTCATGACGATCGCGATAGTAGGAAATCGATAGCAGGAAAAAGAAACCGGCACCCCACAAACCCAACTAAGATCGAGGGAACCCCCCACCGGATTATGGACAGTAATAGGTGTTTTGAGCTTTCTCAAATTCAAATCCAGTTTCTTAACCGCATTCTTTGCAACAAAGCTTCGCGATGCGCCCGTATCAAATAGTACTTTAACTGGGTGTTTTTGACGGTAAGCGTGCCTTCTAAAACATCTGGCCTTCCCTGGCTAGCCAAGGTCTTAGAAGTTACTGCTACTTCATACACTTGTAGTATTTCCGATTTCTTTAATAGACAGCAATCCTGGTTTACATGGCCAGCCCGATGGCAAAGATTGCATCTTCTATTCTCTTGAAACTTGCACTTGGGTTCAGATTTATCCTTCTTCCGTTCGTTCCAAGATTTGCAATTTACCGCCAAATGTCCGTGCCTATTGCAGCTCGAGCATGTGGTAATTGTTCTTGGTCCCTCCTCAGATTTAACCCTTTTCCTATGGACTCTAGGCTTCTTTCTGACCCCAGAAGTCATGCTTGACTCTGGCTGTGCACTTATCTCTGGGCTATCAATTTCAGTTTTCCTTTTGTTGCTTGAACTGCATTCCTCTTCGTCGACCGAAAGAGCTCGCTTATCAAGATCTTCATACTGATAAGCCATGTATATCATTTCAAAAAAAGGAAGCTTCACAAGCCCCATTACACTATTCTGGTATTTTCTTTGAAGACCATTAATAAACCTCAGATTCTTCCTCTTTGGATCTTGAATTAGATGTGGGGCAAAACGAGAAAGTTCATTTAATCTCTTATAATATTCTGGAATATTCATATCTCCTTGTATCAAATAGTAGAATTCATCACATAACCGCTTAGTTGCTTCTGGAGGAGTAAATCTTTCTTGGAAAATTTCTTTAAATCTATCCCAGGTAATATTACCTTTCGGATCATCCTTAATAACTGTTTCCCACTAGAACAAAGCTTCATCTTTGAGTGACCAAGATGCCAGTAATCTTTTTTGATCATCTCTTAGCTGGAGACACTCAAGAATTCTTTCTGCAGAATGCATCCAATCTTGAGTTTTACTAATGGATTCATTACCTAAGAATGATACTCCACCTAGATTTCGATATTTCTTTAATAGAGCTTCTAGATCTGGTTCTGTATTCCTTCTTCTGTTTCTGACACTCATTTTCTAGTACTTCTGCAAATAGCAGACCAAGTGTTAGGTCAACAGAAAAGATATCATAGAGCATAGAAACATATACTTGAATGTAAATGCGTCTATCTAGGTGTATTTCATTCTGCTATATTCATACTAGGATATTACTGATCCTATCTGTAATGAGTTACTCGTCCTAGAACACTACTGGTTCTATTTCTGACGAGTTCGTTAATATGTTATATTCCAGCACTAAATTTAACCAAAGCTCTGATACCACGTTTGTGACGACCCCAAACCCCGTTCCTCGGTGGCACGGGTAATCTTTGGAATATAACACATAAACACATAACAACAAAACAGAAATAAATAAATAAATACACCAGATAATATACAATAGAATACACTGGATAAACATAATCATCAGAGTTACACAATATACAGGATCATACTTAGTATAAAATACAGTTCAGCTATACATAAATGTCTACAGTGGAAAGCAAAACATAATATGTACAATAGGAGCTGAACAGCATAAAAAGAGATAAATGATAGAATCCATCTTCAGCTCCAGCTATCTAGAAAGAGCCTGCTATAACCTGAATACAAGGCTGCCCGTGTAGAAATAGGGGCACACGAGTTTGCAAGTGAAACAAACTACGAGTCAGTCATGGGACTGGTATGAGAAATCAACTTAACATATTTTTCAATATGGTCAATCACAAGACCACGCCACTTTCGCGGAACGGGTTTACTCCATTGGATTGCCAGTGCTTCAAAACAAGTAAATCTTTTAAACATCGCAATGCTTTTTATAAAAATAAAGCCATTATAAGACTCAGTTCCCATCACATAATGCAACACAAACCGGAGGATAGAGTTTTACCTTATAATGGCCAAAATATGCTTGATACGAATAAAACAAAAGCATTTGATATTATTACTAGTGTTTATATGTTTCAAAAACAATTTCAATCATAACTATCAATCATAGACGACATTAATGCCCCAAACCACTATGTCGCCATATATAGGTATACAATCAAAACCGCACGAGGTCATATTTGGAAATTGTATTTGTGTCATGAACCAAGGCAAGGGATCGTCCTTACCGAATTTGAGACGCTCTAGCCCACCCCTTAGGAACAGCCGCAACTACACCTTGGGTCGTCAGGGCTGGTCCACTAGATGTGGATTATAATGCCTGAACATTGCGTTTCCCCACCCTATGGGGCGTCACTGGTCATATCCGACCAAATCATCGGTTCCGAAGAGACCGAACAAACCGAGGCCTCGCTTTCCATCATCCACATTAGTAAAATACCCGGGAATGCAAAACCCAAAGCACCACTCCTAGATAGAAGGAAACGCATGTTCTCCCTGAAGTCCTCTCCCGTTTCTGGCTCATACCGGGGTGTGAGGCTCGCGAAACAACACTATACACAAAGCTATGCCACACAGGTCGCGCTTTGATCATCAACCATAAGACTTTGCTTTTCAACAGAAGCCTTGATCATTTGCCACTTGGGCATGCCACACAGGCAATTTACTCCATGCAACTGATTTCTATCGATATATAACCTCTGAGCTCGTACGTCCCAGAGAAGGGCGTTAAGCAAGAGAATAAATTCTCCGCCGCCAAATAGATATATATTTAATAGAGATCAATCAGCACAGAACAAAATCCAATGTCAGACACACAGTCCATTTACAAGTTCGTTCTGGGTCTGAATGAAACCGGAGGCACTTAATACCTCGCACATCAGTACAATCAACAAGTACGTCCGGACGGCTACTACTTCAGCCCCTTTAAGGTAGCTACTCCTATCATGAGCATCAGTAGCACCCCTCCATCCGACGTGAAGATCATCGGTCTTGCACCGTCTTCATGTCTTCGACTTTTAATCGTCGATCAATTATTTGAAATGAGAATTAACTCGGCCATTTCAAATAATTCACGTATATTAAGAATTTCAAATCAATTCATTTCGATGGTTAAATTATTCGACATCAATAATTCGGTTCTTTAATGTAATTTTCACGCCAAACACATTCAACCATCAAATATCAAATAAACTGAGCAAATCTAGTTTATTTCCATTCCATATCGTTTACAATATTTTATCACGATTTATCGCTATTTTTATTTATTTAAAAATAGCCAATTCATTCAAACGACGCTTCAGGCCATAACGCGGCCGTGGAGCTGTTTTTCTTCAGATTTGATTTACACATATCTGAAAATGTAACCGTTGGTTCTTCACAAATTCTATATCATTAGAAAGATATTTTGAAAATGAATCCAACGGTTTCAGTTTTGGGAAAATCCGACGGTCGGATCTCCCGGTACAATCGTTTGAAGTTACGATTTCAAAATACGAACTACAGCGTCGTTATTCGATTTAATTTAATTATATTTATATATATATATATATATAAATATAATCGACTCTGGCGCTGTTGTAATAACCCGGAAAATGTGAACCAGTTTAAATTTTTTTTATTAGGTTATTACCAAGAAATTTGAAGGATTAAAACAGCATATTTCAATAAAATATAGAATTTGGTATGATATGGCAGTTTGAAATTTTGAATACAAACTTAGTCTGACTGTACCGGGGGGAAAAGATAACAGATTTTAACAAAACTGAAAATATTTAAATCTGTTTATCGATACCTTTCTAACGAATCTGAAAAATCGAAATTTCATAACGGAAATCAAAAGTTATGCCCAAATGAATTTTCAGAGAGGTCGCTATATAGTATATATAGCCCTTGAAAATTGAGATTTTGCATACGACCTCGGAATTCGACGAAACCACTTTTGTTGGGTCCGAGATGTCAAATTATTGCTAAGTTTCAAATTTCGTAATTTTTGAAGCTAGTATGTGAGCGGGGCAAAAGATAACGTGTTTGGTCAAATTCTGTTAAAATGGGTCGACCTAAAAATGGCCGTTTTGCAAACGAGCTCAGAATTCGACGAAACTGGTTTTGTTAGGACCGTATCGTCAAAACAAAGCTAGATTTATTTTTCTGGAATTTTTCGATTCAGTTTGTGGCCCTGGCAAATTGAAATGTACGTTTAAATTAAATATCGAATGTTTTATATTTTAAATTGAAAAATAACTGACTGTAATAGTCGAAATGGCCAACGAAACATATCCCATTGTGTCCGGAATGGGGGTATTTAGCTAGGGGCGACAGTCGTTGGGTTTAAAAAGGAGTCCGTTTGCAAAAACACTATTTAAAAATTTTCTATAAATACCAGCCAATGAGAAATTTTCTTTAAAAAAAATAAATAAAAAAAACCTAAAACCCTAAGCCGCCAGACGAAAACGAACGACGCTCGTCGTTCAAAACTTTCCGACTAAAATCCCGCCGCCACAGGCGACGCCACCCAACGCCACCACCCTCAATCGACGCCGCCCACCGCCCTCTTCAAATCTGACCAACCCCGCTCCTCCTCCCTTCGCCAGCGTCGAGAAAAACGCCCAGGAAGTCGCCGACTTCACGTCGACGCCACGACCGCCAGAGGCGATCGCACCTGCTCCTCCGACCACTGTTAGGACCGCCTCGCTTCCCTCTTTCAAGTCCCACCCTCTGATCGGAGCATAGATTCACGGATTTGCTGAAAAATTCAACCCTAGTTTCGAAACCAAAAAGAGGTATACGGCTAAATTGATTTTTACACTTTAAAGCGTTGCAAATTTGTAAAAATCATATCTTTTTGCTATGTTAACGAAATTCGATGAAACAGGAGACACCGTGACCGCAAGGAGGCTCTCTACATTCTAGAAGAAGCCGCGGATTTTTCTGACCTTCCTACGATTTTTAGCACCGCAAGAACCAATGTGAGGAATCTAAACTATTTGTGTGGATGTAATCGCGTTGTATAAATTATATAAGCGAAGTGTAAATTATATACGCATTGTATACCTCATGTACATGTGTTGTATAAGTTATATTAGCAATGTATAAATTATACAAGCGTTGTTTGAAACATATATGCTTTGAATTGTGATGAAATGCAAGTGAATTATTATATTATATATATATATATACATATATATACATACTCCCCTCGTCCACAGACCATGGACGATATTTATTGCTTGTGATTGACGTGATATCATATGATTGACGAATGGTTGGAAATAATTGTTTGTTGTTGATATTATGGTTGAAAAATACCCTCTTGTGGTTGAAACAAAATAGAATAGGATTGTGGAATTGAAAATAAAACATGCCGCCTGCGTGCGAACTAGATGCATGATCCCCATTGTCAAAAACCGCGAGGTTTTAAGGTAGAGCGAGGAGCCGTACTAGGGACGGTCCCGGTTTTAACTACCCTGCCGTTATGCTGCCGAAATTTTCTGAAATATTTATGTGTTAGAATAATTTTCATTCGTTGAAACTATTTACATATGCTATATCGAATATTCATGTGTTGAGTTGCAATTCATTCGTTGAGTTGAAATTCATGTGTTGAATATTATTTGAATTTAAACAAATGGCTTTAGCGATAAAAATCACATTTTTATATATATACAAACTATATCGAATATTCATGTGTTGAGTTGCAATTCATTCGTTGAGTTGAAATTCATGTGTTGAATATTATTTGAATTTAAACAAATGGCTTTAGCGATAAAAATCACATTTTTATATATATACAAACTATATCGAATATTCATGTGTTGAGTTGCAATTCATTCGTTGAGTTGAAATTCATGTGTTGAATATTATTTGAATTTAAACAAATGGCTTTAGAAATAAAAATCACATTTTTATATATACAAACGATATAGAATATTCATGTGTTGAATTGCAATTTGTTCGTCGAGTTGAAATTCATGTGTTGAATGTTATCGTCGTCTAAAAATAAAATGAATCGACAATGAAAACTATATTTTTATAATGAATAAGAAGTGTAAAAAAAATACACATGTGTCGAATAAATATTTTTGATGATAAAAATATTCCTTTTATCATGTATACGCTTAGTTAAAATACACATGTGTCGAATAAATATTTTTGATGATAAAAATATCCCTTTTATCATGTATACGCTTAGTAAAAAAATACACATGTGTCGAATAAATATTTTTGATGATAAAAATATCCCTTTTATCATGTATACGCTTAGTAAAAAATACACATGTGTCGAATAAATATTTTTGATGATAAAAATATCCCTTTTATCATGTATACGCTTAGTTAAAAAATACACATGTGTCGAATAAATATTTTTGATGATAAAAATATCCCTTTTATCATGTATACGCTTAGTTAAAAATACACGTGTCGAATAAATATTTTTGATGATAAAAATATTCCTTTTATCATGTATACGCTTAGTTAAAAATACACACATGTTGAAATAAATAATAGTTTGCTAGAAATATTATTATTAGCTGGTTCTGCATATATATACATGTGTTGAACAGGAAAAAATGGATTAGCTGTTGAGTAAAGAAATTATTTGCGTGCCCGACAAATAGGTAAACCTTGATGAGTTGGCTGCGCAATTTTATTTATATATCAACTCCTGTGAATGCCATTGGATGCGGAGTGCTGGTTTTTCTGTGTGAAATAATAAACAACGCCATAGGATAGTAACAATTAATTTTGAACTACACTACATGGCATACTTCTTGACGATATGCATACTTCATCATATTCCACATAAGCAATTGGAGCTTGTGTGACGAGGTGGAAGATTTACCATACAAGCAAGAGGCTTGTATGGCGATGACTAAGTACGACAGGTTGAACTGATGACTGATATGGACTATATAAATTATAACGATAAATTGCCAGATTAATAAAAACCCCACACGGGTCTAGAGTTGACAATAATCACGTCGCTCTAGTTATTAGATACGGCACATGGACTATTTATTTCCACACGGAAACGGGGTGACGGGAATTTATTCTCTGGAGTGATTATCAGTACATGCTCCCCCGTAAACACCAGAATATATCACTAAAAATATGTGAATGCTTTTTAGGATTTATTGGGTACCTAATACGGCCCAATAAATTTCCAAACCCCTCCCCGTACAAAGGAGGTTATGGCGAAATTTTTCGAAATATTAAGGCGTTAGTGAAATATTTGAAGTGAAAAAGAAGTTGAAAATATGAAATGAACTATAGTTGAAACTATGGAATGAACTATATTTATATATATAAATATAAATATAATTAAAAGGAATAGAGGCCGTGCAGTTCGCGTTTCGGAATCGTAATTTGAAACGATTAGTACGAGAAATCCGACCATCGGATCTTCCCGAAACCGCAACCGCTGAGCTCGCCTTGGAAATACCTTT
The DNA here is from genome assembly GCA_030737875.1 of Allium sativum. NCBI lineage: Eukaryota > Viridiplantae > Streptophyta > Magnoliopsida > Asparagales > Amaryllidaceae > Allium > Allium sativum. The sequence goes on along the minus strand of CM060919.1, from coordinate 4,545,145 downwards.
CCAACGGCACCAACCTTGTAAAAATCCAACGGTTGGATGGTCCGGAATGTTTAATTCAAATCTGAATAAAAACAGCGCCAGAAACATTTATATTTATATATAAATATAAATATAATTAAATTTAATCGAATAACGACGCTGCAGTTCGAATTTTGAAACCGTAACTTCAAACGACTAGTGTGGAAGATCCGACCGTCGGATTCTCACGAAACTGGAACCGTTGGGTTTGCTTCGGGAATATCTTCCCACTGATATAGACTTTGTAGAAATCCAACGGTTAGATTTTCCGATATGTGTAAACCAAACTTAGGGAAAACAGCGCCAGTGCCACGGCACGACCTGAAACGTCGTTTAATTAAATATGGCCATTTTTAAATAAATAAAAATGGCGAAAAATCGTTATAAAATATTATAAGCAACGTAGGTTGCAAATAAACCAATTGGGCTTGAATTGTTTGATATTTGATGGTTGTATGTGTATGACATGGAAATAACGCTAAATAACTGAAAGATGGATGTCGAATAACATAACCATAAAACGAATCGATTTAAATTCTAATGACGTGAATTATTTGAAAAGGCCGAGCTAACCCTCATTTCAAATAATTTATTGAGCGATTCGAATTGGAAGATGCAAAGACGATTCAAGACCGACGATCTTCGTATCGGTTGGATGGGCGCTACTGAGGTCCCTAACCGGAGTAGCTACCGGAAGGGGACGGAAGTAGTAGCCGTCTGAACGTATGTGTTGATTGGACGGATTTGCGAGGAATTGACGCCTCCGGTTTCGTTCAGACCCAGGACGGACTTGTAAATGGACTGTGTGTCTGACATTGGATTTTGTTCTATACTGATTGATCTCTGTTAAATATATATCTGTTTGGCGGCGGAGAATTTATTCTTTTGCTTAACGCCCTTCTCTGAGACGTACGAGCTTAGAGTTATATATCGATGGAAATCAATCGTATGGAGTGGACTGCCTATGTGGCATGCCAAGATGCTACGATCAAGGCTTCTGTTGCAAAGCAAAGTCTTGTGGATGATGATCAAAGCAAGGTCTACGTGGCCTAGCTTTGTGTATTTCGTAGATTCGCGAGCCTCACACCCCGGTATGAGTTAAAAACGGGATACGGACTGCAGGGAGAGCACGACGTTTCTTTCTAGCTATGGTGGTGTCAGTGACTTACCACCCTGACATATATATCTATTTTTCACCTTTGTGGTTGTTGGAATGCGAGGCGCCTCGATTATAGGTCTGTAAGGACCGGGAAACGTGTGTTCAGGAATACTAATCCTCTAACGTAAGTGAGGATCGGCCCTGAAGCATCCAGGGGTTACCCAGAGTGCGTAGTCCCGAGGCATTTGCTAGAGTGTCTCGAAGCGGAGAGGAGCTTGCTCCTTGCCTCGACTCATGACGGAAATCCAATTTCCAATACGAGATAACGGATTTGATTATAGAACTAGTATGGAGACATAGTAGATGGTAGCTATGCCGCCTATGATTGATATTTATGATGCTAGTCGTTTTGAAACATATATGCACTAGTAATAATATCAAATGATTTTGCTTTATACGTATTAAGCATATTTGGCTATTATAAGGTAAAACTCTATCCTCCGGCTTGCATTGCATTGTGTGATGGGACCTGAGTCTTATAATGGCTTCATTCTTTCTAAAAGCATTGCGTTGTTTTAAAAGAATTTACTTTGTTTTAAATGCACTAGCAATCACTGGAGTAAACCCGTTCCGCGAAAGTGGCGTGGTCCTATGATTTGCTATTTACTGTTGTTTAACTGTTAAATAGATTCCTCATACCAGTCCCCATGACTGACTCGTTGTTTGTTTCACTTTGCAAACGCGGGTGCCCTTATTTTCACACGGGCAGCCTAGTACACAGGTGACAGGTGGTTTTTGGTTCTGCACTGCTGCATAGCGTGCACTTTTGGCTCATGGCGAGGCTGACTTCATAGAGATGACTTAGATATTTTCCGCCATTACTGTATTCATATTATGATTCCGCCACTGGCGATGCAGACTGATTTACTTTCCGTATTTCTCACTATATGTATATGTATTCCGCCTTCGGCGATGTAGACTGATACTCTTATTATGTCACTGCATGTATGTATTCCGCCTCTGGCGATGATGACTGATCACTTCCCTTTCTTTTTACTAAGTATATCCCACGTTATGCTATTCTGATATTCCTACATGTTGTGATTCCGCTGTCATATCCATGTAAAATTTATTTTATTTATCGTTTCTGCTATTATCTGTACTCTGCTATGATGATTAATGTGTTACTTCCTAATGATTATCCTTAATACCGCCTCTCGGATTTTGGGATCGTCACAGTTGGTATTAGAGCTTTGGTTAACCTTAGTTCCGGGATCTAACACGTTAAACACCTCGTCAGAATAGAATCAGTAGTGTTCTAATACGAGTAGCTCATTAGAGATAGGATTAGCAATGTCCTAGAATGAGCTAAGCAGATTAGCGAAACAATTTGATCAGTACATCATCATTATCTTTCCTTGTATTCCCGTGCTTTATCATTTATGAAAATTATCAAATCTGTGAGCTTGACTCTTTTTCTTGCTTATACAGTACTATTAGATGGCTACGCATGGAGCAGCAGCTAGAGGAGGCTGTAGAGGCCGAGGAGATGCAGCAGGAGGACGGGGGAATATCCCCGTAGTAGTGGAAGGTCCTATTATTCCGCCACCAGCACCAGAAGACTTTGAGCTCGACAAAGTAGCTAAGAGGTACAGAAATCTTGGAGGGAAACCTTTTACTGGCACTGGCACAGTGACCGAAGCTATCGCTTGGCTAAAAACCTGTGAGAAAATCTTCGAGGGAATGGGCATGGGAACTAACAACAAAGCCCGACTTGGCATTTGGCTCCTTCAGGAAGAGGCAGAGCTTTGGTGGGATGCCATTACTTCTGGGGATGCAGCTGGTACTATCCGGACTTCGGAGCAGTTCAGAACTTTATTCAATGAGAAGTTTGTACCGGAACAAGCTCTAGAGAGGATGCGGGAGCAATTTGCTAATCTCCAGCAGGGAGACCTCTCTATTCAAGACTATCTGAATAAGTTCACTCAGCTATCGCGCTATGCTCCAGAGCTGGTTTTGACCGACAAAGCGAAGAATAAGAGATTCATATTTGGGCTGAAGCGCAAGTATCACGATAGAGCTATGAGCAACATCAAACTCTCTTTTACAGAACTAGTAGAGATGACTTGCAACTACGAAGACATGGATGAGAGGCATGCTAGCCAAGACCGCGCTAAAAGCCAAGCAGGGAATAAGCGCAAGGCTTCAACAGACCAACCCGAATCTAGCATCACCGCGGCCGCTACTCAAAAACCCGCAAAGATCCCGAAAGGAAACTGCTACAATTGTGGGAAGCCCGGTCATTTCTCTAATGTGTGCAAAGCCCCAAAGAAGCCAAGGGCCAATGACTCAGCCGAATGCTACAACTGCCACAAGAAGGGGCACTATAGCAAGAATTGTCCTTTGAAGAAGAGCGCACAAGTGGCCCATGTCTATGACGGGAATACCCCGCCAGCTACCACCGATGGATCAGGTAAACCCGATGTCTTGGGAGGTACCCTTACCATTAAAAATATTCCTGTTTCTGTACTTTTTGATACTGGTGCATCACGTAGCTTCATTTCTGGTAATATTGTTCATAAGTTAAAATTGAATTCGAGGAAGCTTAAAGAACCAATTAAAGTTCAAAATCCGATAGGAGGGTCTACTATTCTCGGCTCATATTGTAATGTACCCGCCTCATATTCATGTTATCGATTCCCTTTTAAAGTGATTGTTATGGACCTTTCCGAATTTGATATTATACTGGGGCTAGACTGGTTGACAAAATATAAGGCCGAAGTTAGATGTGCCGAAAGAATCGTTAAAGTCGAAACGAAACTTGGACCTATATATATACCATGCCATGGCTCAGAAATTAATAGAACAGAATTTTGGTCTTCTTTAGAAGTTATTCCCCCTTCATTAGAAAAGATACCGGTCGTGAAAAACTATGCGGATGTGTTTGAAGAAGTAGAAAACTTACCACCGCAAAGAGAAATTGAATTTAGAATTGACCTAATTCCGAATGCCCGACCAGTAGTACATCCAATAAGAAGAATGGCTCCGAAAGAAAAGGAAGAGCTAAGTAGTCAAACCCGAGAATTGCTTTGGAAGGGTCTGATCAGACCAAGCTTTTCAGCGTGGGGAGCCGCAGTAGTATTTGTCCCGAAATCAGACGGTACTCTAAGACTTTGCGTTGATTACCGAGATCTCAATAAACAAACACTGAAGAACAAATATCCTTTGCCCCGAATAGACGATCTGTTAGATCAATTAAATGGAGCAACAGTATTCTCCAGAATGGACCTAGCTACAGGTTTCCACCAATTGCGTATAGCCGAAGACTGTGTTCCTTTGACAGCCTTCAGGGGTCCCGATTTATTCTACGAATGGTTAGTAATGCCGTTCGGCTTGTGCAACGCTCCGGCATACTTCGTTGATCTTATGAACAGAGTGTTCCGTGGTGTGTTGAATAAATTTGTTCTAGTCTTCATTGATGACATTCTAATCTACTCCAAGTCGGAAGAAGAGCATGCAAAACATTTAGAACAAGTGTTGAAAATTCTAAGAAGAAATGTCTTGAAAGCTAAATTTTCTAAGTGTGTCTTCTGGCAGAATGAAGTCAAATTCCTAGGCCATGTCGTATCAAAAGAAGGAATTGCTGTTGATCCAAGCAAAATTACAACGATTCAGAACTGGAAACAACCTACTACGCCCACAGAAGTTCGAAGTTTCCTTGGATTAGCTAGTTACTATCGGAAATTCGTTCAGGATTTTTCAAAGATATCAGGAGTATTGACAAAGCTTACAAAGAAGCATGAGAAATTCAAATGGACTCCCGAATGTGAAGAAGCTTTCCAAGAGCTAAAACTGAAGTTGACAACCGCTCCAGTATTGACCATAATAGAAGGCAACCAAGACTTGACAGTATGGACAGATGCTTCTATTAGAGGGCTAGGCGCAGTGTTAATGCAAAAAGGCCAAGTGATCGCTTATGCCAGCCGTCAACTAAAGCCGCATGAAAGAAACTATGCTACCCATGATCTTGAGTTATTAGCTATCGTGTTCGCTTTAAGAATATGGAGGCATTATTTATTAGGCGAGAAATTCGAACTATACACCGATCATCAATCCTTGAAATACCTGTTCACACAGAAAGATCTAAACTTGAGACAACAGCGTTGGTTAGAATTCCTTGCAGAAAACGATTTTGAAATTATATACACTCCAGGGAAAGCCAATGTTGTAGCAGATGCGCTCAGCAGAAAGAATGAAATCATCGCCAGTTTAGTCATCACGTCTTCATTAATAGACAGGATCTCGACTCTTCAAAAAGACGATGAATTTATTCAAAGAATCAGTCAAAGAATCAAAGGAGGTGAATCCACAAGTTTTCGACTCGATGACAAGGGAGTTCTAAGATTAAAGGGTCGGATTTGCATCCCAAACCTTCCCGAGCTCAGAAGAGAAATACTGGATGAGTGCCACAAATCCAAATTAAGTATCCATCCCGGTGTGAGCAAAATGTATAACGATATCAAACGCACATTCTGGTGGAGAGCTATGAAAAGAGATATCTCATTATATGTTAGCAGATGCCCCACTTGTCAGCTAGTTAAGAGCGATCAGCAGAAATTGGCTGGATTATTACAACCATTAGAAATTCCAGGTTGGAAGTGGGAACAAATCTCGATGGATTTCATCGATAGCCTGCCTCGAACTAGAAAAGGAAACGACAGTATATGGGTAATCGTAGATCGCTTCACGAAGACTGCCCATTTCATACCTGTCCGATCCAACAGAACGGCTCAAAGTCTGGCACAGATTTACTTCAAAGAAATTGTTAAACTACATGGAGTGCCGCTCAATATAGTCAGCGATAGAGATCCCCTATTTACCAGCAAATTCTGGGAAGCCTTCCAGACAGAATTGGGAACCAAATTAAATCTAAGCACCGCTTATCACCCTCAGACAGACGACCAAACTGAGCGGGTGAATAGAATTTTAGAAGATCTATTGCGGGCTTGCGTTATCGATTTTGGAGGCTCATGGGAAGATCATTTACATTTAGCAGAATTCTCTTACAACAATAGCTATCAAGCAAGTTTGGGAATGTCTCCATTCGAAGCATTGTACGGTAGACCGTGCAGATCTCCCGCATGTTGGGTAGAACCTGGCAACAAACTTTTGTTAGGGCCCGATATGATTCAAGAAGCATCGGATAAAGTCGATTTCATTAAGAAGCGATTGAAAACTGCGCAGAGCCGACAGAAAAGTTATGCAGATGGGAGAATAAGGGATATATCGTTTGCCGTTGGCGATTATGTATATTTAAGAGTTTCTCCAATGCGAGGAGTAATCAGATTTGGCAAGACTGGGAAGTTGGCACCGAGATTTATTGGTCCCTTTCCTATACTTGAACGGATTGGAACTCTTGCATATAGGGTTTCATTACCTAATTGGTTGCCTGGAGTACATGATGTGTTCCACGTGTCCCAACTCAAAAAACATGTTCATGATCCAGATCTTGTTGTAGAAGAAGCAGCACAACAGGATATTGACATAACTCCAGAATTAGCACTCAAGAGAGATCCATTAAAGATAGTTGGCAAAGAAACTAGAGAGCTAAGGAGGAAAAAGATTCATTTAGTCAAAGTGCAGTGGAGTAGTGATCCTAGAGACTGTACTTGGGAGACTGAGGAAAGCATTAAACAAGCCTATCCCAAATGCAGAGTGGACATCTCTGACAAACTCCGGTGCAAGGTACCTTTACAATACTTTGCATTTACATTTTATTTCCTGCTTGACTGTTATTTCCTTTTCGAGGACGAAAAGTTTTAAGTGTGGGAGATTGTAATAACCCGGAAAATGTGAACCAGTTTAAATTTTTTTTATTAGGTTATTACCAAGAAATTTGAAGGATTAAAACAGCATATTTCAATAAAATATAGAATTTGGTATGATATGGCAGTTTGAAATTTTGAATACAAACTTAGTCTGACTGTACCGGGGGGAAATGATAACAGATTTTAACAAAACTGAAAATATTTAAATCTGTTTATCAATACCTTTCTAACGAATCTGAAAAATCGAAATTTCATAACGGAAATCAAAAGTTATGCCCAAATGAATTTTCAGAGAGGTCGCTATATAGTATATATAGTCCTTGAAAATTGAGATTTTGCATACGACCTCGGAATTCGACGAAACCACTTTTGTTGGGTCCGAGAAGTCAAATTATTGCTAAGTTTCAAATTTCGTAATTTTTGAAGCTAGTATGTGAGCGGGGCAAAAGATAACGTGTTTGGTCAAATTCTGTTAAAATGGGTCGACCTAAAAATGGCCGTTTTGCAAACGAGCTCAGAATTCGACGAAACTGGTTTTGTTAGGACCGTATCGTCAAAACAAAGCTAGATTTATTTTTCTGGAATTTTTCGATTCAGTTTGTGGCCCTGGCAAATTGAAATGTACGTTTAAATTAAATATCGAATGTTTTATATTTTAAATTGAAAAATAACTGACTGTAATAGCCGAAATGGCCAACGAAACATATCCCATTATGTCCGGAATGGGGGTATTTAGCTAGGGGCGACAGTCGTTGGGTTTAAAAAGGAGTCCGTTTGCAAAAACACTATTTAAAATTTTTCTATAAATACCAGCCAATGAGAAATTTTCTTTAAAAAAATAAAATAAAAAAAACCTAAAACCCTAAGCCGCCAGACAAAAACGAACGACGCTCGTCGTTCAAAACTTTCCGACTAAAATCCCGCCGCCACAGGCGACGCCACCCAACGCCACCACCCTCAATCGACGCCGTCCACCGCCCTCTTCAAATCTGACCAACCCCGCTCCTCCTCCCTTCGCCAGCGTCGAGAAAAACGCCCAGGAAGTCGCCGACTTCACGTCGACGCCACGACCGCCAGATGCGATCGCACCTGCTCCTCCGACCACCGTTAGGACCGCCTCGCTTCCCTCTTTCAAGTCCCACCCTCTGATCGGAGCATAGATTCACGGATTTGCTGAAAAATTCAACCCTAGTTTCGAAACCAAAAAGAGGTATACGGCTAAATTGATTTTTACACTTTAAAGCGTTGCAAATTTGTAAAAATCATATCTTTTTGCTATGTTAACGAAATTCGATGAAACAGGAGACACCGTGACCGCAAGGAGGCTCTCTACATTCTAGAAGAAGCCGCGGATTTTTCTGACCTTCCTACGATTTTTAGCACCGCAAGAACCAATGTGAGGAATCTAAACTATTTGTGTGGATGTAATCACGTTGTATAAATTATATAAGCGAAGTGTAAATTATATACGCATTGTATACCTCATGTACATGTGTTGTATAAGTTATATTAGCAATGTATAAATTATACAAGCGTTGTTTGAAACATATATGCTTTGAATTGTGATGAAATGCAAGTGAATTATTATATTATATTATATATATATATATATATATATATATATATATATACTCCCCTCGTCCACAGACCATGGACGATATTTATTGCTTGTGATTGACGTGATATCATATGATTGACGAATGGTTGGAAATAATTGTTTGTGGTTGATATTATGGTTGAAAAATACCTTTGTGGTTGAAAAAATACCTTTGTGGTTGAAAAATACCCTCTTGTGGTTGAAACAAAATAGAATAGGATTATGGAATTGAAAATAAAACATGCCGCCTACGTGCGAACTAGATGCATGATCCCCATTGTCAAAAACCGCGAGGTTTTAAGGTAGAGCGAGGAGCCGTACTAGGGACGGTCCCGGTTTTAACTACCCTGCCGTTATGCTGCCGAAATTTTCTGAAATATTTATGTGTTAGAATAATTTTCATTCATTGAAACTATTTACATATGCTATATCGAATATTCATGTGTTGAGTTGCAATTCATTCGTTGAGTTGAAATTCATGTGTTGAATATTATTTGAATTTAAACAAATGGCTTTAGCGATAAAAATCACATTTTTATATATATACAAACTATATCGAATATTCATGTGTTGAGTTGCAATTCATTCGTTGAGTTGAAATTCATGTGTTGAATATTATTTGAATTTAAACAAATGGCTTTAGCGATAAAAATCACATTTTTATATATATACAAACTATATCGAATATTCATGTGTTGAGTTGCAATTCATTCGTTGAGTTGAAATTCATGTGTTGAATATTATTTGAATTTAAACAAATGGTTTAGAAATAAAAATCACATTTTTATATATACAAACGATATAGAATATTCATGTGTTGAATTGCAATTTGTTCGTCGAGTTGAAATTCATGTGTTGAATGTTATCGTCGTCTAAAAATAAAATGAATCGACAATGAAAACTATATTTTTATAATGAATAAGAAGTGTAAAAAAAATACACATGTGTCGAATAAATATTTTTGATGATAAAAATATTCCTTTTATCATGTATACGCTTAGTTAAAAATACACATGTGTCGAATAAATATTTTTGATGATAAAAATATCCCTTTTATCATGTATACGCTTAGTAAAAAAATACACATGTGTCGAATAAATATTTTTGATGATAAAAATATCCCTTTTATAATGTATACGCTTAGTAAAAAATACACATGTGTCGAATAAATATTTTTGATGATAAAAATATCCCTTTTATCATGTATACGCTTAGTTAAAAAATACACATGTGTCGAATAAATATTTTTGATGATAAAAATATCCCTTTTATCATGTATACGCTTAGTTAAAAATACACATGTGTCGAATAAATATTTTTGATGATAAAAATATTCCTTTTATCATGTATACGCTTAGTTAAAAATACACACGTGTTGAAATAAATAATAGTTTGCTAGAAATATTATTATTAGCTGGTTCTGCATATATATACATGTGTTGAACAGGAAAAAATGGATTAGCTGTTGAGTAAAGAAATTATTTGCGTGCCCGACAAATAGGTAAACCTTGATGAGTTGGCTGCGCAATTTTATTTATATATCAACTCCTGTGAATGCCATTGGATGCGGAGTGCTGGTTTTTCTGTGTGAAATAATAAACAACGCCATAGGATAGTAACAATTAATTTTGAACTACACTACATGGCATATTTCTTGACGATAGGCATACTTCATCATATTCCACATAAGCAATTGGAGCTTGTGTGACGAGGTGGAAGATTTACCATACAAGCAAGAGGCTTGTATGGCGATGACTAAGTACTACAGGTTGAACTGATGACTGATATGGACTATATAAATTATAACGATAAATTGCCAGATTAATAAAAACCCCATACGGGTCTAGAGTTGACAATAATCACGTCGCTCTAGTTATTAGATACGACACATGGACTATTTATTTCCACACGGAAACGGGGTGACGGGAATTTATTCTCTGGAGTGATTATCAGTACATGCTCCCCCGTAAACACCAGAATATATCACTAAAAATATGTGAATGCTTTTTAGGATTTATTGGGTACCTAATACGGCCCAATAAATTTCCAAACCCCTCCCCGTACAAAGGAGGTTATGGCGAAATTTTTCGAAATATTAAGGCGTTAGTGAAATATTTGAAGTGAAAAAGAAGTTGAAAATATGAAATGAACTATAGTTGAAACTATGGAATGAACTATATTTATATATATAAATATAAATATAATTAAAAGGAATAGAGGCCGTGCAGTTCGCGTTTCGAAATCGTAATTTGAAACGATTAGTACGAGAAATCCGACCATCGGATCTTCCCGAAACCGCAACCGCTGAGCTCGCCTTGGAAATACCTTTCCAACGGCGCCAACCTTGTAAAAATCCAACGGTTGGATGGTCCGGAATGTTTAATTCAAATCTGAAGAAAAACAGCGCCAGAATCATTTATATTTATATATAAATATAAATATAATTAAATTTAATCGAATAACGACGCTGCAGTTCGAATTTTGAAACCGTAACTTCAAACGACTAGTGTGGAAGATCCGACCGTCGGATTCTCACGAAACTGGAACCGTTGGGTTCGCTTCGGGAATATCTTCCCACTGATATAGACTTTGTAGAAATCCAACGGTTAGATTTTCCGATATGTGTAAACCAAACTTAGGGAAAAACAGCGCCAGTGCCACGGCACGACCTGAAACGTCGTTTAATTAAATATGGCCATTTTTAAATAAATAAAAATGGCGAAAAATCGTTATAAAATATTATAAGCAACATAGGTTGCAAATAAACCAATTGGGCTTGAATTGTTTGATATTTGATGGTTGTATGTGTATGACATGGAAATAACGCTAAATAACTGAAAGATGGATGTCGAATAACATAACCATAAAACGAATCGATTTAAATTCTAATGACGTGAATTATTTGAAAAGGCCGAGCTAACCCTCATTTCAAATAATTTATCGAGCGATTCGAATTGGAAGATGCAAAGACGATTCAAGACCGACGATCTTCGTATCGGTTGGATGGGCGCTACTGAGGTCCCTAACCGGAGTAGCTACCGGAAGGGGACGAAAGTAGTAGCCGTCTGAACGTATGTGTTGATTGGACGGATTTGCGAGGAATTGACGCCTCCGGTTTCGTTCAGACCCAGGACGGACTTGTAAATGGACTGTGTGTCTGACATTGGATTTTGTTCTATACTGATTGATCTCTGTTAAATATATATCTGTTTGGCGGCGGAGAATTTATTCTTTTGCTTAACGCCCTTCTCTGAGACGTACGAGCTTAGAGGTTATATATCGATGGAAATCAATCGTATGGAGTGGACTGCCTATGTGGCATGCTAAGATGCTACGATCAAGGCTTCTGTTGCAAAGCAAAGTCTTGTGGATGATGATCAAAGCAAGGTCTACGTGGCCTAGCTTTGTGTATTTCGTAGATTCGCGAGCCTCACACCCCGGTATGAGTTAAAAACGGGATACGGACTGCAGGGAGAGCACGACGTTTCTTTCTAGCTATGGTGGTGTCAGTGACTTACCAGCCCTGACATATATATCTATTTTTCACCTTTGTGGTTGTTGGAATGCGAGGCGCCTCGATTATAGATCTGTAAGGACCGGGAAACGTGTGTTCAGGAATAGTAATCCTCTAACGTAAGTGAGGACCGGCCCTGAAGCATCCAGGGGTTACCCAGAGTGCGTAGTCCCGAGGCATTTGCTAGAGTGTCTCGAAGCGGAGAGGAGCTTGCCCCTTTCCTCGACTCATGACGGAAATCCAATTTCCAATACGAGATAACGGATTTGATTGTAGAACTAGTATGGAGACATAGTAGATGGTAGCTATGCCGCCTATGATTGATATTTATGATGCTAGTCGTTTTGAAACATATATGCACTAGTAATAATATCAAATGATTTTGCTTTATACGTATTAAGCATATTTGGCTATTATAAGGTAAAACTCTATCCTCCGGCTTGCGTTGCATTGTGTGATGGGACCTGAGTCTTATAATGGTTTCATTCTTTCTAAAAGCATTGCGTTGTTTTAAAAGAATTTACTTTGTTTTAAATGCACTAGCAATCACTGGAGTAAACCCGTTCCGCGAAAGTGGCGTGGTCCTATGATTTGCTATTTACTGTTGTTTAACTGTTAAATAGATTCCTCATACCAGTCCCCATGACTGACTCGTTGTTTGTTTCACTTTGTAAACGCGGGTGCCCTTATTTTCACACGGGCAGCCTAGTACACAGGTGACAGGTGGTTTTTGGTTCTGCACTGCTGCATAGCGTGCACTTTTGGCTCATGGCGAGGCTGACTTCATAGAGATGACTTAGATATTTTCCGCCATTACTGTATTCATATTATGATTCCGCCACTGGCGATGCAGACTGATTTACTTTCCGTATTTCTCACTATATGTATATGTATTCCGCCTTCGGCGATGTAGACTGATACTCTTATTATGTCACTGCATGTATGTATTCCGCCTCTGGCGATGATGACTGATCACTTCCCTTTCTTTTTACTAAGTATATCCCACGTTATGCTATTCTGATATTCCTACATGTTGTGATTCCGCTGTCATATCCATGTAAAATTTATTTTATTTATCGTTTCTGCTATTATCTATACTCAGCTATGATGATTAATGTGTTACTTCCTAATGATTATCCGTAATACCGCCTCTCGGATTTTGGGATCGTCACAGCTGTTTTTCTTCAGATTTGAATTAAACATTCCAGACAATCCAACCGTTTGATCTTTACATAGTGGGTGTCGTTGGAAAGATATTTCCAAAGCGAACCCAACGGTTTCGGTTTTGGGAAAATCCGATGGTCGGATCTCCCGCAATAATCGTTTGAAATCATGGTTTCAAAACACGAATTGCATCTTCGTTATTCGATTTATTTTAATTATATTTATATATATATAAATATAATTCATTCTTCGATTTCAAAACCATATTCACTTCCTATATTTGATAAAAACGATATTTTTATCCAACAGATATTTATTTCAACACATTGCTATTTTTAACCATTCATATATCTAATAAAAATGTGATTTTTATTGTAAAACAATTTATTTCAAAACACGATTATTTTATATAGTTCATACATAAGGTAAAAATGTTATTTTTATCTTTCAAAGAATTTATTCAACACATGAATTTCTATTCAACACATGAATATGGTTTCAACACATGAAAATAATTCTAACACATGAATATTATTGAAAATTTCAGCAGCATAACGGCAGGGTAGTTAAAACCGGCACCGTCCCGAGTACGGCTCCTCGCTCTACCTTAAAGCCTCGCAACTTTTGACAATGGGGATTTTCAATATATAGTTCGTACGTAGACGAATTTTCCCATATACTAGTCCTATTGGGATTTCAACCACAATCAATCATTTCAAATCAACCATTCATGATATTCACCAAATTTCACATAAACCAATAATCCAAACAATATCACAAACAATATATATCGTCCATGGTCTGTGGACGAGGGGAGTATATATATAGATATACGTATATAACTATATTTCTATTTCATTTCAATATCATTTCAATTCATTTCAACGCATATATTATTTTTACAACGCATATATAACTTATACATCGAACATACAACTTATACAACGCTTATACAGGTGGTGTACAATGCTTATATAACTCATACATCGACTATATAATTTATACATCATCGTTTTCCATATCGTTTATAAATTAGAAATCTCACATTGGGTTCCACTCCATCAAAATTGTAGAAGGCTCAGAAAAATATCCGGTCTCTTCTAGAATGTAGAAGATGTCCACACGAGTCCACTCTCTCTTGTTTCACTAGATTTCGACAACAAACGAGAAAGATATGATTTTTATTGTATAATCATAAACCGTAGCGCTTTAAAGTGTTATAAAAAATAAAATAAAATAAAGGTCGTTACCTTTCTGATTTGTTCGAAACTAGGTTTCGATTTTTCGCGAGATCCGTGCAGCGATTCGTCGATCAGCCTTCACCGCGAGAAAGTGGGAGGAGAGGCACCTGAACGGAGGGTGGAGGCGGCCAGATCGAAGGCGGGACCCAGGCACAGAGGCGGTTCGAAGTTCCAGTCTTTGAGAGGCTGGATCTCAACGATGGAGCAACGATACGAGGTGCTCGTTATACGGATTTGAAGCTCTCGCGATGCTCTTCAAAATCTTCAACTGGAGCTAGGTCTAATTTCACGTGTAGAGGGAGTAATCGGAGGGGGAAGGTTGGAAGCAAAACCGCCGTTCGTCGAGAGGAAGATCGGGGAGAGAGAAATTTGATTGGCCAATGATATTTTTTATTTATTTATATATTTTTAAAAATCCAAAAATACCCCTTCCCTCATACGAACTCCAATCCAAACCCAACGACTTCGTCCCTAGCTAATTACCCCCATTCCGAACACAATGGGATATGTTTCGTAGGCCCATTCGATTGTTTCAGTCAGTTTTTTTTCAAATTAAAATATAAAACATTCAATATTTGATTTGAACGTACATTTCAATTTGCCGGGGCCACATACTGATCCCAAAAATTCCAGAAATATAAATCTAGCTATGTTTTGACGATACGGTCCCAACAAAAGCCATTTCGTCGAATTCTGAGACCGTTTGAAAAATGGCCCTTTTCTGGTCGATCCAATTTAACTGAAATCAACCAAACACATTTTCCTTCGCCACGCTCACATATTAACTTCAAAAATTATGGAATTTGAAACCTAGCAATAATTTGACATCCCGGATCCAACAAAAGAGGTTTTTTCGAATTCTGAGGTCGTTTGCAAAATGTCTATTTTCACGGGCTGTATAAATTCTATAGCGACCTTTTTGAAAATTCATTTGGCCATAACTTTTGATTCTTGCTATGAAACTTCGAATTTTCAGATTCGTTAGAAAGATATTCATAAACAGATTTAAATATTTTTGGTTTCACTAAAATCCGTTTTATTTTGCACCCGGTACAGTCAGTAAAAGTTCGAATTCAAATTTTGAAACAGCCGCGCCATTTCAGGCATTGTTTATAATTAAAAATAATTATATTTATTTTCAAACATCGATTCAAATATACTTTTCACCGTTATTATTTAATATAATCTATTTAAAATATTTAAAATCCACTAAAATAGCCAATTTAAAATTTTTAAACTGGCTCGGTTTTCCGGGTTGTTACACAATTAATGTAATATACCTTATTGATCACAATTATAAAATAAACGTGTTTAATTGTTTGAATTGTTTTGTTGATTAGTTGATGTTAAATAGTCATTATTTACTGTTATAGAAATTATCAGTTAAATGGAATTGAATGATCTGATTTGAGATAACCTATTTGGGTGCAGGGAAGAACAGGTTGGAGGGATCCCACTGCATTCCTCAAATATATTAGATGTTACTTATTTTCATGTTACCGTTAATGAATTTTTTTGATTGGATGATTGATTTGATTGTTGATTATTGACCTGAAATTCAACATTTATTTGTTTTAACCAATGGGCAGTATTGGTTGAGTAATTGGCAGTATATGGCCTATAAATCAATCATTTTCCAAATATTGATTTACCGCCAGGTAAATAAACATAAATGAAGTGGTAAATTTTATTTTATAACTGAAGACACATTTTTAAGTTTATTATTTTGATTGAAAGTTATTAAAAAAATATTTATTATTTATCATTTGATTTTACAAGTAATTATTAAATGATTTTATAAAGAAAATTCTTATGTTAAGAGAATTTATAAGCAAATGAACAAAAATTTACCTAATGGTTAAGAGTTGGATAATTGTTTTTAAGAAGCAATTAAATGAAATTATTTAAATTAATCATGTTATTAATTAATTTAAAGGAAGGACTAATTGGAATTGGTTAATGAGATAATCGTGTTTAGAGTTGACTGAGTTACCGTTTAAACTGGATTGATTATTAAATCAGTTTGTTTTGAATTAATCTAATGAAATAGTTTAACAAATATTTGTTATAATTTTAGTAAGATTTTTAAAAGAAATTTACTATTTATTTTAGTTAATAAAGAAATTAACTACTACTACAGTAGTTAATGAAGAAGTAAATTATTTGTAATGACAAGGAATTTCGCTCGATCCGAATCGATCGCTAAACCGACCAAGACCGTTCGAAACCCCTGATTGTTTTGAGAACACGACAAATCAGAACGCAAACGGAAGAACATTTCATTGCTTATTACAACAATTCCATCAGAATACAAGAATATTACAGAGTATGAATAAATATTACACATAAAATATCAGAGATTTAAATTACATTTAAATACATCGCAGTGGGAAAACAATACAAAGCTCAACTGAAAACAGATACATGGATACAGAGCTTTCTGAATACTGCTTCAGCTACAAATCAGGATCCTGTGAATATAAATCTGCAAAACCAAAACTACTAGCTGCCCGTCTCAAAATAAGGGCACCCAGAGTTTAGGTTAAAACCATAAACTCCAGGTCAGTCATGTGACTAGTGTGAGAACTAAAACAGTTATTTAAAACTTTACTTTAAATCAGATATATCAAGGGACCACGCCGTATAGCACGGAACGGGTTTCCTCCCAAGAATACCAGTGCATATAACAAAACAACGCAATAGTTTTTGGAAAAATGAAGCTATTATGAGACCCAGGTCCCATCAAACAATGCAACACAAGCCGGAGGATAGGGTTTTCCCTTGTAATAGCCAAACATGCTTGGTACGTTAAAAACAAATCATTTGATACTATTATAAGTGTATAGTGTCAAAACAATTTCAATCATAAATATCAATCATAGACGGCATGGGTAACATATATCATGTCGCCATACTAGGCTCTACAATCAAAACCGCAAATGTCACGTATTGGAAGTTGGGTTTCCATCTATGAACCGAGGCAAAAGATAGTCCTCACCGAATTCGAGACGCTCTAGTCCATGTCTCAGGCTACAGCTGCAACTGCACCTAGGAGCCACAGGGCCGGTCCACTCGATGTGGATTAAATAAAACCCTGAACACTACGTCTCCCCGCCCTATGGGGCGTAAATGAGCCAAATGACTCCATCGGCTCCACACAGTCACCGATATATCCGAGACGCCTCGCAATCCAACAATCACACAGGTGAAAATAATATAAATGTCAGGGCTGGTAGGTCACTGACACCACCTCTAACTAGAAAGAGACGCATGTTCTCCCTGGATCCTCTCTCGTTTCTAGTTCATACCTAGGTGTGAGGCTCGCGAATTAACGCCATACACAAAGCTATGCCACATAGGCCATGCTTTGATCATCAACCACAAGACTTTGCTTTTCAACAAAAGCCTTGATCATTTTCCACTTAGGCATGCCACACAGGCAATTCACTCTATGTGATTGATATCCATCAATATATAACCCCTGAGCTCATACGTCTCAGAGAAGGGCGTTAAGCAAGAGAATAAATTCTCCACTGCCAAACAGATATATATTTAATAGAAATCAATCACACAAAATAAAATCCAATGCCAGACACACAGTCCATTTACAAGTTCGTTCTGGGTCTAAACGAAACCGGAGGCACCTCGTACCTCGCATATCTATCGATCTCCAAGTACGTCTGGACAATCACCAACTGATTCCCTCCTCTTGGGTGTACAGTCCAATCAAAATCATCAGTAATCACCCAAACGATGTGAAGACCTCCGGTCTTCGACCACCGTCTTCATCCTCGACACCACGTCGAATCAGTTATTCAGAATGGGATAAACCCGGTCTTTCTGAATAACTCGCGTATATAATAAACAAGTGTTACACAAACACAACATACGCCTCATTCCAATTCAGAATATTCTTTTATTCAAATATTCTTATACTTTGGGAAAGGTTCCCATAAATTTTATCAAAGATAAATTCTTTAAATTTATTCTTTAATCTTTTGATTATCAATTCAAATTAGTCGGGATTAGCGAACCACACCGAATTAATCATTTATTTTATTTCCCAATCCCAACCTATTCATCCCATGAAGTAAAACTGGTCATACGTCATATCTAACACCACGGTGTTATCGGTAAATTCAATTACCATTTCACGTTCAAATCTAATTAAAGATTTAACTAACGCCTCGAGAAAAACTGGTGATACTCTATTCTCGATTATTTCAATCTAATTAAAGATTCATTAAAACTCCACTTGGTTTTAATCTTCCTAATAATCACTATCAATGATTATTTAACTTGGGAAACCATATCCTAGCTTTAACTGGGTTAAAAAAACCAATGTCATTTAAAACACGGTTCACGATAAACCCAAAATCACATTCTACTCATTATTAGGTTAAAGAACAAGTGTTATTTAAAACACCGTTCACGATAAACCCAAAAATCAATTCAAATTCAATTCCAATTAAATTCCACTTAATTGGTATACTTCATTAAATCTAAATAAAAAGATTTAATCTTTTTCTCAACTGGGTTTAAGAACAGTGTTAATGAAGACACCATTCACGACAAACCTAAGTCCCATTTGATATTAAATACAAGGCTCTGAGTAGAAAATATATCGGCTTATATTCAATATCAAATTCTACCACCAACAAATATCGTATTGGAAATAATGATATCAATATATCTTTCAAATTTCCATAACAATATCTGTATAATCACGAAATCCAACATCAAAATATTCCAAAGACAATTTCGATTCAAATCCATTCTAATTCACTTATTGGAAATTCTGGTTATTTTCAAAACTATTTCAAATCCACTTAATTCATTTTAAAAATAAATGGGATTATAATTCTAGTTCAAAATTAGTTCATTTCGATAAAAATCTATTTTTATCTTTTCAAATTTGGAATTTTTCATCCCAATTCTTCACAAATCATTTCTTATGATTTTACACAAATTATTGCTATTTTAAATAATTTTATCAAGGCTCGTACAGTCGATTTTCATCAACGGCCATCGAACTACACTTACAGCGACCTTTTCCAAATTTGATTTGGACATAATTCCAAACCCAACCGTTAGATTTTAAATCTCTAATATTCATTAGAAAGCTCTTTTCGATACAAACCCAATGGTTCCGGTTTTAGGAGAATCCGATGGTCGGATCTCACGTAATATCCATTCGAGGTCAATGGTCGAAATTCGCGAACTGCCGCAGCGTGGCGCGTTCTATTCAGGCCACTATATATAATATATATTATATATATTTCGTCGATTCCCTTTTAGAACGTATTTTACAAATCATTTTAAATTCGTTTTCAAAACGATTTCAATTTCATATTCAATTTCAAATCAAAATTGAATATTCCATATCATCGATATACAAATGATATTATTTTCAAAACGTTATATTTTGAAATCAATTCGTTTCATATATTCATTATAAAAATGAATAAAATCGATATAAATATCGTTCACGTCTAAATGGCGCAATCTAACCAACACGGCTTTATACATTTCAATAATTTCGTTATTCTATTCAACAAATGAATATTTTCTTCAACACATGAATATATATTTTTATTCAACACATGAATATTTATCCTATTCAACACATGAGTATATATTTTTATTCAACACATGAATATTTATCTTATTCAACACATGAATATTTATTCTATTCAACACATGAATATATATTTTTATTCAACACATGAATTTATATTTTTATTCAACACATGAATTTATATTTTTATTCAACACATGAGTTTTCTATTCTATTCAACACATGAATTTTCTCTTATATTATTCCTTATTTTCCAAATTGGAATGAGGCGCAATCAATTAACATATAATATTAATTATATGGATTCCCTACAACACATGTATATAATAACAACGATAAATCATCAACCATCATCCAGAGTGCACCACACAACTGCATAAGCATTAAATATCAATAATTAACGCTTACACAGTCTGTCAACCCATCGATTGACATACAACTAAACAATCGGGATTAGTGTATGTCAAATATCATCCCAATACCCGTGTGGGGTTTCAAATCAATGAACACAGATTTTTATTTGTGCAGTTGCGCGATGTGTAAAATTTATCATCCCAATCAATATCAGTCAAATGGGTGTACGTACACAAATCGTCCGATTTGTTTACTCATATTTATTTTATATACACATTAAAAATTATATTTTTAACTATAAAATATTTATTCATTCCACTTCACACAATCAACTTTCACAACACATCAATTAAACAAACAAGTCATCTATGGTCTGTGGACGATGAGTGTCAGGTGCTGCTAAGCACCGTCTGCATCCTAGTATATATTTCAAACTAGAAATAAAAATAAAAGTGAGGAGTTCTCACTGAGAAGCTAAACCAAACGCCACGACTCTTCATATGTAGAAAATTTCGCCATGCTCGCCCTTCATCACTTTCGTCACCCGTATTCGCTACATATATAAAAATCAAAATTTTATTTCGCCACAACATAAATCCAAATCATATTTTTATAACGCTTTGCATATATATG
Source organism: Allium sativum (assembly GCA_030737875.1). Taxonomy (NCBI): domain Eukaryota; kingdom Viridiplantae; phylum Streptophyta; class Magnoliopsida; order Asparagales; family Amaryllidaceae; genus Allium; species Allium sativum. The sequence continues at coordinate 4,524,119 of CM060919.1, read as the reverse complement.
AAAATCAAATCTTTTCATATATAAAAATCTCACCTTTCCTGTATTAAAAATATGATCTTTTCACTTTCAAAAATATGATTTTTGCACTTTCAAAAATATGATCTTTTCAAAATTAACATCATATTTTTATTTCACTTCTTATATAAAAGACCATATTTTTATTACTCTACATAAATAAAAATTATATTTTTTATCTTTAAAGATGTAAAAATTATAACTTCCCATAATAAAAATATAAGCTTTCCTATAATTAAAAATCATATTTTTATTTAACAAAACATTAGAAAAACTCAGCATTTCTATACACACGAATATAAACTTTTCTCCGCCACTCAAACAAAATAAAAATCAAATTTTTATTACTTTACAAACTGATTTAAAAAAATATATATTTATTTTTAACATAACAAAAACTGATTTTTAAATTCAGAAAGTAAAAACTTACATTGAAACGAAAAGGGGACGTGCTTGCTGTCGTCGGAGGCGGTGCAGCGGTCGTCGGAGTTCGCTGGTCGTGGCACAGGGGGGTTCGGGGCTTCCTTTCACAGAATAGAGAGAGAAGGGAGAAGAAGAGGGTGGTGGACTGTGGCATCGGCCTGGGGGGGGGGGGGGTTTGGGCGCTGGAGGTTTTGGGTCTCGGGGCTAGGGTTCAGGTTTACATCGATTGGGGGTTTTTGGGGGCTTCGGTGCGGTTGGGGGGTCTTGGCGTCGGTGCCTGGGGTGGTGGAGGGTCCGCCGGCGGCTGCGCCACCTAGGGGGGCACGGTGATGGCATCGACAAGGGGGGACTTCAGCGTTTTCTTTCTTTTTTTTGTTTTTTTATTTAATTTGAATGAACGACGGGAGAGAAAGGAAAAAGGGAGAGAGAGAGAGAGTTGACTTCCTTTATAATTTTATACATTTATTTATATATTTTTTTCCAAAAAGTTACTTTAAATTTCGATCTACAAACGAGACCCATCGCCTGTCGTCCCTAGCTAATTACCCTCATTCCGAACACAATGGGATATGTCCCGCAAGCCAATTCTATCGTTTCTAGCAGTTTTCGCTGAAATTAAAATTTAGATCATTATATTGAATTTTAAACATACATTTCAATTTACTAGGGTCACATACGGACTTTAAAAATTCTAGAAAAAATATTTCTAGCTTCGTATTGACGATACGACCCTAACAAAACTAATTTCGTCAAATTATGAGACCGTTAGAAAAATGGCCATTTTCCAGTCGATTAAAATCAATTGAAACTGGTCAAACGCGTTTTTCTTTGCCATGCTCACATATTAATTCAGAAAATTACGAATTTTGAAACCTATCAATAACTTGACATCACGGATCCAACAAAAGTGGTTTCGTCAAAAACCGAGGTCGTTTGCAAAATTTCCATTTTAAGGGCCAAAATTCCATAGCGACTATTCTGAATTTTCAACTGGACGTAACTTTTTATTCCCGCTATGAAATTTCAATTTTTCGGATTCGTTGGAAAGATATTTTCAAATAGATTCAAGTATTTTTGGTTTCGCTAAAATCCAGTTTATTTTGAATCCTGTACATTCATTTGAACTTTGAAATCGAATTTTCAAACTACCGCGCCATGTTCAATTCTTTTTATAATTAAAAATAAATATTTATATTCTAACGATGATCTATATAAATATATACATACTAATTCTATTCAAAATAAATTTATCGTCGTTATTATTTAAAATAATTTATTTTAAATATTAAAAATTCAATAAAATGGCCAAAATAAAAATTTTAAATTGGCTCGGATTTCCGGGTTATTACATTATTATTTTAATTAATAATAATTTAAGGGATTAATTTTTAATTGGAATTCATTTAAAATGTAACCGAAGTTGAAATGGAATCAAATTGAATGATGAAAGGAGTTTAATATTAAAACCGAGTTTTTATAACGAAGTTATAAAAGGCATTTTTAAGCAAGTACAACAACTTAAATTAAATATTTACTTAATATTTGAAGTTAGAAAAAGGAAACAAAGAAGTTGGAAATGGTATGAAATAGATAAGTGAGGTTTATTCTGAGGTTCGGAATGTGATATACCAAGTTCGAAATGTTACGCGGAGTTCAAATTATTCCGAAGTTCGGGATGTTATGTTCCGAAGTTCAGAATGGTAATCGAAAGCAAGAGTATAAGTTAAGTAAATGGTTTTGGAAATAGCAACGAATATAAGTTATCCTAAATGATTTATAAATGATTTCGTAAATGGAAGTTAAGTGTTTATAAAATGTAATCGAAATATTAGTGTTGATAATAATTTACAAATGGAATTTGTAAATGAAGTAAGAGTTTTGAAAAATGAATTTGTAACAATTGTTAAAAGTAATAGATTGAACTATTTGATTTATAAACTAAAGATATTTAAAAAGATCACTATGTTATTTTAGACGACGCATAAGTGTTGTAATGATTTGAGAAGGGTAAAAATAAAGAAAACAAAAAAAAATTGAAATGAAATCTGTAACATTTGTTACAGATGATAAGTGATTTGTTTTGATAAAAATAAATATAAGGATTCGTAAGAGATGTTAATATAAGAGTTGTAAAGGATATAAATGTAAGATTTTAAAGATATTTATATAAGATTGGTAAAGATATTTGTATTAGATTTGTTAAAGACAGATATATGATTTAAAACAAATATAGTATTGTTGTTGCAAACAAGTTAAAGAATATAATTAACATATGTTTAATTAAAAAGGCCAAGTAATGCTGGTACTGAACCAGTAAACTCATTTTATTCTCATAATTGTTTATTTGATAGTTAAATAAATGACTATCAAATCTCGCCTAATACGATTATTGGTGCGAAAAGACCGAGATCGAATTTATATTTGAAAACCATTTCGAACCAGCAAATACATGAAGGATGCAGAATGACGATGGAGCAATTGAAGACTATTGATCTTCATGAGCGGAAGAACTACTTGTTGAATTTCTAAGGGTAGCACCCGATGATATTTTGACTTATGATTCTGTCGTGATTGGAATCTTCGGATTGCAAGGACTACTCGCTACTGATCTATAGGGTGATACCTAGGATATGGTAGGATGGTGCCTTCAGTTCATCGTGTTCCTAGATGACTTGTAAGGACAAGTGTTTGACAAAGTATTTCCAAAGGATCACATATATTAATTTCTACAAAACTACTTTGTTGGTGGTGGTGGAATTCGTTCTTTTTGCGTAAACACCCAGAGTATTTTTGTGAATGTCAGTTAGTGATATCTAGCGGATCTAACGATGTGGCATTCAAAGTGGATAGAGATGTGTTGTTCTGAAGGATAAGCTTACCCACTAGCCTCATCAATCGGGAAATGGCATAAAATCGGGTAGGTCGCATGGTTATGTGGGTAACACCCCATTAAAAGGGTATATCATTGCCTGATCTAGAGAAATCAAATGCCTTCAGTTGTCCTTTTATTTATTTTTTGTATGCATGCCATCGGTTCGGTTGGCTAGCCACCGACCATGGTAATAATATATTCGGTACTCTCAAATAAACTGAGGGGCCAGTCATGTTTAGCCTGTTTGCAAGATATTCTTGTTGAACCCTAATGTATTCATCTCTGGAGGTACATTGTCGGAAGGTGGTTGCCCATACCTTGCCATGAAAACCAATTCTCCAATAAGAGCTGGCGGTTTAAATTGTATACTATGTAGAGCGTGAATTGCAAGTGTTCCGCTAGATTGTTATTTATTTGAATTTAGACACTATTATAATATCTGAATATATATTGATTTCAAAAATGTTTTGGGTTATCGTAAGGTAAAAACTGTCCGTATTTATGTGTGGATTTGGTTTTATGATTATCCTTTCTTTCAAAAAGATTTTTAACTTTAAAATTAGGTTGGCTGTTACCTTTAAAATTAGGGTGTTTTTCTCAGTCTGGTTCACCAGACTGATCCAGCATTTGTAATGCTCGGGTTAGACCGGCTTGTACAGGTTCAGGTTATCGGATGTAGTGAAGAGACAAGCTAAATGAGTTCAGAGGTATGATATTATATAGTTGTGTTTCAGTTGTGTGTTGTATATGAGGATAGGTTATTATAACTATCCAGATGTGTTGAAGTACTTTGATGATTGTAATATTTTTCAAGCTCTCAATAACGATTTATTTCTATATTATATTTTGTTCCACTGCGATGTGAGAGTCTGATTCTGTGTTGGTTCTTCTTCTCCTTCTAGTCTAATAATTCTTTCTTTATTTTCTCACCCTCTAACTTCTTTCTATTAACTATTTGGCTTTTTCAATACTTGAGTTTTGGAAAGTAATACATGTTTATGTATCATTGTTGGAATTCGGGAGTCGAATTCCTACCGGGTCGTTATAGTGGTATTAGAGCCTGAGGTTTAGTAATAACCTTAGTTCTGTGGCATAACTCAATAGAGATTGGGTTAGTAATACCCTAGATTGAGTTTGAATGTGTGTGTGTGTGTATATATATATGAGAGCATATTTGTAAATTTTATATACATATGTTTTTTATTGTTATGTTAGACTGGTTCATGTGTTGAGAAGCATTGAGCTGGCAATGGACACGATATTCTTTTGTAAAGAGGGAAATGAAATAATTTTACCTAAAATTATTATATTGAATCGAAAAGAAAATAACTTTATTAAATTATTGAGATATTGGTCTGTTTGATTGTTTGATTTATTTGAATGAAATTCAAATGGGATTGTAAATGGTTTAATATAAACAGAAGAAGATTACACATAAAATTTGTGAATTAGAATTTTAATATGAAATTGAAATTGAAATTCAAGATTTAACTTAAAGATAAGTTAATAAACATAATGAATTGGAACAGATGATTTTTGGAATAAAATTAGAATTTGGATTGTTAATGGAAGTAATCCAATTTGAAAGATTAATTTGTAATTATATATGAAACAAGATTTAATCTGGTTAAGTAAGTAAGTAGTGAATTAATTTTGTAATTGGAAGTAAAAATTTGTTGTAAATAAATTATTATTGTAGTATGTTGAACCAGAATAATATTAATGTTTAATATAAATTGAATGATTGTTTTAGTTGATTGTGTATTGTTTGTTATTTGGATGTTATATAGGTTAAATATAAAATTCATAAATGGTTTAATAAGAGTTGAATGAATTGAAAACTAAATTCCAGTATTTTGAATTGGAATGGAATCGCATACGAATTAAAACAGAATGATTTAACCCTGCATTTGCATATGAATGATATTTCGTGTTCATTTCTTGAAATCTGTATACTTATCCTCATTAATCAATGAAATGTCATTTAATATTTCATATATCGGTTATTTACGTGTCAAATTGAGTTAAGTACAGATGCCAGAAGGCTTTGAGGTTGATTTTGGTTGAATAATTGCATATAAGTTGAGCAGGTATGCTCAATAGCGCTTGTATAAGGTACGCCAATGCAAAAGTATAAATTTTGTTTTTGAATTTTTTTTCCGACCAATTTGGTCGATGTATATATATTATTTATTCCTGTAATATCGCAGAAGTCCCTCCGTACAGGGGAGACTATCGAATTTTTCTAGGAATTTAAAGTGTTAGAATTTTTTTGAAAATTTGATTTACAATAATAAATTGGATTTCGATTTATAAAAAAATGGAGTATAAAGTAAATGGGTTCATAGCATTTTTCTTACCTTAGTAATTTCGGGGACGAAATTCTTTTAGGGGGGAAGAATGTATAGTTCTGTATTTTGGTAGCCAAATATTTTATGTATTTATTGATTTAAGTATTATATTTGGAATATTAATGGATTTTTAGATATTTTATTCGTTTTTCAAAATGAAGTTTTAACGTTAGTTTATATTTAATTTATAAACGAGCTCGTAACGTCGCGGTAGTTCGTAATTTTGGGTTTTCAACTTCAATTGAATATATAGGATCCGATATAAGTCGGAATTCTGTGAAACAAGAAACATTTGAATCTAGTTGATTATATTGTTCTAATAAAAGAGAAAATTCCAGATTTCATATTATAGATTTTCAGTTATGTCCAATTAAAATTTTAAAATAGTCGCTATGGAATCATTTATAAATTATAATGATTAATTTAATAAATTTTATTCGATTTGAAAGGAATTTATTGATAACTTGATATAACAATCGAATTAAGCCACGAAACGAATTCCGTTGAATTCATATTGGCGTTTAGAGTCAGGATAGATATATTGTTTGTTATTTTTAGAGACCACGTATTTTGGCATCCAAAATAGCATTGTTTTACGCGTAAAATAGAGTAAATGATATGCAGATAATCTCCATTTTCAATGAAACTAATTTTATTAGATCCGTAAATATTAGGTGTTGTAGCATTTCAAAGTTTCAAGTTAATTGGATTTATTTTGTGATCATGGAAAATTTTAACATGTGACTTTTCACGTGTGGATTAAAAAGGGATTTTTTACAAATGACCTCGGAATTTGACGAATCCTATACCATCGTGTCTGGAATATCTTTCTATGCTTAGATTAGGAGTTTCATCTCGATTGGAGATTGTATGTAGTTGTTTGGTGCGTTACTTCAGGATGAAGTTTCGTTTTATATTAAAATATAATATAGTCTAACCTATATATATATATATACCATACATTAGTCTGCCCTTGTTTTTACATCCTCTGGTCAATCATTCTTTGAGCCACCATTTAATTAAACAAACGGCCACGAAGGCTTCCCTCTTTCTCTAAAATTTCCCGATGATCCACTCACCTATTGACCAAGGTTTTAGTTGTAATTGTGAGGAACTCAAAGGTGGTGACTGAGTTTCGATCAGTATGGTGGTCGGAATCACGTCATAACTGGGCCACGATCATGGAGCAAAAGCATGCGTATGATGATGATTGGGGGAGCGAAACTCAGGATGATGAAAGGAGGGACTTAGGCGCACGTATCGCCGGCTTCTAATCAATTTCCGGTGAAGGAACATGGGCACGGTGGGTAAATTCTCAAAGGCAACATGGTGAAAAGTGAAGAGTAGTAGTATGAAGGAATCGTGGGATTTTTGCTAGACATGGGTATGTTGAGATCGGTGATGAAGAGGGAGGAAGGCTTGCGCATTAGCAGGTGCTCTTCGATGAGCATCCGATGGAGCAGGTTGATGTGCGATAGGTGATGCTTGGCAGTGTGAGGTTCGTGGTTACGAACGAAGCTATGCAGAAGAAAGTCGGGTTCATCTCTGTTGGAATCAGAAGGATAATTAGCCGGCCCTTATTATTTATAAAACATAATTAGTTTGTTAATAAAGTTTACTAATTATTGTGGTTAAAATAATAGATTATTAATTAAAATGTGAATTTTAATGCAGGCAATCATGGTTGAATACAACGTGAACAAAGAGGAAGAAGTCTGGGCCGATTATTCCCTTCACAAAGCAATTAGTTTAAGGGTGTAGTTCATTTTAGTCCTTTATTAAATTAATAAATAATTTAACTTAAGTTATGTCACTTATATTTGATATAGGTTATTTCAAAAAAAGGGAACAACAGTAAGACGAGGGAACGAATTAATTTGGGGTCGGTCTCTTATCTTTAATTAACAATGTAATTACGTTAATTAATATAGTAATTAGGAAAGTTAATTTATAATTAAAATTGTAGTTACTTTAAATATTTATAATACAACCATATGCTATTAGAATTGGACAAACAAGGTGTCATTGGAACCGCGTTGATGAACCAAACATAATGGAACAGAACTAGACGAAATTGGAATTAACTATAACAATTTGTTTTAAACAACGAATCAAATCAAAGTGAGTTAAACTAACTCAGTTCTTCCCACTTATAATATATATATTTCAGTTTTTATAATTGTGCGCTATGGTTGATAATGGTTTATTGTTTGTTAATTATATATTCACATATTGATTGAACCAATGAAATTAAATGTCGTTTAATTTCAATCAAACACCAAATCGTTATTTTAACAATTGGTCCCAATTAAGGTAACTTACCTTATTGGTCACGTTTATAAAATAAACGTGTTTAATTGTTTGATTTTTTTTGCTAATTGGTAGATGTTAAATAATCATTATTTACTGTTATAAAATTATCAGTTAAATGGAACTGAACGATCTGTTTTGAGATAACCTATTTAGATGTAGGGAAGAACAGGTTGGACGGATCCAACTGGATTCCTCAATTATATTAGATGTTATTTATTTTCATATTATCATTATATAAATTATGTTGATTAGATGATTGATTTGATTGTTGATTATTGACCTGAAATTCAACATTTATTTGTTTTAAGCAATGGGTAGTATTGGTTGAGTAATTGGCAATATATAACCTATAAACCAATCGTTTTTCAAATATTGATTTATCGTTAGGTAAATCAACATAAATGAAGTTATAAAATTTATTTTATAACTGAAGATACATTTTTAAATCTATTATTTTGATTGAAAGTTATTAAAATAAAATAAATATCACTATAACAAAATGACCCTATTACAACGGTGGAAAACCGTTGTAATATACGTTTTACAACGGTGGGCTAACCGTCGTGTATTAAGAAGTTGTAATATGTATTTTTTTACAACTTTTTTCCACTATTGTAATAAACTTTATTACAGCCGTTATGCACCATTGTAATAATATCTACTACAACTGTTATTCACCATTATGATTGATAGTTGCATTTAAAAAAAATAGACCTTTTGCAACTGAAATGAACAATACGCTAAATGTTGCAATACTCCATAAGAAAATCAGATATTACAATTATTTGCGAACTAATTTATTAAAATACTCAAATTTTCAATATTACAAACAATAAGTTTTAGAAAACATTTTGCGCAGTATTACATACTTGACCGTTACAGCGTAACATAGTATAAGCACAAGTTATCCACAAAAATTGCATATTCTACGGGAGTACACAAGTTAAAGACAACAAAATCTTTACGCCATTTATCTTTTTTCTGCAAGTTCACTACAGTGATTTGAAACCTGTTGCATAAGAATACGTCTGTTGTCGGAAAAAAGAACAGAAAGTGTTTTTTTAAGCCAAAATACCAAATCTTAATAGCATCAAACATAACTAGCATTCTACACAAAGGCTACAAAATTAAACTCATTATGATGGTTGTCTCATCTGTCAACAAAATGTACAAGTGTATAAAACATTGTCCTCAAAACTGACCTGCAACTCTATCACTTCTTGCTACATATTTCTCCAGCTCCAAACAAGCAGAGAAATAGTCCGTCAACACATCACTGCAAAATCACCACCAAAACCATGACCAAGCTCTTCAATTCACCATTCCCTGCACCCGCACCCTACAATCCAATCACAAACAAAAACTAATTTAACTGAAAATTATCTACGAATAAGATTAGAAGGCGCATCCCCATTAAAATAGTTATTGATAAAAACAAAGCAAACATCATAACAAAATGTTTAAAATTTTAATTTATGGTTAGAGGAAGCAATCATTTATTTAAAAAATATCACAAAATAAGCTAAATTCTATGGAATCCAAATACATAGTGTGGGAATTACATGATCACACCAAAATTACAAGCATACTCTAAGATAAACAAAGATCTTACTAAAGCAAATGATATACGCATGGAATATTGAGCAATCTTTCCATTTAACAAGTTAGCAAAATAGTTACCAGCATATAATGTAAATATTATATTGTACTTAACTCACACTGGTTTGAAGAAACCTAAAGCCTCCACAGATATTACACCAATTACAAATGATTTTGTGTAATGTCATCCACCACAATTATCAAATTGTTTTATGCAGTACAGTATATCAGTATGTGTGGTTATTATCCCAATCTATGCTTTTGCTTAGAAGCTGCTTATATGCTATTAATCATATTAGTTTATTATGTACCCTTCTCATGACAAAGGCTCAAATAATAGATATAGCAGTTGTTCCAGACATGTAACCAGATCTGATAATGTATTAAGGATGAATCTTATTTCTTATTTTACAAGATTCCATACCTTATTCCGCAATGGTATCTAGCATAGTTGCATTACACTTTATGATCGGCCCAAATATTTAACAAAATTATTCCTTGGTGAAAGTAACTGATATTAAACCTAACAGGAGTCTATTTTACCTGGATGCTTCCTTCGAGCTAGAGCTAACATAGACAGTGGCACAAAAACAATAAATGAGTAATATCTATAGCAGAGTATGCACGACACATGATATGACAATATCTGATTTATTTAAACATTTGGAAAAAGGTGTACATTGCACTGACAATTGCAACAGAACTCTGGCCATCCCCCTTATCTCAGTAGCGACGCCCTCGACTGGTCCTGCAGACTCCTTCATCAGCGAATCTGTGCCCTAAAACAGCAAAGAAAATTATGTTATGTGTGTGTAAAAGGTATTGAAACATAAAAAATGATGTAATGGAGAAGTATACGATGACATATAAGATATAAGATCTCAAATGAACCGGGGACGCCTGGGGCTCCAGTGACTAACATCCGCATTATACTAATGTCTTCCGAGCACGGGCAGGGCCGAGATTGAGTAATTTGAGAAGTGATGCAGTGGTTACCATTTTTGTTTGCGTTTTTTTTATTTTTGCATGAATAATGAATATAGAGAGGGTAGGGAGTTGCGGTTATTGTAAAGGAGTTATGTAGGTGTTGGAGTAGTTTTCTCTATTACACTTGGCATAACCGGCGTGTATGAAGGCTTTGAGTTATTTGTTTAAACAACGGATGTCTGGTATGAGACCCAGTATTTGTGGTTTACTTTCGGTCTATTTCTCCTACATGTCTGAAGAAAAAAGGCATTTAACTTAAAATGAATTTATAAAGGTGGAAAGAAAACCAGGTAACAATCAAATATCTTACTGGATGAGCTTGAGAGTTTACATTTACAAATAGATATTGACTTCCATTAACATCACTCAAGCATGTGTTATCACCAAAAACAAGATAATACGCTACCACCAAAAACAAGCAGAGACAAACTCTTAGCACAAAGTCTTACTTTAACCGGGAATAGTTGCTCCATGATAGAGGGCACAATTCTGGAATCCAACATAAATCCACCAAATAAACATAATAATTTCACAAAACAACACTAACACAAGTTGAGTCACACACAAAAACTTCAAAAAACAGGCATGAAAGTAATAGGATAGTCACCAACAAAACCTGCTAGCCAAACCAGGACATAGAAGCACTGCGTGTCATAACCATTAAGAGGATAAACATGGTTCAGTGAAAAGTGACGAGGCAGCTAGATGTGGCAGAAAGAATAGGGAAATGGAGTAGATCTAGGTTAAGGGTGATGGTTCAAAATCCCACGTGAGCGTAAATTGCCAGATAAAAGATGAAATAGGGCAAATATGTAAGAAAAGAAGAAGTCGAGCATGAGGAAATGAAGCGAAGCGGGAAGTGAAGAAGGGGAAGAGACGCCAAAAGCCATTAAAAGGGAAAACAAAACCTCATTTTTTTGTTTGGATTAAAAACTATTTTTTAATGAACTGGAATACAATTATTGGAGCGCGAAGGGAAAGATACGGAGAAAAGAAAATAGATCTAAGAGAAGAAGGGCGGAGGAAGAAATTGGGGATCGATTTGGACTTAGGAAAGAGGAGAGGTTGGGCAACATAAAAGAAGAGCAGAAATACAACATGTGAGATTGTTAGAGGAAAAATTTTAACGCTCCGGCCTGAATTTCACATGTTGAGTTAACTCGGGCAACCGGTCTTTTCCTAGGTAGCGCCAGATTTTTGTTGATTATAACGAAAATTTCATCCAAATTTATGAAATCAAATAAGACAAATTAGAAGTAATAAGTAAAACTATCAAAAGCAGGCAGATCAAAAGCAATGCAAGAGACTACTTACAACATTAAGTTTAAACGCAAATAAAAAAAATCTATCAAAAGCACAAATAAGCGGTTGTTAACTGCTGGACAAACAAGTTGCCAAATTTATATTTATTAAAACTACTGAAATAGTTACTAATAAATCAAATATAAGTTGTTAATAATAGTTATTATTTAGCTTTTAATTATTTCTACTTAGTGATAATCGATTAATAATTATTAAAAACATTAACTATTAAAAATAATTTGCTACTTCTTAAATATTAATAATAATTAATAAATATTATTGATTACTAAGTTTATTTTTAACTATTAATTACTATTAAATATTAATATAATTAGTTATTAAATATAGATATTATAATAATGAAGTTTGGAATAGGCATCTATTACAACTAACAAAATGAAAAGTTGTAAAAATTTGTTTATTACTGCTTTAGGGAAGCAACTGATGTAAAAAAACTTTATTACAACTGTGCTTTTCGCACATTTGTAAAATTAAAGTTGTAATATGGTGTAACACCCCGAATTGTTAACAACACTAAAAGAGGATAAATTAAATAATAATTAATTTAATATTTAGAATTAAAGGGAATGGACTGCACCATTGCATCCGTCTCGAAATTCTAGTCAAGTAGACATTTGGTTTGCATAAAATGGACAAAGTATGAAGAAGTTATTAAGGTTTGAAGTTTGTAAGCATATAAGGAAGATATATATATATATATAATTTAAAAATATTCAAAAATCAGCAAAACCAGAAATCCGGCTCGTAGATCGACGAAAGACTGACCGTTTGAGGTCGACCTGAGACCCGACTGGGTCGACCCATGGGTCGACTCAGGCTCATAGGAGTCGATTCCAGGGTCGACCTAGGGTCAACATCCCTGAAGGCGGGCTAACCTATAGGTTGACCCACCTGAAGGGGGGTCGACCCACCCACAGCTGTGGAAACTTCTTTTTGACATGTACGATTCCGATGGCTTCTTGTCCATTCTGATGGTCTTGGTTGCTCTGCTACTCCTATATAAGGTACCCTAAACCTAGGTTTTATTCACATAAAAAAATGGTGATGGTGAAGCTCTACTGCAATGAAAATTAAGATGGCTTTTCTTTTTCTACTTCTAAGTCAAATTCTGAGATTCAAGCATAGATTCAACACCAACTTCATTTCTATCTCCTTAACAATCCAAATCACGGTGAGTTGGTTATTTTTAGGTTAAATAAATAAGAGTAAATTATGAAAGACTATGATTTGGATGAATCTATGCTATGTCATGAAAGATCTATTCTATGCTATTATCATATCTTATGATGTCATATTTGGAACTTAACTTGTGTTATGCTAGATCTATTCCTATAGATCTAATTCTCTTATGATGTCATGTTTGGATCTTAATTTATGCTATGCTAGATCTATTCCTATAGATCTAATTCTTTTATGATGTCACATATGCATATCTTACCTTCTCCCTAAAGTTGGTGGATAACTTGGGATTATCAATTTCTGGACAATTAGACCATTGTTTAGATCTAGAACACCATATTGTGATTAATTGAAATCCGTTATTATCGGACATAAGAAATCTTATATGGATATGTTCATCCTAAGTATATTGGATCTAGTTTTATCATTACCCTTTTTACTAGGTCTGCCTTTATGTCCACCTTATTATGCCTATTACTTGTCTATGCCAGTACATATTCTTATGTCACTCTTAGAATGATCATATTGTCATTTTTCCCATCACATTTCCCCTTTTTATTACTCATGACTAGGCTATTTTCTAGCCTAGATGCCACCAAATATATGAGAATGCGGTAGTTAGGGAACGGGGGAAAATATTAGAATTAGCATAATTGGGACATAAATTTGGGCATAAGTCCATTATGGGTATAATTGTATATTTAAGCATAAATGGAATACGTGAATATAAATTTGGTATAAATTGGAGAAATGAATGTGAATAAATTTAGGCATAAATTTATTTATGGACATAATTGGGAAAAAGAGGCATAAAACCTATAATTGACATAGGTATGATTAAAAATGGAATGTTTAATAATTACAATTATAAATTGTAATTGCACTTATGACACGAGGTTAGGTTGCACTAGTGGTGGAAGTCTGCCCGGACCGGTCCGGCATATCGAGTAGTAACTAATGTTGAACCTAATGTGAGAGGTCTAAGTGCGTAAATACGAATCGGGCTAAGACACGAGGTTAGGCCCAACTTGTGGAAGAAGTCTGCCCAGACCCGACCGTCATATCCGGCATCCACAAGTGTTAGGCCTAATGTGGGAGGTCTAGCCCATTATAAACATAAATGGACATGGTAATGAATTGGAGTAAACAAGGAATGATAGTAACCTATTATGATTAATTACTTAATAAAAATGTTGCATATAACAGGTAGGCTTGTCCTAGGGACAAGTGGAAGTTATAACATAAGTTACAATAAAAGGAAAGAAAGCTTATTAGTAAAGCGTAGTTAAGAAAACTTAGTTATAAGTGAACAACGTCAAGTTGTAGTGATATGTCAAACAGGAAACAGGTGAACTAAGAAGAGTATACTTAATTAAATATTAAGTGACACATGTTATTGTAATTATGGAATCAGACAGTGAATAATAAAAAGGGATTGTAAGATTACTTCCGTTAATTACAATCCAGGGGTGGAAGATTGTAAGATTACTTCTGTTAATTACAATCTAAATAATAACATGTAATGGGGGCTTATTAATGAACTTAAATGTATTAATTTATATTTATATGAAATTAATAAGCACGAGAAACTTTGGCAAGTAAAAAGCAGCCAATGTGAATGGGGATAACCTGTTAGTCTGTAATACTTAACCTAATTGAATCCATAGGGGATTTGTGAACATAAACATGAATATGGGCTAAGTAAACATGCTTGAATTAGTGGGTGGGTTAAGTACATCTTGGGTAGGTGGGTAATATTAGTATATATAGGCCCACAAACTTAACCGTTAAATAAACATGGTTGAATCAGTGGGAGGGTTAAGTAAATCTTGGGTGGGTGGGTAATATTAGTATATATAGGCCCACAAACTTAACTTGGTAAGGTTAGGTAATTAAAGACACCAAGTGGTATACACAACCAAGGGAAATAATAAAGTTATGTAATTAAAGACACCTTTTAGGGTAAGCATAACTTGTAGAAATGATAGGGTTATGTATTAACGGCACCTATAGGTAAGCATAACCGGTAGAAAGATTGAGGGTTATGTATTAAAGACACCTTTAGGTAAGCATAACCAGTAGAAAGATCGGGGTTATATAATTAAAGACACCCTTTAGGGTAAGCATAACTGACATAGGGCTATGCAATAAAGACACCTAATGGTATACATAGTCAGTGAAAAACCAAGTAGGGATACAAGACAAAGGGGAGAACTTGTATCGTATTGTGTGGGACCTATTTCAGTTAGTAACCCGGAGTAGATATCAAATAAAGAACTCTGTACTAGGCCGAGAAAGGGGCACGCTTACTGATTGATTGTAAGAGATCCAAACGAGTAGGACGGTGTTGGTGGCGCAAACCGACCGGGGACATGTGCGTGCATGGGCCGGGCAGAGGGGGCTAAGACGATCGTGACACCTGTAGATATGGTTGTGTACATTATTACGATGAAGGATTGCCACTTTAGGAAGTTATACCTCCTACTGTGGGGCCAGCACAAGGTATCTACGAGGGTTAGGGAGCCGATCGATCAGGGTAGTAGTTAGGATACATTAGGACGTATACCTAAGTCTACCACCTTATAGTTGAAGGGATCATCTCTTTCTGGATATAATAGTAACAGTGCAGAGTAATAATTAGAAGCATGTAACGACCGGGAATTTCGTTCGGACCTAATCGATCGCTAAATCGACCAAGACCGTTCGAATCCCATATACGCTAACTCTGGGCATACAACACATCAAAACAAATAACAAAAGACTTCTTTAAACATCATAATAATGTTACATCAGAGTACAGAAGATCGGAGTATATCGAAATATAATCAATACAGCGGAAGATGATTTTACAATAAATGTAATACAATGCACAGCGGAAATAAATAAATAACACAGCGGAAGACGATAAACGCACTGGACACAGCTTTAAGCTTCGATCCAGAATACTGCTTATATATCTGCAAAATAAACTACTCGACTGCCCGTGTGGAAAATAGGGGCACCCGAGTTTGCAAGGGAAAAGTAAACTACAGGTCAGTCTTGGGACTAGTGTGAGAAACTCTGTAGTTGAAATTAACTTATTTAATCATAAGACAAATCACAGGACCACGCCGCTAACACGGAACGGGTTTACCCCCATGAATGCCAGTGTATAAACAACAATCGGTAATATAGATATGGATCTACTATGCATCAATCAACATGCAATATCCCAATCTACCCATTTAGATTAATCACCACATAGATTTTCCAAATCCAATTCAATTTACAGAAATTATTCCTTTGGATTTTATTCCCAATTTCTTATTTCAAATCATTTGAAATACCTATCTAACTTTCTATATCAAAGTAGATTTCACTTCGGGATCTCAAATCAAATTGTTTGGAAATATGAATTCCAAAACATAACAATGCATACAGACAAGTATGCAACCAAATATCATGCTCCCCATCGACAAGGCTAAGGGTACGCACCTAGCAACTCGATATATAAATGTGCACCTACCCCACATAGGATCAGGCTACACCGACGATGCACCTCCCACACATGGAGAGCATACACCGCGCTCTCACCCATACTTTTAGTCTCAGGGTTACCTGAATCTCTAGCCACATACCAAATCATTTCATTTCCCGAAGTAGGGAAAATCATTTCACAACATAATAATCACAAGTACTTTCAAAATATAGTACTTCACATAAGCAATTCACACATATGATTAGTCACTATTAATCACATAACCTTTGAGCTTGTACGTCTCAAAGAAGGGTGTTAAGCAAGAGAATAAATTCTCCGCCACCAAACAGATACATCATTAATAGCAACTAATCAAATATGTGATGAACTACAATGTAAAACCATAATACATTTCCAAATCATTTCAAAATCATTTCAAAATCATCGGGTTTTAGGCCTCGAAATCCTTTCTGTTTTATAAAACATTTTTATAAAACATTCCTTGTCCAGAATCGGAAATATATTTCTTTTCAATTAAGAAAAATATCATTTCAAAATTATTCCTTAAATTTGAAATGAACTCAACAATTTTGCTAACACCTCATAGTCAAATCGTGAAGTGTTTCACAAGGCGTTAGCATACCAGTATTTCTACCCAACCCAATGCTAAATGTAAAAGCACATTCTGATCATAAACTGGTCGAGCACCATCCAAAAAATCAATCAGTCACAATCAATATCAACAACCATGTATATTTGATTTACACCACATCTCATGTTTTGGTAAATTTAATCACTATTCATTCATTCAAATCTAATTAAAGATTTATTCAAACTCCAATTGGTTTCATCTCTAAAATCATTTCATATTGATTGTTCTACTTTTTGGAAATTAATCCTGCTTTTACTCGGGTTAAAGCAATAATGTCATTTAAACACAGTTCACGACAAACCCCAAATACAATTTGATATTAAATACAAGGCTCTAAATAGAAAATAGTGTCGGCTTATATTCAACATCAAATTCTGAATCCAACAAATATCGTATTGGAAATAACGATATAAATATATCTTTCAAATTTCCACAACCATATCTGTATAATCACGAAAACCAAATCGAAATATTCCGAAGATAATTTCGATTCAAATCCATTCCAATTCATATATTGGAAATTCTGGTTATTTTTAAAATCATTTCAAATCCAATTTATTTATTTAAAAATAAATAAATTATTATTCTAGTTAATAACTAGTTCATTTCGATAAAAAAACTATTTTTGTCTTTTCAAATATGGGATTTTTCAGCCCAATTCTTTCCAAATCATTTATTATGATTTTACACAAATTATTGATAATTTTAATGATTTTATCAAGGCCCGTAAAGTCAATTTCCATCAAAGGCCATCGAACTGCACTTACAACGACCTTTTCGAAATTTGATTTGGACATAATTCCAAATCCTACCGTTAGATTTCAAATTTCTCATATTCGTTAGAAAGCTCTTTTCGATACGAACCCAACGGTCCCGGTTTTAGGAGAATCTGACGGTCGGATCTCCCGTAATGTCCGTTCGAAGTTAATGGTCGAAATTCGCGAACTGCCGCAGCGCGGCACGTTCTATTCAGGCCATTATATTATATATATAATATATATTTTGTCGATTTCCTTTTTAGAACGTATTTTATAAACCGTTTTAAATTCGTTTTCAAAATGATTTCAACTTCATATTCAATTTCTAATCAAAATTGAATATTTCATATACACGACAATTTTATACAGTGTATATATATGTTAAAAATTATATTTTTAACAATCAAATCATTTTCGCATTTCATATATATATATATATATATATATATATATATATATATATATATTGTTTTCATTTCATATATACATCGTTTTTCACATTTCATATATATATATATATATCGTTTTCATTTCATATATATATCGTTTTCACATTTCATATATATATCGTATTCATTTCATATATATCGTTTTCCACATTTCATATATATATCGTTTTCATTTCATATATATATCGTTTTCACATTTCAAATATATATCGTTTTCATTTCATATATATATATATCGTTTTTCACATTTCATATATATCGTTTTCATTTCATATATATCGTTTTCACATTTCATATATATATAGTTTTCATTTTATATATATATATATATATATATATATATATATATCGTTTTCACATTTCATATATATATCGTTTTCATTTCATATATATCGTTTTCATTTCACATATATATATATATATTATTTCCACCTTTCATATATATAATATTTTCACTTTTCAATATATACGATATTTTCACTTTTCAATATATACGATATTTTCACTTTCAATGTATATACGATATTTTCACTTTCAATATATACGATATTTTCACTTTTCAATATATACGATATTTTAACTTTCAATACATACGATATTTTCACTTTTCATATATATATATATATATATATATATATATATTTCATCTCACATCACGATCAATTTATTTCATTTCACATCACGATCAATTTTCACATAGAATACAATCAAACAAGTCGTCCATGGTCTGTGGACGACAGGGAGCAGTTCATATATGCAGTTACAAATTAATTAACTATACAGAAAATTATAGTGAGAGAATTCTCACATTGATCGGTTCGACTTTCTAATTTGTTACGGTTCAGATCTGAATTTGCTTCATTTTCTACTTTGTTCCATCCTTGTCTGAACTGATTTCCGTGCATAGAGTTTTTGATGAGGATTCCAACGCATTTGATTTTGTCTAATTCTGATTGAATTTGAGTAAGATATAAGCATTTAAAATTTAACCACATAATTAAATCAACTAATGATAATTAATTACCCAATTAGTTAAACCCTTTCCCTAATTGTCTTCTTCCCCTGTCGTTTACTCTGGAATCAGTGTACCCAATGTCGATCTCCCTTCCTCCCTCACGCACGACGAACGGAGCCACCTGGAACTGATCGAGCACCACCACTCCAGTCGCCATCAGCACGCCTTCCCACGCATTTTCCTGTACCACACACGATGGCTCCTCCGATGCCCGAAACGGCCCCAAAGACAATGCCGTTGAACCCAAATACTGGCCACCGTGGTGTATAAAAACCCATCAAAACCCTATCAAATCAAAGACCACGCCTTGCTCTATATTTTTGTTTAATAAGTTTTGATTTTTATTGAATGGGTTTGGAGAATTTTAGAGGAGAAATCTGGAGCGATTTCAGCCCTTCGTTCGGACTTGGCGGTGGCTGGTTAATGGATTACGGTTTTGAGGGTTACCCCCCCTTTTTATAAAAATTATTTTATATTTTAATCCATTTAATTCCAAAAATATCCGTGTGTTGACACGAACTCCAATTCAAACCCAACGACTGTCGCCCCTAACAGTTTACCCCCATTCCAAACACAATGGTATATGTTTCGTAACCCAATTCGGCTGTTACGATCAGTTTCCGCCAAAATCAAAATATAAATCTATATATTCAATTTTAAAAGTACATTTCTAATTACCGACGCCACATACAGCTTCTAAAAATTCCCGAAAAATTACTTCTAGCTTCGTATTGACGATACGGTCCTAACGAAACTAATTTCGTCGAATTCTGAGATCGTTTGAAAAACGGCCATTTTCCAGTCGATTAAAATCAACTGAAACTGGTCAAACTCGTTTAACTTCGCCACGCTCACATATTGATTCCAAAAATTATGAATTTTGGAATCTAGCAATAATTTGACATTACGGATCCAACAAAAGTGGTGTCGTCGAAAACCGAGGTCGTTTGCAAAATGGCTATTTTTAAGGGCCAGAATTCCATAGCGACTATTCTGAATTTTTAACTGGACATATCTTTCAACTTTTAAAGTGAAATCTCAGTTTCTTACATCCGTTAGGAAGATATCGTTAAAAGATTCAAATATTTCTTGTTTCGTTCAATTCTGACTTATATTGATTTCTGTATATTCATTTGCAATTCGAAATCGAATTTTCGAACTGCAATGCCATTTCAGGCTCGTTATATAATTGAAATAAAATTATTTGTTTTAACTTCGACGAAAATAAATTTTCCATCGTTATTATTTAAAATAATTCATTTTAAATATTCAAAATTCACTAAAATTGCCAAAATAATTTTTTTTAAATTGCCTCGGATTTCCGGGTTATTACAAAGCATATACACATTATCATGGTGTACCTTGTCACACCTGCCATTTATGTAGTGACCTGTCTTATCCACTTTATATGCCTATTATGTTACTTTTATTTATTTACTGGCTAAAAGTAACTAGACTCGCCGGACATTATGTCTAACCCTTTTTGTTTCTCCTTCTTTCTTCGGTTTCCCCCTAGGTTCTCAAGGGAGGGAATTCCCAGGTTTAGTTAGGATTCTGCTATCATCTTGCTTGGAGCTGCATAGAAATACTGCTGGTTTCACATCTTTCTCTACTATGGCTTATGATTTGGGGATTATGCTTTCTTTATTATTGTACTCTGATATTTAAAGCACAAGACAGAATTTTCAATGATGTACCGAGTTTATGTATTTTCAGACATATGGTGTAACCATGCTTTATGATTAATAAATTTTTTTAATTCCGCTGCTATTTTATATCTGTCTTGTAATTTTTCTGTTCAGTTTACCTATAACGCTTCACGAAAATTAATGCATTCCCTTCGTGAGTGACATTAATGGATGTGGGGTGTCACATATGGTTTTTTTGTTATAGTGATATTTATTATTTATCATTTAATTTCATAAGTAATTATTAAATGATTTTCTAAAGAAAATTCTTATGTTAAGAAAATTTATTAGCAAATGAACAAAAATTAACCTAACGGTTAAGAAATGGATAATTGATTTTAAGAAGCAATTGAATGAAATTATTTAAATTAATCAAATTATTAATTAATTAAAAGGAAGGACTAATTGGAATTGGTTAATGAGATAATCGTGTTTTGAGTTGACTAAGTCGACCGTTTAAACTGAATTGATAATTAAATCAGTTTGTTTTGAATTAATCTAATGCAATAGTTTAACAAATATTTGTTATAATTTTAATTAGATTTTTAAAAGAAATTTACTATTTATTTTAGTTAATAAAGAAATTAACTACTAATACAGTAGTTAGTGAAGAAGTAAATTATTATTTTAATTAATAATAATTTAAGAGATTACTTTTTCATTGGAATTCAT
The DNA here is from genome assembly GCA_030737875.1 of Allium sativum. NCBI lineage: Eukaryota > Viridiplantae > Streptophyta > Magnoliopsida > Asparagales > Amaryllidaceae > Allium > Allium sativum. The sequence continues at coordinate 4,502,366 of CM060919.1, read as the reverse complement.
TTAAAAGTAACCAAAGTTGAAATGGAATCAAATTAAATGGTGAAAGGATTTTATGAACGAGTTTTATATTAAAACCGAGTTTTTATAACGAAGTTATAAAAAGGATTTTAAGCAAGTACGATAGCTTAAATTAAATATTTACTTAATATTTGAAGTTAGAAAAAGGAAATTGAGAAGTTGGAAAATGGTATGAAATGTCTAAGTGAGGTTTATTCCGAGATTCGGAATGTGATATATCGAAGTTCAGAATGTTAAGCGGAGTTTAAATTATTCTGAAGTTCGGGATGTTACGTTCCGAAGATCGGAATGGTAATTGAAAGCAAGAGTAAAAGTTAAGTAAAAGGTTTTGGAAATAGCAACAAATATAAGTTGTTGTAAATGATTTACAAAGGATTTTGTAAATGGAAGTTATGAGTTTAGAAAATGTAATCGAAAAATTAGTGTCGATAATAATTTACAAATGGAATTTGTAAATGAAGTAAGAGTTTTGAAAAATAAACTTGTAACAATTGTTAAAAATAATAGATTCAACTATTTGATTTACAAACTAAAGATATTTAAAAAGATCACTATGTTATTTTAGGCAATGCATAAGTGTTGTAATGATTTGAGAAGGCTAAAAATAAAGAAAACTTAAAGTTTTGAAATGAAATCTGTAACATTTGTTACGGATGATAAGTGAATTGTTTTGATAAAAATAAATATAAGGATTCGTAAGAGATGTAAATATAAAAGTTGTAAAAGATATAAATGTAATATTTGTAAAGATATTTATATAAGATTGGTAAAGATATTTACATTAGATTTGTTAAAGACAGATATATGATTTAAAAACAAATATAGTATTGTTGTTGCAAACAAGTTAAAGAATATAATTAACAGATGTTTAATTAAAAAAGCCAAGTAATTCTGGTACTGAACAAGTAAACTCATTTTATTCTCATATTTGTTTATTTGATTGTTAAATAACTGACTATCAAATCCGGCCTAATACGATTGTCGGTACGGAAAGACCGGATCAAATTTATATTCAAAAACCATTCCAAACCAGCAAAGACGCAAAAGTCGCAGATTGAAGATGGAGCAATTGAAGACCGTTGATCATCATGAGCGGATGGACTACTTGTTGAATTTCTAAGGGTAGCTCCCTATGATATTTTGACATGTTATTCTGTCGTGATTGAAATCTTCGGATTGCAAGGACTACTCGCTACTGATCCATAAGCTGATACCTAGGATGTGGTACGAGGGTGCCTTTGGTTCATCCTGTTCCTGGATGACTTGTATGGACGAGTGTTTGACAAAGTATTTCCAAAGGATCACATATATTAATTTCTACAAATGTAATCTGTTGGTGGCATAGGAATTCGTTCTTTTTGCGTAAACATCCAGAGTATTTTTGTGAATGTCAATTAGTGATATCTAGTGGATCTAATGATGTGGCATTCAAAGTGGATGGAGATGCGTTGTTCTAAAGTGTAAGCTTACCCTATAGCCTCATCAATCGGGAAATGGCATAAAATCGGGTAGGTCGCATGGATGTGTGGATCGCACCCATTAAAAGGGCATATCATTACCTGATCTAGAGAAATCAAACGCCTTCGATTGTCCCTTTATTTTTCTTGTATGCATGCTATCGGTTCAATTGGCTGGCCCCAACCGTGGTAATGATATATTCGGTACTCTAAGATAAAGTGAGGGGCCAGTAATGTTTTTCCTGGTTGCAAGATGTTCTTGTCGAACCCCAATGTATTCATCCTTGGAGGTACATTGTTGGAAGGTGGTTGCCCATACCTTGCCATGGAAATCCATTCTCCAATAAGAGCCTGCGGTTTTGATTGTATACTATGTATGTAGAGCGTTAGATGCAAGCATTCTACTAGATTTGTATTTATTTGTATTTAGGCAATATTATAATATAAGAATATATATTGATTTCAAAAATATTTTGGGTTATCGTAAGGTAAAAACCTTTCATTTTATGTGTGGAATTGATCTTACAATTATCCTTTCTTTCAAAAATATTTTTAACTTTAAAATCAAGTTGGATGTTACCCATAAACTTCGGGAGTTTTTCTCACTCTGGTTCACCAGACTGATCCGGCATTTGTAATGTTCGGGTTAGACTGGGTTGTACAGGTTCAGGTAATCGGATCCAATGAAGAGACGAGATGGAAGATTTCAAACGTACGATATTATATAGTTGTGTTTCAATTGTGTGTTGTATATGAGGATAGGTTATTATAACTATCCAGATGTGTTGATGTACTCTGACGATTGTAAGTATTTTTTATTATATTTTGTTCTACAGCGATGTTAGACTCTGATTCTGTGTTAGTTCTTCTTTTTCTATTCTAATATTTCTTTCTTATCTCACCCTTTAAATTCTTCCTATTAACTGTCTAGTGTTGTTCGATACTTGAGTTTTGGGAAGTAATACGGGTTTATGTATTATTGTCGGAATTCGGGTGTCAAATTCCTGCTGGGTCGTTACATTAGAGTTTACATATTGCAAGGACTTCTCACTAATGATCTATAGGGTGATACCAAGGATGAAGTAGGAGGGTGCATTCGGTTCATCCTGTTCCTGGATGACTTGTATGGACATATGCCTGACAGAGTGTTTCCAAAGGGATCACGTACGTTTATTTCTTCAAACATACCATAGTTAGTGGTGGAGTGTAACGACCACGCATATTCGACCCCGAAAATCGACACAAAACACCAAGTCGAACATTCAAGCATCGAAAACACATGAACGTAATTAGAAAGAAATTAAAGGGTGAGATAAGAAAGAAAGAAATATCATAATAGAAGAAGAAGAAGTACCAACACATCACATAGTCTCACATCGCAGCGGAACAAAATATAACATAGAAATAAAATTTTACTGAGAGCTTTGAAAATATCTACAATCATCAGAGTACATCAACTATATGGACAGTTATAATAATATGTCCTCATATACAACACACAACAAAATAATAACCATATATCATACGTCTGGACTTCTCCAACTCGTCTCTTCACAGCATTCGATAACCTTAACCTGTACAACCCGGTCTAAACCGAGCATTACAAACGACGGGTCAGTCTGGTGAAACAAAGTGAGAAAAACACACTAAGTTTATAGTTATCACACAAGTTGATTTTAAAGTCAAAATCTTTTTGAGAGAAAAGGATAATCGTAAGACCAAATCCACACATAATTACAGATAGTTTTTACCTTACAATAACCCAAAACGTTTTTGGAAATCAATTTCTTTTCTGATATTATAATAGTGTCTAATTACAAATAAATATCAATCTAGCATAACACTTGCGTCTCACGCTCCACATACATAGTATACAATCATAACCGCGGGCTCTTATTGGAGAATGGATTTCCATGGCATGGTATGGGCAACCACCTTCGCGATAATGAACCTCCGGAGATGAGTACATTGGGGTTCAACAAGAACATCTTGCAACCCAGGCTAAACATGACCAGCCCCTCACTTCGCTTGAGAGTACCGAATATATCAACATCACGGTTGGGGGCTGTGACACCCCGTATTTTTACATTTTAAAAGTAAGAAATTTACAAACGTATACGATGATACGCAAAGCATATAAACCAGTGAAGCATGAAGATAAAAGATATTATGTTTATACTTCTAGAATTAAGGTAAACGGGATCCACCATTGTGTTCGTCTCGGAAAAATACGCGAAATAGAGCCCGAGTTTTCGAGAATCGGAGTCCGTATGACCAAGTTATGGTCCGTCGAAGTTTTCAGGGTTTTCAAGTTTGAAAGTCACCTAGGAAGTTCAAGTTTTGGGGTAGGCGGGAATTTTCCCGCCAAAGCCCATGTCGACAGGGGAGTCGACAGGGCTGTCGACACCAATGGACCCCAAGTCGACAGGGCTGTCGACTTGGGTGTCGACTGGGTCCAAAACACAATTTCATGTTTTGTGGCCTGGTGCACCTGGATGCAGCCTTGGTCTGGTCTGATGGGCCTGTGACGATTTCTGTGGTCTAGATTAATCCTAGATCTAATCCTATGGCCTAAAACTATCCTAATCTCTATAAAAAGACCCTAAACCTAACCTAAATCCCTAAAAATCAAACCTAGCAACTAAGTGCTGCCAAAATCAATTTTGATCATGGCCTCCATCTCCAATCCCTAGAGCCTATGCACTTAAATCGAGTTCAAATCAAAAGGTGCAAGCTTGCTACACCAAATCAAGGCCAAATCAACATTGCTATGCGAGTTCCATGACGATTCTTCAACAAAGGAGGCACCTTTCTTAGCCAAGACGATTCATGCTTCTTTCCCTAGGCCTAACTATGTAAGTTCTAGCTACTTTTAGATGGAAACGGTAGTTTTGATAATGACATGGGATAAAATGAGGCTAAACATGATTATGCGAACCTATATGAACCTTACCTTGCCTCTTGTGTTCATGTTTATGATTTTAGGCCATGTGAGTGACTTAATCATGCCTCTCATGCTATGCATAACCTAGTTTATCTTGCAAGTTTGGATCTTTATGCATGAAATGCTAGCATGAACCTTTAGGAACCACTTTACTTGTGAAACATTGGCTAAGACAAGATTTTGGGGCTTATGCATGTTTATGAACCCAAACCCCTTAAGCTAACATGCAAGTTTGTGGCCAAATCCTTTATGAGATAATGCATGCTCGTGGCCAATCCCCTCTTTTAAGTTGTGCATGTTTATGGCCAAACCCTTTTTGATAATATGCATATTTGTGGCCAAATTACCTTTTGACACTATGCATGTTTATGGCCAATCCCTTTATGATGTTATGCATGTGGAAGCCAAGCCCTTTTTGGCGTCATGCATGTTTTGAGACCAATATGTGACATAGTATCCTTACTATGTTGACTCGCTTTGCTTGCGTTGGAAAACACGATTTTTGGGTAGTTAGATAAACATGAACATGTCGCGAAATCTTAACTTGAATATGACATGTGTTTATACTTGAAATTACGACTTGAAATATAAACATGGAAGTTAACATGTAAATATGCATAAAAACATGGGCTTGGGAATTTACCTATTAAGTTAGGTCTACCCATTGGGAATTTACCTATTAAGTTAGGTCTACCCAATTGCTTGGAAACTTGACCATGAACATGACACTAGGCTAAACATGAAAGTGGCCAACTCGAGGTTGGGTTGAGTTTGTAGCATAAATCTACCCGGACCCGCCCGGCTTAACTAGTAGCTACAAACAATAGGATCCAATGTGAGAAGTTGGTCATGTCGCGCTTAAGACCCGAGGTTAGACTAAGTTGTGGTGTAAATCTACCCGGACCCGCCCGGCTTAACTAGTAACCACAACAAAGTCTAATGTGAGAGGTTGGGGTGCATTAAATAATTAATGCAATGTAATAGGGTTAAGTTAATTTGATTAATGATGCTTAACCAAATATGACATGGATAAATGGGTTAAGTAATTTGATTAAGCTAATGATACTTAACAAAATATGACAAGGTTGGGTAGGTTAAGTAACTTGATTTGCCTAATGACACTTGACCATTTTTATCCGACTAATGGACGGGATTAAGTTAACTAATACTTAATCAATCCAACACGATAACTTGATGAGGTTAAGTAAATTTTCTTAAGTGACACTTAACCCATTAGACAAACCCCACTTCGGAGGATTGGGTAAATGACCGTAGTTAACAAGGATAATGGAAATAAGGCTAAGTGGTAAACCTTAGTTAAGGGAAACTAAGTAATAATCCTTAGTCAAGGAAATTTGGACCACTTCTTAGATAGATGAGTAACCCGATACGGTAGGTCATCGTTTAAGTATACGTGTAGGAGCAGGCTATCTGATTTTAGATAAAGGCTCCAGCGAACTGGGTAACGAAGCAGCGGCTTCGGGGAACGTGAGGATATTCTTGGTATCCCTCTGTGAGCTTCCAGGTCATTATACTAGGCTCACGAGAGGTTAAGGTCTGCGTTAGAAGAACCAAGAGTATGCCTTGGTTGCTATGCGAGCGACCTAAAGACTGGGATGGATAGCAGTGAGTCGACGAATACATGGTAGTGCCCGAGATAGCAAGTTCGTCGATCATCTACCATCTTGAGTCAAGCGTGTACGTACGGAAAGGCAGGGAACACCCAACAGACCATAATTGCTATCTAATTATGGGTGAGGTAGGCCGTAGGATGTGGGCTGGCCGGAGTGTCGTTCTCAGGCAAGATTTTCTCTTGTGTTGCCTTTCGCTAGTTGAGGGAGGGGTCTCGTGGGACCATAGCCACGAGTAGAAAGCAGACCTTAGCATCTGCATCGGCAGATAAATTGAAAGCTCCCGACCGAGTCCTGTACTTCTTGATTAGCCCTGTGACAGGACTCGGGTAGCACATAGTGATACTTGTGCATACAGTCATAGAAAAACGATTGACGATGAATGCATGGGGAAAAGGGCGTGGTTGAGGGTTAGCGTAATCCCTAGTATCCCTAGGTGGTTGAACCCAAACCGAAATACGAAAACGTGAGATAGGTAAGCATAATCCCTAGCGGTCCTAGGTGGCATAAGTCCTAGTTGTACAAACAATGATTCATGTTGAAAGACCTTAGTTAAAGATAGGGTGACAGTCCAAAACAATCTTAAGGGTCATAGAACTACGTTAAAGTGGGATCTCATGGGAAAGCCCGTACGGTGTACGGCAAGGGACTGAACATATACATAGAAAGAAACATACGTGTTTAGAGACTTACATATTCTATATGTTACGTTAACATGGATCATTTCACGAACTGTTGAGTAAGGGTTATTCATGGTTAACACATGTACGGGGAAAGACACTAGGACGGTAGATGCAGAGTATATACAGATAGAACTCGGGGATGTTAGACTTGAGGGATACCTTGGAATGTTATACTTGATGGAAACCTGACGATGTAATACCTTGTTTTACTTTGACATTGTAATTTATCATGACACCTGGGTTTGTCTGGGTACGGTAATCCATCCTATTATCCTGGCTTGGTATCTATCTTATCATTATCACCATGTTTACTTTCAGTTTATGCATGTCATGTCACCTTTATCTGTTTTTATGCTGGAAGTAGATAGGACTTACCAGTCTTTATGACTGACCCCGTTTCCTTTCGCTTCTTGTCTTCCGTTCCCCCCCAGGTTACAGGGAGGAAATACTGTTGTTCAATTCAGACTTCTTCTGCTTGAAGGTCATCTTGGATGGCTTGGACTTTTCTTGGCTATGGCTGCTTTACTGTTTTACTTGGGGAATATTTTATGAAAAGGTTGTTTTATGCTTCTTAAACATTGCAAGACAGGTTGATGTACTCTGATGAAAAAAAGGCTTTAGACCTTATTTATTAATGTTATGAAAGATTGACTTAACTTCTGCCATTTTATATGTTCTGTCTTGTGATATTTCTGTGCATGTTTACCAATAATGCCCCTCTAAAGCTAGTGCATTCCTTTGCGAGTGACCCTAGCGGAGGTGGGGTGTTACATTTGGTATCAGAGCAGAAGGTTACCAGACTGGGCAAAAGATTAGAAACAGCCTTCTGAATTTTTTTTTTTGAAAAACCATTTACAAAGAAGCATTTTTCAAGAAAAACTTTGTTTTAAAAGTTATTCCCCAAAAGCCATTAGCAATGTCCTTGTTTTACTAGTTGAATCCTCTTTTCCCTTCTCTCTCCCATCGATAGTCACGTTGGCTTTGGTTACAAGTAGTTTTTGAGTTAGAAAAGTGTTTTCTTTATGATGGGGGAATAGTTCTCGAGAAAATGGAGTTGAGTTAGGAGGAAGTAAGGTAATGGAAGGAAGGCAGGGCAAGTAAAGGAAAAAAAAGAAAAAAAAAAGAAGAGGGCCAGTCGACAGGGCTGTCGACTTACCCCCCCCCCTTCGACAGGGCTGTCGACACGAGGCGCCTGCAGATCAAAAAAATATATAAGCCCGAAGGCCGAGAGCTTCAGCTCATAACCCCAATCCTCTTCTCCTTCCCTCCCAGCCACCAAAACCGAAAATTCACTAACTCCACCACCTCCCATCACCTCGTTTCTCCACCGTTCTTCGTAAAATTAATCTTAAATCGAAGCTAGAGACCCTCTCCATCCGGATCTATAGTTCCCCTCTTCCAATTCGTGTTTAAATCACCATGGCCAATCAACCCAATCCCTACGAGCTTTACCCTCAATTAACCGCGCAAGAGGTTGAGTGGTGTGACGAGCAACCAGGGATAATTGAGCACTACATGCAGCTTGCCAGTAGGAATTTGCTTTTAGGCCGACCAGTGAGGTTTGCGGACTTTGTGGGAACCGCCGTGGAAAGTTTGTTTGCTAATGCGGGTTTTATTCATATTCTAGATACGCACACGGCTGAGAGGAGAGGCTACAAGCGTATGGTAAGACTTTTCGATGCTCGTTTGCAAATTGATGTGGATGATAACGGGTCGATAACCTATAGTTCATGGGTCAAGGGTACCCATATAGTTATGAATGAGGTCCAATTTGGGGAAATTTTGAATATCCGGGGTACGGGACTCGATATAAATGATCTTGAGATGGATGATTTGAATGTGTGGGGTAGGATTTTTTTTAATGGGCTTGATAGGCAATGGGATAGTACACATTTGCGCCCGCTAGCTAGGTTTGTGATCAGAATATTGCAATATAATATTGCGGGGCAGAATCATGGGTTTGATAGAGTCCCAGTAGTTGTTAAGGCCGCTACTTATGCTATTTTTGGGGGCATACAAATAAACTGGGCAAGAACCATCTTACAGCAGTACCAGATCTATAGGGGAGCAAGACACTCCAGTATTTGTTTTGGGAACTTATGGACCATAGTTTTTCGCTGGTTTGGGGTGGATTTGCATGATGAGGATTATCTGACACTTTCTAACCATCCCTCTGTTATCATCACTGAAGCTGCACTAGGGAGGATGAGTATAAATATGCACGAACTCCAAGAGGAGCCACAGCCTATGGAGCAAGAGGGGTTAGATGAGGGAGAGGGTGAGGGTGACGAGGAAGAGGGGCAAGGGGAGGAGCCATATGATGGTCAGTTTGGACACTTTGAGGACCCCCATCAGGCACCACAGCATGATGGTGAGCAGGCTGGGGATGGAGCCTGGGCTCATCAGGGCCCGGCACAGGGGGCTCCGGATACAGGTGCCTGGGATCCATGGGCTACTAGGGATCCAGACTGGAGGACTGAGCTGAGGTATGTGTCACAGCAGCAGGCTCGCTTGATGAGGAGCCACCAGGACATTATGAGGTCACAACAGCAGACGCTGGAGTCACAGGTAGCCATGGCTCAGGCACAGCAGCAGATGCTTCAGGATATGAGTTCCTCTTATGATCAGTTGGGGGCTGGGATACAGGACCTACAGTTAGAACTTAGGCAAGGGAAACGACGACATGAAGAGAGGCTTGATAGCTTAGAGGAGCTCATCCGTAGCTATTTCCATCAGGGTTGACTTCTATCAGTTATCCGTAGGATAGTATTTTATTTCAGTATTGTTTAGCTGTTTCTTTTGTTGTCTAGTTGTAACGATGTACTGAAACTATCTTAATAAAGTTTGTACGTTGTTTGTTTATGCAATTTGTCGTGACTAATGTAATTATGAAATATTGAACGATAACGTCTGATAACGAAGAACAATGAAAACAACAAAACGGGATATCTCTCCGTTACATAAAAATTTAGAAAGTTAGATTTTTCTAAATTGATAATGGATGGTAGGATCTTGGATGCTCAAATTGGATGAACTTCACTCTTATTTTATAAGGGTGTGGGAAAATTTGGATGAAATTACTTTTTCAAAATTTTGCATTCATATAGAACTGCAAGTTTATTTAGGATGAGAGCATCATGGTTTGAAAAAGAAATTTTCAAGAAATTGCATGCATATAGGTGGTACCACAAGTTAGGCATACATATTTTTCTACAATGTGATTCACTTTTGCACATGTGCACATGTTTGCAACAATTGGCTGAACACTTCTGGATGCTAATATGGGGACATAAATCCTACTACTATTGAATTTCGAGGACGAAATTCCTTAAGGGTGGGAGAATGTGACACCCCGTATTTTTACATTTTAAAAGTAAGAAATTTACATACGTATACGATGATACGCAAAGCATATAAACCAGTGAAGCATGAAGATAAAAGATATTCTGTTTATACTTCTAGAATTAAGGTAAACGGGATCCACCATTGCGTTCGTCTCGGAAAAATACGCGAAATAGAGCCCGAGTTTTCGAGAATCGGAGTCCGTATGACCAAGTTATGGTCCGTCGAAGTTTTCAGGGTTTTCAAGTTTGAAAGTCACCTAGGAAGTTCAAGTTTTGGGGTAGGCGGGAATTTTCCCGCCAAAGCCCATGTCGACAGGGGAGTCGACAGGGCCGTCGACACCCCAGGACCCCAAGTCGACAGGGCTGTCGACTTGGGTGTCGACTGGGTCCAAAACACAATTTCGTGTTTTGTGGCCTGGTGCACCTGGATGCAGCCTTGGTCTGGTCTGATGGGCCTGTGACGATTTTGTGGTCTAGATTAATCCTAGATCTAATCCTATGGCCTAAAACTATCCTAATCTCTATAAAAAGACCCTAAACCTAACCTAAATCCCTAAAAATCAAACCTAGCAACTAAGTGCTGCCAAAATCAATTTTGATCATGGCCTCCATCTCCAATCCCTAGAGCCTATGCACTCAAATCGAGTTCAAATCAAAAGGTGCAAGCTTGCTACACCAAATCAAGGCCAAATCAACATTGCTATGCGAGTTCCATGACGATTCTTCAACAAAGGAGGCACCTTTCTTAGCCAAGACGATTCATGCTTCTTTCCCTAGGCCTAACTATGTAAGTTCTAGCTACTTTTAGATGGAAACGGTAGTTTTGATAATGACATGGGATAAAATGAGGCTAAACATGATTATGCGAACCTATATGAACCTTACCTTGCCTCTTGTGTTCATGTTTATGATTTTAGGCCATGTGAGTGCCTTAATCATGCCTCTCATGCTATGCATAACCTAGTTTATCTTGCAAGTTTGGATCTTTATGCACGAAATGCTAGCATGAACCTTTAAGAACCACTTTACTTGTGAAACATTGGCTAAGACAAGATTTTGGGGCTTATGCATGTTTATGAACCCAAACCCCTTAAGCTAACATGCAAGTTTGTGGCCAAATCCTTTATGAGATTATGCATGCTCGTGGCCAATCCCCTCTTTTAAGTTGTGCATGTTTATGGCCAAACCCTTTTTGATAATATGCATGTTTGTGGCCAAATTACCTTATGACACTATGCATGTTTATGGCCAATCCCTTTATGATGTTATGCATGTGGAAGCCAAGCCCTTTTTGGCGTCATGCATGTTTTGAGACCAATATGTGACATAGTATCCTTACTATGTTGACTCGCTTTGCTTGCGTTGGAAAACACGATTTTTGGGTAGTTAGATAAACATGAACATGTCGCGAAATCTTAACTTGAATATGACATGTGTTTATACTTGAAAATACGACTTGAAATATAAACATGGAAGTTAACATGTAAATATGCATAAAAACATGGGCTTGGGAATTTACCTATTAAGTTAGGTCTACCCATTGGGAATTTACCTATTAAGTTAGGTCTACCCAATTGCTTGGAAACTTGACCATGAACATGACACTAGGCTAAACATGAAAGTGGCCAACTCGAGGTTGGGTTGAGTTTGTAGCATAAATCTACCCGGACCCGCCCGGCTTAACTAGTAGCTACAAACAATAGGATCCAATGTGAGAAGTTGGTCATGTCGCGCTTAAGACCCGAGGTTAGACTAAGTTGTGGTGTAAATCTACCCGGACCCGCCCGGCTTAACTAGTAACCACAACAAAGTCTAATGTGAGAGGTTGGGGTGCATTAAATAATTAATGCAATGTAATAGGGTTAAGTTAATTTGATTAATGATGCTTAACCAAATATGACATGGATAAATGGGTTAAGTAATTTGATTAAGCTAATGATACTTAACAAAATATGACAAGGTTGGGTAGGTTAAGTAACTTGATTTGCCTAATGACACTTGACCATTTTTATCCGACTAATGGACGGGATTAAGTTAACTAATACTTAATCAATCCAACATGATAACTTGATGAGGTTAAGTAAATTTTCTTAAGTGACACTTAACCCATTAGACAAACCCCACTTCGGAGGATTGGGTAAATGACCGTAGTTAACAAGGATAATGGAAATAAGGCTAAGTGGTAAACCTTAGTTAAGGGAAACTAAGTAATAATCCTTAGTCAAGGAAATTTGAACCACTTCTTAGATAGATGAGTAACCCGATACGGTAGGTCATCGTTTAAGTATACGTGTAGGAGCAGGCTATCTGATTTTAGATAAAGGCTCCAGCGAACTGGGTAACGAAGCAACGGCTTCGGGGAACGTGAGGATATTCTTGGTATCCCTCTGTGAGCTGCCAGGTCATTATACTAGGCTCACGAGAGGTTAAGGTCTGCGTTAGAAGAACCAAGAGTATGCCTTGTTTGCTATGCGAGCGACCTAAAGACTGGGATGGATAGCAGTGAGTCGACGAATACATGGTAGTGACCGAGATATCAAGCTCGTCGATCATCTACCATCTTGAGTCAAGCGTGTACGTACGGAAAGGCAGGGACACCCAACAGACCATAATTGCTTTGTTATTATGGGTGAGGTAGGCCATAGGATGTGGGCTGGCCGGAGTGTCGTTCTCAGGCAAGATTTTCTCTTGTGTTGCCTTTCGCAAGTTGAGGGAGGGGTCTCGTGGGACCATAGCCACGTGTAGAAAGCAGACCTTAGCATCTGCATCGGCAGATAAATTGAAAGCTCCCGACCGAGTCCTGTACTTCTTGATTAGCCCTGTGACAGGACTTGGGTAGCACATAGTGATACTTGTGCATACAGTCATAGAAAAACGATTGACGATGAATGCGTGGGGAAAAGGGCGTGGTTGAGGGTTAGCGTAATCCCTAGTATCCCTAGGTGGTTGAACCCAAACCGAAATACGAAAACGTGAGATAGGTAAGCATAATCCCTAGCGGTCCTAGGTGGCATAAGTCCTAGTTGTACAAACAATGATTCATGTTGAAAGACCTTAGTTAAAGATAGGGTGACAGTCCAAAACAATCTTAAGGGTCATAGAACTACGTTAAAGTGGGATCTCATGGGAAAGCCCGTACGGTGTACGGCAAGGGACTGAACATATACATAGAAAGAAACATACGTGTTTAGAGACTTACATATTCTATATGTTACGTTAACATGGATCATTTCACGAACTGTTGAGTAAGGGTTATTCATGGTTAACACATGTACGGGGAAAGACACTAGGACGGTAGATGCAGAGTATATACAGATAGAACTCGGGGATGTTAGACTTGAGGGATACCTTGGAATGTTATACTTGATGGAAACCTGACGATGTAATACCTTGTTTTACTTTGACATTGTAATTTATCATGACACCTGGGTTTGTCTGGGTATGGTAATCCATCCTATTATCCTGGCTTGGTATCTATCTTATCATTATCACCATGTTTACTTTCAGTTTATGCATGTCATGTCACCTTTATCTGTTTTTATGCTGGAAGTAGATAGGACTTACCAGTCTTTATGACTGACCCCGTTTCCTTTCGCTTCTTGTCTTCCGTTTCCCCCTCAGGTTACAGGGAGGAAATACTGTTGTTCAATTCAGACTTCTTCTGCTTGAAGGTCATCTTGGATGGCTTGGACTTTTCTTGGCTATGGCTGCTTTACTGTTTTACTTGGGGAATATTTTATGAAAAGGTTGTTTTATGCTTCTTAAACATTGCAAGACAGGTTGATGTACTCTGATGAAAAAAAAGGCTTTAGACCTTATTTATTAATGTTATGAAAGATTGACTTTACTTCTGCCATTTTATATGTTCTGTCTTGTGATATTTCTGTGCATGTTTACCAATAATGCCCCTCTAAAGCTAGTGCATTCCTTTGCGAGTGACCCTAGCGGAGGTGGGGTGTTACAGGGGCAAGCCAAACGAATCAATAGCATACGTATATAAATAAAAAGGGACAACTGAAGGCATTTGATTTCTCCATATCAGGTAATGACATACCCTTTTGATGGGTGCGACCCACATCGCCGTGCGACCTACCCGATTTTAACCGTTTCCCAGTTGATGAGGCTAGAGGTTTAGCATATCCTTTAGAACAGCACGTCTCCATCCACTTTGAATGCCACATCGTTAGATCCGACAGATATATCACTAATTGACATCCACAAAAATACTCAAGTTGATAAGAGAATGTGCACTTCTCTGCCATCAACTTGGTTGAAGAAATCAACGTACGTGATCCTTTTGGAAATACTCTTTTAGACACTCATCCATACAAGTCATCCAGGAACAGGATGAATCGAAGGCACTCCCATACTGCATCCAAGATAGGAATCACCGCATGGACCTGTAGCGAGTAGTCCTTCCAATCCGAAGATTCCAATTACGACATAATCACTGCCAAAATATCTATGGGAGCTAACAAGAGAAATTCAACAAGTAGTTCTTCCACTTATGAAGATCAATGGTCTTCAATTGCTCCATCTTCAATCAGTGTCTTCACGTATTTGCTGGTTCGGAATGGTCTTTGAATATAATTCGATTCAGGTCTTTCCGTACCAACAATCGTATTGGCCGGATTTGATAGTTGGCTATTTAACTATCAAATAAATAATCATGTGAATGAATGAGTTTACTGATTCAGTACTCGGCATTACTTGGCCTCTTTAATTAACCATCTGTTAATTATATTTTTAAAATTTTCCAATATTTGGAGTTTATCTTTTACTTCTTATTATGAAAAAGAATATTCTTAAAAATCATTTCATTCCTTCATAAACTTTTCAAATACAGTCTATAATATCATTTACGGAAACCATAACTTATGTTTCCCTCAACAGATCTCGTTTATAAACTAATATCATTCTTAGATAATCGGGACATCGTTCAAGTTGGGGTATTTTATTTACCTCTCAAACCTTGACCAACAACATTCATATCTTCAGAATAGATAGTTTATTAACCACACATTTCCTATGAAAACGTTATTTGAATCTCAACAGTGTTTATTTAATTAATTAGTAAATAAACTATTATTTACTTCTCTATTAATCTTTAATAATCCTTTCTAATTTTATATCCGAGCTTCGATTCCATTATAAATAGAATCCTTTACAAAATTATTTAAAAACTTATTTACACTACTATATTTGTTTTTAAATCATAAATAAGTGTTTTAACAAGTCTAATATAATTATCTTTTCAAATTTGATATAAGTATCTTTATAAATCTTACCTACTTGACATCTCGTACGAAACCTTATATTTATTTATATTAAAACAATTCAACATACCATTTGTAGCAAACATTACAGATTTCATTTCAGAACTTTTTAATTTCTTACATTATACCTTTTTCAAATCATTCCGACAACTATGCATTGTGTAAAATCACATAGCGATCCTTTTAAAAATCTTCGATTTATAATTCAAATAGTTTGATTCATTATTTGTAACAATTGTTACAAGTTCATTTTTCAATATTCTTACTTCACTTAGAAAATTCTAATTTTAAATTATTATCGACCACTAATATTTTAATTACATTTCTAAAATCTTAACTTCCATTTACAAATTGTTTGTAAATCATTTACGACAACTTATATTCATTGCCATTTCCAAAACTTTTACTTAGCTTGTACTCTCGACATCGCATAACATTACGAACTTAGGAATATCACATTCCGAACCTTGGAATAATTTCAACTCCTCTTAATATTCCGAGCTTCAGAATATCACATTTTGATCCGCGGAATAAATCTCACTTCATTAACCATTTCATACTCTCGACTTATATTCATAGACAAGATATGATTTAGATTAGAAAAGAATAGATTTTTAAATTAGAAAGATTAGATTTTTAAAAATAGAAAGATTAGATTTTTAAAAATAGAAAGACGAGATTTTTAGAAATATAAAATGAGATTTTTATCGTATGAGTCATAAGGGTTTTTGTTAAAAAAAAAAAATTTGATTTTTAGTTAGATTACAAATTCGATTTTTAGTTATAGAAACATACTATTTTCTATATATATTAGCGATAGAAAAATATGATTTTTATGTACATATAGCAATAATGAAATTTGTGATTTTTTTCACAGAAAGATTTGGTTTTTATTTATATGAATAACGATATAAAAATATGATTTTTTAATCATATATAGCTTAGATAAAAATTCGATTTTTAATATATAAACCTCGTATTAAAAATGTGATTTTTACTATGAACAGCGTGAAAAAGATAGCGTTGGAATTTCGGGAAAATATGAACCATTCAGAAAGAAGAATGGAGGAATGGAAACCCAAGGTGAGAACTTCTCACATTAATTTTAATTTTTAGTTAAAAATATATACTAGGATGTAGACGGTGCTTAGCAGCACCCGACACCATCGTCCGCAGACCATGGATGACTTGTTTGTTTGGTGGTATTGTATTGTGAAAATTGATTGTGATGTGAAATGGACTGTATAAATATTCATGTGTTGAATAAAATATTTGAATAGTAAAAATATCATTTTCATTATGTAAATGAACTGAATAAAATATTCATGTGTTGAAATAAATAATTTATCGTTAAAAATATTTTTTTTTTAACGTGTATATGAATAAAATAAATATTCATTTACAAATTGAATGATTTGTTTATGTACACTCATTTGACTGATATGGATTCAGAAGATAAATTTTGCACGTCGCCCAACGGCACAAATAAACTCTACGTTTGGGGATTGTAACACCACACGGGTGTTGGGATGATATTTGACGTACACTAATCCCAACTGTTTAGTTGTATGTCAATCGATAGGTTGATAGACTGTTGTAAGCGTTAACTATTTATATTTAATGCTTATACATTGTAGAATGCACTCTAGATGATGGTTGATTGCTTATCATGGCTGTTGTATACATGCGTTGTATGAAATCCATATAAATAACACTATATGGTAATTGACTGTGTCTGATTCCAGTTTAGAAAGAATGAATATTTTAAATTAACGAATATTTTAAAATAATGAATATTTTAAAATAAAATTCAGAAAAGAATCAAAATATGATTTTTATGTCCGATTTGGGATGGACACGAATATATTTAAATATATAAAGCCATGTTGATTAATTTAACGCCATTTTGACGTGAATGCTATTTATATCGATTTTATTCATTTTTATAATGAACATTGAAAAAGAAATGGTTTCAAAATCTAATGTTTAGAAAATATTATCATTTATATATTAATGATATGGAATATTCAATTTTGATTTAAAATTGAATATGAAGTTGATTTGAAAACGAATTTAAGACGATTTATAATATATATTTTAAATGGAAATCGAATAAATATATAATATATATTATATAATATATATTATATAATATATATATATGTAATATATACATATATATATTATATATAATGGCCTGAATAGAATGCGCCGCACCGCGGCAGTTCGGGAATTTCGACCATTGAGTTTGAATGGACATTACGAGAGATCCGACCGTCGGATTCTCTTAAAACCAAAACCGTTAGGCTCATACCAAAAAGTGCTTTCTAATGAATACAAGAAATTAGAAATCTAATGGTTGGATTTGGAATTATGTCCAAATCAAATTTGGAAAAGGTCGCTGTAAGTGCAGTTCGATGGCCGTTTATGGAAATCGACTGTACGGCCATTGATAAAATTATTAAAAATATTAATAATTTGTGTAAAATCATAATAAATGATTTGGAAAGAATTAGGATGAAAAATTCCATATTTGAAAATACAAAAATATATTTTTATCAAAATGAACTAGTTATTAACTAGATATGAAATCCAATAATTTTTAAATAAAATAAATTGGATTTGGAAAGATTTTAATAATAACCAGGATTTCGAATATGTAATTTGGAATGGATTTGAATCGAAATTGTCTTCAGAATATTTCGATGTTGGATTTCATGATTATATAGATATTGTTACAGAAATTTGAAAGATATATTTATATCGTTATTTCCAATACGATATTTGTTGGTTGTAGAATTTGATATTGAATATAAGCCGATATAATTTTTTATTCAGGGTCTTGTATTTAATATCAAATGGGATTTTGGTTTTGTCGTGAACGGTGTCTTCGGTAACATTGTTCTTGAACCCCAGGTGAACAGAATAAATCTTTTAATTAAGATTGTTAGAGTTTCCAATTATACTTAATAATTGGAATAAAATGGAATGTGAATTGGGTTTATCGTGAACTGTGTTTTTAACGACATTAGTTCTTTAACCCGATTTACAGTGAAGTGTGATTTGGAATTTATAAATCTTTTGTTAAGATTTAAAGGAGATTTTCCAATGTAAAGTTTTCCAATTTGACATATTATATTGGAATTGAATGGAATCCGATTTGATAATAATCGAAGTGAATTTCTGTGGAGGAAGACTGTTAATATCTATTGAATTTAAAAGGCTTTGTTGTTATTCCATTTACATTATCGGTTCGATATGGAATTTTATATCGATTATATATATCGATTTGTTTTCCGTGAAAATTCCATTGTTAATGGAATGAGATTTTGGGTTTATCGTGCGCTGTGTTTTAAATCATATTAGTTCTTTAACCCAGTTAAAGATAAGATTAATTTCTTAACACTGAATAATCATTAAGTAATGATTTTCGGAAATTAAAACTGGAATAGAGGTTTAAATGAATCTTTAAGTAGATTGAAAAGTGAATTTGATAACTAAAATTATCAAATCCAAGAAATGATCGAGAATGGAGTATCACCAGTTTTGCTCCAAGCGTTAGTTAAATCTTTAATTAGATTTGAACGTGAAATGGTAATTAATTTTACCGATAACACTGTGGTGTTAGATATGAAGTATTACCAGTTTTACTTCATAGGATCAATAGGTTGGGATTGGGAAATTAAAACAAATGATTACTTCGGTAAGGTTCGCTAATCCCGACTAGTTTGGATAAACCATAATTTGGTTTGAATCGATATCCAAAGGAAGATTAAAGGATAAATTTAAAGAATTTATCTTTGATAAAATTAATGGGATCCTTTCCCAAAGGATATGAATATTTAAATAAAAGAATATACAAAATTGGAATGAGGCATATGTTGTGTTTTTATAGCACTTGTTTATTATATACGCGTGTTATTCAGAAAGACCGGGTTTATCCCATTCTGAATAACTGAATCGACGATGAGTCAGCGATGAAGATGGTGGTTGAAGACCAGAGGTCTTCACATCGTTTGGATGATTACTGATTTCTTGATTGGTCTGCACACCCAAGACAAGGTAATAAGTGGTGATCGTTCCATACATACTTGGAGATCGTCTGGATATGCGAGGGCCTCTCTCCTGTATTGGACATATGGGACGAGGAATAAGGTGCCTCTGGTTTCGTTTAGACCCAGAACGAACCTGTAAATGGATGTGTGTCTGGCATCGGATTTCATTCTGTGTGATTGATAGACATCAGTTGCATAGCGTGAATTGCCTATGTGGCATGTTGAGATGCAAATAATCAAGGCTTATGTTGAAAAGCAGAGTCTTGTAGTTGATGATCAAAGCACGGTTTTAATATAGCATAGCTTTGTGTATATCGTTTATTCGCGAGCCTTACACCCCGGTACGAACTAGAAATGGGAGAGGACTGCAAGGAGGACAAGTGTTTCTTTCTAACTAGGAGTGTTGTCTGGGTTTTGCACGCCCAGACGTTTTACTTATGTGGATGATGGATAGCGAGGCGCCTCTGTTATATCGGCACTACGGGGCCGATGGATGTTATGGTCTTTATACAGACCAGATTTTACGCCTCATACGACGGGGAATCGTAGTGTTCAGGCATTTTAATTCCACTCCGTGTGGATCGGCCCTGAAGATCCAAGGTGCAGTTGCAGCTGTTCCTCAGACATGGTAGGCTAGATTGTCTCGAAGTGGTAAGGACGATCCCTTGCCTTGGTTCATAGAAGGAAATCCAACTTCCAATATGTGACATTTGCGGTTTTGATTGTAGAGCCTAGTATTGGCGACATGATATATGGTACGCATGCCGTCTAGGATTGATACATTTATATTTGAAGTTGTTTTCATACACTTTACACAATAATAGTATCAAAATGATTTGTTTTAAACGTACCAAGCATGTTTGGCAATTATAAGAGAAAACCCTCTCCTTCGGCTTGCGTTGCATTGTGTGATGGGACCTGGGTCTTATAATAGCTTCATTTTTCCAAAAAGCATTAGGCTGTTTTGTTATATGCACCGGTATTCTTGGGAGGAAACCCATTCTGTGTTATACGGTGTGGTCCCTTGAAATATCTGATTTTAAAGTAAAGTTCTAAATAACTGTTTTAGTTCTTACACCAGTCACATGACTGACCTGGAGTTTATTGTTTTAACCTAAACTCTGGGTGCCCCTATTTTCCACATAGGTAGCTAGTAGTTTTGGTTTTGCAGATTTATATTCACAGGATCCTGGTTTACAGTTGGAATGATGTTCGGAAAGCTCTGCATACGTATATTCTTTTCAATTGTGTTTTGTATTATTTTCCGCTGCATTGTAATTTGTAAATCTCTGATATTTATCAAATGTATAATATTTGTTCATACTCTGTATATTCTTGAACTCTGATGTAAATTGTTGTATTAAGCAATGAAATGTTCAGTAGTTTGTGTTCTGTTTTGTTGTGTTCTCAATTCTATCCGTGCTTTCCTTTACGGGGAAGTTCGGGTCGCTTTATTTGGTATCGGAGCTTTGGTTTACAGAGCTCGAGAACAAGACACATTAGAATCGAACAAAAGAATTCATCAGAGATTGGATTAGCAATATCCAATGAGAATGACTCGTCATTGACGGGATCAGCATTATCCTAGAACGAGTCTGAAGAGTGTTGTTTTTAAAAATAAAATTGAAAAAAATTTTGTTTTGAAAATTTAAACTTTATTATTCGTATTTGAATATTTATTTTAAATTCAGTTGGAAAAATCAAGTTTATAGAGATTTTAATATACGTCTGATCCACGTGTATTGAAGCCTCAAATATACCGGATGGACACAGGATCACACTCTAGTCGCCCAGGTCTGATTCTGATGATGGCGCGCCATCATCAGTGTTTATAGTTGAGTGTCGAAAGTGGGATATCTATATATTTCCAATTGACTGGTGTGAGAACCAAAATATAGTTAGAATATATTGTTGTGACTTGGCATCAAAAATGGATTTTTATGTATATAAAAATTATGAATTTGAAACGATAATCGAGTAATTGATTACTGGTTGTGTTGTTTGATTATCGGTTGATTAATTAAAATTTGAACCATTTAGCCAAATTGTAACGAACATTGGACTGATTTGAAAATTGATTGAAATTGCATAGATGTACATGCATATATACTGAACAGGTCATACCAAGGAGGCTAGAGAAAAGGAATAAAATTGTATGCCTGACAAATAGGTACATGTGTTTACACCAAAAATGGTCTAAACACCCAAGGTACTAAACTGTACTTCACCAATTCGGTAAGGAATAAATGGAACCGTGTTTAATCAGCAATAAAAAAGTGAAAAATGTGAGAAAAGTAAAATAGAGATGAGATTTAGAGTGGTTCAGCCGTTAACTAGTCCTACATCCACTATGAAGGTGATTTCTTGACTTATAATGAGAATTACAAAGTACATCAGTTTTCTCTCTTCATACGTCTCTATATTAACTCAATATACCCACGTTTATATATTTCAGTCTAAGGAATTATACAAGAGAGTAGTAGAATTTGAGGAGAAGAAGGATGAATGGATGATTGAGAAGAGGGATGTCTTCCTTTTCCTTCATCGCAAGATTGTCCTTGATGCCGTGGCTGAATATGTGGTTGAGGATCAAATTCAGTAGTACTTCGTCCTTTTTTAGCCGTCCCCCTTTTTGTTGGCAGCCACGGTGTATTTATAGGTGAACTTCCCTTGGTGTGTGATCTAGAATCTGTTTATCCAGGTTTTGGATCGTTCATTTTGTTAATTACAACTATGCCACCGGCTAGCTGTAGCCAGTTGTCCGTAGCTGTATCCACTTATCATGTGCGGACGGCTCATTGGAACGAGTTTCTTGAATAGCTGAGCTGGTACAATGTAAGCGAGCGTCCTGCGAGCGCTTTGGGAGATCTTGTGAGAGCGGAATGCGGGTCTGGAGTTGATTCTCTTTTGTTCCTTGTGTGACCGTCCTTCTTGGTCCAAGGGTGCTTGTCTTCTTGCTGCCTTTGTATGGCGCTGTTTGTCTTTATGGCTATGTTATGAGGTCGCTCCCGCTTATGTTGAATGGGCAACTTTCTTTACTTCGGTATTTGAGCAGTTCTCAGGATCTGCGACCTTTATCTTTATCAGGTCGCACTTCTCATAATATGTTATGTTGTTCTCTTCGGTCACACTATTTGACTTGACCTCCCTTGGTTCGATATGTGCGGTTGCATCGTGCACGACCGATCCTAGTGATATCCGCCTTGTATCCATTGCCCAATGTGTGTATGGATTTTTAGGGATTAACACTTGCCCCTCAAAGTCTGTGGTTTCTTTTTGTATGGAATCACTTGCTTCGACATATTTGATCGTACATTGGTTGGTGGGTTTGTCCTGACTTGTTGAGGGCCCAGTCGTGCCAAATATTAAGATTACTTCATCATCGCTAATTGGTATTGTCTTTTCCTGTGAGCGAGAGGCTCGATGTATCTTTTTGATTACTGTGCGAATAGCTGAATTTCTTGATGCCAGTTGGGATTTGATGAGACAATTCTTGCGTAATTGGACACTAAGTTGACGTGGTGAGAATGTACTGAATGGATTAGGTTCAACTTTCTGCGCCCTCACAGATAGTTTATGTTTCCAAAATTTGGATATTTTGACAATTGTCTGTCTTTGGTCATTTGGCGGGATATTTCCCGGGTATGTTAAATCAGATCACCAGATCTTAATTGAGCTGTCCTATTACAAAATGGGTCTTCGAGTCCTTTTAAGTATTGTCTCTTCACTTTCCCACTTTCATATTTATTTAATAAGCTCATTTTAATGGC
The DNA here is from genome assembly GCA_030737875.1 of Allium sativum. Classification (NCBI taxonomy): domain Eukaryota; kingdom Viridiplantae; phylum Streptophyta; class Magnoliopsida; order Asparagales; family Amaryllidaceae; genus Allium; species Allium sativum. The sequence continues at coordinate 4,479,188 of CM060919.1, read as the reverse complement.
GATTTCATCATAGAAGACCTCGTTGTTGCTTCTTGAGGCTTTGATTCTTTATACTTGATCGATTGTCCTACCCATCCTTCTCTGGTCGACGGTTTCTCTAAACTTTTTTTCGGCTAAAACGCTCCTTTCTTCGAGTTGAATTTCACTTGTATGCGAATTTTCTTCTTTTTATCTTTGATTCTGGGTTAACTCTTTTAGCTTTGTAAAGGAGGATTCTCAGTTGGCAACACCGAGTTGCTAGGACAAATGGTTGCGATATTTGAGAAGCGTTGATTTGAATTGGTATGTGCTTGGACTTCAGGCAGAATCCTTTGGAGATAAACCTTAGCCCTTTTTACGCTGGCAAGTCATTTACGGAAATGACTAAGAGATGATATCACCTAATTCGCCATGCCTTAACCGGCTTTTCAGTGGAATACTTATATCGTGGCGATAGTCCTGCTTTTCCTTTGACCCTTAACCATTCAGTTTTTAATTTCTTTTTAAGCATACTTATCTGTGCTGTCATGTTACTTACCGCCTGTTCATCTCAATCCTAGTTAACTCATTATGTCTGGGGAACGAGTGGATTTGGATCGGGCAGGTGAGGTTGCCCCAGCTACTAGTTCTGGTTTGGCTGTCAGTCAGATTCATCCCCAACCTCGCTTTTTTTACGGGGTGGCGGCCGGCAGCCGTAAATCGACGCTTCTTTTTGATCAATTTTTACAATTGTGCAATCGCTTTGGGTTTTCAGAAGGTGAAACCAGATTTCCCAAAAAGGGAGAGTGGGCAGATTGTCCGCCCTTCGGTTATGTAGCGGTCAATTATCACATGTTGTCCAGCGGGGCGATCCCCCCTTCAATCCTTGTCTAGAGTCCATTTTACGGCAACTGGCCATTGCCCCGTATCAGCTGCATCCTAGTAGGTATAAAATCTTTCTTAGGCTGTACATAATTTTCATGAAGGTCCGACAGCGGAAACTCACGTTTGCGGATACTTTCTCTTTATATTCTTTTAAGAGGAGGGAGGTAGACGGTCCCTCTTTCTTTTTTATGGAGAGTATGCATGATAGAATTATCACTGGTTTATTGGATGGAGCTAAGGGGTTTCCGGATCAATATTTCTTTGTCCGATGTCCTGATATATTTCATGGACGATGGGACGAAGGAGGTAATTATACCTTTGCTCCTGGAGTTCCTACTCCTTTTCTTTTTCTCATCCGGTTTTTTCTGACTTTTGTAGTTATTCCTTCTATTGCGGGACTTACTTTGGATCAAGGCCTCCTTAATTCTTTAATTTCTATTGACAAAAGGGAAAGGAGCAGAGAGGTGTTGCTTTCAGAGGAAAACCTCCATAAGTACCAATTAATTTTCCCTACACGATCTCTTGGAAAAGATTTTGTTTGCTCCCAAAATCCTGCTGGTAAGTCTCTTAAAGTGAAACGTTTAATACTTGATATGAGCGATTGACCTTCCTTGCTGATTTCCGAAGGGGGTGATAAGAGAGTTGATGAGAGTTCATTTGGTTTGAGGGTCAATGTAACTTCTGGAACAACAGCCTAGAGTTCTGCTTCTCCTGGTTTTCAGGCAGAAGTTTCCTCAGGGACATTTGGAGACCTGGGGGATTTGGACTCTGCCGAATATTTGAGCCAAGGTGATGTAGTGATGCCTGACACCATTGTATCTGATATGGGAGGAATGCGAGGGCTTGCTCAGCGTCCTGAGAAAGCCTATGTTTTCATAGCTTCCCCCGGAACCGATTTTGACACCATTTTATTTACGGCATAATTTCCTGTTAGTTTGATAATCTCTAAATGCTTGCTGAACTCATACTTTGTTTATTTCCTAGGTGTAAGTGCAGGCCGCTCGTTGCCAGATAGTTTCTCCCAACAAGCTGATCTTACTGATCCACGAGGCCTCCTACAGTCTTGTCTTTCCTGTTATTCAAAGCGCCCTCAATTATCTTCAGGTTTTCAGGTCCGACATACTTCTGAACTTTCAATGGTTTATTCTTTAAGGCACGAGGTACTTGATCAGGCTAAGATGCTTGCACCGACTGAGTCTTCTGCGAGATCTATCGTCCAGACTGCTGCTCAAATTCAAATAATACGTGATCGTCCACCTTATAAGGTTCCTTTTGGAAATTCAACGCTCAAGGAGCGCTTCAGTGGTTGGGACTTGAGGGGAATGCATCTCGATCTGGATTTACACCCTCACGATAGGCAAAATGCTGTGAAGAATTTGGATGCCATAAAAATTGATGTGAGCAATCAACTTGATGTTGTTAAGGATCAGTTCGAGACACAGTTGAATCCGATCGTGAAAGATGTTGATAAGCAACTGGAGCATTAGGCCAAATTCAGTTATGAGTTCCAAAGATTGAATGCTCGACACCTTGACCATATCGAAACCTTGGAAAACGACGAAGCTGGCCTGATCCACTTGAATAAATCCCAAGAATCTGAGATGACTTCTTTAAGGAGTGGTCGTGCTAAAGTGGACAGCCTAGAGGCCAGAAATGTCTAGCTCAAGAAGGAATTGGAGGGTGTACGAGCGCAAGTTTTAGAGGCTCGATCTGCTCGAGAACTTGCTGAGCGCCACATGGCCTTAGAAAAATAGGCTTTGATTTCTTTAGAACTGAAAAACATGGCTCTCGAAGGCCAACTTGCTTCCCAGAGTGAAACCCTCAGAACCTCTAAAAAGGATAAGATCAAGTTGCAAAAAGATCTTGATGAAGCTAGGAATGGAATTGATAATACTCTGTTTCAATTCTACGTTTGCAGTGTCATGAGCCGTGGAAGCTTGAGTTACTTGGATAAGGATTTTCCGTGGACTCTGGCCCTTGTTTGGGAGCGAATACTCTCATATTTCGACGATTTCGATGATGAATTCCTTCAAGAACATATTTTAGAAGAGAAAGATCGCAGGGCTCTAGCTAAGGGTTGGAGGATTTTGACGAACGAGGGAGTTCAATCTCTTAGGAAGGAACGTTCAGACGCTATGATTCCTTATGCCCCAGCTGACTCCGTTGGGGTTGATACTTCGAGCCCCCTTTCCCCCCTCAACGGATCGCTCTATCTTGTATGTTGCTAGAGGTCAACCTATTATTGAGTGTTCATATCAAGAAAATGTATTAGCACAGTGCGCGAGTTACGGCTACACTTCTTTAAGCGTGGACGATCGTGGAGCTGACTTCGTATATCCAGCAGCTTCAGGTAAAATTGACATCTATCAATCTGGCCTTGATCTGTATTTTCTTATTTCTTCACCTGGGATTGCTAAGTTCAGTGCTTGTTCCCCTTTTGCATCAGGTGTGCTTTCGCCCTCTCCTCTAGTTGCTTGCGGCGCTGCTGCCCAGCCTGCTACCGTCGACTCTGTTTTGATCTCCACCAGTATTAATCCTCCCACCGTGCCTTTGTCAGATGACCACTTTTACCAGATGCGTCCGATCCGGAAGATGAGGACGAGATTTGGAATACCAAGGCTGTGTCCACCCTGAAACGTAAAAGAAAACTAACTAGTTAATAATTGAAGGTCACAGGTCTTTTTCCTTTTGACGACTCTTTTGTGTAGATGGATCAGCAAAAGCCTGAACAATTGGTCCATCCTTCCCTGTATAAAAATAGCGCTTGTGACCTTTATGGTCTGATTTCATTGTATTTTCTTTTACTTGTCACATACTTAGACCGGTTATTTGTGCGAGTGCCGGTCCTTGCTTAATATTTTATATTTGTGGATTTACATTTGTATCTCTTAGGGGCTACCATAGTTTTATTACTTTCATTGTTATGAGTTATCGTATTTTTAGTTTGTTGTTCGCACAAATCTTATCGTTCGAATAGTTCTCGTAACGAAGTTATAACTAGGCCGTGGTATGTTTTGAGTGGGCATTGGTGATTTTTTACACAATGGTGATGTCCCCATACCAAAGTTCTTTTTAATTTCACAGATTCTGTTGATTTCGCATCGTAATTTGGTCAATTCATGATTTCTTAAAAGCAACGCGTGGTTATTATGTGTTTCCTTTTGGGTGCCCCCATGGGGGGTCTTGGGTTTCAATTTCGACCCAAGTTCAGCCTTGTTAGTCCTGATTTTTCTAGGACTGAAAGACCTTGTTGGGTACCCCCATATGGGTAGGATTTCTGATACCCCCTTTCGGCTAGGATTTCTGCTGTTGTAATCCATCCTTGGCATTGTTTGACTTGGTTAACAACAAAGAACAAGAATGGCTACCTCCTTTCGGTCAGGTTTCTGTTTATTCGCTGGTTTTTCCAGCATGTTTAATCCTTCCCCATGTTATGCTTCATCCCGAGGAGCGGACACTAATTTATCTCATTGAGCCTTGACCCAAAGAGATAAACTTCGTGCCCTTCACCTAACAAGGCGCCCCCCGTGATTGGCAATTTTTTCCGTTTTTGGACATGTCGGTTTTTCTAACTTTTTGCCTTACCTTAGGACACAGACATTGGTTTACCACATTGAGTTTTTTTTCTCATGTTGGAAAACTTGTGTCCAGCACCTAGGAAGGTCACCTAAGAAGGTACTTCTTCGGTGGGCTTAGCAATTTTAACCGTGCGACGTTTTCCATGGGACTTTTCCCGTGGGACTTTTTTCTTTTTTCAGTTGCTTCCCCTTCAGTATTAGCTCCTAGGAGGTGGACATCAATCCTTGCTGCCGAATTGAACTCCGGTTTTAAGGAATTCATGTCCCGTACCTAAGAGAATACTTCTTTGGGATTAGCAATTTTATCCGATGGACAGATTTGGTGATATTCCTGTTTTTTATTTCAATGAGTTCTAGTGGCAGTCCTATGAATGAGTGTTTGCCAAGCATTCAGCATACTCCATAATGGGAGGTGCATTTCTTCGTCATGTTGTTTGTCTCAGATAAGCTTGTTCCTTCTGAAGCGATGAGTCTATTTCTCCCGTTTGATCTTACTTGATGTTTGTGATTCCCAAACTGCTTCGTTTAGTGTGTGCATTGGGATTTTTCGTTGCAGCCGCGCTGTGTATGGCGGATTGCTTTTGCTATACCTACATTCCAAGATATTATTCTCCTTTTAGCATGGACCAACAAGTATGGTATTCAAGTAGGCACATAATTAATTTCTGATGCACACAGTCTTTTGTAAGTAAACCATTGCTTAATACGGACATAGTGAATAACAAAGCAAGTTAAAAAAAGGTTTTAAAAATAAGATAAAATCAGGGGAACAAGGTAAAGTAATTAGAGCTTTGGTTTAATGCTCCATTATTGAGACATTGGTAGTTGTCCCTGTGATGAGCGACCTCCTTGGATTGGTGTGAGCCCTTTTGTTTTTAAGGTGTATTTCTCCTTTCATAGTTTGGATTGGTGCGACGTGCGACTCTCAGGGTGGAATCCTGTTGTCTTGAGTTTGAAGCGGGGAGCTATGTTTCTGACTCGCGATTCATTCGAGTCAGCGAGGAACAAGTGACGCTTAGAGTGGCCTTTGCGGTAGCGGCTTGAATGGCAAGTATCGATTCGAGCTTCTTCATCATTGCGTTGCTTGCAATAGTTATTTGACTCGTTAATCCTGTCATCGCCTCCTCCAATTTTTCCTTGGTTATAGTTCCTTTAATTTCTGGCAGCTCCCCTTCCTTGGAGTTGCTATCTAGCGGTGTGACGATTTTGATGCCGCTGTTGGGGTTGTTGACTTTGTCGGCGATTCTCCTCTGCATGCTCATGATTATAAGCATAGTGCCTCTCAGAAAATCTCGTCAGATCTGAAATGAAAAAAGAAAAACACGACCCCACGGTGGGGGCCAAAATGTTTACACCAAAAATTGTCTAAACACCCAAGGTACTAAACTGTACTTCACCAATTCGGTAAGGAATAAATGGAACCATGTTTAATCAGCAATAAAAAGGTGAAAAATGTGAGAAAAGTAAAATAGAGATGAGATTTAGAGTGGTTCAGCCGTTAACGAGGCCTACGTCCACTATGAAGGTGATTTCCTGACTTATAATGAGAATTACAAAACCTTCGTTTATATATTTCAGTCTGAGGAATTATACAAGAGAGTAGTAGAATTTGAGGAGAAGAAGGATGAATGGATGATTGAGAAGAGGGATGTCTTCCTCATCCTTAATCGTAAGATTGTCCTTGACGCCATGGCTGAATCTGTTGTTGAGGATCAAATTCAGTAGTACTTCGTCCTTTTTTAGCCGTCCCCCTTTATGTTGGTAGCCATGGTGTATTTATAGGTGAACTTCCCTTGGTGAGTGATCTGGAATCCGTTTATCCAAGCTATGGATCATTCATTCTGTTAATTATAACTATGACACAAGCTAGCTGTAGTCAGTTGTCCGTAGCTGTATCTAGTTATCATGTGCGGACAACTTGTTGGAACGAGTATCTTGAATAGCTGAGCGGGTACAATGTAAGCGAGCGTCCTGTGAGCGCTTTAGGAGATCTTGTGAGAGCGAAATGCTAGTCTGGAGTTGATTCTCTTTTGTTCCTTATGCGACCGTCCTTCTTGGACCAAGGGCGCTCGTCTTCTCGCTGCCTTTGTATGGCGCTGTTAGGCTTTATGGCTATGTTAGGAGGTCGCTCCCGCTTATGTTGAATGGGCGACTTGCTTTACTTTGGTATTTGAGTTGTTCTCAGGATCTACGACCTTTATCTTTATCGGGTCGCACTTCTCATAATATGTTATGCCGTTGTCTTAGGTCACAATAGTTGACTTGACCTGCCTTGGGTTCGATATGTGCGTTTGCATCATGCACGACCGATCCTGGTGATATCCGCCTTGTATCATTTACCCAATATGCATATGGATTTATAGGGATTAACAACATGTTTACAAATTTACTGGGTTTAGATGATTTTATGAGCCGCTTGGCTTTTTCTTTTTCTTTTTGAGATGAGAGATCCTGTGTGTCAGTTTGGGGATTTTCCCGGTGTTCCCGTACAAAGGAGGTTATAGTGATTTTTTTCGAAAATTTAGGGTGTTAGCCAAATTTTTAAAGAATTGGAAAATTCTTAGAAACTGAAAAGTTGAAGAATGAACGGAAAACTGAAAGTTGAGTTGATTAGTAAAACAATTTTCAGCTCCGTTCCTTTTTTAGGACGAAAAATTTTTAAGTGGGGGAGATTGTAACAACCCGGAAAAACAGAATCAATTTAAATTTTTTATTTTGGCAATTTTAATGAATTTTGAATATTTAAAATGAATTATTTTAAATAATAATGACGGAAAATTTATTTTTGACGAAGTTAAAATGAATAATTTTATTTTAAATATAAAAGGAATTGGAAATGGCACAGTAGTTTGAAAATTCGTTTTCAAATTTCAAATGAATGTAAGGGATTCAAAATAAACCGGATTTTAGCGAAACAAGACATATTTGAATCTATTTGAAAATATATTGGCAATGAATCCAAAAAATCCAAATTTCATTGCGGTAATAAAAATTTATGCCTAGTTGAAAATTCGGAATAGTCGCTATGGAAATATGGCCCTTAAAAATAGCCATTTTGCAAACGACCTCCGTTTTCGATGAAACCACTTTTGTTGGATCCAATATGTCAGGTTATTGCTAGATTCCAATTTTCATAATTTTTGCAATCAATATGTGACCGTGGCAAAAGAAAACGTGTTTGAACAGTTTCAGTCAATTTGGATCAACCAGAAAATGACTGGTTTTCAAACGGTCTCCAAAATCGACGAAATTAGTTTTGTTAGGACCGTATCGTCAAAACAAGCTAGATTTATTTTTCTGGAATTTTTGGGGTCCGTATGTGCCCCGGTAAATTGAAATGTGCGTTTGAATTTAAAATATATTGATTTATATTTTGATTTTGATGGAAACTGACCGTAACAGCCGAATTGGCTTGTGAAATATATCCCATTATGTTCGAAACGGGGGTATTTGGCTAGGGACAACAGTCTTTGGGTTTGATTTGGAGTTCGAATAAAAATTCACCTTTTTGAAATAAAATAATATAATATTATTATATATATATAACGTTATAACCTTACAACCCTAATTCTCTAAGAAATAATCGAGCCCCCAATTCATTAAAAACCCATCTCCTTGTCCTGAGAGCCACCAATGCTCTTGAGCTCCGCCGCCCCAATCGAGCACTGTCCCATCTCCGACAACCCCCTTGCCTCCGACCCCGTCGCCCTCCTAAGTTCGAAAACCCTCCCAAAATCCCCAAGCCCAACCACCTCGTGAGACCGTCAGCATCGAATGCCGCTCCGCCTCCTTCGCCCGTCCCGCCGCAACCCCGACGATCTACTCCTTCGCGCCTGCTCCCCTCTGACGTCCACAACCACGAGCCAGCAGCCACCAAACCGCTGCTTTCCCATCTTCTCCTCCTCTATTTATCAGCCCGTCGCTCCTCTGCCCGACCCACCGACCGTCTATACTCCCACATCGCCTCCCCCACCCCCAATTCACCTATAATTATTTTAATTCTATTTTTATTAAATTATGTAGCCAAAATCATGATTTTTAAATAGAAAAGTATAGATTTTAATTGCAGAAAAGTATAGATTTTTATATAGAAAAAATTATGTTTTTTTTTATATAGAAAAGATTACGTTTTTTTATCGGAAAGATTTTGTTTTTATTGTAGAAAAGATTATATTTTTATAAATGGAAAAGATATGATTTTTATTCATAGAAAAGATACGATTTTATAAGATATGATTTAGATTAGAAAAGAATATATTTTTAAATTAGAAAGATTAGATTTTTGAAAATAGAAAGATTAGATTTTTAAAATTAGAAAGACGAGATTTTTAGAAATATAAAATGAGATTTTTATCATATGAGACGTAAGGGTTTTTGTTAAATAAAAATTCTATTTTTAGTTAGATTAAAAATTCGATTTTTAGTTATAGAAAAATATGATTTTTCTATATATATTAGTGATAGAAAAATATGATTTTTATGTACATATAGCAATAATAAAAATGTGATTTTTTTTCATAGAAAGATTTGGTTTTTATTTATACGAATAACGATATGAAAATATGATTTATTTAATCATATATAGCTTAAATAAAAATGAGATTTTTAATATATAAACCTCGTATTAAAAATGCGATTTTCCTATGAACAGCGTGAAAAAGATAGTGTTGGAATTTCGGGAAAATATGAACAGTTCAGAAATAAGAATGGAGGAGTGGAAACCCAAGGTGAGAACTTCTCACATTCATTTTATATTCTAGTAAAAAATATATACTAAGATGCAGACGGTGCTTAGCAGCACCCGACATCGTCGTCCACAGACCATGGACGAATTGTTTATTTGATTGTATTGTATTGTGAAAATTGATTGTAATGTGAACTGGACTGTATAAATATTCATGTCTTGAATAAAATGTTTGAATAATAAAAATATCATTTTTATTATGTAAATGAATTGAATAAAATATTCATGTGTTGAAATAAATATTTTATCGTTAAGAATATAATTTTTAACGTGTATACGAATAAAATAAATATTCGTTTACAAATCGAACGATTTGTTTATGTACACCCATTTGACTGATATGGATTGGGACGATAAATTTTACATATCGCCCAACGGCACAAATAAAATCTGTGTTTCTGGATTGAAACCCCACACGGGTGTTGGGATGATATTTGACGTACTCCAATCCCAACTGTTTAGTTGTATGTCAATCGATAGATTGACAGACTGTTGTAGGCATTAAATATTTATATTTAATACTTATACAGTGTAGAATGCACTTTGGATGATGGTTGATTGCTTATCATGGCTGTTGTATACATGTGTTGTATGAAATTCATATAAATAACATTATATGGTAATTGACTATATCTGATTCTAGTTCAGAATGAACGAATATTTTAAAATAGCGAATATTTTTCAAATAATGAATATTATAAAATTAATATTCAGAAAAGAATCAAAATATAAATTTTGATGACCAATTTGGGATAGACATGAATATATTTAAATATATAAAGTCGTGCTGATTAATTTAACGCCATTTTGACGTGAACGATATTTATATCGATTTTATTCATTTTTATAATGAACATTGAAAAAAAATTAATTTCAAAATCTAATGTTTTGGAAATATAATCATTTATATATTAATGATATGGAATATTCAATTTTGACTTAAAATTGAATATGAAGTTAATATCGTTTTGAAAACGAATTTAAAACAATTTATAAAATACGTTTTAAATGGAAATCGACGAAATATATATAATATATACATATTATATATATATATATATAATGGCCTGAATAGAACGCGTCGCGCCGTGGCAGTTCGGGAATTTTGGCCATTGATTTCGAATGGACATTACGGGAGATCCGACCCTCGATTCTCCTAAAACCAGAACCGTTAGGTTCATATCGAAAAGCGCTTTGTAAAGAATACAAGAAATTAGAAATCTAACGGTTGGATTTGGAATTATGTCCAAATCAAATTTGGAAAAGGTCGTTGTAAGTGCAGTTCAATGGCCGTTTATGGAAATCTACTGTACAGGCCTTGATAAAATTATTAAAAATATTAATAATTTGTGTAAAATCATAATAAATGATGTGGAAAGAATTGGGATGAAAAATGAACTAATTATTAAATAGATATGAAATCCAATAATTTTTAAATAAAATAAATTGGATTTGGAGTGGTTTTAAAAATAACTAGGATTTCCAATACGTAAATTGGAATGGATTTGAATCGAAATTGTCTTCGGAATATTACGATGTTGGATTTTGTGATTGTACAGATATTGTTATGGAAATTTGAAAGTTATATTTATATCGTTATTTCCAATACGATATTTGTTGGTTGTAGAATTTGATATTGAATATAAGCCGATATATTTTTTATTCAGAGTCTTGTATTTAATATCAAATGGGATTTTGGGTTTGTCGTGAATGGTGTCTTCAGTAACACTGTTCTTCAACCCCAGGTGAAGAGAATAAATCTTTTAATTAAGATTGTTAGAGTTTCCAATTATATTTAATAATTGGAATAAAATGGAATGTGAATTGGGTTTATCGTGAACTGTGTTTTTAACGACATTCATTCTTTAACCCGATTTATAGTGAAGTGTGATTTGGAATTTACAAATCTTTTGTTAAGATTTAAAGGAGATTTTCCAAACAAAAGTTTTCCAATTTGACATACTATATTGGAATGGAATGGAATCTGATTTGATAATAATCGAAGTGAATTTCTGTGGAGGAAGACTGTTAATATATATGGAATTTAAAAGGCTTTGCCAACATTCCATTTATATTATCGGTTGGATATGGAATTTTATATCTGTTATATATATCGATTTGTTTTCCATGAAAATTCCATTGTTAATGGAATGAGATTTTGGGTTTATTGTGGGCTATGTTTTAAAGGACAGTAGTTCTTTAACCCGGTTAAAGATAAATATTGAATAATCATTAAGTAATGATTTTTGGAAATTAAAACTGGATTAGATTTTTAAATGAATCTTTAAGTAGATTGAAAGGTGAATTTGATAACTAAAATTATCAAATCTAAGAAATGATCGAGAATAGAGTATCACCAGTTTTGCTCCAAGCGTTAGTTAAATCTTTAATTAGATTTGAACACGAAATGGTAATTAATTTACCGATAACACAGTGGTGTTAGATATTAAGTGTTACAAGTTTTACTTCATGGGATGAATAGGTTGGGATTGGGAAATTAAAACAAATGATTACTTCGGTAAGGTTCGCTAATCCCGACTAGTTTGGATAAACCATAATTTGGTTTGAATCGATATCCAAAGGAAGATTAAATAATAAATTTAAAGAATTTATCTTTGACAAAATTAATGGGAACCTTCCCCAAAGGATATGAATATTTAAATAAAAGAATATTCAGCACTTGTTTATTATGTACGCGAGTTATTCAGAAATACCGGGTTTATCCCATTCTGAATAACTGAATCGACGATAAGTCGACGATGAAGACAGTGGTTGAAGACCGGAGGTCTTCACATCGTTTAGATGATTACTGACGCCTTGATTGGGCTGTACACCCAAGACACGGTAATAAGTGGTGATCGTTCCAGATGTACTTGGAGATCGACCTGATATGCGAGAGTCTGTATTGGACATATGGGACGAGGAATAAAGTGCCCCGGTCTCGTTCAGACCCAGAACGAACCCGTAAATGGATGTGTGTCTGACATCGGATGTCATTCTGTGTGATTGATAGACATTGGTTGCATAGCGTGAATTTCTTATGTGGCATGCTGAGATGCAAATGATCAAGGCTTCTATTGAAAAGCAGAGTCTTGTGGTTGATGATCAAAGCACTACTTTAATATAGCATAGCTTTGTGTATAGCGTTAATTCGCCAGCCTCACACGCCGGTATGAACCAGAAACGGGAGAGGACTGCAGGGAGAACATGCCTTTCTTTCTATCTAGGAGTAGTGTCTGGGTTCTGCACGCCCAGTCGTTTTACTTATGTGGATGATGGATAGCGAGGCGCCTTGGTTATATCGGCACTGTGGGCCCGATGGATGGTATGGTATTTATACAGACCAGATTTTACGTCCCATAGGGGGGAAACGTAGTGTTCAGGCATTTTAATCCACTCCATGTGGACCGGCCCTGAAGATTCAAGGTGCAGTTGCGGCTGTTCCTGATACATGGTAGGCTAGATTGTCTCGAAGCGGTAAGGATGATCCCTTGCCTTGGTTCACAGACGGAAATCCAACTTCCAATACGTGACATTTGCAGTTTTAATTGTAGAGCCTAGTATTGGCGACATGATATATGGTACCCATGCCGTCTAGGATTGATACATTTATATTTGTTGTTTTCATACAGTTTACACTATAATAGTATCAATATGATTTGTTTTAAATGTACCAAGCCTGTTTGGCTATTATAAGGGAAAACCCTATCCTCCGGCTTGTGTTGTATTGTGTGATGGGACCTGGGTCTTATAATAGCTTCATTTTCCAAAAATCACTGCGGTGTTTTGTTATATGCACTGGTATTCTTGGGAGGAAACCCGTTCCGTGTTATACGGCGTGGTCCATTGATATATCTGATTTTAAAGTAAAGTTTTAAATAATTGTTTTAGTTCTCACACCAGTCACATAACTGACCTGGAGTTTATTATTTTAACCTAAACTCTGGGTGCCCCTATTTTCCACACGGGAAGCTAGTCGTTTTGTCTTTGCAGATTTATATTCACAGGATCCTGGTTTACAGTTGGAATGATATTCAGAAAGCTCGGTATCCGTATATTCTTTTCAGTTGTGTTTTGTATTATTTTCTGTTGCATTGTAATTTGTAAATCTCTAATATTTATCAAATGTATAATATTTGTTCATACTCTGTATATTCTTGAACTTTGATGTAAATTTTTGTAATAAGCAATGAAATGTTCAGTAGTTTGTGTTCTTATTTGTCGTGTTCTCAATTCAATCCGATCTTTCCTTTACGGGGATGTTCGGATAGCTTCATTCCCCCCTTAAATGAATTTCGTCCCCGAAATTACTAAGGTAAGAAAAATGTAACAAACCCATTATTTTATAATAAACTTTATTTTAAAATATAATTTATTTTAAATTATACACCATTTCAATATCATAAACAAATATTTTCAAAAATATCGAAAATTTTCTAACACTTTAAATTTCCGAAAAAAATTGGCAGTCTTCCCTACACAAAGTGACGTCAGCATTATCGCGGGAACAAATTATATATATACATCAACCCACCCGGTCGTAAAACAAAAACCAAAACCAAAATTTTATATTTTCGCACAGGCGTACCTTATGTGAGCTCCATTGAGCATACTTGCTCAGTCTTATATACGATCTACTCAACCAATATCAATCTGCATAGCCACTTAGCACCTGTACTTAACTCAAATCAATATATAAGTAAACAATACCTATGAAATTCTTAAATAACACTTCACTGATCATCAAATATGACTACCCCAATTCCAAAATCAAACTTGAACATCAACTAATTTTCAAATACAGAGTTAAACCATCAATTTCAATTCATATTGGTTCCATTCTACATTATTACACTGGAATTTATTCTGTTTAGCTTTCAATTCATTCATCTTCTCATTAATTCGTAAACGAATTATATTCAATCAACCTAGCAAAAAATCAACAAACCATACACAACCAACATAAGCCAATCATTCAAGTGAATTCATATTCAATATTAATATTTAGTTATATTCACTTGGGTTTAATATCAATTGATTTATATTAGATTGATTTCCATAGCTATTATTCATTAATAGAATTTCCAAATTTCGAATTCATTTCAATTATCATTCTTAACTTTAATTCCACTTCACCAAGTTAAGTTCCAATTCAAATTTTTAATCCATTTGAATTCCATTCAAATCAAACAACGCACAATATCTCAGTAATTTAATAAAATTATTCTTTTTCTAGATAAATATAATTGGGGTAAAATTGTTTCATCTACCCTCTTTACAAAACGATACTGTATCCACTGACAGTTCAATGCTTTTCAATACTTTAACCGATCAAACAACATAATACAAAACATTTGTATATTAAATTTACAAATACGCTCTCTCATATATACATTAAGCTCAATCTAGGGTATTACTAGCCCCATCCCTATCAAGTTATAAAACAGAGCCAAGGTTATTACTAAACCAATAGCCCTGATACCACTGTAACGACCATGCATTTTCGACCTCGAAAATTGACATAAAACACCATGTCAAACATTCAAGCATCGAAAACACATAAACGTAATTATAAGAAATTAGAGGGTGATATAAGGAAGAAAGAAATATTAGAATAGAAGAAGAAGAAGAACCAACACATCACATAGTCTCAGGTCGCAGTGGAACAAAATATGATATAGAAATAAACTTCACTAAGAGCTTTGAAAATACTTACAATCATCAGAGTACATCAACTATTTGGACAGTTATAATAATCTGTCCTCATATACAATACACAGCGGAAAAACATACATATATCATACGTCTGGATTTCTCCAGCTCGTCTCTTCACAGCATTCGATAACCTAAACCTGTACAACCAGGTCTAACCCGAGCATTACAAACGACAGGTCAGTTTGGTGAACCAGAGTGAGAAAAACACACTAAGTTTATAGGTATCACACAAGTTGATTTTAAAGTCAAAATCTTTTTGAAAGAAAAGGATAATTGTAATACCAAATCCACACATAAATACAGATTGTTTTTACCTTACTTTAACCCAAAACTTTTTTGGAAATCAATATCGTTTCTGATATTATAATAGTGTCTAATTACAAGTAAATATCAATCTAGCATAATGCTTTCGTCTCATTCTCCACATACATAGTATACAATCAAAACCGCGGGCTCTTATTGGAGAATGGATTTCCATGGCAAGGTATGGGAAATCACCTTCCCGACAATGTACCTCTGGAGATGAATACTTTGGGGTTCAACAAGAACATCTTGCAACCCAGGCTAAACATGACCGGCCCCTCACTTCGCTTGAGAGTGCCGAATATATCATCACCATGGTCGGGGCCCAGCCAACCGAAGTGATAGCATACATATATAAATAAAAAGGGACAACCGAAGGCATTTGATTTCTCCAGATCAGGTAATGATGTACCCTTTTGATGGGTGCGACCCACATAGCCATGCGACCTACACGATTTTAATCATTTCCTAGTTGATGAGTCTAGAGGTTTATCATATCCTTTATAACAACACGTCTCCATCCACTTTGAATGCCACATCGTCAGATCCGCCAGATATATCACTAATTGATCCTTTTGGAAATACTCTGTCAGACACTCATTCATACAAGTCATCCAGGAACAGAATGAATCAAAGGCACTCTCCTACTGCATCCAAGAAATGAATCACCCCATGGACCAGTAGCGAGTAGTACTTACAATCCGAAGATTCCAATTACGACAGAATCACTGCCAAAATATCTCTGGGAGCTAAGCAGATAAATTCAACAAGTAGTTCTTCCGCTCTTGAAGATCAACGGTCTTTACTTGCTACATCTTCAATCAGAGTCTTCATGGATTTTCTGGTTCGGAATGGTTTTTGAATATAATTCGATCTCGGTCTTTCCGTACCAACAATCGTATTGGCCGGATTTGATAGTCGCTTATTTAACTATCAAATAAATAATCATGTGAATGAATGAGTTTACTGATTCCGTACTAGGCATCACTTGGCCTCGTTAATTAAACATCTGTCAATTATATTCTTAAAATTTCCCAATATTTGGAGTTTATCTTTTACTTCTTATTATGAGTAAGAATATTATTAAAAATTATTTCATTCCTTTATAAACTTTTCACATACGGTTTATAATATCATTTACGGAAACCATTACTTATGTTTCCATCAATTGCTCTCATTTATAAACTAATATCATTCTTAGATAGTCGTGACATCGTTCAAGTTAGTGTAACACCCCACCTCCGCCAAGGTAACTCTTGCAAGTACATTGGCTTTGGAGGGGCGTTAAACGAGGTAAACATGCATATAGATATCACAAGACAGAACATATAAGTAAAACAGAGTAGTAAAGCAGCGGATAAAACTAGCATTTCAAAACCATAGTTAAGTTACAACAAAGTACTTGGTCATTATTTTCCAACAAACAAAGTCAAGATAAAAGCATAAACTGAAAACTGAAATACATAAAGTACTATCCCCAAAATGAAGTGATAAACCATAGCTAGCTCAATGTCCAAAACCGTACATGAGCAAATCCAGTAAGCAAGCTGTAAAGATCCAAGCTAAGCTCCAATGTTCCCACCCTGAGGACCTGGGGGGGAAACGGAAGAAAAGAGGCGAAAGAAAACAGGTCAGTCAAAAAGACTGGTAAGCCCTACTACTATCAGTCCATGAACTAGTAAAGTTAACTGGCATGAGAAGCTGAGATGAACATAAGGATAACAACATACTGGCATAATGATTAACTAACAAGATAGATAAAGATGTCATCGCATAATCAAGGTTAAGTTTTGCACCACGGTTGTACTAGCATTCTAACATGTCAAGTAAAAACGAGAATCGATCCCTTGGCCCACGCTTGGCCCAATATCATGAGGTGACCTAAATCAAGGTCCAACTACACGGTCTAGTTGATCGGCTCCCTATAAGCCTAACTCGTCAAGTGTCGGTGTCATACGGCCCAAACATGCAATGTAGTTAACTGTGCTAGGTACATCCTAGGGTGTATCAAGTCCTAGGGTGTCAACCTCGGACACCAATCAAGTATGCACAGTCTAGATCTACTGGTACCCGTGCCTGATTCTCCAACTCCGGACTATGTGCACGACCATAGTCCGCCTGGACCTACACCGGCGTACCTACTCAGCCGTCGTTTTGGTCGCTTACATGTCATCTCAGTAATCGTGCCCCACCCTAGCCTAGTCCTAGGGTCTTATGATACTATCAAGAGGGTTACTGCTGAAAAGGACAACGCAACTAGGGTTTCTTAACGGGTTAAATGTGGTTAACCCGATACGAACGTGGATTAAATTGGTTAAGTGTACCCAAGGTTCATGACTTAACCCCGATTAACCCATCAAGCCCAAATTGGTTAAGTATTAAGTGGACCATGACTTAACCCTAATCAGGAGGCATTAATTAACTTAATGTGCTTTAACCTCTCACATTAGACCTTGTTGTGGTTACAAGTTAAGCCGGGCGGGTCCGGGTAGCTTTACACCACAACTTGGTCTAACCTCGGGTTCGAGCACAACATGACCAACTTCTCACATTTGGTCCTATTGTTTGTAGCCACTAGTTAAGCCGGGCGGGTCCGGGTAGATTTATGGTACAAACTCAACCCAACCTCAAGTTGGCCACACTCATATTTTCTAAGTGTCATGTCCATTATGTTTCCAAAACATAATTACATATCACGTCATGTTATAAAAACCATGTTCATGTCATAATGTTACCCAACCCCAACGTAATCCTATCGTTTACATAATCGCAACAACGCATAAAGGATAAAATAGGGAACTTGGCATAATTATGACAAAAAGGTGTTGAAGCCACAAGTTTAACATGGTGGCATATGAAATGTACATATGTTCATATACTTTCATATTGCATTATTAGGCTTCAAAAGTATGCATAAAACCAAACTTAGCATATAAGTGATACATGGTGATAAACGACATGTAGAAGTTGCTAGAAGTTCGCATTTAGCCTCACATGCAAGTTATCATAAGGGGTATGATAACTTCCATGTTGCCAAAATGCAACCTTTAACATAAAGCTTGAAGATTTAAGCTCACAAACTCAAGTTCAACTTGCATAACATGATAACATGATCAACCCAAACTTGCATAACATAGCAACATGTGTCAACTTGCATAACATGATCAACCCAAACTTGCATAACATAGCAACATATGTAAACTTGCATAATGATCAACCAAACTTGCATATCATAGTGATCAACCAAACTTGCATATCATATTGATCAACCCCAAACTTGCATCATTCATTTAACTTTAGAGTTCAAAAATGAAAGTAGAAAAGGGCTTACAATGCTATGAAGACACAAATGAATATTTATTAAAAGATTGAGACGAAGCCCTTATGCAATCACCAAAATATGCAAGCTCCAAATGAAAAACCCTTGAGCCAAATCAATAAAAACACTTGCTTTGAAATAGAAATGTTGCAACTTGACTTGAATGCAAACTAAGAACACTCATACAAGTTTGAATATACTTGTATGAACTCAAAATCTCTCATATAAATAAAGTTAGGAATTTTAGCATGAGAGTGGAGGCCATGAGAGGAACAATTTTGGCATAGTTTAGTTGTAGGGTTGAATAATGATGATTTAGGCTAGGTTTAGGGGTCTTTTTATAGAAGATTAGGATAGTATTAGCCATAGGATTAACCCTAGATTCAATCCAAGCCATCAAATCCCGTCACAAGCCTCCAAAACAGGTCCAAACAACCAAAACAGGTGCACCAGGCCGACCTGGCCGACCAGGGAGGTCGACCCCCAGGTCGACCCTAGGGTCGACTCCCCAGTCGACCTGGGGGTGGAGGTCGACTCCCCAGTGGACCCCCAGGGTCTGGCGGGAATTTTTCCGCCACTTCTGAAAATTGAAAATTTTGAATCTGTTTTGAATTTGAATTTTTCGTGAAACTTCGCGAGGCCATATCTTGGTCATACGGACTCCGATTTTCGAAAACTCGGACTCTATTTCGCGTATTTTTCCGAGACGAACGCAATGGCACAGCCCGTTTCCCTTGGTTCAGATTTTACAGTTTAATTCTGCCTTGATTTGTGTTATTACATGTTTTTCAAAAATACGGGTTGTTACATTCTCCCCTCCTTAAAGGATTTCGTCCCCGAAATCTCCAAGTTAGGAAGAACGTATCCTACCATCCATCATCCATCTACTCAAACCATCATCCACGTGTAGTCATTGTCCTTAAAGGATTCTAAATGCTGTATGATCATATGCAAAGGTGTGTGTATATGTACTTATCTAATGCGAAAATCAGGCGGTTACTGATACAGTAAACCTCCTTAATGCGAAGTATGTTAGTGAAATGAGTCCATATGTATGCGAATTCCTAACATAATTTATGATCTCTACATGAGTGCACATAACATTCATCCATATGCAACATCCATGTGATAGCATAACAAGTTTCATCCATGAATAAGTATAAACACTCATGCATATGCAACATGAAAGTGTGTGAGCTGATCTTAGTGCCTAATGTGTATGATGCATCCACGAGTATCCACGTGCAAACACTTGCAACCACTTGCAACCATCAAGCATAACATGTTTCAAATACATGTTTCGTCCAAAGGGTTTCTACCTAGGGTCCTCATAACATGATTAACGAGATAACTAGATAAACAAGATAAACATGGATAGCAAAAGAGAGATGTATTAATTAGGAAAAGAGATCGAGAATGTACCCTAAAAAAGGAATGGATAAAGCCCACGCATCTTCTCCTCGGTTTCCCAAGTTGCGTCTTCCTCAGCTTCACCCCACTGAACTTTCACCAACTTGACCTCTCGATTCCTTAACTTCTTGATCTCTGTTCCCAAAATACGAATCGGAGCTTTTCTCAAGGTTGCTTCTTTCTCTACCTCAATGTCTTCGAGAATGCTTGGTTCAACCACCTCAGCGGACTCATGTAGGCACTTTCGGAGATGCGAGACATGAAAGACATTATGCACTCCGGCTAGCTTTTCGGGCAATTCCACCTTATAGGCCATCTTTCCAATTCTCTCTATGATAGGGAAGGGTCCTACGAACCTTGGTGCCAGCTTCCCAACTGCTCCAAAACATACCACATTACGTAAAGGAGAAACCTTCACGAAAACCATGTCTCCCACTTGGAATTCCAAATCTGCCCTTCGCTTGTCAGCATAGGATTTATGTCTATCTTGGGCCGCTTTCATCCTTCTTCTCACCAATTCAACTTTCTCGGATGTGTCCCGTATCATATCGGGCCCAAGTATAAGCCTATCTGTCGCCTCCCACCAACAAGATGGTGACCTACACGGCCTCCCATACAAAGCTTCAAATGGTGCCATCCTATGCTGGCTTGATAGCTATTATTATAAGCAAACTCTACAAGAGAAAGGTGGTCTTCCCAAGTACCACCGAAGTCGAGAACACAAAGCCTCAAGAGATCTTCTAGCACTCTATTCACCCTTTCGGTTTGGCCATCCGTCTGGGGGTGATAGGCTGTACTCAGATTCAATCGCGTACCCATCGCTTCTTGCAAACTGTTCCAGAACTGGCTAGTGAAAATTGGGTCACGATCTCTAACTATGCTAGAAGGAACTCCATGCAACCGCACTATCTCTCGAAGATAAATAGATGCTAGCCATGATGCGGTCCTCTTGCTCTTTACTGGGATGAAGTGAGCACTCTTCGTAAGTCTGTCAACTATGACCCATATGCTTGTGTTCCCTCTCCTTGACCTAGGCAATCCATCCACAAAATCCATAGAAATACTCTCCCACTTCCATTGCAGGACCTCCAATGGATGTAATAGCCCACCTGGTTTCTTTGACTCGGCTTTCACTTGTTGGCACACCATGCACCTTGAAACATACTCTGCCACGTCTTTCTTCATTCCATCCCAAAAGAAAATGCGCTTCATATCACTATACATCTTATCTCCTCCCGGATGTATAGTCATCTTCGAGTGATGCGCTTCCTCAAGAACTCTATGGACTAAATCTCCCACTCGAGGAACACATAATCTCCCATCACGCCTTAGCCAACCTTTATCATTGATAGTATATCTAGTAAGGCGAATAGACGTCTCACCACGAATCAACTTATCCATGACCTCGACTATTTGCGGGTCTTCCTTTTGTGAAGCCCCAACTTGATCAAGAAGTGTGGGTCTAAGCTCAAGGGATGCTAAAGAACCCGTCATCGACTCAACAGTCGTCATGAAATCAAAGGTCGCCAAGAATTCTAAGTTCTTCATCTCAATGAACAAAGGGATCAAAGTCAACCTCCTTCTGCTTAGTGCATTTGCCACAACATTACCCTTGCCAGGGGTATAAGCTATCTCGAAGTCATAAGATGCCAAGAATTCCATCCACCTTTTCTGCCTTAGATTCAGATCTTTTTGTGAGAAGAGGTACTTGAGTGACTTGTTATCAGTATACAACTCAAACCTTTCACCTAGAAGATAGTGGCGCCAGGATTTGAGTGCAAAGACGATCGCCGCTAACTCCAAATCATGAGTGGGATAGTTCTTCTCATGAACTTTAAGTTGCCTACCCCCATAACATATCACTCTTCCTTCTTGCATCAGAACAGCACCTAACCCCGTGCCACATGCATCTGTGTACACGGTAAACATCTTACCACTATCGGGTAATGCCAAAACTGGAGCTGAGGTAAGGGCTCTTTTGAGCTTTTGAAAAGCAAGCTCACACTCCAAGTCCCATGCAAAGACTAAGTTCTTCTTTGTCAACTTAGTAAGAGGGGCCGAAATCTTAGCGAAGTCCCTGATGAACTTCCTATAGTAGCCCGACAGACCGAGAAAGCTTCTTACCTCGGTTGCATTCCTAGGAGTCTTCCAGTCTTGAACCACAACCACCTTCGCGGGATCCACCGCTATGCCTTGCTTATAAACTATATGTCCAAGAAACCGAACTTCCTTTCTCCAGAAATGACATTTGGAGAACTTGGCTTTCAACTGATGCACTCTAAGCGTATCCATCACTTCCTTGAGATGCCTAGCTTGCTCTTCCTCATCCTTTGAGAAGATAAGAATATCATCCACGAAGACAACAACAAACTTGTTAAGGAACTCCCTGAACACCCTACTCATCAAGTCTACGAAGTAGGCGGGTGCATTAGTCAAACCGAATGGCATGACAAGCCATTCAAAGAATCCATCTGGAGTCCTGAACGCAGTTTTATCAATGCTATCCTCAGCTACTCTAAGCTGATGGAATCCGGTGGCTAGATCTAGCTGAGAGAAAACAGAAGCACCTACCAACTAGTCAAAGAGATCATCAATTCTCGGTAACGGGTGCCTATTCTTCTTTGTCAGCTTGTTCAACTCTCGATAATCAACACATAGACGAAGCGAACCATCCGCCTTAGTAGCAAATACCACCGGAGCACCCTATTCAGAAATGCTTCGCCTAATAAAATTCTTCTCAAGCAACTCCTTGATTTGCTTACTGAGCTCCCTTCTCTCACGAGGAGCCATGTGCCTAACAGGCAATGATACTGGCTTGGCATTATCAACTAGATAAATGCGGAAATCTATCTCTCGTTTAGGGGGTAACCCCTTAACTTCTGCAAAGACATCTGGATAGTCTCAGACCACCCTTACAGATTGCAGATCATCGATGGACGAGTCGAGAGATTCAAGATAACATAACATGACGGGACCTCTAGGGTTACAAGAAATTTCTAGGTATTACCGAGGCGAGTCATGAGCCTCACCACCCTATGTTCACAATCGAGAATAGCTCCATAACTGGATAGCCAATCCATGCCCAAGATCAACCCATATCCCGTGAATCCGAGAACATAAGCATTACACATGAATTCTACGGCCAAGATAGAAATCTTCAAATCAACACAAATCATAGATAGATGGGCGGAACCCCCAATTGGATTTGAAACACAAACGGGATCCTCAACTAGGCTAGTACTTAGGTGCAAACTTTCAACAACGTCAGAAGAAATAAAACTATGCGATGCGCCAGAATCAAATAAGGTGCGAACAGGATAATCAGAAATATAAACAAGACTTTCTACAGAAATACTACCTCGGTCCTGAACTGGAGCAGCAGTGAGAGCATGCACTTGCCCTCCAGAAGGTCCTGCATGCTGATTCTGCCCTTGCTTCTTGGGGCAATCCTTGCTAAAATGTCCGGTCTCTCCACAATGAAAGCATTCGCCCGACTTCCTCTTCCTCTTCTTACAGTCTTTAGCTGTGTGCCCAACATTCCCACAGTAGTGGCATTTTCTTGGATCCTTTGCCTTGGCCTTGTTTCCCTTGTTGTTCTTGTTGTTTTTGTTGTTCTGATTGCTCTGATTTCCTCCCCACTTGGAGTATGTCTTCTTGGCTTGAGTCTCATTAGCCTTGACTTCCTTCTTGCCATTCTTATCTTCTCCTTACTAATCCCTCAAAAGTGGCCCCCATGGGTATATGAGATAGGGCTAAACCTTGTAATGGCTCATTCAACCCTCGTGCAAAGCGTAAAGCCTTCTACTGGGGAGTATTGACCATGTCCAAACCGAATCGAGCGAGCTTGTTAAACTCATTCACATACTCCCTCACTGTCATGTCCCCTTGCTTCAAAGATATAAACTTCTCCAATTGTAGATTCGCCTCAGCTGATGATAGAAACTTAAGCCCAAATCTTGTCCTAAAGTCGGCCCAAGTCTCTATAGGCCTCGTAGCATTGGTGACCTCCCACCAATAAGCAGCTTCTTCTTTTAATAGCCATGCTGCCGATAAAACCTTTCTATGGTCTTCCACATCAAAGATAGCGAAAAGATCTTCGGTTTCTTTCAATCAATTTCGTGCCTCCACAAAATTCTCCGTCCCTATGAAATTCTTGCCACCCATCGCCTTAAAGTCCTTGCAAACTTTAGCGAAATCTGCTTGTGGATTCTGAGGATGGGGAGGAGGAGGAGGAACCTCAGTTATGTTGGGGGTATTTGCTGGGCCCACATCGTTGGCCCTAGCTTCCAAGTACCTCCGGAACCATCCGGGAAAGGTCACTCCCTCGGGAAGGTTAAGATCGGCCATACTGAAATAGGAAAAAGATAGATTCAGAACGAAGAAACGAAGGATAGTGCTATGGCTTTTGGGGAATAGCCTTTTTAAAATAACTAGACTTTTCTTGGAAAATACTTAATTGGTTTTGAAAATAGTTTTTCAAAAGGTAAGTTTCAAAAACATTTTTGCTCAAATTTTGTAAACCTTATGCTCTGATACCAAATGTAACACCCCACCTCCGCCAAGGTAACTCTTGCAAGTACATTGGATTTGGAGGGGCGTTAAACGAGGTAAACATGCATACAGATATCACAAGACAGAACATATAAGTAAAACAGTGTAGTAAAGCAGCGGATAAAACTAGCATTTCAAAACCATAGTCAAGTTACAACGAAGTACATGGTCATTATTTTCCAACAAACAAAGTCTAGATAAAAGCATAAACTGAAAAACTGAAATACATAAAGTACTATCCCCAAAATGAAGTGATAAACCATAGCTAGCTCAATGTCCAAAACTGTACATGAGAAAATCCAGTAAGCAAGCTGGAAAGATCCAATCTAAGCTCCAATGTTCCCACCCTGAGGACCTGGTTTGAAACGGAAGAAAAGAGGCGAAAGAAAAGAGGTCAGTCAAAAAGACTGGTAAGCCCTACTACTATCAGTCCATGAACTAGTAAAGTTAACTGGCATGAGAAGCTGAGATGAACATAAGGATAACAACATACTGGCATGATGATTAACTAACAAGATAGATAAAGATGTCATCGCATAATCAAGGTTAAGTTTTGCACCACGGTTGTACTAGCATTCTAACATGTCAAGTAAAAACGAGAATCGATCCCTTGGCCCACGCTTGGCCCAATATCATGAGGTGACCTAAATCAAGGTCCAACTGCACAGTCTAGTTGATCGACTCCCTATAAGCCTAACTCGTCAAGTGTCAGTGTCATACGGCCCAAACATGCAATGTAGTTAACTGTGCTAGGTACACCCTAGGGTGTATCAAGTCCTAGGGTGTCAACCTCGGACACCAATCAAGTATGCACAGTCTAGATCTACTGGTACCCGTGCCTGATTCTCCAACTCCGGACTATGTGCACGACCATAGTCTGCCTGGACCTACACCGGCGTACCTACTCAGCCGTCGTTTTGGTCGCTTACATGTCAGCCCAGTAATCGTACCCCACCCTAGCCTAGTCCTAGGTTCTTATGATACTATCCAGAGGGTTACTGCAGAAAAGGACCACGCAACTAGGGTTTCTTAATGGGTTAAATGTGGTTAACCCGATCCAAACGTGGATTAAATTGGTTAAGTGTACCCAAGGTTCATGACTTAACCCCGATTAACCCATCAAGCCCAATTGGTTAAGTATTAAGTGGACCATGACTTAACCCTAATCAGGAGGCATTAATTA
Organism: Allium sativum; assembly: GCA_030737875.1. Taxonomy (NCBI): domain Eukaryota; kingdom Viridiplantae; phylum Streptophyta; class Magnoliopsida; order Asparagales; family Amaryllidaceae; genus Allium; species Allium sativum. The sequence continues at coordinate 4,453,542 of CM060919.1, read as the reverse complement.
ACTTAATGTGCTTTAACCACTCACATTAGACCTTGTTGTGGTTACTAGTTAAGCCGGGCGGGTCCGGGTAGCTTTACACCACAACTTGGTCTAACCTCGGGTTCGAGCACAACATGACCAACTTCTCACGTTGGGTCCTATTGTTTGTAGACACTAGTTAAGCCGGGAGGGTCCGGGTAGATTTATGCTACAAACTCAACCCGACCTCGAGTTGGCCACACTCATATTTTCTAAGTGTCATGTCCATTATGTTTCCAAAACATAATTACATATCACGTCATGTTATAAAAACCATGTTCATGTCATAATGTTACCCAACCCCAACGTAATCCTATCGTTTACATAATCGCAACAACGCATAAAGGATAAAATAGGGAACTTGGCATAATTATGACAAAAAGGTGTTGAAGCCACAAGTTTAACATGGTGGCATATGAAATGTACATATGTTCATATACTTGCATATTGCATTATTAGGCTTCAAAAGTATGCATAAAACCAAACTTAGCATATAAGTGATACATGGTGATAAACGGCATGTAGAAGTTGCTAGAAGTTCGCATTTAGCCTCACATGCAAGTTATCATAAGGGGTATGATAACTTCCATGTTGCCAAAATGCAACCTTTAACATAAAGCTTGAAGCTTTAAGCTCACAAACTCAAGTTTAACTTGCATAACATGATAACATGATCAACCCAAACTTGCATAACATAGCAACATGCGTCAACTTGCATAACATGATAACATGATCAACCCAAACTTGCATAACATAGCAACATGGGTCAACTTGCATAATGATCAACCAAACTTGCATATCATAGTGATCAACCAAACATGCATATCATAATGATCAACCCCAAACTTGCATCATTCATTTAACTTTAGAGTTCAAAAATGAAAGTAGAAAAGGGCTTACAATGCTATGAAGACACAAATGAATATTTATTAAAAGATTGAGACGAAGCCCTTATGCAATCACCAAAATATGCAAGCTCCAAATGAAAAACCCTTGAGCCAAATCAATAAAAATCCTTGCTTTGAAATAGAAATGTTGCAACTTGACTTGAATGCAAACTAAGAACACTCATACAAGTTTGAATATACTTGTATGAACTCAAAATCTCTCATATAAATAAACTTAGGAATTTTAGTATGAGAGTGGAGGCCATGAGAGGAACAATTTTGGTATAGTTTAGTTGTAGGGTTGAATAATGATGATTTAGGCTAGGTTTAGGGGTCTTTTTATAGAAGATTAGGATAGTATTAGCCATAGGATTAACCCTAGATTCAATCCAAGCCATCAAATCCCGTCACAAGCCTCCAAAACAGGTCCAAACAGCCAAAACAGGTGCACCAGGCCGACCTGGCAGACCAGGGAGGTCGACCCCCAGGTCGACCCTAGGGTCGACTCCCCAGTCGACCTGGGGGTGAAAATCGACCCCCCAATCGACCCCCTGGTCGACCCCCTGGGTCTGGCGGGAATTTTCCCGCCACTTCTGAAAATTGAAATTTTTGAATCTGTTTTGAATTTGAATTTTTCGTGAAACTTCGCAAGGCCATATCTTGGTCATACGGATTCCGTTTTTCGAAAACTCGGACTCTATTTCGCGTATTTTTCCGAGACGAACGCAATGGAACAGCCCGTTTCCCTTGGTTCAGATTTTACAGTTTAATTCTGCCTTGATTTGTGTTATTGCATGTTATTCAAGAATACGGGTTGTTACAGTTAGGGTATTTTATTTACCTCTCAGACCTTGACCAATAACATTCATATCTTCAGATTAGATAGAAGTTCATTAACCACACGTTACCTTTGAAAACCTTATTTAAATCTCAACAACGTTTATTTAATTAATTATTAAATAAACTATTATTTACATCTCTATTAATCTTTGATAATCTTTTCTAATTTTGATACCCGAGCTTCGATTCCATCATAAATAGAATCCTTTACAAAATTCTTCAAAAATTTCTTTACACTACTATTTTTTTAAATCATAAATAATTGTCTTTAACAAGTCTAATATGATAATCTTTTCTAATTTGATATAAGTATCTTTACAAATCTTACCTACTTGACATCTCGTATGAATCCTTATATTTGTTTATATTAAAACAATTCAACATACCATCTGTAACAAACATTACAGATTTCATTTCAAAACATTTTAATTTCTTACGTTATACCTTTTTCAAATCATTCCGACAACTATACGTTGTTTAAAATCACATAGCAATCCTTTTAAAAATCTTCGATTTATAATTCAAATAGTTCGATTCATTATTTATAACAATTGTTACACATTCATTTTTCAGAATTCTTACTTCACTTACAAATTCTATTTGTAAATTATTATCGACCATCAATATTTTGAATACATTTCTAAAATCTTAACTTCTATTTACAAATCGTTTGTAAATCATTTACATCAACTTATATTCGTTGCCACTTCCAACTCCACTTCCGAACCTCGGAATAGTTTCAACTCCACTTAATATTTCGAGCTTCGGAATATCACATTCCGATCCTCGTAATAAATCTCACTTCATTAATAATTTCATACCATTTTCAAACTTTTTCCCAATTTTCTTTTTCTAACTTCAAATATTAAATAAATATTTGATTTAAGCTATCAGATTTTCTAAAAATTCCTTTTATAATTTCAATACAAAAACTCAGGTTTTATATTAAAACTCGTTCATAAACTCCTTCCTCAATTCAATTCGATTTCATTTCAAACTTGATTTACTTTCATAAATGGATTTCATTTAAATAGTAAACTCTTCAATTATTATTAATTTAATTAATAATTTACTTCACCATTAACTATCGTATAATTGGTTAACTTCTTTATTTACTAAATAAATGATAAATTTCTTTTTAAACTCTTATTAAAAATTAAAATAAATATTTGTTAAACTATTTCATTAGAGTAATTCAAAACAAATTGATTCAATAATTATTCCAATTAAACGGTTGAGTTCTTTAATTCAAAACACGGTTATCTCGTTAACCAATTCCAATTAGTTCTCACTTTAAATTAATTATAATATATTTAATTTAAATAATTCCATTTAATTGTTTCTTAAAAACAATTACTCTGTCTTTAACTGTTAGGTTAATTTTATACTCTTCCTTATAAATCTGATTACATCAGAATGTACTTTATAAAATAAATTAATAATTAATTATAAACTCAAATGTTAAATAATAAATATTTATTTCCTTTTTAACAAACTTTTATTCAAAATAATCGATTTAAAAAATGCTATCTTCATTTACAAAATAAATTTTATAACTTCACTTTTATCGATTCACCTGACGGTAAATTCATATTTGGAAAAACGATTGATTTATAGGCCATATACTGCCAATTACTCAACCAATATTACCAATTGGTTAAAACAAAACAAACGTTGAATTTTAGTTCAACTATCAACAACCAAATCAATCATCCATCAGAACAGTTCATACAATAATAATATGAAAATAAATATCATTAAATATATTTGAGGAATCCCATTGGATCACTTCAACCTGTTCTTCCCTGTATTCACATAGATTATTTCAAACAATATTATTCAAATCAATTTAACTGATAATTTAAATAACACAGTAAAAATGACTATTTAATAGCACCCAATTAACAAAAAAATTCAAACAATTAAACACATTTATTTTATAAATGTGACGAATAAGGTAAGTTACCTATATTGGATCCAATCGTTAAAATAACGATTTGGTGTTTCACTGAAATTAAACAACCGTTTAATTTCATCAGTTCAATCAATATATGCAATATATACTTAACAATCAAACAAAGAGCCAACCATTAGCAACCATAACACAAAATTATAAAACCTGACTTATATAAAATATAAGTGGGAAGAACTGAGTGAGTTTAACTCACCTTGATTCCAATTATCGCTGAAGCGGTTCGGTTCTCGATTAAATTAAACTAGCATTTAATTTAACTGTAATTTTCGGCTATCTTCGTTGTTTTCCAAAACAGTTCCATGATATTGAGTCCGATATCACGATCGTAATGCGACTTATTTCGTTGGATTCTGTTAACAGAATACAAAGTTATTAACATTTAAAGTTAGATCACTAATTAAATAATATATGTAAACCCTAATTACTAATTAATATTATTAATTACATTTCATTCCAAAGAAACTAAGCCAAACTTAGTTATAGGACATTCGCCCATTTTGAAACTACTTCTTCCAGCAAGTTATTCATTGCCGGCTTCCAATTGTTTTGTTTCTGGAATCTGGAAATAAAATGTACAGATTAATTAATGAGTTTTCCTAATTGACATTTAATACTAATTATATCATTATGTACTCAAATTACTTATTTTAACAAACATCAGACTCCGACATCTATTCCTTTCTTTCCGTTCGCGCTTCGCTGTCACATGCAGCACCTCAAACACACACCTGCAATTGTTTTCCGAAACCCATTAATTTACTAATAATTTCTAACCCGTTCTTAATTAAACAAATCACAAGATATATATATATATATATATATATATATATATATATATATATATATATATATGGGATAGGTTCTAGAGCACCCCCAAACAGTGCAGTACCCCAAAAGCCCCTCAACCACAACCAAGTATTTCACACTGTCTCTCCATCCACTCATTATCTCACTTTCCATTCACATTCTTTAACATAAATGAGTGGCTGTGGTTCGGATGCAAATGGGGACTGAAATTCAAGGGGCTTCCTGATCCTATATATATATATATATATATATATATATATATAAGTCGCGGGTTTTACTTTAATTCCAGTTACTTCCAGAAAGCACACTTCATTATTTCCTCACACTTGGCTTTCAACAAAAGACACGATACCCTCCTGCTTCGATCCTCCGTTTGTTTCACTGTCACGTTCTACATTTCTACACCTCATCTGATTTTCACGTTGCATGAAGACACCCCCACAAGATATTGAAGCATTCACTATTCCACAAAACAAATGCTACTGTCTTCACTTTCCTATTGTCTTCTTCGAACAACATAACTCATGCACCAAAATTTTCCACCGTACACCGTCTTCGACGTCAGGAGGTTCATCCGACTACACCGCTTTAAATGCCTCAGCACTGGCTACCATCACCAGGAGCAGTCTGCAACACCGTCACGCTAGCCGCCAGCAAAACCTCCCCAAACGCAGCAGCTATCCACCCCAATTTCAGGCGATCCACCACCCAAAAATTCATCATCGCCGATCAACATGTAGCCCTCGCCTGGATCTCGAAGTTTGTAGTTGAAAGGTTTTTAAAATGATAAACGGATTTGAGGAATTTGGAAGAAGAATGTTGCAAGCTTTCTGCAGTTAGTTGTTCAAGTGGCGGCATCCTTTTAACTTGACCACGCGATAGTATTTATAACGGTCTGAAGGATTTATTATTATTTTATTATACCGTACTTTGCTTGACGAAATGTGTCAAATTACCTACATAAACCCCCAATTTTTGACAAACAAATATATAATCCTAGCATAAAAAAATTATTTCAGACCCAATGGGATAGGTTTCGTCGAATTCCGATGTCGTTTGTGAAAAGTCCTTCATAAATATTGATGAAAAATCAAGCTTTAAAAATTCCTATAATTGCAGTAAAAATTTAAAAAATTTGAAACTTTGAAATTTTACTAGACCTCTTCCTAACGGATTCAATGAATCTTGTTTCGTTAAAATCAGAGTTCGTTTGCCCAGTCTTTTTGTTCATTTAAAGTTACCCAGTCAAAATAACATAAATGATTAAATAGAAACAAAGACATTTTTTGTTACCGAAGTCACATACTACATCGGTTTGCCATGAAATTTGATTTTCTTACAATAATTTGACGATACGATTCCAATGAAACTAATTTCATTGAAAACTGAGGTCGTTTACAAAAATGACTATTTTTAACGCGTAATTAATAATGATTAAAATATTAATTAAATTTCCAAAGAATTCAATAAAATAATAATAAATTATTTTTATCATATATATCAAAACAGAATATATATGCAACTTCAAATATAAATTATACAACCCACTATCGTCAATTTCGAGTTAATCGATGTCCAAACTATATTAAACTCTTTTAAATATATTAAATAAACGTTATAAATTTCATAACGATTTCCATAACGACTTTTTTAAAATTTGTTTTGGAAATAACTAATAAGCTATAACACGAAATATGGATTTTTCTCTTTCATATGAAAATAATAATTAACAAGATTCCAAAGTTTCTTATTTCATAGAAATCCGACTCATATCGGATCCTGTACATTCAATTGAAGTTCAAAACTCAATATTACGAACTGCCGCGCCATTTCTAGCTCGATTTGTATTAAATATAAATTTAATGTTCAATCTTCGTTTTATAAACGAATTAAATATTTAGAATCCACTAATATTCCAAACATAATATTTAAAAAAATAAATTAAGTTAAATCTTTTGCTATCAAAAATAAGGGACATTACATAGAGAATGGTCGTTCTCTTAGATTAACAACTAGAGTATTTTTATGGGCGTCAATTAGTGATTTTCTGATGGATCTGATGATGTGTCATTCAAAGTGAATGATGGCCAGAAGATCTAGATGAACAAAAAACTAACAAATAAATTATGACCTCAAGCCTCATCAATTGGGAAATGGTATAAAATCGGGTAGGTAGCATGGCTAAGTGGGTCACTCCCAAGTAGGGTATATTGTCACCATCTAGAGGATATTCATATTTGTTCTTCTTTTCGCTTTTGTATCTCCCGAGAACAGGAATGTTGGTACCAACCGTGGGTTGCAATATTGTGACAGCCCCAATTCCGATAGACCGATTTTTTTTTTAAAATTCCAATCTATCGAAATTCGGATCTGTTTGATCTAGTATCCTGCAGAAAAGACAGAGACATAACATATGTCAGAGCTCATAAAATATCTCATAGAGGAATGAATAAAATATAATATAATCAAAATATAGCCTTACCATATTAATAATACTGCTTAACCAGTATCCAAGGCTATCATGTCCTTGCCACAAATCTAATCTGCGAGTATGTTATGAGGAGGGGTTCAGAACACAAGTTCTGGTGAATGGATTTAAATTATACACTTTGGATAATCCTACATATACCGGTCAATCATATTTTCTTATTTATTAAGTTACTTGGGTTAACATCACTCAAGTCTTACACACACGTTGCATCCATTTACTCCCCAGTGGATTAACCTAATACAACTTATATGTTGCTACACCCAATATTGAGGTTCACCCCATGGTACCCCACTCGCACGATCTCCACCGTAACACCATCGAAATATACGAAGTCCCTCATCCTATGTCATAGTGATGTACGGATATCAATATTACGTTTCGCATATATCTATCATTACTGTGCTACGTAAACGTACTGACTTCCACCTTTGTTTGAATCAAACTCCATACCGGAGTAATGCCCTCAAGTCTACGATACACCACACAGAGACGACATGCATGTATCTAGACAATCCACCATACGTATCTTCAATTGTAACTCGATGCCTCTATCGCACATCCTCTAATGTGCACCGAGTTCCATGGCAGGGTGATACAAGAAGCACAGAACTCGGTCGGGAGCTTTTCCATACCTGTATAGGCCCTCCTTTAAGAGCCTCCAAATTCATATATCCCTAGGGATTGTTTTCACGGTGGCTATGGCCCGACCTCGGCCCCTCCCTCAACTAGTAAAGTCTACAAGAGTTAAGCTACTGCCCCTACGCAAACAATCTAAACATCCATGTGGCGTCTCCCCTCAACCCCTTACCTCGATAGTGAAGGGTGAAATGGTATCTTGGGTTTAGCTGTAGTCTTTCCACATCCTACTTGTTGCCGATGACGGGTATCCGATGGTCAACTATCCTTGTTGATCCTGACCCTATGCCTCCTCGTGAGGCAACCGCCGAACCACCCTACTGTCACCTCGTCATAACAGTCTGACTGCATAGCTACATCTGTAGTCGAGGCCCACCCACTAGTTGTTATGCGCATACACAACCTCTGCGGACACAGCCTAAGACATCTGTTGCGCATAAAGGACTACTAGGAGCACCTTACGTACGTCAGGAAACTGTGTGCTTCCCCATCTAGTCCTTTGGAGCCGTCAGAACAATCAGATGTTATTGCGTTCCCCTCATGCCTCATAATACTTCGATGATCTACCCCGTTGGGTTATTAACCCTCAACCGTACAGACTGGTCTAAGTGCCTTACTTTAGCGTGTTGTTAGACCCTATGTCTAAACATTCTTTTACGCTCTTATCTCACCTCATCACGTTTCCAGTTAAGTTGGTTATTCCAATTCATATTGAATTCTCATTCAAATTATTAAGTTCTCTTGATTATTAATTTCAGTCATACAACTTAATCCGTTTCAGTTTATTAGTAAGCCCACAACATGTTATTCTCTAGATTGTGGCCCAAGGTCTGTAATCCACAACCCCTTTTTATCTTCTTGTTAATTTCATCATTACTGTAACATGTTTTACTTAATATGTAATTAAGTATATCCAGTTCACATGTTTTCTAATTAACATGTTACTTACTATTTACGATTAAATAAAACTTATTTCATTTCACATGTTTTCCTCTTTCTTTCCCATTTAACCATAATTCCATTTTACATTGTCGATACAACTTTTCGTTGTTTACTTATTAACTTAGTTCTATTAACTAAGGCCCATGTTAATAATTTCCTCTTGTCCCTAGGACAAGCCTAAACATTCTTATCAACGGGGTTCAGACTACCAAACTTAATTTATAATTAAGTACAATATATTCCCCCCCCCCCTTTTCTTAACAGGTTCCAAGTTTTCCCCTTTTGTTGATTACTTAATTTATAATTAATTGTCCCTTAACTCAATCCTCCAGTTATCCCATTCCCTTACTAGTTTATTATAACCTAAGTTATAATATTCACTTTTCCCTAGGACAAGGCTACCTATTATGCAACATTTTCATTAATTTTATTGATATATAATAGGTGATCATCATTTCTACAAGTTATGCTTAACCTAAAAGGTGCCTTTAATTACATAACTTTATTATTTCTACCTGTTATGTATACCACTAGGTGTCTTTAATTACATGACCTTATCGGGCTAAGTTTGCGGGTATATATGTAAATATTACCCACCCCCTTAGATTTGCCTAGCTCACCCACTGTCCAACCAATTTTTACGTAACCCTAACTTTAGTTCATATTCATACAATCCCTCTGGATTAAATTAGGTTAAGTAGTCCAATTCATTACCATGTCCATTTACGGTTTATAATGGGCCAGACCTCCCACATTAGGCCTACAACTTATGGATGCTGGATATGCCGGTCGAGTCCGGGCAGACCTCTTCCACAAGTTGGGCCTAACCTCGTGTCATAACCCTTCTCGTATTTGCGCACTTAGACCTCTCACATTAGGTTCAACAATAGTGGCTGATGGATCTGCCGGTCGGGTATGGGCAGACTTCCGCCACTAATGCAACCTAACCTCGTGTCAAAAGTGCAGTTACAATTTCTAATTGTAATCCTAGGCATTCATTATTAATCAATTATTTAAGCCTATGCCTTTATAGGTGTTAATGCCCATTTACCCAATTATATTCATGATGGGTTATATGTCTAAATTCATATTATTCGAATTATGCCAATTACATACGATCCCATTTGCTCCCAAATCATTTTTCTATACTTATGATCCAGTTTAAGATTTTTAAACATAAAATGGTCGATGCCCCAAACCCATATTTAGTTGATTCTATGTTAACATGAATTCATATAGTCATATACTTACTCTAATTATTCCCTGTATATAATTGGGACAAATTTACATCAAGTTTTTTAGCACTCCAACAAATCCAATATATGAATTTTTTTCCCACATGTTCAAATTAATATTATAACTCGTAAACATTCAAACATTTCAACCGATTCAATATAAGAATTATTCATATTAATAATTTGACATTATATCATGCTAATCATTCCCCCAATTTAATAGATTCAACATATGAATTCCCTAATTTATTCATGTTAACTTCTCAACTTGTTATAACAATAATTTATAATTAAACTGGCAATTTCACAATTTATTAAAAGGGGAATGCTAAATGATAGTTATAATATTATCTAAAGACTATAGTTTAAACGCACTCACCCTTCGTGCTTTTCCCAAATTTTGGATCTGATCCATTTTATCATCCATGGTTTTCCTTTCACCTTTAATTTGATTTGAAACCTAATAATGTCGATCAACTATTTTCATTAAGAGAGAAGGGAAAGAAAAAAAGAAGAATATGAATAAATTGGATCATGGACGTTACCTTGCTTTTCACGTAATTCTGAACGCCTTTTATTAAAAACACCAATCTCTTCCCTCCAGATCTTTATTTAAGATTTTCTAATTTACAAAACTAAATTTCTGAATATGTTTGAGGGAAGAGAGAGAGAGCAATGGCGGATCTCCAGCCTAACCGCCGAATTAGGAGATTTAGGGTTAGGTCTATGGTCTTATTTATAGGAGTTGCGGAGGAAGCAGGACCCCCAGATTAAAATCTAAAACACCAGAATCGTCCACATCAAAAAAGAAGGCTCCAAATTCGTGGGTGGGTCGACCCCTAAGTCGACCCCGCTTTGGGTGAGTCGACCCCCCCTGTTGGTGGGTCGACCCCTAACGGACCAGCTTCCCTCCAAACTTTGCCGCCCATGATTTTGTTTTTTGAACTGATTTTTGAATTTCCTGGATATATTTATGTAATATATATACATATAAGCTCCTTATATGTATTCAAACTTCTAGTGCACATAACTTCTTCTTACGGTGTCCGTTTTATGCAAACCAGGTGTCTATCTTGCCAAAATTTCGAAATGGATGCAATTGCCTAGTCTTTTTTTTACTTAATCCTAAATATTTAATTAAGTTATCCTTATTTTATTATCTTAAAGTTACGGGGTGTTGCATTCTCCCACCCTTAGGAAATTTCGTCCCTGGAATTTGAGAAGGGTAAAATCAGTTAACTCCTCGCATAATATACATCCATCATGTGTGCATCCAATTCTTGCTAACATTGTGCACTTGTGCAAAGTGAAGTACCTCATAATAATGCATGTATGCCTAAGCAGTACCTCCTATGTGTATGCAAGATTTTCAAAAATCCTTTTAAAATATGATGCTCACATCCTAAATATACGGGCAGTTCTATATGAATGCAATATTTTGAAAAGAAAAAAAAGCCTTTTCTTCCAAATTTTCCAACACTCTTACTGAGTAAGAGCATAGTTCATCCAATTGTTGCATCCATAATCCTACCAACCAACTTTGTTTCTCGAATTTCAGAAAAATCTAATTTTCTAAATTTGATTTCTTATGTTAAAAAAAGGTGGAAAACGGAAAACTCCGCATCTTCCGTTTTTCTTTTTCAACCTTTTTCTAACTGTACTTGGATTTTTATGTAACTATTTATAAACATTCCCTATTTTCCTATCCAAGTGCAGCCCACATAAGAAAATTTCTCTTTTTACTGATTTTCTTTTTCATCTTATCTTGGAAATTTTTATTCTTATCCATCTTTTCTCATAATTTTCCATTTTTGTTGCTTTACTGAATTTTCTGCTTCCTTTTTATTTTTACCATTTCTCTTTCCTTAGCTTATTTAATCTTCTTATCTTAGATTAAATTTAAATAAGATTCTAGTCTTTCAACTAAACAGGAGAACAGACACCCTACACAGCTATAACTAAGGGCCAAGAATCTCGCGACTATGTCCCCTTTAGACAGAAAAGTCCCAATGATTGGATCTACGGCAGGTTTAGGTGTTACCCTAACTACCCAATAGGAACAAAATAACGGGACGATCCCAACAGAAATGCAGTAACGGGTCTTACCCCTATCATGAAAATTAGTAATAGGGTCTAAACACTTACTTGCCCCTTTTTCTATTTAGTAGTCGCCACTAATCCTAGCTATGTACCAACAATTATTTCAAGCAACATCCTAGGCTTTCCAATGCTTACACATTAACTCGCTATTATTCCAAGATAATTCTTTTATAGCCTCAAAACTTTTCCCGTCTTCCCTAGGCACTAATCCTTACCTACTCCATTCTTTTAAAACATGGTTTGGCCCTTTTCATTTAAATTTCCTTCCAAAAATTCAAAAGTGTCAAAATTTCATTTTCCTCATGAAAACTTACTTTTGCCAAAGCACAAAATCATGTCATCTTAAAAAAAAGTAAATCATCATTCATTTTTTTTCCAAATCACAAAAACTTGAGTAGATACGGACAACTATTTTCTCAATTGGATTTATAACTTGTTCTTATCTAAAAGGTCGGTTTAGTCTCTTACTACAAGGTACCAATGTCCACTATATTCTTATTTTCTCTAACTTATTTTGTCCACCTACAAAATTATCTTAAAATAATTTACCAAAAAGGGTTATCATAAGAATAGAGATTTCAAATCTTCCTTTTATAAAACTTCTTGTTATGAAATATAACAAGAAAAGTAGCGAGCTATACATGCTCTATAATATGCACCTTTTTCTGAGAGAGTTTTTCTTTAAAACTCAATATGTGTACTTCTTTACATACTTTTAAATCACAACTTTTAAGATTAAAACTTGAAAACTCCAAAACCTTTATAATTCCAAGTTCTTAAAAGTTAATAATGGAGTTAGACTCAAAGCGAGTTTCCAATTTTATAGGATTTCCTAGACACCCCCTCCCCCCAAGGTCAATTCTCTAACATATATATGTTCCTAATCCATTTTTCTCTTTCTAACCTTTTCCAATCTATAAGGTTTAACTACCAAACCCACTGATCATATGGGATTCACTTTACTTCCATACAAAGTATATTGTACACTCTCCACCCTAATTACCTAAGGGTCTCAGATTTCCTTGTTCATTCCTTTAGTGTACAAAAGAACATCCCATTTTTTATCATATCATGCTCTTTCTATTTAGTGGTTTCCTTTATGGAACTAGGTATATATATATATTTATATATTTATATTTTAAAAAAACCAAATACATTCACTCACTATTTATATAGGAATCCTAAACCTAAGCTCTAATACCAGATGTGACAAACCTAATTCCGACAGACCGAATTTTTTTCAAAATTCCAATCTATCGAAACTCGGATTGGTTTGCTCCGGTATCCTGCAGAAAAGACAGAGACATAAACTATGTCAGAGCTCAGAAAATATCTCACAGCGGAATGGTTAAAATATAATATAATCAAAATATAGCATACGATATTAGTAATACGGCCTAACCAGTATCCAAGGCTATCATGTCCCTGCCACAATCTAACTTGCAAGAATGTTATGTGGAGGGGGTCAGAACACAAGTTCTGGTGATTGGATTTAAACTATACAATTTCGATAATGCTACATATACAGTTCAATCATATTTTCTTATTTATTAGGTTACTTAGGTTAACAACACTCAAGGCTTACACGCATGTCGCACCCATTTACTCGCCAGTGGATTAACCTAATACAGCAAATATGTAGCTACCCACAATATTGAGGTATACCCCATGGTACCCCACTCGCATGGACTCCACCGTAACACCATCGAAATATACGCAGTCCCTCAACCTATGTCGTAGTGACGTACAGATATCAATATTACGTTCTGCATATATCTATCGTTACTATGCTACGTAAACGTACCGACTGCCATCTTTGTTCGAATCGGACTCCATACAGGAGTTATGCCCTCAAGTCTACGATACTCCACCCAAAGCCGTCATGCATGTATCTAGACTGTCCACCATACGTATCTTCAATTGTTGCTCGATGCCTTAATCGCACGCCCTCTAATGTGCACTGAGTTCCATAGTAGGACGATACAAGAAGCAAGGAACTCGGTTGGGAGCTTTTCCATACCTGTACAGGCATGCCTTTAAGAGACTTCAAATACTGATATCCCTAGGGTTTGTTTTCACGGTGGCTATGGTCCCACCTCGGCCCCTCCTTCAACTAGTAAAGACTACAAGAGCTAAGCGACTGCCCCTACGCAAACAATCTAAACATCCGTGTGGCATCTTCACTCAACCCCTTACCCCGATAGTGAAGGGTGAAATGTATCTTGGGTTTAGCTCTAGTCTTTCCACATACCACTGGCTGCCGATGACGGGTGTCCAACGGCCAACTATCCTTGTTGATCCTGACCCTCTTCCTCCTCGTGAGGCATTCGCCTAACCACCCAGGTGTCACCTCGTCATAGCATTCTGACTGCATAGCTGCATCGGCAGTCAAGGCCCACCCACCTAGTAGTTACGCACAGACCCAACCTCTGCGAACACAGCCTAAGACATCTGTCGTCGTACATAGGACTAGTAGGAGCACCTTACGAACCTTAGGAAATCGCGTGCTTCCCCTTCCAGTCCTTTGGAGCCGTCAGAACAATCAGATGAATGTACGCTCCCCTCGTGCCTTGTAACACTTTGATGATCTACCCCGTTGGGTTATTCACCCTCAACATATGGATTGGTCTAAACTTTAGTGTGTTGTTAGACCCTATGTCTAAACATTCTTTTACGTGCTTATCTCACCTCATTAGGTTTCCACTTAGCTTAGTTATTCCAATTCATATTGAATTCTTTTTCAAATTAACAAGTTCTCTTGCTTATTAATTTTAGTCATACAACTTAATCCATTTAAGTTAATTAGTAAGCCCACAACATGTTATTCTCTGCATTGTGGCCCAAGGTCTGTAATCCACAACCCCGTTTTATCTTCTTGTTGATTTCATCATTACTGTAACATGTTTCACTTAATATGTAATTAAGTATATCCAATTCACATGTTTTCTAAATAACATGTCACTTACCATTTATGATTAAATATAACTTATAAAGACTATAGTTTAAATCCACTCACCTTTCATGATTTTCCCAAATTTTGGATCTGATATGTTCTATCATTCATGGTTTTCCTGTCCTCTTTAATTTGATTTGAAACCTAATAACGTGGAACGACTATTTTCATTAAGAGAGATGGGAAAGAAAATAGAAAGAATATGAATAAATTGGATCAGGGACATTACCTTGCTTTTCACGTAATTCTGAACGCCTTTTAATAAAAACACCAGTCTCTTACCTCCAGATCTTTATTTAAGATTTTCTAATTTACAAATCTAAATTCCTAAATATGTTTGAGGAGAGATAGAGAGAGAGGGAGCAATGGAAGAGCTCCAGCGTAGCCGCCGAATTATGAGATTTAGGGTTAGGCCTAGGGTCTTATTTATAGGAGTAGCAGAGGAACTAGGACCCTCAAATTAAAATCTAAAACACCAGAATCATGCACATCAGAAAATATGGTTCCAGATTCACGGATGGGTCGACCCCTATGTCGACCCCCCTATTGGTTGGTCGACCCCCAACGGTCAATTTTTCCTTCGAACTTTCTCACCTGCAATTTTGATTTTTGAACTGATTTTTGAACTTTCTGGATATATTTATTTAATATATATATGTATACAAATAAGCTCCTTATATGTATACAAACTTCTAACGCTCATATCTTCTTTATGCGTTGTCCATTTTACGCAAAGCAGGTGTCTATCTTGACCAGAATTTCGAGGCGAACACAATGGCGTTGTTCGATTTACTTAATCCTGAATATTTAATTATGTTATCTTTATTTTATTATCTTAAAAATACGGGTGTTACAAATATATTCGAAACATTCAAGAGAAACGATTGGTGGTCATGTTTAGCTTGGGTTGCAAGATGTTCTTGTTCAACCTGATGTATTCCTCTCTACGGATACACCATAGGGAAGGTGGTTGCCCATACCTCTCCATGGAAATCCATTCCCCAATAAGCGCCCGCGGTTTTGATTGTATACTATCTATGTGGAGCGTGAGATGCAAGCGTTCTGCTAGATTGAAATTTATTTGATTTAAACATTATTATAATATCAGAAAAGATATGATTTCCAAAATGTTTTAGGTTATCGTAAGGTAAAAACCATCCATATTTATGTGCGGATTTGGTCTTACGATTACCCTTTTCTTTTAGAAAGATTTTGACTTTATAAACTGAGTTGGATGTTGCTTATAAAATTAGTTAGTTTTTCTCACTCTGGTTCACCGGATTGATCCAACGTTTGTAATGCTCGGGTTAGACCGGGTTGCATGGGTTCAGGTCATCAAATACTATGAAGAGACGAGCTGGAAGAGTTCATGCATATGATATTATATAGTAATTATTCCGCTGTGTGATTGTATATGAGGACAGGTTGTTATAACTGTCTAGATGTGTTGAGGTACTCTGATGATTGTAAGTATTTTTAAAGCTCTCAATAAAGATTTATTTCTATATTATATTTTTTTCTGCTTCGATGTGAGACTCTGTGTTGTGTTGGTTTTCTACTTCTATTCTAATATTTATTTCTTCCTTTTCTCACCTCTAATCTCTTTCTATTAATGATCCGGTATTTCCAATAATTAAATAGTCCACATGGTGTTTTGTGTCGACTTTCAGGGTCGAAAATCCTTGGTTCGTTACACCATAGAATATCGATAGAACTTTGAATGGTTTACACTAAGTAAAGGTTCAAATCCAAAAGATAACTTTTATTTGTGTGTTGTTTGCACAATGATGCAAAACTTGATCTTAGAACTACATAGGCTTGATCTCACTTAGGTATGTAGGAAATCACACTGGTGGTTCGGCCATCCATTTTATTTATTTTACTTTATCTTGAAAACTGGGGGAGATTGTTGTGAAATTTCCTAATTGTTTTGGGGCTTGGGTTTATTTTTAAGAAGAAAGAAGGAAGAAGAAGGGGGAAAATTGATTAGTCTCATATTGTGAAAATGAAAAGCGGTATGCCACTACTTAGTGGGATCTCTCATGAAGGTGTTAGGGCCTTGCGGATCCCGCATGTTTGTTTTGTTGTGAGGAGGAAGACCATGCACCTTTATCACACACGCATGCTGCCATCTATCGGACCAAACTGGGCCGGGGTACAGGTACGGTGCAGGTCTCGGGTCCGATAGAAATTTTTTTGGACAAAATTTGCAAACTGTTACAGGCCAAAATTTGGCCCATTACGAACCCGAATGAAGTTTCAAATCTGGGCGCGAAATAGCAACACTTTTAAACTATTTTAAATGAAAAGGCGTGACTGTTCATATTTGCGACGTCATTTGAAACGTTATGAATGAAAGGGAGCGACCTTTTGGTTTGAATGTAAACGTTGCAAATCGTCGTGACGCTTCGTTGGCTATAAATAGCAACACCGGAAAACTGTTTCAAATCACTTGCAAAATCACTCTTTTTCTTTCTTGTGAGTTCTGCAACGCCATTAAACTGTTTCAAAGTAGCTCTATTTGAAATACTTCTGAAGTGTTCAATTTTGAAAGCGTTGCAGAATTGTTGTCTTCTTCTTTCTCTTAATTTCTATCTTTTAGATGCATCATCAGAAACTATATATTAAAGAGTGTTCTTGGTCGAATCAAAGTCGTACAAACTTTAAATCTGATTTCGCCGTGCCAGAGATTTATTGAATCCTGAAAATCGATAGTTGCATAATCCATTTGTACGTGGTGGGTTGAAATATTGTCTAAAAGAATCTATTCAATAGATCCTTAAAGTCTAAAGTACGACATTCATCGTACTCTAATCATCTCAAATCACAAAACTTCCATAATTTTTTTTCAGATAATACTGTCAACCACGGAAGGTTTGAGCGTGCTACGAGTGCTTAATTAGCATTTCATTAAATTAGAGCGATTTGATGGCAAAAATTTCACTCGTCGGAAAGAGACCATGAAGTTCTTTCTCATCACTGTTAAATGGTTCTACTTCTTGGAAGATGAAATGGAAGTGATACCGGAGGAAACCAATAAGGATGATGCTGCTATTTAAGCGAAACGTGCAAAGCGTAAAGAGGATGAATTTCTATGCAGAGGACATATCCTGAATGCATTGTCTACTCCAGTCTACAACACTTATAGGACCTTGGAAACTGCAAAGATACTCTGGACTACACTAGAGAGCAAGTATCGCATATGCGAGGCAAGTGGTAAAAAGTTTCTTATTTGTAATTTTATGGATTTCAAAATGGTCGCCAATAAGTCCATAGTTGGACAAGTGAGTAAAATCTTACTGTTGGTGAATCAACTTAAAGATGTTAGGATTGATCTCCCTGATTCTTTTGTTGTTGGATTTATTATTTTGAGGCTCCCAAATTCTTGGAATGAATATAAGAAAAAAAAACTAAAACATGCGGAAATGGGTTATGATTTATACGGTTTATAGCGTCATCTTCGTATCAAAGAGGATTCCTGTAAATGCGAACTAGATGATAATCCACAAACTTTGTCTCAATCTAAGGCTAACAATGTTGAAATTACTGAAAAGTTGAAGCCTAAGAATGAGACACATCTTAAGAAGAAAAGTAATAATTCTAGGAACAACAAAAATAAGGGTGCCTATTACTGTTGTAACAAAACCGGTCACTATGCCCGAGACCGTCGTCTTCGGAAGAAACAACAAAAGGAAAAAGTGGTCAAAGAAAAGCTTGTGTCTGTTGCACAAGAGGCAAACTCTCTTAGTGGCATTGATAATGATTGGTGGCTCGATATTGGAACAACCATTCATATTTGCAACGACTGCAATCTGTTCAAGATTTACGAAGAAAATAATGGAGAATCCACAGAAATTACTAGCACGAACAAAGATGAAAGCTAAGTTCTGGGAAAAGGCACAGTTGAACATACATTCACCTCTGGGAATGTTCTTATAGTAGTCAATGTATTTTACGTACCTGATATGTGTAAGAATTTAGCTTTTGGATACCTTCTTAACAAAGGAGGATTCATGATGGTGTATGTTTTTGATAAGCTAGTGTTGTCAAAGAACAAAAAGTTTATTGGACATGGATATTCTTGTGACAACATGATTAAGTTGAATCTAATAAACAAATCTTCTACTTAAATTGTTGGTTTTGTTAAATTTTTGGCATGGTAGATTAGGACATGTTAATTATAAATCTCCTAAAAATATGCATAAATTAGGATTAATTTTTTATTGTGATTTCGATCCTATCTCTAAATGTGAAATATGTGTTCAAGAAAAAATAACCGGAAATCCATTAAAGCGTTAGAAATGAAAGCTGGTTTGCTTGATTTGGTATATAATGATGTGGGTGACTTAAAACGTCATATCAACTATGGTGGTAACCAGTATTATACAACATTTATTGATGATTATACTACATATGCATATATCCAATGAAATCTAAAGATGAGGCCTTTGATAAATTCAAAATTTACAAAGCAGAAGTCGAAACCCAATTAGGAATTAAAATTAGTGTGGTGCTAGGGCACCCTAATGTGTTCTTCCTAATACCGCGATTAAAAAATACCGCAATAATTAGTATTACACTCTTCTTAATACCACACACTTAATAAATTTGGGCTACCACACTGTTTTACCTTATTTCTGTTTCGCTTGATATTCATTCATCCTTAATTGTAAAACCAATCAACGAGCTAAATCCTAGATCTATAACCGATCAATGAATTTGACGCCACAACATACCAATGTCATGAATAAGATTTGAATTAAGCAAATTAGACGAGGTAGCAAGAGATTAAGGTTTTCAGATCACCAAACAATTAAGAGATTACCGTACAAATTTAAATTTTCTCGCAAGAGATGCGAAGAAGACAACGATTACGAGAGATTAGGGCATCTAGATTAGCTTAGTACGTGATTAGTTCGGCAAATAATGATTGAGTGAGAGATTAGAATGGATAGGTAATGTGGTACTAGGAAGCAAACAAAATGTAATGAGTTTTATTTTTTAATTATGGTATTAGGAAGAACATATTGGAGTGCCCTTAGCACCACACTAAAATTATAATGTTACATTCAGATCTTGGTGGTGAATATTTTTCAAATGAATTTACTTTGTTTTCCAAACCTAATGGTGTTATTCACCAATGTAATGCCCTATATACACCACAACAAAATGGTGTTGCTGGATAACGCCATGTTCATAAGTTCTAATTTACCTTATAACCTATAGGGTGATGCTATGATATCTTCATGTTACATTTTGAATAGAGTACCGCTTAAAAGGAGTAACATTTCCCCTTATGAATTTGGTTTAACAGAATATCTAACCTTAATAGACTTAAAGTTTAGGGTTTCTTAGCATATGTTGGAAAATCAGACCCTAAACGGCCAAAGTTAGAAAATAAGGCTTTTGAATGTATTTTCATAGGATATTCTCTTAATAATATAACTTTTATGTTTCTTAGTCTTGACAACTTAGAACTTATAGAGTCCCTAGATGTATAATTCATTGAAAATCAAACTATTGCGAATCAATTGAGATCATCTAGTCCAGAACCTACTGTGACTAATAATTTAATGACGATCAATACGCACCGGCTCAAAACAACAAGGAAGTGTTAGTAACAGATAATAAACTGAAAACAGGAGAAGTAGAAGAGAAAGAATAGAGAAGGACTATTGTCCTGACTTCATAACATATCTTGTGGAAGGCAATAAGGATGAAGTCCTTAATCTGACAAGATATGTAATGGACGTCGATGATTATCCCCAAACTTATTTTGAAGCTATGAGTTCCAGAGATTCTAATTTCTGGAAAGAATCTATCAATAGTGAAATTATTTCCATACTATTAAACCAAACTTGTGTTTTAACCGATTTATCTCGTGGTGCTAAACCAATAGGATGTAAATGGATATTCAAGAGAAAGTTGAATGCAAATGGATCCATTGATAATTTTAAAGCCAGATTAGTTGCCAAGTTATATAAACGATGACAATGAGTAGATTATTTTGATACGTATGCTCTGGTTGCTCACATATCTTCTATATGTTGTTTAATAGGACTTACATCAATTCATAATTTGGTCACACATCAAATGGATGTAAAGACAGCTTTTATAAATGGAGATTTAGAAGAAGATATATATATGGAACAACCTAAAGGTTTCATAACCCTAGGCCAGGAAAAGAAAGTTTGTAAATTTGTAAAATCTCTTTATGGCCAAAGCAAGCTCCCATGCAATGGCATGAGATGTTTGATAAAGTTGATCTATCGTTGGATTCATTGTCAATGATGCAGATAAATGTATTTATAGTAAATCGAATAACAACGGTTATGTTATAATATGTTTATATGTTGATGACATGCTGATATTTTCCAATATAATTGTGTGAATGAAACTAAGAATTTTTTGTCTTTAAATTTGATATGAATGATCATGGAGAGGCTGATGTAATTCTGAGAATTAAAATCATTAGGAAAGTGAGGGAGTTATTACTAACTCAATCTCATTACATTGATAATTTCCAAAAGAAATATGGTCATTATGATAACAAACAAGCATCTACTCCTTTTGATCCAAGTATCAAATTAGTTTAGAACACTGGATGTACCATTCCTCATCTGGAGTATTCTAGCGTTATACGGAGTCTTATGTGTGTTATGCATTGAATTAGACCAGACACTGCGCATGCTATAAGTGTATTGGGTCGATTTACGAGTAATACAGGCTTCGAATACTGGAAAGTTATTTCCATAGTCTTAGCTTATTTGAAAGGAGCCAATAACTACGGTTTATCTAATAAAGGACATCCTGCTGCAATAGAAGGATAAAGTGATGTTACATGGAACAATGTAGAATCTAAATCCAAGTCTATGACTGAATGGATATTTACATGAGGAGGTGTTGTTGTGTCTTGAGCTTCCAAGAAGCAGACCTGTTTATCTGACTCAACTTTGTTGTTTGTATTGATTACATTAGCAGATGCTTGTAACAAAGCGCAATGGATTAGGAATTTGTTAATGGAAATTCCGTATGGAAGAAGCCATCTCCCGCAGTCTTGATTAACTGTGATAATCAAGCAACGATATATAATATCTCTAATAAGACATATAATGGGAAGTCTAGACATGTGAGTCTAAGACATTAGATGATGACATAGTTACTTAAAAGTGGACTTATTACTGTTGACTACGTAGAAACAAAGATTAATTTGGCTGACCCAATTACAGAAGGTTTTCCAAAGGCAATGGTTTCTATAAAGTCAAAAAGAAATGGGACTAAGGTATGTAAATGAAGATTTATCATCCTTAATAGATATCCAACTTGTGTCTTGAAAAGGATAGATAAAGTTCAATGGGTACCAACAAGTTAAGAGAATGATTATGGAACACTAAATCGATAATCCGATAATATTTATTATTGGATTCAGCAAGAACAAAGGATGGACAAATATCCTTAATAAGTCTAGGTATATTGAAGAAACACCTTAAGTGGCTTACCTATATGAGTATGGAAATCAGGTAGTTTCCTAGGAAAGTAAGGCCATTTCCTAAAGTAGACTCAAAAACTAGGATTAAAGCACATGGTCATTAACGTGGTGAGCAATACATAATACTAACTAAGGAAATCAACATGTGTGGTTGTTTCGGTTTTATCATTAAGGGATACTTGGTTCAAGATTTGTTCACCACTGAATCTCGATAGAACTTTGAATGGTTTGCACTAAGTAAAGGTTCAAATACAAAAGATACCTTTTATTTATGTGTTGTTTCCGCGATGATGAAAATCTTGATCCTAGAACTACATAGTCTTGATCCCACTTGGGTATGTAGGAAATCCCACTAGTGATTCAACCGTCCATTTTACTTATTTTACTTTATTTTGAAAAATTGGGGAGATTTTTGTGAAATTTTCAAATTGTTTTGGGTCTTGGGTTTATTCTAAAGAAGGAAGAAAGAAGGAAGAAGAAGGGATAAAATTTACAAGTCCCATATTGTGAAAATGAAAAGGGATATGCCACTACTTAATGGGCTATCTCATGGAGGTGTTGAGGCATTAGGGCTCCCCGCATTTTTTCTTTGTTTTGAGGAGGGAGACCATGCATCTATACCACACACGTGCATCGCCGCCGCCATCTGTCCGACCGAATTGGGCCTGGTACAGGTGCATGTCTTGGGTTCGATAGAAATATTTTGATAGATTTATAAGTTGTAACGGGCTGAAATTTAGCCCATTACGGACCCAAATGAAATTCAAATCAGGGCATAAAGCAACAGTGTTTTTAAACTGTTTCAAATGAATAGACCCAACTGTTCATATTTGAGACGTTATTTGGAGTGTTATGAATGAAAGGGCGTGAAGTTTCAATTCGAAACAGATGTAACCAATGCAAACGGTCGCGAGGCTTCATGGGCTATAAATCCAGTGCCAAAAAATTGTTTAAAATCTCTTGCAAAATCACTCTTATACTTTCTTGTGATTTCTACAACGCCATTAAACTGTTTCAAAGTAACACTTCTGAAGTGATTCAATTCTGAAAGCATTGCAGAATTGTTGTCTTCCTCTTTCTCTTCATTTCTATCTTCCATATTCACTACACCATAACAGTCATTTGGTATTGCACATTTTATTCCATTACCAACACTTATTCGGTCGGGAGCTTTTCCATACCTGTAAAGGCCCGCCTTTAAGAGCCTCCAAATACAGATATCCCTAGGGTATGTTTTCACGGTGGCTATCGCCTGACCTCGGCCCCTCCCTTAACTAGTAAAGACTAAAAGAGCTAAGCGACTGCCCCTATGCAAACAATCTAAACATCCATGTGGCGTCTCCCCTCAACCCCTTACGCCGATAGTGAAGGGTGAAATGGCATCTTGGGTTTAACACTAGTCTTTCCGCATCCCGCTGGTTACCAATGATGGGTGTCCGACGGTCTACCATCCTTGTTGATCCTGACCCTCTGACTCCTCGTGAGGTAACTTCCGAACCACCCTGGTGTCACCTCGTCACAACACTCTGACTGCATAGTTACATCTACAGTCAAGGCCCATCCACTTGAAGTTACGCGCAGACCCAACCTCTGTGGACACAGCTTAAGACATATGCCACCGCACAAAGGACTACTAGGAGCACCTTTCGTGCCTCAGGAACTGCGTGCTTCCCCTTTCAGTCCTTTGGAGCAGTCAGAACAATCAGATAAATGTGCGCTCCCCTCATGCCTTATAACACTTCGATGATCTACCCCATTGGGTTATTCACCCTCAACCGTACAGACTGGTCTAAGCGCCTTACTTTAGCGTGTTATTAGACCCTATGTCTAAACAATCTTTTACGCGCTTATCTCACCTCATCAGGTTTCTTGTTAACTTGGTTATTCCAATTCATATTGAATTCTTATTCAAATTACCAAGTTCTCTTGCTTATTAATTTCAGTCATACAACTTACTTCATTTAAGTTTGTTAATAAGCTCATAACATGTTATTCTCTAGATTGTGGCCCATGGTCCGTAACTCGCAACCCCTTTTTATCTTCTTGTTGATTTCATCATTACTATAACATGTTTTACTTAATATATAATTAAGTATATCTAATTCATTTGTTTTCTAATTAACATGTCACTTACCATTTATGATTTAAATATAAGTTATTTCATTTCATAAGTTTTCCTCATTCTTTCCTATTTAATCATAATTCCATTTTACATTGTCAATACAACTTATTGTTGTTTACTTATTAACTTAGTTCTATTAACTACGGTCCATTAATAAGTTTCTCTACCCGTTTATTATAATCTATGTTATAATTTCCTCTTGTCCCTAGGACAAGCAAAAACATTCTTATCAACGGGTTCAGACTCCCAAACTTAATTTATAATTAAGTACAATATATTACCCCTCCCTTTTCCTTAACTGGTTTCAAGTTTTCTCCTTTTGCTGATTACTTAATTTATAATTAAGTGTCCCTTAACTCAATCCACCAGTTATCTCATTCCCTTACTAGTTTATTATAACCTAAGTTATAATATTCACTTGTCCCTAGGACAAGTCTACCTATTATACAACATTTTCATTAATGTTATTTATTTATAATAGGTGATCATCATTTCTACAAGTTATGTTTACCCTAAAAGGTGCCTTTAATTACATAACTTCATTATATTTACCGGTTATGTATACCACTAGGTGTCTTTAATTACATGACCTTATCAAGCTAAGTTTGCGGGCCTATATGTAAATATTACCCAACGTCTTAGATTTTCCTAGCCCACCCCCTGTCCCACGAGTTTTTACTTAATCTTAACTTTAGTTCATATTCATAAAATCCCTATGGATTAGATTAGGTTTAGTAGTCCAATTCATTACCATGTCCATTTATGGTCTATAATGGGCAGGACCTCCCACATTAGGCCTACAACTTGTGGATGCTGGATATGTCGGTCGGGTCCAGGCAGACTTCTTCCACAAGTTGGGCCTAACCTCGTGTCATAACCCTTCTCGTATTTGCGCACTTAGTCCTCTCATATTAGGTTCAACAATAGTTGCTGGTGGATATGTTGGTCGGGTCCGGGCAGACTTTCACCACTAATGCAAGGTAAACTCGTGTCATATGTAACGACCCGCATTCTACGCATCGGGGGATCGTAGGATATTTATTTCTTTCCCGTATGAAGTCGTATGGTCATGTAACTTTGGGAAACACCTATTAGAGTCATTTCCCATGCTTATGATTTTTGTAGATATTTAAATGACCATTTTGCCCCTGGTTGGTACTGTTTTGGCCATAACTTTTTATTGGAAAGGAATTTTGACCTGAAACCACTTCCATTAGATTCGTTTGATGGTTTACCTTTCCGTATAGTGGTCATAATAGTCAAACGGACTTACCGTTTGGGAGATATGGCTGAATTAAGGTTTGGAAGGTGAAAAACTGCTTAACCGGGCCAAATAGGGTGATTAGTGAGTAGGCCCATAACCCATTTCGGGATTAGGGTTATAGGAAGGCTGAAATGAGTTAGAGAATCATTCCATTTCAGTTTTCTAGCCTCCACTTATCACCAAGGAACCTTAAAAATGGCCTCAACCTCTAAATCACCTCCAAATCATCTTTTGATCAAGGATTAAGCTTAGCAACCACTAATCAAGGAAGATCTACACCAAAGCAACATAGGAGCTGCTGTTTAGTATTGGGATTCACATCAAATTAGAGATTTATTTCAGATCTTAGTTTATTTGTGGCTAAGGTGAGTGATTTGCATAGTTTTGCACTAATTATGGCTAATTAAGAGTAATTAGTGTTAATTAGCGAATTTAAACATGATAAAATTCGGAAAAAATGTTCATAAATTCCTAAATGATGTTTTAGACCTCTGATATGAATTTGGGTTAATTTGGTTAAGTTTTACTAATCCTATCATTAGTTTCACCTCAACATGCTTAAGGGGAAATATGGGGCTTTGGGGTATGTTCGATCCACTTTAACCTATCATATTGATGTTTTGATGTTTGTGGTTGATTATGCATGTTGTTATGACTGTATGAAATGCTTTGTGATTGATTTCAATAGTTAGAATGGTCGAAAACGTCGTCGAATGGCGTAAACACTTGCTGGAAAAGTTTCAGAAAACAGTGCAGGTTTCGGATCGGATCGGATATGGGGCTCGAATCGGATATGTTGAACTGGGTAAGGGAATCGATCGGAGCGGAACCTAACAGTTGAGAAAACTGGCAAAAAGGAAGGCCACGCTAACTGAACTGGGATCGGATCGGATTAAGGAGGAGGGATCGGAGCGGATAGAGGAGGATGGATCGGATTGGAGCACGTGAAGGATGAGGAGGCGGATCGGAGCGGAAGCACGAACTGGAGGGGGATGGCACCCGACCAGACTCGATGGAGGATACCCGACCCGAACCATACCAGAAGAAGACCCGACCCGACTCGATGGAGGATACCCGACCCGAACCGATGGCTTGAGGAGAAACCCGACCCGACCCAGTATTGACCAATAACCCGAGAAGCAAAGGTAGTCCAATATGGGAAGTTAGAGCTCAGGATCCAGTTGAGAACCGATGAGTTCACTTCATGGTTGGACTTTGCTGCGGGGCGTGTGCTAAGGAGTTGTCGACGTTCATAACTTCGATTCACCACTAAAAATGGATGATGGGCTACTTATTAGTGCAGTAGAGTCATTATGACTCGAGGGGCAAGGTGATGGTAGCAGGACTACGTTATCAGTGCAGTAGAGTCATTACGACTCGAGGGGCAAGGTGATGCGTAGTAAGACTATGAGCCAGCGCAGATGGGGTGAATAACTCCATGGGGCAAGTGGACATAGTAAGGATTGGTAAGGCTATGAGCCAGCGCAGATGGGGTGAATAACTCCATGGGGCAAGTGGACATAGCGAAGGATTAGTGGCTACGTTATCAGTGCAGTGAAGCCATTTTATGACTTCATGGGGCAAAGTGATCGTAGCAAGGGTGGGTGATCGAAGTGGTGAATATCGTATGCTTTACGCACTGAGTGCGAGATGTGAGGATGGATGTTATGTTTGATTGTTTGCTATCACTATGACATGCACACCTCCCCCACCTCCGTATCTTTACACTGTTTGATATGGCACCTTAGAGTGTTGTACAGTATGTAGTGCTAACTCTTTGGTTGCAGGTCCAGGTTCAGGTATGTTTTAGTCTACCTGTTATTGTTCACTTTAGATGCTTATCGCTCATACCAGGCTTTATGTCTGACCCAGAGTTTTATGTCTCCTCTTATTACTCTTGGTGCTCACACGAGCAGACTAGAGACAGGTTAGCTGGTGATGCGCGAGTAGCTGATTCGGAGGCGGGCAGGATGCTTCCACGTATGATATATATATATATATATATATATATTCTCCCTGTGTCGCTGGTGGTCGCTACTTGGGCATTAGTAGTGTACCTCATGTATCTTACTTTGCTTTGAGACAGTTTGAAAAGTTGTAATAAGCTGTATTTTGGATTTCCGCTGCTATGATGTTTAGTTCTGGTTTTCAGCTTATGCACTGTCTCACTTGTTTTATGTCAAGTATGTTATTATTATACTTTATTCTATGCGCTGTGAGACATTCTACAGGTTCTTTGTTTGTTCATTTCCTTCTTCCTTTTCCCTTCTGACGACCCGTTCCATGCTAACTGGACATGTGTACAGCGCGCTTTTGGAGTAAATGTCGGTTGGTGCGGGGCGGGCCATCACATCATAAGTGCAATTACAATTTCTAATTGTAATCCTAGGCATTCATTATTAATCAATTATTTAAACCTATGCCTTTATAGGTGTTAATGCCCATTTACCCAATTATTTTCATGATGGGTTTTATGTCTAAATTCATGTTATTCGAATTATGCCAATTACATATGATCCCATTTGCGCCCAAATCATTTTTCTATACTTATGGTCCAATTTAAGATTTTTAAACGTAATATGGTCGATTCCCCAAACCCATATTTATTCGATTCTTTGTTAACATGAATTCATATAGTCATATACTTACTCCAATTATTCCCTTTATATAGCTAGGAAAAATTTACGTGAAAGATTTTTAGCACTCCAACAAATCTAATATATGAATTTTTTTCCCACATGTTCAAATTAATATTATAACATGTAAACGTTCCAACATTTCAACTGATTCAATATATGAATTATTCATATTAAGAATTAGACATTATATCATTCTAATCATTCCCTAATTTAACAGATTCAACATATGAATTTCCTGATCTATTCATATTAACGTCTCAACTTGTTATAACAGCAATTTATAATTAAAATGGCAATCTAAAAATTTATTAAAAGGGGAATGCTAAACGATAGTTATAACATTATCTAAAGACTATAGTTTGAACGCACTCACCTTTCATGATTTTCCAAAATTTTGGATCTGATCCGTTCTTTCATCCATGGTTTTCCTTTCCCCTTTAATTTGATTTGAAACTTAATAAGGTGGATCGACTATTTCATTAAGAGAGAAGGGACAGAAAATAGGAAGAATATGAACAAATTGGATCAAGGACGTTACCTTGCTTTTCACGTAATTCTGAAAGCCTTTTAATAAAAACACCAATCTCTTCCCTCCAGATCTTTATTTAAGAACTTCTAATTTACAAATCTAAATTTCTGAATATGTTTGAAGGGGGAGAGAGAGAGAAAGCGAGAAATGGCGGGGCTCCAGCGTAGCCGCCGAATTATGAGATTTAGGGATAGGCCTATGGTCTTATTTATAGGAGTAGCGGAGGAACTAGGAACCTCAGATTAAAATCTAAAACACCAGAATCGTCCACATCAGAAAAGAAGGTTCCAGATTCATGGGTGGGTCAACCCCTAGGTCGACCCCCTTTGGGTGGGTCGACCCCCCTTTTGTTGGGTCGACCCCCAAAGGTCCATTTTCCCTCCGAACTATCCCTCCCGCGATTTTGATTTTTGAACTAATTTTTAAATCTTCTGGACATATTTATTTAATATATATATACATATAAGCTCCTTATATATATATATATATAAAAAACTTCTAATGCTCATAACGTCTTCATACGTTGTCTGCTTTATGCAAACCAGATGTCTATCTTGACTAGAATTTTGAGATGGATACAATGGCGCGGTCCATTTTACTTAATCCTAAATATTTAATTAAGTTATACTTATTTTATTATCTTAAAAATATGGGGTTTTACATTCTCCCACCCTTAGGAAATTTCGTCCCCGAAATTTGATAAGGGTAAAATCAGTTAACCCCTCGCATAATATACATCCATCATGTGTGCATCCAATTCTTGCAAACATTGTGCACTTGTGCAAAGTGAAGTACAACATAATAATGCATGTATGCCTAAGCAGTACCTCTTGAGTGTATGCAAGATTTTCAAAAATCCTTTTAAAATATGTTGCTTACATCCTAAATATACGGGCAGTTCTATATGAATGCAATATTTTGGAAAAAAAAAAGCTTTTTCATCCAAATTTTCCCACACTCTTACTGAGTAAGAGCATAGTTCACCTGATTGTTGCATCCATAATCCTACCAGCCAAATTTGTTTTTGTATTTCATAAAAATCTAATTTTCTAAATTTGATTTCTTATGTTACAAAAAGGTGGAAATCGGAAAACTACGCATCTTCCGTTTTTCTTTTTCAACCTTTTTCTAACTGTACTTGGATTTTTATGTAACTATTTATAAAGATTCCTTATTTTCCTATCTAAGCACAACCTACATAAGAAAATTTCTTTTTGTTACTGATTTTCTTTTTCAACTCATCTTGGAAATTTTTATTCTTATCCATCTTTTCTCATAATTTTCCATTTTTGTTGCTTTACTGAATTTTCTGTTTCTTTTTTAGTTGTACCATTTCACTTTCCTCAACTTATTTAATCTTCTTATCATAGTTTAAATATAAATAAGCTTATAGTCTTTCAACTAAACAAGAGAACAAACAACCTACACATCTACTACTAAGGGCCAATAATCCCGGGACTATGTCCCCTTTAGACAGAAAAGTACAAACTATGGGATCTATGACAGGTTTAGGTGTTACCCTACCTACCCAACAAGAACATAATAATGGGACGATCCCAACAGAAATGCAGTAATGGGTCTTACCCCTAAATTAGTAACAGGGTCTAAACACTTACTTGCCCCTTTTTCTATCTAGTAGTCGCCACTAGTCCTGGCTGTGTACCAACAATTACTTCAAGCAACATCCTAGGCTTTCCAATGCTTACGCGTTCTACAGGAACTCACTATTATTCCAAGATAATTCTCTTTATTTTCTTTATAGCCTCAAAACTTTTCTCATTTTCCCTAGGCACTAATCCTTACCTACTCCTTACTTTTAAAACATGGTTTGGTCCTTTTCATTTAAATTTCCTTCCAAAAATTCAAAAGTGTCAAAATTTCATTTTCCTCATAAAAAATTACTTCTGCCAAACCACAAAAACATGTCATCTTAAAAAAGGTAAAACATCATTCATTTTTTTTTTCTAAATCACAAAAACTGGAGTGGATACGGACAACTATTATCTCAATCAGGTTTATGACTTGTTCTTACCTATAAGGTCGGTTTAGTCTCTTACTACAAGGTACCAACATCCACTCTATTCTTATTTTCTACAACTTATTTTGTCCACCCACAAAATTATTTTAAAATAATTTATCAAAAAGGGTTATCATAAGAATAGAGATTTTAAATCTTCCTTTTACAAAATTTCTTGTTATGAAATATAACAAGAAAACTAGCTAGCAATACATGCTCTATTATATGCACCTTTTTGTGAGAGAATTTTTCTTTAAAAGCTCAATATGTGTACTTCTTTACATACTTTTAAAATTATAATTTTTAAGATTAAAACTTGAAAACGCCATAACCCCTTTTCCCAAAACTTTTATAATTCCATGTTCTTGAAAGTTAATAATGGGGTTAGACTCAAAGCGGGTTTCCAATTTTTCTAGGCTTTCCTAGACAGCCCTCCAAGGTCAATTCTGTCAACTATATATGTTGCTAATCCATTTTTCTCTTTCTAACCTTTTCCAATTTATAAGGTTTTACCACTAAACCCACTGATCATATGGAATTCACTTTCCTTCCATACAAAGTATATCGTACACTCTCCACCCAAATTACCTAAGGGTCTTAGATTTCCTTATTCCATTAGTGTACAAAACAACATCCCATTTCTTATCATATCATAATCTTTCTATTTAGTGGGTTCCTCTATGGATCTAGGTATATATATAATAGATTTATATTTTTAAAAATACGAATACGTTAACTCACTATTTATATAAGAATCCTAAACCTAAGCTCTAATACCAGATGTGACAACCCTAATTTCGATAGACCGAATTTTTTCTCAAAATTCCAATCTATCGAAACTCGGATTGGTTTGCTCCGGTATCCTGCAGAAAAGACAGAGACATAAAATATGTCAGAGATCAGAAAATATCTCACAGTGGAATGGATAAAATATAATATAATCAAATTATAGCCTTACCGTATTAATAATACTGCCTAACCAGTATCCAAGGCTATCATGTCCCTGCCGCAAATCTAACATGTGAGTATGTTATGAGGAGGGGATCAGAACACAAGTTCTGGTGACTGGATTTAAACTATACACTTTTGATAATGCTACATATATAGTTCAATCATATTTTCTTATTTATTTGGTTACTAGGGTTCGCAGCACTCAAGGCTTACACATATATGCTGCACCCATTTACAACCCAGTGGATTAACCTAATACATCATATATGTAGCTGCCCCCAATATTGAGTTATACCCTATGGTACCCTACTCGCATGGACTCCACCGTAACACCATCGAAATATACGCAGTCCCTCAACCTACGTCGTAGTGACGTACGGATATCAATATTACGTTCCGCATATATCTATCGTTACTATGCTGCGTAAATGTACCGATGGCCATCTTTGTTTGAATCAGACTTTATACAGGAGTTATGCCCTCAAGTCTACGATACACCACCCAGAGCAGACATGCATGTATCTAGACTTTCCACCATACGTGTCTTCAATTGTAGCTCGATGCCTTAATCGCACATCCTCTAATGTGCACCGAGTTCCGTGGCAGGGCAATACAAGAAGCACGGAACTCGGTCGGGAGCTATTGCATACCTGTACAGGCCCGCCTTTAAGAGCCTCCAAATAAAAATATCCCTAGGGTCTGTTTTCACGGTGATTATGGCCCCACCTCGGCCCATCCCTCAACTAGTAAAGACTACAAGAGCTAAGTGACTGCTCCTATGCAAACAATTTAAACATCCATGTGGCATCTCCCCTCAACCCCTTACCGCGATAGTGAAGGGTGAAATGGTATCTTGGGTTTACCTCTAGTGTTTCCATATTCCACTGGCTGCCGACGATGGGTGTCCGACAGTCTACTATCCTTGTTGATCCTGACCCTCTGCCTCCTCGTGCCGCTGAACCACCCTGGTGTCACCTCGTCACAGCATTCTGACCGCATAGCTACATCTGCAGTCAAGGCCCACCCACCTAGTAGTTACGCACATATCCAACCACTGCGAACACATCCTAAGACATCTTCCGCCGCACAGAGGACTCTAGGAGAACTTTACGTACCTTAGGAAACCGCGTGCTACCCCTTCCAGTCCTTTGGAGCCATCAGAAAAATCAGATGAATGTGCGCTCCCCTCGTTCCTTATAAAACTTCGATGATCTACCTCGTTGGATTATTTACCCTCAGTCGTACGGAATGATCTGAGTGCCTTACTTTAGTGTGTTGTTAGACCCTATGACTAAATATTCTTTTACGCGCTTATCTCACCTTATCAGGTTTCCAGTTAACTTGGTTATTCCAATTCATATTGAATTCTTATTCAAATTACAAGTTTTCTTACTTATTAATTTCAGTCATACAACTTAATCCATTTAAGTTTATTATTAAGCCCACAACATGTTATTCTCTAAATTGTGGTCCAAGGTCTGTAATCCACAACCCCTTTTATCTTCTTGTTAATTTCATCATTACTATAACATGTTTCACTTAAGATATATTTATGTATATCCAATTCACATGTTTTCTAATTAACATGTTACTTACCATTTATGATTAAATATAAGTTATTTCATTTCATAAGTTTTCCTCATTATTTCCCATTTGATCATAATTCCATTTTAAATTGTCAATACAACTTATCGTTGTTTACTTATTAACTTAGTTCTATTAACCAAGGCCCATTAATAAGTTTCTCTACCCGTTTATTATAACCTATGTTATAATTTCCTTTTGTCCCTCGGACATGCCTAAACATTCTTATCAACAGGGTTCAGACTCCCAAACTTAAATTATAATTAGGTACAATATATTTCCCCTCCCTTTTTCTTAACTGGCTTCAATTTTTCCCCTTTTATTGATTACTTAATTTATAATTAAGTGTCCCTTAACTCAATCCACCAGTTATCCCATTCCCTTACTAGTTTATTATAACCTAAGTTATAATATTCACTTGTCCCTACGACAAGTCTACCTATTATACAACATTTTCATTAATGTTATTTATTTATAATAGGTGATCATAATTTCTACAAGTTATGCTTACCCTAAAAGGTGCCTTTAATTAAACAACTTTATTATTTCTACCGGTTATGTATACCACTAGGTGTCTTTAATTACATGACCTTATCGGGCTAAGTTTGCAGGTATATATGTAAATATTACCCACCCCCTTAGATTTTCCTAGCCCACCCACTGTCCAACCAATTTTTACGTAACCCTAACTTTAGTTCATATTCATACAATCCCTCTGGATTAAATTAGGTTAAGTAGTCCAATTCATTACCATGTCCATTTATGGTTTATAATGGGCCAGACCTCCCACATTAGGCCTACAACTTGTGGATGCTGGATATGCCAGTCAGATCCGGGTAGACTTCTTCCACAAGTTAGGCCTAACCTCGTGTCATAACCCTTCTCGTATTTGCGCAATTAGACCTCTCACATTAGGTTCAACATTAGTGGCTACTGGATATGCTGGTCGGATTTGGGTAGACTTCCACCACTAGTGCAACCTAACCTCGTGTCATAAATGCAATTACAATTCCAAATTGCAGAAATTCCAGTTGCTAGGGTTTATTTGTTTGCCGATTTTTTTCCTTTTCCGGATATTAAAGCTTTACGAGAGTGGGAAGATTTCGTGAAAAAAAGGCGGAAAAAAAGGGGAAACGGGAGAAAAATGTGAAGGCGACAGCTTTTAGTTTAGTACCCGCTATTTTTTAAAGCGGACCGCATTTACTTGATTTATCGTTCTAACATATATAGTATTAAATATGTCAAAATCCCACCAAATCTATAGTTTTATAATAAAATAAAAAAGACACATGAATGTAAGAACTTAGCAAATATGCCAAATAAAATGCCGCATCAAACACCAAAAGGGAAAATTCACCAAATAATTAAAGTACTCATTTGAAATTGGTTTTAATTTATAATAAAATGTTGTAAGCATGCGTGCGTTCAAAGAAATATAATTCACTTGAACAACCCAAGAATAAACTGGTAGCTGAAATTAAATTAAATTATAAGCACTCAAGTGTAGGGATGAGCAGTATTCAGTTTGAACTGAATTAACCGACCGAACCAATTTATTTTGATTGGTTCGGTTCAATTTTGAAACTAAATCGGTTTGAATTCGGTTTGTAAAATATATTTTTTTGGTTATCGGTTTAACCGAATTAACCAAACTTTTACCGTATTATCTAATTTTATGTTATTATCGTACTTTAAATAATTGGTAAGTGATAAAATACGAAAACATTTGTTAAAGATAAGTCAAATTTTGTTGTAAGCATTAAATTTAATAAATAAAATTTCTCCAAACATAAATTTATGTTTTTCTTTGGTTGAATTAATCATTTGAACAATAAGGTACAAGTCCGGTTAAATCGGTTACCAACCGAATCAAACTGAAATTATTTTGGATCGGTACAAGCGGTTCGATTTTGAAATTTTCCTGTTCTAATTCGATTTGAACGTTTTTACCCCAAAACCAATCGAACACTCACCCTTACTGAAATGTGCCGGTCATATAAATAACAACATTTATTTATATACAAGCATCATACTTCTAACAAACATATTCATATATCATGTTGATTATAAACTGGATACCCAACCATAAATAAACGTGCTTAATATGCATTTGCTTGCTCACCATAATTATTTCATAATTTCATATATCAATCAAAGGAAATGAGATCAACAAAGATCAAAGAGAATAAACAAAAAAAGGATTTGGATTGAAGATGTAATCGCATCGACTCTCAAAAAACGATGCAAATCTATAATGTAATTGCATCGACTTTCCAAAAACCGATGCAAAAAGAATTTGGATCCAAGAATAATTGCATCGGCTCCCCAGAACCGATGCAAATACAACTAGTTGCATCTGTTATAAACAGAACCGATGCAAAAATCGGTGCAAAAAAGGATTTCGATCCAAGATTACTTGCATCGGCTCTCTAGAACCGATGCAAATGCTACTAGTTGCATCTATTATAAATAGAACCGATGCAAAAAGCAGTACAAGAAAGGATTTGGATCGAAAATTAATTGCATCGGCTATCATGAACCGATGTAAATACAACTAGTTGCAATTGTTATAAATAGAACCGATGCAAAAATCGGTGCAAAAAAGGATTTAGATCCAAGATTATTTGCATCGGCTCTCTAGAACCGATGCAAATACAATTAGTTGCATTTGTTATAAATAGAACCGACGCAAAAACCAGTGCAAAAATGAATTTGGATCCAAGATTAGTTGCATCGGCTCTCTTGAACCGATGCAAGTTCAACTAGTTGCATCTGTTATAAATAGAACCGATGCAAAAACTACATTTGCTTCGATGTAATTGCATCAAGGGTTGATGACAACCGATGCAAATTGCATTTTTGTATTTTCTACTACTTCTCAAGTACTAATTGCATTGGCTGTTTAGCTAGAAACGATGCAAATTATGTTAATTACATCGGTTACAACCACAACCGATGCAAATGAGGCGAAGCAACAAGCATATTTTGTACTAGTAATGGTCAATGCGCTAAACCCATATTTATTTGATTCTATGTTAACATGAGTTCATATAGTAGTATACTTACTCCAATTATTCCCTATATATAATTGGGACAAATTTACATGAAAACTTTTTAGCACTCCAACAAATCCAATATATGAATTGTTTCCCACATGTTCAAATTAACATTATAACATGTAAACATTCCAACATTTCGACTGGTTCAATATATGAATTTTTTATATTAACAATTTGACATTATATCATGCTAATCATTCCCCCAATTTAATAGATTCAGCATATGAATTTTCTAATCTATTTATATTAACGTCTCAACTTGTTATAACAACAATTTATAATTAATTTGGAAATTTCACAATTTATTAAAAGGGGAATGCCAAACGATAGTCATAACATTATCTAAAGACTATAGTTTAAACCCACTCACCTTTCATGCTTTTCCCAAATTTTGGATCTGATCCGTTCGATCATCCATGGTTTTCTTTTCCCCTTTAATTTGATTTGAAACCTAATAATGTGGATCGACTCTTTTCATTAAGACGGAAGGGAAAGAAAATATGAAGAATATGAATAAATTGGATCAGGGACGTTACCTTGCTTTTCACGTAATTCTGAACGCCTTTTAATAAAAACCCCCAATCTCTTCCCTCTAGATCTTTATTTAAGATTTTCTAATTTACAAATTCAAATTTCTGAATATGTTT
This sequence comes from Allium sativum, assembly GCA_030737875.1. Taxonomy (NCBI): domain Eukaryota; kingdom Viridiplantae; phylum Streptophyta; class Magnoliopsida; order Asparagales; family Amaryllidaceae; genus Allium; species Allium sativum. The sequence goes on along the minus strand of CM060919.1, from coordinate 4,416,357 downwards.
GAGCGGAGTGAGAGAGAGAGGGAGCAATGGCAGAGCTCCAGCGTAACCGCCGAATTATGAGTTTTAGAGTTAGGCCTAGGGTCATATTTATAGGAGTAGCGGAGGAACCATGACCATCAGATTAAAATCTAAAACACCAGAATAGTCCACGTCAGAAAAGAAGATTCCAGATTCGTGGATGGGTCGACCCCTTGGGCGAACCCACTTTGGGTGGGTCGACCCCCCTATTGGTGGGTTGACCCTTAGGTCAACCCCCAATGGTCCATTTTCCCTCCGAACTTTCCCTTCTACGATTTTGATTTTTGAACTGATTTTTGAATTTTCTGGATATATGTATTTAATATATTATATACATATAAGCTCCTTGTATGTATACAAACTTCTAACGCTCATAACTTCTTCATACGTTGTCTGTTTTAAGCAAACTAGTGTTTGTCTTGACTAGAATTTCGAGACGGACGCAATAGCGCTGTCCGGTTTGCTTAATCCTGAATATGTAATCAAGTTATCTTTATTTTATTATCTTAAAAATACGGGTGTTACAAATATATTCGAAACATTCAAGAGAAATGATTGGTTGGTCATGTTTAGCTTGGGTTGCAAGATGTTCTTGTTCAGCCCGATGTATTCCTCTCTACGGATACACCGTAGGGAAGGTGGTTGCCCATACCTCTCCATGGAAATCCATTCTCCCATAAGTGCCCGCGGTTTTGATTGTATACTATGTATGTGGAGCGTGATATGCAAGCGTTCTGCTAGATTGAAACTTATTTGATTTAGACATTATTATAATATCAGAAAAGATATGATTTCCAAAATGTTTTAGGTTATTTGTAAGGTAAAAACCATCCTATTTTTATGTGGATTTGGTCTTGCGATTATCCTTTTCTTTCAAAAAGATTTTGACTTTATAAATCAAGTTGGATGTTGCTTCTAAAATTAGGGAGTTTTTCTCACTCTGGTTCACCAGATTGATCCAACGTTTGTAATGCTCGGGTTAGACTGGGTTGTACAAGTTCATTTTATCAGATACTATGAAGAGACGAGATGGAAGAGTTTAGATGTATGATATTATATAGTAATTATTCTATTGTGCGATTGTATATGAGGACAGGTTGTTATGACTATCGTCCAGATGTGTTGGTGTACTCTGATGATTGCAAGTATTTTTAAAGCTCTCAGTAAAGATTTATTTCTATATTATATTTTTTCCGCTACGATGTGAGATTCTATGTTGTGTTGGTTTTTGTACTTCTATTCTAATATTTCTTTCTTTCTTTTCTCACCCTCTAATCTCTTTCTATTAATGATCCGGTATTTCCAATACTTAAATAGTCGACATGGTGTTTTGTGTCTATTTTCAAGGTCGAAAATACTTGGTTCGTGTAGTGACCCGAAATTCCGGTCCAATTTGAGCTGACCAAATAACGCAAGTCCAACCCCAATTACACTAGAAAATCAGAAAACTAATAGAAAGAAAACAGAGGGTGAGAATAGATAAGATAGAAACTTAGAATAGAAGAAGAAGAAGAAGAACACAACATCAGAGTAACACGAACCTCGCAGCGGAACGAATAACATATAATAGATAACATATCCTTGAAATAGAAGGTTTTACTTGAATATACATATCATTATCAAGTACAGCACTTACAACACAGCGGAAATAAACAATAGCTATATGATCCTGAAGCCTCCTGCTCCAGCTCTTCAAGTATCTGTAAATCCCGACTACTTGACTGCCCATACAAAATTGGGCACCCAAGAGTTTAGGGAAAACAAAACAAAATAAACACCGGGTCAGTCATGGGACTGGTGTGAGTAAAACAGTTTATAACAGTTTGAACAGGTAAACGATATCTCATAAGACCACGCCATATAACGGAACGGGTTTTTCCCTTATGAGAATCCAAAATATCTTTATATCAAAAACCTTTTGATATTATAATAATATCTATCAACCACAATATAATAATCATCTAGCATAAACACTTTCATCTCACGTTCTACATATATAGTATACAACCAAAACCGTAAGCACATATTGGGTAATGGATTTCCAACTATGACAAGGTATGGAACCACCTTTCGCTAGGGTATCTCTAGAGAGGAATACACTGGGTTTAACAAGAACATCTTGCAACCCGGCCACACATGACCGACCACTCATTTCGCTTGAGTGTATCGAATGTATATCACCAACGGTTGGGATCAGCAACCGTTTCTCGAATGGGACAGCATCGAGAATAATTTTTTTAGATGTAAATGAAAATCTAGATCAGGTGATTATACACCCTAACAGGTGCGACCTACATAGCCATGCTGCCTGCCCGATTTCTGTCATTTACCGGATGTGAGGCTAGAAGCTACGCTTATCTTTTACATGTCACAACTTCATTCACTTAGAATGTCACATCGTCATACCCGCCAAATCACAAATTGATTTCCCCAAAAATACTATGGGTATACAGCTAAGAGAAACAAATTCCTCCTCTACCAACGTGAATACATTTGGAGTGATCAACTTATGCAATTTATTAGATATACTCTGTCAGACCTTCTTCCATACAACTTGTCCTGGGACTGGACAAACCGAAGGCACTATTCAGTATATCCATCTTAGGCATTGTTATCTAAGATTTATACAACAACCCTTGCACTTTACTCCGTCTTTAATAATCTTCGGCATATATGATTCGCAACGCTTATGCCAATACGGAGTGGTTCTTTGGATAATAATCCAACCGGTCTCTCCATATTAACAACATTAAAATGGTCAAAACTTTGGTAGTTGGTGATTTAACTATCAAATGAAAACATGTCTGTGTACACGCAACGATCTTATTTCCAAATGGAAATTATCGATCCAATCATCAAACATATATATATATATATATTTCCTCATTTCCTATGTTTAGAAAATATACGTTATTAACACTGGAAAACATTTCCATGGCTTAATTATGTATCACCATTCTTCCACAAATATCAGTCCCTAACTGTAAACTAGTATGAGAACAATTCCCTAAGTATAAATCCCGAAGGTCTAAACCAACATCAGATAGACACTTAGAAAACCATTCAATTTACTAATCTCTAGTAATTTTCTAATTTTGCTTAACTTTATTTGATTTACTCTATTTCGATTAACTAATATTCAATAAACTCTATTTCGAATAACTTTATATTCAATTAACTCTAATCGATTTATTCTAACTCGATTAATTCCTTTATATAATCCATTACGTTTCTAACACGTAAGTCTTATTTAAAATTCCCTTTTATAACACTATTTATTTCGTAAATAAATAATTCCTTTTATAGCCTTTGTTTGTAAATGTTTTACAAATATTTCTCTTCCTATATTTGTCAATTTATTTTCTAAATAAATAATCCTCTTATACTTCTATTTATTTTCGAAATAAATATTCCATTTTAATTCTATTTATTTACCAAATAAATATTTCCTTTTGTAAAACTCTATTCGTTTTATAAATATTTTCCTTTTATCTTTATCCTGTTTATTTTCCCAATAAATATTTCCTTATGATATTCTATTTGTCTTATAAATAAATATCCTCCTTTATAACTCCTATTTATTTTCTAAATAAATGTTCCCCTTTATAAGATCCTATGATTTTATAAATACTTTATTTACAAAATATTTCCTTTTAAAAAATCGACTGATTTTATAAAATTACCTTATTTCAATATACATTGAAATATTTTTTTCTACATCCCAGGGTTTCTTATGATATTAAAAATATCGAATAACAATGATCAACATCATTCTAACACATAGAATCCACAATAGATTATATATCACATCATATATTACAATATATGAACAGAACAGTATCATAAATATTGAGGAGTCCAGTTGGACCCCTCCAACATGTTTCCCTGCATCACAGATGTTAAACGCACGAATATAAAATATTCTATTAAACAGAATCAATATTCGATTAACGATTTATATATATATATATATATATATATCGTTATCCATGATTTCAATCAATACACAAACAACTCAACCAACAGTTAACACACAACAATCAGTCATCCTTTATCAGTTCTAAATATACGTTATAAAAATAGAACTGTTCAGAGTTGGTGAGTTTTACTCACATTGGCAGTTCATTGTTAAAGAAGATAAACTATTGTTTGATTTGAATCAAACAATTTATTTCGCGATAAATTCAAACGAGCTTCAATCCACTCCCAGTCAGTCTCATGTTGTAGTGTCCGTCCATACGATCCCAACGGATCTGACTATTTAGAATTCTGACCATTTATGAGCGAGATATATAATTCACAAGTTTATACATTATTTAATTAAAATAAACCATAACTAATTCCTTTTTTTACCGGGCCTTACTAATTGAATTCGGCCCAATACACTTCTAGATTTCCACGGCCCCGTTTTCCACCTACTTCCTCAACAAAGCTTAGAACCTGTTCCTCCTTTGCTGTACACCTTTTTCACAACATCGGATCCTCAATGCTCCTCCTCCTTATCACCGAAACTCAAACCGAACATACCTTGTCCCTTCTCGTTCGAATCTCCACATCCTTACCAACCAACTCGCATCACCACGCTGGAACGCATCGAACCCCTCACTCATCGACTTCAGGAATTTGTCACAGCGCTTTTGTCTTCAGAAAATCCTCAAACAACCCCTACCAACTCGGTTTTGCATCTTAAACCCAAAACAAACCTCAAACATACGAATCTATGCATAGAAATCCCTAAACATCAAATCCTAGCCTCTCTGTCAATTGCCGTGTACTGCCATAAAAGCATCGAACAGTGTAAAATTGCTATGAGGGGGAAGAGCATCCTTCGCTGAATCCAAATATGTATAGGATTCAATTTATAGATTTTGATTTAGTTTTATTTTTTTATTTTTCTTTTGATTTTCCTTCTCTCTATTTTTTTCTGTGATGAAAGAAAATGTGGCGACTTGTAAGAACATTTTTATAAGGGGTGGGATTCCTTTTGTGGCTGAAAAACATTAGATGTGGCTTGTTTTTTATCATACAATTAGTTAGGATATTTTATTTAAATATTTTGTTTAATTATTAATGTCATACTCATCTTTAAAAATTTCTGTGATTACTCATGATACCCAAAAATCACCAAACTGGACATACAGCTAGAGTTTGACACTACGGACCCAACGAAACTGGTTTCGTCTAATTCCGACTCCGTTTGCAAAAGTGGCTATTTTTAAAGCTCTAAATAAACCTTTTAAATATATAAATATATTTAAATATAATTAAATTAAATATAAATAAATTAATATTATCGTATACATTCACAATGGAGTACCATACAACTCCAGAATAATTCTGTATGGATTTCAAACTCGGTATCTCATCATTAGAGTTATATCGATATTCGATTTATCCTTAAATCCTTTTATTAATCGTTATAAATTATAAAGAAATTCCACAGCGACTTTTCTAAAATTTGATTTGGACGTAAATCAAAATCTACACGACGAAATCCCGATTTTTCTCTTCCACTAGAAAAATATACTTCCCCAGCTCCTAACGTTTCTTGTTTCATAGAAATCCGATTTAAAACAGCTTCTGTATATTCGTTTAAAGTTCGAATCAGCAACTAGCGAACTGTAGGGCCATTTCGAGCTCAATTATACTTATAATATAATTATACGTTCAAACTTCATTCAGATAATATATTCGTCAATATAATTCAACTCTAAACTGAATTATATATTCTAAATAATCCAATTCACCCAAGATTCGTGAATTTCACCATTTTTGATTATTTCTGAATTATATATATTATTTGATTATTTATATTAATTAAATATAAATATTATTTAATTCCTGTTATCGATATCACCAACTCGATATTTAATAATTAAATAAATTAATTATTCGACGGCTAAAAATGCGGGTCATTACAATCTTTCCCCCTTAAAAAAATTTCGTCCTCGAAATTGCTAAGCTAGAGGAATGCTATCAACTCTACCAACTAGATTCAAATGTCTTTTGGTTTACATATTAACTTCAGTTTCAACTGAACCTATTAATTCCAATTAAATTACTAATTCACTCCGGCTAACTAAAATTTCCAGAAATCGTGAAAATTTTCTAAAGCCTTAAATTTTCGGAAAATTTCGCTATAACCTCCTTTGTACAGCCCTATCGGTAAAACTACAACTCGCCTCTCTGGGCCATCTCCAACCCAAAAGAAAGCCAACAGCCAAGCGGCTTGCCAAACAGGCTCATAAATCACCAAACTCATATAAAATAAACTTGTACCTCTTTCTCGGGCGTATCACTATATCCCTTCCATCTCCTGTTAATTCAGCATATACTCACGTCGTCCTAATCAAATTCCAATCTGTTTTATCCACAAATCCAACCATTCGCTTATACATAGGTCAAATTTCATTTCCAACCAAAACTCCCTTCTCGATTTTTAAATTCTTAAATCATCAATCCAATACCATTTAAAATTCAAATCTCACAAATCCAATTTGTCTCAATATCATTCTAATCCCGTTCAATTTCAATTTCAGTTTGCTTTTCCCAAATTCTACTTAATTTGGTTTTAATTTGAATAATATTTTATTGGGAGTTTTAAATAGCTTCACTTTTCAAAAATCAAATATTCCCTTTCGAAGTTCAAACCAACTTGTTTTTCTAAACAACTTCAAAAACAATCTCCTTGGTAGTAATCCGTCACTTACAACTCGAAAATGAACACCGATGATGGTCGACATCATCATCGGAATTTATTTTCCAGCGATTGTAGTGAGTTCAATACTATAACACTTTTCAAAACTATTTCTTAAGCATTTCCATTTTAAAATCAGTTCAAAATATTCTTCCAATGTTTGTAACCAAATTTAAAATCTCCCAGGATTTTTAAATTCTCATATATTATACTTATATGAATTCTACTTGGTTGTTTATAATCTCATTAGATTATAATAACAACCAACACATCCAATATATCATATCAAAACATACTGTGTCGGTCCATCGTACTCAAGTGTTTAGAAATCCCTATCGATATTGTGGTGCCCCACTCTCGACCAAAACTCATAAACCACTCAACCAATAAATCTCCACAATATAAAACCAGTTTATATTAAATAACATATACGCACTCATATATATACACTCAACTCAATCTAGGGTATTACTAACCCCATCTCTACTGAGTCACGCCACAAAGCCAAGGTAACTCGCTTAACCTTATGCTCTGATACCAACTGCAGTGACTCGAAATTCCGGTCCAACCCCAATTAAACTAGAAAATCAGAAAACTAATAGAAAGAAAACAGAGGGTGAGAATAGATAAGATAGAAACTTAGAATAGAAGAAGAAGAAGAAGAAGAAGAACAAAACATCAGAGTAACACGAACCTCACAGCGGAACGAATAACATATAATAGATAACATAAACTTGAAATAAAAGTTTTACTTGAATATACATATCATTATCAAGTACAGCACTTACAACACAGCGGAAATAAACAATAGCTATATCAACCTGAAGCCTCCTGCTCCAGCTCTTCAAGTATATGTAAATCCCAACTACTTGACTGCCCGTACAAAATTGGGCACCCAAGAGTTTAGGGAACACAAAACAAAATAAACTCCGGGTCAGTCATGGGACTGGTGTGAGTAAAACAGTTTAAAACAGTTTGAACAGGTAAACGATATCTCATAAGACCACGCCATATAACGGAACGAGTTTTTCCTTATGAGAATCCAAAATATCTTTATATCAAAAACCTTTTGATATTATAATAATGTCTATCAACCACAATATAATAATCATCTACCAGAAACGCTTTCATCTCACGTTCTACATATATAGTATACAATCAAAACCGCAAGCATGTATTGGGTAATGGATTTCCAACTATGACAAGGTATGGAACCACCTTTCGCGAGTGTACCTCTAGAGAGAAATATACTTGGTTCAACAAGAACATCTTGCAACCCGGCCACACATGACCGACCACTTATTTCGCTTGAGTGTATCGAATGTATATCACCAACGGTTGAGATCAGCAACTATTTCCCGATTGGGATAGCATCAACAATAGATTTTTTTAGAAGTAAATGAAACTCTAGATCAGGTGATTATACACCCTAACAGGTGCGACTTACATAGCCATGCTGCCTGCCCGATTTCTGTCATTTACCGGATGTGAGGCTAGAAGCTACGCTTATCTTTTACATGTCACAATTTCATTCACTTATAATGTCACATCGTCATACCCGCCAAATCACAAATTGATTACCCCAAAAATACCACGGGTATACAGCTAAGAGAAACGAATTCATCCGCCACCAACGTGAATATGTTTGGAGATATCAACTTACGCGATTTATTAGATATACTCTGTCAGACCTTCTTCCATACCAGTTGTCCTGGAACTGGACAAACCGAAGGCACTATTCAGTATATCCATCTTAGGCACTGTTATCTAAGATTTATACAACAGCCCTTGCACTTTACTCCGTCTTCAATAATCTTTGGCATATATGATTCGCAACACTTATGCCAATACGAAGGGTTTCTTCTGATAATAATCCAACCGGTCTCTCCATATTAACAATGTTAAAATGGTCAAAACTTTGATAGTCGGTGATATAACTATCAAATGAAAAAAATGTCTATGTACACACAACGATCTTATTTCCAAATGGAATTATCGATCCAATCATCAAACATTTATATATATATATATATATATATATTTCCTCATTTTCTATGTTTAGAAAATATACGTTATTAGCACCGGAAAACATTTCCATCGCTTAATTACATATCATCAAACTTCCACAACTATCAGTCCCTGACTGTAAACTAGTTTGAGAACAATTCCCTAAGTATAAATCCCGAAGGCCGAAACCAACATCAGATAGACACTTAGGAAACCATTCAATTTACTAATCTCTAGTCAGTTTCTAATGTTTCTTAACTTTATTTGATTTACTCTATTTCGAATAACTAATATTCAATAAATTCTATTTCGAATAACTTTATAATCAATTAACTCAAATCGACTAATTCTAACTCGATTAATTCCTTTATATAATCCATTACGTTTCTAACACTTATGTCTTATTTAAAATTCCCTTTTATAACACTATTTATTTCACAAATAAATAATTCCTTTTATAACCTTTGTTTGTAAATGTTTTACAAATATTTCTCTTTCTATATTTGTCTATTTATTTTCTAAATAAATAATCCTCTTATACTTCTATTTATTTTCTAAATAAATATTCCATTTTAATTCTATTTATTTATCAAATAAATATTTCCTTTTATAAAACTCTATTCGTTTTATAAATATTTTCCTTTTATCTTCATCCTGTTTGTTTTCCCAATAAATACTTCCTTATGATATTCTATTTGTCTTATAAATAAATATCCTCCTTTATAACTCCTATTTATTTTCTAAATAAATGTTCTCCTTTATAAGATCCTATGATTTTATAAATACTTTATTTACAAAATATTTCCTTTTATAAAATCGATTGATTTTATAAAATTACTTTATTTCAATATACATTAAAATATTTCTTTCCACATCCGAGGGTTTCTTATGATATTAAAAATATCGAATAACAATGATCAACATCGTTCTAACACACAGAATCCATAACAGATTATATATCACATCATATATTACAATATATGAACAGAACAGTATCATAAATATTGAGGAGTCCAGTTGGACCCCTCCAACCTATTTCCATACATCACAGATGTTAAACGCACGAATATACAATATTCTATTAAACAGAATCAATATTCGACTAATGATTTATATATATATATATCGTTATCTATGATTTCAATCAATACACAAACAACTCAACTAACAATTAACACATAGCAATCAGTCATCCTTTATCAGTTCTATATATACGTTATAAAAATAGAACTGTTCAGAGTTGGTGAGTTTTATTCACATTGGCAGTTCATCGTTAAAGAAAGATAAATTGTTGTTTGATTTGAATCAAACAATTTATTTCGCGATAAATTCAAACGAGCTGCAATCCAATCCCTGTCAGTCCCATGTTGTAGTGTCCGTCCATACGATCCCAACGGATCTGACTATTCAGAATTCTGACCATTTATGAGCGAGATATATTATTCACAAGTTTATACATTATTAAATTAAAATAAACCTTAACTAATTCCATTTTTTACCAGGCCTTACTAATTGAATTCGGCCCAATACACTTCTGGATTTCCACGGCCTCGTTTTCCACCTTCTTCCTCAACTAAGCTTAGAACCCGTTCCTCCTTTCCTATACACCATTTTCACAACTTCGGATCCCCAATGCTCCTCCTCCTCATCACCGAAACTCAAACCGAACATACCTAGTCCCTTCTCGTTCGAATCTCCACAACACCACATCCTTACCAATCAACTCGCATCACCACGCTGGAACGCGTCGAACCCCTCTTTCGTCGACTACAGGAATTTGTCACGACACTTTTGTCTTCAGAAAATCCTCAAACAACCCCTATCAAATCGATTTTGCATCTTAAACCCAAAACAAACCTCAAACATAAGAATCGATGCACAGAAATCCCTTAACATCGAACCCTAGCCTCACTGTCAGTTGCCTGTACTGCCATAAAAGCATCGAACAGTGTAAAATTGCTATGATGGGGAAGAGCATCCTTCGCTGAATCCAAATATGTATTCGATTTACAGATTTTGATTTCGTTTTCTTTTTTATTTTTCTTTTGATTTTCCTTCTCTCTATTTTTTTCTGTGATGAAAGAAAATGTGGCGGCTTGTAAGAACGTTTTTATAAGGGGTGGGATTCTTTTTGTAACTGAAAAAGATTAGATGTGGCTTGTTTTTGATCATACAACTAGTTAGGATATTTTATTTAACTATTTTGTTTAATTATTAATGTCATACTCATCTTTAAAAATTTCTGTGATTAATCATGATACCCAAAAATCACCAAACTGGACATACAGCTAGATTTTGACACTATGGACCCAACGAAACTAGTTTCGTCGAATTCCGACTCCATTTGCAAAAGTGGATATTTTTAAAGCTCTAAATAACCCTTTTAAATATATAAATATATTTAAATATAATTAAATTACATATAAATAAATTAATATTATCGTATATATTCATAGTGGAGTACCGTACAGCTCCAGAATAATTCTGTATGGATTTCTAACTCGATATCTCATCATCAGAGTTATATCGGTATTCAATTTATATTTAAATCCTTTTATAAATCGTTATAAATTATAAAGGAATTCCACAACGACTTTTCTAAAATTTGATTTGGACATAAATCAAAATCTACACGACGAAATACCGATTTTCTCTTACACTAGAAAAATATACTTCCCCAGCTCCTAACGTTTCTTGTTTCACAGAAATCCAATTAAAACGGCTTCTGTATATTCATTTAAAGTTCGAATCACCAAATCGCGAACTGTAGGGCCATTTCGAGCTCGATTATAATTATAATATAATTATACGTTCAAACTTCATTTAAATAATATATTCGTTAATATAATTCAACTCTAAACTGAATTATATATTCTAAATAATCCAATTCACCCAAGATTCGTGAATTTCACCATTTTCGATTATTTCTAAATTATATATATTATTTGATTATTTATATTAATTAAATATAAATATTATATAATTCCTGTTATCGATATCGCCAACTCGATATTTAATAATTAAATAAATTAATTATTCGATAGCTAAAAATGCGGGTCATTACAGTTCGTTACACCATTGAATATCAGTAGAACTTTGAATGGTCTTGAAACACCCCACCTCCGTTAAGGTCACTCGAAAAGGGAATGCATTAACTTTGTTGAAGCAGTTTAGGTAAAAGACAGATAATTTACAAGATAGACATATAAACAGCGGAAAACAGAAATCATTTCATAAATAGTGTGGTTCAGTCAAAACATTACAAGCATTGCCTCAAAAACAGTACATAAAGAAGAATAAAACAGTAGTAAAGCAGCATAAATCCCCAATAAAAGTGTAACCACAACCATAGCCCCAGAAAAGAGAATCCAAGCAATACACCAACTCTCTTCAAGCTGGAAAAGATCTGCACTAAGCAGAAGTATTCCCTCCCTGTGGACCTGGGGGAGGGGGGAAATGGAAGAAAAGAAGGCGAAATAAAATGGGTCAGACATAAGCCTGGTAAGTCCAGTGATTATTCAGAATGTAAACAGTTAAAAGGATCACGACATGAATAAACTGAATATAGGACAATACCATAGCAATAAGATAACATAAGATAAGGCAAGATAAACTGAATATACTATCGCACTCATTTCCATTTCTCTGTACCTACTAATGAATGTTTAAACTACCATCATGTGTTCATAACAAAGTGATCCCTTTTTCCGATCGGCTTCTACTCGCATGCATTTATTACTTGTGTTATTCGGGCGCGCTCAATTGTAGATACATGTGCCGGTGCCGCCATAGGGCGTATCAATTCCTATGGTGGTAACTCGACACAATTTCTAGATGCACAGTGTGTACTACTAATGCCCAGTGCCTGCTTTATCCACTCCGGAGTACATGCACGCCCATACTCCGCATAAACCTACATTGCTGCACCACCCGCCGCTATTTTGACCGCTTATAATCAGCCCAGTAATCGTGCCCTACCCTGCCTAGTTCAGGGTACCGTGATACATCTATATGGGTTACTGCTGAAATGGGTCCCCGTTACTAGGGTTTCCTAATCAACATGTTATAACGGTTAAGTGTTCTCACATTTACCAAACCCCACCCATCTGTTTAACTAACATGTTGTATTGGTTAAGTGTTGCCTTAATTAACTTAACCCTACCATTCTTAGCCTGTCTGTTCCTTAGCTTTAATTCATTCATTAAAGCACCAACCTCTCACATTAGATCTATGTTGTTGCAGCCGCTGGATGTGCCGGGCGGTTCCGGACAGTCTTACACCGCAACTCAATCTAACCTCGGGTTTTTGGGCTTAATGCGCTAACCTCTCACATTAGATCTATATTGTTGCAGTCGCTGGATGTGCCGGGCGATTCCGGGCATTCTTACACCGCAACTCAATCTAACCTCGGGTTAGGCATGCTCATCTTTAGCCAATTTACATAACTGTCATTTGTGTCCTAGTTTAGGTCTTTTTATGCCAATATTTCCTAAGTGTAGTCGGTTCAAGTTTTATGCCACATTCACATGCTATGCCCAAAATTTACTTAATTAAATTATACCTAATTTTCCCCTGTTATAATCGCACGTTCAATGAGAATCAATCTAAGTTCCGAATGAACTTAGTATTCAAAAAAGAAAATAAAAAGGAAAAAATAGAGGAGCATAAGAATTGACATAAGGAAAAATAGGCATGTAAAGGTGTACCCAATTCGAGAATCATGTTTCAATAGGCATGTTGTACATTAACTATAAGTGTGGGCAAGCTAAGCAATTTACACCATAGGTATAAAGATTATGTAGAGTTGAATTTAAGAGAATCACTAAATTTGATGTACAACATGATAAGTTCCATTATATCAATCACAATAGTCTCATAGGCATAGGATGTGCAACATGATAGGTTCCATCATATAAACCACAACAGTCTCATAGGCATGGTAGGTTCCATCATGTCAATCACAAAAGTCTCATAGGCATGAAAGGTTTCATTATGTCTGTCACAACAGTCTCATAGGCATGATATGTGTCATTACATCAATCACAATAGTCTCATAGGCATAGGCAATTCAGATTTAACAAAAACATATGCACGAATCAGAATTAGGCATAGTTCTAGATCTGATTATTACAGTCATGATTTCTATTAGGTGTTTAGATCGGAATAATAACTGAACTTGCAGAAAAAGGACGGATCTTGTATTCTGGGATCTGATTTCTGAATTTGTTAAGCTAATCCTGTGATGTAGACTTTTGATTTGAAGGTCTTCTAATCAATTTCTAGTTTGGATTTGATTTTCGAGTTTGGAGAAGATGAAGGAGGCTAGGCTAGCTTGTAGATGAATAGCATGATGGCACCATAGTTTTAGGGTTATGAGGTTAGGGTTTAGGTTTAGCTACATAAATATATATGTCTAGGATTAATTCTAGCCTTTAGATTAGTCTAGGAGAAATCAGAGCCATCCAAACCAAAGAGATGTGTCATCCAGCCAACCATAGCATGACACATAAGCCCTAATACCTTAGAATTTGTCATCAGGCCAATCAGAGAAGGCCATATCAGCTCAGGGCTACAAAAATTCATTACAGAAATTGGATCTCAAAGGGGTCGACTCCGTACAGGGGGGTCGACACCTATGTCCACACCCTTATAGGGGGTCGACACTTATGTCGACTCCCCCTAGAGGGGTCGACCCCCCTGAGCGGGAAATTTCCCGGTCAGTTGTTCTGACCGAATTTCGAATTTCAAACTATTTTTCTGACTTTTAAATATTATTTTAATTTAAACTTGAAAACTTCTAACCTCCATAACTTCTTCTTACGGAGTACGATTCAGTCAAACACGGACTTTGTCTCAAGCATAATTCCGAGACGAACGCAATGGCGTAACCCGTTTCCCTTAATTCCTCTTCTAAAAATTAAGTATTCTTTAATTTGTTACTTTTAATATTCACAGAAAATATGGGGTGTTACAGGTTTACACTAAGTAAAGGTTCAAATCCAAAAGATACCTTTTATTTATGGGTTGTTTGCATGATGATGCAAAACTTGATCTTAGAACTACATAGGCTTGATCTCACTTAGGTATGTAGGAAATCACATTAGTGATTCGACCATCCATTTTATTATTTTACTTTATTTTGAAAATTGGGGGAGATTGTTGTGAAATTTACTAATTGTTTTGGGGCTTGGGTTTATTTTAAAGAAGGAAGAAGAAGGGAGGAAATTGATTAGTCTCATATTGTGAAAATGAATAGAGGTATGCCACTACTTAGTAGGATCTCTCACGAAGGTGTTAGAGTCTTGTGGATCCCGTATGTTTGCTTTGTTGTGAGGAGGAAGACCATGCACCTCTGTCACATACATGTACGGCCATCCGTCCAACCAAACTGGCCCGGGGTATAGGTGCGGTGCGGGTCTCGGGTCCGATAAAAAAAATTTGGACAAAATTTGTAAATTGTTACAGGACAAAATTTGGCCCATTACGGACCCGAATGAAGTTTCAAATCTGGGAATGAAATAGCAACGCTTTTAAACATTTTCAAATGAATAGGCGTGACTGTTCATATATGCGACGTCATTTGAAACGTTACGAATGAAAGGGAGCGACATTTCGGTTTGAATGTAACCGTTGCAAATCATCATGACGCTTCGCTGGCTATATATAGCAATGCCGGAAAACTGTTTCAAATCACTTACAAAGTCACTCTTTTTCTTTGTTACACCCCACGTCCATTAATGTCACTCTCAGAGGGAATGCATTAACTTTCATGGAGTATAATTGGTGAATAGAACAGAATATGACAAGACAAATACATATATTGGTACTTGAAAATTTTCAAAACAACATTTATTGCAGCAGAGAAATAGTTTGATTACAATAACATCATAAACCAACAGAAAAACCAAGTACACTTAGTTGCCATCTTGACAAATTGTTTTCTGAGTACATAAAACAAAAGGCATAACCTCAACATAAGTAGCCATAAAAGAGATGAGCTAAACTTTACTTTCAGCAATCCAAGCACTTCCAAAAGAGAGAGAAAGATCCAAATCAAGCTCCACTAGTACTAGTCCCACCCTGAGAACCTAGGGGGAAAGGAAGAAAAGAGGCAAAAACAAAGGGGGTCAGACATAAAGTCTGGCGAGTACCATAACTTTAACGATATAATTATTAAAGTAATTAGGATAAGGCATAAATGGTAAAACAAGGAATGAATGTGAAGCAAGTGGGCAAGACAAAACAAACAAAAGGAATATTCTAGCGTTAATCTCGCTCCTAATCATTATAGGATAATTACTGTACTGCACCATTACTAGTCACCCTAACAGTTAATCCTGCCTACTGAACACAATAATAATAATGGTAGTTTCGTGTACCCCTAGTTGTCTTCATAGGTGTCGCCTGCTCCTATCTCCACTAGTTGTACCCACTACCCTCCCCATTCTAATTACAAAATTTATTCGTAATATGGTAGTTGGAGTCCTAGATGTCTTCATAGGTGCCTCCTGCTCCTATCTCCACTAGTCGTACCCACTACCTTCCCCATTCGATCGGCTCCCTAACTCTTACATACCCGTGTTGGTCCCACAGTGGGGCGTATCACTCCCCAAAGTGGCAACCCGATACCATTAAAGATGCATAGCTTATATCTACACGATGCAACAACGTCTTACCTACCAGCCCGGGCCCATGCACGCACATGACCCCGTTGGACTTGTGTTGCCACCGTTAACCCGTTTTGACCTCTTACGATCAAACCTAGTAAGCGTGTCCCGTCTTCGATCTAACTCGAGCTCACAAAGATACTTAATGGGTTACTGGTTTGAAATGGGTCCCCCATGCTTGACACAAGCTTTCCACCTATGCTTGGTCCCCACTATAATTTTCCACTTAACCCCTTCTTATTCATGTCTTCTTACATTTTTCAATTTGGTTAAGTGTCTCTAATCGTATTTCACATGTCTCCCATGTCATCCACTTAACCCTCATGTCCCACCACATGTTTATCTTGGTTAAGTGTTAATGATCATATCCCACATGTCACCCATGTTACCCACTTATCAAATCAACATATGTTATTGGTTAAGCTTGTCTTAACCCTATCCGCTTATCAGATCAATATATATATATATGGTTAAGCTGGTCTTAACCATATCCACTTATATATTATTGGCTAAGTTGGTCATAACCCCATCCACTTATTAGATCAATATATATACTTGGTTAAGCTGGTCTTAACCCTATCCACTTATATATTATTGGCTAAGTTGGTCTTAACCGCATCCATATTTCAGATCAATATGTATTATTGGTGTAATGACCCACATTTTCAGCGATATAATAATTAATTTATTTAATTATTTAAAAGGTGATTAAGAGGATTTAATGGTCGTTGAATTAAATAAGAGTGAATATTTAATTAATATAATAATTAAATAATATATTTAACTCAGAAATAATAAAAAATATTGGAATCAACAATATTCTGTGAATTGGATTATTCCTAAGATATAATTCAGCTTCGAGTTGATTTAGAATAACAAATATATTTAAATAACGTCAATTTTGACGTAGAATTTTATTATAATTAAAATCAAGCTTGAAATGGAGCGGCAGTTCGCTATTTGGCGATTTGAACTTCAACTAAATGTACAGGTTTCGTTTTAAATAGGATTTCTGTGAAACAAGAAACGTGTGGAGCTAGTATATTTTTATAATGGAAGAGAAAGATCTGTATTTCGTCGTGTAGATTTTGAGTTATGTCCAAATCAAATTTTAAAATAGTCGCTATAGAATCGTTTATCGACCATTAAGGTTTATTCGATATAACTAGATACCGGTTTCGAATTTAAACAAGGTTCTTTTGAGACATAGTGATAATTTAATTTTTAGGATTTTACTGTAGTTTTTAATTAATTAAATAAGTAACTTTTTATTTGGAGTGTTTTGCACCCTGAATCAGAAATTTGGGCTTTCACAATATGAGTTCACCTACCGGTATTTTTATATTTCTAGGATTGTGGTGAAATACACGACATGACTACATTTTTATTTCTGTCCATAGCAATACTTAACTATATGAATTAATAAAATTGGATTTTTAAAAATCAAATAGAGTATGATAAACTTTATCCTATCAATACCTATCATACCAACTAACCCTAACTTTCTCCTATGGCCTAAACAAAGCCCCGCCTCCTTCTATTTTCAACTGCATAATTCTTTTGCTCTTCAATCGAAAATATGGAAGGTTAACCTCCCCTTAATCCAAAAAGAAACCCATATATAATGTCTTTACTGATAAATGAATGCGCCGCACAATTTGTTCCTCCAGTAAACCAAAGAAAACGTATACCATCGATCTTCAAAATTCAAAGATAATTTAAATCAAATCAAAGATAAATCCCAAAAAAACCATAAATGGATTCGTATCAAGATCCTCTTCGTTCTGGTATACTGATAGAAGGATGCGACGCCCATTTCCGCTCACTGTATTTTTTCCAATGAGAACTAGGGTTCAAACTTTCGTGGATTTGAAGGAGATTTAAATCAATTGGAGGATCCAGTTGTTATTGTGGTAGCGAGTGGTTGCGGTTGTGAGATTTGGGTTTGAATCCACACCAAAAAGTTGCGATCAAATTGCTGCTTCTCTGAAGACCAACGGAAGTCGGAATTTGAAAACGGTGTGTGAGTGGAATGAAAGACATATGAAGTCGAAGAGGGGTTGATGATGAGATAAATGGTGGGTTCGGATTTTTGTATTTGTGAAGAATTGAATGGGAGTGTGGTTGTTGAAACGTGGCCATGGTTTGATTGTTGAGGAGCAGACATTGAACTGGTATTTGGGGAAGGAGGATTAATGGTGCGGGTATGGGCTTTCAAAGGTTGGGTGGCCCGGTTAATTCAAGGGGTGAGGCCCGATTGTTTTGGTTATTTATTTATAAATTGTGTATAAAATGTACTAACTTAGAATTACCATATCTAATTCATACGTGATCGAAATTCAGTAAAATAAGATCTGTTAGGATCGTATGGACGAGCACTCTGCAATGAAACTGACTGGAAGTCCATTAGAGCTCGTTTGAATTTATGATGAAACAAATTGTTTGATTCAGATCAAACAACAGTTTATCGTTCTTTAACGATGAATTGCCAATGTGAGTAAATCTCACTAACTCTGAACATTTTATATTTTCATGTTGTATTTTTAGAACTGTTAAAAATTATCTAATTGACTGTGTGTTGACTGTTTGATTGAACTGCTAGTCAGTTAGTGGAAATTATATATATAAATATAAATATAAATATAAATATATGTATAAACCGTTAAATATATATATATTGATTCTGTTAACAGAATATTTCATAATGAACTAAAAGTGATGTTGATTATATTGTGTAACATCTGAGATGCAGGGAAACAGGTTGGAGGGGTCCAACTGGACTCCTCAATATCTAAATACTATTATTTCATATAATTGAAAATATGATGTGATATATAATCTGTTGGCGATTATATATGTTTGGATGATATTGGTCATCGTGATTTGATATGTTAAATACCATAACATACCGGAATGTTGATAAGGGAATTTTCAAAGTGATATTTGAAAATAAAATATTTATAAAATCAAAGGATTTTATAAAAGAGAAATTATTTATAAAATCAAAGAAGCTTTATATACGGGAATATTTATAAATAGGAAATATTTATAAAAAGGATATTTATAAATGGAATATTTATAAAGTAAATTATTTATTAAGATAAATAAGTAAGACATTTTAAATGGATTATTTATTTGGTAAATAAATAAGATATTATAAAGGGATTATTTACTTAAGAAATAAATAGGAAATATGAAGGATTTATTTATTTAGAAAATAAATAAAACAAGTAGAAAGGGAATTATTTGTAAAACAAATATAAGAGAAAATATTTGTGAAACAAATAGAAGGATAAAAGGAAATGTTTATTAGAAAATAAATTGAATTATTTTAAAAGGAAATCTTTTCAAATGGATAAACATGGTAAAAGGAAATCGTTATAAAGCAAACAAAGTTAGTTGAATAAGAGTTAGTCAAACATAGTTGTTCAGGATAAGTTGCCATTTAGCACGACTGCTAGCGTAACTCACAGGGCTGCAGATAGCTTACGGCGGTCGGATATTTCCTGAGGGAATCAGGCGTAACCATTGTGATCGCTGCGATCTAGAGTTATGCGAATGGATTTAAATCAAATATAGTTATTTGAAATGAAGAAACCAGACATAGTTATTCAGAATAGAGTAAATCAATAGAGTTAAAGAAATGGAGTTAAACAGAATTTGGAAACTGACTAGAGATTAATAAGTTGAATGGTTTCCTGAGTATCGATCTGATGTTGGTTTCGGCCTTCGGGGTTTATACTTAGGAAGTTGTTCTCTTGTTAGTTTATAGTTAGAGTCTGATGGATGCGAAAGAATAGTGATACGTAGTTAAGCCATGGAAATGTTTTCCAGTGTTAATAACGTATATTTTCTAAACATAGAAAATAAGGAAATGTGAATATATATATATATATATGTTAAATGATGATTGATTGATATAATTTCCATCTGGAAATAATATCGTTGTTTGCACACGTGTTTTCTTTGATGGTTAAATCACAGACTATCGAAATTTTGAACATTTTAATGTTGTTAATATGGAGAGACCAGTTGGATTATTATCCAAAGAACCACTCTATATTGGCATAAGCGTTGCGAATCATATATGCCAAAGAAAATTGAAGATGGAGTAAAATGCAAGGGCTGTTGAATAAATATTATATAACAGTGCCTAAGATGGATATACTGAATAGTGCATTCGGTTTGTCCAATCCCAAGACGACCTGTATGGAAGAATGTCTGACAGAGTATATCTAATAGATTGCGTAAGTTGATCTCTTCAAACGTATTCACGTTTGGTGGCGGAGGAATTCGTTTCTCTTAGCTGTATACCCGTGGTATTTTTGGAGAAATCAATTTGTGATTTGGCGGGTATGACGATGTGACATTCAAAATGAATGAAGATGTGGCATGTAAAAGGTAAGCGTAGCTTCTAGCCTCACATCTGGTAAATGAAAAAAATCGGGCAGGCAACATGGCTAAGTCAGTCGCTCCGAAGTAGGGTGTATAATCACCTATCTAGAGAATATTCATTTTCTTCTTTAATCTATCAATGTTGTCCCATATATATATGGGAAACGGTTGCTGTTCCCAACCGTTGGTGATATACATTCGATACACTCAAGCGAAATGAGCGGTCGGTCATGTATGGCCGGGTTGCAAGATGTTCTTGTTGAACCCAGTGTATTCCTCTCTAGAGGTACACTAGCGAAAGGTGGTTCCATACCTTGTCATAGTTGGAAATCCATTACCCAATACATGCTTGCGGTTTTGATTTTATACTATATATGCAGAACGTGAGATGGAATCGTTTCTGCTAGATGATTATTATATTGTGGTTGATAGACATTATTATAATATCAAAGGTTTTTGATATAAAGATATTTTGGATTCTCAAAAGGGAAAAACCCGTTCCGTTATACGGCGTGGTCTTATGAAATATCGTTTACTTGTTCAAACTGTTTAAACTGTTTTACTCATACCGGTCCCATGACTGACCCGGAGTTTATTTTGTTTTGTTTTCAATAAAATCTTGGGTGCCTAATTTTGTACGGGCAGTCAAGTAGTCGGGATTTACAGATACTTGAAGAGCTGGAGTAGGAGGCTTCAGGATCATATAGCTATAGTGTATTTCCGTTGTGTTGTAAGTGATGTACTTTGAAATGATATGTATATTCAAATAAAGATTTATATTTCAAAGATATGTTATCTATTATATGTTGTTCGTTCCGCTGTGAGGTTCGTGTTACTATGATGTTGTCTTCTTCTTCTTCTTTTTCTGTTCTAAGTTCTATCTTATCTATCCTCACCCTCTGTTTTCTTTCTATTAGTTTTCTGATTTTCTAGTGTAATTGGGGTTGGACTAGCATTATTTGGTCAGCTCAAATTGGACCGGAATTTCGGGTCACTACAATTGGTTAAGTTTGTCTTAACCCTATCCACTTATCAGATTAATATATATATTATTGGTTAAGCTAGACATAACCCTACCCACTTATCAAATTAATATATATTATTGGTTAAGATGGTCTTAACCCTACCTACTTATATATTATTGGTTAAGCTGATCTTAACCCTACCTACTTATCAAATTATTGGTTAAGCTTGTCTTAACCTTATCCACTTATCAGGTTATTGGTTAAGCTGGTCTTAACCCTATCCACTGATCAGGTTATGTATCATATATATATATATATATATATATATATATATATATATATATATCATATAACATGTTTTACTTAATTTATGATTAACCCTATCCACTGATCAGGTTATGTATCATATATATATATATATCATATAACATGTTTTACTTAATTTATGATTAAGTACATCTTAGTTCACAAATACATTGGTTAAGAGAATAACTCCCTAAGTATCAACCCCGAAGACCGAAATCAACATCAGATTGGAACTCAGAGAATTACTCCACTCAACCAAACTTATGTTTGTCATTCATATTCATCTTTGATCAACATTAATTAATTATTAATGCACAGATCTCCCACATTAAGTCGATTGCTTGTGGTCGCTGGATATGTCGGGCGGTTCCGGGCAGACTTCCACCATAAGCCAGACTTAACCTTGTGTCTAAGCATCTTTTAATTATGCCTACGACCTCTCACATTAGACGGTCGTTTGTGGTTGCTGGTTGTGTCGGGCGGGTCCGAGCAGTCTTATACCACAAACGAGTCTAACCTCGTGTCTTAGGCGTTTATTACGCATTTAATTTATGCCTTTGATGTCTCACATTAGACTACCATTTGTGGTTGCTGGATTTGTCGGGTGGGTCCGGGCAGTCTTACACCACAAACTAGTCTAACCTCGTGTCTTAGGCATTTATTATTACATATTATTATTCGACCCCAATTTGAATTAATATCTCCATTTCAAATTGTCAATAACTTCCAAACTAATCTATGTCCATAATTGTCACCTAAATTATGTCCATAATTTCTATGCATATAAATTAGGCCAATTAATGTCTCAAATTTATTATATGCTTTTAAGCCATTTTTATGCCAATTCACAATATTAATATTTAATATTTTCCCATTGCCTCTACATCGTTCGCACGTTTAATATGAAATATGTTAGAACTGCAAATAGTCTAACTTAGAAAAAGAAAAGAAACATCACAACTTGCATAGCGCATAAAAATAGATCTAACTTGCAAATAGGAATTATAACATAAATTTGCGTAGCCAATAATTTGCATAGACAATGATCATATAGAATCATATTTTTGCATAAACTACCATGGATCTAAATATAGATCTAAACATGAAATTGTGAACTAGCATATATAAATTACGGGTCTCACTTAACTTGCATATATGAATATAATTTTCATCCAAAAATGTGAATGTAGTTTTTCACCTAAATTTGCATATGGATTTCAACAACTTGCATTTGAATTTCTACAACTTGCATATGAATTTATCACATGATTTTTGCATATAAGCAAGCATATGTATAAACTTGATTCACATATAAACTTGTGTACAATTCACATATAGACTGGCATTGTAACAACCCTGAATTTTGGGGCCAATTTAAAGAATTTATTTTAAGTTATTTTAATGAGTTTTTGATATGTAAAATAATTTATTTTAAATAATAATTATTAAAAACTCATTTTATTTGAAGTAAGACTTTAAAATTTATATTAATTCTATTCCAAGCCTGAAAAGACACGGTAATTTCAAAATTCGTTTTTCAACTTTGGGAAAATATATAAAATTCATTATAAGTCAAAATTAGACGAAACAAGAAACACTAGAACCGTATTAAAAATATCTTTCTAATGAATGTAAGAAATTCAGATTTCAGTTTATAATTTGTAAGATATGACAAAATTAAAATTTCAGAAAAACGCTATAGAATTTATATATATTATATATATGATCTAAAAAGCTACTTTTCACATACTAATGAATTTGGACTCGAAACCACTTCCGTTGAGTTCAAAATGATGTTTCTGCATTGAAAAAGCATAAGCATCGATATATTTCGAGTTTCGGAAATTATTTGTATTTTTATGTATTTTTAATATTAAATATATACGCATTAAAAATGAAAATTTTGCAAACGGCCTCTGAATCCGATGAAACCAGTTTCTATGGATCCGGAATATTAAATTATTATTAGATTCCAAAATTAGTAATTTTTGGAGTCATTATTTCGTTGTTATTAATTTTTCATTGAAAATGGTCAATTTCTGTACTTTAAAATTTCATAAATAATTCATACGGACTCGGAATTTAACGAAACTACTTTCTTTGAATTCGTATCATCGAGAAATAGTTATGTTCCAATTTTTAGTCAATTTAGATAATGTATGTGTTCGTACGAATTTTAAAACCATGAAAAGGACTAAAAAGTAATAGAATAATATTACATGAAGGCTAATCATTATTTAATTGAAAGTGTTTAAACTAAAGAGGGATTGAATTAAAATTTACAATTGCCTATATATTATCATTTATCCAGCCCTAATCCCTTTTCTAAGCCTAATTCTAGTCGCCATCTTCATCTATCTAATGGCGGCTCAATTTTTCCACTAAAATTCCTTTGCACAAAACACCCCGAAACTTCAACAACTTATATCTTCAAATCAGAACCAAATCAACACAAACCCTTTCTGGGTTTTGTTCATCTCTATAAACACTACTTATCACGAAAAATTCAGCACCTATTGTCGCACGGATTCGCCAGAATCCGAGTTTGAACACAGAAAACTGATTTTGGATTTTGGTGAATTGCGGCCAAATCTTCGAGAATTTGGCGATGGCCCAGTTGGAGAAAATGTAGCCAAGACATAAACGAACAACTTTGCCTTTGATCATTTCATCTGAAAGTCGAAGGAAGGGCACGGAAATCGAGAAAATCTAAATTGAAGCAAAACAGCAAAAAAACTGACTAGACCTGATTCTGAGCAAGTTCAATTTTTGACAAATTTTGGATCTGAAAAGCGCAGAACTCAAAAAAGATGTGAGATTTCTATTTTTTTTAAAATTTAGCTTTATTCCTTGTTGATTGAATTTCATAAATACATGTTTATATAATCGTATCTGAGATTGTTGTACTAAAATTTTATTGTTTGTGATTGGTGACTGAATGTACTGTTCGTATATGATAGATCTGGTTTTGTAAAACCAGAATTCCTTTCTTTTTTTATAGATTAAAATCAAAATTGATTGTATGTGATGGTTGTAATTAAAGTTGTAGATCTGAATTTTATTTTGAATCAGTGTATAACAAGTTTCCTTGTTTTGAAAATGAAAATTTTCCACCTTTGTTTGTAAATAAAAGGAATCAACTTTTGGTCAAATTAAAAGATTTTACTTTTATTTAAATTTAAAAAAAAGTTTACTTTTGTTCATATGAACAAAGATTTCAACTTAGTCAAAGTTGTAACTTTGTTTGTAACTCAAAGTTGTAACTTTGTTTTGTTAATTAAATGTTGTAATTTGGTTTGTTAATCAAAAAGTTTTCATTTTCTTTGTTTTTATAAATAAAAAGATTTTAACTTTATTAATAAAAAGATTGCAACTTTATTGTAACTTTGTTAATAAAAAGGGTATGACTTTGTTGTGTAAATTTAATAAAAAAAAATCATTTTCTTTTATTATGTTGTAACGCAAGAACACAAACAAAAGATTTCAAAAATTATTTACATTGTTTGTAAAAAAGAAAAATGATAATATTTACATTTGTTTTGTAAATAGAAATTGACATTTGTTTGTAAATACATGAAATTCACTTTTCTTTGTAAGTACATGAAATTCACTTTTGTTTGTAAATATAATGAAAAGAAATTACCTTTGTGTATTAACAAAAAGAAATCACTTTTGTTTATTAATGAAAAGTTTCATTTTTGTGTGTAATGAAAATAATAACAAAAGTATCATTTTTGTTAAAAAGAAAGTAATGACATTAACGTTGATTTTAGTTGAAATAATAAAAATTACATTTTTCATTGATTTTAGTTGAAAGAAAAAAATTTACAAGACATAATTTTGTCATTATTTTGTAAATATACAAAGACATCATTTTGTCATTATTTGTAAATGTACAAAGGTATCATTTTTGTCTTTGTTTTGTTAAATGTAAAAAGATAATTTGTTTGTTTATAAATTTTTTTTACATCTTGTTCAAAAATGAATATTTACACTGTCATGTGTTAATTAGAAAATGAATATTTACACCGTCATGTGTTAATCAGAAAATGAATATTTACACTGTCATGTGTTAATTAGAAAATGAATATTTACATCGTCATGTGTTAATTAGAAAATGAATATTTACACCATCATGTGTTAATCAGAAAATGAATATTTGCACCGTTATGTATTAAATTAGAAATGGCAATATTTGCACCGTTATGCATTAAATTAGAAATGACGTTATGTGTTAAATTAGAAATGAACATGATTGACACCGCAATTAAAAATTACATTTTTATGTAAAAAATAAAAAAAATAAGGTTTGGTCATTAAAATAAGAATTACATTTTAATGTAATTAAACAGAAGAATTTGACGTTATAATCAAAAGTACATTTTTAATGTAATTTAAAAAGATAGAATTTTTCATCGTAATGTTAATTACATTTTTAATTTAATTAAAAGGGGAGAATTTTACATTGTAAATTAAAAGACAAAATCTGACATGTAATGTTAATTACAATTTACATTGTAATTAAAAAGGAAATTTTACATTGTAATTAAAAGGTAGGAATTTTACATTATAATGTTAATTACAATTTACATTGTAATTAAAAAGGAGATTTTACATTGTAATTAAAAGACAAGAATTTTACATTATAATTTTATTACAATTTACATTGTAATTAAAAAAGAGATTTTACATTGTAATTAAAAGATAGGAATTTTACATTATAATGTTAATTACAATTTACATTGTAATTAAAAAGGAAAATTTACATTGTAATTAAAAGATAGGAATTTTACATTATAATGTTAATTACAATTTACATTGTAATTAAAAAGGAGATTTTACAGTGTAATTAAAAGAGTAGAATTCAACATTGAAATAGAATTTACATTTTTCTAATGTAAATAAAAGAAATAAAAGGAAGAATTCAGCATGGAAATATAAGTTACATTTTTAATGTAAATAAAGGAATAAAAGAATGAAATTGGGCATTGAATTATAAGTTACATTTTTCATGTAATTGAATAAAAGTAAAAGTTTACATTTTCATGTAAATAGAATTTAAAGAAGAAAATTTACATTTCATGTAAATAGAATTTAAAGAAGAAAATTTACATTTTCAGGTAAATAGATTTTAAAGAAGAAAAATCACATTTTCATGTAAATGGAACTTAGGGAAGGAAATTTGCATTTTAATGAATTGAATTTTCATTAAAAAGGACAACGGTATGAAATTTACATATTTATATAAAAAGATTTTCAGTAAAGATTATACGATGAAAGTTACGTTTTAATGAATTGGATTTTCATTAAAAAGATAAAGATAGAAATTTACATTTTTATGTAGATAGATTAACACACAAAATTATTATTTTGTTTGTAATGAAAGATTAACAAAGTTACTATTTTTGTAGAATTGAAGTTGACATCAAAATATTGCATTTTTGTTAGAAATTGAAATGACACAAAAACACTCATTTTTGTTAAATTATAAATGACACACCAAAAATATTCATGTTTGTAGTAATGGAAATGAAACATAAAAAACCTATTTTTGTTCTAATTGTAATGATACATGAAATATACAATTTTGTGTAGTTTGAAAGATGATTGAAAAATATACCTTTTTGTATATAGGATGTGAATGCAAGTCGAAATAAAGATCAACATTCTTATGTGCCATGATATTATATTTAGATAATAATTCTTGTCGTTAGCAAAATACGAAGGAATTATATTTATATATATATATATATATATATATAAAAATTAAAAGCAAACGAATCGAGCGTGGTAGTTCGCGCCTTGGAGTTGTACTTTTAATTGATTATACCGAAATATCCGACTGTCGGATTTTCCCAAAACTGAAACCGTTAGGTTCGCCTTGGGAAGATCTTTCCAACGATATGAATTGTGTTAAAATCCAATGGTTAGATTTAGAGAAATTTGTAAAACAAATTTGGGTGAAAACAGCGCCAAGGTCGCCTATTGACATGAAGTGTTGTTAAATAAAATTCAATTATTTTTATATAAATAAAAATATAGATTAATCGTTATAAATTAATATTAATGATAAGAAATGATTTGAAATGATATATACGCGAGGATCATTTGAAAGTTCCGAGTTTAATCTCATTTCAAATGATTATTCGTCGATCTAAGTCAAAGAGTTGAAGATGGTGATTGAAGACCTACGATCTTCACGTCGAATGAATGAGTTACCATTGACGCCCATGATTGGAGTAGCTACCTTGAAGGGGCTACAATGGTGGCCATCCGGACTACTTGTTGATTATTCGGATATGCAAGGTATAAGGTGCCTCCGGTTTCGTTCAGACCCAGAACGGACTTGAAAATGGATTGTATGTCTGACGTTGTATTCCTTTATACGGTATTCGTTGATCTCTGCTAAATATATATCTATTTGGTGTTTAACACCCTTCTCTGAGACGTACGAGCTTAGAGGTTATATATTGGTAGGAATCAATGGTATGGTATGGATTGACATGTGGCATGCTAAGATGCATGGATCAAGGTTTTTGTTGAAAAGAAGGCCTTGTGGATGATGATCAAAGCACAGCTTGAAAAGCATAGCTTTGTGTATTACGTAGCTTCACGAGCCTCACACCCCGGTTGAGTCTAAAATTGAGCAAGGGAACGCAGGGGGAGCAGCACGTTTCTTTCTAGCTAGAAGTGGTGTCATGGTATGAAGCCCAGACATTTTTACTTATGTGGATGATGGAATGAGGCGCCTCAGATGTTAGATCCTATAGGACCGAGGAACGTGTGTTCAGGAATAACTAATCCACAAACCACAGGTGTGGACCGGCCCTGCAGCTATCCAAGGGTTCTCTGCAGGGAATCCTGAGACATTAGCTAGTGTGTCTCGAATCGGTAAGGAGATCGTTCCTAGCCTTGACTCTTGATGGAAACGCAATTCCGAATATGACCCTACTGACTTGATTGTATTACTAGTATGGAGGCATAGTATATGGTAGCTATGCTTCCTACGATTACTTTGAATTTTGAAACTTATATACACTAGCAATAATATCAAACCCGTTTTTTCGTACCAAGCATGTTTAATCATCATAAGGTAAAACTCTATCCTCTGGTTTGCGTTGCATTGTGTGATGGGACTTGAGTCTTATGATGATTCCATTTTTCTAAAAAGCATTGCGTTGTTTAACGATTTACTTTAATTTATGCACCGGCAATCCATTGGAATAAAACCCGTTTCGCGTTAGCGGCGTGGTCCATGGATTTGCCTTATTGCTATTAGTTATATTAGTTCAGAATTCTCACACCAGTCCCATGACTGACTCGTAGTTTGTTTCACTTTGCAAACTCGGGTGCCCTCTTTTCCACATGGGCAGTCGAGTAGTTTTTTGCAGATATTTATCTCTTGAGCAGGATTCTGGATAGAACCCTAAAGCTGTGTCCAGAGCATAGATGCCTTCCGCTGTTTATTGTATTTAATTTATTGAAATTTATCTTCCGCTGTAATTTTATTCAATGTACTCTAATATGTTATGTACTCTGATGTAACATTATTGTAATGTTTATAAAAGTCTGCTGTTATTGTTCTGATGTTGTTCTATTCCCAGAGTTAACGTATTCGGGTTTTGAACGATCTTAGTCGATTTTGCGATCGATTAGGTCCAGGAGAAATCCGTGTCGTTACATGCATAAGATTCATATTCAAACTAACATACAATTTAACATCCCAAACTTGCATAAAATTCACATACGAATTAGCATATTATTTAACATCCAAACTCGCATAAGATTCACATATGAATTAACCTATGATTTAACAACCCAAACTTGCATAAAATTTACATATGAATTAACATATGATTTAACCACCCAAACTTGCATAAGATTCACATATAAATTAACATATGGTATAACAACCCAAACTTGCATAAGATTCTCATATGAATTAACATATGGTTTAATATCCCAAACTTGCATAAAATGAATCAAGTTAAATATGATATAGATCTACAAAGTTAAACAATATCATGCGATTCAACAGACAAGTTCTCATAATCCAATTACAACCCATCATAATTAATTTAATAATTATGTTGTGAAGGAAATAGTACTCACAAAGATAGGTTAGAGAAGAGTGATCTGTTCGTCTTTTGAGTTGGAACTCTGACTTGCTAAATCCTAAGCTTTAGGAAGGAGAACTATCCTAGCAGAAGCATGGTGGCCATGAGACAAATTTTGTTTTGATTTAGGGTTTGAGTCTAGGTACCCTTTTATAGAAGTTTGAATCAACCTAAGTCATTGTATCATCGTAGGAACAATCCCAACCATCCATGAATAGATAGAGTTATCTAGACTAGCCACATCAGCCCTAATGACTCAGCAGAGAGACAAAAATCGTCACATTTCAGATTGCCCCGGGGTAGGGGGAGGGGGTTAGGTCGACCACCAGGTCGACCTGTATATAGGGAGGTCGACCTAGCCTGTGGTTGGTCGACCCTCAGGTCGACCTGCCTTGGTATTTAATTTTCCTGAATTGTTTTATATAAATTTCTGAAAGTTCTGAGGGCCATAACTTCTTCATACGAAGTCCGATTTTCGAAAATTTGGACTCAACTTCAAGCAAAATTTTGAGAGGAACGCAATGGCATAACCCATTTCCTTTAATTCTCACTTTAACAATTAAGTATTGTTAAATTTTTTAATTTTAGTATTTAAAATTATGGGGTGTTACATTCTCCCCTCCTTAAAGGATTTCGCCCCCGAAATCTCCAAGTTAAGGAGAATGTATATCCTACCATCCAATCATCCATCTACTCAGCTATCAAACACAGGAATCCATTGTCCTTACAAGGTTTCTTTTGCTATATGAACATATGGAAAAAGTGTGTGTATATGTTCCTTATCCAATGCAAAATCAGGCGGTCTACTGATTCAGTTGACCTTCTTAATGCAAATCATGATAGTGCCATGCGTCCATTATGTATGCGAAAGAATCCTAACGATACATATTATTTCTACACGTGTGCACAACCGTTCATCAAAATGCAGCATCCATATGATAACACAACCATTATACATCCATTAATTAAATATGCACACATATTTATATGCAATGTGAAAGTGACTGCGCCGGTCTAGTGCCTAATTTGTGTGTACATGCATCCACTAGCAACCACTTACATCCATTTGCATCCACCAAACATAACATGTCTCAAACACATGTTTACAGCCATAGGGTTTTTCCTAACTAAAGATCAAAGATATCATCGCAAAGACATACTAAATGATAGGATAAGTATCAACAAAGCGGTAGAAAAAGGAGAAGTTAAAATTTTCGTCTTCCATTTCTCAAGTTGCGTCTCTTTGATCATCTCCCCATTCCACTTTGACCAACTTGACCTCTCTGTTGCATGGCTCTAATACCATCATCCCAAGGATGCATGTAGGAGCTCGTCTAATCGTGGCATCTCACTCTACTTCCACTTCTCTAAGCATGCTCGGCTCCACTGCTTCCGCGGTATCTTGTAACACTTCGCATATGCGATACGTGAAACATGTCATGAACATCACTAAGCTCGTTGCCTCTTCTCATGTCCCTCCAAAATCTATGATACATAACCTCAAAAGTTCTTCAAGGATTCTATTCACCTCTCTCTATCTGTCCATCCGTCTGTGGATGATAAGTGATACTCGTACTTGCCGCCTTTTACGTATCACCTTTTCCTCTTGCACCGAAAACTGCTCCAAGCCCTGTCCTACAAGCACCAGTATACACTGTGAATGGCTTACTTCCATTTGGCAAAACTAAAGCTAGAGCTGTCGTAAAAACCCTCTTCAAAAGTTGGAAAGCATCGTCACAGTCAACATACCAAGCAAAAGTCAAGTACTTCTTCGTTAACCGAGTAAGTGGGGCTGATACCTTCACGAAGTCCTTAATGAACTTCCTATAATAGCCTGCCAGTCCTAAAAAGCTTCTTAATTCTGTTGCATTCTTAGGAATCTTCCAATTTTGGATTGCAACCACCTTTGCGGGATCCACAGCTATCCCCATTCCAAAATGCTCCTTCTTATGAACCCCTTCAAGCAACTCTCTCACTTGCTTACTGAGTTCTCCTCTCTCTCTCTCTCTCGGAGTCGTGTGGAATACTAGTAATGCAACTGGCTTTTCATTATCTATTAGGTATATACGACAAACTATCTTGCGCCTTGGGGTAAACCCCGAACTTCATCGAAGACGTCACCATATTCACGAACCACACGAACAAATTCCGAATCATCGTTGGACGCGTCAAGAGATTCTGGGTAGCTAAGCATCACCGGAACTCTAGGGTCACAAGAAATATCAAGGGTCTCTCCACAACCAGTCAACACTCTAGCTACCCTTCTTTCACAGTCTAGTGGCACCATATCCGGCTATCCAATCCGTGCCAGAATCAAGCCATAGCCTAAGAAGCCAAGAACGAAGGCGTTTGCATTCATACCCAACGCCCAAGATAGACACTCTCAAATCCCGACAAATCATCGAAAGATGAGCCGAACCACTAATTGGATTTGAGACTACTATGGGATCCATAACAAGACTAGTATTTAGATGCAGTGTTTTCAACCGACAAAGCAGATACAAATGAGTGTGAAGTGCCATAATTCAAACAAGGTTCGAACAGGATGATCAAAAAGAAAAACCAAACTTCCAACCAAGATATTTCTACCTCTATTAGGTATGCTAGCCGTGAGGGAACGCGTCTACCCTCCAAAAGATCATGTACTTTGCCCTTATCTTTGCCTACTGCTTCTTTGGATGATCCTAATAAGATGTCATGTTTCTCCGTAACGATAACACCTAGTCTTTTTCTTCTTTCTAACGTCTTTATTTAATTAGTCAGGTATTTCACAAGTGTGGCCCTTCCTTTACTCTTGGCCCCTTGTTATCCTCACCGCCTTTCTTTGGATCTACTTTCTTATCGTGTGCACTATCCATGTCTCTCCTTCACATTCTCCATTCATGACCTCCTACCAAAATGAGTTTTCGTCCTTCATTAACCAAGTGGCTAATTGAACCTTCCTCCCATCCTCCATCTTAAAGGTACCAATAAGTCTGTCGCTTCCTTCTAGCTTTGACAAACGTCCTAGTCCCATGAAGCGGTTTTTCGCCCATCATATAGAAGTTCTTACATATCTTAGAAAAGTGTCTATACATGGAGGAAGAAATTCAAAAAAAGAGAGAGGAAGAGATTCAAAATGGAGAATCGAAGGAAAGATATATGGCTCTTAGGGGTTATGTTTTCAAAAAAACTTTTCTCTTGAAACTACTCTCCTTAAAATATATTTTTGAAAGTATTTCTTTATAAAATGCTTTTGAAAAACAGTTTTTCAAAATCTCTTATCTGTTCTGTTAACATTCAACTCTGATACCACGTGTAACACCCCACGTCCATTATTGTCACTCTCAAAGGGAATGCATTAACTTTCATGGAGTATTATTGGTGAATAGAACAGAATATAACAAGACAGTTACATATATTAGTACTTGAAAATTTTCAAAACAACATTTGTTGCAGCTAAGAAATAGTTTGATTACAATAACATCATAAACCAACAGAAAAACCAAGTACACTTAGTAGCCATCTTGAAAATTTATTTTCTGAGTACATAAAATAAAAAGCATAACCCCAACATAAGTAGCCATAAAAGATATGAGCTGAACTTCACATTCAGCAATCCAAGCACTTCCAAAAGAGGGATAAAGATCCAGATCAAGCTCCACTAGCACTAGTCCCACCCTGATAACCTGGAGGGGAAGGAAGAAAAGAGGCGAAAACAAAGGGGGTCAGACATAAACTCTGGTGAGTACCATAACTTTAACGATATAATTATCAAAGTAATTAGGATAAGGCATAAACTGGTAAAACAAGGAATGACTGTGAATCAAGTGGGCAAGACAAAACAAACAAGAGGAATATTCTGGCGTTAATCTCGCTCCTAATCACTATGGGATAATTACTACACTGCACCATTACTAGTCACCCTAAAAGTTGATACCGCCTACTGAAAATAATAATAATAATAATGGTAGTTTTGTGTACCACTAGTTGTCTTCATAGGTGTTGCCTGCTCCTATCTCCACTAGTTGTACCCACTACCCTCCCCATTCTAATTACAACATTTATTCATAATATGGTAGTTGGACGCCTAGCTGTTTTCATAGGTGCCGCCTGTTCCTATCTCTGTTAGTCGTACCCCCTACCTTCCCCATTCGATCGGCTCCCTAACTCGTAGATACCCGTGCTGGTCCCACAGTGGGATGTATCACTCCCCAAAGTGGCAACCCGATACCACAAAAGATGCACGGCTTATATCTACACGATGCAACAACGTCTTATCTATCAGCCCAGGCCCACACACGCATATGACCCAATTGGACTTGCGTTCCCACCGTTAACCCGTTTTGACCTCTTACGATCAAACCCAGTAAGCGTGTCCTGTCCTCGATCTAACTCGAGCACACAAATATACTTAATGGGTTACTGGTTTGAAATGGGTCCCCCATTCTTGACACAAGCTTTCCACCTATGCTTGGTCTCCACTAGAATTTTCCACTTAACCCCTTCTTATTCATGTCTTCTTACATGTTTTAATTTGGTTAAGTGTCTTTAATCGTATTTCACATGTCTCTCATGTCATCCACTTAACCCCTATGTCCCACTACATGTTTATCTTGGTTAAGTGTTAATGATTATTTCCCACATGTCACCCATATTACCCACTTATCAAATCAACATGTGTTATTGGTTAAGCTTGTCTTAACCCTATCCGCTTATCAGGTCAATATATATATATATATTTGGTTTAGCTGGTCTTAACCCTATCCACTTATATATTATTGGCTAAGTTTGTCTTAACCCCATCCACTTATCAGATCAATATATATATATATATATATATATATTTGGTTAAACTGGTCTTAACCCTATCCACTTATATATTATTAGCTAAGTTGGTCTTAACCCCATCCACGTATCATATCAATATGTATTATTGGTTAAGTTTGCCTTAACCCTATAAACTTATCAGATTAATATTTATATTATTGGTTAAGCTAGACTTATCCCTACCCACTTATCAAATTAATATATATTATTGGTTAAGCTGGTCTTAACCCTACCTGCTTATATATTATTGGTTAAGCTGATCTTAACCCTACCTACTTATCAGATTATTGGTTAAGCTGGTCTTAACCTTATCCACTTATCAGATTGTTGGTTTAGCTGGTCTTAACCCTAACCACTGATCAGGTGATGTATCATATATATATATATATATCATATAACATGTTTTACTTAATTTATGATTAAGTATATCTTAGTTCACAAATACATTAGTTAAGAGAATAACGCCTTAAGTATCAACCCCGAAGACTGAAATAAACATCGGATTGGTACTCAGAGAATTACTCCACTCAACAAAACTTCTATTTGTCATTCATATTCGTCTTTAATCAGCATTAATTAATTATTAATGCACAGACCTCCCACATTAAGTCGATTACTTGTGGCTGCTGGATATGCTGGGCGGTTACGGGTGGACTTCCACCACAAGCCAGACTTAACCTCGTGTCTAAGCATCTTTTAATTATGCCTAAGACCTCTCACATTAGACTTCCGTTTGTGGTTGCTGGATGTGCCGAGCGGGTCCGGGCAGTCTTATACCACAAAAGAATCTAACCTCGTGTCTTAGGCGTTTATTACGCATTTAATTTATGCCTTTGACCTCTCACATTAGACTACCGTTTGTGATTGTTGGATTTGCCGGGCGGGTCAGGGCAGTCTTACACCACAAACGAGTCTAACCTCGTGTCTTAGGCATTTATTATTATATATTATTATTCGACCACATTTTGA
This sequence comes from Allium sativum, assembly GCA_030737875.1. Taxonomy (NCBI): domain Eukaryota; kingdom Viridiplantae; phylum Streptophyta; class Magnoliopsida; order Asparagales; family Amaryllidaceae; genus Allium; species Allium sativum. The sequence goes on along the minus strand of CM060919.1, from coordinate 4,380,407 downwards.
ATTAATATCTCCATTTCAAATTGTTAATAACTTCCAAATTAATCAGTGTCCATAATTGTCACCTAAATTATGTCCATAATTTCTATGCATATAAATTAGGCCAATTAATGTCTCAAATTTATTATATGCTTTTAAGCCATTTTTATGCCAATTCACAAGTATTTAATATTTTCCCATTGCCCCCACATCGTTCGCACATTTAATATAAAATATTTTAGACCCGCAAATAGTCTAACTTATAAAAAGAAAAGAAACATCACAATTTGTATAGCACATAAAAATAGATTTACTTGCAAATAGGAATCATAACATAAATTTGCGTAGCCAATAATTTGCATAAACAATGGTCATATAGAATCATATATTTGCATAAACTACCATGGATCTAAATACAGATCTAAACATGAAATTGTGAACTTGCATATATAAATTATGGGTCTCATTTAACTTGAATATGTGAATATAATTTTCACCCAAAAATGTGAATGTAGTTTTTCACCTAAACTTGCATATGCATTTCTACAACTTGCATATGAATTTATCACATGATTTATGCATATAAACTAGCATATGTATATACTTGATTCACATATAAACTTGTGTACAATTCTCATATAGACTTGCATAAGATTCACATTCAAACTAACATACAATTTAACATCCCAAACTTACATAAAATTCACATACGAACTAGCATATGATTTAACATCCAAACTTGCATAAGATTCACATATGAATTAACCTATGATTTAACGACCCAAACTTGCATAAGATTCACATATGAATTAACAACCCAAAATTGCATAAGATTCACATATAAATTAACATATGGTTTAACAACCCAAACTTGCATAAGATTCACATATGAATTAACATATGGTTTAACATCCCAAACTTGCATAAAATGAATCAAGTTAAATATGAAATAAATCTACAAAGTTAAACAACATCATGTGATTCAACAAACAAGTTCTCATAATCCAATTACAACCCATCATAATCAATTTAATAGTTATATTGTGAAAGAAATAGCACTCACAAAGATAGGTTAGAGAAGAGAACGATTTGTTCGTCTTTTGAGTTGGAATTCTGACTTGATAAATCCTAAGTTTTAGGAAGGAGAACTATCCTAGCAGCAGCATGGTGGCCATGAGACAAATTTTGTTTTGATTTAGGGTTTGAGTCTAGGCACCCTTTTATAGAAGTTTGAATCAACCTAAGCAGTTGGATCATTATAGGAACAATCCCAACCATCCGTGACTAGATAGAGTTATCTAGAATAGCCACATTATCCCTAACGACTCAACAGAAAGTCAAAAATCATCACATTTCAGATCTGCACGGGGAGGGGGGTAGGTCGACCCCTAGGTCGACCTGTATATAGGGAGGTTGACCCCCTGATCGACCTCCTGGTCGATCCCCTAGTCGACCTGGCCTGGGGTAGGTCGACCTCCAGGTCGACCTGCCTTGGTATTTAATTTTTCTGAATCGTTTTATATAAATTTCTGAAAGTTCTGAGGGCTATAACTTCTTCATACGAAGTCCGATTTTCGAAAACTTGGACTCTACTCCAAGCAGAATTTCGAGACGAACGCAATGGCGTAACCCGTTTCCCTTAATTCTCGCTTTAACAATTAAGTATTCTTAAATTTATTAATTTTAATATTTAAAATTACTGGGTTTCACATTCTTTCTTGTGAGTTCTGCAACGTCATTAAACTGTTTCAAAGCAGTCCAATTTGAAATACTTCCGAGGTGTTCAAATTTCAAAGTGTTGCAGAATTGTTATCTTCTTCTTTCTCTTCATTTCTATCTTTTAAATGCATCATCAGAAACCATATATTAAAGAGTGTTCTTGGTCGGATCAAAGTCATACAAACTTTGAATCCAATTTCGTTGTTCCAAGGGTTTATTGAATCATGAAAATCGATAGTTGGATAATCCGTCATGGTGGGTTGAAATATTGTCTGAAAGAATCTATTGTATAGATCCTTAAAGTCTAAAGTATGGCAATCATATTCCTTCAGTCATCTCAAATCGCAAAACTTCTGTAACAACCCGTATTTTCAATAACCTGGTATAACGTAAATCGAGGCAGAATTTAATGCTAAAATCTGAATCAAGGGAAACGGGCTATGCCATTGCGTTCGTCTCGAAAAAATACGCGAAATAGAGTCCGAGTTTTCGAAAATCGGAGTCCGTATGACCCGATTAAGGCCCAATGAAGTTTTCAGAAATTTCCAAGTTAAAAACAGATTTGGATTTCAAGTTCATATTTCGAATTTCGGGCCTGGAAGGCTAGGCGGGAAATTTCCCGCCAAGCCAACCAAGTCGACAGGCCTGTCGACTTGGCAGTCGACTTGGTTGGACCCAAGTCGACAGCCCTGTCGACTTGGCTGTCGACTTGGTTCAGCCGGGCAGTTTTGCCTGGTGCACCATTTTGGGGTTTTGGTTAGGTTTTGGGGCCAGATTCAGTTTTAAGGGCTGAGATTGGAATTAGGGTTTAATCCTAAGGTTGAAACTAATCCTAATCTCTATAAATAAGCCCCTAACCTAACCCTAAATCATCATTAATCAACCCTACAACTAAACTATGGCAAAATCATTCCTCTCATGGCCTCCACTCTCTTCATAAAATTCTAAGTTATTTCTATGAGAGATTTTCCATGCATACAAGTGTTTTCAAGCTTGTATGAGTGTCATTAGCTTGCATTCAAGTCAAGTTTCCATATTTACATCATAAAGCAAGGGTTTTGATCATTTTGGCTCAAGGGTTTTTCTATTGGAGCTTGCATTTTGGGTTTATTTGATTGCATAAGGGCTTTGTCTCAATCTATATATATTTTTGTGTCTTCATAAGCATTGTAAGCCCTTTTCTACTTTCATATTTAAACTCTAAAGTTAAATGAATGATGCAAGTTTGGTTGATCATTATGATATGCAAGTTTGCCATGATATGCAAGTTAGCTATGTCATGTTATGCAAGTTTGATATGTTATGCTATGCAAGTTTGCCATGTTATGATATGCAAGTTTATCATGTTATGTTATGCAAGTTTGCCATGTTATGATATGCAAGTTTATCATGTTATGTTATGCAAGTTTGCTATGTTATGATATGCAAGTTTGCCATATGATATGCAAGTTATGTTATGCAAGTTTGGGTTGATCATTTTGCTCATGTTATCATGTTATGCAAGCTTATCTTGGGTTTATGAGCTTAAAGCTTCAAGATTTAGGCTAAAGGTTGCATTTTGGCAACATGTAAGTTATCATATCCCTTATGATAACTTGCATGTGAGGCTAAATGCGAACTTATGGCAACTTCTACATGTCATTTATCACCATGTATCACTTATATGCTAAGTTTGGTTTTATGCATGCTTTTGAGGCCTAAAAATGTAATATGCAAGTATATGAACATATGTACATTTCATATGCCACCATGTTAAACTTGTTGCTTCAACACCTTTATGTCATGATTATGCCAAGTTCCCTCTTTCTATCCTTTATGCGCTATTGCGATATGTAAGCGATGGGATTGCGTTTGGGGTTGGGTAAACTTAAAAGACATAAAAACATAAGATTGGGAATTTACCTATTAAGTTAGGTCTACCCATTGGGAATTTACCTATTAAGTTAGGTCTACCCAAATGCTTGAAAACTTGTAATATGTTTTGGAAACATAATGGACATGACACTTAGAAAATATAAGTGTGACCAACTCGAGGTTGGGTTGAGTTTGTAGCGTAAACCTACCCGGAACCGACCGGCTTAACTAGTTGCTACAAACAATAAGACCCAATGTGAGAAGTTGGTCATGTTGTACCTTGAACCCGAGGTTAGATCAAGTTGTGGTATAAAGCTACCCGGAACCGACCGGCTTAACTAGTAACCGCAACGAAGTCTAATGTGAGAGGTTAAGGCACATTAATTAATTAATGCCTCATGATTAGGGTTTAAGTCATGGTCCACTTAATACTTAATCAATGTGGGCTTGGTAGATTAATCAGGGTTAAGTCGTGAACTCATCGTTACACTTAACCAAGTTAATCCATGATTAGCAAGAGGGTTAAACCGTACTTAACGCACTAGAAAATCCTAGCAATGGGGGTCCACTCCAGCAGTAATCCCAAGTTTGTATCATTAAGACCCTAGGGACTAGGCTAGGGAGGGGGCACGATTACTGGACTTGAGGTAAGTGATCAAAAACGACGGCAGAGCGGTACGTCGGTGTAGTTCCGGACGGACTATGGTCGTGCACGTAGTCCGTAGCCGGAGAAAACATGCACGGGTACCAGTAGATCGAGACTGTGCACTTATGTTTATGGTGTCCAGGGGTTTACACCCTAGGGCTTGATACACCCGAAGGGTGGACCCGGCACAGTCCGATTACAATTATGTTTGGGCCGTATTGACACCAACACGTGACGAGTTAGGCTTATAGGGAGCCGATCGACTAGACCGTTTGGTTGGACCTCGTATTAGGGTCACTTCATGTTATTGGACCTCGTATTAGGGTCACTTCATGTTATTGGACCTCGTATTAGGGTCACTTCATGTTATTGGACCTCATATTAGGGTCACTTCATGTTATTGGACCTCGTATTAGGGTCACTTCATGTTATTGGACCTCGTATTAAGGTCACTTCATGTTATTGGGTCAAAGCTTGGGCCAAGGGATCAATACTTGTTTATTCAAATCATGTTAGCTTGCTAGTACACCTGTGGTGCAAAAACCTTAAACCTGATTATGCGATGACACCTTTATCTACCTTGTTAGTTAAACATCATGCTAGTATGTTGTTATCCCTATGTTCATCTCTGCTTCTCATGCCAGTTAACTTTATCAGTTTACATTGATTGTAGTAGGGCTTACTCACACTTTTTGACTGACCTGTTTTTCTTTCGCCTCTTTTCTTCCGTTTCCCCCCCCCCCCAGTTTCTCAGGGTGGGAATATTGGAGCTTAGCTTGGATTTCTGATCGCTTGCTTGGGGGGTTTTAGCTCATGTACGGTCTTGACATGAAGCTAGCTATGGTTATCACTTATTTTGGGGATAGTACTTATGTATTTCAGTTTTTCAGTGATGTTGTTTTTATCTAGACTTGTGTATTTGGAAAGTTGACATTATGTTGTACCAGACTTGTTTTGAAATAGTTTGAAATCTTCCGTTATTTTACTTATCTTATTTACTCTATTTACATATATACATATGTTCTTGTTCTGCCTTGATATATCATTATGCATGTTTACCCGATTCAAACGCCCCTCCAAAGTCAGAGTGCTTGCAAGAGCTACCCTGGCGGAGGTGGGGTGTTACATTTGGTATCAGAGCATATGGTTTACGAGAAGGAACAAAAAGGTTTTTAAAACTTTTGGAAAACTATTTTCAAAACCAAGTATAAAGTATTTTCCAAAGAAAGTCTAGTTTATTTTAAAGGCTATTCCCCAAAAAGCCATTAGCAAAATTCCTTCGTTTTTCTCCATTCTGAATCTGTCTTTTTCTTCATTTTCAGTATGGCCGATAACTTTGCTATTCCGGAGAGAGTACACGTACCTGTTTGGTATAGGAGACTTTTGGAGGCTAGGGCGACTGAAGCCGGCCCCGCAGTTGTTCCTCCTCCTCCTCCGGTAGTTAATGTTCCTCCTCCTCCTGTCGCTGATGTTCCTCCTCCTCCTGTCGCTGAGGTTCCTCTTCCTCCCCCTCAGCATCCTCAAGCTGACTTCGCAAAGACTTGCAAAGATTTCAAAGCAATGGGTGGCAAGAACTTTCAAGGCATTGAGACTTTTGTAGAGGCCAGAAATTGGTTGAAAGAGACCGAGGATTTATTTGCTATCTTTGGGTTAGACGATCAGAGGAAGATCTTGTTGGCGGTTTGGCTTATGAAGGATGAAGCCGCTTATTGGTGGGAAGTAACCAATGGTACTAGGCCTGTTGAGACTTGGGCCGATTTCAGGGCAAGGTTCGTGCTTAAGTTTTTATCTTCTGCTGAGGAGAATCTGCAAATGGAGAGGTTCATAACTTTGAAACAAGGTGATATGTCTGTCAAAGAATATGTGAACAAGTTCAATCAGTTAGCTCGTTTTGGCTTGGATATGGTGAGTACTCCTCAGAAGAAGGCTCTTCGTTTTGCTAGAGGATTGAATGAGCCGTTGCAGGGATTGGCTATGTCACATATTCCCCATGGGGCCACGTTTGAGAGCTTGGTTGATATGGCGTTACTTCAGGGAGATGTCAAGAAAGAGATCAAGATGAATGATACTCAAGCCAAGAAGACTGATTCCCAGTGGAAAGGAAATCAGGGTAATCCAAGTGATCAGAGCAGTCAAGGCAATCAGAACAAGAACAAGAGTCAAGGCAACAAGGGGAACAACAACAAGGGCAATAACAAAAAGGGGAAGTGCCATTATTGCGGTTCAGTTGGGAATCTTATTAAGGATTGTAAGAAGAGGAAAAGGAAGAATGGTGAATGCTTTTTCTGCGGTGAGACTGGACATTTCAGTAAGGATTGCCCGAAGAAGCAAGGGCAAGGCCAGGGTCAGACTCAGCGTGCTGGACCTTCAGGAGGGCAAGTTCATGCTCTCAATGCCGCTCCAGTTCCCGATCGAGGTAGTATTTCTGTTGAGAGCCTTGTATATATTTCTGATTTTCCAGTTCGTACCTTGTTTGATTCTGGTGCATCACATAGCTTTATCTCATCTGATCTTGTTGATAGTTTGCACCTTAGTACTAGCTTGGTAGATGATCCCGTCTGTGTCTCAAATCCTATTGGGGGTTCCGCCCATTTGTCTATGATATATGGGGATTTGAGGATCTCTATACTGAGTGTAGAGTTCTTGTGTAGTGCTTATGTTCTTGGTTTTAGGGGATACGGATTGATATTGGGCATGGATTGGTTGTCCAGATATGGAGCCATCCTTGATTGTGAGCATAGGGTTGTGAGGCTCGTGACTCGCCTCGGAAACACCCTAGAAATTTCTTGTAATCCGAGAGGTCCCGTCATGTTGTGCTATCTTGAATCACTCGACTCGTCAATGGAAACTCTTCAGTCTGTGAGAGTGGTTCGAGAGTATCCGGATGTTTTCGATGAAGTTAGGGGGTTGCCCTCTAAGCGAGAGATTGATTTCCGCATTTATCTGGTGGATAATGCAAAGCCGGTTTCTTTGCCCGTTCGGCACATGGCTCCGCGTGAAAGGCGGGAGCTAAGTAAGCAAGTGAAGGAGTTGCTTGAGAAGAACTTCATTAGACGATGTATATCTGAATGGGGAGCGCCTGTGGTATTTGCTACCAAGGCAGATGGTTCTCTCCGACTTTGTGTTGACTATCGAGAGTTGAATAAGCTGACTAAGAAGAACAGACACCCGTTACCGAGGATTGATGATCTCTTTGACCAGCTTATCGGTGCTTCTGTTTTCTCTCAGCTTGATCTTGCTACTGGATTCCATCAGCTCAGGGTAGCTGAAGATAGTATAGACAAGACTGCGTTCAGAACGCCAGATGGATTCTTCGAATGGCTTGTCATGCTGTTCGGCTTGACTAATGCACCCGCATATTTCGTGGACTTGATGAGTAGGGTGTTCAGGGAGTTCTTGAACAAGTTTGTCGTGGTCTTCGTAGATGATATTCTGATCTTCTCTAAGGATGAGGAAGAGCTCGCAAGGCATCTCGTGGAGGTGATGGATACGCTTAGAGCGCATCAGTTGAAAGCCAAGTTCTCCAAGTGTCACTTTTGGAGAAGGGAAGTTAGATTCCTTGGGCATATAGTATCTAAGCAAGGCTTAGCGGTGGATCCCGCTAAGGTAGTTGCAGTTCAGGATTGGAAGACTCCAAGGAATGCAACCGAAGTGAGAAGTTTTCTAGGTCTTGCAGGCTTTTACCGGAAGTTCATCAAGGACTTCGCGAAGATTTCCGCTCCTCTCACTAAATTGACGAAGAAGAATTTAGTTTTTGCTTGGAGCATAGAATGCGAGCTTGCTTTTCAGAGGCTCAAGAGAGCTCTCACATCAGCACCTGTTCTAGCTTTGCCCGATGGAGGGAAGTTATTTACAGTATACACCGATGCATGTGGCACGGGGTTAGGAGCTGTTCTGATGCAAGAAGGAAGGGTGATATGCTTTGGCGGTAGACAACTCAAAGTGCATGAGAAGAATTATCCCACTCATGACTTAGAGTTGGCAGCAATAGTGTATGCACTCAAGGCTTGGCGCCATTATCTTCTGGGAGAAAGATTTGAGCTTTATACCGATCACAAGTCATTGAAGTATCTCTTTTCTCAGAAGGATCTGAATCTGAGGCAACAAAGATGGATGGAATTTTTGGCGTCCTACGATTTTGAGATAGTTTATACCCTTGGAAAGGGGAATGTGGTAGCAGATGCATTGAGTAGAAAAAGGTTGACTCTGAGTCCTCTATTCGTTGAGATGAAGAATTTTGAGTATGTGGCAACCTTTGATTTCTCTTTGGCGATTGAGTCGATGACCGGTTCTTTAGCATCTCTGGAACTCAGACCTACCCTTCTTGATCAAGTTGGGGCTTCGTAGAGAGAAGACCCTCAGATAGTTGAGATTATGGATAAGCTGATTCGAGGAGAGGCGTCTAGTCATCTCGCTCGATATTCTATTGATGACAAGGGTTGGCTGAGGAGAGACGGAAGGTTATGTGTTCCAATGGTAGAAGATTTAGTAAGAAAAGTTCTTGAGGAAGCGCATCGCTCTAAGTTGACTATACATCCGGGCGGAGATAAGATGTATAAAGATATGAAGCGCATTTTCTTTTGGCCTGGGATGAAGAAGGATGTGGCAGAGTTTGTCTCTAGATGTATCATTTGCCAGCAAGTTAAGGCCGAGTCGAAGAAGCCCGGTGGGCTATTGCATCCTCTAGACGTTCCACTATGGAAGTGGGAGAGTATTTCCATGGATTTTATCGATGGGCTACCAAGGTCAAGGAAAGGGAATACGAGCATTTGGGTTATTGTGGATAGACTTACGAAGAGTGCTCATTTCATTCCGGTGAAGAGCAAGAGGACCGCATCTTGGCTAGTGTCTGTATATCTTCATGAGATTGTGAGACTACATGGAGTCCCTTCTAGTATAGTCAGTGACCGTGACCCAATCTTTACAAGTCAATTCTGGAATAGCTTGCAAGAAGCTATGGGCACGAGGTTGAATCTAAGTACGGCTTATCACCCACAGACGGACGGTCAAACCGAAAGGGTGAATAGGGTACTCAAGGATCTGTTGAGGCTTTGTATTCTGGATTTTGGTGGTACTTGGGAAGACCATCTTCCTCTTGTTGAGTTTGCATATAATAACAGTTATCAGGCAAGCATAGGGATGGCACCATTTGAAGCTTTATATGGGAGACGTGCAAGTCGCCTACATGTTGGTGGGAGACTACAGATGAGCTTATACTTGGGCCTGATATGATCAGAGATACATCCAAGAAGGTCGAGTTGATTCGGAGACGGATGAAAGCGGCCCAAGACCGACAGAAATCCTATGCTGATAAGCGAAGAACTGATTTGGAGTTTGATGTTGGGGATATGGTTTTCGTGAAGGTTTCTCCTTTGCGGAATGTGGTCCGATTTGGAGCTGTTGGGAAGTTAGCACCGAGGTTTGTTGGACCATTCCCTATTGTAGAGAGGATCGGGCAGATGGCTTATAGAGTGGAGTTGCCCGAGAAGCTTGCCGGAGTACACGATGTTTTTCATGTCTCGCATCTCCGGAAGTGTTTACATGAATCAGCAGAGGTTGTTGAGTCAAGTGTTCTGAAAGATGTGGAAGTGGAGAAAGAGGCTACCTTGAGGAGAGCTCCGATTCGTATCTTGGGGACGGAGACCAAGAAGCTAAGGAATCGAGAGGTCAAGTTGGTGAAGGTTCAATGGGGTGAAGCCGAAGAAGACGCAACTTGGGAAACCGAGGAGAAGATGCGTGGGCTTTATCCATTCCTTTTTGAAGGTACACTCTCAATCTCTTTTCTTTGTTAGCATATCTTTCTCTTTGCTATCCATGTTTATCTAGTTTATCGTGTTAATCTTGTCATGAGAACCTTAGGTAGAAACCCTTTGGATGAAACATGTGTTTGAAACATGTTATGCTTGATGTTTGAAAGTGGTTGCAAGTGTTTGCAAGTGGTTACTCGTGGATGCATTATACACGTTAGGCACTAGATCGGCTCACACACTCCTCATATTGCATATGCATGAGTGTTTATGCTTATTCATGGATGAAAATTTTTGTGTTATCACATGGATGTTGCATATGGATGTATGTTATGTGCACACATATAGATGTTATACATTATGTTAGGAATTGCATACATATGGATTCATTTCACTAACATAATTTGCATTGATGATATTTGCATTAGATAAGTACATATACACATACCTTTGCATATGTTCATACAACATTTAGAATCTTGTAAGGACAATGATTGCTCGTGGATGATGTTTTGAGTAGATGGATGTTGGACGGTAGGATACGTTCTTCCTAACTTAAAGATTTCGGGGACGAAATCCTTTAAGGAGGGGAGAATGTAACAACCCGTATTTTCAATAACCTGGTATAACGTAAATCGAGGCAGAATTTAATGCTAATATCTGAATCAAGGGAACCGGGCTATGCCATTGCTTTCGTCTCGGAAAAATACGCGAAATAGAGTCCGAGTTTTCGAAAATCGAAGTCCGTATGACCCGACTAAGGCCCAATGAAGTTTTCAGAAATTTCCAAGTTAAAAACAGATTTGGATTTCAAGTTCGAATTTCGAATTTCGGGCCTGGAAGGCTAGGCGGGAAATTTCCCGCCAAGCCAACCAAGTCAACAGGCCTGTCGACTTGGCAGTCGACTTGGTTGGACCCAAGTCGACAGCCCTGTCGACTTGGCTGTCGACTTGGTTCAGCCGGGCAGTTTTGCCTGGTGCACCATTTTGGGGTTTTGGTTAGGTTTTGGGGCCAGATTCGGTTTTAAGGGCTGAGATTGGAATTAGGGTTTAATCCTAAGGTTGAAACTAATCCTAAACTCTATAAATAAGCCCCTAACCTAACCCTAAATCATCATTAATCAACCCTACAACTAAACTATGGCAAAATCATTCCTCTCATGGCCTCCACTCTCTTCATAAAATTCTAAGTTATTTCTATGAGAGATTTTCCATGCATACAAGTGTTTTCAAGCTTGTATGAGTGTCATTAGCTTGCATTCAAGTCAAGTTTCCATATTTACATCATAAAGCAAGGGTTTTGATCATTTTGGCTCAAGGGTTTTTCTATTGGAGCTTGCATTTTGGGTTTATTTGATTGCATAAGGGCTTTGTCTCAATCTATATATATGTTTGTGTCTTCATAAGCATTGTAAGCCCTTTTCTACTTTCATATTTAAACTCTAAAGTTAAATGAATGATGCAAGTTTGGTTGATCATTATGATATGCAAGTTTGCCATGATATGCAAGTTAGCTATGTCATGTTATGCAAGTTTGATATGTTATGCTATGCAAGTTTGCCATGTTATGATATGCAAGTTTATCATGTTATGTTATGCAAGTTTGCCATGTTATGATATGCAAGTTTATCATGTTATGTTATGCAAGTTTGCTATGTTATGATATGCAAGTTTGCCATATGATATGCAAGTTATGTTATGCAAGTTTGGGTTGATCATTTTGCTCATGTTATCATGTTATGCAAGCTTATCTTGGGTTTATGAGCTTAAAGCTTCAAGCTTTAGGCTAAAGGTTGCATTTTGGCAACATGTAAGTTATCATATCCCTTATGATAACTTGCATGTGAGGCTAAATGCGAACTTATGGCAACTTCTACATGTCATTTATCACCATGTATCACTTATAAGCTAAGTTTGGTTTTATGCATGCTTTTGAGGCCTAAAAATGTAATATGCAAGTATATGAACATATGTACATTTCATATGCCACCATGTTAAACTTGTGGCTTCAACACCTTTATGTCATGATTATGCCAAGTTCCCTCTTTCTATCCTTTATGCGCTATTGCGATATGTAAGCGATGGGATTGCGTTTGGGGTTGGGTAAACTTAAAAGACATAAAAACATAAGATTGGGAATTTACCTATTAAGTAATGTCTACCTATTGGGAATTTACCTATTAAGTTAGGTCTACCCAAAAGCTTGAAAACTTGTAATATGTTTTGGAAACATAATGGACATGACACTTAGAAAATATAAGTGTGACCAACTCGAGGTTGGGTTGAGTTTGTAGCGTAAACCTACCCGGAACCGACCGGCTTAACTAGTTGCTACAAACAATAAGACCCAATGTGAGAAGTTGGTCATGTTGTACCTTGAACCCGAGGTTAGACCAAGTTGTGGTATAAAGCTACCCGGAACCGACCGGCTTAACTAGTAACCGCAACGAAGTCTAATGTGAGAGGTTAAGGCACATTAATTAATTAATGCCTCATGATTAGGGTTTAAGTCATGGTCCACTTAATACTTAATCAATGTGGGCTTGGTAGATTAATCAGGGTTAAGTCGTGAACTCATCGTTACACTTAACCAAGTTAATCCATGATTAGCAAGAGGGTTAAACCGTACTTAACCCACTAGAAAATCCTAGCAATGGGGGTCCACTCCAGCAGTAATCCTAAGTTTGTATCATTAAGACCCTAGGGACTAGGCTAGGGAGGGGACACGATTACTGGACTTGAGGTAAGTGACCAAAAACGACGGCAGAGCGGTACGCCGGTGTAGTTCCGGACGGACTATGGTCGTGCACGTAGTCCGTAGCCGGAGAAAACATGCACGGGAACCAGTAGATCGAGACTGTGCACTTATGTTTATGGTGTCCAGGGGTTTACACCCTAGGGCTTGATACACTCGAAGGGTGGACCCGGCACAGTCCGACTACAATTATGTTTGGGCCGTATTGACACCAACACGTGACGAGTTAGGCTTACAGGGAGCCGATCGACTAGACCGTTTGGTTGGACCTCGTATTAGGGTCACTTCATGTTATTGGACCTCGTATTAGGGTCACTTCATGTTATTGGACCTCGTATTAGGGTCACTTCATGTTATTGGACCTCGTATTAGGGTCACTTCATGTTATTGGGCCAAAGCTTGGGCCAAGGGATCAATACTTGTTTATTCAAATCATGTTAGCTTGCTAGTACACCTGTGGTGCAAAAACCTTAAACCTGATTATGCGATGACACCTTTATCTACCTTGTTAGTTAATCATCATGCTAGTATGTTGTTATCCCTATGTTCATCCCTGCTTCTCATGCCAGTTAACTTTATCAGTTTACATTGATTGTAGTAGGGCTTACTCAGTCTTTTTGACTGACCTGTTTTTCTTTCGCCTCTTTTCTTCCGTTCCCCCCCCCAGGTTCTCAGGGTGGGAATATTGGAGCTTAGCTTGGATTTCTGATCGCTTGCTTGGGGGATTTTAGCTCATGTACGGTCTTGACATGAAGCTAGCTATGGTTATCACTTATTTTGGGGATAGTACTTATGTATTTCAGTTTTTCAGTGATGTTGTTTTTATCTAGACTTGTGTATTTGGAAAGTTGACATTATGTTGTACCAGACTTGTTTTGAAATAGTTTGAAATCTTCCGTTGTTTTACTTATCTTATTTACTCTGTTTACATATATACATATGTTCTTGTTCTGCCTTGATATATCATTATGCATGTTTACCCGATTCAAACGCCCCTCCAAAGTCAGAGTGCTTGCAAGAGCCACCCTGGCGGAGGTGGGGTGTTACAACTTCCATAACAAATTTTCAGATAATACTATCAACCATGGAAATTTTGAGCGTGCTACAAGTGCTGAATTAGCATTTCACTAAATTAGAGCGATTTGATGGCAAAAATTTCACTCGTCGATAAGAGACCATGAAGTTCTTTCTCATCACCATTAAATTGTTCTACATCTTGGAAGACGAAATGAAAGTGATAACGGAGGAGAGCGTTAAGGATGATGCTGCTCTTTAGGTGAAACGTGCAAAGCGGAAAGAGGACGAATTTCTATGCAGAGGGCACATCCTAAATGCATTTTCTACTCCAATCTACAATGCTCATAGGACCTTGGAAACTGGAAAGACACCCTGGACTGCATTAGAGAACAAGTATCGCATATGCGAGGCAAGTAATAAAAAGTTTCTTATTTGTAATTTTATGGATTTCAAAATGTTCGCTAATAAGTCCGTAGTTGGACAAGTGAGTGAAGTCTTACCGTTGGTGATTCATCTTAAAGATGTTGGAATTGATCTCCTTGATTCTTTTGTTGTTGGATTTATTATTTCAAGACTCCCAAATTCTTGGAATGAATATAAGAAAAAAAACAAAAACATGTGGAAATGGATTATGATTTATGCGGTTTATAGCGTCATCTTTGTATCAAAGAGGATTCCCGTAAACGCGAACTAGATGATAATCTGCAAACCGAGTCTCAGTCTAAGGCTAACAATGTTGAAATTATTGAAAAGTTGAAGCCTAAGAATGAGACACATCTTAAGAAGAAAAGTAATAATTCAAGGAACAACAAAAAGAAGGGTGCCTATTGCTATTGTAACAAAATGGGTCACTATGTCCGAGACCGTCATCTTCGGAAGAAACAACAAAAAGTGAATATGGTCAAAGAAAAGCTTATGCTTCTTGTACAAGAGGCGAACTCCGTTAGTGGCATTGATAATGATTGGTGGCTCGATAATTGAGAAACCATTCATACTTGCAAAGACCGTAATCTATTCAAGATTTACGAAGAAAATAATGGAGAATCCAGCGAAATTTCTAGCACAAACAAAGTTGAAAGCAAAGTTCTGAGAAAGGCACAATTGAACTTACATTCACCTCTGGGAATGTTCTTACATTAGTCAATATGTTTTACGTACCTGATATGTGTAAGAATTTGGCTTTTGGATACCTTCTTAACAAAGTAGGATTCAAGTTGGTGTATGTGTCTAATAAATTAGTGTTGTCCAAGAACAACAAGTGTATTGGACATGGATATTCTTATAACAACATGATTAAGTTGAATCTAATAAAGAAATCTTATGCTTATATTGCTGATTTTGTTAATTATGGCATGGTTGATTAGGACACGTTAATTATAAATCTTTTAAAAATATGCATAAATTAGGACTAATTTTTGACAGTGATTTTGATCTTATCACTAAATGTGAAATATGTGTTCATTCAAAAATAACTGGAAATCCTTTAAAGTTGTAGAAACGAAAGCTGGTTTGCTTGATTTGGTATATAATGATGTGGGTGACTTAAAATTTCATATCACCTATGGTGGTAACCAGTATTATATAACATTTATTGATGATTATACTATATATGCGTATATATATATATATTTATATATATATATATATATCCAATGAAATCTAAAGATGAGGCCTTTGATAAATTCAAAATTTACAAAGCAGAAGTCGAAACACAATTAGGAATTAAAATTATAGTGTTACATTTAGATCTTGGTGGTGAATATTTTTCAATGTTTAAACCCTTATAAGCGTTGCAAACAAAAATCTTCCAATGCTTATGAGCATTGGCAAAGAAAATGTACCAACGCTTATACGTGTTGCGAAGGAAAATCCACCAATGCTTATGGCCGTTGCAAAGGAAAATATGCCAATGTTTATAAGCGTCATAAGAGAAAAATTACCAACGCTTATATGCATTGGAAATAAATTGCCACGCCCTATATAAACATTAATAAACGTGGCTAAAATTGTTTGTGACGACAATACTCATTGGTAATCACCTGTTTTGGTGTAGTGATTGCATCATCAGAAACAATATATTAAAGAGTGTTGTCGATCGAATCAAAATCATACAAACTTTGAATCTAATTTCGTTGTTCCAAGGATTTATTGAATCCTGAAAGTCGATAGTTCGAAAAACCATTTGTACCTGGTGGGTTGGACTATTGTCTAGAAGAATTTATTCTGTAGATTGCTAAAGTGTAAAGTACGACAATCATCTACCCCAATCGTATCAAACCACAAAAATTTCTCAACAAATTTTCAGACAATACTATCAACCATGAAAGGTTTGAGCGCCCTACAAGTGATGAATCAGCATTTGACTAAATTGGAGCGATTTGATGGAGAAAATTTCATTCGTTGGCGAAAGACCATAAAGTTCTTTCTCATCACAATCAAATTTTTCTACATCTTGGAAGACTGATTTAAAGTGATACCGTAGGAAACCGATAATGATAATGCTGCTCTAAGGGTAAAACGTGCAAAGAGCAAAGACAACGACTTTCTATGCAGAGGGCACATCCTAAATGCATTGTCAACTCCAGTCTACAATGCTCATAGGACCTTGGAAACTACAAAGGCACTCTGGACTGCATTAGAGAACAAGTATCGCATATCCGAGGCAAGTAATAAAAAGTTTCTTATTTGTAATTTTATGGATTTCAAAATGGTCGCCAATAAGTCCGTAGTTAGACAAGTGAGTGAAATCTTACTCTTGGTGAATCAACTTAAAGATGCCCGAATTGATCTCCCTGAATCTTTTGTTGTTGGAATTATTAATTCGAGACTCCCAAATTCTCGGAACGATTATAAGAAAAAAACTGAAACATGCGGAAACATTTATGATTTAGTTGGTTTACAACATCATGTTGATATTAAGGAGGATTCTTATTAACGCGAACTAGATGATAATATGCAAAATGAGTCTCAATCTAAGTCTAATAATATTGAAACTACTAAAAAGTTGTAGCCTAAGAGTCAGACATAGCAAAAGAAGAAAAGTAATAATTCCACGAACAACAAAAAGAATAGAGTCTATTACGATTGTAATAAATCCGGCCACTATGCCCGAGACTGTCGTCTTCAGAAGAAACAAGAAAAAGCGAATGTGGTTGAAGAAAACCTTAAGGCTGTTGTACAAGAGACGAACCCGTTAGTGGCATTGATAATGATTGGTGGCCCGATACTAGAGAAACCATTCATATTTGCAAAGACCGTAATCTGTTCAAGATTTACGAAGAAAATAATAAAGAATCTAGTGAAGTAACTAGCGCAAACAAAGTTGCAAGAAAAGTACTAGGAAAGGCACAGTCGAACATACATTCACCTTTGGGAAAGGTCTTACATTAGTCAATGTATTTTATGTACCCGATATGTGTAAGAATTTGGTTTTTGGATACCAGCTTAAGAAAGAAGGATTAAAATGGTGTATGAGTCTGATAAGTTAGTGTTGTCCAAGAATAAAAATTTTATTGGGTAGGTATATTCTTAAAATGGCATGATTAAGTTGAATCTAATAAAGAAACCTTGTGCTAATATTGTTGATTCTATTAATTTTTGGCATGATAGATTAGGACATGTTAAATGTTAACCCAAAAAATAAGTCCCAGAAAATAATGTGCATGTTTTGGTTGATTTATGATTTTAGGTCGTTAGGCCCTTTGGGTCGTCGTTTCCTCTCTAGCTCGATGAGCTCCCTAACTCACATGAGTGCCCTAGGTCATTACAGCATCTTAGATCGTTCAAATAATATGTGGTGTTCATGATGCTTTGGCTCGTTTGAACATCTTAAGTTGTTGGGGCATCTTGGTGCACTTAGATGCTAACTCGTAGGGTTCTAGGATCGCCAGCTCGCTAAAGGTTTTAGCCCGTTTCATCAAAGGCCAAACTACTTCATTCTAGTTTAGCCCTTTCCGAACATGCTTGGGTCGCTCTTCTCTGTCTAAGCCCACGGTGCCACAACCTTGCCCGTTCCGCTCTGTCCAAGCCCACAGTATCACAATCTGGCCCGCACTACATCCTTTAGCTCACTCTACCTTCAGCTAGAACGAGTTGGGTCGCTCTATCTTGTTTAGCACGTCCTGCCTTGCTTTGGACCGTGTAACGTCCATACTAGCCCGCCTATGACCTAAAGCAAGAGCACAATATTTACATAATTTCCACCTAGTCTGAACTCCACCTATAAATACCCCCCACATTCCTTCACCAGGAGGGAGGGTTTTTTAGGGTCACGAAGTGTTGCAGAAACCTTTCCACAACTATCCTAAGCAAGTTTAATCATTTATTCTGCAAAATCAAGTGAAGATCCTTGATGAATCCGAATAAGATCTATGTGGGAAAGAGTGATAAATCTGTTGTAAGAGATAAGTAAATCTTGTAATCAACAAATTGATAATGGAATCCGTTACGAAAGTGGACGTAGATCCTCATTGGATCGAACCATTATAAAAACTTTATGTTCTTACTTTTATGTTTTTAGTACATCTTCGATTGCAGCCTCACTTTATTCTCCCTTACCTGATTAGTGAAGTGCATTTCATGCACCTTTGGTGTTGAAGACAAATTTCGACTTCAACATTTGGCGCCCACCGTGGGGCCGCGTTCACATCTCCTACCTCTACTCATGCCTTGCCGTTAAGGTTCTAAGTCGCATCCTTCTTCAACATTATGGCCAAATCTAAGAGGACCACCAGAAAAACCATGGTAGAAGCCGATGATGTTGCTAATGAAGAAACGCCACTCACGAGCTGCTTTGAAGTTGGTGAAAATTCAGAAAAGGGAGCCGGTGTGGCCAGAAACGAGTTAAAAGTCGCTATTGCCAACGTCAACATCTGGATGGATGCCTCTACCAAAATGATGATGGAAAACTTGATGCGATCCTTAATGCTCGATCAAATTCGATTCCTTCTAAAGTGCATGTAGATCTCGAAGGGAATGACAAGTCGCCCATTTCCGATCATAACCGCAACAACAATATGGAAGACGGTTATGATGGGGCAAGTGACAGAGATAAAGCTATTATCGAAGAATCAAGATAAAAAGCTAAGAGTCATTCAGAAACGAATGCTCGAAAGGTCATTAACGCTGTCACAGGGGCACCCTCCCGGCGAGAAGGCAAAGCACTTAAGCTCTTTAATCACAACCCTATTCCTGGATGAACGTTTGGTAAGGAGCTTAGCTTCGTAGAGCATCATAGCACCGAAGAAAACATCTTGAATATGATAGAACAAGCTATGAAAAAGAATCAAGCTAGCAAAGACAATGAAAGGGAATGGGACTTCTTTGGGACTCCATTCACCAGGAGAATCCTCGATGCAGATGCCCAACGAAGTTCAACCAGCCAAACCTGCCTCCGTATAACGGCCTCGTTGACCCGAACTACTTTTTGTTTAAATATGAATGGCATATGAGTGCGGTTAAGGCAACGAATGAGATAAGATGCACGTATTTCCCTCTCTACCTAGAAGGAGCTGCATCACTCTGGTTCAAAAAAATACCTCCTAAATCTATCGATCGATTCTCCGATCTGACCAAAAAGTTCAAAGAGCAGTTCCGCTTATATGTTACCAAATCCAACGACGTAATAACACTAATGGACATGGAACAAAAGTCAGGAGAAACTGTCAAAGCCTTCCTTAGTCGATCCAACATTGCCTTATCTGAAGTGAGGAATCCAGAGCCGCGCATAGTCCTCACGGCTCTACTCGATGCTATAGACAAAACGAGCGAATTCGGAAGGTAGATAAAGATGAAAGAACCGACTACGCTCGACAAGTTCTACAAAAAAGCATAGGAGTATATGAGGATAGATGACAATCCTGTGTCCCTTCAGATCATTGACCGTAACCCACTTATGGTGGCTTCCACAGGTGCAGCCATGCAGTCTAGCCAAAAGAGTATTCAGGGGAAGAAGCGAATCAGTAGCGGAAAAGACAACAAAACTACAAAGAAGTCTCGCCTTTTCAATTCGTCCGAGCTAACTCTTTTGAACGACACTCCTAAAAACATCTATCTGATGACCAAGAATTCATAGGAGTATGCAAAGCCAAACCCAATGAGGATAAGTAACAAAGCTGCAAACTCGAGAAAGTTCTATAGATTTCACAACCAACCTGGTCACAACACTAACGAGTGTCGACACTTGAAGAACCTAATTGAAGAATTGATTAGGAAAAATAGGTTGCAGCAATATGTAAAAAAACTCAGGCTTTGAATCCTTCTGCAATACCTCAGGGGCAAGGGGAATTAGATGATCAGTCTGGTCCGGGCAACATAGCTTCTGTTCAAGCCAATCCAAGACTGATTATCAACTAATAGTCGTTGAGACTGCTCCATCTTGGGTGGCTTTGAATAAGCAATCAACACTGCCATATCCTTACCTTATGCTCTACTTCTTGCCTTAGTTCATGCTTTGCTTTGCATTTTACTTTGTATTATATTCAAGAATTATTATAGAATAGTCTGTAATAATTTGCAGGTGATACATTGAACATAAGCTCTGCGACTAAGAGCATATATGTTTGAATGAGTTTCTCGCTTTTGAAGTCATATGTCAAATCGAAACCTTCATGTAAAGCGGATTTCATATTTCAAGTCAACTGTTAAGTGCTTGCTCCTGTATCATAGCGCCCCCGACAATGCTGGTTCAAGGGCTCAGTGCTGTGAATACCCAACATGCGTGAATGCAGAAAGTATAGGAAAGGCATTGCCTTGAAAAGTAAATGGATAAGTCGCAAATATTGAATAGTGAGCAAGCGCCACGACAAACAGACATAAAAGCTGAAACCTTTATCAAAGGGGCACCTCCCTAAATGAGGGGTCCAGAGCTTCAGCTCCTGAACCAGAATAACTTGCTAAGTCAAGCACATGGTAAAGGGACTGATAGCCACCCCGTGCAGCGATAAAATAACCAAAAATTTATTCGCGTAGCATCTGAAATGTCATATGTGAAGAATGGAAAAAAATCCACTTGCGCAGCATCTGGAATCTCATATGTGAAAAGTGTCAAATTATTTGCGTAGCATCTGAAATGTCAGATGTGAAGAATGAAAAAATCCACTTGCGTAGCATCTGGAATCTCAGAGGCCAAAAGTGTCAAACTATTTGCGTAGCATCTGGAATCTCAGATGCCAAAAGTGTCAAACTAGTTGCGTAGCATCTGAAATGCCAGATGTGAAGAATGAAAAAATCCACTTGCGTAGCATCTGCAATCTCAGATGTGAAAAGTGTCAAACTATTCATGTAGCATCCGAAATGTGAGATGTGAAGAATGAAAAAATTCACTTGCGTAGTATCTGGAATCCCAGATGTGGAAAGTGTTGAGCTATTCGCGTAGCATCTGAAATGTCAGATGTGAAGAATGAAAAAATCCACTTGCATAGCATCTGGAATCTTATATGTGAAAAAGTGTCGTGTAGCATCTGAAATGTCAGATGTGATGAATGAAAAAATCTACTTGCGTAGCATCTGGAATCTCAGATGCAAAAAGTGTCGAACATTCTCACATGAGTCATTAGAGTGATAACGTCCAGGACCTACAGTTAACCTAAGTTGACCGGTCAACTTTAAGCAGTAACACGAATTTGAATTAAAATACTATGACTATGCGAACAATACTTAATTGTTTTTGGACCGTCAGATAAGATGGTCCTAAGCTAGCATTCAATTCAATGAAAGTCAAAGTTCATTACAGTTCTTCTCTAGCTAATCCATTGTTAATATGGACAGTTGTTAATGAGTATAAGTCCGAAATCATGTAAATCTTTGTTTTAAATGCAGAACAGGAAGCACGAGACGAACAAATTCAAAATCAAAAGATCGCCACAGCGAATAGTTTTTGATTTTAGCATAAAGGCTTGAAGTGTTGTCATTACATCATAAGTGCAATACAGAGACATGGGACGCAAAATATCATAAGTGTGTTAACGGAGGACCGGCACTCGCATATACAACCGGTCTACATAATGAGCACATAAAAGATAAATAGCAAAAGACAAACATGAGAACTACTTCCTTTCATCAATAGATCATTCCCCACCTTGAGCGGGGGGAGGAGTACCACTCGTCTCTGCCTTGCCTCCAGGACTTAATGGTTTAGCATGATCTCATCCTAAGACCTAAGAGCCTAAATAAGTGTGGCCTTGTTCTTCTCCAAAGTGGTGATGAGCTCAATGTTCTCCCTATTTAGCAACTGAAGCTCGTAAACAAAGGTGTTCCAGGCTCCTAGTTTGCGAAGATAATATTGAACAATTTCATCAAGGCGCTTGTCCGTCCAAGTCCTAATAGCGTCGAGTTGCATCAGCAAATGATTCTTCATAATGTCCAAATCTTCGGAGACTGTTCGATTGTCAGACGGATATATGTCCAAGCTAAACTAGTCAAAGTTCACTCCTTGAAGACACCAGCCCTCGAAGCGATCAACAAGCTCATAGGTGTGTCATTTGGAGACATAACTAGGCTTGTCTATGATGGCTTTTAGCTCGACCAAACTGGGGGCAACAGGGGCAGTTTCAATTTCTGACATCGGAAGTTTTTCCAACCTATGGTGCTTGCGAGTTGGGTCCTCACTTGAAGTCCCTTCAGTTCTTTTAGACATCCTGTGCAAATAGCAATATTGAAAAGTGAACATCAAACTGGAAAACAACATATTCAAGATATTTTAGATTGTTCCTACCAGCCTTAGAATTTTAGGTCGTTCTATATGGTATCGGTCTCTAGGTCGTTCTACACAACCGAGAAGTTTTAGGTCGCTACAACAGTCTGGTTCCTCATGAAACCTTTTACCCAAGCTTTTTTTAGGTCATGAACAAATAAGACTGCAAGGGTTCAACAACTCAAAGTTTAGAACCGAAATGACTACCTAAGGCCTTGAATTATCACAATGACCTAGAGTGGGGTTGCAGTCTAAAACCTGAAAGTGGTTGCAACGACCTAATTCAACGCGAGTCATTCAAAACAACGACCTGAGATGTACAACCAACAGAGGCGCTTCAACCATGAAAAGAGCGGCGAGGCATGATATTTCAAATTAAGGACGTCAAAAAATTACAGAGTTGAGCAAGGTTATTATCCAAGTGTTTGTAGTACTTATCGGTTAGAGCCACGACCAAGTCATGAGAATTTGTACAAGAAAGTCAAGCTAAAAATCATCACAAATAGGCACGCTCAAAGTCACTAAACCCATCAACATTGTCATCAAATGCACGATTGAAATTGTATCAAACAATAATCTCACAAAGTCTAAGAATATCAAGTTCAACTTAAAATGTACATGTATACAGTAAGTAAAAGCCTTGAATCACACCTAATTCTTAGTGATGAGGAACTTCAAACTTGGTTATAAGGCTAAGAGATTATTTAGAGTTCAATTGCTTTAATGATGGTGTGAGTCGATGGATTTAGTTGATATTGGCCGCCATTGATGAGGATTTTTAGCTTAAGTGAAGGTTTTAAGAGAATGATGACTTGAAGAGGAGATAAAGAGGGGGTTAAGTAAATAAACCAAGTTCGCAGGGCCCCACAACGGTCTTATCCAAAGGAGAATACCAATGGACACTTATTAATACGCGACCCAGGAACCATGACGACTTGAAGCCATATCAGGACCTGAGTAGTTGGACGACCTAGGAATGAAATACTCTAAGGGCTCACGCGGTCTGAAGGGCCAAATGACTTAAAATCTTAAATTTCACGTTAATCTAACCTAATTCAAAGCCCGTATTATTTTTAATAAATACGAACTTCGAGTGGCAAATGTTAACCCATAAAATATGTCCTAGAAAATAATGAGCATGTTTTGGTTGATTTATGATTTTAGGTCATTAGGCCATTTGGGTCGTCGTGTCCTCTCTAGGTCGATGAGCTCTCAAACTGAAATGAGTGCCCTAGGTCGTTACAGCATCTTTGATCGTTCAAATAATATGTGGTGTTCATGAGGCTTTGGCTTGTTTGAACATCTTAAGTCATTGGGGCATCTTGGACCACTCAGAGGCTAACTCGTAGGGTTTTAGGATCGCCATCTCACTAAAGGTTTTAGCCCGTTTCATCAAAGCCCAAACTGCTTCATTCTGGTTTAGCCCGTTCTGAATATGCTTGGGTCGCTCCGCTCAGTCCGAGCCCGCGGTGTCGTAACCTAGCCCGTTTCGCTCTGTCCAAGCCCACAGTTTCACAATCTAGCCCGACCGCCTCCTTTAGATTGCGCTACCTTCAGCTAGAACGAGTTGGATCGCTCCGCCTTGTTTAGCACGTCCTGCCTTGCTTTGGACCGTGTAACATCCATACTAGCATGCCTATGACCTAAAGCAAGAGCACAGTATTTACATAATTGCCACCTGGTCCGAACTCCACCTATAAATACCCCCCACATTCCTTCACCAGGGGGGATGGGTTTTTGGGGTCACGAAGTGCTGCCGAAACTTGTCCACAACTATCCTAAGCAAGTTTAAGAATATATTCTCCAAAATCAAGTGAAGATCCTTGATGAATCCAAATAAGATCTATATGGGAACGAGTGATAAATCTGTTGTAAGAGAGAAGTAAATCTTGTAATCAACATATTGATAATGGAATCTCTTATGAAAGTGGACGTAGATCCTTATTGGAATAAACCACTATAAAAACTTTATGTTCTTACTTTTATGTTTTTAGTACATCTTCGATTGCGGCCTCACTTTTTCTCCCTTACTGGATTGGTGAAGTGCATTTTCATGCACCTTTGGTGTTGAAGACAAATTTCGACTCCAACATTAAATATAAATCTCTTAAAAATATGCATAGATTAGGATTAATTTCTAATTGGGATTTTGATTCTATATCTAAATGTAAAATATTTGTTCAAGCAAAAAATACACCGGAAATCCTTTAAAACTGTAGAGAGGAAAACTGGTTTACTTGATATGGTATATAGTGATGTGGGTAACTTAAAAAGTTATATCACCTATGGTGGTAACCAATATTGTATAACATTTATTATTGATTATATTATATATGCATATGTATATCTAATGAAATCTAAAGATGCGGCCTTTAATAAATTCAAAGTTTACAAAGCAGAAGTCGAAACATAATTAGGAATTAAAATAAAGTGTTACATTCAGATCGGGGTGGTCAATATTTTCAAAAGAGTTTACTTTGTTTTGCAAACAAAATGGTATTGTTCACCAAAGTACCGCCTTATATACACCACAACAAAAGGGTGTTGTTGAGAGGAAAAATATAACTTTAGTAGAAATGGTTAATGTCATGCTCATAAGTTCTAATTTACCTTATAACATATGGGGTAATGCTATGCTATCTTTATGTTACATTTTAAATAGATTACCACTTAAAAAGAATGATATTTCCCCTTATGAATTATGGCTTAATAGAAAACCTAACCTTAGTAGACTTAAAATGTTGGAGAATGGAGTTTTGATGACAATAACCTTATTTCAGTTATCATTGATTATAAAATATATACTAACTTCTCTATCTAGAATATATATACATATATTGCAGGATTTATTTATACAGGAAATAAACTGTAGATTGTACAGTTTTAGAGTTCCAAGAGATACAAGATCCAAAGGAGATTCAAGATTCATGAGTTATCAAGTTAACAAGATATTAAGATTTCAAGAGTTCAAGAAAAAAATTGTATTAGAGCCTAGATTTTATGTAAGACTAAAATAGCACTCCAGTTTCCAATTCTAATTTCAAAATATTTTTAACTTCATCTTTAAATGATTTCAAATTAACTTACTTATTATTTCAAAATATAGTTTATATAGTTTAGTAATATATATATATATATATACAAACACACATGTGTGTGTGTGTGTTTATATATAGTTTCATATTTTTAAATCATATAATTTTATAAATATATTTATATTTTATATTACTATGTTTCTATATGATTTCACACTTTAGAATATTCATTCTATATACTTAGTTTTGATTCAAATATTTCCAGAATATATACATATATATATATACGCACATTTAAACACTTAAAAATGATTTTAAATTTCCAAATTATATAGCATATGTCGGCATACATTATTAGATATGTCGACGTACAACTGTCATATTTTCAAACAACTAATAGATGTGTTTGTTCACTATTTGAAACATTTAAAAAACGTTGCAACCTTTCTACAACTATAAATAGGCGTCATTTTTGAATTTTTATTATTTTCTTCTTCTCTACTTTCATCTTCTTATTTCCACCATTATTATACATTATTTTCTTGATTTCTACACTTATACTCTGCCGATTTCTACTCAAATTATATCAAGCGTCTTATCTTCTCAACAACTATCAAATACTTCTTGAATTGAAGCTCTATTGAGAAGTTCTTGGGCTGTTGTAATCATGTGGTATTGTTTTGGGAAAGGGGTGTGTTCCTTGTAGCCCTGAAATCAAGGAAAGGAGGCGGTGTTAACCTTGTAGCCATGAAATCAAGGGTGTTTGGAGAGGTGTTAACCTTATGGACGTGAAATCAAGGGGATTGTACTTGGATATTGATAATAACAAAACTCTTTACAATCCAGCATTGCGTGGGACTGGACATAGGAGTAATCTGAACCCATATAAAATCCGGTGTGTTCTTTCCTTTTCTGCATTTTATATTTATTTGTTTCTTTGTGTGATTTATTATGTGGTTGTGATCATCTCTGGTGTGATATTAGGTATGTGATTCATATAGTAGGTCAAATAAGTTTAACACTTCCATAAATTCCTTATAAACACTATTTACCCCACTCTATTGTTAGTCTTGCCTTACGATCTGCATTCTGCATTCCCTAACAAAAGGTTGGGGTTGCTTAGCATAAGTTAGGAAAGCAGACCCTAAACGACCAAAGTTAGGTAATTGGGCTTTTAAATGTATTTTCATAGGATAATCTCTTAATAGTGCAATTATTGGTTTCTTATTCTTGACACCTTAGACGTTATAGAGTCCGTAGATGTCGAATTCTTTGAAAATCAAACTATTGAGAATCCACTGAGATCATCTAGTCCAGAACCAACTATGACTAATGATATCAACGATGATGAATATGCTCCTGCTCAAAATAGCAAGGAAGTTCCAGTACTAGATAATAGTACTAAATATAAGAGAAGTAAAAGTGCGAGAATATAGAAGGACTATGGTCTTGCCTTCATACCATATCTCGTGGAAGGCAATAAGGACGAAGTCCTTAATGTGAAAAGATATGAAATGAACGTCAATGATGATCCCAAAACTTATTTTGAAGCTGTGAGTTCCAGAGATTCTACTTTCCAGAAAGAAGCTATCAATGATGAAATGAATTCCATATTGCTAAACCAAACTTGGGTTTTAACCAATTTAACTCGTGGTGCTAAACCTATAAGATGTAAATGGATATTAAAGAAAAATTTGAATACAAATGGATCCATTGATAAGTTTAAAGCTAGATTAGTTGCTAAGGGATATAAACAAAGACAAGGATTAGATTATTTTGATATATTTGCTCCGGTTGCTCGCGTATCTTCTATACGCTGTTTAATAGCACTTATATCAATTCATAATTTGGTCATACATCAAATGGATGTAAAGACGGCTTTTCTTAATGAAGATTTAGAAGGAGAGCTATATATGGAACAACCCGAAAGTTTCATAACCCCAGGCTAAGGGAAGAAAGTTTGTAAATTAGTAAGATCTCTTTATCGCCTGAAGCAAGCTCTCATGAATGGCATGGGAAGTTTGATAATGTTTCGCTGTCCTTTGGATTCGTTGCTAATAAAGCAGATAAATGTATTTATAGCAAATCGGATAACAACGGTTATGTTATAATATGTTTGTACATTGATGACATGCTGATATTTGATTCTAATATATCATATGTTAACGAAACTAAGAAGTTTTTATCTTCTAAATTTGATATGAAAGATCTAGGAGAAGCTGATGTAATTCTGGGAATTAAAATCATTTGGAAAGCGGGGGAGTTATTACTAAATCAATCTCAATACATTGAGAAATTCCTAAAGAAATATGGTCATTATGATAATGATGCAACATCAACTCTTTTAGATCCAAGTATCAAACTGGAAAAGAACACTGAACATACCATTTCTCAACTGGAGTATTCTAGTGCTTATTGGGAGTCTTGTGTATGTTATGCATTGCACTAGACCAAAGATTGCACATGCTATAAGTGTATTATGTCGATTTACGAGTAATCCAGGTTTCAACCACTAGAAATCTATTTCTAAAGTCTTAGCTTGTTTGAAAGGAACCATCAACTACAGTTTATCTTGCAAAGGATATCTTGTTGTAATAAATGGATATAGTGATGCTACTTGGAACAACGTAAAATCAAATTCCAAGTTTACGACTGGATGTATATTTACATTAGGGAGCACTGCTAGGGGTAAGCAATATCCGGTTAGAAACAAATTAACCGACCGAACCGATCTATTTTGTTCGGTTCGGTTCGGTTTTGAAACTAAATCGGTTTGAGTTCGATTTGCAAAATAATTTTTTTAGTTATCGGTTTAACCAAATTAAATGAACTTTCACTATATTATCTAATTTTATGTTATTCTCATACTTTAAATAATTTGTTTAGTGAGAAAATACAAAAAAAATTGTTACAAGTAAGTTAAATTTTATTGCAAACACAAAATTCAGCGAATAAAATTTTTCTAAACATAAATTTATGTTTGATATTGTGTGTATTAATCATATGAATAATAATACATACTTCAATTTTGGTTAAATCAGTTACCGATCCGAAATATCGGTTCAGTTTGGTTTCGAAAGTTTTTGGTTCTAATTCGGTTTGAGCTTTTTTTACCCTAAAACCAACCGAACCGACCGAACGCTGACCCCTAGGCACTACTGTGTCTTGGGTTTACAAGAAGTAGACCTGTATATCTAACTCAACTATGTTGTCAGAATTGATTGCATTATCAGATGCATGTAAGGAAGCGGAATGGCTTAGGAATTTGTTAATAGAAATTCCATTATGAAAGAAGCCATCTCCTGCAGTGTTGATTAACTGTGGTAATCAAACAACGATATATTATGTCTCTAATAAGACATATAATGAGATGTCTAGACATGTGAGTCTAAGATATCTGATGATAAAACAGCTGTTTAAAGGTGGTGTTATAACAATTGACTACACGGAAACAAAGAAAAACTTGGCTGACCTACTTACAAAAGGTTTTCCAAAGGCAATGGTTTCTATAAAGTCAAAAGAAATGGGGCTAAGGTCTGTGAATGAAGATTGTTCATCCTTAACAGAAACCCAACTCGTGTCTTGAAAAGGATAGACAAACTTCAATGGTACCAACAAGTTAAGAGAATGATTATGGAACACTAAATCTATCATCTCATAATATTTAGTGTTGGATTCAACAAGAACAAAGGATTGATAAACATCCTTAATAAGTCTGGATGTATCGCAGAAACAACTTAAGATACTTACCTGTATGAGTATGGAAATCAAGCGTTTCCTAGAGAAGTAAGATCGCTTTCTAAAGTTGACTCATAAACCAGGATTAAAGAACATGACCATTAACGCGCTGAGTTATAAAGAAAACTCTGACTAAGTAAATCAACATGTGTGATTATTCCAGTTTTATCATTAAGGGATACTTGGTTCATGATTTATTCACCATAGAATCTAGATAGAACTTTGAGTTGTTTCCACTAAGTAAATGTTCAAATCCAAAAGATACCTTTTATTTATGTGTTGTTTCCACGATGATGCAAAACTTGATCTTAGGACTACATAGGCTTGATCCTACTTGGGTATGTTAGAAAACCCATTTTATTTATTTTACTTTACTAAAAAAATTGGTGGAGATTGTTGTGAAATTTTCAAATAGTTTTGGGGCTTGGGTGAAGAAGGAAGAAGGAGGGGGGAATTGATTAAACCCACATTGTGAAAATGAAAAGGGGTACGCCACTACTTAATGGGCTCTCTCATGAAGGTGTTGGGGCCTTGGGGCTCCGACATGCTCGTTTTGTTGTGAGGAGGGAGACCATGCATCTCTACTACATACGCGCCGCCGCCGCCGTTCGTCCAACCAAACCGGGCCAGGTACGGGTGCGGGTCTCGGGTCTGTTAGCAATATTTTTGGATAGAATTTTTAACCTGTAATGGGCCGAAATTCAGCCCATTACGGACCTGAATGAAGTTCAAATCTAGACGGAAATAGCAATGTTTTTAAATTATTTCAAATGAACAGACGTGACTGTTCATATTTGTGATGTTATTTGAAACGTTATGATTGAAAAGGCATAAAGTATCGATTCAAAATGGGTTAACCATTGCAAATGGCCGCGAAGCTTCGCTGGCTATAGATACCAATGCCGGAAAACTATTTTAAATCACTTGAAAAATCACCTTTTTTTCTTTCTTGGGAGTTTTGCAATGCCATTAAACTGTTTCAAAGCAGTTCTGTTTGAAATACTTCTAAAGTGTTCAATTTTGAAAGCATTGTTGAAATGTTGTCTTCTTCTTTCTCTTCATTTCTATCTTATAAATGCATCATCAGAAGCGATATATTAAAGAGTATTCTTGGTTGGATCAAAGTCGTACAATCTTTGAATCCGATTTCGCTGTTCCAAGGATTTATTGAATCCTGAAAGTCAATAGTTCGATAACCCGATTGTACCTTGTGAGTTGAACTATTATCTGAAAGAATCTATTCTATATATCCTTAAATTCTAAAGTGCAGCAATCATCTTCCTCCAATCATCTCAAACCGCAAACATTCCCCAACAAATTTTCAGGCAATACTACAAATCATAGGAGGTTTGAGCGTGCTACAAGTGATGAATCAGCATTTGACTAAATTGGAGTGATTTGATGGCTAAAATTTCACTCATTTTCAAGAGACCAAGAAGTTCTTTCTCATCACCGTCAAATTGTTCTACATCTTGGAAGACGGATTGGAAGTGACACCGGAGGAAACTAATAAGGATGATGCTTCTCTAAGGGAAAACGTGCAAACCGCAAAGAGGATGACTTTATATGCAGAAGTCACACCCTGAATGCATTGTCTACTCCAGTCTACAATGCTCATAGGACCTTGGAAACTGCAAAGGCACTCTGGTATGCATTAGAGTGCAAGTATTGCATATCCGAGGCAAGTAATAAAAAGTTTCTTATTTGTAATTTTATGGATTTAAAAATGGTTGCCAACAAGTCTGTAGTTGGACAAGTGAGTGAAATCTTACTGTTGGTGAATCAACTTAAAGATGCCGGAATTGATCTCCCTGAATCTTTTGTTGTTAGAGTTATTACTTCGAGACTCCCACATTCCTGGAATGAATATAAGAAAGAAATTGAAAAATGCGGAAACAGATTATGATTTAAACGGTTTACAGCATCATTTTCGTGGTGAAGAGGATTCTTATAAACGCGTACTAGAGACAATCCACAAACTGAGTATCAAACTAAGGATAGTAATGTTGAAATTACTGAAAAGTTTAAGCCTAAGAATGAGACACAGCTTAAGAAGAAAAGTAATAATTCCAAGAACAGCAAAAAGAAGTGTGTCTGTTACTATTATAACAAACCCGGTCACTATGCCCGAGACTGTTCTCTTTGGAAGAAACAACAAAAAGCGAATGTGGTCGAAGAAAAGCTACAAAATTCTGGAAAAAGGCACATTTGAACTTACATTCACCTTTAGGAAAGTTCTTACATTAGTCAATGTATTTTATGTACCTGATATGGGTAAGAATTTGGTTTCTACATACCTTCTTAACAAAGGAGGATTCAAGCTGGTGTATGAGTCTGATGAATTAGTCTTGTCCAAGAACAACAAATTTATTGGACAGTGATATTCTTGTAACGACATGATTAAGTTGAATCTAATAAAGAAATAATCTGCTTATTTTGTTGATTCGGTTAATTTGTGGCATGGTAGATTAGAACATGTTAATTATAAATCTCTTAAGAATATGCATAAATTAGAATTAATTTCTGATTATGATTTCGATTCTATCTCTAAATTTGAAATATGTGTTCAAGCAAAAAGAACCGGAAATCCTTTAAATCTGTAGAATAGAAAACCGATTTGCTTAATTTGGTATATAATAATGTGGGTGACTAAAACACCTGTGGTGGTAACCAATACTATAAAACATATATTAATGATTATATTCGATATGCATATGTATATCTAATGAAATCTAAAGATGAGGCTTTTGATAAATTCAAAATTTACAAAGCAGAAGATGAAACACAATTAGGAATTAAAATTAAAG
This sequence comes from Allium sativum, assembly GCA_030737875.1. Taxonomy (NCBI): domain Eukaryota; kingdom Viridiplantae; phylum Streptophyta; class Magnoliopsida; order Asparagales; family Amaryllidaceae; genus Allium; species Allium sativum. The sequence goes on along the minus strand of CM060919.1, from coordinate 4,348,422 downwards.
TGCTACAATCAGATCATGGTGGTGAATATTTTTCAAATGAATTTACTTTGTTTTGCAAAAAAACTGCATTTTGTTCAGCAATTTACCACCCCGTATACACCACAACAAAAATGGTGCTGTTGAGAGGAAAAATTGAACTTTAGTAGAAATAGTTAATTCCATGCTCACAAGTTCTAATTTACCTTATAACCTATGAGGTGATGCTATGCTATTTTCATGTTTCTTTTTAAATAAAGTAGCACACAAAAAGCATAATATTTCCCCTTATGAATTATGGTTTAATAGAAAACATACCTTAGTAGACATAAAGTTTGGGGTTGCTTAGCATATGTTAGAAAATCAGACCCTAAATGACCAAAGTTAGGTAACGGGGCTTCAAAATGTGTTTTCATATGATATTTTCTTAATAGTATAACTTATAGGTTTCTAATTCTTGATACCTCAGAAGTTGTAGAGTCCGTAGATGTAGAATTCTTTGAAAATGAATCCATTGAGATCAACTAGTCCAAAACCAACTGTGACTAATGATATCAGTGGCGATGAATATGCTTTTGCTCAAATCAGCAAAGGAGTGTCAGTACTAGATAATAGTACAGAATAAAGGAGAAGGGAAAAAGCGAGAATAGAGAAGGACTACGGTACTGACTTCATAACATATCTCGTGGAAGGTAATAAGGACGAAGCCTTAATGTGACAAGATATGAAATGAACATCGATGATGATCCCAAAACTTGTTCTGAAGCTATGAGTTTCATAGATTCCAATTTATGGGAAGAAGCTATCAATGATGAAATGAATTCGATATTGTTAAACCAAACTTGGGTTTTAATCGATTTACCTCCTTGAGCTAAAATTATATGATGTGAATGGATATTCAAAAAAAAGTTGAATACAAATGGATCCATTGATAAGTTTAAATCCAGATTAGTTGCTAAGGGATATTAACAAAGACAAGGAGAATATTATTTTGATACACATGCTCTGGTTTCTCGCATATCTTCTATACGTTGTTTAATAGCACTTACATCAATTCATAATTTGGTCATACATAAAATGCATGTAAAGACAGCTTTTCTAAATGGATATTTAGAGGAAGAGATTTATAGAACAACCTGAAGGTTTCACAACCCCAAGCCATGAAAAGAAAGTTTGTAAATGAGTAAAAACTCTTTATGTCCTAAAGCTAGGTCCCACGCAATGGCATGAGATGTTTGATAAAGTTGCACTGTCATTTGGATTCATTATTACTAATGCAGGTAAATATATTCATAGCAAATCGGATAACAACGGTAAGGTAATAATGTGTTTATACGTTTATGACATGCTGATATTTGGTTACAATATATCTTGTGTGAACGAAACAAAGAAGTTTCTATCTTTTAATTTTTATATGAATGATCTAAGAGAGGCTGATGTAATTCTAGGAATATAAATCATTAGGATAGCAGACGGGTTTTAACTAACTCAATCTCATTAAATTGAGAAGTTCCTAAAGAAATACTATCATTATGATAACAAACCAGCATCATGCCCTTTAGATCCAAGTATCAAATTAGAAATGAACATTGGACGTACCATTTCTCAACTTGAGTATTCTAGTGTTATTGGGAGTCTTATGTATGGACTAGACCAGACATCGCTCATGCTATAAGTGTATTGTGTCGATTTACGAGTAATCCAGGTTTCGAACATTGGAAAGCTATTTTCAGAGTCTTAGCTTATTTGAAAGAAATCATTAACTATGGTTTATCTTGCAAAGGTTATTCTGCTGTGATAGAAGGATATTGTGATGCTATTTGGAACAACGTAGAATCAAAATCCAAGTCTACGAATGGATAGATATTACATTAGGGAGTGTTGGTGTTACTTGGACTTCCAAGAAGCAGCCATGTATATCTAACTCAACTATGTTGTCAGAATTGATTTCATTAGCAGACACATGTATGGAAGAGAAATGTCTTACGAATTTGTTAACGGAAATCCTATTATGGAAGAAGCCATCTCCCGCAGTCTTGATTAACTGTGATAATCTAGAACTATATATAATGTCTCTAATAAGACATATAATGGGACGTCTAGACATGTGATTCTAAGACATTAGATGATAAGGCAGTTACTTAAAAGTGGAGTATAACTGTTGACTACATAGGAACAAAGAAAATCTTGGATGACATACTTACGAAGGGTTTTCCAAAGGTAATGGTTTCAATAAAGTCAAAAGAAATTGAACTAAGGTCTGTGAATGAAGATTGATCATCCTTAACAGAAACCGAGCTTGTGTCTTAAAGAGGATATACAAAGTTTAATGTGTACCAACAAGTTAAGAGAATGATTATGGAACACTAAATCAATAATCCCATAATATTTAGTGTTTGATTCTGCAAGAACAAAGGATGAATAAATATCCTTAATAAGTCTAGGTGTATAGCGGAAAAACCTTAAGAGACTTATGAGTATGGGTATAAGGTCATTCCCTAGGAAAGTAAGACCTCTTTCTACAGTAGACTCATGAACCAGGATTAAAGCACATAGCCATTAACGTGCTAAGCAATACAGAGCAATCTAACTATGGAATTCAAAATGTGTGAATGTTCCAGTTTTATCATTAAGGGATACTTGGTTCAAGATTTGTTTACCATAGAATCTCGACAGAACTTTGAATTGTTTACACTAAGTAAAGGTTCAAATCCAAAAGATAAATTTTATTTAATTGTTGTTTCCACGATGATGCAAAACTTGATCTTAGAACTACATAGGGTGTATCCTACTTGGCTATGTAGGAAATTACACTAGTGATTCACCCATCCATTTTATTTATCTTACTTTATTTTGAAAATTGGGGGAGATTGTTGTGAAATTTTCAAATTGGTTTGGTGTTTGGGTTTATTTTGAAGAAGGAAGAAGAAGCAGGGAAAATTGATTAGTCCCACTTGTGAAAATAAAAGGGGTATGACACTACTTAATTGTCTTTCTCATGAAGGTGTTGGGGCCTTAGGGCTCCCACATGTTTTCTATGTTATGAGGAGGGAGACCATGCATCTCTACCACACACGCACGACGTTGCCGCCACCCGACCGAACCGAACCGGGAACGGTTGCGGGTCTCGGGTCCGATAACAATATTTTTGGATGGAATTTATAAACTGTAATGTGCCGAAATGCTCTCCATTATGGACCAAAATGAAGTTTTAAATTCGGGTGCGAAATAGCAACGTTTTCAAACTATTTCAAATGACCGGACGTTGCGTTACGAATGAAAGGGCACGATGTTTTGATTCGAAACAGATGTAACCATTGCAAACGGTCGCGACGTTTTGTTGGCTATAAATAACAACATCAGAAAACCGTTTCAAATCACTTGCAAAATCACTCTTCTTCTTTCTTGTGAGTTCTGCAATGCCATTCAACTATTTCAAAGCAGTCATGTTTTAAACACTTCTGAAGTGTTTCAATTCTGAAAGCGTTGTAGAATTGTTATCTTCTTCTTTCTCTTCATTTTTATCTTTTATATTGCATTATTAGAATCTACATATTAAAGAGTGTTCTTGGTTGAATCAAAGTCATAAAAACTTTGAACCCGATTTCGTTGATTTAAGGCTTTATTAATGTAATAACCCGGAAATCTGAGCCAATTTAAAAATTTTATTTTGACAATTTTAATGAATTTTGAATATTTAAAATGATTTATTTTAAATAATAATGACGAGAAATTTATTTTGAATAGAATTAGAACGTACATATTTATATAGATCGACGTTAGAATATAAATAATTATTTTTTTTTATGAAAGGAATTGGAAATGGCGCGGTAGTTCGAAAATTCGTTTACAAAGTTTCAAATGAATGTACATGATTCAAAATAAACCAGATTTTAGCGAAACCAAAAATATTAGAATCTAATTGATAATATCTTTCCAATGAATCCGAAAGACCTAAATTTCATAGTGGGGATAAAAAGTTATGCCCAGTTGAAAATTCAGAATAGTCGCTATGGAATTCTGGCCCTTAAAAATAGCCATTTTGCTAGCGACCTCGGTTTTCGATGAAACCAGTTTTGTTGGATCCGGAATGTAAAATTATTGTTAGATTCCAAAATTCATAATTTTCTAAATTAATATGTGAGCGTGGCAGAAGAAAATGTGTTTGACCAATTTCAGTTTAATTCAATCGACTAGAAAATGACCATTTTTCAAACGGTCTCAGAATTTGACGAAATTAGTTTTGTTAGGATCGTATCGTCAATAAGAAGCAAGAAATAATTTTTCTAGAATTTTTAGAGTTGGTATGTGACCCCGATAAATTGAAATGCGCGTTCAAATTCAATATATAGATTTATATTTTGATTTTGACGAAAACTGATCGAAATGATCGAATCAGCTTAAGATACATATCCCAATGTGTTCGGAATGGGGGTAATTAGCCATTGACGACAGTCGGTGGGCTTGATTTCGAAGTTAAAATAAAAGGAAACTTTATGGATTATAAAATTAATAAAATAAATATAATTATTTAAGCACCCCCTCTCTTCTACCTTCTCTCTCCCCGTTCTTTTTAGAAATCGAACAGAAAAAAAAATGAAGCGCTCCACAAATAGATGGCATCATCGCCACCGCCCCAGGTGGCGCCGTCGCCGGATGAATTCCCCCCTCCTCTTTCTCGTCCGACGAGCCCCCCTTTCCAATCCCCAAACTCGCGACCCCCAAAACCCGACCCCCATCTGAAAACCGCCGCCCCTCCATGTCGCAGCCACCCCTGCCGCCTCCATCGCCCACCGATGACTCTCTGCCTCCCCTTCAGCGATTCCCCTTCCTCCCGCTGCGTTGCTTCCTCTCTCCCCTTCTAAAAAAAACCCCTGAACCCAAGTCAGTTGCTTCGACCACCAGCAGTCCACCGTGAGCAGACAAGCCTCCTTCGATTCTCCAGCTCGAGATCGACCTAGGACAGTGAGTTCTTTTATTTCAAGTTTAATATATATAAAGATTTGATCTTTAATTGTATAGCGATAGGATTTTTATTTATAGAAAACATCAGATTTTTAACAAGAAAAGATATGATTTCTAATTATATAAAAATACGATTTTTAGTTAAATAAAAATTTGATTTTTATTATGAAGATTAGCAAAGGAAAAATTAGATTTTTACACAGGATTTTAAAATAAAAATTATTTTTTAAATATTATATAGATATTAAAAAATATGATTTTTATATACTAAAGAATATAAAAATGTGATTTTTATATGAGTTGCGATATAAAAATATAATCTTTAGTAGAAGGAGAGCGATATAAAAATATAATTTTTATTATGAAGTTAGCGTGATAAAAATATGATCTTTAATTAGAGCAAAGATTAGATTTTTTATTTGCTAAAGATTAGATTTTTAATTAGTTAAAGATGTGATTTTTATACATGAACAGTGTGAAAAGGATGCGTTGGAATTTCGAACAAATTCAAACTGTTCAGAAATAAAGAATGAAGGAGTGGAACCCCAAAGTGAGAACTCCTTACTTTTATTTTAATTTCTATTTTGAAATATATACTAGGAAGCAGACGGTGCTTAGCAGCACCCGACACCCGTCGTCTACAGACCATGGATGACTTGTTTGTTTGATTGATGTGTTGTGAAATTTTAGTGTATGATGTGGAATGAATAAATATTTTATAGTTAAAAATATAATTTTTAACGTGTATATAAAATAAATATTTATAAACAAATCGGACGATTTGTTTATGTACACGCATTTGACTGATATTGATTGGGACGATAAATTTTACATGTCGCCCAACTACACAAATAATATTCAGTGTTTGTGGATTGAAACCCCACACGGGTATTGGGATGATATTTGATGTACACTAATCCCGATTGTTTAGTTGTATGTCAATCGATGGGTTGACAGACTGTGTAAGCGTTAATTATTTATATTTAACGCTTATGCAGTTGTGTGGTGCACTCTGGATGATGGTCGATTATTTATCGTTGCTATTATATACATATGTTGTATGGAATCCATATAATTAACATTATATGGTAATTGATTGGGCCTCATTCCAATTTGGAAAATAGAAGAAAATTCATGTGTTGAAAAATATATATTCATGTGTTGAATAAAAGAAAATTCATGTGTTGAATAAAATATATTCATGTGTTGAATAAAAGATAATTCATGTGTTGAATAAAATATATATTCATGTGTTGAATAGAAGAAAATTCAAGCGTTGAATAAAATATATATTCATGTGTTGACTAAAAGAATATTCATGTGTTGAATGAAAGAAAATTCATGTGTTGAAACTAATCAAGTGTTGAACAAAATATTTTAACAATAAAATTTACATCTTTATCATATATGAAATTAGAAACTAACTGGAAACTAGATAAGATGAGTGGTTTCCTGGGTATTGATCTGATGTAGGTTTCGGCCTTCGGGGTTAATACTTAGAGAATCGTTCTCTTACTAATTTACGGTTGGAGTCCGATTAAGGATTAAACGATAGAAATCATAATTTTATAAAATATATTAAATAACAAAAATAGTCATGTGTTGACAATACTCATGTGTTGAGAATATTCATGTGTTGAAAAATATATATTTATGTGTTGAAGAAAATATTCATTTGTTGAATAGAATAACGAAGTCATTAAAATATATAAAGCCGTGTTGATTAGATATGCGCCATTTTGGCATGAACGATATTTATATCTATTATATTCGTAAATGAATATAGAAAGGAAGTGATTTCAAAATATAACGTTTTGAAAATATTATTATTTGTATATCGATGGTGTGGAATATTCAATTTTGATTTGAAATTGAATATGAAATTGAAATCATTTCGAAAACGAATTTAAAACGATTTATAAAATATGTTTAAAAGGAAATCGACGAAATATATAATATATATTATATATATTTAATGGCCTGAATAGAACGCGCCGCGCTGCGGTAGTTCGCGAATTTCGACCATTGACTACTAATGGATATTACGGGAGATCCGACTGTCGGATTCTCCTAAAACCGAAACCTTGGGTTCGTATCGAAAAGTGCTTTCTAACGAATATTAGAGATTTGGAATCTAACGGTTGGATTTGGAATTATGTCCAAATCAAATTTGGAAAAGGTCGCTGTAAGTGCAGTTCAATGGCCGTTGATGGAAATCGACTGTATGGGCCTTGATAAAATTATTAAAAATAGTAATAATTTGTGTAAAATCATAAGAAATGATTTGGAAAGAATTTGGATGAAACACTCCATATTTGAAAAAATAAAAATAGTTTTTTATCGAAATGAACTAGTTTGAAATAGAATTACAATCAATTTATTTTTAAAATGAATAAATTGGATTTGAAATGGTTTTAAAAGTAACCAGAATTTCCAATAATTGAATTGGAATGGATTTGAATCGAAATTGTCTTTGGAATATTTCGACGTTGGATTTCGAGATTATACAGATATTGTTATGGAAATTTGAAAGATATATATATATATCGTTATTTCCAATACGATATTTGTTGGTCGTAGAATTTGAATATAAGCCGATATATTTTCTATTCAGAGTCCTGTATTAAATATCAAATGTGATTTTGGGTTGTCGTGAATGGTATCTTTAATAATATCGTTCTTAGACCCAAAGGAGTTAAGAAAATCAGAAACTAACTGGAGATTAGTTAAGTTGAATGGTTTCTTGGGTATTGATCTGATGTTGCTTTCGGCCTTCGGGGTTATTACTTAGGGAATTGTTCACTTGCTAATTTACGATTAAAGGCTGATGGAATAGAATGTGATTTTGGGTTTATCGTGAACCGTGTTTTAAATGACATTGGTTCTTTAACCCAGTTAAAGACAGGATATGATTTCCCAAATTAAATAATCATTGATAGTGATTTTTGGGAAGATTAAAACCGAGTGGAGTTTTAATGAATCTTTAATTAGATTGAAATGATCAAGAATGGAGTATCACCAGTTTTGCTCCAGGCGATAGTTAAATCTTTAATTAGATTTGAACGGGAAATGGTAATTGAATTTACCGATAACACCGTGGTCTTAGATATGAAGTATTACCAGCTTTACTTCATGGGATGAATATGTTGGGATTGGGAAATTAAAACAAATGATTACTGCGGTAAGGTTCGTTAATCCCGACTAGTTTGGGTAAACCATAATTTGTTTTGAATTGATATTGAAAAGAAGATTAAGGAATAAATTTAGGGAATTTATCTTTGATAAAATTAATTTGAACCTTTCCCAAAGTATAAGAATATTTGAATAAAAGAATATTCTGAATTGGAATGAGGCGTATGTTGTGTTTGTGTAACACTTGTTTATTATATACGCGAGTTATTCAGAAAGACCGGGTTTATTCCATTCTGAATAACTGATTCGACGATGTGTCGAGGATGAAGACGGTGGTCGAAGACCGGAGGTCTTCACGTCGTTTGGGTGATTATTGATGATCTTGATTGGCCTGTACACCCAAAAGGAGGGAATCAGTTGGTGATCGTCCATACGTACTTGGAGATCGATGGATACGCGAGATACAAGGTGCCTCCGGTTTCGTTCAGACCCAGAACGAACTTGTAAATGGACGTGTGTCTAACATTGGATATCATACTGTGTGATTGATGGGTATCGGTTGCATGGAGTGGTCTGCCTGTGTGGCATGCTAAGATGCAAATGATCAAGGCTTTTGTTGAAAATCAGAGTCTTGTCGTTGATGATCAAATCACCGCCTGTGTGGCATAGCTTTGTGTAACATTAATTCGCGAGCCTCACACCCCGCTTGTGAACAAGAAAAGGGAGAGGACATCAAGGAGGACATGCGTTTCTTTCTAGCTAGAAGTGGCATGCGCTGACGAGTTTGACTTATGTGGTTGTTGGATTGCGAGGCGCCTCGGATATATAGGGGACTATGTGGAGCCGATGGAGTCAGTGGACTCATTAACACCCATAGGTTAGGGAAACGCAATGTCCAGGCATTTTAATCCACATCGGTGGACCGACCCTGACGATCCAAGGGTCCACCTAAGTCTGGGTCCTAAGGCACGGGCTAGAGTGTCTCGAATCGGTAGAGAGTTTTCTTTTGCCTTAGTTCACTGATGGAAACCCAACTTCCAATACGTGACATTTGCAGTTTTGATTGTAGAGCCTAGTATGGCAACATGATATATGGTACCCATGCCGTCTATGATTCATATTTATGATTGAAATTGTTTTGACATTATACACTTATAATAGTATCAAATGATTTGTGTTTAACGTACCAAGCATGTTTGGCTATTATAAGGTAAAACTCTATCCTCTGGCTTGTGTTGCATTGTGTGATGGTACCTGGGTATTATAATTGCTACATTGTTCTTTATTTAGCATTGCGATGTTGTTTTATGCACTAGTATTCTTGGGAGGAAGCCCGTTCCGTGTTATACGAGTGGTCCCTTGATTTACCTAACTTTAAAATAAAGATTAATAATTGTTTTAGTTCTCACACCAGTCACATGACTGACCTGGAGTTTATTGTTTTAACCAAAACTCTGGGTGCCCTTATTTTCTGCACGGACAGCTAGTAGTTTTGGTTTTGCAGATTTATATTCACAGGATCCTGATTTACAGCTGGAACTATATCTGGAAAGCTCTGTATCCGTATATCTCTTTCAGTTGTGTTTTGTATTATTTTCCGCTGTTATGTAATTTAATTTAAATCTCTGATATTTTCTGTGTAATATTTATTCATACTCTGTATATTCTTGTATTCTGATGGAATTGTTGTAATTAACACTGAAATGTTCTTCTGTTTGTGTTCTGATTCATCTTGTCCTCAAAGTAATTCATTCTTTCTCTTCTCTTCGGAGACCGGGGAAGTCCAGGTCGCTATATTTTGGTGTCAGAGCTTTGGTTTACAGAGCTCGGAGAACAAGGCATATTAGAACCAAACGAAAGAATTCATCAGAAATTGGATTAGTAATATCCAACGGGAATGACTCGTTAGAGATGGGATCAGTAGTATCCTAGAACGAGTGTGAAGAGTATATTTTTAAATTGAAAACGAATTTTGTTTTGAAAATCTAAATCATTTATACGTATTTGATTATTTATATTGATTTGGACAATCAAGTATATAAAGATTTTGCGTATACGTCTGATCCGCGTGTATTTGAAGTTTTAATATACTGGATAGATATAGAATCACACTCTAGTCGCCCGGAGATGATTCTGATGATAGTTCGAACATCATTAGAATTGGTATTCGAGTTTCAAAAGTGTGATATTTATATATTTCCATAGACTGGTGTGAGAACCAAAACTAAACAGGGCTTATTGTTGTGATTTGCCATCAAAAATCTGATTTTTGGACTATGTATCAAAGTTATGAATTTGAAACGTTAATCATCTAATTATTGATTTTGTTGTCTGATTATTGTTTGATTAATTAAATGTGGAACCTTTAGCCAAATTAAACCAAATAGTGGATTGTATTGAAAATTTATCGCATTTGCATGCATATACACGCACTTACGTTGAACAGGTCATTGCAAAGAGGCTAGAGAAGAGGAATAAAATTGTTTGCCCAACAAATAGGTACATGTTTATTGTATTTCTTGGGTTTTTGGTGATTTTATGAGCCGATTGGCTAGCCGATTGGCTAGCCGCTTGGCTAGCAGCTTGGCTTTTTCTTTTTCTTTTGGATTGGTGAGGGCCATAGGAGGCTATTTGAAATATCCTGAAGCTCCCGGTGCAGGTGAGGTTATGGAGAAATTTTTCGAAAATTTAGGGTGTTAGCCAAATTTTTGAAAAATTTGAAAAGTTTTTCGAAACTGAAAAGTTGAAGAACTTAAGCCATAAAGAAAATAATGGAAGTTGAGTTGATTAGTTAAACAAATTTTAGCTTCGTTCCTTTTTAGGGACGAAAAGTTTTAAGTGGGGGAGAATGTAATATCCCGGAAATCTTAGCCAATTTAAAATTTTTATTTTGGCAATTTTAATGTATTTCGAATATTTAAAATGATTTATTTTAAATAATAACGACGAGAAATTTATTTTGAATAGAATTAGAACGTATATATTTAAATAGTTCGACGTTAGAATATAAATAATTATTTTTATTTATAAAAGGAATTGGAAATGGCACGGTAGTTCGAAAATTCGATTTCAAAGTTTCAAATGAATGTACAGGATTCAAAATAAACTGGATTTTAGAGAAACCAAAAATATTAGAATCTAATTAAGAATAACTTTCCAATGAATCCGAAAAATCAAAATTTCACAGCGGGGATAAAAAGTTATGGCCAGTTGAAAATTCAGAATAGTCGCTATGGAACATTGGGCCTTAAAAATAGCCATTTTGCAAACGACCTCGGTTTTCGATGAAACCACTTTTATTGGATCCGGGATGTCAAATTATTGCTAGATTCCAAAATTCATAATTTTCTAAATTAATATGTGAGCGTGGAAGATGAAAACATGTTTGACCAATTTCAATTGAATTCAATCGACTGGAAAATTACCACTTTTCAAACGGTCTCAAAATTTGACGAAATTAGTTTTGTTAGGATTACGAAGCTAGAAATATTTTTTCTAGAATTTTTAGAGTTAGTATGTGGCCCCGGTAAATTGAAATGCTCGTTCAAATTCAATATATAGATTTATATTTTGATTTTGACGAAAACTGATCGAAACGACCGAATTAGCTTACAATGCATATCCCATTGTGTTCGGAATGGAGTTAATTAGCTATGGACGACGGTCGGTGGGCTTGATTTCGACGTCAAAATAAAAAGTAACTTTATGGATTATAAAATTAATAAAATAAATATAATTATTTAAGCAACCCTCTCTTTTACCTTCTCTCTCCCCGTTCTTTTTAGAAATTGAACAGAAATCAATAAAACGAAGCACTCCTCAAATCAATGGCACCATCGCCATTGCCACCGCCCCAGGTGGCGCTGTCGCCGGCGAAATTCCCCCTCTCTTTCTCGTCCGACGAGCCCCTCCTTCTAATCCCCAAACCCGCGACCCCCCAAACCCAACCCCCGTATGAAAATCGCCGCCCCTCCACGTCGTAGCCACCCCTGCCGCCACCACCGCCCACCGATGACCCTCTGCCTCCCATTCAGCTATTCCCCTTCCTCCCCTTCCTCCTGTTGCGTCGCTTCCTCTCTTCCATTCTTAAAAAAAAATCCCAGAGCCCAAGTCAGCTGCTTCGACCACTAGCTGTCCACCGTGAGTAGACAAGCCTCCTTCGATTCCCCAGCTCGAGATCGGCCTAGGATAGTGAGTTCTTTTATATCAAGTTTAATATATATAAAGAATTGATCTTTAATTGTATAGCGATAGGATTTTTATTTATAGAAAACATCAGATTATTAACAAGAAAAGATATGATTTCTAATTTTATAAAAATACGATTTTTAGTTAGATAAAAATTTGATTTTTGTTATGAAGATTAGCAAAGTAAAAATGAGATTTTTACGCATAGGATTTTAAAATAAAAATTCAATTTTTATATTATAGAGATATTAAAAATATGACTTTTATATACTAGAGAATATAAAAATGTGATTTTTATATGAGTGGCGATATAAAAATATAATCTTTAGTAGAAGGAGAGCGATCTAAAAATATAATTTTTATTATGAAGTTAGCATGATAAAAATATGATCTTTAATTAGAGCAAAGATTAGATTTTTCATTTGCTAAAGATTAGATTTTTAATTAGTTAAAGATGTGATTTTTATATATGAACAGCGTGAAAAGGATGCGTTGGAATTTCGAACAAATTCAAACTGTTCAGAAATAAAGAATGGAGGAGTGGAACCCCAAGGTGAGAACTCCTTACTTTTATTTTAATTTCTAGTTTGAAATATATACTAGGATGCAGACGGTGCTTAGCAGCACCCGACACCCATCGTCTACAGACCATTGATGACTTGTTTGTTTGATTGATGTGTTGTGAAATTTTAGTGTATGATGTGGAATGAATAAATATTTTATAGTTAAAAATATAATTTTTAACGTGTATATAAAATAAATATTTATAAACAAATCGGACGATTTGTTTATGTACACGCATTTGACTGATATTGATTGGGACGATAAATTTTACACGTCGCCCAACTTCACAAACAATATTCAGTGTTTGTGGATTGAAACCCCACACGAGTATTGGGATGATATTTGACGTACACTAATCCCGATTGTTTAGTTGTATGTCAATCGATGGGTTGACAGACTGTGTAAGCGTTAATTATTTATATTTAATGCTTATGCAGTTGTGTGGTGCACTCTGAATGATGGTTGATTATTTATCGTTGCTATTATATACATGTGTTGTATGAAATCCATATAATTAACATTATATGGTAATTGATTGGGCCTCATTCCAATTTGGAAAATAGAAGAAAATTCATGTGTTGAAAAATATATATTCATGTGTTGAATAAAAGAAAATTCATGTGTTGAATAAAATATATTCATGTGTTGAATAAAAGAAAATTCATGTGTTAAATAAAATATATATTCATGTGTTGAATAGAAGAAAATTCATGTGTTGAATAAAATATATGTTCATGTGTTGAATAAAAGAATATTCATGTGTTGAATAAAAGAAAATTCATATGTTGAAACTTATCATGTGTTGAACGAGATATTTTAACAATAAAATTCACATCTTTATCATATATGAAATTAGAAACTAACTGGAAACTAGATAAGATGAGTGGTTTCCTGCGTATTGATCTGATGTTGGTTTCGGCCTTCGGGGTTAATACTTAGGGAATCGTTCTCATAATAATTTACGTTTGGAGTCCGATTAAGGATTTAACGATAGAAATCATAATTTTATAAAATATATTAAATAACAAATATAGTCATGTGTTGACAATACTCATGTGTTGAAAAATATATATTCATGTGTTGAAGAAAATATTCATTTGTTGAATAGAATAACGAAGTCTTTAAAATATATAAAGTCGTGTTGATTAGATATGCGCCATTTTGACGCGAACGATATTCATATCGATTATATTCGTTTTTATAATGAATATAGAAAAGGAAGTGATTTCAAAATATAACGTTTTGAAAATATTATCATTTGTATATCGATGGTGTGGAATATTCAATTTTGATTCGAAATTGAATATGAAGTTGAAATCGTTTCGAAAACGAATTTAAAACGATTTATAAAATACGTTATAAAAGGAAATCGATGAAATATATATAATATATATATTATATATATAATGACATGAATAGAACGTGCCGCGCTACGGCAGTTCGCAAATTTTGACCACTGACTTCGAACGGATAATACGGGAGATCCGACCGTCGGATTCTCCTAAAACTAGAACCGTTGGGTTCATATCGAAAAGAGCTTTCTAACGAATATTAGAGATTTGAAATCTAACGGTTGGATTTGGAATTATGTCCAAATCAAATTTGGAAAAGGTCGCTGTAAGTGCAGTTCGATGGCCGTTGATGGAAATCGACTGTACGGGCCTTGATAAAATTATTAAAAATAATAATAATTTGTGTAAAATCATAAGAAATGATTTGGAAAGAATTGGATGAAAAACTCCATATTTGAAAAATAAAAATTGATTTTTATCGAAATGAACTAGTTTTGAACTAGAATTAAAATCCATTTATTTTTAAAATAAATAAATTGGATTTGAAATGGTTTTAAAAGTAACCAGAATTTCTAATAATTGAATTGGAATGGATTTGAATCGAAATTGTCTTTGGAATATTTCGATGTTGGATCTCGAGATTATATAGATTGGAAATTTGAAAGATATATATATATATCGTTATTTCCAATACGATATCTGTTGGTCGTAGAATTTGAATATAAGCCGATATATTTTCTATTCAGAGTCCTGTATTTAATATCAAATGTGATTTTGGGTTGTCGTGAATGGTATCTATAATAATACCATTCTTAGACCCAATGGAGTTAAGAAAATCATAAACTAACTGGAGATTAGTTAAGTTGAATGGTTTCTTGGGTATTGATCTGATGTTGGTTTCGGCCTTCGGGGTTATTACTTAGCGAGTTGTTCACTTGCTAATTTACGGTTAGAGGCTGATAGAATAGAATGTGATTTTGGGTTTATCGTGAACCGTGTTTTAAATGACATTGGTTCTTTAACCCAGTTAAAGACAGGATATGATTTCCTAAGTTAAATAATCATTGATAGTGATTTTTGGGAAGATTAAAACCAAGTGGAGTTTTAATGAATCTTTAATTAGATTGAAATGATCAAGAATGGAGTATCACCAGTTTTGCTCCAGGCGATAGTTAAATCTTTAATTAGATTTGAACGGGAAATGGTAATTGAATTTACCGATAACACCGTGGTGTTAGATATGAAGTATTACCAGTTTTACTTCATGGGATGAATTGGTTGGGATTGGGAAATTAAAACAAATGATTACTGCGGTAAGGTTCATTAATCACGACTTGTTTGGATAAACCATAATTTGGTTTGAATTGATATTGAAAAGAAGATTAAAGAATAAATTTAGGGAATTTATCTTTGATAAAATTAATAGGAACCTTTCCCAAAGTAAAAGAATATTTGAATAAAAGAATATTCTGAATTGGAATGAGGCGTATTTTGTGTTTGTGTAACACTTGTTTATTATATACACGAGTTATTCAGAAAGACCGGGTTTATCCCATTTTGAATAACTGATTCGACGATGTGTCGAGGATGAAGACGGTGGTCGAAGACCAGAGGTCTTCACGTCGTTTGGGTGATTACTGATGATCTTGATTTGGCTGTACACCCAAGAGGAGGGAACTAGTTGGTGATCGTCCAGACGTACTTGGAGATCGATGGATATGCGAGGTACAAGGTACCTCCAATTTCGTTCAGACCCAGAACGAACTTGTAAATGGACGTGTGTCTAACATTGGATATCATTCTGTGTGATTGATGGATATCGGTTGCATGGAGTGGTCTGCCTGTGTGGCATGCTAAGATGCAAATAATCAAGGCTTTTATTGAGAAGCAGAGTCTTGTGGTTGATGATCAAAGTACCGCCTGTGCGGCATAGCTTTGTGTAACGTTAATTCGCGAGCCTAACACCCCGGTTGTGAACCAATAAAGGGAGAGGACATCAGGGAGGACATGCATTTCTTTCTAGCTTGAAGTGGCATCAGTGGTTTTACACGCCCTGACGAGTTTGACTTATGTGGTTGTTGGATTGCGAGGCGCCTCGGATATGTCGGTGACTATGTGGAGCCGATGGAGTCGGTGGACTCTTTGACACCCCATAGGGTGGTGAAACACAGTGTTCAGGCATTTTAATCCACATCGGTGGACCGGCCCTGACGATCCAAGGGCCAACCTGAGTTTGGGTCCTGAGACATGGGCTAGAGTGTTTCGAATCGGTAGAGGACTATCTTTTGCCTCGGTTCACAGATGGAAATCCAACTTCCAATATGTGACATTTGCGGTTTTGATTGTAGAGCCTAGTATGGCGACATGATATATGGTACCCATGCCGTCTATGATTGATATTTATGATTGAAATTATTTTGACACTATACACTTATAATAGTATCAAATGATTTGTTTTTAACGTACCAAGCATGCTTGGCGATTATAAGGAAAAACCCTGTCCTCCGTCTTGTGTTGCATTGTGTGATGGGACCTGGGTCTTATAATAGCTTCATTGTTCTTTATTTAGCATTGCGTTATTGTTTTATGCACTGGTATTATTGGGAGGAAGCCCGTTCCGTGTTATACGGCGTGGTCCCTTGATTTACCTAACTTTAAAATAAAGATTAATAACTGTTTTAGTTCTCACACCAATCACATGACTGACCTGGAGTTTATTGTTTTAACTTAAACTCTGGGTGCCCTTATTTTCCGCACGGGCAGCTAGTAGTTTTTGTTTTGCAGATTTATATTCACAGGATCCTGATTTACAGCTGGAACGATATCCGGAAAGCTCTGTATCCGTATATCTCTTTCAATTGTGTTTTGTATTATTTTCCACTGCTATGTAATGTAATTTAAATCTCTGATATTTTCTTTGTAATATTTATTTATACTCTGTATATTCTTGTATTCTGATGGAATTGTTGTAATTAACAATGAAATGTTAATCTGTTTGTGTTCTGATTCGTCTTGTCCTCAAAGTAATTCATTCTTTCTCTTCTTTTTGGAGACCGGGGAGATTCAGGTCAGTACAATTGATTCGAGAAATTCGATAATTTTATTACCTATTTGTACCTGGTGGGTTGAAATATTGTCTGAAAGAATCTATTCTATAGATCCTTAAAGTCTGAAGTACGGCTACCATCTTCCTCCAATCGTCTTAAACCGTAGAAATTCCCTAACAAATTTTCAAACAATACTATCAACCACGGAAGATTTAAGCATGCTATGAGTGATGAATCAGCATTTGACTGAACTGGAGCAATTTGATGGCAAAAATTTCACTCATTTGCAAGAGACGATGAAGTTCTTTCTTATCACCATCAAATTGTTCTATATCCTGGAAGATGGAAGTGATAATTTAGGAAATCGATAAGGATGATGTTGCGCTAAGGGCGAAACGTACAAAACGCAAATAGGACGACTTTCTATGTTGAGGGCACATGCTGAATGCATTGTCTACTCCAGTCTACAATGCTCATAGGACCACGGAAACTGCAAAGGCACTCTGGACTGCATTAGAGAGAAAGTATTGCATATCCAAGGCAAGTAATAAAAAGTTTCTTACTTGTAATTTTATGGTTTTCAAAATAGTCGCCAACAAGTCCGTAGTTGAATTAGTGAGTAAAATCTTACTATTGGTGAATCAACTTAAAGATGCCGGTATTGATCTCCCTGAATCTTTTGTTGTTTGAGTTATTATTTCGAGACTCCCAAATTCTTGGAATGATTATAAGAAAAAAACTGAAACATACTGAAACAGATTATGATTTAGACGGTTTACAACATCATTTTCGTATTGAAGAGGATTCTTATAAACAATAATTAAATGATAATCTACAAACTGAGTCTTAGTCTAAGGATAATAATGTTGAAATTACTGAAAAGTTGAAGCCTAATAATGAGACCAGGCTTAAGATGAAAAGTAAAAATTACAAGAACAACAAAAAGAAGTGTGCCTCTTACTATTATAACAAATCCGGCCACTATGCCTAAGACTATCATCTTCAGAAGAAATAACAAAATGCGAATGTGGTCGAAGAAAAGCTTGTGGCTATTTGTATCAGAGGCGAACTCCGTTATTGGCATTGATAATGATTGGTGGCTCGATACTGGATCAACCATTCATTGCAAAGACTGTAATCTGTTCAATATTTACGAAGAAAATAATGGAGAACCTAGCGAAGTTACTGGCGCAAACAAAGTGTCATGCAAAGTTCTGGAAAAGGCACAATTAAACTTATATTCACCTCTGGGAAAGTTCTAACTTTAGCCAATGTATTTTATGTACCTGATATTTGTAATAATTTGGTTTTTGGATACCTTCTTAACAGTGGAGGATTCAAGATAGTGTATGAGTGTGATAAGTTAGTGCTGTCCAAGAACAACAAATTTTTTGGACAGGGATACTCTTGTAATGACAGGATTAGGTTGAATCTAATAAATAAAGAAGTCTTCTGCTTATATTGTTGATTCTGTTAATTTATGGCATGGTAGATTATGACATGTTAATTACATATCTCTTAAAAATAAGCATAAATATGGATTAATTTCTAATTGTGATTTCGATTCTATCTCTAAATGTAAAATTTGTGTTAAAGCAAAAATACACCGGAAATCTTTTAAATCTGAAGAAAGGAAAAATGATTTATTTGATTTAGTATATAGTGATGTGGGTGACCTAAAAAGTCATATCACCGACGGTGATCGCCAATACTATATAAAATTTATTGATGATTATGCTAGATATGCATACATATATCTAATGAAATCTAAAGACGAGGCCTTTGATAAATCAAAATTTACAAAGTTGAAGTCGAAACACAATTAGGAATTAAAATTAAAGTGTTACAATCATATCGTGGTGGTGGTGAATATTTTTCAAATGAATTTACTTTGTGTTGCAAACAAAATGGTATTGTTCACCAATGTACCGCCCACATATACACTGCAAGAAAATAATGTTACTAAGAGAAAAAAATAGTACTTCGGTAGAAATGGTTAATGCCATGCTCATAAGTTCTAATTTACCTAATAATTTATGGGGTGATGCAATGCTATCTTCATGATACATTTTATAATGAGTACCACTTAAAAAGAATAATATTTCCCCTTATGAATTATGGTTTAATAGAAAAACCAAACCTTACAAGACTTAAAGTTGGGGGTCTCTTGGCATATGTTAGAAAACCAGACCGTAAATGACATATGTTAGGTAACATGGCTTTTAAATATGTTTTCATCGGATATTCTCTTAATTATATAACTTATAGGTTTCTTATTCTGGACACCTTAGAAGTTATAGAGTCCGTAGGTGTAGAATTCTTTGAAAATCAAACTATTGAGAATCCATTGATATCATATAGTCCAGAATCAACTATGACAAATGATATCAATGACGATGAATATGCTTCTGCTCAAAATAGCAAGGAAGTGTCAGTACCAGATAATAGTACTGAACATACGAGAAGTGTAAGAGCGAGAATAGAGGACTATGGTTCTGACTTCATAACATATCTAATGAAAGGCAATAAGGACAAAGTCCTTATGTGACAAGATATGAAATGAATGTCGATGATGATCCCAAAATTTATTCTGAAGCTACGAGTTCCAGAGATTCTAATTTCTGAAAAAAAGATATCAAGGATGAAATGAATTCCATATTGTTATACCAAACATGGGTTTTAACTGATTTACCTCCTAGTGCTAAACCAATAGGATGTAAACGGATAATCAAGAAAAGTTGAATACAAATGGAACCATTAATAAGTTTAACGCCAGATTACTTGCTAAAGGATATAAAGAAAGACAAGTAGTATTTTTGTATACATATGCTCTGGTTGCTTGCATATCTTCTATACACTATTTAATAACATTTACATCAATTCATAATTTGGTCATACATCAAATGGGTGTAAAGAGATCTTTTATAAATGGAGATTTAGAAGAAGAGATATATACGCAACAACCTTAAGGTTTCGTAACCCTAGGCCAAGAAAAGAAAGTTTATAAATTAGTAAAATCTCTTTATGGCCTAAAGCAAGCTCCCATGAAATGGCATGAGAAGTTTGATAAAGCTGTGCGGTCATTCGGATTCATTATTAATGATGCAGATAAATATATTTATAACAAATTGGATAACAATAGTTATGTTATCATATGTTTATACGTTGATGACATGATGATATTTGGTTCCAATATATCTTTTGTGAATGAAACTAAGAAGTTTCTATATTCTAAATTTGATATGAAAGATCTAAGAGAGGCTGATGTAATTCTGGGAATTAAAATCATTAGGAAAGAGGGGGAGTTATTACTAACTCAATCTCATTACATTGAAAAGTTCCTAAAAAAATATGGTCATTATGATAACAAACCAGCATCAACTCCTTTAGATCCAAGTATCAAATTAGAAAAGAACGTTGGATGTACCATTTCTCAACTTGAGTATTCTAGTGTCATTGGGAGTCTTATGTATGTTAGGCATTGCACTCGACCAAACAACGCACAAGCTATAAGTGTATTGTGTCGATTTATCAGTAATCCTGGTTTCGAACACTGGAAACCTATTTCCATAATCATGGCTTATTTGAAAGGATCCATCAACTATGGTTAATCTTATAAAGGATATCATGTTGTAATATAAGGATATAGTGATGCTACCTGGAACAATGTAGAATCCAAATCTAAGTCTACAATTGGAGGGATATTTACATTAGGAAGCGTTGTGTCTTGGGCTTCCAAGAACCAAAACTGTATACCTAACTCAACTATGTTGTCAGAATTTTTGCATTAGCAGATGCATGTAAGGAAGTGGAATGGATTAGGAATTTGTTAATGGAAATCCCATTATGAAAGAAGCCATCTCCCACAATATTGATTAACGCTGATAATTAATCCATGGCATATAAAGTTTTTAATAAGACATATAATGGGAACTCTAGACATGTGAGTCTAAGACATAAGATGATAAGACAGTTACTCAAAAGTGGAGTTATAACTATTGACTACATAGAAACAGAGAAAAACTTGGCTGACCCACTTACAAAAGGTTTTCCAAAGGTAGTGTTTTCTATAAAGTAAAAAGAAATGGGACTATGGTCTGTGAACTAAGATTAATCATCCTTAACAGAAACCTAACTTGTGCCTTGAAAAGGATAGACAAAGTTCAATGGGTACCAACAAGTTAAGAGAATGATTATGGAACACTAAATCAATAATCCCATAATATTTAGTGTTGGATTCTGCAAGAACAAAGAATGGGTAAATATCCTTAATAAGTCTAGGTGTATCGCAGAAACACCTTAAGAGAATTACCTATATGTTTATGGAAATCAGGTCGTTTCCTAGGAAAGTAAGACCCCTTTCTAAAGTAGACTCATGAACTAGGATTAAAGCACATGACCATTAACGTTATGAGCAATACAAAACACTCTAACTAAGGAAATCAACATGTGTGATTGTTTAGGTTTTACATTAAGGGATGCTTGGTTCAAAAATTTTTCACCATAGAATCTCGATAGAACTTTGAATGGTTTACGTAAGTAAAGGTTCAAATCCAAAAGATACCTTATATTTATGTGTTGTTTCCACGATGATGCAAAAATTGATCTTAGAACTACATAAGCTTGATCCCATTCAGTATATAGGAAATCATACTAAAGATTCGACCGTCCTTTTTTATTTTACTTTATTTTGAAAATTGGGGGAGATTGTTGTGAAAATTTCAAATTTTTTGGGCTTGGGTTTATTTTTAAGAAGGAATAAAGTAGGAAGAAGAAGGGGGAAAATTGATTAGTCCCACATTTTGAAAATGAAAAGGGGTATGCCACTACTTAATGGGATCTCTCGTGAAGGTCTTGGGGCCTTGGGGCTCCTACATGTTTGCTTTGTTGTGAGGACGGAG
The DNA here is from genome assembly GCA_030737875.1 of Allium sativum. Classification (NCBI taxonomy): domain Eukaryota; kingdom Viridiplantae; phylum Streptophyta; class Magnoliopsida; order Asparagales; family Amaryllidaceae; genus Allium; species Allium sativum. Next base: position 4,326,357 of record CM060919.1, on the reverse strand, counting down.
ACCATGCATCTCTACCGTACAAACACACCACCGCCGCCGTCCAAACCGAACCGGACCGACTACGGATGCGAGTCTTGGGTCCGATAACAATATTTTTGGATAGAATTTATAAACTATATCAGGCCAAAATTCAGCCCATTACGGACCCGAATGAAGTTCAAAATTTAGATGTGAAATAACAACGTTTTTAAACTGTTTCAAATGGGCAAACGTAATTGTTCATATTTGCGACATTATTTGAAACGTTATGAATGAAAGGGCATGATGTTCCGATTCGAATGCTTTGCTTTACCAACACTTGAAAACTGTTTCAAATCACTTGCAAAATCACTCTTCTTTCTTGTGAGTTCTACAAAGCCATTAAAATTTTTCAAAGTAGTTCTGTTGAAGCACTTCTGACTATTTCTATTTTGAAAGCGATGCAGAATTGTTGTCTTCTTTTTTCTCTTCATTTCTGTCTTTTATATTGCATTATAAGAAACTATATGTTAAACAATATTCTTGGTCAGATCAAAGTCGTACAAACTTTGAATCCGATTTGTTGTTCCAAGGCTTTAATGAATCGTGAAAGTCGATATTCGATAACCCGTTTGTACCTTGTGGGTTGAACTATTGTCTGAAAGAATCTATTCTATGGATCCTTAAAGTCTGAAGTACGAAAATCATTTTCCTCCAACTGTTTCAAACTGCAAAATTCCCTGACATTGATGTCATCTCAGATAAGTACTATTAGCCATCTATATTAATCATAATACTTTGTATTAACGCACATAAGCAAATACTTATGTAGCTAATGGGGATAAGTATAGATTGTAGTGATAGACTGTGACACCCCACATCCATTAATGTCACTCACAAAGGAAATGCGTTAAGTTCAGTGATGCGCATAAGGTTAACATGAAAAGAATTACACAAGGTAGGTATGTAAATTAAAGCAACGAAAATAATTTCTTTCATTTCAAAGCATAAAACATAGTTTCCAAACTAATTACATCAAAAGTCATAAAAACCTGTAGTACATAAAAAGTCTCATTAGCAAAGTACAATGATAAAACTCCATATCCCTTAAACATAGCCAAGCCAAAAGATACAAGATCAAAATGATACATCTCAGAAAGCGTTCCAAAGCTAAACAGAAAATCCTTTCACTACTGAGCACTATCTCTACCTCGAGAACCTGAGGGGGGAAGGAAGAGAAAGAGGCAAAACAAAAAGGGTCAGACATAAAGCCTGGCGAGTCCAGTGACTATTAGTATACGATAAAGCAAGAGTAACTTGACAGGTAAAAATTAGACTGGATGAGAGATTATGTAATAAACTAGAAATAGACTGGTGTGAACATGTAATCAATATTTTCTTCTCAAACTTAAAGTAAGCCAAGGATAGTTATAAATCTGCACTACACTTGCTATAACATACTGGGTTCACAATTTAACCAAATTAGATCTTTAACCCTTCCCTTAACCTTTAACCCCAAGGTTAACCCTAATGTTGATAGTAAAATTAGGCGCACACGGGCCCGTAATTACCATCCAAGAAATCGGCTCCCTAAACCCGAATACCCTGTGTCCACCTCGAAACAAGGTCTACCACTACCTACATTGAAATTTCAATCCACAACAGATATTTGTGGGTGTCAGACGTCTTAAATTCCTCGACTGAACCCATGCATGCTCATGATTCCGCCAGAATGTGCCCCCTAACACCCCTTTCCTTTTGAACCACTTACTAACCAGTTCAGTAAAACATGCCCTGACCTCTACCTAGTGCAAGGCCCTACCATTTTGATACACCTCCAGGGATACTGACTGATATGGGTTCCGTACAACTGACACAAGCTAATCCCCTAAGCTTGTGCCCCCGCTAGGTTTTTTCCCGAGTCTCCCCCCTTTGATACAATTAAACCGAGACTCATTAGCACATTAGTTGATCCGATTTAACGTAGTAGATTTAATTTTATTAATAAGCCCGGTTGTCCTATACAACCTCTTTCCCACCCACCTGCCCAGAAGCCCCTCCCATATATAAGTGATTCAAGTCCATATTACTTCTGGAACCTACCTAACATGTTTCCATTAATCTTTCCAATTAAGTTTATTCTTATTAACATGTTCATATACCCAAGTTCACCTAACATGTTCCACTCAATCTTCCAAATTAAGTTTATCCTGATTAGCTTGTTCATACTCCCCAAGTTACAATCTTAGGCCCACAATAATTAATATCCCTCATATTCCCCTTTTCCTATTAATATGTCCATTTATCCCAAATTATATGCACTCTCTAATTGGTATGGCCTAGGCTCTCGTTGTCCTAGGCTTGGCTTAAAAACAAAGAAGGAGGAAATATAAACTGAACAAGCATAGGCATATATCAAGACTTTAATCAACCAATTAACATAATGAAGGTGACATGTACTTCTATCATAAACATAATTAACAATAGACATATGATTAGGTTATTTACATGTCAGATGTGAATATATAGGCATCATAGGTATGAACATAGTGGCGTCATGTCAAGTGTATAGATATGAACATATAGGCAACATGTCAAGTGTGTAGATATGAACATATAGGCATCATGTCAAGTGTATAGATATGAACATATAGGCATAGTCTCAGATTCCGTTTTATTCACATGTCAGGTGTACTAATTCAATTTTGTATCTAAAAATAACTAGACCCACAGCGAATCTTGGGGAAGATAATTCTAAAACTACACTAAAGAAATCCCAAATCCAATCCAAATAGTATGTATATGCTGATGTTGTATAAGATGGCCTAATTCAATCCAAGTTGAGGCAATATTCCTTTGTCTCCATTGATTTTCTCGGAAAGAGTTTAGAGGAAGAAGAGTTAAGAGAATTTGGTGTATGGAACAACAGAATGGACTACCTATTTATAGACCAACCCTCAACGAATTTAGACATGAAATAAAATGAGTTTCACTGCTATGTACCTCACCCAAATCTGGGTGAGGTCGACCCCGGGGTCGACCCTAGGGTCGACACCCATATGGGTGGGTCAACACTAGTGTCGACCCCTCCTTATGCGTTGGTCAACCCCTAACATTTGACGCCATGTATCTTTCGCACTCCCTTTATTCTCTAAATTCTGGAATTTCTATTTTATTTATGTATACGTAAATTTCCTATATATATATATAAACAAACGTACAAGGTCTATAACTCCCTCGTACGTTATACGTTTTACGCAAACTTCGGGTCTATCCTGACCATAATTCAGAGACGGACGCAATGGTACAGCCCGTTTCACTTAATTCCCAGCATTAAATTAAATTACCCCACTTTATTACTTTTTTAATGTTGTAATGTGTATATAATTTACGAGGTGTTACATTCTCCCTCACTTAAAGGATTTCATCCCCGAAATCTCCAAGTCAAGAAGATTGTTATAATCCTCAACCATCTTCTTGTCCATCGATCACATGCATCCATAATCGTTAGAAAAATTATAATGCTTGTATGAACATATACATAAGTGTGTGTATATGTTCCTAAATTCTAATGTGAAAATCAGACAGTCCACCGATTAAGTTGACTTCCTTAATGCAACTCTTGTAGGTTTCAAGTATCCAATGTGAATGCAAAAGAGTCCGATTATTTCACATAAGTTCTACATACGTGCATAACCATTCATCCATATCCTACTTCGATATGATGATTCATCCATCTCTATCAATTCTTAGATCTAAAATGCACAAACATCAATATGCATAACGTAGGTGATTGAGCTGATCTAGAGCCTAGTGTGTGTATATGTAACCACGAGCAACCACTAGCAAACACTTACATCCACTTGCAACCATCAATCATAACATGTCTCAAATACAAGTTTCCAACCATTGGTTTTCTACCTAAGGATCGAAGGTCCAAAAGAAAAGCTAACGTAATTTATGCAAAGAAAGAAACGTGGAAAAAGAAGCTAAAAACATACTCTCAAAAAGAAAAGGGTAAGAAGAGCGAATCCTCTCTTCGGGTTTCCATGTTGCATCTTCACTGTCTTCTCACCATTGGACTTTGACAAGTCTTATCTCTTTATTCCTTAGCCTCTTAATCTCCGTATCAAGAAAACGAGTGGGAACTCTCCTCGTAGTTGCTTCCTTCTCAACCTCTATATCCTCAAGGGTACTAGGCTCAACTACCTCTTATGTGTCATAAAGACATTTCCTCAGATGGCAAACGTGAAAAACATCATGTATGCTTGCTAGTCTGTCTAGTAGTATGATCTTATAGGCCATCCGACCTATCCTTTCCACTGCGGGGAATCGACCTACGAACCTTGGTGCCAACTTCCCCGCTGATCCAAAGCGAACTACATTCCTTTGAGGTGATACTTTAATGAATGCCATATCTCCCACTTTGAATTCCAAATCAGTCCTCCTCTTATCAGCATATGACTTCTACCGATCTTGAGCCGTATTCATTTGTCTGCAGATAAGATCAATCTTCTCTGATTTCTCTCCAATCCTATTGGGTCCAAGCAAAAGTCTATCCATAGATTCACACAAACAAGTCGATAATCGGCATGATTGCCTATATAATGCCTCAAAAGGTGCCATGCCTATACTTGACTGATATCTGTTGTTGTAGGAAAACTCAACTAATGGAAGATGTTCCTCCTAAGATCCCCCAAAATCTAGAATACACAGTCTCAAAAGATCCTCAAGAAATCTATTCAACCTTTTGGTCTGCCCATCTGTCTTAGGGCAGTATGTTGTGCTCAACCACAGCTGTGTATCAAGTGCTTCTTGTAAACTTTTACAGAACTCGCTAGTAAAGATTGGATCCTAATCACTTGCTATGATTGGCGGAACACCATGTAATCGGCCCACTACTCGAAGATATACTAATGCAAGCCATGCCACTGTCCTCTTACTCTTGACAAGAATGAAATTAGCGCTCTTAGTAAGTCAGACTACCACGACCAAAATACTGGTATTACCCTTCCTTGATCTAGGTAACCCATCTATATAGTCCATAGAGACGCTCTCCCACTTCCATTGTGTAACACCCCATAATTTTAAAAACTCTAAAGATGATAAATTAAATAATAATTAATTTAGTACTCAGAATTTAGTTAAATGGACTGCGCCATTGCATTCATCTCGGAATTCTGGTCAAAATAGACATCTGATTTGCGTAAAACGAACAACGTATAAAGAAGTTACTAAGGTTTGAAGTTTATATATGCATAAGAAGAATGCATATGAATAAAATATATCCAGAAAATTCAAAACAGTTCAAAATCGCAGAAAATAGGGGTGCAGGAAAATTTCCGCCCAGGGGTGTCGACCCCATCAAGCGGGTGTCGACCCCATAAAGGGGTGTTGACCCCTAGGTCGGCCCCATAAGGGGGGTGTCGACCCCAAAAGGGGGGTCGACCCCTACGGCAAATCTGGGAAGATTCTTCTTGCTGAATGTGGACTCATTTCTTGACTCAGTTCGTTGGCTTTAGGCTATAAATAAGACCTCATTTCTCTTGTTTTTCTACACCAAGAATAATGGAGAATTAGATGCTTCCCTTGCCTAGATTAAATCAAGTCCTTTCTTCTTCAGCAGTCAACTAGAGTTTAGAGATCAGTGATTCAACATCTGCAACCTTTCTTCTATTTTCTTTGATCCAATCACAGTGAGTCTATGTTAATTTTAGATATAAATAATTAAAAGAGAATCTTGACATTACTGTAACTTGGATCTATGCCTGTGACTATTTGAATCATATCAGATCTTCTATAACCTGTGTATTTGAGCTATTCTGACATGCCTATGAACTACTTCTAAGCCTATACCTATTTATCATGTCAGATCTGCCATTATTAGTTGATATAGTTTATTGCCTAGATCACATCATGCCTGTTTATGATATCCATACTATGTTAGAATCAGTTAAATTGTCACATGTTCATCAGATCTGTTCCTATATGCCTATTTGTCATTATGCCACTATATGTTTATGCATATTTCTACCATTATATGTCAATCTTGTTAGTATGATAATTTCTATCCTCTTCCCTTCATCTTTTCCCATTTATTTTTATAGCCAGTCTACCTTCGAGCCTAGGCATGCCTCTAAAATATGCGAATGCGTTAAATTTAGAATGAGGGTAAAATGTTAAATGTAGGGCATAACTTGTATTTAGAAATTTGGGCATAACTTGAATGAAATATATGAATGTTAATTTGGGGCATAAATCAAATTATGATTAAAGACCTTAATTTAGGACATATGGTGCATTATGAACATAACTCGGGTGAAGGGGCATGAAAACATATAACGACATAGGAATAATTGGTTAATAATTGAAATACCTAGAATTACAGTAATTAAAAACTGTAACCGCACTTAGGAACGAGTTTAGATTACACTTGTGGTGGAAGTCTGCCCTGAATCGACCAGCATATCCAACGACCAAAAGTGGTGAATCTAATGTGCGGGATCTAAGTCTATAAACACGAGACGTGCTAAGATACGAGGTTAAGTCCGACTTGTGGAAGAAGTTCGCCCGGAACTAACCGGCATATCCACCATCCACAAGTGGTTGGCTTAATGTGGGAGGTCTAGCACATTACAACCATGAATGATATGGTAACGAATTGGAATACTTAACCTAGTTGAATCCATAGGAATTATATATGTTAACTCGAGTTGGGGTTAAGTAAACTTGTATACGAACAGTGGGAGAGTTAAGTATATCTTGGGTTAGTAGGCATATATATATATATATGTATGTATGTATGTATGTATGTATGTATGTATGTATGTATAAAGGCCCACAAACATAACCTACGGGGTTATGCAATCTTTTACTCTGGTATGGAATAACATGTGCAAAACCTAGTAGGGATGCAAGCGTAGGGGGAAGCTTTTATCATCTTGTGTATAGGACCCGTTTCAATCAGTAACCCATATATAGGTATCAAATGAGTACGCCGAACTAGGTTGGAGTCGGGGCACGCTTACTGGGCTGATTGTAAAAGATCCAAAAGAGGGGGACGGTGTGGGCGTCGCGTACTGACCAGTTCATGTGCGTGCATGGTCCAGACAGAGGAGAATAAGACGTCATGACACTTGTAGATATGGTTGTGCACATCCTGAAAACGAAGGGTTGCCACATTAGGAAGTTATACATCCCACTATGGGGCCATCATAGGGTATCTACGAAGTAGGGAGCCGATCGATTAGGGTAGTAATTAGGTTACATCTAGACTTTGGTATGTTTGGGAGCCCGTCAATACCCTTAGGGGTAACCCTGGTATGTTGGGTTGTCTGTTGATTGTATGGGGTGAAAACCTCTCGCTGGAAGTACATCTAAGTCTACCATCTTATACTTGTTTGGGATCATCTTGTTAATAAGACAATCGTATTGGTGCAAAGAAATCATTAGAGAAGCATAGTATACTCTATCATGTTTATCCTATTTACCTTGTCATACCTGCTTTTTATGATGTTATCTCTCTTATCCACTTTATATGCATGTCATGATACTTTTACTTATTTATATGCTAAAAGTAACTGGACTCGCCAGACTTTACGTCTAACCCATTTTGTTTCCTCTTCTTTCTCTTTCAATCCCCCCAAAGGTTCTCAGGGTGGGAATACTCCAGCTTGATCAGGATTATGCTTTCATTCTGCATGGAGCTGCTTAGATGTATTGCTCGAGCTCTTACCTTTTTCTACTATGGATATGTTTTTATTTGGGGAATTATGCTTCTTTTATTATTGTAGTCTGATGTTTTAAGTATAAGACATAAGTTTTAATGATGTACTAGGTTTTATATTTTTCAGACATATGACGTAACCATGTTTTGAACTACGATACTTTATGAATAATAAAGTTTTAAATTCTGCTGTTATTTTATATCTGTCTTGTAATGTTTCTGTTTACCTATAACGCTCCACGAAACTTAATGCATTCTCTTAATGAGTGACATTAACGACCGTGGGGTGTCACACTTGGTATCAGAGCCGAAGGTTATCAGATTAGATAAAAGTTTTTGAAAATTATTTTCAAAAAGTTTTAAAAGAAAGCATTTTCAAAAAGAAAAACGTGTTTTAAAAAACATACTCCCCAAAGCCATATGTAATATCTTTTTATCCTTTGTCGGAATCCATTTCCTTTCTTTTCAGCTTGTCTGGGGAACCTAATATTCCTGAGGGTGTTACGATACCAGGTTGGTTCCGTCGGTATCTTGAGGCCACGACACCTGCCGGTGGTCAAGCAGACGTTCCTCCCCAAGCTGCAACTACTAGTCCTCATCCTCCTCCTCCGCGAGCAAATAATTTCTTTAAGCTCTACATAGATTTTTGTGCTATGGGTTGAAAGCCATTCCGTGGAACCAAAACTTTCATGGAGGCAAGGAATTGGCTCAAAGAGATGGAGGACTTGTTTGCAATTTTCGAAGTGGACAATCATAGGAAGAATCAGTTAGTCGCTTGGCTACTGAAAGATTAGGCTTCATTCTGGTAGGAAGTGACGCAGGCAGCGCGTCCAATAGAGACTTGGGATGATTTTCGCTAGAAGTTTGAAATGAATTTTTTTTCTCAAGATGAGAAAAGCATGCAAATGGAAAGGTTTCTGGCACTCAAGCAAGGGGGAATGACTGCCAAAGAGTATGTCAACAAATTCAATCAACTTGCGATGTTTGGGTTGGACTAGGGGATACTCCGCATAAGAAAGCTTTGCGGTTTGCTAAAGTACTGAATGAACCCCTCATGGGTTAGCTATGTCTCATATTCCGATGGCATCAAATTTTGAAAGGCTCGTTGATACGGCCTTGATGCATGAGGAAGATAAAGCTGAAAAGAAAGAAGTTGAGGTGGAGGAAAGACAAAACAAGAAAGTGTGGCCCAAGAAGGGACAACAACAACAAAAGAAGAAGAGCGGAAAGAACGACAAGGCTAAGGATAAGAGGAAATGTCACAATTGTGGAAACGAGGGTCATTTGATAGAGGACTACAAAAGAAGGAAGAATGCTTGCTTCATTTGTGGAGAGGTCGAACACTTTTCTAAGGAGTGCCTGAAGAAGAAAGGACCAGGTCAAAGGGCAGGAGCTTCTGAAGGGCAGGTGCATGCTCTCATGACCGGTGCTTCAGATTGAGGTAGGAAAGTTTCCATTGAAGGTTTGATTTATCTTTCCAATCATCCAGTTAGAACTCTTTTTTATTATGGCGCTTCACATTCATTTATATTTGATTTTGTGGTTAGGTCTCTGCACCTTAATACTAGTATGGTAATGGATCCTGTTGCGGTCTCAAACCCTATTGGTGGTATGACTCATTTGTCCATAATTTGTAGGAGTTTGAGAATATCTTTGTTAGGCATCGAGTTTGAGTGCGACGCATATGTGCTCAGTTTTATGGGCCATGGTCTGATTCTAGGGATGGATTGGCTAGCCATGTACGGTGCCATTCTGGATTGTGAAAAGACGGTCGTTAGACTTTTGACTTGTCATGGGAGGACCCTCGATATTTCTTGTGACCCAAAGGGGTCGATCATGCTTAGTTTTCTAGGGTCACTTGATGCATCTATCGATGATTTACGATCTGTACCAATAGTCTGTGAGTATTTAGATTTTTTTGATGAGGTTCGGGGATTACCTTTGAGGTCCGAGATCGATTTTCGTGTATATTTGGTAGATAAAGCAAAGCCAGTTGCATTGCCTATGCGCCATATTGCCCTAAGAGAAAGGAGGGAGCTCAGAAAGAAAGTAAAGGAGCAACTTGAGAAATGGTTTATTAGGAGAAGCATACCTGAATGGGGTGCTACGGTAGTATATGCAACTAAGGTGGATGGTTCGATTCGCTTATGTGTAGACTATAGAGAGTTATACAAAGTCACAAAGAAGAACAGGCACTCACCCCTGAGGATAGATGATCTGTTCGATCGGCTTGTTAGTGCATCAGTATTCTCTCAGTTAGACTTGGCTATAGGGTTTCATCAGTTGAGGGTGGCCGAGTGCATTAAAGACAAAACAGCTTTTAGGAATCCATATGGTTTCTTTGAATGACTCGTTATGCCTTTTGGGTTGACAAATGCACCCGCCTACTTTGTTGATCCGATGAGTAGGGTGTTTCGGGAGTTTCTAAATAAGTTCGTCATGTTCTTTGTTGATGATATCTTGATTTTCTCAAAGAGCGAGGAAGAGCAAGCCCAACATTTAAGAGAAGTTTTGAAAACTCTGCGTATGCATCAGCTTAAGTCGAAATTCTCTAAATTCCGTTTATGGAGAAAAGAGGTGAGATTTATAGGGCATGTGGTCTCCAAGATGGGATAGCAGTAGATCCCGCAAAGGTGGTTGCAGTTCACGATCGGAAAATTCCTAAGAATGCAGCGGAAGTGAGAAGCTTTCTTGGATTGGCAGGCTATTATAGGAAGTTCATTAAGGACTTCGCAAAGATATCAGCCCCACTCACCAGGTTAATGAAGAAGAATCAGATGATTTCATGGGATATAGATTGTGATATTTATTTCCAACGATTGAAGAGGGCTCTGACAACAGCCCCAGTCTTGACCTTGTCCAATGGAAACAAACTGTTTACAGTATACACTGATGCATGTGGTACACAGCTTGGCGCGGTTTTGATGCAAGAGCGAAAGGTAGTATGTTATGGGATAGACAACTAAGATTTCATGAGAAGAACTACCCTACCCATGACTTAGATCTAGCTGCCATATTATTCGCGCTTAAGACATGGTGCCATTATTTGCTTGGAGAGAAGTTCAAGTTGTACACCCATCATAAATCTCTCAAGTACTTGTTCTCGCATAAGGATCTTAATTTAGGACAACAAAGGTGGGTGGAGTTCCTAGCATCTTATGACTTCAAGATTGCTTATAACCCTGGCAAGGGTAATGTGGTGTCAACCGCACTAAGTAGGCAGAGGATGGCCTTAAGTCCTCTGTTTGTGGAGAGGAAGAGCTTGGAGTTCATATCGAATTTTGACTTTAGACCCTCCTCCGAGTTTTTGCCTGCCTTATTTGCATCACTAGAGGTGCGACATATTCTTATGGATCAGATAGGAGCTTCGCAGTGAAAGGATCCTCCGATTTCAGACATCTTGGACAGGCTCAGCAAAGGGGAGACTTCTAGTCACCTCAGTACATATTCTATAGATGATAGAGGGTGGTTGCGACGAGATGGAAGGCTTTGTGTTCCCGAAATTGGGAGTTTGTTAAAGCCAGTCCTAAAAGAAGCCCATCATTCTAAGATGACTATTCATCCAGGCAGTGATAAGATGTATAGTGACATGAAGAGGGTTTTCTTTTGGGCTGGGATGAAGAAAGATGTGGCAGAGTTTGTTTCTTAATGTTTGATTTGGCAGCAAGTCAAGGCTGACCAAAAGAAGCCCGGTGGTTTACTTCATTCTTTAGAGGTTCCACAGTGGAAGTGGAAGAGCGTCTATATGGATTTCATCGATGGTTTGCCTAGATCAAGGAAGGGCAATACCAGTATTTGGGTTGTAGTAGATAGATTTGCAAATAGCGCTCATTTCATTCCTGTAACACCCCACGTCCATTAATGTCACTCACAAAAGGAATGCATTAACTTCCATGGAGGTTTTAAGTGAGTATAGAACAGTAAAATTACAACAAGACAGATATAAAATAGTACTTGGAAATTTAAAACTTTATTTCATTGCAGCAGAAGTCAAAACATGTTTGATTACATCATAATACCATAAATCAGAGTCAAGTACAATATCTATCTTGATAAAACAAAATACATAATCCCATTACATAAATAGCCATTAAACAAAAGACAACAAGCTGGACTTTACTTTAGCAGTCCAAGCTCTCCAAAACAGATAAGCAATCCAATCAAACACCACTAGAGCTGGGCCCAACCTGAGGACCTGGAGGGGGAAAAAGATAAAAATAGAGGGGGTCAGACATAAAGTCTGGCGAGTATGACAATTCTAACAATACTATTTTCAAAGTAATCAGACTAAGGCATAAGCTGGAGAATAAGGAAATGCCTATGAACTATTGGGTGTGACAGAACAGGCAAAGGAAATGAGGTTAACCATGGTAACATTAAAGGCATACCTACTAAAGAATAATTACTACGCTGCACCACACCCGTTACTAATCACTAACGTTAATGACGCTTCCTAATCAATATAGGATAATTACTATACTCTACCGTACTGTACCGTGTTGTACTGTACTAGCACTAACTGCACCCCTACTAGTCACTTTGATCCCTAAATAGAATGATGATAGCTTCGTGTACTACTAGATGTACCCACTATCCTCCACGTTTGACTGTGTATCTCTATTTGCTATCCTAGGTACCAAACGTGTAGCTATCCCTACTAGACGTACCCCCTTAATAATGGTAATTCCACGTACTCCTAGCTGACGTCATAGGTGCCGTCTGCCCCTATCTCCACTAGGTGTACCCTTTTAATACTTAATTAATAATGGTAGCTTCGTGTACTACTAGGTGTACCCACTACCCTGCCCCATTCGATCGGCTCCCTAACTCGTAGATACCCGTGCTGGCCCCACAGTAGGGTGTATCACTTTCCTAAAGTGGCAACCCGATACAACTTAAGGATGCACGGCTTATACCTACACGATGCAACAACGTCTTACCTACCAGCCCGGGTCCACTCACGCATATGAACCCGTTGGACTTGCGTTGTCACCGCTAACCCGTTTTGGCCTCTTATAGTCAAGCCTAGTATGCGTGTCCCGTCCTCGACTTGGGTCGAGCTCACAAAGATACGTTTGGGATACTGGTTGAAATGGGCCTCCCACCAAGCTTCCCACCTAGGCTTGGTCCCCTCTAACACATTCCACTTAACCCCCTTCATGTCCACTTACATGTTTTAAATTTGGTTAAGGGTTTCTATTAGTAATTCCACATGCCACCCAAGGCACCCACTTAACCCCTATGTCCCACTTACATATTTAATTTGGTTAAGTGTTACTAATCGTATTTTCTCATGCCACCCAAGGCACCTACTTAACCCTCTTCTTAGTCATGTTCATTTGCATGTGTGTTTGGTTAAGTCTTACTAATCGTATTTCAAATGCCACTAAAGGCAACCACTAGATTCCTCATGCCACCCAAAGCACCCACTAGATTCCCATGTCCCACCACATGTTTTCTTTCTAAATTCAAGACCGTCCCGTTCATTGGGTCAGTTAGGGATAGCCAGGGAGGGCAGGAAACTTGTTTTCCAAACCCAAGCCTAGACACTATCCTCTCTGTCACCCTAGAACCTTCTGGTGTATGTAGATAGAAAGAATGTTAATTATCTTAAGTGATTAATTAATTAATCTTTCCCAAATTTGAATTAACTTCCCTATCCAAATTAATAATTTATTCAAAATTTAATGATGTCCATAATTGACTCAATTATGTCCATCCATTTATGGTATGATAAATCATACCCTTTTTCACCACAAATTCATTATATGCCATTAAAGGCATTTTATACCAATTTCTCAATCCCTATTCAAATTCAAATTAATCCATAATTAACTTATGACCATTTCTACACATTAATTTTCCAATTAATGTCTTAATTCCATTTTTCACCTTTTAAGGCAATTCACATATCTCAAATTTGTTATATGCCTTTTTAAGGCTATTTCGTGCAAATTCTCAATATTAATTCTTTTAGTATCACCCCTGTCCCACATTGTACGTTCATACGTTAAACGTAAAATATACGTTAGGCTCGAATAGTCTAACTCATAGCACAAAGATAAATTATCACAACAACAACATATATGTATATGACTAAAATAGATCTACTCATAAAAAGGGGTGAAACTTGCATATGTGATAGAGGTCCAACACTTAAACTTGCATAGGCTAAGACTATAACTTGCATAAGCTACACATGTTAAAGGTGTCAACTTGTTTGGTTAAATGTCATAGTCTACATAATATAACCCAAATTCATGTATAAACTTGCAACATAATGGTGGTGTGAACTAGTATAGAACTCACACATGTCATGGATCTAATTTTAGATCTAAAATAAGTGTCATGAAACCTACACAATTTTTATTAATCAGTGCCAAAACTTGCATAGGTACATGTATGAATCATCATAGCCCAAACATATATAATATCATGATTTGACTAACATGAACTAACCAACATGGATACTAACATCGTGACTATGTAACATATGTGACATCATTTACAACATATCATCATCTAACTTAATAACATAGGTTCATGTATATGGGTACATCTAACTTAATAGACAAATTCCCATAATAAAAATTCATTTAGTCATAGATTCATGCATATGGGTACACCTAACTTAATAGGAAAATTCCCATAATCATGATCCATTTAATTTTTAGAAAAAAAAACATAAACTTTAAAACATGATCCAATTTGCATAAATAACAACATCATGATTTTACAACTTGTACGATTCAACACAACTTAACATGATATCATAATCATATAACTTATGGATTTCCAACATATGTGTTAACATGAGATCTACAACATATATAAGATTTATGACATAACATAGCATGATTTTCATCATAGCATGGCATGATAGCATAACATAGCATAGCATGATTTTCATCATAGCATGGCATGATAGCATAACATAGCATAGCATGATTTTCATCATAGCATAACAAAACATTTAGAACATACATGATAACATAAGATTTTACAATAACATATATGACAATTCACATCATTTTCTTATGTTCCATTTACATCTTAATCAAATTAGTTTGCTAATAATCTTGTGAGAATCATCATACTCACAATTTAAGAAGAAAGAGAGAGTCTAGATTGCTTTTAGAATTGATTAGAATTGGATTAGATTAGCTTTCTTCTACTTTGATTTGCGGCGGCTACTCGGAGTTCCATGGCGACGGCATGACGGCGGCTTCTCTAATTTTTCATATGAATTAGAATGAGAGACTACCCACTTATTTATAGAATTTAGAATTCATTTAGGCCATTAGATTTAACCTAGAAATAACCGCAACCGTTCAGACAAGATGGGGTTTATCTTATTGACTCAGCAATGAGTCAGAAGTGACTCAGCAAACACTCAGCAAATTAATAAACTTCTATTCATGTTTACATTAACTGCCCATATATATATAAATATATATATATACACACGCACCTATTCATGAATTCAAATAATGCAAATTAATTGCTTGCCTGAAAAAAAGGGAAATCGAGCATATAATTTAATTTCCCCCCTTTTTTTTTCTCTACTTTTCTTGCAACATGCAAAATCAATGCATGATGAAGTTACCTACATACATACATATCTACTTATGCATAAATCTTTCCCTCCAAATAAATTGACTGTATTTATCTTCTCAATTATATATATATACATATATATATTCAATATATATATATATATATATTTAATTTTTTTGAACCGCGTTCACACTAAGCCGCTTTTTAGCCATTCCCCTAAAACAAAAATATGGCGTTGGCGGGGATCGAACTCTGAACCTCTTGTATGCAAGTCACATGTTCCAACCAAATGAGCTATTATGTCTTTTGCTTACAATTCTTAGAACAATGCTATACATTATTCTTTTCTCATTCCTCTTTTTCCATGTTTTGCTGCAATATTTAATTTAAGGATATCTTTTTCATACGGAGTCTAATTTACGCAAACTCGGACTCTATCTCAACCAGAATTCCGAGACGAACGCAACGGCGCAACCCGTTTCACCTAATTATTTTTCTAAAAATTAATTATATCTTGATTTTTTTTTATGTTCACAGAAAATACGGGGTGTTACATTCTCCCCTCCTTAAAGTATTTCGTCCCCGAAATCTTCAAGTTAGGAAGAATGTGTCCTACCATCCAATCATCCATCTACTCAACCATCAGGCACAGGCATCCATTGTCCTTAAGAAACTTCTAATGCTTTCATGTTTATATGCATAGTGTGTGTACATGTCGTTATCCAATGCAAAAATCAGGCGATCTACTGATTCAGTTGACCTCCTTAATGCGAACCATGATAGTGCCATGCGTCCATTATGTATGCAAAAGATTCCTAATGATACATATTATTTCTACATGCGTGCACAACCATTCATCTTAATGCAACATCCATATGATAATACAACCACTATTCATTCAATAATTTAAATATGCACACATATTTATATGCAATATGAGAGTGACTGAGCCGATCTAGTGCCCAAAGTGTGTGTATATGCATCCACGGGCAACCACTAGCAAACACTTGCATCCACTTGCATCCATCAAACATAACATGTCTCAAACACATGTTTCAACCATAGGACTACCCTTCTAAAGGTCAAAGACTTAAACGAGAGGATGTACTAAAGATAGGACAAGTATAAGCTAGGCGATAAAGGAGAATATAAAAGACATAACCCCGAAAAGGAAGGGGTACAACAAACGAATCTTCTCTTCCATCTCCCAAGTAGCGTCTCCTTGATCTTCTTCCCATTGCACTTTGACTAGCTTGACCTCTCGGTTTCTCAACTTCTTAATCTCCGACCCAAGAATGCATGTAGGAGCTAGTCTGATCGTGGCATCTCGCTCTACTTCCACTTCCTTAAGCGTGTTCGGCTCCACCACTTTCGCCGTATCATGTAAACACTTCCTCAAACTTTCGTCCCGTAATATACAAAGTTTACCGTCCCTACGCAACTAACCCTTATCATCTAGGGTATACCTACTAAGATGGCTTGATGACTCCCCTCTTGTGAGATTCTCTACTAACTCAACCAATTGTGGGTCAGCTCGCTGTGCCTCTCCACTCCGTCCCAAAAGCATAGGTCTGACCTCTAAGGATGCTAGCGGACCAAGTACAAAATCAATGGATGGTCTAAAGTCAAAGGTAGAGATAAACTCTAAGCTACGCCGCTCAACAGACCAAGGACTCGGTGTCAACCCTTTTCAACTTAAGGCCCCCACCACAACGTTACCCTTGCCAGGGGTATATGCTATTTCGAAATCGTAGGACGCCAAGAACTCCATCCACCTTTGCTGCCTCAAGTTCAGATCTTTCTGAGAGAACAAATACCTTAGCAACTTATGGTCTGAAAGCAACTCCTAAGTCGTGGGTAGGGTAATTCCCCTCATGGACTTTCGATAGTCTTCCTCCATAACACATCACCCTTCCCCAGAGGCTTCCCTAAGATGTAGGGCATGCTCTTCTCCGCTTCTAGAGAAAACCAGGATATTATTCCATGCAAAATTTGTCACAACTGTCCATCTCTCACGCAGACCATCCTAGTCGAACTCGACATCCCCTAAGTGCAAGCCCCAAAGGCCTAAACCAATATCAGACAAGTACCCAAGGGATACCTCCTTCGAATTCAGATGACATACATGAGATGATACTAGTAAAACGGCCAAATAACTGAGCACTTAACGGACTCTGGCTCTCCTTGCCAGTCTTGCTCCAAAACCATCGTTGATCTCATAACTGGCTTTGCATTATCCACTAGGCACACACGAAAGCTTACTTCGCTCCTCTAGGTAAACCCCGCTCTACATCGAAGACATCCCCATACTCACGGACCACACAAACAGATCCCAAATCATCGTTGGATACATCAGAAGATTCTAGGCAACTAAGCATCACTAAACTCCTATGGTCACAAGAAATATGAGGGTCTTTCCATAACGAACCAATAGTCTAACTACCCTCCTTCCCCAATCTAGGATGGCACCACGCCTGGCTAGCCAATCCATCCCTAGAATCAAACTATAGACCGTGAAACCAAGAATGAAGGCGCTGCATTCAAACCCAACGCCCAAGATAGACACTCTCAAATCCCGACAAACCATTGAAGGATGAGCCGAACCACCAACAGGATTTGAGACTAGGATGGGATCCTTAACTAGACTAGTATTTAGGTGCAGTGTTTCAACTAACGAAGCATATACTAACGAGTATGAAGCGCCAAGGTTCGAACAGGATGATAAAGAAAACCAAATTTCAACCTAGACGGTCCTACCCCCATCAGGTATACCAGCCGTGAGGGAATGCAACAACCCTCCAGAAGATCCTGTACTTTATTCTTGCCTCTTTGGACAATCCTAATAAGGTGTCCTATTTCTCCAAAACAACTAGCCTTCTTCTTCACATTCTCCATTCGTGACCTCCCACCAAGATGAGGTTTCGTCCTTTATTAACCTAACAGCTATTTGAACCTTCCTCCCATCGTCTATCTTAAAGGTACCCACAAGCCCTCCACCTCCTTGGACTAACTTCTAGCCCGACAAACGTCCAAGTCCCTTGAAGTGGTTTTCCGTCCTTCGTACGGAAGCCATTAAAAAAAATGTCTATATGCGGAGGGGAAAGTTCGAAAAGAAAACGAGGAAGAGATTTAAACGAAGAATTCGAAAGATAAAGATATGGCTATTGGGGATTATGTTTTTCACGAAAACTTTTCTCTTAAAATTACTCATTAAGACATGTTTTTGAAAACACTTTTTTTTTCTAAAAAATACTTTAGAAAAATAGTTTTTCTAAAAATTTTATCTGTTCTGGTAACCTTAAGCTCTGATACCATGTGTAACACCCCACGTCCATTAATGTCACTCACAAAAGGAATGCATTAACTTCCATGGATGTTTTAAGTGAGTATAGAACAGTAAAATTACAACAAGACAGATATAAAATAGTACTTGGAAATTTAAAACTTTATTTCATTGCAGCAGAAGTCAAAACATGTTTGATTACATCATAATACCATAAATCAGAGTCAAGTACAATATCTATCTTGATAAAACATAATACATAATCCCATTACATAAATAGCCATTAAACAAAAGATAACAAGCTGGACTTTACTTTAGCAGTCCAAGCTCTCCAAAAGAGATAAGCAATCCAATCAAACACCACTAGAGCTGGGCCCAACCTGAGGACCTGGAGGGGGAAAAAGATAGAAATAGAGGGGGTCAGACATAAAGTCTGGCGAGTATGACAATTCTAACAATACTATTTTCAAAGTAATCAGACTAAGGCATAAGCTGGAGAATAAGGAAATGCCTATGAACTATTGGGTGTGACAGAACAGACAAAGGAAATGAGGTTAACCATGGTAACATTAAAGGCATACCTACTAAAGAATAATAACTACGCTGCACCACACCCGTTACTAATCACTAACGTTAATGACGCTTCCTAATCAATATAGGATAATTACTATACTCTACCGTACTGTACCGTGTTGTACTGTACTAGCACTAACTACACCCCTACTAGTCACTTTGATCCCAAAATAGAATGATGATAGCTTCGTGTACTACTAGATGTACCCACTATCCTCCGCGTTTGACTGTGTATCTCTAGTTGCTATCCTAGGTACCCAACGTGTACCTATCCCTACTAGACGTACCCCCTTAATAATGGTAATTCCACGTACTCCTAGCTGACGTCATAGGTGCCGTCTGCCCCTATCTCCACTAGGTGTACCCTTTTAATACTTAATTAATAATGGTAGATTCGTGTACTACTAGGTGTACCCACTACCCTGCCCCATTCGATCGGCTCCCTAACTCGTAGATACCCGTGCTGGCCCCACAGTGGGGTGTATCACTCCCCTAAAGTGGCAACCCGATACAACTTAAGGATGCACGGCTTATACCTACACGATGCAACAACGTCTTACCTACCAGCCCGGGTCCACTCACGCATATGAACCCGTTGGACTTGTGTTGCCACAGCTATCCCGTTTTGGCCTCTTATAGTGAAGCCCAGTATGCGTGTCCCGTCCTCGACTTGGGTCGAGCTCACAAAGATATGTTTGGGATACTGGTTGAAATGGGCCTCCCACCAAGCTTCCCACCTAGGCTTGGTCCCCTCTAACACATTCCACTTAACCCCCTTCATGTCCACTTACATGTTTTAAATTTGGTTAAGGGTTTCTATTAGTAATTCCACATGCCACCCAAGGCACCCACTTAACCCCTATGTCCCACTTACATATTTAATTTGGTTAAGTGTTACTAATCGTATTTTCTCATGCCACCCAAGGCACCTAATTAACCCTCTTCTTAGTCATGTTCGTTTGCATGTTTGTTTGGTTAAGTCTTACTAATCGTATTTCAAATGCCACTAAAGGCAACCACTAGATTCCTCATGCCACCCAAAGCACCCACTAGATTCCCATGTCCCACCACATGTTTTCTTTCTAAATTCAAGACCATCCCGTTCATTGGGTCAGTTAGGGATAGCCAGGGAGGGCAGGAAACTTGTTTTCCAAACCCAAGCCTAGACACTATCCTCTCTGTCACCCTAGAACCTTCTGGTGTATGTAGATAGAAAGAATGTTAATTATCTTAAGTGATTAATTAATTAATTAATCTTTCCCAAATTTGAATTAACTTCCCTATCCAAATTAATAATTTATTCAAAATTTAATGATGTCCATAATTGACTCAATTATGTCCATCCATTTATGGTATGATAAATCATACCCTTTTTCACCACAAATTCATTATATGCCATTAAAGGCATTTTATACCAATTTCTCAATCCCTATTCAAATTCAAATTAATCCATAATTAACTTATGACCATTTCTACACATTAATTTTCCAATTAATGTCTTAATTCCATTTTTCGCCTTTTAAGGCAATTCACATATCTCAAATTTGTTATATGCCTTTTTAAGGCTATTTCGTGCAAATTCTCAATATTAATTCTTTTAATATCACCCCTATCCCACGTTGTACGTTCATACGTTAAACGTAAAATATACGTTAGACTCGAATAGTCTAACTCATAGCATAAAGATAAATTATCACAACAACAACATATATGTATATGACTAAAATAGATCTACTCATAAAAAGGGGTGAAACTTGCATATGTGATAGAGGTCCAACACTTAAACTTGCATAAGCTAAGACTATAACTTGCATAAGCTACACATGTTAAAGGTGTCAACTTGTTTGGTTAAATGTCACGGTCTACATAATATAACCCAAATTCATGTATAAACTTGCAACATAATGGTGGTGTGAACTAGTATAGAACTCACACATGTCATGGATCTAATTTTAGATCTAAAATAAGTGTCATGAAACCTACACAATTTTTATTAATCAGTGCCAAAACTTGCATAGGTACATGTATGAATCATCATAGCCCAAACATATATAATATCATGATTTGACTAACATGAACTAACCAACATGGATACTAACATCGTGACTATGTAACATATGTGACATCATTTACAACATATCATCATCTAACTTAATAACATAGGTTCATGTATATGGGTACAACTAACTTAATAGACAAATTCCCATAATAAAAATTCATTTAGTCATAGATTCATGCATATGGGTACACCTAACTTAATAGGCAAATTCCCATAATCATGATCCATTTAATTTTTAGAAAGAAAAAAACATAAACTTTAAAACATGATCCAATTTGCATAAATAACAACATCATGATTTTACAACTTGTACGATTCAACACAACTTAACATGATATCATAATCATATAACTTATGGATTTCCAACATATGTGTTAACATGAGATCTACAACATATATAAGATTTATGACATAACGTAGCATGATTTACACATAGCATAGCATGATAACATAACATAGCATAGCATGATTTTCATCATAGCATGGCATGATAGCATAACATAGCATAGCATGATTTTCATCATAGCATAACAAAACATTTAGAACATACATGATAACATAAGATTTTACAATAACATATATGGCAATTCACATCATTTTCTTATGTTCCATTTACATCTTAATCAAATTAGTTTGCTAATAATATTGTGAGAATCATCATACTCACAATTTAAGAAGAAAGAGAGAGTCTAGATTGCTTTTAGAATTGATTAGAATTGGATTAGATTAGCTTTCTTCTACTTTGATTTGCGGCGGCTACTCGGAGTTCCATGGCGACGGCATGACGGCGGCTTCTCTAATTTTTCATATGAATTAGAATGAGAGACTACCCACTTATTTATAGAATTTAGGATTCATTTAGGCCATTAGATTTAACCTAGAAATAACCGCAGCCGTTCAGACAAGATGGGGTTTATCTTATTGACTCAGCAATGAGTCGGAAGTGACTCAGCAAACACTCAGCAAATTAATAAACTTCTATTCATGTTTACATTAACTGCCCATATATATATAAATATATATATATATATATATATATATATACACACACGCACCTATTCATGAATTCAAATAATGCAAATTAATTGCTTGCCTGAAAAAAAAGGAAATTGAGCATATAATTTAATTCCCCCCCCCCTTTTTTCTCTACTTTTCTTGCAACATGCAAAATCAATGCATGATGAAGTTACCTACATACATACATATCTACTTATGCATAAATCTTTCCCTCCAAATAAATTGGCTGTATTTATCTTCTCAATTATATATATATATACATATATATATTCAATATATATATATATATATATATATATTTAATTTTTTTGAACCGCGTTCACACTAAGTCGCTTTTTAGCCATTCCCCTAAAACATAAATATGGCGTTGGCGGGGATCGAACTCTACACCTCTTGTATGCAAGTCACATGTTCCAACCAAATGAGCTATTATGTCTTTTGCTTACAATTCTTAGAACAATGCTAAACATTATTCTTTTCTCATTCCTCTTTTTCCATGTTTTGCTGCAATATTTAATTTAAGGATATCTTTTTCATACGGAGTCTAATTTACGCAAACTCGGACTCTATCTCAACCAGAATTCCGAGACGAACGCAACGGCGCAACCCGTTTCACCTAATTATTTTTCTAAAAATTAATTATTTCTTGATTTTTTTTTATGTTCACAGAAAATACGGGGTGTTACAATTCCGGTTAAGAGCAAGAGGACGACAGCATGGTTGGCAACAGTTTACGTTCGTGAGATAGTCTGTCTTCATGGAGTACCTTACAGTGTCATCGTAAGTGATCATGACCCCATTTTCACCAATGAATTTCGAAAGAGCTTGCAAGAAGCATTAGGTACACAGTTTTGTTTAAGCACCACTTATCACCCTCAGACTGATGGACAGACAGAAAGGGTGAACAGAGTTCTTGAGGATCTTTTAAAACTACGTATCCTATACTTCAGAAGGACTTGGGAAGAGCATCTTCCTTTAGTATATTTAGCCTACAACAACAAATATAAAGCTAGCATTGGCATGGCACCCATCGTAGCATTGAACGGACAACCCGGTAGATCACTAACTTGACGGTGGAAATCTACCGAAAAACTATTACTTGGACCAAATATGATTAGATAAACGTCCAAAAAGGTTAATCTCATTAGACGGCGAATGAAGACAGCTCAGGATAGGATGAAATCTTATGCAGACAAAAGAAGGACCGACATTGAGTTTGAGGTGGGAGACATGGTTTTCATCAAGGTGTCATCTTTGAGGAATGTGGTTCGCTTTGGATCTGTAGGGAAATTGGCACCAAGGTTTGTAGGGCCATTTCCTATAATAAAGAGGATTTGCCAAATGGCGTATAGAGTAAAGCTACCAGAAAGACTATTTGGTGTTCATGATGTTTTCCACGTTTCTCATTTGCGAAAGTGCTTGCATTATACCACAGAAATAGTAGAGCTGAGTATATTGGAAGAAGTTGAGGTGGAACCAGAGGCGACAGTTAGACGAGTTCCTACCTATATTCTTGGATTAGAAGTCAAGAAGCTACGTAATAGAGAAGTCAAGTTGATGAAAGTTCAGTGGGGAGATAACCCAGAAGATGCAACTTGGAAGACCGAAGACAAAATTCATGCTTCGTACCCTTTTCTTTTCGAGGGTATATTCTTAACTTCCTTTCCAAAGCTTTTATTCGTGCTTGTTTCTATCATTTAAATATATCATGTCAACCGAACCTTCGACCTTTAGGCAGGAATCCAATGGATGTAAACATGTGTTTGAGACATGTTATGTTTGATGGATACAAGTGGATGCAAGGGTTTGCTAGTGGTTGCCCGTGGATGCATATACACACACATTAGGCACTAGATTGGCTCAATCACTCTCATACTGCATATGGATGTGCGTGCATTTTTCTTCTTTTAATGTATGAAAGTGGATGTATCATCATATGGATGTTGAATTTGGACGAATGATTTTACACGCATATAGAACTTACATGTTATAGTAGGATCATTCGCATACATGTTGGCTTCATGGCACTAACATACATCGCATTAAGGAGGTCAACTGAATCAATAGACCGCCTGATCTTTCGCATTAGTATTGGGACATATACACACACCTTTGCATATGTTCATATATGCATTAGAATTTTTAGGGACATTGGATGCCTGTGAATGTTGGATGAGTAGATGGATGTGGATGTTAGGATATACAATCTTCTTAACTTAGAGATTTCGAGGATGAAATCCTTTGAGTAGGGTAGAATGTAACACCCCATAATTTTAACAACTCTGAAGATGATAAATTAAAGAATTATTATTTAATATTCAGAATTAAGAGAAATAGATTGCGCCACTGCGTTCGTCTCGGAATTCTGGTCAAAATAGACACTTGGTTTGCATAAAACGGACACCGTATGAAGAAGTTATTAAGGTTTGAAGTTTGTATATGCATAAGAAGAATATGTATATGAATAAAATTTATCCAGAAAATTCAAAACAATTCAAAATCATAGAAAATAGGGGAGCGGGAAAATTCCAGCCCAGATATGTCGACCCCATCAAGGGGATGTCGATCGCTGAGTCGACCCCCCACGGCAAACCTAGGCAGATTCTTCTAGCAGAATATGGACTCCTTTATTGACTTGGTACATTGGATTTAGGCTATAAATAAGACCCCATTTCTCTTGTTTTTCTACACCAAAAATAATGGAGAACTAGATGTTGCCTGTGCCCAGATTTAATCAAGTCTTTTCTTCTTTAGCAATCAACTAGAGTTTGGAGATCTGTGATTCAACATCTGCAACCTTTCTTCTATTTCCTTAGATCCAATCACAGTGAGTCTATGTTAATTTTAGATCTAAATAATTAATAGAAAATCTTGACATGACTATAACTTGTATCTATGTCTGTGACTATTTGAATCATATCAAATCTGTTATAACTTGTGTATTTGAGTTATTCTAACATGACTATGAACCGGATCTAAGCCTATACCTATTTATCATGTCAGATCTGTCGTTGTTAGTTGATATAATTTATTGCCTAGATCTCATCATGCCTGTTTATGATATCCTTATTATATAAGAATCAGCTCTATTGTCACATGTTCATCAGATCTATTCTTATATGGCTATCTTGTCATTATGCCACTATATGTTTATGCCTATTTTTTCCGGTATATGTCAATCTTGTTAGTATGATCATTTTTTTCCTCTTCCCTTCATATTTCCCCTTTTATTTTTATAGTCAGGCTACCTTCGAGCCTAGGCATGCCGCTGAAATATGTGAACGCGTTAAATTAGGAACAAGGGGAAAAAGTTAAATTTGGGGCATAACTTGTATTGGGAAATTTGGGCATAACTTAAATGAAATATATGAATGTTAATTTGAGGCATAAATCAAATTATGATAAAAGACCTTAATTTGGGGCATATGTTTCACTATGAACATAACTTGGGAAAAGGGGAATGAAAACCGATAACGACGTAGGAATAATTGGTTAATAATTGAAATGCCTAGAATTACAGTAATTGGAAATAGTTACTGCACTTAGGCACGAGGTTAGATTACACTTGTGGTGGAAGTCTGCACAGAACCGACTGGCATATCCAGCGATCACAAGTAGTGAATCTAATGTGAGGGGCCTGAGTACTTAAACACGAGACGTGCTAAGACACGAGGTTAAGTCCGACTTGTGGGAGAAGTCTGCCCGGAACCGACCGACAGATCTAGCATCCACAAGTGGTAGGCTTAGTGTGGGAGGTACTGCATATTATAACCATAAATGAATATGGTAATGAATTGGAATACATAACCTAGTTGAATCCATAAGGATTGTATATGCTAACTTTAGTTGGGGTTAAGTAAACTTGTATGAACAGTGGGAGGGTTATGTATATCTTGGGTTGGTGGGTAATACACACACAC
This sequence comes from Allium sativum, assembly GCA_030737875.1. Classification (NCBI taxonomy): domain Eukaryota; kingdom Viridiplantae; phylum Streptophyta; class Magnoliopsida; order Asparagales; family Amaryllidaceae; genus Allium; species Allium sativum. Next base: position 4,300,264 of record CM060919.1, on the reverse strand, counting down.
ACACACACACATATATATATATACATATATAGGCCCACAAACTTAACCTATGGGGTTATGAAATCTTTCACACTCTGGTATGGCATAACATGTGGAAAACAAAGTGGGGATGCAAGCGTAGGGGGAAGCTTGTATCGTCTTGTGTGTGCGACCCGTTTCAGTCAGTAACCCATATATAGGTATCAAATGAGTACTCCAAACTAGGTCAGAGTAGGGGCACGCTTATGCGCTGATTGTAAGAGATCCAAAAGTGTGCGACAGTGTGGGCAGCGCGTACCGACCGGGTCATGTGCATACATGGTTGTGCACATCCTGAAAACAAATGGTTGCCACTTTAGGAAGTGATACATTCTACTATGGGACTAGCACATGGTATCCACGGAGTAGGGAGCCGATCGATTAGGGTAGTAATTAGGGTACATATAGACCCCGACACGTTTGGGATCCCGTTAATACCCTTAGGGGTAACTCCAGTATGTTGGGCTGTCTATTGATTGTATGTGGTGAAAACTTCTCATTGGAAGTACACCTATGTCTACAATCTTATACTCTTTGGGGATCATCTTGTTAATAAGACACTAGTATTGGTGCAGAGAAATCATTAGAGAAGCGTAGTATACTTTATCATGTTTATCCTATTTACCTTGTCATACCTGTTTTTTATGATGTTATCTCTCTTATCCACATTATAGCCTGTCATGATACTTTTACTTATTTATATGCTAAGAATAACTGGACTCGCCAGATTTTATGTCTAACCCATTTTGTTTCCTCTTCTTACTCTTCCATCCCCCCTCCCTCCAAGGTTATCATGGTGGGAATACTCCAACTTGATCAGGATTCTGCTTCCATTCTACTTGGAGCTGCTTGGATGTATTGCTCTATCTCTTAACTTTTCTACTATGGCTATGTTTATATTTGTGGAATTGTGCTTCTTTTATTATTGTACTTTGATGTTTTAAGTACAAGACAGATGTTTTAATGATGTACTGGGTTTTATGTTTTCAGATATACGATGTAACCATGTTTTGAACTGCGATGTTTTATGATTAATAAAGTTTTAAATTCCTCTGCTATTTTATATATGCCTTGTACAGTTGTTGTTTACCTATAATGCTTCACGAAACTTAATGAATTCTCTTAATGAGTGACATTAATGGACGTGGGGTGTCACACATTATGGGATACCCAAAGGCTGAAGTAACCTACCGGGCTTCTTTTTCTCAGCTTAACTCGCTGGCAAGTCAAACATCGAGCTACAAACTCCATTACATCCTTTTTCATCCCAGCTCAAAAGAAAATGCGCTTTATGTCTTGATACATTTTATCGCTGCCTGGATGAATAGTCATCCGAGAATGATGAGACTCCTCAAGCACTGCCGTCAATATATCCCCATCTCTTGGAACAAAGAGTCTTCCATCCCGGCTTAGCCACCCTTTTCCAACCACTGTGTATCGACTTAGGTGATTGGACGTCTCTCTTCTACCAAGTCTGTCAAAAATCACAACCAACTATAAGTCCTCCCTTTGGGCTGATCTAGTGTGCTCCATAAGAGTGGGCTATATAACCAAAGATGCTAGCAGGCCAGGCACAAAATCCATAGAAGGCTTAAAATCAAAGGTCGACAAAAACTCTAGGATCCGCCTCTCTACGAATAGAGGACTTAAGATCGTCCTCTGTCTACTTAACGAATCCTCCACCCCATTAGCCCTACTAGGGGTATAAGATATCTCAAAGTCGTATGATGCCAATAACCCCAACCATCGCTGCTGCCTGAGATTAAGATCCTTTTGTGAAAACAAGTATTTGAGCGATTTATGGTCTGTATATAACTCAAATCTTCTTCCAAGAAGATAGTGTCGCCAATACTTTAGTGCGAACACGATTGTAGCTAACGCCAAGTCATGGGTAGGGTAGTTTCTCTTATGTACTTTCAACTGTCTACTCGCGTAACATACTACCCTTCCCTCTTGCATCAAAACCGCCCCACGTCCCGTGCCACAAGCATTGGTATAGACTGTGAATACTCTGCTTGCATCAGGCAAAGTCAAAACTGGGGTCTGAAAGGCATCCTCACAGTCAATGTTCCACGAAAAAGCCAAGTTCTTCTTCGTTAGTTTGGTGGGTGGGGCTGATATCCTTGCAAAGTCCTTTATAAACTTTCTATAATAACCCGCCAATCCAAGGAAACTTCTCACCTCCATTGCACTCTTTGGAGCCTTCCAACCTTGAAATGCAATGACTCTAGCGGGATCTACTGCTATTCCTTCCTTGGAGACCACATGCACTAGAAACTGTACTTCCTTCCTCCAAAAATAACACTTAAAGAATTTAGCCTTAAGCTGATGCAACCTAAGAGTCCTCAAAACTTCCTCCAAGTGTAGCGCATGCTCCTTCTCATCCTTTGAAAAGATCAAGATGTCGTCCATAAAAACCACCATGAACATATTCAGAAACTCCCTAAACCCTACTAAATCAAGTCCATAAAGTATGCAGGTGCATTAGTCAAACCGAAGGGCATTACTAGCCATTCATAAAACCCATCTAGAGTTCTGAAAGCAATTTTATCTATACTCTCATCAGCCATCCTTAACTGATGAAACCCTATGGCTAAATCCATCTATGAGAAAACTATAGCTCCTAGCGACTGGCCAAACAGATCGTCAATCCTTGGGAGTGGGTGCCTATTCTTAGTGAGTTTGTTCAACCCCTTATAATCCATACATAAGTGAAGTGAGCCATATGCCTTCATCGCAAAAACGACTAAAGCACCCCATTCAGAATTACTTTGCCTAATAAACCCTTTCTCAAGAATCTCCTCCACTTTCTTACTAAGCTCTCTCCTATCCTTAGGAGCCACATGGCGCACAAGCAATGCGACTGGCTTTGCATTATCCACTAGATAGATCCGAAAATCAATCTCCCTCCTTAGAGGTAACCCTCTAACCTCCTCAAATATATCTGGAACGTTTTTTTCTATGGGCACCAAACACATATCTTTATCAGAAGTATTGAGTGAATCTTGGTAACAAAGCATAACAGACCCCCTTGGGTCACAAAAAATTTCTAGGTTCTTCCCACAAAAAGTCAAAAGTCTAACGACCCACTTCTCACAGTCTAGAATGGCATGATACATGGCCAGCCAATCCATCCCTATAATCAAATCGTAGCCCATAAAGCCCAAAACATAAGCATCGCGTTCAAGCTCGAAACCTAACAAAGAAATCCTCAAACCCTACACATCATGGATAAATGAGCCGGTCCCATATAGGGTTGGGGACTACTCTAGGATCAGAGACTATCCTAGTATGCAAGTGCATATTATCAACCACAAAATCAGATATAAACGAGTGAGAAGCACCGAAATCAAAAAGAGTCCTAACAGGGTGATCAAAAAAGAAAACCAAACTTTCTACCATAACTTTCTTACCCCTATCTGGTCCAACAGTCTCAAAAGCGTTCATTTGTCCTCCACCAAAAGATTCTTGACCTTGTCCTTTCCTAGGGCACTTGTCCTTGAAGTGTCCCTTCTGTCCGCAAATAAAGCATGCTCCCTTTCCTTTCTTACAATACCTCTGGAAATGGCCAGTCATTCCACAATTATAGTGCTTGACCTCCTTCTTAATTTGACCCTTGTCAGGCTTCCCTCCCTTCTTTTGTTGATTTACCTTCTTGGGGTATGACTTAGCCTTTTCCTCTTTAGTTGTCCTCTTTTTTCTTGCCTTCCTCATTCATTAGAGCCATATCCACTAGCCTCTCAATGTCGCCCACATTAGTATATGAGACAATACCAAACCCTGGAGAGGTTAATTCAACTGCTCGCAAACCTAAAAGCTATCTTGTGGGGCGTATTCACCAAATCTAGATCAAAACACGCCAACTGATTGAGCTTGTTAACATTTTCCCTGATAGTCATCTTCCCTTGCTTTAAAGCCAAAAATTGTTCCATTTGCATACACTCTTCTACCATTGATAGTAATTTCATCTTAAATCTATGTTTGAAGTTATTTAATGTAACTACTTGTCTTTCTGCCTGTGTCACTTCCCACCAATTGGAAGCTTCATCCTTGAGCTGCCATGTTGCCAACTATATCTTCCTACGATCCTCTAGCTCAAAACGACCGAATAAACTTTCAGAATCCTTTAGCTAATTATGTGCCTCTACGTAACTTTTAGAACCATAGAAATGCTTGGCGCCCATGGCTTAGAAATCTTTGCAAAGTTTAGTAAAGTTTACAACACAAGAAGGTGGCTGAGCTACTTCGGGTGCAGCCGGGGGTGGAGCATTTTCGGCAGGTACCGTAGCTTCTAGATACCTACGAAACCATGTGGGAATATGTATGCCCTCGGGAAGACCGTGTGCCCCAAACATGCTGAAAAGAGAAATTAGGATTCAGAAACAGATAGATAGGATATCAAATATGACCTTGATGGGATATATTTTTCCGAAAATAGGTTTTTCATTTAAAAACAATTTTCGAAAACTTTTTCCCTGATCATATAACCTTCAGCTCTGATACCAAATGTGACACCCCACCTCCGTTAATGTCACTAACAAAGGGAATGCATTAAGTTCAGTGAAGCACATAAGGTTAACATGAACAAAATTACACAAGGCGGGTATGTACATTAAAGCAGCAGAAAAAATTTCTTTCATTTCAAAGCATAAAACATAATTTTCAAACCAGTTACATCAAATGTCAGAAAAACCCGTGGTACATAAAAAGTCTCATTAGCAAAGTATAATGATAAAACTACAAATCCCTTCAACATAGCCAAGCTAAAAGATATGAGATCATAATGATACATATTAGAAAGCGTTCCAAAGTTGAACAGAAAATCCTACCACTGCAGAGCACTATCTCTACCTCGAGAACCTGAAAGGGGAAAAGGAAGAGAAATAGGTAAAAAAAAAGGGGTCAGACATAAAGTCTGGCGAGTCCAGTGACTTTTAGCATATGATAAAGCAAGAGTAACATGACAGGTAAAAATAAGACTGGATGAGAGATTATGTCATAAGCAAGAAATAGGCTGGTGTGAACATGTAATTAAGTTTTTCTTCTCAACTTAAAGTAAACCAAGGATAGTTATAACTCTGCACTGCGCTTACCATAAAATACTAGATTCATAATTTAACATGATTAGGTATGAACCCTTCCCATAACCTTCAACCCCAAGGTTAATCCCATTGTTGATAGTAAGAGTAGGCTTACCATAGACCCCTAATTACAATCTAAGCGACTGGCTCCCTAAACCCGAATACCTTGTGTCTTCCCCGAAATAGGGAGTATCACTCCATACATGGCAACTTTCATCCACAACAAATATTCGTAGGTGTCGGACGTCTTATGTTCCCCGACCGGACTCATGCACGCTCATGATTCCACCAGAATGCGCCCCCTAACACCCTTTCCCTTTTGAGCATCTTACTACCCACTTCAGTAAAGCGTGCTCTGATCTCTACCTAGTGCGAGGCCCTACCATTTTGATACACCTCTAGGAATACTGACTGATATGGGTTCCACACAACTGACACAATCTAATCCCCTAAGCTTGTGCCCTCACTAGATTTTTCCTCGAGTCTCCCCCCTTTGATACAATTAAATTGAGACTTATTAGCTTATTAATTGATCCGATTTAACTTAGCAGTTTTAAGTTTATTAATAAGCCCGGTTGTCCAATACAACCCCTTTCCCACCAACCTGTCCAGATGTCCCTTCCACATATAAGTGATTCAAGTTCATATTACATATGAAACCTACCTAACATGTTTACCTTAATTAGATTAAGTTCATTCTTATTAACATCTTCATATACGCAAGTTCACCGAACATGTTCCACTTAATCTTCCCAATTAAGTTTATCCCTATTAACATGTTCATACACCCTAAGTTACAGTCTTTGGCCCTTAATAAATAATTTCCATAATATTCCCCTTTTTCCATTAATATGTAAATTTATCTCAAATTATATGCACTCTCTAATTGGTATGGCCTAGGCTCTCGTTGTCCTAGGCTCGGCGAAAAAATAAAGAGGGAAGAAAGAAGGAGAAAATAGAAACTGAACAAGCATAGGCATATATCAAGACTGTAATCAACCAATTAACATGATGAAGGTGACATGTACTTCTAGCATAAACATAATTAACAATAGACAGATGATTAGGTTATTTACATGTCAGACATGAATATATAGGCAGCATAGGTATGAATATAGAGGCATCATGTCAAGTGTATAGATATGAACATATAGGCATCATGTCAAGTGTGTAGATATGAACATATAGGTGTCATGTCAAGTGTACAGATATGAAAATGTAGGCATAGTCTCAAATTCAATTTTATTCCCATGTCAGGTGTACTACTTCAATTTCGTATCTAAAAAAACTAGACTCGCAGTGAATCTTAGTGAAGATAATTCTAAAACTACACCAAAGAAATACCAAATCCAATTTAAATAGTACGTACATGTTGATGTTGTAGAAGGTGGCCTAATTCAATCCAAGTTGAGGCAGTATTCCTTTGTCTCCATTAATTTTCTCATAAAGAGTTTAGAGGAAGAAGGGTTAAGAGAATTTGGTGTATGGAATAATAGATTGGACTACCTATTTATAGACCAACCCTCAACGAATTTAGACACAAAATAAAACAAGGTTCACTGCTGTGTACCTCACCCAAATCTTGGTGAGGTCGACCGAGGGGTCGACCTTTAGGTCGACACCCATATGGGTGGGTCGACACTATTGTCGAGCCCTCCCTATGCATCGGTCGACCCCTAACGGTCGATACCACATATCTTTCCCACTCCCATTATTCTCGAAATTCTGGAATTTCTATTTTATTTATGTATACATATATTTCCCTTATATATACATATATATACACAAACTTCCAAGGTCCATAACTTCCTCATACGTTATCCATTTTATGCAAACCTCAGGTTTATCCTGATTAGAATTCCGAGACGAACGCAACGGTAAGTTCGTTTCATTAATTCCCAATATTAAATAAAATTACCCCCATTTTGTTACTTTTTAATGTATTTAATGTGTATATAATTTATGCGATGTTACATTGACACCATGTGCTAAGATCTATCTGTAGAAAACGAACCGCAACTAAATTCCAAATACTAGTATTATATATATGTACAAAATCGCGTATATCATAACTTGCATGTTTCGATGAGTACTATAAACCATCTCTTTTTCATTTTTTTTCCTTTCTTATCATGTTGTTTCCATGTGTAGCTCATAGTTTTAAGATATTTAATGTATAAAATGAAACTAGAGTTAAATAATCAGTAGTCTCTGAGATAAGCAGTCTTGTCTGCCATGTACGGCGACCCATTCCTAGAATTTTTTTCAGTGCAGCAATGCTACAAACAAAACTTCATCATCGAAAAAACTAGAGCAATCTATTTACATAATGGATAAGGCAATGATTATTTTTTCTAATTCGCGACATTATACATGAGGTATCATTCGCACACAAAATTGTTGCATCTTTGGTTTCTGACTGCATGCAGCGACAATGGTTTTGAATTTTTTTTTTTGACTTTTTGGATAAACGCCTTTTCATTTCGATAGACATGACTTTCACTGAATAGAAAAGACTTTTCACTTCAATAGACATGACTTTTCGCTTTTCAACAAGCATGACTTTTCAGTTCTGTAGACATCACTTTTTACTTCTCAACAAACACGACTTTTCACTTTTCAACAGACATAATTTTTCACTTCAATAGACACGAATAAAAAGTCATGTCTACTAAAGTGCAAAGCCATGTCTATTGAAAAGTGAAAGTCGTGTCTGTTGATGTGAAGAGTTATGTTTATTGAAATGCAAAGTCGTGTCTATTGATGTGAAAAGTCATGTCTATTGAAGTGAAAAGTCATGTCTGTTGAGAAGGGAAATGTCATGTCTATTGAAATGAAAAGGTTTCAATCCTAAAGGTTGGGTCTATTTGTAAGTTGTCATAAACACTTAAAAACCCATACAAGCTATAATAACTTTTATTGATTCAACATTAAAAAGATATCCAATGCAGCAACCTTTGTACTGTAATTCAAATCAACAAACATACCCCATATATGGTGTGCGACCAAGCCCATTATCCACTAAGCTCCTCCGCTGAATAGATTTATCTCTGGTGCATTCAATTCCAGTTGACATGTAAATGCTTGCAACCGTAGACATCAAAACAAACTTGGTCAATCTTGGCTTAAATGTAGACATTTTTTCTACTTCCATGGATATATTTTAATCTTGAATAACACCATATAGGTTCAATGGTATGATAAGTATCACATATACAAGATTTAATACTGTAATCAATAGATATAAATAACACTATTTTTATATATAATTTTGCCGCGAAACTATTCATATAGTATCAATCATATTGGTTGCGAAGGTAACATTGATGTGGATGTTTTGTTACACCTATTAATTTTTTGTAGCTTGTTTTACGTTTCGTAGTTACCTAAATAATTGTGGCATTAATCACATTATATGATATGTGCAATGTACATACATACATACATTTCACACACATACACACACACACACACACACACACACATATATATATATATATATATATGAAAATTCTATTTGAACAAAAAATTTAAACACGTTTGATGACACAATGAATCTACATCGTTGGATTTCCCCTTGAATTATATCTCTTCATATATAAGGATAAATATTCCAATGGTGAAAATTATGTATCTATCAATTTGTGTCTAGTTTAATGTTTAAATAGCCACCATCGTTACTCTGTGATGTCTGCAGTAGAATAAGAAAATTCTCCAATTTTGATAAACATGTTGGCTTTGTATTTTATGTTAAACCAAATTCATGTTAATTTTTAATGTGAACTTCAATATGTTAATCACAAAAAATGCTTGGAATTAAATATCCAACACTTCTTAATATAAATATTTTACAATGATTTATATTCAACAAACACTAAACAGTTCTACTGTCAACAAAATTCTAAATATTCATCACATTATAGATGCGGGAAATGAATATAACCTTCACTTTTTTTGTAATCAGACCCAGCGCAAGAAAAAAAGTTGCATATTGTTAACCGACCTTTTGGTCCGGTTCCCAAAAGTACACTGGACACACTTGACTCAACATACCGCGTGACGTTAAAGCTGGAAGCGTCGTGAAGGAGTTAAGGAAATGAGCCGAGAAGGGGTCGCGTAGACAAGAACCTCACCGCTCGTCAAAAAAATGACAAACCAATACCTTGAACTCCAGAAAGTCGTGAACCTGACTGACATCGATTCCCCAATGCTTGTTCAATATCCTTCGTACCCCTCGATGTACGAATTTCTTACCCCTTGGGGTACAAATTTCATACCCCTCGGGGTACGAATTTCGTACCCTACAGGGGTACGAAATTTGTACTTTATGGGGTTACGAAACTCGTACCCTATAAGGTAAGAAATTTGTACCCCACGGGGTATGAGTTATGGAGCATGAGCAATAGGGGATCCGAATTTCTGGTAGCTTGCACAATGGGATCCGAAATTTATCCTACTTCTACCTACTCCAACCTAACCACTCTCTCTAAATACCCCCACAAGCTCGCAATTCAAGGGGGTGGAATTTAGTAATTTGACATCTCTTGTGAAACTACAAGAGACCTCTTTAATGACATCCATACTTTGAGGAGGAAGATGGGGAAAAGTGTCTTTTTCCTAACATTCTCATATGACATATGTGATCTTTGTTTATCCCTTAAAAACCATACATATATTGGTCTATTAAATCTATGTAAAAACTACGGGTTGGTCGTGCATAGTCCAATCCAACCCAGTACACTTAGACAGTTCGTAAAGGGTAAGGGACGATCACACAGAACAAAGTTCAAATGCCAGTATAAGGTTAAGCATGGCAAGAAAGGTCGCATACATCAGAACAAGTTGGGTCGTCCGCTCAACACAGTCATGACCGGTCATACAGCAGTACGACCATACAGAGGGGTCGAGCGCACGAGGCTAGCTCAAGAATGGCACTACCGGGGGACAGTAAGACTTGTACATCCTATATAGATTGCCCATATTCAGGAAGTCACTAAATCTTATACCAAAGAAATCGGTCATACAAGACACGGAGAAGAATTGGTTATGGTCACACGTTCCACTCTACATACGTTCGTTCATGCTACCCCGGTCAATCGTACATAGCAGGAACACAAAGATGCCAGATATCGCACATGCATCTCATGTCCGCTCACACCAGTCACTAATGTTCCAATCATATGCTACTTACTGGTCCTACAGATGTAAGCTCCAGAGTGATCGCGTTTATATCTGCTCTACAAGCCTTGATCGGTCGCTTGTTCATCTACAGTCAGATACTGATGCTCCAGCCAGATATTATCTATCGGTCATAAAAGGCTTAACATGATGATTTAGTCGGTCCTTCTTATAACAACCAAGAAGCTTTGACAAGCCACTTGTGCATTCAATTCCTGTTCTCCCATTCAATGTGCTCAAATCTATGTAGCCGCTCGATTCTACACAGATGCTCGCTCCTATGAAGTCTCTTGTGCAGGACAGATGGACACAACTATCGACAGTTGGCTACAAATAGGCGATGGCATTTTCGAAATTAATGAAAATAGCAACTCGTTGCCTGCATATACGAATCTCAGCTCATTTCTTCGGGGGGACTCATCCATAAATAGACTATGGCTTCCACCAGAAGGGGTATCAACTCCTAGCCTCCGCGAAGTGCTATTGAATTCTTTCCTCCACCATTCCTTAAGCATTTCAACCATCATCATCATCTCCACTTAAAGGTGATTTATCCATTTGGCCATGGCATCCCATAGAGTCATACAAGTGAGAAAAGGTCAAAGAAGTCCTTGGGCTCCGTCACTCATCCATCCTTCTCCTCCACTAATTACACGATTCCTCCATTGAATTCCGAGAATTCAAGTGAGATTTGTATGTGAGAAAGAGAATACTTTAAGAGAATGAGAAGATGTATGAACAAAGAGAGTTTATATATTTTGTAATCATTGTCAATAATGCAAACTACCTTCATAGTGGATGTAGGCCCAGCTTAGGAACGAACCACTCTAAAAACCTTGTCTCCATTTTACTTTTCTAGCATTTTTACTTTCATCTTTATTGAGTGCGGCTCCATTTATTTTCCAACCATATTGGTGAAGTACGATTCTCGTACCATTGGTGTTTGAGCCATTTTTTGGTGAAAACATTTGGCACCCACCGTAGGGCCGTGTTCTTATCTCCTTCATTCACTCTTTTATCCAATTCCAATAACCTATCGTTGAAAATTTAAACTGCCTCCTTCTTTGAAGCCAGGGTTAGTTCGAAGAAAAGTAACATGTTCATTAGAGCTACCACAATAGTCCTCTAGGCCATCCATAACACGACATGAGTTTAATGTGGCTATGTCTGGTTTGAACGAAAAACTGGATGCTACAACAAAAATCATGATGGAAAGGCTTGATGCCCTGATTAATGCTCAAGCCAGTCTTCCGCCACCAAATGTCATAAACAATGTTAATGAAGAAGAGGACTCTTCTACTGAGACCCTAGTTGATCCCACATCTTAGTGGAAGACAAGGAGAAGTCCGGCGTTGAGGACTCTAAGGCCAAAGCCCCACAGCACGAGGTGAAAAGTACAACTCAGAGCGCCGCAAGTCCCACCAAAGGGACACCTCCCAAAAGAGGTGCAAGGCATCGGAGCTTGAACCGCGATCGTACCGGCAAAAGCATCGATACCAATCCCATGGAACGAGCAGGAGACGAGAAGCGCATTGCGGATATGATTCAGCGAATAATAAAAGAAAAAACAGTCAGGGAGGATGATGAGAAAGAATGGGAGTTTTCACCCAGTAAAAACCCGTTTACAGAAAGGATTCATTAAGCGAAGTTTCCTAAGAAATTCATATCCACGACAATAGCACCTTATAGTGGAATCGAAGACCCGAACATCTTCCTATTCAAGTATGATCAACACATGAATAGAGCTAGGGCAACTGATCAGAAAAAATGTTTGTACATTCCCGTACGCCTAGAAGGTGTGGATTCACTATGGTTCACTAGACTTCCACCTAAATGCGTTGATCAATTTGCCGATTTGGCGAGAAGATTTCAATACCAGTTCCATCTTCAAACAACCAAAGCAGGGGATGCCATGTCGCTCAATGAACAGATGCCTAGAGAAACCATCAAAGCTTTTCATACACGATTCCATGCTGCGGCGGCCGAATTCATAGAACCAGAACATTGGTACTTATTGGCAGCCCTAAAGGGTGTTATTGATAAGAAATTGGAATTTGGAAAATGGCTCAAGATGAAGAAACCCAAAACTCTAAAGAAGTTCTATAAGAAAGACGAAGAATATATGAGCGTGGAAGATGATGCGCCAAATATTTAGAAGGTCATAGAAAGTAGTACCACCAAAGAAGGGAAAGGCATTGAGTTCCAAACCGACAAGAAGAATGACTCTTAGAAGAAGAGAGGAAGTGATGAGAAGGATAGCAAGGCCTATAAGAAAACGCAGCTTTACAAGCATTTATAATTGACTCTCTTAAATGAAACCCCAGAGAGGATCTACTGCGCCACCAAGGATTCGGGCATCTTTCCTCCAATGAAGCCTTAGAAGATTACTTAGCAGCAAGCCAACTCCGACAAATTTTGCCGATTTCATAATCAACCAGTGCATAGCACTAACGAATGTCAACACCTGAAAAGCTTGATTGAAGAACTCATCAGAAAGAACCAACTTCAGCAATATGTGAAGAATCCTCAAAATGCTCTGACTGCCTAGGGACAGAATAATACCACCAATCAATCTGGTTTTGGTGAGAAAGCTCAAGCACCCGTTGATTCGAGATCAGCAATCAACATGATTTTTGGAGGGCCCTACCCAGCCGGAAGTAGTTGGGCAGATATGGAAAGGTATGCTAACGAGCTGAAGGGTGTCTTGAAAGAAGATAGGTGCATAGTTCTAAGCAAGGAGCTCCCAATGAAGATGCCGAAGACTTCAGCCGATGACATGGTATTTAGGGATAGAGACTCTGACGGACTACATGCACCAACTGTCGATGCAATGGTAATCACAATTGGTCTTGGCCTTGCGGTTGTGAAGAGAGTCCTAGTTGACACGGAGGCATCCGTTAATGTGATATTCATAAATACATTTCAGAAAATGAGCCTCTCTATGACAGAAGTGCGAGCCCATCCAAACAAAATCCATGGATTTTCTAGACAAGCCACGCAACCCATTGGTACAATTGACTTGCTCGTTGAACTAGCAGATGGGGAACGCAAGGTCTCTATGATGAAATCCTTCGTCTTGGTTTATGAGCTCTCCGCCTACAATGTGTTCCTCAGGAGACCGACCCTTGCAGGCTATAAAATTGTGCTAGCTCCATGGTGTTTAATTATGAAGTTTCCAACTGAGAATGAAATTGGCGTAATTAAGGGCGATCAGGCCACTGCAAGGGATTGCTATGTGACAGAGCTACGTGAGGAAAAGAAGAAAGACTTGGGGAAGAATGCAGAGGCTCTGCCCTGCATTCGCGAACTCTTCTTATAGCAATTAAGGAACGGTCCCTGCACTGGCGAACAAAGTGGAGCGCAAAAGGAAATCAATCTTAGAAAAACGAGTGCAAAGGACGAAAGAGCAATCCTGGCTGAGATCACAATTCCTATTAATCTAATGATCCAAACCGTGCGTTGAATATTGGATCTCAGTTGAGCCCCGAATTGAAGAGTCAATTGATTATCTTTTAAAAGAAAATTTGGACATGTTTGCGTGGAACCACTCTGACATTAGCGGCATATTTCCAGATGTTGCAGTCCATAAACTTAATATTAATCCACATATTTCATCTATCAAACAGAAGAGGAGGACCCAGGGGCCGGAAAGATCAAAGGCCTTAAAGGAGGAGGTCGACAGGCTAATGGAGAACAAATTCATCAGGGAATCCACCTACCCAAATTAGGTTTCCAATCTTGTACTTGTAAAGAAAGCAAGTGGAAAATGGCGAGTTTGCGTAGACTATTCAGATCTCAATAAAGCTTGTCCAAAGGTTAGTTTCCCTCTCCCCAGAATAGATCAACTGGTGGATTCCATGGCAGGGCATGAGTTGTTGTCTTTTATGGATGCGTATTCTGGCTAAAATCAAATCATGATGTACGGACCAAATCAAGAGGACACAAGTTTTATCACTGATCTTGGTTTATTTTGCTACAAAGTAATGCCATTTGGCCTAAAGAATGCAGGAGAAACTTACCAACGATTGGTAAACGCTATGTTCAGAAAACAAATTGGCAGGACAATGGAAGTATATGTCAAAGATATGTTCGTAAAGTCAAAAAGGAAGTTGACCATTTGGAAGTTTTAGCACATATGTTCGATGTTCTACCCCGATATGGTATGAAGTTGAATCCTTTAAAATGTTCCTTTGGGGTCGGTTTAGGCAAGTTCCTAGGGTTTATGGTCAATTCTAGGGGCATAGAAGTCAATCCAGCAAAAATATCAGCCTTGAGAGAAATGTGCGCTATAGGAACCAAGAAAGAGCTTCAGCGTTTAAATGGAAAAATTGCAGCTTTGAATCGCTTCATATCCAAGGCAAAAGACAGATGTCTTCCCTTCTTCAACGCCCTTAGAAAAGGAAAGAAAGAAATACAATGGACCTCTGAATGTCAAAAAGCTTTCGAAGAACTAGTCCAATACATGGCAACACCTCCAATGCTGTCAAAGCCAAGTGATGGAGAAGATTTGTTGGCATATCTAGCAGTATCTGCCCTTGCTCTGAGCACGACAATTGTAAGGGAGGATCAAAGCTCCAAAGGTCAGTCTATTACATCAGTAAGAGATTATATGGGGTAGAACTGAACTACCCAAAACTCGAAAAGCTCGCTTATTGTTTACTTATCGCCTCAAAGAAGCTTCGGCCCTACTTCCAAGCTCACCATATCAAGGTCCTAAAAGATCAGCCTCTGAGGCAATTTTTGTTTCGATCAAAGACTTCCAGGAGGTTGCTAAAATGGAATGTTGAGCTTAGTCAATATGACATTACATACCACCCCCGAAAGGAAGTCAACGGACAAGCGCTTGCAGATTTTATCATAGAATTTACCGACCGAGGAGAGATGAAAAAGGAACCTGATACTAAAACCAATATCCAATGGAAATTATTTGTTGATGGAGCATCAAATGATTACTGCTCTGGCGCAGGAGTGGTCCTAGAAACCTCTGAAGGAAGATCTATATGTTATGTGCTAAGACTAGAATTTCCATTAAAAATAACGAAGCTGAATATGAAGCCCTCAATGCAGGAATAAGGCTAGCAAGTGAATTACAGCTAAAGATCATATAATTCTTCAGTGACCCCAAACTAGTGGTGTGCCAGGTCCGGGAGAGTTCTAAGAAAAATAGGTTACTTACCAACTTACCTATCTAAGGCCATGGAACTACTAGAGAGCTTCGAGCACTATACCATATCTAACATTCTGAGAGAAGGAAATACCAAGGCGGATTCACTGGCATAGTATGCAAGCACAGGATATGCACAACTTATAGGATTAATCCTAGTAGATGTCCTCTCCAGCCCCATCATGGAAAAAATTGAGATGGAGTGGGTCATGGAGGTGGACAGTGAACCAGACTCATGGATGACACCAATCAAAGAGTATCTCATAACCGGCGTACCCCCGACAGACAAGGATTTTCTACGTCCTTACTTCGTTGTGTTACAAAGAGGGAATCGAAAGCAATCATGATAGAATTTCATGAAGGTTAATATAAAGGTCATACTGGCGGCCAGAAATTGGCCAAGAAAATTATGCGACATGGTTACTTCTGGCCAGACATAAATAAGGACCCCGCAGTGCATACCAAAAAATGCGATAGATGTCAAAGATTTCCCAAAATTCCAAGTATGCCATCAACAGCTATAACCCACATGGTCATCCCATGGCCATTTGCCATCTGGGGCATTGATCTCATAAAAGTGCTTCCCACCGTGAAATCTGGTTTTAAATACGTCATTGTCACTGTTGATTACTTCACAAAATGGGTTGAAGCGGAACCATTGGCAACTATAACCTCAAAGAAAGTTATTAAATTTGTTCTGAAAAGTATCATTTGTAGGTTTGGAGTGCCACAAAAAATAATCACGGATAACGAATTCCAGTTTGAGGGCGATGAGTTCCAAAATTTTCGTGCCATGTATAAAATCAAGAAAAGTTTTTCCGCAGTTGCCCATCAGCAAGCAAACGGGAAAGTGGAAGCAGTGAACAAAATCATTAATTCAACCATTAAGAAATGGTTAGAGAAATCCAAAGGTGGTTGGGCAGCTGAACTTCCGCTAGCACTATGGCACACCATACCACTCATAAAACTGCAACAGGGCACACTCCTTTTTCCTTAGCTTTCAGCTCTGAAGCCATGATCCCTGTGGAACTGGAAGTTCCCACCCAAAGGAGGATTCACTTCAACCAGGAGGAAAATGAGAGGTTACAACTTGAGGCCCTCAACCAACTTGAGGAAAAAAGAAAGGAAGCAGAACTCAAAGTTGCCACACATCAAAGAAGGGTGGCCAGACATTTCAATTCAAAAGTCAGACACATGACATCCAAAATCGGAGACCTTGTGCAAAAAAAGTAATGACCGAAACCAGGGTTTTTGGACCAAATTGCGAAGGATCTAATGTCATAAACCAAAAATTATGAGATGGTACTTTCAAATTGACCACCACAGATGGAGTCCAGATTCCTCGAGCTTGGAATAGCGAGCACCTCCACCACTACTTTCTATAATGCATTGTTCAAGTCTATTGTAAAAGCTGTAAATATTTGCAAAAAACTTCGCATTCAAGCTATGTGCAAAAAAAATGAGTGAAAAACTCTATCTGCCTACAAGAATCATATACTTGCAGACTTCTGCTAAAAGTTGACTTTCTTATGTAGGAAAACAAGAATAATTACTCTCTCAAAATCCAACCATAGTTGGAGACTTCCCAAGTATATCCCAGTTGGAACAATTCAAAAACATTAAATGCCGAGCATCATGACAACTAAGCAATAACTTGGTGACGAATCAGAATGCGGCATCTTTCATCGGAAAAAACACCAAATCTTTAGTGGCCATCCAACAGAATGATTGGTGCCAAACTATAAAGATAATGCAAAGGAGGAAGCAGCCAAATTTGTCCCACGGATAAAAGATTGCCAGTCCCAAAAGAGGCACCATGACAGGTGCAGGACACGAATTCTTTGAATCGAACTATAACTCGATGAGAAGAACTAGTGTCCACCTCCCGAGATGACGCATAAAGTCGGAAGGCTCGACAAACCTAGGCTGGAGCACCAGTCTTAGTGCAGGAATGATCGGCAAAAAAGCTGGAAGGACCAGCAGTCGGAAGTATAGACAAACCTAGGCTGGAAACAACGGTCCTAGTGCCGAAAGGACCGGCAAACATGCTGGAAGTACCAGCAAAAACAGAAATCCAAGCTGATAGGGGGTATCAGAAATCCTAGCTGAAATGGGGTATCTGATTTAACCTTCCTAGTTCTGAGCTAATCAGAATAGAGATGGTATAAAGTTGGATTAAACTTAAAATATTTAAACCTGATCTCCAAAGGACTCGTGTCACTGAGTTAGTAGGAATGTGGTTGAATACATGATAAAAATATGTACCTAACCAAATCTCTGAAGGGCTTGGGTCACTAGGCTGGCGAGAAATATGGTTAGGTACATCAGAGACCAAAAACGTGTATTTAAACAAAATCTCCAAAGGACTCAAGTCATTGAGTTACTGAGAAAATGATTAAATACATCACAAAATTTGTAACTCTCTTTAAGGGGCATGCATTCGAGTCCAAATTCCGAAGGGCTTGGGTCACCGGGTCAGTAAACGTACGAATGAATGCATGATCACCAAAAAGAAAAAGAAAAAAAGCGGCATAAAACCAATCAACTAAATTGAATTCTAAGAAGCTGATCGCTTCTAATCAAATAGTGCTAAAGTAAGCTACTATAACATCAAAAAGCCAGACGGTAGCGTTAAAGTTGCACACCGTAAGACCGATACATAACGCACAGACGACAAATAAAATTGTGATGCAAAGTACAAGTAGAAAGCACTAACAAAATAGGCACAGAAGCATCACAACCTCCCAAACCTGTCACGGAACCACCAAAACAAGAACAAGTCGCATCACAGACCAGCATAAAGTTAAATGCGAGGATCGGCACCCGCTTATACAACCGATCTAAAAGCATAGTTCACAAAAGAAACGATCAAAGGCAAAAGTTATAGATCCTTTTTATTCCTAGGCCTGCCAACCTTCCTCTTAACTTGGGTATAGCACGATGGGGGTTCATCAGCTAAGGACTCTTTGCACCCTGAAATCGCCAACTCAACATCTCTTGGAACAAAGGAAGCAATGACATTATCCCTGGATCTTAGATATTGGATCAATATTGCCTTGTCATCCTCTAAAGCAGAGATACGCTCGAGATTATCCCCATGAAGCTTTTGGGGATCGCAAGCTAGTGTGTGCCAACAACCGCTCATTTGTTTTGTAGAACGATCCTTGGGCAGATCCATCTGTTTCCCAAATTAACACATAGCAGTCTCAAAATGGGCAAGCATCTGAGCCTTCGTGACAATCATATCACCAGAAAAAGTTTGATGGTCAGATAGAGATATGTCCACGTTAGAAGATACTCCCTGCAAACTCCAGCCTTTTAGTCATTTAGCATACCTAGGATTGCATGGCCTAGGGGCATAGCGTGGCCTGCTAACGATAGTTTGAAGTTCTGTGTAGGAAGGACTAAGGGGAGAGTTCACAGACGGCTAACCAATCGATTGAACATCAGTTATCTGAACATCCAAATTAAAAAACCTTTCCAATCGACATCGCTCGGAGATTTATCCATCCTGTGTAAGTAAATTAGTAAATAGCTATGCAATTCAGGGATTTAAAGGGTCGGTCAAGATTAAACGTGTAACGTAACCAAAAGCTGAACCGCGAACGACCAACTCCTCCTACCCTGGCCACGCATAACAAGGTTGTGTTATTATCACACACTTCATTCAAAACGATCGCTCATATTTAAACAAGTTAGGGTCATTTAGGATCGACTTAAGGGCAAAACAGGAGCGACCCTCTATCAAATGCACGTGGGCGATCATAGGAGTCAAGCAGCGATATCAGAGCCATTTGGCTTAAGCATTTCGTCAAGAATCATATGTGTAAAATAGATAACTGGGAACAAGTAGTTGACACATGATCTTGAGATTAGAAATTGCACAAAATATGAATTTATCTCAAGCGTTTCAACAAGTGTATCATGTTTACGAAGCTTAAAACCAGAGGAAAAAGGGTATCATATTAAATGTTGTCAGACAAGTGCATGCGCAAAACAAATCGGATCCAGTCCAAGAATTACGGCTATTGTCATCATAAAAGGTTCAACGATAACACAAATAGTATCTAATAATCATAAGGATTTCAGATAGCAGTCCAAGAAAGCATAAAAAGGATTTATTCCTATTAAAACATATATCATCGATTCAGAGAAGGAACAAGCATAAGCAAAGATTGACAAACTTGCGCTCCACGGATCAATGATAGAAAAGAATGCAAGGCTTTTTGACTGGAAATTCTAATCAAAAGGAAGTTGAAGTTGAAATTAGGGTTTGGCGGCTATCAGTATGTTCTATCCGAAAAATAAGAAGTGAATTAAAGAGAGGAGTAAGAAAACGAGGGGAAGACTAAGAGACTCGCATCCAGAACATTCTCCCCACGTCAGCTCAATACTCGATTGCGCAAATACAAGTGGCCCACCAAATATAGTATGCTTGCCCGCATCCCCATGATTTAGTCGATCGTAATGGTACTTCGACTCAAAAGAAGTAATGTAAGTAGCTGGAACACCCCACCTCCATTAAGATCACTCACAAAGGGAATGCATTAACTTTGGTGAAGCATTTTAGGTAAAAGGAACAGATAATTTACAAGACAGACATATAAACAGCGGAAAACTGAAATCATTTCATAAATAGTGCGGTTCAGTCAAAACATTACAAGCATTGTCTCAAAACCCAACTTCTAAATTATTACAATAAAACTTCTGTCTTGATTTAAAACTCTAAGTACATAAAGAAGCGTAAAACAGTAGTAAAGCATCATGAATCCCTAATAAAGTGTAACCAAAGCCATAGCCCAAGAAAAGAGAATCCAAGCAATACATCTACTCTCTTCAAGCTGGAAAAGGTCTGCACTAAGCTGAAGTATTCCTTCCCTGCGGAACGGGGGGGGGGGGGGGGAGGAATGGAAGAAAAAGAAGGAGAAAGAAAACGGGTCAGACATAGCCTGGTAAGTCCAGTGATTATTCAGCCTGTAAATAGGTAAAAGGTTCATGACATGAATAAACCAAACATAGGACAATACCATAGCAATAGGATAACATAAGATAAGGCAAGATAAACTGAATATACTATCGCACTCATTTCCATTTCTCTACAACTACTAACGAATGTTTCAACTACCATCATGTGTTCATAACAAAATGATCCCTTTTTCCGATCGGCTTCTACTCACATGCATTTATTACTTGTGTCATTCGGCCATGCTTGATTGTAGATACCTGTGCTGGTCCTGCCATGGGGTGTATCAATACCTATGGTGGCAAACCGACACAAATTCAAGATGCACAGTGTATACTACTAATGCCCAATGCCTGCTTTTTCCACTGCGAAGTACGTGCACGCCCATGCACCGCCGGAACCTACACTGCTGCACCACCCGCCGCTATTTTTACCGCTTATAATCAGCCCAGTAATCGTGCCCCACCTTGCCTGGTTCAGGGTACCGTGATACGTCTATGTGGGTTACTGCTGAAATGGGTCCTCGTTACTTGGGTTTCCTAATCAACATGTTATAACGGTTAAGTGTTCTCAAATTAAACTAACCTCACCCATCTGTTTAATTAACATGTTGTGTTGGTTAAGTGTTGCGTTAATTAACTTAACCCTACCATTCTTAGCATGTCCGTCCCTTAGCTTTAATTCATTCATTAAAGCACCAACCTCTCACATTAGATCTATATTGTTGCGGTCGCTGGATGTGTCGGGCGGTTCTGGGAAGTCTTACACTGCAACTCAATATAACCTCCGGTTTTTGGGCTTAATGCGCTAACCTCTCACATTAGATCTATATTGTTGCAGTCGCTGGATGTGTTGGGCGGTTCCGGGCAGCCTTACACGGCAACTCAATCTAACCTCGGGTTAGGCATGTTCATCTTTAGCCAATTTACATATTTGTCATATGTGTCCAAGTTTAGGTCTTTTTATGTCAATATTCCCCAAGTGTAATCAGTACAAGTTTTATGCCATATTCACATGTTATGCCCAAAATTTACTTAATTAAATTATATCCAATTTTCCCATGTTATAATCGCACGTACAACAAGATTCAATCTAAGTTCCGAATGAACTAGTATTCATAAAGGAAAATAAAAACGGGAAAAAAATAGAGAAGGAGAATAAGAATTGACATAAGGAAAAATAGGCATGTAAAGATGTACCCAATTCAAGAATCATGTTTCCAATAGGCATGTTGTGCATTAACAATAAGTATGCGCAAGCTAAGCAATTTACACCATAGGTATAAAGATTAGATAGAATTGGACTTAAGAGAATCACTAGTTTTGATGTACAACATGATATGTTCCATTATATCAATCACAATAGTCTCATAGGCATATGATGTACAACATGATAGGTTCCATCATATCAATCACAACAGTCTCATAGGCATGATGGGTTCCATTATGTCAATCCCAACAGTCTCATAGGCATGATAGGTTTCATTATGTCAATACAATGGTCTCATAGGTATAGGCAATTCAAATTTGACAAAAGGATAAGCATGACTCAGAATTAGGCATAGTTCTAGATCTGATTATTACAGTCATGATTTCTATTAGGTGTTCAAATCTTAATAATAACTGAACTTACCTAAAAAGAATGGATCTCGTATTCTGGGATCTAATTTCTGAATTTGTTAAGCTTAACACTTGATGTAGATGTTTGATTCTCTAGTTTGGATTTGGCTTGGAGCTTGCTAACTTGATTTTTAGTTTGTAGAAGATGGAGGCTAGGCTAGCTTAGACATGGACAGCATTACAGCTTCACAGAATAGGGTTATGAGGTCTAGGGTTGAGGTTTGGGGTGATTATATAGAAGTTTAGGATTAATATGGGCCTTTAGATCAACCTAGGAGTCATAAAAGTCATCCAAACCCAAGAGAGCCAACCAGATCATGACACATATACCCTAACACCTCAGAAAATCGTCACTGTCCATATCAGTTCGCTGGTGTCGACCCTACAAGGGGTGTTGACACCCATGTCGACACCCCCTTGGGGGGGTCGACACCCCTGAGCTGGAAATTTCCCACTCAGCTTTTTTTTGAAGTTTTGAAATTCGAATCTGCTTTAATTATTTAATTATTATTTTAATTTAATTTCTGCTTAAACTTGAAAACTTCTAACCTCCATAACTTCTTCATACGTAGTCCGATTCACGCAAACTCGGACTCTATCTCAAGCAGAATTCCGAGACGAATAAAATGGCATAACCCGTTTCCCTTAATTCCTCTTCGAAAAATTAAGTATTCTTAAGTTTGTTATTTTAATATTCACGGAAAATACGGGGTGTTACATCCTCCCCTCCTTAAAGGATTTCGTCCCCGAAATCTATAAGTTAAGAAGAATGTATCATAACATCCAACATCCATCTGCTCAACCATCAATCACAGGCATCCATTGTCCTTAAAAAGATTTCTAATGCTTTCATGATCATATGCATAGTGTGTGTATATGTCCTTATCTAATGCAAAATCAGGCGGTCTACTAATTCAGTTGACCTCCTTGATGCGAATCATGTCGGTGCTATGAGTCCATCATGTATGCAATTATTCCTAATTGTATTTTGTAACTTCTACATGAGTGCATAATCACTCATACAAATGCAATGTCCACATGATAACACATCAAGTTTCCATCCATATATAAATACATATATGCATATGCAATATGAAAGTGACTGAGCCGATCTAGTACCAAGTGTTTGTGTGTGTATGCATCCACGAGCAACCACTAGCAAACACTTGCAACCACTTGCAACCATCAATCATAACATGTTTTCAAATATATGTTTACATTCATTGGTTTCGACTTAAGAATTGAGAATAGGACCGAGGAGATATACTTAAAAGATAGATACAAGCATGCATAAACTTATGTAAAAAGAGATCAAGGATGTACCCTCAAAAAGAAAAGGTTAGGATGCGCGTATCTTGTCTTCAGTCTCCCAAGTCGCGTCTCCTTCAGCGTCACTCCATTGTACTTTAACTGGCTTAACCTCACGATTGCGTAGCTTTTTAACTTCTGTACCCAAGATACGAGTTGGAACTCTTCTCACCGTCGCCTCTCGCTCCACTTCTACTTCCTCTAGTATGCTCGTCTCCACAACTTCCACAGACTTATGTAAGCACTTCCGCAGATGAGAGACATGAAAAACATTATGAATTCCAGCTAATCTTTTGGGGAGCTCTACTTTATAAACCATATTCCCAATCCTCTCAATGATAGGAAATGGCCCTACAAATCTTGGTGCCAATTTTCCTACGGACCCAAAGCGAACGACATTCTTCAAAGGAGATACTTTAAGAAAAACTCTGTCTCCAACCTCAAACTCAAGATTGGTCCTTCTTTTATCAGCGTAGGACTTCTGTCTATCTTGTGCGATCTTCATTCTCTTCGTATCAAGTCCACCTTCTCGGAAGTTTCTCTGACCATGGCAGGCCCAAGTACGAGCTTGTCTATAGACTCCTACCAACAAGTTGGTGATCGTCATGGTCTTCCATATAAAGCCACAAAGGGTGCCACGCCTATGGTGGCTTGGTAGCTATTGTTGTAGGCGAACTCCACCAAAGGAAGATGATCGTCCTATGTTCATCCTAAATAAAGAATGCACAATCTCAAAAGATCTTCTAATACTCTGTTCACCCTTTCCATCTGACCATCGGTTTGAGGGTGATAGGCAGTGCTTAAGCACAGTTGTGTGCCTACAACCTCTTGCAAACTCATCCAAAACTTGCTCGTAAAGATAGAATCTCGATCACTTACTATGCTAGAGGGTATTCCATGCAGTCGAACCACCTCTTTAAGATAGGTAGATGCTAACGATGAGGCAGTCCTTCTACTCTTAACAGTTATAAAGTGAGCGCTTTTAGTGAGCATGTCCACTATTACCCATATACTAGTATTGCCCCTTCTTGATCTAAGCAACCCATCAATAAAGTCCATCGAAATGTTATCCCATTTCCATTGTGGGACCTCTAAAGGATGAAGCAGACCACCAGGCTTCTTCTGCTCTGCCTTGACTTGCTGGCATATCAAGCATTTAGAGAAAACTCAGCTACATCCTTCTTCATGCCCAGGAGAAAACCCTTTTTATGTATTTATACATCTTTTCCCACTTGGGTGTATGGTAAACTTAGAATGGTGTGCTTCTTCGAGAACGGTTTTCACCAATTCCCTTATTTGTGGGACGCATAGTCTTCCGTCCCGTCTCAACCAACCCTTGTCATCAATGGAGTATCTATTGAGGTGACTAGAAGTCCCGCCTCTAATTAGCTTACCCATCACATCAACTAGCTGAGGGTCTTTACGTTGCGCGGTTCCTATAGAGTCCAAAAGAGTGGGCCGCACCTCTAGCGATTCTAACAAACCAGATACAAATTCAAAGGAGGGTCTAAAGTCCAAGTTTTCCATGTACTCCAAGCTTTGCCTTTCTATAAAGAGAGGACTTAAGGTCATCTTTTTCCCACTTAAGGCGTCTGCTACCACATTGCCCTTGCTAGGGGTATAAGCAATCTCAAAATCGTATGAGGAAAGAAATTCCATCCACCTTTGTTGTCTTAAGTTAAGATCTTTCTGTGAGAAAAGGTACTTAAATGATTTATTGTCAGTAAACAATTCAAACCTTTCTCCTAGTAGGTAATGAAGCCATGACTTAAGAGAGAAAACAATGGCAGCTAGTTCTAAATCACGAGTTGGGTAGTTCTTCTCATGTACCTTCAACTGCCTTCCCCCATAACAAACTACCTTGCCTTCTTGCATCAAGACAGCGCCTTGTCCAATACCGCATGCATCTGTAAATACTGTAAACATCTTACTCCCATCAGACAATGTCAGAACTGGTGCCGTTTTCAGAGCCCTTTTCAGTCGTTGGAAAGCAACATCACAATCCAAATCCCTGGCAAAAGTTAGGTTCTTCTTCGTCAACCTAGTAAGTGGGGTAGAGATCTTCGCCAAGTCCTTAATGAACTTTCTGTAAAATCCCGCTAGCCAGAGAAAACTTCGTACTTCGGTGGCATTCCGCGGAATCTTCCAATCTTGCACCGCAACTACTTTTGCGGGATCCACAGCTATCCCCTCTTTGGACACCACATGTCCAAGAAACCTTACTTATTCTCTCCAAAAATGGTATTTAGAGAATTTTGCTTTCAGCCGATGTGCTCGAAGAGTATCCATAACTTCCCTTGAATGCAAAGCATGTTCTTCCTCACTTTTTTAGAAAATCAAAATGTCATCCACAAAGACCACCATAGATTTATTAAGGAACTCTTTGAAAACCCTACTCATCAAGTCTACGAAATAGGTGGGTGCGTTTGTCACGCCGAAAGGCATGAAAAGCCATTCGAAGAAACTATCCGGGGTCCTGAACGCGGTCTTATCTATGTTGTCTTCAGCCACACTTAGCTGATGAAATCCGATGGCCAAATGTAGTTGGGAGAAAACTGAGGCACTTACGAGCTGGTTGAACAAGTCGTCTATTCTAGGAAGCGGGTGCCTATTCTTCTTGGTCAGCTTGTTTAGCTCCCTATAGTCCACGAACAGACGAAGTGAACCATCAGCTTTGGTTGCAAACACCACTGGAGCACCCCATTCAGAAATACTCCACCTTATGAACCCCTTTTCAAGCAACTCTTTAACTTGCTTGCTGAGCTCTTTCCTTTCCCTTGGAGCCATGTGTCTAACGGGTAAAGCAACAAGTTTTGCATTATCAAAAAGGTATATGCGGAAGTCTATCTCTCGCTTCGGAGGTAAACCCTTCACCTCTTCAAGGATATCCGAGTATTCACGGGCTACTCTAACAGATTGCAAGTTTTCGACAGATGCATCAAGAGATTTTAGATAGCTAAGCATAAAAGAATCCATGGGATTACAAGAGATTTCGAGAGTTTTTCTGAGGCAAGTCATAAGTCTAACCACTCTTCTTTCACAATCAAGTATGGCACTATTACTGGATAACCAATCCATGCCAAGAATCAACCTATAGCTCCTGAAACCCAAAACATAAGCATTACATCCAAGCCCAACGCTTAGTATAGAAATTTCCAAATCCAAACAAATCATTGACAAATAAGCCTAACCCCCAATTGGATTTGAAACAACCATGGGATCCTCTACTATATCGGTATCTAGGTGCAGAGATTCAACTAAAGCAGCAGATATAAAAGAGTGCGATGCCCTGGAATCAAAAAGAGTACGAACTGGATGATCAGAAAGATAAATTAAATTCTCAACAGAAATATTTCTACCTCTTTCTTGTGAAGGTGCAATGAGAGCATGAATTTGATCTCCAGAAGTAGATCCAGTCCTCTGCCCTTTCCCTTGCTTTCTTGGGCAATCCTTAGCCATATCTCATGTCTCACCGCATTGAAAACAACCACTTATCTTCCTTTTCTTCTTCATGCAGTTTTTAATTAGATGTCCATGTATGCCACAAAATTTACACTTCCTCTTGTCACGAGGTTTGTTTTTCTTCCCGCCTTTCTTGGAATATGTCTTCTTACTCTATGATCCCTCCACTTTCTTGTCTAGAGGTTCTTCCACCTTTGCCTCTTTCTTGCCATCCTTGTCTTCCTCCTGTAACAGTGCCATGTCCACCAGTCTCTCAAAAGTCGCACCCATATGTATATGGGACATAGCTAGGCTGTGCAGTGGCTCATTTAACCCTTTAATGAATTGGAGATCCTTTTAATGTGGAGTGTTTACTAACTCCAGTCCGAATCTAGCTTGCTGGTTGAATTGGTTGAAGTATTCCTTAACCGATAGGCTTCCCTGTTTGAGTGCTAAGAACTTCTCCATTTGTAGGCTTTGTTCAGCTTGCGAGAGGAACTTCATTTCAAATCTCATTCTTAAATCCTCCCAAGTTTCAATTGGTCTCTAAGCATTAGTAACTTCCCATCAGTAAGAGGCTTCATCCTTAAGTAACCATGTAGCCAATTGTATCTTCCGCCTATAGTCCACTTCGAAGATAACAAATAAATCTTATGTTTCCTGGAGCCAATTTCTTGCTTCCACAAATGACTCAGTCTCATTAAATTTATTTCCACCCATAGGTCGAAAGTCTCTACATGTCTTCGAGAAAGCATTCACATGCAGAGGAGGAGGAGGAACGGCTGCAGCTGGGGGAGGAGGAGCGTCTGCTAGGCCTGCGTCATTAGCCCTAGCCTCCAAATTTCTACTGAACCAGCCAGGTATCGGTACGCCCTCGGGAAGATTAAGATCCCCAGACATGCTGAAATGAAAAGAAAAGGTTCAAACCAAAGGATAGAAAGATAGTGCATATGGCTTTGGGGATTAGGCCTTTAATATAAAACAACACTTTTCTTGAAAATGCTTCTTTAAACTTCTTTTTGAAAAATAGTTTTCAAAAACTTTTATCATATCTGGTAAACCATCGCTTTGATACCAAGTGAAACACCCCACCTCCGTTAAGGTTACTCACAAACGGAATGCATTAACTTTGGTGAAGCATTTTAAGTAAAAGGAATAGATAATTTACAAGATTGACATATAAACGGCAGAAAACTGAAATCATTTCATAAATAACGTCGTTCATTCAAAACAATACAAGCATTGTCTCAAAACTCAACTTCTAAATTATTACAATAAAACATCTGTCTTGATTTAAAACTCCAAGTACATAAAGAAGCATAAAACAGTAGTAAAGCAGCATGAATCCTCAATAAAAGTGTAACCACAGCCATAGAACAAGAAAAGAGAATCCAAGCAATACATCTACTCTCTTTAAGCTGGAAAAGGTCTGCACTAAGCTGAAGTATTCCCTGCCTGCGGACCTGGGGGGAAAACGGAAGAAAAGAATGCGAAAGAAAACGGGTCAGACATAAGCCTGGTAAGTCTAGGGATTATTCAGCATGTAAACAGGTAAAAGGATCATGAATGAATAAACTGAACATAGGACAATACCATAGCAATAGGATAACATAAGATAAGGCAAGATAGACTGAATATACTATCACACTCATTTCCATTTCTCTGCACCTACTAACGAATGTTTCAACTACCATCATGTGTTCATAACAAAGTGATCCCTTTTTCCGATCGGCTTCTACTCGCATGCATTTATTACTTGTGTCATTCGGCCCCGCTTGATTGTAGATACGTGTGTTGGTCCCGCCATGGGGTGTATCATTACTATGGTGGCAACCCGACACAAATTCAAGATGCACAGTGTATACTACTGATGCCCAGTGCCTGCTTTTTCCACTCCGGAGTACGTGCACGCCCATACTCCGTCGGAACCTACACTGTTGCACGACCCGCTGCTATTTTGACAGCTTATAATCAGCCCAGTAATCGTGCCCCACCCTGCTTAGTTCAGGGTACCGTGATACATCTATGTGGGTTACTGCTGAAATGGGTCCCCGTTGCTAGGGTTTCCTAATCATCGTGTTATAACGGTTAAGTGTTCTCAAATTAACCTAACCCCACCCATCTGTTTAATTAACATGTCGTATTGGTTAATGTTGCCTTAATTAACTTAACCCTACAATTCTTAGTCTGTCCGTCCCTTAGCTTTAATTCATTCACTAAAGCACCAACCTTTCACATTAGATCTATATTGTTGCGGTCGCTGGATGTGCCAGGCGGTTCCGGGCAGTCTTACACTGCAGCTCAATCTAACCTCCGGTTTTTTGGCTTAATGCACTAACCTCTCACATTGGATCTATATTGTTGCGGCCGCTGGATGTGCTAGGCGGTTCCGGGCAGCCTTACACCGCAACACAGTCCAACCTCGGGCCGGGCTTGTTGATCTTTAGCCAATTTACATATTTGTGATATGTGTCTAAGTTTAGGTCTTTTTATGTCAATATTCCCCAAGTGTAGTCATTACAAGTTTTATGCCACATTCACTTGTTATGCCCAAAATTTACTTAATTAAATTATACCCAATTTTCCCATGTTATAATAGCACGTACAACGAGATTCAATCTAAGCTTCGAATGAACCTAGTATTTAAAAAAGAAAATAAAAAGGGGAAGAAAATTAGAGGAGGAGCATAAGAATTGACATGAGGAAAATAGGCATGTAAAGGTGTACCCAATTCAAGAATCATGTTTCCAATAGGCATGTTGTGCATTAACAATAAGTGTGGGCAAGCTAAGCAATTTACACCATAGGTATAAAGATGAGATAGAATTTGGACTTAAGAGAATCACTAATTTTGATGTACAACATGATAAGTTCCATTATATCAATAACAATAGTCTCATAGGAATAGGATGTACAACATGATAGGTTCCATCATATCAATCACAATAGTCTCCTAGGCATGATAGGTTCCATTATGTCAATCACAACAGTCTCATAGGCATGATATGTATCATTATGTCGATCACAATAGTCTCATAGGCATAGGCAATTCAAATTTGACAAAAGGATAAGAATGAATCAGAATTAAGCATAGTTCTAGATCCGATTATTACACTTATGATTTCTATTAGGTGTTCAAATCTGAATAATAACTGAACTTATAAAAAAAAAGAACGGATCTTGTATTCTGGGATCTGATTTCTGAATTTGTTAAGCTTAACCCTTGATGTAGACATTTGATTCTCTAGTTTGGATTTGGTTTGGAGCTTTCTAACTTGATTTCTAGTTTGGAGAAGATGGAGGCTAGACTAGCTTAGACATGGACATCATGACGGCTTCATGGAATAGGGTTATGATGTCTAGGGTTGAGGTTTGGGGTGATTATATAGAAGTTTAGGATTAATATGGGCCTTAAGATCAACCTAGAAGTCATCAAAGCCATCCAAACCCAAGAGAGCTAACCAGAACATGACACATATGCCCTAACACCTCAGAAAATCGTCATTGCCCAGATCAGTTCGCAGGTGCCGACCCTAGGGGGGAGGGGTCGACACCCATGTCAACACCCATAGGGGGTCGACACCCCTGAGCGGGAAATTTCTTGCTCGGCTATTTTCTAAAGTTTTGAAATTCGAATCTGCTTTAATTATTTAATTATTATTTTAATTTAATTTCTGCTTAAACTTGAAAACTTCTAACCTCCATAACTTCTTCACACGGAGTCCGATTCACGCAAACTCGGACTCTATCTCAAGTAGAATTTCGAGACAAACAAAACAGCATAACCCGTTTCCATTAATTCCTCTTATAAAAATTAAGTATTCTTAATTTTATTATTTTAGTATTCACGGAAAATACGGGGTGTTACAGTGGCTCATCCATCTTTACGTAAACAATCCTAAGTTCTGCATGATCATCCCTTGGTAGCCAGATTTAATCTACCAAACTATATTATGATCAGTTATTTTGAATCCTTTAATTTTTTTGCAAAATAAAATTCACAAACTTCTAGGGGCAAATGTTTATCCCTTAAAAACCATACATATATTGATCTATTAAATCTATGTAAAAACTGCGGGTCAATCGTGCATAGTCCAATCCAACCCAATACACCCAGACAGTTCGTAAAGGGTAAGGGACGACCACATAGAACAAAGTTTAAACGCTAGACTAAGGTTAATCACGGCAAGAAAGGTCGCATACATCAAGCTGGGTCATCCGCCCAACGCAGTCAGGATCGGTCATACAGCATAGTACGACAATAAAGAGGGATCGCGCGCACGAGGTTAGCTCAATAATGGCACTACCAGGGGACGGTAAGGCTTGTACATCCAGTAAAGATTACCTGTATTAAAGAATTCACTCATTCTTTACCAAAGAAATCGGTCGTACAAGACAAGGAGAAGAATTGGTTCCGGTCACACGTTCCACTTTCTAGTCGTTCATTCATACTATCCCGGTTGATCGTACGTAGCAGGGAAAACAAAGATGCCAGAGATCACACATGCATCTCATGTCCGCTCACACCAGTCACTAATGTTCTAATCATATGCTACTTACCAGTGCGATAGATGTCAGCTCCAGACTGATCGCACTTATACCTGCTCTACAAGCCTTGATCGGATGCATGTTCATCTACAATCAGATACTGATGCTCCAGCCAGATATTATCTGCCGGTCATAAAAGGCTTAACATGATGATCCAGTCGGTCGGTCTTGTACCAACCAAGAAGCTTTGACAAGCCACTTGAGCATTCATTTCCTGTTAACCCATTCAATGTGCTCAGATCTATGCAGCCGCTCGATCCTATGCAGTTGTTCGCTCCTATGAAGTCACTCGCGGTGGACAGCTGGATTCAACTGTCGATAGTTGGCTACAAATAGGCGATGGCATTTTCGTAATTAAAGAAATGAGTGACCTGTAGCCTGCATATACAAATCTCAGCTATTTTATTCGGGTGGACTCATCTATAAATATACCATGGCTTCCACCATAAGGGGGATCAACTCCTTGCCACCACGAAGTGCTGCTGAATTCTTTCCTCCACCATTCCTTAAGCATTTCAACCATCGTCATTATCTCCACTTGAAGGTGATTCATCCATTTGGCTATGGCATCCCATAGAGTCCTATAAGTGAGAAAAGGTCAAAGATGTCCTCGGGCTCCGTCGCTCATCCATCCTTCTCCTCCACTAATTCCACCATTCCACCATTCCTCCATTGAATTCCAAGAATTTAAGCGAGATTTGTATGTGAGAATGAGAATATGTTGAGAGAATGAGAAGATGAATAAACAAAGTGAGTTTATATGTTTTGCAATCATTGTCATGATAATGCAAACTACCTTCATAGTGGATATAGGCCTAGCTTAGGGCCGAACCACTCTAAAAACCTTATCTCAATTTTACTTTCCTCACATTTTTACTTTCATCTTTATTGATTGCGGCTCCATTTATTTTCCAACCATACTGGTGAAGTACGATTCTCGTACCATTGGTGTTTGAGTCATTTTTTGGTGAAAACAACCCTAAAATACATAGAAATGTTTGTAAAGGAATGTCATGTGATGGTCTCATGCTTGTAACTCTTCAATGTCAATAAAATACCAACAACATTCCAAAGTGGACACAGGCCCCTAATGGGACAGAACCACTATAAATCCCTTGGGTGATTTATTGCTTTTTGCACCTATATTTCCATGCGAAACGATAATTCTTAGATAACTAAGGATCTTGAGCGTTATCGACATATTTGCGCATCAACATTTTGGTGCTTTCACTGAGAATATAAAACTCAGATTTGCCTCTTTGTCGCACATTACCATCTCGACTCTGACGTGCTTTAGGTTCCCGTTCTAACCTGCCACCAAGTCCTCTTATGATGGCAAAGCGCAGAATGCAATGATCGGCTCTTCTGCCGCAGATGAAGTTCGAACCTCCCAGCAACCTTAGCCAATGGATATCCCGACCACAACTGATGCTCTTTCTTCTATGGACACCAAATCTCCCGCAACACAAGCACAAATCTGCACGCTTAACAAGAAATATGGGAGTACAGCTCTCGAGCTCAATCAGGCACTGAGAAAAAATATCGATCTCATGCGCCAATACCAAGAAAGTCAACGAATCGTCGCACGACTTCAGCTTACTCAGAACAATGCTCAACCGTGGCATACTATCTCGGAAACTTCCTCTTCCGAATCAAGGAGCCTAAATCAATGAAGAAGGTTTAGCCTCATCAAAAATGTCATTGTCCATTCCAACGCTCATACCAATGACAACGGTCATGACAACGGCAATGGAAACGGCGATCGAACTACCACCACTTAAAACGATAGGGCATAGTACTGTGACCACTCCCGGATGATTATCAACGACGAGTCGAGTCCAAGCAACCGACCACCTCCTCGACAGAACCCAACTGTCGCCGCTCAGAATCAGGGACCCACACTCCAAGTGGTCCAAGAGGCTCAAGTTGTTCCGGATCAAGATGCACACCATACGGCTCAGCCTCGCTACCCATACCAAAATCAGACCATCGACATCGATGATATGGAAGAGGATGACCCGAATGTGCATCATAAAAGGCAGCCATGGGACAAAACTCCCGAAATTCGTTGAAACCAATGGATTCGGCCGGAAGACCGCATCCAACTTATCTTCCCGACAGGATCCGAAGGATCATGAGAGAGATGCGAGGGAATGCCAATAACTAATGGGAAACCCACCTAAAGGGCAATCCATTCACTATGATTGTGCATGAAGCCGAATGGCCACAACGCTTCAAAATGCCATAGATGGCACTCTGCGATGTCACAACCGTGCCTTCCTAAACCGTTATAAATGGAAGATGGACTCCAATCGGGCCACTGACCCGGTCAAATGCAAGGTCTTCCCAGTTTTCCTATCGGGCACTACTCTACTATGGTTCTCTCTCCTTCCGCTCTACTCTGTCAACAACTTTGGCTAACTAGCCACTGAGTTGGTTAAGCAATTCTAGATGTATGTCCCAACTTCGAAAAACACTCTTATTCTATCCAATCTTTACCAAGGACCCGCCGAGTCGCTTAAAAGCCACTGACAAATGCATTCCCTTTTTCAATTTTCTTCGAAAAGGGAAACGAAACTACAAATGGACCCCTGAATGCGTCGTCGCGTTCGTAGACCTCTTGACTCACTTAGAGTGACCACCAATCTTTTCCAGGCCTATGGACCATGAGGACTTATACGTTTATCTTGTCGTTTCAATGCAAGCAATCAGCTCGGCACTGGTACGCATAGAGGACCATATTCAGCGACCCATTTACTACATTAGCAAAAAATTAACAGAGGTAGAAAAGAATTACCTAAAGCTCGAGAAACTAGCCTACTTCTAATTAATCACCTCCCGGAAGCTACAATCGTACTTTTAGTCTTACCTCATAAAGGTCCACGCTGACCAGCCACTACCAACGGTCCCACAACGACCTGAAGCCTTTAGACGACTATTAAAGTGGAACATAGAGCTAAGCCAGTTCTAGATAACATTCATCCCCCGACGAGACACCCTCGAGCAAGTTCTCGCAGACTTTATAGCAGAATTCTCCACTCCCGAGGAGCCTCCTCCAGAAAGCATCGAAGCTCCCAACCTTCAATGGAAACTACTTGTAGAAGTGTTTTCCAACAGTAAATGCTCTTGAACCGGAGTAGGACTCATGCTCATCACTCCAGAGGAGCACCCGATATGTTACGCTTTAAAGCTCCACTTCCCTGCTACCAACAAAGACACAGAATATGAAGCCTTAATAGTCAGACTTAGAATTGCGCTTGAACTCAACCTAAAGGCCATCAAGATCTTCTCCGACTCACAACTCGTCGTACGCCAGGTACAAGGGGGATACCAAGCCAAAAAAGCATGACTCGCTTCCTATCATTCCATGGTTCGGGATTTGCTCTTCAACTTCCACTACTTCATCATCACACATATCCCCCGAGAACAAAATGAAAAAAGCAGACTCATTAGCTAAGTTGGCAAGCTCTAAGGATGTACAACTCATGTGGATCGCTCAAGTCGAAGTGCTCGATTCACCAAGCATCAATGAGTTGCAAACTAATCCAATAATGAATACCGAGGACGAACCTGAATCTTGGATTACACCTATTAGGAACTATTTACAACACCGAACCCTCCCGGAACGTTACAAGGAAAGACGATCACACGCTTGCCATTCGTCTCACTACATCATCTGGGATGGAATACTCCACCACAAAGGTTTCTCTGTCCTACTACTTCGATGCGTAGCCCCCAACGATACCAACCGCGTGCTGACTGATGTGCGCGAAGGCGAATGTGAAGACCACATTGGGGGGCAAACCTTAGTAAGAAAAATAATCAGGCAGGGCCACTTTTGGCCCGCACTTTACGAAGGTGCCGCAGACTATGCACGCAAGTGCGACAAATGTCAATGCTTCTAAAAGATTCCTAGATCCCCACCTACCGAGTTAACACAAATAGTCAGTCCATGGCCGTTTTCCATGTAGGGAATAGATATTATTGGAACTCTTCCAATGGCTAAAGGCGAGGCGCGCTACGCCATCATCGCAGTTGACTACTTCACTAAATGGGTAGAGCCAAAGCTTTTGCCACGATCACTACCAAGAAGATATCAACTTCGTCATTCGCAACATCATCACCCATTATGAAATCCCCTAGGCCATCATCTCTAATAGTAGGACGCAGTTTGAAAGTGTAGAATTCAAAACTTTCTGCCAGCAGCATAACATCGAAAAAAGATTCTCAGCAGTGGCTCATCCTCAAGCCAATGGGAAAGTCGGGGCTGTCAACAAAGTGATTAAATTCGTCATTAAAAATCATCTGGAAAAAGCCAGAGGCTTATGGGTACACGAGCTCCCTCTTTCCCTATGGGCTTACCAAACCACCATAAGTCTACAACCGATCACACTCCGTTCGCCTTTGCCCATGGATCCGAAGCCTTCAACCTCATTGAGCTAAAGCTTCAATCTCACCGAGTTACATACTATGATCTGAAAACCAATCAAGATTTACTCATAGGATCACCCGACTTACTTGAGGAAAAAGGAACGAAGCTGAACTCGGGGCTGTCGTCCAACGACAATGAGTCGCCCGATACTTCAACTCTAGAGAATGCCATAAGGAACTCAACATCGGCGACCTCATCCTAAAATGGATCTTTCCCCCCACCGACTGGCCTCAGACCTCGCTGGGAAGGTCCGTAGGTCCTACAATGGAAGCTCAGAGATGGAACCTTCTAACTCGTGACCGTAGACGGAGCCGAGGTCCCAAGTGCATGGAACAGCAAACACATTCACCGCACCTTCACATAACTTTTTATAGTTTTCTTTCCTTTCGACAATGTTTTGTTTTCTTGAAATTCCAGGCATTGTAAAGGCTGGTACTGCCAAAGTTATTAGTAAAGATGATGTTCAGTTTTCTTTGTCCTCCCAATGCTTACATCATATATGATTTGGCTAATTGACCATCCCATATGACTTGCGTACACCCATGTTCGAACAACGCATCGGCACCCTAAGCATGGGAGTCGATGCCTCTTTCGAAACTCGGACTAACATCGAGGATAAACACTACTGGCACTAATCGGCACCCCGAGCATGTGAGACGGTACCTCTACTCGAGCCCCAAGCCCGCGACGCAACCGAGTATATATAACCCCTGACTCGAATCTCGGCCAAGAACCAAGCACCAAGACCAATGTTAAATTTCTCTACTCCCAAGTCCCAGGACTTGGGGGCAGCCCGCTAGCCAACCTAATGTGACACCTACTCACATGGCTCACTTCAGGTACCAGTCGAATCTCGGCCGAACAATTTGGATAGAGACCGACCTTAAATCGTTTGCTCTCAAGTCCCAAGGCATGGAGGCTGCCTACTGGCCAACATCCAACTTCCAGCTTTGAATCCAGGAACCCTTAGGCGTATAAACGACGCCTCCATGCTGACAATCCTAATGAACGATAGGAGAGCCAAAAGTCGGACGAATTGCAACGTCCCTACCTTTGGACTTACTCCGGGCAGTCCAAGGCAGAAGGTCCTAGCCTGGTTTCCATTAACATTTGAGGCTCCCACACATAGAAGACCCCTTGGACGGAACCAGGGCATGATCTCCTCGGAACAGGGACTTCCCCTAGAGCGAGATCCCTGATCACATTTCTGTAAGTGTAACAATAAGTACGCTTGTGCAAGTACGGAACGCCGGAAAATATGAGACGAACATTCGAACACTTAACATGAAATGGGATTTTACTACTTAATAGTTCCTTTTCACACACACATCCAAAATGAACTACATATCTATTGTTTCTCCTTTCTAATGACAGGGTGTACATATAAACCACACTGTTCCCTTAAAGACCAAAAGCGAAGGTCGTACTCGCGTATACTATCGGCATACAAAACCCAAAATGCGGTAAAACTTACTGCGCTTAATAATGCTACTTATGCTTCTTCTTCTTTCTTCCCTTTTTGGCAAATTCAGCACTAGACGGATCTCCAGCGGTAGGCCTCATCCTTCCAGAATCGCTTCCACCTTTTCCTTTCTGTCCCTTCGTGGGAGTGAACTCATGAGATACCGAACCACTGGTAATCTTCATGACCTCTGCGGGAGCAACATTCTACAATGGCTCGGTAGCAGCATTAGAGGAAATGGCCAACATGACCCCACCCTCTCCAGGAACTTTCTTGGCCTCTAGCTCTGCCTTCTTTTTGGAAGCTTTCCATTTAGCAAGTTTCTTGGACTTAAGCTTCACGGCGTCATTATCCTTGAGCTTCTCAAAAGTCTGCGGCTCTCTGCTTAGCTTCCTCGGTCTCCTTTCTTATGGCCTCTACGGCGACTCTCTCCTTCTCAGTATCATCGGCAGCTTTCTTTTGCCTAGCCGCTTCAGCAATCCTTGCCCTCTCCACCTTGACATCAGCCTTCTGCACCATAGCGGCGGCTTTCCTCCCAACATCCCACCAAGCATCATCTTGTGCCTCCAAAAGGACAGTTTCATTTTGCCTTGCTTATCCTGCTACTCTTCACAATTAAGCGCCATTCGGGCCTTTTGGCCCTCCACCGGGGTCGACATCGTCGACACATTAGCATCCACTAGACCTGAGACGAGAACACGCTGACTATCTCCAACTTCTCCTTCCTCAAGAAGGATCTTGTGAATATAGGACCCTAGATCGATGTCAGAAAACGTGTCCGCATGGCCGCCTCCTTCTCCCGGCTGCATTCCTTCAGTTCTAACTCAGATTTCGTTGTGTGTGGAAGCATAGGGCCAAAGCTCGGTGTCATGGAAGTTCCGGGAAGGGCTGTATAGTAGAAATGAAACATTTTAGTCCATAATTCATTGATCACATCGTCTTCGGGTATTCACGGTAATGAAAATTTACCTCCAAAATGAAGTCGTGTGGGTATGATAGGGAGTGCACTCGATGTACTAGCCAACATTTGTTCTGTCACCCCTAATCCAGGATGATCGGGGTCATATTCAGCCAAAGTCGGAATTGTAACAAGGGGACCGCTAGTCGTAGCAAGCACCGGAACTGGCAAACGGTAGGAGCTCTCCCTAAATGTCTCAGTGACAGCCACACTCTCAATGATTATGGACTTCTCCATTTCAGCTGCGCGCCTCGCCAGTCTTTCCCTCTCGGCATCCTCTTCCTACGGTCTACTCCTTTCCTCCAACTTAACATGCTCCTCGTCAGTTAGGAGCTCTATCTTCAACTGGCATTTATCTAAAGCTCCCACCTCCATTTGACGCAAACAAGCCTTATATGGCATCAGTCTCTCCCCCGTTTCGCCAACATCCAAGGGTAATTCTCGACCTAGAAGATTCCACAAAATTTGAGAACCTTGACATACATGTTTCGAATGCGGTCCCCTAGGGATGCCGCCACCCGAAACTCTGCATCTTCAATCTCCGCCCTCAGATGCTCTATTTCCTTCAGATGCTCGGTCTTTATCCCGTCCACCGAGCTCAACACATCCTTACTGCTAGCATTGGCTTCCTCTTTCTCCCTTTTTTCCACCTCTAGCTACCTCCTCAGATAGGAATTCTCCTTTCTCAAGGTCTCATTGTCCATCTGAAGCTGAGATATCCGCTCATTGTCCTTCTCCAGTTCAACGACCACTTTCACCAGCTCGGCTTTATGAAAAGTCATGTACGACTTAGGATCTTTTCTGTATAGATATGCGGAAGTGAATGTGATAATCTAACTTGTAAAAACAATAGTTATGCAAATAAATATAGAATGATATGATATATCACAAGATAAATAAAAGTAGTAAGTAAACTGACACCAGGAATTTTTATACTGGTTCGGACTTCCCGTCCTACGTTCAGTCCTAGACTCCTTCTGGAATTCACTGACAACTCTCTTCACCCGAAGGAATAGGTCACAATACAATCGAGCACCAACAAGGATGTCCTGCCTGAATATCGACACATGACTTCAACAATTACAAAGAATTTTGACATCTGAATGTGTTCTTGCTTTAACAAACGGTTAAGTACACCATTCCAACAATCGTATCCTTAAGTATGTGATGTGTATGTGAAGATTTGAAGATTACTTATTGAATCAAGAGATATGAAATAATTCCAATGATTCAACATGTAGTTTGAATATTAGAAGCTTTTGGAATACAAGACAGTATAGATAGAATAAGTAAGAATAGATTGGAATTTGGTGATTTAGAAATCAAGTTTGTATTGTATATATAATAGTAGAAGACTAGTGATCCTTCATGAAGAGTTTTAACAAAGAGATGCAACAATTTCTATTTAGAAATGAAGAGAAACCCCTTCATGAAAGAAACCAACTCTTCATGAAAATGGTTGCCATTTCGAATCAGTCAACTGGTCTGAAATTCACTAGTCGACTAGTTAAAAATAGTGTAATTCGTTTATATTTAAAAACATTTAGAAACTAGCCATTACTGGGCTGAATTGCTCTGACCAGTCGACTAGTATGGTCTGAACCAGTCGTCTGGTTTAGATATTTTCGTCCATTCAAGGCTTTTTTTTAAAAGCCTTATATATATTGTTTTATGTATTCATGTTAAACTGTGAGGATAGATTTTAACATATATCTAACACGAATCAATACTCATATATATATACATATACATATATATATATAGACTTAGCTGTTCAAAATGATCTTCATTGATCTCTATTCGTTTTTTTTTCATGAATCGAAAATCTCGTTAATCAACATTTTATCCCTTTTAAGGGTTGTGTTCTCAGTGGTCAGTGAAACCACTATCTCCTTGAAGGTCGAGGATGCATGTTCTGCCTCCTTCCTTAGCGTCTCACGCTCCTCCTTTAGCTCTGCTACAAACAACCACAACAAATGTTATCATTCAGGGATACAACTTCGAACAAAAGAAAAATTACATGGGTTTACCTATCTCCTGCTCTAGGCTATGAAATTTGGCTCATTCGATATCAATTGTCATCCCTGACTATGGATCTCAAGATTTTTCTTTCGGATCAAGTCCGAGAGATGCCAGGAATAAGTAGTAAGCTATTTGCCTTGGAAGTACGTAGCTTTAACTTTCATCCATACCTCCTTGGTATCTTCTCGAGGGATCAGACTGAAATCAGGAAGGAATAATAGCTCATCGAAATAAGGTTGGGGAAAGTTCTTCTATAAAAATGCCTTCC
Source organism: Allium sativum (assembly GCA_030737875.1). Classification (NCBI taxonomy): domain Eukaryota; kingdom Viridiplantae; phylum Streptophyta; class Magnoliopsida; order Asparagales; family Amaryllidaceae; genus Allium; species Allium sativum. Next base: position 4,259,802 of record CM060919.1, on the reverse strand, counting down.
TCTCCTCAATGGTAAGCTCTCGGGGTTTGTGCGTCGTCACATCCTGCCTTTTCTTTTTAGCCAAATCTTTTTTTGAATAGCAAAGCAACAATTCTTTCGCTTTGGAGATTTGGATAGGAGCCAAGGACTTGGTGTACGTAGGGGCTATTGATGAAGAATGCCTCGTATCCGCCACACCAAATCGGAACCTGCCCCAGATGTTCGAACATGAAGTGAAGGAGTCGGAGATCTTCGGCGTCATTCTCTGTAACGGTGCTCACCGCCACAATCCTGTGGAGGCGGAGAGTCACCAAACAAGCTAGTCCCTCTTCTAAATCTGTCTAGAAAGGTGTGTCTCGGAAATCGGTGACCTCCGTTCCCATAACCTCGACCTCCTCGTCCTCTAGCCATGTCACATGTCAAGTAAACAACTGAAGTTAGGACTCGAGCACACTGCGCAAATAAGTGAATGCAGTGTCATACATTTTTTGTGAATGTGCATCCTAAGTGTTCTCTCAACAAACTAGATGACGGTTTGCCCAAAGGAGAATACTCCCCCACAGCTAAAGCTAGCTCTTCCATACTGGACGTACCAAGCCAGGGAGATAAGATAGGCGAGAGTTTATTAAGATCGTCGAACTGGACTTCTGTAACACCCCGTATTTTAGTTAATGCTAAAATTCACTAATTGCAGAATAAATAATCTCAGATGTGAGAATTGGGGGAAACGGGTTGCGTCATTGCGTTCGTCACGGAAAAATACGCAGAATAGAGTCCGAAATTTTGTAAATCGGAGTCCGTATGGCCCAGTTAAGGCCCAATGAAGTTTGCAGAAAAATTAAAGCTAAAAACAGATATAAAAATTCAAATTCAGATTTCAAAATCGAACCAGCGGGGCCAGGCGGGAAAATTCCCGCCCTAACCATGTCGACAGGCCTGTCGACAGGGGGGTCGACTTGCCTGTCGACTTGCCTGTCGACACGGCGTGGCGAGCCAGAGGGCTTGGGTGCACCAGATTTGGTTTTCTGGCTAGGGCTGGGCTGGGTTCTAGAGATTTCCTAAATCTAACGGACCTAATCTAACCTAGGGTTAATCTAAGGGCCTAAAACACTCACCTAATCTATAGATACACCCTAAACCTACCCTAATCCATACTAAAAATAGGAATGATGGCCTCATGCCGCCAAAATCAAACTTGAGAGAGCCTCCACTAGTTTATGAAGGAAGTTGCAAGCTAATCACTCTCTAATCAATCTCTAATCATCACCATCTTCATATTTAGCAACTAATTCCACTTCATAAGTTTGCTAATCTTGGGTTTGGTGAGTTTCTATCACTTTAACATCAATTGCTAAAGTAAGTAGATTGGGTGTAATGAGACTTATGGTCTTAAATGCGGATTAGTGAGTTTGAATCATTTGTAATGATATGCTACTCTATGTTTTCCTATGTTTATGCATGTTTAACAAGTGGGTTTATGCATGTTTAATAAGTTGGTTTATGCATGTTTAACAAGTGGGTTTATGCATGTTTAATAAGTTGGTTTATGCATGTTTAACAAGTGGGTTTATGCATGTTTAATAAGTGGGTTTATCCATATCTAATAAGTGGGTTTATGCATGTTTAACAAGTGAGTTATGCAAGTTCATATGCAAGTTATGTGTATGATGTTATGTAAGTTATGTGTAGGTTGTTATGCAAGTTCATATGCAAGTTATGTATATGCTTAAATGCAAGTTTAACATGATATGCAAGTTATGCATGCTTATGCAAGTATGTGAATGCTTATGCAAGTTATGTATATGCTTAAATGCAAGTTTAACATGATATGCAAGTTATGCATGCTTATGCAAGTATGTGAATGCTTATGCAAGTTATGTGTATGCTTAAATGCATGTTTAACATGTTATGCAAGTTATGAGAATGCTTATATGCAAGTTCAACATGTTATGCAAGATATGTGTATGATAATATGCAAGTTTGGGTTAAATGTAGTTGGGTTAATATATGCTCATATATGCAAGTTGACATCCTTTTAACCCATGACAAAGTTATATGTTAAGATTTGGTTAAACCCATGATATTTGTGATGGATCTTCCCTTTATTATGAAATGAGAATGATTTGCGTGGGGAACGATGGGGTTAATAAATATGTTAAGAAAAGTATGATTGGGTATGATTAAGCATACCATAAAAATAAATTAACATAAGTGGGAATTTACCTATTGAGTTAGGTCTACCCCATGGGAATTTACCTATTGAGTTAGGTCTACCCATGTTATGAAAAACTTGATATTAATTAGGGATAATTAATATGGGGGTGATTAATTAGGTGTAATTAATCAACTAAGACACGAGGTTGGACCCTTTTGTAGCGGAAGTCTGCCCGGAACCGACCGGCCATCCAGCGGCTACAAATGATTGGCCCAATGTGAGAGGTCTTAGTCATAAATTAAATACATGATTAAAGTAAAGACACGAGGTTAGACCCTTTTTATGACAGAAGTCTGCCCGGAACCAACCGGCGTATCCAGCAGTCATAAAAGATGGTCTAATGTGAGAGGTCTTTATGAGGTCATGATCTTAATTAATTAATTAAGAAACACTTAACCATATTAGCATGTAGAGGGACATGAGGGGTTAAGTGGGTGCCTTGGGTGGCATGTGGAAATCTAGTGGGTTGCCTTGGGTGGCAATAGAAAATACGATTAGAATACTTAACCAAGTGGAAACATGTAATTAAACATGATTAAAGGGTTAAGTGGGATACACTAGATAAGTGACAAGCTTAGGTGGGTAGCTTGTGGGGGCCCATTTCAACCAATATCCCAAACGTATCTTTGTGGGCTCGACTCTAGTCGGGTGACGGGACACGCATATTGGGCTTGACTATAAGAGGCCAAAACGGGTTAGCGGTGGCAACGCAGGATCAACGGGTTTCATATGCATGTGTGGACCCGGGCTGGTTGGTAAGTCGTTGTTGCATCGTGTAGATATAAAGCCGTGCACCGTTGATATTATCAGGTGGCCACTTTGGGGAATGATACACCCCATTGTGGGACCAGCACGGGTATCTACGGTAGGGAGCCGATCGCTTGGGAGTAGTGGGTACACCTAGTGGAGATAGGGGCTGACGGCACCTATGTAGTGAGCTAGGGGTACGTGAAACTACTGGGTAAATTTTCTAAGTTCTTGGGTGGGATCAACCTTTAAGTAGGAATGACTGGTGTGGTGCAGTTAGTAATTATCCTTGGGTGGGTAGATGCGTCTTTACAGTTATCTTAGTTTATCCTAAGTCTACCAAGCTGCTTAGTGTAGCCATTCATCCCCAGACATTACCGTAGGTCAAGTTTATGTCTTCTCTGGTTACTTTAATGATTGTATTGTTAAAGTTATAGGACTCGCTCAGACTTATGTCTGACCCCGTTGTTTTTATCTTTTTCCCAACCCTCAGGTCCTACGGTGGATCCTAGCAGTAGTGGAGCTTGATCGGATTGCTGTTCCAGTCTTTAGGAGCTTGGATAGAAGTAAAGCTCCAGTTACCCAGTTATCTTTTCTTTTGTCCTGGCTATTGTATGAGAAAGTGGGATTATGTACTTCTTTATTTTGATGGATATTGTACTTGACTTTTATTTTGGTTATATGATGTAACCAGACATGTTTACTTCCGCTGTTATGAGATGATGTTTTAAATTTCAAGTACTATTTATATCTGTCTTGTTGTAATTTTTCTGTTCTATATTCACTAAAATACTCCACCGATGCTATGGCATTCCCTTAGAGAGTGACCATAGCGGGCGTGGGGTGTTACACGTCGTATCAGAGCAAAGGTTACCGGAACAGATAAAATTTTTAGAAAACTATTTTTATAAAAACATTTTTGGAAGAGATATTTTCAAAAACATGTCTTTAAAGAGAAAAGTTTTTGAAAGAAAAGCATAATCCCCAATAGCCATATCTATATCCTTCGAATTCTCCGTTTTGAATCTTTCCTTTTTCGTTTCAGCATGGCTGAGGATCTTAACTTTCCGGAGGGTGTGACGGTACCGGTATGGTATAGGAGATTGATGGAGGCTAGGGCCACCACTGCGGGTCCAGCAAATGTTCCTCCACCAACCGTAGCACCCGATCTTCCTCCTCCCCCTCCTCCTCGCACGGATACTTTTGCTAAGACTTGCAAGGAATTTAAAGCTATGGGAGGGAAACCTTTTCAAGGATCGGAAACTTTTGTGGAGGCTAGAGATTGGCTTAAGGAGGTGGAAGAGTTGATAGATATCTTTGAGATGGAAGAAGGAAAGAAAGTCAAGTTAGCTGCTTGGTTAATGAAAGGAGAGGCCTCATTCTGGTGGGAGGTCACTAATGGAGAACGCCCCGTTGACTCTTGGGTGGATTTTAGGCAAAGATTTGTGGCAAAGTTTCTCTCAAGGGCGGAGGAAAACTTGTATATGGAAAGATTCTTGACTCTAAAGCAAGGAAATCTCTCGGTGAAGGAATATGTCAACAAGTTTAATCAATTGGCAAGGTTTGGCCTAGATATGGTGAATACACCGGAGAAGAAGGCTTTGAGGTTCGTGAAAGGCTTGAATGAACCAATGCATGGGTTGGCTATGACTCATATCCCTATGGGGGCCACCTTCGAGAAGCTAGTTGACATGGCACTCATGCATGAAGAAGAGAAGGGTCCCAATGCTAATAAGGCACCCGAGAAGAAGGGAGATCAAAAGAGACCTCAGCAACAACAACAAAACAAAGGTGGGAAAGGCAACGGTGGCAAGGGCAAGAAGAAGAAGTGTTTCAATTGTGGGACACCTGGCCACCTAAGCAAGGATTGTCGCAAGAAGAAGAAGACTGGCTGCTTCCACTGTGGCGAAGCAGGGCATCTAGTGAAAGACTGTCCTAAGAAAGGGCAAAGGACGGGGTCTACCTCAGGAGGACAGGTGCAAGCTCTTATGGCACCAGGTCAGGCTAGGGGGCAAGTACAGGCTCTCGCGGTTCCACCGATTCAGGAAAGAGGTAGAACTATTTCCGTTGAAAGTCTGGTTTTTCTATTTGATCATCCTGTCCGTACATTGTTTGATTCAGGCGCATCGCATTCGTTTATCTCATCATCATTAGTTGAGTCACTGCACTTAGACACCAGTCTGGTAGATGATCCCTTGGTTGTTTCAAACCCAATTGGGGGCTCCACTTATTTGTCCATGATATGTTTGGGTTTGAAGATTTCTATACTTAGCATTGAGTTTAGATGTGATGCTTTTGTGTTGGGCTTCACGGGCTATGGGTTGATTTTGGGCATGGACTGGTTATCCAGTAATGGTGCTGTTCTTGATTGCGAAAGGAGAGTTGTTAGGCTCATGACCCGCTTGGGTAACACTCTCGAGATTTCTTGTAATCCCATGAATTCTGTTATGCTAAGTTATCTTGAATCGCTTGACGCTTCGGTCGAGAGTTTGCAATCTGTTAGAGTGGTCCGGGAATATCCGGATGTGTTTGAGGAGGTGAAGGGCTTACCTCCGAAGCGGGAGATTGACTTTCGAATATATCTGGTGGAGAATGCTAAACCTGTATCTTTACCAGTGCGCCACATGGCTCCTCGTGAGAGGAGGGAACTCCATAAGCAAGTAGGGGAGTTGCTTGAGAAGGGGTTCATAAGACGAAGTATATCGGAGTGGGGTGCTCCAGTAGTATTTGCTACAAAGGCGGATGGGTCCCTCAGACTTTGTGTAGACTATAGAGAACTCAACAAGCTCACAAAGAAGAATAGACACCCATTGCCGAGGATTGATGATCTTTTCGATCAGTTGGTTGGCGCTTCAGTATTTTCTCAGTTGGACTTAGCCACGGGGTTTCATCAATTGAGGGTGGCTGAGGATAGCATAGACAAGACTGCCTTTAGAACTCCGGATGGTTTCTATGAGTGGCTGGTGATGCCATTTGGGTTGACGAACGCCCCTGCATACTTTGTTGATTTGATGAGTAGGGTGTTCAGGGAGTTCCTTAATAAATTCGTGGTGGTCTTTGTGGATGATATCTTAGTATTTTCTAAGAGTGAAGAAGAGCATGCCCTACATCTTGGGGAGGTATTGAAGACTCTTCGAGCACATAGCCTTAAGGCTAAATTCTCTTAATGTCACTTCTGGAGGATGGAGGTGCGGTTCTTGGGGCACGTGGTCTCCAAGGAAGGGATAGCTGTGGATCCCGCGAAGGTAGTATCAATTCAGGATTGGAAGGTTCCGAAGAATGCTACCGAAGTAAGAAGTTTCTTGGGGTTGGCGGGTTACTATAGGAAGTTTATCAAAGACTTCGCGAAGATATCAGCCCCATTAACCCGCTTAACGAAGAAGAATCTTGTTTTCGCATGGGACGTAGATTATGATGATGCGTTCCGACGGTTAAAGAGAGCTTTAACCACTGCTCCAGTTTTAGTGTTGCCAGATGGGAGCAAGCCATTTGTTGTTTATACCGATGCTTGTGGGACAGGACTAGGCGCAGTCTTAATGCAAGAGGGAAGGGTAATAGCCTATGGTGGAAGGCAGTTGAGAGTGCATGAGAAAAATTACCCTACCCATGATTTAGAGTTGGCCGCTATTGTTTTTGCGCTTAAGATTTGGCGCCATTATCTTCTTGGTGAGAGATTCGAATTGTTCACTGACCACAAATCATTGAAGTACTTGTTTTCTCAGAAGGATTTAAATTTGAGACAACAAAGGTGGATGGAGTTCTTAGCATCCTATGATTTCGAGATAGCGTATACCCCTGGCAAGGGTAACGTGGTGGCGGACGCCTTGAGCAGAAAAAGGTTGTCCTTGAGTCCATTGTTCGTGGAACAACGAAGCTTGGAATTTATCTCGATGTTTGATTTCAGACCTTCCATTGATTATGTACCCGGTTTGCTAGCTTCCTTGGAGGTTAGACCTACTCTTTTGGGGCGGATTGGAGAAGCACAGAGGGACGACCCACAGTTGGTTGAGTTGGTGGAGAAGCTCATAAGGGGGGAGTCGTCCAGCCATTTGAGTAGGTACACCCTAGACGATAAGGGGTGCTTGCGTAGAGACGGTAGACTTTGTGTACCGCAAGACGAGGGTTTGAGGAAGGTTATTCTTGATGATGCACACCGTTCTAGGATGACTATTCATCCCGGTGGGGACAAGATGTACCAAGACATGAAGAGGGTTTTCTTCTGGGCCGGTATGAAGAAAGATGTGGCCGAGTATGTCGCTCGATGCTTGGTGTGCCAACAAGTGAAGGCGGAGCAAAAGAAACCAGGTGGGTTGCTTCACCCATTGGAAGTTCCGCAATGGAAGTGGGATAGCGTCTCGATGGATTTTATTGACGGGTTACCCAGATCAAGAAAGGGTAATACGGGAATTTGGGTGGTGGTAGACAGACTTACTAAGAGCGCCCATTTCATACCTGCGAAGAGCAAGAGGACCGCTCCATGGCTAGCTTCAGTATATCTTCGAGAGATAGTTCGATTGCATGGGGTACCCTCTAGCATAGTGAGTGATCGAGATCCTATCTTCACTAGCGAGTTCTGGAGAAGTTTGCAAGAAGCAGTGGGGACTCAATTGTGTCTGAGCACCGCATATCATCCTCAGACGGACGGCCAGACTGAGAGGGTGAATCGTGTTCTAGAAGACCTTTTGAGGCTTTGTATCTTAGATTTTGGAGGTACATGGGAAGAGCATCTTCCATTGGTGGAGTTCGCATATAATAACAGCTTTCAGTCCAGTATTGGTATGGCTCCTTTCGAAGCTCTCTATGGAAGGCCTTGTCGATCACCTACATGTTGGTGGGAATCTACGGATAAGATCTTGCTTGGGCCTGATATGATTAGGGAGACTTCTGAGAAGATTGACTTGATTCGAAGAAGGATGAAAGCAGCGCAGGATAGGCAAAAATCTTATGCGGACAAGAGAAGGACGGATCTTGAGTTTGAAGTCGGGGACATGGTCTTCGTCAAAGTGTCTCCGTTACGAAATGTGGTTCGCTTTGGGTCTGTTGGGAAGCTAGCACCAAGGTTCGTGGGGCCGTTTCCTATTAAGGAAAGGATTGGACGGATGGCATATAGAGTGGAGTTGCCTGACAGACTTAGTGGTGTACATGATGTATTCCATGTGTCCCATTTGAGGAAGTGCTTACATGAGACCGCAGAGGTGGTAGAGCCGAGCTTGCTTAAAGAAGTGGAAGTAGAGCGTGATGCGACTATTCGACGAGCTCCTACCTACATCCTTGGGTCAGAGACTAGGAAGTTGAGAAACAGAGAGGTTCAACTAGTCAAAGTGCAATGGGGAGAAGATGAGAGCAACGCAACTTGGGAGACGGAAGCGAAGATGCGTTCATTGTACCCATTTCTTTTTGAGGGTATGTCTTTACTTTCTCCTCTATCGTTGTCTAGTACTTATCTTATCTTTAGTATGTCCTCTCGTTAGTACTGTTTGACCTTTAGATAGGGTAAACCTATGGTTGAAACATGTGTTTGAGACATGTTATGGTTGATGGATGCAAGTGGATGCAAGTGTTTGCTAGTGGTTGCTCGTGGATGCATATACACACTCTAGGCACTAGATCGGCTCAGTCACTTCATATCGCATATTGCATAAAAATTGTGTGTAGGAAGCTATATTGATGGATGTATAATGATTGTGTTATCATATGGATGATGCATTTTGGTGAATGATTGTGCACTCATATAGATATTGTATGTGTCGATAGGGTTCTCTCGCATACATAATGGATGCATGGCACTATCATGGTTTGCATATGTTCATACATTAGATAGGGAACATATACACACACTTTTTGCATATGCTCATACATCATTAGAAACTGTTTAAGGACAATGGATGCCCGTGGTAGATGGTTTGAGTAGATGGTTGTTTGGATGGTAGGATATGCATTCTCCTTAGCTTAAAGATTTCGGGGACGAAATCCTTTAAGGAGGGGAGAATGTAACACCCCGTATTTCAGTTAATGCTAAAATTCACTAATTGCAGAATAAATAATCTCATATGTGAGAATTGGGGGAAACGGGCTGCGTCCTTGCGTTCGTCTCGGAAAAATACGCAGAATAGAGTCCGAAATTTTGTAAATCGGAGTCCGTATGGCCCAGTTAAGGCCCAATGAAGTTTGTAGAAAAATTAAAGCTAAAAACAGATTTAAAAATTCAAATTCAGATTTCAAAATCGAACCAGCGGGGCCAGGCGGGAAAATTCCCGCCCTAACCATGTCGACAGGGCTGTCGACAGGCCTGTCGACAGGGGGGTCGACTTGCCTGTCGACACGGCGTGGCGAGCCAGAGGGCTTGGGTGCACCAGATTTGGTTTTCTGGCTAGGGCTGGGCTGGGTTCTAGAGATTTCCTAAATCTAACGGACCTAATCTAACCTAGGGTTAATCTAAGGGCCTAAAACACTCACCTAATCTATAAATACACCCTAAACCTACCCTAATCCATACTAAAAATAGGAATGATGGCCTCATGCCGCCAAAATCAAACTTGAGAGAGCCTCCACTAGTTTATGAAGGAAGTTGCAAGCTAATCACTCTCTAATCAATCTCTAATCATCACCATCTTCATATTTAGCAACTAATTCCACTTCATAAGTTTGCTAATCTTGGGTTTGGTGAGTTTCTATCACTTTAACATCAATTGCTAAAGTAAGTAGATTGGGTGTAATGAGACTTATGGTCTTAAATGCGGATTAGTGAGTTTGAATCATTTGTAATGATATGCTACTCTATGTTTTCCTATGTTTATGCATGTTTAACAAGTGGGTTTATGCATATTTAATAAGTTGGTTTATGCATGTTTAACAAGTGGGTTTATGCATGTTTAATAAGTTGGTTTATGCATGTTTAACAAGTGGGTTTATGCATGTTTAATAAGTGGGTTTATCCATATCTAATAAGTGGGTTTATGCATGTTTAACAAGTGAGTTATGCAAGTTCATATGCAAGTTATGTGTATGATGTTATGTAAGTTATGTGTAGGTTGTTATGCAAGTTCATATGCAAGTTATGTATATGCTTAAATGCAAGTTTAACATGATATGCAAGTTATGCATGCTTATGCAAGTATGTGAATGCTTATGCAAGTTATGTATATGCTTAAATGCAAGTTTAACATGATATGCAAGTTATGCATGCTTATGCAAGTATGTGAATGCTTATGCAAGTTATGTGTATGCTTAAATGCATGTTTAACATGTTATGCAAGTTATGAGAATGCTTATATGCAAGTTCAACATGTTATGCAAGATATGTGTATGATAATATGCAAGTTTGGGTTAAATGTAGTTGGGTTAATATATGCTCATATATGCAAGTTGACATTCTTTTAACCCATGACAAAGTTATATGTTAAGATTTGGTTAAACCCATGATATTTGTGATGGATCTTCCCTTTATTATGAAATGAGAATGATTTGCGTGGGGAACGATGGGGTTAATAAATATGTTAAGAAAAGTATGATTGGGTATGATTAAGCATACCATAAAAATAAATTAGCATAAGTGGGAATTTACCTATTGAGTTAGGTCTACCCCATGGGAATTTACCTATTGAGTTAGGTCTACCCATGTTATGAAAAACTTGATATTAATTAGGGATAATTAATATGGGGGTGATTAATTAGGTGTAATTAATCAACTAAGACACGAGGTTGGACCCTTTTGTAGCGGAAGTCTGCCCGGAACCGACCGGCCATCCAGCGGCTACAAATGATTGGCCCAATGTGAGAGGTCTTAGTCATAAATTAAATACATGATTAAAGTAAAGACACGAGGTTAGACCCTTTTTATGACAGAAGTCTGCCCGGAACCAACCGGCATATCCAGCAGTCATAAAAGATGGTCTAATGTGAGAGGTCTTTATGAGGTCATGATCTTAATTAATTAATTAAGAAACACTTAACCATATTAGCATGTAGAGGGACATGAGGGGTTAAGTGGGTGCCTTGGGTGGCATGTGGAAATCTAGTGGGTTGCCTTGGGTGGCAATAGAAAATACGATTAGAATACTTAACCAAGTGGAAACATGTAATTAAACATGATTAAAGGGTTAAGTGGGATACACTAGATAAGTGACAAGCTTAGGTGGGTAGCTTTTGGGGGCCCATTTCAACCAATATCCCAAACGTATCTTTGTGGGCTCGACTCTAGTCGGGTGACAGGACACGCATATTGGGCTTGACTATAAGAGGCCAAAACGGGTTAGCGGTGGCAACGCAGGATCAACGGGTTTCATATGCGTGTGTGGACCCGGACTGGTTGGTAAGTCGTTGTTGCATCGTGTAGATATAAAGCCGTGCACCGTTGATATTATCAGGTGGCCACTTTGGGGAATGATACACCCCATTGTGGGACCAGCACGGGTATCTACGGTAGGGAGCCGATCGCTTGGGAGTAGTGGGTACACCTAGTGGAGATAGGGGCTGACGGCACCTATGTAGTGAGCTAGGGGTACGTGAAACTACTGGGTAAATTTTCTAAGTCCTTGGGTGGGATCAACCTTTAAGTAGGAATGACTGGTGTGGTGCAGTTAGTAATTATCCTTGGGTGGGTAAATGCGTCTTTACAGTTATCTTAGTTTATCCTTAGTCTACCAAGCTGCTTAGTGTAGCCATTCATCCCCAGACATTACCGTAGGTCAAGTTTATGTCTTCTCTGGTTACTTTGATGATTGTATTGTTAAAGTTATAGGACTCGCTCAGACTTATGTCTGACCCCGTTGTTTTTATCTTTTTCCCAACCCTCAGGTCCTACGGTGGATCCTAGCAGTAGTGGAGCTTGATCGGATTGCTGTTCCAGTCTTTAGGAGCTTGGATAGATGTAAAGCTCCAGTTACCCAGTTATCTTTTCTTTTGTCCTGGCTATTGTATGAGAAAGTGGGATTATGTACTTCTTTATTTTGATGGATATTGTACTTGACTTTTATTTTGGTTATATGATGTAACCAGACATGTTTACTTCCGCTGTTATGAGATGATGTTTTAAATTTCAAGTACTATTTATATCTGTCTTGTTGTAATTTTTCTGTTCTATATTCACTAAAATACTCCACCGATGCTATGGCATTCCCTTAGAGAGTGACCATAGCGGGCGTGGGGTGTTACAACTTCTCTCTCGAGCGAGGTGACGGTCTCCGAGGTAGTTGCTGGAGGCTACGGCCTAGTCGGCGCTCCATCCCCCGCCTCATATGTTATAAGATGAACGGGAGCGACCAACGATTCATCACCCCCGACCGCTACCTCCTCATCGCCAACCTCTTCCTTACTAGTCTCCTCCTGGGCCTTAGGGACCTTGCACGATTAAATTCAGTAAATGGCATCTTCCTCTTTCGATTGGATTCCCATTCTCTTTCCCAGCCTCTACTTTCTATCCACCACCGGCCATGGAAGGCCTAATTATAGCTCGATCAGCAGGGAGTAGCCCTGCACGATGGAGGCAGTCTTGACTTAGAGTGCTCGCAGTAGAGCGTGACTCGGCCGAGATGGCCAACAAAGACTTGAAGCGCTCTTGGTATACAGTCTTCTAGGTGCCTCAGGATTCCCTGTCGTGTAAAAGCAAAGTCAAGAACCTATGGATTCTGAAACCAGCAAGTCCAAAGAATAAAAGTAGGAAAAAGAACTTACTTCCTTCCAACCATTTCCTGGCAATCCTGGGAGGATATCACACGAAGAACCACTCATACTTATATACACTCAGCTTCGGTCAAGCCCCGACAAAGAACTTAATGAGAGATGAAGCCTCCAAGAAATATTGCGATGGTGAGGCGGTGGTCCTCCTCTTTAATTTAAACAAGAATTGGATGTCCTCTATGGAGGGCTCCTACTCCAGATATTCCCGGTAGAGAATATATGTTCCACGAGAAGCATATGAGTTCGGATGAAGCTGCGACAATGCAATGCGAAATTGGTATAGCATATCCGGACTGAAATTGTTGGCCTAGGGCATGCATTCAGTAATACAAACCAGCATGTTCTAAGCAGTATACCCCTTCGGCGGTGCATGGGGCCTACCATCCTTCCCCGGCGCAAGAACATCTGTCATGGGAATATGGAACTGTATTACCACGCGCCTTGCCACGGTTGCATCCATCTTCGATGGCACCGAGTCTGGCTGGTTCTCAAGTACAACTGCATCCACTAATGTATCCAGCACCACTGATGCATTCCCCTCAACGATATCTACATTCTCTACCTCCTCATGCACAACGAGAGAATGTTCCCTTTAAGGTTGCTCCTTATGCTCAGACATGCTCAACAGGCTTGTCATTTGAGAAGGATGTGATCTCTCGGAAGTCTCAAGCTCGCTGCCTGTCGAACTAGCATCGCTAGTAGAATCAGACGTATGCGACGAAGGCAAGGAAGCCTCGGCTTCCGAATTCCGTTCAGTCATAGATCTTGTACGGATTCCAGCTATACTTTTAACACAATAGCGTTAGGCATCACAATGGAATGACCTGTACCCCTCATGTTTGTGCAAACTAATATGTGCATGTAGTGTGGTGCAATGTTAGGATAATACAGTTTACAAGTTGAGAATGTCGGGAGCGACGATGACCACAACTCTATACAACTGTCGTCGTCGTCACAACCAACTAAAGCAACTGGATCTGCACCAACTTGCAACTACATTGCCTTTAAGGTCTAAAAAATAGGACCGAAAGTTCGACAGGTTAATCATAGTTCCAGTATATGCTCTAATCCTATGTGTTCATCAATCGCATGACCTCCTGCATATGCACTAGTTCAGTCACGCAAGCGACACAATGGTGATATGAATCAAGAAGCAAACAATCGGAAGACTGAAGTCCTGGGCAAGGAATATAGTGCCACATAGAGGCGCGATGCGAAGCGATTGGGCCAATCACAAACTCGCATTCCTCCCAAGATTCGAGGATTTGCATCCCATTCGGGGTTCAAAATTTCGAACCCCACTCGGGGTTTGTAAACTCAAACCCCATTTGGGATTCGAAAACCGGAACCCCATTCAGGGTTTGAAAACTCGAATCCCTTCTAGGGTTCGAAGATTCGAATCCCTTCTAGGGCATGAGGATTCGATTCCCCTTCGGGGTTTGAAGGTCTGTACCAATTATGGGATACGAACCCATCACGGAAAGTGAAGTGCTTCGACTCTCTCTCCCCCTCTCCGTGCCACGAATCTCCCTCCAACCATTTCCTAGGCACTTCGATTTCCTTCCCCCTCCTTTCCCAACTCTTATGTTCCTCCCACCTCAAGCCCCACCATGCTCGGCTAGCTCAAGCCAAAGACTCAAAGAGCAATCTCAACCGCGAGTTAAATCTTGAATTCGAACTTCTCAAAGCCCCAATTCAAGGCCGAAAAGCACGACCAACGTCAACCCGCTTCGATACCCATACGAATGTCACAGCGAATCTCACTGGCGGAGTTGAACGACAAGAGCTGCCCTCAAGCACTACCTATGTTTGGTTTGAGTATTTTAGACGTCAAGTTCTGAAGGTTCAAAATCTCGAGTTTGATTTCAATAGCGGCGATAACAAAAGCAATAAGAAGGAGAAAGGGAGTGGGAGAGGCCTATATTTATGAGGGGATATCTTGGCCTTTCGTATTTGGTAGTAGAACACGGATTCTCGTACCACAACGAGGTACGAAAATTCATACCCCACTAGGGTACGAGATTTCATATCCCTATGTTGGGTATGAAATTCTCATACCCTAGACGTGGGTACGAGGTTAAAAAAAGGAGAAAGAAATACATATGTATATAATCATATATATGTATGCTTACATAATTATGATGCAGTGCGTATGTATATACAAGAAAATACATATACATGAATCCAACATATCATGCGTACATGACGATGTAAACACCACAACATTTCGGTCACGACTCGTTTACAATTACAAAGTAAACGAGCTCGACAACCAATGTCTATTTTCATGAGTTTACAGGAAAAATGGCGATTCAGCATATACTTCTACCAACAAAAAGCACATCATGTCAAGACAGGACGTACTTTGGGGGAACAAATGTTAACCGACCTTTTGGTCCGGTTCCCAAAAGTACGCAGGACACGCTCGACTCAACATATCAGTGATGTTAAAGTCGGAAGTGTCGCCAAGGAATTAAGGAAATGAGCTAATAAGGGGTCGCGTAGACAGGAACCTCACCGCTCTTCAAAACAATGCCAAACCAATACCTCGAACTCCATAAAGTCGCGAACCTGGCTGACATCGATTCCCCAATGCTCGTTCAATATCCTTCGTACCCCTCGGGGTACAAATTCCGTACACCTTGTGTAACACCCCGTAATTCTCAGAACATTAAAATGATAAACTAAAGAATTCTTAATTAAATATTTGGTATTAAGTAAAATGGACTATGCCATTGCGTTCGTCCCAGAATTCTTCTTGAGATAGACACAAGTTTGCGTGAAACGGACATCGTATGAAGAAGTTATTAAGGTTAGAAGTTTGTATACGCACAAGAGGATTATATAGATATATATAAAACCAATCAAAACATTCAAAATATTTCGAAAACCAAAAGCGGGAAGGCGCGGGAAATCAGCCCGTTGGGGGTCGACCCCGTGCCCTATGGTTGTCGACCCATAGGTCAACACCACAACGGAGGTGCTGACACCCATGTCGTCCCCCTCGAGATCTGAGCAGATTCTTGCTCTGCACCTGGACACAGTTCTGAGCGAGATTCGTTGACCTTAGGCTATTAATATGACCTCATTCTCATTGTTTTTATTCACCAAAAACAATGGAGACAACAAGGTGTTGTCCCAACTTAGTTTGATCTACCCTATTCTTCTTCAACAACAAGTTATACGTATTCAGAGATCTGTGCTACAACATCTACGATCAATTCTCTGTTCTTTAGATCCAATCACAGTGATTTTATGTTGCTTTTAGATATAAACACCTAAAATGTAATCTTGACATGTTTATAACTTTGAATCTAAGCCTATGCCTGTTAGAAACCTGAATCATAATAGATCTTCCATTACCTATACACCTAATCTATTGATTAGTGTCTATATGCCTATTCATGATATCCCTATTCTGTTAGTTCACCTAATCAAGTCACCTTATGCTATTATGTTAGATTGTCTAATTATGTCATCATATTCCAGTTTTATTTATTATGCCTGTTCTTGTTTTCTTCTCTCCCATTCTTTCCTTTTTGTTTTTGCAGCCATGATACCTTCAAGCCTAGGCCTATCGCTGAAAAATGTGAACGTACGAATTTGGGAATGATTGGGAATGATTAATATGGGGCATAATTCATATTGTAAACATGACTGGGAAATTTGGGCATAATTTGTACCTTGAGCCAAAGCTTTGGATTTGGGGGCATAATCTATATCTTGATCTAAACCTTAATATGGGAAAAAACTTGTATCATAGATCAACGGGGATTTAGGGTAAGATAAGCATGAAAATTGGTTAGTAATGAAAATGTCTAGATTTACAGTAATTAGAAACTATAACCGCGCTTAGATACGAGGTTAGATTACACTTATGGTAAAAGTCTGCCTGAACCTCTCGGCATATCCAGCGTCCACAAGTGGTAAATCTAATGTGAGGGGTCTAAGTGCATAAACACATAATGGTGCTAGGACATGAGGTTAAGTTTGACTTGGGGAAAAAGTCTGCCCGGACCCAACCGGCATATCCAGCATCCACATGTGGCAAACTTAATGTGGGAGGTCTAGCGCATTAATAACCATAAATGAATGAATGGTGATAAACTTGCAATACTTAACCTGTTTGAATCCATAAGGATTACATAAAACTGTTAACTTGAGTAGGGGTTAAGTAGACTTGCTTGAATCAGTGGGAGGGTTAAGTTAATCTTGTTAAATATGTGGGGACCAGTTATACATATGAACCCGACAAACTTAACCTGTTGGGTTATGCAATCTTGTAAAAGTGGTAGGCATAACCTATTGAAATCCTAGTAGCGGGGATGCAAGCCTAGGGGGAAGCTTGTATCATCTGGTGTGCGAGACTCATTTCAGTCAGTAACCCATCTTGGTATCAAATGCGGAATCCCGAACTAGGTCGGGGTTAGGGCACGCTTACTGAGCTGATTATAAGAGGTCACTTGGGTAAAAGGGTGTTGACAGCGCGTTCCATCGAGGTCATGTGCGTGCATGGGTCCGCTTGCTCGGGAAGATAAGACATGGTGACATCAGTAGATATAGCTGTGCATCTTGAACATAATGGGGTTGCGACTTTAGGAAGCGATACACCCTACTGCGGGGCCAGCATGAGTGAGGGAGCCGATCGATTGGGGGTAGTAATTAGGGTACATCTAGTCTTTCTTGTTTAGGAGCCCGTTGTTGTCGTTGGGGGTTAACACCTGTCAGTTCTTTTGGCTACCTATTATTGTTTGTTGTAAAACCTCTCACTAGAAGTACACCTAAGCATACGATCTTGTACTTGTTGGGATCATCTTGTTCTTTTTATACTAGTATTGGTGCAGAGAAAAGTACTAGACAAGCGTAATGCTTGTTCTGTTCTGTTTATCCTGTTTACCTTGTTATACCTGCCTTATGGCACTGTTATCTCTCTCCAACTTATATACCTATCATGATGCTTTTACTTATTTATATGATAAAAGTAACTGGACTCGCCAAACTTTATGTCTAACTTATTTTGTTTCCTTTTTTTCTCTTCCATCCCCCCCGGGCTTCCAGGTTCTCAGGGTGGGAATACTCAAGCTTGATCAAGATTCTTCTTTCATTCTTCTTGGAGTAGCTTAGATGTACGGCTCGATTTCGTATTTGTTATCCTATGGCTATATTTTGGGGATTACGCTCTTTTTATGTATTATTGTACTCTGATGATGATTTTTTACAAGGCAGAAGTTTTATGTTTCCAGTATTCTAGACTTATTATGCAATTAGGTTTGAACCATGAAGCTTTTCTGTTTAATAAATTTTTAATTCCACTATAATTTTATATTTGTCTTGTAATGTTTATATTTACCTATAACGCTTCACGAAACTTAATGCACTATGATAAAGAGTGACATTAACGGACGTGGGGTGTCACATTTAGTATCAGAGCTGAAGGTTACCTGATCAGATAAAAGAATTCGAAAATTGTTTTCAAAAAGGTTTTAAAAGAAAGTATTTTCAAAAGAAAAGTCTGTTTTGAAAAACATATTCCCTAAAACCATATGAAATATTTTTTGATTCCTTGTACGAATCCATTTTCATTTTCTTTTCATCGTGTCTGGGGAACCTACTATTCTCGAGGGCGTATAAATACTAGCTTGGTTTCGTAGGTATCCGAAGGCTACAACGCCTACAGAAGGCCAAGCAGATGCCCCTCCCCCCAAATGCAGCCGCTGTCCTTCCTCCTCCTCCGCGTGCTGATAATTTCTCTAAGATGTGCAAAGATTTTTTTGCTATGGGCGGGAAGCCATTCTGAGGAACTGATACTTTCGTAGAGGCAAGGATTTGGCTTAAAGAGACAGCGGATTTGTTTGTAATTCTGAAGTTGACGGTCGTAGGAAGATTCAGTTAGCCGGTTGGTAGCTGAAAGAAGAGGCTTCATTCTGGTGTGAAGTGACACAAGCATGATGTCCAATGGAGACATGTAACGACTCAAATTTTTGCTCGGTTTTCGTTGGTAATTAAACCAACTTAAACCATTCACAAAGACAGATTGTTACAAGACCTAGGATGATTTCCGACAGAGATTTGAAATGAAGTTTCTTTCTCAAGTCGAGAAAATTATGCAAATGGAAAGGTTTTTGCCGCTTAAGCAAGGAGGCATGTTTGTTAGAGAGTATGTTAATAAGTTCAATCAATTGGCGATGTTTGGTTTGGAACTAGTAGATACCCCACATAAGAAATTAAGCTTTGAGGTTTGCTAGAGGATTGAATGAACCCCTCCATGGGTTGACTATGTCTCATATTCTTATGGGAGCAACTTTTGAGAAACTCGTTGATATGGTATTAATGTATGAGGAAGATTAAGGTGAAAAGAGAGAGGCTAAGGTTGAGGAAACATAAAACAATAAAGTGTGGCCCAAGAAAGAACAACAACAACAAAAGAAGGGCGGTAAGAACGACAAGGCTCGAGATAAGAGAAAATGCCATCGTTGCGGATGCGAGGGTCATGTGATTAAGGATTGCAAGAAAAGAAAGAACGATTGTTTCCATTTGGGAGAAGTCGGAGTACATCTGTCTATGATTTGTTGGGGTTTGAGAATATCTGTGTTAGGCATCGAGTTTGAATGCGACACATATGTACTTGGTTTCATGGGCTATGGTTTGATTATAGGGATGGATTGGCTAGCCATGTACGGTGTCATTCAGGATTTTGAGAGAAGGGTCGTTAGACTTTTGAATTGCATGGGAGGACCCTCGAGATTTTTTGTGACCACAAGGGATCTGTCATGCTTACTTTCGTAGAGTCGCTTGATGCGTCTACCGATGATCTACGATCTACCAGTAGTCTGTGAGTATCCTGATGTCTTTGCGGAGGTTAGGGGCTTACCTCTAAGGCACGAGATTGATTTCCGTATATACTTGGTGGACAATGCGAAACCAGTTGCATTGTCTGTGCACCACATGGCTCCAAGAGAAAGGAGGGAGCTCAGCAAGCAAGTGGGGGAGCTACTTGAGAAAGAGTTTATTAGGCAAAGCATATCCGAATGAGGTGCTCCGGTGGTATTCGCCACTAAGGCGGATGGTTCGCTTAGCTTATGTGTGGATTATAGAGAGTTGGGTAAACTCACTAAGAAGAATAGATACTCACTTCCAAGGATAGACACTACAAAAATATGGATTTCTAGTAGCATTAATATGGATCGTTTCCACCAATACCCTTTTGAACGCTATTCAATTTAGGGTTCTAGCGCAGGAATATTGCATGATCAACGCTATGCAATAAAAAAAGGGTGGAAGATGAAAATTTTACAAGAAAAAGAGCGTGTATTTCCACGTCTCAGAAAGCAATGTTCCTCCTACTTACCGCTTCCAGAAAAATAAAATCCACGAAATCCAAAAAATATTAATCGGTGCCACAATCCGCCAAATTATCGGTAGATCCCAATCCCTAAAAACCACTACCATCCATGCTTCTTCGATTCAAACTGCTACGAGGATCCACCATCCGCGCTTCTCTGATTTGATTTGCTGTCAGAGGGAACAAGTTTTTCTAGTCTTTAGACGTGGTACGCCCTAGGCCTAATTTTTGTTTTATTTTGATTCATAGTTGTATAATTGTTCAAGCTGTTTGACTCGATTAATGTTTGCTAGGATTAGAATCTTTGTTTTCATGAATTCACTGATATTTTGGAATTGATTTTAGATCTTGCGGCTAAGTTTATAGTTTTGTATGCAGGTTTAACAAGAAGTTGAACATCAGTGTCCCAAAATCTGACATGTGTAAATTTTATAAAGTTGAAAGTTGTTTTCTAGTTGTTAATGATGATTATCTTCTAGTCAAATCACTAAATCTATGAACTATAACACTTAAAATGCTAAATTCCTTAATTGATATACCTTATTGTGAAACACTAATTATATATGCTGTTTATTAATCAGTTTATTGCCATGCTACTACTTACCAAATCACAACTTTGTTTATAGTAGTTAGGCAATCAACTTGTGCATTTATTCTAAAACTCATTGACGATGGCACGTTGCTTTGTGCTTTGGGAATTAGCTAATATTATTATTGTAGTTGTAATGCTTGCCATGTGCTGAGTGTTGAAATATTGTTATTTTGTATTTCTTTTGTAATAAAAAAGGCTGAGTAAATATACCATTGAACATGCTGGATTTAATTGTTGTATGCATCGCAAAGCATCCGTGGACCATAACATGTGGGAAAAAGCCAAGTAGTCGAGATGGTATTAAGATTCGTGCGCAAGCATAGCATATATTGACATATGAATCTAAGATAATCACAAATTGAAAGTCAACACTTCTGTTAATGAAGTTGTGATTTATTTAAAAACATAAAAGGGTTAGGAATCTGTGTTGTATGGTTAATTAGCTTATTTCTATCCCCAAATTTCATTATTATACATATTAGCCTCCTGACAATATGTTATTACCATAAATTCCTCCTAACATGATGCAAGAAACTGTAGACTCAGGAATGAAATATTAACGTGCACTCATAGTATGACTGGACTTGTTCAAAAATTCCTTTCAAATATCTTTTCTATTTGATTTTTTTTTTTAAATCTCATGGCACACCTTCATCTTTTCCATTTATACTTTTAAATTTCTGGTTGAATGGTTTAAGTTATTTGAATTGATTTGCTTGTGAAGCTTGTTAGTTTTTGCATAGTATCCAACTGTTATTGACTCTCTGGATAAATTTGCATTAGTTTTAATAAAAAGTGTATGTGTGTGTATGTATGTATGTGTGTATGTATTTATATAATCTATCTCCAGTAATGAATTGTGTTATGGTAGCTAGAGATTGGTTATTGATAATGGAACATACTTTTAAGTAAATACTATAACATACAAAAATTAACAGCAATAAAGTTATGGTTCAAGGTTTACGTAAGCTCTAAGTTATCAAACATACAGGGTCATACCTAGTAATCCAAATTGCAGCATTCACAAAATTGTAAATTCACGAGTTAACACTATTCTATAATAATTGAATGAACAAATATGAACCTTTCCTTAGATATATATTTATTTTAGATGAAGTATTACACATGATTTTACATTTTAATGGGAACCTTTTTCCATTTATTTTTCAAATTTGGCTCATTCTTGTTTGATACTCTGGTGAAACATTTTATTATGATGTAATACAATATTTATTTTACCCTTAATGTATAAATACAGAACATTTTGATTTACAAAACTCAAAGCCAGGCCTGAATCCTCTTTTATTACCCAAACCTACTAGTCTGATCCTTATAGACCCTTGTGGTAGCACTCAAACATTGCTTGTTATACTTTTCATTGAAGAGAGTTTATGTTCAATGACATGGTACTTATGCTTTTTCTTTGTTGAAAAATATATGTTTTCTTTTGTTATATCTTTCATGATATCAGGAGAGGAAATTCCTTAAATGTGGAGTATCAAAATTAACCGTGTTGCATGTACAATTTTTTTACCATTAGAGGATAACTATAACGGTTAGCAATTTGACAGGGTTAATGTTGAACGATGCATTGTGTCATACCACCTTGATAATTTGTAAATTGAAACAAATATCCACATCGTTTAACATTGAAACCTAACAAGTAAAAAAACACAGAAATTTTTGACATAGTCCTTGTCTTGATTTCTATTGGTTGTCAGACATCTGTTCCCTTTCCTTTGGCATTCTTGATTTTATCAAGCTGCCTCTTTTATTTGATAATTTCAATAAACAATGTTGTTTAGTTTCTTTGTCTTGATTCATTTCATTATATATGCATCCTAACTACATGGTTTGAACCCAAATGAGTTATAACGATGATCCATTGTACACATGTTAGGAATCATACGGAAAATATATATTTATCTAAACTGAAACTAGAAATAAATGCTTTGTCAATGCAGTTTCTATTGAAATATTATAATTAATTAAAAGTTCAAGTAACTAGACGCATACCTTGGGAAATGGGCATGAACAAAATTTGAAAATGATTTATCACATTAATTTCGTATGAATTAAAAACTCAAAATCCACAAAGCTGGACATCTATGCGTAATCAATATGTACAAAAATCATAATATTACTCTTTTCCTTAAAAAATGGAATAGAAAAGAAAAGAAAGTAACATGCATTAATGAATCTCATATTTCTCTTTAAGCACAAAACTGCATTAAATGATTCAACATTCATTACTAGATTAAGGATCAAGTAACTTAGATTACACTGTTTCTGTGCATCTCATCTTTTTTTTTTCAGTCCCCTCACTTTTCCTTCTGTTCCTTTCCTCAACTCACTCATCTGGTCTCCTAATCCCTTTCTTCATGCATCTGATCTCTTCTTGCTCTCCCTAGCTTATTAATTATTATTATTGTGAACCCTCTATTACTACTACTACTACTACTACTACTACTACTACCACCACCACCACTACCACCACTACTACTACCACTACTACCACTACTACTACCACTACTACTACCACCACTACTACTACCACCACTACTACTACCACTACTACTACCACTACTACTACTACCACTACTACTACCACCACCACCACCACCACCACCACCACCACCACCACCCCCACCCCCGCCGCCGCCGCCGCCGCCGCCGCCGCCGCCACCGCCGCCGCCACCGCCACCGCCACCGCCACCGCGACTACTACTACTACTACTACGACGATTAGTAATACTATTAGTATTTGCTAAGTCCATGTTTCTACTAGCCACTACAGTCTTTATCTGTTCAGATCTTCTGTGCCTTGTCGTCATCCGCAGAGTTCTGGCATTGCAAGATCCTTACCACTGTTTGAATGTGTATTCTCGCTAATTCAGTTACATCAATTCAAGCATTTTACATGGTTTTTTCAGGCATTTAGGTAGATTCCTGATAATATGTTTCTACATGTAAAATCATCTGGACATATATACATACAGCCAAATCATCCTGACATATACATGTAGGTAAACTCATTTTTTACTTCAATACAGATATATACAGTAATTATATGCAGGTAAATAACTATTTGCTCTAATATAGATATGCACACTTTTGCACTTATTTCGTGTTATTAAGTGGTTAGTTCAGTTTGATTGCATTAATGTGTGTGTATATGAATAGTATCATTCGGGAAATGACACCGAGTGATTAAAACCTAAATTCTGAGTTTGATTGCATTAATGTGTGTGTGTACAGGAGAATAATTCCTTTCTTAGGAAATGACACTGAGTGATTAAAACTTAAATTTGTATTAGTTACTTGCCATATAATAAAATGGGATGATAGATAATTTTGGGGGCAACACTTGCAGCAGGTCTTGAATAGTGGATTGTTAGTGTCCGTGTTTTGAATTTTGATATATTACTTCACTTGTGGGCAAGTATTCAATATTTTGATATGGGATCATTTAACGCTTATGAGATGAACTGCATATAAATTGCCGAATGATATTATTTTATAAATGCTCCTACACCTTATGAAAGCTGACTAATATTCTTCAATTTTAGAAGTATCTTCAAAAATGGTTTGTTCGATCCATTTTTAATGACTAAACGTGCTAAGACATGTGTCTTTTCAATTTCTTGACCAGCTATGAGGGATGTTATGGCTGTATTGTTGATTGGTTATAATTATTCTTTGCTGCAAATTTTAATGCAAAATGTAATGAAATGAAAAACAGGTTGTTATTTTATTTGTATCTGCATTTAACTAGAATGATGTTTCTATTTGTTATTTAATTTGATTGAAGATAGATTTATTGATTCAGGAGGCATAATGGATTTATTCAGTTTAAAATAATAATATAAAGGGAGGGGTAAATCGAGAATTTTTGTTGAGTATTTGGTAATTGGATTAACTTTGTGTGTGTAAAAGTTCAATTGTGTTGTCGGTTCCGTTTGTGTATTAATTCTATCCTCCTCCATGTGTGAATTGTGTTGTTTTTGGTCACTCCCAAAATAAGTGTTTGGATCTGCCAGGTTTTTGTAAGCCTAAAGTCTCGTCTTAGCATCACGTATCGCCTTCTGCGCCCTATGTGTAGCCTGCGACTGTCACTGGTTCAGGTGCTGATGTCACCTGTCATAGGGAGGCTACTGCTTGTTATCTTTCCAGCTCAGGTGCTCCTCGCTTAATGGAGGCTAATGATATGGGGTTGCTCTAATTGGTGTTGCCATAAGTCAGTCAGCCTCTGGCTCTATGGCTCCTGTTTGTGGTCGTTTGCTTGAGTGTTCTTTGGGTCAGACTTCCAATGTCGTAGAGGCTGATACTACCAGGCTAGCACATGTTAGTGCAATCGGTTCGTTTGTTCCTAGGGATGATGCATCGTTGAATCTTCCTGCACTTGATTTAGTGGCTGCTAGCCCTCCCCTTGCATGCCTCATCTGGATTTAACCTTCATGCTTCTTCTAGTGAGCATGCCCTAACTTGTGCTTTAGTTCACCATGGTCCTTTTGCTACTGCAGTTGCGTCTTTTGATACGGCTGTGTCGGAGTGTGCACTCTCATTTGGGCTTATTGTCAATGTCTCCTCCTCTTATGATCTATGTAATGAAAATGTTGCTTCTTTTGACAATGCAGTAGTGGCTCTAAGCCTCTAACTTCTGGTGGTGACAACTCTTTAGCTGCTTTCCCCACAACTGGGTAGTCTGAATATTCTGCTGTTCCGCTCCCTCTCTAAATTATTGAATCTCGAACTCCAGTTTGCATCATTCCCATCTCTCTTCAGGATACCATCTCTAATGAAGATATTATTGCTAAGATTCATATTGCTCTGGATATTAAGCACGGTCCAGTTACGCGGAATTATGGACTAGCGTGACGTTGCATGCATGACCACGACCTGCATGCTATTATTAATATCCTGAATTCTGAGTCTAGTTCTTATAAGCTTTTCATTGTGATTTATTTCAAGCATCATGGTCAAGTGGAATGCTCAGTGAATCACATTTCTCCTGATTAGATTTGCTTGTCACACATGGTGAACTCTACTGTTTCCTAGTAAGTTCTCAAACCAAAAAAAAAAAAAAGATTGTAACATACATGATGAGCTCTACTCTTATACTTAGAAAATAATCGTTGCTACTTATTTTGATTTGGTGGAGCCCTCAAAAGTTGAATGGCGATCATGTTTGAGTATAACCCACCAAAAACTACTTATTTTGATATATGGTGAGCTGGCTGTCTTGCATGGTTCTTGTGCTAATGATATTTCCCACTGTCGTATGTGCTCTGACTAAGTGTTCCCGTGGAGCTTCACAAACAATTATGCTATGACTAAGCTGGTGTTGCATGTTGACTAAGTCTTCCTTTAAATTGAATGTAAATCATTAGAAAAAACTGTAAAATGCTCAAAAAGGTGTTGCATGTTGACTAAGTCTTCCTTTAAATTGAATGTAAATCATTAGAAAAAACTGTAAAATGCTCAAAAAGTCTACCTATGGAGCTCATCGATTGCAGTTCTGGATGTGCACGCAATGGTTGTTCATGGTGGCATGAATTGTTCTGTCCCCATCCCCCTGTGTCCCCCCATGTTCGCATCCAATCACAGCCCCCTGATTTCCACCTTTTGCAGTTAATTCTCTCAGTTGTTGTGGGACTTAATTGCAAAAAGTGGAAATCAGGAAAATCTAGGCCGTTGGGCACACGGTGATGGGATGGATACAGAAGAATTGTCCTCGTTCATGGTACTTCTTTTTCATTATATTATATTGTTTCTTTTTTGCTCTTACTTTTTTTTTTAGGGATCAAACGGAGTAACTAATAGGCTGATTTTACCATTAAAGTATATAAAGGTCCCATGCTTTTTTGATTCATTCTACATCTGATTTCTAGCTTCATATGGGTTTCCTCCCTGTTAAGTGCTCTCGTTGTTTCCTCTGCAAGCGTATTGTACTGGAGAAAATGAAGATCCCTGTTCTTGGTGTTGCTGCAGCTTTGTCTCATATTTTGGAATTCAATGCTAAAGACAATGATTTTCTTTCTGATGTGGAAGCGTAATCTAGTTCGCATAAACCACCCAGTTCACTCCAATCATCAAGGTCATACAACAAACCATCCGGTCTAGCACCTGTTGTCGTATTTCTCTCCATGCCACTTTCTGATGATGTGGGCTTTAAGGTAGCGTTTGATTTGTTAACTGAGCAGTTAATGTTCGCGTCTGCGTCCGACGCGTATGCGTCCGACGCGTCCACGATGGGTCCCACACTTTTGCCCCTTCAAGCTTAACGGTTGGAATTATAGCTTTAACGTCTGACGCGGCGTCGGATGCCAACAGAAAATTTTCAAAACGGCTATATTTTGCCAAGTTATAAATCCAGCCTTTTCCCTTCACCAATTCACACCATTTCCTTCAACAATTCAAACCGCAAACTCATCAATTTTTCAACGAGAATTGCTGAAGTAAATCGTCCGAAAACAACATTTCGCCGTCCTCCGAAAGTATGGTTTCGTTTGCAACTTCAGAGTTTCTTCGTGTAGCTGTTGAACATTACCAAGTTGCTGGAAAGAACAAAAAAGGGATACACAAGAAAATTACAGCTGCTCTGAACGAGTCCTTAGCTACATCACCGACCGAAATACCAGTCTCTACTGAACAAGTGACGGCTAAGTACGACGCTTATAAAAAAAATGGACTGTATAGCGCAATTTGAATGACAAAATGGGCGCCGGATGGGACCCTAAATACGGAACAGTGAGTGGAAGCCAAAGTTGGTGGGTTGATCGAGTGGCGGTAAAATATTATTAACTCCTTTTTTGTAAATTTACAAGTTCATTACCGTATTTCATTTACTAATTTACAACTTAAACGTCTATATAGGAGTACGGCCCTATGGTGTTAAAGTACAAGACGTCCCCAATAGAAAATTTGACCGAACTGGAGCAAATTTTCACCAACAGCATTGCAACAGGATGTGGCGCTTACACTCCAGGTTGTACTAGTCAAAACGTGCAACCACAGCCACATTCTCTTCCACCCGAGTTCGTACATCCTACGTTCTTCTTCGATGAAAATCGAGTGCCCCTAGAAGACATCCAGACTCAACAATCGATTCCTGAACCTCCTCACCAACAACGGGGTGCATGTTCTTCATCTAAACCTCGGTCTGGCAGAAAAGGTAGAACTGAAACTTCTTCGAAGTTGGAAGAAATTGTTGATATTATACAGTCCAGGCAAATTACCAAGAAATCTCGTTCTAACTCCGACAGTCTGAATTCACATCCTGATACGTTTGCTAGTAATTCGCCGTCAAACGCAAGCCCAATTTATACTGAAATTCCAAAGGTTAAGCAAGCAATAGACCGTGCAAGAACATTTGATGGAATTGACATGCCCCACGCAATATCAATTCTCACAAGTAAGGATAATCAAGATACGTTCATGATTCTTCCTGATGACGAAGCAAAAGGCTGGTTGCGTTTTGAAATCGAGGTCCGCAAGCAAGCATTACGATACAGAAAGTTTAAGATGAATCCCCCTCCGTATCCACCCCAGTAGGCCTACCAGTATCCACCCCAGTATCCACCACTGTAGCTTGTTTTCTATATTTAATAATTATGTAATTTGTATTCCGTAATTTGTATTCTACAAATGTATTTTTATTTCAGTAATTTGTATTCTGCAATTTGTATTCTGCGTTCTACTATTCTGTTCAACAATAAACAAACTCCATTCACAAACAATTAAAAATAATATATACAAAACAATAAAATAATAACTCTGCCCCTTCCAAAATGCCCCTTTCGTAAAAAGAACGCATTCCCCGTTCCCAATAATTCCCCTTGAAATGCCCCTTCCAACTGCCCTTTCCCGTTCAAAATCAAACGGACCCTAAGTAAGGCATGTACCGACCGTTTGTTTCCTCCTAGTAACTTATCTCATTCTCAGTTTACTATAAATTCTACCACTTAAACCTCTTCCTCACAGTAGAAATTGTCATAAATATCCAAATCAATGTAATTATGGAGTCAGGTATGTTGATGGTCTCAACAGTTCAGGTGTTCTTTGCTATTGATTTTTTTCACCTTAAAGTTATCCAATAATACTAAGATACACAAACTGTTAGCTTTAGGGTAAAGCTTATTTAAGTATTTATTTGTCTTTTTCTCTTTATTTCCATTTCTTGTTGAAAACTTAGTTGTCTAAATTAAAATTTGATTACAATAAAAAAGGAGTGAAGTGGGGTTTAGCAAAGATGGAATCCTTGGTTAGACGTGGAAAAGCTAGCATCATCTCACGGCAAAATAAGCAACAGGTCATAAGAAACATTTTTGGGCATTGCTTGAGTTGAAATAATAATGGTTATCTTTTCTTTGGAGATGGTTTAGTTCCTACCACTAACATAAATTAACCTCCTATGACTCTTATCCAGTATGCATAATTATGTAAATTAAGCAAGATATGCTTATTAGTAGTTGTGAAAGTACTAACCCATTTTATGTTTTTTAGATGCAGCCACTACCATCTGATATAAAATCCAAGTTTTTGTTATGGCATATTAAGAAATTATTTAATATTCGTGGAGTGCAATATGAAGTACCACCGGAGAATTATTTTATCATCACAGTAGCATTACTATTTACATAGCGATATTAGTGTTTTTGGGATGTCACATCTCTTAACGTTTACTGTTCCTAATTTAGAACAGGGAAATGCATGTTTGGATATGTTTGAATGCAGTAGACATGGACCAAGTCATTTCAACCTTATTAGAGGTATGCTTATGTGGATTATAGTTGATTAATATATGTATAGTTGCATATACAAGGCATCATGTATTATTGTTGCTAGTGCATATTTTAAGCTTATTATGGCTGTTAAGTAGACAAAAAAATGTATTTGAAATTTGCATAGTGGACATATCTGAGAATGTCTCATTTTGTAATACATGATAGAAAAAGAAAAGAAAAAACCTTACAGATAGTCAATTATTGATACTAATTTTGTTGGTAACAAAGTATTATTTTGAAATTTTCAACAACTAAGCATTTTATAATTTACGATTCAACGTATGTTCTGCAGTGGTACATGTATACTTTGCTAGTGGATACCCAGTGCCGAAGGCTTCCGTACTCAAGCGTGAGGACATCCAAGTGCTTAGTTGTTTAGGTTGATGATAACCGAAGCTTGATACAAGTTTCCATATATTTTCTTTTTTGTTTAGCTTGGTTGTTTTTGTTAAAATGTAAACAGACATGTATTTAAAAAAAAATAGCTACAACAAAATACAGTGACACATTTAAGCGGCTTGCTGTATATTCAGTAGGAAACTGAAAAGGATAATGTTTTATCTATTAACTATTTTCATTGTAGAATGCTTATTTCTTATTAAGATGACATTGTTGTGCCACAAATATGTGGTATAATGAATTTGGTTGCTAAACATCATGAAATAGATTACAATAGTTTGTATTGGTTGCTTATAGACCTGATGCATATTTTACATATGGGATTATTGCATGAAAAGGTGTTGCAATGAGGACTTGCTTATAGACCTGTTGCATCTTCTACTTTTTTTAATATTAAATAGATTTTATATATATATATATATATATATATATATATATATTACCTACATATGACACCCATAACATTGTACTGTCGCATCATATTTTAAGTCCTAGCTACATGTTTTTTTATCTTCCTTTGGGACTTTCCCATTTTGTGAACATTTAACATCGCAGCTATTAACATCTTGATTGCTTATTTGTATTGCAGATGTTAGAGAGAGAATATCAAAAGCAAAGTGACATGAAATCAAATGTTTGATTAGTTTATAAGTAAGTTGATACAAATATATATTTGAAATATTATGTATGGGCATAGGAAAAGTTGTTAGAGTGATATGTAAGAAAACTATATTTGGATATGGTAAAATTGTATGAATATGCATGAATTACTATATTTGGATATGCTAAAAATTTGAACATGTATGAAATCTATGTTTATATAGGAGAAAAGATGTTTGATATGTATGGGATATTAGGATATAATTTACATATTTCTTTGTCTGTGAGAATATGTTAAATTTATATGCAGGGAAGATGAAACGACCTGAACTTCCTTGTGAAGGAAAGAACGGATTGAATTGAGAACACGACGAATCAGAACACAAACAGAAGAACATTTCATTGCTTATTACCACAATTTCATCAGAATACAAGAATATACAGAGTATGAATTACGTATTACACATTTACTAAATATCAGAGATTTACAAATTACAATGCAGCGGAAAAATAATACAAAACACAACTGAAAAGAATGTACAGATACAGAGCTTTCTGAATATCATTTCAGCTGTAAACCAGGATCCTGTGAATATAAATCTACAAAACCAAAACTACTAGCTAGCCGTGTGGAAAATAGGGGCTCCTAGAGTTTAGGTTAAAACAATAAACTCGAGGCCAAGTCATGTGACTGGTGTGAGAACTAAAACAGTTATTTAAAACTTTACTTTAAATCAGGTATATCAAGGGACCACGCCGTATAACACGGAACGGGTTTTCTCCCAAGAGTACCAGTGCATATAACAAAACAACGCAATGCTTTTTGGAAAAATGAAGCTATTATAAGATCTAGGTCCTATCACACAATGCAACACAAGCAGGGGGATAGCATTTTCTCTTATAATAGCCAAACATGCTTGGTACGTTAAAACAAATCATTTGATACTATTATAAGTGCATAGTGTATAGAACAACTTCAAATATAAACGTATCAATCCTAGACGGCATGGGTTATTAGAGTTTATGCCCTAGAGGCAATTCATTTGATGAGATTGATAACACTGTTGATGTTATTGTTTTATTTGGAATAAAATAATATTCTATTATGTTATATTTACTGCGTAATATAAATATTAATATAATAGAAGTCCTTAGAATTATAATACAGAATTATATAGTTTGAGTAAGACTGAACTTGAGATTATATAATGTGATAAGTATTATAATTCTTAAATGTCCCTAGTCGAGTTTTATTGTTTATAAAGGACAACAATAAAGCGTTGAGACTGGTATATTGATTGACTGATAATGACATCTCATTGATCATTAATATACGTGATATTAAAGTCAAGATATAAATATGTATTAGAGAATATCGTATTGGGCTGACCCGCCGTGAGATAACCCCATGGAATATAATTAACAGTATCATAAGTTGTTCTCATAGTGACAGTGATGTAATGGTCCTCAGACCTGAAATCATTATAATTTTATTCGAGGATATTTGTGTTTTATATCATCTAAAGTTATTTCGTAACAGAGTAATGATAACGGTGATTATTGGATATATCTCGAATCGAATGAAGATTATGAATGATCTAGATGGAATTTAACCCTGCGATATATTCGTAGTGATATCTATGGGCCTCTTGATTGGGTGAGATTGTGAAATGCATGGTCGTGCTCAAATATTGATTTGTTTTAAATAGTCTACTCATCGATCAAGATAAACGGATTAAATTATAAAGAGGATGATACGATCCATGCCTCGAGTTTAATCCTGGATATAATGGTTAAAAGGATTATATTACACTGAGACACTAGTTACAGAAAGGTAGTATCGAATCATTGATCTTATTATAACTTGGGTAGCAGCGACGTATTGCTAGATGCCAATCACTGTTTATGATTTTAAATACGATTTAAAATCATTGCCAACGTTGTAATAACCTAGAGGGTCACACACTTAGAACATCGTAAGGAGTAGACTGGTTTTAGTTTGGATAAAATGAAATATCAATTGTTGATGTCTAGTTTGAATGAATATAAGGAATTGTCCTATATTTGTGTACCACGCGTATACATTAAAATGATAAATATGTTATTTCATTTTATTTGTAAGTGTGTGTGTCACATAATTTTTCAAGCCGGTCATTTTAGAAAACCCTTAAAACTAAAATCAGAAATGGCGGCTAGCACCACCATCTCCTCCTTCCTTCGATGTGATCGAAAACCATGCTTGTGTGGATACCAGTAGAGGCTCTTCGTTTTGATGGGCTAATGATTTGATCCTTCCACCGCAGAACAAATTCAGAGACTTCAACGGATTCAATCAAACCGCATAACTCAAAATTTGGGGATTTTACACACAAGCAAGGTATGAACCTTTTGATGTATCGATTTGCATTGATCCACATATTTAAGTGATAATTTGGTAATCATTTTAGGGTTTCGATTAGTTTTGGATTAACCCTAAATTACCTTCAATGGTATCAGAGCTGTAGGGTTTGCAAAATTCGATATTTCGAATGTTCATCTTGAATCATATTTGCTTATAATCCTGGATAATAATACTATTACAAATATTGATTTTAAGTTTTGAACTAAATTTATTTGTAACAGTGAAATTGTTTCACTATTATAATACTCATGTGTTTGACACCTAATATTGAAATCATTTTTCCATAAACGATTTTATGTTATCCAGTAATAATTTATAGTTGATTATAAATATTAACTTTGTTTAATATTGTTATTTTAATGAACTATGGAGCCATGTGTATTAATCAAAAGTCAGTTCGGATTAATCTAAAAAATCAAGTCTTTTTTATTTGAATTTTGCGAGCGTATTGTAATTATGTAAATCTGTGCAATTGGATGAAAATAGTTAAATTAAGCACAGCAGTAATAACATCCAGGATTAATTTTAACTGAATGGTTGATTATTGACATTAATTCTAGTTGATGATTGATAAATACCATCCTGTCAATGGTTTGGCAAATGAATCAACTATTAATTCAGTATGACTTTAATATAGAGATTGAATCCGTAGGATTGTTTAAGATATGAAATGTTCATAAGTTGGTCTATAATATAATTATAAGTAACATATCCATTATTTTATCAATCTGGATGAACCTGTTGAGTATATTAAGACATACATGCCCTTTAGCTATAATAGTGGACACTGATTTGTTTTTGAAACAAGATTATATATGAATTTACTTATATAATCATTTTGTATATCTAGATATGCTAATGAATATATAAATATTATATACAAATTTGATTTGTAAGTTTTAATTCCAAACACATATTATGACATATCTGATATGCAAACATTTGGTTTTAAAATTATGTTTAATCTTAATCAAGGTATTCATATTTTATACGTAATATACATTTATGTAGTATATATGTATACAAGGTAATCTGTACCTATTCTATAAAAGGAAAATAATTTTGATGAATATGATTTCATCAAAATGAAACATAAATCCTGGCCTGATTTTGATCTTATAATTACATTATAATGACAATGAAAAGGACTGCATCAAATCATAACAAAAGTACTATGATTTGAAGACTGAGTAATATATATGTGATATATATGAGGGTACTGCATATGTTAAGATGACCTAGAATGTTAAAATGAATTTGGATTTCATTGTATTGATCATATGTTTATAGATAAATATATGTTATAACCTGTTCACATATCTACAGGAAATTTGTGTTCCTGTTTAAATATCATATTATCTGGATAATCAGTAATGCCTGTTTTGTACTAATTTTGATTTGTAAACTCTGGTCTCAAATTTTTTTTTTTGTACTAGCAAACCTGGATATGTATATATATGATATATATATATATATATATATATATGTATATATATGATATATATATATATACACATAGTTAAATCCTATTTGATATGCATATATGTATGGATATGATTGACTTAAATATATATATCCACATTACATTGTTTAATATTTTAAAATATCCTGATATCTTAACAGATCAGATCAGTATGACTGAATTTTGATACATATATTTAAGTCAATACTGACATACCCATATATATGTATTTGACAGGAAGTTTAACCTTAGATGCTTGAAAATTGCTTATACTATATATATATGATTAATCTGTTTTGAAATAAATGTTGTTTCACTCAGAACATGATATGCAGAACTATAAATCACCCAAAATTATACAAATCACTTGCTATAAGTTTTGTTTGTAAAAATTTATACATATATTTTATATATGTATGAAACTTTTATACTTCTGATTCATTATTATTAATACCAGTGTAAAGTTGAATAGCAATTGGTAGAGGTATATATATAGAAAGTGGTAGATATGTCCTGTTAAATGTGCTCTATCATAATAATGGTTTGATTCATCCAACAATCTGAATTGTCAGTTTGAGGAAATAGCGGTCTAGCCATGATTCAAATGTTGAATCTGTATAACAATGATAAGTGATTGGATTTAAAATTGATCTTTCTTAAACACTAAATGTGAATTGATATCAATTTGATTGATATATTCAATTGTTTAAGACTTGAAACAAAACTTGCCAGGTTCAAATATTATTATTTGATTGACAGATCTGTTATAATTTTGCCAATATAAATGAAGTTATATTGTGTATGTATATTTTGATATACATGCTTTTGAATATGTCGATGCAAAATAAAATTGGTTCTTTAACTGGCATAAACTTAAAAAACAAGGGTTTGTCTATTTTGAGTATAAACAAAGATCAGTGCTCTGTCTACATAAGTGTGAATGTGATTATTGGTGAATGTAATTCATCAAAATAATTCACTACTTAAACAGTATAAAATTAAAACTTGTTTTGATGAATACATGTGTGTTTAGGCATGTAATTGTACAATTTTAACTGGTTTTACAAATAGGATAATCCTTATTACAAGCTGTATTCATGTATGTCACCAAATACAACAGCTTGTTCAATTTTGATTATTGCTGTAACTACTATATATATATATATATTGATTGGCTAAAATTCCCTATGCATTAGATGCAACGAAGTATACATATTACATTTATGAAATGTTATATATGTATAAGTATAAGTAATTCGTATTTATATATTATATTAGCCAATGTAACATATATATATGGTTCATGATCAAAGGTAAAATCAACATGTCCCCTTATTATCATGATAATGTGTGTATATATATATATATATATATATAACCTTGGTTCAAGCAATATTATATAAATATATTTGATATATTTTGATATTCTGCTCATATTGAAAAACCTCCACTACAAATTTGATTTGTAGTTGGGATTTGAACAAATAATATACCGTATATTAATATTGAAGCAGGATATACATGATATAATTGAGCTAAAATTAGTATAGCTTATATTCTGATGATTGAATTACAGGTTTGACCTGAAAAGGGCAGATGGATAATTATAGATGCTGAAATTGTTTCAGGGGATGATCATCCAAGTTTTTCGATGAGCATCATCATCATTAAAAAGTACATTGAAATTGTTTCAATGAGATATGAGCTGAACTTGAATATATGTAAACATAGTTTTGAGTTTATCTTAAAATGTTGATGAATATGCATATGTTTTGTTATATAAGATGCTGATGCTAAATGCAAATGTCTGGAACATACGTGTAACATATTGTACTGTGTAAGTTAAAGTTTGGCCATTAATTGTTATTATACTTGTTCTGTTATGACCCCATCCTGTAAGACTGTGTATCAATGTAATATGATTATAATGGTTTTAGTTGGCCTAGTCTATGCATGTTTACATAATGCTGAAATATGTTTTACAGTACAGTTTCATATGGTCTTCATTGATTATAATCAAAAGTCTGGCATGTGATATCAATGCCACTGAGGTTAAGAGACTTACCTGTAGGCGTATGGATATTATTAAAGGTTTTGATGTTCATACATATACCATATTAGATATAAATGTGTATATATAAATATTGAATTGGTTAATTAAAATTCAAATAAAATTTGAATATAATGTCTGATTCTAGAGTTAAAATATCCAATATTTTGAAATGTTCAAAACAATTATATGCATGATCCCTATATATTGCGGAATTTAAGTATGTATATGTTTGTTACATATATATATTTTATTTAAACTGATTTATATTATGAACATAAAATACATATATTATGATATATGTAAATAACTCTAGTATTGTTTTCCATTACGAATTATAAATTCCCTTTAAAGCAAAATTTTGTTATATTAAATCATGGTGAAGTCTTCCAATGGTACACCCATCAATGTCCAATATCATTGGGTGTAGGTAACGCCAAAGCGTTGTGCATCCTCTTATATTGGTTATATGCGGTAGGAGTAATTGTGGTGCTTCGACTGTATTATTGGGTCTGATTTAACTAAGGCTGCATAATAGGATTATGGCCTTAGAGACAACAGCATGAATTATTCTATATTTGAGCAAATGAATAATACTAAAGAAAATTTCAACATGCGATCCAAGAGTTATATCTATGATATAATTGGCATAAGATGACTACCTAAAAGATTGTGTTTTGGGGATTTGCCAAAGCAAAGTCAAAACATGATTAGATATGGATCTTGGAACACCATTATATATATACTGATATATGTATACAAACAAAGGGATGTTAATTTGAGTGGGAGCATATTTTAGTTTAATTATACATTAATATAAATATAAAATTTGATTGTCAAAATTTTGTATTTATATAATTATAAAAGAATCAGTTAATATTTATTACCCGCTGCTGATATTGAATAACAGGTAACTCCGATAATTTAAATTTGTTCTTGAGAAGGATAAATTGATTTAAATCAAATTTCTTGACTAACATTGAAATTTGAGGATTGTCCTCAAACAAATTAAAACGTAATTGTTCTAACAAATATAGAGGATCTAAAATAAAAAGTTAAAGTACAACTTCAACTAAATTAAATATAAATGTTATAATAATCTACTTATACAATTCTAGTATTAGATACTAGGTATAAATCACATAAATGTATGTTGATTTACAGAAATTGTAGAATAGGTAGAAAACTGATATAAGGACAAGTGGACTTACGATTGGAAATGGAGCAAATGTTGCTGGATTATCCATAGGAAGTTAATTCTTGTTCAATATAATGGCTTAATAAATAAAATAATTGTTGTTACGAAATTCCATGTAAAATAAAAGTTATTATAAATCTTGTTCAGACAAGTTTGAATTTCATTTGTAATAAATGAACAATTGTTATTCATTTTTTTTAAAATGAAATATCGTATGGAATTTCACAAATAGTTAATGATCTTTTGTAAATCCTTAACTATAATGTACTTGACATTAATATTGAATGGATTAAATTTAGTGATTTAAATCCAATATACCTTTAATATTACCAGTTAGCTCTATAAACAAGAAAGCATATCAAAACTCCATAATGATGGAATTTTGAAATCATTTGATTTTGAATCATATGAAGAATGCAAATCTTGTTTATTAAAGAAAATAACTGAACCACTTTTTCAGTTGACACAGTGAACAAGCAATATGTATTGGCTCTCGTACATGATGATGTACCTGGAGCAATGAATACATAAATTAGAGGTAGATTTTATTACTTCATTATATTTACTGATGATATCAGTAGATACAGATCTGTGTATCTTATGAAACACATATCAAAATCCTTTGAAAAGTTCAAGGAATTCAAAATGAAGTTAGAAACCAATTTTGATAGAAAGTAAATTCTCTCTGAAAGGATCAAAGAGAATATTTAAGCCAATTAATTGACAATTGTCCATATAAGTTGAAATTGTTTTATAACTTACTCCATCTAGAAAACCATATTGGAATAGTGTGTCTGAATGGAGACATCGTGCCTTATAAGATAAAATACAGTTAATAATAAGTCATAAATATCTTCCAAGATTAAATTTAGAACAATTGCATAAAATTCCACTAAAACGATCTGAAGATACCATATAAGATATGGACTAGGAAATATCCTATTGTATCTAATACGATGATTTGAGATGAAAAGACGTTTATTAAACGTCCTTCCTCTGATAAGATCAGACCTAAATCAAATAACTCTTTTGTGGATATAAATTCTCTGAGAATAAAATGTTTATTGCTCGATTTGGTATCCTTTTGAAGAAGAGCAAGTCTCTATGACACCGATGGGAATAAAACAGATTTCGAAATGTCTCGGAAACCACAAAATACCATTGAATCTTGTATAAACAAGAAATTGAGTGGGAGTGACACAATGATTCTGATGTTATTTGATAACACATTAATTATTGTATATAATGTTAAAAACAAGAAATAAATACTGATTCTAAGAAAGAAAATGTTTGGATTAAGAAGTTCATGATTGAACTTAATTCATTGTTGATCGAATGATATACATTGCGGTAACAATGTGGCTATTGCTCAGGCCTAAAACGTTAAACTCATAATCGATCCAAACATATATTTAAGAAATATAATTCTTATATGAAATTGTTCACAAGGATATAAACATATCTGCAAAGTTGCAAAAGCTGTAGTATTGCAGACCTACTAAATTAAACACTGTCGCAACAGAAGTTTAATAGTCACACTAGTTTCATGAGTATACGATACGTAAATGATTGACTCTAGTGCAAGTGGGAGATTGTTAGAGTTTATGCCCTAGAGGCAATTCATTTGCCGAGATTGATAACACTGTTGATGTTATTGTTTTATTTGGAATAAAATAATATTCTATTATGTTATATTTACTGCGTAAAATAAATATTAATATAATAGAAGTCCTTAGAATTATAATACGGAATTATATAGTTCGAGTAAGACTGAACTTGAGATTATATAATGTGATAAGTATTATAATTCTTAAATGTCCCTAGTCGAATTTTATTGTTTATAAAGGACAACAATAAAGCATTGAGACTGGTATATTGATTTACTGATGATGACATCTCATTGATCATTAATATACGTGATATTAAAGTCAAGATATAAATACGTATTAGAGAATATCGTATTGGGCTGACCCATCGTGAGATAACTCCATGGAATATAATTAATAGTATCATAAGTTGTTCTCATAGTGACAGTGATGTAATGGTCCTCAGACCTGAAATCATTATAACTTTATTCGAGGATATTTGTGTTTTGATATCATCTAAAGTTATTTCGTAACAGAGTAATGATAACGGTGATTTTTGGATATATCTCGAATCGAATGAAGATTATGAATGATCTAGATGGAATTTAACCCTGCGATATATTCGTAGTGATATCTATGGGCCTCTTGATTGGGTGAGACTGTGAAATGCATGGCCGTGCTCAAATACTGATTTGTTTTAAACAGTCTACTCATCGATCAAAATAAACGGATTACTTTATAAAGAGGATGATACGATCCATGCCTCGAGTTTAATCCTGGATATACTGGTTAAAAGGGTTATATTACACTGAGACACTAGTTACAGAAAGGTAGTATCGAATCATTGATCTTATTATAACTTGGGTAGCAGCGACGTATTGCTAGATGCCAATCACTGTTTATGATTTTAAATACGATTTAAAATCATTGCCAACGTTGTAATAACCTAGAGGGTCACACACTTAGAACATGGTAAGGAGTAGACTGGTTTTAGTTTGGATAAAATGAAATATCAATTTTTGATGTCTAGTTTGAATGAATATAAGGAATTGTCCTATATTTGTGTACCACATGTATACGTTAAAATGATAAATATGTTATTTCATTTTATTTATAAGTGTGTGTGTCACATAATTTTTCAAGCCGATCAATTTAGAAAACCCTAAAAACTAAAATCAGAAGTGGCGGCTAGCACCACCATCTCCTTCTTTCCTTCGATGTGATCGAAAACCATGCTCGTGTGGATACCAGTAGAGGATCTTCGTTTTGATGGGCTAATGATTCGATCCTTCCACCGCAGAACAAATCCAGAGACTTCAACGGATTTAATCAAACCGCATGACTCAAAATTTGGGGATTTTACACACAAGCAAGGTATGAACCTTTTGATGTATCGATTTTCATAGATCCACATATTTAAGTGATAATTTGGTAATCATTTTAGGGTTTCGATTAGTTTTGGATTAACCCTAAATTACCTCATGGGTACCATATATCATGTCGCCAATACTAGTCTCTACAATCAAAACCGCAAATATCACGTATTGGAAGTTGGATTTCCATCTGTGAACCAAGGCAAGAGATCGTCTTTACCGCTTCGAGACAATCTAGCCCATGTCTCAGGAATAGAAAGCATCGTCCCTTGGAGCGATAGGGCTGGTCCACTCGATGTGGATTAAAATGCCTGAACACTGCGTTTCCCCGCCCTACGGGGCGTAAATGAGCCAAATGACTCCATCGGCCCCGGATCGGCCGATATAACTGAGGCGCATCGCTATCCATCATCTACATAAGTAAAATTCCAAGGCGTGAAAAATGCTGACACCACTCCTAGCCAGAAGGGAACGCATGCCCTCCCAGAGGTCCTCTCCTGTTTCTGGTTCACACCGGGGTGTGAGGCTCACGAATTAACGCTACATAAAGCTATGCTATATTAAAGACGTGCTTTGATCATCAACCACAAGACTCTTCTTTTCAACAGAAGCCTTGATCATTTGCATCTCAGCATGCCACACAGGCAATTCATGCTATGCAACCGATATCTATCAATCACACAGAATGAAATCCAATGTCAGACACACATCCATTTACAAGTTCGTTCTGGGTCTGAAGGAAACCGGAGGTACCTTATTCCTCCCCATATGTCCAATACAGGGGAGAGGTCCTCGCATATCCAGTCGATCTCTAAGTACGTCAGGACAATCACCACTTATTACCTTTCCATGGGTGTACAGCCCAATCAAGACATCAGTAATCATCCAAACAATGTGAAGACCTCCAGTCTTCAACCACCGTCTTCATCCTCGACACATCGTCGAATCAGTTATTCAAAATGGGATAAACCCGGTCTTTCTGAATAACTCGCGTATATAATAAACAAGTGCTATAAAAACACAACATACGCCTCATTCCAATCCAGAATATTTCTTTATCCAAATATTCATATACTTTGGGAAAGGTTCCCATTAATTTTATCAAAGATAAATTCTTTAAATTTATTCTTTAATCTTCCTATGGGTAGCATTTCAATCTAATAAAAGATGCATTAAAACTCCACTTGGTTTTAATCTTCCCAAAAACCAATATTAACGATTGTTTAACTTGGGAAATCATATCCTGTATTTAACTGGGTTAAAGAACCAGTGTCATTTAAAACACGGTTCACGATAAACCCAAAACCACATTCCATTCCATCAGCCTTTAACCGTAAATTAGAAAGTGAACAAATTCCCTAAGTATTAACCCAGAAGGCCGAAACAAACATCAGATCAATTCCCAGGAAACTATTCAACTTAACTAATCTCCAGTTAGTTTCTGATTTTCTTAACTCCATTGGGTCTAAGAACAGTATTATTAAAGATACCATTCACGACAACCCAAAATCTTATTCTTATCTTTAACTGGGTTAAAGAACCAATGCCCTTTAAAACACGGTTCACGATAAACCCAAAATCACATTCCATTCCATCAGCCTTTAAACGTAAATTAGCAAGTGAACAATTCTCTAAGTATTAACCTCGAAGGCCAAAACCAACGTCAGATCAATACCCCGAAAATCATTCAACTAAACTATTCTCCAGTTAGTTTCTGATTTTCTTAACTCCATTGGGTCTAAGAACAGTATTATTAAAGATACCATTCACGACAACCCAAAATTTTATTTCATTGTTAATCGGGTTAAAGAACAAGTGTTATTTAAAACACCGTTCACAATAAACCCGAAGACCAATTTCAATTCCATTCCAATTAAATATCAATTAATTGGTATATTTCATTAAATCTAAATAAAAAGAATTAATCTTTTATCAACTGGGTTTATGAACAGTGTTAGTGAAGACACCGTTCACGACAAACCCGAAATCCCATTTGATATTAAA
Organism: Allium sativum; assembly: GCA_030737875.1. Lineage (NCBI taxonomy): Eukaryota > Viridiplantae > Streptophyta > Magnoliopsida > Asparagales > Amaryllidaceae > Allium > Allium sativum. The sequence continues at coordinate 4,217,390 of CM060919.1, read as the reverse complement.
TACAAGGCTCTGAATAGAAAACATATCGGCTTATATTCAATATCAAATTTGGAAATAATGATATAAATATATCTTTCTAATTTCAATAACAATATTTGTATAATCAAGAAATCCAACATCGAAATATTCCGAAGACAATTTTGATTCAAATCCATTTCCAATTTATATATTGGAAATTCTGGTTATTTTTAAAACCATTTCAAATCCAATTTATTTATTTTAAAAATATTGGATTTCATAATTCTAGTTCACAACTTGTTCATTTCGATAAAAATTTCAAATACGGAATTTTTCATTCCAATTCTTTCCAAATCATTTGTTATGATTTTACACAAATTATTGATATCTTTAATAATTTTATCAAGGTCCGTACAGTCGATTTCCATAAACGACCATCGAACTGCGCTTACAGCGACCTTATCCAAATTTGATTTGGACATAATTCCAAATCCAACCATTAGATTTCAAATCTCTCATATTCGTTAGAAAGCTCTTTTCGATACGAACCCAATGGCTCCGATTTTAGGAGAATCCGACGGTCGGATCTCCCGTAATGTCTGTTCAAAGTCAATGGTCGAAATTCGCGAATCGCCGCGGCGTGGCGCGTTCTATTCAGGCCATTATATATAATATATATATATAATATATTTCGTCGATTTCCATTTAAAATGTATTTTATAAATCGTTTTAAATTCATTTTCAAAACGATTTCAACTTCATATTCAATTTCAAATCAAAATTGAATATTCCTATCATCGATATATAAATGATAATATTTTCAAAAACATTAGATTTTGAAATCACTTCCTTCTCGATATTCATTATAAAAATGAATAAAATCGATATAAATATCATTCACGTCAAAATGGCGTCAATCTAATCAACACGACTTTATATATATATATTTAAATATATTCGTGTCCATCCCAAATCGGACATCTAAATCAGATTTTAATCTTTTACTGAATATTATTTGAAAATATTCGTTATTTTAAAATATTCATTCTTTCTGAACTGGAATCAGACACAGTCAATTACCATATAATGTGATTATATGAGTTTCGTACACCACATGTACACAACAACAATCAAACACAGTAAACCATCATCCAAAGTGCATTCTACACTGCATAAGCATCGAATATAAATATTCAATGCTTACAACAGCCTGTCAATCAATCGATTGACATACAACTAAATATTGGGATTAATGTATGTCTAATATCATCCCAATACCCGTGTGGCGTTTCAATCAACAAATAATGAATTTTATTTGTGTAGTTGGGCGATGTGTAAAATTTATAGTCCCAATCAATATCAGACAAATGGGTGTTCATAAACAAGTCATCTGATTTGTAAATGAATATTTATTTTATTCACATCAATGTTAAAAATTATATTTTTAACGATAAAATATTTTATTCAATGTATGAATATTCTCTTCAGTTCATTTATACAATAAAAATGATAATTTTACTGTTCTAACATATCTTAGAAAATTTTGATGGCATAACGGCGCGATATAAAAAAGGGGTAATGTCTAGCATTGCCCCTCTCCTGATATTGGCTCGCGCCATACACACATTACAATTCTAATCAATTCATTTCACCCAAACAACCAAATTCAACCAAATAATCTAATCAACCAAACCAAACAATCAAACAAGTCGTCCATGGTCTGTGGACGACGGGGAACAATTCATATATGCAGTTATAAAATAAATAACTGTATAAGAAAATTATAGTGAGGAGTTCTCACCTTCGGTTTCCACTCCGCCATTTTTACTTTTAAATTTAAGAACAGTCCTGACTTGCCTGAAATTCCAACGCAATCTTTTTCACGCTGTTCATAGTAAAAATCACATTTTTATTTCAATTCTAAAAATTATACTTTTAATACTCTACATATATAAAAATCATATTTTTTAATGTCGCTACATATACATAAAAATCATATTTTTATAACGCTACTACATAGGTAAAAATCATATTTTTAACACGAAGTTTACATTATAAAAATCACATTTTTATATCGCTACTACATATATAAAAATCGGATTTTTAGCCAACTAATAATTATTTCTTTGTATGACCATTTTATAAATAACATATATAATTTAAAATCATATTTTTATCTTTCTAAAAACATTTCCATGCCATACAATAGTTAAAAATCATATTTTTAATCTTGCCAAAAATATTTCCTTCCAACGATAAAAATCCTATTTTTAACTAACCAAAAATGATATTTTTACATAACTAAAAATCATAACTTTAAGTAATTGAAAATCATAACTTTATGTAATTAAAATTCATAACTTTACATACTTCATACGTCAAAAACCATAGAAGCTTTAAAGCGGAGAAAACTCGCATATTTTCTATCGCCCGGATTTGCTGTTCTGGTTCCCAAATTTGCAAACGAGCTCCAATCTTCACACCATCTTTTTCTTCTAGCTTAAACGCGTCATTCCAGACAACTTTTGCCTACTAGTCTTCCTTCCGAAAATGTTCCATTTCGCCGGAAATCACGAAAAGACAGCATTTGGACAGCAGACTTTGGACGCGTTATCCCGACAGCACTGCAATCCAATATAGGATTATCATATACCAAATCGAAGAGAAAATCGTGCTCTTCGAATTTGGTAGTGTGGAGTTTTACCCAGAGATGCACGGTTTGGGAGTTATTGGCGAATTAGTGATAGGGTATTATTTGCAAAACGAGATATTTTTGTTGAAAAGAGAGATTTTGGATTTTTGGGGCCAACGGCCAAGGGGAGGGCAGCCAGAGAGAGTTCCGGATCTGACTGAGGTGGAGGAGGCGGCAAGGTGGTGGTGGCAGTGGAGGAAAACGTGGAGGTGGGTTGGGCTGATTTAGGGGTTTAGGGATTTACAAATTGAAGAGAGAGAGGAGGAGGAAGAAGAAGAAGAGGAGGAGGCCGACGGTGGTGCGGAAAGGGGGGGGGGGCTGCAGCGTAAGGTGCGTTTCTTTTTTCTTTTTTTCTTTTTTTTTCTTTCACGATAGAAGAGAGGAAGAGAGAGGGAGAGTTGACCAAGTATAATAATATATATTTAATTATTTAATTCCAAAAAGTTACTTTTTCATTCTAACTCCAAATCGAACCCAACGACAAATGTCATTAGCTAATTACCCCCATTCCGGACACAATGGGATATATCCTATAAGCCAATTCGACTGTTTCGATCATTTTTTCCTTAAATTAATATATAAATCAATATATTGTATTTTAACGTACATTTTAATTTACGGGGGCCACATACTGACTCCAAAAATCACAGAAAAATTATTTCTACCTTTGAATTGACGATACGGTCCTAACAAAACTAATTTCGTCAAATTTGGAGGCCGTTTGAAAAATGACCATTTTCCAGTCGATTAAATTTGACTGAAACTGACAAAACACGTTTTCTTTTGCCAAGCTCACATATTGATTCAGAAAATTATAAATTTTGGAATCTAGTAATATTTTGACATCCCGGATCCAACAAAAGTGGTTTCGTCGAAAACGGTGGTCGTTTGCAAAATTTCCATTTTTAAGGGCTGTATTTCCATAACGATTATTCTGAAATTTCAACTGGGCATAACTTTTTATTCCCGCTATGAAATTTTTATTTTTCAGATTTGTTGGAAAGATATTCTCAAATAAATTCTAATATTTTTGGTTTCTCTAAAATCCGGTTTATTTTGAATCTTGTACATTCATTTGAAATTTGAAATCGAATTTTCAAACTACCGCGCCATTTTCAATTGCTTTTATAATTAAAATTAAATATTTATATTCTAACTTCGATTCATATAAATATGTACGTTCTTATTCTATTCAAAATAAATTTCTCGTCGTTATTATTTAAAATAATTCATTTTAAATATTCAAAATTCATTAAAATTGCCTAAATAAATTTTTTAATTTGGCTCGGATTTTCTGGGTTATTACAGAAGAATTGGGTTAATGGGTATTATATCTGTGAAAAGGCTTAAAAAATAATAAATAAAATATGTAAATAGATATTGAATTCAATACTGTTTGAAAGATGCTATCGTAAAAAAATGCAATGGAAAGCAACCATAAAAAATTATTAAATACATATAGAAAACGCTATACAAATATACAAGCCAATGATGTAGAAGTACCACACCCAACGCTATGAAATATTCAAAAAAACACTATAGAAATACATCAAATAAACGCTATTAAAAGTAACCATCAAATAATATGTCTTGTAGCATTTTGACATAATAGCACTAGAGAAACGCGATAGAAAAAAAACTTTATATATCGTTTGTTTAAGTGCTATTTAAAGCTAAAGATCTACCATAGCATGTCGTTCCCTAGCATTCTCTGAAATGTTATGGTAGCCTAACATAGCATTTTTCAAAAGTTATAAAAGCCCTTGTTTGTTTTAGTGAGATGATCTGTTTGATCAAGTTGTTGGTGCATCTGTTTTCTCTCAGTTAGACTTGGTCGTGGGGTTTCCTCAGTTGAGGGTGGTCGAGGACAGAATAGACAAAACTGCTTTTAGAACTCCAGATGGTTTCTTCGAGTGGTTTGTCATGCCTTTTGGGTTGACAAATGCACCCGCCAATTTTTTTGATCTTATGAGTATGGTATTTCGGGAGTTTCTAAATAAGTTCATTGTTGTCTTTGTCGATGACATCTTAATTTTCTCAAAGAACTAGGAAGAGCATGCCCTACATTTGAGGGAGGTTATGAAAACTCTTTTTGTGCACCGGCTTAAGGAAAATTCTCCAAATGTCATTTTTAGAGAAAAGAAGTGAGATTTCTTGGGCATGTAGTCTCTAAAGATGGGATAGCAATAAATCGCACGAAGGTATTTGCAGTTCCAGATTGGCAGATTCCAAAGAACGCAACGGAGGTGAGGAGTTTTCTTGGATTAACGGGCTATTATAGGAAGGTTATTAAGGACTTCGAAAAGATATCAGCCCCACTCACCAGACTGACGAAGAAGAATCTAACATTTTCTTGGGATATTGATTGTGATGATGCTCTTCAACAATTGAGGAGGGCTTTGACGACAACCCCAGTCTTGACCTTGCCTGATGGGAACAAAGTATTCACAACATACACTGATGCATATGGTACAGGGCTTGGTGCGATTTTGATGCAAGAAGGAAGGGTAGTATGTTATGGAGGTAGACAACTAAAAGTTCATGAGAAGAACTACCCTACCCACGACTTAGAGTTAGTTGCCATAATATTCGCGCTTATGACTTGGCGCCATTATCTACTAGGAGAGAGGTTCGAGTTGTACACCGATCATAAATCTCTCAAGTACTTGTTCTCGCAGAAGGACCTTAATTTAAGGCAATAAAGATGGATAGAGTTCCTAGCATCCTATGACTTTGAGATTGCTTATACCCTTGGCTAGGGTAATGTGGTGGCAGACACATTGAGTAGGCAGAGGATGGCATTTAGTCCTCTGTTTTTAGAGAGGAAAAACTTGGAGTTTATATCGAATTTTGATTTTAGACCCTCCACCGAGTTTAAACCTTGTTTATGGGAATCATTAGAAGTGCGACCTACTCTATTGGACCAGATAGCGACTTCGCAGCGAGAGGACCCACAACTAGGAGATATATTGGATAGGCTCAGTAGAGGGGAGACTTCTAGTCACCTCAATAGATATTCCACAATGATAGAAGGTGGTTGCGACGAGATGAAAGGCATTTTGTTCCCCGAGTTGGGAGTTTGATGAAGACAGTCCTTGAGGAAGCCCATAAATTTAGGATGACTATTCATCCATGCGGTGATAAGATGTGCAGAGATATGAAGAGGGTTTTCTTTTGGGCTGGAATGAAGAAAGACATGGTGGAGTTTGTTTCTCAATGTTTGATTTTCCAGTAAGTCAAAGTTGAGCAAAAGAAGCCCGATGGTTTACTTCATCCTTTGGAACTCCCACAGTGTAAGTGGGAGAGCGTCTGTATGGATTTCATTGATGGTTAGCCTAGATCGAGGAAAGGCAACACCAATATTTGGGTTATAGTAGACAGGCTTACTAAGAGCGCTCATTTCATTCCTGTTAAGAGTAAGAGGACGACATCATGGTTGGCAGCAGTTTATCTTCGTGAGATAGCCCGTCTACATGGAGTACCCTCCAGTATAGTGAGTGATTTTGACCCCATATTCACCAGTGAGTTTTGGAAGAGCTTGCAAGAAGCATTAGGTACGCAGTTGTGGTTGAGCACCGCTTAGCACCCCCAGACTGATGGACAGACGAAGAGGGTGAATAGAGTCCCTGAGGATCTTTTAAGACCGTGTATCCTAGACTTCGGAGGGACTTGGGAGGAACATCTTCCTTTAGTAGAGTTCGCCTACAACAAAAGTTCCATGGATAGTATTTGCGTGGCACCCTTCGAAGCATTGTACCGGCAAACCTGTAGATCACCAACTTGTTGGTGGGAATCTACAGAAAGGCTTCTACTTGGACCTGAGATGATTAGAGAGACTTCAGAGAAGATTGATCTTATCCACAGACGCATGAAGACAGCTCAGGACAGGCTGAAGTCCTACGCAAATAGGATAAGGGCTGACACTGAGTTTGAGGTGGGAGATATGGTTTTCATCAAGGTATCTCCTTTGAGGAATGTAGTTCGTTTTGGATCTGTAGGGAAATTGGCACCAAGGTTTGTAGGACCATTTCCCATAATAGAAAGGATTGGCCAAATGGCCTACAGAGTAAAGTTACCAGAAAAACTGTCCAGCGTTCACAACATTTTCCACGTTTCTCATTTACGAAAGTGCTTGCATGATACCACAGAAGTAGTTGAGCTGAATATGCTTAAGGAAGTAGAGGTGGTACGGGAGGTGACAGTTAGACGAGTTCCTACCCGTATTCTTAAATCAGAAGTTAAGAAGCTACACAACCGAGAGGTCAAGTTGATGAAAGTTAAGTGGGAGATGACCATGAGGATGCAACTTGGATGACTGAAGACAAGATTCTCGCTTCGTAACGTTTTCTTTTCAAGGGTTTGTTCCTAACCTATTTTTCCAAAGTTTTTATTCATGATAGTTTCTATCGTTTAAGTATATCCCATCGATCAAATCTTCAACCTTTAGGTAGGAAATTCATGGATGTAAATATGTGTTTGAGACATGTTATGTCTGATGGATGCAAGTGTTTGCTAGTGGTTGCTCGTGGATGCATATACACATACATTAGACACTAGTTCGGCTAAATCACTCTCATACTGCATATGAATGTGTCTACCTCATGCCCTAAGGGTGTCAACCCATAGATCGACACCACAAAAGGGGTGTCGACACCCATGTCGCCCCCACCCCCAGATCTGGGCAAATTCTTGCTTTGCACCTGTACACAGTTCTGAGCGAGATTCGTTGACTTTAGGCTATAAATAGGACCTCATTCTAATTGTTTTTATTCAGCAAAAACAATGGAGACAACAATGTGCTTCCCCAACTTAGTTTGATCTAGTCTATTCGCCTTCAACAACAAGTTATACGTATTCAAAAATTTGTTCTACAACATCTACGATCAATTCTCTGTTCTTTAGATCCAATCACAATGAGTTTATGTTTCTTTTAGATATAAACACCTAAAATGTAATATTGGCATGTTTATAAGTTTGGATCTAAGCCTACGCCTGTTAGTAACCCGAATCATAACGGATCTGCCATTACTTGTGCACCTAATCTATTGATTAGTGCCTATATGCCTATTCATTATATCCCTATTTTATTTGTTTGCCTAATCATGTCACCTTATGCTTATTATGTTAGTTTGCCTAATTATGTCATCATATGCCAGTTTTATTTACTATGCCTAATCTTGTTTTCTTCTCTCCCTTTCTCCCCTTTTTGTTTTTATAGGCAGGCTACATTAGAGCCTGGGCCTATCGCTGAAATACGCGAATGTACGAGTTTGGGAACGAATGGGAATGATTAATCTGGGGCATAATTCATATTGTAAACATGATTGGAAATTTGGGCATAATTTGTACCTTGAGCCAAAACTGGGGATTATGGGGGCATTGTGACACCCTATGTCCGTTAGTGTCACTCACTAAGGTAATGCATTAAGTTTCGTGAAGTGTTATAGGTAAACAGAAATAGAAATATTACAAACTGATACAAAAGCAACAACAGAATTTAAATTTTTATTTCAAACATAATTCATAACATTGCACTCCAAAATGTCACAAGTTTGAAACTACATGCAGCCATTACAAAAATATAAACTTTCTGTCTTATTCCATCAGAGTATATAAAAAGCATAATTCCCCAAAAAGAGACAAAGCCATAGTAGAGATAAGAACTTGAGCAATACTTCAGAAGTTGCTCCAAGGAAGATTATAACTGAGTCCTGACTAAGCCTGAGAATTCCCACCCTGCGAACCTGGGGGGAGGGGGGAACGGAAGAAAGAAGAGGAAACAAAAAGGGTCCGACATAAAGTCTAGCGAGTCCAGTTACTTTCAGCAAGTAAATAAGTAAAAGTATCATGACAGGCATATAAGATGGAAAAGAAAGATAACATCATAAAAGGTAAGTATGACGAGGTAAACATGATAGAGTTTATATGTTGCCCTAATGATTTCTCCGTTTATTCTCTGCTCTAAAACTAGTATAACAAGAATGAAATAATCCCCAACATGTACAAGATGGTAGACTTAGGCGTACTCCTAGTGAGAGGTTTCAACCCTATACAATCCACAGGCATCCCCAATAACAAACTCCTAAACTTACTAGAGTCTAAATGTACCCTAACCACTACCCTAATCAATCGGCTCCCTACTCTATAGATACCCTGTGCCAGCCCCACATTGGAGGCTATCAATTCCCTAAAGTGGCAACCCTTCGTTGATGTGCATAACCATATCTACTGGTATCACGGTGTCCTATCTTCCTTTTTCCGGACCATGCACGCACATGACCCGGTCGGTATGCGCCGCCCACACCATCCTCTTCGTTTGGATCTCTTACAGTCAGTTCAGTAACTTTGCCCCAACTCTGACCTAGTTCGGAGTACTCGTTTGATACCTACTACAGGTTACTGATCGAAATGGGTCCCAGACAATATGATACAAGCTCTCCCCTTTGTCTTGCATCCCCACGGGTAAGTTTTCTACTGGTTATGTTTTACCTAACGGTGTTTTTAATTACATAACCCCAACAGGTTAAGTTTGTGGGCCTATATATATACAAATATTACCCACCAACCCAAGACGTACTTAACCTTCCCACTGTTCCATTTAAACATTACTTAACCCCTAATCAAGTTGTCATGTTCACACAATCCCTATGGATTTAACTAGGTTAAGTATCCCAATTCACTACCATATTCTTTTATGGTTAAAGTGTGCTAGACCACCCACATTAGGCCTACAACTTGTGGATGCTGGATATGCCCGTTGGTTCCGGGCAGACTTCTTCCATAATTTGGGCTTAACCTCGTGTCTTAGCACGGCTCGTAAATGTGCACTTAGACCTCTCATTTTAGATTCAGCACTTGCGGTCGCTGCTTAATGTCGGTCGGTTCCGGGCAGACTTCTACGGTAAGTGCAATCTAACTTCGTGTCATAAGTGCAGTTACAGTTTCTAATCACTATAATCCTAGGCACTGCATTATTATCCAATTTTTACCTATGTCTTTGTAGGTGTTCATACCCCTTTTTCCCCATTATGCTCGTATTGAATTATATGTCCAAATTCATGTTCATAACATTATTCAAGTTGTGCCAATTTTAATATTTTCCCCCATTACCTAACTTACTCATTCTCCTATATTTAACAGCATGCCTAGGCTAGAAATTAGCCCGGCCATAAATAACAAAAGGGAAAGGTGATGGGAAGATGACAACAGTGATTACTCTAACATAACTGGCATAAGTATATACTGGCATAGTGATCGGGTGGACAAATAAGAATAGATCTGGTGAACTTGTGATAATTAAACTACTTCTAACATAATAGGAGTGTCATAATAAGAATAACAAGAATTAAATAATAATATAGATGTCCAACTAGTTCTGATCCAATATGATGTGCACAAGGTGATCCAAATAATAAGCTAGATCTAAAATCAAAAGTAGATTTGTCATGATAAAGATTTAGATCCAAGTCATAGGACATCATAACATCATAAATTCATATGGTCCAATAGATCCGATATTTTAATGATTGAGATCCAAGTCATAACTAATTCAGAATGTTATAGATTCACAATTCACAATAGATCTGGTACAATTTAGTCATGGGAATGGATCCAAACTATGGTCATATCATGTTTACTTTTAATCATTTAAATCTAAAAGTAACTTAGAACTCACAATGTTTGGATTAAGAAAATAGAACTAGAAGATAAGATTGTTGAGTCATAGATCTACACTTGAATCTCTAATCTTTGATTGTAGAAGAAGGAAAAAGGATTTGATTCAGTCCAGGCACCGACAACATTAGACCTCCATTGATTTCAGTGTAAGAAAACAGGAGAAATGGACCTTTATTTATAGCTGCCAGCCCCCATAAATCGACTACCACCTCAGCTTTGGGGGATCGACCCACCCAATAGGGGGTCGACCTTGGTGTCAATACCCCCTTTACGGGGTCGACCTAGGGTCGACACACCCCTTAAGAGGTCGACTCCCCTAGAGTAGGAATTTTTCCACTTTCTAAATTTCGATTTTTAATCTTTTTTTCTGATTTCTGGACAAGTTTGAACTGATATATATATATATAATTCTTCTATGCTTATACAACCTTCAAACCCTCATAACTTCTTCATACGGTGTCTGTTTTACGCAAGCCAAATGTCTATCCCAACCAAAATTTCGAGACGGAGTCAATGGCGCAGTCCACTTCCCTTAATTCTGAATATTAAATTAATTATTATTTAATTTATCCTCTTTTAATGTTGTCAAAATACAAGGTGTTACATTCTCCCCTACTTAAAGGATTTCGTCCTCAAAATCTCCAAGTTACGAAGAATGTATCCTACCATCCACATTCATCTACTTATCCACTAATCACAGGCATCCATTGTCCTTAAAAATTTCTAATGCATATATGGGTATATGCAAAGGTGTGTGTATATGTCCCAATACTAATGTGAAAATCAGGCAATCTACTGATTCAGTTAATCTCCTTAATGCAATGTATGTTAGTGCCATGAATCCAACATGTGTGCAAATAACCCTATTATAACATATAAGTTCTATATGTGTGCACAATTATTCATCCAAATGCAACATCTATATGATGATACATCGATTTTCATCCATTAAAAGAAGAAAAATGTACACACATCCATATGTAGTATGAGAGTGATTGAGTCGATCTAGTGCCTAATGTGTGTGTATTAGCATCCACGAGTAACCACTATCAAACACTTGCCTCCACTTGCATCCATCAAACATAATATGTTTCAAACACATGTTTACGATCATGGGATACTAACTAAAGGCCAAAGATTTGATTGATAGGATATATTTTAATGATAGAAACAAGCGTAGATAAAAGCTTTGGAAAAGGAATTAAGAACATACACTCCAAAAGGAAAGGGTACGAAGAACGAATCCTATCTTCGGTCTCTCAAGTCGCATCCTCTGGGCTATCTCCCCATTGAACCTTCATCAGCTTGATTTCTTTATTGTGTAGCTTCTTAACTTCTGATTCAAGAATACGGGTAGGAACTCGTCTAACTGTTGCCTCCAATTCCACTTCCACTTCCTCCAATATACTTGGCTCAACAACTTATGTGGTATCATGTAAACACTTATGCAAATGAGAAACATGGAAAACATCGTGAACGTCAGACAATCTCTCGGGTAGCTTTACTCTATAGGCCATTTGGCCAATCCTTTTTGTTATGGGAAATAGCCCTACAAATCCTGGACCCAATTTCCCTATAGATCCAAACTGAACCACGTTTCTCAATGGAGATACCTTTATGAAAACCATATCTCCTACTTCAAATTCGATGTCAGTCCTTCTTTTGTCTGTGTAGGACTTCCGTCTATCTTGAGCAATCTTCATTCACTGTCTAATAAGATCAATCTTTTCGGATGTTTTTCTAACCATATATGGTCCAAGCAATACTCTTTATGTAAATTCCCACCAACAAGTTGGTCATCTACAGGGTCGTCCGTATAAGACTTCAAAAGGTGCCATGCTAGTGCTAGCTTAATAACTATTGTTGTAGGTAAACTCTATTAAAGGAAGATGCTCTTCCCAAGTACCTCCAAAGTCTTTGAATGCACAGCATCAAAAGATCCTCAAGGACTCTGTTCACCCTCTCCATCTGTCAATCGGTCTGAGGATGATAACCGGTGCTCAAACATAACTTTGTTCCTAGTGCTTCTTGCAAGCTTCTCCAAAATTCACTAGTAAAGATGGGGTCACGACCACTTACGATGCTGGAAGGTATTCCATGAAGATGAACTATCTCACGAACATAAATTGATGCCATCCTCTTGCTCTTAACCGGAATGAAATGAGCGCTCTTAGTCAGCCTATCTACTACCAACCAAATATTGGTGTTGCCTTTCTTTGATCTAGGCAAACCATCTATGAAATCCATAGAGACACTCTCCTACTTCGACTGCGCAACCTCCAATGGATGAAGTAAACCACCGGGCTTCTTTTGCTCAGGTTTAACTTGTTGGCAAACCAAACACTGAGAAACAAACTCCGCCACATCTCCCTTCATTCCAGCCCAAAAGAAAACCCTCTTCATATCCCTATACATTTCATCGCCACCTGGGTGAATCATCTCTTAGAATGATGGGCTTCTTCTAGGACTGTCTTTATCAAGCTTCCAATATGAGGAACACAGAGCCCTCCATCTCGTCGCAACCACCCTTATCGTCTATTAAATGCCTGCTGAGGTGACTAGAATCTCCCCTTTACTGACCTTATCCAAGATGTCCAAAATCTATGGATCCTCTCGCTGTGAAACTCCTATCTGATCCATAAGAGCAGGTTGCATTTCCAGTGATGCTAACAAGCCAGGCAAGATTTCGATGGAGGGTCTAAAGTCAAAAGTCGATATAAACTCTAAGCTTTTCCTTTCCACAAACAAAGGACTTAAGACCATCCTCTGCCTACTTAGTGCATCAGCCATTAAATTACCCTTGCCAGGGTATAAGCAATCTCAAAGTCGTAAGATGCTAAGAATCATATCCACCTTTGTTGCTTCAAATTAAGATCTCTTTGCAAAAACAAGTACTTGAGAGATTTATGATAGGTGTACAATTCGAACTTCTTTCCAAGTAAATAATGACGCCGCGTCTTAAGCACAAATACTATGGCAACTAGCTCTAGGTCGTGGGTAGGGTAGTTCTTCTCATGAACTCTTAGCTGTCTTTCACCATAACATACTACCCTTCCCTCTTGCATCAGAACTGCACCAAGCCGTGTACTGTAACAACCCGTATTTTTATAACATGTTGAAACTAGTAATCAAGGCAGAATTAAATTTTAAAATAAGAATCAAGGGAAACGGGCTACGCCATTGCATTCATCTCAAAATTTTACATGAAATAGAGTCCGAGTTTTCGAAAATCGGAGTCCGTATGAGGGAGATATGACCCTCCGAAGTTTCAAGAATTTTCAGAATAAAAAACAGCTCGAAATTCGAATTCGAAATTCGAATTAAAACCCCAGATCAGACTGGGCGGGAAAATTCCCGCCCATGGACCAGGTCGACCTAGGGGTCGACTATAGTGTCGACCTCCCAGGGACCAGGTCGACCATAGTGTCGACCTGAGGGTCGACCTGCCTCCCGAACCTGTTTCCTGCACCAGATGCATTCTGATGTATTTAGACTTCTTTCGTGACTAGATTCGTCTGCCTAACCCTATATAAACTCACCCCTTGCCTCATTATCTCCACACCATTTCTTTCTGTCCTTATGTTTCTTCTAAGATAATCAAATAAAAAGGAAGATAAAGGACTGCTCCTTCTCCATCAAGACTACACTTAGGGATTTGCAAATTGGGGAATTTCAATTAGAACACGATCGATCAAATAGAGGTTCAACAATCAAATTCTGCTTTCTAATTCTCGATCCATGCACTATAAGTTCAAGTTACTTTTAGATAAAAGCTATCAACGTAATATCCATGTTGTAAATTGGAATTGGATCTGTGTATGGTAATTGATTCGTATCTATTCTTGTTCGTCTTGGATCTTGACTTTCGTGAATATTGCTTTGGACCTATTCATGTTGTAAATCAAACTCTCTCGTGTCTATAACCTTAACTTGCCTATGACGTTGAATCTATTGTTAATGGACAAGGACTATGACTGAGAACATAAGACTGCCTATGACTAATATGACTATGCCTATGACTATGACGGTGAACATAAGACCGCCTATGACTAATAAGACTATGCATATTCCCATGATGGTGAACGTAAGACTGTTGCCTATGACTATGACAAGGACAATTGTGGCTAATCAACTATGACCCTTGACTATGAGAATTATTAACTATGATTAGGAACATAAGGCCATTATCTATGACCACGACTTTGAAACTATTACTGTTGATTGTTTATGATCATTGCCTAGAACTATTTTGGATAATTAACCATAACTACTGTGATTAATCACTTAGGATTCTTAATTATGAGATTTCTACCTATGACCATGACTATTGGGGTTAATTACCTAGAACTATTATAGTTGATTGAAACCCATGTTGTATACCGAATTCGCAGTTTGTTGGATCTCATACCAAGGGTGTGACTTGCCTAGTTTATTCACTATTATGTACACCAAAACCATTGGATCCATTTTTTTTTTGTATTTGGCTTGCCATTGCATGCCTATTCTTTTATGTCAGCGTTTACCATGACTATCACCTTATCTTGCTAGATTTGAAATCCTATATGCCAGTGATGTTGTAACCAATTATCTCAAGTTATGTCATGCTAGTATTGTAACCCCTTTTATTGCTTTATGCTAGTCCCTTTTGCCGATCATAGTTTTGATGCTATTCCCTCTATTTCGAGATTTGGATTTATTTGTAGTAGAGATCGACTCATGTTCACGTGCGAAGGGAATACGATTTGGGTAGACTAGGCAAAACATGAATTGGTTATGAACATGAATTATGAACTCGATAATAGGCAAAACTTGAAACATGAACGCTGTTATAACTTGAACCTGGATATGGACACGAACCTGACATTGACTTGATATGAAACTTGCCTTGAATACTTGACACGATTTGACATGAAACATGACATGAAAACTCGACATGAATATTGACATGAAAACTTGAATGTGGGCATGACAATTAGATAAACTTGAAAATGGCCAACTCGAGGTTGGGTTGAGTTTGCAGTGTAAATCTGCCCGGAACCGCCCGGCAAATCCAGTGGCTGCAAACAATAGGATCCAATGTGGGTAGTTGGTCATATCGCACGTAAAACCCGAGGTTAGACTATGTTGTGGTGTAAATCTTCCCTGAACCGCCCGACAAATCCAGTAACCACATTAGTTAGTCTAATGTGACAGGTTGAAGTGCATTAATGAATTAATACCACATGATTTGATAGGGTTAAGTCATGAACCGCTTGAATATACTTAACCAATCTGACACGATGACTTGATAGGGTTAAGTCCTGAACCGCTTGAATATACTTAACCAATTTGACACGATTGCTTGATAGGGTTAAGTCGTGAACCGCTTGAATATACTTAACCAATTTAACACGATGATTTGATAGGGTTAAGTCATGAACCGCTTGAATATACTTAACCAATTTAACACGATGATTTGATAGGGTTAAGTCATAAACCGCTTGAATATACTTAACCAATTTAACACGATGATTTGATAGGGTTAAGTCATGAACCGCCTTAATATACTTAACCAATTTGACACAATGACTTGATAGGGTTAAGTCATGAACCGCTTGAATGTACTTAACCAACTTGACACATGATTCATAGGACTAAGTCATGAACTTAAAAGACAACACTTAGCCAATTTGACATGACACGTAGACGGGTTAAGTCACGAACTTGAATGACAACACTTAACCAACTTGACATGCTAGACCGATGGGGTTAAGTCTCGAATTTAAATGACAATACTTGACCTACTAGACGGAAACCCTAGTTACGCGGTCCGTTTCAGCAGAAACCAACTAGATGTATCATGGTACCCTGGAACTAGGCAGGGTGGGACATGATTACTAGGCTGATTGTAAGCGACCAGAACGACGACTGTGTGGGTGCGCCAGTGTAGGTTATAACGGAGTACGGGCGTGCACACACTCCGGAGCAGAAAAAGCAGGCATTGGGCATCAGTAGGTTTATCTGTGTGTGCTTGATTCGTGTCGATGGTTGGCACCATAGGGCTTGATACACCCTATGGTGGACCTAGCACAGGTGACTACATTTCGTGATTGGGCCGTATGACACAGATACATGAACGAGCTAGGACTTGTTGGGAGCCGATCAATTAATAGATCGCTACGTGGAATTCGTTAGGTAGCATAATCCCTAGTGGTCCTAGGTGGCATAAACCCTAATCGAATCCAGGAAACGTTCAAAAGGTAGCATAATCCCTAGTGGCCCTAGATGGCATAAATCCTGGTTGAACACGCGATAGCTCATGATAAGGAAACCTAGCCAGAACAAGGGTGGCGGTCCCAACGATTTCAAGAATGGTGGCACTACGTTGAAGTAGTATAGAAATACGTGATGAAACCCGTACGATATACGGCAAGGGACTGTACATATACATAGAAAGGGTGTTACAGGTTAGGATACTAGTATAGTTGGTGCAGAGAATGTTAAACATGCGATGCTATATGTAGCTTATCTTGTTACCTTAGTTTTCTTGTGACCTTAGTTTATCTTGTTACCATAGTTTATCTTGTTATCTTAGTTTAACTTGCCTATCTTTTCATCATCCTTATGTTTACTTTCAGTTTATACATGTCATGTTAATTTTACTTGTTTCTATGCTGAAAGTCACTAGGACTTACTCAGTCTTTATGACTGACCCGTTTTGTTTCGCCTCTTTTTCTTCCGCTTCTCCCCCCCAAGGTTCGCAGGGTGAGAATACAGCTTAGTTCAGATCTTACCAAGCTCTAAGGCTCTTTCATGTACTGCTTGGATTTCTCTTGGCTTTGGCTTGCTTTGCTGCTTCACTGGGGAATGATTTATGACTATGGTTTTATGCTTCTTTACTATTGCAAGACAGATTTTGATGTAATGGGTTTAATAACTTTTTGATGTAAAAGGCTTTAGACCTTCTAGATTTTAAAGAAATGAAATTTGGTTCTTCTTCCACTATTTTATATGTTCTGTCTTGTAATATTTCTGCGTATGTTTACCTAGATAATGTTCCACCAAAGCTAGTGCATTCCCTTTGTGAGCGACCCTAGCAGAGGTGGGGTGTTACATTTGGTATCAGAGCAGAAGGTTACCAGACTGGGCAAAAGTTTTTTTAAAACCTTTTGAAATTATTTTCAAGACCATTTACAAAGAAGCATTTTTCAAGAAAAATCTTGTTTTATTTAAAAAGGCTATTCCCCAAAGCCATATGCACTATCTTTTGATTCTCTCCTTGAGTCTCATCTCCCTTTCTTTTTCAGCCATAGTTTGTAGGCATGCGACGCATGTCGGAGGGCAAAGTAGTGTCCAACCTCCATCTATAGCTGCAGTAGTTTTACCTGCGACTAATCTTATCTCAAGCTTTGTAGGGTTGCCGTGCGATGGGAGTAGCTTTCGATAAACTTTACAAGGATAGTAAGAACGAGGATAAAGAACACAAGCCTAAGGATGAGTAACTTGTTAATATGGCGTAATCCACAAAGGAGGAAAAAGTGAAAGGAAAGAGGTCAAAGTAAAAGAATAATAAAACCCATGACAAGAAAGGACATCGTTGGTATGGTAAAAAGGGACATGTAGTTAAGTATCATAGGACAAGGACAAGGGCAAAGAACAAGATCGTCGAGAGGGAAAATTGTATGCTCTCACTACTAGCATACCTAAGAAAGGTGGTAACGTTTCTGTTAAAGGTTTATCTTCACTTTTCTATCATACCGTGGGAACTTTGTTTTTATACATCGCATCCTTTTGATTCTGCCTCGATAGTTGAGTCTCTGCACCTTAGTACTAGCATAGTAGAGGATCCCATTTTTGTCCTAAATCCTGTTGGGGAATCGGCTCATTTATTCATGACTTGTTTGGATTTGAGAATGTCTATGCTAAGTGTTGAGTTTAGATGTAAAGCTTATGTTTTTGGGCTATGGGTTGATTCTACGGATGGAGTGGTTGTCCAGTAATGGTGCCATTCTCGAGTATGAAAAGAGGGTAGTTAGACGCTTGACTTGCCTTGGTAATGCCCTAGCAGTCTAGTGTAACCCTTAGGGTTCTGCCATGTTTAGTTACCTGGAATCTCTTGATACACTTATCGATCCACTTGAGTAGTGTTCGCCACTAAGGCGGATGGTTCATTTCGCTTACATATGAGTTATAGAAAATTACCTTAGTAAGTACACTTGGCAACATGGTTGACATTTGTTTATTTTCAAGAGATAATTCATTTATGTGGAATACCTTCTAGTAAGTGAATGAGATCCAGAATTCACTAGCGAATTTTGGAGAGCTTGCATGAAACCATGAATACGCAATTATGTTTAAGCCGAGTATACAGGAAAGAAGAATAAGTAAAAGTGGAATGAGAGGCAATAGTGGAATGAGTTCCAACTCATATTTTGGAAACAAGAATTAAGAAGCTACGAGAATTGTGAAGTTAAAGACGGTGAGAGCACAATGGAGTTAAGCTCAAGGAAATGCGGCTTAGAAGATTAAAGGCTAGATACGCACATTATATCTCTTTATAAGAGTATATCCTTGATCCCTCTTTTCTTGTAGAGCTTACTTGCATGCTATTTTTTATGTATATCCTCTCCGTCCTATTCTCAATCCTATTTCTGTTGCAAACCCCATAGGGGGTATGACTTATCTGTTAGTAATTCATGTTGGGGCTTGAGGGTGTCCTTTGGGTTGACTAAACTTTTTGGGTTTTATAGGATATGGGCTGGTGCTTAGGGAGTTCTTCTCCTATTCAGTATATATGTGACGTAGATTTCCAGCTTTGACATTGCCTAATGGGCACAAAGTTTTTACTTGCTTCTATCATTCGGCTATATCTTTAGGTAGGAACAATTGGGTGAAACATGTGTTTGAGACATGTTATGATTGATGGTTGCAAGTGGTTGCAAGTGGTCGCAAGTGGTTGCTCGTAGTTGCATAACACACATTCGGCACTAGATCGGCTCAGACACATTTTCATATTGCATATGCATGAGTGTATATACTTGTTTATGGATGAAATTGGATGTGTTATCATATGGATGATGCATATGGATGGATGTTTGCGCACATGTATAGTGTTTATGTGACTAGGGCTATTTGCATACTTGTTGGACTCATTGCATTAAACATATTTTGCATTAAGAAGATCAATCAGGCCTGATCATTTGCATTAGATAAGGAACATATACACACACTTTCTGCATATATTCATACAGCATTAGAAATCTCTAAAGGACAATGGATGCCTATGATTGATGACTGAGTAGATGGATGATTGGATGGTAGGACACATTCTTCTTAACTTGAAGATTTCGGGGACGAAATCCTTTAAGGAGGGGAGAATGTTACAACCCGTATTTTTATAACATGTTGAAACTAGAAATCAAGGCAGAATTAAATTTTAAAATAAGAATCAAGGGAAACAGGCTACGCCATTGCGTTCGTCTCGAAATTTTACATGAAATAGAGTCCGAGTTTTCGAAAATCGGAGTCCGAATGAGGGAGATATGACCCTCCGAAGTTTCAGGAATTTTCAGAATAAAAAACAGCTCGAAATTCGAATTCAAACCCCAGATCAGACTGGGCGGGAAAATTCCCGCCCATGGACCAGGTCGACCTGTGGGTCGACTATAGTGTCGACCTCCCAGGGACCAGGTCGACCATAGTGTCGACCTGGGGGTCGACCTGGCTCCCGAACCTTGTTTCCTGCACCAGATGCATTCTGATGTATTTAGACTTCTTTCGTGACTAGATTCGTCTGCCTAACCCTATATAAACTCACCCCTTGCCTCATTCTCTCCACACCATTTCTTTCTGTCCTTATGCTGCTTCTAAGATAATCAAATAGAAAGGAAGATAAAGGACTGCTCCTTCTCCATCATGACTACGCTTAGGGATTTGCAAATTGGGGGATTTCAATTAGAACACGATCGATTAAATAGAGGTTCAACAATCAAATTCTACTGTCTAATTCTCGATCCACGAACTGTAAGTTCAAGTTACTTTTAGATAAAAGCTATAAACGTAATATCCATGTTGTAAATTGGAATTGGATCTGTGTATGGTAATTGATTCGTATCTATTCTTGTTCGTCTTGGATCTTGACTTTCGTGAATATTGCTTTGGACCGATTCATGTTGTAAATCAAACTCTCTCGTGTCTATAACCTAAACATGCCTATGACGTTGAATCTATTGTTAATGGACAAGGACTATGACTGAGAACATAAGACTGCCTATGACTAATATGACTATGCCTATGACTATGACGTTGAACATAAGACCGCCTATGACTAATAAGACTATGCCTATTCCCATGATGGTGAACGTAAGACTGTTGCCTATGACTATGACAAGGACAATTGTGGCTAATCAACTATGACCCTTGACTATGAGAATTATTAACTATGATTAGGAACATAAGGACATTATCTATGACCACGACTTTGAAACTATTACTGTTGATTGTTTATGATCATTGCCTAGAACTATTTTGGATAATTAACCATGACTACTGTGATTAATCACTTAGGATTCTTAATTATGAGATTTATACCTATGACCATGACTATTGGGGTTAATTACCTGGAACTATTATAGTTGATTGAAACCCATGTTGTATACCGAATTCGCAGTTTGTTGGATCTCATACCAAGGGTGTGACTTGCTTAGTTTATTCACTATTATGTACACCAAAACCATTGGATCCATTTTTTTGTATTTGGCTTGCCTTTGCATGCCTATTCTTTTATGTCAGCGTTTACCATGACTATCACCTTATCTTGCTAGATTTGAAATCCTATATGCCAGTGATGCTGTAACCAATTATCTCAAGTTATGTCATGCTAGTCTTGTAACCCCTTTTATTGCTTTATGCTAGTCCCTTTTGCCTATCATAGTTTTGAGGCTATTCCCTCTATTTCGAGATTTGGATTTATTTGTAGTATAGATCGACTCACGTTCACGTGCGAAGGGAAAACGATTTGGGTAGATTAGGCAAAACATGAATTGGTTATGAACATGAATTATGAACTCGATAATAGACAAAGCTTGAAACATGAACGCTGTTATAACTTGAACCTGGATATGGACACGAACCTGACATCGACTTGATATGAAACTTGCCTTGAAAACTTGACACGATTTGACATGAAATATGACATGAAAACTCAACATGAATTTTGACATGAAAACTTGAATGTGGGCATGACAATTAGATAAACTTGAAAATGGCCAACTCGAGGTTGGGTTGAGTTTGCAGTGTAAATCTGCCCGGAACCGCCCGGTAAATCCAGTGGCTGCAAACAATAGGATCCAATGTGGGTAGTTGGTCATATCGCATGTAAAACCCGAGGTTAGACTATGTTGTGGTGTAAAACTGCCCGGAACCGCCCGACAAATCCAGTAACCACGACAGTTAGTCTAATGTGAGAGGTTGAAATTCATTAATGAATTAATACCACATGATTTGATGGGGTTAAGTCATGAACCGCTTGAATATACTTAACCAATTTGACACGATGACTTGATAGGGTTAAGTCCTGAACCGCTTGAATATACTTAACCAATTTGACACGATGACTTGATAGGGTTAAGTCATGAACTGCTTGAATATACTTAACCAATTTAACACGATGATTTGATAGGGTTAAGTCATGAACCGCTTGAATATACTTAACCAATTTAACACGATGATTTGATAGGGTTAAGTCATGAACCGCTTGAATATACTTAACCAATTTAACACGATGATTTGATAGGGTTAAGTCATGAACCGCTTGAATATACTTAACCAATTTGACACGATGACTTGATAGGGTTAAGTCATGAACCGCTTGAATATACTTAACCAACTTGACACATGATTCGTAGGGCTATGTCATGAACTTAAACGACAACACTTAGCCAATTTGACATGACACGTAGACGGGTTAAGTCATGAACTTGATTGACAACGCTTAACCAACTTGACATGCAAGACCGATGGGGTTAAGTCTCGAATTTAAATGACAATACTTAACCTACTAGACGGAAACCCTAGTTACGCGGTACGTTTCAGTAGTAACCCACTAGATGTATCATGGTACCCTGGAACTAGGCAGGGTGAGGCACGATTACTGGGCTGATTGTAAGCGACCAGAACTACGGCTGTGTGGGTGCGCCTGTGTAGGTTCTAACAGAGTGCGGGCGTGCACACACTCCGGAGTAGAAAAAGCAGGCATTGGGCATCAGTAGGTTTATCTGTGCGTGCTTGATTCGTGTTGATGGTTGGAACCATATGGCTTGATACACCCATTGGTGGACCTAGCACAGGTGACTACATTTTGTGATTGGGCCGTATGAAACAGACACATGAACAAGCTAGGACTTGTAGGGAGCCGATCAATTAATAGATCGCTACTTGGAATTCGTTAGGTAGCATAATCCCTAGTGGTCCTAGGTGGCATAAACCCTAATCGAATCCAGGAAACGTTCAACAGGTAGCATAATCCCTAGTGGCCCTAGGTGGCATAAATCCTGGTCGAACACGCGATAGCTCATGATAAGGAAACCTAGCCAGAACAAGGGTGGCGGTCCCAACGATTTCAAGAATGGTGGCACTACTTTGAAGTAGTATAGAAATACGTGATGAAACCCGTACGATATACGGCAAGGGACTGTACATATACATGGAAAGGGTGTTACAGGTTGGGATACTAGTACTGTTGGTGCAGAGAATGTTAAACATGCGATGTTATACGTAGCTTATCTTGTTACCTTAGTTTTCTTGTGACCTTAGTTTATCTTGTTACCGTAGTTTATCTTGTTATCTTAGTTTAACTTGCCTATCTTGTCATCATCCTTATGTTTACTTTCAGTTTATACATGTCATGTTACTTTTACTTGTTTCTGTGTTGAAAGTCACTAGGACTTACTCAGTCTTTATGACTAACCCGTTTTGTTTCGCCTCTTTTTCTTCCGCTTCTCCCCCCCAGGTTCGTAGGGTGAGAATACAGCTTAGTTCAGATCTTACCAAGCCCTAAGGCTCTTTCATGTACTGCTTGGATTTCTCTTGGCTATGGCTTGCTTTGCTGCTTTATTGGGGAATGATTTATGACTATGGTTTTATGCTTCTTTACTACTGCAAGACAGATTTTGATGTAATGGGTTTCATAACTTTTTGATGTAAAAGGCTTTAGACCTTCAAGATTTTAAAGAAATGAAATTTGGTTCTTCTTCCGCTGTTTTATATGTTCTGTCTTGTAATATTTCTGTGTATGTTTACCTAGATAATGTTCCACCAAAGCTAGTGCACTCCCATTGTGAGTGACCCTAGCAGAGGTGGGCTGTTACATATACCACATGCGTCAGTAAATATTGTAAACACTTTGTTCCCATCAGGCAAGTTTAGGAATGGGGCTGTTGTTAGAGCCGTCTTTAGTCATTGGAAAGCAATATCACAATCTATACCTACTTAAACGTCAAATTCTTCTTCGTCAGCCTGGTGAGTGGGGCTGATATCTTTGCGAAGTCCTTAATGAACTTCCTATAATATCCTGCCAACCCCAAAAATCTTCTCGTCCCCGTTGCATTCTTTGGATTCTGCCAATCTTGAACTGCAACAACCTTTGCGGGATCCACTGCTATCCCTTCTTTAGAAACCACATGCCCTAAGAATCCCACTTCTTTTCTCCAGAAATGACATTTGTAGAACTTTACCTTAAGATGATGCGCATGTAGATTTTCCAAAACTTCCCTTATATGCAAGGCATGCTCTTCCTCACTCTTTGAGAAGATCAAGATATCATCAACAAAGACTACGAAAAATTTGTTTAGAAACCTCTGAAATACCCTACTCATCAAATAAAAAAAATAGGCGGGTGCATTCGTAAACTCAAAAGGCATAACGAGCCACTCGAAGAAAACATCTAGAGTCCTAAAAGAAGTCTTATCGATATTGTCCTCTGCCACCCTCAACAAATGGAAACCCGTGGCCAAGTCTAACTGAGAAAATATTGACGCACCAACAAGCTGGTCAAATAAATCATCTATATCCTTTGGAGTAGGTTCCTGTTCTTCTTAGTGAGTTTGTTCAACTCACACAAGTGAAGTGAACCATCCACCTTAGTCGCGAATACTACTGGAGCACCGCATTCAGATATGCTTCGCCTGATAAACCCTTTTTCAAGTAGCTTACCTACTTGTTTACTTAGCTCCCTTCTTTCTCTTGGATCCATATAGCGCACAGGTAATGCAACTGGCTTTGCATTATCAACCAAATATATGCGAAAATCGATCTCGCGCCTTGGGAGTAAACCTCGAACCTCATCAAAGACATCATAATAATCTCTGACTACTGGAACATATGTAGATCATCGATAGATGTGTCAAGTGACTCTAGGAAGCTAAGCATTACAGACCCTTGCGGGTCACAAGAAATCTCGGGGGTCCTCACTTGGCAAGTCAACAGTCTAACTACCCTCCTCTCACAATACAGAATGGCACCATACATGGCTAGCTAATCCATCCCTAGAATCAACCCATAGCCCTTGAACCCAAGCACATACGCGTCACGCTCGAACTCGAAGCCCAATATAGATATTCTCAAACCCCTACAAATCTTGGATAAATGAGCCGAACCACCAATTGGGTTTGAGAAAATAATGGGATCTACTACCATACTAATATTTAAGTGTAGAGATTCAACTACAGAACTAGATATAAACAAATGTGAAGCACCAGAACAAAAAAGAGTTCTAATAAGTTGACTGGAAAGAGAAATCAAACCTTCCACAGAAACCTTCCTTCCTCTATCTGGGGCACTGGTTACAAGAGCATTCGCTTGCCCCCCAGATGTTCCTACCCTTTGACCTTGTCCTTGCTTCCTTTGGCACTCCCTAGAATAGTGTCCAACCTCTCCACAAACGAAGTAAGCATTCTTCCTTTTCTTGTAGTCTTTGACCAAGTGACCCCTTCACCCACAACTATGGCACTTCCTCTTATCCTTAGCCTTGTCATTCTTTCTGCCCTTCTTCTGTTGTTGTTGTTGCTGTTGTTGCTGCTGCTTTCCTTTCTTGGGCCATATCTTCTTATTTTGAGTTGTTTCCTCATCCTTTACTTCCTTCTTTTCTCCTTTATCTTCCTCATACATTAAGGCCATATCAACAAGTCTTTCAAAAGTAGCTCCCATTGGAATATGGGACATAGCCAACCCATGAAGGGGTTTGTTCAGTCCTTTGACAAACCACAAAGCTTTCTTTTGCGGAGTGTCTACTAACTCTAATCCGAATCTCGCTAGCTGGTTAAATTTGTTAACATATTCTTTAACCGTCATGCTCCCTTGCTTGAGCGCCAAGAACCACTCCATTTGCATGCTTTTCTCAGCTTGGGAAAGAAACTTCATCTCAAACTTCATTCTAAAATCATCCCAAGTTTCCACCGGACGCCCAGCTTGTGTCACCTTCCAACAAAATGAAGCTTCATCTTTTAGCAGCCAAGCAGCTAACTGAATTTTCCTCTGATCTTCCACCTCAAAAATTCCAAATAGATCCTCCATCTCTTTCAGCTAGTTTCTTGCCTCTACGAATGTCTCAGTACCACGGGATAACTTTCGGCCCATGGAACAAAAGTCTTTGCAGATCTTAGCGAAATTATCTGCTTTTGGAGGAGGAGGAGGAGGAGGAACGACAGGTGCAGCTGGGGGAGGAACGCCAGCTTGACCTCCGGTAGGCACTGTAGCCTCTAGATACCAACGGAACCAGCCTGGTACCGTAACGCCTTCTGGGATATTAAGTCCCCAGACATGCTGAAACGAAAAGAAAAGAGATTTAGAGAAAGGATCGAAAGATATTACATATAGCTTTGGGGAATATATTTTTCAAAACAAACTTTTTTTTCTTTTTGAAAAATGCTTTCTTAATTTTTTTTTTGAAAATATTTTTCAAAAACTTTTATCTAATCTGGTAACCTTCAGCTCTAATACCAAGTGTGGCACCCCACATCCGTTAATGTTACTCACTAAGGGAATACATCAAGTTTCGTAAAGCGTTATAGGTAAACAGAAAGAGAAATACTATAAAACAGATATAAAAGCAACAACGGAATTTAAATTTTTATTTCAAACATAAATCATAACATCGTGGTCTAAAATGTCATAAGTCTGAAACTACATAAAGCCATTACAAAAAATATAAACTTTCTATCTTGTTCCATCAGAGTACATAAAAAGCGCAATTCCCCAAAAAGAGACGAAGCCATAGTAAAGATAGAACTTGAGCAATACTTCAGAAGTTGCTCCATGCAAGATGATAACTGAGTCCTGACTAAGCCTAAAATTCCCACCCTGCGAACCTGGGGGGAAATGGAAGAAAGAAGAGGAAACAAAAAGGGTCAGAAATAAAGTCTGGCGAGTCCAGATAGACTTCTTTCATAAGTCGGTTGGCTCCAGATAGACTTCTTTCATAAATCTGGCATAACCTCATATCTTAGCACGACTTGTACTTGTGCACTTAGACGTCTCACATTAGATTCAACATTTGCGGTCGTTGTATAATGCCAGTCGGTCCCGGGCAGACTTCTACCGTACGTGCAATCGAACCTCGTGTCCCATGTGCAATTACAATTTCTAATTACTATAATCCTAGGCATTTCATTATTATCCAATTTTTACCTATGTCTTTTTAGGTGTTCATGCCCATTTTTCCCCATTATGCTCGTATTGAATTATATGTCAAAATTCATGTTCATAACATTACTCAAGTTATGCCAATTTTAACGTTTTCCCCCGTTCCCTAACAAACACATTCGCATATATTTAGCGACATGCCTAGGCTAGAAAGTAGCCTGGCCATAAATAACAAAAGGGAAAAGTGATGGGAAGATGACAATAGTGATTATTTTAACATAACTGGCATAAGTATATACTGGCATAGTGATAGGGTGGACATATAAGAATAGATCTGGTGAACTTGTGATAATTAAACTTGTCCTAATATAGTAGGATCAGGATGTCATAATAAGCATAACAAGATCTAAATGATAATTTAAACTAGTTCAGATCCAATATGATAGGCACAAAGTGATCTAAATAATAAGCTAGATCTAAAATCAAAAGTAGATCTGTCATGATAAAGATTTAGATCCAAGTAGTAGTTTGTCAAAACATCATAAATTCACAAGTTACAACAGATCCGATATGATAAAGATTGAGATCCAAGTCATAACTAATTCAAAATGTTATAGATACATAATTTACAATAAATCTGGTATAGTTTAGTCACAAGAATGGATCCTAACTATAGTCATATCATGTTTACTTTTAATCGTTTAAATCTAAAAGTAACTTGGAAATCACAATGTTTGGATTAAGAAAATAGAACTAGAAGAGAAGATTGTTGACTCATAGATTTACACTTGAATCTCTAAACCTTGATTGCAGAAGAAGGAAAAAGGATTTGATTCAGTCCAGGCACCAACAGCATTAGGCCTCCATTGATTTCAGTGTAAGGAAACAGGAGAAATGAACCTTTATTTATAGCTGCCAGCCCCCAGAAATCGACTGCCACCTCAGCCCTAGAAGGGTCGACCCTGGTGTCAACACCCCCTTTGGGGGGTCGACCTAGGGGTCGATACCCCCGTTAAGGGGTCGACTCCCCCAGAGCGGGAATTTTTCCGCTCTTTAAATTTCGACTTTTATACTGTTTTTCTGATTTCTGGATAAGTTTGAATTGATATATATATATATATGTATGTATATATATGTATAATTCTTCTACACGTATACAAACTTCAAACCCTAATAACTTCTTCGTACGATGTCCGTTTTATGCAAACCAAATGTCTATCCGGACCAGAATTTCGAGACGGGCGCAATGGCGTAGTCCGCTTCCCTTAGTTATGAACATTATATTAATTAATATTTAATTTATCCACTTTTAATGTTGTCAAAATTTGGGGTGTTACAAGCATAATCTATATCTTGATCTAAACCTTAATTTGGGGCATAACTTGTAGATCAGACGAGGATTTAGGGCGTGATAAGCGTGAAAATTGGTTAGTAATGAAAATGCCTAGAATTAGAGTAATTAGGAACTGTAACTAAGCTCGGACACGAGGTTAGATTACACTTATGGTTGAAGTCTATCCAGAACCGCCCGGCATATCCAGCGTCCACAAGTGGTAAATCTAATGTGAGGGGTCTAAGTGCATAAACACGTAATGGTGCTAAGACATGAGGTTAATTCAACTTGTGGAAGAAGTCTGCCCGGACCCAACCAGCATATCCAGCATCCACAAGTGGTAGACTAAATATGGGAGGTCTAGCTCATTAATAACCATAAATGAATAAATGGTGATAAACTTGTAATACTTAACCTGTTTAAATCCATAAGGATTACATGAACCGGTTAACTTGAGTAGGGGTTAAGTAGACTTGCTTGAATCAGTGGGAGGGTTAAGTTAATCTTGTTAGATATGTGGGGACGGGTTATACATATGAACTTGACAAACTTAACCTGTTGGGGTTATACAATCTTGTTAAACTAGTAGGCATAACCTATTAAAATCCTAGTAGTGGGGATGCAAGCCTAGGGGGAAGCTTGTGTCATCTGTTGTGTGGGACACGTTTCAGTTAGTAATCCATCTTGGTATCAAACAAGAAATCCCGAACTAGGTCGGGGTCTGGGCACGCTTATTGAGCTGATTATAAGAGGTCAATTGGGTAAAAGGGTGTTGACGGCACATTCCATCGGGGACATGTGCGTGCATGGGTCCGCTTCTCGGGAAGATAAGACGTTGTGACATCAGTAGATGTAGATCTGCATCTTGAAAATAACGGGGTTCCCACTTTAGGAAGCGATACATCCTACTGTGGGACCAGCACGAGTGTCTACGAGTTAGAGAGCCGATCGATTGAGGGTAGTAATTAGGGTACATCTAGTCTTGCTTGTTTCGGAGCCTGTTGTTGTCGTTAGGGGTTAACACCTGCCAGTTCTATTGGGCTACCAGTTATTGTATGGGATAAAATCTCTCACTAGAAGTACACATAAGTCTACCATCTTGTACTTGTTGGGATCATCTTCTCTTGTTATACTAGTATTGGTGCAGAGAAAAGAATCAGAGAAGTGCAATGCATGTTCTATTCATCCTGTTTACCTAGTTATACCTGCCTTATGACACTGTTATCTCTCTCCAACTTATATGCATGTCATGATGCTTTTACTTATTTATATGATAAAAGTAAAGACTTTATGTCTAACCTATTTTGTTTCCTCTTCTTTCTCTTCTGTCCCCCTCCCCCCAAGGTTCTCAGGGTGGGAGTACTCAAGCTTGATTAGGATTCTTCTTTCCTTCTGCTTGGAGCTGCTTAGATGTATTGCTAGATTTTGTATTTTCTCTACTATGGCTATATTTTGGGGATTATGCTCTTTTTATGTATTATTGTACTCTAATGATGATTTAAGGCAGAAGTTTTATATTTTCAGTATTCCAGAATTATTATGTAACTAGGTTTAAACCATGAAGCTTTTCTATTTAATAAAGTTTTAATTCCGTATTATTTTATATCAGTCTTGTAATGTTTTTGTTTCTATTTACCTATAATGCTTCACGAAACTTAATGCATTTTGATAAAAAGTGACATTAACGGACGTGGGGTGTCACACCTTATGCCATGAAATTCATACCCTACGGGGGTACGAAACTCGTACCCCACAAGGTACGAGTTTCATACCTCACGGGGCATGATTTTCGTTCCCTATGGGGTAAGAAATTCGTACCTTAGGGTAGGGTATGAGTTATGGAGCACGGGCAATGCAGAGTCTGAATTTCTGGTAGCTTGCACAATGGGATCCGAAATTTTTGATGTGGTCCCCTACTTCTACCTACTCCTACCTAATCCCACATAACCACTCCATTATAAATACCCCACAAGCTCACACTTCAAGGGGGGATTTAGTGATTTGACATTTCTTATGAAAGCACCAAGAGACCTCTTTAATGGCATCCATGCTTTGAGAAGAAAGAAGGGAAAAAGTATTTTTTTCCTAATATTCTCATATGACATATATGACCTCAAAATACATAGAAATGTTTGTAAAGGAATGTCATATGATGGTCTCATGCTTGTAACTCTTCATTGTCAATAAAATACCAGCAACACGTCCAAAGTGGACATAGGCCCCTAACGGGACCTAACCACTATAAATCTCTTATGTGATTTATTGCTTTTCGCACTTATATTTCCACGTGAAACGATAATTCTTAGATAGCTAAGGATCCTGAGTGTTGCTGACATATTTGCATGCCAACGCATATACGCAAGAACATACATACATGTTATATTAGTACAATTTGACATAGGAAATCTAATCAAGATCAACGTTTTCTTAAGTAGCAGCTTTTTTTAGATAAATCAAGATTGAAGTGTACAGAACTTGTTGAAAGAGTTACTTCTTGTGTTTATTCTCATTTTCGTTCCATCCATAAGAACTGTGTAATTGACATGTGATTCATAATTTCCAAGATTCGTCTCTTTCTTTTACATCATTACTGTCATTATTGTGAATGCCTTCCTTTGCATGCTCCTGATTGGCATCCTCTTTATTTTAAACAATAATAACATTAGTTTCTCCAGCGTGACTTGAAGAAAAATATTACCTTGTTTCTGCTTTAAATAGTTTTAAATGTGTTAGAATTAATGCGCTTTGAAAAATCTCGAAATATGAAAAGTGCTAGTCTATTGAAAAATGAAAAGTAGATCATGTATCCAGATTTATTATGTTTAGATTGGTTATTTGCTTGTAGGATATGATTATTCAATTACTACAGATATATATACCAAATTATGCAATCATAGTTCAATCAATTAGCAAGGTATTATTTGTAAATCAATTATCTTTGTAAGGGCCACCGAGATGTCACGAGTGAATTGAAAGTTAGATCTACATCGGATATTATCCGAATCACCTCATCTACCCTTATAAAGAGAAGTTTGGTTTCAAACTCCAAATTGAACAAAAGGAATTAGGTATTAAAATAATATATTCTTCCTTTTGAGTAAATCTCTTAGTAACTAACTAATCTAGCCTTAAATTTTTTATTATATCATCTTCTCTTAATTTCTTTTAAAATATCCACATACACTTTATTTGGTTAGAATCAAGAGGTAAGTCTATTGTTTCCGTGTTCGATTTTCCTTAATGGTATCTATTTTACTTTATATGGATTCCTGTCAAAATGTTGAATACTGAGACTTCGTAGCTTGAGTATATGTTAAAGTATCAGAATCTATGGTTGTATAAGGCATAACTTGATGTTTAATAATATCTCTTGATCTTTCTATCGAACTGATGATAAAATCTTGTGATGACCGTGCCACACCTCCTACACTAACCTATCGTATCAGGCCGATAGTCAAGGTAGATAATTAATCAAGAAACAAAACCTGTATAACTCACTGCATATGGACAACATATAATAAAAAAATATACAACATGATATAATAGTGAAGCGTAACATAATAGAATATCTCATCTCCATAAAACCATTAATTCTCAGGTATAATACTTCCTAGTATGAATTTTCTAAATACAATATGCCTCACTACATCACTCGTAGTCTCTAAACAAAACAATGAAAAAGTAATATGATAACATATTACATCAGCCTCTTGCTCGTCACTGTACATCATCAACGCCATTAAACCCGCAACCTGCTACTCAGTCTACTCATCGATCACATCAATGAGTAGCCCCAGGTAATAAGATGAGACATAATACCTTGAGTAAAATAATAGTCTTAGTGAGCGATAAGATAAATATCAACAGTTACATAGGGTAAAATGATAATAAATAGTTCAGGTCTAACCAGAGCTATCCCTACAGCCACAGAGTTAGCGCATATCTCATTATAATATACTAAAAATATACAGAATAGACGTGAGTAAGAATAGGATTCCCAATCCTTCTTCTTTACAATGTCCTAGGGTGATAGCCTACCCAGAGAAGTAGAAAATGACATACACAAGCAATCATAACATCCATAACAAGAAATAACCTATCTATCACAGATTATAGCTTTGAATGCATCGATATCGAATGACTGGCTATTGCCATCCATTAAGGACTAATGAAAACCACAGTTATAGTCAGACTATCATACATCCCACGTAAGTTTGCCTCCTCGAGACAACTAGATCACTCCCCAAGCAATCCAAGGTACTTGGTCTCTCAGATCCTGATTGGCATCCCTACAATACCCCTGCTTTGAGACTCCTAGAACCTTCGAATATCGACGATTTCTTAGCACTTCTAATCTCCAAGCCATTCTTAATGACTCAATTCTTTAGTTCGAGTCTCACTCGATTAATCTATTATCTCGTAATTGAGTCCCACCCGAGTCAATCCCTCGTCTTATGAGCTCAAGTCTCACTTGAGTTGATTCATCACTTAACTACATCATTCCATGATCAGTTGTACCTCAATTTAGCTTCGACCACTCTCACCTTGAGTTCACGATTGACGAAATATCACCACCTTGATAACTACTTCCATCCCATAGAAGCATTCACAATCTAATTTCAACAACGAGCTCCAAATGGCCCCTTCTTCCTATCGGTCTAGTTTAGAAGCCTAACTCCTTCCCGATAATTTTCTTTGTCGGTACATCAACAAGAATCGAAGCTATCATACTTCGACGCATCCAATTCTAACCAAACTTGCGCCATAGTCTTCTTAGGATCCCATCTTGTTATAGCCAAAATTCTTGTTCAAATAAGTAAATGGCATGGATGTCTAGGAGATTCATCCTTATGGACTGGACACTCAGGAAATGGACCGAACCTACAGTAGATTCATCCCCTATGGACCAATAACGATCCTTAGCCTTTGGCTATTTTTGTCTTAAATTTTATTCGTAGCTTCGTTGAAGCCCCTCGATGCAACACACCAAAAATCAAGTCAATCCATATTGATTTGATGGATCAGTATCAGTCCATAGGCTATGGACCAGTACCAACACATGCACTTAATGAATTTTCAAGTGAAAATCCTTGGACTAGCTCATCTTCAGATATCATTCCTTTATAATAACCCTAATTTTCCTTCCTTATTTGCATGAATAAGTTGTGATCCTACTCTCGGGTCTGCTCGAAGGCAAAGTAAGGTGTCCGTCCAACATGAAATGGATTTATACTCCATTTATCTGGATCACACGCCTTAATTTTCTTCTTATTGATGATACTCAGAGCTTTCATTCTTAGAATTTTCTCCTCATATAGCCTTGTATCCATACATATATAGATTTTATCATAAATGGTTCAAAAGATCACTGATCAGATCGAATTGGCCTTTTACCCGTATTAGGAAGCTATCTAGCTAGAGGAGGTAGAACCATATTTTCCTTACGAGATTGGTCCCGTAAGGATATTAATCCTTCTTTAGCACCATTTTTAGTTAGGAGGAAGGGGTACCATCATTTTCTTTTCATATGACTATTGAGATTTTTAGTATTCTTTCTATGCTTGTCCTTGGCCTTTTCAAAATATCCTTTCGAGCTATAAGGAACCTGTTATGATTCACAACTATAGCTTTTCAATTCATAAGGTCTTAAAATATAAGCTTTCGTAAACCAAACCAAACTGTCTTTGACTTATAATCCATTTTAATGTCTATTGGAAGCAACCTTCATCAAATTCAATAAGAGGTTAGAAAGTTGAAGAGTGATAGAGGTTCGAGCGCTCCCTCTAGCGCCAAAAATGTTAGCCACAAAAATAGTTAACACCCCAAAATGGTATGATCCTCACAGGATCCGTAGTTAAAGTGTACTCCAGTTATAGATTCGTTGAACTAATTAATATCATTGCATTTTTTGTTTAGTCTTCCTATGTTATGGTTTCTTTTAGATCCCAACGAAAGTGCCTTTATTCCTTAGTAACGTGATCTTGTTGACACAAAAGATAAAAATTATATACTAGAGACTTTAATCTTTATATTCTCTTAATGTTGAGGATTCCTCTATATGTAAACTTGGTCCATTTCGGCTC
Organism: Allium sativum; assembly: GCA_030737875.1. Taxonomy (NCBI): domain Eukaryota; kingdom Viridiplantae; phylum Streptophyta; class Magnoliopsida; order Asparagales; family Amaryllidaceae; genus Allium; species Allium sativum. The sequence goes on along the minus strand of CM060919.1, from coordinate 4,183,030 downwards.
TATCCTGAAAGGCCATTGAGAAATTTTATTGGAATGAATATCTGTGTTGATTAGAAGTGCTTATTAGGTTTCAAAATACTCATAAGGTTTTAGAATTGAGTCATGAAGATCTATTCCATCTATGAATATCTTTCGGTAGAAATTCAGGTTGTCGATTAGCCTAATGAGTTTCAGATATGTTAGGAAACCTTCAGTATCAGAATCCAAATCCTTTAGATCATTATGTATATCTTTTTGCATACATTATGACACTATGCAGATGCCAGAAGCTATTCTATTAGGTAATACCTTTCATTGTTTTGAATCTTGAACCAAAAGGCTTAACAGATAATAATATAATAATTTGAATATTACCCAGGTACTACCTTCGCAAATTATAATGAACTTCTTTATTAATGATTATAATGTGTACAAGGACTTAATAATCTCAATATCTCAAATTGATTTGGACTTTAGGGTTTAAAACTAAGAATTTTAGACATGAGTGAAGAAAGAAGAATTCGGTCTATATTTTGAACCTTTACGGTTGTATTCAAAGGTTCATGTTGACCACATCTCCTTCTTAGGGCCCTGATGCTTTCGAGAGCAGATCAGAAGGTCTGATAAAAGCGGCTTTAATAATCTGCAACTTGTGCTTCTGATGTAGTATGAAGTGGAAGTGAGCCCTTCTTAGCATTTTATGATAGGTAATAAATGCGGAACCTTCGGGTCTTCGGAAGTCTCTAGACGATAAACTCGATACTTGCGGTAAGAATAGGCTTCTGGCCATGATGGCACCAAAAGGTGGTTTCCTCAAATATGAGGCCCTTCGTTCCACAGTGGGAATTTCTTTTAGGGTCAAGTATATGAAACATCTTCTTCAAATGAATCAAAAGGTGTGTTTGGTAAAGAGAGTTTGAATTGTTTTTTGAGAAAGCTATTGCTTTGCAGCAATAGTTGTGCACTTCGATATTCTCAAAATGGCTTGGTCTTTCTACAAGTAGACTTTTCCCCTTTTGTTATCCCTTTAGAAAAGTAGTGCTACTAAAATGCTTTTGGTTGCTCTACAATCCTTTCTCTCTTGACATCCCTTCGCCATGATTTTGCTCTCGATACTGCTATGGTTATTTTGGTGCTAACTGTTTGAGAATGAAGTTTTGATGACAACAAACTTATTTCAATATTAATCGATTATAAAATATATAATATATGCTAATGCTTTTATTTAGATTATATATACATATGCAGGATTTATATATAGGAATTATTACTGAAGACCGTACAGTTGAAAGATATTGACGATTCAAGATTCATGAGTTTTCAAGATTTTTAGAGTTCAATATTTCAAGTCAAATATAGAAATAGAGTCTAGATTATGTAAGACTCTGAATAGCACTCCAGGTTCAAATTCAAATTTAAATTTAAATTTTGTTTTTCAATCTCTGATTTCAAATTCTATTTTCGAATTATATCTTCAATCTCTATCTTCTCTATTTTATTTTCTTTACTTTACTTTGTGTTTCAAACTCAAGTTTTATAAGGTTTATATATTTATACTTTTATATACTTTATATTTACATAGTTTTAACTCTAAAATTTTATAAATATATTTATATTTATGTTTTCATATGATTTCCTACTTTATAATATTCATTTATAACACTATGTTTTAATTCAAGAATTTAAATTATTATATATATATATATATATATCAAAACACTTGAAAATGCTCAAAAGTCAATTTTGAACATGGATATGTCGATATACGTTTTTCCCTATGTCGACATAACTATCACTTTTTGAAAATTGAAAGGAAGCATCTGTAACAGCCCGCATTTTACATATTGGAGGATCGTAAAATATTTTTCTTTTATTCCCTGAGGGTTGGATCATTCTCATCTTTTGATATGTTGCTTACAGGGATGTGAGACATGTCCGTAATTTTTACTGATTTTGTTTGTGACCATTTTTCCTTTTTCAGTCTTGTACAGGGCATAACTTTTGACTTGGGTCGAATCAGAGGGTGATACCTATGCCATTGGAAAGGAATTGATGGTTGCCTTTCCGTTGTGTGGTTATATTAAAGATTTGTCTTAGCGGTTTGGGAGAAATAACTATTTTAAGGTTTTCAGTTGGCTGTCCAGGTTTTGGGAGTCTAATGGGCTGATTTGGGGAAAGCTCATTCATGGTTTGATGAAAGGGTATAAATAGGGGGTAAAGGATATGGGAAATGGTTTAGTTTTTCATTTCCTCATTTGGTAGCCTTGTGCTCCTTCTTCCTCCAACACCTTTCCACCATTAAAAACCCAAATCTAAGGTGGGAAATCATAGATCTATACAATTTGAGGCTAGATCTACATCAACTGAGGCAAGAGATCATCGGATCAAGGTGTTTGGTGCGAGGTGCTTGCTGTCCGGATTCCTATTTCATCCATTTATGCTTGTTTTGGCAAATCGGTCAGTGATTTACATCTCTCACATGAATGCAATGAAGTATATGAGTGTTTGTGCATGTTTCTCATCAAATTCAAGTGTTTTTCCATAGATCTATGCCATATTAAGTCCATTTTCATATTAACCACCCTATGATCTGATTTAACAAGTTTAGATAAGTTATTTCTATGCTATTTCATATGATTATGCAAGTTAAATCCACAATTTAGATCATATGTTCATTTATTATGGTTTTTGGTGAAATAGCTTAATTTTATGATAATTGTCATTTTCATGATGTTAGTGGTTTCATAACATGCTTATGATTGTGTTGGATGTATTGGATGAGTTGATTTCGTCGAATCTAACGTTTGGGGACGTTTTGGTGGAAATAGGAGTAGAAATTGTGAAGTGCAGGTTTTTGGTCGCACGTAGGGGAGTCGTTCGCTCCAGCGTGTGGTTTCTTGGGAAACAAGACAAAAACCAGGCTCGAGCAAGCCAAGGAGTCAGTCGGTCGAGCAAGCTGGGTGTAAGGTAAGCGAACGAGCGAGCCTGGAGAAAAAAAGAGTTCGGTCGAGCGAGCCTACGGTTGATTAAAGGGGTCGGTCGCTCCTATCGGGTCAATGGTGAAGCCTGGAAGTGGCAAAGTGATAGGCCGGTCACTCCAAGTTGGGAGGGTCGGTCACTCTGGTTGGTTCTACCAGTGTGAAGGGTCAATCACTCTTTTTGGTTCTAGCAGTGTGAAGGGTCGGTCGCTGTAGTCGGTCGAGCAATGTAAAGGGTCGATCGCGTAGGGCAAATTTATAAAAATTTATATTTTCGGATATTGTAACACCCCACCTCCACTAGGATCACTCCTTAGAATGTACTAGCTTTGGAGGGGCGTTATTGTGAAGGTAAACATGCACAGAGATATAGCAAGACAGAGTATATAAAAATAAATATAAGTAAAGCAGCGGTAGCAGATAAAAACCCATCATCATCATCTCAGAAAACCCACATAGTCAAGTACATAATATCAAAATGTCATGATCCAAAATACAACTCCAGTCTAGATACGTGATAACAAAATACATAGTAAACATCAGTACTAATCCCCAGAAATAAAAGATAAGCCACAGCTAGCTCAGACCCATACATGAGCTATCCAACAAGCAAGTCAAAGATCCACTAAGCAGATGTAGTCCCTCCCTGAGAACCTGTGGGGGGGGGGGGGGGAAACGGAAGAAAAGAAGCGAAAGAAAACGGGTCAGTCAAAAAGACTGGTAAGCCCTACTACGGTCAATCTATAAACTAATAAAGTTAATAGTATGATGGAAACTGAGATGAACATACTGACAATAGATAAAAGTGACATCACATAGACGAGATCAAACTTTGCACCACAGTGTACTAGCAAACCCACAAAACAGATCTTGATCCCTTAGCCCAAACTTTGGCCCAAAACATGAAGTGACCTTAGTATAAGGCCCAGCCCAACGGTCTAGTCGATCGGCTCCCTATAAACCTAACACGTCGAGTGTTGGTGTCCATACGGCCCACATGGATGTAGTCAGACTGCGCTGGGTCCACCCTTGGGTGTATCAAGCCCTCGGGTGTCAACCCCAGACACCTAAGCAATAATGCACAGTCTAAGCCTACTGGTACCCGTGCCTCGAGTTTGTCCAACATCGGACTACGTGCACGTCCGTAGCCCGCCGGACCCGCACCGCTGTACCACTCAGCCGTCGCTTTGGTCGCTTACATCAGTCCTGTAATCGTGCCCCGCCCTAACCTAGCTGTAGGGTTGTAGTGATACCAAACTGGGATTACTGCTGGAACAGACCACGTTGCTAGGGTTTCTAAGAGGGTTAAGTGTGGTTTTAACCCCTCACTAAACCTGGATTAAATTAGCTAAGTGTAACCACTTAACCCCATCCAATCCTCGCATCCCCATTATTGGTTAAGTATTAGTGGGCCATGACTTAACCCTAATCATGAGGCATTAATTACTTAATGCACCCAACCTCTCACATTAGACATCCGTGGTTACCTGGGAAGATTTACACCACGTCTAGGTCTAACCTCGGGTCTTATGGTGCAACATGACCAACTACCCACATTAGACCCTACGTTGTGGTTACCTGGGAAGATTTACACCACAACTAGGTCTAACCTCGAGTTGGCCATATCGTGTTATCTAATGTCATGTCCACTTCAAAACGTATTTACAAGTTAACATATACTTGGGTAGACCTAACTTAATAGGTAAATTCCCAAGGGGTAGACCTAACTTAATAGGTAAATTCCCAATCTTTTAGTTTCATGTATTTTTAAGTTTACCCAAACCCTCCCAACGTCATTATCTCGCTTACATATTCGTCATAACGTATAAGGGTATAAAAGGTAACTTGGCATAACATACATGGTGAACTTCACATGTCATAATAAACATGCATACATGTTAAACTTGCAAATCATGTCATGGTGAATTCGCATAAACATGCATAGCTTATTAAATATGCATAACATGGTAAGGTGAACATGCATAATCCATTAAACTTGCATAACATGGTAAGGTGAACTTGCATAATCTATTAAACTTGCATAACATGGTAAGGTGAACTTGCATAATCTATTAAACTTGCATAACATGGTAAGGTGGACTTGCATAATCCATTAAACTTGCATAACATGGTAAGATGAACTTGCATAAATATGCATAATCCATTAAACATGTAGATCATGACATAATAAGCTCACATGAGCATGCATAACTTGTGAAACATGTAAAACATGGCATGGAAATCTCGCATATGCATGCATAACTTATGAATCATATAAAACATGACATAGTGAGTTCGCATAAGCATGCATAATCAACTAAACTCACACAAATCTCAACTTTCACCAAACATTAACTTTGAAGTTTGTAAAGTGAAGGTAAGAGGGCTTACAAATATAAACAAGCCACAAATCCACCAAATAAGATGAAGAAGCCCTTTTAAAAACCAAAATAAAGCCTCAAATAAGAAAACCCTTTTGCAAAATCCCAAAACACAAACTTTAGCAAATCAAACTTGCATCTTAATGAAGTATGCAAGTCATTAAGCATTCATACAACATAGAAAAGGTTGTATGATCATCATATCATCATAGGATTAAACTTTGAGGAAGGTGGAGGCTAGGGATTTTAGATGGAGGCCATTTGAGGTTTCAATTTGGCATAGTTTAGTTGCAAGATTGATTAATGAGGCTTTAGGGTAGGATTAGGGGTATATTTATAGGGAATTAGAGTGTTTTAGGCCCTAGGATTAACCCTAGATTAGGTTTGGCCCGTCAGATCTTAGAATTCTCCAGAACCAAGCCACTTGACCCAACCCAAATCAGAAATGGTGCACCAGGCTGAACTGCCTGGGCACCCCCTGTCGACAGGGCTGTCGACAGGGCAGTCGACACCCTGGGTGCCCTGTCGACATGCCTGTCGACATGGGCCCCTGGCGGGAATTTTCCCGCCTAACCCTGATTAGCCCTAATCCTTGATTTTAATTTGAAATTTAAATCTGTCTTTAGCATAGAAATTTCTGAAAACTTCAATGGGCCTTAACTGGGTCATACGGACTCCGATTTTCGAAAACTCGGACTCTATTTCGCGTATTTTTCCGAGACGATCGCAATGGCATAGCCCGTTTCCCCTGATTCTGATTCTGCCTCGATTTATGTTATAACAGTTTATTGAAAATACGGGTTGTTATATTCTCCCCTCCTTAAAGGATTTCGTCCCCGAAATCTTCAAGTTAGGAAGAACATATCCTACCATCCAACATCCATCTACTCAAAACATCATCCACGAGCAGCCATTGTCCTTAAAAGATTCTAAATGCTGTATGAACATATGCAAAAGTGTGTGTATATGTACTTATCTAATGCAATGATCAATGCAAAATATGTTAGTGAAATGTATCCATATGTATGCAAATCCCTAACATAATGTATAATCTCTATATGCGTGCTCAATCATACATCCATATGCAACATCCATGTGATTTCATACAAATTTCATCCAAGAATAAGCATAAACACTCATGCACATGCAATATGAGGAGTGTGTGAGCCGATCTAGTGCCTAATGTGTATCATGCATCCACGAGTGACCATTTGCAAACACTTGCAACCACTTGCAACCATCAAACATAACATGTCTCAAGCACATGTTTCATCCAAAGGGTTTCTACCTAAGGTTCTCATGACAAGCTTAGTACGATAACTAGATAAATATGGATTAGCAAAGAGAAAGATATTCTAACAAAGGGAAGAGATTGAGAGTGTACCCTCAAACAGGAATGGATAAAGCCCACGCATCTTCTCCTCGGTTTCCCAAGTTGCGTCCTCTTCGGCTTCACCCCATTGAACTTTCACCAATCTGACCTCACGATTCCTTAGCTTCTTGGTCTCTGTCCCCAAGATACGAATCGGAGCTTTCCTTAAAGTTGCTTCTTTCTCTACCTCCACGTCTTCAAGCATGCTAGGCTCAACCACCTCAGCGGACTCATGCAGGCACTTTCGGAGATGCGAGACATGAAAGACATTATGCACTCCGGACAACTTCTCGGGCAATTGCACTCTATAAGCCATCTTCCCAATTCTCTCAATGATGGGGAAGGGTCCAACAAATCTCGGTGCTAGCTTCCCAACAGCTCCAAATCGGACCACATTCCTCAAAGGAGAAACCTTCACGAAAACCTTGTCCCCAACCTCAAACTCCAATTCGGACCTTCGCCTGTCAGCATAGGACTTCTGCCGGTCTTGGGCCGCTTTCATCCGTCTTCTAATCAACTCAACCTTCTCGGATGTATCCCTAATCATGTCGGGTCCAAGTATAAGCTTATCCGTGGATTCCCACCAACATGTAGGTGACTTGCACGGCCTCCCATATAAAGCCTCAAAGGGTGCCATCCCTATGCTTGCCTGATAACCGTTGTTGTATGCAAACTCGACAAGAGGGAGATGGTCTTCCCAAGCACCACCAAAATCTAGAATGCAAAGCCTCAACAAGTCCTCAAGTACCCTATTCACCCTTTCTGTCTGGCCGTCTGTTTGTGGGTGATAGGCCGTACTCAGGTTCAACTTCGTGCCCATAGCCTCCTGTAAGCTGTTCCAGAATTGACTAGTAAAGATGGGGTCTCGGTCACTGACTATGCTGGAAGGGACCCCATGTAGTCGCACTATCTCACGAAGATACACAGATGCTAGTCCAGAGGCTGTCCTTTTGCTCTTCACCGGGATAAAGTGAGCACTCTTCGTGAGCCTATCCACAATGACCCATATGCTCGTATTCCCCTTCCTGGACCTTGGGAGCCCATCAATAAAGTCCATAGAAATTCTCTCCCACTTCCATAGCGGGACCTCTAGCGGATGTAATAGCCCACCGGGCTTCTTTGACTCAGCTTTAACTCTTTGACAAATAACACATCTCGAGACAAACTCCGCCACATCCTTTTTCATTCCGGGCCAGAAGAAAACGCGCTTCATGTCCTTATACATCTTATCACCCCCTGGATGTATGGTCATCTTGGAGCGATGTGCTTCCTCGAGAACTTTCCTCACCAAGTCTTCTACCATCGGGACACAAAGCCTTCCATCCCTCCTCAGCCAACCCCTATCGTCTATAGAATATCGAGCAAGGTGACTAGATGTCTCTCCTTGTACCAGCTTATCCAAGATCTCAATTATCTGAGGGTCTTCCTTTTGCGAAGCCCCAACTTGATCTAGGAGGGTAGGCCTGAGCTCTAAAGATGCCAAGGAACCGGTCACCGACCCCATTGCCAAAAAGAAATCAAAGGTCGCTAAGAACTCTAAATTCTTCATCTCAACAAACAGAGGACTTAGTGTCAACCTTTTCCTACTCAACGCATCTGCTACAACATTCCCCTTGCCAGGGGTATAGGATATCTCAAAATCATAGGAAGCCAAAAATTCCATCCATCTCTGTTGTCTTAAATTCAGGTCTTTCTGTGAAAAGAGATACTTCAAAGACTTATGATCGGTATATAGCTCGAATCTCTCTCCCAGAAGATAATGACGCCATGCTTTGAGCGCATATACAATCGCTGCTAGCTCTAGATCATGAGTGGGATAATTCCTCTCATGCACCTTAAGTTGCCTTCCACCAAAGCATATAACTCTGCCCTCTTGCATCAGAACGGCACCCAATCCTGTGCCACAAGCGTCAGTGTACACGGTAAATATCTTACCACCATCGGGTAAGGCTAGAACTGGTGCGGAGGTAAGGGCTCTTTTGAGTCTCTGAAAAGCAAGCTCACAATCCATATCCCAAGCAAAGACTAAGTTCTTCTTTGTCAACTTAGTAAGAGGAGCGGATATCTTTGCGAAGTCTTTAATGAACTTCCGATAGAAACCCGCAAGACCCAGAAAGCTTCTCACCTCGGTTGCATTCCTTGGCGTCTTCCAATCCTGAACTGCAACCACCTTAGCGGGATCTACCGCTAAGCCTTGCTTGGATACGATATGCCCAAGAAATCTGACTTCCCTTCTCCAAAAGTGGCACTTGGAGAACTTAGCTTTCAACTGGTGTGCTCTGAGTGTATCCATCACCTCTACTAGGTGCCTCGCATGCTCTTCCTCATCCTTGGAGAAGACCAGAATATCATCAACAAAGACCACGACAAACTTATTCAAGAACTCCCGAAACACCCTACTCATCAAATCCACAAAATATGCGGGTGCATTCGTCAAACCGAACGGCATAACAAGCCATTCAAAGAATCCGTCTGGAGTTCTGAATGCAGTCTTGTCTATACTGTCTTCAGCCACTCTGAGCTGATGGAAACCCGTAGCAAGGTCAAGCTGAGAGAAAACAGAAGCACCAACAAGTTGATCAAAGAGATCATCGATTCTTGGTAACGGGTGTCGGTTCTTCTTAGTCAGCTTATTCAACTCTCTATAATCCGCACAGAGTCGGAGAGAGCCATCTGCCTTAGTTGCAAATACCACAGGCGCTCCCCATTCGGATATACTCCTTCTGATGAAGCCCTTCTCAAGCAATTCTTTCACTTGTTTGCTCAGCTCCCGTCTCTCACGCGGAGCCATATGCCGAACGGGCAAAGAAACAGGTTTAGCATTGTCTACTAGATAGATGCGAAAGTCAATCTCCCGTTTAGGGGGCAACCCCTTAACTTCTTCAAACACATCTGGATAATCTCGGACCACCCTTACAGACTGAAGGGCCTCCTCTGATGAGTCGAGAGATTCTAGATAGCATAACATGACGGGATTCTTCGGATTGCATGAAATCTCTAAGGTGTTGCCCAGGCGAGTCACAAGCCTTACAACCCTATGCTCACAATCCAGAATGGCTCCATATCTAGACAGCCAATCCATGCCCAAGATTAATCCGTATCCCCTGAAACCTAGAACATATGCACTACACAAGAACTCAACGCTGAGTATAGAGATCCTTAGATCCTCACATATCATGGATAGATGAGCAGAACCCCCAATGGGATTCGAAACACAAACGGGATCATCCACTAAGCTAGTACTGAGGTGCAAGCTATCAACAAGATCAGATGAAATAAAGCTATGTGATGCACCGGAATCAAACAAGGTACGTACCGGAAGATCAGAGATATAAACAAGGTTCTCAACAGAAACACTACCTCTCTCGGGAACCGAAGCGGCATTGAGAGCATGAACTTGCCCTCCTGAAGATCCAGCCTGTCCTTTCTTCTTTGGGCAGTCTTTGCTGAAGTGCCCAGCCTCTCCACAAGAAAAGCATCCACCACTTAGCTTCCTTTTCTTCTTCCTGCAATCCTTAGCAAAATGCCCAGCTATGCCACAGTAATTGCACTTCCCCTTGCCTTTGTTGTTGCCCTTCTTGTTCTTATTCTGATTTCCTTGACTGCTTTGACCTTGGTTGCCTTTGCCTTGAGAATCAGCCTTCTTTACTTGAGTATCGCCCGACTTGACTTCCTTCTTTCCCTCTCCCTGAAGCAGAGCCATATTGACCAAACTCTCGAAAGTGGCTCCATGCGGAATATGTGACATTGCCAAGCCCTGTAGCGGCTCATTCAATCCTCTGGCAAATCGAAGAGCCTTCTTCTCCGGGGTGTTTACTAGATCCAAACCAAAGCGGGCCAGCTGATTGAACTTGTTCACGTACTCCTTGACAGACATATCCCCTTGCTTTAGTGCAATGAACTTCTCCATTTGTAAATTTGCTTCAGCTGAAGATAGAAACTTGGTCACAAATCTAGCCCTCAAATCGGCCCAAGTCTCAACGGGCCTCGTCCCATTGGTGACCTCCCACCAATAGGCCGCCTCATCCTTCAGAAGCCATACGGTCAACAAGATCTTCCTCTCGTCATCTATCCCAAAGATGGCAAACAAGTCCTCCGTGTCCTTCAGCCAATTCCTAGCTTCAACGAAAGATTCTGTGCCTAGGAAATTCTTGCCCCCCATTGCCTTGAAGTCTTTACACACCTTTGTAAACTCAATCTGAGGATGCTGAGGGGGAGGAGGAGGAAGAGGAGCCTCAGCGACGGGAGGAGGAGGAACATTAGCAACGGGAGGGGGAATATTAGCTGCTGGAGGAGGGGGAGCAGGGACCACCGGAGGAGGGATATTAGGGGTAGGATTCTCAACCACAGGGGGAGGAGTGGGAGTAGGGTTGGCGGGACCAGCAGCCGCCCTAGCTTCTAGGAGTCTCCTATACCAGAGTGGTACGTTCACTCCATCTGGAATGTCAAGATTCTCAGCCATACTGAAACAAAAGATAAGATAAGATTAGGCCAAGGGAACGAAGGATAACGCTGATGGCTTTTGGGGATTAGCCTTAAAATAATCTAGACTTTATTTTGGAAAATACTTAGTAGGTTTTTGAAAATAGTTTTTCGAAAAGGGTTTTTTTTTTTTCAAAAGTTTTTGTTCAATCTTGTTAACCTTGTGCTCTGATACCAAATGTAACACCCCACCTCCACTAGGATCACTCCTTAGAATGTACTAGCTTTGGAGGGGCGTTATTGTGAAGGTAAACATGCACAGAGATATAGCAAGACAGAGTATATAAAAATAAATATAAGTAAAGCAGCGGTAGCAGATAAAAACCCATCATCATCATCTCAGAAAACCCACATAGTCAAGTACATAATATCAAAATGTCATGATCCAAAATACAACTCCAGTCTAGATACGTGATAACAAAATACATAGTAAACATCAGTACTAATCCCCAGAAATAAAAGATAAGCCACAGCTAGCTCAGACCCATACATGAGCTATCCAACAAGCAAGTCAAAGATCCACTAAGCAGATGTAGTCCCTCCCTGAGAACCTGTGGGGGGGGGGAAACGGAAGAAAAGAAGCGAAAGAAAACGGGTCAGTCAAAAAGACTGGTAAGCCCTACTACGGTCAATCTATAAACTAATAAAGTTAATAGTATGATGGAAACTGAGATGAACATACTGACAATAGATAAAAGTGACATCACATAGACGAGATCAAACTTTGCACCACAGTGTACTAGCAAACCCACAAAACAGATCTTGATCCCTTAGCCCAAACTTTGGCCCAAAACATGAAGTGACCTTAGTATAAGGCCCAGCCCAACGGTCTAGTCGATCGGCTCCCTATAAACCTAACACGTCGAGTGTTGGTGTCCATACGGCCCACATGGATGTAGTCAGACTGCGCTGGGTCCACCCTTGGGTGTATCAAGCCCTCGGGTGTCAACCCCAGACACCTAAGCAATAATGCACAGTCTAAGCCTACTGGTACCCGTGCCTCGAGTTTGTCCAACATCGGACTACGTGCACGTCCGTAGCCCGCCGGACCCGCACCGCTGTACCACTCAGCCGTCGCTTTGGTCGCTTACATCAGTCCAGTAATCGTGCCCCGCCCTAACCTAGCTGTAGGGTTGTAGTGATACCAAACTGGGATTACTGCTGGAACAGACCACGTTGCTAGGGTTTCTAAGAGGGTTAAGTGTGGTTTTAACCCCTCACTAAACCTGGATTAAATTAGCTAAGTGTAACCACTTAACCCCATCCAATCCTCGCATCCCCATTATTGGTTAAGTATTAGTGGGCCATGACTTAACCCTAATCATGAGGCATTAATTACTTAATGCACCCAACCTCTCACATTAGACATCCGTGGTTACCTGGGAAGATTTACACCACGTCTAGGTCTAACCTCGGGTCTTATGGTGCAACATGACCAACTACCCACATTAGACCCTACGTTGTGGTTACCTGGGAAGATTTACACCACAACTAGGTCTAACCTCGAGTTGGCCATATCGTGTTATCTAATGTCATGTCCACTTCAAAACGTATTTACAAGTTAACATATACTTGGGTAGACCTAACTTAATAGGTAAATTCCCAAGGGGTAGACCTAACTTAATAGGTAAATTCCCAATCTTTTAGTTTCATGTATTTTTAAGTTTACCCAAACCCTCCCAACGTCATTATCTCGCTTACATATTCGTCATAACGTATAAGGGTATAAAAGGTAACTTGGCATAACATACATGGTGAACTTCACATGTCATAATAAACATGCATACATGTTAAACTTGCAAATCATGTCATGGTGAATTCGCATAAACATGCATAGCTTATTAAATATGCATAACATGGTAAGGTGAACATGCATAATCCATTAAACTTGCATAACATGGTAAGGTGAACTTGCATAATCTATTAAACTTGCATAACATGGTAAGGTGAACTTGCATAATCTATTAAACTTGCATAACATGGTAAGGTGGACTTGCATAATCCATTAAACTTGCATAACATGGTAAGATGAACTTGCATAAATATGCATAATCCATTAAACATGTAGATCATGACATAATAAGCTCACATGAGCATGCATAACTTGTGAAACATGTAAAACATGGCATGGAAATCTCGCATATGCATGCATAACTTATGAATCATATAAAACATGACATAGTGAGTTCGCATAAGCATGCATAATCAACTAAACTCACACAAATCTCAACTTTCACCAAACATTAACTTTGAAGTTTGTAAAGTGAAGGTAAGAGGGCTTACAAATATAAACAAGCCACAAATCCACCAAATAAGATGAAGAAGCCCTTTTAAAAACCAAAATAAAGCCTCAAATAAGAAAACCCTTTTGCAAAATCCCAAAACACAAACTTTAGCAAATCAAACTTGCATCTTAATGAAGTATGCAAGTCATTAAGCATTCATACAACATAGAAAAGGTTGTATGATCATCATATCATCATAGGATTAAACTTTGAGGAAGGTGGAGGCTAGGGATTTTAGATGGAGGCCATTTGAGGTTTCAATTTGGCATAGTTTAGTTGCAAGATTGATTAATGAGGCTTTAGGGTAGGATTAGGGGTATATTTATAGGGAATTAGAGTGTTTTAGGCCCTAGGATTAACCCTAGATTAGGTTTGGCCCGTCAGATCTTAGAATTCTCCAGAACCAAGCCACTTGACCCAACCCAAATCAGAAATGGTGCACCAGGCTGAACTGCCTGGGCACCCCCTGTCGACAGGGCTGTCGACAGGGCAGTCGACACCCTGGGTGCCCTGTCGACATGCCTGTCGACATGGGCCCCTGGCGGGAATTTTCCCGCCTAACCCTGATTAGCCCTAATCCTTGATTTTAATTTGAAATTTAAATCTGTCTTTAGCATAGAAATTTCTGAAAACTTCAATGGGCCTTAACTGGGTCATACGGACTCCGATTTTCGAAAACTCGGACTCTATTTCGCGTATTTTTCCGAGACGATCGCAATGGCATAGCCCGTTTCCCCTGATTCTGATTCTGCCTCGATTTATGTTATAACAGTTTATTGAAAATACGGGTTGTTATAGATATGACCCAGATTTGAGCGAAAAGTGCTTTTAAAAGGTGCTCGTTGATCAGTGTAGAACAACGAATGAGGTAACCACTCAAAGGTTATGAGTTGGTGGATGATGGTTGCTCGAGAAGGTTGCTTGAGCTGTGAAAAGTCATCAAGTTGGCTGACTAGATATGTGAAGGCCGAGAGGTTATCATTGTCATATGTTCTAGCAGGCTCAAAGAAAAGGTACGATGAGGGCACCCAAAATACCAGTTCAAGGTCGAGTACCTTGGGTATCGTTGAAAGGCCTAGTTTTCAAAGTTGGACATACATACATATATTTCCTTGAAAGGCGTATGGATATTATGCTAGAACTGGGGTTACCATTAGCCCTTGACATATGGCAAGGTTGGCAGTTATACGATTAATGATGGTTTCGAAACAGGATTGGCGGTGATAGCCAGAGTCAGTCATGGATGATTAGTTGTTCTGTTTGTACCATCTCACGTAGATTGTCAAACGTCGAAGGAGGTGTTCCTTGGGTGAATGTCTGATATTGGTTTAGGCCTCCGGGGCTTGTGCTTGAGGGATGTTGAATTCGAGTAGGTTGGTTTACTTGAGATATATATAATTTGGATGTTATTAGTGCTTTATTATGATTGAATAGGTTTCTGTTTCGATGGATAAATGGTTGAAATGTTTATTGTAAAGGCTATCACTGTCCGATGTAAGGAATATAAGGTTGAATTCTTATCTGGTGTTGTGGATAGATTAATAAGTTATCTATCCCTTCTTATATACTTCATTGTTGAAGTTGTTAGATGTTTTATCGCTCACTGAGACTTTTGTCTGACTCAAGGTTTTATGTCTCCTCTTATTACCTTGGGTTGTTTATCTGATTGTGGATGGCCAGACTAAGTAGCAAGTTACAGTGATTAGTGAGGACGATACTGTTGTGCTGAGGCAAGCAGGAGGTTGGCGTACCAGTTTTACTACTATCTACTATTTCTGCTTCTGCTATTTGAGTGTTCTATGAAGATTGTGGTGAGGCCTTATGTACAAACTGTGGTATTAGTTGGATAACCTTTAGGGATGTTGAGAAAGTTTCAAAAGTTTGCTATATGATGCTTCATTATTATTACCTGTTGTTAGACCCAAAAGTGGTTCTAACACCCAAATTGATTAAAGCAAAATGAAATGAGATAAAAATACAAATGAACACATAGGATTTATAGTGGTTCGGCAAAGAAATGCCTACGTCCACTTATTTTTTACTATATTCAATGATTCAGTTGCAAATACAATATAAGATTCACTTGATTCCACTCACAACTCACTTATATTCACTCAATTGACTAAAACAAATAATGAAAGATGATTTGGATTCTCCGGGAGTATTGGAGTTTGGACTATGGAGGTGGTTGAATTCTCGAAATGCCCAAAAAAAAGATCCTTTTCTTTGTCTCTAGACGGGGTATTTATAGGTGTGAATTTGCTCAAAACCCGATCCGGATCGGAGCCACGTGTCGTCCATCCCATTAGCCTCGGGTTCGGATGAATTATTGTGTTGACAACGCATCAGAGTAATGAACGTTATGGGTAGGAACTGGTCATAGCCGATCCGGATATCCAGGCGCTTTTGCTGGAGAATGATATGGAACATGGGCTCGGGTCGGAGACACACATATAAGGGGTTCGGATCGGGATACCCGATCCGACCCGGATTGGCTTGGATGCAACGCTCTCTTCTTCTTTAATCTGCTCCGCTCCGATCTATTTCCGTGGCAACCAGGTGGCTTTCCGATCCGAATAGCTATGCCTTACCAATTTCCTCAGCAACGGTTCACCGATCCGAACAGAAGATTTTATCCGACCTGAACCGATATGTTGCTCTGACCCGACCCGAACAATTGCAGCTGTCTGATCTAGGCTGTAGTGTCTTCTTCGATCCGAACCGAAATCTTCTACTTAAAAATGCTCTTCAATGTTTGATATCTAGACTTTGTGTTGGCTAGTTCACAAAGTAGGCTAACACTTTGCCCCCTCAAAGGATGCTTCTGTTGGAAACGGAGCATGCTTTGATTGCTGTTGCACAACGCCTTCATTCTTCCTTTTGAATACGCATGCCAAGCTGTCGTACTGCACCCTGTTCGGTTCGGATTCCGACCCGAACGGATTTTTGGTTTGGGTTCCGACCCGAACGGATCTCCCTCTTCCTATTCCCTGCATTGGATTAGTGGGCCAAGCTGCGTCATTGGGCTTTTCGAACCGGTCCGATCGGGAATACGAATAGTCAGCTTGTTTTTTATATAAATTCACTTCACTTTTCTTCCTTTCTCTCATTCACCATTTCTGCTCATCCGAACCGATTCCACATCGAAATTTTAGTCTTTCCAAGAAACTCCAAAATTCTCGCTTCAATCTTTGAATCAAATACATAGGTAGCCTTGTAATCTTGAATCTCGTTGCCATAATTGTTTTTAATTTACATCCACAGTTAAGATAAACGATTCTAACAAGGTAATTGATTAATTCCATCGCCATGGCTTCCTTCATCCTCCGCCTTCGTCGCTGATGGCATCGACGCCATTTCGAGGCGTTGGTGGAAGATGTTGAAACTCGTCGTTGAATACTTGAATGCTTTAGCACTTGGTTTTAATTAAGGCTTGGGATATCAAGTTGGGTTCGCTACTTAAGAGAAGGAAGAGGAAGGAAGTTGAAGGAGATCGGTTCGGGTGGGGGAACAGTAGGAGAAACAGGAAAAGAGACCAATTCACAGAATCGGACCGGGTCGGAGCAATAGGGCAAAGAAATGGGACTTACTTTGTTTGACCGGGTCGGGTCGGATCTATGAATAAAAATGGAGGTCAAGACTTATGCGCTCGGGTCGGACCGGGTTATGAAACAAAAGAGAGAATAGGGGCCTGGTTATCCAGGTTAATCCGACCCGCTCCGAGAGTCAATCCCCGAACCGATCCGGATATATCTTTCTGAGTGCGAACCTTTGCTTATCCGATCCGAACCTAGTGTCTGCATCCGAACCGAAAACTACTCAATCCAAAACACAAACTTTCGTCCAACTATTTAAAAAGATATTACTTCCAACTTCATGAACAGTTAGGATAGTGCCTTGCGGACATAAACGAACATTAAGAACAACTCTGTCTATCACTTTCTCTTCAAAGTTTCGTCTTACATTGTCGCGCCTTTACTTTGCATTTCTCACATTCGCTGCACACATTTTAGTTCACACACACGCACAGGGGGTACGGGCTAATTTACTCTAATTTGTGCTATTGCTTCTTCAATAGTTCTATGACAATGAGACCCAGACGCTCTTCCAGACTAGCTGAGAGGAAAGAAGCCCTGGAAACCTCTAACAAAATCACTCTCGAGGATATATCTTCTTCTTCGGATCCAGAATGGGACAGTGAGGGTCCAGACTACGGGGTTGGAAATCGAGAAAGCAACGAGGCATCTTCAGAGAACGAAGTTTCTCTGGGTTTTGAGGAGGAAGGAGGGATCGGTGACGATCGAGCCCCTGACGAATTTGAATCAGCCATTATATTGGAATCACCTCCAGACTCCGTTGAATCGACAATCGACAACGATCGACTTGTCCGAATTTGCTTAAAGTATGGAATAATGAAAAGGGACACTCTAGTGCCTTCACGCTCTGACCGTCCCCACAACCCTCCAGAAGGATATATGACGGTCACTCGATTGATGTGCATGGTCGGCGCCATTCCTCCATTCTCTCCCTTCATCGTTGACTTTTTAAGACAAATGCGGATTGCCCCCATGCAATTGCACGCCAATTCATATGCCTATTTGCACACCTTGTACATAGCATATCGTGAAATCTTAGGCACAGAGCTCACGTTCGATGACGTTCACTTCTTCTATAATTTCAAGCATCGGACCCGAGAGACTCCATATTTCTGCTACTTTGAGTCAGTTCCAAAAAGGAAGATAATCTCTGCACCATTTAGCAGTAAGGCTGGAGATTCCAGATTAGAATGGTTCTACGTGAAGCGACAGCCTGGATGCGCCAGGAGGTGGACAAAATCAAGTGAAGCACTGATTTTCTAAATCCGGGCTCTATACACTTGAATCATCACCTTGACTTGTTTTCCTTTTTGTTTGCAGTTGACAACCCCAAACAGATATCAGATCAGGTGTTCTTTGACCGGATGCACCGACTTCTTAATGGCGATCAGAAGTTCTTGACTATCGACGAAGCCCTTAAAGACGAATACCTTCACTTTCATGGGCTGTTATCTGTTTTTCGTAGCACTGGTCATGGGACAGTTCCATACACATACATTCCTCCAGTGGAGGTAGTCCCAGAGACAGGAGAAGGCTCAGTAGTTCCCACAGCGCCTCTTCAAACTTCACCTTCTCCATCTTCTACACAAGATGATGAATTGGCTAATCTGGCCGAAAAGCATCGTGAAGGATATATTGCCCCCGAGGAAACTACTTCTCTAGAAAAGTCAAAATCCTCCCAAGAGTCACCACTTCATGCTTCCGAGGGGGATGTCCCTAGTACTGATGAGCAAATATTTCAGGGTTTGGGGGACCTCCCCTTACCTGAGACTATATACACTTCAGAGGATTTCAGGAAGGATCCTTTAGTCTTCACCTCTTCTGAAGAGACCACTCCCGCTAAGGCCAAAGAGCCTGCCCGTACTAGTCTAGCTTGAGACTCGGGTTGGTTGGGGGGAAACACACCACTTAGGATACACTTTATATAACGGCATTAACATTCATTGCACCTCTTTCCTTGTGAATCCATTAATTCTAAATTTCGTTCGTTTTATCGTGCAGGCACAATGTCTCGATCCTACTACGATATAAGAAAGCTTCGTCGCAGCATGTCCAATCCTCCTCAAGATGTCGAGTATGATCGCCGGGATGATCGTGGTAGGGAGGAGAGAAGACCTTCTGATCCCTATCGTTCTCGACCCTCACGTTCCCGCTCACCAATTCGACCGGAACAAGAGAAATATAAGGGCTATCAAAGCCGCAGGGAAGAGGACAGACCACCATCTAAAGACTCCACTTCTTCCCATGAAAAGCGCAGCAGAGAGAGAACTCCTCCAAAAGAAACTGGGTCTCGAAGCAAGCACAAGGTCCCTGCTACTAAACGACCTAGGATAGACAAAGAGACTACCGAATCCTCTTCACACAGGGACACCGAATTATCAATCCCCGCTCCTCCCCCACTAGATGCGGAAACTGCAGTAAAGCGGGCATATTTGGTGGAGCAATTTCGCGAGCACTACTTCGAGACTTTGACTTTTTTACCTGCTCTTGAACCTATTTCTTCTAAGTGGGCAGACGAGGCCAAAGCAAAGATTGATGCGGTGGAAAAACAATATACTGAGATGTTCAAATATTCACGCAATCTTTCTAGAATCATTCGCACTCTAATCACAAATACTGATTCAATGCAGAAGACTGCGGAGCAGGATGCTAAGGCCTTAAAAGCTCTAGGAAAAGATTTGGAAGACACTCAAGCTCAGCTAGCTGTCGCTCAAAGGGACGCTTCTAATTTCAAACAACAATTCGAGGACATGCAAAAGCGTTATCATGACTTACTTGAATCTCACACTCAGGAGCGTTCTGAATTAAAAAAGCAAGCTGATGAGGCCAAGTCAGAAGCTGCTAAGACACGCCTTGCTTATGCTGAGCTTGAACGGAAAAACGCCGAGTTAGCAAAGAGGAGTGCCGAATTAGAAAAGAAAAATGTCGACTTGGCTTCAAAGCTACTGGAGGCAGAGAACAGGGCTGCCCTGGCCGAGGGCAATGTGGAGTGTGCTATTAAATCTGCGGAGGAAGCCCGCACGCAACTATCAGAGGCGGAGGCTGATATTCAGGGATTCGGCGAACTAATGATTGAATTCTTCGCACATATTATTCGTCGCTGAAACATTTCTTGGATCGAGGACTATCCTTCCACTCTAGTTCAAGTATGGAATCAGATCGTCGAGTGGGAAAAAGAGGAACTTAAGGTCGATTCCCTTGATGAAGATAAACTAATGGAGAAATACTTGAGGGATGATGAACCGGAGCGTCTAGCTGAAGGGCGCCGCCTTATTGCTGAGGCCATGGAAGAAGAGAGACGGAAGTCCAAACAAAGAACAGTTCTCGAAGCTGGTTCCTCCTCTTCTGCCCCTGAAACTTCTGAAGTAGAGGGGTATGATCCTGAAAATCCGGGAATTCCCCGAACAACTCTGCTATCTCCTATTCCTGAAACAACACCAGAGGTAGTAGCCACCCCCGCAGAAAAGTCTTCGGAAGGTATCCCTACCTTTTCTCCTCAATTTGCCAAGGCTATTTCTACTTTTCGCCACGTGATTGAACAATCGATGAAAGACCCATTGTTTTCGCCTGAGTTGATAACTGTTGCTTCTCATTCTGTAGGTGTTGAATCATCCGTAAAGACAGATGTGACTCAGGGAGCAACCGCTGGGACAAAGCCCGCAGATAAGGCCAAAAAAAGGGAAGACAAGGCTGCTTCCATAGACTTGGAAGAAGGAAGTGAGCCGACTAAGGTCGCCACTCCCCAGGATGAAGAAATGATAGCAGCTTTAAAGGACGATGGCGGAGACGGGGGGCATGAAGAGGAACCAGAAGTTGCAATAGTCGGGGAGTCAAAAAATGCTGATGATGTTACCTTGGCTGCAATGAAAGCCGATCAAGACAAACGCTTGCAATTAAAGGCTGAAGAGCTAGACCCCGAAGTCCTCAAACCCCTCGCAGTCGTGGATGCGGGATCAAGGTTAGTTGTTAAGCTCTCAACTAGATCTATTACAGAGGAACTCGCTAAAAAATCTTCTCTTGATTCCAGCGCCCCGCCCTCCGGGAAGAAGTCTATTGGCTCCAGCACCGCATCTTCAGGAAAAAAGAAGACAAAACGAATCTTGACGGAGGCTGAGAAAGAAGCAAAGGACGCGGAGAAAGCCGCCAAGAAATCCAAGGCTCATTCAAAATCTAAATAGTGGATTGCCTTGTATCGTTTTAGCATTTAGTGAACCAATAATTGCTGCTACAAGAGTAGCTCCTGCACTTTCTTTTTTAGCTATTTTCCCGTACAAATTCATTCATTTGTAAATAAAAATAACTCATTTTTTGCAATGTTTATTTGTCAGTAGTTCTGCACTTATGTAAAAATGCATGTCTACAATTATGAAACGAAGTTGTGGAGGGGGGAAATATGCGTGTACATAAGTGTCCCCAGTCAATTCCCACAAATTATTTAATGCTTAATCAAGCAATCCGAATGCTCCCGATTTTCTGACGGGATAGCACTTCCTGTGCCGTCAGTACCTATCGTTTTTTCTGGCATTTCTTTTATACTCTCTCTCTTTCTCTTGAGAGTTAGAGTTCGAGCTCAGTCATCTGTTTATTCCCCGGTCTTTCAACGGGGAAAGATTTCTTTCTCAGCGCTCAGTCGGAGACGCCTTTATACTCTCTTTCTCTCTGGAAAGTTAGAGTTAGGAGGAGAATTTCTTTTTCAGCGCTCAGTCGGAGACGCTTTTATACTCTCTCTCTCTCTCTGGATAGTTAGAGTTAGGAGGAGAATTTCTTTTTCAGCGCTCAGTCGGAGACGCTTTTATACTCTCTCTCTCTCTCTCTGGAGAGTTAAAGTTAGGAATGTCGTTTTCTCATTCTTTTATGTCTTATCGCACAAATAGTCGTTGTGCTTCTTTTTATATCTAAACTGTTTTCAACCTTTTTAGGTTGCGAGTTATCCTGTATCTTATAATCACAACAGAATAACTGATAAATGTATATATGTAATGCATAAAAGTAAATAACACACAGTATTTTTATAGTGGTTCGGCTAAGTCGTAGCCTACATCCACTTTATAGTTCTTCATTCATATCGTCAGATTTTCCCAAGGCAAGTCGTGCTTATTACAGAGTTCATAAGAAAAATAACACAAAGTACAGCATTTCTAATCCAAATATCGCATTAAGTGCTGGGCATTCCATGCTCTGGGGACTTCTTCGCCATCCACGGTCGTTAACTTGAAGGTTCCTTTTTCAAGTTTCCGTTGAATGACAA
The DNA here is from genome assembly GCA_030737875.1 of Allium sativum. Taxonomy (NCBI): domain Eukaryota; kingdom Viridiplantae; phylum Streptophyta; class Magnoliopsida; order Asparagales; family Amaryllidaceae; genus Allium; species Allium sativum. The sequence goes on along the minus strand of CM060919.1, from coordinate 4,160,709 downwards.
AGGGTCCTTCCCATTTTGGACCAAGGTGAGGAAGGGATGGAAAGACTCTCTTTAGCACCAAATCTCCTGGTTCAAAAGTCCTGAGGCGAACTTTTTTGTCGTAATAGCGTGCCATCTGACGCCGATGTCTTGCTGCACGCAAATCTGCTTCGTCCCTTTTCTCTTCGACTTCATCAAGAGACTCAAGTAAAAGTGCCCGATTTGTCATCGGGTCATAATATGTCACCCTGTGGGAAGGAACTTCTAGTTCAACTGGAATTACAGATTCTGAGCCAAAGGAGAGAGAGAAAGGGGTATGACCGGTGGCCGTTTTAAATGTTGTTCGATATGCCCACAAAGCTAGGGGCAATTCATCAACCAACTTTGCCTTTGCACGCTCTAATCGTTTCTTGAGGATGGATTTTATTACTTTGTTTATTGCCTCTACTTGCCCATTCGATTGCGGATAGGCAACTGCAGTATATCGTTTGTCTATCTTATACTTCTGGCAGAAATTTCTGAATTCAGTACTATCAAATTGGGTTCCGTTGTCAGTTATAATCGTCCTTGGGATCCCGAACCGGCATATGATATTTCTAACCACAAAACTTATCACCTTTCTTGCCGTGATCTTGGTCAAGGGCTCAGCTTCCACCCACTTCGTAAAATAGTCCACGGCCACTATTGCATACTTAGCTCCTCCTTTAGCAATTGGTAGAACTCCAATGATATCAATTCCCCACGTGGCAAAGGGCCAAGGACTCATCATTGATTTAAGTTGGGTCGACGGTGCCCTGGGGATTTTGGCGAATCTCTGGCACTTATCGCAGCGTCGTGAATAATCAGCTGCATCTTTATTGATCGTAGGCCAGAAGTATCCGTACCGCAATATCTTCTTTGCTAAAGTTTGACCTCCTGTATGATCTCCATACTCACCTTCGTGTACTTCTCTTAGTACACGCTTGATGTCGTCGTGTGCTATACATCGCAACAGGGGCATAGAAAATCCTTGCCTATAGAGAGTATCATCTTGTATGACATATCTGGTAGCTTTGCGAACTACAGCTCTTTTCTCACTCTTCTTCGATGGGAGTGTCCCATTCTTAAGGAAATTCTTAATTGGAGTCATCCACGACTCCTTCTCTGGTTCCGCTTCAAAAGCGAATTCAATTTCCATTGACTCAAAGCTTGGCGATTCCAATGTTTCAATTGAAATTATTTCAGTCTCTTCTGGATTGTCGGAACTAGCCAGCTTTGCCAGTCTATCCGCTTTCTGGTTTTCAACTCTGGGAATGTGTGTTATGTTGTACCGCTCTAAGCTATTCAATAGTTCTCTCACTTTCTTGAGGTAGGCGATAAGTCGAGGTCCTCGAGCCACAAATTCCTCTCGCACTTGGCAAACAACAATTTTAGAATCACAGAATATATCTAACATTTTTACTCCGAGGTCTTTAGCAAGCTTCAGCCCGGCAATCAGGGCTTCATATTCAGAGTCATTGTTAGTCGCCAAAAATTCTAATCGCAGGGGGTAATATAACGACCGTCCTTCGGGAGTGACTAAGACGATTCCAGCTCCGGACCTTCGGTCGTTCTTGGCTCCATCTGTATATAGTTTCCACGGATCTATCTTTAACTCATCCTCGGACTTAACCACTCTGTCATCGACTACTTCCTCCTCTGGAACGGTGAATTCCGCAATAAAGTCTGCTAGAGCTTGCCCCCTGATCGACTTTCGTGGTTGAAAATTCAAATCAAACTGACTTAGTTCTATGTCCCATTTGATCAACCTTCCCGATGCTTCGGGTCTCTGCAACACCTGCCTTAAGGGCTGGTCGGTGTATATGGTTATTGGATGAGCTTGGAAATAGTGACGAAGTTTTCGGGATGCGATCAGGAGACTGTAAGCAAGCTTCTCAATTTTTGGGTAGTTGCGCTCTGCTGCTGCTAATTTCTTGCTTACATAATACACTGGCCTTTGTACTTTGTCTTCTTCTCGAACCAGGGCTGTGCTGACAGCGTGAGTCGAGACTGCCAAGTAAACAAACAATTCTTCGTGATCTACGGGCTTTGATAAAATCGGCGGTTTCTCTAGCAGTTCCAATAAATTACGAAAGGCCTCAACACAGTCCAGAGTCCACTCAAAGTTCTTCTTTCCTCTTTTAATCAAATCAAAAAACGGAACGCATTTGTCTGTGGCTTTGGAGATGAATCTACTCAGCGCCGCTACTTTCCCTGCAAGACTTTGGACGTCTTTAATTCTCCTCGGCTCTTCGATATTTCTAATTGCTGCTATCTGGCTAGGGTTGATTTCAATTCCTTGGGAGCTTACAATGAAGCCAAGGAACTTTCCCGATGCCACTCCAAATGAGCATTTCAGAGGATTCAATTTCATCCGATACTTTCGAAGGATACCAAACATTTCCGCCAAGTCTTGCGTATGGCTGGAGGACTGTTTCGATTTGACAAGCATATCATCCACATAAATCTCCATAGTTTTTCCTATTTGATTATAAAACATTCTGTTCACCAAGCGCTGATAAGTAGCTCCAGCGTTTTTCAATCCGAATGGCATTACAACATAACAATATAATCCCAAATTCGTAATGAAGCTCGTATGTTCTTGGTCTGGTACGTGCATAAGAATTTGGTTGTATCCAGAATATGCGTCCATAAAAGAGAGAAGTTCATGACCTGCTGTCGAGTCTACAAGCTGGTCAATCCTGGGAAGTGGGAAACTATCTTTTGGGCAAGCTTTGTTTAAATCTGAAAAGTCAATGCAAGTCCGCCACTTTCCGTTTGGCTTCTTTACCAAGACGGGATTCGATATCCAGTCGGGATATGTCGAATCTCGAATAAATCCATTCTGCTTCAACTTCTCTACTTCCTCTTTGAGAGCAGCCGACCTCTCTGGGCCCAGCATGCGTCTCTTTTGCTTCACAGGCGGATGCTTCGGATTTACATTTAATTTGTGACTTATAATGGATGGCGATATCCCACACATGTCAGCATGGGTCCAGGCAAACACGTCTAAGTTTGCCTTCAAGAAGTCCGTTAGTTCTTTAGCTCGACGTGGATCCAATTGAGAACCAATCTTCAAAACTTTTTTCGGATCATCTTTATCAATGGGAATTTCCACTGTCGCTTCATTAGGAGTTGCATTCCTAGCCTCTGGTTCCTCGTCTTTTCTGGGATCCAGGTCTTCGGGCGTTCCTTTGGGCAACTCCTTTGGGGTCAATCTCTCTAATTGCTATGCCGAGCCTCCCTTTGAGGGAGACGAGGCATCTTTACTCTCAACGTTAAGTCCTTTCATCAACATCTTTAATTCGGCCACGTAGCAGGCCCGTCCGGAAACTTGATCCCCTCTCATTACTCCAGTTCCGGCTTCTGTTGGGAACTTAAGTAACAAGCACCAAGGGGCGATACAAACTCTGAATTCAGCAAGGGCAGGCCTCCCCAAAAATGCATTATAAGGCGAATCTACGTCCAATACTACGAACTGAAGCATCCGCACTCTTCTACGTTCTCCTTGCCCCAGGGTCACGGGCAACTCTATGTATCCCATGGGAGCTGTCGACGCCCCGTTGAAGCCTCTGATCCATCCTTCACATGGCTTCAAATCTTCAGATTCAAGCTTCATTTGATCAAATGACTTCTTGAACAAAATATTAACGGAACTTCCGTTGTCTACTAATACCTTATGGACCAAGGCCGGCCCAATGGTGGTAGTAATAACCAATGGATCATCTGTGGGTGATTGGATCCCAGTATTGTCTCGGCTGCGAAATACCACGTCGTCAAACATGGTCTTCTGTTGTTTTATGGGGGTGATATCTTCCAAATCATCACCTTCATTCACGTCTAGATGCTTGGCAGCATTCACATATTGATCCATTGATCTGAAACTTCGGATTGCTGGGTGAGGTCCGCCTACTATGGAGTTGATAACAATTCCTTTACCTTTCTGCTGCGCTGTAGGCTTGGGAGCAGGTAGAATCTGTTTTGGAGCCTGCTCTCCTTGCCCCCTATCCCTCGGGGCAACCTTGTATTCATCCAACTTCCCTTCACGCAGCAGCTTCTCAATCACATCCCTCAAATGCCGACATTCATTGATTGAATGCCCATGAGTTCCATGAAACAAACAAAATTTCCCTGTCGCCATTTCTTTCTCGGTCGAATCACGAGGTGGCGGCCTTTTGTACTGTAACACATTGTACGTATCCAGGTAAATATTTTCCAGGGTGTCGTTCAATGGTGTATAATTCTAGTAGTTCTGGAATCAGGGTCTTTTGTTAGGATCGCTTCCCCTATTTCTGTTTCTTCTGTTACCGTTCGGATTACGGTTATTGTTGTTGTTACCCCCGCTTCCAGCATTGTTGTTTCCATCCTTGTTTCCTACATTTACTTCAACCTTGCCATAACTTTCCCCAGACTGCTTCACGACGATATTACTCTGCACATTCTCCTTTGAAGCCGTCTCAGACTTTCCCTTTCGGTTTGCCCTGGCCTCCTCTCGCCTTAGATAAATATCGGCTTTTTCGTAGAATATCTCCTATGTGGAGGGTGTTTTCCCAGAAAGGTAGTCCCCAAACTCAGATTCAGGATCGACTCCTTCCTTCAATGCCATCAGAATAGTAGGCTCATGCGGGTCACTGACCTCAGTTACAGCTTGGTTAAAACGGTCAAGATATGCCCTCAAAGACTCTCCTGGTGCCTGCTTGATTCTCGATAATTCAATAACACTTTTGGACTTTCGGGCATGGAGTCGGAACTGGTTCATGAAACGCTTGCTTAGTTCCTTGTAATTCGAAATCGAACGAGGAGGGAGTCGGGTAAACCAGAATAGCGCCACATCTTCTAAGTAGATTGGGAATGCTTTGCACTTCACTTCATCAGGGGCAGCAGCAGCATTCATGAGCCACGAGTATCGCATTAAATGCTGTCCCGGATCAGTCCTTCCGTTGTATTTGTCCATATGTGGCAAGTTAAAGCGTCGGGGAAATTGGAAGTCGAGGATATCATCAGTGAAGGGAGTATGACTTCGTTCGATGCCATAATCTTCATTTGTATAGTTCCGGCTCTCGGACATGATCTGGCGAACCATTGCCTGCACATCAGCATTAGTTAGGGGCCGCTCAGGTTCCCTGGCCCTAGTATCCGAGTTCCTTCTGGGCTCTTGTTCAGGAGACGCCCTTCTTCTTCGAGCTGCCTCTGCTCGATTCCGTTCCCTGCGCTCCCGGTCGATCTCGGGAGGAGGGGATTGGAGTCTTTGCCCTCGAGTGGGGTCATTGTTTCCTAGCGCTCGTGCAATATCCTCACGAGATCCTAAAGATCCAAATGTCAGCTGCTCCACGTTCTGAGGTCGTTCGAGTGGCCTTCGTTCACGGGGCCGCTCTTCCTCGGAAGATGAAGATTGATCCACTAGTGTGTGACGAACTGGTGATGGAGTTCTCTGTCGACGGAGTTCACTAATCTCCCGACTCATGAGCCTCATATTTTCCTGCATCATGAGATTAGTTCGCTCGTGAACTTTCATAGCCTCCCTTGTGCTCTCAAGCATGTCAAGTAAGCGCGAGAAATCTCCTTGAGTGATGGGCGCAGATGGATTGACCTAATCACCAACCCTGGTGGCTGGAATTGGAGCATTCGTAGGGACTCGAGTAGAGGTTCCAGCTTCACCAAGCATCGGGTCGGATCGGAGGTAGGAGGTCGGGTCGGTTCGGAGCTGGGGGGCCTGGTCGGATCGGTACGTGGCAAGCTGCTCGGGTCGGTTCAGATTGGGGGAATGCACTACTTCAGAATCTCCTACCCGGATCGGATCGGAGCTCTCCCCCTGCTGGCGGCTCGGATTTCCTGCATTGGTTCTTCCTGCTGCTGAACTCTGCCCCCGAGACTTTGTCACAACCGCATTTTGCTGATCTTCGCCAGCTCCATTTCCTCGACCAGATTGAACTTCTTTGCCTTTTCCTTTGGCCATGATTCTTTGACAATCACTTCAACAAATATAAAAGAGCGGAGAAACTTAAGGATTAACTTCTTTGAACTCAACGGTCCAAAAAGTAGAAAGAAATCCCGGAAAATAAAGAATTTAGATGAGGATTCTCAGTGAAAGCACCAAAATGTTAGACCCAAAAGTGGTTCTAACACCCAAATTGATTAAAGCAAAATGAAATGAGATAAAAATAAAAATGAACACACAGGATTTATAGTGGTTCGGCGAAGAAATGCCTACGTCCACTTATTTTTTACTATATTCAATGATTCAGTTGCAAATACAATATAAGATTCACTTGATTCCACTCACAACTCACTTATATTCACTCAATTGACTAAAACAAATAATGAAAGATGATTTGGATTCTCCGGGAGTATTGGAGTTTGGACTATGGAGGTGGTTGAATTCTCGAAATGCCCAAAAAAAAGATCCTTTTCTTTGTCTCCAGACGGGGTATTTATAGGTGTGAATTTGCTCAAAACCCGATCCGGATCGGAGCCACGTGTCGTCCATCCCATTAGCCTCGGGTTCGGATGAATTATTGTGTTGACAACGCATCAGAGTAATGAACGTTATGGATAGGAACTGGTCATAGCCGATCCGGATATCCAGGCGCTTTTGCTGGAGAATGATATGGAACATGGGCTCGGGTCGGAGACACACATATAAGGGGTTCGGATCGGGATACCCGATCCGACCCGGATTGGCTTGGATGCAACGCTCTCTTCTTCTTTAATCTGCTCCGCTCCGATCTATTTCCGTGGCAACCAGGTGGCTTTCCGATCCGAATAGCTATGCCTTACCAATTTCCTCAGCAACGGTTCACCGATCCGAACAGAAGATTTTATCCGACCCGAACCGATATGTTGCTCTAACCCGACCCGAACAATTGCAGCTGTCCGATCTAGGTTGTAGTGTCTTCTCCGATCCGAACCGAAATCTTCTACTTAAAAATGCTCTTCAATGTTTGATATCTAGACTTTGTGTTGGCTAGTTCACAAAGTAGGCTAACACCTGTTGTATATGTTCTATTATATTTTACCCTTCAACACATTATTCCTCTTGTTTAGTGCGGGAGTTATGGTCACATTTGGTATCAGAGTTGTGGTCAACGATTTTGGCCAAAGTTCGAAGATGTAATTACGTATGAGAAACGTACTTGTACATTTCAATTGGATGCTTACCATATATATTAGCATATATAATAGTAATGGTTGTATCTCTTTAGCAGTTTTTCTTAGAAGTGGCTAATTATTCTAAATTGCAGATTTAGAATGAGCAGACGAGAATCAAGACACACTACTAGGAGAGCTAATGTTGGAGGGGAAAATGGTGGTGAACCAGACTACCCAGCCTTGTTCGAGGCCATGGCGGCAGCGATTATGAATAGGGTTCCCACTCCAGTGACGGTTGCGGTTGATGTTGGAGTTCCAGTGCCCGGAGCTGTAGAATTTGCAAATCTATGCAAAGACTTTTCTTCATTGGGAGGAAAATAATTCAAGGGCACTGAACCAGTTAAAGAAGTCCAAAGGTGGACGGATACTTGCGTTCGGATCTTCAGGGACTTGGGCATTGATGATGAAACAAAGAGGAAGCTTGCATCAAGGCAGTTAGAGGGCAGAGCAATGGACTGGTGGAATTATGTCACACTTGAGACCCATAAAGAGGATATTTCATAGGAGTTGTTCCAGGCTATGTTTGAAGCGAAATTTATCTCCACCGTGCAAAAGTCTATTATGTTTAAAAGATTCGTAGAGCACAAGCAGAATGGTCGGCCAGTTCTTGACTATATTTCTGACTTTGAGGCTTTGTCGAAGTATGCTCGTTCATTTGTGGATACTCCTTATCAAAAGAATGAGAAGTTTGTCTTGGGGTTAGATGAATATCTTGGGAATCAGCTTGTGGATAACCTCGATGTTAGCTTTGAGAAGATCATCGAGAGGGCTTTGAGTTTTCCTAAGATGATGTCTGTTGTTGCACCTAAGGAAGAACAAAAGCCGTGGCAAGGAGGTAATAATAAGAAGAGGAAGCAGCAACAACAGAAAGGGAAGAATGGCCAAAAGAAGCCAAAGAGTGAGGTGGTTTGCTTTAACTGCCAACATAAGGGTCATTATTCGAATGAGTGCAAGAATCCCAAAGTTGAGAAGAAGTGCTTCAAGTGTGGGAAGCCTGGGCATGAAAAGAAAGACTATCCAGATTCAGCTAAAGGCAAGCAAGTTGTGAAGGCATATGCTTTGGAAGCCAAGCCAACTTCTTCAAGAACTCCTACTGTAGAGGAAAAAGGAAAGGGTGTCGTGGTGCAAGGTACTCTTTCTGTTAATGGTGTTTTAGTTCGTGTGCTTTCTGATACTGGGGCATCACATTCTTTCATTTGCAATGAGCTTGTGTGTCACTTGGGTTTGGAACCTGGTATTTGTGATAGACCATTGATAGTGACTAATCCGGTTGGGGGTTCATCCAATCTTCACATGATTTGTCGTGGTCTAGTGTTGTCGAGTCATGGTTGCTCTTTTGTGTATGATTGCTTTGTTCTTAACTTCGCTGGGTTTGGGATCATCTTGGGCTTGGATTGGCTCAAGAAGTATGTGGCAAGTGTGAATTGCGAGAAGCTAGAGGTGAGGGTCGGAGATGTGGAAGGGCGAAAGGTGTTGATTAAATGTAAGCGCGAAGACGGGGTCTTCATGACTTATCTATATTCGCTTGGGATTCCACAGGAAGACTTGTCATCTGTGTTGATCGCTAATGGGTATGATGTCCTTGATGAGGTCAAAGGGTTGCCGCCGCATCATGAGATTGAGTTTAGGATCGATTTGGTCGAGTGTGCTAGACCAATCGTTATGCCTCTTAGGAGGATGGCGCCTACGGAACAGCGAGAGTTGGAGGTGCTAGTTAGGGACCTTTTGGGAAAAGGATTCATTCGGAGGAGTGTATCTGAATGGGGTGCACCGTTCGTATTTGCAATCAAGGAGGATGGCTCGTTAAGATTGTGGGCGGACTATCGTGAGCTGAACAAGGTGATAAAGAAGACCAAGTATCTGTTTCCAAGGATAGATGACTTGTTCAGTCAGCTCAATGAAGCCTAAGTGTTTTCTCAAATGGATTTGGCAACGGGATTTCACCAGTTGAAGGTGGCAAAGGATAGTGTGCCAAAGACTACTTTTAGGACACCATCCGGTTTCTTCGAATGGTTAGTGATGCCATTCGGGTTGATCAACGCGCCAGCATATTTTGTGGATCTTATGAATAGGGTTTTCAGAGATCAGTTGAACAAGTTCGTGCTTGTGTTCGTGGATGATATTCCAGTTTACTCCAGAAATGAGGAAGAACATAAGATGAACTTGAGAGTTGTGTTAGAGATCTTGCAAAAGCATCAGCTAAGAGCTAAGTTTTCCATGTGTCACTTCTGGAAGAATGAAGTGAGGTTCTTGGGTTATATTGTTTCTGGAAATGGGATAGCAGTCGACCCAGCTAAAGTAGCAGCAATCCTGGACTAGGATAGACCTAAGAGTGTGACGGATGTTCGAAGTTTCCTTGGGTTGGACGGTTATTACCGAGTGTTTATCAAGGATTTCTCTAAGGTAGCTGCACCGTTAACAGGATCGACGAAGAAGAACCAAGTGTTTACATGGGATGCAAAGTGTGAACAAGCGTTCAGAATCCTAAAGGAGAGATTCACGAGTGCACCTGTGTTGACCATTCCGAGTGGGAATGAAAAGATAGTGTATAGACCGACGCATGTGGTACTGGACTTGGAGCAGTGCTAATGTAGAAGGATAAGGTTGTGTCCTAGAGAGTCGACAACTAAAGCCGCATGAGAAGAATTATCCAACTCTTGATTTGGAGTTGGCGGTGATTGTCTTTGCTCTATAGATATGGAGACATTACCTATTGGGAGTTCGATTCGAGTTGTTTACGGATCACAAATCGTTGAAGTATTTTTTCTCCCAAAAGGATTTGAATCTTCGGCAGCAACGATGGTTAGAGTTTCTGGCATCGTATGATTTTGGTATAGCCTATACTCCTGGTAAGGGTAATGCAGATGCATTGAGTCGAAAACACGCAAGTTTAGGAGCTATGTTTTCGGAATGGAAAAGCCTCAAGTATTTGGCAAGTTTTGATTTCAGGCCAAGGTGCGAGCTGGAACCTGAAATGTTGGCAAGTTTATCGATAAGATCTACTCTTATCAAAAGGATTGGCGAGAGCCAAAAGCGTGATGCAAGGCTTGTCGAGTTTATCCAAAAGCTGGAACTAGAGAATAAAGTGTTCGATGTCAATCGGGAAGGTTGGCTTTGAAAACACGTACGATATTTGTTCCTGATATTGATGGATTAAGAGATGAGGTTCTGATAGAATGTCATCGCTCGAAGTTGACAATTCGTCCTGGTGGCAATCAGATGTATCAGGACATGAAGCGAGTCTACTACTGGAAAGGGATGAAGCGAGATATTGGAAAGTTCATTTCCAAGTACATGAACTATGAGTTAGTGAAAGCTGAATAGAAGAAGGAGAGTGGATTGATCCAACCATTAGAATTTCCTACGTGGAAGTGGGAGCATATATCGATGGATTTTATCGATGGACTACCTAGAACCGGGGTAGGAAATGAAGGTATTTGGGTCATCGTGGATCGTTTGACCAAAAGTGCAATATTCATTCCTGTCAAGTCGATTAGGACGGCGTCAAAATTGGATGAACTTTTTGTGAAATGGATAGATAGATTCCATGGTATCCTAAAGAGTATAGTGAGTGATCGAGATCCGTTGTTCACTAGCGGATTTAGGAAAAGTTTGCAAGAATCTTTGGGAACCGAGTTATGTTGAGTATGACTTATCATCCCCAAATTGATGGTCAGACAGAGAGAGTCAATCGAGTTTTGGAAGATCTCCTAAGAGCTTGTGTGTTGGATTTTGGGGGATCATGGGAGGACCATCTATATCTAGCTGAGTTTGCATATAATAATAGCTATCAGTCTAGCGTTGGGATGGCACCATACGAGGCATTACATGGTAGATCGTGCAATCCTCCATCATGTTGGTTAGAAACTGGAGATAAATTGATTCTTGGGCTGGAGATGATTAGAGAAATCTCGGATTGTATCGAGATCGTTCGGCAACGAATGAAGGCGGCCTAAGATCGTCAGAGGAGTTATGCTGATAAACATATTGAAATTTGATGTAGGCAATACGGTTTTCGTGAAGATTTCATCGTTGAAGCATATGGTTCGATTCGGAAGTAAAGGAAAGTTGGCTCCTAGGTTCGTTGGACCATTTCCGATAGTCGAGCGAATTGGATAGCTCGCATATAAATTGGAGTAACAAGAGAAGATGTCGAGCATGCATAATGTGTTCCATGTGTCGTTTCTACGGAAATTCGTGCATGATTCGAATGTGGTAGTACCTCTAGAACAACATGAAGACCTAGAAGTAGAGACCGCAGTTGTGAGACCTCGTAAGTCACTTCGTGTTGTGGGGAATGACACGAAACAACTTAGGAGGAAGACGGTTAAGCTAGTCAAGGTACAATGGAGTGAAGAAGGACACGACTGTACATGGGAGATGGAAGAGAACATGAAGGGGACTCATCCAGAACTCTTCACCGGTAGGGCCCTTTGATATCGTATCATTGTATCTTGTTATTGTTCGACAGAATTCTGCATGCTAGGCTAAGGCTATGGATGCATGGCTTGATGGTTGCTGGTTTGGATGATAGAATTGGCTTCTCATAGATGATAGGCATGCGGAATTGCTGCGGTTTCTTGGAAATTCGGGGGCGAAATTCTTATGGGGGGAGAGAGAATGTAACAACCTGTATTTTACATATCAGAAGATCGTAAAATATTTTTATTTTATTCCCTGAGGGTTGGATCATTCTCGTCTTTTATATGTTGCTTATAGGGATGTGAGAGGTGTCCATAATTTTTACTGATTTTGTTGGTGCCCATTTTGCCCTTGTCATTCTTGTACAGGGCATAACTTTTGACTTAGGTCGAATCAGAAGGTGAGACCTGTGCCTTTGGAAAGTAATTGATGGTTGTCTTTCCCTGCAGTTGTTATATTAAAGATTTGGCTCAGCGGTTTGGGAGAAATCGCTGTTCTGAAGTTTTCAGTTGGCTATCCCGGTTTTGAGAGTCTAATGGGCTGATTTGGGGAAAGCCCATTCGTGGGTTGATGAAAAGATATAAATAGGGGATGAGGGATATGGGAAATTGTTTAGATTTTCATCTCCTCATTGGGTGGCCTTGTGCCCCTTCTTCCTCAAACACCTTTCCACCATTAAAAAGCCAAATCTAAGGAGGGAAATCATAGATCTACACCATTTGAGACTAGATCTACATCAATTGAGGAAAGAGTTCATTAGATCAAGGTGTTTGGTGCGAGGTGCTTGCTGTCCGGATTCCTATTTCATCCAATTTAGCTTGTTATGGCAAATCGGTGAGTGATTTACATCTCTCACATGAATGCAATGAAATATATGAGTGTTTGTGCATGTTTCTCATCAAATTCAAGTGATTTTCCATAGATCTGTGCCATATTAAGTCCATTTTCATATTAACCACCCTATGATCTTATTTAACAAGTTTAGATAGGTAATTTCAATGATATTTCATAGTATTATGCAAGTTAGATCCATAATTTAGAACATACGTTCATTTATTATGGTTTGTGGTGAAATTAGCATAATTTTATTATAATTGTCATTTTCATGATGCTAGTGGTTTCATAACATGCTTATGATTCTATTGGATGTACTGGATGAGTTGGTTTCGTCGAATCTATCATTTGGCGAAGTTTTGATGGAAAACAGAGTACAATTTTTAACACCCCACCTCCGTTAAGGTCACTCTCAAAGGGAATGCATTAACTTCAGTGGAGCATCATAAGTGTATAGAACAGATAAATTAGAAAACAGACAAAATTTATACAGTGGAAAATAAATTAAACTTTGCTTTATTGATAAAACAACAGCTTGGTAAAACAACTTGTACAAAGATTGTTTTTCAACACCAAAACACCAATACCCATTACAACAAAGCATCTATCTTGTTTAACAAAATAAAGAAGCATAAAATGACCATGAGATTCCCCAATAAAGCATTAGCCAGCCATAACAGTCGAAAAAGAGAGTTCAGAGCTATACATTGACTATCTTCGAGCTTTGGAAGAAAACTGAGCTAAGTGGTAATATTCCCTCCCTGTGAACCTTGGGGGGGGAACGAAGAAAAGAGGCGAAACAAACTTGGTCAGACATTAGTCTGGTAAGTCCAGTGATTTTCAGCATGTAAAAAGGTAAAAGCATCATGACATGAATAAACTGGATACAAGACATAACCATGATAATAAGCATAGCGAGACAATAAATGATGAGCTCTAGATTTGACAAGGTGCACAAGATAAACAGGATATGATGGTTGCACTTCTAATTATTAAGATATTTCCTACACCGCACTGTTTGATATGACAAGGCAAGATACACTGAATATGCTTCGGTTCTTTCCCTGATTTCCTATTCTATCTGCACCACCCAACTAGCATCCTAACTAGTGTCTTTTATAGAATGGTTTATATTCCCTACTAGTGTCCCAACAAATATCCTGTGTTAAATAATAAAGTGATCCCAACCCCGCAATTGTGGTAGCCTTCAGGTGTACGTCTAGTATGAGGATCTTACCTCAATCAGCCTAATTGCCATGGATATGTTAGATGTACCCTTACTACCCTATCAATCGGCACCCTAACTCGTATGTATTCATTACTTGTGTCATTCAGCCCTGCTTGTATGTAGATACCTGTGCTGGCCCCACCATGGGGTGTATCAATTCCTATGGTGGCAACCCGACACAAATTCAAGATATAGAGCGTATACTACTAATGCCCAGTGCCTGCTTTTCCCGCTCCGAAGCACATGCACACCCGTACTCCGTCAAGACCTACACTGCTGCACCACCCACCGCTATTCTGACCGCTTATTATCAGCCCAGTAATCATGCCTGCCCTGTCTAGTTCACGGTACCATGATACATCTATGCGGGTTACTGCTGAAATGGGTCCCCGTTACTAGGGTTTCCTAATCAACATGTTATAATAGTTAAGTGTTCCCAATTTAACTTAACCCCACCCATTTGCTTAGTTAACATATTGTACTGGTTAAGTGTTGCCTATTCATATGTTACTTAACCTTCCCACTGATTCACGCACGTTTATATAACGGTTAAGTTTTTGGGTCTATATATAATATTGCGCACTTACCCAAGATTTACTTTACCCTTCCCCTTATCAAGTCCATACGTATTATTGGTTAAGCTAGCCTTAACCCTATCCACTTTGAAATATAGGTTAAGTTTCATCAATCAATCCAAGTTAACTTAACCCACCCATTCATCATGTTGCAATGGTTAAGTGTCATCAATCCAATCGAGTTAACTTAACCCACCTACTTGTCATGTTACCCTTGTTAAGTGTTGCCTTCTTGTGTTACTTAACCCTGCCACACGTCATGTTATATTGGTTAAGTGTTGCCCTCTTGTGTTAACTTAACCCTACCATACATCTATTGTATTGGTTAAGTGTTTCGTATTAACTTAACCCTGTTCATTCACCATGTTATATTGGTTAACTTAACCCTGCTCACTTGTCTAATTAACATGTTATAACGGTTAAGTGTTCTAAATTTTCTTAACCCCGCCTTCTTGTCTAATTAACATGTTATTACTGTTAAGTGTTCTAAATTTACTTAACCCTACCTTCTTGTCTAATAAACATGTTGTATTGGTTAAGTGTCGCCTATTCATGTGTTACTTAACCTTACCATTCTTAGCATGTCTATTTATTGGCATTAATTAATTTATTAATGCCCCAACCTCTCACATTAGAACTGTTGTTTGCGGTTGCTGGATGTGCCGGGCGGTTCCGGGAAGACTTCTACCACAAACTCATTCTAACCTCAGGTTTTGGGCTAAATGTGCTAACCTCTCACATTAGATCTATGTTGTTGCGGTTACTGGATGTGCCGGGCGGTTCCGGGCAGTTTTACACCGCAACTCAATCTAACTTCGGGTTAGGCATATTCATCTTTTAGCCAAATTACGTATTTACCGTACATGTCCAAATCTAGATTTTACATGCTAATTATCCCAATTTTACAAAAGTAGTCATGTTTCAATTCTCAAGTTATACCCAACAAATTCAATTATAAGTTGTTAATCTAATTAGGCTACACCTAATCTTCCCAAATTTACAATAATAGTCATGCTCCAAAATCATAGTATACCTTCTGCTTGGCGTCCCAACCAATAGTTATGCCCAATCTAGTTTTAATATTTCAATTTGCAGTTTACGCCCAAAATTTTGTTTACATGCCAATTAACCCAAACTTGTAGTTATAATGATAATAATGCCCCAATAGCAATTATAAGTTATGCCCAACAATTTGACCGAATATGTTGTGCCCAATTATTTCACCAAATACATTATGTCCAATATTTAACCAAAATTGGTTATACCCAAATATTCCCCATATTCCAATCGTTCGTATTTCGCATTTCAGCCTAGGTTCGAAGGTAACCCAGATTCATATAAGAAAATAGGAAATAGGGGAAGAAAGAGAAGAAGCATAAAAATAAGAATAGGCATAAAAATAGGCATGCAACAACAGACATAATACAGAAAATTTAGATCCAACAAAGATAGATTCTTGAATAAACTGATACAATCATTATGCAGGCATAAGAATAACGTCATGAACCAAAAAGGGTTATATGCCTGATGTACAACAAAGATAGGCATGATTGTATCGATATAATAACTTCTTAGGCATGTAAAATCATGGATTCGACAGAAAGATAGGGATAAATTTGAAAAGATTGTCTTATCATCAAGCATGGACTTAGATTCATTTTATTACATGCCAAGATTACAATTAGGTATTTAAATCTGAAAATAACGTGAACTTACTTTGCTAGGATTAGAAAAGAGAATTGAATCGTTTTTGTTGCAGAAACTCTAATTTGATGTTGATTAAGCTTCAAAGTTGATTGTTGATGAAGATCTTCTAATACGATTTAGGTTTTTGAGGCGGCGGCTAAGAGAATTGAGAGTTCAGCAGCATAGAGTCATCATAAGGAATTGGTATGAATTAGGGTTTAGGTTTAGAGATGTATATATAGATGTCTAGGATTAACTCTAGCCTTTAGATTAATCTAGGATCAAACTAAACCATCCAAGTCACAAAGACACCTCACCAGGCCAATCATAACAAGCCATATATGCCCTAAGACACCAAAAATCGTCACTTCCCTGGGGTCGACCCCTACAGGGGGGTCGACCCCGGTGTCGACCCCAAAGAGCCTGAGTCGACATGGGTGTCGACCCAGCGGGACTCGGGTCGACACCCCAAACGTGGTCGGTTCCGCGTTTTCTCCTCCCGCCTTCGCTGTTTTGAATATTTTATTTTAATTCTAGTTTGAACTGAAATCTTCTAACCTCCATAACTTCTTCATACTGTATACATTTTACGCAAACTCGGACTCTATCTCAAGTAGAATTCCGAGACGAACGCAATTGCGTAACCCGTTTCCCTTAATTCTTCTTTTACAATTAAGTATTCTTTAATTTTTTACTTTAATATTCATGGAAAATACGGGGTGTTACATTCTCCCCTCCTTCAAAGGATTTCATCCCCGAAATCTCTAAGTTAAGAAAAATATTTATCCTACCATCCAACATCCATCTACTCAACCATTTAATCATAGGCATCCATTGTCCTTAAATGGTCTCTAATGCTTTTCATGAAGATATGCATAGTGTGTGTATATGTCCTTATCCAAATGCAAAATCAGGTGGTTTACTGATTCAGTTGACCTCCTTAATGCTAATTACGTCAGTGCCATGAGTCCATCATGTATGCAATTATTCCTAATCGTACTTTATAACTTCTACATGAGTGCACAATCATTCATACAAATGCAACATCCATATGATAACACATCAAGTTTCAATCCATATATACAAAAATTCACTTATGCATATGCAGTATGGAAATGACGGAGTCGATCTAGTGCCTAGTGTGTGTATACGCATCCACGAGCAACCACTAGCAAACACTTACATCCACTTACATCCACCAAACATAACATGTCTCAAACACATGTTTACATCCATTGGCTTCTACCTAAGGATCGAGGATAGGATCGAGAGGATATACTTAAAAGATAAAGACTAGCATGCAAATAAACTTTATAGAAAAAGAAGGATCAAGGATATGCCCTAAAAAGGGTATTATGTGCGTAAATAGTCATCAGTCTTCTAAGTCGCATCTTCTTGAGCTTCACTCCATAGAGATCTGACTGTCTTAACTTCACGATTGCGTAGCTTCTTAATTTCTGTTTCAAGAATATGAGTTAGAACTCATTTCACTATCACCTCTTGTTCCGCCTATTCTTCTTCTAGTATACCCAGCACTAAACTCCTGCTGTGTCATGCTAACATTTCCTCAAAAGCTCTTCAAAAATCCTATTCACGCTTTCTGTCAGAGGATGATAAGCGGTGCTCAAACATAACTGCATACTCATGGATTCTTCCAAAATTCACTAGAGGGTATTCCATATAGAAGAACTATCTCTTGAAAATAAATAGATGCTAACCACGTTACCAAGTGTATTTATTAAGGTGATTATATGTCTCTTCTCTACTTAACTTATCCATTGCGTCAGCTATCTGAGAGTCTTTTCTTTGTGAAGTCCCTATTTGATCCAAAAGCGTAGGTCTTACTCCTAACGATGCCAACTACTAACTTAACTGAAGGTTTTAAAATCAAAGGTTGATATGTATTCTGAACTTTTCCTTTTCACATAAAGAGGACTTGAAGTCAACCTTTTTCTTCTTAAGGCATCCGCTATGACCTTACCCTTCCTTCTTACACAAAATGGCGCCTAGTCCCATGCCGTATGCATCCGTGTATACCGCAAACCTTTTACTACTGTAAGGTAAAAGTCAAAACTGGGGTCGTTGTAAGAGCCCTCTTCGATCATTGGAAAGCGACATCACAATCAATATCCCGAGTAAAGGTTAGATTCTTCCTCGTTAATCTAGTAAGTGGGGCTAATACCTTCGCAAAGTCCTCAATGAACTTCCTATATTAGCCCGCTGGTCTAAGAAAACCTCTTACTTCCGTTGCTTTTCTAGGAACCTTCCAATCTTAGATTCCCACTACCTTTGCAGGATCCACCGCTATCCCTTCCTTAGAGAACATGTATCCTAAGAACCTCACTTATTTCCTCCAAAAATGGCATTTGGAGGACTTAGCCTTAAACTGATGCACTTGGAAGGTATTCGAGATTTCCCTTAGATACAAAGCATGTTCTTCCCCACTCTTAGAGAAAACCAAAATATCATCTATGCACAAGAGAAGTGAACCATCCTCTTTTCCCTTGGAGTCATGTGTCATACAGGTAATGCAACTGGCTTTGCATTGTCAACTAAATATATGTGGAAGTCTATCTCGCGTTTTAGAAGACAAAACCCTAGCTTAATCAAACACATCTACATACTGATGGACTATTATAACGGATCGCAAATCATCGATAGATGCATCAAGTGATTCTTGGTAGCTAAGCCAAACTGATCCCTTAGGAGCGCACGAAATCTTGAGGGTATTCCCAAGGCAAGTCAAAAATCTAACTACCCTCCTTTCAAAATTTCTAGCTAATCAATCCATGCCTAGAACCAACCCATAGCCCATGAAACCAAAAACATAAGCATAACACTTAAACTTAATACTTATGATAGCTATTCTCAAATCCTTACAAACCAAAGATAAATGGGCCAAATCACCAATTGGATTTGAGACAATAATGGGATCCTCAACCCTACTAGTGCTAAGGTGCAGAGACTCAACTATGGAAGCAGACAGAAAAGAATGTGAAGCGCCAGAGTCAAACAAAGTTCGAAAAAAAGAAAATCAAACTTTCAACAAAAATGTTTCTATCTCTCTCCTGTCCTGGTGCAATGAGAGCATGAACCTGTCCTCCAGAAGTAGGTCCTATCCTCTGCCCTTGCCCTTGTCCTTCGGGCAATCCTTGATAAGATGCCCTGCTTCACCACTTGTCTTCTTCTTCCTACAATTAAATAACCCACTATACCACAGAAAAACACTTCCTCTTGTTGCGGGATCTATTATTTCTTCCACCCTCCTTATATTCCAATCCCTTGTTTGTAATTCTTCCACTTTTGCCTCTTTCTTTTCACCTTTCTCCTTCTGCATGGATTAAGCCATAACAACCAGCTTCTTATCCTTGGGCTTGTGCTCCTTGGCCTAAACTACCTTATTCTCATCCTTACTATCCTTGTGTAGCTTGTTGACAAGATTCTTGAAACTACCTCCATCACACGACAACCGACAAAGCTTGAAAGAAGATTAGCCGCAGGTGAAACTACTATGGCCACAGATGCAGGCTGGGCACTACTTCGCCCTCGACATTTGCCCTATGCCTATGAAAATATTGCGAAAATAAAGGAAGAAGAGATTCAAATAGAGAATCGAAAGGTAGCGCATATGGCTTTGGGGAATATGCCTTTAAAAACAATACCTTTCTCTTGGAAAATGCTTCTTTAAAACATGTTTTTGAAAATACTTCTTTATAAAAATGCTTTTGAAAATGGGTTTCAAAATTCTTTATCTGTTCATGTAACCTTCAGCTCTAATACCACGTGTAGCACCTCACCTCCGTTAAGGTCACTCTCGAAGGGAATGCATTAACTTCAGTGGAGCATCATAAGTGTATAGAATAGATAAATTACAAAATAGACAAAATTTATATAGTGGAAAATAAATTAAACTTTGCTTTATTGATAAAACAGCAGCTTGGTAAAACAGCTTGTACAAAGATTGTTTTTCAACACCAATACCCATTACAACAAAGCATCTGTCTTGTTTAACAAAATAAAGAATCATAAAAAGACCATGATATTCACCAATAGAGCTTGAGCCAACCATAGTAGTGGAAAAAGAGAGTTCAGAGCTATACACCGACCATCTTCGAGCTTGGGAAGAAAACTGAACTAAGTGGTAATATTCCCTCCTTGTGAACCTGGGGGGGTTCGAAGAAAAGAGGCGAAACAAACTAGGTCAGAAGTAAGTCTGGTAAGTCCAGTGATTTTCAGCATGTAAATAGGTAAAAGCATCATGACATGAATGAATTGAATACAAGACATAACCATGATAATAAGCATAGCAAGACAACAAATGATGAGCGCTAGATATGACAAGATACACAAGATAAACAGGATATGATGGTTGCGCTTCTAGTTATTAAGATATTTCCTACACTGCACTGTTCTATATGACAAGACAAGATACATTGAATGTGCTTCGGTTCTTTCTCTGATTTCCTATTTTCTCTGCACCACCCAACTAGCATCCTAACTAGTGTCTTTTATAGAATGATTTGTATTCTCTAATAGTGTCCCAACTAGTATCCTGTGTTAAATAATAAGGTGATCCTAACCCCGCAATTGTGGTAGCCTTCAGGTGTACATCTGTTATGAGGATCTTACCTCAATCAGCCTAATTGCCATGGATATGTTAGATGTACCCTTACTACCCTATCGATCAGCTCCCTAACTCGTATGTGTTCATTACTTGTGTCATTCGGCCCCGCTTTTATGTAGATACCTGTGCTGGTCCCGCCATGGGGTGTATCAATTCCTATGGTGGCAACCCGAAAAAAATTCAAGATGCACAGTGTATACTACTAATGCCCAGTGCCTGCTTTTCCCGCTCCGGAGCACGTGCACGCCCGTACTCTGTCGAGACCTACACTGCTGCACCACCGGCCGCTATTCTGACTGCTTATAATCAGCCCAGTAATCGTGCCCCACCATGTCTAGTTCAGGGTACCATGATACATCTATGTGGGTAACTGCTGAAATGGGTCCCAGTTACTAGGGTTTCCTAATCAACATGTTATAATCGTTAAGTGTTCTCAATTTCACTTAACCCCACCTATTTGCTTAACTAACAAGTTGTACTGGTTAAGTGTTGCCTATTCATATGTTACTTAATCTTCCCACTGATTCACGCACGTTTAAACGGTTAAGTTTGTAGGCCTATATATAATATTTCCCACTTACCCAAGATTTACTTAACCCTTCCCCTTATCAAGTCCATATGTATTATTGGTTAAGCTTTCCTTAACCCTATCCACTTTGAAATATTGGTTAAGTTTCATCAATCAATTCAAGTTAACTTAACCTACCCATTCATCATGTTGTATTGGTTAAGTGTCATCAATCCAGTCGAGTTAACTTAACCCACCCACTTGTCATGTTACCATGGTTAAGTGTTGCCTTCTTATGTTACTTAACCCTACCACACGTCATGTTATATTGGTTAAGTGTTGCCCTCTTGAGTTAACTTAACCCTACCACACATCATGTTGTATTGGTTAAGTGTTTCCTATTTACTTAACCATGTTCATTCATCATGTTATATTGGTTAACTTAATCATGCTCACTTGTCTAATTAACATGTTATAATGGTTAAGTGTTCTAAATTTACTTAACCCACCTTATTGTCTAATTAACATGTTATTACGGTTAAGTGTTCTAAATTTACTTAACCCCACCTTCTTGTCTAATTAACATGTTGTATTGGTTAAGTGTCGCCTATTAATATATTACTTAACCTTACCATTCTTAGCATTCTGTTTATTGGCATTAATTAATTTATTAATGCCCCAACCTCTCACATTAAAACTGTTGTTTGCGGTTGTTGGATGTGTCGGGCGGTTCCGGGCAGACTTCTACCGCAAACTCATTTTAACCTCGGGTTTTGGGCTAAATGCGCTAAACTCTCACATTAAATCTGCGTTGTTGCAGTTACTGGATGTGTCGGGCGGTTCCGAGCAGTTTTACACCACAACTCAATTTAACCTCGGGTTAGGCATATTCATCTTTTAGCCAAATTACATATTTATCGTACATGTCCAGGTCTAGATTTTACATGCTAATTATCCCAATTTCACAAAACTAGTCATGTTTCAATTCTCAAGTTATACCCAACAAATTCAATTACAAGTTATTAATCTAATTAGGCTACTCCCAATCTTCCTAAATTTACAATAATAGTCATGCTCTAAAATCACAATATACCTTTTGCTTGGCGTCCCAACCAATAGTTATGCCCAATCTAGTTTTAATATTTCAGTTTGCAGTTTACGCCCAAAACTTTGTTTACATGCCAATTAACCCAAACTTGCAGTTATATTGATAATAATTCCACAATAGCAATTACAAGTTATGACCAACAATTTCACCGAATATGTTATGCCCAATTATTTCACCAAATACATTATGCCCAATATTTAACCAAAATAGGTTATACCCAAATATTCCCCGTATTCCAATCGTTCGTATTTCGCGATTTCAGCCTAGGTTCGAAGGTAACTCAGGTTCATAAAAGAAAAAAGGAAATAGGGGAAGAGAGAGAAGGAGCATAAAAATAAGAGTAGGCATAAAAATAGGCATGTAACAACAGACCTAATACAGGAAATTTAGATCTAACAAAGATGGATTCTTGAATAAACTGATACAATCATTATCGCAGGCACAAGAATAACATCATGAACCAAAAAGGATTATATGCCTGATGTACAACAAAGATAGGCTTGATTATATCGATATAGTAACTTCTAAGGCATGTAAAATCATGGATTCGATAGAAAGATAGGGATAAATCTGAAAAGGTTGTCTTATTATCAAGCATGGACTTAGATTCATTTTATTACACGCTAAGATTACAATTAGGTATTTAAATCTGAAAATAACATGAACTTAAATTGCTAGGATTAGAAAAGAGAATTGAATCGTTGTTGTTGCAGAAACTCTAATTTGATGTTGGTTAAGCTTCAAAGTTGGTTGTTGATGAAGAACTTCTAATATGATTTAGGTTTTTAAGGCGTCGGTTAAGAGAATTGAGAGTTCAGCAGCATAGAGTCATCATAAGGAATTGTTATGAATTAGGGTTTAGGTTTAGAGATGTATATATAGATGTCTAGGATTAATTCTAGCCTTTAGATTAATCTAGGATTAATCTAGGATCAATCTAAACCATCCAAGTCACAAAGACACCTCGCCAGGCCAATCATAACAAGCCAAATATGCCCTAAGACACCAAAAATCGTCACTGCCCCAATTTGGCAGATGGGGTCGACCCCTACAGGGGGGTTGACACCTGTGTCGACCCCGGTGTCGACCCCAAAGAGCCTGAGTCGACATAGGTGTCGACCAAGCGGGTCTTGGGTCAACACCCCAAACGTGGTCGGTTCCGCGTTTCCTCCTCCCTCCTTCGCTCTTTTAAATATTTTATTTTAATTCTGGTTTGAATTGAAATCTTCTAACCTCCAAAACTTCTTCATACTGTATCCGTTTTACGCAAACTCGGACTCTATCTTAAGTAGAATTCTGAGATGAATGCAATGGCATTACGCGTTTCCCTTAATTCTTCTTTACAATTAAGTATTCTTTAATTCGTTACTTTAATATTCATGGAAAATACGGGGTGTTACAGAAATTGTAAAGTGCAGGTTTTTGGTTGCACATAGGGGGGTCTTTCGCCCCAGGGTGTGATTTCTTGGGAAACAAGACAAAAAGCAGGCTCGAGTGAGCCAGGGAGTCCGCTGGTCGAGCAAGCTGGGTGTAAGGCAAGCGGATGAGCAAGCCTGGGGAAAAAATTTCGGTCGAGAGAGCCTATGGTTGAGTAAAGGGGTCGGTCGCTCCTATCGGGCCGATCGTGAAGCCTGGAAGTGGCAAAGTATGGGTCAGTTGCTCCAAGTTGGGAGGGTCGGCAGCTCTGGTTGATTCTACTAACGGTCTCTTTAGTTGGTTCTACCAGTATGAAGGGTCGGTCGCTCTGGTAGGTCGAGCAGTGTGAAGGGTCGGTCGCATGGGCAAATTTCTGAAAATTTATATTTTCTGGTACAACCCAGATTTGAGTGAAAAGTGCCTTTAAAAGGTGTCGTTGATCGGTGTAGAACAACGAAGGAGGTGACCACTCAAAGGTTGTGAGTTGGTGGATAAAGGTTGCTCGAGAAGGTTGCTTGAGCTGTGAAAACTCATCAATTTGGATGACTAGAGATGTGAAGGCCGAGAGGTTATCGTTGTCGTAAGTTCTAGCAGGCTCAAAACAAAGGTACGATAGGGGCACCCAAAAGACCGGTTGTAGGTCAAGTACCTTGGGTATCGTTGAAAGTCCTAGTCATCAAGGTTGGACATACATACGTATCGTTAAAAGGCGTATGGAGATTGTGCTAGAACCGGGGTTACCATTAGCCCTTGACATATGGCAAGGTTGGCCGTCATACGATTAACGATGGTTTCGAAGCAGGATTGGCGGTGATAGTCATAGTTAGTCAGGGATTATTAGTTGTTATGTTTGTACCGTCTCATGCAGATTGTCCAACGTCGAAGGAGATGTTCCTTAGATGCTTGTCTGATATTGGTTTAGGCCTCTGGGGCTTGTGCTTGAGGGATGTTGAATTCGATCAGGGTGGTTTACATGAGATATATATAATTTGGATGTTATCAGTGCTTTATTATGATTGAATGGGTTTCTGCTTCCATGGATGAATGGTTGAATTGTTTATTGTGATGAATATCACTGTCAGATGTAGGAAAGATAAGGTTGAGTTCTTCTTTGGTGTTATGGATAGATTAATATGTTTATCCATCCCTTCTTATATACTTTATTGTTGAAGTTGTTAGCTGTTTTACCGCTCACTGAGACTTTTGTCTGACTAAAGGTTTTATGAAACACCCCACCTCCATTAAGGTCACTCACAAAGGGAATGCCTTAACTTTGGTGGAGGGTTATAGGTACAAGACACAGAAAAATTTACAAGACAGATAAATATAAGTAGCGAAATTCAAATATTTATTACATACGTGGTTCAATACAAAAGCATTACAACAAATTATCTTAAAATAACTTCCAAAACATTACACTATAATTTCTGTTTTGATTATTTAATAAAGAAGCATAAACCATAAATAAAACTGCATAAATCCCCAATTGTAGTGTCCAAAAGCCATAGCCAAGGTGAGAGAGTCCCAATCATACTTCTACTTCTCTTAAAGGTTGCAAAGAGTCTGACTAAGCTGGAGTATTCCCTCCCTGTGGACCTGGGGAGGAAACGAAAGAAAAGAGGACGAAAGGAAATGGGTCAGACAATAAGTCTGGTAAGTTCAGTGATTGCTAGTATTTAAACGAGGAAAGGGATCATGACAGTTATAAAAGAACAAAGGACAATACCCTAATATGAGATAAGAGGAACATGTGATCGCACCCATTACTATAGTCTCTGCACCTACTAACCATTGGTTCAACCAGCCCCACGTGTTCATAATGAACAATCCCCTTAATGAACGACTCCTACTCGCATGCATTCATATCATGTGTCATTCGGCCCCGCTTGACTGTAGATACCTGTGCTGGTCCCACCATGGGGTGTATCAGTCCCTCTGGTGGCAACCCGACACGATTCAAGGTGCACAGTGTATACTACTGATGCCCAGTGCCTGCTTTTTCCACTCCAGAGTACGTGCATGCCCGTACTCCGTCGGAACCTACACTGACGCACCAACCGCTGATGTTTTGACTGCTTATAATCAGCCTAGTAATCGTGCCCCACCCTGCCTAGTTCAGGGTACCATGATACATCTATGTGGGTTACTGCTGAAATGGGTCCCCGTTACTAGGGTTTTCTAATCAACATGTTTATTTGGTTAAGTGTCCAAGTTTACCTAACCCCACCCATCCGGTTAGTTAACATGTTGAATCGGTTAAGTGTTTCCCTAATTGACTTAACCCTACCAATCCTGACTTAGCTTGAATTTATTCATTAAAGCACCAACCACTCACATTAGACAGGTCTTGTTGTGGTCACTGGATATGCCGGTCGGTTCCGGGCAGTTTTACACCACAAATCAGTCTAACCTTGGGGTTCTTTTTGGGCTTGATGCACTAACCACTCACATTAGACAGGTCTTGTTGTGGTCACTGGATATGCTTGTTGGTTCCAGGCAGTTTTACACCACAACTTAGTCTAACCTCGGGTTAGGCATATTCGTCTTTTCTAAATCCATATATTTTCAATATATGTCTAGTTCTATAGGTAAATTAATCTTAATTTAATCATGCCATAATTATCCTTTGATTATGCTCACAATAAATGGTATATCAAATATACCATTTTATGAACAAATCCATACCATGAATTTTCATATTTTCCCAACGCTATCCCCGTGGAACGTACACATGAATCACATAAAATGTTGGGCTAGTAAATTAGCCCAAACGCATAAACTAAAAGGGGTAATAAATAAGGGACATGAAATAAACATAAAATAGCATACATTTAACTTATCACGTGTAACTTGGCATAGAAGTATCATTAACTTAATTAAACGGGTAAAGGTGAACTTGTGACTAAGTTGGATCTAACTGTCATGTAAACTTGATATAGGTCTTGCATGGAGGTTTAACATATAAACACAATTTTAAACCACAACTTAGCATATTAACTTATGTATGTCAAAACATAAGAAAGCTACTATAAACATATTTAAATCACAACATAGCATGATAACTTATGCATGTTAAACATAAGAGAGATATTATAAACATATTTAAATCACAACTTAGAATGATAACTTATGCGTGTTAAACATAAGAGAGCTATTATAAACATATTTAAATCACAACTTATCATGATAACTTATGTGTTAAAACATAAGAGAGCTGCAAATCCAATCTTGCAACATAAATAGATTCAACTTAACATGGTTCTAAATAAACATGAATGTTGATCTAAAACGTAAGCATGTGCTTTAGATCATAAACTTGCAAGTAACCACCAAATTATAACATGACATGTTTCACCATTCAGTTGGCATAATACGTTCACTCCCAATCATAATAGATCCCAATATATAAAATATGGTATGTCCATCACCACAAGCATATAGACATGATCAATCGTAATGCTAATTTAAGATAAATGAGAATCAAACTTTATTTATCTTATACATAAGCATCATTCTATATTCGAATTACAACATGTCTTGGTTCATTTGAAAGAACGTTTAAATATACGTAATAACCAACTTACAAACTAAAAGGAATTCTTGATTTCTGAAATCTGAATTCTGAAGTTGATATGCTCGCTTTTGATGTAGATCGTTGAATATGATTTTGATTCAAGTTTTTATCTTGTCTTCGAATTGAAAGCGGTGACGGCTACTCCAAGTTCTCTATTGACGGCATGATAGTTCCAGGATTATTTTTGTGTGATTTTAGGTTGAGCATTGGGTTGTTTATATAGAATTTCAATTTAATTAGAGCCGTCGGATGATCCTAGAATTAACCACAACCATTCAGTCAGGATAGGGTGACACCTCAACTTTAATGACTCGGCAAGGAATCAGAAAGGACTCAGCAATGACTCACAGTATGGATCAGGACACACCAGAAAGATGTGCAGGCTCTCAGCCTGGCCTGGGTGCACTTGGCAGGTGCACCAGTTCAATTTTTGTACTGGCACACTTCCCAAGTGTTCCAGTGCATTCCTTTTTTTTTCTTTCTTCTGGTTTTCTGCTTAACTTCGCTCGTCCATATCTCCTTCATACGGTGTCCGTTTTACGCAAATTCGGATCTATCTAAAGCAGAATTCGAAGACGAACGCAATGGCGTAACCCGTATCCCTTAATTCTCACATTTGAAATTAATTATTCTTTGATTCGTTACTATAACGTAACAGAAAATACGGGGTGTTACATTCTCCCCTCCTTTTAGGATTTCGTCCCCGAAATCTTCAAGTCGAGAAGAACTTATATCCTACCATCCAATCACCAATCTACTCAACCATCAAACACAGGCGTCCATTGTCCTTAAAAGATTTCTAATGCTTCATGATCATATGCATAGTGTGTGTACATGTCCTTATCTAATGCAAAATCAGGCGGTCTACTGATTTAGTTGAACTCCTTAATGCAAATTCTGTCAGTGCCATGAGTCCATTATGAATGCAATTTTTCCAACTCAAAATTTCCTACATGAATGCACAATCATTCATACAAATGCAAAATCCATATGATAACACACAATCTATATACAAGTACATATATGCATATGCAATATGAAAGTGACTGAGCCGATCTAATATCTAATGTATGCATCGACGAGCAACCACTAGCAACCACATGCAACCACCAACCATAACATGTTTCAATTACATTTTTACATCCAATGGATTTCTACCGAAGGATAAAGGATAGGATCGAGGAGATATACCTAAAAAGGTAGATACGAGCATAAACTTAAGGAAAAAGAGAACAAGGATGTACTCTCAAAAAGAAAATGGTAGGTTGCGTGTATTCTGTCCTCAGTTTCCCAAGTCGCATCTTCCTCGGCGTCGCTCCTTTAAACTTTGATGAGCTTAAATTCACGATTGCGTAGCTTTTTGACTTCCGTTCCCAAGATACGGGTTGGAACTCTTCTCACAGTTGCTTCTCGTTCAACTTCTACTTCCTCTAGCATGCCTGGTTCTACCACTTCCGTAGACTCGTGTAAGCACTTCCGTAGGTGACAGACATGAAAGACATTATGAACCCAGACAAATCTTTCGGGCAGTTGTACCCTATAAGCCATCTTCCCAATCTTCCCGATGATAGGGAACAACCCTACAAATCTTGCTGCTAACTTTCCTGCGGATCCAAAGCGAACGACGTTCCTCAAGGGAGATACTTTAAGGAACACCTTGTCTCCAACTTCGAACTCAAGGTCAGTTCTTTTTTTGTCTGCGTAGGACTTCTGTCTATCTTGGCAGTCTTCATTCTTCTTCGTATCAAGTCTACTTTCTCTGAAGTTTCCCTAATCATGTCTGGTCCAAGTATGAGCTTGTCTGTGGACTCCCACCAGCAAGTTGGTGACCTGCACAGTCTTCCATATAAAGCTTCGAAAGGTGCCAAGCCTATGGTGGCTTGGTAGCTATTGTTGTAAGCGAATTCCACCAATGGTAGATGATCCTCCCATGTACCTTCGAAGTCAATAATGCATAATCTCAAGAGGTCTTCTAATACTCTGTTGACTCTTTCCGTTTGGCCATCGGTTAGGCCGTGCATAAGCATAACTGTGTGCCTACAGCCTCTTGTAAACTCTTCCAAAACTCGCTCATGAAGATAGGGTTTCGATCACTCACTATGCTGGAGGGTATCCCATGGAGTCGAACTATCTCTTTAAGATATAAAGATGCCAGAGATGGGGCAGTCCTTCTACTCTTGATGGGTATAAAGTGGGTGCTTTTTGTGAGCCTGTCCACTAGTACCCAAATACTGGTATTTCCCTTCCTTGACCTAGGCAACCCATCAACAAAGTCCATTGAAATGTTATCCCATTTCCACTGTGGGACCTCTACAGGGTGAAACAAACCTATAGGCTTCTTCTGCTCCGCCTTGACTTGTAGGCATATTAAACACTTAGAAATAAATTCAGCTATGTCTTGCTTCATGCCTTTCCAAAAGAAAACTCTTTTGATGTCTTTATACATTTTGTCTCTGCCTGGGTGTATGGTCAATTTAGAATGGTGTGCCTCTTCTAGAACCGTCTTTACCAAACCCCTTGCTTGTGGGACACATAGTCTTCCATCCCGCCTCAACCATCCCTTATCATTGATGGAGTATCTATTGAGGTGACTAGAAGTCTCACCCGTAATTAACTTGTCCATCACATCGGCTAGCTGAGGGTCTTCTCTTTGCGCGGCTCCGATTGAGTCTAATAGAGTTGTCCGCACTTCTAACGTTGCTAGCAAGCCAGGTACAAATTCAGAGGAGGGACTAAAGTCAAAGTTGGCTATGTACTCCAAGCTTTCCCTTTCTACAAAGAGAGGGCTTAAGGTCAGTTTATTTTTACTCAAGGCGTTTGCTATTGCATTGCCCTTGCCAGGAGTGTAGGAAATCTCAAAATCGTATGAGGCAAGAAACTCCATCCATCTTTGCTGCCTCAAGTTGAGATCTTTCTACGAGAAAAGGTATTTCAACGGTTTATGGTCAGTTTACAATTCAAAATTTTCACCTAGGAGATAATGGCGGCAAGACTTAAGCGCAAAAACGATGGCTGCCAACTCTAGGTCATGGGTTGGGTAGTTTTTTCCATGTAATATCAACTGCCTTCCACCATAAGCCACTACCTTCCCTTCTTGCATCAGAACAGCGCCTAGTCCTGTTCCGCATGCATCTGTGTATACTGTAAACATCTTGCTTCCATCAGGCAATGTCAGAACTGGGGTTGTTGTTAGAGCCCTTTTCAAACGTTGGAAAGCAATATCGTAATACAAATCCCAATTGAAAGCTAGGTTCTTCTTTGTCAACCTTGTAAGTGGAGCTGAGATTTTTGCAAAATCTTTGATGAACTTTCGATAAAAGCCTGCTAGCCCGAGAAAGCTTCGGACTTCGGTTGCGTTTCGAGGAACCTTCCAATCTTGCACAGCAACCACTTTCACGGGGTCCATAACTATCCCCTCTTTGGACACCACGTGTCCAAGGAACCTAACTTCTTCTCTCCAAAAACGGCATTTGGAGAATTTAGCTTTCAACTGATGAGCACGGAGAGTATCCATGACTTCCTTTAGATGCTGAGCATGCTCTTCCTCATTCTTTGAGAGGATCAAAATATCGTCTATGAAGGCCACCACAAACTTATTGAGGAACTCTCGGAACACCCTGCTCATTAAATCAACGAAGTAAGCAGGTGCATTTGTCAAGCCGAAAGGCATGACAAGCCACTTGAAGAAACCATCTGGATTTCTGAACGCGGTCTTATCAATGCTGTCTTCAGCCACTCTTAGCTGATGAAATCCAGTAGCTAAATCTAATTGGGAGAAAACCGATGCACCTACAAGATGATCGAACAAATCATCTATTCTCGGGAGTGGGTGCCTATTCTTCTTGGTCATCTTGTTTAGCTCCCTATAATCAACGCACAGGCGAAGCAAACCGTCTGCTTTAGTTGTGAACACTACTGGAGCACCCCACTCAGAAATACTCCGCCTTATAAACCACTTCTCAAGCAATTCTTTAACTTGCTTGTTGAGTTCATTCCTCTCCCTTGGAGCCATGTGTCTAACTGGTAAAGCAATGTGTTTTGCGTTGTCAAAGAGGTATATGCAAAAATATATCTCTCGCTTCGGAGGTTAGCCCTTTACCTCTTCAAACACATCCGAGTATTCACGGACTACCCTTACAGACTGCAAGTTCTCAACAGACGCATAAAGAGATTATAGATAACTAAGCATAACGGAGTTCATGGAATTACAAGAAATTTCGAGAGTGTTACCAAGGCGAGTCATGAGTCTAGCCACTCTCTTTTCACAATCGAGGACGGCACCGTTACTGGATAGCCATTCCATGCCTAGAATCAACCCATAGTCCGTGAAGCCCAAAACAAAGGCATTACATCTAGTATAGATATTTTCAAATCCAAACAAACCATGACAAATAAGCTGAGCCCCCAATTGGATTTGAAACAACCAAGGGATCCTCCACTATACTGGTGTCTAGGTGCAGAGATTCCACTAACGCAGTAGATATAAAAGAGTGCGATGCGCCAGAATCAAATAGTGTACAAACAGGATGATCAAATAGATAGACTAAACTTTCGACAGAAATATTTCTACCTCGTTCTTGCGGAGGTGATGTGAGAGGGTGAACTTGTCCTTCAGAAGAAGGTCCAGCTCTCTGCCCTTGCTTCCTTGGGCAGTCCTTAGCCATGTGTCATGTCTCACCACAGTGGAAACAACCACCCATCTTCCTTTTCTTCTTCTTGCAATCTTTGACCAGATGTCTAGGAATGCCACAGAAATTACACTTTCTCTTGTCACGGGGTATGTTGTTCTTCCCGCCTTTCTTTGAATCAGCCTTCTTGTTCTGTGACCCTCCCCCTTCTTATCTTGTGGCACTTACGCTTTGCCTCTTTCTTGCCCTTGCCTTCCTCATGTAAGAGTGCCATGTCCACTAACCTCTCGTAAGTAGCCCCCATAGGTACATGGGTCATACCAGGCTATGAAATGGCTCATTCAATCCCTTGACAAAACGGAGAGCCTTCTTATTAGGAGTATTCACTAAGTCCAGTCCAAATCGGGCCAACTGATTGAATTGGTTGACGTATTCCTTGACCTTCATACTTCCTTGCTTAAGAGATAAGAACTTTTCCAGCTGTAAACTTTGTTCCGCTTGTGAGAGGAATTTCATCTCAAACCTCATTCTGAAATCCATCCATGTTTCAAATGGTCTTTCAGCGTTAGTGACTTCCCACCAATAGGAAGCTTCGTCTTTGAGCAACCATACAGCCAATTATATCTTCTGCCTATCGTCCACCTCGAAGATAATGAACAGATCCTCAGATTCTTTGAGCCAGTTCCTTGATTCTATGAATGATTCAGTTCCCTTAAAATCCTTTCCACCCATGGCCCTAAAGTCTCTACAAATCTTTGAGAAAGCATTTGCATGAGGAGGAGGAGGAACCGCTGCAGCTGGAGGAGGAGGAAAATCTGTTGGGCCTACGTCGTTGGCCCTAGCCTCTAAGTACCTCCTGAACCAGCTAGGTATCGGTACACCCTCTGGAAGGTTAAGATTCCCAGATATGCTGAAACGAAAAAGAAAAGATTCTAAACGAAGGATAGAAAGATAGTGCATATGGCTTTAGGGATTATGACTTTTTAAATTTAAAACACACTTTTTCTTGTAAAATGCTTCTTTATATTTCTTTTTGAAAATAGTTTTCAAAAATTCTTATCTGATTTGGTAAACCTTTGCTCTGATACCAAGTGAAACACCCCACCTCTGTTAAATTCACTCACAAAGGGAATGCCTTAACTTAGGTGGAGGGTTATAGGTACAAGTCACATAAAAATTTACAAGACACATAAATATAAGCGGCGAAATTCAAATATTTATTGCATACGTGGTTCAATACAAAAGCATTACAACAAATTATCTCAAAATAACTTCCAAAACATTACACCATAACTTCTGTCTTGATTATTTAATAAAGAAGCATAAACCATAAATAAAACTGCATAAATCCCCAAGTGTAGGGTCCAAAAGCCATAGCCAAGGTGAGAGAGTCCCAATCATACATCTACTTTTCTTGAAGCTTGCAAAGAGTCTGACTAAGCTGGAGTATTCCCTCCCTATGGACCTGGGGGGGTGGAAGAAAAGAGGACGAAAGGAAACGGGTCAGACAATAAGTCTGGTAAGTTCAGTGATTACTAGTATTTAAACAAGGAAAGGGATCATGACAGTAATAACAGAACATAGGACAATAGGCTAATATAAGATAAGAGGAATATGTGATCGCACCCATTGCTATAGTCTCTGTACCTACTAAACATTGGTTCAACCAGCCCCACGTGTTCATAACGAACGATCCCCTTAATGATCGGATCCTACTCGCATGCATTCATATCCTGTGTCATTCGGCCCCGCTTGACTGTAGATACCTGTGCTGGTCCCACCATGGGGTGTATCAGTCCTTCTGGCAGCAACCCGACATGATTCAAGGTGCATAGTGTATACTACTGATGCCCAGTGCCTGCTTTTTCCACTCCGAAGTACGTTCACGTCCGTACTCCGTCAAAATCTACAGTGATGCACCAACCGCCGTCGTTTTGACCGCTTATAATCAGCCCCGTAATCGTGCCCCACCCATCCTAGTTCAGGGTACCATGATACATCTATGTGGGTTACTGCTGAAATAGGTCCCCGTTACTAGGGTTTTCTAATCAACATGTTTATTTGGTTAAGTGTCCAAGTTTACCTAACCCCACCCATCCACTTAGTTAACATGTTGAATCGGTTAAGTGTTTCCCTAATTGACTTAACCCTACCAATCCTGACTTAGCTTTAATTTATTCATTAAAGCACCAACCACTCACATAAGACAAGTCTTGTTGTAGTCACTGAATATGCCGGTCGGTTCCGGGAAGTTCTACACCACAACTCTGTCTAAGCTCGGGTTCTTTTTGGGCTTGATGCACTAACCACTCACGTTAGATAGGTCTTGTTGTGTTCACTGGATATGTCGGTCGGTTCCGGGCAGTTTTACA
Source organism: Allium sativum (assembly GCA_030737875.1). NCBI lineage: Eukaryota > Viridiplantae > Streptophyta > Magnoliopsida > Asparagales > Amaryllidaceae > Allium > Allium sativum. The sequence goes on along the minus strand of CM060919.1, from coordinate 4,126,588 downwards.
CCACAACTCAGTCTAACCTCGGGTTAAGCATATTCGTCTTTTCTAATTCCTTATATTATCTATATATGTATAGTTCTATATGTAAATTAATCTTAATTTAATCATGCCATAATTATCCTTTGATTATGCTCAAAATAAATGGTATATCAAATATACCATTTTATGAACAAATCTATGCCATGAAATTTTCATATTTTCCCATCGCTATCCCCGTGGAACGTACGCATGAATCATTAAATGTTGGGCTAGTAAATTAGCCCAAACCCGTAAACAAAAAGGGGTAATAATAAACAAGGGACATGAAATAAACATAAAATAGCATACATTTAACTTATCACGTGTAACTTGGCATAGAAATATCATTAACTTAATTAAACGGGTAAAGGTGAACTTGTGACTAAGTTGGATCTAATTGTCATGTAAACTTGATATAGGTCCAGCATGGAGGTTTTACATATAAACAAAATTTTAAACCACAACTTAGCATATTAACTTATGTATGTCAAAACAAAACAAAGCTACTATAAACATATTTAAATCACAACATAGCATGATAACTTATGTGTGTTAAACATAAGAGAGCTATTATAAACATATTTAAATCACAACTTAGCATGGTAACTCATGTGTGTTAAACATAAGAGAGATATTATAAACATAGTTAAATCGCAACTTATCATGATAACTTATGTATTAAAACATAAGAGAGCTACAAATCCAATCTTGCAACATAAATAGATTCAACATAACATGGTTCTAAATATACATGAATGTTGATCTAACATGTAAGCATGTGCTTTAGATCATAAACTTGCAAGTAGCCACCAAATTATTACATGACATGTTTCACCATTCAGTTGGCATAATACGTTCATTTCCCAATCATAATAGATCATAATATATAAAATATGGTATGTTCATCACCACAAGCATATAGACATGATCAATCGCAAGGATAAATTAAGATAAATGAGAATTAAACTTTATTTATCTTATACATAAGCATCATTCTATATTTGAATTACAACATGTCATGATTCATTTGAAAGAACGTTTAAATCTACGTAATAACCAACTTACAAACTAAAAGGAATTCTTGATTTCTGAAATCCGAATTTGAAGTTGGTATGCTCGCCTTTGATGTAGATCGTTGAATTTGATTACTTTTAATTTGATTTTGATTCAGATTTTTATCTTGTCTTCGAATTGAAAGCGGTGACGGCTACTCCAAGTTCTCTATTGACAGCATGATAGTTCCAAGATTATTTTTGTGTGATTTTAGGTTGAGCACTGGGTTGTTTATATAGAATTTCAATTTAATTAGAGCCGTCGGATGATCCTAGAGTTAACCACAACCATTCAGTCAGAATAGGGTGACACCTCTGCCCTAATGACTCAGCAAGGAGTCAGAAAGGACTCAGCAATGACTCACAGTATGGATCAGAACACACCAAAAAGTGTGCAGGCTCTCAGCTCGGCCTAGGTGCACTTGGTAGGTGCGCCAGTACAATTTTTGTACTGGCGCACTTCCCAAGTGCGCCAGTCCATTCCCCCCTTTTTCTTTCTTCTGGTTTTCAGCTTAACTTCGTTCGTCCATATCTCCTTCATACGTTATCCGTTTTACAAAAACTCGGACTCTATCTCAAGCAGAATTCCGAAGCGAACGCAATGGCATAACCCGTATCCCTTAATCTCACATTTGAAATTAATTATTCTTTGATTCGTTACTATAACGTTAACAGAAAATATGGGGTGTTACATTTTATGTCTCCTCTTATTACCTTGGGTTGTTCATCCGATTGTGGATGGGAAGACTAAGTAGCAGGTTACAGGTGATTAGTGAGGACGATGCTGTTGTACGGAGGCAAGCAGGAGGCTGGCGTACCAGTTTTATTACTATCTAGTTTTTCCGTTTCCGCTCTTTGAGTGTTCTATGAGAATTGTAGTGAGGCCTTATGTACAAACTTTGGTATTAGTTGGATAACCTTTCAGGATGTTGAGAAATTTTCAAAATTTTGCTATATGGTGCTTCATTACTATTTCCTGTTGTATATGGTTTATTATGTTTTAACCTTCAGCGCATTATTCTTCTTGTTTAGTGCAGGGGTTATGAGTTGTCGTCACAGCGTTTTTTCACTATTTGTGACGCTCTAGAAATGTTTCAACCTTTCAAAAATTATAAATAAGGGTTGATTTCTGTAACACCCCACGTCCATTAATGTCACTCACAAAGGGAATGCATTAACTTCCATGGAGGTTTTAAGTGAATATAGAACAGTAAAATTACAACAAGACAGATATAAAATAGTACTTGGAAATTCAAAAACTTTATTTCATTGTAGCAGAAGTCAAAACATGTTTGATTACATCATAACACCATATTCAATGTCAAGTACAATATCTATCTTGATAAAACAAGTACATAATCCCATTACATGAATAGCCATTAAAAAGAAAGATAACAAACTGGACTTTACTTCAGCAGTCCAAGCTTTCCAGAAGATAAGCGATCCAACTAGACTCCACTAGAACTTGGCCCAACCTGCGGACCTGAAGGGAGAAAAAGGATGGAAAAGAGGGGGTCAGACATAAAGTCTGGTGAATATGATAATTCTACAATACTATTACCAAAATAACTGGACTAAGGCATAAGCTGGAAAACAAGAAAATGTCTATGAAGAGCAGATTAAGGACATAGACAATCGCTAAAGGCAACGTTATAGGCGCTCCTAAATACTAAAGGATAAACACTATACTGCACCACACCAGTCACCCTAAAGATTCATCCCACTTAGCTTCACTTAGAAACTTTCCCAATGGCTTTACGTACCCCTAGCTGACTACATAGGTGCCGCCTGCCCTTATCTCCACTAGGTGTACCCTACTTCCCATTATTCGATCGGCTCCCTAACTCGTAGATACCCGTGCTGGCCCCACAGTGGGGTGTATCACTCCCCTAAAGTGGCAACCTGATACAACGGACATGCACGGCTTATACCTACACGATGCAACAACGTCTTACCTACCAGCCCGGGTCCACACACGCATATGAAACCCGTTGGACTTGCGTTGCCACCGCTCCCTGTTTTGGCCTCTTATAGTCAAACCCAGTATGCGTGTCCCGTCCTCGACTTGGGTCGAGCCCACAAAGATACGTTTTGGGATACTGGTTGAAATGGGCCCCCACTATTTACCACAAGCATTCCACCTAAGCTTGTCCCCATTAGTCCATCCCACTTAACCCACTTAGTCATGTTCATTTACATGTGTGTTTGGTTAAGTCTAATCGTATTTCAAATGCCTCTAAAGGCAACCACCAGATTCCTCATGCCACCCAAGGCACCTACTTAACCCCCATGTCCCGCCTTACATGATTATCTGGTTAAGTATTTCTTAGTTCATTAAGGCCATAACCTCATAAAGACCTCTCACATTAGACTGGCATTTATGGCAGCTGGATTTCCCGGGCGGGTCCGGGCAGTCTTACACCATAAAAGAGTCTAACCTCGTGTCTTTACAACTGTTATGCTTTAGTTTGGGCCTAGGACCTCTCACATTGGGCCGACATTTGTGACTACTGGATTTGCCGGGCGGGTCCGGGCAGGTTTACATCACAAACGGGTCCAACCTCGTGTCCTAAGCATTGATTATTAATAATAATCCACTTTCCCCCAATTTTAATAATTCCCTACTTGAATTATTAATTACTTCCAATTTTTAACAATGTCCATAATTGACTCAATTATGGACATCCATTCATGGTATGCAAAATCTTACAAAATTGCACCCAATTTATTAATTCCTAATATTACCCCTACCCCACGTTTGAACGTTTATTCGCAAAATATATGTTAGACTCAAATAGCCTAACTCATAGCATAAAAGAGATTATCATAATAACAACATGTATATGTGACCAAATGAATCATAATAAGGGGTGAAACTTGCATATGTCCAACTTGCATAGATTATTCATGTCATGGACCTAAAGGTGTCAACTTGTTCAAAATTCACCTAATATAATCTCAATCAATTTTCATAAACTTACATATGAACATGTGTGAATCAACATCATCTAATTTTTTTAACAACATGGTTTTATATGGGTACACCTAACTCAATAGGCAAATTCCCATAATCAAGTTTTATTTAATTATAGTTTCAAGTTTATGGGTACACCTAACCTAATAGGCAAATTCCCATAAACAAGATCCATTTAAATTAGAAAAAAAAACATAACTTTAAGCATGATCCAACAGCATGATTTTTCAACATAATATAGCATGATTTATAACATGGCATAGTATGATAGTATAACATAGCTTGACATGATTCTCAACATAGCACGACATAGCATAAGAGAATTTACAACATAGCATGACATAGCATATATAATTTACATCATACGACAACATAATAACATAATAAGAGTTCCACAATATATAGAATTTACAATTACAAATCACATCACTTTCTTGTGATCCATTCATAACTGAGTCAAATTAGTTTGTAATAGTCTTGTGAGAATCATCATACTCACCAACAAAAGAAGAGAATTAGAGAGAGAGTTCTTTGGTTTGATTTGTTTTGTTGAGTAGAATTTAGTTGTACTAGATTAGGCTTCCTCTTCTTAGTTTGTGACGGCTACGCTGAACTCCATGGCAGCAGCATGACGGTAGCTTCTCTAATTTTACAAGTGATTTAGGTTTAGGGTCTACCCACTTATTTATAGATTTTAGAATGCATTTAGGCCATTAGATTTAACCTAGAAATAACCGCAGCCGTTCAGACAAGATGGGGTTTATCTTGTTGACTCAGCAATGAGTCAGAAGTGACTCAGCAAACACTCAGCAATATATATATATATATATATATTCTACAATGTACACATTAGATACATCCCCCCCTTTTACACACTTATTATTGTTTTTATATACATATTAGATACATCCCCTCTCTTACACACTTATTAATATTTTTATATTCATAATAGATACATCCCCTCTCTTACACACTTTTATATTCATATTAGATACACCCCCCCTCTTACACACTTATTAATATTTTAGCAACTTTAGTGTTAATAGAAAATTCGGGGTGTTACATTCTCCCCTCCTTTTAGGATTTCGTCCCCGAAATCTTCAAGTCTGGAAGAATGTATATCCTACCATCCAAACGTCCATCTACTCATCCATCATACACAGGCATCCATTGTCCTTACAGACTTCTAATGCTTTCATGTTTAAATGCACAGTGTGTGTATATGTCTGTATCTAATGCTAAATCAGGCGGTCCACTGATTCAGTTGACCTCCTTAATGCAACTATGATCGTGCCATGCATCCATTATGTATGCAAAAGATTCTTAATGCTACATAATACTTCTATATGCGTGCACAACCATCATCTGAATGCAGCATCCACATGATAATACAACCATCGTTCATCCATTTTACTAAATACATCCATATATATGCAATATGCAATATGTAGTGACTGAGCCGATCTAGTGCCTAAAGTGTGTGTATATATGCATCCACGAGCAACCACTAGCAAACACTTGCATCCATTTTGCATCCATCATACATAACATGTCTCAAACACATGTTTCAACCATAGGATTATCCTAACTAAAGGTCAAAGATACTAATGAGAGGACATACTAAAGATAAGATAAGATAAGCTAAGCGATAAAGGAGAAATTAAAAGACATACCCTCAAAAAGAAAAGGGTACAACGAACGCATCTTCTCTTCTGTCTCCCAAGTTGCGTTGCTCTCATCATCTCCCCATTGCACTTTAACCAGTCTGACCTCTCGATTCCTCAACTTTTTGATCTCCGACCCAAGAATGCATGTAGGAGCTCGTCTAATTGTTGCATCACGCTCTATTTCCACCTCTTTAAGCAAGCTCGGCTCTACCACCTCCGCGGTCTTGTGCAAACACTTCCTCAAATGTGATACATGGAATACGTCGTGTACTCCACTAAGTTTCTCAGGCAACTCCACCCTATATGCCATCTTCCCAATCCTGTTTTTTTTTATAGGAAACGGCCCTACAAACCTTGGTGCTAATTTCCCCACGGACCCAAAGCGAACAACATTCTGTAACGGAGATACTTTGATAAAAACCATGTCCCCAATGTCAAACTCAAGATATGTCCTCCTCTTATCAGCATACGATTTTTGCCTATCTTGTGCTGCTTTCATCCTCCTTCGAATCAACTCAATCTTTTCCGAGGTTTCCCTAACCATATCGGGCCCAAGTAGGATTTTATCGGTAGATTCCCACCAACATGTAGGCGAACGGCAAGGCCTTCCATAAAGAGCTTCGAAAGGTGCCATGCCAATACTAGAATGAAAGCTATTGTTATATGCGAATTCTACTAATGGAAGGTGCTCTTCCCATGTACCCCCAAAGTCTAGGATACAAAGCCTTAAAAGATCCTCTAGAATGTGATTCACCCTCTCGGTCTGGCCGTCTGTCTGAGGATGATATGCGGTGCTCAAACATAGCTGAGTCCCTACCGCCTCTTGTAAACTCTTCCAAAATTCGCTAGTAAAGATGGGGTCACGGTCGCTTACTATACTAGAAGGAATACCGTGCAAACGAACTATCTCCTTAATGTATACAGAAGCCAACCACGGAGCAGTCCTCTTACTTTTCACGGGAATAAAATGGGCGCTTTTAGTAAGTCTATCTACTATAACCCAAATCCCCGTGTTACCCTTCCTTGATCTTGGTAATCCATCCACAAAATCCATTGAGATGCTTTCCCATTTCCATAGTGGAACTTCTAATGAGTGAAGCAACCCGTCGGGTTTCTTTTGTTCTGCTTTAACTCGTTGGCACACCAAGCATCTAGCGACGTACTCGGCCACATCCTTTTTCATACCGGCCCAAAAGAAAACCCACTTCATATCTTTGTACATCTTATCCCCGCCGGGATGAATGGTCATTTTTGAGCGATGAGCATCATCAAGAATGGCCTTCCTTAAGTCTTCGTCTTGTGGTACACAAAGTCTATTATCCCTTCGTAACCAACCCTTATCGTCTAGGGTATACCTACGAAGATGGCTTGATGACTCCCCCCCTTTGAGCTTTTCTACTATCTCAACCAACTGTGGGTCGTCTCGCTGTGCCTCACCAACCCGTCCTAGAAGTGTAGGTCTAACCTCCAAGGATGCTAACAGACCGGGTACTAAGTCAACGGAGGGTCTAAAGTCAAACATAGAGATGAATTCTAAGCTTTGTCGTTCAACAAACAACGGACTCAAGGACAACCTTTTCCTACTTAAGGCGTCTGCCACCACGTTACCCTTGCCCGGGGTATATGCTATTTCAAAATCGTAGGAGGTTAAGAATTCCATCCACCGTTGCTGCCTTAAATTCAAATCCTTCTGAAAGAATAAGTATTTTAATGATTTGTGGTCAGTGAACAGTTCGAATTTCTCACCAAGAAGATAGTGACGCCAAGACTTAAGCGCGAAAACAATTGCGGCTAGCTCTAAGTCATGCGTGGGGTAATTCTTTTCATGAACCCTCAACTGCCTTCCACCATAGGCTATTACTCTTCCCTCTTGCATGAGGACCGCGCCAAGTCCCGTCCCACAAGCATCAGTATAGATGGTAAACGGTTTATTCCCGTCTGGCAGCACTAAGACTGGGGCTGAAGTTAAGGTTCTCTTTAAACGTTGGAACGCATCATCGCAATCTTTGTCCCACGTAAAAACCAGGTTCTTCTTCGTTAACCGTGTTAATGGAGCTGATATTTTTGCGAAGTCTTTGATAAACTTCCTATAATAGCCAGCCAACCCCAAGAAACTTCTTACTTCGGTTGCATTTTTAGGGACCTTCCAATCTTGGATGGCCACCGCCTTTGCGGGATCCACTGCTATCCCTTCTTTGGAAACCACGTGCCCTAAGAACCGTGCTTCCTTCCTCCAGAAGTGACACTTAGAAAATTTTGCCTTAAGGTTATGCGCTCGAAGGGTTTCCAACACTTCCCTAAGATGTAGGGAGTGCTCTTCTTTATTCTTAGAAAAGACTAAGATGTCATCCACAAAGACTACCACGAATTTGTTAAGGTATTCCCTAAACGCCCTACTCATCAAATCAACAAAATATGCAAGGGCGTTTGTCAAACCAAAGGGCATCACTAGCCATTCATAGAATCCGTCAGGAGTCCTAAAAGCAGTCTTATCTATACTATCCTCAGCCACTCTCAGTTGATGAAAGCCAGTGGCTAAGTCCAACTGCGAAAACACTGAGGCGCCAACTAACTGATCAAAGAGATCGTCAATCCTCGGCAGTGGGTGTCGGTTCTTTTTAGTAAGCTTGTTTAGTTCTCTATAGTCCATACAAAGTCTAAGAGACCCATCCGCCATTGTGGCAAAAACTACTGGAGCACCCCACTTCGATATACTACGTCTTATGAACCCCTTCTCAAGCAACTCCTTTACTTGCTTATTGAGTTCCCTCCTTTCACGAGGAGCCATGTGGCGCACTGGCAAAGATACGGGTTTAGCATTATCCACAAGATAAATTCGAAAGTCTATCTCCCGCTTTGGAGGTAAGCCCTTCACCTCCTCAAACACATCCGAATATTCCCGGGCCACTTCTACCGATCGTAGGTTCTCTACAGACGCGTCAAGCGATTCAAGATAACTTAGCATAACGGAATTTATGGTATTACAAAAGATGTCGAGAGCATTACCAAGGCGAGTCACAAGCCTAACTACTCTCCTTTCACAATCAAGAATGGCCCTATTTCTAGACAACCAATCCATTCCTAAAATTAGCCCATAGCCCGTGAATCCCAATACATAAGCATCACATCTAAATTCAACGCTAAGTATAGAGATTTTCAAATCCAAACATATCATGGTCAAATGAGCCGAACCCCCAATTGGATTTGAAACGACCAAGGGATCCTCTACTAAACTGGTGTTCAAGTGCAGTGATTCAACTAATGATGCAGAGATAAACGAATGAGATGCGCCAGAATCGAATAAGGTACGGACAGGATGATCAAACAGAAAAACTAAGCTTTCAACAGAAATTGTTCTACCTCTTTCTTGCAGCGGTGGGGCCGCAATAGCCTGAACTTGCCCCCTTGCCTGCCCTGGTGCCATAAGAGCCTGCACCTGTCCTCCCGAGGTAGACCCTGACCTCTGCCCCTTCTTTGGACAGTCCTTCACTAAATGTCCCGCATCTCCACAATGAAAACAACCAGTCTTCTTTTTCTTTCTACAATCTTTGCTGAGATGGCCAGGCGTCCCACAATTGAAGCATTTCTTCTTCCCTTTGCCATTATTGTTTTTACCACCCTTCTTATTTTGCTGTTGGGGTTTCTTCTGATCCCCTTTCTTTTCAACTGCCTTATCCTCATGCATAAGTGCCATTTCTACTAGCTTTTCAAAGGTGGCTCCCATAGGGATGTGGGTCATAGCCAACCCTTGCAACGGTTCATTCAAGCCTCTAACGAACCTCAAAGCTTTCTTCTCTGGCGTGTTCACCAACTCCAAGCCAAACCTTGCTAACTGATTAAATTTATTGACATATTCCTTTACTGATGAGCTCCCTTGCTTTAGTGCCAGGAATTTTTCCATATTTAAGTTCTCCTCTGCCCTTGAAAGAAACTTTGCCTCAAACCTTCGTCTGAAATCCGCCCATGAATCAACTGGACGTTCCCCGTTAGTGACCTCCCACCAAAACGAGGCCTCTCCCTTCATTAACCAAGCAGCTAAACGGACTTTCCTCCCATCTTCCACTTCAAAGATATCCAACAATTCCTCGGTCTCCTTAAGCCAATCTCTGGCCTCCACAAACGTCTCAGTCCCTTGAAAAGTTTTTCCTCCCATAGCCTTGAATTCCTTGCACGTCTTTGCAAAAGTGTCAACACGAGGAGGAGGAGGAGGAGGAGGAATGGGTGCAACTAGGGGTGGAGGAGTATCCGCTGGGCCTGCAGTGGTGGCCCTAGCCTCCAAGTATCTCCTAAACCACCCTGGAATCATCACGCCTTCTGGGAGATTAAGATCTTCAGCCATGCTGAAACGAAAAAGGAAAGATTCAAAATGGAGAATTCGAAAGATAAAGATAAGGATGTGGCTATTTGGGATTATGTTTTTCATAAAAACTCTCTTTAAATAACATGTTTTTTTTTTTTTTTGAAAGCACTTCTTCCAAAAATACTTTAGAAAAAAAAATATTTTTCTAAATTTTTTTTTTTATCTGTTCTGGTAACCTTATGCTCTGATACCACGTGTAACACCCCACGTCCATTAATGTCACTCACAAAGGGAATGCATTAACTTCCATGGAGGTTTTAAGTGAATATAGAACAGTAAAATTACAACAAGACAGATATAAAATAGTACTTGGAAATTCAAAAACTTTATTTCATTGTAGCAGAAGTCAAAACATGTTTGATTACATCATAACACCATATTCAATGTCAAGTACAATATCTATCTTGATAAAACAAGTACATAATCCCATTACATGAATAGCCATTAAAAAGAAAGATAACAAGCTGGACTTTACTTCAGCAGTCCAAGCGTTCCAGAAGATAAGCGATCCAACTAGACTCCACTAGAACTTGGCCCAACCTGCGGACCTGAAGGGAGAAAAAGGATGGAAAAGAGGGGGTCAAACATAAAGTCTGGTGAATATGATAATTCTACAATACTATTACCAAAATAACTGGACTAAGGCATAAGCTGGAAAACAAGAAAATGTCTATAAAGAGCAGATTAAGGACATAGACAATCGCTAAAGGCAACGTTATAGGCGCTCCTAAATACTAAAGGATAAACACTATACTGCACCACACCAGTCACCCTAAAGATTCATCCCACTTAGCTTCACTTAGAAACTTTCCCAATGGCTTTACGTACCCCTAGCTGACTACATAGGTGCCGCCTGCCCCTATCTCCACTAGGTGTACCCTACTTCCCATTATTCGATCGGCTCCCTAACTCGTAGATACCCGTGCTGGCCCCACAGTGGGGTGTATCACTCCCCTAAAGTGGCAACCTGATACAACGGACATGCACGGCTTATACCTACACGATGCAACAATGTCTTACCTACCAGCCCGGGTCCACACATGCATATGAAACCCGTTGGACTTGCGTTGCCACCGCTCCCTGTTTTGGCCTCTTATAGTCAAACCCAGTATGCGTGTCCCGTCCTCGACTTGGGTCGAGCCCACAAAGATACGTTTTGGGATACTGGTTGAAATGGGCCCCCACTATTTACCACAAGCATTCCACCTAAGCTTGTCCCCATTAGTCCATCCCACTTAACCCACTTAGTCATGTTCATTTACATGTGTGTTTGGTTAAGTCTAATCGTATTTCAAATGCCTCTAAAGGCAACCACCAGATTCCTCATGCCACCCAAGGCACCTACTTAACCCCCATGTCCCACCTTACAGGATTATCTGGTTAAGTATTTCTTAGTTCATTAAGGCCATAACCTCATAAAGACCTCTCACATTAGACTGGCATTTATGGCAGCTGGATTTCCCGGGCGGGTCCGGGCAGTCTTACACCATAAAAGAGTCTAACCTCGTGTCTTTACAACTATTATGCTTTAGTTTGGGCCTAGGACCTCTCACATTGGGCTGACATTTGTGACTACTGGATTTGCCGGGCGGGTCCGGGCAGGTTTACATCACAAACGGGTCCAACCTCGCGTCCTAAGCATTGATTATTAATAATAATCCACTTTCCCCCAATTTTAATAATTCCCTACTTGAATTATTAATTACTTCCAATTTTTAACAATGTCCATAATTGACTCAATTATGGACATCCATTCATGGTATGCAAAATCTTACAAAATTGCACCCAATTTATTAATTCCTAATATTACCCCTACACCACGTCTGAACGTTTATTCGCAAAATATATGTTAGACTCAAATAGCCTAACTCATAGCATAAAAGAGATTATCATAATAACAACATGTATATGTGACCAAATAAATCATAATAAGGGGTGAAACTCGCATATGCCCAACTTGCATAGATTATTCATGTCATGGACCTAAAGGTGTCAACTTGTTCAAAATTCACCTAATATAATCTCAATCAATTTTCATAAACTTACATATGAACATGTGTGAATCAACATCATCTAATTTTTTTAACAACATGGTTTTATATGGGTACACCTAACTCAATAGGCAAATTCCCATAATCAAGTTTTATTTAATTATAGTTTCAAGTTTATGGGTACACCTAACCTAATAGGCAAATTCCCATAAACAAGATCCATTTAAATTAGAAAAAAATACATAACTTTAAGCATGATCCAACAGCATGATTTTTCAACATAATATAGCATGATTTATAACATGGCATAGTATGATAGTATAACATAGCTTGACATGATTCTCAACATAGCACGACATAGCATAAGAGAATTTACAACATAGCATGACATAGCATATATAATTTACATCATACGACAACATAATAACATAATAAGAGTTCCACAATATATAGAATTTACAATTACAAATCACATCACTTTCTTGTGATCCATTCATAACTGAGTCAAATTAGTTTGTAATAGTCTTGTGAGAATCATCATACTCACCAACAAAAGAAGAGAATTAGAGAGAGAGTTCTTTGGTTTGATTTGTTTTGTTGAGTAGAATTTAGTTGTAGTAGATTAGGCTTCCTCTTCTTAGTTTGTGACGGCTACGCAGAACTCCATGGCAGCAGCATGACGGTAGCTTCTCTAATTTTACAAGTGATTTAGGTTTAGGGTCTACCCACTTATTTATAGATTTTAGAATGCATTTAGGCCATTAGATTTAACCTAGAAATAACCGCAGCCGTTCAGACAAGATGGGGTTTATCTTGTTGACTCAGCAATGAGTCAGAAGTGACTCAGCAAACACTCAGCAATATATATATATATATATATATATTCTACAATGTACACATTAGATACATCCCCCCCTTTTACACACTTATTATTGTTTTTATATACATATTAGATACATCCCCTCTCTTACACACTTATTAATATTTTTATATTCATATTAGATACATCCCCTCTCTTACACACTTTTATATTCATATTAGATACATCCCCCCTCTTACACACTTATTAATATTTTAGCAACTTTAGTGTTAATAGAAAATTCGGGGTGTTACAATTTCGAATTCTTTCAGAATTCTTCTTCTCCATCTTCATCTCCTTTCTTTACATCATTATATCTTTTCATTTTTATGATTTCTACACTTATACTTTGCCAAATTCAATTCTATTTTCATTAAACTTCTCTTCTCACTCTCTACTCATTACTCTCTGAATCAAAGTGCTATTGAAGAGTTATAGGGTTGTTGTAATTGGTTGGGTAGCATTGGAATCGGTGGGTAATCAGTGGTATCCCTTGTAGCCGTGGAATCATGGTGGATATTCTTGATCAAGTGTGTGTATGGAACTGGTGGTATCCCTTGTAGCCGTGAAATCAAGGAGGATATTCTTGATCAAGTGTGTGTATGGAATTGGTGGTATCCCTTGTAGCTGTGAAATCAAGGAGAATTGTAATTGGATATTGATCATATAGTAATAAAACTCTGCGCAATCGAACGATGCGTGGGATTGGACGTAGGAGAAATTCTGAATCAATACAAAATCCAGTGTGTTCTTTCCTTTTCTGCACTTTATTTTTGTTTATCTTTTTGTTTGTGTTTGGTTCTATGTTTGTGATTGTTTCTGTAGTGATAGATTCATATAGTATATCATATAAATTTTATTTTATTTTTAATTCTCAAAAAGGCTATTCACCCCCTCCCTAGTGTTAGTTTTGCCTTAACGATCCATTCCGCAATCCCTAACAATTGGTATCAGAGCAAGGTCTTTAAAAAAGTTCATAATCTGATTTTTGAAAGAAAAAAATGGAAAATTTTGAAATACTTGTTAACACTAGTTTCAATTCATGCATTGTTCCAATGTTGAAAGAGTCTGGATATGATAATGTTAAAAAGTTATGTAATCTACTGAAGTATTGTTCAATCCAGGGAAAGATGTGTTTTATGGCTTTTGAAAATTCAAAAATTGAAAAGATGGGTAAAGTGGCTGTTGGCAATTCAAAATCTGAAATTATGGCTTTTGAAAATTCAAATTCTGAAAAGGTGGCTGTTGGAAATTAAAATTCCGAACTTGTTTGTTACATAGCCGTTGAGAATTCTATTTTTGGAAAGAAATTGGTGGAAATCAAAAAGGACAAATGGATACTGGATAGTGGTTGTTCGAGACATATGACGGGAAATCCTGAATTACTCGATAATCTGAAATATGAAGATGGTGAAATGATGAACTTTGGAGATAACTCTAAGGGATACATTATTGGATCGGCAATGCCGGTAATTCTAAAACTCCTCTTATTTCTGATGTTTTATTAGTTAGGAATTTAAAATACAACCTGTTAAGTATAAGTCAACATTGCGATAAGGGTTATATAATAAACTTTGAAAAGGATAAATGTTTTATAGAAGATAGGAATTCCAAAGTAATATTCGGAGGAGATAGAAAGAAAAATATCTATATATTGAGTATGAAAATATCCAGCGATAATCTATGTCTTATGGCCAATACAAGTGATCCTTGGATTTGGCATAAGAGATTTGGTCATGTAAATTTCAAACACATCTCTAGGATTATTAAACTAGATTCAATTAGAGGATTACCTAAAATGAAATCTAAAGTTAATAACTTATGCGATGCTTGTTAATTCGGAAAATTAAAGAGAAGTTCACTTAAATCAAAAGAGGAAATTACTACCTAAAAACCATTAGAGTTAATTCACATAGATTTATTTGGTCCATCTCAAGTTCAGTCGATAAATCATAATAGATATGCTTACGTAATAGTTGACGCTTTTTCTAGATTTACTTGGACTTTGTTTCTTAAAAATAAAAGTGATGCTTTTGATCAATTTAAAACTATTTCTAAAAGAATTCAAAATTTATTATCTTTAAAAATCAAATAATATGAAGTGATCATGGCGGAGAATTCGCAAACGAAAATTTTGAAAATTATTGTAATAAAAAGGGAATAACTTATAATTTTTCAATTCTAAGGACCCTCAACAAAATAGATTAGTTGAACGTAAAAATCGAATGATACAAGAGTATGTGAGAACTATGTTATTTGATAGTAATTCACCAAGAAATTTTTGGGTTGAGGCAGTTGCAACATCTTTCTATATTATAAATAGAATTTCAATTAGGCCTTTAACTCGGAAAATCCCATATGGACTTTTATATAATAAGAAACCAAAAGTATCATATTTTAAAATATTTGGAAGTAAATGTTTTATACTTAATATTAAAGACAATTTAGATAAGTTTGACTAGAAATTTGATAAATAAATATTTATTGGATATTCAGAAAGAAGTAAAGTATATAGAGTATTTAATACTCGAACTGATGCCATAGAAGAAACATTAAACGTATCTTTTGACGAAAACTATAAGAGTATAACTCAAAACAACGAAGATGAATGTAAAAATGAAATTAATGAAATAAATCATCAAACAAATAAAAGAATTAGATTAATTAGAGACCATCCTGTAGAAAATATCTTAGGAGATATAGAATCCATTTTTAGAACCCGTAATAAATTAAATAACATGAGTAATACTGCATTTATTTTAACTACTAAACCTAATAACCCAAAGGAAGCATCTTCCGACTTCATGGATACTTGCTATGCAAGAAGAACTGAATCAGTTTACTAGCAATGATGTATGGGAATTGGATCCTAGACCAGAGGTTAAGACAATACTAGGAACCAAATGGATTTATAAAAATAAAATGAATGAACATGGTGAGGTCGTAAGAAATAAGGCACTACAAGTAGCATAAGGTTATACTCAAGAAGAAGGAATAGATTATGATGAAACTTTTGCCCCAGTAGCAAGATTAGAAGCTATTAGGATTTTACTAGCCCTTGCAAACCATAATAATTTCAAATTATATCAAATGGATGTCAAAAGTGCTTTTCTAAATGGATTTGTTAAAGAAGACATATATATATAGAGCAACCACCTCTATTGACGAAAAATTACCAGATCACATATATAAGTTAAAGAAAACGTTATATGGATTAAAACAGGCTCGTAGGGCTTGGTATGATAGATTAAGAAATTATTTGTTACAATCGAATTTTGAAATAGGAAAATTAGATAATACTTTTTTCATTAAGAAAAATAATAAGTATACTCAATTAGTACAAATATATGTTGACGATATAATTTTCGGATCAATAAACGATAAGATGAATAAAGAATTTTCAGATATTATGACCGAAGAATTTGAAATGAGCCATATGGGAGAACAAGCATTCTTTTTAGGATTGCAAATTCATCAGTTAAAGTATGTAATATTTATTAATCAAGAAAAATACGCAAGGGATCTAATTAATAAATATAATCTAACAATGACTAATGGGAGACCAACACCTATGGAGACTAATATAATATTAAGTAAAGATGATACATCTAAAGATGTTGATCAAAAACTATATGGAGGAATGATAGGATCGTTATTATGTATAACTACTAGTAGACCAGATATAATGCATAGTGTATGTCTCTGTGACAGATATCAATCGCAACCAAAGGAAACACGTTTAAAAGCCATAAAACATATACTAGGGTATGTAAAGCATACATCAGACTTTGGATTATTTTACCTGAAGATGATTCATTTGACATAATTTCTTACTGTGACGCTGATTATGCAGGATGTAAATCCGATTATAAAAGTACTAGTGGAACATGTCACTTATTAGGACATTACTAGTCTCACGGTTTAGTAAAAAGAAAAATATTGTACCTTTGTCAACAACTGAAGCAGAATATATCTTTGCTACTTTTGCTTATTCACAAGTAATATATATGAAACAAACTCTAAATGATTTTGGATTAAATATAAATTAATCACCAATATACTACGATAACATGAGCACTATAAACATTTCTAAAATTCCAATTCATCATTCAAGAAATAAACATATCGATATAAAACATCATTTTCTAAGAGATAACGAAAGTAAAGAGAAAATATCACTCGAATTTATAGAAACATATAAACAAACAGCAGATATATTAACAAAACCATTAGATGAAGCAACATTTACTAAATTTAGAAGAGAATTAGACATATGTTCATTAAGTGAGTTGGAATAATTAAATATACTAACATATATATATAACATAAAAAAAATTAAAGATAAGTATGTCGACATACATTTATGTATATGTTGATATATAACTGCCAGAATTTTAAAATTAATTCCCACCAAAAGTTAATTATATTAATTATTTAAACTTTCTACTTCGAGTTTTCTTCTTTATTTTCATTTCTCACTTCTGTAACAATTCTAAACTAAATAAACAATGGCCTCCACCAAATTAAACACCAAATCAATCCTGATTCATCCGCTGGACCATCTGAAGGTCCTTTTCAACGATCTACACTATCTCGTGTCATCAAAATTGAAGAAAAGATGGAGTATACTCTGCAAATGTTGACTGAACTACAAGTACTTCAAATAAGGATGAGACAAGAAAAAAATAGGCAAGGAAAAGTGATAAGAAGTTTTCTTAGGATTATAACGGGTAATCAGGCTGATCCGATTATCATCGAAGATGATGATGAACCTATGAAAGAAAAAGATGAAGCAGAAGAAAATGAAGAAGAGATAATGGAGGAAGAGGAATCCGAGGAAGAGTAACAAGAGGTTTCAAACAAAGAGGATCAAGTCGTTTGTGTGGGTGAAGTCATATATGATCATAACATAAATATGATTGAAAGGATGAAGAATTTTGTCTTCTTTATCCAAATTGTCCTACTCATAAGTCCCCTATGTGTTAAGGACAAGTAGATTATAGGTTTTGATTTGATTCTTGTCGTATATTTTCGTCCCTTTTCGTTAATTACATGTATAATATGTACATATAATATCATTTTAAAAATCAATTATTAAATATATTGCTTGTTTTGCATAACATAAGTGTTTTATTACCTTGTAATATAGGCAAGAATTAAGGGGGAGTATATAAGAATTATTAATGGAAATACTTTACTTAGCGGGAGTATTCTACTTTGATTTAGGAATTACTTAGTTATTTTATTTAGATAGTTATACTATTTAGGGGGAGTAGTTTTAGAATTTCTTTATGATAATGCCAAAGGGGGAGAAATTATAAAATGTAGGATTCGTATAGATAGGAGGAGTATTTGATGGATAATCATTAACAGGAATATACAGGTAAGATATTTTATAAACTAAGGTTGTCATCATCAAAAGGGGGAGGTTGTTGGAGAATGGAGATTTCAATATTAATTGATTATAAAATATATAATATATAATATATACTAACACCTTTGTCAAGAATATATATATATATATATGTATATTCATATGCTTGATTTATATACAGGAATTATTAATGAGGACTGTACAGTTTAAAGATATTAAAGATTCAATACTCATGAGTATTCACGATTTCAAGAGTTCAAGACAAATATAGTGATAGAGTCTAGATTATGTAAGACTCTGAATCGCACTACAGGTTCAAATTCTAATTTTGTTTTTCAATTTCAGATTTCAAATTCTATATTCAAATTCTATCTTCAATCTCTATCTTCAATATTTTATTTTCTTTACTTTACTTTTGATTTCAAACTCAAGTTTTAAAAGTTTGATATTTTTGTACTTTTTATATACTTTATATTTATATAGTTTCAACTCTATAATTTTATAAATATGTTTATATTTATGTTTTCATATGATTTCCTACTTTATAATATTCCTTTATAGCATAATGTTTTAATTCAAGAATTTCCAGAATTTTATATATACATACATATATATATATATATATATATCAAAACACTTGAAACATGCTCAAAAGTCAATTTTGAACAAGGATATATCGACATACATTTTTCCCTATGTCGAATATAACTGTCACTTTTTGAAAATTGAAAGGAAGTCTTTTCACTATTTGTGACGCTCCAGAAATGTTGCAACCTTTCAAATATTATATATAGGGGCTAATTTCGATTTTTTCATAATTCTTCTTCTCCATCTTCATCTCCTTTCTTTACATCATTATATCTTTTCATTTTTATGATTTCTACACTTATATACTGCCGAATTCAATTCTATTTTCATTAAACTTCTTCTTTTATCACTCTCTACTCATTACTCTTTGAATCAAAGTGCTCTTGAAGACTTATAGGGCTATTGTAATTGTTTGGTAGTATTGGAATCGATGGTATCCCTTGTAGTCGTGCGGTCAAGGAAGGGTAATCGATGGTATCCCATGTAGCCGTGAAATAAAGGAGGATAAACTTGATCGAGTATGTGTGTGGAATCGGTGGTATCCCTTATAACTGTGGAATCAAGGAGGATTGTAATTGGATATTAATATAGTAATAAAACTCTGCAAAATCCAGCGTTTCATGGGACTGGACATAGAAACTACTCCGAACCAATATAAAATCTTCTTTCCTTTTTTACAGTTTATTTTTGTTTATCTTTGTGTTTTTATTTGATTTTGTGTCTGTGATCGTTTCTATGGTGATAGAGTCATATAGTATATCATATAGGTTTTAGATTTTCTTTAAATTCTCAAATACATTATTCAACCCACTCCCACCCCTTCAAGTGTTAGTTTTGCCTTAACGATTCATTCTGCATTCCTTAACACTAACAATACCAAAGGATTAAATTGAAGCATATTTTCATACCAAACAACGAAGACTACTTGGTTCAATATTTTTACCTAATTCTCTTTCCCTTTTGATTGGTTAATAAAGTTCAGTTAAAATTTTTGTTAAACAATTGTTATTGTTTTTGATTATATAGCTTTCATGATCTATGCTATAATTGGTATACGAACAATGCAAATGTCATGTTTAATCCTGCTTTTTAATCCTTTTATAATTAAAAATTAGCAAATTCTATTTAAACATCCAAATATGCTGGGTTGCCCCCTCCTTTATATAGGTCAAGAATACCCCACCTCTCTCCCATTTATTTGCAATAGATGTCATTCTTCTCCCCGCTCCTCTCAAAAGCAAGGTAAATAACGAACCCTAATTTTTGCAATCTTCAACCAAATATCATTGAAAATTTTGTTTTCTAGTGTATAGAAATGGATTCTAACGAGCAAATAGTACTTCTATGCGGTAGAGAAGAGGTAAATTTATTTTATTTCATTTTTTTCATCAATTTTAGTCCAAAATAAAATTGTAGTTCGTAGAGAGGAAAATGTGTGGTTTGTAGGATAACCATGTAAAGCATAATCGTGGAAAGAGAAAAAACCACAGAGCGAAAATCCATGATTTGTTACCTATCCACGTATAGCATCAACGTGGTTGGGTCACTAACCTCAGGGAACCGCTATGTGGTCTGGTTTATTACCACAGTTGCGTCCTGCATGGTTTCTTTGTTTACTGCGCTATTTCTTAGCTGAGTTCCTATAATGTTTGTATTCACCTTCGGCTTGAATTTTATTGTTGATTTCAAGATGTCGATTACTCATCTGATGCAGACATGAATAATGAAGTGTTGGTGGATTATTACAATGAATTTACAATGTTTGATGTCAGATTACCTTTTCTTTCTATGAATATAATAAGTTTGCCTTTTTCATATTGCTCTTTTTTCAGATTTATCCATCTCGGCAATAGCTAGTTGTTTGAGTTCATAACACTGGCAATGTCTTGGTTTCGTAATAACAATTGTTAAATCAACACTGGTGCATCTACTAAGAAATCGAGAATAGAGTTTATTTGCGAACGTAGTGGTGTATATACTAAAAACAAGTTAAAGACCCTGACAAATGTAGATTGACGAGTACCAAAAAATGCGATTGTCTGTTTAGGCTTAAAGGAGTGAAACTTCCATTGTTGGACAAATGGCATTTGGTAGTTGTTAATGGAGTGCTTAACCATTCAGAACTAAAACACAATGAAGGTCATTCATATGCTGGAAGATCGAGTGTGGCGGAGATTAAATTAGTTATGGAAATGCATAGGAATATGGTTAAAGCTAAGGAAGTTCTACATATTTAAAACGAAACGATCCGTTGAATTGTACCACCATCAAAACCATATATAATGTAATTCATGCACAAAACGCTATAGAACAAGGAGGACAATCTCAAGTTCAATATTTTCTTAATAAACTAAAGGAGTGTGGATAATTCGAGTGGCATAAACAAACTTTAGATGGGATCAATATTATAAAAGATATATTTTTGGCATATCCCATTGGTTAGGATTTTTTACGCGCATTTCCTCGAGTTGTAATACTCGATTGTACTTATAAAACTAATCGATACAGGATGTCGTTACTTGAAATCGTTGGTGTCATATCTATGGATCATACATTTTGTATTATCGTAGCATACTTAGTTGTCGAAAGTGAAGAAAACTAAATTTGGGCTTTAGAACATTTGAAGTCTATTATGATTGATTGTGATATGGAAATTCCAAATGTATTCATAAGCGATAGAGAGTTGGCATTAATGAATGCTATGGAAGTTGTTTTTTAAATCCGCTATGTAAGTGGCATATCAAGAACAACATACTTACGTTAATGGGAAAGAAGAAGAATGTCAAAGAAATGGATGTAATGGAGAAGAAAAATCTTTCTTGATGGGCTGGAATGAACTTGTGTGTTCGAAAAATAGTATGATATATAATGAAAATTTACAGTTGCGGCATGAAAAATACAACAGTCGTGGATCTCTGTTGAAATATGTACATGATAGTTGGTTGGATCTGCATAAAGATCATTTTATTCAAATGTGGACCAACGAATATATGCATTTCGGAAACCATACATCGAACATGTAATTTTCACTCTATTATTTCGTATATGAAAAAAAATCGTTAAGCACTATTTTTTACCTTATTGTTACTAAATGCATGGCCGAAGCAGCACGCTCAAAGTTGAAGAAGCACTTAGCTACTTGCCAATGTAACTTCAAGCAAGCTTGGGTAAAAATGCATTCCTTTCTAGAATTATGTTTTGTCGAGCTAAAGGCCTCACTCGAGCAAAATTTAAGTGGAGTTAAACATGTTTTTCATGTTAGAGAGTTCAAGTTTTTACATGGTATATTTTCTAATGTGGCTCTTGATTTACTTCATTCGGAACTAGTACGGATGAAATTGGTTGGAGATGATGAATTTCTTTGTGGTTAGGTCATTCGGAAAACACACGAACTTTCATGTGACCATGGGTTAGCTCGTCTTGGTCCTTCTACCCCCCCCCCTTACCTATTGAATTAATTGATTTACATTGGAAACGACTACATTTAATTCCATGGGGTAAAAGTAATGATGTTGGTGTTATTGACAAAATGGAAACTCTATTGAATGATGTTAAAAAAATGGAAACTCCTCATCAACTTCAAATTTATAAAAAGTTAATGGAACTTGTGCACCCACATACGTCCATGCTTAGTTTACCTATTAGTAATGTGAAAACCGAAGGAAGAGAAAGTAAGAAAGCAACGACTAACTCAACTACGAGAATGCCTTCTTCTTTTGAATATGTCAATAGTTTGTCATCACATAACCTGTCTAGTCAATTAAGTGTTAAAAAACCGAAGAAGCAAAAACTCCAAATCAGAAAGCCATTGCAATATGACCAATGTAGTCCACATATAAAACTTTACATTAACCAAATTTCTTGGGAATTAAAACCATATGTCACTGATATTATTGATGTTGAGGCGGATGGCAATTGCGGATTTCATTGTATTGCCGCACTACTTGGAATGGGGGAATCGTCTTGGCTATAAATTCAGGAAGATTTTTATGAAGAGTTATATGAAAATCAAGATCCATATTGACAAGTTTTCATATAAAATGGTCGATGCAGTGAATTGCTTGTGCAATTACAACATTACGAAAATGGATTTGCACCACCGGAAAAATGGATGACAATGCCGGACATGGGTTATCTTGCGGCGACAAAGTATAATGTAGTGGTAATTAGCATTACTGAAAGGCTAAATTTGATGATACCGCCGTTAAAAGGAAGATTTCCGCCTCTATTCATCACTCAGAAATAGCATTTTCTTTTATTAACGAAAACCATTTTTTTCAAATAAGTATTATACACTTGTCATAAATTTTATTTCAGGATATATTCTTCATATATTGTCATTGTGTCATGTAGGTAAAGTTGAAACCTAAGCATTCGGTGCCACCGATAATATCAAAATGGACGACCTACTGTCATGCGGAAGTTGCTAGTTAGGAGTATATTTATGGAGATCGATGAGAAGCATGGGAACAAAGAACTCAAACTACTAAGTGGAATTAAATGGAAAGCATGGTTTTGTTAGTTGTTATATAGGGGTTTGTTAGTTTGGGTGTTATGAAGTTTAGTATGTACAAATTTGTGACCTTAATATATGCAATTGGTTAGTTTCTATGTATGGATTTTGTTACTTTGTTACTTTGGTATGTTATGAAGTTTGGTACATCTTTCATTATGAAGTTTGGTATATGTTGTGTTTGTTCTGGTTTTGTTATCAGTTATTTTTTTTCAATTTTCTGACAACCACGTAGTATATATACATGGTTCAAAAACATACAATGTATAAATGATATGAGGTCTGATGTATAACCACGTAGTGGTCCTATGTGGATTCCCAAAAAAAGGGCGTACAAACTTTGCGACTTGGAACCAAATTCACGTAGTTGACCTATGAGGCAGACTCAAATGTGAAAAAAATATATACATATAATTGAAATACAACACGGATTGAAGGAATCAACTTGAGTTATTATTTTATATACATCAAAAAACGTACTTTTATGTACATAAATTTTTTTTAATCATTACATGTACATCAAAAAAATGTTTATCATTTTATGTACATCAAAAAAAATTATTCATGTTTATTTTTTGATAAACAACATATTTTTATGTACATCTGAAAAGAGATCATATGTACCAAAAAAATTCTTGATTAAATATTTGAATTCTCCATCTGAAAAATTCATATATTTTTTTCACATTTGAATCTGCTGCATATGGCATCCATGTGAATTTGATACCAGGTCGGAGAAAGTATACGTCGTTTGTGGCAAATACACGTAGATGTTTTATGGGGTTCAAATTAGACCTTGTAGATTGTCTACTTGGTATGTTGCTGTACCATGTATGTTCTATACACGGTTGTCAGAAAATTGAAAAAAAAAATAGCAGATAACAAAACCAGAACAAACACAGCATATACTAAACTTCATAACAAATTATACCAAAACCAGGTACAAACTCAAGACATGTAACACCCAAACTAAAAAACTTCATAACACCCATAGCATAAACCAACATATATCAAATTAACAAATCCATACATACCAAACTTCAAAACACCCAAAAACCCATACATAGAAACTAAGTCCTAAACGTTGCAACAAACCCATACATATACATATACATAGCAACTAAGTCCCATAATGATTCATCTACAGGCAAACAATTTATGATGGTGAATGAAACATCCAGCGGTAACTCTAGCAAGCTCCACTCAAGGGTAAGCCTCATTCAAAAGACCATGCACATCATAAAGAGTCTACAAAAAAAATATAACGAATTTTAGTGAGGTTTAAAAATAATTATAACATGAAACATAAACGTACCGAGAATAGTTGGTCATAGGTTGGTTGAAAATGTGGTGCTTCCATCATGACATCATCAGGTAAATATGCGGGGTTATGAACACGTAGAACACTATGCTTCCTATACCACTCCATATAATCATCTGTGCAACTCATAACAGGCTGATGCAGTGGAATTGATCTACGATCTTCTACAATCATATGATGATACCAACTCTCTCATATACTTTCCAAAAACTGATAACGCACATGAGTGTATGTTGTCGAGGTTATACCTCGACGTTCATTTAACGCTACCGGAGGAAAATGAGCTATTGGAATGTTCTGCAATCTACCAAACTATTGTCGTACTCTATCGGAATGTACGGCTCCACAACATTTAAGCATAGAATGCACCCCCATACCATGCTATACCATGAAACAAATGATAATGTCGAGCACATATTTACGGATCTAAAATAACTTGTTCAAAGATATTTAACAAGTAGAATAATCAATTATACTATAACAACCCGTATATTTAATGATAGTATATTTGAATATTTTATTTAAATATAACACCGTTAATCGAGTACAGGCCCAAAAAGTCATATTTTGCATACGGATGAATTTGGACTCATAACCACTTCCATTTAGTTCAAAAATGTCGTTTGTCACTTTTAAAACTATAAATATCAATACCTTTTGAGTTGGGCGATTTTAGCCTTTTCCATCGGGTGTATGGCCAAAATATCACTTTTTGCAGATAGACAAATTTGGACTCGAAACTACTTCCATTGAGTTCAAAATGTCGTTTACGACAAGAAAAATTATATGCATCAATATATTTTGAGTTTTGGAAATTTGCTACTTCAGTTGGGGCTTGGGTTAGCCAACCTATCCTACTTACTTAACAAGCCCCATCAGCCCTCTCTCCCTCATTCTTTTCCTCTCTTCAAAACTTAAGTAAAAATGGGGGAAAGATGGGAAATTAAAATTCCTAAGCTAGATTTTGTAATTAGGAGCTCAAATCAAGAGGAAAATTAAAGAGGTAGCATAGGTAAGCTTCTCCATCTTCTCCAACCTATTCTCTCTTCAATTTTTGAAATTTGCCTAAACCTAACTCT
Source organism: Allium sativum (assembly GCA_030737875.1). Taxonomy (NCBI): domain Eukaryota; kingdom Viridiplantae; phylum Streptophyta; class Magnoliopsida; order Asparagales; family Amaryllidaceae; genus Allium; species Allium sativum. Next base: position 4,100,795 of record CM060919.1, on the reverse strand, counting down.
TAGGAAATTCATGTATATGTGTTTAGGTTGAAGATTTTTGAGTTCTTGTTGAAGACAGATTGTTCTAGCCAAGCTATGGATCGATTTCTTGCTTCTAGCAAACAAAGGTGAGTTCTTTATGAAATCACATCTATGTCACAAGCCATTGGCTTGTAAAATGTAATTTAGTGTTGATTTGAGTTTGCATATGCTAGTAAATTGAGTAGGTTAGTGTATGCATCAAGTTAATTGATTAATTTGATGATTTCCTTGCTTTTTGAGTAATGGAAATCCTATTATGTTCTATGTTTGGAATGTTTATGCTTTAGGTGAAGATCTTGTGTGCAAACACGCCCCCTTAGTTTCACTTTAGCATTGCCAAACCATTGAGTTCTAGCTTGGATTGTATTTGATCGATTTTGTTAGAGAATTTAGTTCATTTTTGAATTCATAATCAGAATCATAGCAATCTCATGTATATAGGTTTTTGCATGTGATTTGTGTGTTGTGAGTTGCGTCGGCGAACTATAAGGCTTCATTTTGATTTAGAAAACGTTATAAGCCATCACCACTGATTCGGCCTTATTCGAGGCCGATTGCACATTCATTGGCAAGAAAAATATTTAATTGCTTCAACTCAGACGTCTGACAAAATAGGTCAAATGTCTTTCCAAGCTCTCGGGAACAATAAAAAACTATTGTCTGTCAGCTCAGACACCTGTCCTAGGTTCTCAGACGTCTTATGCATGTAATTCTACTGTTGACCAGTGGAGACCACGGTCAATAGTTCAGGCTATTTCAGGCTGTTTCCTGGCCAAGTTTTGGCCCATTTGGCCTTTTTCTGTGACTTTTCAGTTTGTCTAATTCACCGATTTCTATATTTCAATTTAATGGACTTTCGATTCGTTCGTGGTGAACAAATTCATAATAGATGTTCATGAGATTTAATTTACGTTATTAAAACGTGAATTCTTAGTTCGATCATCATTTCGATTGCTATTACACGAGATTTGCCACTTCAAAACATATAAAAAGGGTTTCTAAATTATTAGTAGATACCCAATCTTTTACTAAACGGTTTTTAGTTTTTTCTTCGTTACATGAAGTTATTTTCCAAATTGTTTTACTATCTACTAGTATATGATTTCACAAATCTTTTTCTTGTTCATATGAGAAATCTAATTAAATGCCTTAGAAAAAACAAGGACTATGACCCCTTATGTTTGCTTTGACAGTTAATTCTTGGACTCGTTTGATTGAACACCCTGGCAATGACTGTTTGGTATTTCTATTAGAATGTACAACTTGTTTCTAAATATTCGAACAGAGCAAGTGGTTATGGGACATGTAGCTCGACTCTTATATTTACTAGCTTGGCATAATTTACACTATACTTGATCAAATTTGATCACTCTGATGATCTCCTGATCATCCTGCGAATCTTTGGATCGTCTCGAGTTATGTTCTCTTTATGGAACTTCAGCTCATCTTTGAGAATCTTCGAATTATTTTTTGAACTTTGGTTCAATCATTGGAATTGTGTGTTCAAAGTGGGATCGTGAATTCCCCGTCTTCGGATCATCTCGAATTGTGTTATCAAATCTTTTGTTTTCTTTGATAGGTGTTATCAATTCGGGTTTATTTGATATAGCTTATCCGTTGTTGTCGTTTTGATATCATGTTATCCAATTTATGTGGACTTGCTAGGAGATATCTTGTGTTGTCCAATCTTGTGTTGTTTTGGATATGTGCTAATGTTTCTCGTGAGTAGAAATATCTTTAGATTGTGATAATATTTTATAGCATCGAGATTTCTATGAGATATATTGTAGACATTTTTCGAGCCTTCACATATTCTGTGACTATTATTGTGCATTATCTGTGTGTCATTATATGTTTATATCTCTATTTCTATCTCGGTTATTATGATGAGTACAGCTAGACAGATCTGTCTATTGTTTGTTCTTATAAATAATACTCGGATCAGATCGAGTATCACAAGTGCTTACATTGGATTTATAGCAAGGACCAATTCTTGACTTTTTTCTATTTAAATTAATGTTGTAGTTCTTGATTATACATGTATCTTAGATTTTCATGTATACATATTCTTTTGGTTAGAACTTGTACCTGTTCTTTTATTGTATAGTGGATTGACTATGACCAATATCTTTGTATTTATACTCATGTGTTATTATTTATATCTGTTTCATCACAAGTGATATGAATATCTGTGTCTGACCCTGATTTTATTGTTGTGTATTTTATATTTCTTTCCAAACTATATATAGCCATTGTGTAGTAGTTTTGAACTTTATTTATATGTTTTGTATTTCCTTAGGAGCTTTAAAAAGTTAGACCATATTATTCGACATATTTAACACTTGTTCAAAGATAATATACAAGTGGTCGCTCCTCAACAGCCTTATTCATCGGGTTAGTTGACTCTATTGCTTGCAATTGCATTAGCTAACGCGAGTATAGAGGTGGGGCATTACCCTTGGCATCGGAGTCGAGTTCGGAACAATATAAGATATTATGGCAAGGGTTATTGTCCTAAATCTCTCTTAGGAAATCGTGTTTTAGGATTTAGCTCGAGTCTTAGGACCCGTCATATCCTATCTTTTATCATGATCCTTATTTGACCAATCAAATTTATTTGACTTCATCTTGTGACATCTTGGCCTTAACAAACCTAGAGTCCCATCCCTTTCCTTGAGTAGGAATTCAGATTATTTCCAATTTTGGGTTGTAATAAATTTTGGGACTTAGTTTTGATGATTTCTAAATTATTTTATAAAATGCTTCAATAAAATAATTTTGGCTAAGTAAAATACTAATTCTCTTGAGATTAGATTTATGAGGCAAAAACGAATACATTAAAATACATTATTTCCACTAAGCACTATGAAATGTTTTCATTTATTTATTTATGATTACAAATTAAGTTTATAAATAAATGGCAAGGAAAATCATTAGTATCGATTGTTAATTTGCAAACATAGGGATTTTAATAAGATAATGATTTGAGAATGGGATATGTATGACCATCGTATATATCCTTTACACCTTTCATAATTTGAATTTTTAACTATTTGAGATATCTTATTTTGGTAAGGAAACTAATGCCTATAAGGGTACCATCCTTTTTATTATTTATGATGATGATTACCGTGATCATCTCAATTGAGTTCTTTTGAATTATAATAATCCACCTTCTTTGCATCCAAGGAACTTGGGGACACCATGTCCCTAGGAATTCGAAGGTGCTGTTTTATATCTAGTATATAGATTTTCCAAACCTATATTTCGTGAAAATGCTTACATGCTACCATGAACAGTTATTTTTCTATGGATATGATTTTAGTTTTCTTTGGGTAATGATTTGATATTCTCTTTTGCTTTTTGGTGTTACTTGTTCTAAGCAAGTAATTTTTCCTTTTCGATTGGATAAGGAATTTAATTAAACGTCTTAGTAAAAACGAGTGGATCGACACACTTGCATTTACTTCATCAGTTAATTTATGGACTTAATCAGTTGACATTTTATTTCATTTTAGAATGAAATCTTCGGATCATGTATCGATAAGGAGTTATCACATGTGTTGTATACCTTATATACATCGATAATGATCAACTCTCTTTGTGGTGTGTAGTCACCTCGTCTTCAGATGGAAAGTGGCGAGTTGTGTGCTCACCCAAGCTTTGTGCTCAACTGAGTCGTGTGCTCACTCGAGTTGTGTGCTCACCCAATCTATGTGCTCAACCGAGTTGTGTGCTCACTCGAGCGGTGTGCTCACCCGTGCTATGTGCTCACAGACTGTGTGTTCACCTGAGCTGTGTGCTCACTGTTAATCTATGTGCTCACTTATGCTGAACATTGAGCTGTGTGCTGACAACTAGTGTATGTGCTCAGAAATATAAGTTAGCTACATGATGATCACATGTGTTGTGTATTTCTAAGAACAAGTGTGTTGATCATTTTCCCTTGCACTGAGAAGCTACCTTATCGTGTGACGAAATCCTTAGTCAAATCTCTAATGGAATTGTGTATTCCAATGCAGATGGGATTGTGAATTCCCAATGGAATTGTGTATTACAACTTGAGGGGAAATATGAATACCTAGTGGTGTGAAGCACCACATTGATGAGACGGAAGGCTTAGTTAGAGCTCTTTGCGGTGTCGGACCACCTTGTTAAACGACAAAAAGCTCCACGTGATGATTTGCAACCTCGTGGTGAATAAGATTGCTTATCTCTCTACCAAGTTTAAAATTTATTGAATTAGTGATTTTTGTACTGGAGTTGTGGGTTCAATCGTGATTTATAGTGGATTTTGCAATTTGTTTATGAATACTTGAGTTAAGTAAGTGGTTATAGGACATTTGGCTAAACTCGCATACTTACTAACTTAATGTAAAATTTAGTTTTTCTTCTTGATCGTTTATGATCACTGTGCTATCTACGGAATTCGTACGCTCGCACTTATTGTTGTTTGAGCAATTTTCCATTTTTTTAGATCATTCAAGATCTCTTTGTGTGATTTCTATAATTTGAATGATTCGAGTTTTCACTTGAAAAATTATCTCGAATCTTCTTTAGAAAAATGATAAGATATATTTTGCTTATCTATCTTAGTCTCTTTTTTTTGGATTTCGAATTCATGATCTTTGAGCCTTGCTGAATAAGGATTAACAAATATTTCAGTTTATTTTGTAAAACTTTTTGAACCAAGTTTTTGAGATCATAACCCGACTGGTTTGACCTCATTCTTCTTGGTAACATCCTCACGAATTTGAAAACCAAAAGTTTTCGAGTTTTATGAAATTCTTCCAACTTCTACCATTTATCATGTTTAAATGATTTAGAGGTTGTTCGTGAAATATTAGAGGACGTGCTAATATTTCAAATTTGAGATTTTTTGGGTTTATTGGAAATTTAAAAGTTCCAATTTATTTGTTTTTAAAATATTAGACAATGTGCTAATATTTCAAATTTAGGGTATACAACCCGCAATTTTATTTCATGATCTTGTTTCCTTAACGGGGTCGGTTATCCTTGTGAGTGGAACATCATATACATACTATTCAATGTAAGAAAATTTTGTGTGCCAGAATACTTTTAAGAAATTTTATAAGCGATAAAAAATTTATAGCTAAAACGCGATATGGAATGTTCGACGATTTTGGATAGTCGATATTTCCAACTTTCTAATTTGATTGATTAATTAGTTTCTATTCAAACGTAAGAATGTATGTTTATAATTTATTAACTTATTGAATGTTAAATGAATTAATTAAATTTTATTAAAATGAGCTTCTTGCGTGGCGGTAGTTCATAATTTTTGATTTGAATTTCAAATAAGTGTGTAAGATCCAATACAAGTCGGAATTCTTTGAGTCAAAAATTATCCGGATCTATTAGATTATAGTTTTCTAGTGAAAGAAAAATATTTAAATTTCATTTTGTAAATTTTAAGATATGTCTAAACCAATTTTTTATAAAAATCGCGGTGTGGTAGTTCGCGATTTAAAATTTAAATAAGTATTGAAATTTCGATTTAGAATATATAGAATTTGAGTAAGAATGTTCTAATTTCATAAAAACACTTACGGGAAAAATAAGTTAGTTGCTCGTACATGTTCATGACTTTTATTGGAATATCATATGTGTATAGACTTAAGTTATATAATGATTTATACCTCAAAGTTAAAATTTTATTCAAGAGTGAATTTTTAGTTAATCAATTTTCTATATAGATTTTTTTTGGTGCTTGGTTATTACTTATTTTGAGTTTTTCCTTAAGTAATTATGAGGACGCGATTTCTTTAAGGGGGAAGTCTGTAAACACCCGCATATTTAACAATAATATATTTAAATATAACGTCGTTAATCGAGTATAGTTCCAAAAAGTCACATTTTGCATACGGATGAATTTGGACTCGAAACCACTTCCATTGAATTCAAAATGTCATTTGTGACTTTTAAAACTACAAACATCGATACCTTTTGAGTTGGGAAAATTTGGTCTTTTTCATTGGGTGTATGTCTAAAATATCACTTTTTGCAAATGGACGAATTTGGACTCGAAACTACTTTCATTGAGTTCAAAATGCCATTTATGACAAGAAAACTATAAGCATCAATATATTCCGAGTTTCAGAAATATGGCACTTTGGTTGGGCTTGGGTTAGCCAACCTAGCCCACTTACTTAACAAGCCCCATCAACTCCCTCTCTATCTTTCTCTTGCTCTCTTCAAAACTTAAGTAAAAATGGTGGAAAAGATGAGAAATTAAAATTCCTAAGCTAGGTTTTGTAATCCAGAGGAGAATTAAAGATGTAACCTAGGTAATCTTCTCCAGCCTATTCACTCTTCAATTTATGAAATTTTTCTAAACCTAACTCTTAGGAAGTTCATGTATATGTGTTTAGGTTGAAGATTCTTGAGTTCTTGGTGAAGATAGATTGTTCAAGCTAAGCTTTGAATCGATTTCTTGCTTTTTGCAAGCTAAGGTAAGTTCTTTATGAACTCACATCTATGCCACAAGCATTGGCATGTAAAAGTGTAATTTATTGTTCGTTTGAGTTTGCATATGCTAGTGAATTAAGTAGGTTACTATATGCATTAAGTTAATTGATTAACTGGATAATTTCCTTGCTTTTTGAGTAACGGAAATCTTATTCTGTTCTATGTTTGGATTGTTCATGCTTTAGGTGAAGTTCTTGTCTGCAAACACGCCTCATGGTTTCCCTCTAACATTGCCAAATCATTGAGTTCTAGCTTGGATTGTATTTGATCACTTTCGTTAGAGAATTTAGTTCTCTTTTGAATTCATAATCAAAACCCTAGCAATCTCATGTATATAAGTTTGTGCATGTGAATTGTGTGTCGTGAGTTTCTTCGGAAAGTGTTAACGGCAAAAAAATGTCGTAAAAACCCAAGATTCCAATTACTAGGAATTATTAATTTGGTCGTGTAGACAAGAGCGGAAAGTAGTAAATAACACAAAAGATTTATAGTGGTTCGGCCTCAGAACGGGCCTATGTCCACTTTGAAGAGTTGTTAGAATATTATTGATAACACAAGGTTACAAGGTTGTGACTATTTCATGACATCTCATTACATTTGTCTCTAAGCTATATGATGTCATAATTATCGTATATTGCATTTATATGAAAAAGACACTTTTGCCCTTCTTCTTTCTCAAAGAGGAGATGCCATTAAAGGAGCTCTCTAGAGGTCCCAAGGTCACAAGTTCCAACCCCTTTGAAGTGTGAGGCCAAGGGGTATTTATAGGAGAGTGGTTAGGTAGGAGCAGGTAAAAATAGGGGACCACACCCAGAAATTCGCACCCCACCCCTGCGCATGCCAGAATTTTGCATTAAGCCTTGGGGTGCGAATTTTGCACCTCGTGAGGTGCAAAATTCGTACCTCATGGGGGGTGGGAAACTCGTACCCTATAGGATATGCATTTCGCACCCTATCGGGAGTGAAACTTGTACCCTTCGGGGGTACGAATTTTGTACCTCCTGAGGTGTGAAATTCACACCCCACAGTACGAATCTCACATCCTGCTAGGTGCGAATTTCGCACCCTACTGGATGCGAATTTCACACCTATTAGGGGTGTGAAATTCGCAACCCGAGTGGTACGAAGGCACATTATGAGAGGTGCGAAGGCCATAGGTATGGGTGTTTTGGTGCTCCGAGATTTGAGTTTGCGGCTCGCACTGCGTGGTTCCTATTGGCGCGATCCCTCTTCAACCTGTATCCTTTGCTCCTAGGCTTTCCTCTCCGCTTTAGTTCCATGCGATGCATTGTGTCGAGTGTGTCTCATGTACTTTTGGGAACCGGACCAGAAGGCCAGTTAACATTTGCCCTGCCACAGTACAACTTGTCTTAACATGATTTTCTTTGTATTTGTTGAGATAGTAGTCGAATTGTCGACTTGTCCTGTAATTTAAGAAAAAACAGATGTTAGTTGTCGGGCTCGCTTGCTGTGGAATTGCGAACGAGCTACCATTGGTGCGGTGCTATATGCGCGTAGCTGACTATTCGCAGTGCATCACCTCCGGGTGTTTGCAGTGATCGATATGCATGCAAAGGGAGCACGTGCTTAGGAACGTAGGGCGTCATGTTTCGAACCCGAGGGTATGATTTTTCTTTCACTTCTCTTTTTTTTTTTTTGAAGGGTATGAACTTTTGCATATGGGCTGCGAAATTTCAAACCGTAGAGGTTCGAAATTTCGAACCCTAGAGGTTTGAAATTTCGATACCTTGAGGCTCGAAATTTTGAACCCTAGAGGTTTGAAATTTCAGTACCTTGAGTTTTGAAATTCTGGATACCGGAGGTTCAAAATCTGAAACCCGTGGGTTCGAAATTTTCAGGAATACCAAGGGACTTCCTCTTTTTATTATAAATAGCCTCCCCCCTCGTTTTTCCTCTTCCATTATTTTTCTACCTTGACCGCCATTGATTCAGTGCTTTGAAGCCTAGTGCTTTTCAAACTAGGCATAGGTATTATTTGGGGCCGAGGCACCAGAAGGAAGGAGGTCGAAGCGTCATGGTTCGACGCGAGGGAGAGAGGCGGCGGCCCGACCTGGGTTGGAAAGTTCGAACCCTGGTGGGTTCGAATTATCGAACTTCGAGACGGGTTCAAAATTTCGACCCTCCACGGGTTCGATTTTCGAACCTCGAAAGGGTTCAAATTTTCGACCCTTGCTTGGTTCGAATTTTCGTACCCCAAGAGGGGTACGAAATTTCGACCCTCCACGGTTTCAATTTTTCGAACCTCGGGAAGGTTCGAGTTTTCAAACCATGATGGGTTCGAATTTTCGAACATGGGGGGTTCGACTCCTCAGCTCTTGGTGGGTTCGAAATTTCGAGCCCCTGATGGGGTTCGAATTTTCAAACATTGAAGCAGGTTAGAGCATTTTTAGCCTATTGCAGGGCTTGGGTTCGTCATTAGCCTAACTATCTCACGCCATGCCTTGGAGGGGCGCTGTTTCTTTTATCCAGAACTTTGATCTCCCAACTGTCCTCTTTAGCAAATGTATGACTGCATATATTCTGACTTTCCACATAGGATAGAGCATATATCTGAACTACAACTGGACTGTTGGACTGTTTAACTTTCCTCTGTACGTCTTAATTTTGCATGACACCACATGCACATTTTAGCTTTCACCAACATGAGGGTTACAGGTTATTCTAATGCGATGTCTTATACTAGTGTGTTAAAGTTAGCTAGTGATGCAAACAAGATCAAAGACTAGAAAATCCTAGAAGTCGAGGCTTCCCCGCCACCGTCACATACATCTGATTCTACCAATAGTGGTAGCTTGGCTGACAGCGAGCTTGAGACTACCGAAGGGTCTGTTCCTTCTCAAACGGCTAGTTCACCTAAAGTGTCTGAGCATGGGGAACAAACTGTGAGATTGCATTATCCAGTCATACATGAGGAGGTCGAGAATGTGGATATTATTAGTGAAGATGCACCGTCGGCTCCGGTAGCCCCAGATATGTTACCCAACGTGGTTATCTTAGAAAATCCGATGGACTCGGTACCCTCGCACATGGATGCTACAACAATTAGGAAAGTGTCGTTGCAGTTCAATATACCGGTGGGTGATGTCCATGCACCAGGAGGAGGTGGCAGGGCTCATGCGCCGCCCGAGGGTTTGACCACCTGGAACATGCAAGCTTGTTTTGAGGGATGAATGCCCCAGCCAATGACTTTATTCGGGACATGCTATCCCATTTCCGTCTTGTACCTTTGCAACTGCATCTGAATGCTTATTCTTCACTCTTGGGCACTTACGTTCTCTATCATGGATATTCACAATTGTAACCTACCGGAGAGGACAATCCGTATTTTTTCTATCTGAGGAGAATGTCTAGTGGATCGTCCTCCCAATGGTTCGTGGCAGCATCAGCCGCCACCAAATTCTTCATCGGGAAGTGGCCTAGGCCATCTGTGTTCAAACATAACTGGTTCTTCGTGCGCTGCCCTCCTGGATTTGCAAGGAGGTGGATAGAAGGTAATAAGTACTTTCGAACTTCGTTCCCTACTATAAAGTTATCGGATCCCGTGTCTCATTATTTTTTTATCATGGTAGGAAATCCAGAGGCACCCACCAGTGAGGAGTACCAGAAGCACCTTATTGCTCTACGAGCAATCCCTGAAGAGTCTCGCAAAACTGATACCGTGATAAGTCAAGAGCATCTTCGCCGTACTAGGTTGCTTCCGGATGATCGGGCTATAATCAGGCCTGCCATTGCGAGAAGTGTACCGAAAGGGAAGGTAATAGAAGGTCCTATGCCTCCTGGTTTGAAATGAAAGTTGCCTTCTGCCAGGCTCAAGCCCAAAAAGGCTGTTAAGTTCCAAGGAGACGTGCGCGGAGATAAGGCTGGTGGCTTGGAGAAAGTTACCTAGGACGAGGATTCGTTGGATGCTTCCACCCCACCTCCGTGGAAGGGGCGGGGGGAGAAGCGTCGGTCGATCCACAAACCTTTGTGACTCCTCTGGAAGCGGTTGCCCCACTTGAGGCAGTGGACCAGTTTGTTGGTCTGAATAAAGTTGCTATAGACTTGTCTCCGTGGAAGGATATGGAAAGTATGGAAGAACTAGCTCTTGCTGCGAAGGAGTTAATTCTTCAAGCGGATCACGACCTGGTTTGTTAAGAGAACACTTAGGACATACACTCATACACACTGCATAACCTTTATGCTCATCTAAGTGCGTGACTCATCTAACTTTGATTCATTCCTTCGACATGTGATATGGCCAGAGGGCGCGGAGGACGAGGTTACGGACATGGAGGTCGTCTACGCCCTATGAATCATTTCTTTGAGGGCTTTAGAAGAGGGACCAGCTTGTACGATCCTCATCGGATCACGGCAGTGAACACCGAGGTGGGGATCGATCTCGACGATTGCTAACTCCCCATCCTCCCCATCTAATTTGGGTGTCCGGGGTAGACTCTTGACTCAACTTAGGGGGTTCGTGGCATCCTCCTTTGACAGCTCCTTTACCTATAACACCCTCGGCTCCCGCTCCAGTTACGACAGGGAGGGAGCCGCCATTCGGCCAACCGAGACTGGAGAGGGTGATCATAACTGGAAGGCAAGAGGTAAGGAATCTGAATGATAAGGGCTTTCTGTGGAGGAACGGAGGGCATGGTTGAAAAGACTTTCCCTCGACACTACTTTGATGAGATGACGGTCCTTCCTGATCTCTGTCTGCATCCTGCTAGGGACTCCGGGGAGATCTGGATGCATGTGAGGGAAGCCTACCACTAGGCTGACGAGCAAACCGCCTATTCTGTTCATCTATCATAACTGATCAAGAGGAAGAACAAGAAGCTCACCAACGAGAGGCTAACCATTGATGTCGAGCGTACCACCGTCCGCAATTTGAACATAAAAATAGGTGAGCCTGCGTTTTTTGTATTGAGAAATTTCCATTACTTGCCCATGTATCTTCGAATACTAACTCATGGATCTCGTTGCTTTCAGCTGAGATGAGGCAAGAGTATGAGACACTCAAGAGGAAGGCCGATCATCCCGCTCTATTTTCACAGAAATTTTAGCTGACCTAACCAACGAGAACACAACCCTAAAGTAGGACAAGGCTGAGGCGGATAAGGTTTGTGCCAATCTGGAAAGGGATAATTCAAGAGTCTCTCAGCTCCAGGATGACAATAATGCTTTGAGAGCGGAGAATTATAGCTTGAAGAAGCAGCTCGAGGAGATGAGAAAGGCCAAGGAGGACGCGGAAACCAGTAATCGAGATGTGTTGGGCACGGTGGATGGATTGAGAACGGAACAAATGAGGGAGGTGGAACAACTGAGAGAGTAGGTGGAGGACACGGAATTCTAGGTAGAATCGTCCATGAAGAAAGATATCTGAAACATGTATGTTAAGGTTCTGAGATTCCGTGGACTCTCGTGGTGACAATTATTCCGATGAGGTAGCCCGGACCTGGGAGAGGTTGGTTCTGTATGAAGCCTATTTGCACAAAGTGGATGTGAGCACTTTGGATGAGCGTCGACTCGCGATTGAACTCTTGACTGACGAGGAGCATGAAAAATTGGAGGAAGGGAGATGGTTACTGCTAGAGGATGCTGAGAGGGAGAGGTTGGTGAAGCTTGCCGCCGAAAAGAGGAAGTCTGCCATGACTGAGAGTGTGGTACTAGCGGAGACATTTTCAGAAGGAAGCTCCTATCAGCCATTAGCCTGTGAATCAGCTATGGTGAGCGATCCCGAAGCTTTGACTAGGGTTTGAACCAAGTATGGCCCTGAGCATCCAGAGCTAGGAGAGACCAGATTCACTTTACCTGCCACAACGAGTATCCCTCATTCCCTTTCTACGCCATCCCTGACCGAAGATAAATTCATTTTGCCATGCATCCCCGAGGGTGACGTAATTACCGAATTTGCAGACTAAAAGGTTGTGTTTTTACTGTGCAGCCCTTTCTGGATTGACCTTGACACCAGGCTTTGCGCCCATGGTTCCTCAAGTGACCGAATCTGGGCTAGGACCCACGGGAACACACTGTGGAGAAGTTGGCGATCAGTTGGACTCCTACTCGGATATAAGGATAACTCCCAGCGTTTATAAAAGCCTTATCGAGGAAGGAGAGGTGGTAGACAGACAGAGTGCCGCTGCCAGAGGCCCTGTGGAGGCCACCTCGATGCATGACTTTGTGTAGAATTTGAAGGGCCAAATTGTGGCTAAGTGCGAGAAAGTGGAGGAGAGAACTAGAGGCAGGACGAGGCTGCCAGACAGGAGGTCCTAATGGAGACCAAGCAGGAAGATAAGGCAACAACTGCTGAGACGGTTGTGCAGATGGTAGTCAATGAGGACGCGGAAAAGAAGAGGGTTGCTGACGAGGCCGAGAAGAAAAGGGAGGATGAGGAGGCCCAGCAGAGGGCCACTGAGACCCTTGAGAAAACCAAGGCTGGTGATGTCACGACGCATAAGTCCCAAAAGCATGTTGACGAGCCGCTAGAGAGGCCAAGGAGAGGGTTGAACAGGAAGGCAAGGAGATCCCAAAGAAGAGTGACACTGTAGTAGGCCTTGCTGCCGGAAGTACCCCCATGCCTACACTGCATACCACCCTTGTTGATATCATTGAGATCTCTAGCGGTGATGGTGCGGACAAGAAGCATTTCTCGGCTTCTCATGAATCGACTACTTCACACAAGGGCCGCGGTGGAAGAAGCAGATCTGGTAAGAAGAGGCCTAGCGTGGAGAATGAACCATCGAGTTCTGAAGCTACAAAGAAGAAATATAAGCATAAAAAGAAAAGACACGATTAGTATTAGCAATTTAAGTAGAAGATACCATTCATTTTGTTAGTGTAGGACAATAGTTTACATGAGTATGGCCCTCGCTTTTGTTTTTTCAAGACATGGTGTGGTTTTCATGTACACTGTCATTAGAAAAAAAGATGTTTTCATGTAGTTTGTTAAATGTATGTGTTAAAATGAAATATGTATTATTAAAGATCATGATTTATGTTGAGTGTTCGGATGTTCTTGTCATGTTTTCCAGCGTCTTGTACTTGCATGAGCGTACTTGTCGTTACACCTAACAAAAATACGATGAGGGCCGCGCTCTGGGTCGATTATTCCAAAGGGATGTGTTTGAGAGCAGGCTTCTAGTAATTTTTCCTCAACTCAGGAAACCCATAGTTTGCAAAGCCAGGCTGAGCGCCTGCTGTTTTGTGTTTCCCGGGGTTAGTCCCAAGTGTAGCAAAGGCGTATGACGTCACGATTTGTGGTCCGTCCGATGTGTGGCTATCCCGTCGTTCATCGGGTTGAGATGAGCCGTAGACGTCGTTTATTCGCCTGAGAGGAGAAGCCCGGATCATCGTCCCGTAAGGTCCGATCGTGGCCATGGGCTACCCCTTAGCCTTGAGAGCTTCAAAGAAGAAACGATTTGAGGTCGGTCTCGGTGCTGCACCAAGATTAGATCGACACCCGTAGCCAGGGGAGAAATTTTCATCACTCCTGGCAGGCTGTTGGGTGGCCCCAAGTTCCTTGGGACTTAGGCGTACAATGATTTATCCTCGGTCTCGGAACGGAGCCGAGGTTCGAGTTTGTGGTTATTAATACTCGGTCGTGCCACGGGATAGCGACTCGAGCAGCGTTGCTGGCTCCCGTGCTCAGGGTGCCGGTCATTGCCAGTGTAGTTCGACCTCGAGGTTGGCTCGAGGTTCGGATAGCGGTTCCGGCTCCCGCGCTCAGGGGCTGATACAGCGATCGACTATTCACACACAAGCTGGTTGTCAGGATTAATCAAGTGCATGGAGTAAACATAGAGAAGAGGTAGAAAGTTGAACATCATTTCTACTATTAACTTTGGAAGTAAGAGCCTTTACAATGCCTTGGATTGCTAGAAAACAAAACATCGTTGGAAAGCGTAAACAACTGTGTACAAATTTATGTAAAGTAGTTGCAGAAATGTTCACCATTCCATGCCATTGGAGTTCGTCTCCGTCTACGGTTGCGAGTTTGAAAGTTCCATCACTGAGCTTTCGTTGTATGGAGTACGGGCCTTCCTAGCAAGGAGAAAGACATGCAGGTGGAGTGAACACCCATTTTAAGACGAGGTCACCAATGTTGAGGTCCTTATGGCGGACCCTGGAATTGAAGTACCAGTCGACTCGTTGTCATTAGGCTGCGACTCGAAGATCAGCTTCATTCCTTTTTCCCTTTAGAAAGTCGAGTGATCCCAAAAGTAAGTCTTGGTTTGTTTTTGGGTCGATATAGGTGACTCGATGAGATGGAAGCTTGAGCTCAATGGGAATGACAACTTCGGATTCGTAGGTAAGGGCGAAAGGAGTGTGTTTGGTCGCTGTCTTTTGGGTGGTTCAGTAGGCCCATAGGGCTAGAGGAAGTTCATCCACCCACACTCCTCCAGCCTTTTCCAGACGTTTCTTGATAATGGATATGATGGCCTTATTAACCGCCTCGACTTGCCCGTTGGCTTGGGGATGAGCCACTGCCAAGAATCTTTTTTCGATGTTGTGACACTGAAAGAAGGCTTTGAATTCGGCGCTCTCAAACTGAGTGTCATTGTCGGAAATGATAGCTTGAGGGGCCCTATATCTAGTGATGATGTTGCGTACAATGAAGTTGATCATCTTCTTGGCGGTGATCGTGGCGAGAGCTTCGGCCTCTGCCCATTTGGTAAAATAATCAACTGCGACAACAACATATCGTGCCCCACGTCTGGCCATTGGAAGAATTCCAATGATGTCGATTCCCCACATGGTGAATGGGCATGGGATGATCATTTGTGTCAATTCTGTAAGCGGGGCTCTCGGGATCTTTGAGAAGCGTTGGCACTTGTCGCATTTGCAAGCATAGTCTGTGGCGTCCTAGTCGAGCATAGGCTAATAATAGCTGTGTCTGATTATTTTTCTTGCTAGGGTCTGCCCTCCAGTATGGTCGTCACATTCCCCTTCATGTACATTGCTTAGCACTCTAATGGCATCCTAATGGGCTACGCATCTGAGCAATGGGACAAAGAAACCTCTACGGTAGAGCACCTCATCCATAAGAAGATAGTGAGCCGATTGGTGGGTGAGTGCTCGTCTTTCTTTTTAGCTTCCCAGAAGGGTCCCATGCTGTAGGTAATTCTTGATCAGTGTCATCCAAGATTCACATTCAGATTCGGTGTTCACGGCCGCCTCAGTTTGTATTTGCTTGATACTGAGGGAGTTGAGCACTTTGACGTGGGAGGATCCCCATGAGTTGCGAATCCTTAGAGCTTGCTAGCTTAGCTAGTGAATTTGCTTTTTCATTCTGTTCTCGAAGAATGTGTGTGATGACGAAGTGGTTGAATTGAGTGAGTAGTTCTTGAATCTGGGTGAAGTACAGGGTGAGTCGTTCCACCTTCGCTTGATATTCTACTTGTACTTGGCGCACAATGAGTCGTGAATTGGAGAAATTTGGATTGTCTTTAGTTTGAGCTCGATCGCGATTCCAAGTCCGGCTATCAAGGCCTTATATTCCCGTTGTTGTTGGTAGCAGGAAAATTAAGTTTTAGTGCGTAGCGTATTGGGCGTTCTTCAGGGGTGACGAACACGACTCTGACCCCAGAGCATTTGCTGTTGGAGGAGTCGTCCACGAACAGTTTCCATTAAGTGTTTGGAGCTTTAGTGTTCTTTGCAGGAGTCTCCACGGGGGTAGTGAATTCCACTATGAAATCAGCGAGAGCTTGGCCGAGGATGGCTCGGCGGGGGATAAACACTATCTCAAATTGGCTTAGCTCCATAATCCATTTTAATAGTCAGCTGGACGCCTCGGGTCGCTGTAGGACTGGATGTAGCGATTGATCGGTGAAAACCTTTATGGGATGAGGCCGGAAGTGTGGTCGAAACTTCCTAGAGGAAATCAATAAGCAGAATGCCAGCTTTTCCAACTTTGGATAATTCTTCTCTGCCCTCGTCAATCGTTTGCTTATGTAGTAGATAGGTCATTGGATGCAATTTTTGATGCGTATTAATGCCGAGCTGATTACCTACGTAGAACAACCAAATAAATGTATATGTCCTTATGGTCTATGGGCTTAGACAAGATAGGTGGTCTTTCTAAGTGATCCAGAAGATTCTTGAATGCGGACACACTCTCCGGGGTCCACTCGAAGTTGCGTTTCCCCTTCTGAAGTAAATCAAAGAAAGGAATGCACTTTTCGGTGGCCTTAGAAATGAACCGAGTTAGAGCAGCGACCTTTCCATTTAAACTTTGGACATCTTTGATGTTCTTGGGATTTGTATATCCCGAATAGCTTGAATTTTTCTGTATTGGCTTCGATTCCCCGGGAGTTGACGATGAAACCCAAGAATTTTCCTAAAGCGACTCCGAAGGAGAATTTCAGGGGGTTGAGTTTCATGTAATACTGGCAGAGGACATCAAACATTTCAGAGAGGTCTTGAACGTGATCGTTGGACATTTTTTATTTTACCAACATGTCATCCACGTGCACCTCCATGGACTTTCCAATTTGATTTTCAAAGTGTCAATTAACCATTTGCTGATTAGTGGTGCCGGCATCCTTGAGGCCGAAGGGCATACGTGATAGTAGTAAAGTCCAAGGTTGGTTATGAAAGAGGTATGATCCTGGTCGCGAAGATTCATCGGGATCTGATTATAGCTTGAATGGGCATCCATGAAAGATAGTAGCAGGTAACCGGCGATTGAGTCAACAAGTCGGTCGATCTTCGGGAGTGGGAAACTTCCTTGGACATGCGTTGTTTAAGTCGGAGAAATCGACGCATGTCCACCATTTACCATTGACTTTTTTGACCAAGGCTGAAGTGGAGATCTATTCGGGGTAGTCGGCTTCGCGAATGAAGTTGTTGTTGAGTAGATAGTCTACCACTTCCTAGAGTGCTTTGGACCTCTTGGGTCCCAAAAAGCAGTGTTTCTGCTTGACTAGAGGCATTGTAGGATCTATACTTAAAGAATGGAAAGCGACGCGGGGTCGATGCCCCTCATATTGGAGTGAGTCCATGCGAACACGTCTAAGTTCACCTTCAAGAAATCCATAAGATCCTCTTTGATTACTAGATGAAGATGCGATTCTATCTTTAACAACCTTGATGGATCGTTGGGACTGACTGAAACATTCACTGCGGGTTCAACCGGAGTATCCCTTTCGTATTCGGGTTCTTCGTCCTTCTGTGGGTCAGGGTCATCGGAAAGACGACAGTGGCACCTGAGCCAAGGACCAAATGCCGCTGATTGCTATGCGGAGGCGGTCTTGTCGTAAAAGGCGCGGGCATGGTTTTGCCTTAGTCTGTATTGTGTGCATTCTTCCATTCTATTGTGTAGCATTCTCTGGCATTAGCTCGGTCGCATCTGACTGTTTCGATCCCGTTTTCTGTTTGGAATTTCATTAAGAGGGACCATGGTGACATGCAGACCCGAAATTCTATGAGAAAAGGACGTCCAAGGAAGACGTTATACGGGGAGATGGTGTCAATAACCACGAAGGTGAGGATTCCTACTCGGCTTCGGTCCCCATTCCCGAGTTCGACGGGTAGGTCAATGATCCCAACCGGACAACTGGAAGCTCCGTTGAAACCATGGATTGTGGCATGGCATAGTTTAAGGTGCTTTGCTTCTAATTTCATCTGGTCGTAAGCGGCTTTGAAAATGATGTTAACCGAACTTCCTGAGCCAACCCATATTCTTTGGATGGATGTGGCACCAATTTGGGCCGTGATAACCAGAGGATCGGTGGTTGGGATTTCAATTCCCGTAGAATCCCTTTCACGAAAAACAATGTCGTCCAACATAGTTTTTTGGAGCTTTACTGGGCCGGATTCATCAGGAGTGAAGCAAGCTTTATATGTATCATGCTTGATGGAACTTACATATTCTTCCATTTTCTGAAAGCTGTCGTGTCTGGGGCTAGGTCCGCTACATATAGTGTTGATCACGATCACTTGCCTCGGATTAAATGGACCTGGAGCTGTCTTGGCGGCCGCCTGAGGTGTTGGCGCCATAGGTTTTGAATTTGTTTCGATAGGAAAGGGTTCTTGGACGTGTTGCTCAAGTCTCTTCTCGCGGATATGCTTCTCAATTGCATCTTTGAGCTGGCAACATTCATTGGTGTCGTGCCCGTACATGTCGTGGTATCGACAGTACCTCCCAGTATTTTTCTCGCGGTCGGTTGGTTCCCTGGTGCGCGGCTTCTTGTATGGAAAAGTGTTGTATGTCTCCAAGTAAATTATTTCTAGGTCCTCATTCAGTGGGGTGTACATCTCGTAGGCTCGGTAAGTGCAGGGCTTCCTTGGTTCGGTCGGGGCCTGACCGTTGTTCCGGCCAACTTGCCTACCGTAATTCAGTCTTTGTTTGGAGGGAACTGCCCCTTGTTCTAATCAGAGGGCTCTCCCACTTCTCTTCCTTTGAGGCAGTTACATGCAATGTCTGCTTGACAGTCGTTGGGGCGACTGGTCTCGGAGAGCCAGTTCCTTCTTGCTTCCTCTTGGCATAAGTATTGCCCCCACCTTCTCGTAGAAAGCATCAAGGCTTTTTGGCTGCTTCCAATCGATCCATGCCTTCGAATTCGGAAGTGGGGAGGACGCCCTTTGCTAAATGAAAGAGTAACCTGCGAGGGTCCGGATCCTCGACCTCGGTGAGGGCAATGATGAATCTGGAGAGGTAGCTTATGAGCGACTCAGCGGTCCCTTGGTATATGTTGGAAAGAGTGAGGGAGTTCTTTGGAGTTGGAATATGCATCCTGAATTGCTTGACCAACTGTGTCGCTAATTGGCCGAAATTGTTAATGGAATCAAGTGGAAGGCTAGAGAACCATAACATAGCGGTTCCTGATAAGAAGACTGGGAAACACTTGCATTTGACCAGATCATTACCCCGGCTCAAGTCCATTTTCCATTCATATCAATTTAGGAAGGAACAGGGATCGGTGGTACCGTCGTAGAACGACATCTACGGCATGCTGAAGCGCCGCGGCCACTCAGCTTTGTTTATCCTTCTTGTGAAGGGGTTATGCCTATTGTGCACATCCCAAGAATTGTGCAATTCCCTCGCATTTCCCTCATGATCCTTCGGACCATATTAGGAAGATAAGTTGGATCGGGATCCGCCATCGAGACCCAAGGGTTTTGGCGAGGTTCCGGAGTTTTGTTGCGAGGGCGTCTTCTATGGTAGATGTCCGGGTCGTCTTCTTCCATGTCCTCGACATCTATAATTAGATCCTGGTAGGGATGATGATGCGGATCCTGTTCTGGAAGAGTGCGAGACGCTGGAGTAGTATGTCCATCATCTCGATGGGCGACCATTGGGATTTGTCGAAGAAGGGGTTGGTTGGTCGGACCCGGCCCGTCATTGATAATTAAGCGAGAGCGATCTCGGTATTATGCTTCCTCATTATATGTGACTGTAGTTCAGTCGACGTTGTCATTGGCATGCTGATTGTCATTGCCGTTATCAAGGGCGTTGGCGCGGACGGCGACGTTGTTAATGAGACTAAACCTCCTTCTTTAATGTGGTCCTCTCGACTGGGAAGAGGAAGTTTCCGAGACAGCTGGTAGAAGTCGAGCATTGTTCCGAGCTATTTGAAGTCGAGCGATGATGCGCTGACTTTCTTGACGTTTCCGCATAAGGTCGATGTTATTCCTTAATGCTTGATTGAGCCCGACCGCTGTGTTCTCATATTTTTCATTAAGAGCGCAGATCTGAGCTTGTCTTGCGGGTGCTTCGAGGTCCACAATAGGAGGGATGTCTTCATTAGTGGTCAGGATATCCGCCGGTTGAGGTTGTTGGGATGACACGGCCTCAATTGCGGCTGAAGAGCCGACTATTGCGTTCTTCGGTCGCTTTGCCATCGTAAGCAGACTCGACGACAGGTTTAGCAAAAGAACCAAAAGCTCATCGAAGTCGAGGTGACAAGATGCGTCGAAGGCGCAAATATGAGTTCAATTCTCAGTGAAAGCACCAAATGTTGAAGGCAAAAAATGTCGTAAATACCCAAGATTCCAATTAATAAAAATTATAAATTTGGTCATGTAGACAAGAGTGGAAAGCAGTAAATAACACGAGAGATATATAGTAGTTCAACCTAAAAATGGGCCTACATCCACTTTGAAGAGTTGTTGGAATATTATTGATAACACAAGGTTACAAGGTTGTGATTATCTCGTGACATCTCATTACATTTGTCTCTAGAGGTCCTAAGGTCACAAATTTTAACCCCTTTGAAGTGTGAGGCCAAGGGGTATTTATAGGAGAGTGGTTAGGTAGGAGTAGGTAGGAGTATGTAGAAATTGGGGACCACACCCAGAAATTCGCACCCGACCGCTGCGCATGCCAAAATTTCACACCCAGCCTTGGAGTGCGAATTTCGCACCTCGCAAGGTGCGAAATTCGTACCCTGTAGGATATGAATTTTGCACCCTGTTAGGCGTGCACCCTTCGGGGGTATGAATTTCGAACCTCCTGAGGTGTGTAATTCACATCCCAAGAGGTATGATGGTCACATTATGGGAAGCACGAAGGCCATGGGTATGGGTGTTTTAGTGACCCGAGAATCGGGTTCGTGGCTCGGACTGCGAGGTCTCTACTGGCGCTCCCTCTTCAACCTGTTTCCTTTGCTCCTAGTCATCCCTCTCCGCTTTAGTTCCATGCGATGCGTTGAATCGAGCGTGTCTCGTGTACTTTTGGGAACCGGACCAAAAGGCCAGTTAACAGCGAGCTATAGAGGCTTCATTTTGACTTAGAAAACGTTATAAGCCACCACCATTGGTCCGGGTCACTTGAGGTCGACTGTACATTCATTGGCAAGCAAAATATTTGATTGTTTCAGCTCAGACGTCTGACCAAATAGGTCAACCGTCTGTCCAAGCTCTCAGGAAAAAAATAAAGAATTGTTGTTTGTTGTTTCAGACATCTGTCCTGGGTGCTTAAATGTCTAGTACCTATAATTCTGTTGTTGACCAGTGGAGACCACAGTCAACAGTTTAGGTTGTTTCAGGTTCTTTCCCTATCGAGTTCCGGCCCATTTAGCATTTTTCTATGACTTTTTAGTTTCTCTAATTCAGAGTTTTCCGCATTTCAATTTTGATGGACTTTCGATTGATTCGTGGTGAACGAATTTATAATCGATAGTCGTGAGATTAATTTACGTTATTAAAATGTGAATTCTTAGTTCGATCGTCACTTTGATCACCATTACATGAGATTTGTCACTTAGAAACATATAAAAAAGGGTTTCTAAATTATTAGTATATACCAAATTTTTTACTAAACGACTTTAATTTTTCTTCATTATTTGAAGTTATTTTCCAAATTGTTTTATTATCTACTAGTATATGATTTCATAAATATTTTTCCCATTTATATGAGAATCTAATTAAACGCCTTAGTAAAAACAAGGACTATGACCACTTGTGTTTGCTTTGATTGAACACTGTGGCGATGATTGTTTTGTACTTCTAGTGGAATATACAACTTGTTTGTAAATATTTGAGTAGAGCAAGTGGTTATGGGACTTGTAGCTTGGCTCTTATATATACTAGCTTGGCATAGTTTACACTATACTTGATCAAATTTGACCACTTTGATGATCTTATGATCATCCTGCGGATCTCCGGATGGTCTCGAGTTATGTTCTCTTTATGGAACTTCGGTTCATCTTTGAGAGTCTGGATTAGTTGTTATACTTTGTTTCAATCATTGGAACTGTGTGTTCCAAGTGGGATGGTGTATTCCCTTATTTTCGAATGATTATTTGTTGAACTCCGATTTATCCATTGGAATTGTGTGTTCCAAGTGGGATCTTGTATTCCCCATCTTCTGATCATCTAGAATTACGTTATTATATCTTGTGTTTTCTTTGATAGATGTTATCAATTCTAGTTTATTTGATATAGGTTATCCATTATTGTCGTTTTGGTATCATGTTATCGATTTTATGTGGACTTGATAGGAGATATCTTGTGTTAACCAATCTTGTGTTATTTTGGATATGTGCTAATATTTATCGTGAGTAGCCATATCTTTAGAGTGTGATAATCTTTTATAGCATCGAGATTTTTATGAGATATATTGTAGACGTTTTTCGAGCCTTCACATTTTCTATGACAATTATTATGTATTACATAGGTGTCATTATATGTTTATATCTCTATTTCTATCTTAGTTTATTAAAATGAGTCAGCTAGACTGATCCGTTTATTGTTTATTCTTATAAATAATACTTGAGTTAGACCGAGTATTACAGTTGCTTACATTCAATTTCAAGCAGGGACCAGTTTTTGGCTTTTTGCTATCTACATTAAAGTTGTAGTTCTTGATTACACATGCATCCTAGACTTTCATGTATACATATTCTTTTGGTTACAACTTGTACCTATTCTTTTGTTGTATAGTGAATCGATGATGACCACTATCTTTGTATTTTTACACATGTATTATTATTCTTATCTATTTCCATTTTAGTGATATGAATATCTATGTCTGACCCTGATTTTATTGTTGTGTATTTTATATTGCTTTCCGAATTATATATAACCACTGTGTAGTAGCTTTGAACTTTATTTAGATGTGTCAGATTTCCTTAGGATATTTAAAAAGTTATACCACGTTATCCGACATATTTAACACTCGTTCAAAGCTAATATACAGATGGTCACTCCTCAATAGCCTTAATCTTTGGGTTAGTTGACACCATTGCTTCCAATGACCTTGGCTAATGCGAATATAGAGGTGGGACATTACACATTGTATTGGAGCCGAGCTCGGAACAATAAAAGATATTACGGCGAGGGTCATTGTCTTATGTTTCTCTTAGGAAATCGTGTTTTAGGTTTAGCTCGAGTCTTAGGACCCGTCATATCCTATCTTATATCATGATCCTTGTTTAACCAATCAAATTTGTTTAACTTCATCTTTATGACATCTTAGCCTTGACAAACCTAGAGTCCCATCCCTTTCCTTGGGTAGGAATTCAAATTATTTCCAATTTTGGGTTGTAATAACTTTTGGGACTTAGTTTTGATTATTTCTAAATTATTTTATAAAACGGTTCAATAAGATAATTTTATCCAAGTAAAATACTAATCCGCTTGAGATTAGCTTTACGAGGCTAAAAGGAATACATTAGAATTCATTATTTCGACTAAGCACTATGAAATATTTTCATTTATTTATTTATGATTACAAATTTAGTTTATAAATAAATGGCGAGGCAAAACATTAGTATTAATTGTTGATTTGCAAAGGGATTTTAATAAGATAATGATATGAGAATGGGATATATATGACCATCGTATATATCCTTTACACCTTTCATAGTTTGAATTTCTAACCACGAATTTGAGATATCTTATTTTGGTAAGGAAACTAATGCCAATAAGGGTACCATCCTTTTTATTCTTTATGATGATGATTACCATGATCATCTCATTTGAGTTCTTTTGAATTATAATCATCCACCTTCTTTGCGTCTAAGGAACTTGGGGACACCATGTCCCTAGGAATTTGAAGGTGCTTGTTTTATATCTAGTATATAGATTTTCCAAACCTATATTTTGTGGAAATTCTTACATGCTACCTTGAATTTTCATTACCCAATTATTTTTCTATCGATATGACTTTAGTTTTCTTTGGATAATGATTTGGTGTTCTCTTTTGCTTTTAAGTGTTACTTGTTTGAAACAAGTAATTTGGCCTTTTCGATTAGATAAAGAATTTAATTAAAAGTCTTAGTAAAAAATGAGTGAGTCAACACATTTACGTTTACTTCATCGGTTAATTTCTAGAATAAGTCAGTTGAGATTCGATTTCATTTTAGGATGAAGTCTTCGGATCATGTATCAATAAATAGTTATCACATGTGTTGTGTACCTAATATGTGTCGATAATGATCAACTCCCTTTGCGGTGTGTGGTTACCTCATCTTCAGATGGAACGCGGCGAGTTGTCTACTCATCCGAGTTGTGTGCTCAACCGAGTTGTGTTCTCACTCGAGTTGCGTGCTCACCCGATCTGTGTGCTCACCGAGCTGTGTGCTCAGCCAAGCTGTGTGCTCACCCAAGCTATGTGATCACCAAGCTGAGTGTTCGTTATTAACCTATGGGCTAACTTGCGCTCACCATGTAGTTGTGTGCTCACAACTAGTGTATGTGCTTAGAAATATAAGTTAGCTTCCTTGTGATCACATGTGTTGTATATCTCTAAGTGCATTGGTGTTGATCATTTTCCCTTGCGGTGAGAAGCAACCTCGTAGTGAGACAAAATCCTTAGTCAAAATTCTAATGGAATTGTGTATTCCAACCCAAATGGGATTGTGTATTCCCAATGGAATTGTGTATTCCAACCTTAGTGGAAACGTGTATTCCTAGTGGTGTGAAGCCACCACGTCGATGAGACGGAAGTCTTAGTTAGAGCTCTTTGCAGTGTCGGACCATCTTATTAAACGAGAAAAAGCTCCGCACGATGATTTACAACCTCGTGGTGAACAAGATTGTTTATCCCTCCATCCAGTTTAAAATATATTGACTTGGTGATTTTTTTATAGGAGTTATGCGCTCAATCGTGACTTATAGTGGATTTTGCAATTTGTCTGTAAATACTTGAGTTAAGTAAGTGGTTATGGGACATTTGGCTAAACTCGCCTACTTACTAACTTAATGTAAAATTTCGTGTTTCTTGTTGATCATTTATGATCACTGTGATATTTATGGAATTTGTACGCTCTCGCTTATTTTATTCGAGCATTTTTTCCATTTTTTTGATCAATTTAGATCTCTTTATGTGATTTCTTGAATTTGAGTGATTTGATTTTTCATTTGAAAAATTATCTCGAATCCTCTTTCGAAAAATGATAATTTATATGTTGCTTGATTATCTTTGTCTCTTTTTTCCAAATTTCGAATTGGTAATCTCCGGGCCCTACTGAATATGGGTTAACGAATATTCCAGTTTATTTTGTTAACCTTATTGAACCAAGTTTTCGAGATCATAACCTGACTGGTTTGACCTTATTCTTCTTGATAACATCCTCGTGAATTTGAAAACCAAAAGTTTTTGAGTTTTATGAAATTCTTCCAACTTCTACCATTTATCATGTTTAAATGATTTAGAATTTGTTCGTGAAATATTAAAGGATGTGCTAGTTTTTCAAATTTGAGATTTTTTGGGTTTATTGGAAACTTAAAGGTTTCAATTTATTTGTTTTTAAAATATTAGACAATGTGCTAATATTTCCAATTTAGGGTATACAACCCGCAATTTTATTTTATGATCTCGTTTCCCCAACGGGGTCGCTTATCCTTATGAGTTGAACATCGTATACATCCTATTCAATGTAAGGAAATTTTGTATGCTAGAATACATTTAAGAAATTTTATAAGGGATAAAAATATTTTAGCTAAAACGTGATCAGGAATGTTCGATGATTTTGGATAGTCGATATTTCCAACTTTCTAATTTGATTGATTATTTAGTTTGTGTTGAAAATGTAAGAGTATAGGTTTATAATTCATAAAATTACTGAACCTTAAATGAGTTAATTAAATTTTATAAAAACGCGCTTGTCGCGTGGCGGTAGTTCGTTATTTTCAGTTTTAATTTCAAATGAATGAGCAGGATCCAGTACAAGTCAGAATTCTTTGAAACAGAAATTATCCAGATCTATTGGATTATAATTTCCTAGTGAAAGAAAAATATTTAGATTTCATTTTGTAAATTTTGAGATATGTCAAATTTTTCACAAAAATTATGGTGTGGTAGTTCGCGATTTAAAATTTGAAAAATTATTGGAATTTAGGTTTATAATATATAGAATTTGAGTCCATAAAAACACTTATAGGAAAAATAAGTTAGTTGCTCTTATATGTTCATGACTTTTATTTGAACGTTATAAATGTAAAAACTTAAGTTATATAATGATTTATACCACAAAGTTAAATTTTCATTCAAGTGAATTTTTTGAGTTAATTGATTTTTTATATAGATTTTTGTTGGTATTTGGTTGTTACTTATTTTGAATTTTTCCTTAAGTAATTGCGAGGACGCAATTTCTTTAAGGGGTGAGTCCGTAACAACCCGCATATTTAACGATAATATATTTAAATTTTTTATTCAAATATAACGGCGTTAATCGGGTATAGGTCCAAAAAGTCACATTTTACATACGGATGTATTTGGACCCAAAACCACTTCCAATGAGTTCAGAATTCCATTTGTGACTTTTAAAAATATAAACATCGATACCTTTTGAGTTGGGCTAATTTGGTCTTTTTCATTGGGTGTATGGACAAAATATCACTTTTTGCTGATGGACGAATTTGGACTCGAAACTAATTCCATTGAGTTCAAAATGTCGTTTACGACAAGAAAAACTATAAGCATCGATATATTCTGAGTTTCGGAAATTTGGCACTTTGGTTGGGCTTGGATTGGCCAACCTAGCCCACTTACTTAACAAGCCGCATTGTCCCTCTCTCCCTCATTCTCTTCCTCTCTTCAAAACTTAAGTAAAAATGGGGGGAAAGATGGGAAATTAAAATTCCTAAGCTAGGTTTTGCAATTATGAGCTCAAATTAAGAGGAAAATTAAAGAGGTAACCTAGGTAAGCTTCCCCATTTTCTTCTCCATCTTCTCCAACCTATTATCTCTTTAATTTTCGAAACTTTCCTAAACCTAGCTCTTAGGAAATTCATGTATATGTGTTTAGGTCGAAGATTCTTGAGTTCTTGTGGAAGATAGATTGTTCTAGTTAAGCTTTGGATCAATTTCTTGCTTCTAGCAAGCAAAGTGAGTTCTTTCTGAACTCACATCTGTGCCACAAGCCATTGGCTTGTAAAAGTATAATTTAGTGTTCATTTTAGTTTGCATATGCTAGTGAATTAAGTAGGTTAGTTTATGCATTAAGTTAATTGATAAATTTGATGATTTCCTTGCTTTTTGAGTAATGAAAATTTTATTATGTTCTATGTTTGGATTGTGCATGCTTTAGGTGAAATTCTCGTGTGCAAACACGACCTCATAGTTTCCCTTTATCATTGCCAAACCATTGATGTAGGGATGGCAATTAGAACTGAGAACCGAAGACCCAAATCGAAGCGACCTGATAAGACCAAAACTCAAACCGAACACGATGGGTCTAGGGTCTGGTCTAGGTGATGAAAAATGCAATTTAGACCCATCAAACCCGACCCGAATTGACCCGACCTGAAAGAACCGACCAAAAAGCATTAAAATACATTTACTTTTAGTGTTAATATTCAAAGGAATCCTAACTGACCCGACTTTAACCGAAGCTCGGGTCAGGTCGGGTCCAGATTTTAGAAATGTATAGTTCAGACTCGACAAAACCTGACCCGCTGGAACCGAAACCCGACGGGTCGGGTCCGGGTCCATCAAGACGGGTCTAATTGCCACCCATACATTGATGTAACGACAAGACATTTTGACCGTGCCGAATCGACAAAACATGTCAACTCGAAACGTCCAAAACAACATATTGTTACTAGCTTCTAGAGTAAATAGAATAAATCACAGATCACAGACACAAACAAAGAGTAATATAATACCTCGCAGCGAAAAATACAAAATACAATAGTAGTTCATGAAGCTATCAAATAAAATTTTACATCAGAGTTTAGATAAATAATAGAGTGGAAGTCTAATACAATGAATTCTAATACATAAATGAAAGATATAGTCCGAAACAGAATGATAGAAATAACTGGATGACTAGAACGATAGATCAATAGGTAGATATACATGTGAGCAAAAACCAAATATAAGCACCAACTCCAAGGGTGAATCTCGAAAGCTGTGATAATCAATCTGACCCGAATAATTATGCAAAACAAAACAACTTAGATCAGGACTAACATTCTCATGGAAGTAAATCAACTCAAATGAAATATTCGATGAAATGCAATCAGTAACTTAAAGGATGTTTGGGATCACCATCCTCTAAGGATCCGTGAAACTAATACTATATGGTATAATACGCTATATACAATAGTGTCTATCAGTAAATAGAAGTATCAAAATAGCGTAAGCGGGACTACCATTATTACCCTTACACCATTTATATATTCCCATAGCATATACAGTACTGTAATTACTCCGTAAACTGGAGGTTGCTCAGAGGGCACTCCATATAAAACAGTACAAAACAAAGATGTAATGGGATCGTATAAGGCATGTGACAAGGCATGCAAGGAATGCTAGGGTGGATTCACCCTTTACACAGTCGGACTGGTGGTAATGCATAGTAGATACTACCGCCCAGCAGGAGACACAATCCCATATCAAATCGGAGGGTGGCCCCCAAACATATCACAAAAGTAAATAGAATGGTATTGAAGAAGTGTGCTCGATAGAAGGTATGACCTCACTTGGTCTCGGTGTAGCTCCTGTTTTAGCCACATCAAGCTGGCTCAAGGTAGTCAGGGTCTTGTAATTAATATGAATATGAAAAATATATTTGGTCGCCAAAACATCCCCTTCATTCTGGAACTCCACCGCGTACACAGTTGTTAAAGTGGTTTTCGGTATTGGCAAAGAGTATGACAATAGGCGATCCAGGCCTCTTTAACAACCAACCGTTTACGTTTTTCACACCGTGACCATTATTTTATAAATCACTTTATAAAATAGTTAATATGATATCTCGTATTCGAATTTGAAATCAAAATTAAATATCTAACTTCGATTATATGAAATTTGAAAACAACCCAAATATCTTAAATCAAATTGATTTAGAAACCATATCAAAAGGATCTCAAAATATAGTATAAACTAATACTATACAATTTAACTTTAATTTTTATTTAAATTCTGGAAATGTTCACATAAGGACTTTCAATTCAAATCCAAAATCGACTTATATTCGAATCATAATTTAAAGATCTCAAATGCCAATTAAATCAATATTAAAATATTTAACCATGAGGATATTTTAGTTTGATTTATATTTAAAATTCCAAGTATTCTAACTATTCAAGAATTCGCTTTTAGTCGATTCAAAAATTCAACATTTGGTTCGAGTTCAAATATAATTCAAAACAAGACTTTATATTACAAGTTAAACGAATCACAAATCCAGTTTTCGCCTTTTATGAGAATTCCTTTGAGTCGATTCAGAAATTCCAATCACTTAGGTTCAAAAATCAATTTTTATAAAACTCAAATTGAAATCTTATATTTCAATTTAAACTAAATCATATCATATATTATAACTCAAGTCGAACCCTTCAAAATTATTATTTAAAATTCAAATCAAAACTTATATTTCAATTCAAACATTCTTATCGATTTCACATATATTCTAACTCAACCCAAACAATTATAAATCCAATTCCATATATAAATTTATATACTCAAGTTCGCATTCGATCACTTAAATTCGAATTCATTTCATATCAAATTTTAGGTTCAAATTCATTACAAAAATTTGGAAATTCAATTTCAAACAATTTCACAAGTCAAGTTCATTCCTATACGATTATATCAATTCGAATTCGAATTCATATCTTATACGAGTTCATTCGTTAAATCAATATCATTATATAAATTTAAATCTTTAAATTTCGAACTTTAACCGTGAAAATTTTAACTTACCCCCTTTTTATTTAATTATTAAAGTTTATAAAATATTAGAAAATATTACTTTGAAAATATATATTTATAAAATTCTAAAATAAATTAGAAAATAGATTATAATCGTATATAAATATAAAATAAAATAAAAATCTATTTAAAGAAATATTATGATTAAAAAATAAAAATAAAAATTTAAAATACTTATATGAATAAATTATATGGTTTTATAAATAAAATTATATGTAAAATCTTAAAAAATATTTAAATCCATATTTACTCATAAAAATCATTTTAAACATAT
This sequence comes from Allium sativum, assembly GCA_030737875.1. Lineage (NCBI taxonomy): Eukaryota > Viridiplantae > Streptophyta > Magnoliopsida > Asparagales > Amaryllidaceae > Allium > Allium sativum. Next base: position 4,070,406 of record CM060919.1, on the reverse strand, counting down.
AATTTAAAATATACAAAATAATTTAAATTTAAAATCTTTAAAATATAAATATAAAAATATAAAGTTTAAATAAGTATTTTAAAAATCAAAATTTTCAAATCACTTTACTTCGAAAACATGAACATCGATGTCCGTATATAGTTTTCTACCCTATGGTCAAGTGATATGGATATTTACTATTTTAACCTGCAATTTATAAAATTTCTACGAGTCTATCATTTCAACCCGCGATCCCAAATCTAGTAAAAATCGTTCAGGTCTATCATTTCAACCCATAATGATTTTTTTCCTAATCTAAAGTCTGCTCGAGTATGTATCATTTCAACTTCTAAACTAGGGAAATCAACAAACCTAAATCAACAATCACATAGCATTAATCAGATCATATATATCGTTAGTGCACCTATATGTCATATGAATATTTTGTAATATATGAAATATGTATACATATCAAATAAAATAATTTCTACCAGCAGTCCTGTACATTTCATAACAGTTACATTATGCTGATCTAACATCCATGAAACAATGTAAGTCAAGTTTGAGATAAACTAACCTTTCGTGGCACATATTGGAGACGACAGATGGATAGACACATCACACACACAAAAAATCACAAGAACTCGAGTACGATCCAAGCTCAAATCAAACATGATAAACAAACCCGATAAATCAGCTGCAAATCCCGAATTGAAAACCACTTGAGTCAATTGAAATTGAATAGCACGCTAAAACCCTCTTTTCTTTTGAGGCAAAACACAATCCAAACTTCTCAGCGAAACAAACCAAGCTCCAGCGGGTCCAGCAAAGCACTCACATCACAACTACAAAGGACTTGGCTAAGATAAGACTTCCCAATGAAGTCCTTTATTTTTTATATATACGAAGAGAAAACTTAGCAACAAAATATAGAAATGCGTTCAGCAAAAGAAAAGTTTCAAACAGAATAGAACACTAGTCAGACTTGAGTATTGGCCGGGGAAAGACAGTGAGGCTCGGGTGGAGGCATGCTGGAAGGAACAAGGGCGGAGACGACCACCGCTGGCCAGTGGTGGCGCATGCCGAATGAAAGGCGAGAAAGACATTAGATTTTTTTTAATGCAGGTAAGTTTTTTGTTTTGTTTTTGGCAACATCAGGAAAAAGGAAAGATTGGAGGGCACTTTAGGTGGGGAGCAAGGTGCGATGGCAGGCTACAGGCCTGGGGAGGAGGCGTACAACACTAGAAACAAAAGACCTATCTTTTCTTCCCTTAAGATGTAACACCCCAGATTTTTGAGTAATTGAATTAACTAAAATTAAAGAATAATTAATCTCAGACGTGAGAATTAAGGGAATGGGGTTGCGCCATTGTGTTTGTCTCGGAACTCTGGTTGAAATAGAGTCCGGTTTTGCGGGAAACGGGTATCGGATGAAGGAGTAATAAACGAACAAAGTTTGGTGGAAAAAAAATTGCATTGGCGCACTTGGGAAGTGCGCCAGTACAAATTTACATTGGTGCACTTCCCAAGTGCGCCCAGGCCAAGAGAAAACCTGCACAGCCTTCTGGTTCAGTCTGACCCATGTTCTGACCCATGTTCTGACTCATTGTTGAGTCCTTTCTGACTTTTTGCTGAGTCATTAGGGCTGACTTGTCACCCTATCATGACTGAATGGTTTTGATTAACCCTAAGATCATCCGACTGCTTAAATTAATTCAAAACTTTATAAAAAGACCCATAGACTCAAACCCTAAATCAGAATTAAAACTGAACCTATGGTCGTCATGCTGTTGTCTTGAACCCTAGAGCAACCGCCACCAAATTAAAGAGGAAGAATAGCAAATCAAATCAGAACTATTCAACCCTAACAATGAATCTTCTTCAAAGGAGAACTAATACAACTCCAGAAATTAGCATTCAGAACTCAAGACTGCTTTTGAGTAGTGAGTTAGAACACCTTAACAAAATATTTGCTAAATCAATTATGATGTGATATATGTTGGATTATAAGTTGTGGTTGTGAATCTAATTCATATGTTTAATCATGTATGTTAACTTGATTCATATTATATGATGTTATGCAAGTTTTATATATGATGTTATGCATGTTTTATATATGATGTTATGCAAGTTTAATGTATGATGTTATGCAAGTTTCACATATGATGTTATGCAAGTTAATAGGATCATGCAAGTTGTATGCGAATTATATGATGTTATGTAAGTTTGGATCTAAAATATATGCTAGTAGTTCATGATGTTAACTTGTGTCAATGAATCCCTTTTTATAATCCAACCACCTAGGTTTATAACATCAGTTTTTATGCGAATATGGATGTGGAACATATGCTAGTTTGTATAGGTATTATGCTCATATGCAAGCTTAAGTGATAATTGGATTCATATATATACAAGTTCTCACCTTTAAAGTTTAGATCCATATTCAAGTTGACATTTTTTGAATCTATGACATGCCTAGTTATGCAAGTTTACACCTTTATGTGGATCCATAGTTTACTCAAGTTAACAACTTTATTGGATCCATAGTTATGCAAGATGACACCTTTATGTTTAGGTTGACGACATACACAGTTTATGTAAGTTTGTGATAATTACCTAGGCTAGTTGGGTGTAAAACTAGGCTCATACATGCAAGCTCACACCTTTTAGATCTATGATTTTTGGATCCTTGATAATACAAAGACTATGCAAGTATGTTGTAATTCTTAATTGCAAGTTAGATGCAAATTAGATCTATTATTGTGTGTATGTGACTTTGTGACGTTTATTCCCTTTTTTTTAAGTATTAGACTATTTGCTAGTCTAATATGTACATATCATGTTAAGCGAACGAATGACGGGGGTACGATGGGGATAATAGTGGATACACACATATTGTGAATTTGGCATGTAATGGCCTAAAAAGGCATGTAATTTATTTTAAGGAATAAAATTAATTAGTAATGAAATTGGTATAATTTATATACCATAAATAGATGAGCATAAATGCCTTAAAAGGCATAAAATATAATTGTGGTGAAAATTGGTATTACATACCATAAACGGATGGACATAATTGAGTCAATTATGTACATCATTAAATTTGGAATTGATTGATAATTTGAATAGGGAAAGTAATTAAAATTGGGGAATGATTAATTAGGAGAAATTAATCGTCTCAGACATGAGGTTAGGCTCGTTTGTGGTGTAAGACTGCCCGGACCCGCCTGGCAAATGCAGCTGCCACAAATGCCAGTCTAATGTGAGAAGTCTTAGGCACAAATTAAATACGTAATAGTTGTAAAGACACGAGGTTAGGCTCGTTTGTGGTGTAAGACTGCTCGGACCCGCCCGGCAAATCCAGCTGCCACAAATGCCAATCTAATGTGAGAGGTGTTTATGAGATTACGGTCTTAATGAATTAAGAAACATAAACCAGATAAACATGTAGTGGGACATGAGGGGGTTAAGTGGGTGCCTTGGGTGGCATGTGGAATCTAGTGGGTGCCTTGCATGGCATGAGGAAATACGATTAGTAACACTTAACCAAGGTAAAACATGTAATTGGGACATAGAGGTTAAGTGGGTGCCTTGGGTGGCATGTGGAATTACTAATAGAAACCCTTAACCAAATTTAAAACATGTAATTGGACATGAAGGGGGTTAAGTGGGAAATACTAGAGGGGACCAAGCTTAGGTAGATAGGTTGTTTCTAGTAATGGGGGCCCTTTCTAGTCCAGTAGCTCATTAAGTATCTTTGTGAGCTCGACCCAAGTCGAGGATGGGACACGCCTACTGGGTCTGATTGTTAGAGGCCAAATCGGATTAGCGGTGGCAACGCAAGTCCAACGGGGTCACATGCATGCGTGGTTCCGGGCTGGTAGGTAAGACGTTGTTGCAACGTGTAGGTATAAGTCGTGCATCATTGGTGGTATCGGGTTGCCACTTTGGGGAGTGATACACCCCACTGTGGGGCCAGCACGGGTATCTACGAGTTAGGGAGCCGATCGAATGGGGCAGGGTAGTGGGTACACCTAGTGGAGATAGGAGTAGACGGCACCTATGTAGTCAGCAAGGGGTAAATGAAGCTACACTATTATTAATAATTATTAAGGGGGTACACCTAGTGGAGATAGGAGCAGCCATCACCTATGACGTCCGCTAGGAGTACGTAGAATTACCATTATTACTTATTGAAGGGGTACATCTAGTGGGGATAGGTACACGCTGGGTACCTATGATAGCAACTAGAGATATACAGTCAAACATGGAGGATAGTGGGTACATCTAGTAGTACACGAAGCTATCATCGTTCTATTCAGCCAAGAGGGATCAAAATTCTAGAGTGACTAGTAGGGGTGCAGTTAGTGTTAGTACAGTACAATATGGTACAGTACGGTAGAGTATAGTAATTATCCTATATCGATTAGGAAGCGCCATTTACGTTATCTCTGTTTCTCTTGATTGCCTTGCCATACCCATGTGGTTCACACAGTCATTACCTTATTCTCCAGCTTATATCTTATCATATTGCTTTAATAATTATGTTGTTAGAGTTATCGGACTCGCCAGACTTTATGTCTGACCCCCTTTGTTTCCACCTCTTTTCTTCCTTCCCCCCCCCCCCCCTCCCCTAGGTTCTAAGGGTGGGACTAGTACTAGTGGAGCTTGATTGGGATCTCTTTGGGAGCGCCTGGATTTGGATTGCCGAAATAAAGTTCAGCCTATCATTTTCTTTATGTCTATTTGTAGTAGTGGGATTATGTACTTTGTTTTATCAAGATGGATATTATGTACTTGACTTTGGTTTATGGTTTTTGATGATGTAACCAAACATATTTACCTTCTGCTGCAATAAATAAAGTTTTAAATTTTCAAGTACTGCTTTATATCTGTCTTGCTGTGATTTTCTGTTCTATATTCACTTAAAATGCTCCATGGAAGTTAATGCATTCCCTTTGCGAGTGACATTAATGGACATGGGGTGTTACACGTGGTATCAGAGCTGAAGGTTACCAGAACAGATAAGATATTTTGAAAAACTATTTTTCAAAAGCATTTTTATAAAGAATACTTTCAAAAATATGTCTGTAGAAGAGTATTTTTGAAAGAAAGGTTTATTTTAAGAACATAATCACAAGAGCCATATATCCTTCCTTCGATTCTTTGTTTTGAATCTCTTCCTCTTTCTCTTTTTGAGTTTTTCCCCCTCCGCGTATAGATGCTTTTTCTCAGATAAATAAGGACTTCTGTACGAAGGACGGAGAACCACTTCAAGGGACTTAGACGTTTGTTGGGCTAGAAGTTAGTCCAAGGAAGTGGAGGGCTTGTTGGTACCTTTAAGATAGACGATGGGAGGAAGGTTCAAATAGCTGTTGGTTAATAAAGGATGAAACCTCATCTTGGTGGGAGGTCACGAATGGAGAATGTGAAGAAGAAGGCTAGTTGTTTTGGTGAAATAGGACACCTTAGGATTGTCCAAGGCGGCAAGGACAAAGTACAGGATCTTATGGAGGGTAGTTGTATTCCCTCACGGCTGGTATACCTTACGGGGGTAGGACCGTCTAGGTTGAAATTTGGTTTTCTTCATCATCCTGCTTGAACTTTGTTTGATTCTGGCGCTTCATACTCGTTAGTATCTGCTTCGTTAGTTGGAACACTGCACCAAAATACTAGTCTAGTTAAGGATCCCATCCTAGTCTCAAATCCTGTTGGTGGTTCGGCTCATCCTTCAATGGTTTGTCGGGATTTGAGAGTGTCTATCTTGGGCGTTGGATTTGAATGCAACGCCATCGTCCTTGGTTTCACGGGCTATAGTTTGATTCTAGGGGTGGATTGGCTAGCCAGGCGGGGTGCCATCCTAGATTGTGAAAGGAGGGTAGTTAGACTATTGATTCGTTATGGAAAGACCCTCATATTTCTTGTGACCCTAGGGGTTCAGTGATGCTTAGTTTCCTAGAATCTTCTGACCATCCAACGATGATTGGGAGTCTGTTTGTGTGGTCCGTGAGTATGGAGACGTCTTTGATAAAGTGCGGGGTTTACCCAGAGGCGCGAAATAAGTTTTCGTATGTGCTTAATAGACTAAGCAAAGCCAGTTATGTGATCAGCGGTGGTTTTGGAGCAAGACTAGCAAGGCCAACCAGAGTCGGTCAAGTGCTCAATTGGTTGGCTGTCTTACTAGTATCATCTCACGTAGGTCATCTGAATTCGAAGGAGGTATCCCTTGGGTGTTTGCCTTATATTAGTTTAGGCTTTTGGGGCTTGCACTTGGGAGATGTCGAGTTCGATTAGGATGGTCTGTGTGAGAGATGGATAGTTGTGACGATTTTGCATGGGATAATATCCTGGTTTTCTCTAGAAGCAGAGAAGAGCATGCCCTACATCTTAGGGAAAGCTTAGGGACCCTATAAGTGCACCAGCTTAAAGCTAGGATTCTCCAAAATACCATTTTTGGAGGAAACAAGTGAAGATTTTAGGGCATGTAGTCTCTTGGGAAGGGTGATATGTTATGGTGGATGGAGTTCTTGGCGTCCTACGATTTCGAGACAGCATATACCCCTGGCAAGGGTAACGTGGTGGCAGATGCCTTAAGTAGAAAAAGGTTATCCTTGAGTCCGTTGTTTGTTGAGCAGCGAAGTTTAGAGTTCATCTCTACGTTTGACTTTAGACCATCAATTGATTTTGTACCCAGTTTGCTAGCGTCATTGAGGTCAGACCTACGCTTTTGGGATGAATTGGTGAGGCACAACGAGATGACCCACTGTTGGTTGAGTTAGTAGAGAAGCTCAAAAGAGCGAAGTCATCGAGCCACCTCCGTAGGTATACCTAGATGATAAGGGTTGGTTACGTAGGGACGGTAGACTTTGTGTACCACAGGATGAGGATTTGAGGAAGACCATTCTTGATGATGCCCATCGTTCAAAGATGACCATCCATCCCGGCGGGGACAAGATGTACATGGACATGAGACGAGTTTAATTTTTGGCCGGTATGAAGAAGGACGTGGCTGAGTTTGTCGCTAGATGCTTGGTGTACCAACAAGTAAAAGCATAGAAAAAGAAGCCCGGTGGATTGCTTCACCCATTGGAGGTCCCATAATGGAAGTGGAAAAGTGTTTCGATGGACTTTGTTGACGAATTACCTAGATCGAGGAAGGGTAGTACGAGGATTTGGGTCATGGTAGACAGACTTACTAAGAGCGCCCATTTCATTCCTGTGAAGAGTAAGAGGACTGCTCCATGGTTAGCCTCCGTATACATTCGAGAAATAGTTCATTTGCACGGTGTTCCTTCTAGCATAGTGAGCTACTGCGATCCTATCTTCACCCGCGAATTTTGGAAGGGTTGCAAGAGGCGGTAGGGACTCGGTTATGTTTGAGCACCGCATATCATCCTCAGACGGACGGCCAAACCGAGAGGGTGAATCGTATTCTAGAGGACTTATTGAGGTTGTGTGTCTTAGATTTCGGAGGTACATGGGAGGAACATCTTCCATTGGTAGAGGTCGCATATAATAACAGCTTTCAGTCTAGTATTGGCATGGCACCGTTCGAGGCTCTTTATGGACGGCCGTGTCGTTTGCCTACATGTTGGTGGGAGTCTACAGACAAGATCTTGCTTGGACCCGATATGATTAGAGAGACTTCGGAAAAGATCGATTAGATTCGAAGGAGGATGAGGATGGCGCAAGATAGACAGAAATCTTATGTGGACAAGAGGAGGTCAGATCTTGAGTTTGATGTTGGAGACATGGTCTTTGTCAAGGTGTCTCCATTACGGAACGTCGTTCGCTTTGAGTCCATTTGGAATTTAGCACCAAGGTTTGTAGGGCCGTTTCCTATTAAGGAGAGGATTGGGAAGATGGCGTTTAGAGTGGAGTTGCCCGAGAGACTTAGTGGCGTACACGACGTATTCCATGTATCACATTTGAGGAAGTGCTTGCACGAGACCGCGGAAGTGGTAGAGCCGAGCTTGCTTAGAGAGGTGGAGATCAAGCGTGATGCGACGATTCGACGAGCTCCTACACGAATTCTTGGGTCGGAGATTAAGAATTTGAGGAATCGAGAGGTCAAACTAGTCAAGGTACAATGGGGAGATGATGAGAGCGACGCTACTTGGGAGACAGAAGCGAAGATGCGTTCATTTTACCCTTTTCTTTTCGAGGGTATGTCTTTTAAATTTCTCCTCTATCGCTTACCTTGTATTTATCTTATCTTTAGTGTGTCCTCTTGTTAGTATCTTTGACCTTTATATAGGGTAGTCCTATGGTTGAAACATGTGTTTGAGACATGTTATGTATGATGGATGCATGTGGATACAAGTGGTTGCTAGTGGTTGCTCGTGGATGCATATACACACACTTTAGGCACTAGATCGGCTCAGTCACTTCATATTGCATATTGCATATAAATGTGTGTACATATTTAAGTAATGGATGTATAATGATTGTACCATCATATGGATGTTGCATTTTGGTGAATGGTTGTGCACATATGTAGAAATGATATGTATCGATAGGGTTCTTTCGCATACATAATGGACGCATGGCACTATCATGGTTTGCATTAAGGAGGTCAACTGAATCAGTAGACCGCCAGATTTTGCATTAGATAAGGAACATATACACACACTTCTTGCATATGTTCATACAGCATTAGAAATTTTATAAGGACAATGGATGCCCGTGTTTGATGGATGAGTAGATGGTTGTTTGGATGGTAGGATATGCATTCTCCTTAACTTGGAGATTTCGAGGGAGAAATCCTTTAAGGAGGGGAGAATATAACACCCTGGATTTTTGAATAATCGAATTAACTAAAATTAAAGAATAATTAATCTCAGACATGAGAATTAAGGGAATGGGGTTGCGCCATTGTGTTCATCTCGGAATTCTGGTTGAAATAGAGTCCGAGTTTGCGGGAAACGGGTACCGGATGAAGGAGTAATTGACGAACAAAGTTTGGTGGAAAAAAATTTGCACTGGCACACTTGGGAAGTGCGCCAGTACAAATTTACATTGGTGCACTTCCCAAGTGCGCCCAGGCCGAGAGAAAACCTGTACATCCTTCTGGTTCAGTCTGACCCATGCTCTAACTCATTGTTGAGTCCTTTCTGACTCTTTGCTGAGTCATTAGGGCTGACTTGTCACCCTATCATGACTGAATGGTTTTGATTAACCCTAAGATCATCCGACGGCTTAAATTAATTCAAAACTCTATAAAAAGACCCATATACTCAAACCCTAAATCAGAATTAAAACTGAAACTATGGCCGTTATGCTGTTGTCTTGAACCCTAGAGCAGCCGCCACCAAATTAAAGAGGAAGAACAACAAATCAAATCAGAACTATTCAACCCTAACAATGAATCTTCTTTAAAGGAGAGCTAATACAACTCCAGAAATCAGAATTCAGAACTCAAGACCGCTTTTGAGTAGTGAGTTCGATCACCTTAACAAAATAATTGCTAAATCAATTATGATGTAATATATGTTGGATTATAAGTTGTGGTTGTGAATCTAATTCATATATTTAATCATGTATGTTAACTTGATTCATATTATACGATGTTATGCAAGTTTTATATATGATGTTATGCAAGTTTCATGTATGATGTTATGCAAGTTTCACATATGATGTTATGCAAGTTAATAGGATCACGCAAGTTGTATGCGAGTTATATGATGTTATGTAAGTTTGGATCTAAAATATATGCTAGTAGTTCATGATGCTAACTTGTGTCAATGAATCCCTTTTTATAATCCAACTACCTAGGTTTATAACATCAGTTTTTATGCGAGTATGGATGTGGAACATATGCTAGTTCGTATAGGTATTATGTTCATATGCAAGCTTAAGTGATAATTGGATTCATATATATACAAGTTCACACCTTTAAAGTTTAGATCCATATTCAAGTTGACATTTTTTGAATCGATGACATGCCTAGTTATGCAAGTTTACACCTTTATGTGGATCCATAGTTTACTCAAGTTAACACCTTTATTGAATCCATAGTTATGCAGGATGACACCTTTATGTTTAGGTTGACGACATACACAGTTTATGTAAGTTTGTGATAATTACCTAGGCTAGTTGGGTGTAAAACTACGTTCATACATGCAAGCTCGCACCTTTTAGATCTATGATTTTTGGATCCTTGATAATACAAAGATTATGCAAGTATGTTGTAATTCTTAATTGCAAGTTAGATGCAAATTAGATCTATTATTGTGTGTATGTGACTTTGTGACGTTTATTCCCTTTTTTTTTAAGTATTAGACTATTTGCTAGTCTAATATGTACATATCATGTTAAGCAAACGAATGACGGGGGTACGATGGGGATAATAGTGGATATACACATATTGTGAATTTGGCATGTAATGGCCTAAAAAGTCATGTAATTTATTTTAAGGAATAAAATTAATTAGTAATGAAATTGGTATAATTTATATACCATAAATAGATGAGCATAAATGCCTTAAAAGGCATAAAATATAATTGTGGTGAAAATTGGTGTGATTTTACATACCATAAATGGATGGACATAATTGAGTCAATTATGGACATCGATAAATTTGGAATTGATTGATAAATTGAATAGGGAAAGTTATTCAAATTGGGGAATGATTAATTAGGAGTAATTAATCGTTTAAGACAAGAGGTTAGGCTCGTTTGTGGTGTAAGACTGCCCGGACCCGCCCGGCAAATCCAGCTGCCACAAATGCCAATCTAATGTGAGAGGACTTAGGAACAAATTAAATACGTAACAGTTGTAAAGACACGAGGTTAGGCTCATTTGTGGTGTAAGACTGTCCAGACCCGCCCAGCAAATCCAGCTGCCACAAATGTCAGTCTAATGTGAGAGGTCTTTATGAGGTTACAGTCTTAATGAATTAAGAAACACTTAACCAGATAAACATGTAGTGGGATATGAGGGGGTTAAGTGGGTGCCTTGGGTGGCATGTGGAATCTAGTGGGTGCCTTGGGTGGCATGAGGAAGTACGATTAGTAACACTTAACCAAGGTAAAACATGTAAGTGGGACATAGGGGTTAAGTGGGTGCCTTGGGTGGCATGTGGAATTACTAATAGAAACCCTTAACCAAATTTAAAACATGTAAGTGGACATGAAGGGGGTTAAGTGGGAAATACTAGAGGGGACCAAGCTTAGGTGGATAGCCTGTGTCAAGTAATGGGGGCCCTTTTCAGTCCAATAGCCCATTAAGTATCTTTGTGAGCTCGACCCAAGTCGAGGACGGGACACGCCTACTGGGTCTGATTGTTAGAGGCAAATCGGATTACCGGTGGCAATGCAAGTCCAATGGGGTCACGTGCGTGCGTGGGTCCGGGCTGGTAGGTAAGACGTTGTTGCATCGTGTAGGTATAAGCTGTGCATCATTGGTGGTATCGGGTTGCCACTTTGGGGAGTGATACACCCCACTGTGGAGCCAGCACGGGTATCTACGAGTTAGGGAGCCGATCGAATGGGGCATGGTAGTGGGTACACCTAGTGGAGATAGGAGCAGACGGCACCTATGTAGTCAATTAGGGGTACACGAAGCTACCACTATTATTAATAATTATTAAGGGGGTACACCTAGTGGAGATAGGAGCAGGTGGCACCTATGACGTTAGCTAGGAGCACGTAGAATTACCATTATTACTTATTAAAGGGGTACATCTAGTGGGGATAGGTACACGCTGGGTACCTATGATAGCAACTAGAGATATACAGTCAAACATGGAGGATAGTGGGTACATCTAGTAGTACACGAAGCTATCATCGTTCTATTTAGCCAAGAGGGATCAAAATTCTAGAGTGACTAGTAGGGGTGCAGTTAGTGTTAGTACAATACAATATGGTACAGTACGGTAGAGTATAGTAATTATCCTATATCAATTAGGAAGCGCCATTTACGTTATCTCTATTTCTCTTGATTGCCTTGCCATACCCATGTGGTTCACACAGTCATTACCTTATTCTCCAACTTATATCTTATCATATTGCTTTAATAATTATGTTGTTAGAGTTATCGGACTCGCCAGAATTTATGTCTGACCCCCTTTGTTTCCACCTCTTTTCTTCCTCCCCCACCCCCACCCCCCGCCCAAGTTCTAAGGGTGGGACTAGTAGTGGAGCTTGATTGGGATCTCTTTGGGAGCGCTTGGATTTGGATTGCCGAAGTAAAGTTTAGCCTATCATTTTCTTTATGGCTATTTGTAGTAGTGGCATTATGTACTTTGTTTTATCAAGATGGATATTATGTACTTGACTTTGGTTTATGGTTTTTGATGATGCAACCAAACATATTTACCTTCTGTTGCAGTAAATAAAGTTTTAAATTTTCAAGTACTGCTTTATATCTGTCTTGCTGTGATTTTCTGTTCTATATTCACTTAAAATGCTCCATGGAAGTTAATGCATTCCCTTTGCGAGTGACACTAATGGACGTGGGGTGTTACATAAGATCTATTTGAGGCATGCATGGTTTCAGAACAAAAGTGGAAGGAGTTTTCCATTTGTTTTTTTAATGCATATATGTTTGTGATGGGGAAGGCTAAGAGAATATAAAAGGAAGAACGCTTTGTATTCAAAAGGCAAAGTCAGCTTGGAAAGAACAAAATTTTGAATGATAATTAAGGAATAAAAACGTGTTTGCTTTGAAACGTTCATTGGCAAATCTGAAGAGGTGGCATTGGAATGGAACATGTCATAAGTTTTTCAGTAGGGCCTCGGTGGACGGAGAGGAGAAGAGGAAAGCCAACTGGTGAGAGTTGCGATGGGTTTTGAGAAAGGGAATTGCTTCGGCTATTTTACGAAGTATAAAGAAATGGAGATGGCTTTAAAATCAATACGCTTTGCCGGATTGGGAAAGAAAATAGGAGTTAAAGAACAAATGCATGTTTTCGAAAAATCAAAGGAACTAAAAAATGGTATTGAAAAGGTTGAACGTGGGAAACGTGTATGCATGAAGGTATAGAAACAAAATGAAAGAAAAAAACGTGGTTAGGGAGCAAGAGAAAGTTGCATGTTACATGCACGGATATAAAGAGGGAGGAATATACATATGTCCACTTACCAAATTAGGAAAACAAAAAAAATAAACGAATGATTTAGTTAATTATAAGGACGGGTTTTGCAGACCCAAAATGACTTGAAAAATATGCAGGACCCAAATAGGGACACTTCGAACTCAAATGGCTTTGTTTCAAAAATGAACTATGCAAGCCTTTTCGTAATTACAAATCGAATCGAGCACTAAAACTGACAAATGAATATATTGTGTTAATCAGCACGACGAGACAGACACAACGATATATAATTTGTTGTGTCAGGATGCTCCGTTGAAAAATGCTTAACGGACCTCCTTTAATATAAAAATGCTGATGGAAACGAATTTCGCCATTGGATTACTGACAACGAATAGAATATTTTTCATGCTTGTCCGAACTGAATTTGGAGAGATTCTAAAAGCGCTAAAAATTGAACTATTATGCGCAGCTTTTCACTGATAATTACGCGACCGAAAAACATTCAAATTTTCTAATGAAATTTTCGTTGTTGCTATATATCTCACTGTACGTATTTCAAATTTTAAATTCCCATCATGAAAAATTATAGAATATTTTCAAAATAAAATATTGATTTAAATGGAATATAAATCATTAAAAAAATATGGGTTGTTACAATTGAGTTCTAGCTTGGATTGTATTTGATCGCTTTGCTTAAGAATTTAGTTCACTTTTTAATTTATAAACCAAATCATAGCAATCATATATACATACATATATATATATATATATGTTTGTACATGTGAGTTGTATGTTTTGAGTTGCTTCGGCGAGCTATAGAGGCTTCATTTTGACTTAGAAAACGTTATAAGCCATCACCATTGATCTGGGCTTGTTCAAGGCCGATTGTACATTCATTAGCAAGCAAAATATTTAACTGCTTCAGCTCAGACGTCTGACCAAATAGGTCAAACACTGTCCAAGCTCTCGGGAAAAATAAAAAAAACTTTTGTTTGTCAACTCAAATGCCTGTCCTGGATGGTCAAACGTCTGATGCTTGTAATTACGCTGTTAACCGGTGGAGACCATGATCAACATTTTAGGTTGTTTCAGGCTCTTTCCCTGTCGAGTTCCGGCCCATTCGGCATTTTTCTATGACTTTTTAGTTTCTCTGATTCACAGATTTCTGCATTTCAATTTTGATGGACTTTTGATTAATTCATGGTGAACGAGTTTAAAATCGATAGTCGTGAGATTTGATTTACATTATTGAAATGTAAATTCTTAGTTCGATCATCATTTTGATCGCTATTACACGAGATTTGCCACTTAGAAACATATAAAAAGGGTTTTTAAATTATTAATAGATACCAAATCTTTTACTAAACGGTTTTTAATTTTTCTTCATTATATGAAGTTATTTTCCAAATTGTTTTACAATATACTAGTATATGATTCCATAAATCTCTTTCTCATTCGTATGAGAAATCTAATTAAACGCCTTAGTCAAAACAAGGACTATGACCCCTTATGTTTGCTTTGATGGTTCATTCTTGGACTCATTCGATTGAACACCGTGGCAATGATCGTTTTGTATTTCTAGTGGAATATACAACTTCTTCGTAAATATTCGAGTAGAGCAAGTGGTTATGGGTCTTGTTGCTCGACTCTTATATTTACTAGCTTGACATAGTTTACACCATACTTGATCAAATTTGATCACTTTGATGATCTTCTGATCATCCAACGGATCTTCGGATCATCTCGAGTTATGTTCTCTTTATGGAACTTTGGTTCATCTTTATGGAACTTCGGTTCAATCATCGGAATTGTGTGTTCCATATGGGATCGTGTATTCCCCGTCTTCAGATCATCCCGAATTAAGTTATCAAATCTTGTGTTTTCTTTGATAAGTGTTATCAATTCGGGTTTATTTGATATAGCTTATCCATTGTTGTTGTTTTGATATCGTGTTATCGATTTTATGTGGACTTGATAGGAGATATCTTGTGTTATCCAATCTTGTGTGTTGTTTTGGATATGTGCGAGTATTTCTCGTGGGTAGCTATACCATTAGAGTGTGATAATCTTGTATAGCACCGAGATTTCTGTGAGAATATTATAGACATCTTTCGAGCCTTCACATTTTCTATGACTATTGCAGTGTATTGCATGTGTGTCATTGTATGTTTATATCTTTATTTCTATTTCGGTTTATTATGATGAGTACAGCTAGACCAATCCGATCGGTTGATTATACATGTATCTTAGATTTTCATGTATACATATTCTTTTGGTTAGAACTTGTACCTATTCCTTTGTTGTATAATGGATCGACTATGACCACTGTCTTTGTATTTATACTCATGTGTCATTATTCATATCTATTTCTGCCTTAGTGATATGAATATCTATGTCTAACCCTGAATTTATTGCTATGTATTTTAGATTGCTTTCCGAATTATATATAGTCACTATGTAGTAGATTTGAACTTGATTTAGATGTGTCGGATTTACTCCGTAGATTTAAAAAGTTAGACCACATTATCCGACATATCTAATACTCGTTCAAAGCTAATATACAGATGGTCGCTCCTCAACAGCCTTACTCTTCGGGTTAGTTGACACCATTGTTGTCAATGACCTTAGCTAATGCGAGTATAGAGGTGGCATGTTACATATACATAATGCTTAGTCATCATATAAATATCAAGTATACATAATGCTTAGTCTGTGAAGCCTATGGATAAGTATAAACAATAAAAATAAGACTTTACACACAAACGCACTATGATTATAAAACAATAATAAAATAGATAATCCATAAAAGGTACCTTCTCAATCTGAATACTATCAAGGAAAATGTGTAGATCAACGATTGACGCATTGGTATCAGTAGAGGGATTCCATCGAGCTGCACATGGTAAAATCTCATAGTACAGCTTTGTAGAAGGTTGAAAGCAAGGAAAATGTTCAAATATCCATGACTCAAGTAAGCATAGAATTCCTGCAATCTATTCCATACCCACCATTGTCGCTAACCAAGTTATCTATATAGGAATGCTAATGCTGCTAAACCCCATGAATAAGTGTTGACATAGTCCAAATTTTTTAGTGGTTCCAAAAGAGATACATGCACATGAGTGTTGCTTTTGTCAGCAAATATTATATTACCAACACATAAAATATAAGCACGAGCAGCACACCAAACTGCACTATCACTCAACTCATCACTCATGTCTTTAAATCTACCAAACAACATTGATAAGCTTAACTTATATCCAACCCTCTCATTAATTTCCATTCTAGCTTCTGCTGCACTAAGACTAAGATACTTAAAAACAGTAGCAACGGTTGTTCTATATCATACGACATGATCTGTATAGGTTTACCTTTGACAGGTAAGTGCAACAACGAATCAAGAGCAACGGTCATCTCACCAAATGGTAAATGAAAAGTGTTAGTCTCCGGATACCATCTCTCTACAGAAGCTGATATCAAATTCTTGTTCACATACTAGTAACAAGTGCTGACAATAGGAAACAATCCAGATATGTCGATAAGGGCTTTGAAACTAGTAGCATTATATGGAATCCTCCATTTCGATGCTTTCTGCGTATGATTGACACAAGTGAGCGTTGCTCATTCCTACAAAAATAAAATTTACATTTGGTACATAGATAGATAATTGACATTAATAACAGATGCGTACCTGACCACCCCATATTATAGAAGCAACATAAGTATCAAAATATCTAATCACATCATTGCTTCTTGGTCCATCTTTGTCATGTGATTCTTCTTCGGCTTCAACTTCTCCTAGTGGCGTTAATCGGGCAGACCAGACTGGATAGAGGGGTGTTCATGTCTTGTCCTATAATACTTTCAGACATACACGAACCGGACGAGGAATTGGCTTGGACATTGTTCGTTCGAGCCAGAAAACGAACGGAAAAGGTTCGGAAAATAGAAAACATCGAACATTTTCAAACGGATATATTTTCGTACACTTTTTCTTTTCCTAAGCTATGTCCTAAATGAGAATCGAACGGACATGGACCAAACACCTTACCCTTTCAGACCAAGTCGTACATTGGACTGTCATGTCCGATTAATTCCCCTACCTTCTTCCTCCCAATGATTGTCTGTCTCCTTATTGTCACCTGCCTGGAATCCTCCCTTATGTCATCTCCTTCTTCCCTTGAAGAGTCTGAACAATCTTCGTCTCCATGTTCCCCTGAGAAATCTGAACCATCGCTGTCTCCATGTTCCCCTGAGGAATCTGAACTATCTCCGTCACCATCACTACGTCGTGCATCTATCTCAAAATGTGAAGGATCCATCTCCTCCTCCTACTTTTCGGCGTTGGCGTTTGCACTTGTATGTTCAGCTGCTTTTGCCATTTGTCTCCTTCTTTCTGATGTTGTCATTCGGGTGTAGGCCATCTGTTAAAAAAAAAACTAAGTACAGTGTAATAATAAAAGAACGGTGTAATAATAAATTAAAAAAAGATGGCAATGGGAAGCGGGATATGCATGCAACATATGAGAGCACCCACAATGACCAATTTCCCAATATGGGAAAATGTAAATGACTACTCACTGTTTTTTTTATGGCACTATTCATTCACCACGAAGGGAACCAACGTGGTAAGAAACAAAACCATGGAGAGACTTAATATGGAAATATTACTTATCCCACCGTTGTCAGGAGTTCTACCACATTTGTTGTGCCCGTGGTATTTATTCCAACCATGTTGTTTCTTTCCATGGCATATTGAATTGGGGAAAAAGGTATAGCAGCTAGTGAAACACGCGATTATCCCCAATTCAAGTACCCAGCAACACACGAGTGAATAACAAGAGCCCCTGTTGTTCCTCAATTCGATTGTAACCAAAATCAAACTACAAACCACAATTAACAATGGAAGTTTATCTTAGCAGATTCTTTGATGGACAAGAGCGGCTTTGATGAAGGACTTTGGAGCTGCTTTGATGAACGAGAATGGCGGAAGGCGATCGACAACAGGAAGAAAAAGAACCAGAGCGACGAAAGGACTTTAGGGTTAGGTTAAAGTTTTTTGAAGGATAAGGGTAGTTTTGAAATGTATAGGGGGCTACTCTGTTTAAATTGAGGATATCAATTTATTAAGAAAGAGGGGGGAGAACTCATCATATTTGGAATTTTAAATAGAATTTGCCTAAAAAAATTTGTTATCTGTAGTTCCTGTGTATATGGCGAAACCTAGCATTGCAAAGCGATAAATAAAAATATGTTAATCCTAGTCAAATCATTACATCACGCAAAGTAGTTTCGGCCCTTTTGGCGACTGCCAATCCCCCCTTTCTTTTCATTATTCCTTCTTAAGAGAATTTCCAGCAATCAGCGGGAAGATGACCAGGAAAAACGTGTTTAGAGCGGCGGTTCCTCCCACCGTTCCAGTAGTCAGTGTGAGGCCACTCTTTTCTAATTAAAAAACCATAAACAGTTTTCAGAAAACCGTTTAGGCTAAAAAAAATTGAACTGTATATGGTCTTCTGAAAACCATTCAAATGCTAAACGATTTTCAGAAAACCATTTAGCAATCACCACTTTTAATTCGAAATGGCGACGCTCCCCACTTTCTTTCTCTCCCCACCCTCATCACGACATTGTTGTAGCGTGAGCAACATCGATAATTCACCGTTTCATGAATTAGAGCCACTTCTAGGAGCACTCTAATCAATCTCTACGAATCATTTCCAACCCGCTCTCTACTCTTTCCTCCTTTCATCTTCCATCGACTTTCCCATTGTCATCTTTTGTTGTTACGGTGGTTTGCCCTGCTTTATTCAAACCCTAAATCTCTTGATATAGTCTTCTTCTCCTCTTCTGTCCTCCTTTTAGGGCCGGATTTGTCGCCTCCTGCCACTCCTACTTCTGTTCCTTACGCGGTGTCCTCAACAACATACTTGGTGTAACAATAATATTGTACTTGATGGTGTAAAGCAAAGAACAGAGGAGGTAAGCAACACTGCAAATAAAAATGGGGATGTTCCAGGTAGGAGTTCGTTGGAAGGATATCCAGGTTCACCAGAAAAGTTGCTACAAGGTAAGCTGGAGCTGATGGAAGCAATGCATGATGATCTCAAGGCACGAGGAGGGGGAATCAGTGTGGTATCAGTGTGTGAACTATTTCATGCACACATGTGATACACTAATAAACAGGCAGCAATAGGTCCGATCTTTATGCAATGTGATCCTTGCATGTAGAATGATATGTGGGCTAAGAATTAACAATGTAATAATAATGTTTACGGCCTGTTATGAGTGAATTTGATTTCGACCTGTTAAGGCTTGGTGCAATAAATAATGTACATTGCAAGTCATTTGATATGAATGGAAAATTGGTTATTTCTTGTGTAGTTTCTCTCATAGCTATAGCTTTTATTCTTGTACCTGTAGCTCTTTAATTCCATTAGCATAAGTAACCTTTCGATTGATTTAATTAGTGATAGTGTTAGTTTAAATATACTTGTAATCTTTGCTTGTGTAGTTAATTGTTCATTTCTTAATCACTTTAGTTATTGATTTTATCTCAAATGTTGTTTTTGATTTTGCAATCATATTATTGCTATTCGATATCATCAAAACCACCAATTCATCTTGCCGTATCCACTCAGTTTAACCAAATTCATGCAAGGGTTTGCCCTTGCATATCATCAAACACCTCACTAAATTCACAATTCCACTGAATTCTCATCATCCCACCATTGATCCATCCTTAAACCACTAAGAATCATCGTCGTCGATCATCAATTCCATCCTCCCTAAACCCAACCATGAACTCTGATAATTTACCTAGGTGTTTGTTGAAATTCCCTCTTTATCTAGAACACTCAAATTCCCATGGCTAATCAATCTAACCCTAATGATCCTATCAAAGTGGTATCAGAGAGACATTCGGAGATTTGATCGATCGATGCTGAGAAATTCGAAGACGAGCATCAAAATCCTCCCCAACATGGCAATCCTTATAGTGAAAAATGGCAGAGACAAGAAGAAACTAGTCGGAAAATGGAACAAAGAATGGAAGGGATTGAATGGAGACTGGAATAGAGGCTCGATCAAACCACCACCATGATTACAAACATGAACCAAGAAAGGCCACCTCCTCCTCAAAATCCACCTCTTCGCCCACTACAGAATGCTCCTATTTCTCCATTACGGTAACAAGTCCCACCATATGTATCCCTACCAAGAAATGCACTACCACCCCCACCACCAAGGCATGCACCAAGAAATTTCAATCAGGCCCCACCATTTCAAGAAAATTTCTACCCACCTCCACCCTATCCAGAACTCTATTATCCACCTCCCCCTTATCCAGAGCAAAGAAATGTTCCTCCACTAGAAAATCATCTTATTATCCATATCTCTACCCATATCCACCTTAGCACAATAATCATTACCCTCATTATACTGTTAAACTGGAATTTCTCATTTATTCTGGAGAGGAAAACATCACCAATTGGTTAAGGCAAGTGGAACAATACTTCAAGTTCCATAGAACTAATGAAGTGTTATGGTTAGAGATGTATGCATTTTTTTTAAGGGGAGAGGCCTTGCAATGGTATTACTGGTACATTAGCACTATTGAGCATGCTGGTGCAAGGACAGTCTTCAGAAAAGAGATCCTTATCAGGTTTTACCCAGAAGAGATGGAAAGACCTTATGAAACCCTATGTAAACCTAGACAAACTACTACTATTAGGGATTACCTCAGCAAACTTGAGCAATTGAAGGTTGTTCTTGAAACCTTACCTTCCAGATTCTTGTAAGATCGATTCATAGTAGGTCTTAAAGAGGAGATCAAGTATGATGTTATGCCTTCTAGACCCCATGATTTCAGGGAAGCAGTGTCTTTAGCTAAAATGTATGAAACTAAATATCTCCTATCCAAGAAACATACCAAGAGCACCTCATTTCATAACTCCACTCCAAAAAATACCACACATTCCCAATCTACCAATAGCAATCATGCACCTCAAACCAATAAAAATAACCAACCAGAGAATATTTCTCCTGATACGAAGGAAAATCCTTCTGAAAACCAAGCCAAAAGGAGAGGACTAACTCCAAACCAAATAGTAGAAATGAGAAAACAAGGCCTATGCTATAGGTGTAAAGATAAATGGACTCCTGACCATAAATGCAAAGCCCTACAAGTGTATGTTTTAGAAGGAGTAATGCCTCTGAATAAAGAAGAGGATAGTGATAGTACAACTGAATGGAAGAAAAGAAAATCCCTAACCATGAAACCTTATCCATTACCCCCCAAGCATTGTTTGGAGTTCCTGCATTATCAGCTATTAAAGTCCTAGGGCACATTCAAGGCAAATAAATGCAAGTATTGATAGATTCTGGGTCTACTCACAATTTTATCAATGAAGGGTTAGCTAGAAAATTGGGGTTAAGAATTGATGAGACCAAAATATTTGAAGTGACTGTGGCCAATGGGGAGAAACTGAAGAATTCAGGCATTTGTAAGGAGGTTATCCTTAAATGTCAGGGGTGTGACATGCTAGTGGACAATTGTTATTTCCACTAGAAGGTTGTCAAGTTGTTTTGGGTGCTCAATGGATGAAAGGACTGGGTGAAGTCGCACTTAATTTATAAAAACTGCAAGTCAGATTCCAATATAATGAGAAGGAATACACTTAGCAAGGGAAAAACAAGATGATCTGAAGTTTGTTGACAAAAGGAAATTCAATAAAGAAAGTAATAGTGGTCCATTAACTATGATGATATGTCTATATACAGTCACTATTGAGAGCAATGCAGAGATCATCACTTCAGACATCCCTTCTGAAATTCAGGAAGCCCTAAAGGCCTTCCTATCCATAACTGAACCCATACTAACCTTGCCACCACCAAGAATCCATGACCATTAAATACCACTCCTACCTCAAGCAAAACTAGTTTGATTGAAACCATGTAGACACTCCTACCATATCAAGAATTAACTGGAAAAAATGTTAAAGACATGCTTGTGTCTGGAATAATTAGACCCAGTAACAGCCCCTACTCATCTCCTTTGGTAATGGTAAGGAAAAAAGATGGCACATGGAGAATGTGCAGTGATTATAGAGCTCTTAATTCTCAAACCATCAGAGATAAATTTCCTATTCCCTTGATTGAAGACCTCTTTAATGAATTACATGGTTCCCATTTTTTTCAAAGCTTGATCTAACTTTTGGGTATCATCAAATCAGAATGTGTGAGTCTGATATTTTTAAAACAACTTTTGAAACTCATGGAGGTCATTTTGAATTGGTAGTAATGCCTTTTGGTCTTTTGAATACCCCCTCCACCTTTCAATCTCTAATGAATGAAATTTTCAAACCCTGTTTGAGGAAATTCATTCTTGTTTTCTTTGATGACATTATGATTTATAGTCAGTCTTGGAGTGGTCTTCTTGAATAATTAAAGATTACATTTCAAACCCTAGATAAACATCACCTCAAAATTAAACTATCTAAATGTCACTTTGCTAAAGCTTCTATTCAGTATCTAGGGCATATCATTTCTAGAGGTATGGCTACAGATTCTAGCAAAATTGAAGCAGTTTTGAGCTAGCCAGTTCCAAAAGACCTGAAAGCATTGAGGGGATTTTTGAGGCTCACTGGATACTATAGGAGATTCTTCAAAGGTTATGGAATCATAGCTAAGCCACTCACTAACCCGTTGAAGAAGGATTCCTTCAAATGGTGTGATGTAGCAACCCATTCATTCAATCAATTGAAGGAATGCCTCACTAACCCACCAGTTCTTACCTTAAATGATTTTACTATGTCTCCGAAGTGTGATGCATGTGGGAATGGAGTAGGTGCAGTGCTCACCCAGAAAGGTAGGCCAATAGCCTACTTAAGTAAAGCTCTGCATGGAAGAAATCTAGGACTGTCCACCTATGAGAAGGAGTTGTTGGCAATCACCATTGCAACAAAGAGATAGGGTCAATATTTAATGGGTAGGAGATTTGTTATTAAGACAGATTACCAAAGCCTCAAGCAACTACTCACACAGAGATTGACCACTGGTTTGCAACATAAATGAATGGCTAAACTCCATGGCTTTGATTATGTTGTTGAATATAAATGTGATAAGGAAAATACAATGGCAGATTCTTTGTCCAGAAGGAATGATGAAGACATTGAAGAAGGGCATATACAAGAAATCACTCTAGTGCAAACTCCCTGGTTGGATGAATTAAAGAAGGCTTTGCATGATTCTGATTGGTATAAGGAACAACTGCAGAAAATTCAGAGAAATGAGATGTAAGAAAAATATAAAGCTGTGGAAAATTTGATGTATTGCAAGGGGAAGATATATGTTGATCACCACCTTTCCTCCCTCATCCAAATTCTGATCAGGGAACATCATTCAACTCCAGTGGGTGGCCATGTGGGTGTTAGAGCTATAGTTTTCAAATTGAAGCAAGTGTTTTACTGGAACAAAATGAAGCAGCATGTGGAGAAATTTGTAAAAGCTTGTGAAGAATGCAAACACAATAAACATGTGAATGTGATGTACCCTGGCCTTCTTCAACCTCTTCCAATACCAGAGAGGATATGGACTGACTTGTCCATGGATTTTATCACCTGCCTTCCGAAGAGTCAGAAGTACACGGTGATATTTGTAGTTGTTGATCGTTTAAGCAAAAATGCACTTTTTTTTCTTCTTTCCCACCTGTACACTGTAAAGGATGTGGCAATAGTGTTCTTTCAAGGTTTTTTAAGCTACATGGACTACTTCTAATGTGACGGCCCGCCTCGCACCAGCCGACATTTCCATGAAATGCGTTGTGCCGATGTCCAACCAGCACGGAACGGTCGTCAAAGGAAAAAAAATTGAAGCTATAAACCAACAAGAGCCTGTAGTATATCTCACAGTGCATGGAACAAAATATAATAATAACATAACTTGATATAAAACAGGCGAGACAGTGCATAAGCTGAAAACTAAATCATCATAGCAGTTGAAAAATTCAAATACTGCTTATGATCCAAACCATCGTCATTACGCTTTAAAACTCTCTCTAAAGAAAAATAGGAAGGTACCCTAATAATGTCCAAAGTACTGACCAGCAACAACACAGGGAGAGTATATGGGAATAATATGTGTAGACCTCCTGCTCATCTCCGGAGAGTTACTCGCGCATCACCACCTAAGTTGTCTCTAGCCTGCTCGTTTAGGAGCACCTAGAGTAATAAGAAGAGACATAAAACTCTGGGTCAGACAAAAATCTGGTATGAGCGATAAGCAACAAAACAGAACAATAATAGGTACAATCCAATCATACCTGAACCTGGACCTGCAACCAAAGAGTTAGCACAACAAGGTGTACAGTACTCTAAGGTAACACTAACATAAAGTGTAAATAGGGGTAGGGTTATAGTGATAACAAGCATCAAACATAGCACTCATCAACACATCTCTCACTCAGTGCGTAAAGCATACGATATCCACCACTCAATCACCCAATCCTTTGCTACGATCACTTTTCTCCATGGAGTCACAATGACCCTATTACACTGATCCATAGCCACTAATCCGTCTCTTAGTGGTGAACTAAAGTTATGGATATCGATAACCCCTTTGCACATGTCCCGCAGCAAAATCCGACTCATGAAGTTAACTCATTGATCCCCTTTGGGATCCTAAGTAATAACCTCACATTTGGACTACCTTTGCATCTAAGGTTTCGGTCATTATCCCGTCATGTGACTCATCAGTTTAGTTTGTGATCCTCCATATCGACTCGTGATGCTCTAAAGCTTCGGTTCGTGATCAGCTTCCTTGGTTCATGGTTCGGGTCAAGCTTCGACTCGTGTCACTCGCTTGGCTTCAGTATGTGGTCCACACGGCTCGCGGTCCCCCTCCTGGCACGGTTCGTGATTCACCTTTTTTGCATTCTCAGTTCGGGTTCATGGTAAATAGGTGGCTCGAGGTCCCTATCCTGATTTGGTTCATGATTCTCCAGTCCGGGTCGTGATCCCCTTTCCTTCCTGGCGTGGTTTACGGCTCGCCGTCCTAGGGTTCGCCCCCTTCCTCATGGTCGCCCTCCTAGGGTTCGCCCTATTCCTCATGGTCGAGATTTGAGGGTTCTCCATCTTCCTCATGGTCTGGGTGGGAGGGTTCGCCATCTTCCTCACGGTCGGGTCATGAGGGTGCTTCGCGTTCCTAGGGGTCGGTTTGTGAGGATACTTCGCCATCCTAGGAGTCGGAGTATGAGGTTGCTTCACCGTCCTAAGGCTCAGGTCGTGAGGATACTTCGCCATCCTAGGAGTCGGGGTGTGAGGGTGCTGCACGATCCTAGGGGTCGGCTCGTGAGGGACAGGTGCTTCACGAACGGGAATGACCAATTTCCTGTAACTTTTTCCAACAAGCAATCTACGCCTTAAGACGGTGTTTTCGACCAATATAACTTTCCTATGCAATCACAAATCATTCCAAACAGTAATAGCAACACATATAATCAACCATAAACACCAAAACAATAATTTCACATGCAAATATGGATCAAACATACCAAAAATATGATTTTCCCCTTAATCCCCTTAATCATGATTTAACCTTACGATTAGCAAAACATGTCCAAATTAACCCAAACTTCTAACAGAGGCATAAAATAATATTTAAGAATTTCTAAACATTTTTCCAGAATTTTAACATGCATAATTCCGTTAATTAACACTAATCACCCCTAATTAGCCGTAGTTAGTGAAAAACAATGCAAATCACTCACCTTATCCACAAATTAGTCTTAGATCTATAAAAATCTCTGATTTCGGTCGAATCTCTATGCAACACAGCAGCTCCAACTCTGATTTGATACTATTTTAACTTGATTTGATGTTGATTAGCTTAATCCTTGATTAAAAGGTGATTAGAGGTGTTTTTAGAAGGTAGAAGCCATTACCAGGGTTAAAGGAATGAAAGTGGCGGCTGCAAAAATGACAAAAAAGTGTTTCTCTAGTCCCTTCAAGTCCTTAAATACGCCTAATCCCGAAATCCCCCAATGGGCCTAGCTGCTAGTCACCCTATTTGGCCCGGTTAAGTTGTTTTTCACCTTCTAAACATTAATTCAGCCATATCTCCCAAATGGTAAGTCTGTTTGATAAATTTGTCCACTCTACGGAAAGGTAAACCATCATCCGGATCTAATGGAAGTGGTTTCAGGTCAAAATTCCTTACCAATCAAAAGTTATAGGCGAAACAAGATTTGTCAGGGGCAAAACGGTCATTTAAAAATGAGCAAAATCGTGAATATGGGAAATGACCCCAATAGTCGTTGCCCAAAGTTACACGACCATACGACCTCGTATGAAGACAAAATAAGTATCCTCGGATCCTTTGATGTGTAGAAGGCGGGTTGTTACATTCTCCCCCCCTCCCCCCTAAGAAATTTCGGCCCCGAAATTCCTTAACCAAAACATACAAAGGTTCCCGCATGCCGATCAATTATTTGCAATCAATCAAACGTACATAACAAACACAACAAGCCTATCCTAGCATGTGGTTTACTAACGAGGGAATAACTATTGCTATTAAAATCTTACCAGGCAAAGAGTTCTGAATGCAACTTCCTTATGCTCTCCTCTGTTTCCCAAGTATAGTCATTTTCATTCTCGCCCCATTGAACCTTGACCAGTTTCACCGTCTTCCTTCAAAGTTGCTTCGTATTGTGTCCGACAATACGAATCGTCTTGTGGTTCCCAACCACCTCGGGTTCTACCCCGATGTCGTCCAACTGATTTGGTGAAATATTCACATTAGGCTCATGCACAAACTTCCTTAACTGGGAAACATGAAATACATTGTGAACTCTCACCATCTTATCTGAATTTCTCTTATCACTTTTGGTCCAAGCACAAATTTGTCATCGGTTTCCAATTAACATGATGGTGAGTTGCACAGTCTTCCGTACAAAACCTCAAATGGAGTCATACTAATACTGGACTGATAACTATTATCATATGCAAGCTTAACTAGATGCAAATGGTCATCCCGTGACCCACCAAAATCTAATATGCAAGCCCTCAAGAGATCCTCTAATACACGATTCACCCAAATGCTATCATGATCTAATCTAGTCCTTGGTAAACCGTCAATGAAATCCATTGAGACTTGTTCACATTTCCATTTGAGAATTTTCAATGGTTGTAACAACCACTAGGCTGCTCTGTTTTAACTAACTAGCAATTCATGTACTTCATCTCTCAATCCATTAACATTGGGTACAACTAGGGCTGTTATGGTAACGGTTACCGTTACCATTTGACAAATACCGTTACCGTACCGTTTTTACTGGTAAGACAGAATTGCTTACCGTTACCGATCAACTGGTATACCAGTGACTGGTATACCGATACTCTGGTAACCGTTACACTGATAATGGTAAATTACCGTTTGTCCATCAAAGTTTATATCTTAACATATTTTTTGTACACAGTGCATCTTTATTATAATATATGTAGTGTTAGTTTATAAAAAAAATGAAAAAGAAAATAAGGGTATTTGGAATTATTTCATCTGATTATTGAACTAAATATAATCAATTTATTTGGTTCTACGTGCATATAATCAAGCATATCAGATGAGTATACTTATGTATTGAATTAACTGGTAAAATTACCGTTACCTCTGGTATTGAAGAAACGTTACCGATAATTTACCGTTAAAAATGGTAAATTTACCGTTACCATACCGTTTTAACTGGTATACCGATTTCAATCAAAATCGTTACCGATCGACTGGTAATGGTATGGTAATGGTAAATTTACCGTTATCGTAACAGCCATAGGTACAACCAGTTTCCCATTCTTTCAAAGCCATCCTTCTCTATCAAGTCCATACTTGCTCATCTCCTTGATATCAATATCCATTTCTATCTTGGAGATGATTTCCAATAGGTTAGGATCGTTCCTCTGACTGGAATCAATCCGCTCAATCAAAGTCGGTCTGATCGTCTAACTTGCTAACATTTTTGGATCCAATCCATACTTACGTCTGAGATCATATCCCATGATATACTCCACTTGCTTCCATTAAAGAAACATAGCATCTAAACTGCCATGTCTCCTATTCAATGCATCAGCTACCGCACCTAGTCCGATAGCACAGGCATCCGTGTATGTCGTCATCTCTTCATTCTCTATTACCAGAATCCTACATGTGATAGTCTACTCAAGGGAACAAAAATAGGAACAAACATAGCAACCATAACATCCACCAAAGATATCCTATCTATCAACTGCTAAAGCCATAAATACGTCGATACCTACCTGACTGTTCCAACCAATCCCAAGACTAATGGAAGCCCCGCCTCCATACATACGTCAATGCCTACTTGACTGGTCCAACCATCACAAGGCTAATGGAAGCCCTGCCTCCACACGGACTACCGTACGTCCAACCTACGTCTATCCTCCAAGGATAATGTAACGACCCAGGAATTTTCGGCCCCGAAAATCAACATAAATACCTTTACCATGACTTATGCCGATCCTCCAAACACCGAAAACACTGGAGCGTTTAGAAAGAAGTTAGAGGGTGAGATAAGAAAGAAAGAAATATTAGAATAGAAGAAGAAGAAGTATCAACACAACACAGAGTCTCACATCGCAGCGGAACAAAATATAATACAGAAATAACTTTACTGAGAGTCTTTTAAAATACCTACAAGCATCAGAGTACCTCAACATCTCTGGACAGTTATAATAATCTGTCCTCATATACACAGCGGAATATTAATCATATCGCACATCTGAACACCTTCAGCTTGTCACTGGCCTTCACGGTATCTGAGAACCTAAACCTGTACATCCCGGGCTAACCCGAGCATTTACAAAACACCGGGTCAGTCTGGTGAACCAGAGTGAGAAAAACTCGCATAGCATTAATGATATCACACAACTTGATTTTAGAGTTAAAATCCTTTCGAAAGAAAAGGATAATCGTAAGACCAAATCCACACACAAATACGGACGGTTTTTACCTTACGATAACCCAAAATAGTTTTGAAATCAATATCTTGTCTGATATTATAATAGTGTTTAAATACAAGTAAATATCAATATAGTAGAACGCTTGCATCTCACGCTCTACGTATATATATACAATCGAAAACCGCGGGCGCTTATTGGAGATTGGATTCCAACCATGACAAGGTATGGGACCACATGCCGCTCGTGTATCTCTAGAGGAGAATACACTGGGTTTAACAAGAACGTCTTGTAACCCGGCCCTCACATGACCGACCACTCATTTCACTTGAGTGTATCGAATGTATATCACCGACGGTTGGGCTCAAACCACCGTCCCCGAATGGGCAGAATCGATAGAATAAGAAACAAAAGGAATTTCTCTAGATAGGTGATCATACACCCTAATGGGAGCGACCCACATAGCCATGCTGCCTGCCCGATTTTTGTCTTCTCCCGGTTGATGAGTCTTGAGGTCAGAACACCTCTGATCAACATACACTTTGAATGCCACATCGTCAGATCCGCCAGATCACACTGATTGATGTCCACAAAAATACTCTAGTTTATTTGGCTAGAGAATAACCATTTCTCCGCCATCAACTATGGTACGTTTGGAGAAATCAACGCATGTAATTCCTTTGGAAATACTCTGTCAGACATCCGTACATACAAGTCATCCAGGAACAGGATGAACCGAAGGTACCCTCCTACTGCATCCAATATAGAAATCACCCCATGGATCAGTAGCGAGTAGTCCTTGCCTTCCACAGATTCCAACCACAACAGGATCCCAGTATATCTCCGGGGCGAATCAGAGATTGTAAGTGGTCCTTCCGCTTTATGAAGATCTATGGTCTTCACATGCTCCATCTCGATCGTCGCTTGATCTCTTCTTTATATTCGTATTTGTTGGTCGGAATGGTTTTCGAATAAACATTCGATCCCGGTCTTTCCATACCAACAATCGTAAAGGTCAGACTTGATAGTCGGTTATTTAACTATCAAGTAAACATCCATAAAATCACAAAAGTAGATTTACTGGTCTGGTACTCAGCATCACTTGGCTTTTAGAAATTATCGCCCAAATTCCTTTTAATTCGTTGCTAGGGAAAATATAATCTCATATGATTTCCTTTACTTTGGAAATCTTATCAACCATTCCTGACATTACCAACTCGAATCACCCTTGGGTAATCCCGCAGTCGTTCAAGTTGGGGTATTTTAATTACCTCTCAGACCTTGACCAACCACGTTCTTACCTTTAGATCAAGACGAGTTGTAATCCAAGAACCGATGTTCAATTTAATACCAAAACACTTCCCACTTATCTTGATTATTAAAATGACCTTGGTTTAACCTGGATTTATCATTACAAATCCTATTTCAACTTTGTTTACCAAACTCAAATCAAATCTCTTTTTATCAACCTCTTTTCTTTTGGAAAATCCCTTTTTAAATCCATTTGATTCAACCTTAATTTCATTATGAAGTACTTCCAATACAATGTTTAACTCACGTTCTGTCTATAAACCTGGTTTCTGAGTTTCATATAAACCCTTTCACCTCCCTTAACTCAAATGTTAAGTAAAACTTTTCATTTAAGTTATATATTCGTTTAAACCTCTTATTTGTTTCGTTATAAAACTCGAGTTAAAACTTGTCCCTAGCCTCTTTCCATCATTCGACCATTTCGTTTCAACTGGGTTACTTAAGGGTATTTCATTACCATACCAACTTATTTATTTCAACATTTATCATTCAAATCAATTAACTCTTTTATTTACTAGAATGAATAATGAATTCCCTTTCCAAACCCTTACTAAGATTAACCAACCATTTATTAAATCATTTCACTAATTTAAGGTCTAATCAAGTTTAAATGGTCGACACAAAATATGGTTATTCCTTTAACCAACTCTATTTAACCCCCTTCTTTAAATTAATTAAAAGATAATTAATTTAAATAACTTTATTTAATCATCCACGATTAAACATTTAACTGCTAGGTTAATTCCTGCTTTTTGTTTATAATTCCCATCGACATAAGAAATTTGTTTTATAAAAACCATTTCATAATTCCTATATAAACTTTAAATAAATAATTAAATATTTCCCTTTTCAAATACCCTTTCCAGGCAATAACTTTCAAAAAATCTATTTTCGTTAAAAATATATCTATAACCCAAATATCATCGATTCACTGCCGATAAAATAATATTTTATAAATCGATTGATTTATAAACCAGGTGATGCCAATTACCCAACCCAGACCATCCATCAGCATAAATGTTGAAAAATATTTCAACAGTCAACAATAACTAATCATTTCTTTTTATTTGACTGGTAAGTCCTATATCGATCATCAATCAATCAACGATCAATTCAAACCGTTCAAACAATTTCAAACCATTTCAAACACGTTTATAAACGTGACCAATCAGGGGAATTTACTCCATTAGGGTCAAATCATAACGATTGGTGTTTTATTGAAATTAAACGACCGTTTAATTTCAGAATTTCAATCAACAATAAATATATATCACTAGAAAACAGTCAATCACTAGCAATCAGAACACGCAAATTAAAAATCCAATTTATATGAAATATAAATGGGAAGAGCTGACTGAGTTTAACTCACCTTGATTTGAAATCCGTCGATAACAGTCTATTTTAATCAAATTAAACTAACGTTTAATTTGAATAAAACTTCCAGTCACTTTAGACCTGGACCAGACTCGCTCCATATCGAAGTACTCGTCTCCACGGTCCCAACGCAACTGACCGCGTTAAAATCTGTTAACGTATGAGCCCGAAATCGTAAAAACAAGTTTGTAAATTAATTAAATTAAATCGTATATTCTTTGAATTAAAATCGGGCCTTACCTTAATCAGCCGGCCCATCAATCTTCAAACCCGACCCGCCTTTACATGTCAAAACCCTAAACCGAATCCTCTTTTGCTCATTTTCAATCGGCCGCCTCAAATCAAAAAGGGAAAAACCCTAATTCCTTTTCAATTTTCTGTCCGTTCGAGCTTATGGCTTCGCATCCTCCCTCTCGCCTGGCGATCCACCTTCAAGTCTCCGTCCAGACTTCGGTCTACCCCTTCAGCAACCGTCGATCAACTCCTGGTCCTCCCAGACGAACCACAAGCCTTCTAGAATCATACGAGCGAGTCAAACCATATTAAGCTAAGTTTTCCCACTCGATTTTTAATTGCAGTATTTTTCCTTCTTACTGTAATTCTTTCCTTGTGGTTTTGAAATGTTTGGATTTACTGTGTTGCGAATGGTTTGACGAACACTTGTGCTTGGATACGTATTTATAGCGGTGTATGCTAGGATAAAATCAATGTCGAAATCGTATTGTTACTTCAATCAATATTCAGATCAGTACTTAGATTTTGCGTTCGGATCTTTGGTATATATTTTGATATAACTTGGATATGTTTTAGGTAGCTGTTATGTATTGTTCATTCAGTTATATACATTCGGATCTGTCCTTAGATTTGTGTTCAGTTTTCCAGTGTATGAAAATGGTAAATTTCGAAATGGATCATACTGTATATTAGCTATTGGATTTTCCCTGTGCAAACCCTGTTTAAATGCACATGTATTAGCTGTACCTATTTCTTAGGTGCTTATTACTTTTTATATCAGAAAAGTGCAATGTGACCGCACTGTTTTGTGATGGCCACTTGATTTCTGCGTTATATTTTTCACATGGTAGTGCACAGATTTGTGATAGCTTTACTGTGAATGCGAATATAAAATTCCTGTTCCAATCCTCATAGATTTGATGGTGTATTTCTTTTCTGAATCACTTTTACTGTTCTGATTTTCTAAAGATTTGATGGTATATATTTTCTTTGCTGTTTGTTTTTCCATATGACAAAAATCTGAGCTTTGATGTGGTATTTTCCTCATTGGATATCTTTCACTTTATATATCAATATGTATATATATATATATATTGGTTTTTCTTGGAAATTCTTGTACCATTCCTTTTGCTGTTTCCATGCTAGTTCATTAGTTGTTTCCTTTCAAATCTTGAAATTGCTCACGATTTATGTATACATATATATATCCACATGGATATGTGTGTATACTGATCCATATATATACACTCACATGGATGTACCAATTTCTATTCACATGGATGTTCCAGTCTCTATTCAGATGGATGTACCAATTTCTATATATTTACATAAATTTGATTTGATTTCTTCTAGCTGTTCTATAGCTATTTATTTTACCTTTCTTAGCTGTTTATTTCTGTCATGAAACATCCCTTAATGGGTTTTTCTTTCTTGTTCGCAGATCAAAGAGTTGGGCACTTCGGTTTGGGAAGAGACATGAAGAAGTTTTATTTACAAATGTGATTCATGTTTTGAAGTTTGAACTTGGTACTTGGTTTATTATTAAATAGTTTTGTGCGAGAAGAATTCACACCAGTTCTAAAGCTTGTAAATTTGGCTTGGCATTTGTACATGAATGTTAATAAAACTGTTCCCATTTTATTGCATTTTCCATGTTCTCTACCAATTGAATAATTTGACAACTACAATAGTTATGTGTTCTCATTTGATATGTTGTATGTATAAGGTTTTAGCTTGTTTTGATACCTAAAATATACATTCAATATTTTTTTCTTTCTTTCATAGGCCGGTGTACTAAACACAAGTTTAAATATCCTTTTAGATGATGTATCATAAAATGTTCTAAGTTTCATTTTATCATATCATAGGCTGATCCCTACAATGGTAAATGGTGAGATTGCTATCAATTTTAATATTGTTTTAAGATGGAGCATCGTAGAATTGTTGACAAAAGCTTTTGTTTAGATATGGCCGTATGAAACAGTATAACACTTCAAACTTAGTTTATGTCGAGTTATATCTCCGCATCAAGTTTGAGTCAATCGATATCAAATTTATATAGAAAACCTTATTAATATATTAAATAAAATATATCTATATATTCGAACTCCATATTAAATAAATTATATTTCAAATAAAATATATAACCAAATTTAAATATTCTAATTTAAATGGCTGAAAATTCCGGGACATTACAGATAACTAGATCATGTCCAGTGAATCCAAGGTAACGGGCGTCTCCAGATACCCCTGCTTTGATTCCGCCTAGAACACTCTAAATATCGATGATTTCTTGGTACTCTCATCAGAAGAGCTGCCCACATACTCTGACCCAGGCTCGAATATCCATTACTGACAAATCTCAAGTCCAACATGAGTCGTCTCTCTATTCGTTGCATCTCCATGATCAACGAACAACCATTTTCTTTTACGAGTTCAAGTCCGGCTTGAATCGTCCTAGCCCTCGTTGCATCTCCACGATCAACGAGCACATCTTATCCCTTTGAAGTTCTACCATTCTTGAACCAAAGAGAACATCAATATAGGGTCCTAAAAAATCCATTACCTTGCAGCTTCCTCAAGTCCCACTCGAGTCATCTCCTAGCCCTATCGAATCCAACTCAGGGCATTCCATACCATTGAACAATCTTATCATGCCACGGCTGCACATCACTCCTCGAGTAAGCCGAGATATCATTCAATGGAAATCACAATAACTACTTATATCCCATGCAAACCATCCTAGTCGAACTTGACATTCCCTAAGCATAAGCCCCAAAGGCCTAAACCAATATCAGACTAGCACTCAAGGAACATCTCCTCCGAATTGAGGCAATCTACATGAGATGATACTAGCAAAACAACTAAGCAATCACAAGCGACCATACATCCATAACTCGATAAGACCACATTAGAACAAATCATGCAAAGACCAGTCGAACCACTTGTCGGTTTCGTCACAACTAAAGGTCTATCGACTATCTCAGGTTCCAATCCCAACTTATCTACTAGATCAATAGATATGAAGGAATGAGATGCCTCGCTATCAACAAAACTAGAACAGAAACATCATAAATAGAAAGCGTACCTCGAATAATGATGCCCTTTCCCTTCTCTGCCGCAGTTGGGGCATTCGACAAAGAATGAACAGCGTTGATAGCATATTCTTTCACAATCTGCTTCTCTTTAGGGGGTTACGGGCAAATATCCTTGTGATGTCCCACTTGGCCGCAATTGAAGCACTTCCTTTCCCCAGGCTTTTCCTGACAATCTCTAGCATAGTGGCCCTTCTTGCCACAACTAAAGCACTCTTTATCTTTCTTGTCCTTCTTTTTCTGACCACTCTTGGTCTGATCCTGTTTTCTCTTATTCTGAGACTCCTTCTTACCTCCACCTCTTGCTTGCAGCTTTGGTTCCTCTACAGATGCCATAGCAACATTGGCCTTTGACTTAGGGTAAAGACTCTCCGATCTCAATGCTTTCCCCACTATAGACTCGAACATCTCATCATGTGTTTATCAGCCTTTCCCCTAAGTACTCATCTAAGCCGGTTATGAACTTCTTCTTCTTCTCGGTAGTGTCGATAATAGATAATCCATACTTCGATAAAGTATCGAACTCAACAATATATTCCGAGACTTCCCTACCATTATGCTTAAGCCCCAAAAATTTCCTAAACAATTCAGATTTGTGAGCAGCTGGAATGAACTTTTCGCTGAAACGAGTCATAAACTAAATCCAAGTAACTTGATCTTCAGGAGTAGCTGCTTTAATAGCATTCCACCAATTCATAGCTCGTCCTTGAAGCTGACGCGATGCTAACTTTCTCTTCATGGCATCATCGATTCCCAAGTCCGCGAAGATGCGCTCACAACTATCCAACCAATCTTGAACATCCGTAGCCGACTCCGTTCCGTGGAATGACTTCCTGCCAAGACTAGTATAATCCTTGTTAAGCTTAGCGAAATCGGCGCTAGGCACCTGCACTACTACACCACCACCGTTAGCAGCATTAGGAACTGCTCCCCGAGCATCCCTAAGCATCTCTCGCATGAAGGTAGTAAACATCGTCCTCATATCAGGAACATCCCTACTGTTTGCTTCTGAACTTGTACTCTTCGTATATCGGCTCATCGTTAAGTCTATAAAGAGAAAATAATTAACCATCTCAATGTGGTGCCAGCGCAGTGCGACTTCCTCCTTAGATATACTAATAGTACATATAAATATATATATATATATCTATTGAAAACCAAAATATCACAAGTATGTGGTCCCATATACGTATACTATCTCAACCTGATGCCTTCCCCGAGGTTAACCATGCAACTTAGAGCTCTGATACCAAGTGTGACGGCCCGCCCCGCACCAGCCGATATTTCCATGAAATGCGTTGTGTCGATGTCCAACCGGCACGGAACGATCGTCAAAGGGAACGAAATTTGAAGCTATGAACCAACAAGAGCCTGTATTATAACTCACAGCGCATGGAACAAAATATAATAATAACATAACTTGATATAAAACAGGCGAGACAGTGCATAAGCTGAAAACTAAATTAACATAGCAGCGGAAAAATTCAAATACAGCTTATGATCCAAACCATCATTATTACACTTTAAAACTATCTCTAGGGAAAAATAAGAAGGTACCCTACTAATGTCCAAAGTAGTGACCAGCAACAACACAGGGAGAATATATTGGAATAATATGTGCAAGCCTCCTACTCATCTCCGGACAGCTACTCGCGCATCACTACCTAAGCTGTCTCTAGCATGCTCGTTTAGGAGCACCCAAAGTAATAAGAAGAGACATAAAAATCTAGGTCAAACAAAAATCTGGTATGAGCGATAAGCAACAAAATAGAACAGTAACAAGTATAATCCAATCATACCTGAACCTGGACTTGCAACCCAAAAGTTAGCACAACAAGATGTACAGTACTCTAAGGTAACACTAACATAAAGTGTAAATGGGGGTGGGGTTATAGTACTGATAGCAAACATCAAACATAGCAATCATCCTCACATCTCTCACTCAGTGCGTAAAGCATACGATATCCACCACTCGATCACCCAATCCTTTGCTATGATCACTTTGCTCCATGGAGTCACAATGACCCCATTGCGCTGATCCATAGCCACTAATCCGTCTCTCAGTGGTGAACTAAAGTTATCGATATCGATAACCCCATTGCACACGTCCCGCAGCAAAGTCCAACTCATGAAGTTAACTCGTTGATCTCCCTTGGGGTCCTGAGTAATAACCTCTCATTTGGACTACCTTTGCATATCGGGTTTTGGTCATTATCCCGTCATGTAACTCTTCTTTTCAGTTCGTGATCCTCCATATTGACTCGTGATGCTCTAAAGCTTCGGTTCGTGATCAGCTTCCTCGGTTCGTGGTTTGGGTCAAGCTTCGACTCGTGTCACTCCCTTGGCTTCGGTGCGTGGTCCACACGGCTTGCGGTCCACTTCCTGACACGGTTCGTGATTTACCTTTCTTCATTCTCAGTTCGGTTTTATGGTAAACAGGCGGCTCGTGGTCCCTATCCTAATCTGGTTCGTGATTCTCCAGTCTGGGTCGTGATCCCCTTTCCTTCCGTGCGGTTTACGGCTTGCCATCCTAGGGTTCGCCCCCTTCCTCATAATCGCCCTCCTAGGGTTCGCACTATTCCTCATGGTCGGGGTGTGGGGGTTCTCTATCTTCCTCACGGTCAGGGTGTGAGGGTTCAGCATCTTCCTCACTGTCGGGTCGTGAGGGTGCTTCACGTTCTTAGGGGTCGGTTCGTGAGGATACTTCGCCATCCTAGGAGTTGGGGTGTGCAGTTACTTCACCATCCTAGGGGTCAGGTCGTGAGGATACTTCTCCATCCTAGGAGTCGGGGTGTGAGGATGCTGCACGATCCTAGGGGTCGGTTCGTGAGGGACAGGTGCTTCACGAACGGGAATGACCAATTTCCTGTAACTTTTTCCAACAAGCAATCTACGCCTCACAACGACGTTTTCGACCAATCTAACTTTCCTATGCAATCATAAATCATTCCAAACAGTAATAGCAACACATATAATAAACCAGAAACACCAAAATAACAATTTGACATGCGAATATGGATCAAACATACCCAAAACTATGATTTTCCCCTTAATCCCCTTAATCATGATTTAACCTTACGATTAGCAAAACATGTCCAAATTAACCCAAATTTCTAATAGAGGCATAAAATAATATTTAAGAATTTCTAAACATTTTTCCAGAATTTTAACATGCTTAATTAATACTAATCACCCCTAATTAGCCGTAGTTAGTGAAAAACAATGCAAATCAATTACCTTAGCCGCAAATTAATCCTAGATCTGAAAATATCTCTGATTTGGGTCGAATCTCTATGCAACACAGCAACTCCAACTTTGATTTGATGCTACTTTAACTTGATTTGATTTTGATTAGTTTAATCTTTGATTAGAAGGTGATTAGAGGTGTTTTTAGAGGGTAGAAGCCATTACTAGGTTTGAATGAATGAAAGTGGCGACTGCAAAAATGACAAAGAAGGGTTTCTCTAGTCCCTTTCAGTCCTTAAATACCCCTAATCCCGAGATCCCCCAATAGGCATAGCTGCTAATCACCCTTTTTGGCCCGGTTAAGCTGTTTTTCACCTTCTAAACCTTAATTCAGCCATATCTCCCAAATGGTAAGTCCATTTATTAATGTGACCACTCTACGAAAAGATAAACCATCATCCGGATTTAATTGAAGTGGTTTCAGGTCAAAATTCCTTACCAATCAAAAGTTATAGGCGAAACAAGATTCGTCAAGGGCAAAACGATCATTTAAAAATCTGCAAAAATCGTGAATATAGGAAATGATCCCAATAGTCGTTCCCCAAAGTTACACGACCATACGACCTCGTATGAAGACAAAATAAATATCCTACGATCCTCCGATGTGTAGAATGCGGGTCGTCACATCTAACCATTGTGAGTGACAAGGATTCCATTTTCTTGATCAGTTTCTGGAAGAAGTTTTTTAAATTGCAAAAGGGTACACTCAAATACAGCACTACCACCCTCAAAGTGATGGCCAAACCGAAGTGGTGAATAAAATCTTGGAGTGTTACTTGAGATGCTTTATTTGCCATAAACCTAGTGAGTGGTCTAACTGGTTAGCAGTGGCTGAGCATTGGTATAATACTACATGGAAGACCTCCACTGACACCACTCCTTTCAAGGTTGTGTATGGTATTTGATCCCCCTACCCTGCTTTCTTATGTTCCCAACACTGCAAAGGTGGAGATAGTTGAAGAACATTTGTTTTCTAGAGATATTATAATTCAATTTTTGAGAGACAGTTTAAGAAAGGCACAAGAAAGAATGAAGAGATTTGCTAACAAAAGAAGAACTGGGAGGAGTTTTGAAGTAGGTGATTGGGTGTTTTTGAAGCTTCAGCCTTACAAGCATATTATAGCAAGAAGTCAGAAACACATAAACTTTCATCGAAATTTTATGGACCTTATAAAGTGTTAGAAAGAATAAGAGAAGTGGCTAATAGATTGCAGCTTCCTATACATGCAAAACTCAACCCAGTTTTCCATGTATCCCAGCTTAAAAAGAGAATTGGCAATGATATCTTGGTACAGCATGATGTTCCCAGTTTTACAGACGAGATTGTGGAGCAAACAAAGCACATTTTGGATAGAAGAATCATACCTAAAACAATGAACCAGTGGTGCAAATTTTGGTGAGGTGGAAAGATAAGCCAGTAGAAGAGGCAACATGGGAAGACAACTGGCCTCTAACCAGAAGGTTATGTAACACCCTGAATTTTTGAATAATTGAATCAACTAAATTAAAGAATAATTAATATCATATATGAGAACTAAGGGAAACGGGTTGCGCCATTGTGTTCGTCTCGGAATTCTGGTTGAGATAGAGTCCGAGTTTGCGTAAATTGGATTTCGTATTAAAAAGACATCTTTAAATTAAATATTGCAGCAAAACATGAAAAAAAAAGAATGAGAAAAGAATAAATGTTTAGCATTGTTCTAAGGTTTTTAAGCAAAAGACTTAGTAGCTCATTTGGTTGGAACACGTTACTTGCATATAAGGGGTACGGAGTTCGATCCTCGCCAACGCCATATTTTTGTTTTAGGGGAATGACTTAAAATGGCTTAGTGTGAACACAGTTCAAAAAGTGGTTTAGTGTGAAAATGGGTCATTGGAAAGATAGATAAAAAGAAGAATATATATATATATATATATATATATATATATATATATATATATGACGTGTACGCATCATGTGGCGTATTTTGGTTGTCAATGATTGTTTTTTTTATGTGGCCTTCTTAGATTGGCTTTTATGACAAATTAAAGGTAAGAAAGATTTATGCATGTATAAATGGATATTTGTATATGGGTAGTTAATGTATACGGTAAAATGGAGAATATGTAATTAACAATAATAGATTTATAATTTACATATATATAAATATGAAGGATAAACATGAAAATTACATGGCATATATTGGTTTATGAAATGGTATATTTAGTATACCATTAATTGTGAGCATAATTAAAAATATAGTTATGGCATAATTAAAATGGGAATAATTTCATATGGAATTTGTCAAAAATAAGAAATATGTAAATTATGGAAAAAAAATGAACATTTAATACACTGTGCTGAGTCATTAGGGCTAAGGTGTCACCCTATCTTGTTTGGATGGTTCAGGTTGCTTCTAGGTTGATCGGATGGCCTAAATTAATCCTAAACTCTATAAAAACACCTCTAGACTCAAACCCTAAAATCAAAACAAAATTAAATTCATGGCCTCCATGCCGTCACCTAGCAACACAGCATAGCCGCCACCAATTTGAGAGGAAGAAAGCTAGTCTAAATCAATATTTTTCAACTTTAACAACGAATCTTCTTCAAGTGAAAGTTATTACAACTTTAGAACTCAAAATTCAGAATTCAAGACCTTCTCTGAATTGTGAGTTCGATAATTTTAATAAAATAATTAGCAAATTAATTGGATTGAGTTATGATGTGGACTATTTAGATATGATGTGAATTATTGACCGCATGTTATTATTCATGTAGTAAATTTGTGATGTTTATGTTGTAAATTCTATGATGCTATCTTGTAAAGTTGTGATCATCTATGTTGTAATTTTATGATTGGCTTATGTATAATCGAATCACCATGTTGTTCATATGCTAGTTTGGGTATGTTGATTCATATGATAAATCATAAGTATGTATGCAAGTTTAGTTTTTTTATTAAGACATGAATCATATGCAAGTTGGGGAAAATTATATGTATAACCTTATATGCTTCATGACACCTATTTTAGATCTAAAGTTAGGCTATGACATGTGTGAGTTATATGCCAAATTCTACATGCTGGTTTACATGTTTAGATGTAAGTTTGTACCATTGTTATGTTGCATAAATCACATATGCAAGTTTATATGAATACAGTTGTTTGAAAATGAATCATGTTATGCAAGTTTGTGGTTACTGCCTATGCAAGTTTACACCTTTAGATGTAGTTCTATGACATACATGATTTATGCAAGTTTGTGACCATTATCCCAACAAGTTCACACCTTTAGATTTGGATTTATGACATATGTAATTCTATGCAAGTTGTAACTTTGGCCTATGCAAGTTTTAGATGTAGAACATCATTCACACATGTAAGTTCACCCCTATGTTTAGATCTACTTTTAATTATATGTATGTTGTGATGTTTTCTCTTTATCCATGAGTTAAACTATTCGAGCCTAACGTATATTTTACGTTAAACGAACGAATGTACAACATGAGGTAAAAGGGATAATATTAAAAGATTTAATTGGCATAGATGCCTTAAAAGGCATAAAATAAATTTGTAATGAAAATTAGTATGATTTTACATACCATAAATAGATGGACATAACTGAGTTAATTATGGCCATAGTTAAATTTGGAATTAATTGATAATTTGAATAGGGGAAGTAATTCAAATTGGAGAATGATTAATTAGGAGTAATTAATCGTCTAAGACACGAGGTTATGCTCTTTTGTGGTGTAAGACTGTCCGGACCCGCCCGGCAAATCCAGCTGCCACAAATGTCAGTCTAATGTGGGAGATCTTAGGCATAAATTAAATACGTAATAATTGTAAAGACACGAGGTTAGGCTCTTTTGTGGTGTAAGACTGCCCGGACCCGCCTGGCAAATCCAGCTGCCACAAATGCCAGTCTAATGTGAGAGGTCTTTATGAGGTTACGGTCTTAATGAATTAAGAAACACTTAACCAGATAAATATGTATTGGGACATGAGGGGGTTAAGTGGGTGCCTTGGGTGGCATGTAGAATCTAGTGGGTGCCTTGGGTGGCATTTGAAATACAATTAGAAATACTTAACCAAAATTGAAACATGTAATTGAAACATGAATAAGAAGTGGGTTAAGTGGGAAATACTAGAGGGGACCAAGCTTAGGCGG
Organism: Allium sativum; assembly: GCA_030737875.1. NCBI lineage: Eukaryota > Viridiplantae > Streptophyta > Magnoliopsida > Asparagales > Amaryllidaceae > Allium > Allium sativum. The sequence continues at coordinate 4,028,013 of CM060919.1, read as the reverse complement.
ATAGCTTGTGTCAAGTCATGGGGGCCCATTTCAACCAGTAACACGTACGTATCTTTGTGGGCTCGACCCAAGTCGAGAACGGGACACACATACTGAGCTTGACTGTAAGAGGCCAAACCGGGTTAGCGGTGGCAACGCAAGTCCAACGGGTTCATATGCGCGTGTGGACCCGGGCCGGTAGGTAAGACGTTGTTGTATCGTGTAGGTATAAGCCGTGCATCTCTGGTAGTATTGTGTTGCCACTTTGGGGAGTGATACACCCCCACTGTGAGACCAGCACGGGTATCTACGAGTTAGGGAGCCGATCGAATGGGGAAGGTAGTGGGTACGACTAGTGGAGATAGGAGCAGACAGCACCTATGACAGCAGCTAGGAGTACAGCTACCATATTATGAATATTGTAATTAGAACGGGGAAGGTAGTGGGTACCACTAGTGGAGATATGAGCAGGCGGCATCTACGACAGCAGCTAGGGGTACACGAAACTACCATTATTATTATCACTTATGTTCAGTAGGCAGGATCAACCTTAGGGTGACTAGTGGTGGTGCAGTATAGAAATTATCTTATAGTGTTGGTGTAGTTTAGTAATTATCTTACAATAAGTTAGGTGTGCTTTAACGATATTGTTATTCATTCTGTTTCCTTGTTTACTCTGTCATACTTAATGGTTCATGGTCATTTCCTGATTTCCCAACTTATGCCTTAGCCTAGTTACTTTGCTGATTATATTTTTAAAGTTATCGCACTCGCCAGACTTTATATCTGACCCCCTTTGTTTCCTCCTCTTTTCTTCCTCTCCCCCCCCCCTAGGTGCTCAGGTTGGAACTAGCATCAGTGGAGCTTGATTTTGGACAGCTGTGCTTCTTTCTTTTAGAAGATTGCTTGGATCGCTGAAGTAAAGTTCAGCCTCTCTTTTATTTATGGCTACTTTGTCTTGGGGATTCTTTCTTTCAATTTATGTACTTTGATTTAGTCAAGATGGATATTATGTACTTGGCTCTGGTTTTGATGATGTAATCAAACATATGTATTTTCCGCTGCAATGAAATAAAGTTTTTAATTTTTCAAGTACTGTTTATATCTGTCTTGTTGTTAAGTTTCTGTTCTATACTCACTTAAAACGCTCCATAGAAGTTAATGCATTCCCTTTGTGAGTGACATTAATGGATATGGGGTGTTACAGGTTCTCTACCTTGGACCTTGAGATAAGGTCCATTTTTGAAGGGGTGAGGGGTTGTAATAATCAGATTGTACTTGCTGGTGTAAAGAGAAGAACAAAGGAGGTAAGCAACGCTGCAAATAAAAATGGGGATGTTCTAGGTAGGAGTTTGTCGGAAGGAGACCCAGGTTCACTAGAAAAGTTGGTGCAAGGTGAGATGGAGCTGATGGAAGCATTGCATGATGATCTCAAGGCATGAGGAGGGACAATCAGTGTGGTATCAGTGGGTATCAGTGTGTGCACTTTTTTCATGCACACATATGATACACAGGCGGTAATATGTCCAATTTTTGTGCAATGTGATCTTGGCTTGTAGAGTAATATGTGGGCTAAGAATTAACAATGTAATAATAATGTTTAGGGCATGTTATGAGTGGATTTGATTTCGGCTTGTTAAGGCTTGGTGCAAGTATAAATAATGTATATTGCAAGTCATTTGATATGAATGGAAAATTGGCCATTTCTTGTGTAATTTCTTTCATAGTTGTAGTTGTTATTCTTGTACCTACAGTTCTTTAATTCCAGTAGTATAAGTAACCTTTAGATAGTTTTAATTAGTGATAGTGTTGGTTTAAATAGGTTTTACTTGTAATCTTTGCTTGTGTAGTTAATTGTTCATTTCTTGATCACTTTAGGTTACTGATTTTATCTCAAATTTGTTGTTTTTGATTCTGCAATCATATTCTTGCTATTCGAAATCATCAAAACCACCAATTCATCTTGCCATAACCACTCAGTTCAACCAAATTCATGCTAGGGTTTGCCCTCTCATATCATCAAGCACCTCACTAAATCCGCTATTCCACTGGATTCTCATCATTTCACCATTGATCCATCCTTAAACCACCAAGAATCATCGTCGTCGATCATCAATTCCATTCTCCCAAAACCTTACCGTGAACTCAGATAATTTCCCCAGGTGTTTGTTGAAATTCCCACTTTATCAAGAACACTCAAATTCCCATGGCTAATCAATCTAACCCTAATGATCCTATCACCTGGGTCTTAGGAGGTGAACGCTAAAGTTACATCGCGACCTCTGCTCAACACGCCTGATGCTGGTAAACATCGAAAGGCTGACCTTTTGGTTTGGATTGCTTTGGCAACGAGCTGGTGGCTTGCTAGTGTTATGGTCTATTTGAATCTAAGGTTGGTTTAGCTTTTGTTGTTTCTACTTTTTTGACTGTGACCGTTCCTAGTGAGGTTCGACTGGCATTGTACTTGGAGTTTTGGTTTGTGGCGGTTTTGGTTACTTGTTTTGGGTGTACATTCTATGGCAGTGGCAATCTTTCTGATCTGGGGAGTTAAGAGTGTTGGTGGGTGAGTGGTTAAGGTAAGTTGCGCAGAAGGAATTTGGCTATTGCTGCACCTAAGATCTATGTCACTTGTCAATTATTGAGATTACTTTGCAACTAATCGAGGGATTTTGCTGACTCTGGTTCAGCCTGTAACTGTGGTCGTCTTGCTGGTTTGTGGCCAATTTGTTGATATTTGAGTGTTGCTGCACTGAGGTATTGTTTAGGTGACTAAGGCAGCTTGCGTTGTAATTGATGGTTTGTTACTTTTTTCAATCTCCTGTTATCTTTTGTAATCGTTATTTGCTGTAATGAATAAAAAAATGGCACGGTCCACTCTAAAAAGCTGGTTGCCATTGCCAAAAATAAAATAAAAATATAAACCCAAATAGACCCATCCTCATTTCAAAAATCAAATGCAAATACCAACCAACTAATGAAACAAAGACAGCTTAATTCTCATTCTGCTTTCAGTTCATTTACTTCAATTCAAATTTCTTATAGACAATCTTCTATTTTGATTTTGGAGACAAAATGTACATCTTGCATGCATGAGAACTAACAGTTGCCGATATCCGTCCTGTGTCTGATATTGTAGTTTTGTGCTGAAAAAAAGAAAGAAAAACAGAACAAAATCAAATTCTTGTTCCTGACAGTTATTTTTCAAGGTAGTTAAAAGAAATCTTCAAAAAATATATGGAAAATTTACCTCCCATAGATCACGAACGTTTACTACATCTGATGATTGAAGTCCAATATCTGAGAAATAAGCAGTAATGGTTGAATCTGAAGAAGCTCTATTCCACAGAACAACAGCCACTCTTCCACCGCTTAATGCTCCTGCCCATACCTGAAATTACAAATAAAGTTTATGATCATAGCAATATGAATGTATCATATTATAACATAAAGAATTATCTATTTTACAGCATAACCATTCAGGGTCCATAAATATTTTGGCCTTTTTCCATATCATGATACTTATAGACTAGGAAAATATATGGCTGTTAAAGTTATAAGCTTACTTCCAGGCCTCCATCCGATTTTATTTTCTTCCCTTGAACTCCTAGTTTATCTGCACACCAATTATTGAGCCTATACACATAAAAGTAAAATATGTAATTGTAAGTAATTTGTTGTTAATTTACCTTGGTTAACTGATATGACTTCGGAATTAGCTAGTATTTCTATAGTGGCATTGTCCATTGAGCGAACATCGCAGCCAATAAGCAGAGGAGCCTTTTGGAAAAAGAAAAAGAAAAGGTCATATGAACAATGTGCATTGAAAGTTGAAACATTCATTTTAACACAGGTACAGATGTACGTAACATTATGTTAACATGTACGTACCTTAGCTAAAGCCCAGATGCTGAAATGGGAACGGTATTCTTCAGTAGTCATCCCTCCGTTTCCTACTTCAAGCATATCTGGATCTGTTTATATCATGAAATAACAATGAATGTATATATTATACATATGAATTAGATGCTACTCTTGTATATTTCTAATGCTGCAGAGATTTTCATTACCATTCCATGCTCCTGGTTTAGCATAGCTTGCCCATTTATCATTCTCGTCTGCTCTTGATGTCATACTATCAAACAAGAAGAAAGTTGAAGCTTGTTTTTATTATTATTTTTTGTTATTTTTTAAATTTTAACACAGAGTGATTAACTGCACAGAACACTGGCTCACTGGGGTATAAACTTTACCTGTTCCAGTTATCTTCAATGTCACCTGTTGTCCTCCAGCTATTTCCTACGTCGGCAGCCCATGTAGCTGGGTCTTCTTGACCCCTGTATAATATAATATAATATATCGATTTAACTTATTTGTTTCTACGCTTTAAATTTAGAAAATCAATATGTATCTATTCATTAATGGTGTAAAATTAGTAAATAACCATTCGCATAAGGAGTAAAAGATGCTCCTTCCAGAGCTTTGCAGAGCTTTGCCCATCTTAATGTACCTATTTAGATACTCCAGAAATTAAATCTTTATGCTCTAGTGCTATATAACCAGTTATGCAACTATTTACCTTGTATGTGGATCAATGTTCTGGTTGTTACAGTTGTCATATTTCAAATAATCAACTTCCTGGAGCAATAGGATAATCAGGTCTCGGTCCTTTTTATATATTTGATTCGTCACACAGTGATTATTACAGGCTTACTTACCCAGGAAGCGAAGGTCTTTGCATCTTGATCTTCATGATCTAGTGACCCAGGCATTGTATTACTGCACGTTTGTGTGCTAATAGAGGGGAAAAACACTGATCAAGGGGAATAGAAAAGATGATACTGCTAGAAGTACATAATTTTATTTTAGGTTGATATAATTTACCCAGCATCACTGTATATTCCAAGCTTTAGTCCTTTGCTATGCACGTAAGCGGAAAGGGATTTTATGCCCGAAGGAAATGTTGATCCTTTGGCCACCATATTCCCCTAAAATCGGCAGTTTACTTAGGTGCCGGTTAAAGTGAAGACTTTCATACCAAAGAAAACTACTATATCCATTTAAGCAGAAGAAAATGAGTTCATGTTCCTATCAAGTTTTTTCACCGATATATGAACCAAATGTAATAAATGTGGTTTGTAATTAAAGTGCCACAGTGGTAAGTAGTAAAAACATGGATCACAATTTAATGAACCGATCAATCAGTGCACAAAGCAATGTGTGTAAGAAAAAATGTTTGCTTCATACTAGACAAAAAGAGGTTTTGGTTTCGAGGAAAGAATCAACGAAAACAGCTAAAATTGGCCACACGGTGAACTAGAAGTTCGGAATGCTTGCTTAGTACTAATTCACTATATAACAAACAACTTATGTATCCTAGCTCGTGTTTTCTGTGTGCCTTCAGCAAATGGTATTGATCATCTACAAAGTTTTTCTCATGCATATAAAAAAAGGGAAAATATGGACAATGGAAAAAATAAATAAACTCCACGATTAAGATCAACTGGAGAAGAAAAGAAAAGAAGAAGAACTAATGTAGGAGTGCAATAGCGTCTTTTACCTGGGAGTCTCTGTCTTGTTCTGCCCAGCAGTCGTCTGATATTATTTAATCAATTCACAGTGAGAAAAGATTGTACGTAATGTAAAATCATACTCAGCATTATAACAAAATAATATGGATTAATTAGTTCAGTAATAAATACTGTTTGTCACACATGGAGTTCTATTTCATGACATGAAAAATAACAATAAAACAGAGTTATAGCCTTATTTTTCTGATAAATCTTTTGTAATGGGATAGAGTACCTAAGTTTACATACTGATAGCCCAAGGATGCCAAGCCAGTATTCACCATTGCATCAGCTATTGAAAGAACATATGGATATGTAAGTACAAAATTGAGTTATATTTATACCGTGGTAACTACATGATAAATCTATAACTGAATATTTCCAGCAAAACTTAACTGATAAGAAATATGAGGAAAGAAGAATACTGTATTATTGTAACATTCAGACATAGTATATCAACCTGGATGTACGAACTAATTTTTATAGGACATAACACTAAATATGTTTATATTAGTTGCTTACCACTCTAACTTCTCCTTCAAAAACAGTATTGGAGACTTTATGCTCATTAGGGTATTCAGTGTACTAGAGAAAAGTGTATAATCATCTTTTTCACATTAGTTCATGTGAGATCCCCATGAACGAGGGCTTTGAAAAAACAAATCTCAAATGCTGCTTCTTCAAATAATGCAACATTCATCATAAAAAACAGTTTATTACAGTAAGTTGAGCCCTTTCGAATAATTGATCAATCATGTACCTTATCTTACTATTCTTTCTGTATTGCAGAGACATAAAATTCCGTGACATTGCCTGTTATCTTTTGTCTTGACATTTTAAACTACCACAACTCATTCATTGAACAAGCCAAAAAACTAATAACAGAGCATAAAAGTAGATGTCTACGTACCAAATATTAATAATCAAACCAGTCAATATCAGATGACCAATCTCACCTGTTTCCTTAATCAATCCTTCATTAATGCCACAATGAAAATGGTTCCAACTGTTCCACCTGTATTATCATATAACACACTCAAATTAAAATTTGAGGTTCATGAATCTAAACACATGTAAGAATGCAAGCAAAACCAAACCCATAACAAATCTATATCACACAGTGATCATATGATATTATGTTTACCCCATAGGCGGAGTTTTGCCTAGGCCATTCTCGAGCAATTTTCCTCTCCTTCTCCTCCCGGGCTCTTTGAAAACACGACCTTCACCAAATGGCCTCAAGACCAACAGCACAAACAGTGTAAAAAGAACAAACTTCTTAAAAGCCCCCATATAAAAAAAAAATTATACTTTAATATACTCCAGAAGGAGAAATTTATATAGAAATAAAATATTTGCACAAGCAATATATATATGTGAATGAATATATATTGCTAGTGCCTTTGCATAACAACGAAGGAAGACCAAGTAGACTATTTATAGTATTTTTCCATCTTCTTTATAGTGGCCCCACTTTGATTTCCAGAAAATACATTTATTTTATTCTTTTCGGTCTTCAGCAGACGACCTTACACGTAGTGTATGAAGATAATCGTTCAAACGGTGGTTCGTATTGTATACGTTAAAAAACAAAAAAAGGTAAGCAATTCATATAAGAAAAGTACGTAAAGGTACCACCATTGAAAAATGGTGATTGGGGAGAAGATAAAGCTTAGACTTGGTCAGAAATAAATTATAATCGTTGAATTATTGACTTAACATTTGTTGTTGCATATATAAATGTAATATGTTTTATGTTGTGGTGTTTATATGACTGTGTTGTATTGTCCAGATTTCAAGCCAGAATCTTCAATAATATAAGTATATATGCACATTTGAAACGCATATATACATATACATGTGTGTGTGTCAAAATGTTGTGTCTAGGTATATATTTGCATTATGTTGCCTTTAAAAAGTATGTATCTATTTATGTTTATATTTTATACTCAAAAGGTAGGCCAGAAGATTTAATAAAGACCACACAACTAGATTGTTTATGCTCTTGTACACACAGCTTGCATAAATAAAGATCTTCATATTTCAAGTGTAAATTATGTCGGTGGCAACATCCTACAGTGGAGAGAGGCATTATGATTTGCGGGCATTTCAACTTTTCCTTAAATTTGACAGACAGATGCATAAGGCTTTTCGTTTTAAGTGAACATGTCTACTCAGTGAATAAAAACACGTTTAAATAATGTCCATATGTTGATCCAGTCAATACTAGTACAATGGCACAACAATAAATTACCATTATATTGAACAGTTAATAAAACATATTTTTTTATCAATCTTGGTTGAACATAAAAAAAATAACATAATGAAAAATATTTAAAATTTAAGGGATTTAAGAAGACGAAAGTGGAGACAATTTAGTGAATTAAACCAGTGGAAATTAAGTAAACTAAATTGGGAGATTTAAGCAGATATGTCTTATGTTTTTTTGGTTTCGGAAAAATTGGTTTTGACCAAGTGATATTAAGCAAATCTCTCTAACGGTTTCGTTTTGATAATGAAACTCCTATTAAAAATATGTTGAATTGGGAACTTGAAAACTGAAATTTAAGCACTGGAGCATTCAGACAGAATGTGGAAAAATTAATCTGTACAGTAAGGGCTTTTGTTTTGTATTAATGTATAATTTATGGGATAGTCCACTTAGACACAAAATAAAATAGAGATATATAGTGGATCTGCATCATTGGATTTATCTCTGATTTCCACCTCCTATACAAAGACAGAAAGGTCACATGGCTCAAATCTCTTTATATCACAAAATGTGTATAATTTTATGTTCAAATAAACGGTTTCTAATTTTTACTGTTCAGTATACATTAATTTGCCGATCTTCCATTATTTTGTAGAATCCCAGTCAAAGCTAGTTCATATTATGATTTTATAAATGCATTTAAAGTCAGATTCAATATGCTAAATATAGTTAATTTCATTGGAAATTTGGCATGTAACAGACACAGCCAGTAAATCTCAGCAGAGTTAAACTAAAAGGTATGATCATTGGTATTTGCCAAGTAGTTAAGTCGACATGACTGATGATTCAGTTGAACAAATATGTGCAAATATTTATGCGGCTAAAGAGGATAACTATAGATTTGTAGTGACAACTGCTATGATCGATGTGTAGAAAACGAACTGCAAGCTTCCTAATATGTATTATGTGCTTGTACGCACAAAATAATGAGTATCATAATATGGATGTCTCAGATAAGTACTATCAGCCATCTATATAAATGTATTATATGCATATAAGCAGATATTTATGTAGCTCAAGGGGATAAGTATAAACTGCAGTGATAGACACCGTATGCTAAGATATTGATGTGTAGAAAACGAACCGCGATTAAATGCCAAATGCTAGTATTATCTGCATGTATGTACAAAATTGTGTATATCGTAATATGCATGCTTCAGATTAATGCTATAAATCGTTTCTTTTTCATTTTTTCCTTTCTTATCATGTAGTCTCTGTGTGTGGCTCATAGTTTTAAGATATTTAATGTATAAAATCAAGGCAGAGTTAAGTAATCAGCAGTCTCCGAGATCAGCAGTCTTGTCTACCATATATAGTGACCCATTCCAAGATATTTTTTAGTGCAGCAATGCTCCAAACAAAACATCATCATCTAAACAAGCTAAAGCAATCTATTTACCTAACGGATAAGGTAATGATTGTTCTTTCTAATTCGTGACATTATACATGAGGTATCATTGGCACACAAAATCATTGCATCTCTGGTTTTAGATTGCATGCAGCGAAGATGGTCTTGATTTTGAATTCTTTTTCTGGAAGGGGAAAAGTGTGTGTGTGTGTGTGGGGGGGGGGGGGGGTGGGGTTGGGTGAAGGGTGTTTTTTGTTTGTTGAATGGAGAAAAGGAATTTTAGAAGAGGAAGTGGATTACATACCATTGCAACTAGACACAACTCATTGGATAGACACCTTTTCATTTCTACAAACATCACTTTTAACTGAATAGGCACAATCTTTGACTTCAATAGAGATGACTTTTTACTAAAGAGTCATTTTTATTGAAGTGAAAAGTCAGGTCCGTTGAGAAATGAAAAGTCGTGTCTGTTGATGTGAAGAATAATGTCTATTGAAATGAAAAGTCGTGTTTGTTAGAGTGAAAAGTCGTATGCATTGAGAAATGTCTGTTCATGTGAAGAGTTATGTCTATAGAAGTTGAAAAGTCGTGTTTGTTGAGAAGTGAAAAGTCGTGTGTGTATTGAAGTGATAAACGTAACATCATTAAAACAGATACAATAATATGTAAATATAAAGACAATCATTATTATTCTGCTGAAGCTACTACGTTGCTTAATTACGTCATGTGAAATAGACTAAATTTTAGATATTATTTCATTCACCGGATTTTATACTTTCTTTATTTTTGGTAATATATTTTTTTTTTCTCTCTTTTTTCCTCCACCCAATTTTGATGACAGATGATTATTGTAAGTTTATATTTATCTATCACTTAGTTCTTAAACTTCAGTAATTCAAAAGCTTAATATCAGGTATCAGCTGCTTGGTTTCCAAGCATTTAAATATGCAGCAAGTTGTCTTAAATACTTTAAAAGCCCATACAAGCTATAATAAGTTCTATTGATTCAAAATAAAAAAGAAATCCAATGCAGCAACCTTTGTACTGTAATTCAAATCAACAAACATACCCCATCTGAGGCGTGCGGCCAAGCCCATTATCGACTAAGCTCCTCCTCTGAATACATTTGTCTCTGATACATTCAATTCCAATTGACATGTAAATGCTTGCAACCGTAGACATCAAAACAAACCTGGTCAATCTTTGCTTAAATGTAGACACTTTCGCTACTTCCATGGTTATATTTTAATCTTGACTAACACCACGTAGGTTCGATGGTATTGATAAGTATCACATATACAAGGTTTATTACTGTAATCAACAGGTATAAATAGCACTGTTTTTATATATAATTTTGCTGTGAAACTATTCGTAGTTTCGATCATCTTGGTTGCCACGGCAACGCTGATGTGGATGTTTTGTTGCACCCATTAATCTTTTTGTAGCTTGTTTTATGTTTCGTAGTTATCTAAATAATTATAGCATCAATCAAAATATATGATACGTGCTATATGCATGCATACATACACACATGTGTGTGTACACACATACATAAAGTATATTTGAACACACAATTTAAACATGTTTGGTGATATGATGAATCTACACTATTGGATCACCACCTAGAACAGTGCTACAAATTTCGGAAATATGGATGCGAAAATGTATGAAAATCGCGCAATTCATGGGAGAGCGTGGGATTCAAGGGGGAGCATGCCGAGAAGAGATACAACAGCCGTTGGATCTGCTTTTCGCACGTTTTGACAAAGTAGGTTTCGGGCCTTTTAGCATTACCGAATTAAATTACACATCTTCATATAAAAACAAAATAATTCAATTGTTAAATTTCTGTATCTATCAATTTGTGTCCAGTTTTGTATTTAAATAGCTATCATTCTCACTCTGAGATGTCCACCGCAGCATAAGCGAATGCTTCGATTTTGATAAACTGATTGGCTTCATATTTTATGTAAAACCAAATCCATCCTATTTTTTTAATGTGAACTTCAATATATAAATCATAAAAAATGCTTGGAATTAAATGTCCAACGTTTCTTATAATAAATATTTTCTTATAGTCAACAAACATTAAACAGTTTTATTGCAATCGAAGTTCTAAATAATCAACACATTATAGAAGCAGGAAATGAATACAACCTTCACTTTTGTGTGTGATCAGACCCATCTCAAGAAAAAGTGGCATATACACAAGCACATAGACACACGTTATATTAGTACAACTTGACAAAGGAAAGCTAATCAAGATCAAAGTTTTCTTAAGTAGCAGCTTTATTTAGATAAATTAATATTGAAGTATACAAACTTGCTGAAAGAGTAATACTATTCTCAGTTTCGTTCCATCCACAAGAACCCTGTAATTGACATATGATTCATAATTTCCAAGATCCATCTCTTTCTTTTCCATCATTACTGTCACTTTCGTGAATGCCTTCCTTTGCATGCTCCTCGTTGGCATCCTCTTTATTTTCAGCAATAATAGCGTTAATTTCTCCAGCGTGACTCGAAGTAAAAGATTACCGTGTTTCCGCATTACAGCATTCCCAGCAGTTGCTGCAAATCTGAGCGTGGATTGGTTATTTTCAGCGTGGATTCCCCCCACTGCTCCAGCAGACAGTGAGGGATCCTGAGATTTAATTTAATTTTTTTTTAAAGTTGGACACTAAACGGTTTTCTGAAAATCGTTTAGTGACTAAACCGTTTTCAGAAAACCGTTTAGTGTTCAGGAAAATAAAAAAAATACATATATTGCGAGCGTCTGTTTACAGAGTCATTATTCTCTGTAAACAGACGCTCGAAATTTTCTTCAAAACCCCCAAAAAATCAAAAATCCTAGTTCAAAAATTGAGTGAATTTCCTACTTTAACATCTCTTGTATCCTATATTTTAGTGCATAGTATTCAGTTTTTTATATTGTATGCTACGCACGGCTAGTGATGTTATAATGAACATCTGTTGTATCGCACATGCTGTGTGGAATTAGTATCGTTTATACCGTTTTAATAACTAGCATATGTTATACCAGCTGACAACTATCAAACTGGATAGGTAAGAAGTGCTTAACGAAAACAAACGACTGGAAAAAAAAAATTAAACAAAAGCTTGAAAAAAAAATTAAACAAAAGCCTTAAAACTATAAAAATTTAGTAATCTAAGATAAGATATAACAAAAAAAAAATCATACTAAAACATAATTGAAAAAATTTAAAAATAAATTTCAAACTTAAAAAAATCATTGAATTTGAATATAAGAATCTAATTTAAACAAATTGCAAAAGGGTGTGCATTTAAATAATGACCATAAGCTATAAACGGTTTTTTGAAAACCGTTTATACATTATACGGTTTTCTGAAAACCATTTAATGTATAAACGGTTTTCTCAATACCGTTTCTCCCTCGCCGCTCCAAATTAGAAATGGCGAGCGTCGCCATTTCTAATTTGCCCCCACGTCGCTCGCGCAACTGTTGGAGAGCGGGGAAAACATTTTCCTACCCATTTCGTGAAATCCAGCAACTGCTGGGAATGCTCTTAGAAAATTGTAAATGCGTCAGAAGTAATGCGCTTTGACAAATCTCGAAATATATAAAAAGTGCAAGCCCGTTGAAATATGAAAGCAGATCACATATCTATAGTTTTTTTATAGAAAATTGGTACCATTCGAACCGAACATCTTTACGTCCGTTAATATGGCGAGAGACTAAAATTTGGAAGGACCCATAGAAGAAAAGCAGCAAATTACAATAATACCTCCATGAATTAAAAACTTTCCCCTACCGCATTCTTTGACCGAAGGATCTTCGGTGTAACACCCCACCTCTGCTAGGATCACTCCTTGGAATGTACTAGCTTTGGAGGGGCGTTATTGTGAAGGTAAACATGCACAGAGATATCGCAAGACAGAATATATAAAAATAATTATAAGTAAAGCAGCGGTAGTAGATAAAAACCCATCATCATCATCTCACAAAACCAACATAGTCAAGTACATAGTATCAAAATGTCATGATCCAAAATACAACATAAGTCTAGATACGTAGAAACAAAATACATGGTAAAACATCAGTACTAATCCCCAGAAATAAAAGATAAGCCACAGCTAGCTCAGATCCATACATGAGCTATCCAACAAGCAAGCCAAAGATCCACTAAGTAGATGTAGCCCTTCCCTGAGAACCTGTGGGGGGGGGGGGGACGGAAGAAAAGAAGCGAAAGAAAACAGGTCAGTCAAAAAGACTGGTAAGCCCTACTACGATCAATCTATAAACTAATAAAGTTAACAGCATGATGGAAACTGAGGTAAACATACTGGCAATAGATAAAGGTGACATCACATAAGAAGATTAAGTTTTTGCACCACAGTGTACTAGCAAACCCACAAAACAGATATTGATCCCTTAGCCCAAACTTTGGCCCAATAACATGAAGTGACCTTAATATAAGGTCCAGCCCAACGGTCTAGTCGATCGGCTCCCTATAAACCTAACACGTCAAGTGTTGGTGTCCATACGGCCCACATGGATGTAGTTAGACTGTGCTGGGTCCACCTTCGGGTGTATCAAGCCCTAAGGTGTCAACCCCAGACACCTAAGCAATAATACATAGTCTAAGCCTACTGGTACCCGTGCCTCGAGTTTGTCCAACATCGGACTACGTGCACGTCCGTAGCCCGCCGGACCCGCACCGCTGTACCACTCAGCCGTCGCTTTGGTCGCTTACATCAGTCCAGTAATCGTGCCCCGCCCTAACCTAGCTGTAGGGTTGTGGTGATACCAAACTGGGATTACTGCTGGAACAGACCACGTTGCTAGGGTTTCTAAGAGGGTTAAGTGTGGTTTTAACCCTTCACTAATCATGGATTAAATTAGTTAAGTGTAACCACTTAACCCCATCTAATCCTCGCATCCCCATTATTGGTTAAGTATTAGTGGGCCATGACTTAACCCTAATCATGAGGCATTAATTAATTAACGCACCCAACCTCTCACATTAGACATCCGTGGTTACCTGGGAAGATTTACACCACATCTAGGTCTAACCTCGGGTCTTATGGTGCAACATGACCAACTACCCACATTAGACCCCACGTTGTGGTTACCTGGGAAGATTTACACCACAACTAGGTCTAACCTCGAGTTGGCCATATCATGTTATCTAATGTCATGTCCACTTTAAAACATATTTACAAGTTAACATATACTTGGGTAGACCTAACTTAATAGGTAAATTCCCAAGGGGTAGACCTAACTTAATAGGTAAATTCCTAATCTTTTAGTTTCATGTATTTTTAAGTTTACCCAAACCCTCCCAACGTCATTATCTCGCTTACATATTCGTCATAACGCATAAGGGTATAAAAGGTAACTTGGCATAACATACATGATGAACTTCACATATCATAATAAACATGCATACATGTTAAACTTGCAAATCATGTCATAGTGAACTCGCATAAACATGCATAGATTATTAAATATGCATAACATGGTAAGGTGAACTTGCATAAACATGCATAACCCATTAAGCTTGCATAACATGGTAAGGTGAACTTGCATAAACATGCATAACCCATAAAACATGTATAACATGGTAAGGTGAACTTGCATAAGCATGCATAATCCATTAAACATGTAGAACATGGCATAGTAAACTCGCATAAGCATGCATAACTTATGAAAACATGTAAAACATGGCATAGTAAACTCGCATAAGCATGCATAACTTATGAAACATGTAAAACATGGCATAGTGAATTCGCATAAGCATGCATAACTTATGAAACATGTAAAACATGGCATAGTGAGTTCGCATAAGCATGCATAATCAAATAAACTCACATAAATCTCAACTTTCACCACATATTAACTTTAGAGTTTGTAAAGTGAAGGTAAGAGGGCTTACAAATATAAACAAGTCACAAATCCACCAAATAAGATGAAGAAGCCCTTTGAAAACCCAAAACAAAGCTTCAAATAAGAAAACCCTTTTGCAAAATCCCAAAAACACAAACTTAGCAAATCAAACTTGCCACTTAATGAAGTATGCAAGTTATTAAGCATTCATACAACATAGAAAAGGTTGTATGATCATCATATCTTCATAGGATTTAAACTTTGAGGAAGGTGGAGGCTAGGGTTTTTAGGTGGAGGCCATTTGAGGATTCAATTTGACATAGTTTAGTTGCTAGATTGATTAATGAGGCTTTAGGGTAGGATTAGGGGTATATTTATAGGGAATTAGAGTGTTTTAAGCCCTAGGATTAACCCTAGAATAGTTTTGGCCCGTCAGATTTCGGAATTCTCTAGAACCAGGCCACACAACCAAGCCCAAACCAAAATGGTGCGCCAGGCAGATTTGCCTGGCTACCCCCTGTCGACAGGGCTGTCGACAGGGCTGTCGACTCCCTAGGGGCCCTGTCGACATGCCTGTCGACATGCGGGTCCTGGCGGGAGTTTTCCCGCTTGACGCCAATTAGCCCTAATCCTTGTTTTTAATTTGAAATTTAAATCTGTTTTCAACATGGAATTTTCTGAAAACTTCAATGGGCCTTAACTGGGTCATACGGAGTCCGATTTTCGAAAACTCGGACTCTATTTCGCGTATTTTTCCGAGACGAACGCAATGGCATAGCCCGTTTCCCTTGATTCAGATTTTTAAATTAAATTCTGCCTCGATTTATGTTATTACAGGTTATTGAAAATACGGGTTGTTACATTCTCCCCTCCTTAAAGGATTTCGTCCCCGAAATCTTCAAGTTAGGAAGAACGTATCCTACCATCCAATCATCCATCTACTCAAAGCATCATCCACGAGCAATCATTGTCCTTACAAGATTCTAAATGCTGGATGAACATATGTAGAGGTGTGTGTATATGTACTTATTTAATGCAAAGATCAATGCAAAATATGTTAGTGAAATGTATCCATATGTATGCAAATCCCTAACATAATGTATAATATCTACATGTGTGCTCAATCATACGTCCATATGCAACATCCATGTGATAGCATACAAAATTCCATCCATGAATAAGCATAAACACCCATGCACATGCAATATGAGAAGTGTGTGAGCCGATCTAGTGCCTACTGTGTATCATGCATCCACGAGTAACCACTTGCAAACACTTGCAACCACTTGCATCCATCAATCATAACATGTCTCAAACACATGTTTCATCCAAAGGATTCTACCTAGGGTTCTCATGATAAGATAGACACGATGAACTAGATAAACTAGATAGACATGGATAGCAAAAGAAAGAGATTGAGAGTGTACCCTCAAAAAGAAATGGATAAAGCCTACGCATCTTCTCTTCAGTCTCCCAAGTCGCGTCTTCCTCGGCTTCACCCCATTGAACTTTCACCAACTGGACCTCACGATTCCTTAGCTTCTTGATCTCTGTCCCTAAGATACGAATCGGAGCTCTCCTCAAGGTAGCTTCTTTCTCTACTTCCACATCTTCTAGAACACTTGGCTCAACCACCTCTGCTGACTCATGCAAGCACTTCCGGAGATGCGAAACATGAAAGACATTATGCACTCCAGCAAGCTTCTCGGGCAACTCTACTCTATAAGCCATCTGCCCGATCCTCTCTATGACTGGAAACGGTCCGACAAACCTCGGTGCTAACTTCCCCACGGCTCCAAACCGAACCACATTTCGCAAAGGAGAAACCTTCACGAAAACCATATCCCCAACCTCAAACTCCAAATCAGACCTCCGCTTATCAGCATAAGATTTCTGTCTGTCTTGGGCTGCCTTCATTCGTCTTCTGATCAACTCGACCTTCTCGGATGTATCTCTAATCATGTCAGGTCCAAGTATAAGCTTGTCTGTAGTCTCCCACCAACATGTAGGTGACTTGCATGGTCTCCCATATAAAGCCTCAAACGGTGCCATACCAATGCTCGCCTGATAACTGTTATTATAAGCAAATTCTACAAGAGGAAGGTGGTCTTCCCAAGTACCACCAAAATCCAAGATGCAAAGTCTCAACAAGTCCTCAAGCACTCGATTCACCCTTTCGGTCTGGCCATCCGTCTGTGGGTGATAAGCTGTACTCGGATTCAACCTTGTGCCCATAGCTTCCTGCAAACTGTTCCACAACTGACTAGTAAAGATGGGGTCTCGGTCACTGACTATGCTAGAAGGGACTCCATGTAGTCGCACTATCTCACGAAGATATACTAATGCTAGGCCAGATGCGGTCCTTTTGCTCTTCACCGGAATAAAATGAGCACTCTTCGTAAGTCTATCTACAATGACCCAAATGCTCGTATTCCCTTTCCTTGACCTTGGAAGCCCATCAATAAAGTCCATGGAGATACTCTCCCACTTCCAAAGTGGAACGTCTAGAGGATGCAATAGCCCACCGGGCTTCTTTGACTCAGCTTTAACTTGTTGGCAAATGGTACATCTAGAGACAAATTCCGCCACATCCTTCTTCATCCCAGGCCAAAAGAAAATACGTCTCATGTCTTGGTACATTTTATCCCCGCCTGGATGTATAGTCAATTTAGAGCGATGTGCTTCTTCCAGAACTTTTCTTACTAGATCTTCTACCATGGGGACACATAACCTTCCATCTCTTCTCAGCCAACCCTTGTCATCAATAGAATATCGAGCAAGGTGACTAGATGTCTCCCCTCGAATCAGCTTATCCATAATTTCAATTATCTGAGGGTCTCCCTTCTGCGAAGCCCCAACTTGATCCAGAAGGGTAGGCCTGAGCTCAAGAGATGCTAAAGAACCGGTCAACGACTCGACCGCCAAAGAGAAATCAAAGGTTGCCAGGAACTCTAAATTCTTCATCTCAACAAATAGAGGACTTAGTGTCAACCTTCTTCTACTCAACGCATCCGCTACAACATTCCCCTTGCCAGGGGTATAGGCTATATCAAAATCGTAGGATGCCAAGAATTCCATCCACCTCTGCTGCCTCAAGTTCAGATCCTTCTGCGAAAAGAGATACTTCAAAGACTTATGATCAGTATATAGCTCAAATCTCTCTCCCAGAAGATAATGACGCCAAGCCTTGAGCGCATATACTATCGCTGCCAGCTCTAGATCGTGAACAGGATAATTCTTCTCATGCACCTTGAGTTGTCTGCCACCAAAGCATATAACTCTGCCTTCTTGCATCAGAACGGCGCCCAACCCCGTGCCACAAGCATCGGTGTATACGGTAAACATCTTACCACCATCGGGTAAAGCCAAAACAGGTGCTGAGGTAAGGGCTCTCTTGAGTCTCTGAAAAGCAAACTCACAATCCATATCCCAAGCAAAAACTAAGTTCTTCTTCGTCAACTTAGTGAGAGGAGCGGATATCTTCGCGAAGTCCTTAATGAACTTCCAGTAAAAACCTGCAAGACCGAGAAAACTTCTCACTTCGGTTGCATTCCTTGGAGTCTTCCAATCCTGAACAGCCACTACTTTAGCGGGATCCACCGCCAAGCCTTGCTTAGATACTATATGCCCAAGGAACCGAACTTCCCTTCTCCAAAAGTGACACTTGGAGAACTTGGCCTTCAACTGATGCGCCCTAAGCGTATCCATCACTTGCACAAGATGCCTCGCGTGTTCTTCTTCATCTTTGGAGAAGATCAGAATATCATCTACGAAGACCACGACAAACTTATTCAAGAACTCTCGGAACACCCTACTCATTAAGTCCACAAAATACGCGGGTGCATTCGTCAAACCAAACGGCATCACAAGCCATTCGAAGAATCCATCTGGAGTTTTGAATGCAGTCTTGTCTATACTATCTTCAGCCACTCTGAGCTGATGAAATCCAGTAGCAAGATCAAGTTGAGAGAAAACAGAAGCACTAACCAGCTGGTCAAAAAGATCATCAATCCTCGGTAACGGGTGTCTGTTCTTCTTAGTCAGCTTATTCAACTCTCTATAGTCCACACAGAGCCGAAGAGAACCATCTGCCTTAGTAGCAAAAACCACAGGCGCTCCCCATTCGGATATACTTCGTCTGATGAAGTTCTTCTCAAGCAATTCCTTCACTTGCTTGCTGAGCTCCCGTCTCTCACGCGGAGCCATGTGCCGAACGGGCAAAGAAACAGGCTTAGCATTATCCACCAGATAAATGCGAAAATCAATCTCTCGTTTAGGGGGCAACCCCTTAACTTCTTCAAAAACATCTGGATAATCTCGGACCACTCTTACAGACTGAAGAGTTTCCTCTGGCGAGTCGAGAGATTCAAGATAGCACAACATGACGGGATCCTTCGGATTGCATGAAATCTCTAAGGTGTTGCCCAGGCGAGTCACAAGCCTTACAACCCTATGCTCACAATCCAGAATGGCTCCATATCTAGACAGCCAATCCATGCCCAAGATCAATCCGTATCCCCTGAAACCAAGAACATACGCACTACACAAGAACTCTACACTAAGTATAGAGATCCTCAGATCCTCACATATCATAGATAGATGAGCAGAACCCCCAATGGGATTCGAAACACAAACGGGATCATCCACTAAGCTAGTACTAAGGTGCAAACTATCAACAAGATCAGATGAAACAAAGCTATGTGATGCACCAGAATCAAACAAGGTACGAACTGGAAGATCGGAAACATAAACAAGGTTCTCAACAGAAACACTACCTCGCTCGGGAACTGAAGCGGCATTGAGAGCATGAACTTGCCCTCCTGAAGGTCCAGCACGCTGAGTCTGACCCTGCCCTTTCTTCTTCGGGCATTCCTTGCTAAAGTGCCCAGTCTCTCCACAAGAAAAGCATCCACCACTAAGCTTCCTTTTCTTCTTCCTGCAATCCTTAGCAAAGTGCCCAGCTATGCCACAGTAATTGCACTTTCCCTTGCCTTTGTTGTTGCCCTTCTTGTTCTTGTTCTGATTTCCTTGACTGCTTTGACCACCTTGGTTGCCTTTTCCTTGAGAATCAGTCTTCTTTACTTGAGCATCATCTGACCTGGCCTCTTTCTTTCCATCTCCCTGAAGTAGAGCCATATCAACTAAACTCTCAAAAGTAGCTCCATGAGGAATATGTGACATCGCCAAACCCTGTAATGGCTCATTCAACCCTCTGGCAAATCGAAGAGCCTTCTTCTCAGCAGTACTAACCATGTCCAAACCAAAGCGGGCCAACTGGTTAAACTTGTTCACATACTCCTTGACCGACATATCACCTTGCTTCAGAGAAATGAACTTCTCCATCTGTAAATTCGCCTCAGCAGAAGATAGAAACTTGGCCACAAATCTTGCTCTCAAATCGGCCCAAGTCTCAACAGGCCTCGTCCCATTGGTGACCTCCCACCAATAGGCTGCTTCATCCTTCAAAAGCCACACTGTCAAAAGAATCTTCCTCTCATCATCCATCCTAAAGATAGCAAACAAATCCTCGGTATCTTTCAACCAGTTCCTAGCTTCAACGAAAGATTCCGTGCCTAGGAAATTCTTTCCTCCCATTGCCTTGAAGTCTTTACAAACCTTCGTGAACTCTACTGGAGGGTGCTGAGGGGGAGGAGGAGGAAGAGGAGCCTCAACAACTGGAGGAGGAGCAGGAACTACTGGAGGAGGGATATTAGCTGGAGGAGGTACAGGGGGAGGATTCTCAACTACAGGAGGAGGAGTGGGAGTAGGGTTGGCGGGACCAGCTGCCGCCCTAGCTTCTAGAAGTCTCCTATACCAGAGTGGTACGTTCACTCCATCTGGGATGACAAGATTCTCAGCCATACTGAAACGAAAGATAAGATAAGATCAGGTCAAGGGAACGAAGGATAACGCTAATGGCTTTTGGGGATTAGCCTTAAAATAATCTAGACTTTATTTTGGAAAATACTTAGTAGGTTTTTGAAAATAGTTTTTCAAAAAGGGTTTTTTTTTTTCAAAAATTTTGTTCAATCTTGTTAACCTTGTGCTCTGATACCAAATGTAACACCCCACCTCTGCTAGGATCACTCCTTGGAATGTACTAGCTTTGGAGGGGCGTTATTGTGAAGGTAAACATGCACAGAGATATCGCAAGACAGAATATATAAAAATAATTATAAGTAAAGCAGCGGTAGTAGATAAAAACCCATCATCATCATCTCACAAAACCAACATAGTCAAGTACATAGTATCAAAATGTCATGATCCAAAATACAACATAAGTCTAGATACGTAGAAACAAAATACATGGTAAAACATCAGTACTAATCCCCAGAAATAAAAGATAAGCCACAGCTAGCTCAGATCCATACATGAGCTATCCAACAAGCAAGCCAAAGATCCACTAAGTAGATGTAGCCCCTCCCTGAGAACCTGTGTGGGGGGGGGGGAAACGGAAGAAAAGAAGCGAAAGAAAACAGGTCAGTCAAAAAGACTGGTAAGCCCTACTACGATCAATCTATAAACTAATAAAGTTAACAGCATGATGGAAACTGAGGTAAACATACTGGCAATAGATAAAGGTGACATCACATAAGAAGATTAAGTTTTTGCACCACAGTGTACTAGCAAACCCACAAAACAGATATTGATCCGTTAGCCCAAACTTTGGCCCAATAACATGAAGTGACCTTAATATAAGGTCCAGCCCAACGGTCTAGTCGATCGGCTCCCTATAAACCTAACACGTCAAGTGTTGGTGTCCATACGGCCCACATGGATGTAGTTAGACTGTGCTGGGTCCACCTTCGGGTGTATCAAGCCCTAAGGTGTCAACCCCAGACACCTAAGCAATAATACATAGTCTAAGCCTACTGGTACCCGTGCCTCGAGTTTGTCCAACATCGGACTACGTGCACGTCCGTAGCCCGCCGGACCCGCACCGTTGTACCACTCAGCCGTCGCTTTGGTCGCTTACATCAGTCCAGTAATCGTGCCCCGCCCTAACCTAGCTGTAAGGTTGTGGTGATACCAAACTGGGATTACTGCTGGAACAGACCACGTTGCTAGGGTTCCTAAGAGGGTTAAGTGTGGTTTTAACCCTTCACTAATCATGGATTAAATTAGTTAAGTGTAACCACTTAACCCCATCTAATCCTCGCATCCCCATTATTGGTTAAGTATTAGTGGGCCATGACTTAACCCTAATCATGAGGCATTAATTAATTAACGCACCCAACCTCTCACATTAGACATCCGTGGTTACCTGGGAAGATTTACACCACATCTAGGTCTAACCTCGGGTCTTATGGTGCAACATGACCAACTACCCACATTAGACCCCACGTTGTGGTTACCTGGGAAGATTTACACCACAACTAGGTCTAACCTCGAGTTGGCCATATCATGTTATCTAATGTCATGTCCACTTTAAAACATATTTACAAGTTAACATATACTTGGGTAGACCTAACTTAATAGGTAAATTCCCAAGGGGTAGACCTAACTTAATAGGTAAATTCCCAATCTTTTAGTTTCATGTATTTTTAAGTTTACCCAAACCCTCCCAACGTCATTATCTCGCTTACATATTCGTCATAACGCATAAGGGTATAAAAGGTAACTTGGCATAACATACATGATGAACTTCACATATCATAATAAACATGCATACATGTTAAACTTGCAAATCATGTCATAGTGAACTCGCATAAACATGCATAGCTTATTAAATATGCATAACATGGTAAGGTGAACTTGCATAAACATGCATAACCCATTAAGCTTGCATAACATGGTAAGGTGAACTTGCATAAACATGCATAACCCATAAAACATGTATAACATGGTAAGGTGAACTTGCATAAGCATGCATAATCCATTAAACATGTAGAACATGGCATAGTAAACTCGCATAAGCATGCATAACTTATGAAAACATGTAAAACATGGCATAGTAAACTCGCATAAGCATGCATAACTTATGAAACATGTAAAACATGGCATAGTGAATTCGCATAAGCATGCATAACTTATGAAACATGTAAAACATGGCATAGTGAGTTCGCATAAGCATGCATAATCAAATAAACTCACATAAATCTCAACTTTCACCACATATTAACTTTAGAGTTTGTAAAGTGAAGGTAAGAGGGCTTACAAATATAAACAAGTCACAAATCCACCAAATAAGATGAAGAAGCCCTTTGAAAACCCAAAACAAAGCTTCAAATAAGAAAACCCTTTTGCAAAATCCCAAAAACACAAACTTAGCAAATCAAACTTGCCACTTAATGAAGTATGCAAGTTATTAAGCATTCATACAACATAGAAAAGGTTGTATGATCATCATATCTTCATAGGATTTAAACTTTGAGGAAGGTGGAGGCTAGGGTTTTTAGGTGGAGGCCATTTGAGGATTCAATTTGACATAGTTTAGTTGCTAGATTGATTAATGAGGCTTTAGGGTAGGATTAGGGGTATATTTATAGGGAATTATAGTGTTTTAAGCCCTAGGATTAACCCTAGAATAGTTTTGGCCCGTCAGATTTCGGAATTCTCTAGAACCAGGCCACACAACCAAGCCCAAACCAAAATGGTGCGCCAGGCAGATTTGCCTGGCTACCCCCTGTCGACAGGGCTGTCGACTCCCTAGGGGCCCTGTCGACATGCCTGTCGACATGCGGGTCCTGGCGGGAGTTTTCCCGCCTGACGCCAATTAGCCCTAATCCTTGTTTTTAATTTGAAATTTAAATCTGTTTTCAACATGGAATTTTCTGAAAACTTCAATGGGCCTTAACTGGGTCATACGGAGTCCGATTTTCGAAAACTCGGACTCTATTTCGCGTATTTTTCCGAGACGAACGCAATGGCATAGCCCGTTTCCCTTGATTCAGATTTTTAAATTAAATTCTGCCTCGATTTATGTTATTACAGGTTATTGAAAATACGGGTTGTTACATTCGGTCTGTATAGCAGCTTTAAATTGGTACTTTATTATTAACATATTTTCTTTTGTGAAATACTAAAAAAAATCATGTGCGGTTAGTATGTTTTACCACGGTTATAAAAATCCACAACCGTTACTGTCACCATTACTGTAGTAGACGATAACCGTTTAAAAGGTTAGTACGGTTTGACGGTTGAACGGTTCAATCTTAACAACCCTGATAATTTTACATTCCTAGTTATACAATTTCAAACAAATGACAGATTACTCACTTTGAAAAACTCGCTCGTACTAAAATATACTGCACAAACTAAAGATGTAAAATGTAAACACATCTAGAGACTTATATAAGACTAATAAAAGACCAAACTAAAAAACAGATTATAAAACCACACCAAAATATGACTCTTTCTAGACTATGATCTCCTCACTATTATTCAAAAGACACACCCTGACGAGAAAAGGATAACCACTCCAATTTCTTAAATTTCTTCACCTTCTTCTTTTTCTTGTCCTTTATTCTAGTAACTAGTGCATTCCAAGTAGGATTATCAATAAATCCTAAATCAGAAGCCGCCTGAAACTCAAAAGTAGGGCTGGCAATGGATACTTGAAAAATTCGATATCCGTATCCGAAAAGCAGATAAATATCCGATATTCGAAAAAACGAATATGGATACGAATACATAGATATCCGCATCCGAAAATTATCCGTCCAATGTTTTTCAACATTATACTTAAAATTATATGTATTTTAGGACAATGAGTCAGATTTATTTATTGCTTTACTAGGTCAAAGGTTTATATTATATGCACTAAATGCATATTAGCTACTCAAATCTATTTAATTTCATCATATATGTTTATTGTTAACAATTTAGTAATCAATGGAGTTGTAAATCTTTTATTATAAACTTGAAATTTTCATTTATATTTCTTGATTTATCGATCGTTGGAGGATAGGATAATTATCCGATATCCGTCCATATCTGTGGATACAGATATCCGATATCCGAAAATGATTTCGGATACGGCTACGGATATAGCACTATCTGTATCCGAAAGTATTCATTGACAGCCCTACTCAAAAGGCTCTTCATCAGATCTGACCTTTCTTACTACCTTACGTCTTGTTGTACGCTGACTTGAAGTAGAATTGTCCGAGTTTGTGCTATCAGGAATCTCCATCGCTTCTTCTGCAACAACATCTTCTTCAATAGCCATTGAAGTAATGTCATCTGGAGCTTGATGATACAAAGAGCACTGTGGAGAAGCCATTGTCATCCGCAACTCCTAATGCTTCTCCTGAGTTGAAGGTCTCCCGCCGGAACTTTGATGATTCATGGGTTCGTTTTCTTGAGCCTGTAATGAGGGATTATTATGATCCTGACATGTGGATGGATGCGATCCCAAGTCAACATCTATAGTATGTCTGTTGCAATTCAGGGGATTTGGTTTCTTAGGGACCCATACTTTTGAAAACCGACAGATACTACTATGTGACCAAAACTCTTACAATTCGAACACATTTGAAGGTCTCCATTTATATTCAACGTCTTGCATAATTAACTGGTCATTCTCAATTAAAATTGGAATTTTGCTAGGAAAAGTTGACGAGCTGGAAATTTCAACAAGAACAATATTAAATGCAATTTTCTAAATTCCTTCAGTCATCTTATCTAGTTTAATCGGATTGCCAATAACAGACGTTATTCTGCTGATTGTCTCTTCTGTCCAAAACTCTAAAGGCAAACAGGAAGTTTAACCCAAATTGGCATTGAACTAAACATGTGCTTGTTAATCTTCATGCCCATTGACCAGCGTTTTATCATCATCAACTTCCTGTCATAAAAATAAGGTCCTCCCCCGAGGATTTTATCACAGTCTTCTTTTCTATCAAATTTGATTATATACATATCTATAGTTTTATTATGCTTAGACTGGTTATTTGGTTACAGAATATGACTATTCAATTACTGCAGACATATATACAAAATTATACAATCATAGTTCAATCAAATAGCAAAGACATATATACAAAATTATACAATCATAGTTCAATCAAATAGCAAGGTATCATTTGTAAATCATTATTCTTTGAAAAGGCCACCCAGATACCACACTTGAATTGAAATTTAGATCTACATTGGATAATACTCGAATCGCCTCATCAATCCTTGAGAAGTTTGGTTACAAACTCCGAATTGAACAAAAGGAGTTAGGTATCAGAATAATATATTTCTCCCCTTTAAGTAAATCTCTTAGTAATTAACTAATCTAGTCTTAAAATTTTCTATTATATCATCTTCTCTTAATTTCTTTTAAAATATCCACTTACACACAAGTTGGTTAGAATCAAGAGGTAACTTTATTATTTCCATGTTGGATTTTCCTTAATAGAATCTATTTCACTTTATACGGATTCTTGTCAAAATGCGGAATCCTGAGACTTCATAGTTTTAGTACATATTAAAGTATCAGAATCTATGGTTGTATAAGGCATAACTTGATGTTTAATAATATCTCTTGATCCTTCAATAGAACAAATGATAAAATCTTATGACAATCGCCCCACATCTCCTACACTAACCCATCATGTCAGACCGATATGGGACGATAGTCAAGGTAGATAATCTCGAAACAGAACTTGTCACATAACTCATAGTGCATTAATAACATATGATAGTAAAATATACAACAGGATATAGTTGTGAAGCGTAACAGAATAGAATATCTCAGCTCCATAAAACCATAAATTCTCAAGTACAATACATGCCAGTGTGAATTTTCTAAATACAATATGCCTCACTACATCCCTAAGAGTCTCTCAACGAAACATCGAAAAAGTAATATGATAATATAAAATAATATGTCAGCCTCCTGCTCATCACCGTACATCATCAGCGCCACTAAACCTGTAATCTGCTACTCAGTCTACTCATCGATCACATCAAAGAGTAGTCCAAGGTAATAAGAAGAGACATAAAACCTTGAGTCGGACAATAGTCTTGGTGAGCAATAAGATAACTATCAATAGTTACATATGATAATATGATTATAGACAGTTCAGGTCTCACCTAAGTTGTCCCTACGACCACAATGTTGACACATAATAATTTCTTTAGAATATGCTAAAACATATTGCTGATTTAAGAAGAAGGAATTAGAGAGTAAATTCCACTAAATGATAATAGTCTCATGGAATGTGCATGGTTAAGTCAAACCCAAAAAAAGGCCTTAGAGTTAAAAATTTATTGTTATCTTAAAAATTTATTGTTATCTTTAAACCCTAATGTTGTCTTTTTTCAAGAACCCAAAATTCTCACTACAAGAAAAAACTGATTTTGCAGCGGAAAAATCCATCGCTAAACTGTCAGTAAAGGGCATTTAGGAACGGATTTGCAGCAGAATACGGTTGTCATTAAAAAACGCGTCGGTATTTTAGGCACAATTTTACGACGGAAATTAATGTTGATTCTCCGTCATTTTACCAACGTTTAATGATATATAAACATTTCATTTTAAAATATTTTCACCGACATTTTACCGACAGATATATATAATATAATATAATATTTAAATATTTATTCATCGCTAAATGCATGCTATTTAGCAAGAGATTATCGAAGAAAATATATAACAAATATTTTGCATTCCAATTATCCGTTGGTAAATCCTAGCTATATAGCGACGGCCTAAAGTATACATTCTTTTTGTGATCCGTCGGTAAACCGTCGCTATCTTTAAAATTTTTGTTTTTAAAATTTCCATCGGTATTCCCTTTCTATTATGTTTGTATTACTTTTTTTACAACTAGCACCATTACCAGTCGATGGTTATATATATATATATATATATATATATATATATATATATATAATGAGCGACATTAACAAAAAAGAAAATGGAATTGCTAATTGTTTATCACAACAATATTTTTTGATTAAAGCTAATATTCGTCTACAATCGTCCATCAATTCATACATATACTGACTGAATTATAACTAACAAAACTATTCAACTAGTGCTCGTGGCACTTCATACAAAAACA
This sequence comes from Allium sativum, assembly GCA_030737875.1. Taxonomy (NCBI): domain Eukaryota; kingdom Viridiplantae; phylum Streptophyta; class Magnoliopsida; order Asparagales; family Amaryllidaceae; genus Allium; species Allium sativum. Next base: position 3,999,977 of record CM060919.1, on the reverse strand, counting down.
TCCTTACAACAAAATATATCCATCTACCATACCCGAGCAACTCATGAAGATGACGATGGTGAAGGATTTTCATAATCAGATTCATCATTTCTCTGTCTGCTTTTTGTTGTTGTGCAAGCCCTGCCTGCTCTTCCTCGAGTCTTTGGCAATTAGCTCGCTCATGCTCTCTCTCTCTGCTTCAATTCTAATCCGCTCCGCTCTCTCATTCTCGAGCTCTAAGCGCATTTCCTCAATGGTTTTTGTAGCTCATGAACATCATCTTTATTGTCAACACAATGTCACTTTGAACGTTGAGAAGAGGGAAGCTGTAAATAAACTACAAAAAATTAGCATACATCTATTATGAAAGGTACTTAACGTATTTCAAACCCTTTTGGTAGACTGCAGCAACGTTAATGAATGGAAACAAAAATATTAGTATTTTTTGGCCCTCATTTTCGTTCATGCAACTCCAATTACACCTTGATTTTACATCTGTAAATGTTAGGAATGGACCAAATTTAGAGAGATTTACATCTATAAAAGGTGAGAATAAGTTAATATTATGGATAGCTATTTTAATTTGGACATATCTAACTAAGATGCATTTCCCACTTGTATGGACTACTTTTATTTCAGAACAGAGGTAATGTTTGCCGCAAAAACACAAACTGTTAGACACCGAATGTACACAGTAGAGACCGCAATTGACTAAGGCATAGTACTATACAGAAATTGTTATATAATTTGCAGTATAACCTATATGCGCATCAGTTTCATGAAAATAGAACAGACTTCAGCTACAAAAACACGGTGAAAACTTCAGTCCATGGTTTGAATCTATCAAAAGATTCTAATGGAATAGACATCCAAGCATGATATTTAAGAATAATAAAGCACACCCAAGTATTAAAAGATGGGTTCCATTTCTCAAGGGATCAGTGTAGACATTATCAGGGACTGCCTGACTATAATAAATAGAAATATTGAATTCATGTTCATGGTACCATACTTCCAGGTAGCTAATATTCACCAGAAGAATTTTCATACTTTTACCTTAAATCTTCCCTTAAATGGTTTCGAGGTACAGTGACAATGGTTCGGTCCAGGTAGCTACAATCTGAACTAATAGCGTCATGTGTAAATTACCGAGGAAGAAAGAAATTAATAACAGCCCTTAACGGAAATTGTATTCACCGAATTTCAACATTTGCATTATATATAATGTAGACTAAATAATGTTGCATCAAAGTATCCTAATACAGACAAATACAGACAATAAATCTAAAATGATTTATATCATATGCCTTAGAAATATATTATCTAAAATACTTTCTGTTGTTACCTATAAAAACATATTAAGTGCTATTTGTTGTCAACTTCAAACGCAAATGCTACAGCTGTGAATCTAGCTAATAGCTTAAATAAATGATGGCCGAGAATAAACTTCAAACCAATACTAATTGCAAGCATCGTTTGATTTGTTGTTATTTCAGATAACAAACTTCAGTTCTATTACATTAAGAAGTGGAGGGCCTAAGTTCAAATTTACACATGATTAATAATGCATATTAAGAAGTAATTAGTGGCGATTTGAAATAGATACGCAACTTGTTAAGTAAATTTATATGGTGACAATAATTTGCGGGTACTATTACATTTCACAGCGATTCTTTTATGTGGCAAATTACTAAGTAACGTTTTCACTAACTATCAGTCACAGGAACTATTGTGGATTGAAATTGGGAAGCTTACTAAGACCATCAGACACAGGTACTATTGCATTTCACAGTTAGGTGGTAGATTACTAAGTGACGTTATCATTAGCTATCAGTCACAAGAACTGTTGTGGATTCAAATTGGGTAACCTACTAAGACTATAAGAGACTTGTGATCTTAATTCTAGTGACTAAATATCATGTAATAAAACATAACTCAAATCAGGAAAAATTGTACAAAAAATCAAGGCCAAATCATCAGTGCAGAAAGCAAACATGCAGCTGAAGCAGTCAACCATTTTTCAAAACTTCTCAATGTAAAAGTAGTGTAAATTATGGCTCTAATGGATGATATTTACCAACAATGGAATTAAACATCAATAGCTGCTACAAAGGTTATGGCCAGGTATTACCATATACTAAATTCGGTTTTCATTTCAGTCAATCATTTTGTTTGATTAGTTTAATGTTGTCATTTAATAACCAAGGTGTGGATTAAATGGCTCAAAAATTAAGAAATTGGAATGTGTTTAATATGTCTTTGTTAGTATACATATTATTTTTAGTCTACCACGTTGACTCCACAAATCTTGACAATCAATTGTCACAATGCTTCTCAGTTATCATTTTTCAACACTGGTTTCTTACATAGTTTAACAACAATTTTCATTGAAAACGATTCAATACACTATTTCAGTTGCACACTTTTTTCATTTAACATACTAACTAGCACATGCATACAACCAGTCCATATATTAATGAACTATAAACCCATGTTTATATGTATACAATACTTGCGTTGACATTTGTATGTAGCTTTATGAAGTTGAATTCTTTTGTGTAACCTGATAGCTTGTTCCATATATAAATAACTTCCTATTTTTTCCTTATAGGGACTTCATCTAAAGAGCCTTACTATTTATAACTTAAGCTAGAAGTGCTTAGAAAAGATCAAAAAGCGACACTAGAAAAAATAGTATCACAACCATAAAATGATGAGAAAGTAAGTGGAGCTAAATTTGATTCATTAATTTCAGGTTGACAAAAATTGCAAATCAAAAAAGAAGACATGTGAACTGTAAGAACCAACTTGATTTTGGAAAATAAAAATCGATGAACTGCGTTTACTTGTAAACTTTTATTCACTTGCGTAAGCTATAATTTTCTGAGTAAGCACTTGAAAGGATAATAGCGTCACTGTTGTATTTGTATTGTATAAATCTTTGTTTGGCTGCCAGTTTACAGTGGTAGGATTCAAAACATGAAACCCCTACCAACATTACGCCCCAGGCGCATGCATCGTATGCCTATACAAACCATGAAAGTTGAATTTCTTACATAAATAGCAGTTATAACCTCACTTTGCTTTTTTCATCAATTTTATTTTGTTATTGTTCTTCAATTTTACATATGAGTATCTGACTAGTCTATTATAAAATTAAATTTAATATAACTTACTTAACGAGAAGTGAAATGTTGCTTCAGTTTGGTATTACTGACAGCTACAAGTTCAGCTTGACTACTGATGATTTAGGTCTGTGAAATGAATTTTTAGGCTTGACATGAAACAAGTTATTTCTCAGTAAACCATGACAAAGAATAATTTAACCGACAGTTTACAATGCACATGCTATATATCATTTGTGTGCACGCGTGTGTACACAGATTACAAGCAGAGCTTATCTTTTGCGTGCACGTGTGTGCGTGCATGCGTGCGCGTGCACGTGCGTGCATGCATGTGTGATGCTTCTAAGAAGAGCAAGACATGAAATTAAGTGGTGCAAAATGTTGACACAGAAAGTGTTTGTTGATTATGTTGATTCATTTATGACATATTGACAGTTGGTGATCTAGGCGACAACTGAAATTTACAAGTAAACAAAATAATCAATTAGATGCTTTAAGTTAAAATCTTCTTATCTACTAGCTACAACAATATATAAAAGAATCGCGCAATATAATACAATTTATCAGATTGTATGATAAAGTATATATCAATATTTTAAGTTCAAAAGTTCAAAATGGTTATGAAAAGCATTTAGCGCCTTTAAATTGACTCATATACGACAATTAAGTGTATGGGACATTAAAGGAACTCAATAAATAAACAATTTGCTATGCACATATTCTGAGTTTGAATCTCCATGTATTATAATTTATAAATGAACAATACTAAATAGATTCACTATTTCTATTCTAGCTCCCATCTAAAGGTTTATATATAGTTGATTATACTTATTTATTCCGCTAAGCACTTTACAGATTGGATGAAACATGAATTCAGCCAGAACTTTTAGTCATTAAACATTTCAAACTATCTGCGCATATTTTCCCTCTAGTATGGCAGAAAAAAATATCATAGAAATATAAATAAATCAGTGCATTCTACCAATTTCTCCTAAGTTCATCAAACAATTTCAATTTATGAAAATTTATTTAACATTAGGAAATGTAAATTCAAATATATATATTTTTAAAAAAAAAACTTAAATTTCACTCAAACGAGATAGGGTCAAGTATAGATTCAAGACAACATTTCTTGTCTCTGGAACCGAGACATATTAGTACACTATTAATATAATTCGACCGGTGCATTCATTTGTTATTCAAACTTCTCAACTGAAATTTTTTTATTCAACGATTGAAATGTAAATAAAATATACTATTAATTATTGTTATCGATGTCCTAACTGAAATTATTTTGATTATATGATATTTGAAAGAATAATTGATCTTGATCCTATCCAATCCATAAACAAAAAATACAAATCTAAATATAAACTTTTAACTATTCAAAGTTGGAAAGTAAAATGGAAGTATAATCTAATCAATATGTGTTGTTATGCTGCATTTTCATTTAACCACATATGATAAGCATTCTGATATGATAAGCATGACCTCATATGCTTTTTTCAATATTTCTAGCAACAGCTAAAGGGCAATAAATTTATATTTCGTAACAGTACCACCAATGCAGTAAGAATTAATGAGAATATTAAATATTCAAAAAGAATTAATGTAGCAGTACCTTAATTCAGCCTGGTCCTATAAATAGAGATGTCGATGATGTTTTAACTACAAATACCAAAAGTGAAAGATTAGCTTAAGTTAGTAAGGACTCAAATTATTGGTCTATAGTCTGATAACACGTATTCAACAGTACATTATGTTGAAATTGATGATACACAAATCACAATTTTGGGCAACAAATAATCTTACATATTTTGTGGAGAGATTTGTTGTTATATTTAATGAAGAGATTTGGTGCTAGATTTTATGGAGAGATATTGGTTGTTATATTTGTGGACATTTATTGCAAGGATATTTGGTGCTCAACCAAATAGTTTTATAACATATATGAAGATATTTGGGAGCCAAGTTTTCTTGGGCATGAAGCCAAGTTTTTCTTGGGCATGAAGCAATTCTCACTATAAAAAGGGCTAGCTAATCTCTTCATTAGGTATGGAAAATTTGCCATTATGCTTCATTGTCTTTCTCCTCAAATTTTTAGCCATTAGATATTCTCTACCTATTTCTCAATAAGGTTATTGGTTCAAGTTGTAATTGTTTGTAACGATAGTTGAGGTCGTTTGTAAACAATTTTTATTAGTGAATCAATAAAGAGGGTGGTTGGGTGGAATATCGTGTGCTCATATTTCCGATATTTTTTTATAATTTTTTTTGTTTTTCAATCAAATTCATCTTCAAGTGATTGGGTGATAAAAATCCTATTTTTCTTGGCGTTTTGTCAAGCTTCCGTTGCGCACAAAAATCATAATAGTTTGGTATCAGAGCCAGATCATCGCATAGCTTGGAGTGTTTGTTGGATTGAAAATTGGAGATGTCAGAGATGATGACGTTTTCAAAGATGGCTATTTTAAATGGGAAGAATTGGGGTATATGGAAGCCGAAGATGGAGGACATTCTATATCTCAATGATTTGCATGATCCCATTGATGGAGATGGGGTGAAGCCCTCGAATATGGATGAGGGAAAGTGGAAGAAAATGGACAAAAATGCGATTGCGTTGATTCGTCAATATTTGGATGATTCTGTATTCCACCATGTGGCTAGTTGTGAATCCGCGAAGGCGTTGTGGGACAAATTAGTATCTTTGTATGAGTCAAGTAAGGCTTTTCTGGTTCGAAAGTTGGTGCAACTTCGATTGGATGAGGAGAAGTCTATTGCAGAGCATTTGAACGAGTTCCAGGATGTCATCAATCAATTGGCAAATATGAAGGTCAATTTTGATGATGAGTTGCAGGCTCTTTTGTTGATGAGTTCTCTTTCGGAAAGTTGGGAGACTTTGATTGTTTCATTGAGTAATTCCAATGCTAATGGAACTATCTCTTTAGAAACGGTTCGAAGCAGTCTTTTGAATGAGGAGCTAATGAGAAAATGGTCGGAGTTGAAATCAGTTCAAACTGAGGCGATGGTAGCAAGGGACTCGGGGAAAGATACAAGAAGGAAGAACAAAGGGGCTAATGGTAAAGGTGCTTGTTATTATTGTGGTAAGAAAGGCCACAAGCGCAATGATTGTTATGCTTATCAGAGGGATAAGAAGAAGGCGCAATGTGATAATAATAATGATTTGGCACAAGCAGATTTTGCTGAAGGTACTGAAAGCGATTCTTCATGTGATGTCCTATTTAGTGTTGTGGAGCCTTGGAAGATGGATCCAGGAGCCAGTTTTCACATATGCCATGATGTGAAAAGTTTCTCTTCGTATGAGAAGAGTGTTGGTATGATAAAGACGGCCAATAGAGTAAAACTACCAATTTGTGGAGTTGGAGCTGTTAAGTTTCGGATGCATGATGGAGTGGTGAGAGAAGCGGCCGGTGTGAGACACATACCCACTTGTTCGCATAACCTCATATCTCTCGGTCAATTAGATTGCTGCGGTTGCACTTATGATACTCGAGGTGGAGTTTTGAAAGTGAAGAAGGGTGGTCGTGTGATGATGCGAGGAGTTTTGGAGGAGGGAAACCTATATAGTTTGGTCGGTTCGGTGGTCAATAATGAAAGGTGGGTGACGGTTGAAGAACCTAGTCCACAGCAAGGTGGAGATGTTAATATGGTCACTGTTGATGGTCCTAAGGTAGAGGATCATGGTATCGACAAGGGTCTAGATGTTGATGATGCTCGAGGGATTCCGGAGATGAAGAGATCATGTCAAGCGGAAGACGGATGTCGAGTTGTGAAATCCACAAAGACGAGATGGAGGTCTTTGTGGTATTACAAATGCTTTTGAAGATCGCTAGTGGCATGGTGCACGGATAAGGGAGGTGCATCATTAGTGGGCAATGGTGGAGGTTTGTAATGGTGTTAATTGAGAAAGAAAGGTTGAAAGTGAGAGCTAAGGGGATATTGTTTGAGTGGAGGAGAAGTGATTTGGTATCAAGGTGGAGTGTTGAAATTGATGATACGCAAATCACAATTTTGGGCAACAAATATTCTTACATATTTTGTGGAGAGATTTGTTGTTAGATTTGATGAAGAAATTTGGTGCTAGATTTTATGGAGAGATATTGGTTGCTATATTTGTGGACATTTATTGCAAGGATATTTGGTGCTTAACCAAATAGTTTTATAACATATATGAAGATATTTGGGAGCCAAGTTTTCTTGGGCATGAAGCCATGTTTTTCTTGGGCATGAAGCAATTCTCACTATAAAAAGGGCTAGCTAATCTCTTCATTAGGTGTGGAAAATTTGCCATTATTCTTCATTGTCTTTCTCCTCAAATTTTTAGCCATTAAATATTCTCTACCTATTTCTCAATAAGGTTATTGGTTCAAGTTGTAATTGTTTGTAACGATAGTTGAGGTCGTTTGTAAACAATTTTTATTAGTGAATCAATAAAGAGGGTGGTTGGGTGGAATATCGTGTGCTCATATTTCCGATATTTTTTTATAATTTTTTTGTTTTTCAATCAAATTCATCTTCAAGTGATTGGGTGATAAAGATCCTATTTTTCTTGGTGCTTTGTCAAGCTTTCTTTGCGCACAAAAATCATAACACATTATAATATGACTTATAAATCAAAACACAAACAAGGATAAAAACCAGTATAGGTTAATAAAAGGAAAAAGCACCAACTTTTAGTTAATTGAGAATACAAGGTAAAGAAGCTTTCTCAACTTACGTCAGCATAGAATTTACAATATAAGTGAAAAGTAGGATCTCATGTACACGGCATCAAACTACATATACCAGTAATACTTTCATCATGCTAATGAATATACACGTTTTACCCAATAAAAATGATAATTTCGAAATAACTTCATGCAATCTCCATCAATCGGAAAAAATGTAAATTTGTTATTAACAAAAAAAAATTTAAAAATATTGAACTGATCTTCATTAATAAAATCCTAACTTCACTAAACATATCATATAAAGAGTAAATTAAAGAATAAAGACTTTAAAAAACTTCAACACTAACATTAAAAAATAATTAAAAACAATACAAACTGTTGTAAACAAAACACAAATTTCCAATTAGAATTTTAGAATAACATACTATAAATTTCCAATTAGGTAGTCGAGGGAAAGGAACTTCTGAGCAAGAAAACAGACAAAGAGAAGGATAAACTCAAAAGGGTAATTCTTCTACTTCTCTGTTGTAAATTTTGTCTTGTTATATCAATAACATGATGCATATATGATGTAAATATTACATGCTGTTTGGAATATGTTCAGAACCTCAAAGCATGGAGATTGGCATGTCAAACCGTAGTTGGTGATAAATATTTTAGAGGAAAGGTAAATACAAAAATAGCCCAACTTTTTTCATTTGTGGAGTTCTAAATAATAAATTTAAAATAGAAAGGAAATCAGAACAGTAACATTTTCATGATATTACAAGAGCAGGTTGTGATCCAGCAACTTCCAGAATGGAAAGCACATGAATGGGAGTAGATGATATTGGCTTATACTAAATAATAAAATATTTACTGTTTCGAACCATTTTCATGTTTATATTTATTGGTGTAGCTAGATTCATTAGCTATTGTTACAATTAAAGATAGTAAATACATCTCCAAAAATGTTGCCATAACATTGCATATTAAGTTATAAGCCTTTTAAACCCAACACGATGATCAGTTGGGAAAAATTTGGAATAAAAATTGGCTATTAGTCACAATTGCAGTAATCTTTAGATGTGTGGATAGTGAAAGTACTTACGTAGGCAAATATATAGTGAAAGAAAAAAATCCTGTGAGTTAATTTTCCAACTCTTATTGCTATTACATCTAAAATCTTCATGTAAAATAATTTACGGTTTTCATTTTCAATAGAATAATATCCTAAAGATGCATTTTTCAACATACAATTTATTACTCTTATTGCTATTATAGCAAAAGCAATACATAGTAGAGTCAAATTAACATATATATATTTTTTTGAAAATGGGTAAACCGCCTCGTTAAAAACCTGTACTAGAAATCAGCATGAAATCTAGACAGGAAAAAAGAGTGCGGTGCTTTATTGACATCTCATCAATAAAATGTACAAAAAAAGTACATAGTGGCAAACCATACCATCAAAAAACTTCTATGTTGCCGAACCCACAAAAATAAAACGAAAAAGAAACTTTGACTTGGTCCAAACCGATACAAACAAAAAGCTCTTAGCCAAAACACGTGTAAGGAGTAGAACTTGTAAAGGAGTTAAAGCATCTGGCCTCACAACGAAACTTCTCTAGCATCTTCCTCAACCCCAAAAAAACAAGAGGGCGAAAAACATCCATTCTTCTCAAAAAGCTATCCTTCATCAAAACAGTCAATACCCCATCTGTTGCCTCCAATAGTAGTCTTCTTCTTCTTGGATTTCTTCAGCAGATATTTGACGTCAAGTTCCAAAAGTTCCCACCGTCTAAACTTGTTCAGTGCTTGGTTGCTGTGGATTCGAGTATTTCGCTCCCTCCATATGTGGAAGATTGTGACAATGAGGCAACAACATGCCGCGTCGTAACCGAAATTGTGAGTAGCGAAGGAGCCCTTCAGATCCGACACTTCATTCTCAAGCGTCATAGGACTGTCCAGATGAGGAGGAAAGCCGCACTTGATTCTACATCTCGTCCACAGGTAAGCTGAGTATGCACATTGATAAAAGATGTGATCTTTACTTTCAGAATCCTCATTGCATAAGACACATGTAACCCCAATTTAACATTTTGTCTTTAGTAGTTAAGCGATTTAGAAACGCTTTGTAGGCGCAGATTGACATTTTAGGACAATTTATGCCATTCCAAATTACTTTACACCAATCTAGATCAGGATGATGCGTTCTTGATGCGTCACATGCCGATTGAAAAGTGAAACCATTCGTCAAGTCATTCCAGCTCCAATAATCTTCGTCCACGTTATTTTGAATGTTGATGTCCTTAATTTGGTTCATGAGGAATCTTGTAGCTGGTAGGAGATTAGGATTAAAAAAAACCTCCTGAATAATTCTGTCTACGTGATGATTGTCTCCCCCAAAAAGGGTTAAGCTATCCCATCCTAGAAGATTAACCATAGTACTGTTATTCAACCAAGGATTGAACCATAGCATAGTATTATGTCCGTTTACAATACTCCGTTTGATACATTTGAGACCCAATTGTCGATGTCTAAGAATTGTTTTCCAAGTACATGAACTTTTATTGTCAAACTTCATCACCCAAAAAAAGTTGCCTGAGCAGTATCTATTAATCATCCAATTTTTCCATAAGCTATTCCCATTAACAAAGTGACACAGAAGCTTCAGGGCTGCTGCCGATTTGATATCCTTAAAATTTCGTAAACCCACACCCCCTTCATCTTTAGGGGTACAAAGCGTTTCCCAAGCAATTTTGTGTTTCTTCCCGGCCCAAATAAAATATGCACACAGTTTATTAATTTTACTTATAGTAGCTTCTGGTATTTGATATGTGAGCATCCAGAAAAGCACCATTGGAGTGATGACTGTTCTAACTCTGAAATCCCTATAAATGTTGACTTTCCTCAAATAAACTGCAGGTACATTATCAATGAAAGAGGTAGAAGACATTTGTCATCTATTGTTACTTTGGATGAAATTCATAAGGCTGTCTTTTCTATCCCGGATGACAAAAGCTCAGGCCCTGACGGTTTCACCTCTAAATTTTTTAAATTTCATTAGGATAGTCTTAAGGATGGTATTCTCGAGACGGTTCAGGAAGTGCTAAATACCGATAAATTGGCGAAGGGTATAAATCATACTTTTCTTACTCTTATTCCGAAGACTGAAAACCCGTCTAATATCTCGGATTACAGGCCTATTGCTTGCTGTAATGTTATATATAAAATAATTTCAAAAGTTATTTGCAATAGAATAAAACCTTACCTCAAGCATTTGATATCAGAAAATCAATCTGCTTTCATTCCGGGTAGATATATTGCTGAAAACATTCTTCTAGCCCACGAACAAATCAGACTCTTTGGTAGAAAAGGCAGCGGTAAGATCTGCATTAAAATAGATTTGCAAAAAGCTTACGACATGGTCAACAGATACTACATATGCCATATGCTTTCAATGATGGGTTTTCCACGACAACTAATAAAAGTCATTAAATCTTGCATAATGTCGCCTACCTATTCTATTCTGGTTCAGGGAAGTCCTAAAGGTTTCATTTCTAGCAATAAGGGCCTCAGACAAGGAGACCCTCTATCACCTTCTCTTTTCTGTATAGCTATGGAGTAGTTTTCAATTTTAATGCGAAAAGCTAAGGAAGCCAATTATATTCAGTCCATATACAAAGTGGAACCAAAAATTACACACCTCATATACACAGATGATTTGATGATTTTTGTAAAGCTACGATAAAAGGGATGGAGAAAATTAAATTGATTATAGAAGAAATATATGACTATGCTGGATTTAAGGTGAATGGGCTGAAGTCTAAAGTCTTTTTCAGCAGAGTGGTGAACATTAAAAATCAAATCTTAAATTAACATATTCAACATGGTGGAATTTCATATTTTTAAAAATGATGGAGAAGCCGTTTACACAAGGAATAAAAGTGATCAGAGTACAATTTTAAAAAGCTGTTGGATAATTAAGATTTCAATAAAGTACAGTTATATCGTATGTTAAACAAAATAAGAGAGCCACAAAAATGTTCGAGCATCAATAACCAGTAATCCAAATTACCAAATAAGTGTAATCGTTCAGCACTATGTTTGTAAGCATACAATGCATGACTCACCCAAGAACGATTACAATAATCGCAAGGCCAAGTAAAAAATATGATAATCCACTTTTAGTTAACCACAAATTAAGTAGAAGAAACTTGTAAATATAAATTCAACGTAAAATAGACTTTAACGTTTTATTATAGTTATACAAACTAATGTTTTTCTGCATACGATAAGAATCTGTACCTGACTTTTGTTCCGTTAAAGCAGTGATTTCGAAGAAAGTAAACCAGCATTAGATTAGCAATAATGTTTACAAATTATTATACTTATACTTGGGAATGTTTGGAACACTTATTTGGAACTCCCACATAGATATAATACTTTAGATTCAGAAAGAAAATTTTCAAATTATTATATGTATTTGTCTTAGATGAATCATTGAATATGTGCTTACAAACATACTGCTTAATCAGTATACTTATTTGAGAAATTGGAATTAAGATTTCTAGTTTTCTATATTGGTTTCGACTGTACATATATACTACTATGCCAGACGTAGGGATAATATGCACAGATAAGAGCAAGGGTTACCATTTCTATGTTTGATTCAGTTCGGGTGATTGATACATAAACCTAGAATAGAATTACAATTGAAAAGGACATGTATTTGAACATGCTTTGTAAAAATCTTGAATATTCTCAACTACTGCAAAGCATAGTAATAAACCCATGGGTGAAAATGAGCCCGACTGCAGATCGGATGTGGATTAACAAATATGTAAATATGAAACCAATCTAAAAATTTAGCAAGCACAAAGCTTAGTTATTCAGTGCAAATAATATCGTGTAAACCGAAAACGAAGATGAACATTTACCTCTAACAGGCTAGAGAATTAGGTCACCGAAGCCAAGGTGGGATCAAATCGGCAGCGCAATCTTCGAAGAAGGAGTCGGACCGAGGCAGAGCATGATAGAATCAGAATAGAGCAACGGCGGAAGACTGGGACCCCCACTAACGAACGAACCATGTTGGTGTATTTTGCTGAGTTAGAGGCCAATTTTGGGGTCAATTTTTTATCGTTAAGGATTGGAAGGGGAGGGGATCGAACTTGTGTAACAGCTGAAAGAGGGGAAAAGAAAAAGAAGGGCAAGGGGCAACCGATCGATGTGAACTAAAAGTGATTAGGGAAATTGGAAGTCGAATTAGGGTATTTGCTATTTGGGAATGAGGAAGATAGAGGGAGCGAAAAGATCACCGGGAAAATCTAGGTTTTTCTCTACGTAATGCCTGTGATTTATCTCATTTGATTAGGATCTCATATCCACCGTTTAAATTAAATGATCCAATGATTCAAAATAGTTATCTCCGTCATGTTATTTCGTTATGATATGGATTGCTAATTTTAAACACAACGGTGTAAAATGTTATATATTTTATAGTGACTTTTTTATGCTTCAAGAATTACAATAGTAAGGTTGTGGATTAAACTGTGGTTTTTGGCAATATTTACAGTTGCTTGTCTTTATTATAACCTCTAACAACACCATACAGGAGTTACAAAAGATACCAACGACAATGTTAATAATAAATTGTTGAAATACGAGAAATAATAAGATTAGGCAAAAATTATTAAGTATAATATTGGTAAAAAAGTAAAATTATCGAATACAAATTGCGAATGTTGTAATAAAAAAACTAGAATTTACAATCGTTCGCTTCTGTTTTTGTCTAAGTTTGTACATATAATATTTGATAAATATTGTTAAATGTACTTTATCTTAATCAGAATTTATAGAAAATTTTAATATTAGAATATGAAGTATTATACAATTTAAATTAAAGTATTAAACGAACTTTTTCAATATTTTAAAGTTTACAAATATTGGTTATTTCGTGTAAAACAATAATTGGTTTTATAAAGTTTGTGATTTATTTCAAATCTATTCAAGATGATTTAAATTCTTAAATTTTTTTGAAATATAAAATATAATTATCAACTATAATTATAAAATATAAGTACCAACTATAATTGTCAACTGTAATTATTAAATACAAATATTTAAAATTAATTATTGAATACAAGATATCATTTCATAAGTATTAAATTTTATTATTAATTATTAAATAATTAATATAATAAACTAATATTTTCATTATTTAGGGAAATAATTATAAAAGAACAATTTAAAATTTTGGGATTTAGCGTAAGACATACTGGCATACCGACTGAAATTTGTGATGAAAGTAGATGACTTAATTAAGAATTTAGTAATTACATTGGTTATAAGCAAAGATTATTTTGCTAATTCCAAATAAGCAATGATTATAAGTTATTTATTATAGAACGTAAATTATTATTTATTATTACTTATAAATCATTAATTAGAACAAAATAATTATTAATTATTGAACATGTTAATAATTATTAAAAATTAACATTAAAGATATCTTAGAAAAATAATATAAATATCTCTTGCAAATCTGCTGGAATTCTGCTGCAAAATAGTTTCGATAAATATTCGTTGGTATTCTACCTGAATTTGCAACGGAAAATAGCGATAGAAATTTTCTGTTGGTAATTTGACGCAATTTGCGACGGAATAGTGAGGGACGATAGAAGACGACGGTAATAAATAAAAAAAACAGAAAGTTGAAAAAAAAAACTATCCCTTGCAGATCACATGAAAATCCATCGCAAATTAGGGACGGAAATTTCCGCTTCTAAAAATCTGACGCTAAATCAGTGTTTTCTTGTAGTGTCTTGTTATGATGATTTTTCTTTCATGTCTTTAGGAGGTGTTCTGCTTGGTGGATGGAGTTTTCTAAATGCAAATGGGAGTTCCAGGGTTTACAGATTGGTTGGAATGGTAGTAAGTGGGAGCTGAAACAGGAGTTTAAGGGTGTTCACTATTTGCTTGTTGCACTCGATTTGAAAGATTTAGGTGTTGTGTACTTTTGCACTAATGTTTATTTGCCGCACACTAAGGATAAAAGGAAGGCTTTGTGGTGATAATACTTGTTGTTTGAGAGTTTGTTGCAGGATCCTCTTAATTGGTGGTGATTTTATTGTCATGAGATTCCCGTTTGAAAGAAATAGAAGAATGGATGATTATGGTGAAGATATAAATGAGTTTGGAGATTTTGTTAGGAAGTTCAATTTGATAGATCTTCGTCTCATCAACCGAAAATACACTTGGAGCTGTGGTAGAGACAATCCAAATCTGGTTAAACTAGATAGATTTTTTTATTAATCGAGGTTTTTAGGACATTCATCAATTATCTTCTCAGATGGGATATGCTTCTGTCATTTCTGATCATTGCCCCCATTATCTTTGATTTTGGTGATGGTGCGCCCAAAAAAGCTATCTTCTGATTTGAGAAGTATGGTGTCTTGAGGAGGGATTTGATGAGATGCTTAAGTCCAAGTGGTCTGAATTTTCAAATTTAGATAATGTTGCAAGTTCTTTGAGTAGGAAGTTGAAGTTGTTGAGAAGTTTTTTTGAAAAGATATAATAAAGAGGTCTTTGGTTCTCTTAGAAGGAGGAAGGAGTCGTTGAAGATGAGATTTTGAATTTAAATATTCTCGTTAAGCAGCGTTCTTTGATCGTAGCGGAACGGTGTTGGTTAAAAGATAAAGAGAGCTCATGAGATTAATTGATCAAGATGAAGTATTTTGGAAGCAGAGATCTAGGAAACAATGGGTCAAAGAGGGCAATAAATACACTGGATTTTTTCATAGAATAGCAAACGGCAGGAGGAGGTCTAACTTGATTTGCAGTATTAAGTGTGATTATGTGGAAGTGGGCAAACAAGAAGATTTAAACAAGGTGTTTACTGACTACTGTGGAATGATTTTTAGGTCTTATAGAGGTTCAAGAATGAATGTTGAGTGGAGACTTTTTTCCCTAATCTTATAAGCTTGACTTGTCATTATGGTGGTTTTCTAAGGAGGAGATTTGGACTGCTTTGAATGATATGTCTAATGAGAAGGCCTCAGGCCCTGACGGTTTTCCTAATTTTATTTTAAAGAAATACTGGAATTGGAACAAAGTTGTTATTTTTAGATTGTTTAAAGATCTGGAAGAGGAGTCTCTTAATTTTGAGAAGATCAGTCATGATAATGTGGTTCTTATTCCTAAAAAGAAAGTATGTTTATCTCCCTCTGATTTCAAGCCCATTAGTCTACTCAATAGTACTTACAAGTTGATTACTAAAGTACTTGCAAATAGACTAAAATTGGTGATGAATAAATTGATTTATAGATCTCAAACATCGCTTATCTAGGGTAGATATATTTTGGAATGTGTAGCAGTAGTCCAGGAAGTTTATTCTTAATGCACTAGTAATTTAGTTCCTTGTGCATTAATGAAATTAGATCTTTCTAAGGCATTTGATACTGTGGATTGAAACTTTATTACTGATTTGTTGATTGTTAGGGGTTTAGGCGAGAAATGGATAATGTGGATTGAAGAGATTTTTTCAGCTACCAAGGCTAATATATTTGTTAATGGAGTGGCTAGTAAGATGATTTTCTCCCAAAGATGGTTAATATAAGGTGATCCTTTATCCCCATTACTCTTTGATCTAATGATTGATGTTGTTACTCTAATTTTAAGGGTCAGTTGTGATAATGACCTGCTGAAAGGCTTTGAAGAAGCCTTTGTTATGGTAGGGTCACATTGTTACATTATGCTAACGATGCTATTACTTTTGGTAGTCTGTAGTGCAAGTACATTGCTACTTTGAAGTTCATTCTCTATGCTTTTGAAAGTTTGTCTGGCCTTCAGATTAACATTCATAAGAGCTCTGTGTTTGTGCCTGGAGAAGTAGATGGTGTGAATCAGGGAATTGCATATATGTTAAATTGTAATGTTGGCACTTTTCCTCTCACTTATTTAGGTTTTGCATTCGTCCAGGTAAATTGCTTAAAGATGATTAGTCCTCACTCATTAATAAAGTGGATACTAGATTGTCTAAGTGGAAAAGAAGCTCTTTATCCAAAGTTGGTAGAATCATTTTGGTTAACTCATTCCTTTTGGCAGTACTGTTGTATTGGCTCTCTTTTTATAATTTTCTGGATTGGGTGGTGAATAAAATTGACAGTATTAGAAGGAGTTTTCTTTGGTATGGGAAGGGAAATTCTAATGCTGCTATTTGTTTGGTTTCTTAAGATCAAGTTTGTAATTCAAAAGAATAAGGACGACTGGGGTTTCTGAATTTGAAGGAGACGAATTGTGCTCTTTTATGTAGATTGTTATGGAGTATACTTTCTCATAATAATGCGTTGTGGTGTGAATGGGTGATCAACACTTAGTACCATGGAGTTTTTTCTTTGTTTGTTAATGCTGGTCATATATCCTTTTTCTAGAAATGTGTTTTGGGCTCTTTGCATATCTTTAGATTTAATATCAATCCAAAGGTTAATAATGGGAAATGGTTTTCTTTCTGGTTTTATAAATGGCTGCTGCTAATTGCCTTTGCGTCAGAATTCAATTGCTTATTTGAGATTTCCAGAGATAAGTACGCTCTTGTGGAAGATGTGTATGATTCCAATTTTCATAGCTTTAAATGGAAGTTGATCTTTTATCGTATTATTGAAGGAAGATCTCTTAGTCAACTTTTGGATCTATTTAAGCTACTGGAAGCTGCGTCCCTTAATGATTCAGTTGATAGTATTTTATGGGGATAAGAAAACGAAATTCACTGTGAATAGTTGCTACAATTTCACTAACTTTTCTGGTAGAAGATTCTATGGCTTTGTTCAGATGTGGGAGTGCGATGAGATTCCTATGAAAGTAAAGCTACATATGTGGATTCTAATGCATGGGAAACTCAATACGATGAGTATGTTGTGGAGGAATAATTTGAATATTTTAGAGAAATTTCTTTTTTTGTCGGGACAAGGTGGAGGACTATTTGCATTTATTTGGACCGGACCCTCAGGAGATGGACAGGACCTACAGGAGATCCATCCCTTATAGACAAGTAGTGGTCTCTGGCCTTAGGTTTTTTGGTCAAATTTTACCTGTAGCTATGTTGAAGTCCCTCGACGCAACACACCAAAAATCAAGTCAATCCATGTTGATTTGTTGAATCGATACCAGTCCATAGGCTATGAACCAGTCCCAGTCCATGCACTTAATGAATTTTCAAGTGAAAATTTTTCGGCAACCTCTTGGCATCCTCCAAACCGTTCCCGCCAAATTTCTCAAGAATCCGATGAATTTTGATGGACTTCCAGGAGGTCAATCCTACAGACCGGACCCTCAGGAGATGAACCAGACCTATAGGAGAACCGTCCCCTACGAACTGGTACCGGTCCATAATTTTAGCACATTTTGTGATGAAATTTTCTAGGCATCATCCCAACACTGACAGAGCTCCTCCACCAAGTTTCGTCTGAACCCGATCATCTAATCCTCCGATTTGCTCTATTTATCAATTCTAAGCCTACGACACACAACTCTAAATGACCAAATCAATCAAAATAATATAATTCAAAAAATCAAACAATAATTCACCCAATTCCAATCATGATCAATCATACAAACATTAACATACATGAATATAGCAGTCATTGTTCGGGAATTTAAAATGAACTGGATGGTGAGGCAATGTTAATTATCGGTCGAAAACCGGTGAAAGGTGGGTGTGTATTTTAAAAGTATGCCATGTGAAGGACAAGTTATAATAATTAAATTCTTTTGTACATATTTTGAAATGGGTAATTAAAACCTTTGTACAATAAGTATTTTAGATTTCAACCTCTATTATAACCTGTGCGAAATTTTGGTAAGGGATTGAAATATCTATAGTTGTGTATTTAATAGCTTAAACTAAATTATTTAATAAAAAATTGGGTTGTATACATATATATATATATGTGTGTATGTATGTGTGTGTGTGTGTGTTATCTTAAGTGAATTGCGAGGACGCAATTTATTTAAAGGGGAGACTACAACAACTCGAGTTTTGTGGTACCTGGTATTAGCCAATTATAGTATGTTCTCTATATTTAAAAATGAGTAAATAAAGAATTTGTGATTTAGAGGGTCATGGGTATTGGGATAAAGTAAATACCTAAGAAGTTTATTCCAATCTGTTTGTAAATCTCAATATGATATCTCAAAAGAATATTGAAAATATAAAATATTAACTTGCAATCAATATTTAAGTGCAAATTTATTTTCAATATTGTGTCGCATTGTTTTAAAAAATAATTTGTAAAACTGCGTTTGAAATGAATATTGTGGTAATTATAGAATAGATGTAATGGCCCAGGGATTTTTGACCTTGAAAATCAACATAAACACCATGTCAATTCTTCAAGTATCGAAAATACCAGGTCACTAATAGAAAGAAGTCAGAGGGTGACAAATAGAAAGAAAGAAAGTTAGAATAAAAGAAGAAGATCACAATAGACAAAATCGGAGAAAACACGAATCTCACAGTGGAACGAATAAAATAAAATATATAACATAACTGTAAAATACAAAACTGTTTGTATATACATACCATATCAGAGTATAACACATGTATATCACAGTGGAAATAATCTCTAAATAAATAATGGTGAAGCCTCCTGCTTCACTAAGTGTATCTGCAATGCCTGAAACACTTGACTAGCCTTACAAATTTGGGAACCCAAGAGTTAAGGGAAAAATAAACAAAATAAACTCTAGGTCAGTCATATGACTGGTGTGAGTAAACCCCACCATATTGTTTAACTTTGGAAAATTCTTATGAAAGAAAAGGATAGTTGTAAGACAACCCCACACATAAACATGGATGGTTTTTACCTTACTATAACCCAACATATTTTTGATATGGAAATACATTGATATTACAATAATGTCTAATCAGATAAATAACCAAATAGTAGAACGCTTGCATCTCACGCTCTATATACATAAAAAATCAAAAAATGTACGGCGCTTATTGGAGATTGGATTCCACCTATTACAAGGTATGAGACCACCTCCCAATCAGTGTACTCCAGAGGGGATACACTAGGGTTCAACAAGAACGTCTTGCAACCCAGCCACACATGACCGCTCACTCATTCTGCTTGAGTGTAGTGAATATATTTGTTAGGGACCGCGGAATGGATCGTTCAGGCAAAGCAAACACTAGAAGGGGGTGAATAATGTTTGTAAGAATTTAAACAAAACTAAAAACAAGTGAGAACTATGGGATGAATCAAACACTACAAACACAATCACAAACACAAATTCAAACACAGATGAAAAATAAACAGAAATAAAAGTGCAGAAAAGGAAAGAACACACTGGATTTTATACTGGTTCGGATCACTCCTACGTCCATTCCCGCAAAACGCTGGATTGTGCAGATTTTTATTACTATTTTCAAATAGCCAAATACACCCTCCTTGATTTCATGCCTCAACAAGGAGACACCGACTCCTATCCCTTGATTTTACGGCTCAACAAGGGCACACCGACTCCTAAACCTTGATTTCATGGATTCAAGGATATAACCGTTTACTCTTGACTTACAAATTGGATCTTTCAATCCAAGCAATTACAAAACAGCCCTATAACTCTTCAATAACACTTGACTCAGAGATCAAAAAGTGTGTAGAGAGAAGAAGTTTGATCAATTCAGAAGTGAATTCGGCAGAGTATAAGTGTAAAAACCATAAAAATGAATAAGAATAATGGTAGGATGAAAGGGGATGAAGATAGAGAAGAAGAGATGTAAGAAAATTCGGTTTTGGCCTCTTTTTATAGAGAATGAAGGGTTGCAACGTTTCTGAAACATTTCAAATAGTGAAAAGACACTTCCCTTCAAAATTAAAAAACTAGTTGTTATATGTCGACATACATATTATGCTATGTCGACATACCTATGTACAAAATTGATTTTCAAAGCATTTTCAAGTGTTTTGATATAAAACTAATTCTGGAAATTCTTGAATAAGACTCTAATGTTGTAAATCAATATTACATGATAGAAAAACATATGAAAACACATTTGTTAAACTATATAAATATGCTTATAAAATTATAAGGTTTTAAACTATAAAATATAAATAAAGTATATATAAAAGCTTAAGTTTGAAAAACAACAAAGAATAAAAATATAAAAACAAAATAGAGAGGATTGAGAATAAAATAGAAAAACAAAAATAGAGAGAATTGAGAAAAACAAAAATAGAGAGGATTGAAAAAAGAATTGAAAAATCAGAATTTGAATTTGGATTTGAACGTGGAGTGCTATTTAGAGTCTTACAAAATCTAGACTCTATAGTTATATTAATCTTGAATTCTTGACATCTTGATATCTTGATTACTCATGATTCTTGAATCTACTCTGAATTCTCAATCTCTAAAAGCTCTTAAACTGTGCAGTCTTCAGTAATATTCCCCGTATATAATTCCTATATATATATATACATATATATATTCTATACAAAAAGTGTTAGCATATATTTTATAATCAATGATAATTGAAATAAGGTTGTTGTCATCAAAACTCCATTCTCCAACAATCTCCCCCTTTTTGATGATGACAACCTTAGTTTATAAAATATCATACTTGTTGTATATACCTGTTGATGATGATCCTCTTAAATAATCCCCCTGTCTATAAGAATTCTACTACGTCTATATTTTATAATTTCCCCCCCCTTTGTCATTATCCAAAATAAATTCTAAAACTACTCCCCCTAAATTCTATAATTATCTAAGTAATTCCTATACTAAAGTAAAGTACTCCCCCTGAATCTTAAATCTATCTATACCTTATAAAATACTCCCACTAAATTTATGCCTATATAATATCCTAATTCTATATATAATTTCCCTTAAATCTATAACTCTCCCATAATCTACAATTCTGTATAAATTTCCATAACTCCCCCTTAAATCTATGACTACACTAGTCTAATAACCTTAATAGAAGAATAATAAACTAAGCAAATCAATTAATTCAAACAAGCATTTCAAGCCATTAATTCAAGCAATCTATTTAAGCAATTAATTCAAGCAATTAATGTAAGTAATCAACCAAATTAAGTCACATATGTTAATAAACACTTCTGAACCTTAAGCTAATCCTAGAAACTATAAAACTCCCCCTTAATCCAATACAAGAGTAAAACTATCCTAAACCCTAATTTCCTTAAAATTATAATAAGACTTCTAATCTGGGCTAAGAAATAACTTTGGTACGATATCCTTAAAACTTTGATATAAGTTAAGTAAAGTGATTTAATACGAACACTCAACCAATTTAAGTTTTGTTGTAACAAAACATTAATAAATTCAAAGCTAAACATTTATTATAACTTCTATTTATCCTAAAATTTATAAAGCTCCTATCAATCACTAATTAAATTTAACCATGTCAAGTGAGTCAAATAGGTTATTCAAGTCAAACAAACCAAACAAGTCAATCAATCCAATTAATTTAATCAAGCCAGATAAGTCAATCAAATTAATCAGTACAAAGTAAATATGTTATGTATACTTGTTATGAGTGAAGTTAAAGTTAACATGTAATGAAGTGTGTTGGTAATAATGTAATATGACATATGAAAAACTATATGAAGTAGTATATTGAATAAAATGTAATTTGTGATGTAAATGATTTTAATTTGATATGTACTATAACGATGTATGATATGAAGTAAGATATGTAATGATGTTATGTTAATAATATATAGAATGATTTGATGATGATTTGTATTTCTATAAAAGATACTTAAAGTAATATCTAACTATTATGCATATAATAAATTATTTGAATCAAACAAGGATAATGTTATTTTCTAGACTAAGGTTAATTATAATAATGAAAGTGATTGAAATAAAGATAAGAGTTTAATTAAAAAATATTCATGATAAGTAGTAAAATATTCAAAATAATTATGGATTTAAATAATATTAGTAGGGTAAATATAGTAAGAATTGAAGATCTTTCTAAAGAGAATATAAAATTTGTATAATATAAAGTAAGCTATATAAACATATATACGTAAATATATATAAAACTAATTTAAAAGGAACTTAAAATTTAACTTATGAGATATATGTCAATTATTTGATACAAATCAATTTTAAATTTAAACTTTAGAAATCAATACATATTTATTTGCTAAAAAACCATTTATATTTTATAAGAAATCTATAGTTATAAAAACATTACAAATAATCTATAAAACTTCTTATATTTAAACTACTTAAAAAAATCAGGCATATATATATATATATTTCTTTATATTAAGTTAAATGTACAAGTTTTATAAATCTTAATAAGAAGTCAAAATAGTATTAATATAAAAATAGTATTAATATAAAAATAGTATTAGTGATAATGTAACCCAAAATTGTTATGAAATCATAAGAATAATATATATATTTTAAAACAGGATATAAGAAAAATAAGTAGGCAAACGAAGTTAATAACTAGAGTTTGAACTGGCATTTTCTAATTGAAAAAGATGGAGGGAAGTTTGAAAGTTTAAACCTTTGAGATAAAAAATTTGAATTTCATTCTATAGGCTGATATGTTAACATATAGATATATGCATGTTGACATATATGTATTATTTCAAAAAGAATAAGATTTTGTGGCTTTGATTTTAAAATATTGATTTATATTTCAGGTTTAACTATTTCCTGAAATAATATTAATCCTAACAAACATCCAAAATTTATTTTATTATTATATTATAATTATTTTTTGAATTTCAAAATTGAATTTTAAATTTTAAATTTCAAAATTGAATTTTAAAGTTTAAATTTCAAATTTAAAACAAAGCAAACAAAACATCCATTCAACTAAAAAAATTTAAAAATTAATTAAGGCGTACTCGGTTTTTAGATCCATTTCTTCGATATTCTATGAATTCTGAATTGACCTTCTGGAATTTGATGATGAGATCTGCTCTATTGCGACGGGCTCATTTTTCTGATCAGAATAATGTATTTATTTGCTGAAATTGAACACCATATGAGAAAGATATTGAAGATTTAGTAGTTCAACCAACTTGGCGCCAAAATTTGAGTTTGAATTTTGAACTTTGAATGAACGGACACTCCTATCACTATATAAAGCGCCAAAAGTCTTGTCTCTTCATAACCACTTCTCTTCTTCTTCTTCTTCTTCTTCTTTATCTTCTTCTCGTTTTTCATTTTCTATCAAACCTTCAGGAGGCATAAACTCTTCGTTTCTTGTCGGAATTGGACGAAATCAATGGAAAATCGAAGAGGAAGTTGAGGGCTACGAATAGTAGCAGCTTGGGGATGAATTTGGATGGTATTGGAGTGCAGCAAGTCGAAACAGTAAGAGGCATGCATAAAATCCTGTAATAGTTTTTAGTTTTGAATTGCCAACTTCAAATTGCCATATCTCACTAAATTTTGATCGGAATTTGACGATCTATCAAATTGTCCGCGAGAGTGAGAAATACAGTCTAAAAAAGGATTTGGGACAAAATAGTCTAACCTGTGGATGCAATTTGAAGATAACCGTTGACAGTTTTGGTTTCCTTCTCTCTTTATTTATCAAAACTTCATTTGATCATTACTTGATCAATTCTTGATGGATTAACATGAAACCAGCGGCATTGCGAAGCAAATGAAGAGAAGTACAGTATGAAGATAAGTTGTAGATGAAAATCATAAGTTATAAAGAGATCTAGTACCCATTTCTTCTCTGGTTTACATTATATATATCCATTTTTTCTTGATGTCTTTTCACCAATCGTCGTTACTCTTCGCTTTTTTTTTTTTTTTTTTGGAATTTGAATTTTCAATAGCCACCATTTCGGAATTTGAATTGCCAACATCCATATCATCCATATTTTCAGCATTTGAATATCCAATAGCTATATAACCCATCTTTTCCTGTAAAAAAACACAACTTTTCAAATAATCAAATAACTTTTCAAATGATCCAAATGTCTTTTCAAATATTCAAATGAATTTTCAAATAATCAAAGGACTTTCCAAAATAACTAACTGTAATTCTATCATAATAGTTTTGTAATACATCCATAGATCAAAAATTTCAACATTTAAAACATTTTAAATTTCAAAATTTCAATTTCAAAAATCAAATCATAGTAACTTGATTTTTCAATAAAACTGAATGTAGGCTCATCTAATACTTGATGCAATACATGAATTAAAATTAGTGCTCAAAATTTTCCATTTAACATTTTCAAAAATAAGATTATGAACTTTTTGAAAGACCTTGCTCTGATACCAATTGTTAGGGACTACGGAATGGATCGTTCAGGCAAAGCAAACACTAGAGGAGGGGTGAATAGTATTTGTAAGAATTTATACAAAACGAAAAACTAGAGAGAACTATGGGATGAATCAAACACCACAAACATAATCACATACACAGATTCAAACAAGATGCAAAATAAACAAAAATAAAAGTATAGAAAAGGAAAGAACACACCTGATTTTATATTGGCTCGGATCACTCCTACGTCCAGTCTCGCACAACGCCAGATTATGCAGAGTTTTATTACTATTTTCAAATAGCCAAATACACCCTCCTTGATTTCACGGCTCAACAAGGATAAACCGACTCCTATTCCTTGATTTCACAGCTCAACAAGGGCACACCGACTCCTAAACCGTGATTTCACGGATTCAAGGATAAAAACGTTTACTCTTGACTTATAAATTGGATCTTTCAATCCAAGCAATTTCAAAACAGCCCTATAACTATTCAGTAGCACTTGATTCAGAGAGTATAGAGTAGAGAGTGTAGAGAGAAGAAGTTTGATCAATTCAGAAGTGAATTCGGTAGAGTATAAGTGTAAAAACCACAAAATGAATAAAAATAATGGTAGGATGAAAGGGGATGAAGATGGAGAAGAAGAGATGTTAGAAAATTCGGTTTTGGCCTCTTTTTATAGAGAATGAAGGGTTGCAACATTTCTGAAACGTTTCAAATAGTGAAAAGACACTTCCCTTAGAAATTAAAAAGTAGCTGTTATATGTCGAAATACATATTATGTATGTCGACATACCTACGTACAAAATTGATTTTCAAAGCATTTTCAAGTGTTTTGATATAAAACTAATTCTGGAAATTCTTGAATAAAATTCTAATGTTGTAAATAAATATTATATGATAGAAAAACATATGAAAGCATATTTTTTAAACTATATAAATATATTTATAAAATTATAAGGTTTTAAACTTAAGTATATATAAAAACTTAAGTTTGAAAAACAAAGAAGAATAAAATTATAAAATCAAAATAGAGAGGATTGAGAATAACATAGAAAAATAAAAATAGAGAGAATTAAGAAAAACAAAAATATAGAGGATTGTGAAATGAATTGAAAAATCAGAATTTGAATTTGGATCTGAACCTGGAGTGCTATTTAGAGTCTTACAAAATCTAGACTCTATAATTATATTAATCTTGAACTCTTGACATCTTGGTATCTTGATTACTCATGAGTCTTGAATCTACTCTGAATTATGAATCTCTGAAAGATCTTAAACTGTACAGTCTTCAGTAATTTTTCCTGTATATAATTCATGCACACACACATATATATATATATATATATATATATTCTATACAAAAAGTTTTAGCATATATTTTATAATCGATGATAATTGAAATATGGTTGTTGTCATCAAAACTCCATTCTCCAACAATATTGTCATCCACGGTTGTCGGCCGTCCAACCGTAACCCATAAGATACAGAATGGAAAGAAGAAAAAAGATGAATTTTCTCTAGATCGGTGATAATACATCCTACTTGGGTATGACCCAACTAGCCATGTTGCCTGCGCGATTTTTTTCATTTCCCTGTTGTAAGGCTTGAGGCCACGCATTCCATTTTGGAACATCAGGCCACCACACTTTGAATGTCACATCGTCAAACCCATCAAATCACTAGTTGATCTTCCCAAAAATATTATGGGTATAAAAAGCTAAGAGAAACGAATTCCTTTGCAACTAACGTAATTCCTCGTAAAGACGTCTTATGTGATCTGTTAAAAATACTCTGTCAGACATTCATCTATACAAGTTATTCTGGGACTGGACAAACAGAACAATCCTTGCATTTTACTACGTCTTCGATTTATCTTCAGTATAATCTAATTTGCAACGCCTATTCCTATACAGTGGTTTTAGGTAAATGAATCCAACTGGTTTCTTCATATAGACAATGATGGTCAAAAATCTTTGATAGTTGATGATTTAACCATCAAAGAAAAAAAACATCCATTTCAATTTTTCAACTAAGTATCAAACAGCCACTGGCCTCTTTTAATTAACATTCATTTCCAATCTTCCCATATCTTTCCAGTTTATCAAACCCATTTAGCCTTTACACTTCCTGGAAAAACATTTCCAGTTATTTTAAAAATCTTATTCGCCCATATTCCAAAAAATATACGTTCTGAACGTCTGAAACATTCCCATCTTTTTCACATTCCTTTTTTCTGCATTTTAGAAAATGTACAATATCTACATTATAAAATATTTCCGATTCTAATTCTAACCATTTTATTCTGCAATTTTCTTTTAAAACATTATTCACTTTAAACCGTGAATATTATCTCTTATAGAAATCTGATCTCGTTAAATCAATCTAAACCGGGTTATATAAATAAATACATTTACTGGTTAAAATTTCATCCATCAAGTTATTTCCTATATTTAAAATCTAACTTCGCTTTATAAACTCCATTTTACAGACAACTTCTCCTTAATTATAAATTTAGTTATAACTTAATTTTGATTCCATACTCTATTATAAGTTTATCGGTTCCAAACTAAATATTTAATATCTTATCAAATTCTAAATTTTATAATATATAACATTTCTAAAAGTAAATTATTTTTAAAACATTCAACATAGTCGAGTACCGATTACAAGTCATGATGGATTTATTTCTACTCTTATTTGTATTTCTAACATTTAAATATTTCATCGTTTCTTCTGAACGATTTCCCATTCTCCCTAATTTAAATCTTTTCTTGGATTCATATTTTCCAAATTTCCCAACCATATAATTTGATTTTATTCTAAATATCAATTTTAAATCAAACTGCTTTTTTATATAATTAAAACAAGTTATTATACTCTAGTCCAATCCAGATTCAATTTCAATTATTTAAAATGAGAATAAATAATAGATTTTCTCTTTTTAAACTCAAATTCTTTTCCAATATATTTTACCGTATTTAAATACCAATTATTTCATGCCAGTGTAATTCTACATCACAAACAAACAATAATTAACCATAAATTATTTATCAAATCGTATAATGTAATATATGAAAACATCAATATAATTATTGAGGTACCCAATTGGATTCCTCTAACTTGTTCCCGGCATCCATAGATGTTAATCAACATAAATGACACTAATTTCACATCAGTAGTGAATGTAAAAATAAAAAGAACCAATATTCAGTCAACAATTCAATTATATAACTACGTATATTATTTCGACCAATTTATCAATAATTTATCTATAAAACTATCACACAATATTTAACCATTATTTATCAATTCTAAAATATGTTTATAAAATTATAAAACTGCATAGAGTTAGTGAGTTTACTTATCTTGGTCGTTAATAGTAAAAAAACCGATTAATGGTCGACAATTCGAATCGAGCGTTTTATTTTGCCATAAATTCTGACGAGCTCCAAATTGCCCTGGACCAGTTCCCAAAATGTATCTTGCGACCATAAGATTCTAACATGATAGACGGTTCGTCGAATATTCATACTAGCCCACCACTCTTCAACCCGTGTGAAACTGCCTCTTTCCAAAAAGAACTGACCACCTGCTCCTTATTCTTCTAATTCACGTCCCCCCTTGGCTTCTTCAATTCAAAAGAAAATGCCCGTCTCTAGTAAAGTACATGCATGCTTCCCCTTGTATATATATTCTTCCTGGGCTCACTTTTATTATTTTTTTGATTTTTATAATATATACTGGGCTCCCTATTTCATCCCATCGGCACACTTCAATCAAATTGAAACCACTCCATGCACATCATATCCGCACCCATCTTCTGTTGTTTCTTCCCTATATGAAAAAACGAGCTCCTGTAACATGCCATTGCTAAATATTTTCCATCAACCATTCTCATGACATCCTATCGTTTAAAAAACCAATTGCACCTTCGAACTCCTTTTCCTTCGCTCGTCAAGGCTATTACCATCGATTAAAGCTCGACCTTCTTCCCCAACTAGCGTCAAAACTGCTCCTCTCCACTGGATAAAATATTTCAACATCAATTCTCACTAATCACCACCATACTTTGCTACTGTGCTTGTCTTGCTTCACCAAACACAGTGTCCATTCCGCAACTGGTAACACCCCGTAATTTTAACCATACTAAAAGAGGATAAATTAAAATAATGATTAATTTGATATTCAGAATTAAGGGAAACGTACTGCGCCATTGCGTCCATCACGAAATTCTGGTCAAGATAGACATTTGGGTTGCATAAAGCATACATCTTGTGAAGAAGTTACGAGGGTTCGAAGTTTGTATGTGCGCAAGAGATTTATATATATATATATATAATTAAATCAGAAAATTCAGAAAACCGTTTGAAAATCAAAAATCCAGAGGCGGCAATTTCCCTGCCCTAGGGGAGTCGACCCCTCAAGAGGGATGTAGACCCATGGGTCGACCACCTAGGGGGGGTCAACCCTCTAGGGCTGAGGTGGAAGTCGAATTCTGGGGGCTGGCAGCTATATATATGGCTTCATTTTCTGGTTTTCTCACACTAAAAATCAATGGCGGCTGTAACACCCGTGTTTTCGATAAACATTAAAGTTACGAATTAAATAATAATTAATTTCAAATGTAAGAATTAAGGGAAACGGGTTACGCCATTACGTTTGTCTCGGAATTCTGCTTGAGATAGAGTCCGAGTTTGCATGAATCAGATAATGTACGAGGGAGTTATGACCTTCAGAAGATTCAAGAATTTAAATAAACAGTTCAGAATATAGTTCATAAAATTCAAAATTCAAAATCTGAAGTAGAAGCAGGCTGGGCGGGAAATTTCCCGCCCAAGACCAGGTCGACCAAGAGGTCGACCAGGGGGTAGACCTCCCCCCATACAGGTCGACCTACCCCTCGGGTCAAATCTAAAATCTGACGTGTTTTCTCCTGTGACGAATTTCTGTGTCATTAGGGCTTGCGTGGCACATTCTGGTTGGTTCTCGTAGGTTTGAATGGCTTTGATTTACTCTAGGTTAATCTTACGGCTCCTATTAGATTAAACTTCTATATAAGCAACCTAAATCTAAACCCTAAAGCCACACAAAAATATTCCTAAGACCGTCATGCTGTCAACACTCAACCTAGAGTAGCCGCCATTCTCATTCAACAAGAAAGCAAGTAGGAATTACAAATCAAATCTAATTCAACTAAGAGAATTCAGCATCTACACCAAAAGAGAGCTACTCAAATTCAGAATACAGATCCCAGAACTCAAGACTAGCCTCCTTTTTGTAAGTCCAGTTATCATTTAGACTTAAACGATGTTAGAATTGTGACTAAATAACTGGATATAGAACATCGCCTAATGTAAATCTATGCCTATCCTTTTTGTTAAAACTGAATTGATTGAGACTATGATTCTTTCTATGCTAGGTTGTGAATCTTGTAGTATGTAATTTGATGATCAAAGTTAAATGCTTTGGACCCATATGTCGTATAATTTGCCAATGACATATATGTTGTGTAATTTAGCGATGACATATTATAATTTGGCAATGGCATATCATGTTGAATAAATTGGAGATGACATATTATGTTGTATACTTGGTGATGACATAAATTGGCGAGGACATATTATTTGACGATGGCATATCATATTGTGTAGTTTGGCAATGACATACCATATTGTATAATTTGGCGATGGATCTCACATTGTGTATAACTTGGCAATGACATTTCATGTCGCATGATTTGATAATAACACCTATATGTTATAGGAAAATTTGGTAATTTCGCTATGGTTATGCAAGTTCAACCATGTTCACATATATGACTAAAACTACAAGCTAATATGATTAGGTTCATGTTAGATTGGATCCAACTAATTTGCGAAGTTCACAATTACATGCTTAATGTTAAGTTTATGTAATTCTATGTAAAACCTCTATTTCATGATCCATGTTAAGTAGATCTAAATTTGCAAGTTCATAATTGAATGTATATTGTTCTATGCCAAGTTCATATGATGCATGTGTAGTCAAATCCATATTTTTATGATGTTGGAATTATTACATGTTCCTCTTTTTCCCCTTTTGTGTATAAGTTAGGCTATTTATCGAGCCTAACATTTTATGTGATTCATGCGAATGTTTAACGGGGGTAACGTTGGGGGAAATATGAAATTATATATATAATTGGCATATTTGGCTCATGAACATGAAAATGTTTTATAAGTAGTATAAATTTTTATACCTAAAATTATGAACTTGATTTAAAAAGGAAAGTGGGGCTTGACTTGAATGACAATAATTTACATATGAATATAAAGAAGTAAATATGTAAATTTAGAAAAGATGAATATGCCTAACCCGAGGTTAGATTGAGTTACGGTGTAAGACTGCCCGGAACCGCCCGACACATCCAGCAACCGCAACAATATTTATCTAATGTGGGAGGTTAGTGCATCAAGCCCAAAGGAACCCGAGGTTGGACTGAGTTGCGGTGTAAAACTGCCCGGACCCAACCGGCACATCCAGTAACCGCAATAATACCTGTCTAATGTGGGTGTTTGGTGCTTTAATAAAATAATTAAAGCTAAGTCAGGAATGGTAGGGTTAAGTTAATTAAGGCAACACTTAACCAATGCAACATGTTAACTAAACTGATGGGTGGGGTTAGGTTAACTTGGACACTTAACCAATTTAACATGTTGACTAGGAAACCCTAGTAATCGGGACCCATTTCAGCAGTAACCCACATAGATGTATCATGGTACCCTGAACTAGGCAGGGTAGGGCACGATTACTGGGCTGATTATAAGCGGTCAAAACAACGGCGGTTGGTGCGTTTGTGTAGGTTCCGACGGAGTACGGGCGTGCACGTACTCCAGAGTAGAAAAAGTAGGCACTAGGCATCAGTAGTTATGCACGTGCATCTTGAATCGTGTCGGGTTGCCACCATAGGATTTGATACACCCCATGGTGTGACCAGCACAGGTATCTACAATCGAGCGGGGCCGTATGACACAAGTGGTAAACGCGTGCGAGTAGGAGCCTGTAATGACCCGCATTTTCAGCGACATAATAATTAATTTATTTAATTATTTAAAAGGGTGGTTAAATTGATTTAATGGTCATGGAATTTAAAAATGGTGAATATTTAATTAAAATAATAAATTAAATAATATATTTAGTTCTGAAATAATCAGAATTGGCTGAAATGGCGATATGGTATAAACTGGATCATCAGTGATATTTAATTCAGTTTAGAATTTAATTAGAATAACGAATATATTATTTGAACTACAGTTTGAACGTATAATTATATTATAATTAAAATCGAGCTCAAAATGGCGCGGTAGTTCGCGATTTGGCGATTTGAACTTCAAGTGGATATGCAGAAGCCGTTTTAAATCGGATTTCTGTAAAACAAGAAACGTTGGAAGCTGGTGAAGTATATCTTTCTAGTGGAAGAGAAAAATCAAGATTTCATCGTGTAGATTTTGATTTATGTCCAAATCAAATTCTAGAAAAGTCGCTGTGGAATTCCTTTATAATTTATAAAGGAATTATTTATATTTTAAAAAGGAATGTCAATATAAATCGAATGTCGGGTTGACCCAGATTTGAAATATCAAGTTAGAAATTCATATAGGAATATTCTAGAGTTGTATGGTATTCCACTGTGAATATATATACAATATTATTTAATTATAAATATTTAATTTAATTATATTTAAATATATTTATATATTTAAATGGGTTATTTAGGACTTTAAAAATAGCCACTTTTGCAAACGACCTGAGAATTCGACGAAACTAATTTTGTTGGATCCGCAACATCAAATTTTTGTTAGATTCCAAGTTCCATGATTTTTAGAGTCAATGTGTGGCCGTACGGATTTTTAGAGTGAAAACAGTCAGTATTTTGACGGTTAAAAATACGCTGTGTGAGCAAACGTAGTCGGAATTCGACGAAACCAGTTTCGTTGGAACCGCAATATCGAGCTGTAGCTGCATGTCCAGTTTGGTGATTTTTGGGTATCGTGTGTGATCGCACGAATTTTTAGAAAACAAAAATAAATAAAAGAAAATATCTAAAATAAAATATGTGAACAAAAAGGAGCCGCCTACTTCAATTTTCAGCCACACAACAAATTCCGTCCCTCCTATAAAATCAAATATTCAAGCCGCCACTACCTTTCTGCTGAGAACCCAAAAACGTGAAAAGGAAAGATCTTTAAACAATTTTTAAAAATCAACCATTGATTGTAAAATCGTGAGATAAGCTTCATGAGAATAAACATCAGAAGAGCTTCGCGATGCTACCAGCTTCGAAGGGGGCGATCAACTTTTCTGTTCGCTGGAAGTAGGAAGGGCAACCTTGGGTTCCACTACACTGCAAATTGAATCGAGGAGCGAAATGAAGTTCATATTCATGATGAGAGTCGAATAGCACCTGCGTGTCGTGTTTTGTGGATTTCAGAGATAAAAGTTGTCTATGCCATTACAGGCATTTGCGTGCGAGGCTGCTATGAACGCAGGTAGTCGGGAAGGTCCGAGATTCGAAAAAGAAGGGTGCGATGGAGGAGATTTTGTAGGAGATTTCAATGAAGTGGTTGGTTTTGATTTTCGTTGAGTAGGCCGTTAGAACGTGGAGGAGTTGCATCAGTTGTGGAAGAGGAGGACATGTCTGTGTTTGGATGGAGAAGATGAAGGTTGCGGTAGTGGGTTGTAAGGATGGTTGGGCCGAATGGAGATGGTGAGGCCCGGTATAATTAACTCTTAAGTTTTTATTTAATTTAATATGTGTATTAACTTCTGGATATCATAACTAGTTCGTACGAAGTCAGATTGACAAACCGTCAGATCCGTTGGGATCGTATGGACGAGTACAACACCATGGCACTGACTGGAAGTCCATTGGAGCTCGTTTGAATTTATGGAGAAATAAATTGTTTGATTCAAATCAAACAACAGTTTATCGTTCTTTAACGATGAACTGCCAAAGTGAGTAAATATCACTAACTCTGAACAGTTTATAATTTCATGTTATATTTTTAGAACTGTTAAATATTGGCTGATTGCTGTGTGTTGACTGTTTGATTGAACTGCTAGTCAGTTAGTTGAATTTCTATATTGATTCTGTTTATCACAATATATCATACGGAACTGAAAGTAATGTTGATTTTATTGTGTAATATCTGTGGATGCAGGGAAACAGGTTGGGGGAATCCGACTGGATTCCTCAACAGTTATTTTATTGTTTTCATATATTTTGATATATGATGTGAATTATAACATGTTGTTGATTGTGTGTGTATGGACGATATTGGACATCGTAATTTGATATGTTAAACACGATAACATACCGGGATTTGGAGAAAAGGGGAATTTGTCAAAGTGAATACTGAAAAGAGAATATTTATAAAATCAGAGGATTTTATAAAAGAGAATATTTATAAATAGAATATTTATAAATAAGAATATTTATAAATGGAATATTTATAAATAGGAAATACGTTTAAGTGGGAATTATAAATGGAGGAAATCTTTATAAATAGAATATTTATAAAGTGGATTACTTACTTAGAAAATAAATAGGATAAGATAATGACATATTTATTTGTTAAATAAATAAGATACGATTAATGGATTATTTATTTGTTAAAGTAATAGGTTAAGATAAAGAGATATTAGCTTAGAAATTTACTAAGTTAAACAAAAGGATATTAACTTCGGGATTGAATAAGTTAAACAAAGGATATTTACTTAGGGATTGAATAAGTTAAACAAGGATATTGACTTAGGAAATTGAATAAGTTTTAAATAAGATATTTTTAGAGCAAATACTTAGAATAAATAAATAAGGTAATAAAGGAAACACTTAGAACTAAGTCATTAAAGAAGATATTTATTAAGGAATAAATAGAGATTATAAAGGGAATATTTGCAAACTATTTGCAAATAAAATAAAAAGGGAAATATTTTTTCAAGAAAACAATTAGGGTTATAAAGGAAATATTTGTTTAGAAAACAAATAGATTATAAAGAAAATATTTATCCTTGGATATATATATATATAAGTCTGAACTTATATATGAAGAAGTAAACAGATAAAAGGAGCAGATTGATTTATAAATGAGATTTATAATTAAGTTAAATATTATCATTTGATAAATGGAATATATAAGTCAGGACTTATATAAAGGAGTAAGAATCAATTTCAACATCGATGTTTGAAACTGAATAAGGATAAAGAGTAAACCAGTTAGGTTAAACCATTTGAGTTAACCAGTTAGGTTAAACCATTAGAGTTAACCAGTTAGGGTTATCCAGTTAGAATTAATCAGTAGAGTTAACCGAGTTAGAGTTAGTCGAGTATTAATTATCGAATATTAGTTTATTCGAACAAGTGAGTTAATCGAATCAGAAATATCCGAGATGAGTTAATCGATTTAAGTTAATCAAAGGAGTTAATTGAATAATAGATATTCGAAGTGAGACAATCGAATAATACATATTCGAAGTGAGATAATCGAATAGTAGATATCCGAAGTAAGTTAATCAAATACAAGTTATTCGAATAAGTTGTTCGAATAAGAGGTAATCCAGTAAGAGTTAAATAGAATAAAAGTTCATCAAATAAGAGTTATAGCTTAGAGTTAACCAAATAGGAGTTAATAAATTAGTTGATCGTTATATTATTCGAGTTAGGAAATAAAAGTCATATTAAAGATAATATATTTCGGATGTAGGAGATTATAACACCATTGTTATAATCACGTAAACTTGTAAAAGAAGGGGGTTCGTAAATAGAATCCGAGGGTTCGTAAGGAAGTGTTAAAGAGTTAAAAAGGTGAATCTTATCTATTTCGAGATTTGAAAGGTGGTTCAGTTAAGGTCTGAGAGGTAGCTATACCCCAACTTCATTGACTGTGTTTTTAATTAAGAAATGGTTACGGTTCGAGTGTGAAGTGGTTAAGTGGATTTAGTAATTTAGTGTAGTGGTTTGAGTCGTCATCACAATATAGTTTAAACATCTGTTTAAATCCCAATTAATAAGTTTTAGAAATGTTTTCCAAACGAGAATCAGAAATGTTTTCTGATAATAGAAAATAAGAATTTAGAATATATGGGAACATGAGATAAGTAGATTAATGAAATAAAGAGATAAATGTTGAACGATGATTGATCGATATAATTTCCTCTTGGAAATAATATGTTTGTTTGCACACCTGTTTTTCTTTGATGGTTAAATCAAAGACTATCGAAGTTTTGACCATTTTAACGTTGTTAATATGGAGAGACCGGTTGGATTATTATCCAAAGAACCACTCTGTATTGGCATAAGCGTTGCGAATCATATATGCCAAAGATAATTAAAGACGGAGTAAGGTGCAAGGGCTACTGTATAAGTCTTAGATAACAGTGCCTAAGATGGATGTACTGAATAGTGCCTTCGGTTCATCCACTTCCTGGATGACTTGTATGGATGAATGTCTGACAGAGTATTTCCAGAAAGGTCACGTACATTGATTTCTTCAACCGTACCAAGAGTGGAAGCGGAGAAGGAAACTTCTTTAGCTAACACGTAATGTACTGTTGTAGACGTCAATTAGTGATTTTCGATGGATCTGACAATGTGGGATTCGAAGTGAATCTGATGTGATGATAAAGCGTAACCTCAAGCCTCATCAACCGGTAAATGACAAAAATCGGGTAGGCAGCATGGCTATGTAGGTCGCACCTATTAGGGTGTATAATTACCTGATCTAGAGTTTCATTTACTTCTAAATATCTATTGTCGATACTGTACCATTCGGGAAACCGTTGCTGATCCCAACTGTTGGTGATATACATTCAATGCACTCAAGCGAAATGAGTGGTCGGTCATGTGTGGCCGGGTTGCAAGATGTTCTTCTTGAACCCAGTGTATTCCTTTCTAAGGGTACACTAGCGAAAGGTGGTTCCATACCATGTCATAGTTGGAAATCCATTACCCAATACGTGCTGTGGTTTTGATTGTATACTATATATGTATAACGTGAGATGAAAGCGTTTCTGCTAGATGATTATTATATTGTGGTTGATAGACATTATTATAATATCAAAAGGTTTTCGATATAAAGATAATTTGGTTTCTCATAAGGGAAAAACCCGTTCCGTTATACGGCGTGGTCTTATGAGATATCATTTACCTGCTTGAACTGATTTAAACTATTTTACTCACACCAGTCCCATGACTGACCCAGAATTTATTTTTTTTCCCTAAACTCTTGGGTGCCCAATTTTGTACGGGCAGTCAAGTAGTCGGGATTTACAAATACTTGAAGAGCTAGTGCAGGAGGCTTCGGGATCGTATAGCTATAGTTTAGGTTCGTTGTGTTGCAAGTGTTGTACTTGATGATGATATGTATATTCAAGTACAATCTTTTATTTCAAAGATATGTTATCTATTGTATGTAATTCATTCCGCTGTGAGGTTCGTGTTACTCTGATGTTGTATTCTTCTTCTTCTTCTTCTATTCTAAGTTTCTATCTTATCTTTCCTCACCCTCTATCTTCTTTCTTTTAATTTCCTGGTTTCCAGTGCAATTTGGGGTTGGACTTGTGTTATTTAGTCAACTCAAATTGGACCGGATTTTCGGGTCATTACAGTTGGTATTAGAGCTTAAGGTTAAGTGAATTACCTTGGCTTTATGGCTGACTCAGTAGAGATGGGGTTAGTAATACCCTAGATTGAGTTTGAGTGTATAGATACGAGTGAACGTGTTTGTTATTGATATAAAAATTGTTTTATATTGTGGAGATTCATTGGTTGAGTAGTTTATGGGTTTTGGTCGATCAGTTTGATCCACTGTATCGGTAGGAATTTATAAACACTCGAATACGATGGGTCGACACGATATGTTTTGAAAAGAGGATAAATTAAAATAAGTTTACCTAAGGTATATCTTGATATAGAGAAGATATATATATCAATATTGTAATATAGTGGATATATTGGTTGTTATTATAATCGAGTAAGATTGTAAATTAAATGGTTATGTAAATAACCAATCAGAATTCATATAAGTGAAATACATGGAATCAGATGAGTTAAATCTAAAATTTAAACCAGGAATTAAATTAAAATTCTGGGAAAATTGGATAAATGTTTGTAAATGGATTTGGATTAAAAATAAGGAAAATTTAAGATCCTGGGAGATTTTAAATTGTTTTACAAGCAGTGTGAATTATATTCTGAAATGAATTTCAAAGTGGTAATGTTTAGAAATGGTTTTATAGTATTGAACTCACTTCGATCGCTAGAAAATAGATTCTAATGATGACAGCTGCATCATCAGTATTCATTTTTGAGTTGTAAGTGACGAATTACTACCAGAGATACTGTTTTGAATTTGTTTTGGGAAAGACAAGTTGTGTTGAATTTCAAAAAGGAAATTTTGATTTTTGAAAAGAGTAAACTTTTTAAAAACTCCCAGGGAAAGACAGTTTGAATTAAAAACAAATTAAACAGAAATTTGTGAAAGCAAAATTGAATTAAAGTAAAGCCAGTAAAGTGGTAACTGAGATTGAATTAGAATGATATCAAGACAAATTGGATTGTGAGATTCAAATTTGAAGTGTAATGTGATAATTAAGTTAAGAGTTGGGAATCGAGAAGAAACTCCAGTTGAAATGATATTTGGCTTGGATATAAGCGAATGGTTGTGTTGTGGATAAAAGCATATCAGAATTTGATTGGGATGACCCTTGTATCTGCTGAATTAACAGCAGATGAAAAGGATTTAATGATATGCAGATAAAAAGGTACAAGTTTATATTTCTATTGGATATATGATTTATGAGCCGAATTGGCAAGCCGCTTGGCTGTTTGATTTTCTTTTGGGATGGAGATGGCCCAGAGAGGTGAGTTGGAGTTGACCGGTTGACCAGTACAAAGGAGGTGCTGGTGAAATTTTTCGAAAAATTTAGGCGTTAGAAAATTTTCAAGATTTTTGAAAATTTTCGTTGATAAGAATTAATTAATATTTAATTGAAATTAAATTTGTCCAGTTGGAAACTGAAGTTAAGAAGTGAACAAATATGTTCTAACTATAGGGTCGTCTTCTAACTTAGCAATTTCGAGGACGAAATTATTTTAAGTAGGGAAGAATGTAATGACCCGCATTTTCAGCGATATAATAATTAATTTATTTAATTATTTAAAATGGTGATTAAAAGGATTTAATGGTCACGGAATTTAATAATGGTGAATATTTAATTAAAATAATAAATTAAATAATATATTTAATTCTGAAATAATCAGAATTGGCTGAAATGGCGATATGGTGTGAACTGGATCATCTGTGATATTTAATTCAGTTTAGAATTTAATTAGAATAACGAATATATTATTTGAACGACAGTTTGAACGTATAATTATAATATAATTAAAATCGAGCTCGAAATGGAGCGGCAGTTCGCGATTTGGCGATTTGAACTTCAACTGGATATACATAAGCCGTTTTAAATCGGATTTCTGTGAAACAAGAAACGTTCGGAGCTGGTGAAGTATATCATTCTAGTGGAAGAGAAAATTCGATATTTCATCATGTAGATTTTGATTTATGTCCAAATCAAATTCTAGAAAAGTCACTGTGGAATTCCTTTATAATTTATAAAGGAATTATTTATATTTTAAAAAGGAATGTCAATATAAATCGAATATCGGGTTGACCCAGATTTGAAATATCAAGTTAGAAATTCATATAGGAATATTCTAGAGCTGTATGGTATTCCACTGTGAATATATATACGATAATATTAATTTATAAATATTTAATTTAATTATATTTAAATATATTTATACATTTAAATGGGTTATTTAGGACTTTAAAAAAAGCCACTTTTGCAAACGACCTCAGAATTCGACGAAACTAATTTTGTTGGATCTGCAACATCAAATTTTTGTTAGATTCCAAGTTCCGTGAATTTAGAGTCACTGTGTGGCCGTATGGATTTTTAAAGTGAAAAACAGTCTGTATTTTAACGGTTAAAAATACGCTGTGTGAGCAAACGGAGTCAGAATTCGACGAAACCAGTTTCTTGGGACCGTAATTTCGAGCTGTAGCTGCATGTCCAGTTTAGTAATTTTTTGGTATCGTGTGTGATCGCACGAATTTTTAGAAAGAAAAAAATAAATAAAAGAAAATATCTAAAATAAAATATGTGAACAAAAAGGGGCCGTCTACTTCAATTTTCAGCCACACAACAAATTCCGTCCCTCCTATAAAATCAAATATTCAAGCCGCCACGCCTTTCTGCTTAGAACCCAAAAACGTGAAAAGGAAAGATCTTTAAACAATTTTTAAAAATCAACCATTGATTATAAAATCGTGAGATAAGCTTCATGAGAATCAATATTAGAAGTGCTTCGTGATGCTACCAGCTTCGAAGGGGGCGATCAACTTTTCCGTTTGCTCGAAGTAGGAAGGGCGATCTAGGGTTCCACTATAATGCAAATTGAAGCATCGAGGAGCGAAATGAAGTTCATATTCATGATGAGAGAGTCGAATAGCACCTGCGTGTAGTGTTTTGTGGATTTCAGAGATAAAAGTTGTCGATGCCATTACAGGCATTTGCATGCGACGCTGCTATGAACGTAGGTAGTCAGGGAGGTCTGAGCTTCGAAAAAGAGGTGTGAGATGGAGGAGATTTCAATGAAGTGGTTGGTTTTGATTTTCGTTGAGTAGGCCGTTACAACGTGAAGGAGTTGCATCGGTGGTGGAAGAGGAGGACACGTCTGTGTTTGGATGGAGAAGATGAAGGTTATGGTAGTGGGTTGTAAGGATGGTTGGGCCGAATGGAGATGGTGAGTCCCGGTATAATTAACTCTTAAGTTTTTATTTAATTTAATATGTGTATTAACTTCTGGATATCATAACTAGTTCGTACGAAGTCAGATTGACAAACCGTCAGATCCATTGGGATCGTATGGACGAGGACAACCACATGGCACTGACTGGAAGTCCATTGGAGCTCGTTTGAATTTATGGTGAAATAAATTGTTTGATTCAAATCAAACAACAGTTTATCGTTCTTTAACGATGAACTGCCAAAGTGAGTAAATATCACTAACTCTGAATAATTTATAATTTCATGTTATATTTTTAGAACTGTTAAATATTGGCTAATTGACTGTGTGTTGACTTTTTGATTGAACTGCTAGTCAGTTAGTTGAATTTCTATACTGATTCTGTTTATCAGAATATATCATATGGAACTGAAAGTAATGTTGATTTTATTGTGTAACATCTGTGGATGCAGGGAAACAGGTTGGGGGAATCCGAGTGGATTCGTCAACAGTTATTTTATTGTTTTCATATATTTTGATATATGATGTGAATTATAACTTGTTGTTGATTGTGTGTGTTTGGACGATATTGGACATCGTAATTTGATATGTTAAACACGATAACATACCGGGATTTGGATAAAAGGGGAATTTATCAAAGTGAATACTTAAAAGAGAATATTTATAAAATCAGAGGATTTTATAAAAGAGAATATTTATAAATAGAATATTTATAAATAAGAATATTTATAAATGGAATATTTATAAATAGGAAATACATTTAAGTGGGAATTACAAATAAAGGAAATCTTTTTAAATAGAATATTTATAAAGTGGATCACTTACTTAGAAAATAAATAGGATAAGATAATGAGATATTTATTTGTTAAATAAATAAGATACGATTAATGGATTATTTATTTGTTAAAGTAATAGGTTAAGATAAAGAGATATTAGCTTAGAAATTTACTAAGTTAAACAAAAGTATATTAACTTAGGGATTGAATAAGTTAAACAAAGGATATTTACTTAGGGATTGAATAAGTTAAACAAGGATATTGACTTAGGAAATTGAATAAGTTTTAAATAAGATATTTTTAGAGGAAATACTTAGAATAAATAAATAAGGTAATAAAGGAAACACTTAGAACTAAGTCATTAAAGAAGATATTTATTAAGGAATAAATAAGAGATTATAAAGGGAATATTAGCAAACTATTTGCAAATAAAATAAAAAGGGAAATATTTGTTCAAGAAAAAAATAGGGTTATAAAGGAAATATTTGTTTAGAAAACAAGTAGATTATAAAGAAAATATGTATCCTTGGATAAATAGATATATATAAGTCTGAACTTATATATGAAGAAGTAAACAGATAAAAGGAGCAGATTGATTTATAAACGAGATTTATAAATTAAGTTAAATATTATCATTTGATAAATGGAATATATAAGTCCGAACTTATATAAAGGAGTAGGAATCAATTTCAACATCGATGTTTGAAACTGAATAAGGATAAAGAGTTAACTAGTTAGGTTAAACCATTTGAGTTAACCAGTTAGGTTAAACCATTAGAGTTAACCAGTTAGGGTTATCCAGTTAGAAGTAATCAATTAGAATTAATCAGTAGAGTTAAACGAGTCAGAGTTAGTCAAGTATTAATTAACGAATATTAATTTATTCGAAGAAGTGAGTTAATCGAATCAGAAATATCCGAGATGAGTTAATCGATTTGAGTTAATCGAAGGAGTTAATCGAATAATAGATATTCGAAGTGAGATAATCGAATAATAATTATTCGAAGTGAGATACTCGAATAGTAGATATTCAGAGTAAGTTAATCAAATACAAGTTATTTGAATAAGTTATTCGAATAAGAGGTAATCCAGTAAGA
This sequence comes from Allium sativum, assembly GCA_030737875.1. NCBI lineage: Eukaryota > Viridiplantae > Streptophyta > Magnoliopsida > Asparagales > Amaryllidaceae > Allium > Allium sativum. The sequence goes on along the minus strand of CM060919.1, from coordinate 3,957,190 downwards.
GTTAAATAGAATAAAAGTTCATCGAATAAGAGTTATAGCTTAGAGTTAACCAAATTGGAGTTAATAAATTAGTTGATCGTTATATTATTCGAGTTAGGAAATAAAAGTCATATTAAAGATAATATATTTCGGATGCAGGAGATTATAACACCATTGTTATAATCACGTAAACTTGTAAAAGAAGGGGATTCGTAAATAGAATCCGAGGGTTCGTAAGGAAGTGTTAAAGAGTTAAAAAGGTGAATCTTATCTATTTCGAGATTTGAAAGGTGGTTCAGTTAAGGTCTGAGAGGTAGCAATACCCCAACTTGATTGACTGCGTTTTTAATTAAGAAATGGTTACGGTTCGAGTGTGAAGTGGTTAAGTGGATTTAGTAATTTAGTATAGTGGTTTGAGTCGTCATCGCAATATAGTTTTAAACATCTGTTTAAATCCCAATTAAGAAGTTTTGGAAATGTTTTCCAAATGAGAATCAGAAATGTTTTCTGATAATAGAAAATAAGAATTTAGAATATATGGGAATAGGAGATAAGTAAATTAATGAAATAAAGAGATAAATGTTGAATGATGATTGATCGGTATAATTTCCTCCAAGAAATAATATCGTTGTTTGCACACCTGTTTTTCTTTGATGGTTAAATCACGGACTATCGAAGTTTTGACCATTTTAACGTTGTTAATATGGAGAGACCGGTTGGATTATTATCCAAAGAACCACTCTGTATTGGCATAAGCGTTGCGAATCATATATGCCAAAGATAATTAAAGATGGAGTAAAGTGCAAGGGCTATTGTATAAGTCTTAGATAACAGTGCCTAAGATGGATGTACTGAATAGTGCCTTCGGTTCATCCTGTTCCTGGATGACTTGTATGGATAAATGTCTGACAGAGTATTTCCAGAAAGGTCACGTACATTGATTTCTTCAACCGTACCAAGAGTGGAAGCGGAGAAGGAAACTTCTTTAGCTAACACGTAATGTACTGTTATAGACGTCAATTAGTGATTTTCGATGGATCTGACAATGTGGCATTCGAAGTGAATCTGATGTGATGATAAAGCGTAACCTAAAGCCTCATCAACTGGTAAATGACAGAAATCGGGCAGGCAGCATGGCTATGTAGGTCGCACCTATTAGGGTGTATAATCACCTGATCTATAGCTTCATTTACTTCTAAAAATCTATTGTCGATACTGTCCCATTCGGGAAACCATTGCTGATCCCAACCGTTGGTGATATACATTCGATACACTCAAGCGAAATGAGTGGTCGGTCATGTGTGGCCGGGTTGCAAGATGTTCTTGTTGAACCCAATGTATTCCTTTCTAGAGGTACACTAGCGAAAGGTGGTTCCATACCTTGTCATAGTTGGAAATCCGTTACCCAATACGTGCTGCGGTTTTGATTGTATACTATATATGTAGAACGTGAGATGAAAGCGTTTCTGCTAGATGATTATTATATTGTGGTTGATAGACATTATTATAATATCAAAAGGTTTTTGATATAAAGATAATTTGGATTCTCATAAGGGAAAATCCCGTTCCGTTATACGGCGTGGTCTTATGAGATATCATTTACCTACTTGAACTGTTTTAAACTGTTTTACTCACAACAGTCCCATGACTGACCGGGAGTTTATTTTGTTTTGTTTTTCCCTAAACTCTTGGGTGCCCAATTTTGTACGAGCAGTCAAGTAGTTGGGATTTACAGATACTTGAAGAGCTGGAGCAGGAGGCTTCGGGATCATATAGCTATAGTTTATTTCCGCTGTGTTGTAAGTGCTGTACTTGATCATGATATGTATATTCAAGTACAATCTTTTATTTCAAAGATATGTTATCTATTATATGTTATTCGTTCCGCTGTGAGGTTCGTGTTACTCTTATGTTGTGTTCTTCTTCTTCTTCTATTCTAAGTTTCTATCTTATCTTTCCTCACTCTCTGTCTTCTTTCTATTATTTTCCTGGTTTCCAGTGCAATTTGGGGTTGGACTTTTGTTATTTAGTCAGCTCAAATTGGACCGGATTTTCGGATCATTACAGAGCCGATCAATGAAAATGGATCACTGGGTTTTGAACTCACGATAAGGAATAAAATACCTAGCAGGTGTAGAGAACATGGACATGAGTGCGATAGAATGATTAGTTTATCTTGCCTTGTTTATCTTGCCCTGTTTAGCTTACCTTACCCTACGTTACCTTATTTCCTTATTATTGTCCTATGTCCAGCTTATTCAAGTCATGGTTCTCTTATCAGTTTACATGCTGAATAATCACTGGACTTACCAGACTTATGTCTAACCCATTTTCTTTTGCCCTCTTTTCTTCCGTTCCCCCCCTCAGGTACCCAGAGAGGGAATAGCTCAGCCAAATTTGGACTGTTCATCTTTCAAAGCTTGAAGACTCTGTGATGTATACCTTGGAACTTCTTATCTTTGGCTATGGCTTTGGACACACTACTACTTGGGGATTTATGCAGTTTTATTGTGTTCTATGCTTCTTTATGTAATAATCAAGACAGAAATTTTGATGTAGTGATTTGAAAGTTGATTTGAAACAGTTTGCTGTAATGTTTTGTTATGAACCACGTTTGAAATAAAGTTAGTTTTTCTGCTGCTTATATATATCTATCTTGTAAATTATCTGTGTCTTTTACCTATAATGCTCCATTGAAGTTAAGGCCTTTGTGAGTGACCTTAATGGAGGTGGGGTGTTTCACTTGGTATCGGAGCAAAGGTTTACCAGATCAGATAAAATTTTTGAAAACTGTTTTTCAAAAAAGAAATTTAAAGAAGCAATTTTCAAGAAAAGTGTTTTATTTAAAAAAAAGGCGAAATCCCCCAAAGCCATAAGCATTATCTCTTACCCTTTGTTTTTAATCTTTCCTTTTTCATTTCAGCATGTCTGAGGATCTTAACCTTCCAGAGGGCATGGCGGTACCTGGCTGGTTCAGAAGGTACCTAGAGGCTAGGGCTAACGCTACAGGCCCAGCAGACGTTCCTCCTTCCCCAGCTGCTGCGGTTCCTCCTCCTTCTACTCGTGCAAAAGCTTTCTCAAAAATATGTAGGGACTTTCGAGCCATGGGTGAAAATAACTTCAATGGAAATGAAATTCCTCTCACAAGCTGAACGAAGCCTACAGATGGAGAAGTTCTTAGCTCTCAAACAGGGAAGTATGTCGGTCATGGAATGCGTTAACCAATTCAATCAGCTGGTTAGGTTCAGATTGGAGTTAGTGAACAATCCACATAAGAAGGCTCTCCGCTTTGTTAAAGGGTTGAATGAGCCACTGCACAACGTAGCTGTTATGTAACGACGGTTGGAACAAAGCTCCCCTTCCTTGTACGCATATGAACTGGCACACAACTCCCATATAACAAAAGGAATCCCTAATGTTATATGCCTACCAACTTATATTTGTACACAACTCCTTCAATTTATTTCATGATGTGCGACTTACCTATACCTATGGGTGCAACTTATGAGAGGCTGGTGGACATGGCACTGTTACAAGAAGAAGATAAGGTTGGCAAGAAGGAGACAAAGGTGGAAGCATCTCGGGATAAGAAAGGGGAAGGATCGCAGAGCAAGAAGACAGATCCCAAGAAGGGCGGGAAGAACTACAAAACCCGTGACAAGAGGAAGTGTAATTTTTGTGGCATTCCTAGACATCCGGTTAAGGATTGCAGGAAGAAGAAAAGGAAGATGGGTGGTTGTTTCCATTGCGGCGAGGCAGAACACATGGCTAGGGACTGACCAAGAAAGCAAGGGCAAGGGCAGAGAGCTGGATCTGCTTCTGGAGGGTAGGTTCACGCTCTCTTGGCACCTCCGCAAGAACGAGGTAGAAATGTTTCTGTTGAGAGTTTAGTTTATCTTTTTGATCATCCTGTTTATACACTCTTTGATTCTGGCACATCTCACTCTTTTATATCTACTGCTTTAGTTGAATCTCTGCACCTAGACACCAGTTTGGTAGAGGATCCCTTGGTTGTTTCAAATCCAATTGGGGGCTCAACTTATTTGTCAATGATTTGTTTGGATTTGGATATTTCTATACTAAGTGTGGGGTTTAGATGCAATGCCTAAGTTTTAGGCTTTACGGGCTATGGGTTGATTCTAGGCATGGATTGGCTATCCAGTAATGGTGCCATCCTCGATTGTGAAAGGAGAGTGGTTAGACTCATGACTCGCCTCGGTAACACTCTCGAAATTTCTTGTAATCCCATGAACTCTGTTATGCTTAGCTATCTAGAATCTCTTGATGCGTCTATTGAGGATTTGCAGTCTGTTAGAGTAGTCCGTGAATACTCGGATGTCTTTGAAGAGGTTAAAGGGTAACCTCCGAAGCGGGAGATAGACTTCCGTATATACCTCGTTGATAATACAAAACCCGTTGCTTTACCCGTTAGACACATGGCTCCAAGGGAGAGGAAAGAACTCAGCAAGCAAGTTAAAGAGTTGCTTCAGAAGGGGTTTATAAGGCGGAGTATTTCTAAATGGGGTGCTCCAGTAGTGTTCGCAACTAAAGAGGACGGTTCGCTTCGCCTATGCATTGATTATAGGGAGCTAAACAAGATGACCAAGAGGAATAAGCACCCACTTCCAAGAATAGATGACTTGTTCGATCAGCTTGTAGGTGCATCGGTTTTCTCCTAGCTAGATTTAGCCATCGGGTTTCATCAACTGAGAGTGGCTGAATATAGCATTGATAAGACCGCGTTCAGAACTCCGGATGATTTCTTCGAGTGGCTTGTTATGCCTTTTGGCCTGACAAACGCACCGGCTTACTTCGTGGATTTGATGAGCAGGGTGTTCAGGGAGTTCCTCAATAAGTTCGTGGTGATCTTCGTAGATGACATTTTGATTTTCTCAAAGAGTGAGGAAGAGCATGCTATGCATTTAAAAGAAGTCATGGATATTCTTCGAGCACATCAGTTGAAAGCCAAATTCTCCAAATGCCTCTTCTGGAGAGAGGAAGTAAGATTTCTGGGACATGTGGTATCCAAGGAAGGGTTGGTCGTGGACCCCGCAAAAGTAGTTGCGGTGCAAGATTGGAAGGTTCCACGGAATGCGACCGAGGTCCCGAGCTTCCTCAGGCTAGAGAGCTTTTACCAAAAGTTCATCAAAGACTTTGCAAAAATCTCAGCTCCGCTTACAAAGTTGACGAAGAAGAACCTAACTTTCAATTGGGATTTGGATTGCGATATTGATTTCCAACGATTAAAGAGAGCTATAACAACAGCTTCATTTCTGACATTGCCGGATGGAAGCAAGATGTTTACCGTATACACGGATGCATATGGTACATGATTAGGTGTTGTCTTGATGCATGAAGGGAAGGTAGTAGCTTATGGAGGTAGACAGTCGAAAGCACGCAAGAAAAACTACCCAATCCACGACCTAGAGTTGGCTGCCATCGTCTTTGCGCTTAAGTCTTGGCACCATTATCTCTTAGGTGAGAAGTTTGAATTGTATACTGACCATAAATCGTTGAAGTACCTTTTCCCATAGAAAGATCTTAACTTGAGGTAACAAAAGTGGATGGAATTCTTGGCATCCTACGATTTCGAGATTTCCTATACCCCTGGCAATGGCAACGTAGTAGCAGACGCCTTGAATAGAAAGAAGCTTACCTTAAGCCCTTTCTTTATTGAAAGGCAGAGCCTGGAGTACATAGCCAATTTTGACTTTAGACCCTCCAGCGATCATGTAGCTGGTTTGTTAGCATCGCTAGAGGTGCCGCTAGTACAAAACAGGTTTTTTGCGTCGGTTTTTAAGCCTATTTGCGACAGCTCTACAACCGTAGCAAATGCGACCGTCGCAATATTTGCGACGGTTTTATAACTGTCGCAATACACATGTTATTGCGACGGCTGTGATGATTTATTTGCGACGGTTTTTCAACAACCGTAGCAATAAAACTGATATTTAGCTCCAAAATTTTGATCAAATGCGACAGATTTTAAAATAACTGACGCAATATGTTTTATATTTGCGACCGAGTTTTGTGTCCAACCGTAGCAATAAAGTTAGTTGTTGCAACTGTTTTTTTACAACCGACGCAAAAGATTAACTACTAAATTCAAAAGGCTAATCCAATCACATTTCATCTCAGCCATTTTAATTGCTAGCTGTTAATACGATTCAAGATTTTCAAGCTTATGTAATATATGAGCAGCTCACAAAATATATGAATACAAGAAATACATACACTATTCATGAATTCTTATATCAATTGAAAAGAAAACGCTAATGAACAATCCATACAACAGAATTAGTTTACATTGGTCATAACTAGGCATATGTTAAGCTCCAACAAATACATGTAAATACTTACAGAATACTTATATCATGGAAATTAGCATTCAACACATGACTAAAGAAGAACAAAATGGATCATCCGACTGAACTAAAACTTAAAAAAGCACAACTTGCCTTCATGATGGTTGACTTGAATCAGTATCTGTCGAAAAACAAACATAGTATTATTTGAACTGCAACTGAAAATATATCGAACATGTAAGCACAATTTCAATTGTAATTCAAAAGAAATGGTATATAGTGAGCAAAAAATGATTAAGAAATATTATAAGCACAAAACAAGCTCAATGAGTGTAATTAATGCTTAGTAATTAATAAATACCTTAGCGAGAATGAAGTCCCAAAATTCTACTCCATTATTCTCAGTGCACTGGTGAAAACTGCTTGAACAAAGTGTACAATATGTGAGTATATCAATAAGCAAGTAAAAAAAAATCTGTACTGCAAATGTTAGGCTTTTAAATATAAAGACTTAACCTTTTGAATATAAAATTAGATGCAGAGAGTTCTAGCACGTTAACAAGCAAAGGCTTGATCCGTGGGAAAAATATTTCTCAAAACAATAATATGATTATAAAACAAGTAAACCTAAAAATATCTCCCTCTCAATAAAACTTGCAGTTAGCGGATTCAGCACCAAATATTACATTTCACACAAAAAAAATCTACAGTGCAGGTTTGGATTGCAGATAAGTCCTGAGAAGGTAAAACGTTGATCAAGTACATTAGTCAGAATTAGCATACAACATTTAAAAAGAATAAGATCAAAGAATGTGGATTTTGCATCAAATACCTGTTCAATAGGTGTAGGCTCATCAGATTTTTCAATAGGTGGAGGCTTAGTTACTGTTAACCTGATTAGTTACACATGGAAGCTTATACAATATTCTAAAAACTATATGGGCATGTTCGTTAAGTAAAAAAGGAAAATTATGGTAGAATCTGAATATACAATGGATAATCCCATTTTCATAATGAATATGAATGTGAAACAAAGACTTGATGATATATATTGGCATCACTGAACATTATATTAAATACATATCTCAATAGACACATTCTAGACTATCATTGTTAATTTAATTTTAGCAGAATTGAATAATGAGTTAATGTTAAACAGTACGTAGATATCTTCTAAACCTATCTACTTTGGAATAGGCTGCAAGATCTGTTTGTATTTTGCTATATACAACTAACTGAATTGCTATATTACTATATTCCCTCTAAAATGAGAGAAAAAGTTCCAATTTCCTATATAACTATGATTTGCTTTAAATATGATGCAAGACTTGCGTCTCACAACTTTTTTGGAGAAAAACGTACTATTATAAGTATTACATCTGCCACCTATCAAGCTATGACAAGTAATTTATTTACTTAGCACCTCTAATCATTATTAATTGTCTCCAAGCAGATGACGTCTATCTCCCTACCATTTCCAATGATAATTATTCTTTCTTTTTTGATGCAATATCTTAACTAAGATATTTCACCGTACAATGATTTTCTTCACATGTATGAGATAATCGTGTAAGAGTATGGATGACTACAACCATCATAAATTATGTCTGCAGAAGATGGATGATTACCACCGAAAGATATATGGATAGACATATTTATCTGATTCACAATTGTTTGTGTTACTTATTTTACTACTTCTCAACCATGGAACAAGAAAAACACTAATTCACAAGATAAATCGGTGGGATTATCAAATTGTTTTCACTTAACCTTAGGTATTACTTGTTTGAAGCATACGAGACAACCAAGAAACAAAATAGAATTTACTTGGTTTTGAGTGTCAGTATCCATCTTATCATCATCTTTGGCTGGTGTGACTTTTGTGTTAGCATCGTTACTGATTAGGATAATAAAATCTGCAGGATTTTGCCCAAATTACAAAGCCTGCTCCCATTTTAGTGGAGTGCAGAGTCCAAGTAAACTTAAAGATGTAAAACACTAGCTAATTTAGAAATTTACATAAACAAGAATTAGTATGTTCCTATTTTCCAGAAAACTATTTTGCAAATCTCTGTCATTTTGCTTCCATTTTCCGAATCCAAATCCATACCATTGTTCACACTATAAATACTTGTGCTACTAGTATTTTCTTAGTCAATATATCTGTACAGAAAATATTTGCACTAAACAGCATTCTTTTCAATGATATATGTACCACAACTACTCATCACTGCAAATATTTACATTGCAACTGGCAACATTTTTTCTTAAAATGTAAGCAGCAATTCAAATACGTTAAATTCGGTTTTGACATTCGTAAAATATTAGATTTGACAATGATAGTAAAAATAATTACAACATCAGTTCTAACAACATTTCAATGAAAATTTTATAAACATAAAAACGAAGACTAAGCTTATATTGTTTTAATTAAAGAGATGTATCTTTATTGTTACTTTTTACAAGGGTTGCAATCCAAAATATTCTTATATATGAACTCAAAAGTTGAGACTATGTAAACGACACAAACCTGACATGGATCTGATTCCAAACGATGTTGATCAACCTTAAACCTCGTTCCACCTATCAGTGTCTGAACGTCGATGCCCTCATGGTACTTCAACAAAACAATGGCCTCAGCCGCTAACTGAATGGAAATTTCATGAGTAGGACATATAATGAGTGAAATTACTGGAGGAGCTCTTTGTTTTGAATTGATGTCTGATGCCTTGACAATAGCTTCTACGGCAGGGAGCTGCTTGTCTCAAATAAACATTAAATCAGCTTAGAAAATGATCGGTTGTTGGTAGCTGGTTAAGAAAATAGTTATGAAGTACCAGAAATGCTGCACTTTATCATGTGCCCGTTCTTGCCTAAACCAACACATCCTTACCTGCAATAATGAATTCAGATATTACAATCATAATATTTTTGATCTACCAGTGACCAACTATCTCATGCAAGCACATACGAGAATAGAACAGCTTGATATGATATGATGCTATTTTATAGTATAATGTTGGACTAGCAAGTTATTGTGACTAATTGTCAGCTTAAGTCTCTAGTTAATTTGTAAAGCATGTGGAGTGGATGTGAACGTAAATGTCTAGGAACAAATCTTTTATATGTAAAAATAACAATTGTTTAACAAAGACACCATTGCAAAATTGTGATTCTGTGGATCGGAAAGCAACTGATACTGATAGTATCAATGGTATTAGAATAATATTTCATACAGTGTACCAAATCAAATTCTGCTTTATAAAAGGTAGAGAAAAAGCTTAAGGACAAACATTGAAAAAATAAACAAAATTATTCAATGATACAGCACATAAAACAATTTGAACCAGCTCTTAATGCAGCTTACATGGAAATCATGTCGGCAGGTCAAAATCGCCAACTTCTCTTGGTTCTTCCAGTAACATGCACAACGAAAATCAAATCAATTTTACTGTTGTTTTTATGTCTATATGCTACGTGTTACTCGCCAAACAAATCACGCATTTTTCCTCTTCATCGTGGTCGTTGATTTTTGTGGTGTAACAGTATGTTATTTTTTCTAAGAAATCTGATATGTTTTCATCAGGCAATCCTGTGTTCACATGTCCAATCCTTTCTTCCAAAGCAAGCAATTCCTACAACAGAACCAGAAAATTGATCAACAAACCGTTTCAAGGGCTCCTTTGGCTATCATATGAGAAACCTTCTCATTCATGTAAAGGCCTTCTGCTTATAAGTCAAAAAGCAGTGGCAATACATGTAAAAGTGGAACTATCTAAAACTTGATTCCAAAACAAGTGCAAAAGTAACTTAATTTTTATCATGAGCCATTTAGATGGAAACTGCATGAAATCGGGAGAAATCTCTTTCTTTTTCCATCATCCAATGCCTGAAACACACAAAGGAAACATTTGATTGCAGAAACTTCGGTGAAATAAATTGAATTGCTACTTCTGAAGCCTTGTTAATTAAAGTTGTTACATGTTTGTAAATTGGGCCATTTGTTTGATCCTAACGTCTATTGAATGAAATAAAGAATAGTTATGTAACTCTCAAGCTTAGCCGTAAGAAATAGAATCATTCCAGCAGATGTTTTAATTGAATTTACATAATTCACATAAACCATCTGATATGAGCTTTACCTGTTCAGTTAAAAACTGTGGAATTTGAACTCTTTTAGAACTATCTGCTATGCGCTTCCGCTGAAATCGGTTTCCATCTGTAGAAAAGTCACCAAGAACCTACACAATTGTGCTTGGGTTAGTTATAGCTGAATGAAAATTTTCTATCATATTAAGATTACATTTTTGAATTTAAGCACCAATGCAATTGGAATAGAGTGAATCTGGTACCCCTAATATTCCATTTATATTCCCAGCTAAGATACGAAGATGCATTATTTATATCTAAAAGTTGATGGACTTAGTTACCTTCCTATGAATTTCTCCAACTAGACCATCTTGGCATCCAGATGCATGAATATTTTTCAGCTTGGGACTGTCAATTACCAATGTATCTATTAAATGCATAGGTATTCTGTAAGCATAACATCACCTTAAGTTCCTTTAAAAGACGAGCACTAATAATTAACATTACCAGGTTTCAAATTTGTGCATAAGTTGAGGTTTAGATCATCGAACTCTGGGCAATTCAGATATAATGCCTACATTATAAAATCAGCTAACCGTAAAGCTTTGAACTTGATGTAGAAGAATCATTTTCTAGTTAAGATTTCATTTGTTTTTTAACAAAGGCATATAAATAGTTTTTTTTCCCCGTAGAAAATGATCCTATAGATTAGATGTACTTTTAAGAGAAACGCATAGACACATTAAGCAATTATTGTTTTCTGACAAAATACTTGAAACTATGTTATGCATTTACCTAATGGCGCACTAGCCGATTTTATTAGGCAAAAAAGAATAAGTAGTAGATGTACATTTCTAATCATTGTTATTTTGTGATGAAAAAACTGAAACAAAAAATGAAGAAGAAAAACAAACAAGAAATTTAGCCCAAAAAATAAGTGGAATTTACGTTGGAAAACGAAAATCTTAAGAGAAGACGAGAAGTAGGAAAAAAAGTATTAAGTCAACATTACAAAAATTGTTTGGAAAGAGCTAATGGAGAGCAAAAGTATGGAGCCTTCAAACATTCATTAAGTGCTTCTCAATTTAAAGGGAATAATAGAGTCAATATGACACAACAAAATGCCAAACGTGATACTAAAAAAAAAGGCTCAGCCATTACTAAAGCTGAGGAATCCTTAAAGATGTAAACCTTTCCCACCTACCCTCATCACCATCCACCAAATTAAGCCAGTCAAAAAGTCAATCTGATGGAACTTTTTTTGATCTTTTGCAAAAAGAAATACTGCATCTATTTTAATCTGAGCAATCAATGACCACCGTTGCCCAATTAAATGCACCAATTCGGCCATTACCTGATCCTAGTGCTTTGATTAGTCCCTCTTTAAACTTCCAATGCAACTTTCTTCCTCTCGAAGTAACTCCTTTCTACCTGTTTGTAGTCCCCTTCTTCTACTCCCTTGCAAACCCTAAGTCTTTCTCCTTACACCCACCAAGGTACCATAAATGGTTTGTCCAACTTTACCCCTCTTTCTACTATTCCTTTGTCAACTTCCACAACTCCCTCCAAGAAGAAACCTACTGCCAAATAAGTACAAAAATCAGATCCTTCTATTACTAGGAGAATGGCAAAAGCTAAAAAAATCCTCAATTAGTTTTCGGTGTTTCTTAGTTTTGGTACTACTTGTTACGTGCATTGTTTTTCACTATTCTACAATAAGCTAGTTTTGTGTACACGTTACACATTCAACATCTTCCACCAAACTGATTTTACATTTCAAACTCAAATTGTTACCCAGCATTTACATTCGGTATCCTTTAAAAAAAATCTATTCTATATTTTTTTTTGCAATCTATTTCACCATTACAACAACTAGCATTCAGCACAACTTCTGTTCATCTCTCTCTGCCAAACCTGCCATAACCCATTATCTTCCCTATCACCATAGTCCGCTAACCCATCATACTGTACCGTTCACTGGCATTTAAATTCAAACTCGCGAACCACTTGAGCTTCCCTCCCTTCACACTAATTTCAGACCAACCTCCGACTACATACAACCATGACCAGATCACCTCACACGTTACTGCCATCATCACTTTTACTCGTACACACATTTTCATACCATCAACTGCCATCAATGATCAATTACGTAGATTTTCAAACCATACCAAAACACATTTTCAAATACTATACATAAACTACACAACCAGTTGCAACCAACTTCACCCAACATATTTTTTATCTTTCTTCAAATTAAGTATTAACTTTGTAGAGTAATTCAAAAACATAAGTTAATATGACACATAATTTGTAACTAGCTATAATGTGTCACATGATGAAACACTAAAATAAGTAAACAATTTTAATTTCACATCATATACTAGCATACCCTGAACTACTCAATGACTAGAGTATTAAAACTAAAGCATGCTTCCATATTATCACCAGAGTGTTTAACATTGCAAATAGAAACAAATGATAAATATTTCGTACCAAATAAATTCAGTTACTTCTATGTTGCATGCTTCATGTGCTAAAGCAGAAAAGAAAATCATTTACAATCTTTCAATATAAAGAGTTTCCAAAGAGTTTCCACAGCTTCTCTACTTGCATAACGTATTTGAAAAAAAAAAGAAATCAACAACTTAGGAAAGAAACAAATTTTTGCTCATAGAGAGAAAAAGCTATTTATGAACTTAACTTTCACAAATTAGAACATTGACTAACTCTGTAATAACTATAGTCAGGATGATTAAAGCAGATTGTGAGCTTCATTATTGCTGTTCTGAAATATATATATATATATATATATATATATATTCATATTAATAGTAAAATCAACTATAAGTGAATATAAAAAACCCAACAAACATCTCATACCTCATTTAACTCTATTATAACATTTAATCTCTTCTGAAATTTCTAAAACAGTAGAAGCTTAAAAATAAAATTAAACTTACTATGCATAGAACAATCTGTTGCCTTTGTACAGTAAGTGCCTTCAATCTTCAAGAGACACGCATTCACTTGAAGGGAACTGTTCGGATTGAGAGACTCCTGACTCTCCTTCAGATCGTGCGAAGCTCTTTTGAAAATTAGGGATTCCTTCAGGTCAAAGTTTCTCTGAAAATTAGGGATTGGATTTGAATTGCAAAATTTGATTCCATAGTTTTCCTTAGGGTTTGAATCAGGGGGAAAGCGAAATGATTTACTGTTAATTTTCCTTCTAAATCTACATGTGTTCAGTGAATCTTTTTTGTAGTTTTTAAAATAACGTTAAGGGCATTTTAATATGCCCGCACTTACCGTATTGGAGGCTTTAGCTTTTTCTACCCGTGATTAATTAGCGACCGCTTCATATTTAATCGCAGCATGAAACTTCAGCGATGCCAACCCCATTTCATTTGCCACAGATTTGAATATAACCGTCGCAAATTGTAAATATATGCTACTGTTTTTATATAAAACCGTAGCAAAGTTGTATTCTATATTATTTTCTTGGCAACCTGCTACGGTTTGTGACTAAAACAGTCGCACATAATCATATGTGCTACTGTTTTTAGCTAAACCGTCGCAAATAAGGCAACGCAAATAATCAGTTTTGTACTAGTGTGCGGCCTACTATTTTGAACTCAATAGGAACCGCGCAACATGAAGATCCTCATCTAGTTGATGTGATGGACAAGCTAATTAGAGGTGAGACTTCTAGTCACCTCAATAGATACTCCATCGATGATAAGGGATGGTTGAGGCGGGATGGAAGGTTTTGCGTTCCACAAGCAAGGGATTTGGTGAAGAAGGTTCTCGAAAAGGCGTAAAAAGGGTTTTCTTTTGGGATGGCATGAAGAGGGAGGTAGCTGAATTCGTCTCGAAGTGCTTAGTATGCCAGCAAGTCAAGACGAAGCAAAAGAATCCTGGTGGTTTGCTTCATCCTCTAGAGGTCCCACAGTGGAAATGGGATAGCATTTCAATGGACTTTATTGATGGGATACCTAGATCAAGAAGGAGCAATACCAGTATTTGGGTAATAGTGGACAAGGTCACAAAAAGCTCTAACTTTATACACGTTAAAAGTAGGAGGACTGCCTCATCTTTAGCATCCATTTACCTTAAAGAGATAGTTCAACTCCATGGAATACCCTCCAGCATTGTTAGCGACCGAGATGTTATCTTTACGAGCGAGTTTTGGAAGAGCTTGCAAGAGGCTGTAGGCACACAGCTATGCTTAAGCACGACCTATCACCCCCAAACTGATGGTTAGACGGAAAGGGTGAACAGAGTATTAGAAGACCTCTTGAGATCATGCATTCTTGACTTTAGAGGAACATGGGAGGATCATCTTCTTTTTGGTGGAGTTTTCCTACAACAATAGCTACCAAGACACCATAGGCATGGCACCCTTCGAAGCTTTATATGAAAGACTGTGCCGATCACAAACTTATTGGTGGGAGTCTACAAACAAGCTCATACTTGGACCAGATATGATTAGAGAAACTTCAGAGAAAGTGGACTTGATACGAAGAATAATGAAGACTACCCAAGATACACAGAAGTCCTACACAGATAAAAGAAGGACCGACCTTGAGTTTGAGGTTGGGGACAGGGTTTTCCTTAAAGTATCTCCTTTGAGGAACGTCGTTCGCTTCGGATCCGTAGGAAATTTGGCACGAAGATTTGTAGGGCCTTTTCCTATCATTGAAAGGATTGGGAAGATGGCTTACAGAGTAAAGCTGCCCGAAAAATTGGCTGGAGTTCATAATGTCTTTCACGTATCTCACTTACGAAAGTGCTTACATGAGTCTGCGGAAGTGGTGGAACCAAGCATATTAGAGGAATTAGAAGCAGAATGAGAGGCGACTGTGAGAAGAGTTCCAACTCGTATTTTGGGTACAGAAGTCAAAAAGCTACACAATTGCAAAGTCAAACTTGTAAAAGTTTAGTGGGGTAACGCTGAGGAAGACGCGACTTGGGAGACTGAGGCCAAGATACGTGCAGCCTACCCTTTTCTTTTTGAGGGTACATCTTTGATATCTTTTTCCTTAAATTTGTTCATCCTCGTATCTCTCTTTTAGTATTTTTCCTCAGTGCTGTTCTCGATCCTTAGGTAGAAACCAATGGTTGTAAACATGTATTTGAAACATGTTATGGTTGATGGTTGCAAGTGATTGCTAGTGGTTGCTCGTGGATGCATATGCACACACATTAGGTACTAGATCGGCTCAGTCACTTACATATTGCATATGCATATACGTACTTGTATATGATTGAAACTTGATGTGTTATCATGTGGATGTTGCATTTGTATGAATGATTGTGCAATCATGTAGAAATTATGATTAGGGAAGATTGCATACATTATGGACGCATGACACCGACATGACTTGCATTAAGGAGGTCAACTGAATCAGTGGACCACCTGATTTTGCATTAGATAAGGACATGTACACACACTATGCATATGATCATGAAGCATTAGAAGTCTTTTAAGGACAATGGACGCCTGTGTTTGACGGTTGATTAGATGGACGATTGGATGGTAGGATACACGTTCTTCTTGACTTGAAGATTTCGAGGAAGAAATCCTTTAAGGAGAGGAGAATGTAACACCCCATATTTTTGGTAAACATTAAAGTTACGAATTAAAGAATAATTAATTTCAAATGTAAGAATTAAAGGAAATGGGTTACGCCATTGCGTTCGTCTTAGAATTCTTCTTAAGATAGAATCCGAGTTTGCGTAAATCGGATTCCGTATGAAGGAGTTATGACCTTCAGAAGATTCAAGAATTTAAATAAACATTTCACAATATAGTTCAGAAAATTCAAAATTCAAAGTTTGAAGTAGAAGCGGGCTGGGCGGGAAATTTCCCGCCCAAGGCCAGGTTGATAAGGAGGTCGACCAAGGGTCGACCTGCCCCCATACAGGTCGACCTGGGGGTCGACCTCCCCCTCGGGTCAGATCTAAAATTTGAAGTGTTTTCTCCTGTGATGAATTTCTGTGTCATTAGGGCTTGCGTGGCACATTCTAGTTGGTTCTCTTAGGTTTGAATGGCTTTGATTTGCTCTAGGTTAATCTGACGGCTCCTATTAAATCAAACTTCTATATAAGCAACCTAAATCTAAACCCTAAGGCCACAAAAAATATTCCTAAGACCTTCATGCTGTCAACACTCTACCTAGAGTAGCCGCCATTCTCATTCAACTAGAAAGCAAGTAGGAATTACAAATCAAATCTAATTCAACTAAGAGAATGTAACGTCTACGACAAAGGAGAGCTATTCAAATTCAGAATACAGATCCCAGAACTCAAGACTAGCCTCCTTTTTGTAAGTCCAGTTATCATTTAGACTTAAACAATGTTAGAATTGTGACTAAATAACTGGATATAGAACATCGCCTAATGTAAATTTACGCCTATCCTTTTTGTTAAAACTGAATTGATTGAGACTATGATTCTTTCTATGCTAAGTTGTGAATCTTGTAGTATGTAATTTGATGATCAAAGTTAAATGCTTTGGACCCATATGTTGTATAATTTGCCAATGACATATATGTTGTGTAATTTAGCGATGACATATTATACTTTGGCAATGACATATCATGTTGAATAAATTGGGGATGACATATTATGTTGTATACTTGGTGATGACATAAATTGGCGAGGACATATTATTTGGCGATGGCATATCATATTGTGTAGTTTGGCAATGACATACCATAATGTATAATTTGGCGATGGATGTCACATTGTGTATTACTTGGCAATGACATTTCATGTCGCATGATTTGATAATAACACCTATATGTTACAGGAAAATTTGGTAATTTCTCTATGGTTATGCAAGTTCAACCATGTTCACATATAAGACCAAAACTACATGCTAATATGATTAGGTTCATGTTAGATTAGATCCAACTAATTTGTGAAGTTCACAATTACATGCCTAATGTTAAGTTTATGTAATTCTATGTAAAACCTCTATTTCATGATCCATGTTAAGTAGACCTAAATTTGCAAGTTCATAATTGAATTTATATTGTTCTATGCCAAGTTCATATGATACATGTGTAGTCAGATCCATATTTTTATGATGTTGGAATTATTACATGTTTTTCTTTTTCCCCTTTTGTGTATAAGTTAGGCTATGTATCGAGCCTAACATTTTATGTGATTCATGCGAATGTTTAACGGGGGTAACGTTGGGGGAAATATGAAATTATATATATAATTGGCATATTTGGCTCATGAACATGAAAATGTTCTATGGCATAAAGTGGTATAAATTTTTATACCTAAAATTATGAACTTGATTTAAAAAGGAAAGTGGGGCTTGACTTGAATGACAATAATTTACATATAAATATAAAGAAGTAAATATGTAAATTTAGAAAAGACGAATGTGCCTAACCCGAGGTTAGATTGAGTTACGGTGTAAGACTGCCCGGAACCGCCCAGCACATCCGGCAACCGTAACAATATATATCTAATATGGGAGGTTCGTGCACCAAACACAAAGGAACCCGAGGTTAGACTGAGTTGCGGTGTAAAACTGCACGAACCCGACTGGCACATCCAGTAACCGCAACAATATCTGTCTAATGTGAGTGTTTGGTGCTTTAATAAAAGAATTAAAGTTAAGTCAGGAATGGTAGGGTTAAGTTAATTAAGGCAACACTTAACCAATGCAACATGTTAACTAAACTGGTGGGTGGGGTTAGGTTAACTTGGACACTTAACCAATTTAACATGTTGACTAGGAAACCCTAGTAACGGGGACTCATTTCAGCAGTAACCCACATAGATGTATCGTGGTACCCTGAACTAGACAGGGTGGGGCACGATTACTGGGCTGATTATAAGCGGTCAAAACGACGGCGGTTGGTGCGTCAGTGTTGGTTCCGACGGAGTACGGGCATGCACGTACTCTGGAGTGGAAAAAGCAGGCATTGGGCATCAGTAGTTATACACTGTTCATCTTGAATCATGTCGGGTTGCCACCATAGGATTTGATACACACCATGGTGGGACCAGCACAAGTCTCTGCAATCGAGCTTGGCCGTATGACACAAGTGGTAAACGCGTGCGAGTAGGAGCCGATCAATGAAAAGGGATCATTGGGTTTTGAACTCACGATAATGAATAAAAATACCTAGTAGGTGCAGAAAATATAGACATGAGTGCGATAATATGATTAGTTTATCTTGCCTTGTTTATCTTGCCCTGTTTAGCTTACCTTATCCTATGTTACCTTATTTCCTTATTATTGTCCTATGTCCAGCTTATTCAAGTCATGGTTCTCTTATCAGTTTACATGCTGAATAATCACTGGACTTACCAAAATTATGTCTGACCCATTTTCTTTCGCCCTCTTTTCTTCCGTTCCCCCCCCCCTCAGGTACCCAGGGAGGGAATAACTCAGCCTAATTTGGACTGTTCATCTTTCCAAGCATGAAGACTCTGTGATGTATAGCTTGGAAATTCTTATCCTTGGTTATGGCTTTGGACACACTACTACTTGGGGATTTATGCAGTTTTATTGTGTTTTATGATTCCTTATGTAATAATCAAGATAGAGATTTTGATGTAGTGATTTGGAAGTTGATTTGAAATAGTTTGCTGTAATGTTTTGTAATGAACCACATTTGAAATAAAGTTAGTTTTTCCGCTGCTTATATATATCTGTCTTGTAAATTATCTGTGTCTTTTACCTATAATGCTCCATCGAAGTTAAGGCATTCCCTTTGTGAGTGACTTTAACGGAGGTAGGGTGTTTTAGAGGCCTAAGTGCTACTGGTGCCTGGACTGAATCAAAATTCTTTCTTCTTCTGCAATCAAATTTAGAGATTCAATTGTAGTTCTGAGATTCATCAACTACTTTTCTCCTCCTATTTCTTTAGATTCGAACACTGTGAGTTCCAAGTTGCTTTTAGATTTAAATAAATTAAACAGTAAAAATGATAGGACTATAATTTGGATCTGTGCATGTTCCTCCCTGATCATATCAGATCTATAGAAATTGATGAACCTATGATATTCTGAATTAACTATTACTCGGATCTAAATCTTTATCACGTCAGATCTACTTTTGATTATAGATCTAATCTATTATTTAGATCATCTTGTACCTATTATGTTTGAGGTTAATTTGGATCTGTCATTAGTTGGCCATCTAAATCCTTTTTTAGATTTAACCATGCCTATTATGACATCTCTACTATATGTCCATCTTATCATTATGCCATCATATGCTTATGTCAGTTTTGTTAGAATAATTAATTCTATCATCTTCCCTACACTCTTTCCCTTTTATTTTATATAGCCAGGCTATTATCGAGCCTAGGCATGCCGCTTAATTATATGATTAAGTTAGTTTGGAAACGAGGGGAAAAACATTGAAATTGGGCATATCTTGTGAATTTGGAATTTGGGCATAATTGGTAAAAAGTGAAAATTGGCATAATTTGAATAATGTATGTGAATTTGGACATATAATTCACTATGAACATATTTGGGGAAAAGGGGCATGAAACCTATAACGACATAGGTAAAATTGGTTAATAATGAAAAGCCTAGGATTACAGTAATCAGAAACTGTAATTACGCCTAGACACGAGGTTAGATTGTACTTGTGGTGGAAGTCTACCCGGACCCGCCTGGCATATCCAGCGATCACAAGTGGTGAATCTAATGTGGGACATCTAATGTGCACAAATATGAGATGTGCTAAGACACGAGGTTAAGCCCGATTTGTCGAATAAGTCTACCCAGACCCGCCCGACATATCCAACATCCACCAATTGTAGGCTTAATGTGGGAGGTCTAGCATGCCATAACTGAAACAACCCACCTCCGTTAAGGTCACTCACAAAGGAAATGCATTAACTTTGGTGAAGCATTTTAGGTAAGAGACAGATAATTTACAAGACAGACATATAAACAGTGGAAAACTGAAATCATTTTACAAATAGCGTGGTTCAGTCAAAACATTACAAGCATTGTCTCAAAACCCAACTTCTAAATTATTACAACAAAACATCTGTCTAGATTCAAATCTCCTAGTACATAAAGAAACATAAAACAGAAGTAAAGCAGCATAAATCCCTAGTAAAAGTGCAACCATAGCCATAGCCCAAGAAGAGAGAATCCAAGCAATACATCTACTCTCTTCAAACTGGAAAAGGTCTGCACTAAGCTGAAGTATTCCCTCCCTACGGACCTTGGGGGGAAGGGAAGAAAAGAAGGCGAAAGAAAATAGGTCAGACATAAGCCTGGTAAGTCCAATGATTATTCAGCATGTAAACAGGTAAAAGGACCATGAGATGAATAAACTGAACATAGGACAATACCATAGAAACAAGATAACATAAGATAAGATAAACTGAATGTACTATCGCACTCATTTCTATTTCTCTGCACCTACTACGAATGTTTCAACTACCATCATGTGTTCATAACAAAGTGATCCCTTTCCCAATCGGATTCTACTCGCATGTATTTTTTACTTGTGTCATTCGGCCCTGCTTGATTGTAGATACTTGTGCTGGTCCCACCATCGGGTGTATCAATTCCTATGGTGGCAACCCGACACAAATTCAAGATGCACGGCGTATACTACTGATGCCCAGTGCCTGCTTTTCCACTCCGGAGTACGTGCACGCCCATACTCCATCGGAACTACACTGCAGCACCCCCTGCCGCTATTTTGACCTCTTATAATCAGCCTAGTAATCATGCCCCACCCTGCCTAGTTCAGGATACCATGATACATCTATATGGGTTACTGCTAAAATTGTTTCCCATTACTAGGGTTTCCTAATCAATATGTTATAACGGTTAAGTGTTCTCCATTTTACCTAACCCCACCCATCTGTTTGATTAACATGTTGTATTGGTTAAGTGTTGCCTTAATTAACTTAACCCTACCATTCTTAGCCTGTATGTTCCTTAGCTTTAATTCATTCATTAAAGCACCAACCTCTCACATTAGATATGTATTGTTGTGGTCGCTGGATGTGCCGGCGGTTCTGGACAGTCTTACACCGCAACTCAATCTAACCTCGGGTATTTCGGGATTAACGCGCTAACCTCTCACATTAGATCTATATTGTTGCGGTCGCTGGATGTGTCGGGCGGTTCCTGACAGTCTTACACCGCAACTCAATCTAATCTCGGGTTAGGCATATTCATCGTTTAATTAATTTACATATTTACCATTCATGTTTATATGTAAATTATCCACAAGTGTTGTCAAATCAAGTCATGTCCCATTTACCCTCTAAATTATGTCTAAATTATGCCATTTCATGATACTAATCATTTACATGAATATGAGCCAATCTATGCCAATAGCATGTAATTTAATATTTTTCCTAACTTCTCCCCCATTATTCGTTCGCACAATTCACATAGAATGTTTGGCTCGCAAATTAGCCTAACTCATAAACAAAAAGGGAAAAGAAAAGGGACATGTAACGTTCCAATAGGCATAAAAAAACATAAATCAATATGTGTAATATAAATTCATCATAGAACGACATAAACTTAATTAAGCATATAAACGTGATCTTGCATTTAAATTAGATCCAATTAACATGCGAACTAGCATAAGTCTAATTGTATAAACATGAACTTATATAGATCTTAAACACGGGTACTAGCTTGGATCTAAACATATAACATGTATGAACATAACTTAGCATGTAACTTACATACATAAAAGAACCACAAATTTTATACAACATGATAGGTTCAATGGTATCAGTCCCAATAGTATCATAGGCATGATAGTTTTTACTATGTCAGTCACAACAGTCCAATAGGCATGATAGGTTTTACTATGTCAGTCACAACAGTCCAATAGGCATGATAGGCTTTACTATGTCAGTCACAATAGTCCAATAGGCATGATAGGCTTTACTATGTCAGTCACAACAGTCCAATAGGCATGAGCAATTCAGAATTGACAAAAGGATAGGCACGAATAGAATTAGGCATAGTTCTAGGTCCAGTTATTACAGTCATGATTTCTTATTAGGTGTTCACATCTAAACAATAACTGTACTTACACAGAAAGGACGGATTTTGAATTCTGGGATCTAATTTCTGAATTTGAAAAGCTATCCTTTGATGTTGACATTTGATTCTCTAGTTCTTCTAATTGATTCCTAGTTTGAATTTGATTCTCTAGTTTGGGGTAGATGAATGGAGGCTAGACCAGTTTGTAGACGAAAAGCATGGAGGCTTCATAGAATGAGTTCTAGGGTTGAGGTTTGGGGTGATTATATAGAAGTCTAGGTTCAATTCTAGCCTTTAGATTAGTCTAGGAGAAATCAGAGCCATCACACCAAAGAGATGTATCCTCCAGCCAACCGTAGCATGACACATATGCCCTAATACCTCAGAAATCAATCATTGGCCAATCAGAGAAGGCCACATCAACACAGGGTTGTAAAAATTCGTCGCAGGAGCTGGATCTAAAAAGGGATCGACTCCCTACGGGGGGGGGGGGTCGACATCTATTTTGACTCCCCTATAGGGGGGTCGACACCTATATCGACTCCCCTAAGAGGGGGGTCGACAACCTGAGTGGGAAATTTCCCGCTCAACCGATTTTGAATTTTGAATTGTTTTTATTATTTAATTATTATTCATATTTATTTTCTACTTGAACTTGAAATATTCTGAACTCCATATCTTCTTCATACGGAGTCCGATTCACGCAAACTCGGACTCTATCTCAAGCAGAATTCCAAAAAGAACGCAATGGCGTAACCCGTTTCCCTGAATTCCCAAATTTAAAATTAAGTATTCTTTAATTTGTTACTTTAATGTTCATAGAAAATACAGGGTGTCACATTCTCCCCTCCTTAAAGGATTTCGTCCTCGAAATCTCTAAGTTAAGAAGAATGTATCCTAACATCCAACATTCATCTACTCAACCATCAATCACAGGCATCCACTATCCTTAAAAAAATTCTAATGCTTTCACGGTCATATGCATAGTGTGTGTATATCTCCTTATCTAATGCAAAATCAGGCGTTTCACTGATTCAGTTGACCTCCTTGATGCAAATCATGTCGGTGCCATAAGTCCATTATGTATGCAATTATTCCTAATTATAATTTCTACATGAGTGCACAATCATTCATACAAATGCAACGTCCACATGATAACACATCAAGTTCCAATCCATAAATAAATGCATATGCAATATGAAAGTGACTGAGCCGATCTAGTACCTAGTGTGTGTGTATATGCATCCACGAGCAACCACTTGCAACCACTTACAACCATCAATCATAACATGTTTCAAACACATGTTTACATCCATTGGTTTCTACCTAGGGATCAAGAATAGGACCGAGGAGATATACTTAAATGGATAGATATAAGCATGCATAAACTTTATGGAAAACAAGAGATCAAAGATGTACCCTCAAAAAGATAAGGGTAGGCTGCGCGTATCTTGTCCCCAGTCTCCCAAGTCGCGTCTTCCTCTGCATTACTCCATTGTACTTTAACTAGCTTGACTTCACGACTGCGTAGCCTTTTAACTTCTGTACCCAAGATACGAGTTGGAACTCTTGTCACCATTGCTTCTCGCTCCACTTCTATTTCCTCTAGTATGCTTGACTTCACAACTTCTGCCGACTCATGTAAGCACTTTCGTAGATGAGAGACATGAAAAACATTATGAACTCCAGCCAATCTTTCGGGCGGCTCTACTTTAAAGCCATCTTCCCAATCCTTTCAATGATAGGAAATGGCCCTACAAATCTTGGTGCCAATTTTCCTACAGACCAAAAGCAAACGACATTCCTCAAGGGAGATACTTTAAGGAAAACCCTATCTCCAACCTCAAACTCAAGGTCGGTCCTTCTTTTATCGGCGTTGGACTTCTGTCTATCTTGTGTGGTCTTCATTCGTCTTCGTATCAAGTCCACCTTCTCTGAAGTTTCTCTGATCATGTCAGGCCCAAGTAAGAGCTTGTCTGTAGACTCCCACCAACAAGTTAGTGATCAGCATGGTCTTCCATATAAAGCCTCGAAGGGTGTCATGCCTATGGTGGCTTGGTAGCTATTGTTGTAGGCAAACTCCACCAATGGAAGGTGATCCTCCCATGATCCTCCAAAATCAAGAATGCACAATCTCAAAAGATCTTCTAATACTCTGTTCACCCTTTCCGTCTGACCATCGGTTTGAGGGTGATAGGCAGTGCTTAAGCATAGTTGTGTGCCTACAGCCTCTTGCAAACTCTTCCAAAACTCGCTCGTAAAGATAGGATCTCAATCACTTACTATGCTAGAGGGTATTCCATGCAGTCGAACCACCTCTTTAAGATAAATGGATGCTAATGATAAGGCAATCCTCCTACTTTTAACAGGTATAAAGTGAGTGTTTTTAATGAGCATGTCCACTATTACCCAAATACTGGTATTGCCCCTTCTTGACCTAGGCAACCCATTAACAAAGTCCATCGAAATACTATCCCATTTCCATCGTGGGACCTCCAGAGGATGAAGCAGGCCACCAGGCTTCTTCTGTTCCGCCTTGAATTGCATGCATATCAAGCATTTAGAGACAAACTCAGCTACATCCTTCTTCATGCCATTCCAGAAGAAAACCCTTTTATGTCTTTATACATCTTGTCCCAACCTAGATGTATGGTCAACTTAGAATAGTGTGCTTCTTCGAGAATGGTCTTCACCAAATCCTTTGCTTGTGTTACGCATAGTCTTCCATCCCGTCTAAACTAACCCTTGCCATCGATGGAGCATCTATTAAGGTGACTAGAAGTCTCACCTCTAATTAGCTTATCCACCACATCAACTAACTGAGGATCTTCATGTTGCGCGGTTCCTATTGAGTCCAAAAGCGTAGGCCGCACCTCTAGCGATGCTAACAAACCAGGTACAAATTCAAAGGAGGGTCTGAAGTTAAAGTTTGTTATGTACTCCAAGCTTTTCCTTTCTACAAAGAGAGGAATCAAGGTCAACTTTTTCCTACTCAAGGCGTCTGCTACCACATTGCCCTTGCCAGGGGTATAAGCAATCTCAAATTCGTATGAGACAAGAAATTCCATCCACCTTTGTTGTCTTAAGTTAAGATCTTTCTATGAGAAAAGGCACTTTAACGATTTATGGTCAGTAAACAATTCAAACCTTTCTCCTAGTAGGTAATGACGCCATGACTTAAGAGAGAAAACAATGGTAGCTAGCTCTAAATCATGAGTTGGGTAGTTCTTCTCATGTACTTTCAACTGCTTTCCTCCATAGCAAACTACTTTGCCTTCTTGCATCAAGACAACACCTAGTCCTGTACCGCGTGCGTCTGTGTATACGGTAAACATCTTGCTTCCGTCAGGCAAAGTTAGAATTGGGGCTGTTGTTAGAGCCCTTTTCAATCGTTGGAAAGAAATGTCGCAATCCAAATCCTAGGCAAAAGTTAGGTTCTTCTTTGTCAATCTAGTAAGTGGGGCTGATATCATCGCGAAGTCTTTAATGAACTTTTTGTAAAAGCCCGCTAGCCCGAGAAAAATTCGTGCTTCTGTTGCATTCCGTGGAATCTTCCAATCTTGCACCGCAACTACTTTTGCGGGATCCACAGCTATCCCCTCTTTGGACACCACATGTCCAAGAAACCTTACTTCTTCTCTCCAAAAATAGCATTTGGAGAATTTTGCTTCCAGCTGATGTGCATGAAGAGTATCCGTAACTTCCTTAAATGCAGAGCATGTTCTTCCTTACTTTTTGAGAAAATCAAAATGTCATCCACGAAGACCACTACAAATTTATTAAGGAACTCCTTGAACACCCTACTCATACCGTCTACGAAATAGGCAGGTGCGTTAGCCAAGCCGAAAGGCATGACAAGCCATTCGAAGAAACCATCCGGGGTCCTAAACGCGGTCTTATCTATGTTGTCTTTAGCCACTCTTAGCTGATGAAATCCGATGGCCAGATCTAGTTGGGAGATAACCGAGGTACCTAGGAGTTGGTCAAACAATTCATCTGTTCTAGGAAGTGGGTGTCTATTCTTCTTGGTCAGCTTGTTTAGCTCCCTATAGTCCACGCACAGACGAAGTGAACCATCTGCTTTGGTTGCAAACACCACCGGAGCACCCCATTCAGAAATACTCTGCCTTATGAACCCCTTTTCAAGCAACTCTTTGACTTGCTTGCTGAGCTCTTTCCTTTCCCTTGGGGCCATCTGTCTAACGGGTAAGGCAACAGGTTTTGCATTGTCAACAAGGAATATGTGGAAGCCTGTCTCTCGCTTTGGATGTAAGCCCTTCATCTCTTCAAAGACATCTGAGTATTCACGGACTACTCTCACAGATTGCAAGTTTCAACAGACACATCAAGAGATTCTAGATAGCTAAGCATAACAAAATTCATGTGATTACAAGAGATTTCGAGAGTGTTACCGAGGCAAGTCATAAGCCTAACCACTCTCTTTTCACAATCGAGGATGGCACCATTTCTGGATAACCAATCCATGCCTAGAATCAACCCATTGCTCGTGAAGCCCAAAACATAAGCATTACATCTAAACCCAACGCATAGTATAGAAATTTCCAAATCCAAAAAAAATCATTGATAAATAAGCCGAGCCCCCAATTGGATTTGAAATAACCACGGGATCCTCTACAACACTGGTATCTGGGTGTAGAGATTCAACTAAAGCAGTAGATATAAAAGAGTGCGATGCGCCAGAATCAAAAAGAGTACGAACTGGATGATCAGAAAGATATACTAAACTATCAACATAAATATTTCTACCTCTTTCTTGTGGAGGTGCCATGAGAGTGTGAATCTGTCCTTCAGAAGTGGGTCCAGTCCTCTGCCCTTGCCCTTGCCTTTTTGGGCAATCCTTAGCCATATGTCCTGTCTCGCCGCATTGAAAGCAGCCACCCATCTTCCTCTTCTTTTTCCTGTAGTCTTTAATTAGATGTCTAGGTATGCCACAAAATATACACTTCCTCTTGTCACGGGGTTTGCTATTCTTCCCGCCTTTCTTATAATCTGTCTTCTTATTCTGCGATCTCTCCACTTTCTTTTCTAGAGGTTCATCCGCCTTTGCCTCTTTCTTGCCACCCTTATCCTCCTTCTGTAACAGTGCCATGTCCACCAATCTCTCAAAAGGCGCACCCATAGGTTTTTGGGACATAGCTAGGCTGTGCAGTGGCTCATTTAACCCATTAATGAATCGGAGAGCCTTTTTATGTGGAGTGTTTACTAACTCCAGTCTGAATCTAGCCAGCTGCTTGAATTGGTTGACGTATTCCTTAACCGATAGGTTTCCCTGTTTGAGTGCTAAGAACTTCTCCATCTGTAGGCTTCGTTCAGCTTGCGAGAGGAACTTCATTTCAAATCTCCCTCTGAAATCCTCCCAAGTTTCAACTGGTCTCTCAGCATTAGTATCTTCCCACCAATAAGAAGCTTCGTTCTTAAGTAACCATACAGCCAATTGTATCTTCTGCCTATCGTCCACTTCGAAGATAACAAACAAATCTTCTGTTTCCTTGAGCCAGTTTCTTGCTTCCACAAATGACTCAGTCCCATTAAAGTTCTTTCCACCCATGGCTCAAAAGTCTCTACATATCTTCGATAAAGCATTCACACGAGGAGGAGGAGGAGGAACAACTGCAACTGGGGGAGGAGGAACGTCTGCTGGGCCTGCATCATTAGCCCCAGCCTCCAGGTACCTTCTGAACCAACCAGGTACCGGTACACCCTCAGGAAGACTAAGATCCCCAGACATGCTGAAACGAAAAGAAAAGGTTCAAAACAAAGGATAGAAAGATAGTGCATATGGCTTTGGGGATTTTACCTTTATAATAAACTAACACATTTCTTGAAAATGCTTCTTTAAACATCATTTTGAAAAATAGTTTTCAAAACTTTTACTAATCTGGTAAACCATTGCTCCAATACCAAGTGAAACACCCCACCTCCGTTAAGGTTACTCACAAAGGGAATGATTTAACTTTGGTGAAGCATTTTAGGTAAAAGACACAGATAATTTACATATAAACAGCGAAAAACTGAAATCATTTTATAAATAGCGTGGTTCAGTCAAAACATTACAAGCATTGTCTCAAAACCCAACTTCTAAATTATTATAACAAGACATCTGTCTTGATTTAAATTTCCAAGTATATATAGAAACATAAAACAGAAGTAAAGCAGCATAAATCCCCAATAAAAGTGTAACCACACCCATAGCCCAAGAAGAGAGAATCCAAGCAATACATCTACTCTCTTAAAACTGGAAAAGGTCTGCACTAAGCTGAAGTATTCCCTCCCTGCGGACCTGGGAAGAGGGGGTCAGAAGAAAAGAAGGTGAAAGAAAATAGGTCAGACATAAGTCTGGTAAGTCCAGTGATTATTTAGCATGTAAACAGGTAAAAGGATAATGCCATGAATAAACTGAACATAGGACAATACCATAGAAATAAGATAACATAAGATAAGATAAACCGAATGTACTATCGCACTCATTTCTATTTCTCTGCAC
Source organism: Allium sativum (assembly GCA_030737875.1). NCBI lineage: Eukaryota > Viridiplantae > Streptophyta > Magnoliopsida > Asparagales > Amaryllidaceae > Allium > Allium sativum. The sequence continues at coordinate 3,928,294 of CM060919.1, read as the reverse complement.
CTACTACGAATGTTTCAACTACCATCATGTGTTCATAACAAAGTGATCCCTTTCCCGATCGGCTTCTACTCGTATGTTTTCTTACTTGTGTCATTAGGCCCTGCTCGATTGTTGATACCTGTGCTGGTCCCACCATGGGGTGTATCAATTCCTATGGTGGCAACCCGACACAAATTCAAGATGCACAGTGTATACCACTGATGCCCACTGCCTGCTTTTCCACTCCGGAGTACGTGCACACCCATACTCCGTCGGAACTACACTACAGCACCCCCTGCCACTATTTTGACCGCTTATAATCAACCCAGTAATCGTGCCCCACCTTGCTTAGTTCAGGGTACCATGATACATCTATGTGGGTTACTGCTGAAATGGGTCCCCGTTACTAGGGTTTCCTAATCAACATGATATAACGGTTAAATATTCTCCATTTTACCTAACCCCACCCATCTGTTTGATTAACATGTTGTATTGGTTAAGTATTGCCTTAATTAACTTAACCCTACCATTCTTAGCCTGTCTGTTCCTTAGCTTTAATTCATTCATTAAAGCACCAACCTCTTACATTAGATATGTATTGTTGCGGTCGCGGGATGTGCCGGGCGGTTCCGGGATGTCTTACACCGCAACTCAATCTAACCTCAGATTTTTCGGGCTTAACGCGATAACCTCTCACATTAGATCTATATTGTTGTAGTCGCTGGATGTGTCGGGCGGTTCCGTACAGTCTTACACTGCAACTCAATCTAACCTCGGGTTATGCATATTCATCTTTTAATTATTTCACATATTTACCATTCATGTTTATATGTAAATTATCCACAAGTGTTGTCAAATCAAATCATGTCCCATTTACCCTCTAAATTATGTCCAAATTATGCCATTTCATGCTACTAAACATTTACTTGAGTATAAGCCAATCTATGCCAGTATCATGTAATTTAATATTTTCCCCCAACGTCTGCCCCATCATTCGTCAGCACAATTCACATAGAATGTTAGGCTCGCAAATTAGCCTAACTCATAAAAAAAAAGGGAAAAGAAAAGGGACATGTAACATTCCAGTAGGCATAAAAAAAAATAGATCAATATGTGTAATATAAATTCGGCATAGAACGGCATAAACTTAATTAAGCATATAAACGTGATCTTGCAATTAAATTAGATCCAATTGACATGCGAACTAGCATAAGCCTAATTGTATAAACATCAACTTATATAGATCTTAAACATGGGTACTAGCTTGGATCTAGACATATAACATGTATGAACTTAACTTAGCATGTAACTTACGTACATAAAAGAACCACAAATTTAATACAACATGATAGGTTCAATGGTATCAGTCCCAATAGTCTCATAGGCATGATAGGTTTTACTATGTCAGTCACAACAGTCCAATAAGCATGATAGGCTTTACTATGTCAGTCACAACAGTCCAATAGGCATGATAGGCTTTACTATACCAGTCACAACAGTTCAATAGGCATGATAGGCTTTACTATGTTAGTCACAAAAGTCCAATAGGCATGAGCAATTCAGAATTGACAAAAGAATAGGCACAAATAGAATTAGGCATAGTTCTAGATCCAGTTATTACACTCATGATTTCTTATTAGGTGTTCACATCTAAACAATAACTGTACTTACACAAAAAGGACGGATCTTGATTTCCGGGATCTGATTTCTGAATTTGAAAAGCTATCCATTGAAGTAGACGTTTGATTCTCTAGTTCTTCTAATTGATTCCTAGTTTGAATTTGATTCTCTAGTTTTGGGCAGATGAATGGAGGCTAGACCATTTTGTAGATGAACAGCATGACGGCTTCATAGAATGAGTTATTGGGTTAAGGTTTGGGGTGATTATATAGAAGTCTAGGTTCAATTCTAGCCTTTAGATTAGTTTAGGAGAAATGAGAGCCATCACACCAAAGAGATGTGTCCTCCAGCCAAACGTAGCATGACACATATGCCCTAATACCTCAGAAATCAGTCATTGGCCAATCAGAAAAGGCCACATCAGCACAGGGTTGTAAAACTTTGTCATAGGAGCTGGATCTAAAAAGGGGTCGACTCCTCCTTGGGGGGGGGTCGACACCCTAAGCGGGAAATTTCCCGCTCAGCCGATTTTGAATTTTGGACTGTTTTTATTTTTTAATTATTATTTATATTTATTTTCTACTTGAACTTGAAATCTTCTGAACTCCATAACTTCTTCATACGGAGTCCGATTCACGCAAACTCGGACTCTATCTCAAGCAGAATTCCGAGACGAACACAATGGCATAACCCATTTCCCTTAATTCCCATTTTTAAAATTAAGTATTCTTTAATTCGTTACTTTGCTGTTCATAGAAAATACGGGGTGTTACAATAACCATAAATGAAATATGGTAATAAACCTTGAATATTTAACCTAGTCAAATCCATAGGGATTGTATGAACATGAACTTAAATTGGGGTTAAGTAAATTTGGTTGAACAGTGGGTGGTTAAGTAAATCTGAGGGGAGGGGAGGGGTGGGTAATATGTATATATATAAGCCTACAAACTTAACATGATAGGGTTATGTAATTAAAGACACCTTGTTAGGTAAGCATAACCTGTGGAAGTGTTGAAGTTATGTAATCAAAGACACCTTAAGGTAAGCATAACTTGCAGAAATGATAAGGTTATGTAATTAAAGATCCCTTGTTAGGTAAGCATAACCGGTGGAAACCCTAAAGGGGATACAAGAAAAGGGGAGAGCTTGTATCATATTATGTGAGACCCATTTCAGTTAGTAACCCTTAATAGGTATCAAACGAGTACTCCGAACTAAGTCGGAGTTGAAGCACGCTTACTGGGCTGAATGTAAGAGATCCAAATGAAACGGACGGTGTGGGCGGCGCAAACCGACCGGGGACATGTGCGTGCATGGGCCGGGTAGAGGGGGCTAAGACGACCATGACACCAATAGGTATGGCTGCGCATATCCGCAAAGGTTTGCCACTTTAGGAAGTGATACCTCCTACTGTGGGGCCGACATAGAGTATCTATGGAGTAAGGAGCCGATGATTAGGGTAGTAGTTGTGGTACATCTGGATGCATGCCTAAGTCTACCATTAGATTGTTGTTGGGATCATCTCATTCTGGTTATACTTGTATTAGTGGAGAGTAATCATCTGAGTAATCATCAGACAAGCATATACACTCTATCATGTTTACCTTGTCATACCTACCTTTTTATGATGTTATCTTTCTTATCCACTTCATATGTATGTCATGCTACTTTTACTTATTTACTTGCTAAGTAACTGGACTCGCCAGACTTTATGTCTGACCCTTTTTTTCCTCTTCTTTCTTCCGTTCCCCCTAAGGTTCTCAAGGTGGGAATACTCCGGCTTAATCAGGACTCGGCTATCATCTTGCTAGGTGCTGCATTTGAAGTATTTCTCAAGTTCTTGCCTTTACTATTATGGTTTTGTCTGTTTTGGGGAATTATGTTTTTTTTATGTATTTCTATACTCTAATAAGTACAAGCTAGAAGATTTATATTATTGTAATGATTTCTATGTAGTTCCAGACTTGTGATATTTTGGACCATGATGTTATGAATTATGTTTGAAATAAAATTTTAAATTCCACTGCTATCTTTTATATCTTTCTTGTAATGTTATGTGTCTGCTTACCTATAATGCTTCACGAAACTTAATGCATTCTCTTAATAAGTGACATTAGCAGACGTGGGGTATCACACTTGGCATCAGGGCTGAAGGTTACCAGATTAGACGAAAGTTTTTGGAAATTATTTTCAAAAAGGTTTTAAAAGAAAGCATTTTTCAAAAAGAAAAGTCTGTTTTGAAAAACATATTCCCCAAAGCCATATGTAATATCCTTCGATCCTCTGTCTAAATCTCTTTCCTTTTCGTTTCAACATGTCTGGGGAACCTAATATTCCAGAGGAAATTACGATACCTGGCTGGTTCCGTAGGTATCTAGAGGCTACGGCGCCTGCCGAAGGCCAAGGAAATGTTCCTCCCCTCGGCTACACCCGTCGTTCCTCCTCCTCCTCCAAGAGCAGATAATTTTGCTACGATCTGCAAAGATTTCTGTGCATTGGGAGGGAAGCCATTTCGTGGAACTGAAACATTCGTAGAGGCAAAGAATTTGCTCAATGAGACCGAGGACTTGTTTGTAATATTTGAAGTGGATGATCAAAGTAAGATTCAGTTAGCTGCCTAGCTACTAAAAGATGAAGCTTCGTTCTGTTGGGAAGTAACCCCAGGTGGACGTCCGGTGGAGAAGTAGGATGATTATAGGCCAAGGTTTGAAATGAAGTTTCTTTCACAAGATGATAAAAGCATGCAAATGGAGAGGTTCTTGGCACTCAAACAAGGAAACATGATTGTTAAAGAATATGTGAAAAATTTAACCAGCTAGACAAATTTGGATTGGAATTGGTAGATACACCGCATAAGAAAGTTTTGCGATTTGCTAAAGGGCTGAATGAACCCATTTATGGGTTAGCTATGTCCCACATCCTAATGGGAGCAACTTTTGAAAGGCTTGTTGATATGGCCCTGATGCATGAGGAAGTCAAGGGAGAAAAGAAGGAAGTAAAAGCTGAGGAAAAAACGCAAAACAAGAAGGTATGGCCTAAGAAAAGACAGCAGCAACAACAACAGAAGAAAGGCGGAAAGAATGACAAGGCTAAGGATAAGAGGAAATGTAACAGTTGTTGATGAGAAGGTCACTTGGTCATGGACTATAAAAGAAGGAAGAATACTTGCTTCAATTAGGGATAGGTCGGACACTTTGCTAGGGAGTGCCCGAAGAAATAGGGATCACAGAAACAAGGTCAAAGGGCAGGAGCTTCTGTAGGGAATGTGCATGCTCTCACGATCAGTTCTCCAGATAGAGGTAGGAAAATTTCCGTGGAAGGTTTGATTTCTCTTTCCAGTCACCCTGATATAACTATTTTTTATTCTGCCGCTTCACATTCATTTATATCTAGTTCGATGGTTGAGTCTCTGCACTTAGATACTAGTATGGTAGTGAATCCCGTAGTTGCCTTAAACCCCATTGGTGGTTCGGCTCATTTATCTATGATTTGTTGGGGTTTGAGAATATCTGTGTTAGGCATTGAATTTGAAGGACGCATATTTGCTTGGGTTTATGGGCTATTGGTTGATTCTATGAACGGATTTGGCTAACAATGTATGGTGCCATTCTATATTGTGAGAGGAGTGTCGTTAGGCTTCTGATCTATCGTGGGAGGACCCTCGAGATTTCTTGTGACCCGCAAGGGTCTGTCATGCTTAGTTTCCTAGAGTCTCTTGATGCATCTATCGATGATCTGCAATCTGTTCCAGTAGTCCGATATTATTCTGATGTCTTCGATGAGGTTCAGGGTTTACCCCGAAGGTGCGAGATAGATTTTCATATATATTTGGTAGACAATGCAAAGCCAGTTGCATTATCCATGCGCCATATGGCTCCAAGGGAAAGGAGGGAGCTTAGCAAGCAAGTAGGGGAGCTACTTGAGAAAGGGGTTATCAGGCGAAGCATATATGAATGGGGTGGTGCAGTGGTATTCACAAATAAGGCGGATGGTTCGCTTCGCTTATGTGTGGAATATTGAGAGTTGAATAAGCTCACTAAGAAAATCCACTTTCGAGGATAGATAACTTGTTCGACCAGCTTGTTGGTGCCTCGGTATTTTCTCAGTTAGACTTGGCCACGGGGTTTCATCCGTTGAGGGTGGATGAGGACAGTGTAGATAAGACCGCTTTTAGGACTCCAGATGGTTTCTTTGAATGCCTCGTAATGCCTTTTGGGTTAATGAATGCACCCACCTATTTTGTTGATCTGATGAGTAGGGTGTTTTGGGAGTTTCTTAATAAATTTGTCGTGGCCTTTGTTGATGATATCTTGATCTTCTCAAAAAGCGAAGAAGAGCATGCCCAACATTTGAGGGAAGTTTTGAAAACTCTCCATGCACATCAACTTAAGGCAAAATTCTCCAAATGCCACTTTTGGAGAAAGAAAGTGAGATTCCTAGGGCATGTGGGTTTTAAAGAAGGGATAGCATTAGATCCCGCAAAGGTGGTTGCATTTCAGGACTGGCAGATTCCAAAGAATGCAACAGAGGTGAGAAGCTTTTCGTGGGATATTAGCCCCACTCACCAGGCCGACGAAGAAGAATTTGGCGTTTTCTTGGGATATAGTTTATTATGTTGCTTTCCAACAACTGAAGAGGGCTCTGAGCAGCCCTAGTCTTAACCTTGACCGATGGGAATAAAGTGTTTACAGTTTACACCGATGCATGTGGTACAGGGCTTGGTGCGGTTCTGATGCGAGAAGGACAGATAGTATATTATGGAGGAAGACAACTAAGAGTCCATGAGAAGAACTACCCTACCCATGATTTAGAGCTAGCTGTCATAGTATTTGCGCTTAAGATGTGGCGTGATTATTTTCTTGGAAAGATGTTCGAGTTGTACACCGATCATAAATCTCTCAAGTATTTATTCTCAAAGAAGGATCTTAATTTTAGGCAACAATGGTGGATGGAGTTCCTAGCTTCTTATGATTTTGAGATTTCTTATATCCCTGGCAAGGGTAATGTGATGGAAGATGCACTGAGCAGACAAAGAATGGCCTTAAGTCCTCTGTTTGTGGAAAGGAAAAGCTTCGAGTTTATATCGACCTTCGATTTTAGACCCTCCACCGAGCTTTTTCTTGGTTTATTTGCATCGTTAGAGATATGACCTACTCATGGATCAGATAGGAGATTCGCAGTGAGATGATTAACAGATTTCAGATATCTTGGATAGGCTCAGTAAAGGGGATACTTCTAGTCACCTCAATAGATATTCCATTGAGGATATAGGGTAGTTGCGACGGGATGGAAGGCTTTGTGTTCCTCAAATTGGAAATCTGTTAAAGGAAGTCTCAGAAGAAGACCATCATTCTAAGATGACTATTCATCCAGGTAGCGATAAGATGTATAAGGACATGAAGAGGATTTTCTTTTGGGCTGGGATGAAGAAAGATGTGGTAGAATTTGTTTTTCAATGTTTAGTTTGCCAACAGGTCAAAGCTGAGCAAAAGAAGCCCAGTGGTTTACTTCATCTTTTGGAGGTTCCACAGTGGAAGTGGGAGAGCGTCTCAATGGATTACATAGATGGTTTACCTAAATCAAAGGAAGGCAACACCAGTATTTGGGTGATAATAGATAGACTTACTAAGAGCGTCCATTTCATTTCAGTTAAAATTAAGAGGACGGTTGCATGGTTGGCAGTAGTATATGTTCGAGAGATCGTCCATCTACATGGAGTACCTTCCAGCACCGTAAGCGATCATGACCCCATCTTCACTAGTGTGTTTTGGAGGAGTTTACAAGAAGAATTAGGTACACAGTTATGTTTGAGCACCACAACCGATGGGCAGAGGAGAGGGTGAACAGAGTTCTAGAAGATCTTTGGAGACTATGTATCACAGACTTCATAGGGACTTGGGAAGAGCATCTTCCTTTAGTAGAGTTTGCCTATAACAACAGTTATCAAGCTAGCATTGGCATGGCACCTTTCGAAGCATTGTACGGACAACCCTGTAGATCACCAACTTGTTGGTGGGAATCTACAGAAAGACTATTGCTTGGACCAGATATGCTTAGAGAAACGTCCAACAAGATTGATCTTATTAGACGACGAATGAAGACCGCTCAAGATAGGCAGAAATCCTATGCAGACAAGAGAAGAACGGACATTGAATTTGAAGTAGGAGATATGGTTTTCACTAAAGTGCCACCTTTGAGGAATGTGGTTCGCTTCGGATCTATAGGGAAGTTGGCACCAAGATTCGTAGGGCCATTTCCCATAACAGAAAGGATTGGCCAAATGGCCTATAGAATAAAGCTGCCTAAGAGACTCTCTGGTGTTCATGATGTTTTCCACGTTTCTCATTTGTAGAAGTGCTTGTATGATATAGCAGAAGTAGTTAACCAAAGTATATTGGATGAAGTAGAGGTGGAACTAGAGGTGACAGTCAGACGAGTTCCTTCCTGTATTCTTCGGTCAGAAGTTAAGAAGCTACGCAGTAAAGTAATCAAGTTGGTGAAGGTTCAGTGGGGAGATAACCCAGAGGATGCAACTTGGGAGACCGAAAACAATATTCGTGATTTATATCCTTTTCTATTCGAGGGTATGATCTTAACTTCCTTTTCCGAAGCGTTTATTTATGCTTGTTTCTTTCATTTAAGTATGTCCTATCGATAGAATCTTCGACCTTTAAGTAGGAATCCCATGGATGTAAACATGTGTTTTAGACATGTTATGTTTGGTGGATGCAAGTGGATGCAAGTGTTTGCTAGTGGTTTCTCGTGGATGCATATACACATACATTAGGCACTAGATTGGCTCAATCACTCTCATATTGCATATGGATGTGTGTGCATTTTCTTTTCTTTTTACGGATGAAATTAAACGTATCATTGGATTTGCATTTAGACAGATGTTTGTGCACCCATGTAGAACTTACATGTTATAATAGGATTGTTGCATACATTTTGGATTCATGGCACTAACATATATTGCATTAAGGAGGTCGACTGAATCAGTAGACCGCCTGATTTTCGCATTAGTATTGGGACATATATACAAACCTTTGCATATGTTCATATAAGTATTAAGAAGCCTTTAAGGACAATGGGTGCCTATGATTGGTGGATCAGCAGATGGGTGATGGATGGTAGAAAATACATTCTTCTTAACTTGGAGATAGCGGGGACGAAATCCTTTGAGAAGGGGAGAATGTAACTCCTCATAATTTTAACAATACTAAAAGAGGATAAATTAAAATACTAATTAATTTGATATTCAGATTTAAGGGAAACAGACTGCGCCATTGCGTCCATCTCGAAATTCTGGTCAAGATAGACATTTGGTTTTCGTAAAACGGACAATGTATGAAGAAGTTATAAGGGTTTGAAGTTTGTATACGCGCAAGAGAATTATACATATATATATACTACATAAGAAAAATCAGAAAACCATTTGAAAATCAAAGATCCAGAGGTGGCATTCTTCCCGCCTCAGGGGAGTCAACCCCTGAGGGGGGTGTCTACCCCGGCGTCGAGCCCTCAAGGGGGTGTCGACCCATGGGTCGACCACCTTGGGGGGGTCGACCCCTCAAGGGCTGAGGTGGTAGTCGAATTCTGGGGACATGCAGCTATATATATGGCTTCATTTTCTGGTTTTCTCACATTGAAAATCAATGGAGGCCTAAGTGCTGGTAGTGCCTGGACCAAATCAAAAATCTTTCTTCTTTTGCAATCAAATTTAGGGATTCAAGTGTAGATCTAAGATTCATCAGCTGCTTTTCTCTTTCTATTTCTTTAGATCTGAACATTGTGAGTTTCAAATTGCTTTTAGATTTAAATTAATAAAATAGTAAAAATGATAGGACTATAATTTGGATCTATGCATGTTAATCCCTGAATCATATCGGATCTATTGAAATTGATGATCCTATGATATTCTGAATTAACTATGACTCAGATCTAAATCTTTATCATGTCAGATCCACTTTTGATTATAGATCTAATCTATTGTTTAGGTCATCTTGTATCTATTATGTTTGAGGTTAATTTGGATCTGTCATTAGTTGGACATCTAAATCCTTATTTAGATCCAATCATGCCTATTATGACATCCCTATTATGTTAGAACCTGTTTTATTATCACAAGTTCACTGATCTGGCTTACATGCCCATCTTATCATTATGCCATCATATGCTTATGTCAGTTTTGTTAGAATAATTAATTCTTTCATCTTCTCTTCACCCTTTCCCTTTTATTTTATATAGCCGGGCTACAATCGAGCCTAGGCATGCCACTAAATTATGCGATTACGTTAGTTTGGGAACGAGGGGAAAAATGTTGAAATTGGGCATATCATGTTAATTAGGAATTTGGGCATAATTGGTAAAAAGGGGGAAATTGGCATAATTTGAATAATGTGTATGTATATGAATTTAGACATATAATTCACTATGAACATATTTGGGGAAAAGGGGCATGAAACCCATAACCTATAACGACATAAGTAAAATTGGCTGATAATGAAATGCCTAGGATTACAGTAATTAGAAATTGTAATTGCGCCAAGATACGAGGTTAGATTGCACTTGTGGTGGAAGACTACATGGACCCGCCCGGCATATCCAACGACCAAAAGTGGTGAATCTAACGTGGGAGGTCTAGGTGCACAAATGTGAGACGTGCTAAGACACGGGGTTAAGCCCGATTTGGGGAATAAGTCTGCCCGGACTCGCCCGGCATATCCAGCATCCACCAATTGTAGGCTTAATGTGGGAGGTCTAGCATACCATAACCATAAATGGAATATGGTAATAAAACTTGGGGTTAGGTAAATTTGGTTATGGGTTTCATGCCCCTTTTCCCCAAATATTCCATTTAAGTTTGTGGGCTTAAGTAAATCTTGGGGGGAGGGGGGTTAATATGTATATATATAAGCCCACAAACTTGACCTGAAAGGGTTATGTAATTAAAGACACCTTGTTATGTAATCATAACCTATGGAAATGTTGAAGTTATGTAATTAAAGACACCTTAGGATTAACATAACTTGTAGAAATGATAAGGTTATGTAATTAAAGACACCTAGTTAGGTAAGATAACCGGTGAAAACCCTAGAGGGGATATAAGACAAAGGGGAGAGATTGTATCATATTGTGTGGGACCTATTTCAGTCACTAACCCTTAATAGATATCAAACGAGTACTCCGGACTAGGTCGGAGTTGGGGCATGCTTACTGGGATGAATGTAAGAGATCCAAACGAGGAGGATAGTGCCGGCGGTGCAAACCGACCGAAGACATGTGCGTGCATGGGCCAGGTAGAGGGGGCTAAGACGACCGTGACACCAGTAGGTATGGCTGTGCACATCCATGAAGGGTTGCCACTTTAGGAAGTGATACCTCCTAATGTAGGGCCGGCACAGAGTATCTACGGAGTAGGGAGCTGATCGATTAGGGTAGTAGTTAGGGTACATCTGGACGTATGCCTACGTCTACCATTAGAGTAGTTGTTGGGATCATCTCATTTTGGTTATACTAGTATTAGTGCAGAGTAATCATCAGAGGAATCATCAGAGAAGCATATACACTTTATCATATTTGCGTTGTCATACCTACCTTTTTATGGTGTTATCTTTCTTATCCACTTTATATGCCTGTCATGCTACTTTTACTTATTTACTTGCTAAAAGTAACTGGACTCACCAGACTTTATGTTTGTAATAACCCAGAAATTCTGAGCCAGTTTAAAATTTTTATTTTGGCGATTTTAGCGAATTTTGATTATTTAAAATGAATTATTTTAAATAAAATCGACGAGAAATTTATTTTGAATATAATTCGAACGTATATATTATATACGTCGTCGTTAGAATATAAATAATTATATATAATTATAAATAGGAATTGAAAATGGCGCAGTAGTTTGATAATTCGATTTCAAACTTCAATTGAATGTACCGGAAGCAAAACAATCCGGATTCTAGTGAAACCAAAAACATCAGGATCTATTTGATAATATCTTTCCAACGAATCCGACAAATCGAAATTTCATAGCGGGAATCAAAAGATACGTCCAGTTGAAAATTTTGAATAGTCGCTATGGAATTCAGGCCCTTAAAAATGGACATTTTGCAAATGACCTCGGATTTCGACGAAACCAGTTTTGTTAGATCCGTGATGTTAAATTATTGCTAGGTTTCAAATTTCATAATTTTTCGAATCAATATGTGAGCGTGGCAAAGGAAAACGCGTTTGACCAGTTTCAGTTGATTTTAATCGACTGGAAATTGGCCATTTTTCTAACGGTCTCAGAATTCGACGAAACTAGTTTTGTTAGGACCGTATCTTACGAAGCTAGAAAATATTTTTCTGGAATTTTTCTAGTTAGTATGTGACCCCGGTAAATTGAAATGTATGTTTAAAATTCAATATAGTGATTTAAATGTAAATTTAACGGAAACTGATTCAAACGGTCGAATCAACCTACGATACATATCCCATTGTGTTCGGAATAAGGGTGAAACGCTATAGACGACAGGCGGTGGGCCTCGTTTCGAGGTCGTATGTAAAAGTCAACTTTTCGAAATATAAATTAATTAAATAAATTAAAATCTTCTTTTGCATATACCCCCCCCCCCCCCCCCCCCGATTTCATTTCGAGCAGAAAAGGAAAAGAAAAAAAAAGACTAAAACCTAATCGATCGACGGGGGGGAACCGCCGCCGCCTTCATCGTGCGCGCCCCCTCCCTGGCGTTCGCCGCCGCCTAGGGCCACCGCCCTCGTTTCTCCCTCCCTTCGATCGACGCACCTCCGAACCCCCACCTTCGCCGATGTCGCAGCGCCCCCAGGCGACCCCGCTCCACCTTCTTCCCCTCCTCCTTCTTCCTCCAGCCTCCGCCCAGAGCCCCGCCGCCGCCTCCCCTACAACGTGCCGCGCCGCCTTCCTCTTCTTCTCCTCCTCCTGCCGCCGACATCGACGCCCCCCCTTCTTCGAGATACAGTAAGTTTTTTTTACTTTATTTTATTTTTATTTTAATCTGAAAATTGCGATTAAAGATTTAAAACTGATTTCGATTTTAAAAGATTTAAAACTGATTTCGATTTTAAAAGATTTAAAACTGATTTCGATTTTAAAAAGAAACTGATTAGAAAAAGATTTAATTCTGATTTTAGAAAAAGATTTAATTTGGTAAAAGGTATGATCTTTGTATTTTTAAAGTGATAAAAATATGATTTTTATATTTTTAAAGTATTAAAAATATAATCTTTATGGGATAGAGAATATAAAAATATCATCTTTGTATATGTAGCGAAATAAAAATCTGATTTTTATTTTATATACGTTGAAATAAAGTGGTGATTTTCATAACGATGAAATCTATATTTTTGTAAGGGTGAAGTCTTTATAGTTGAAAAGGCGAGATCTTTATATAGAAAATAGAGAAGTAAAAATATGATTTTTATATATTGAACATCGAAGTAAAAATATGATTTTTATATTTTGAACATCGAAGTAAAAATATGATTTTTATATATTGAACATCGTAGTGAAAATTCGATTTTTAAATATATGAAGTGATTATAAAAATATGACTTTTAAATTGAAAGTGAATAAGTAAAAATGTGATTTTTATTTTAAAGACATCAAAATATAAAAATGTGTGATTTTTATATATGTAGTGACTACGGGCAACGAAGATGAAAAAGGCAAGAACGAGGAAGATTTCTGTCAATAAAGAGTCGTGGTATTGGATAGCTATTTGTGAGAACTTCTCACTCTAAATTTCTTTTTCTAGTTATATATATATATACTAGGATGCAGACGGTGCTTAGTAGCACCCGACACCCGTCATCCACAGACCATGGATGGCTTGTTTGTTAAATTGTTTGGTTGTGTAGTTGGTTAGTCTAATTGGTTTGAATTGAATTGTTTGGTGAAATTGAATGGATTTGATTGATGTGTGAATGGCGTGGGCCTTCACTAGACCGGGGATAAGGCTAGGCCTTGTTCCGTTTCTAGTATCGTGCCGTTATGCCGCCGAAATTTTCAAAAATATGTTAGAAAAATAAAAATATCATTTTTATTGTGTAAATGAACTGAATAGAAATTCATGTGTTGAAATAGAATATTTTATCGTTAAAAATATAATTTTTAACGTGGAAGTGAATAAAATAAAATATTCATTTACAAACCAGACGGTTTGTTTATGTACACCTATTTGAGGGACATTGATTGGGACGATAAATTTTACACATCGCCCAACTGCACAAATAAAATCTGTGTTTGATTGTTTGAAACCCCACACGGGTGTCGGGATGAAATTTGGAAGTTCACTCATCCTGATTGATTAAATATGTCGATCGATTGATTGACAGGCTGTTATAGGCATAAGATATCTATATTTGATGCTTATACAGTGTAGTGCACTTTGGTTGATGGTTGATTATTTTTCAATGCTGTTATATACATGTGTTGTATGGAATCCATATAATTAACGTTATATGGTGATTGATTGGGCCTCATTCCAATCGGGATAATAAGGAATATTATAAAAGAGAATTCATGTGTTGAATATAAAAATAGTCATGTGTTGACGATGTTCATGTGTTGAGTGAAATATTTTATACAATGAAATTTACATCTTTATCATATTTAAAACTAGAACTACTTTACGGTTGAAGTCTAATTGAAAATCAAACGATAGATACCATAGTTTTATAAAATATTTTACATAACAAAAATAGTGATGTGTTGACAGTACTAATGTGTTGAGATTAGTCAGGTGTTGGAAGAAATATAGATTCATGTGTTGAATGGAATAAATATTCATTTGTTGAATAGAATAACGGATTTATTGAAATATATAAAGCCGTGTTGATTAAATTTGCGCTATTTTGACGTGAACGATATTTATATCGATTATATTCGTTTTTATAATGAATATAGAAAAGGTAGTGATTTCAAAATATAACGTTTTGAAAATATTATCATTTATATAGTAATGATATGAAATATTCAATTTTGATTAGAAATTGAATATAGAGTTGAAATGGTTTTGAAAACGATTTATAAAATACGTTTTAAAAGGAAATTGACGAAATATATATAATATATTATATATATATATATATATATAATGGCTTGAATAGAACGCGCCGCTCCGCGGCAGTTCGTGAATTTCGACCATTGACTTCGAATTGACGTTGCGGGAGATCCGACCGTCGGATTCTCCTAAAACCGGAACCGTTGGGTTCGTATCGAAAAGAGCTTTCCAATGAATATTAGAAATTTGAAATCTAACGGTTGTATTTGGAATTATGTCCAAATCAAATTTGGAAAAGGTCGCTGTAAGGGCAGTTTGATAGCCGTTGATGGAAATCGACTGTACGGGCCTTGATAAAATTATTAAAAATATTAATAATTTGTGTAAAGTCATAATATGTGAATTGGAAAGAACTGGGATGAAGAATTCCACATTTGAAAAGATAAAAATAGATTTTTATCGAAATGAACTAGTTTTGAACTAGAATTAAAATCGATTTATTTTTGAAATAAATAAATTGAATTTGAAAGTGATTTTAAAAATAACCAATATGTGGATTGGACTGGAGTTAGATCGAAATTATCTTCGGAATATTTCGATGTTGGATTTCGTGACTATACAGATATTGTTATGGGAATTTGAAAGATATATTTTATATCGTTATTTCCAATATGATATTTGTTGGTTTCAGAATTTGGTATTGAATATAAGCCGATATATTTTCTATTCAGAGCCTTGTATTTAATATCAAATGTGATTTGGGTTTATCGTGAATCGTGTTTTAGATGACATTGGTTCTTTAACCCAGTTAAAGGCAAGATGTTGATTTTTGAAAAGATTAAAACTAAGTGGAGTTTTAATGAATCTTTAATTAGATTAAAAATGTGAATTGATAATTTAAATTATCAAATCTGAAAGGTGATCGAGAATGGAGTACCACCAGTTTTGCTCCAAAGCGATAGTTAAATCTTTAATTAGATTTGAACGTTAAATGGTAATTAATTTTACCGATAACACCGTGGTGTTAGATGTGGAGTATTACCAGTTTTCTCCATGGGATATATAGGTTGGGATTGGGAAATAAAATAAATAATTACTTCGGTGTGGTTCGCTAATCCCGACTAGTTTGAAATGATATCCAAAGGAAGATTATAGAATAAATTTAGAAGAATTTATCTTGGATAAAATTAATGGGAACATTTCCATAAGAATGTGTTTTTGTGAATAAAAGAATATTCTGAATTGGAATGAGGCGTTTGTTGTGTTTGTGTAACATTTGTTTATTATATACGTGGGTTATTCAGAAAGGCCGGGTTATACCCATTCTGAATAACTGATTCGACGAGATGTCGAAGATGAAGACGGTGGTTGAAGACCGGAAGTCTTCACATCGTTTGGGTGATTACTGATGATCTTGATTGGGCTGTACACCCAGGATGAGGGAATCAGTTGGTGATCGTCCAGACGTACTTGGAGATGGATGGATATGCGAGGAAAGTGCCTCCGGTTTCGTTCAGACCCAGAACGAACTTGTAAATGGATTGTGTGTCTGACATTGGATTTTATTCTGTGTTGATTGATCTCTATTAAATATACATCTGTTTGGCGGCGGAGAATTTATTCTCTTGCTTAACGCCCTTCTCTGAGACGTACGAGCTCAGAGGTTGTATATCGATGGACATCAGTCGCATGGAATGAATTGCCTTTGTGGCACGCGTAAGTGGCAATTGATCAAGGCTTCTGTTGAAAAGCAAAGTCTTGTGGTTGATGATCAAAGCACGGCCTGTGTGGCGTAGCTTTGTGTGTAACGTGAATTCGCGAGCCTCACACCTCGGTATGAGTCAAAAACGGGATACGGACCCAAGGAGTGCACGACGTTTCTTTCTAGCTAGGGTGGTGTCAGTGACCTACCAGCCCTGACATTTATATACTTTTCACCTATGTGGTTGTTGGATACGAGGCGCCTCGGATATAGGTCTGTAAGGACCGGGAAACGTGTGTTCAGGAATAACTAATCCTCAAAAGTAAGAGAGGGCCGGCCTTGGAGGTTCCAAAGGATCATAGTGGGGTCCTGAGGCATTTGCTAGAGTGTCTCGAACGCGGAGAGGAGCTTGCCCCTTGCCTCGGCTCATGACGGAAATCCAATTTCCAATACGTGATATTGCGGTTTTATTTGTAGAACCTAGTATGGCGACATAGTGGTATGGGTCATTCATGCCGCCTATGATTGATATTTATGATTGAAATTGTTTTGACACTATACACCTATAATAGTATCAAATAATGTGTTTTAAACGTATCAAGCATGCTTTGGCTGTTATAAGGTAAAAACCCTATCCTCCGGCTTGCGTTGCATTGTGTGATGGGACCTGGGTCTTATAACAGCTTCATTTTTCTTTATTTAGCATTGCGCTGTTTGTTCTGTGCACTGGTATTCTTGGGAGGAAACCCGTTCCGTGTTATACGGCGTGGTCCCTTGATTTACCGAACTTTAAAATAAAGAATTATAACTGTTTTAGTTCTCACACCAGTCCCATGACTGACCTGGAGTTTATTGTTTTAACCTAAACTCTGGGTGCCCCTATTTTCCGCACAGGCAGCTAGTAGTTTTGGTTTTGCAGATTTATATTCACATGTTCCTGATATACAGCTGGAACGATGCTCGGAAAGCTCTGTATCCGTGTATCACTTCTAGTTGTGCTTTTGTATTATTTTTCCGCTGCTATGTAATTTATTGTAATCTCTGATATTTATTGAATGTAATTTATTCATTTATACTCTGTATATTCTTGTATCTGATGGAATTGTTGTAATAACAATGAAATGTTCTTCGGTCTGCGTCCTTTTGTGTGTTGTTCTCAAAGTATTCGTGCTTTCCTTCACGGGGAAGTTACGGGTTCTCTCAGTTTGGTATCAGAGCATTGGTTTACAGAGCTCGAGAACAAGACACATTAGAACCATACGAAAGAATTCATCAGATATTGGATTAGCAATATCCAATTAGAATGACTCGTTAGAGATAGGATCAGTAGTATCCTAGAACGAGTGTGAAGAGTATATTTTTCAAATGAAAACAATTTTGTTTTGTAAATTTAAATCGTTTTATACGTAATTGATTATTTATTTATTTTGAATTTGGACAATCGAGTATATATAGATTTCGCGTATACGCGTCATGAACGTATAGTCGAAGTTTTAATATATTGGATAGATATAGAATCACATTCTAGACACCCGGGGATAATTCTGATGATGTGGCCACATCATCAGTATTTATGTTCGTGTTTTGAAGGTGTGATTTCTATATATTTCCATTAGACTGGTGTGAGAACCAAAACCTATATAGATAGATACATTGTTGTTAATTGGCATCAAAAACATGATTTTCTGTATATGTATCAAAATTATGAATTTGAAACTCTAATTCACTAATTGATTGATGTTTGTGTTGTTTGTTTATTTGTTTGCTAATTTTGAACCATTTAGCCTAATTGAACCAAATATTGAATTATATTGAAAATTGGTCGCATTTGCTTGCATATACATATATTTGCATTGAACAGGTCATAGCAAGGAGGCTAGAGCAGAGAATAAAATTTGTTTGCCCGACAAATAGGTACATGTTTATTACATAATTTACTGTTTCGTTTGGGTGATGATGATTTTATGAGCCTATTGGCTAGCCGCTTGGCTTTTTCTTTTTCTTTTTGAGGTTAGAAGGACCGGGGAAGCTATTTGAAATTCCCCGATGCTCCCGGTGCAGGGGAGGTTATGGCGAAATTTTTCGAAAATTTAGGGTGTTAGCCAAATTTTTGAAAATTCTCAGAAACTAGAAGGTTGGAGAATGGAAGCCAGATCGAATGTAGAGTTGATTAATCAAACCACTTTCGACTTTGTTCCTTTTCGGGGACGAAAAGTTTTAAGTGGGGGAGATTGTAATAACCCAGAAATTCTGAGCCAGTTTAAAATTTTTGTTTTGGCGATTTTAGCGAATTTTGATTATTTAAAATGAATTATTTTAAATAAAATCGACGAGAAATTTATTTTGAATATAATTCGAACGTATATATAATATACGTCGTCGTTAGAATATAAATAATTATATATAATTATAAATAGGAATTGAAAATGGCGCGGTAGTTCGATAATTCGATTTCAAACTTCAATTGAATGTACCGGGAGAAAAACAATCCGGATTTTAGTGAAACCAAAAACATCAGGATCTATTTGATAATATCTTTCCAACGAATCTGACAAATCGAAATTTCATAGCGGGAATCAAAAGATATGTCCAGTTGAAAATTTTGAATAGTCGCTATGAAATTCAGGCCCTTAAAAATGGACATTTTGCAAATGACCTCGGATTTCGACGAAACCAGTTTTGTTAGATCTGTGATGTTAAATTATTGCTAGGTTTCAAATTTCATAATTTTTTGAATCAATATGTGAGCGTGGCAAAGGAAAACACGTTTGACCAGTTTCAGTTGATTTTAATCGACTGGAAATTGGCCATTTTTCTAACGGTCTCAGAATTCGACGAAACTAGTTTTGTTAGGACCGTATCTTCAATACAAAGCTAGAAAATATTTTTCTGGAATTTTTCTAGTTAGTATGTGACCCCGGTAAATTGAAATGTATGTTTAAAATTCAATATAGTGATTTAAATGTAAATTTAACGGAAACTGATTCAAACGGTCGAATCAACCTACGATACATATCCCATTGTGTTCGGAATGGGGGTGAAACGCTATAGACGACAGGCGGTGGGCCTCGTTTCGAGGTCGTATGTAAAAGTCAACTTTTCGAAATATAAATTAATTAAATAAATTAAAATCTTCTTTTGCATATACCCCCCCCCCCCCCGATTTCATTTCGAGCAGAAAAGGAAAAGAAAAAAAAAGACTAAAACCTAATCGATCGACGGGGGGGAACCGCCGCCGCCTTCATCGCGCGCGCCCCCTCCCTGGCGTTCGCCACCGCCCTCGTTTCTCCCTCCCTTCGATCGACGCACCTCCGAACCCCCACCTTCGCCGATGTCGCAGCGCCCCCAGGCGACCCCGCTCCACCTTCTTCTCCTCCTCCTTCTTCCTCCGCCCAGAGCCCCGCCGCCGCCTCCCCTACAACGTGTCGCGCCGCCTTCCTCTTCTTCTCCTCCTCCTACCGCCGACATCGACGCCCCCCCCCCTTCTTCGAGATACAGTAAGTTTTTTTTACTTTATTTTATTTTTATTTTAATCTGAAAATTGCGATTAAAGATTTAAAACTGATTTCGATTTTAAAAGATTTAAAACTGATTTCGATTTTAAAAGATTTAAAACTGATTTCGATTTTAAAAAGAAACTGTTTAGAAAAAGATTTAATTCTGATTTTAGAAAAAGATTTAATTTGGTAAAAGGTATGATCTTTGTATTTTTAAAGTGATAAAAATATGATTTTTATATTTTTAAAGTATTAAAAATATAATCTTTATGGGATAGAGAATATAAAAATATCATCTTTGTATATGTAGCGAAATAAAAATCTGATTTTTATTTTATATACGTTGGAATAAAGTGGTGATTTTCATAACGATGAAATCTATATTTTTGTAAGGGTGAAGTCTTTATTGTTGAAAAGGCGAGATCTTTATATAGAAAATAGAGAAGTAAAAATATGATTTTTATATATTGAACATCGAAGTAAAAATATGATTTTAATATATTGAACATCGAAGTAAAAATATGATTTTTATATATTGAACATCGTAGTGAAAATTCGATTTTTAAATATATGAAGTGATTATAAAAATATAACTTTTAAATTGAAAGTGAATAAGTAAAAATGTGATTTTTATTTTAAAGACATCAAAATATAAAAATGTGTGATTTTTATATATGTAGTGGCTACGGGCAACGAAGATGAAAAAGGCAAGAACGAGGAAGATTTCTGTCAATAAAGAGTCGTGGTATTGGATAGCTATTTGTGAGAACTTCTCACTCTAAATTTCTTTTTCTAGTTATATATATATATACTAGGATGCAGACGGTGCTTAGTAGCACCCGACACCCGTCATCCACAGACCATGGATGGCTTGTTTGTTAAATTGTTTGGTTGTGTAGTTGGTTAGTCTAATTGGTTTGAATTGAATTGTTTGGTGAAATTGAATGGATTTGATTGATGTGTGAATGGCGTGGGCCTTCACTAGACCGGGGATAAGGCTAGGCCTTGTTCCGTTTCTAGTATCGTGCCGTTATGCCGCCGAAATTTTCTAAAATATGTTAGAAAAATAAAAATATCATTTTTATTGTGTAAATGAACTGAATAGAAATTCATGTGTTGAAATAGAATATTTTATCGTTAAAAATATAATTTTTAACGTGGAAGTGAATAAAATAAAATATTCATTTACAAACCAGACGGTTTGTTTATGTACACCTATTTGAGGGACGTTGATTGGGACGATAAATTTTACACATCGCCCAACTGCACAAATAAAATCTGTGTTTGATTGTTTGAAACCCCACACGGGTGTCGGGATGAAATTTGGAAGTTCACTCATCCTGATTGATTAAATATGTCGATCGATTGATTGACAGGCTGTTATAGGCGTAAGATATCTATATTTGATGCTTATACAGTGTAGTGCACTTTGGTTGATGGTTGATTATTTTTCAATGCTGTTATATACATGTGTTGTATGGAATCCATATAATTAACGTTATATGGTGATTGATTGGGCCTCATTCCAATCAGGATAATAAGGAATATTATAAAAGAGAATTCATGTGTTGAATATAAAAATAGTCATGTGTTGACGATGTTCATGTGTTGAGTGAAATATTTTATACAATGAAATTTACATCTTTATCATATTTAAAATTAGAACTACTTTACGGTTGAAGTCTAATTGAAAATCAAACGATAGATACCGTAGTTTTATAAAATATTTTACATAACAAAAATAGTGATGTGTTGACAGTACTCATGTGTTGAGATTAGTCAGGTGTTGGAAGAAATATAGATTCATGTGTTGAATGGAATAAATATTCATTTGTTGAATAGAATAACGGATTTATTGAAATATATAAAGCCGTGTTGATTAAAGTTGCGCTATTTTGACGTGAACGATATTTATATCGATTATATTCGTTTTTATAATGAATATAGAAAAGGTAGTGATTTCAAAATATAACGTTTTGAAAATATTATCATTTATATAGTAATGATATGAAATATTCAATTTTGATTAGAAATTGAATATAGAGTTGAAATGGTTTTGAAAACGATTTATAAAATACGTTTTAAAAGGAAATTGACAAAATATATATAATATATATATTATATATATATAATGGCTTGAATAGAACGCGCCGCTCCGCGGTAGTTCGTGAATTTCGACCATTGACTTCGAATTGACGTTGCGGGAGATCCGACCGTCGGATTCTCCTAAAACCGGAACCGTTGGGTTCGTATCGAAAAGAGCTTTCCAATGAATATTAGAAATTTGAAATCTAACGGTTGAATTTGGAATTATGTCCAAATCAAATTTGAAAAAGGTCGCTGTAAGTGCAGTTCGATAGCCGTTGATGGAAATCGACTGTACGGGCCTTGATAAAATTATTAAAAATATTAATAATTTGTGTAAAATCATAATATGTGAATTGGAAAGAACTGGGATGAAGAATTCCACATTTGAAAAGATAAAAATAGATTTTTATCGAAATGAACTAGTTTTGAACTAGAATTAAAATCGATTTATTTTTGAAATAAATAAATTGAATTTGAAAGTGATTTTAAAAATAACCAATATTCCCAATATGTGGATTGGACTGGAGTTAGATCGAAATTATCTTCGGAATATTTCGATGTTGGATTTCGTGACTATACAGATATTGTTATGGGAATTTGAAAGATATATTTTATATCGTTATTTCCAATACGATATTTGTTGGTTTCAGAATTTGGTATTGAATATAAGCCGATATATTTTCTATTCAGAGCCTTGTATTTAATATCAAATGTGATTTGGGTTTATCGTGAATCGTGTTTTAGATGACATTGGTTCTTTAACCCAGTTAAAGGCAAGATGTTGATTTTTGAAAAGATTAAAACTAAGTGGAGTTTTAATGAATCTTTAATTAGATTAAAAATGTGAATTGATAATTTAAATTATCAAATCTGAAAGGTGATCGAGAATGGAGTACCACCAGTTTTGCTCCAAAGCGATAGTTAAATCTTTAATTAGATTTGAACGTTAAATGGTAATTAATTTTACCGATAACACCGTGGTGTTAGATGTGGAGTATTACCAGTTTTCTCCATGGGATATATAGGTTGGGATTGGGAAATAAAATAAATAATTACTTCGGTGTGGTTCGCTAATCCCGACTAGTTTGAAATGATATCCAAAGGAAGATTATAGAATAAATTTAGAAGAATTTATCTTGGATAAAATTAATGGGAACATTTCCATAAGAATGTGTTTTTGTGAATAAAAGAATATTCTGAATTGGAATGAGGCGTTTGTTGTGTTTGTGTAACATTTGTTTATTATATACGTGGGTTATTCAGAAAGGCCGGGTTATACCCATTCTGAATAACCGATTCGACGAGATGTCGAAGATGAAGACGGTGGTTGAAGACCGGAAGTCTTCACATCGTTTGGGTGATTACTGATGATCTTGATTGGGCTGTACACCCAGGATGAGGGAATCAGTTGGTGATCGTCCAGACGTACTTGGAGATGGATGGATATGCGAGGAAAGTGCCTCCGGTTTCGTTCAGACCCAGAACGAACTTGTAAATGGATTGTGTGTCTGACATTGGATTTTATTCTGTGTTGATTGATCTCTATTAAATATACATCTGTTTGGCGGCGGAGAATTTATTCTCTTGCTTAACGCCCTTCTCTGAGACGTACGAGCTCAGAGGTTGTATATCGATGGACATCAGTCGCATGGAATGAATTGCCTTTGTGGCACGCGTAAGTGGCAATTGATCAAGGCTTCTGTTGAAAAGCAAAGTCTTGTGGTTGATGATCAAAGCACGACCTGTGTGGCGTAGCTTTGTGTATAACGTGAATTCGCGAGCCTCACACCTCGGTATGAGTCAAAAACGGGATACGGACCCAAGGAGTGCACGACGTTTCTTTCTAGCTAGGGTGGTGTCAGTGACCTACCAGCCCTGACATTTATATACTTTTCACCTGTGTGGTTGTTGGATACGAGGCGCCTCGGATATAGGTCTGTAAGGACCGGGAAACGTGTGTTCAGGAATAACTAATCCTCAAAAGTAAGAGAGGACCGGCCTTGGAGGTTCCAAAGGATCATAGTGGGGTCCTGAGGCATTTGCTAGAGTGTCTCGAACGCGGAGAGGAGCTTGCCCTTTGCCTCGGCTCATGACGGAAATCCAATTTCCAATACGTGATATTGCGGTTTTATTTGTAGAACCTAGTATGGCGACATAGTGGTATGGGTCATTCATGCCGCCTATGATTGATATTTATGATTGAAATTGTTTTGACACTATACACCTATAATAGTATCAAATAATGTGTTTTAAACGTATCAAGCATGCTTTGGCTGTTATAAGGTAAAAACCCTATCCTCCGGCTTGCGTTGCATTGTGTGATGGGACTTGGGTCTTATAACAGCTTCATTTTTTTTATTTAGCATTGCGCTGTTTGTTCTATGCACTGGTATTCTTGGGAGGAAACCCGTTCCGTGTTATACGGCGTGGTCCCTTGATTTACCGAACTTTAAAATAAAGAATTATAACTGTTTTAGTTCTCACACCAGTCCCATGACTGACCTGGAGTTTATTGTTTTAACCTAAACTCTGGGTGCCCCAATTTTCCGCACGGGCAGCTAGTAGTTTTGGTTTTGCAGATTTATATTCACAGGTTCCTGATATACAGCTGGAACGATGCTCGGAAAGCTCTGTATCCGTGTATCACTTCAAGTTGTGCTTTTGTATTATTTTTCCGCTGCTATGTAATTTATTGTAATCTCTGATATTTATCGAATGTAATTTATTCATTTATACTCTGTATATTCTTGTATCTGATGGAATTGTTGTAATAACAATGAAATGTTCTTCCGTCTGCGTCCTTTTGTGTGTTGTTCTCAAAGTATTCGTGCTTTCCTTCACGGGGAAGTTACGGGTTCTCTCAGTTTGGTATCAGAGCTTTGGTTTACAGAGCTCGAGAACAAGACACATTAGAACCATACGAAAGAATTCATCAGATATTGGATTAGCAATATCCAATTAGAATGACTCGTTAGAGATAGGATCAGTAGTATCCTAGAACGAGTGTGAAGAGTATATTTTTCAAATGAAAACAATTTTGTTTTGTAAATTTAAATCGTTTTATACGTAATTGATTATTTATTTATTTTGAATTTGGACAATCGAGTATATATAGATTTCGCGTATACGCGTCATGAACGTATATTCGAAGTTTTAATATATTGGATAGATATAGAATCACATTCTAGACACCCGGGGATAATTCTGATGATGTGGCCACATCATCAGTATTTATGTTCGTGTTTCGAAGGTGTGATTTCTATATATTTCCATTAGACTGGTGTGAGAACCAAAACCTATATAGATAGATACATTGTTGTTAATTGGCATCAAAAACATGATTTTCTGTATATGTATCAAAATTATGAATTTGAAACTCTAATTCACTAATTGATTGATGTTTGTGTTGTTTGTTTATTTGTTTGCTAATTTTGAACCATTTAGCCTAATTGAACCAAATATTGAATTATATTTGAAAATTGGTCGCATTTGCTTGCATATACATATATTTGCATTGAACAGGTCATAGCAAGGAGGCTAGAGCAGAGAATAAAATTTGTTTGCCCGACAAATAGGTACATGTTTATTACATAATTTACTGTTTCGTTTGGGTGATGATGATTTTATGAGCCTATTGGCTAGCCGCTTGGCTTTTTCTTTTTGAGGTTAGAAGGACCGGGGAAGCTATTTGAAATTCCCCGATGCTCCCGGTGCAGGGGAGGTTATGGCGAAATTTTTCGAAAATTTAGGGTGTTAGCCAAATTTTTGAAAATTCTCAGAAACTAGAAGGTTGGAGAATGGAAGCCAGATCGAATGTAGAGTTGATTAATCAAACCACTTTCGACTTTGTTCCTTTTCGGGGACGAAAAGTTTTAAGTGGGGGAGATTGTAATAACCCAGAAATTCTGAGCCAGTTTAAAATTTTTATTTTGGCGATTTTAGCGAATTTTGATTATTGAAAATGAATTATTTTAAATAAAATCGACGAGAAATTTATTTTGAATATAATTCGAACGTATATATTATATACGTCGTCGTTAGAATATAAATAATTATATATAATTATAAATAGGAATTGAAAATGGCGCGGTAGTTCGATAATTCGATTTCAAACTTCAATTGAATGTACCGGGAGCAAAACAATCCAGATTTTAGTGAAACCAAAAACATCAGGATCTATTTGATAATATCTTTCCAACGAATCCGACAAATCGAAATTTCATAGCGGGAATCAAAAGATATGTCCAGTTGAAAATTTTGAATAGTCGCTATGGAATTCAGGCCCTTAAAAATGGACATTTTGCAAATGACCTCGGATTTCGACGAAATCAGTTTTGTTAGATCCGTGATGTTAAATTATTGCTAGGTTTCAAATTTCATAATTTTTCGAATCAATATGTGAGCGTGGCAAAGGAAAACACGTTTGACCAGTTTCAGTTGATTTTAATCGACTGGAAATTGGCCATTTTTCTAACGGTCTCAGAATTCGACGAAACTAGTTTTGTTAGGACCGTATCTTCAATACGAAGCTAGAAAATATTTTTCTGGAATTTTTCTAGTTAGTATGTGACCCCGGTAAATTGAAATGTATGTTTAAAATTCAATATAGTGATTTAAATGTAAATTTAACGGAAACTGATTCAAACGGTCGAATCAACCTACGATACATATCCCATTGTGTTCGGAATGGGGGTGAAACGCTATAGACGACAGGCGGTGGGCCTCGTTTCGAGGTCATATGTAAAAGTCAACTTTTCGAAATATAAATTAATTAAATAAATTAAAATCTTCTTTTGCATATACCCCCCCCCCCCCCGATTTCATTTCGAGCAGAAAAGGAAAAGAAAAAAAAAAGACTAAAACCTAATCGATCGACGAGGGGGGGGGAACCGCCGCCGCCTTCATCGCGCGCGCCCCCTCCCTGGCGTTCGCCACCGCCTAGGGCCACCGCCCTCGTTTCTCCCTCCCTTCGATCGACGCACCTCCGAACCCCCACCTTCGCCGATGTCGCAGCGCCCCCAGGCGACCCCGCTCCACCTTCTTCCCCTCCTCCTTCTTCCTCCAGCCTCCGACCAGAGCCCCGCCGCCGCCTCCCCTACAACGTGCCGCGCCGCCTTCCTCTTCTTCTCCTCCTCCTGCCGCCGACATCGACGCCCCCCCCCCCCTTCTTCGAGATACAGCAAGTTTTTTTTACTTTATTTTATTTTTATTTTAATCTGAAAATTGCGATTAAAGATTTAAAACTGATTTCGATTTTAAAAGATTTAAAACTGATTTCGATTTTAAAAGATTTAAAACTGATTTCGATTTTAAAAAGAAACTGATTAGAAAAAGATTTAATTCTGATTTTAGAAAAAGATTTAATTTGGTAAAAGGTATGATCTTTGTATTTTTAAAGTGATAAAAATATGATTTTTATATTTTTAAAGTATTAAAAATATAATCTTTATGGGATAGAGAATATAAAAATATCATCTTTGTATATGTAGCGAAATAAAAATCTGATTTTTATTTTATATACGTTGAAATAAAGTGGTGATTTTCATAACGATGAAATCTATATTTTTGTAAGGGTGAAGTCTTTATAGTTGAAAAGGCGAGATCTTTATATAGAAAATAGAGAAGTAAAAATATGATTTTTATATATTGAACATCGAAGTAAAAATATGATTTTTATATATTGAACATCGAAGTAAAAATATGATTTTTATATATTGAACATCGTAGTGAAAATTCGATTTTTAAATATATGAAGTGATTATAAAAATATGACTTTTAAATTGAAAGTGAATAAGTAAAAATGTGATTTTTATTTTAAAGACATCAAAATATAAAAATGTGTGATTTTTATATATGTAGTGACTACGGGCAACGAAGATGAAAAAGGAAAGAACGAGGAAGATTTCTGTCAATAAAGAGTCGTGGTATTGGATAGTTATTTGTGAGAACTTCTCACTCTAAATTTCTTTTTCTAGTTATATATATATACTAGGATGCAGACGGTGCTTAGTAGCACCCGACACCCGTCATCCACATACCATGGATGGCTTGTTTGTTAAATTGTTTGGTTGTGTAGTTGGTTAGTCTAATTGGTTTGAATTGAATTGTTTGGTGAAATTGAATGGATTTGATTGATGTGTGAATGGCGTGGGCCTTCACTATACCGGGGATAAGGCTAGGCCTTGTTCCGTTTCTAGTATCGTGCCGTTATGCCGCCGAAATTTTCTAAAATATGTTAGAAAAATAAAAATATCATTTTTATTGTGTAAATGAACTGAATAGAAATTCATGTGTTGAAATAGAATATTTTATCGTTAAAAATATAATTTTTAACGTGGAAGTGAATAAAATAAAATATTCATTTACAAACCAGACGGTTTGTTTATGTACACCTATTTGAGGGACATTGATTGGGACGATAAATTTTACACATCGCCCAACTGCACAAATAAAATCTGTGTTTGATTGTTTGAAACCCCACACGGGTGTCGGGATGAAATTTGGAAGTTCACTCATCCTGATTGATTAAATATGTCGATCGATTGATTGACAGGCTGTTATAGGCGTAAGATATCTATATTTGATGCTTATACAGTGTAGTGCACTTTGGTTGATGGTTGATTATTTTTCAATGTTGTTATATACATGTGTTGTATGGAATCCATATAATTAACGTTATATGGTGATTGATTGGGCCTCATTCCAATCGGGATAATAAGGAATATTATAAAAGAGAATTCATGTGTTGAATATAAAAATAGTCATGTGTTGACGATGTTCATGTGTTGAGTGAAATATTTTATACAATGAAATTTACATCTTTATCATATTTAAAATTAGAACTACTTTACGGTTGAAGTCTAATTGAAAATCAAACGATAGATACCATAGTTTTATAAAATATTTTACATAACAAAAATAGTGATGTGTTGACAGTACTCATGTGTTGAGATTAGTCAGGTGTTGGAAGAAATATAGATTCATGTGTTGAATGGAATAAATATTCATTTGTTGAATAGAATAACGGATTTATTGAAATATATAAAGCCGTGTTGATTAAAGTTGCGCTATTTTGACGTGAACGATATTTATATCGATTATATTCGTTTTTATAATGAATATAGAAAAGGTAGTGATTTCAAAATATAACGTTTTGAAAATATTATCATTTATATAGTAATGATATGAAATATTCAATTTTGATTAGAATTTGAATATAGAGTTGAAATGGTTTTGAAAACGATTTATAAAATACGTTTTAAAAGGAAATTGACGAAATATATATTATATATATATAATGGCTTGAATAGAACGCGCCGCTCCGCGGCAGTTCGTGAATTTCGACCATTGACTTCGAATTGACGTTGCGGGAGATCCGACCGTCGGATTCTCCTAAAACCGGAACCGTTGGGTTCGTATCGAAAAGAGCTTTCCAATGAATATTAGAAATTTGAAATCTAACGGTTGGATTTGGAATTATGTCCAAATCAAATTTGAAAAAGGTCGCTGTAAGTGCAGTTCGATAGCCGTTGATGGAAATCGACTGTACGGGCCTTGATAAAATTATTAAAAATATTAATAATTTGTGTAAAATCATAATATGTGAATTGGAAAGAACTGGGATGAAGAATTCCACATTTGAAAAGATAAAAATAGATTTTTATCGAAATGAACTAGTTTTGAACTAGAATTAAAATCGATTTATTTTTGAAATAAATAAATTGAATTTGAAAGTGATTTTAAAAATAACCAATATTCCCAATATGTGGATTGGACTGGAGTTAGATCGAAATTATCTTCGGAATATTTCGATGTTGGATTTCGTGACTATACAGATATTGTTATGAGAATTTGAAAGATATATTTTATATCATTATTTCCAATACGATATTTGTTGGTTTCAGAATTTGGTATTGAATATAAGCCGATATATTTTCTATTCAGAGCCTTGTATTTAATATCAAATGTGATTTGGGTTTATCGTGAATCGTGTTTTAGATGACATTGGTTCTTTAACCCAGTTAAAGGCAAGATGTTGATTTTTGAAAAGATTAAAACTAAGTGGAGTTTTAATGAATCTTTAATTAGATTAAAAATGTGAATTGATAAATTAAATTTTCAAATCTGAAAGGTGATCGAGAATGGAGTACCACCAATTTTGCTCCAAAGCGATAGTTAAATCTTTAATTAGATTTGAACGTTAAATGGTAATTAATTTTACCGATAACACCGTGGTGTTAGATGTGGAGTATTACCAGTTTTCTCCATGGGATATATAGGTTGGGATTGGGAAATAAAATAAATAATTACTTCGGTGTGGTTCGCTAATCCCGACTAGTTTGAAATGATATCCAAAGGAAGATTATAGAATAAATTTAGAAGAATTTATCTTGGATAAAATTAATGGGAACATTTCCATAAGAATGTGTTTTTGTGAATAAAAGAATATTCTGAATTGGAATGAGGCGTTTGTTGTGTTTGTGTAACATTTGTTTATTATATACTTGGGTTATTCAGAAAGGCCGGGTTATACCCATTCTGAATAACCGATTCGACGAGATGTCGAAGATGAAGACGGTGGTTGAAGACCGGAAGTCTTCACATCGTTTGGGTGATTACTGATGATCTTGATTGGGCTGTACACCCAGGATGAGGGAATCAGTTGGTGATCGTCCAGACGTACTTGGAGATGGATGGATATGCGAGGAAAGTGCCTCCGGTTTCGTTCAGACCCAGAACGAACTTGTAAATGGATTGTGTGTCTGACATTGGATTTTATTCTGTGTTGATTGATCTCTATTAAATATACATCTGTTTGGCGGCGGAGAATTTATTCTCTTGCTTAACGCCCTTCTCTGAGACGTACGAGCTCAGAGGTTGTATATCGATGGACATCAGTCGCATGGAATGAATTGCCTTTGTGGCACGCGTAAGTGGCAATTGATCAAGGCTTCTGTTGAAAAGCAAAGTCTTGTGGTTGATGATCAAAGCACGACCTGTGTGGCGTAGCTTTGTGTATAACGTGAATTCGCGAGCCTCACACCTCGGTATGAGTCAAAAACGGGATACGGACCCAAGGAGTGCACGACGTTTCTTTCTAGCTAGGGTGGTGTCAGTGACCTACCAGCCCTGACATTTATATACTTTTCACCTGTGTGGTTGTTGGATACGAGGCGCCTCGGATATAGGTCTGTAAGGACCGGGAAACGTGTGTTCAGGAATAACTAATCCTCAAAAGTAAGAGAGGACCGGCCTTGGAGGTTCCAAAGGATCATAGTGGGGTCCTGAGGCATTTGCTAGAGTGTCTCGAACGCGGAGAGGAGCTTGCCCCTTGCCTCGGCTCATGACGGAAATCCAATTTCCAATACGTGATATTGCGGTTTTATTTGTAGAACCTAGTATGGCGACATAGTGGTATGGGTCATTCATGCCGCCTATGATTGATATTTATGATTGAAATTGTTTTGACACTATACACCTATAATAGTATCAAATAATGTGTTTTAAACGTATCAAGCATGCTTTGGCTGTTATAAGGTAAAAACCCTATCCTCCGGCTTGCATTGCATTGTGTGATGGGACATGGGTCTTATAACAGCTTCATTTTTCTTTATTTAGCATTGCGCTGTTTGTTCTATGCACTGGTATTCTTGGGAGGAAATCCGTTCCGTGTTATACGGCGTGGTCCCTTGATTTACCGAACTTTAAAATAAAGAATTATAACTGTTTTAGTTCTCACACCAGTCCCATGACTGACCTGGAGTTTATTGTTTTAACCTAAACTCTGGGTGCCCCTATTTTTCGCACGGGCAGCTAGTAGTTTTGGTTTTGCAGATTTATATTCACAGGTTCCTGATATACAGCTGGAACGATGCTCGGAAAGCTCTGTATCCGTGTATCACTTCTAGTTGTGCTTTTGTATTATTTTTCCACTGCTATGTAATTTATTGTAATCTCTGATATTTATCAAATGTAATTTATTCATTTATACTCTGTATATTCTTGTATCTGATGGAATTGTTGTAATAACAATGAAATGTTCTTCCGTCTGCGTCCTTTTGTGTGTTGTTCTCAAAGTATTCGTGCTTTCCTTCACGGGGAAGTTACGGGTTCTCTCAATGTCTGACCCTTTTTGTTTCCTCTTCTTTATTTCGTTTCCCCCTAGATTCTCAGGGTTCTCTGGCTTAATTAGGACTTGGTTATCATCTTGCTAGGAGCTGCTTTTGAAGTATTGCTCAAGTTCTTGTCTTTACTATTATGGCTTTGTCTCTTTTGGGGAATTACGTTTTTTTTATGTATTTCTGTATTCTGATAAGTACAAGACAGAAGATTTATATTATTGTAATGATTTCTATGTAGTTCCAGATTTGTGATATTTTGGACCACGATGTTATGAATTATGTTTGAAATAAAATTTTAGATTCTGCTGTTATCTTTTATATCTGTCTTGTAATGTTCTGTGTCTGTTTACCTATAACACTTCACGAAACTTAATGCATTCTCTTAATGAGTGACATTAACGGAGGTGGGGTGTCACACTACCTTTTAAATTGTCGTACTTCTGAAACCCACTCCCGTAAACATACTCCATCCCAAACGTTCCCATACTCCTACTCCAGAAAATATGCCCCATACAACCGTGATTCACAGTATCCATTCCTGGAAACACTACTTCCAATACCATGCTTAAACCCACGTCCACACTTCACTTGTAATACTCCATCCAATTGAAGCCCCTTCTTCGCCCTTCCATTCTCCCCTACTCCTCCTCTGCCCAACCATAAACACTTCGATGCCCAGAACTTCCTCACCGTGACTTCTTGAAACATTCCCTACACCGTACATGCATTGCCCTCTTCTCCGCTCCAGACAATATCACGCAAACACCTGAATGCCACCAATCCCAGTCCCTCTTCAAACCCAACACGATATTTATCGCCATTACCGTGCTAACTTCTTCATCCTGCTACCGTCAGGTCCTGTGATCAGATAACCAACCTACAACTGCCGGCATTGGTTATCCTTTTAACGTCCTCAAACCCAAGATAAGCCAAACTTAACCGCACTGTATTTTTTTCTAGCTCGACAGTGGAGCGTCGAGCTATTCCGAACCCAGACTATCATGAAAAGGAAATAGATGCGAACTAAATAGGCTGGTTTCGATTATTTTTTGGATTAGATTGTTCGTTTTAATTTTGTTTTCTTGCAGTTTTTCTTTTTGAAACTATATGGCTTTCATGGGGGTGTGTATATATATATATGAATAAAAAAGGGATAAAAAGAGAGTCATCTCAACTCGTACACAGTAGCTTTTGCAATATCAACCTAGGGTATGGACGACAAGGTTCTGAAGTCCAATTTCATTAAATTTTAGTTAGGCACAATACAATTATATCTAGCCAAAATTTTGGTGAGTCTTAAAATATTCAAGAGCTACGGTACTTGTTATTTTCCACGTTTGTGCAATGACAGGTTAGTCAATTAGTGGTAGTATATTTCCAAATTGTGTAGCTGTGTTGACCCAAGATGCACAAGCAGTTTACCTTTATTATTTCCGTAAGAAAACATTTGTTTCCTTGTATAATGAATTATATAAAACTACTGGTTTAGTTTATAGTCAGTTCGATAGATATAGAATACATGCATAACGTGAATTTATAGATTAAAAATTTTAGTGTACTCTGCTATACGCAATTCTATCTACTTATGGAATGTTATTGATAAAGGTAAAAATACCATTATATCAAGCAATGTGCCAAGGTCTCAAAAATATAATAAACTAGACAAGTTAACTTATATTGTGGAACCCCAAAAAATTGATATAGGGTGTAAAATACTCCAAATAAAAGTTAGCTTATTTTCCAAAATGAAAATTACAGTAAAATTCTAAAAATTAAATTATAACTACGTCTCAAAGATCTTGTCCAAATCTGAAACCAATATTTGATTATATTAAATAAATCATTACGGCTTATAAACGATTACATAGCGACTTTCTGAAAATTTGATTTGGACATAACTTACAATTTATAAGACATAATCTCGATTTTTCACTTCTGGTAGATAAATATAACCAATTTGATTCAAACGATTCTTGTTTCGAAGAAATCCATTTAATAATGAATCATGTATAGTCGTTTGAAGTTTAAAACTCAATATTACGAACTACCGCGACGTTACGAGCTCGATTATAATTATTTTAAAATCAATACGTTCAAATGTCGATTATAAATATATTCATTATTATAATTCACTTCTAAACTGAATTAAATTTATTAAATTATCCAATTTATACATTATGGCTAATTCATCTATTTTCGACTATTTTGGAAATAAATATTTTCTTATTCCCTTGTTTAAATTAATTTAATATTAGAAACATTTTAATTCAAACCATTTAAATTATCAAATAAATATATTAAAATAATTAAATTAATTATTAAATGGCTAAAATTCCGGAACATTACATTCCTTCCACCTTAAAAGAATTTCGTCCCTGAAATTGCTAAGGTAGGAAAAAATGCTCCAATCCTTATTATGACCAAGTTAAAAATATTTTATTTTATTTCTTAATTTTACTTTCGACTGAGCCCATTAATTTCAATTAAAATATTAATTTATTCATATTAACGGATATTCTAAGAACACTAAAAATTTTCTAACACCTTAAATTTATGGGAAATTCTACTAGCATCTCCTTTGCATGGCTCAATTGGTACGGCTACAACTCACTTTTCTAGGCCGTCTCCAATCCAAAAGAAAATCAAATAGCCAAGTGGCTTTCCAAAATAGCTCATAAACCTCATACTTAATTAAAATATAAACTCGTACTTTTTTGTCGGGCATTCAACTCTATCACTTTAGCATATATCCATGTATCCCCAATTGATCTCCAATAAATCCGTTCTAAAATCCAATCATTTGCTTCGACCCAAGCCAAATTTCATTTCAAATTCCAGTTTCGATCTCAGCTCCAAATTCTTACTCAACAATCTAATTCCATTCCAGATTATCTCTAATCCGATCCGATTTTAATTAACTTAGTTTAAGTTAAATTCTAATTTATTTATTCACTTTTACCATTTCAATTTATTTAACTTCATAAGTTAAATTTAAATTTTAGAATTTAAATTCCTGACTTTTATTTCAAATCAATCTCGTCCTAGGGGTTTAAACAGCTTTGCTTTTCAAAAATCAAATATTTATTTTTGGAATTCAAAACAACTTGTTTTCTTCAAAATAATTCAAAAATACTAATTTTGGTAGTAATCTGTCACATAGAAACTCGAAAATGAACACTAATAATGTTGTAGTCATCATCAGAATTATTTCCAACTATCGAAGTGAGTTCAATACTATACCATTTCCAAAAATCATTCTTAACACTTCTATTTTGAAATTTACTTCAAAATATCTTTCAAAATAGTTGTAAAAAATTCCCAAAATTTCCTAGGATTTCAAAATTCCATTTATAAAATTTGTTCCATGTTTCCAGGGATTTATTCAATTCTGGTTATAAATTCAGATTTAATCCATCTGAGTTTATATATTATACTTACATTAATTCTGATAGGTTGTTTATAATCTATTCAATTATAACCTTATTCGATTATAACAACCAACATATCCAATATATGTACTAATTCCAATATATATGTGTATATATATATTTCTTTTATATCAAAATATATTCAGTTAAAGTTATTTCATCCACCCTCATTTTAAAACATACCGTGTTCGATTTATTGTATTCGAGTGTTTAGAAATCCTATCGACATTGTGGTGCCCCACCGTCGACCAAAATTTATAAGCCACTCAACTAATAAATCTCCATAATATAAAACCATTTTTATGAAATCTACAAATACATTCTCTCGCATATATACACTCAAACTCAATCTAGGATATTATTAAACGCATCTCTATTGAGTTATGCCACAGAGCCATGGTAATCACTTAACCTTCAGCTCTGGTACCACTGTAACGGCCCAGGGATTTTCGACCCTGAAAATCAAATAAACACCATGTCAGTTCTTCAAGTGTAGAAAATACCGAGTCAATAATAGAAAGAAGTCAGAGAGCGAGAAATAGAAAGAAAGAAATTTAGAATAGAAGAAGAAGATCACAATAAACAGAATCAGAGAAAACACGAATCTCACAGCAGAATGAATAAAATAAAATATATAACATAACTTTGAAATACAAAACTGTATTGTATATACATACCATATCAGAGTATAACACATATATTTCACAGAGGAAATAATCTCTAAATAAATAGCGGTGAAGCCTCCTGCTTCAGGCTCCTCCAAGTGTATCTCCAATGCCTGAAATACTTGACTGCCCATACAAATTTGGGCCCCCAAGAGTTTAGGGGAAAGAAAACAAAATAAACTCTAGGTGGTGTGAGTAAACCCCAACCATATTGTTTAGCTTTGAAAAATTCTTTTGAAATAAAAGGATAATAATATGACTAGACCACACATAAACATGGATGATTTTTACCTTACTATAACCCAACATATTTTTGATATGGAAATCCAGTGATGGTACAATAATGTCTAATCAGATAGATAACCAAATAGTAGAACGCTTGCATCTCACTCTCTACATACATGGTATGGGACCACCTCCCGATCAATGTACTCTAGAGGGGATACATTGGGGTTCAACAAGAACATCTTGCAACGCAGCCACACATGACTGCCCACTCATTCGGCTTGAGTGTAGCGAATATATTGTCACCCACAGTTGTCGGCCGTCCAACCGTAATCCGTAAGATACAGAATCGAAAGAAGAAAAAAATATGAATTTACTCTAGATCGGTGAAAATACACCCTACTTGGGTATGACCCAACTAGCCATGTTGCCTACCCAATTTTTGTCATTTTTCGGTTCTGAGGCTTGAGGATATGCATTCCTTTTTAGAACATCAGGCCACCATACGCTTTGAATGTCACATCGTCAAACTCGTCAAATCACTAGTTGATCTTCCTAAAAATATTACGGGTATAAAAGGCTAAGAGAAACGAATTCATCCGCTACCAACATAATACCTCGAAAGATCATCTTATGTGATCTGTTAAGAATACTGTGTCAGACATTCATCCATACAAGTTGTCCTGGGACTGGACAAATAGAACAACCCTTGCATTTTACTCCATCTTCAATTTACCTTCAGTATAATCTAATTCGCAATGCCCATGCCTATATTGGGTGGTTTTCAGATAATGAATCCAACCGGTCTCTCCGTACTGGCAACGATGGTCAAAAATCTTTGATAGTCGATGATTTAACTATCAAAGAAAAACAAACATCCATTTCAATTTTACAACTAAGTATTAAACAACCACTGGCCTCTTCTAATTAACATTCATTTCTAATCACCCCATATCTTTCCAGTTTCTCAAACCCATTTATCCTTTACACTTCTTGGAAAAACATTTCCAGTTATTATAAAACTCTTATTCTCCCGTATTCCAGAAAATATACGTTATGAACGTCTAAAACATTTCCATCTTTTTCACATTCCTTATTTTCTGCATTTTAGAAAATGTACAATAGTTACATTGGAAAATATTTCCAATTCCCATTATAACCATTTTATTCTGCAACGTTTTCTTTAAAATATTATTCACTTTAAACCATGAATATTATCTCTTATAGAAAATTGATCTCGTTAAATAAATCTAAACCGGGTTTTATAATAAATATCTTTACTAATTAAAATTTCATCCATCAAGTTATTTCCTAAATTTAAAATCCAGCTTCGCTTCATAAACTCCATTTTACAAACAACTTCTCCTTAATTATAAATCTAGTTATAACTTAATTTTGATTCCATACTCTATTGTAAATTTATTGGTTCCAAACCAAATATTTAACATCTTATCAAATTCTAAATTTTATAATATATAAAATTTCTAAAAGTAAATTATTTCTTAAACATTCGACATAGTCGAGTTCTGATTACAAATCCTCAAGGATTTATTTCTGTTCTTATTTGCATTTCGATCATCGAAATATTTCATGGTTTCTTTTGAATGATTTCCCATTCTCCCCTTTTTAAATCTTTTTCTTGGATTCATATTTTCTAAATTTCCCAAGCATATTATTTTATTTCATTCTAAATGTCAAATTTAAATCAAACTACTTGTTTTATATAATTAAAACAAGTTATTATACTCTAGCCCAATCCATATTCAATTTCTATTATTTAAAATGAGAATAAATTATAGATTTTCCCTTTTAAAATCGAATTCTTTCCAATATGTTCTACGGTATTTAAATACCAATTATTTCATGCTAGTGTAATTCTACATCACAAACCAACAATAATTAACCACAAATTGTTTATCACGTCATATAATGTAATATATGAAAAATATCAATATATTTGTTGAGAAACCCAGTTGGATTCCTCTAACCTGTTCCCTGCATCCATAGATGTTAATCAACATAAATAACACTAACTACATATCAATAAGGAATATAAAAATAAACAGAATCAATATTCAATCAACGATTCTATTATATAACGGTATATATTATTTCAACCAATTTATCTACACAACCATCATACAATATTCAACCATTATTTATCAGTTCAAAAATATGTTTATAAAATTATAAAACTAGACAGAGTTAGTGAGTTTACTCACCTTGATCGTTAATAGTAAAAAACGATTAACGATCGATGATTCGAATCAAGCGTTTCATTTTGCTATAAATTCCGACGAGCTCCAAATTACCCTAGACCAGTTACCAAAATGTAGCTTACGACCATAAGAATCTAACGCGATAGACAGTTCGTCGAACATTCATACCAACCCATCACTCTTCAACTCACGTGAAACT
Organism: Allium sativum; assembly: GCA_030737875.1. Lineage (NCBI taxonomy): Eukaryota > Viridiplantae > Streptophyta > Magnoliopsida > Asparagales > Amaryllidaceae > Allium > Allium sativum. The sequence continues at coordinate 3,889,523 of CM060919.1, read as the reverse complement.
GCTCCTTTCCAAAAAGAACTGAATGCCTGCTCCTTATTCTTCTAATTCACGTCCCCCTTGGCTTCTTGCATTCAAAAGAAAATGCCCGTCTCTAGTAAAGTACACGCAAGCTTCCCCTTATATATATATATATTCTTCTTGGGCTCAAATTTTTTTAAATTTGTATAATATATACTGGGCTCCCTATTTCAACCCATCAGCCCACTTCAATCAAATTGAACCCGCTCCACCTGCATCATGTCTGCACCCATCTTTTACTATTTCTTCCCCATATGAAAAAACAAGCTCCTGTAACATGCCATTGCCGAATATTTTCCATCAACCATTCTCTCTTGACATCACATCATTTCCAAAACCAATTACGCCTTCGAACGTCTCTTCCGTCGCTCGTCAAGGCTATTACCATCGACTGAAGCTCGACCTTCTTCCCCAACTAGAGTCAAAACTGCTCCTCTCCGCTATATAAAATATTGCGACATCAATTCTCACTAATTACCATCATACTTTGATACTATGCAAGTCTTGCTTCACCAAACACAAATGTCCATTCCTCCACCCTTTAAATTGTCATACTTTTGAAACCCACTACAGTAAACAAACTCCACCCCAAACGTGCCCATACTCCAACTCTAGAAAATATACCCCATTTATTCGTGATTCACAGTACTCATTCCTGGAAACACTACTTCCAATGCCATGCTTAAACCAACGTCCGCACTTCACCTGTAATACTACATCCGGTTGTAGCCCCTTCTCCGCTCTTTCGTTCTCCCATACTCCTCTAACCAACCATAAACATTCCAATGCTCAGAACTTCCATACCGTGACTTCCCAAAACAATCCCTGCACCGTACACGCATTGCCCTCTTCTTTGCTCCTAACAATATCACACAAACCCCTGATGGCCACCATTCCCGGTCCGTCTTTAAACCCAACATGTTATTTATCACCATTATCGTGCTAACTCCTTCATCTTGCTACCATCAGCTCCTACGATCAGATCACCAACCCTACAACTGTCAGACTTGATTTTTCTTTTGACGTCCTCAAACTCAAGATAAGCCAAACTTAACCATGCACTATTATTTTCCAGCTTGACAGTGCAGCGTCGAGTTGTTCCAAACCCACACTATCGTGAAAAGGAAATAGATGCGAACTAAATAGGTTGGTTTCAATTATTTTTTTGTGCAGCAGATTGTTTGTTTCGATCTTGTTTTCCTGCGGTTTTGCTTTCCGAAAATATATGGCTTGCTTGGTGGTATGTGTGTGTGTGTGTATATATATATATATGAACGAAAAAGGGATAAGAAGAGAGTCATCTCAACCCGTACACAGTAGCTTTTGCAATTTCAACCTAGGGTATGAATGGCAAGGTTCCAAAGTCCAATTCCATTAAATTTTAGTTAGGCACAGTACAATTATATCTAGCAAAAATTTAGGTGAGTCTTAAAATATTCAAGAGCTACGGTACTTGTTGTTTTCCACGTTTATGCAATGACATGTTAGTCGGTTAGTGATATTATATTTCCAAATTCTGGAGCTATCTTGAGCCAAGATGTACAAGCGGTTTACCTTTACTATTTTCATAAGAAAACATTTGTTTCATTGTATAATGAATTATGTAAAACTATTGGTTCAGTTTTATAGTCAGTTTGATAAATATAGAATATATGCATCGCGTGAATTTATAGTTTAAAAAGTTTAGTGTACTCTGCTATACGCAATTCTATCTACTTACAAACTGTTATTGACAAAGGTAAACGTACCATTATATCAAACAATGTGCCACGGTCTCAAAAATATAATAAAATAGACAAGCTAGCTTATATTATGAAACCCCAAAATGCTGATATAGGATGTAAAGTACTCTAAATAAAAAGAAGCTTATTTTCCAAAATGAAAATTACAGAAAAATTCTAAAAATTAAATTATAACTACATCTCAAAGATCTTGTCCAAATTCGAAACCAATATTTAATTATATTAAACAAATCATTACGGCTTATAAATGATTACATAACGACTTTTTGAAAATTTGATTTGGATATAACTTACAATTTATAAGACAAAATGTAACACCCCATGTATGTTAATGTCACTCACAAAGAGAATGCATTAACTTCCATGAAGCATTATAAGTAAGCAGAACACAATATTAGAAGACAGATACATAAAGTAGTACTTGAAAAATTTATAACATTATTACAGTAGAAACAGAAGTAAGTTTGGTTACATCTTTCAAAACCACAATATCGGAATTCAAGTACACAAATATCAGTCTTGTACAAAAGCCTTCAGAGTACGTAATTTTAAAGCCATGTTCCCCAACAGAAAATGCCATAAATAGGTAGAATCAAAGCCAAGCAATACTTCAAGCAATCTAACACTTCAAGCAGTCTAACACTTCAAGCAGAGTGAAATCTAAGTCAAGCTCTTACTTTCCCAACCTGAGTACCGGGGGGAACAGAAGAAAAGAGGCGAAACAAACTAGATCAGACATATGTCTGGTGAGTCCAGTGACTTTTAGCATATAAACAGATAACAATATCATGACATGTAAATAAAACTGGATGAGAGATAGCCGTAACAGGAGTAGCAGGTTAACAGAAGAAACAGAATGATATAGGCTAAGCTTAGCTCCTTACTTAGTTTTCACTTCTCTGCATAAATACTAGTATAACATAATTAGGTGTTGTCCTATTGTATAAACAGAAAACAGAATGATCTCTTCAGCATCGTGTTGCTAAAAATGGGCATTTACCACCCAAACAGATATAGATGGTACAGAAACAGAATCAGGAACGAAATCAGAGACAAAAACAGAATAATCCCTACGGAAACAGAATATTAGAGTTAGGTGTACACTAGTAATGGGCCTTTACCACCACAACAGACGGTACCACACAGAAACAGACAGGTGTTACCACCCCAACAGAAACAGACGGTACCCCAACAGAAACAGACAGAACTAAGTGTACCCTAAATTCTACCCCAAGTGATCGGCTCCCTAATACATAAATACCCTATGCCAGCCCCACAGAATGGTGTATCATTCCCTAAAGTGACAACCTATAGGCACAGACCTATTTACAGATGTCACGGTGTCTTACATCCTCAGAGCAGACCGGATCCATGCACGCACATGACCCGGTTGGAATGCGCCATCAACACCACTCGCCATTATCAGAGTGAACCTCTTACAATTAGTTCAGTAAGCGTGCCCGGACCCCTCTTAGTGTTGGGTCATAGTTTTGATACCAGAAAGGGTTACTGACTAATATATGTCCCAAACAACAGATAACACGAGTAATTATCCCTCCTAACCTTGTGTCCCCAGACTAACAGATTTCAGATTAACTTGTTTACAAATTTCAGATGTACAAAGTTCAGATTAACAAGTTTTCAGATCAGATCAGATATACAAGTTAACAGGTTTTCAGACTAACGGATCAGATGTATAGATTAACAAGTTCTCAGACTAATGGATCAGATATACAGATTAACAGACTTATAGATTGTTTTACCTAACTTTGTATTGGGCCTACAGATTCACGAAACGGGTTTATTAGATTCATCAGTCCAGTTACTTTAATCCTATCCATCCAACACGTTTTAGGCATCGTATTTATCTTAGATTTGTATTAATTAAATATTAATGCACATACCTCTCACATTAGGTCGGTAGCTTGTGGCTGCTAGACGTGTCGGGCGGTTCCGGGCAGACTTCTGCCACAAGCCAGACCTAACCTCATGTCTAAGCATCCTTATGCCTACGACCTCTCACATTAGACTGACAGTTTGCGATTGCTGGTTAAGCCGGTTGGGTCCGGGCAGGCTTCCACCGAAAACTGAGTCTAACCTCGTGTCTCAGCATTCTTATTTGTAGCTAAAGTTTTCCTTCATAGATTATGCCAATATCAGATTAATTATGCCAATTCAAGAAATTAACTACTTTACAAGTTACAGCAGATTATTCAAAGTTCCATCAACATGTTTTGCTCAATTTTAGATCGAGCCTACAGATTACATACCCAAATCACAGTATTTAATTCCAACAAATCTAGCGGATTGGGCAATTTAATAGATTTAAACATATCCTAAAGTTCTATTAACATATCTTGCCTAATCATAAATTAAGCCTCATTTTACATGCCCAAATTATGGTCATAATTCTCAACATAACATATGCCCAAATTTAGTTAGATTTTCCACAATACGGAATATTCTCTAAAAGCCCCAAATCATGATATACAATATGAATTATGCCAATTTATAGTCGTTGATTACCGCGTATGTCAAATATCCAAAAATCTGAATTAGGCGTATTCACATTAGTAGTTATCCCTATTTTAATATAGGTTTTTCAGGCCTAAGTCACATATCCTTTTTCTTCCAAGTCATAGATCGTCATATAAAATATGCCCCAAATCTAGCTCTTAAATTACAACATGTTTTATGTCCTCAAAATCAGATCTTGAATTATAACATGCATTATGTCCCCAAATTACAAGTCATATGTTGTCATACATTAATTCTCCTTCTTCCAAATCATAACCGTCATATATAGTATGCCTAGATCTAGATCTTAAATTACAATTTATGTTGTGTTCTCAATTTAGTCATAAATCAGTTATGTCCAATTATGCATCATTCAGTATTTTCCCCAAATTTAGCATTCGCATGTCAATCTCTTATAAGATTTGGCTCAGGCTCGTAGTAGCCTGGCTATAGAACAGAAGGAAGGAAGAGATACAGAATAGTTACAATAAGATAGATCTACACAGAAAAACAGATCTGATAAACAAGAATAAGATGGATCTACACAGAAAAACAGATCTGATAAATAAGAATAAGATAGATCTCCAATTCAGATTTATACCCATGTCAAGATCATAATTAAATTTCATATCTGAAAATAACTGTACTCACAAATCATGGTTTAAGAAAGAGAAGAATGATTCTGGGATCTGATTTTCTGGAGTTGATTTAGCTTTCCATTGATGTAGGCGTTGATTTGTTATCATTATCTTCTCTTTTGAATTGATTGATTAGGGTGGAGGCTAGGTCACTTTAGGTTTTAGGAGCATGAAGGAACCATTCCTCTTTGATAATGAATTAGGGTTTAGGTTTAGGGTCCTTATATAGTTGTAGAGAGTGTTTTAGGACCATTAGATTAACCCCGAACCATGAGAACCAATCAGATGCCACATCTGCCTTAGAGTGAATCGACCCCCAGGTTGACAGCCAAACACCCCGAATCAACCCCTTCTCGACCCAGCGGTGCTCTTGCCGACCTCAAAAATGGGTCGGTTCGGTTATTCCCCCTTCCGATTCGCTGTTTTGAACTTTTTTGCATATTTATTTATTTAATTTTATATATATATATATCTATATATATATTTCTCTCATATGCATACAAACTTCAAGGCTTAATAACGTCTTCATAAGGTATCCGTTTAGTGCAAACCAAATGTCTATCTTGACCCAAAATTTTGAAACAAACATAATAGCGCAACCATTTCACTTAATTCTTCTTCTAAAAATTAAGTATACTTTAACTTGTGAATTTTAATGTTATAAAATTACGGGGTGTTACACAAAATCTCGATTTTTCACTTCTATTAGAAAAATATAACTAGTTCGATTCAAACGTTTCTTGTTTCAAAGAAATTCGATTAATCACAAATCTTGTATAGTAGTTTGAAGTTCAAAACTCGATATTATGAACTACCCGATGTTACGAGCTCGATTGTAATTACTTTAAAATAATACTTTCAAACGTCGATTATAATTATATTCATTATTGTAATTCATTTCTAAACTGAATTAAATCTATTAAACTATCCAATTTATACAATATGGTCAATTCATCCATTTTCGACTATTTTGGAAATAAATATTTTATTACTCCCTTGTTTAAATTAATTCAATATTCAAAATATTTGAATTCAAACCATTTAAATTATCGAACCAATATATTAAAATAATTAAATTAAATTAATTATTGAATGGCTAAAATTCCGGGGTGCCACAATAAAATGAAAAGTTGTGTTTTAAATCATGCTTTAAAATGGTAAAGTGAACTTATAGTGTAATAGTATAATATTGAATTGTGTTAAGATGGAAATAAAATAATAGATTGCTGTTAAAAGTAAATTTTTGCAGTAACAACAATAGTTGTGAATATTTGTGTTCTTATCTAAATAAGAAAACAGTATATTGATTAAGAATCGAAATCTGTAGATTAAAATATTTTTAAATTATTGTAGATTTTTTGTTTACAACAATGAAGTTGTTTAAATTAAATTGTTGAAAATAAATTTTTTAAATAACGGGAATGTGGAATAAGTGTTTTATTAAAATGTAAATTTTTTGTGTTCATAATGGAAAGTGGTCTAAAATGGTTAGAATGATCTTTTAAATACGCTAACAATTTTTATTAATGTTAATATAATGCATAAGGGAATAACATATCTCATTTAGTGCAAGAAATGGTTCGAGGCTTAATTAAGAGAAATTAAGTAGTGCTTTATTTTGGTGGGCCTAAAACCAGTCCACTAATAAAGATATTTAAGAAGAGGAAAAACTGGAATAAGTACGTAACTTTTCTAGGAGGGGTTTATCTTGTTCTTCCTTTTTAGCAGTAACCCGAGAAATGAATAGGAACGACCATCTACTCCTTCTTCCTCCACAAATCAAAGTCATTTTGTAACGACCCATATTTTTACGATATAATAATTAATTTAATTATTGAAAACGTGATTTAGAGAATTAAATAGTTGTTTAATTAAATTATATGGAATATTTAATTAATATAAATAATAGAATAGTATATTTAATTTCAAAATAGTCGGAATTAGTAAATTAACAATATAATGTGAACTGGACAATTTAAAATATTTAATTCAGCTAAGAATTGAATTAGAATGATGAATATATTTATATAAAGACAATTTGAACGTATAATTATATTATAATTATAATCGTGCCCGTAACGTCATGGCAGTTCACTATTTTGTGATTTAAACTTCAACTGAATGTACAGGGTCCGTTTTAAATCGGATTTCTGTGAAAAAAGAAACATATAGAGCTGGTGAATTATATTTTTCTAGTGGAAGAGAAAAATCGGGATTTCATTATGTAGATTTTGAGTTATGTCCAAATCAAATTTCAGAGAAGTCACTATGGAATTCCTTTATAATTTATATCAATTTATTTATATTTTAAATGGACTTTTAATATAAATCGAATATCGATTTAATCAAGATTTGAAATATCGAGTTAGAAATTCATATTGGAATATTCTGGAGTTGTATGATATTCTATTGTGAATATATACGATAATATTTATTTATAAATTTTTAATTTAATTATTTTTAAATATATTTATATATTTAAAAGGGTTATTTAGAGCTTTAAAAATAGTCAGTTTTGCAAGTGACCTCCGTTTTCGATGAAACTAATTTTGTTGGATTCGTAACATTAATTATTGTTAGATTTCAAGTTTCGTGATTTTTAGAGTCAGTGTGTGGCCGTACCGATTTTTAATGTGAAAAACAGTTGGTATTTTGACGGTTAGAAATACACTGTGTGAGCAAACGGAGTCAGAATTCGATGAAACCAGTTTCGTTGGGTCTATAATGTCAAACTCTAGTTGTATGTGCATTTTCATGATTTTTGGCTATCATGTGTGATCATAGGGATTTTTAAATGGTAAATACAAACAGCGGTTGGTTATAATCGAATAAAATAATCAATTGAAAATAAATAAAATTTATTTTTCTATCCTATAAATACAACATCTTATTTACTCTAACCCTAAACTTCCTCATCTCTGGTCAATCGCGATTTGTAGCCTCCACCTACAATAATAAAAACATGAGTTCAAAATTCGATATAAATTCATACAAAAATCGTATAATCATGGAAATCATATTTCTGAATTCCTGGTGAGATTATCTTCAAGTTTATACCCTTTTTAACTAGTTCAATGTCAGTTGTGTTCCTCCGGTTTTGCTTCATCGAGTTAGGGTTGCGGTTTTCAGGAAATGTAGTAATCCGATTGCAACAAGAGTGTGATGATTGAATTCGTGGAAGGATTTATAACCTGCGTTCAACGATTTGTGGTTATTGGTGCCGAACATAGTCGGTGGTCTACAGTGGCGGTGAAAGAGCTGTTCGAACGCAACAGCTAGAGGAGTATCGATCTATGTTTTGAGGACTGGACGAGATGTAGTTTTTGAAGAGGAGATTTATGGTTATTTTATTGTGAATTTAAAGGAAGAGGAGAAGGAGATGTTTGAGGTTGGATTACGGCAATGGCTTGAATGGAGGTTGCAGATTTACTGATGTCGGGGAAGAAGATGATTTAAGCGGGCTGTATAAATTCTAAATGGGTCAAAAGGAGGAAAATAAGGTTATGCCCAATTTAGGTTTAAAGTTTATTTTAATTCAATAAATGTATATAAACTTCGAAATTGAATAACTTTATCATACGATACCGATTTTCAGCGAAACAAGATCTACTGGGATCGTATGGACGGTGGCTACAAAATGGAACTGACTGGGAGTGAGTCGGAGCTCGTTACAATTTATAGCAAAATAAATTGTCAGATCCAAATCAACGATCGATTATCGTTATTCAACGATAGCCGACCAATGTGAGTAAAACTCACCAACTCTACCCATTCATATTGTTATAACGAATGTTTAGAACTGCTAAATGATGATTAATTGTTGTGTGTTGACTGTTTGGTTGATGTATCGGTTGAAATTATAGAAAACGATATATATATATATATATATATATATATATATAAATCGTTAATAAAATATCGATTCTGTTTATTAAAATATTTCATAGTGAAATGAAATTGATGTTAATTATATTGTTTAACATCTGTGGATGCAGGGAAACTGGTCGAAGGAATTCGACTGGATTCCTCAAAATTTATTTTATTGTTTTTCATATATTGTAATATATGATGCGATATATAATCTGTGGTTGATTATGTGTGTTGGAATGATATCGATCATTGTTATTTGGTATTTTAGATACGATATGAATTACTGGAATGTATAAAAGGAAATTTTCAAAGTGAATATTGAAAATTAAATATTTTTATATAGAATAAATAGAATTATATAAAAAGGATTTATATAGATTAAATAAAATTATATAAAATAGAATTATATAAAATAAATAGAATTATATAAAAAGGGGAATTATAAATGGGATTATAACTGTTAGAGGACAAAAATGGGATTTTATATAAATTATTCTATAATTAGAAGTATAAATAGAAATTGGATTTGGATATTGTTTTAAATATGAAATCAATCTGTTTTGATTGCAAAGAAGAAATATTATTTACATTTAATGCGAATAAAGGATTTAAGTAAATATTTTGCTAAGGAAATATTTATAAAGGAAATAGGATTTGAAATAGGAATTTAAAATGGAGTTAAAGGAATTAGAAACTGACTGGAAATTAGTTAAGTTGAACAACTGTCTAGGTATTGATCTGATGTTGGTTTCGGCCTTCGGGGTTAATACGTAGGGGTTTGTTCTCTTACTAGTTTACAGTTAGAGATTGATAGAGGTGGGAAGATATTGATGCATGAATCAGAAATGGAAACGTTTTCCAAAGTTAATAACGCATATTTTCTAAAATTAGAAAATAAGGATTTGATGAATATATGGAAATGAGAAATGGGGAAATGAATAAATGTTGATTGATGATTGATCGATAGAATTTCCCTCTGGAAATAATATCGTTGTTTGCACATATGTTTTCCTTTGATAGTTGAATCACTGACTATTGAAGATTTTGATCATTTCCGTTGTCAATACGAAGAGACCGGGTTCAGATATATTATCTGAAAACCACTCCGTATGGCATTAGCGTTGCGAATCAAATATGATGAAGATAATTGAAGACGGGGTTATGCAAGAGATATTCAGTAAATCCTAGGTAGAAATTGCCTAAAATGGATTTAAAGAATAATCCCTCCGGGTTGTCCAGTCCCAGGACAACTTGAATGGACGAATGTCTGACAGAGTATATCTGGTAAATCGCGTAAGTTGATCGTTTCAAATGTATTTACGTTGGTGGCAGAGGAATTCGTTTCTCTTAGCTTACACCCATGGTATTTTTAGGGGGATCAATTTGTGATTTGACGTGTATGACGATGTGGCATTCAAAGTAAATGAAGGAGTGATCTGTTAAAAGATACGTTATGACCTCAAGCCTCATCAACTGGGAAATGATAGAAATCGGGCAGGCAACATGGCTAAGTGGGTCGCGCCCAATTAGGGTATATTGTCACCATCTAGAATATATTCATACTTGTTACTTCTTTCAATTCTGTATCTCCTGTGAATGGTTATGTTGGTATACCAACCATAAGGTGAAAATATATTTGGAACATTCAAGCGAAACGAATGGACGGTCATGTGTGGCCGAGTTACAAGATGTTCTTGTTGAACTCCAGTGTATCGCTTCTAGAGTACACTGATCGAAAGGTGGATCCATTCATTGTCATAGTTGGAATCCATACCCCAATAAGAGCCCGCGGTTTTGATTGTATATTATATATGTAGAACGTAAGATGAAAGCGTTTCTGCTAGATTTCTATTTACTTGATCTAGACATTATTATAATATCAGACAAGTATCGTTTTAGAAAAATATTTTGGGGTATCGTAAGGTAAAAACCATCTGTGTTTATGTGTGGATCGGTCTTACGATTATCTTTTGGTTCAAAGGATTTTTGAAAGTTAAATCAAATGATTTGAGTTTACTCACACCAGTCACATGACTGACCTAGAGTTTATTTTATTTTGTTTTCCCTAAAATCTTGGGTGCCCAATTTTGTACGGGTAGTCAAGTAGTCGGGATTTGCAGATACTGAGAGCTTGGAGAAGGAGGCTTCAGGATTATATAGCTGTTGTTCGTTCCGCTGTGTTGTAAGTGTTGTACTCAGATAATGTTACTGTATACATATACTAGTTTTATTTCAAAGTTATGTATCTATTATATATTGTTTGTTCCACTGTGAGTTTCGTGTTACTCTGATGATGATGTATGTTCTTCTTCTTCTTCTATTCTAAGTTTCTATCTTATCTATTCTCACCCTCTAATTTCTTTCATGGATTATCCAGTGTTTCCGATGCTTGAATAGTCGACATAGTGTTGTATGCCAATATCCAGGATCGCAAATTCCCCGGGCCATTACAGTGGTATCAGAGCTTAAGGTTAAGTAATTATCTTGGCTCTGTGGCGTGACTCAGTAGAGATGGGGTTAGTAATGCACTAGATTGAGTTGAATGTATATATATGAGTGAACGTATTTGTTATTGATATAAAAAAATTGTTTTATATTGTGGAGATTCATTGGTTGAGTAGTTTATGAATTTTGGTCGATCGGTTTGATCCATTGTATCGGTAGGATTTTCTAAACACTCGAATACGATGAACCGACACTGTATGTTTTGAAAAGAGGGTAAATGGAATAATTTTTACCCAAATTATATTTTGATGTAAAGGATTTATATTGGAATGAGTATAGTATATTGGACGTGTTGGTTGTTATTACAATCGTATAATTGAGAAGGTTATATATATATAACCAAATAGAGTTCGTATAAGTTTTACGAAGTGAATTAATTCTGAAATTTAAATCAGAATTGAAATTAAAACTTTGGAAATTTGAAAAAAAGTGTTTGTAAATGGATTTGGATTAAATATACGTGAATTTTAAAATCCTGGGAGATTTTAAATTGTTTTACAAGAATTGTGAATGGTATTTTGAATTGATTTCAAAATGGAAATGTTTAGAAATGGTTTTGAAAAGTGATATATTATTGAACTCACTTCGATCGCTGGAAAATAAATTCTGATGATGACAGTTGCATTACCAGTGTTCATTTTCGAGTTGCTAAGTGACGAATTAGTACCAAAGATTTTGTTTTTAGAGTGTTTTGAGAAAACAAGCTATTCAAGGAATTCAAATGTTTTGAATTGTTATTATGATTTCAAAATGGAATTGAAATAAAAAAACAGGAATTTAAATCTTGAAATTCAAAATTTAACTTATTAAGTTAAATAAATCAGGATGGTAAAGATAAGTAAATAAATTAGAATTTAACTTGAGATAAGTTAAATAGAACTGGATTTGGTTAGAGAATAACTTGGAATGGAATTGAGTTGATATGTTAAGAGTTTGGAATTTGAGATTGGAGTTTGAATGGAATTTGACTTTGATTTAAACAAATGATTGTGTTGAGGATGAATTGATTGGAGTTTGATTGGGATGAAATTGGTATATACTGAATTAACAGCAGATGGAAGGAATATAATGATATGCCCAATAACAAGGTAAAAGTTTACATTTCATATTGGGTATGAGATTTTATGAGCCGAATTGGCAAGCCGCTTGGCTGTTTGATTTTCTTTTGGGTTGGATATTGCCCAGAGAGGCGAGTTGTAGTTGTACCGATAGACCAATACAAAGGAGGTGCTGGTGAAATTTTTCGAAAATTTTGGGTGTTAGAAAATTTTCAGGATTTTTGAAAATTTTCGTTGATAATAATTAATTAATATTTTAATTGAAATTAAATTGGTTCAGTTGAAACTGAAAAGGACATAAAAAAAATATTTTTTACCCAGTTAATAGGGGTTGTTTTCTACCTTACCAATTTCGAGGACGAAATTATTTTAAGAGGGAAAGAATGTAACAACCCATATTTTTACGGTACAATAATTAATTAATTTAATTATTTAAATCGTGATTTAGAGAATTAAATAGTTTTTTAATTAAATTATATGAAATATTTAATTAATATAAATAATAGAATAATATATTTAATTTCAAAATAGTCGGAATTAGTGAATTGACAATATAATGTGAACTGAACAATTTAAAATATTTAATTCAGCTTAGAATTGAATTATAATGACGAATATATTTAAATAACGACAGTTTGAAAGTATAATTATATTATAATTATAATCGAGCCCGTAACGTCGCGGCAGTTCGCTATTTGGCGATTTGAACTTCAACTGAATGTACAGGGTCCGTTTTAAATCGGATTTCTGTGAAACAAGAAACATACGGAGCTGGTGAAGTATATTTTTCTAGTGGAAGAGAAAAATCGGGATTTCATTGCATAGATTTTGAGTTATGTCCAAATCAAATTTTAGAAAAGTCGCTATGGAATTCCTTTATAATTTATTTATATTTTAAATGTACTTTTAATATGAATCAAATATCGATTTAATCGGGATTTGAAATATCGAGTTAGAAATTCATATAGGAATATTCTGGAGCTGTATGATATTCTATTGTGAATATACACGATAATATTTATTTATAAATATTTAATATAATTATTTTTAAATATATTTATATATTTAAATGGGTTATTTAGAGCTTTAAAAATAGCCAGTTTTGCAAACGACCTCCATTTTTGACGAAACTAATTTTGTTGGATCTGTAATATTAAATTATTATTAGATTTCAAGTTTCGTGATTTTTAGAGTCAGTGTGTGGCCGTACGTATTTTTAATGTGGAAAACAGTCAGTATTTTGACGGTTAAAAATACACTATGTGAGCAAACGGAGTCGGAATTCGATGAAACCAGTTTCGTTGGGTCCGTAATGTCAAATTCTAGTTGTTTGTCCATTTTCATGATTTTTGGATATCATGTGTGATAATAGGGATTTTTAAATGGTAAATACAAACAGCGGTTGGTTGTAACCGAATAAAATAATTAATTAGAAATAAATAAAAATTATTTTTCTATCCTATAAATACAACATCTAATTTACTCTAACCCTAAACTTCCTCATCTCTGGTCAATCGTGATTTGTAGCCGCCACCTGCAATAATAAAATCATGAGTTCAAAATTTGATATAAATTCATACAAAAATAGTATGATCATGAAAATCATATTTCTGAAATCTTAGTGAGATTATCTTCAAGTTTATACCCTTTTTAACTAGTTCGACGTCAGCTGTGATACTCCGGTTTTGCTTCATCGAGTTAGGGTTGCGGTTTTCAGTAAATGTAGTAATCGGATTGCAAAAAGAGTGCGATGATTGAATTCGTGGTAGGATTTATAACCTGCAATCAATGATTTGTGGTTATCGGTGCCGAACATAGTCGGTGGTCTATAGTGGCGGTGAAAGAGTTGTTCGAACGCAACAGCTAGAGGAGTATCGATCTATGTTTTGAGGAGTGGACGAGATGTAGTTTTCGAAGAGGAGATTTATGGTTATTTTATTGTGAATTTAAAGGAAGAGGAGAAGGAGATGTTTGAGGTTGGATTACGGCAGTGGCTTGAACAGAGGTTGCAGATTTACTGATGTTGGGGAACAAGTTGATTTAAGCAGGCTGTATAAATTCAAAATGGGCCGGAAGGAGGAAAACAAGGTTAAGCCCAATTAAGGTTTAAAGTTTGTTTTAATTTAATAAATGTATATAAACTTTGAAATTGAATAACTTCATCATACGATACCGGTTTTCAGCGAAACAAGATCCGTTGGGATCGTATGGATGATGGCTACAAAATGGAACTGATTGGGTGTGAATCGGAGGTTGTTACAATTTATAGAAAAATAAATTGTCGGATCCAAATCAACGATAGATTATCGTTATTCAACGATAACCAACCAATGTGTGTAGAAATCACCAACTCTACCAGTTCATATTTTTATAACGTATGTTTAGAACTGCTAAATGATGATTAATTTTTGTGTGTTGACTGTTTGGTTGAATTGCTTATGTATTGGTTGAAATTATAGATAACGATACATATATAAATCATTAATAAAATATCGATTCTGTTTATTAGAATATTTCATAGTGAAATGAAATTGATGTTAATTATATTGTTTAACATCTATGGATGTAGGGAAACAGGTCGGAGGAATCCGACTAGATTCCTCAACATTTATTTTACTATTTTTCATATATTGTAATATATGATGTGATATATAATCTGTGGTTGATTATGTGTGTTGGAATGATATCGATCATTGTTATTTGGTATTTTAAATACCATATGAATTACTGGAATGTATAAAAGGAAAATTTCAAAGTGAATATTGAAAATGAAATATTTTTATAAATAGAATTACATAAAAACGGGAATTATAAATGGGGTTATAACTGTCAGAAGAATAAAATGGGATTTTATAAAAATAATTCTATAATTAGAAGTATAAATAGAAATTGGATTTGGATATTGTTTTAAATACGAAATCAATCTGTTTTGATTACAAAGAAGAAATATTATTTACATTTAATGCGAATAAAGGATTTAAGTAAATATTAATAAAGGAATTAGGGTTTGAAATAGGAATTTAAAATGGAGTTAAAGGAATTAGAAACTGACTGGAAATTAGTTAAGTTAAACAGCTGTCCGGGTATTGATCTAATGTTGGTTTCGGCCTTCGGGGTTAATACGTAGAGGGCTGTTCTCTTACTAGAAAATAAGGATTTGATGAATATATGCAAACGAGAAATGGGGAAATGAATAAATGTTGATTGATGATTGATCGATAGAATTTCCATCTGGAAATAATATCGTGGTTTCCATACATGTTTTCCTTTAATAGTTAAATCACTGACTATCAAAGATTTTAACCATTTCCGTTGTCAGTACGGAGAGACCGGGATCAGATATGTTATCTGAAAACCACTCCGTATGGCATTAGCGCTGCGAATCAAATATGATGAAGATAATTGAAGACGGAGTTATGCAAGGGCCATTCAGTAAATCTTAGGTAGAAATTCCCTAAGATGGATTTACAGAATAATTTCTTCGGGTTGTCCAGTCCCAGGACAACTTAAATGGATGAATGTCTGACAGAGTATATCTGGTAGATCGCGTAAGTTGATCGTTTCAAACGTATTTACATTGGTGGCAGAGGAATTCTTTCTCTTAGCTTATGCCCGTGGTATTTTTGGGGGAATCAATTTGTGATTTGACGGGTATGACGATGTGGCATTCAAAGTAAATGAAGGAGTGATCTGTTAAAAGATACATTATGACCTCAAGCCTCATCAATTGGGAAATGACAGAAATCGGGCAGGTAGCATGGCTAAGTGGGTCGCACCCAAGTAGGGTATATTGTCACCATCTAGACAATATTCATACTTGTTACTTCTTTAAATTCGGTATCTCCAGGGAACGGTTATGTTGGTATACCAACCATAAGGTGATAATATATTCGGAACATTCAAGCGAAATGAATGGACAGTCATGTGTGGCCGAGTTACAAGATGTTCTTGTTGAACTGTAGTGTATCGCTTCTAGAGTACACTGATCGAAAGGTGGATCCATACCTTGTCATAGTTGGAATCCACACCCCGATAAGAGCCCGCGGTTTTGACTGTATATTATATATGTAGAACGTGAGATGAAAGCGTTTCTGCTAGATTTCTATTTACTTGATGTAGACATTATTATAATATCAGACAAGTATCGTTTTAGAAAAATATTTTGGGGTATCGTAAGATGAAAACCATCCGTGTTTATGTGTGGATCGGTCTTACGATTATCCTTTGGTTCAAAAGATATTTGAAAGTTAAATCAAATGATTTGAGTTTACTCACACCGGTCACATGACTGACCTAGAGTTTATTTTATTTTGTTTTCCCTAAACTCTTGGGTGCCCAATTTTGTACGGGCAGTCAATAGTCGGGATTTAGAGATACTGAGAGCTTGGAGCAGGAGGCTTCAAGATATATAGCTATTGTTCGTTCCGCTGTGTTGTAAGTGTTGTACTCTGATAATGTTACTGTATACATATACTAGTTTTATTTCAAAGTTATGTATCTATTATATATTGTTCGTTCCGTTGTGAGTTTCGTGTTACTCTGATGATGATGTATGTTCTTCTTCTTCTTCTATTCTAAGTTTCTATCTTATCTATTCTCACCCTCTTATTTCTTTCATGGACTATCCGGTGTTTCCGATGCTTGAATAGTCGACATAGTGTTGTATGTCGTTATCCAAGATCGCAAATTCCTCGGGTCGTTACACATTTTTAGATAAAAATTTATAAAATTTAGTTAGTTCTCTACTTCGCTGGGTGTTTTAGTGGTTGAGTTTTGCTTCTCCTACGAATTCCCTAATTGTTTAGTGATGTGATTCCTACGGCTTTAATCTTGATATTGAAAGCCTATATTATCATCAAATTCGCGTTTTGAATGCATTACTTTGTGTTGATTTTTGGACAAAGTTTCTATACTGAAGTTTTATGTATTCATGATACATGCACATTCTTATAAAATTGTTTTATAAATAACTTGGCATATGATGTTTTTTATTGTTTTGGGGCTAATTAGTTTTCGTGTTTTAATTTTGAAAATGTAAAGTGTCTCAAGGCTATTATAAAGATTTCAAAGAAATAATTCGAATGGTTTTGAAATTGTTTTATATATTCATTTTCTCTAACCAAATTTTTTAATATATATAAACTACACATTTTTCACCCTTCTCGAAGTCGTGATTGTGATTAAACGATGTCGTAAACCATGTGGTATGGGACACGTAGGTATATGAGAATGATTAATTCCGGACTCGTCTACTAAAGTAATTTGATGATTTCCCATGTGAAGTAGGCTAACTTATAGTGAATCGATTAGTGAAACTGTGGTATGGGACGCATTTCTTTTATGTTTCGAGTTACTCTCTAGAAGTCTGTGACACATCCCATTGTTATTTCTAGTACTCGCTTAGATGTGAAGCCAGACTTGGGGAGAGTCGTATATACGTATTTTCTTGACTGAATTTTTCAAGTACATCCGATCGAGGCGGGTCATGGTGAAGCAATACTCAACCGAAACAGGTCGTAGTAAAGTAATACTCAACCGAGGCTTTTTTTTTGAAGTCATACTCGATTGAGACACGTCGTCGTAAAGACATTAAACCAAGACATGTTTTAGTATATACTCGACTGAGGAAAATCATTTTGATGTTGAACTTGATTGAGACGGGTCATGGTAAACCTTCTCGATCAGGACAGATCGTAGTAGAATTATATTTGACCATGACAGATCATAATGGAGTTTTACTCGATTGGGATAGGTCATAGTAATAGATGTTTTAATAAGTTATATTGTATTTGGCAAAATAGCTTTCTTTTGCTGATACCTTTGTAATTTGGTGCTTTGGATTCGTTTTATGATGTTTTTTTTATTGGCTAGTTGATGGCTTGGATCCAATTTTATGATGACTTGTGATTTTATAGTCTTTGAGCTACATTGAACTCATTTACAATAGTGATCACTTTTAGATGATTAAACTCGTACACAAGTTTATATGTTATTTTTGATGGATTTTTGTGTTATTTCTTGATGTTAGAGTGACGCATCCTTTTGGATGGAAATCAATTCATCCTTATGATTATTTGTGTTGTTCTTACGATCTCATAGGCTGATTTAGTCTTGATTATCTCATGAAATAATTGTTGTCTTGAGCTTATATATTTCCTTTTGTGTAAAAAGGAATTCTTACCTATATGACTTTACCTTCGCTTGTTCTAACATAACTGATATGTAAACTGGTGAGATCCATGTATGTAATACTCAAGTCAGACCAAGTTATTTCAAGCCACGGCTCTCTTTTGATTCATCGTTAGTGGAACTATCTTGGACTATCTCTCTTGAAGCTATTCCCTCATTGTCTATTTATATATTCGATTATTTGTATACTAATTCTTGAGAGATGTTGTATTTGTTCAAGGTTTATGTATGGCCAATCGAGATTGTACCACATTTATCTCTTATATTTTGTGATTATACTTATATGTATTCTTTTCTGTGATCTGCAATCTGTGATATGTTGTGATTTGTTTTGAATATGATCCTTAGCCATCATATTTTTATATTGGATTAATTGAATACTTTCATCCACTTAAAGTAAGAATGAAAATTTTATACTCATAATCGATGCACTCGATACCTGTCTAATACAAAATTATGGATGGTCGCTCCTAATCAGCCTTATTCTCTGCTCTAATAGACGTTATTACTTTATAGTGCCCTTTACCGTGGTGGGTCTCGGGGTTGGGCATTTCATAGGACCTCCTAGTACTTCTCTTTTGAGGGAAAGTGGTATTGGCATCTTGTTGTGGATTGGGTCAGGACCTCCTAGCACTTCTCTTTTGATGAAAGATAGTGGTGGAGTTTTGTTATGGATCAGGTCAGAACTTCCGGGGACTTCTCTTTTGATGGAAGATAAGGGAATTCTGTTGTGTATTAGATCACGACCTCCTAGCATCCCTATTTTGATGGAAGGTGGCAGCATTTTATTATGGATTAGGTTAATACCCCTGACACTTCTCATTGATTAAATATGGTGATTGCATTTTGTTACGGATTTGGCCAACATCTCCTAGCACTTCTCTTTTGGTGGAAGTTGTTGGAAGCTTTTCGTTGCAAATTGGCTACAAAACTCCTTAAGTTTCTCTTTTTTTTTACTCAATGGAACTTTACGGTGAATTGGATCTGGACCATCTAGTAACTTTCTTTTGATTGAATATGTTTAATTTCATCTTGTGTACTAAGTAATCCTTGAAGAGATGGCATATTGTTTAATAATTTTGCACTATCAATTTATTTTCGATTACCTTATACTTGTTTGTCTCTGTGATAGAATACCTTATGGTCATTGTTACCCAAAGAGATATTGTAATAGTTTATCACAATATCTTTATGATTCAAAACAAACAGATGAACCAGTGCACTTAACTTACAAAGTATACAAGCATCCAAATTTATTGGAAACATTAACTTGAACTATTACATAGCTTTTCAACCAACATATATGATTTAATTATTTTTCATAATTTCACAAGAAGTATGCATTATCACGAGGTTATGGCACCTTTTTTATTATGGAAGGTTGTGGCAGCATTTTGTTGTGGATTTGGGCTAGGCCACCTTGCAATTTTGTCTTCGCTCAAGGTCGTTGCGGTGTTTTGTTGTGTATTGGATTTGGAACTCTTGGCACTTCTCTTTTGACAGAGGGTAGCGATATTTTGTTGTGGATTTAGTCAGGGCCTTTTGGCTCTTCTCTTTTGATGGAAGGTGGCGGCAGCATATTGTTTTGGATTGCATCGGGACCTGTGCAGTTAAAGCACTTTATTGATTTAATGCAGTGGAGGTCAAAATGTCATAGCGGGGATCAAGCAAGGAAATAATAGAATATAGAGGACGACTCGAAAGATACGAAGGCTACTAGGCCTTTAATCTTTACAAAATATTATTTTATGGAAAATAGCCTTTTTGATCATGTCGAAGGGTACTAAGGTTTTACACCTTAGGTTAATTATGTCAATCATTTTTTCTAAGAAATTAGTCTTATCGTCTCAACATAATGACCGAAGCCCATATGCAAAGGTGATAGTCCCTAAAAGAGTTAATGCTTTGAAATTTTAATGTCAATGGCTAAAGACTTGAAACGAAAGATGAAGGCCTAAGCTATTATAAGAAAGTGGTAGTTCGAATGCTTCATATGCCAGCTTATGACATTACAAGCATTTAATGCTTATCGGAAAGAAATAGGAAGTACTTCCGATTGTTCCAATGTTAAAAAGGTGATTTCTATCTTCAGGAAGATGGCCTTGAACGTAAATAAAGGAAAAATTAGTCAGCTCCTTTATTTTTGTTGAATGGTCATTGGCCAATATGAAAAGCTTTCTAATTAAAGTAAAATCCTTTATGTGCTTTGGTCATTTCAAAGTATATAATATTTGTACTTATGCATTAACACTTTGTTTAATGTGTAAGATTTCGTAAGCAAAATCAACCTTAGGAAATACATATCAATTAGAAAAATCATAGGGGAAAACCCATAATATTCCAAAACGTGAATTATATCATCTTTTATCATTCATAAAAAAAATTGGGTTCAAAATAATTAGTTGTCCACTTTAGTTAATTAATCTCATTATTAACGAATAGTCTTCCTTACAAAATTCATAAAATATTCCTAATTGCTCATAAAATTATAAAATCTGAAACCAATCTCAGAAAGCATATAACGTATAACATATCAAATTCCGTATTAAAGATCTCTAACTATAGGTTCTTCCCTAAAACTTATTCATTTTCATGCAAAACAAGCATATTATAATGACTCAAATTTTTAGTCCTTAGGTTCTAACATTTAAAATTGATTTCAAAGGTTGATTTAGAAAATTAAATATATCGAATTATGCGATTCTAAGTATTAATTTATTTTGAATAATAAAATAATAA
Source organism: Allium sativum (assembly GCA_030737875.1). NCBI lineage: Eukaryota > Viridiplantae > Streptophyta > Magnoliopsida > Asparagales > Amaryllidaceae > Allium > Allium sativum. Next base: position 3,868,247 of record CM060919.1, on the reverse strand, counting down.
ATTTAATTCCAAAATAATTGATAATAAATTGGATTTGAGGTATAGTATGAATTGGTTGGTTTACTAATACTCAATTTAGTGTAGATTTGAATTTTAATAAGGAATTTATTTATTAAACAAAGTTTAAGCGTATTAATCTAAGTTAACTAAAACCGAGCTTGCAGCATCGCGGTAGTTCATAGTTTTAAGATTTGAACTTCAATTAAATGACATGGTCCAGTATAAGTCGGAATTCTTTAAAACAAGAATCTATCAAATTTATTGCATTATAGTTTTCTGTTGAAGGAGAAAAATTTAGATTTCATTTTGTAGATTTTGAGTTATGTCAAAATCAAATTCAGAAAAATTGCGGTATAATCATTTATGAACTATAACTACTTATTAAAAATAATCGAAGTATTTTTAATAAATTGAATATCAATTTATCTTGGAATTTAAAATATCAAGTTTAAAATCTAAATAGTTTATTTTTAAGCTATATAAAATCATTTTGAATATACATGATAGTAATTGTTGACGTCAAAAGTTGGTCTAGTGACGATCAGCCCCCAACATGTGTTGAATACACATGAAAAACAATCACAGAGATGCAAGAAAAAATAAATGAACAAGGGAGACACAATACTTTATATCGGTTCGGCATATATCGATGCCTACATCCACTTATAATCTTTGTTTATACTATCGATTACAGGTTATAGTAGTTTTTTCAGTGGAGGAAAGTTGAGATTACACAAAATCCTTGTGTTGTTTGAAGTGCACGGTTGGATGTTTCTAGTGTACTGGGCATAAGTTTCTCTGATGAGGAGTTTTTCATCCCTTTCCATTTTCAGCAATGGTGTATTTATAGGTGAATATGGTGGGATGAGCCGTGTGCCACATGGCTTACCTCTTTTCAGAGTTTAGACATGTGGAGCTCAGTCCAGTAAAGTAGCTGTGGTGAAGGGACCCTGTCTACTATTGATGAATAATTCTCTTCGAAAATCATTGTCGACATGGAGCTTGATATCTGGCATATAAAAAGGAGAGCTAGTCAAAGGATAATATGATTCAGTAACCTCAGGAGTAGGACTTTGTCCAATAGCGTACAATTCTCCAATTACTTCAGGTGAGATCCAAGGCTTTAGGCTTGACTTGATATTATGGGATTAGCTCGATCTACTGGTAGACGGCTCGGACGATCGATATGTTGATGAATCGACCGATTAATTTGATGTTGTTGTGGCTTCGGTCGGCTTATGGTTGGTCAACCTATGATAAGAAACATCCCTTAAAGTTTGGAATGGACCGATATTCGATTAGGGCTTCATCTATTGGTTGGAGCGGCTTTTGCCAAAAAGTTGGTCAACACTTTGCCCCCTAGACCACTTGCCCTCCAGACCACATCTTCTCGAAGAAAGGAGTTCTGTTTTGGATCTTTTAAAGAATGTTGAATAGAAGAAATTCAAGAAACCATGGTTGCACCGAACCATATTAAAGCCAAAAAACCAAAGAGTGGCAATGGTTGTCGTAACACCCCGCATTTTTAACTTAAGATAATAAAATAAGAATAATTTAATAAAATATTAAGAATTAAGTAAAACAGACTACGTCATTGCGTCCGTCTCGAAATTCTGGTCAAGATAGGCACGTGGTTTGCTAAATCGGACATCGTATGAAGAAGTTATGAGCGTTTGAAGTTCGCATACATATAAGGAGCCTATATGTATATACATATATATATATATATATATTAAATAATTATACCCAGAAAATTCGAAAATAGGTCCAAAAATTAAAATGCATTGAAACACCCCACCTCCGTTAGGGTCACTCTCAAAGGGAATGCCCTAATTTTGGTGGAGGTTTATAAGTACAAGTCACAGATATACAAGACAGATATAAGAACACATATTTGTAAACAGCGGAAGAACAACAAACTTTTATTTCATAAAATCAAATACGTGTTACAACAACATCCTTTTCAAAAACATAACATAACACTTTCATAATCTGTCTTGAGTACATTATTTAAAGAAGCATAAATAAAACATAGATAAACTGCAAAAGCCCCATAGTGGTTGTCCCAAGCCATAGTTCAAAAACGGAAAGTTCCAAGCAATACATTTCTCTTCTTCAAGCTGGATGTTAATGCTGGTCAAGCTGCAGTGTTCCCTCCCTGTGGACCTGGGGGGGGAAACGGAAGAAAAGAAGACGAAAGAAAAGTAGAGTCAGACATAAAGCCTGAGTAAGTCTAGTACTATTTTGTCTATGAATAAAGAACTGGGTATGATAAGCATAAACAAGAAGTGGGCAAACACTATAAACTTGGTTAAGTTGTCTAGGGTCGAATATACTATCGTACCCCATATTAATCTCTGAACCCATATAAACTAGTTTCCAACTGGCACCCCACAATCAGGGTGATGTGATCCATTCTATGATGATCGGCTCCTACTCGCATAGTTACATGTGTCTTACGGCCCCCGATGTTTGTAGTTACTTATGCTGGTCCCACCATGGGGTGTATCAAGTCCCATGGCAGCGGCCCGACACAACCTTAGAGTGCACAGGTATGCTACTGGTGCCCGGTGCTTTATTTTTCTGCGTCGGAGTGTGTGCACGCCCGCACCCCGTTAGAACCTACACTGCTACACCACCGCCGTCGATTTGACCTCTTACAATCAGCCCAGTAATCGTGCCCCACCCTGCCTAGTTTCAGGGTTTCCTGATACGCCTTCTAGGGTTACTGCTGAAAAGGGTCCCCCGTTACTAGGTTTTCTATCTCTAGCCAACATGCTAAGTTGGTTAAGTGTTTCCTAACCTAACCCCACCAGTCCGTTTAGTTTAGCATGTTCCATTTTGATTAAGTCTTTAGTTCACTTATTCCTAACAATCCTGACTCAGCCTTAATTGTCTTATAAGGCCCTGACCTCTCACATTAGACAGGTATTGTTGTGGCTGCCTGTTGCCGGTTGGTTCCGGGCAGTCTTACGCCACAACTCAGTCTAACCTCGGGTCCTTATTGGGCTCCATGTTTAACCTCTCACATTGGATAGGTATTGTTGTGACTACTGGACAGCCGGGCGGTTCCGGGCAGGTTTACATCACAACTCAATCCAATCTCGGGTTAAACACATCGTATGTTCTACATTTACATATTTTGTCATTCTTCTTTATTTCTTATATGTAAATATTTGCGGCCCATTATTAAGTTAATGGTGTAAAGGTTACACCAATCATGGGCCCAACCCATACTTGAACTTGGGCCCTTCTATTTTATATTTTCATTCATTAGTAATTTTAACCCAACGTTATTTTCCCCCGGTTTACACGTCCGTTTATTATATATATTGGGCTTAGCCTTTTAAAGCCCAATTTAGCCATGCGAAAAGGGGAGGCTTATGGCGTGATTACATACACAAAAAGGGGAAGGTGAGCGTATGAACTTGCAATATGACGTTGGGAATACAAAATAGAAACTGGTGTACTTGCATAGTAGTGACATATACTTTGGTCATAAAGCATAGGTGACATGAATCAAAGCATGTGAACTTGTAGTTGAGATAAGAGTCTAAATTGGGTATCATTATTGACACATAGTCATAACTACAACATGAACCTATACTTTTATTTATGCATAATGTCAAACATAAGCATGGCATAAATTTTCTAACATAAGCATGGCATAATGTCAAACATAAGCATGGCATAAATATTCATAAGCATGGCATAATGTCAAACATAAGCATGGCATAAATATCTCTAACATGAAATCATGATTCTTACTTTAGTCATGTAAACTTGCAAAAAGGGATTTTGAATCTAATCCTAACTATGTACCACATATGTCATCATATAATTCTTGTAAACAAGATAGACTTAATCATGGATTTCAATTATGCCAAATATCATTCATAGCCTAGCCATATTCATAAGTTTGCAAATAGGTTTTTCTAGTACAAAAGCATGACTTAATACATGATGCCAAATTCTCAACATAATTTCATATGGATTATAATAACCAAACCTGTTTTAATTGCTTACAAATTGATTTATGCACAAAAATCTACATCATGATGGCATAGTAGCAAAGCCCCAAACTTGCATGTATTTAAATCAATCAACTACATACATGTAGCTTCAACATGGATTACATAATTTGCGAATATTCCAAACGTATACTTGCATAGAACTACCGCATGTAGTTCTTTATAATTGAATAACATAATCCAAACGTATATAAATTGATAAGAACGCACAAACATGAATTACTTTATTGCCACAATTCAAGCATACAAACCAACACAATTATTTGTTCATACCAAAGTAATACTCTACTTACAATGGTGTGACGAATTCTCTAATTAAGAGATATGATTCCTTTGTTGAATTGATTTGATTTAGGTCTCTTTAAGCTTTAGAATTTTCCTCCTAATCCTCTCTCTAGTTGGCGGCTACCTCTAGTCGTTCCTCAGCAACATGGCGGCTATGTTCTTAATTTTGAATGAATAGATTAGGGTTTGTCTAGGGTTGTTTATATAGAGGTTAGGAACTGATTAGGACCATTGATGTTGCTTGGATTGATCGTAGCCATTCATCCTAAGGAGAGACCAATTAGAGCTTGCCACCTAGCCCTAATGACAAAGCAGACCACAGAAAATCGGCTAAACACAGACCTGGCCAGCCAGGTTGGACTGGGCTAGACCAGGTCGATACCCCTGTCGACAGGGCTGTCGACAGCCCTGTCGACATGGGTAGCCCAGGTCGACAGCCCAGTCGACCTGGGTGGCCCAGGCGGGTGTTCTTCCACCCTGGCCCATTGGGCCCCACCTCGGAATATTTAATTATTTAATTCTGTTTGAATTTTAAACTTAATTTAAAAACTTCCGAAGGCCATATCTTCTTCATACGGACTTCGTTTTTCGAAAACTCGGACTCTATTTCGCGTATTTTTCCGAGACGAACGCAATGGCGTATCCCGTTTCCCTTAGTTCTTTGATTTCAAATTAATTATACTTTAATTTGTTAATTTCACAGTTATAGAATTTTCGGGGTGTTACATTCTCCCCCACTTAAAAGGATTTCGTCCCCGAAATCTTCAAGTTAGGAGGAATGTATATCCTAACATCCAATCATCCATCTACTCATCCATCAAATACGAGCATCCATTGTCCTTAAAAGACTTCTAATGCTTCATGATCATATGCAAAGTGTGTGTGTACATGTACTTATCTAATGCAAAATCAGGCGGTCTACTGATTCAGTTGACCTCCTTAATGCGAATTATGTAAGTGCCATGAATCCATTATGTATGCAAATTTTCCTATTCATGATTCTACATGAGTGCACAATCATTCAATACAAATGCAACATCCACATGACCATACATCAAAGTTCAACCATATACGAATGCAAACATATATGCATATGCAATATGAAGTGACTGAGCCGATCTAAAACTTAGATTGTGTGTGTATATGCAACCACGAGCAACCACTAGCAATCACTTGCAACCACTTGCAACCATCATACATAACATGTTTCAATTACATGTTTTCATCCAAAAAGGTTTCTACCTAAAAGATAAGGTCGAGGAAATATACCTAAAAAGATAGATAAAAGCGCAACTTAAGGAAAAGGAAAGATCAAGGATGTACCCTCGAACAGAAAAGGGTAGGCTGCACGGATTCTAGCTTCAGTTTCCCAAGTTGCGTCTCCCTCGGCGTCGCTCCACTGAACTTTGACGAGCTTGACTTCGCGGTTGCGTAGCCTCTTCACTTCCGTTCCTAAGATGCGGGTTGGAACTCTCCTTATGGTTGCTTCGCGTTCCACTTCGGCTTCTTCGAGGATATTTGGCTCTACCACTTCAGCAGACTCATGTAGACATTTTCGGAGGTGTGAAACGTGAAAAACGTTGTGGACTCCAGCCAACTTCTCGGGTAGCTCTAATCTATAGGCCATTTTCCCAATTTTCTCGATGATAGGGAATGGACCTACGAACCTTGGTGCTAGCTTTCCTGTGGTTCCAAAACGAACAACGTTTCTTAGCGGTGATACCTTGAGAAAAACTCTGTCTCCAACCTCAAATTCAAGGTCAGTCCTTCTCTTGTCGGCATAGGACTTTTGTCTGTCTTGGGCCGTCTTCATCCTTCTTCGTATTAAGTCTACTTTCTCTGAAGTCTCTCGGATCATATCTGGTCCAAGTATGAGCTTATCAGTAGACTCCCACCAACAAGTGGGCGATCGGCACGGTCTTCCATATAAAGCTTCGAAGGGCGCCATTCCGATGGTTGCTTGATAGCTGTTGTTGTAGGCAAATTCCACCAAAGGAAGGTGGTCTTCCCATGTCCCTCCGAAGTCAAGGACGCATAGTCTTAGAAGGTCTTCCAAAACTCTGTTCACTCTCTCTGTTTGGCCGTCGGTTTGGGGATGATAGGCTGTGCTCAAGCATAACTGCGTTCCTACTGCTTCTTGTAGACTCCGCCAAAACTCGCTGGTGAAGATGGGGTCTCGGTCACTAACAATGCTAGATGGTATTCCATGGAGCCGAACGATTTCCTTGAGGTAAAGTGATGCTAGGGATGAGGCAGTTCTTTTACTTTTGACAGGTAAAAAGTGGGCGCTTTTAGTAAGCCTATCCACTATTACCCAAATGCTAGTGTTGCCTCTCCTAGACCTAGGCAGCCCATCGATGAAGTCCATTGAGATGCTATCCCACTTCCACTGTGGGACCTCCAGAGGATGTAGCAGTCCGCCAGGCTTTTTCTGTTCCGCCTTAACCTGTTGGCACACCATACACTTAGAAACAAACTCTGCCACGTCCTTTTTCATGCCGTTCCAAAAGAAAGTCCTTTTTATGTCTTTGTACATTTTATCTCCGCCTGGATGTATCGTCATCTTGGAGTGATGTGCTTCCTCGAGAACCTTCTTTACTAAATCTTTTGTCTGTGGGACGCATAGTCTTCCGTCTCGCCTTAGCAAACCCTTATCGTCGATGGAGTATCTGTTGAGGTGACTTGAAGTCTCACCCCTAATTAGCCTATCAATTATTTCCACAAGTTGAGGGTCTTCGCGTTGTGCTGTCCCTATTGAATCCACTAAAGTTGGCTGTACTTCGAGAGATGCTAGCAAGCCTGGTACGAAATCGGAGGAGGGCCTAAAGTCGAAGCTGGCTATAGACTCTAGGCTTTGTCTTTCAACAAACAACGAGCTTAGGGTCAATTTTTTTCGGCTCAACGCGTCTGCTACTACGTTGCCTTTGCCCGGAGTGTAGGAGATTTCGAAATCGTACGAGGCAAGAAACTCCATCCATCTTTGTTGCCTCAAGTTAAGATCCTTTTGCGAGAAAAGATATTTCAACGATTTATGGTCAGTGTAAAGTTCGAACTTCTCACCTAGGAGATAGTGTCGCCAAGACTTGAGTGCAAAGACGATGGCGGCTAACTCAAGATCGTGGGTTGGGTAGTTCTTTTCATGCACCTTCAACTGCCTCCTGCCATAAGCTACTACCCTTCCTTCTTGCATTAAGACGGCGCCTAGACCTGTCCCACATGCATCCGTATAAACAGTGAACATCTTGCTCCCATCTGGCAGCGTCAAAACTGGGGCTGTTGTAAGAGCCCTTTTCAGTCGTTGGAAAGCAAACTCGCAATCCAAGTCCCAATTGAACACTAGATTCTTCTTGGTCAATTTCGTGAGCGGAGCTGAGATTTTCGCAAAATCCCTTATAAATTTTCGATAGAAACCTGCTAGTCCTAGAAAGCTTCGGACCTCAGTTGCATTCCTTGGTGTCTTCCAATCCTGTACCGACACTACCTTAGCAGGGTCCACTGCTAACCCTTGTTTGGATACTATGTGCCCAAGGAACCTCACCTCTTCTCTCCAAAAGTGGCATTTGGAGAATTTGGCTTTTAGTTGATGGACTCGCAAAGTTTCCATGATTGCCCTTAAGTGTTGAGCATGTTCCTCTTCACTCTTTGAGAAGATAAGGATATCATCTACGAAGACCACTACGAATTTGTTGAGGAAATCTCTAAATACCCTAATCATCAGGTCCACGAAGTAAGCAGGTGCATTTGTCAAGCCGAAAGGCATGACAAGCCATTCAAAGAAGCCGTCTGCGGTTCTAAACGCCGTTTTATCGATGCTATCTTCAGCCACCCTTAGCTGATGAAAACCGGTTGCTAAATCGAGTTGGGAGAAAACAGACGCTCCTACAAGCTGGTCAAATAAATCGTCAATTCTAGGGAGAGGGTGCCTATTCTTTTTCGTTAGCTTGTTGAGCTCCCTATAGTCAACACATAGACGGAGTGAACCATCCGCCTTTGTAGCGAACACCACCGGAGCGCCCCATTCTGAAATGCTCCTCCTAATGAACCCCTTTTCTAGAAGCTCTTTAATCTGTTTACTGAGCTCTTTCCTTTCTCGTGGAGCCATATGTCTAACGGGCAACGCAACGGGCTTTGCATTATCTACGAGATATATGCGGAAGTCTATTTCCCGCTTCGGAGGCAAGCCCTTCACCTCTTCGAAGACATCCGGATATTCCCGGACCACTCTAACTGATCGCAAATTTTCAACAGAGGCATCTAGCGATTCAAGATAACTAAGCATAACCGCATGCGAGGGATTACAAGAAATTTCCAAAGTATTACCGAGCTGGGTTAGGAGCCTAACAACCCTTTTCTCACAATCAAGGATAGCCCCATTACTGGATAGCCAATCCATACCCAAAATCAAACCATAACCCGAAAAGCCCAAAACAAAGGCACTACATTGAAATTCAACACTTAGGATAGAAATTTTCAAATCCAAACAGATCATAGACAAATGAGCTGGGCCCCCAATTGGGTTTGAAACAATTAAGGGGTCCTCTACCATACTAGTTTTTAGGTGCAGAGATTCTACTAAAGCAGACGAGATAAAGGAGTGTGATGCGCCAGAATCAAATAAAGTGCGAACGGGGTGATCATAAAGATAAACTACACTTTCTACAGAAGTATTTATACCTCGCTGTTGCAATGGTGGCGCTTCTAGCACATGAACCTGTGCCCCTGGGGTGGATCCAGCGCCCTGCCCTTGTCCTCGTTTCTTTGGGCAGTCCTTAGCCCTGTGGCCTGTCTGACCGCATGCAAAGCACCCACCATTCTCCTTGGCCTTCTTTTTCCGGCAGTCCTTTACTAAGTGCCCCACTTTGCCACAGAAATTACACTTCCTCTTCCCTTGTTGCCTTTCCCGCCTTTCTTAAAGTCCGTCTTCTTAGGCTGCAAACCCTCTTTCTTCCCTTGAGAGCTTTCTGCCTTTGTCTCCTTCTTGCCCTTGTCCTCTTCATTCAGCAATGCCATTTGCACCAATCTTTCATACGTGGCTCCCATGGGTATATGGGTCATGGCCAAACTGTGTAATGGCTCATTTAACCCTTTGACGAAACGGAGAGCCTTCTTGTGCGGGGTGTTGACTAGGTCAAGCCCAAACCTAGCCAGCTCATCGAACTGATTCACATATTCTCTGACAGTCTTGTCTCCTTGCTTAAGAAATAAGAATTTCTCCAACTGCAAACTTCTTTCTGCATCTGAGAGAAATTTGGTCTCAAACCTTGCCCTAAAGTCCTCCCATGTCTCCATTGGTCTTTCAGCATTAGTGACTTCCCACCAGTAGGAAGCCTCGCCCTTCAATAGCCATACTGCCAGTTGTACTTTTTGTCTATCTTCTACCTCAAAGATGATGAATAGGTCTTCAGTTTCTTTCAGCCAATTCCTAGCTGCTACGAAGGACTCAGTTCCATGGAAATCCCTTCCTCCCATGGCTTTAAAATCTTTACATATCTTAGCGAATGTGTTTCCCCGAGGAGGAGGTGGAGGAAAAGGTGCTGCTGCAGCTGGATGATCTCCTGCAGCTGGGGGAGGAGGAACGGTAGGACCTGGCTGAGTGGCCCTTGCTTCTAAGAACCGTCTAAACCAACCAGGTATTGGCACCCCTTCCGGCAAGTTAAGTTCTTGGGACATGCTGAAACAAAAAAGGATGGATTCAAAACGAAGGATAAGAGATAATACCTATGGCTTTGGGGAGTGGACTTTGCCTTTTTAAAATAAAATAACATTTTTCTTTTAAAAATGCTTCTTTAAATTTCTTTTTTTTTTTTGAAAATAAATTTTCAAAACTTTTTATCTTATCTAGTAAACCTATGCTCTGATACCAAGTGAAACACCCCACCTCCGTTAGGGTCACTCTCAAAGGGAATGCCCTAATTTTGGTGGAGGTTTATAAGTACAAGTCACAGATATACAAGACAGATATAAGAACACATATTTGTAAACAGCGGAAGAACAACAAACTTTTATTTCATAAAATCAAATACGTGTTACAACAACATCCTTTTCAAAAACATAACATAACACTTTCATAATCTGTCTTGAGTACATTATTTAAAGAAGCATAAATAAAACATAGATAAACTGCAAAAGCCCCATAGTGGTTGTCCCAAGCCATAGTTCAAAAACGGAAAGTTCCAAGCAATACATTTCTCTTCTTCAAGCTGGATGTTAATGCTGGTCAAGCTGCAGTGTTCCCTCCCTGTGGACCTGGGGGGAAACGGAAGAAAAGAAGACGAAAGAAAAGTAGAGTCAGACATAAAGCCTGAGTAAGTCTAGTACTATTTTGTCTATGAATAAAGAACTGGGTATGATAAGCATAAACAAGAAGTGGGCAAACACTATAAACTTGGTTAAGTTGTCTAGGGTCGAATATACTATCGTACCCCATATTAATCTCTGAACCCATATAAACTAGTTTCCAACTGGCACCCCACAATCAGGGTGATGTGATCCATTCTATGATGATCGGCTCCTACTCGCATAGTTACATGTGTCTTACGGCCCCCGATGTTTGTAGTTACCTATGCTGGTCCCACCATGGGGTGTATCAAGTCCCATGGCAGCGGCCCGACACAACCTTAGAGTGCACAGGTATGCTACTGGTGCCCAGTGCTTTATTTTTCTGCGCCGGAGTGTGTGCACGCCCGCACCCCGTTAGAACCTACACTGCTACACCACCGCCGTCGATTTGACCTCTTACAATCAGCCCAGTAATCGTGCCCCACCCTGCCTAGTTTCAGGGTTTCCTGATACGCCTTCTAGGGTTACTGCTGAAAAGGGTCCCCCGTTACTAGGTTTTCTATCTCTAGCCAACATGCTAAGTTAGTTAAGTGTTTCCTAACCTAACCCCACCAGTCCGTTTAGTTTAGCATGTTCCATTTTGATTAAGTCTTTAGTTCACTTATTCCTAACAATCCTGACTCAGCCTTAATTGTCTTATAAGGCCCTGACCTCTCACATTAGACAGGTATTGTTGTGGCTGCCTGTTGCCGGTTGGTTCCGGGCAGTCTTACGCCACAACTCAGTCTAACCTCGGGTCCTTATTGGGCTCCATGTTTAACCTCTCACATTGGATAGGTATTGTTGTGACTACTGGACAGCCGGGCGGTTCCGGGCAGGTTTACATCACAACTCAATCCAACCTCGGGTTAAACACATCGTATGTTCTACATTTACATATTTTGTCATTCTTCTTTATTTCTTATATGTAAATATTTGCGGCCCATTATTAAGTTAATGGTGTAAAGGTTACACCAATCATGGGCCCAACCCATACTTGAACTTGGGCCCTTCTATTTTATATTTTCATTCATTAGTAATTTTAACCCAACGTTATTTTCCCCCGGTTTACACGTCCGTTTATTATATATATTGGGCTTAGCCTTTTAAAGCCCAATTTAGCCATGCGAAAAGGGGAGGCTTATGGCGTGATTACATACACAAAAAGGGGAAGGTGAGCGTATGAACTTGCAATATGACGTTGGGAATACAAAATAGAAACTGGTGTACTTGCATAGTAGTGACATATACTTTGGTCATAAAGCATAGGTGACATGAATCAAAGCATGTGAACTTGTAGTTGAGATAAGAGTCTAAATTGGGTATCATTATTGACACATAGTCATAACTACAACACGAACCTATACTTTTATTTATGCATAATGTCAAACATAAGCATGGCATAAATTTTCTAACATAAGCATGGCATAATGTCAAACATAAGCATGGCATAAATATTCATAAGCATGGCATAATGTCAAACATAAGCATGGCATAAATATCTCTAACATGAAATCATGATTCTTACTTTAGTCATGTAAACTTGCAAAAAGGGATTTTGAATCTAATCCTAACTATGTACCACATATGTCATCATATAATTCTTGTAAACAAGATAGACTTAATCATGGATTTCAATTATGCCAAATATCATTCATAGCCTAGCCATATTCATAAGTTTGCAAATAGGTTTTTCTAGTACAAAAGCATGACTTAATACATGATGCCAAATTCTCAACATAATTTCATATGGATTATAATAACCAAACCTGTTTTAATTACTTACAAATTGATTTATGCACAAAAATCTACATCATGATGGCATAGTAGCAAAGCCCCAAACTTGCATGTATTTAAATCAATCAACTACATACATGTAGCTTCAACATGGATTACATAATTTGCGAATATTCCAAACGTATACTTGCATAGAACTACCGCATGTAGTTCTTTATAATTGAATAACATAATCCAAACGTATATAAATTGATAAGAACGCACAAACATGAATTACTTTATTGCCACAATTCAAGCATACAAACCAACACAATTATTTGTTCATACCAAAGTAATACTCTACTTACAATGGTGTGACGAATTCTCTAATTAAGAGATATGATTCCTTTGTTGAATTGATTTGATTTAGGTCTCTTTAAGCTTTAGAATTTTCCTCCTAATCCTCTCTCTAGTTGGCGGCTACCTCTAGTCGTTCCTCAGCAACATGGCGGCTATGTTCTTAATTTTGAATGAATAGATTAGGGTTTGTCTAGGGTTGTTTATATAGAGGTTAGGAACTGATTAGGACCATTGATGTTGCTTGGATTGATCGTAGCCATTCATCCTAAGGAGAGACCAATTAGAGCTTGCCACCTAGCCCTAATGACAAAGCAGACCACAGAAAATCGGCTAAACACAGACCTGGCCAGCCAGGTTGGACTGGGCTAGACCAGGTCGATACCCCTGTCGACAGGGCTGTCGACAGCCCTGTCGACATGGGTAGCCCAGGTCGACAGCCCAGTCGACCTGGGTGGCCCAGGCGGGTGTTCTTCCACCCTGGCCCATTGGGCCCCACCTCGGAATATTTAATTATTTAATTCTGTTTGAATTTTAAACTTAATTTAAAAACTTCCGAAGGCCATATCTTCTTCATACGGACTTCGTTTTTCGAAAACTCGGACTCTATTTCGCGTATTTTTTCGAGACGAACGCAATGGCGTATCCCGTTTCCCTTAGTTCTTTGATTTCAAATTAATTATACTTTAATTTGTTAATTTCACAGTTATAGAATTTTCGGGGTGTTACATGCATGAGCAGGAGATTTAGGGGGGGGGACAGACCATTAGGGGTCGACCCACCAACAAGGAGGTCGACCCTAGGGACGACCCCACCACGGTTCTGGAACCATATGACGACGTGGATGGTTCTGATGTTTTAATTTTGAATCTGAGGGACCATGTTTCTCCGCTTCCCCAATAAATAAGACTTTAGACCTAACCCTAAATCCTATAATTTGGCGGCTACGTTGGAGCTTTACCATTACTCTCTCTCTACCTCTCCTCAAATATGTTCAGAAATTTAGATTTATAAATTAGAAAATCTTAAATTAAGATCTGGAGGAAAGAGATTGATGTTTTTTAAGGCGTTCAGAATTACGGGAAAAGCAAGGTAACGTTTCAGATCCAATCTATTCAGTTTTTCCTTCTCTTTTTTTCCCTTTCTCTTTTAGTAAAAATAATAAATCCATGATTATTAGGTTCTGAATTAAATTAGAGTAAAATCATGGAAGATTAAATTTGGACCCGATCCAGGATTTGGAAAGCTTACAAGGTGAGTGGATTTAAGCCATATTATTTTAGATAATGGTACATAAACATTTAGCATTCCCCTTTTTATTAAGTGTGAAATTGCCAGATTAATTATAAATTGCTGTTGTAACTAGTTGAAATGTTAATATGAATATGTCCGGAAATTCCTATGTTGAATTGGCTAAAGTATTGAATGTTTACATGTTGGAGAAAATAAACTTGTTAGGATATGAATAGCCAATTCAGTGATTGTAACTACATGATTTACTTGTGGCATATTATTAAGTATTTGACATGCAACTTGTTAGATCTGAACAATTACCCGATTAAATGCTTACATGTCAAAAATTAGAATTAAATACGTGTTAAAAAGGATAGGCACCAAAATATAGGCATAACTTGACGACATGTAAATTGGATTACAGTAAACATATGAAGAGGATATCATGCCAAAAATTTATATGGAAAAAGGGATAACTATTTAAATACGTACATGCCTAGATTCACAGTAATTTGACACTGTAATACTCTTAGACACGAGGTTAGATTGCACTTGTGGCAGAAATCTACCCGGAACAGCCTGGCATATCCATCATTCACAACTGGTAAATCTAATGTGAGGGGTCTAAGTGCAAAATAAAAATCATGTAATGGTGCTAAGACACGAGGTTAAGTCAACTTGTGGTAGAAGTCTGCCCGAACCCGCCCGGCAAATCCAGCGTCCATAAGTGTAGGCTTAATGTGAGAGGTCTAGTGCTTATATATATAAACACATATGTATATAATAAGATATGAATAAATGGTAATGATGGTAATTAAATGTCTAACTCAGAAAATAAGAAAGGAAGGGATGTAATGAACTGAGTTAGTGTGATGAGAAGGAAAAGTGATGTATTTCCCTAAATGACCTATTTGTAAGAACGTTGTTGCAAGTAAGCCACCGTAAATGAAGAAAACTAAAGAAATTACTTGCTACCGCGGATCTATAAGGGGATACGTTATGAAAATAAATCATCGATTCCTTCTATCAAACTGATATGGTGCATGAAGTGTTTTCCTAAATATAATAAGGAATATATATTCCGGTTAATGAAGAATAATGGTTTACATCAGTAAATGGTTTAAAAGGGGAATGATAGTAACCTATTATAAATAAATAACATTAATGAAAATGTTGTATAATAGCTAGACTTATCCTAGGGACAATTGAATATTATAACTTAGGTTATAATAAACTGGCAAGGGAATGGGATAAGTGGTGAATTGAGTTAAGGGACATTTAATTGTAAATTAATCAATAACGGGGAAAACCTAAATCCAGTTAAGAAAAGGGGGAAAATATATTGTACTTAATTACAAATTAAGTAATCCGTAAACTTGGAGGTCTGAAACTCGCTAATAAGAATAACATGTTCAGACTTGTCCTAGGGACATGGGGAAATTATAACATAGGTTATAATAAATGGGTAGAGAAACTTATTAATGGGCCTTATTTAATAGAACTAAGTTAACACGTAAACAATGATAAGTTGTATTGACGATGTAAAGTGGAATATAATTAAATGAGAATGGATGAGGAAAACATATGAAATGAAATAAGTTATAGTTAATCATAAATGTTAAGTGACCTGTTAATTATGAGTTGAGATATACTTAATCACATATTCAGTAAAACATGTTAGGGTAATGATGAAATCAAACAAGAATATAAAAGAGATTGTGGATTACAGACCTTGGGCCACAATCTGGAGATTAACATGTTGTGGGCTTATTAATAAACTTAAATGGGTTAAGTTATAACTGAAATTAATAAGCAAGAGGAACTTGGTAACTGATGAAGAATTCAATGTGAATGGGAATAACCAAGTTAAAAGGAAAACTTATAAGGAAAATCAAGCACGTAAAAGAATGTTCAGACTTAGGGTCTAACAACATTTAAAGTGAGGCGCTTGGACCAGTCTGTACGTTTGAGGGTGAATAATCCAACGGGGTAGATCATCGAAGTGTTATAAGGAACAAGGGGAGCGCACATTCATCTGATTGTTCTGACGGCTCCGAAGGACTGGAAGAGGAAGCACGCAACTTCCTGAGGTACGTAAGGTGCTCCTAGTAGTCCTCTGTGCGGTGGTAGATGTCTTAGGCTATGCTCGCAGAGGTAGGGTCTGCGCGTAACTACTAGGTGGGCGGGACTTGACTGCAGAAGTAGCTATGCAGTAAGAATTCTATCGGATAGTAGATTCAGCAGTTGCCTTAACGGGGAGGCGGAGGGTCACGACCAAAAAGGATAGTAGATCATCGGATACCCGTCATCGACAGCCAGTGGGATGCGAAAAGACTGGAGTTAAACCCCAAGATACCATTCACCTTTCGCTATCGAGGTAAAGTGTTGAGAGGAGAAGCCAAATAGATGTTTAGATTGTTTGTTATTAGGGGCATGTCGCTTAGCTCTTGTAGTCTTTACTAGTTGAGGGTGAGGCCGTAGCCACTGTGAAGACAGACCCTAGGTATATCTTTATGTAGAGGCTCTTTAAAGATGGGCCTGTACAGATATGGAAAAGCTCCCGACCGAGTTCCATGTTTCTTGTACCACCCTGCCACAGAACTCGGTGCACATTAGAGGACGTGCGATTGAGGCATCGAGCTACAATTAACAGTATGTATGAGGGACAGTCTAGATACATGCATATCTGCTCTGGGTGGTGTATCATAGACTTGAGGGCATTACTCCGGTATGAGATCTGATTCGATCGAGGGTGGCAGTCCGTATGCTTACGTAGCGTAGTGATAGCGGATATGTGTTGATCATAACATTGTTATATAGAGATCTGTACATCTCTCCTGCGTAGGATGAGGGACTGCAAGCATTTCGGTGGCATTACGGTGGAGACCGTGCGAGTGGGGTACCATGGGGTATACCTCGATATTGGGGGTAGCTACACATATACTGTATTAGGTTAATCCACTAGTAAGTAAATGTTTACGACGTGTGGGTAAGCCTTGAGTGCTATTAACCCAAGGAACCTAATAAATAAGAAAATATGATTGAACGGTATTTATAGGATTATCCAAAGTGTATAGTTTAAATCCAATCACCAAAAATGGTGTTCTGACTCCCTCCTCATAACATACTCGCAGGTTAGATTGTGGCAGAGACTTGATAGCTTTGCATACTGGTTAGGCAGTATTAATAAAACGGTAAAGCTATGTTTTGATTATACTATATTTATCTATTCCGTTGTGAGATATTTTCTGATCTCTGACCCATTTTATGTCTCTGTCTTTTCTACAGGATACCAAAGCAAATCAATCCGAGTTTTGGCGGATTGGAATTTTGAAAAAAAAATCGGTTTGTCGGAATTTGGGTTGTCACATCTGGAATCAGAGCATAGGTTTTGGATTCCTATATAAATAGTGAGTGAACGTATTTGTATTTTTAAAAATAAAAATATATTATATATATATATACCAAGATCCACAGAAGAACCCACTAAATAGAAAGAGCACAATATTATAAGGAACGGGATGTTGTTTTGTACACTAAAGGAATGAATATGGAAATTCAAGACACTTAGGTAAATTGGGTAGAAAGTGTACAATATACTTTGTATGGAAGGAAAGTGATTCCCATATGATTAGTATTTTGGGTTAGTGGGCTTGAAAACCTTATGAATTGGTAAAGGTTAAAAAGAGGAAAATGTATTAGGAAAATATATAGTTGAGAGAATTGACCTTGGGGGGGTTTCTAGGAAAGTCTAGAAAAAAATTGGGAACCTGCTTTAAGTCTAACCCCATTGTTAACTTTTAGGAACTTGAAATTATAAAAGTTTTGGAAAATGATTTATGGTGTTTTCAAGTTTTAATCTTAAAAGTTATAGTTTTAAGTATGTAAGGAAGTACACATATTGAATTTTAAAGAAAAATTCTCTCAGAAAAAGGTGCATATTACAGAGCATGTATAGCTAGCTAGTTTTCTTGTTATATTTCATACAAGAGTTTTTAATAAAGTAAGATTTGAAATCTTTATTCTTATGACAATCCTTTTTGGATAAATTATTTTGACAAGATAATTTTGTTGGGTGGACAAAATAAGTGTAGAAATTAAGAATAGAGTGTATGTTTGCACCTTGTAGTAAGAGACTAAGCCGAGCTTATAGGTAAAAACAAGTCATAAACCCGATGGAGAAAATAGTTGTCTGTATCTACTCTAGTTTTGTGTTTTGAAAAAAAATTGATGATTTACATTTTTAAGATGACATTATTTTTATGGTTTGGCAAAAGAAAGTTTTCATAAGGAAAATAAAGTTTTGGCGCTTCTAATTTTTGGAAGGAAAAGGGCCAAACCATGTATGGAGTAGGTAAGGATTAGTGCCTAGGAAAAATGGGAAAAGTTTTGAGGCTATAAAGCGAGAATTATCTTGGAATAATAGTAAGTTCCTATAGAATGTGTAAGCATTGGAAAGCCTAGGATGTTGCTTGAAATAATTGTTGGTACACAGCTAGTACTAGTGGCGACTACTAGATGGAAAAGGGGCAAGTAAGTGTTTAGATCATGCTGCTAATTTTCATGTTAGGGGTAAAACCCGTTATCGCATTTCTATTGGGATCATTCCGTTATTTTTTTGGGTAGTTAGGGTAACACCTTGTGACGGCCCGCCCCACACCAGCCGGCATTTCCAATGAAAGTGCGTTGTGCCAATGCCCGACTAGCACAGGACGGTCGCCAAAGAAAGAAAAAGAAAGGAATTTGAACTAACAAGGAATCTGTAGAATGTCTCACAGCGCATGGAATAAAAATATAATAATAACATGCTTGACACAAAACAGGCGAGACAGTGCATAAGCTGAAAATTTAAACATAATCATCATGGCAGCAGAAATTCAAATACAGCTTATTACAACTCCAACATACTGTCTCTAAAGAAAAGAAAATGGTGCACTACTAACGCCCAAAGTAGTGACCAGCAACAACACTGGGAGAATATCTCTATATATCATACGTGGAAGCCATCTGCTCGTCTCTGGCACAGCTACTCGTGCATATCACCTAACCTGTCTCTACTCTGCCCGTTTATGAGTACCCAGAGTAATAAGAAGAGACATAAAACTCTAGGTCAGACAAAAGTCTGGTATGAGCGATAAGCAGTAAAACAGAACAATAACAGGTATAACTAACCATACCTGAACCTGGACCTGCAACAAAATAGTTAGCACAACAAGATGTACAATACTCTAAGGTGACACTAACATATGGTGTAAAGATACGGGGGAGGGTGTGCATGTCATAATGATGGAAAACAAACAAGCGTAGTAACCACCCTCACATCTCCCACTCAGTGCGTAAAGCATACAATATCCACCGCTTTGATCACCCAACTCCTTGCTATGATCACTCTTCCCTATGGAGTCATGGAGACTCCACTACACTGATGCATAGCTACTAGTCCTTGCTATGTCCACCTTGCCCCACGAAGTCATGACGACTTCACTACACTGGCTCATAGCCATGCTACGATCACTCTGCCCCATGGAGTAATAACTACCCCACTGCACTGATCCATAGCCTAACATCCATCTTGGTGGTGAATCAAAGTTATGGACGTCGATAACCCCTTGGCACACGTCCTGCAGCAAAGCCCAATCATGAAGTTAACTCGTTGGTTCCCAACTGGATCCTGAGTTACAACTTCTCATTTGGACTACCTTTGCATCTCGGGTTTTGGTCTTCTCCGGATTGGTCTCCATTTAGTTTGTGATCATCATCTAGGCTCGGATCCTCCATCGGTTCATAAGCAGCTCTGCTTCATGGCTATCAAGCAGTTCAGTTCGTAGCACCCTCTCCAGATCGGTTCGGGTCGTGGTGCCTCATAGGGTTCGGTTCGGTCGCGATGCTCCTCTGGGTCGGGTCGTGATGATCCCATCAGTTCGGGTCGTGCTCTCTGGTTCGTGAGTGATCCTCTTCAAGCATCGGATCGTGATTAGCTTCCTCGGGCGGTTCGTGACACACTCCAGGTGAGTGCGTCGGTTCGTGAGGGATGTCACGATCGGGGTCGGTTCGTAGGGGGGGTGATCCGATCTGGTTCCTGCATAACTTTCCTACGACTTCCAGCAACTGTTTTTACATCACACGACGACGTTTTCGACCATTCTAACTGTTCTAAATAACCATAAAACATGCCAACCGGTCATAGCAACATGTAAATTCATCCACAAACACCAAAACCATAATTTAACATGTATATAAAGATCAAACATATCCAAAAACCCATGTTTTATCCTTAATCATGTTTAAGCATAACTAATGATAGGATTAGCAAAACATGTCCAAATTAACCCAAATTCCTAACAGAGGCCTAAAATAATATTTTAGAATTTCTAAACATTTTTCCGGAATTTAATCATATATAATTTCGTTAATTAACACTAATCACCCTTAATTAGCCGTAATTAGTGGAAAACAATGCAAATCACTCACCTTCGCCAAAATATAAACTCACACGAATTCCAATGCATATAGCAGCCTTTGCCTCTAATTTGATGTCGATTTGCCATGATCTGATGCTAATTTGCTTAACTCTTGATTAGAGAGCGATTTAGGATGAAATAAGAAGGTAGAGGCCATTGTTAGGGTTTCTAAGAGGTAAATAGTGATAAGAAAACTGAAATAGAATTAAAACCTAACTCATTTTAGCCTCCCCATAACCTTAATCCCGAAATGGGTTATGGGCCCATTTGGTAATTACCCTAATCAGGCCACTTAAACAGTTTTTCACCTTCTAAACGTTGTTTCAGCCATATCTCCCAAACGGTGAGTCCGTTTGGCTAATGTGACCACTCTACGGAAAGGTAGACCATCGTCCTGATCTAACGAAAGTGGTTTCAGGTCAAAACTACTTACCAATCAAAAGTTATAGCCGAAACAAGATCAGTTAGGGGCAAAATGGTCATTTAAAAATCGACAAAAATTATGAATGTGGGAAATGACCCCAATAGTCGTTTCCCAAAGTTACACGACTATAGGACCTCATATGAAAAAGAAATAAATATTCTACGATCCTTCAATACATAGAATGCGGTCCCCCCCCCAATTAAGAACTTTCGCCTCCGAAATTCCTTAACCAAAAACATACGAAGGTGTCCCGCATGCCTATCACTCGTTCACAAACTATCAAACATACACAACAAGCACAACAAGCCTACCCTAGCATGCGGTTTACTAATAAGGGAAGAAACTATCACTATTAAAATCTTACCAGGCAAAGAGTTCTGGATACGTCTTCTTAATGCTATCCTTTGTCTACCAAGTACTGTCACTCTCATTCTAGCCCCATTGAACTTTGACTAGTTTCACCGCTTCCTTCGAAGTTGCTTCGTATCGCTCTCGACAATATGGATCGGCTTACGGTTCCCAACCGCCTTGGGTTCTACTTCGATGTCATCCAACTGATCCGGTGAAATAATCATATTGTAGTCGTGCACAAACTTCCTTAACTGGGAAACATGAAATACGTTGTGGAACTCCCGCCATCTTGTCAGGTAATTCAAATTTATATGCCAAATTCTCAACTTGCTCGAGAACTGGGAATGGGCCAACAAATCTTGGTGTTAACTTGCCTCTCCTACCAAATCGTATCACGCTCTTTAACAGAGAAATATTGATAAACACCAAGTTTCCAATGGAGAATTTTAAATCCCTTCTCCTCTTATCAGCATAACTCTTCTGCCTATCCTAAGCAGCCTTCATTCGCTGTTGGATAACCTTAGTCTTGCCTGAAGTTTCTCTTATCACATCTGGCCCAAGCACAAACTTCTCACCGGTTTCTAACCAACATGATGGTGAGTTGCACGGTTTTCCGTACAAAGCTTCATATAGAGCCATACCAATACTAGACCGATAACTATTATTATATGCGAACTCTACTAGATGCAAATGGTTATCCCATGATCCACCAAAATTCAATACACAAGCTCTTAAGGGATCTTCTAATATAAGGTTTACCCTCTCCGTCTGACCGTCGATTTGAGAATGGTACGCAGTACTGAGATGTAGTTCTAATCCTAATGCCTCTTGTAAGCTCTTCCAAAATCCACTAGTAATAACTGATCTCGGTCACTTACAATGCTTTTGGGTACTCCATGAAATCTCACTACCCACTTCATATACAGTTCTGCTAACTTAGCTGCTGTTCTATTCGACTTGAAGGGTATAAACCTTACACTCTTGGTCAATCGGTCCACAATCACCCAAATGCTATCATGGCCCGATCTAGTCCTTGGTAACCCATCAATGAAATCCATTGATACTTTTTCCCATTTCCATTCTGGAATTTCTAATGGTTGCAACAAACCACTAGGCTTCTTTTTCTCAGCTTTAACTAGCTAGCAGTTCATGCATTTGGATATAAACTTCCCAACGTCTCTTTTCATCCCTTCCCAGTAGTAGGTCTACTTCATGTCTCGATACATTTTATTACCACCGGGATGTATAGTCAGTTTTGAGTGATGGCATTCTCCAAGCACTTCATCTCTCAATCCATTGACATTGGGTACAACTAATCTCCCATTCTTTCTAAGCCATCCATCTCGATCAAGCCCATACTTGTTCATCTCCTCATCGATTCCTATCTCTAACTTGGAGACGATTTCCCATAGATTAGGGTTGTCCCTCTGAGTGGAACCAATCACTCAATCAAAGTGGGTATGACCGTCAAAATTGCTAACATCTCTGGATCCAATTCACACTTTGGTCTGAAATCATACCCGGCAATGTACTCCAGTCGCTTCCATTCAAGAAACATAGACCCTAAACTAGCAAGTCTTCTACTCAATGCATCAGCTATTGCATTGCCCTTTCCTGGTGTATATGCGATATCGAAATCATAGGAAGTCAAGAATTCTAACCATCTATGCTATCGGAGATTTAGATCTTTCTGAGAGAAGAGATATATTAATGACTTGTGATCGGTTAACAACTCAAAATTTTCTCCCAAGAGATAATGTCTTCACATCTTCAATGCGAATATGATTGCTGCCAATTCCAAATCATGGGTAGGATATCTTTTCTCATGCGGTTTCAGTTGCCGACTAGCATAAGCTACTACCCTACCTCCTTGTATCAATGCATCACCTAGTCCGGTACCACATGCATCTGTGTATACTGATCTCTTCATTCCCTTTAGGAATGACTAACACTAGTGCACACATCAACTTTTCCTTTAGGCTCTTGAATGCATTTTCACACATTTCGTCCCAAACGAAAGCTTGATTCTTCTTGCTCAACTGAGTTAACATTGTCGCTATCTTGGAGAAGTCCTGGGTAAACTTACGATAATATCCAGCTAATCCCAAGAAATTTCTTACGTCTGTTGCATTCTTGGGCGTAGACCAATCTTGTACCGTAGCCACCATCGCAGGGTCCAAGGCAATACCATTCTCCGAAACAACATGGCCCAAGAATCTCGCTTCCCTCCTCCAGAAGTGACACTTAGAAAACTTTGCTTTCAATTGGTGTTTTCTTAACTCCTCCATCACTACTCTCAAATGTTCC
This sequence comes from Allium sativum, assembly GCA_030737875.1. Classification (NCBI taxonomy): domain Eukaryota; kingdom Viridiplantae; phylum Streptophyta; class Magnoliopsida; order Asparagales; family Amaryllidaceae; genus Allium; species Allium sativum. The sequence goes on along the minus strand of CM060919.1, from coordinate 3,844,764 downwards.
TTGTGTTCTTCCTCTGTCCCCGAATAAACCAAGATATCGTCTACGAACACAAGAACAAACTTATTTAATTGATCCCTGAATACCCCATTCATAAGATCCATAAAATATGCTGGTGCATTGGTCAACCCGAATGGCATGACCGACCACTCATAGAATACAGTCGAAGTCCGGAATGTCGTTTTAGCTATACTCTCAGCTTCCACCCTAAGCTGATTAAATCCTGTCGTGATGTCCAACTGGGAGAACACTCTCGCGCCACTCAACTGATCAAATAAATCATCTATCTACGGTAGAGGATACTTATTCTTCCTCGCCACCTTATTCAACTCGCGGTAGTCCACACACAATCGAAGGGAACCATCTGCCTTGGTAGCAAACACAATTGGTGCTCCCCACTCAGAAACACTTCTTCTGATAAATCCCTTCTTCAAAAGATCACTTACTTGCACCTCGAGCTCTCGCTGCTCCCTTGGTACCATACGACGAAGTGGCATCATTATAGGCCTAGCATCTTTCACTAAATCAATACAAAACTCAATCTCTCGGTGTGGTGGAAGTCTGGTCACTTCCTTGAAGACGTCTGTATACTAGCCAGCCACGGGCACATTTGACAACTCATCATGCGGGATGTTGAGGGAATTTAGAAAACCAGCCATTACCCCATCACTAGGTAAACCACCAAACACTACCCTCCGCCCATCATCCGCTCTACCTGTCACCAAAAAGCCCTCACCATCTACCACCACCCCATACCTTTGGAGACAATCGACTCCCAAAATAATGCCAAACCCAGTAAAGACCAAAAAAAAGCATTCACAAACAAGCATGCATCCATGACTCGATAAGACCACATTGCGACAAATCATATTAAGGATAGTTGAACCACCAACCGGGTTTGTCACCGCTAAAGGTCTATCAACTATCATAGGTTCCAATCCCAACCTATCTACCAGGTCGCTAGATATGAAGGAACGGGAAGCCCCAATATCAAATAATACCTGAACAGGAACATCGTAAACAGAAAGCATACCTTGAATGACGTCATTCTTTCCTTTCTCCGCTGCAGTTGGGGCATTCAACGAAGAAGGAACAGCATTAATAGCATATGCTTTCACAATCTGCTTCTCTTTAGGGGGATATAGACACTTATCCTTGTGATGCCCAACTTGGCCACAGTTGAAGCACTTCCTGTCCGCATGCTTTGCTCGACATTCTTTAGCATAATAGCCCTTCTTGCCACAGATAAAGCACTCAACATCTGTCTTACTCTTTTTCTGACCATCCTTCGCTTGGTTCTGCTTCCTCTTACTCTGGGAATTATTCTTGCCTCCATCGCTTGCATGCGGCTTTGGCCCCTCTATAAATGCAATAGCAACTTCAGTCTTGGGCTTAGGATAAAGGCTCTCTGATCTCAGTGCTTTTCCAACAATCGATTCAAAAGTCTCATCAATATGGTTTATAAGCCTTTCCCCTAAGTACTGATCTAAGCCAGTTATGAACTTCACATTATTCTTCTCGGGAGTGTCAATAAGGGATAGTCCATACTTCGATAAAGTATCGAACTCAACAATATATTCCGAGACTGCCCTACCATTCTGCTTAAGCTCCAAGAACTTCCTAAACAATTCTGATTTCTGAGCAGTTGGGATAAAATAATCACTGAATCGGGCCTTAAACTGATCCCAAGTAACTTGATCCTCTGGGGTAGCTGCCTTAATAGAATTCCACCAATTCATAGCCCGTCCTTGCAGTTGACGGGATGCTAGCTTCCTCTTCATCGCGTCTTCAATTCCTAGATCCTCAAAGATACGCTCACAACTATCAAGCCAATCCCGAACATTTGTAGCCGATTCTGTTCCGTGGAACGACTTCCCACCAAGACTTGTGTAGTCCTTACAAAGCTTGGCGAAATCGGCCCTAGGTGCTTGCACCGCTGCACCACCACCATCTGCAGCATTACGAGCTGCCCTATGAACATCCCTAAGCATCTCTCTCATGAAGTTAGTGAACATTGCCCTCATGTCAGGAGCATTCCCATCATTAGCTCCTCTACCAGTACCCCTTTTATGTCGGCTCGTCGTTCAATCTGTAAGGAGAAAACGATTAACCATCTCCTCAGTGGCGCTAGTGTAGTGCGACTTCATCCTTAGATATACTAATAGTATATACATATATATATAGCTTTTGAAAACCAAAATATAATAAATAAGCACTCTCATATACGTACTATCTCTCCCTAGTGTCTTTCCCTTGGTTAATTACACAACCTAGAGCTCTGGTACGAAGTGTGACGGCCCGCCCCGCACCAGCCGACATTTCCAATGAAAGTGCGTTGTGCCAATGCCCGAGTAGCACAGGACGGTCGCCAAAGAAAGAAAAAGAAAGGAATTTGAACTAATAAGGAACCGGTAGAATTTCTCACAGTGCATGGGATAAAAATATAATAATAACATACTTGACATAAAACAGGCGAGACAATGCATAAGCTGAAAATTTAACGATAATCGTCATAGCAGCGGAAATTCAAAATACATCTTATTACAACTCCAACATACTGTCTCTGAAGCAAAGAAAAAGGTGCACTACTAATGCCCAAAGTAGTGACCAACAACAACACAGAGAGAATATCTATGCATATCATACGTGGAAGCCTCTTGCTCGTCTCCGGTACAGCTACTCGTGCATATCACCTAACCTGTCTCTAGTCTGCCCATTTAAGAGCACCCAGAGTAATAAGAAGAGACATAAAACTCTGGGTCAGACAAAAGTTTGTTATGAGCGATAAGCAGTAAAACAAAATAATAACATGTATATCTAACCATACCTGAACCTGGACCTGCAACCAAAGAGTTAGCACAACAAGATGTACAATACTCTAAGGTGACACTAACATATGGTGTAAATATACGGGGGAGGGGTGTGGATGTCATAGTGATGGCAAACAATCAAGCATAGTAACCATCCTCACATCTCTCACTCAGTGCGTAAAGCATATGATATCCACCGCTTTGATCACCCAACTCCATGCTATGATCGCTCTGCCCCATTGAGTCATGACGACTCCACTACACTGATCCATAGCCACTAGTACTAGCTATGTCCACTCTGCCCCATGAAGCCATGACGACTTCACTGCACTGGCTCATAGCCATGCTACAACCACTCTGTCCCATGGAGTAATAACTACCCCACTGCACTGATCCGTAGCCAAACATCCATCTTGGTGGTGAATCAAAGTTATGGACGTCGGTAACCCCTTGGTACACGTCCCGTAGCAAAGCCCAATCATGAAGTTAACTCGTTGGTTCCCAGCTGGATCCTGAGTTACAACTTCTCATTTGGACTACCTTTGCATCTCGGGTTTTGGTCTTCTCCGGATCGGTCTCCATTCGGTTCGTGATCATCATCTAGGCTCAGATCCTCAATCGGTTCATGAGCAGCTCTGGTTCTTGGCGATCATGCGGTTCAGTTCGTAGCACCCTCTCCAGATCGGTTCGGGTCGTGCTGCCTCACTGGGTTCGGTTTGGTCGCGATGCTCCTTTGGGTCGGGTCGTGATGATCCCATCAGTTTGGGTCGTGCTCTCTGGTTCGTGTGTGATCCTCTTCAAGCATCAGATCGTGATTAGCTTCCTCAAAAAGTTCGTGGCACACTCCAGGTGAGCGGGTCGGTTCGTGAGGGTTGTCACGATCGAGGTTGGTTCGTAGGGGAGGGGGCGATCCGATCCGGTTCCTGCACAACTTTCCTACGACTTCCAGCAGCTATTTTTACATCACACGATGACGTTTTCGACCATTCTAACTGTTCTAAACAACCATAAAACATGCCAAACAGTCATAGCATCATGTAAATTCATCCACAAACACCAAAACCATAATTTAACATGTATATAAAGATCAAACATACCCAAAAACCCATGTTTTCCCCTTAATAATGTTTAAGCATAACTAATGATAGGATTAACAAAACATATCCAAATTAACCCAAATTCCTAACAGAGGCCTAAAATAATATTTAGAATTTTTAAACATTTTTCCAGAATTTAATAATGTATAATTTCTATAATTAACATTAATCACACCTAATTAACCGTAATTAGTGGAAAACAATGCAAATCACTCACCTTAGCCAAAATATAAACTCAGATCTAAAATGATCCTTTAATTAGCACGAATTACAATGCACACACCAGCCTTTGCCTCTAATTTGATGTTGATTTGCCTTGATTTGATGCTAATTAGCTAACCCCTGATTAGAGAGTGATTTGGGATGAAGTTAGAAGGTGGAGGCCATTGTTAGGGTTTCTAAGAGGTAAACAGTGGTTAGAAAACTGAAATAGAATTAAAACCTAACTCATTTCAGCCTCCCCATAACCCTAATCCCGAAATGGATTATGGGCCCATTTGCTAATTACCCTAATCAGCCCACTTAAACAGTTTTTCACCTACTAAACCTTGTTTCAACCATATCTCCCAAATGGTGAGTCCGTTTGGCTAATGTGACCATTCTACGGAAAGGTAAACCATCGTTCGAATCTAACGAACGTAGTTTAAAGTCAAAACTACTTACTAATCAAAAGTTATAGCCGAAACAAGATCAGCCAGGGGCAAAACGGTCATTTAAAAATCGGCAAAAATCAATAACATGGGAAATGACCCTAATAGTCGTTCCCCAAAGTTACACGACTATACGACCTCATATGAAAAAGAAATAAATATTCTACGATCCTTCGATATGTATAATGCGGGTCGTTACAAATCTAAACTTGTCGTGGATCCTATAGTTTGGACTTTTCTGTCTGAGGGGGGGATATAGTCCTGAGATTCTTGGCCCTTAGTAGTAGCTATGTAGGATGTCTGTTCTCCTATTTTAGTTGGAAGACTGGAAGCTTATTTAAATTTAAACTAAGATCAGATAATTAAATGAGCTAAGAGAAGAGGAAAGGTACAACTGAAAAAAAAAACAGAAAATTCAGTAAAGCAATAAAAATGGAAAATTATGAGAAAAGACAGATAAGAATAAAAATTTCCAAGATAAGATGAAAAAGAAAATCAGTAATAAAAGAAATTTTCTTATGTGGGTTGTGCTTGGATAGGAAAATAGGGATTCTTTATAGAATAGTTACATAAAATACAAGTACGGTTAGAAAAAGGTTAAAAAAGAATAACGGAAGATACAGAATTTTCCGTTTTCCACTCTTTTGTAACATAAGATATCAAATTTAGGAAATTAAATTTTTCTAAAATTCGAAAAATAAAGTTGATTAGTAGGATTATGGAAGCAATAATTGGATAAACTATGCTCTTACTCAGTAAGAGTGTGGGAAAGCTTGGATGAAAAAGTTTTTTTGATTTTCAAACTATTGCATTTATGTAGAACTACCAGTATATTTAGGATGTAAAAATCATATTTTAAAAAGGATTTTTTAAAAATTTGCATATACATAGGAGGCACCGCTTAGGCATACATGCATTATTATTTTGTACTTCACTTTCCATAAGTGCACAATGTTTGCAAAGATTGGATGCACACACGATGGATGTATATTATGCAAGGGATTAATTGATTTTACCCTTATTAAATTTCGAGGATGAAATTTCCTAAGAGTGGGAGAATGTAACACCCTGCATTTTTTACTTCAGTTAATAAAATAAGAATAACTTAATTAAATATTCAGAATTAAGTAAAACGAACTGCGCCAGTGCGTTCGTCTCGAAATTCTGCATAAGATAGACACCTGGTTTGCGTAAATCGGACATCGTATGAATAAGTTATGAGCGTTAGAAGTTTGTATACATATAAGGAGCTTATATGTATATATATATATATAGATTAAATAAATATATCCATAAAATTCGAAAATAGTTTCAAAAATCAAAATGCACGAGCGGGAGATTTAGGGGGGAAACAGACCGTTGGGGGTCTACCTAGGGTTCGACCCACCAACAGGGGGATCGACCCACCCAAGGGGGGTTGACCCCGGGGTTGACCCCACTATGGTTCTGGAACCTTCTGATGATGTGGATGGTTCTGATGTTTTAATTTTGAATCTAAGGGACCATGTTTCTCCGCTTCCCCTATAAATAAGACCTTAGACCTAACCCTAAATCTCATAATTTGGCGGCTACGCTGGAGCTCTGCCATTACTCTCTCTCTCTCTTCCTCTCCTCAAATATATTCAGAAATTTAGATTTACAAATTAAAAAATATTAAATTAAGATCTGAAGGAAAGAGATTGATGTTCTTTAGGCATTCAGAATTACGGGAAAAGCAAGATAGCGTTCCAGATCCAATCTATCCAATTTTTCCTCCTCTTTCTTTTCCCTTTCTCTTTTAGTAAAAATAGTAAATCCATGATTATTAGGTTCTAAATTCAATTAGAGGAAAGATTAGATTGGACCAGATCCAGGATTTGGAAAGCTTACGAGGTGAGTGGATTTAAGCTATATTATTTTGGGTAATGGTAAATAATCGTTTAGCATTCCCCTTTTAATTAATTGTGAAATTGCCAGATTAATTATAAATTGTTGTTGTAACAATTGAAATGTTAATATGAATATGTTAGGAAATTCCTATGTTGAATTGGCTAAAGTATTGAATGTTTGCATGTTAGAGAAAATAAACTTGCTAGGATATGGACAGCCAATTCAGTGATTGTAACTACATGATTCACTTGTGGCATATTATTGAGTAATTGACATATAACTTGTTAGATCTGAACAATTACCCAATTAAATGCTTACATGTTTAAAAATTAGAATTAAATATATGTTAAAAAGGACATGCACCAAAATATAAGCATAACCTAACGACATGTAAATTGGATTACAGTAAACATATGAAGAGGATAATATGCCAAAAATTTACACGGAAAAAGGGATAACTATTAAAATATGTACATGCCTCGATTCACAGTAATTTGGCACTGTAATACTCTTAGACATGAGCTTTGATTGCACTTGTGATAGAAGTCTGCCCGGAACTGCCCGGCATATCTAGCATTCACTAGTGGTAAATCTAATGTGAGGGGTCTAAGTGCAAAACTAAAAACATGTAATGGTGCTAAGACACGAGGTTAAGTCAACTTGTGGTAGAAGTCTGCCCGGACCTGCCCGGCAAATCCAACGTCCACAAGTGTAGGCTTAATGTGAGAGGTCTAGTGCTTATATATATATATAATAAGATATGAATAAATGGAAATGATGGTAATTAAATATCTAACTCAGAAAATAAGAAAGGAAGGGATGTAATGAACTGTGTTAGTGTGATGAGAAGGAAAAGAGAAGTATTTCACTAAATGACCTATTTCTAAGAACGTTGTTGCAAGTAAGCCACAGTAAATAAAGAAAAGTAAAGAAATTACTTGCTATCATGGATTTAGATGGGGATACGTTATGAAAATAAATGATTGATTCCTTCTATCAAACTAATAAGGTGCATGAAGCGTTTTCCTTAATATAATAAGGAATATATATTACGGTGAATGAAGGATAATGGTTTACATCAGTAAATGGTTTAAAACGGGAATGATAATAACCTATTATAAATAAATAACATTAATGAAAATGTTGTATAATAGGTAGACTTGTCCTAAGGACAAGTGAATATTATAACTTAGGTTATAATAAACTAGTCAGGGAATGGGATAACTGGTGAATTGAGTTAAGGGACACTAAATTGAAAATTAAGTAATCAGTAAAAGGGAAACCTGAAACCAGTTAAGAAAAGGAGGAAAATATATTGTATTTAATTATAAATTAAGTAATTCATAAACTTGGAAGTCTGAAACCTGCTGATAAGAATAACATGTACATACTTGTCCTAGTGAGAAGGGGAAATTATAACATAGGTTATAATAATTGGGTAGAGAAACTTATTAGTGCCCTTAGTTAATAGAACTAAGTTAATAAGTAAACAACGATAAGTTGTATGGACGATGTAAGGTGGAATTATGATTAAATGAGAAAGGACGAGGAAAACTTATGAAATGAAATAAGATATATTTAATCATAAATGGTAAGTGACATGTTAATTGGAAAACATGTGAATTGAGATATACTTAATTACATATTAAGTAAAACATGTTAGGGCAATGATGAAATCAAACAAGAATATAAAAGAGATTGTGAATTACAGACCTTGGGCCACATTCTGGAGAATAGCATGTTGTGGGCTTATTAATAAACTTAAATGGTTTAAGTTATAACTGAAATTAATAAGCAAGAGGAACTTCGCAACTAATGAAGAATTCAATGTGAATGGGAATAACCAAGTTAAAAGGAAACCGGGAAAGGAAAAGCCAGCGCGTAAAAGAATGTTTAAACGTAGGGTTTAATAACATATTAAAGCGAGGTTTTTGGACCAGTCTGTACGTTTGAGGGTGAATAACCCAACGGGGTAGATCATCGAAGTGTTATAAGGCACAAGGGGAGCGCACATTCATTTGATTGTTCTGACAGCTCTGAAGGACTGGAAGGGGAAGCACGCGGCCTCCTGAGGTACGTAAGATGCTCCTCGTAGTCCTCTGTGTGGTGGCAGATGTCTTAGGCTATGCTCGCAGAGGTTGGGTCTGCGCGTAACTACTAGGTGGTTGGGCCTTGACTGCAGAAGTAGTTATGCAGCCAGAATGTTGTAACGCGGTGACACCAGCGTGATTCAGCGGTTGACTCAACGGAGAGGCAGAGGGTCACAACCAACAGGGATAGTAGATCGTCGGCAGCTAGTGGGATGCAAAAAGACTAGAGCTAAACCCAAGATTCCATTCACCTTTCACTATCGAGGTAGGGGGTTGTGGGGAGACACCAAATACAGCTAGTAGGGGCACGTCGCTTAGCTCTTGTAGTATTTACTAGTTGAGGGAGGGGCCAGGGTGGGGACATAGCCACCGTGAAAACAGGCCCTTGGTATATCTGTATATAGAGGGTCTTTAAAGACGGGTCTGTATAGATATGGAAAAGCTCCCGACCGTGCTCCATGTTTCTTGTATCGCCCTGCCACGGAACTCGGTGTACATAAGAGGACGTGCGATTGAGGCATCGAGCTACAATTAACAGTACGTACGAGGGACAGTCTAGATACATGCATATCTGCTCTGGGTGGTGTATCATAGACTTGAGGGCATTACTCCGGTATGAGATCTGATTCAATCAAGGGTGGCAGTCTGTACGCTTACGTAGCATAGTGATGGCAGATATATGTTGATCGTAACATTGTTATATAGAGATACGTACATCACTCCAGTGTAGGATGAGGGGCTACGAGCATTTCGGTGGCATTACGGAGGAGACCGTGCGAGTGGGGTACCATGGGGTGTACCTCGAAATTGGGGGTAGCTACACATATATTGTATTTGGTCAATCCACTGGGAAGTAAATGGGTACGACGTGTGTGTTAGCGTTGAGTGTTGTTAACCCAAATAACCTAATAAATAAGAAAATATGATTGAATGGTATATGTAGGATTATCCGAAGTGTATAGTTTAAATCCAGTCACCAGAACTTCTGTTCTGACCTCCTTCTCATAACATACTCGTTGGTTAGATTTGTGGTAGAGACTTGATAGTTTTGGATACTGGTTGGACTGTATTAATAATACAGTAAGGCTATGTTTTGATTATACTATATTTTTTCTATTCTGCTATGTGATATTTTCTGAGCTCTGACACATTTTATATCTCCGTCTTTTCTACAGGATGCCAGAGCAAACCAATCCGAGTTTCGATGGATTTGAATTTTGAAAAAAAAAAATCGGTCTGTCGGAGTTCTTGGTTGTCACAGTTGTATTAAGGCCCGGAGTCCGATGACCGCTGATGATCGTATTAAGGCCGGAAAACCGACAACCATCGACAATCGTATTAAGGCTAGAAACTTGCTGATGTCAGAAGACAACTCGACCATTCTGAATTAGTCTTGTCAGAAATAGAAGAACCGGGATCCCACCAACTAAGTGATACCTGCAAAGAACGGGAGTACGAGCATAAACCATGCTCAGTTTCTTTTGGTAAGATGGTATAGTCTAAGGGACGAGCAAAAGCCATGCTCGTTTTTGCCTGGTAAGACGGTATAGTCAGTTGTTCTTGGGTTTTTAAGGTCGGGCTTTGATCGTGTTTAGGGAGTGATCAAAAGGTTTTGAGTATAAACCGTACTCTTAAGCTGTTAATTTTTACTTGCCAAATCATGACAAGGTTTTGTGAAGTTAGCGAGTATCAACCATACTCGGCTTAAAGAATTGGCGAGTATCAACCAAACTCGGCTTAGAGAATTGGCGAGTATAAACCATACTCGGCTTAAAGAATTGGCGAGTATCAACCAAACTCGGCTTAGAGAATTGGTGAGTATAAACCATACTCGGCTTATGGAGTTTAGCGAGAATTAACCATACCCAGCTTACGAAGTTAGGGAGTATTAACCATACTCGGCCTATGGAGTTGGCGAGTACTAACCATACTCGGCTTATGGAGTTGGTGAGTATTAAGCATACTTGGCTTACGGTGTTGGCGAGTATTAACCATACGCGGCTTATGGAGTTAGCGAGTATTAACAATACTCGGCTTATTGAGTTAGCGAGTATTAACCATACTCGGCTTATGGAGTTTACGAATATTAATCATACTTGGCTTATGGAGTTAGCGAGTATTAACCATGCTCAACTTATGGAGTTGGCGAGTATTAACCATACTCGGCTTATGGAATTGGTTAGATATGGTGGCGGGCGTCGACCATGTTCGGTTAAGATATGGTGGCTAGCACTGGACATATTTAGGTCGGCGAGCGTCAATCATGCTCGACTTGAATCGTTCAAACATAATCCATGTCCAAAAAAGAATGTTTATTGCTGCTAAAGAGCTATTACAAACAAATGACAACAAATCCTATGAGGGTGATTACTGAATCCAGAGCATGCCTAGGAACTAAATCCTAACCCGTACGTGCATATAATCACATTATTGAAAAAAAGTACATTTCTTATATCCTAAGAAATGGGTAAAAATCCACAATCATTTGATTAATTAATGTTGATGTCGCGATTGCTAGGCATAAGGTCCTTTCCGTTTCGAGGAGCTTGAGGGCCAACCTAAAGAGCTTGGTCAGAAGGTTGCGGCAGCATTGCATGTGTTGGTTTCTTGACGTACTTGGGTATTTCTCTATGACTAACCCTTTCCTCGATGAGGTCGTGCAAATTCCTGCACTCGCTAGTGCCGTGGCCTGCCATGTTGTGATGCATGCAGTGCTTTCCAGAGTCGAGTTCTTTTTGGGTCGGCTCCCTTCGAGGAGGTTTAGGAAAAGGTAGAGATTGTTAAGGTAGATGTTGAGCAGGGATGAGTTGAGCTCGGTGTATTGATCATAATTGTTCTCTCTCCAGAGTCATACGTTTCGATAATTCTTTACTGATACTTTTCCTTTTCCTTTTTTCTGGCGATTGGTATTGGATGGGCCTCCATCCTTGGTAACAAGCACCTCGAGGCTTTCCATCTCGATGCTAGCATCTTCCTGTCGGCAGAATCAATCGGCTTTAGCATAGAAATCTTCAATGTCCTTGGGGGGTCTCTGGTTAAAGAGATCCTGAAATCTGATCAGTTCTGGACACCAGCTATGGCAGCCATGAACACCATCGGTGGCTCAGGTCGATCGACTTATGCTACAGCCTTGTTGAATACTTCTAAGAAAGATCGGAGGGTCCCGCCGAACCGCTGCTTGATGGAGGTATGGAACATGATGCTCTTTGGTCGGGAGATGTGAACTCTGAACTACTCGATGAAGCAGGTGACCAACATATTCTAGTTGTTGATCTACTCATTTATTAACTGCCGGAACCGCATGCCAGCTATGTCGGTGAGGAAGAGTGGGAAACTTTTGACCATGACATTGGTCGATGCAAAAAGCACATCCATGTGGCGCATGTATCACATAAGATAGATGGTCGAGTCGGTCCAGCAGTTGTAGGGCTCCAGGACTGGAAGCTTGAAGTTTGGAGGATTTCGGGAATTCCTGATTTCCCGTGTGAATAGACTGTGGTGGATATCATCCACATCCTGCTGGGAAGATGTGCATCAGGTGAAGCATTCGATGATGCTTGCAAGTTGGTTTCCATCTCCAAGGAGTCGCTGCCACGAATCCAATTCTACATTGGGGACATGGGTGAGAATCACATTACTAGGATCCGATGAAATCATGCCCGGAAGGCGAAAGGTCGGCTAGGCTTGACCACCGAGAGTTGATTGAAGGTGAGGGTGAATCCTAGCCTCAGGCACTGGTTCGGTCGCAACTAAAGTTGCTTGGTTATTGTTAGGCTGAACCATATCCTCTCCTGTTGGAAATGATGGGCCCAGGTGAGTGGTACCCATCCAGGGCTCGGCATTGCCCCCACGCGGAGCAATATTAGAATGGTTTACGATAGTGTTTCTCTCCGTCACATTAGGGACCGATATGGTAGAGTGGTCTTGGTGACACGGTGGGTTGTTCTCCCCAGCTCTTTGTTGAAGGGGAGGGTGCATAAGACGGATTTGCAGTAAGACGTTAGGTCAAACTAGATGTAACAACATTCCTGGTTCCGGCCGACCCGGTTGCACTGCTTTTGGAGCTATCTGTCCAAGGGTTGAGTCATTCCCTGGACCTGAGGAAAACTAGTCGATTGGCCCTGAACTTGGGCAGGATCGACCTGAGAATCTATGTGACGACCCGGTAGAGAAATTCGATGCTCAAATTTTGACCTAATATATATAACTTATATTACTTTCCAAAACTCAAGTATCAAACAACACCAGATTATTAAGAGAAAGAAAATTAGAGGGTGAGAGAGAAAGATAGAAATAATAGAATACACTCTGGATGTTAAGCAAGAGAATAAATTCGCCGCCACCAAACTTGGTATATTTGTAAAAATCAACATACATGATTTTTAAGGAAATACTATGTCAGACATTCGTCCATACAAGTCATCCAGGAACAGGACAAACCGAAGGCACCCTCCTACTGCATCCTAGGAATCACCATATAGATCAGTAGCGAGTAGTCCTGGCAAATCCATAGGTTTCAATCACAACAGAACCACAGTATATCTCTGGCTGCAGACCAGAGATTATAAGTAGTTTTTCCGCTTATGAATATCCACAGTCTTCAATGCTCCATCTTCATTCCTTGCAAATTAGTTTCAACCGCAATGTTGTATCGAAGTGGTTTTGGGTCTAGTTCCCATCCGAGTCTCTTCGAAACAACCCGTCAAAAGGTCCAGTAAAAAATTCTTTTGATAGTCGGTGTTTTAACTATCAAACCATAACAGAGTTGTTAAGTATATTGGCAGCTTAGGTCATTTATATTAAAACACTTCATTAAACGATTTCATCAAATCCTACAAAAACTCTTTCGTTACTCGAAAGTATAAGTTGATAGCCTTGTATTAACCAAAATTCCATTCCTATTTCCTTTGTCCATAAATATTTCTATATTTCACAAAACAACATCTTTTATTTTTCCTAATCTAGGAAAGTTTATTATGTTTCCATACCTTTTCTCATATCCTTATATTTCAAATATCGCTATAGTTTTATAACCCACTTTCTATTTCCTTTACTATTGGAAATATTGTTTATATTTCTATTTAATCACACGGCTTAGGTTTAATTACCAAAATCCTTCCCTTATTTAGGTCAAACCACTTCACCTAATTTGGTTTCCAAGGGAACTCTTATTTTAAAAAATCCACATCTTGGGTAGAACCCCTTTTACAAACTTGTTTATATGATTTGAATTAACCTTCTAATCCATTTCATAACTTTTATTTCGTTTTAAGAAAAAGAAATTCTAATTGTAAAACTCTCGCTATGGTTATTATTAAATAAAAGTAGTTATTTTCCGATTAACTAAAACTAGCATAGTTAATCCATTTTAAAAGTTTATCTAAAAATGATAAATTTTATTAATGAAAAATAGCTCGTTAATCATTTTCCTGCCCATTATCTCTTGATAATAGTGAAGCTATTCAAGTTGGGGTATTTTAATTACCTCTCAGACCTTGACCGACAGCGTTATTATCTCAAGATAATAAAGGTTTGCAATTCAATAAATCTGATATTTCATTCCCATTACCATTTACTATGGTTTTATAAACCGTTTCCTTCTATTTAAAAACCCACTTTACTTGCCAATTCCAATTACTTTATTAAGTAAACTTCCCAATCTAATTTCCAATTCGAATTCAAAATGACTTTCATAAACCATATCTTATATGGTAATGGCCTTATATTCACTTACGTTATTAAGCGATTTTATATCCTTGTGCACGAGTCCATTCAATCATCTTTTATGAAGTTCTATTTAATCACCTTCATTTTTCATAATAAAAATCTTATTGAAAAACCCCTCATTAGCTTGTTAATCGCTTTACAAATTTCATTTACCCCACTGTACTTTTCACTTCGAAATCACTTTCTGGTTTGGTCGCTTTTACTTTGTAAAAATATTAAGCCATCATTTGATTAAAAATCATTTCTTTTGCTTTAAATTCCTACAAAATCTTGGTTTACATATTTGGGAACTAATTTCCAAAATCTTATTTATTCAATCCCTTATGTCAACTGGTTTCATATCTTTTATTTATAGAAAACCCTTTAGATTGCATCTCTTTTACCTAATTTCATTTATTAAATAAATGCCCATCTTGAAGTATCTTCGTTACTCAAATTTAACTTTATAACTTTATTATCATATTTGAGTTCATCATCCAATCTTTATACAAACTCTTCCTAAGGTTCACATCCACTTATAATACCCTTTATTGAACTCATTTCATAAATACTTACAAATACAAATTCTTGTCTTTAAACCATCTCTCAGCAAATTGTTTCATTACAAGAGTTATTCTCTAACTCATTTCTCAAAATCATTTAACACCTTAACTTTAAAACTTCGGTTAGAAAACTTGTGTTTTATATAAACCCCTTTAACTGATTTTCTTTTACTTTGCAAATTATCTTAATCAAAATAATTAACTTTTATTCGTTGGAAATCATTTTAAACATCGTTACTTAAAAGTAAATCATATTGGAGATACCTCGTTAAATTTAAGTATATTTATTTGCCTATAAATTAATCCAATACCAAATCTCAACTAAATAGTTGGCTCAGTCAACTTAAAAATATCTGTTAATCTGTTAACTGATTACAATTGTTTTTCCCCATTAGATTAATATAATTAATTATATAATATCGCTTTATTGTTTTTCCAAAAAGCTTATTTCCAAATTATCAACCTTTACGTTCATTCTGACCTCACAAACTTATAGACTTATTAATTTGCCAAACCCATTAACTTATAATAAAATATTATTTTACTTACAAACTTTTATTTTATAAAATATAATTTAAACTTCTTTTCAGTTGTACATTTTATAATTTTAACGTTAATTTACCTTACAGCAATCAACGTTTAAAAATTATGTTTTTCAAACCGTTCACTGCCAACCACTTAATCAATACCGTCGATTGATTAAAATCACTAAAACAAGTAACATCCATTCAACCATATATAATCCAACAGGTTTTAATGTCACTCTGGGTTCAATTAGTTCATAGATAACAATGTAAACAACATAAACAATATTTGAGGAATCCGGTTGGATTCCTCGAACCTGTTCTTCCCTGTATTACAGATTATTATAACACTTCGTGATAGTATTTTTTTTTTTTAAATAAATGGATTAATGACAATAATAAAATCAACAGCAACCATTAAATCAACCATAAACAACCAAAGCAGCCAATCAACCAATATATATATATTACATGATATTTTAAATTATATGGATTTATCACATCACGGCAGTCCAGAAAAGTATGAGAATTAAATCACCATTATTTAAGTTGACGGTTGTAGCGTTGTTTTGCAGAATTTCAACGAGCGTTTGAAATTATACAAAAATCCAGCAGCTTTTGTTTCCAACCATTTCTGTACGTTAGCGTGGTGCTCGTTGCTACAATTCCAACGAGTCTTGTTCCGTTAAATTCTATTAATAAATGACTAATATATCGGGATCACAACGTTAATTTAAATTAAATGGGTTTAACAATTATTTTAGTTAATTAATGAACTTTAATTCTTTCTTTAACACGCCATTAGTACTCGTCCTCACGCTGTTTTTTATACCCGGCCAATTCAAATCCTAATTAACTTATGATGATTAATTAAACCGATTACCTAGTATTAATAAAATTACCCTGCTCCGTTAATGTTCCACGTTAGCCCGTCTTTCAATTGGTGCGGTCTTTCATCCCTCATGCGTTTTATTTTTGCCTTCTACCTCAAACCCATCCGTTCCTTCTTGTTCCTTCTTCCCAACTTCTAAACAAGTACAACTCCTCATATATTCGTGCAAAGCCACCTCTTCACCTTTCCCTTAATCTCCTCAACTACCACGTTCCACCCCTAACCCAACTTCAGACTTCCCCTTTTGTATTTCTCCTCCCAGTTTTAAATAAATAACTCCACCGCCAGTTTACTCTTTAATCAACATTCATCTTATACCCACAAACCTCCCCCATATTCTCCTCTTTTAACACCGTCCGCTGCCTACTCATGCTGACATGTTGCCCTTCCTCTAACCCTTTGCCATACTTTCTTCATTTCCATACAATATCCGACTTCACTCCGGTACGCTAAGTCCTTTACCAGACCACCGCATCTCCCCTAGGCCAACAACTACCACCGGCCGCGACTGCCGACTCCTCCGGTGATACCCTCATGACTCGATGAACCCAGTTCATACACAGTGAATAGGTATCAACCAATTCCCGCACCAAATCTCCGCCATCACCATTGAATGACCCTCATTGTCTTTCAGAGATCATAACCAACCATCCGTTCTATTCAGTTATTCTCTCTCTTTTTTTTCAATTGGTCCAACGAGCCGAGCAAGCAGAAGGGGGGAAACTGCCACGTGGCTAGCCACAGATGGGAATTATAACAGCAAACAATTTGCCGTTATAATCAAACTTCGCGCATTTCATTTTATAACGGCAAACTCTTTGCCGTTATAAACTTATAACGACAAAGAGTTTGCCGTTATAAGCTTATAACGGCTTTCTTTTTGCCGTTATAAGCACTAGCCTCTGTTCAGTGAACCAGCCACGAAGGATCTCAAACTAGCCATAGACCAACCACGGATGAGTGAAAAAGCCACACCTGGTTGCTCCGTGACTTGTTTAGTAACTGAACAAGCCATAGTTGGTTGTGCTCTGAAGCGAGTCCAGCCTTCGCTGGAAAAGGAAAACGATCCAGATTTGATTGAGCTGTCTGATATTCAAAGAAGATTGAAGTTCGGGGACCAAGGGTGGATAGGAATACAGAATTCAAAAAAGGAATAGAACAGTTTCGTGGGTACAAAAGGAATGGGTTGAGGTCTTTATATAAGTGAAGCGAGCATGTGTAATTAAATAAGATAGCTTCAATGGCACGTTTTCTTCTTATTATTATATTATTATATTTTATTTTTCTAAAACCAATGCTCCCTGGTTGTAAATAGTGCATGTGCTAGTTACAACATGACAGATTGTAAAAGTAACATGCACATGCGAGTTACTTAGGGAAGTTCGAAATGTAAGGCAAGTTGTTGGGTTTAAGTACACGTATGTGAAGGGACAATTCATTGGTTTCGTACGAGGAAAATTTGTGTGCACAGTTGGCGAAGATATTTTTCTTCGATCTGCAGAGCCATGCTACTGCGGAGAAAACTTTGACAGGTATAATACATGTATGTATTTTTTTTATATATATAGTAGGTGAAAGACTCTATTCCATATTGGTCGGCTTTTGAACAGTTGATTCCACCTAAAAGTCAGAACGAGGACCCATGATATTTTCCTTTCGTGTTAGCATCGAAATGTTATGTTTTATCAAGAACCGAAGAAAATATGGCTAAGACAGATTTTTACTTTACTTTATTATTAAAGTACAAGCCAAACCTTGTGTATCTGAAAATTTAGACTGGAGATGGTTATGTATGTTACTATATACATGTGAAATGGACGTGGGTGAGATTCATTCAGCATGTGCTGGGATGTTGGGAAGATATGGAAATGACGTATATAAATTTGTGGGGATGTTTTGAAATAGGCAACGCACCTTACAAGATTTTGGTGAGGACCCTGTTTAGATTTTTGGTGTTGTAAACAACACATGGTAGCAGCTAACTAAACCGTGAATTATGAGAGCCGAAATCTTGGACCAAAGATGGCAATATCCTGCTCTTTATAGATTTAGGATAGGACTTTTGCAAAGATTTGTTAACAGAGATTTTTATACCAATTCGTGCTAAGGTAAGGTCTTTATTAGCCTGAAAACGACGTGTATACAGTATATAAAGATTTGCTACCAATATTTCAATGATTTTGAAATGATACGTTGATATTTGAGAGTTTTGTTTTCGAGAAAAACTTAGATGGAGCTATGAAACGACAGGAACGTATTTGTAAAGATTTCAAAGGATTTATTTTTCCTTCTTCCTGAAAACTACCTTAGTTACATTATTTAATGCAGTTAGTATTCGACTTTTACATCTCATACGAACACTTTCCACATTTTCCAAATATTTTAGAATTAGAATATTATTATATTATTTATGTTAATAACCTATTCAAGATAAAATGGTTAAATTCATATCATTATTTTAAATAATAAAATAATTTGAAGAATTGACTAGAAAATACGAGACGTTACATTCCTTTCTTCTTAAAATAATTTCATCCCTGAAATTGCTAAGGTAAAAGAAATGTGACAAACCCAGTAATTATACAAAAATATCTAATAACAATTCAATTTTATTTCCAAAATTAATTTGATTGGTTTTAAAACCAATTTATTTCAAATAACAAAAATTTCCAAAATCTGAAAAATTTTCTAACACCTTAAATTCTGGAAAAAATTTGGCAGATTCTCTCCTGCACGAAGTGACATCCGCAATATTGCAGGTTCAAGAAATATATATACCTCGACCAACACGGTCGGAAAAATTCAAAATCCAATCTCAAAACCCAAATAAAAACTGAAATTTTATATTTTACGTAGGCATGCCTTTTTGCGAGCGTTATTGTGCGATAAACAATAAATTATTCTCAAGCTTGATTAATTATCATGCCAACTAGATTCAATTCACTCTAGAATTCTCTTGGATGAATTTTAAAGTTGAATTAACTCTTCTACACCTGTTCTCAACTCCAATGAACTTCATTAGTCTTTGAAACAATGTCAATTAGGTTCAAATATCCATATTATCCAATCCAACCAATTTTTCATTCAACTCGATCATTTCTAACAATCCATTTATTTATATACATGTTTCACTTGAATTCATTTTAAATAAGCTCGACTTAGTCATACTAGATGAGTTTTAATCAAGTTTTAAATGTATATCCATGCAATCAACTATTCAATGCAAACATTGCCTTCAAATTAACATTAGTAAATGTTTCTATTCTCAACTCACTTCAAATACCTACCGACTTAAGTAAATTTTCATTTCTCTATCCAAATCCAAATCAGAACTTATATAATCCATTTTAGCTCAACTTAAGTAAATGTTTTGTATTTCCACATTTCAAATATGAAATGTCCTCTGGTTTGTTCAATTCAACCTCATAGCCAGCCCATTCCAATCAACACTGGTAAATTTAATTGTCCATATTATAATAATTTAAGAAAATTATTACCTTTATTGCTTTATAAAATATATTGGGCAAAAATAATTTAAAACCAATTTTATATTAAATTACAAACACACACTCTTATATATACACTCAACTCAATCTAGGATATTACTGATCCTATCTCAATCGAGTTACGCCACAGAGCCAAGTTTATCGCTAAACCAATTCTGACGGCCCGCCTCGCACTAGCCGACATTTCCAATGAAAGTGCGTTGTGCCAATGCCCGACTAGCACGGGACAGTCGCAAAAGAAAGGAAAGGAATTTGAACTAACAAGGAACCTGTAGAATGTCTCATAGCGCATGGGATAAAATATAATAATAACATAACTTTGACACACTACGCCATAGATGGCCTACGGCAACCCCAAAGAAGTGACGCAGTAGGTGCCAAAAAGTGTTGCTACAGGCAAAAAATGATCTGTGGCAACACTTTTTTGGGGTTGTCTTTTGCCGCGTTGCCTTAGAGTCAAAGGCAACGCCTTTGCGACTCTATGGCAATATCAGTATAGGTGTTGCCACAGGTACCAATACAACAACAAAATACCCTTTTGCAACTGCCAAAAACAGTTGTAATATGTCTAGTACAGCTGGCAAACATAATAAAGTCAACCTTTTTTACAACTGTTTCTAGCAGTTGTTAAAATTTGTTGTACAACTGCTAAAAGTAATTACACCTCAACTGCTATTAATCCAAAATTTCATAATATTATAATAAATATTATTATAACACAGTATTTTATTCAAATAAATATTTTATTTCAACATTTCAAATGATACAAATTTTTTGACTTCACTATTGTACATTCACTCGTATATTACACAATCATTCGTATTTATATACATTACTCGCTACATTGTCACTCGATTCACTCATATCCTTGATTGAGTTTGGATTACAAGCTAGATATGAACAGATTATGTTTGAATTATAACCTTGATTGATGTGTTAGCAACAACACTGCATATCCCACCAAAGATATAGTTCCTCTTCAGATTTGGGATATATGGTGCCATCTCTTCGTCTCTACGCATTATCTGCGGACATATAGGTAAGAGCTAGCTTAAAATAAGTGGAGAATAAAATAAATGACGATATAAGATGATCTTGTGTTGGTGATCATATGTGCTGATATATAAGTGATGTGCATATATGAGCAATGATGTGCAAATCTCAAATGCAAGTAAATAAATCTGCCGACATACCGTTGTGTTTACCCAGTCTCTGGTCTCGAATTTAGATTTCTCTTTCGGATCCTATTAGATGTCCACAAAATATCTGTGAACAAAAGTTAATGCATTCAATAAGAACGATCAAATGACATATAAAAAGAACAAAAGTTATGTGCATCCATGTGAACCTTTGGCCATTAGTTGGTCACCAATTGGTGTACATAACATAATTTCTTACATTCATATGTTGATAAACCAATTTAACCATGACTGCATACAAAATTTTGCTTTTATCAAATTTAAAATATAAAAAATTGAAAAAAAAGAAGCAGAAAAGTTGAGCCAGTACAAAGGGAAGATGGAAAAGCGCCCATACATAGGTATATAAACTAATCAACTAATTAGAATAGGTTATTAAGTAGTGAATTTCCAATCGCATACTTACTGTATATTTCATAAACAACACAAATCGAGCATGAGCTTTCTCTCTTATACTGCCAACTAGTTATTTATCTCGTATTTAACCCTCTTAAAACGCTCCTTTGTATATTTTTTATGTCAGAGTGTCATTGTACTGTAGGGAATGGTGCCCTGGTTCCTGATGAGGCCTACTAGAAAATAGGTAAGACAAAGTAAGCTCCCAATGAATATAATAGATTTAATAAGTTTAAAAGAGTGATGCAATTTAAGTTCATGTTATGGTCTCAGAAAATAACTCGACTACCAACTTTAATTTTACGACTCGGGTAGCAAAATAGAACTGTGTAAGCAAACAAATAAACAAAATTCTTAAGTGCGGATAGCAACTAACTTGACGTGATGGAAGCAACCTTGCAGTCCAAGGCTCGATGTCCTTCACACTAACACCAAATCTAGGACTTATAACACCGCACTTGTTCAGCCGACCATTCAACTCAACAATGATTTTACCAGCTCTGTGATAATTCACATACTCAAACTCACCAATGTATCCTGCGTACCGATTACATTGAGTCTGATGCAGATCCTGTGCAAACCAATAAACCATGTTCACCATTTTAAACACCCCATCTGAAAACCTCTCATCTAAAAAATATACTGTATGATGTTATTCTTCTTGATGAAAAAATCTCTACTCGTTTGCAAATACAACAATTCAAATAAAGGATAAATAAATGGACAACAAAGAGATAACCATGCATTTTCTAGTAATACAACATTGCAGTCTAAACATCAAGGGAAAGATAAGACTCATAAATGCACTTTCTTCTTTCGGTTGATTAATATGAATGTGCGATGGTCCAAATGCATTCATTGTGTAAAAGTATACCACTTCAATGATTATGTGACCCACTAAACATCATAACAGCATGAATCCTCAGAGCCATATTTCCCATAACCGTCATGCATTATTCAGCAACATATATATTATCTCAGCAATGAAAAAAATCCGAACCAAAATAACCTTCTAACCATTGACATTAACCATTGACTTATATTATGTAAGCATGAACCATTGACTTCAGTGATTATGTAGAGAAGCTATCAACTGATATTAGCACAATAAACAAAGATATTGTGCCTACAGTCAAAAATACGGGCACATTAATTTGAGATCTGCTATTGCCAATGCTCCATTCATTTAGAGATAAAATAGAATACACAACTATCTGTTCATAAATGAATGCTTAAATATGTTATTAGGAATGAGCATCCCAGTAAGGGCAGTAATTGAGTTTTATTAGCTACCTTGACAGAGTCAGCCAGTGAGGGTAATAACCTTCAAAATTAGTATACCAATACAATATTTTCCAATGGTTCTACTGTTTTCCAACTAAACGAATAACAAATACTAGATAATTTAAAGAACCTAATTGCGTTATTGAAATCAGTAAGCCTAAAACATCGACAGTAAGAAGTCAGTAGGTCGTTGAATGAAATAGACACTCAAATCATACAGATTAAGATTGATAGCCAGAATCTTACCATTGTAATAAGATCTAAAGCTGCAAAAGTAAACTTCTTATCAGCAGATCTAGGGTTAGGGTTGTCGTTAGGTAAAAGCAGATGAATCTGGGAACAAATTATGGGGGAAAAAACAGGAGACGGATGGGAAAAATTCAAAATGAAATGGGATGAAGTTGCAATTTTTTGAATTAGGTAAAACATTTTGGATCCGCCATTAAAAAGAAAGACGCTATTTTTTTTTCAAAGTAAAAAGGAAACGAAGGCTGAATTATGTTAGCGGGAAAATGAAAATTTGGGGGCGAAGGCTGAATTATGTTAGTGGGGAAATGAAAATTTGAGGGCATAGGAGCTTAGGCGGTAAAGGAAAATAAAATTGACGTGGATTGGTAATATAGACCGTTGGATCGCTTTCACTCGGATTGATAATTTTTTTAATTCGAATATATTATAACTACTGCAACACAGTGTGATGCCTATACTAACACTTTTAAGCGTGTGTTGCAATAGACAAAAATCAGCATATCTATGGTAACAACGCAGCTAGCAACACCTTGGATTTTCGTTGCGATATGTCATCTATGGCGTAGTGACATAATACAGGCGAGAAAGTGCATAAGCTGAAAACTAAACCATCATAGCAGCGGAAATCCAAAATACAGCTTATCATCCAAACCAGCATTATTACAACTTTGAAATACTGTCTCTACAGCAAAAAGAAAGAGGAACACTACTAATGCCTAAAGTAGTGACCAACAACAACATAGGAAGATTATATATATATATATATATATCACTACAACAGAACTGGTATTTTATAGCGGCCTATAGCCGCTATGAATAAGAACTATAGTGGTTCCATAACTGCTGTATATGAACATGTTATAAAAAATCTGCTAAATATTTATAACGCTTTATTTGCCGCTATAAAAGAGCATGGTTTTATAGCACAAATTTGTCGTTATGTTACTTAAAGACAATAGCTCATGCTCGCCGCTATTAAACATCTGAATCTCAATGAAAGTGGGAATCTTTTATAACATATTATAGCCGCTATAACATATTTATTTCATAGCGGCTATATGACGCTATTAAATTATCATGTTGTAGTATTGCTAAAACCTTTTACAGCTCATATATGCCGCTATAAAATTCATAGAGTTATGCATATATATTACATTTTAATAATAGCAATCAAAATAAATCTTCGTAACAATTTAAAGAGCAATGTAAGAACGAAAAAATAATATAATAATCAACAAATATAATACATATTCATGATAACAAAATAAAATATCAACTAACAATCAATAATTTCAATCCATGAGTTACCAAATTCAATACATATGTTTTCAATCCATGAGTTGCCATATTCATGATAACAAAATAAATTATCAACTAACAAAATATAACTTCTGGCACCATCTCTTTAAGTACTCACATTCTACTTCTGTTTGCTTCAATTTTGTCCTGTTATTAGATGATTATTGTTAAGATTGCTAAACATGAAAGTATACTTGTATCATGCAAATTCTCCAAATGTTAAAAGGTTTATACCTTGCTCTTCTATTTTGAAAGCAGACTTCGACTTGCTTAGGAGTTAAGTTCAACTGCTTTGCTAGTGCCGCCTCCTCTTTTTGCACATGCACATCATTCTCAAAACTAGTCCAACAACGCAACTTACAGCAACTTATTTTCAAGTTTCAGCGTAACCCAAATAGTGTGCATACCTATATTATAGATACTCTGGTATTCTTCATTATGCTCATCATAACATGAAAGAAAAAATGAGCCATAAACCGCTGCAGAAAGACGCAAATAAACGGACAAACTTATAAAATGAACCGAAATTTAGAGCTAAAAAGACATCTAATAATAGTTTGAATTCATATTGGAATTTTTACCTTTACGTTTTCCACGACCATGAAAACCTGCAATAGGAACTAAATCCAAGGAGTCTCCGATGCTGCAGAATATCGTAAACTTATACGAGATTTGCGTGAAAACAGGAAACAAAATAATAGACTTTTTCTGAAGGTATGCGTCGTGTAATTGGTTAATTAAACATCTTATCACAAGCACAATGGGTAGCTCAAAACAAAATCCACCGTTCAATATTTTAAGTATTTTGCAATTTAAGCACACCCAACATGCAACAAACTATATGGGACCTTTCTGAAAAAAGAACATGTATGTGTGAAAAAAAGCCTCCTTTCAGATAAAATTAGATTGTATGGTTCTCAATATGATAATAGGATAAATGTTTTTATTTCATTTCATACCATGCACGTATAGATAATCATTGTTAAAACCACTGATCAAGATAAAACCAGTGATTGAAGTATTATTAACTCAAATACTAAATTTAAAGTCTACAATAAAACCAGTGAGATGCTAGGAATAATTCTCATAAAATCCACAATAAATGTTACTAGATGTATGGTAAAGCTGAGGATTTACAATGAATATAAGTCTGAAAATGTGTTGACCTGCCAAAGAACTCATCTCCAGAGAAAGGAGGAGGAACCGATGGCTTATGTGACTGCTGTCGTTGGCTAAGAATGGTACCATCAACATGAAAATGTAAACTTGTAGAACTTAATTTTTAACATTTGTACTGGCAATGTGAGTAAATCAAAACAATTAGATCCTTGATTGTAAATGGAAGAAACCAATTTATAAATTTTTGAAATAAAAGCACGCGCACTTGTATGATAGTCAGCATTGTTACCAACATATGTACCATATGAAACATGAACGCTAATGTATCCTTTTGCTGAAATGGTTACAGGTTTTATGTTTAGTAACCACAAGTAAAATGTATTTTTCTAAGCTCTAATGGAGCATGACAATTGTCAGAAATCAAGCTGACATTGTACATGTGTTCTTGTTTCGATACCTTTCAATCTTGTTTCGATACCATTCAATGATAAGTTTCGATAATTGTTGGCATATTTGTTTACACAGAATTAAGAAAAAATATACAATTATAATTAGCAAATTATTCATAATAAGAAATCAATATTGTCCATGCTCATAAACAAGTTGACATTTAACATATTATGACTATTATATGAATAGTTTTACTGGAACCCATATCACGTAACATTCACATTATCAATATTATTTTCATACCTTTCAATGATAAGTTTCGATAACCATTAGTATAATTTTTTCACACAGAATTCAGAAAAAAATATACAATTATAAATATGCAAAATGTAAAATTTTCAAAACCCCCCTTTCAGCAATCAACGTCCAGAATTAAGCATTTTAAACAAGCACGTTGTCTGATATGGAAATGCATCACGGTTGGTGATATTGGTGTCTATCAGATGACAAGAAACATACTACACGACCCAAAGAACACATCTGCATCCTCTGGTATGCATAAAATCAGTTAGTGTCCACCCATCAACAGGAGAAAGTTCAAGTGAACCAAAATTTGCCACCTGCAAATTGCATCAAGGCGCAGAAAGAAACTTAGGAAGGGAACAATATGATAATGGAAAATATTAACTGATAATTTTTTTACCAGCTTTGGCAAAGCAATCTCTTCATAATATTTATGAGCCAACTCGGTCAATTCATCTGGTGACTGAAATATTACTCAATGAGAAAAGCAATAATCAAGAATCCCATGTACGGGACTGTAAAATGGGTAAAACAAACAGTTGATGACATGAAAATTTTATCTTCAAATAGAATGTTTAGGCTTCAACTTTTATTGACACATTCATATAAACATATGCATCTTGATGTTGTAACAAGAAACTAGACGATTGAGCAAGCAAGAGATACTCATATGATCATAAAATTAGATCATGAAAGTTTCTTATTTAGATTGGACACATCCATTTCAAAATTTGGTCAACAAGTTTCTGGATGTATAATTTACTGCCTACAACTGAAAATATATGTCAACAAAATGTGTTGTAGTGCTCTGAAGTTATATTTAATATACTATTGGTGTGGACAATGGTTTAATTAATCATAGTGAAAACTGAAACAAACCTTAACATGATGCCCCGTAGAGGATTCTTTAAAGAGTAGAAATGCTGCTTCTGATAGTATTTTTTGCAAAATATTTTCCTTATCGTCGATCTGACCATTTTCCACATGTACTTCAATGCCTGTGCTTTCTTTTTTCTCGTCAGTTTTCTTTTTTCTCTTTTAACTGCCCAAATTGTTTACCAAGACCTTTCACGGTTTGCTCAACTTTATGTTCTCTTTTTTTAGGCTCTGTTTTTTCCGATGATGGGTTTTGTAAATGTAGCACCCAACAAGCACCAAGTTCCCATCTGAGTGGTTTTCTCATCTTTGTTCCCTCTCCTTTTAAACTTCTCATCCTGTCCTCTAAAACTTTTCGTACGGAAGAGTGCGATGATTCTAAATCTTCAAAACCCGCACCTTGTGCACGTTTGGAAGCACCAAATTGTGAGATTGACGACTTGTGGAGCAACATCCGTAAGCTATGATTTGACCAGACCACATTCAATATTAGTTTGGTATGTTACAAATTACATGTAAGAAGTTCATCCATATGTATAGCCAACAACAAATTGAACACCTAAGTTAAACAAGAACCCATATTGCATGGTCACTTGGCAAAAGAAATTTTTTCGTTTGGCCAGTAAATAATTTGCAATGAGGTAGAAATCCAACATTTCACAGGTTATTTGTTTAAGTTGTGCTCATAAAATGTGAGAGTAAAATTCTTACTTTTACATATTTGTAAACAAGTTTCACAATTTCTGTTTTTAACTACAAACATGTAATTTACACTAACAGCCATATCTGCATTACAAATCTCTTGAGTATATGATATCCTTGATTTAAATATTGTATGATCCAAAATTTGAACTTTAAGGTTTACGTTTTGAATCTCGTTTTGAAATATGACATGTTACTATCATGCATCATTACAAAAATGTTTTGCAAAGTATGTGGAACAAAGCTACGAACACGACCACTAGTTGTGTGTGTTTATCGATTATTCACTGCATAGCAACTTACTTAAGCAGTTCTACGTTTACGAGCTCAGCTATTATCGGTCATTTACCACCGTTATAGGTTGCAATTGGATCACCGCTTCATCGCTATTCCCATTTCCACCTCCAAGGATGTTCGCCTTCTCCTATCAGCATCTGTAGACTGGTTTCCGATGCGCCGACTCCTCTCCCGATGTATGTATTTTTACTTCTCCCTATACCTACCCCTTCTACCAGACTACCTCCGACTGTGACTAAGCCAGAGCCGATTGCAATTTCATCGAATTGGTTTAGTTGATCATAATAAGGCTGTTTGTTAGCATACTATCGATAGTACGAGTTGTCCAGTGATTGATATGCACCTTACTGTGGGTGCAATGATTTTTTTTTTAACTTTTTACTGCTAATGACGGGAAAAAAATCGTTTTTTGTCCAGTTTCGATGCTCTTCATTTTTATCATTTTACTTCTCCCAAATTCTGATTATTGGGTATTTAGCGTTTATGCATTTCTGGATTTTTCATTATCAATGTTGTTTAGCCATAATTTTTCATTACTTGGCTTTTAGTCTAACCAAATCAATTTTTTGTTTTGTTTGTAATAATTGATTCAGTTTGAGTTTTCGAGATAAGTAAGCAACATAGACATAGATATCAATGTTTGGTTTGACAATTCTTCTATAGTCTATATAGCATCTTACTTACTTTAAACATGCATCTTTAAAAAAATTATACATGTCAAGTATATGAGTATTCTATTAATATATCTTCATTTTATATTGGTTCATTGACTTATTCTATTAAATATTTGGCTAAAAATTTCTCCTATTTACAAGTTATGTCTGAAACTAATCTTTTTACAAGTGCTTTTAATTTTGATTCTGCTAAGAGTTTGCTTATTTATTATTTTTACTTCTAATTGTGTGCTGATTTGGTTTAAAATTATATGATCTTTTGATGCTTAAAAGACTTGGTGTACAATTGTTTTTGGATTTTCCTTTTCCCTTTTATTTGATTTTGAATTTCATTCACCTCAGTATTTATACAATCTTTTTTGTTAGACAATGATCAAAATGAATGATTCTTTTAGACATATTATGGTTCTGCGCAAGAGTTGTAGAGTTTCTATTGATCAATATATCGGCACTTAAAAGAGCTGATATTGATTTATTTTTAGAAATTTATATTTCCCTGTATATGATTTTAAATTTCATTCATTTCAAGATCTAAACAATTATTTTTTGTTTAGACAATGAATTTCATTTGAATCGATGTTTTGTTTGGGTGTTAGATTTCATTTAAATTTGAAGGATTCAGTGCGCTACATCATTGTACTAGGATAAAACTGAGTTTTTATTGCTTCATGAAGTTTGATATGATATGTGTGTGTGTGCACGCCCATGTTTGTTTACGTTATGTAATTATAAGGAAGGGTATATTTACCTATTTTGCTTGGATGGACTCACCTTTTCGCTGTTCTCTAATCCTTCGAAACTTGGTCATATCTTATGAATGTATCTTAACAAAGATTTATCATGCATGTAAGTTGCTCAAATATGATCTCAGTGCCTATTTTAGTACACCTGGTGGACATGCCACTTATACAAAACCATAAAGAAAATTAGTTCAATTATCTCGCTGAACTAATATTTAGTCAGAGAACATATTCTTTATGGACATATATTTCTAATCATATATGGTGTCAATACTGATTGTGTTTTATGGCCATATCTTCTAATTTAGTAAAAGAAATTAAAGCATGTTCTATAGGTGTCTGTGGCAGTACAAATTGATTTCTCATCTCTGGGTTAGTAAAATAATTTTAGTTCAGTAAGAAGAATGTTTGATGCCTTATTTTATACATTCGATTTATCTTGTGTTTTCGAGCTTAACGAACTATGAATTAAACATACATATTTTAAATAATACTTCTGGTTTAAATTTTCAACTTTTAGCCAATATTTAAACTAATTTCAATAAATATGAACTTGAATAAGTTAAAGTGTTATTCATATATTATGTGCTCTGAGTTATTGAACTGAACACCTAAGCCTATACGTTACAGTTAGGAGCTCATGTGTGTTAGCAAGTTGAAAACAATTTTCTATCTTTTTTATTGACCGTTCATATGTATTAGACGCTCTCTTCCTATCGCTCTCTTCCTATTTCATCGCATTGTATAGTAAATAAACGCTCATTTAAATAAACTTATACAAACACCACTGTTAATTAGTTGTAGTCAAAATCATTTTGTTTTGTTAGGAAACAACAATTCGATGCTTCTAAGGCTCAACGGCACACATTTGAATGTTTTTCTTTCTTTCTATGCTTCTTTCTTACGAACAATACTAACTGCCATACACAATTTGTGAACACAATTTAGTTTTAAGCTGTATGTTTTTCCATGTATAGATTATATTTTACAGCCGGGTGGGATAAGTTCATACATCATACTTTGTGAACTCAATTTAGTTTTAAGCAGTATGCTTTAGCGGTCAAGGTTCTTAAAGCTGCAATACTGGCAGTAACAAAAAAGGATATTAACAAGTATAATTCACCAACCTGATTGAATCCCTCTGTTGGTCATCTTTATCAAGCATTATGAGCTTTGGTGGCGAGGAATAAGCATACTGAACTCTAAGAGCAGAGAAGTCATCTTTTTCCTCTTCAAAAAATGCCACAATTTCAGGATAAAACACAAGCTTTCTCATGCACACCTCTAGAATTGCTCCAGAAAAAGCGACCTGTAATCATGATCATCTTAGTAGTCTACGTCAGCATATTTATAGGAGAAATCGTTTCTCTTTTAAGTACTTGATTTTCTTACTCTTCCACAAATTAAGGGATTACTGAAAACATGTGACTTACACTCCAAAAGAAAATACAAATATTTGGTTGCATTCTCATGATAATTTGTCAAGGACCAATATGAAATACTTTGGAATATCGAGATAACATCACTGCAATATCGAACATGTCTAGAACATTTAAAACAACATTGTTCTCGGTTAGTTAAGTTTTTAGATGTTATATCCATATTGTCAAATAACCATTGAAGGCGTGCATAGTTGACAGAGTAAAGGTATTTGTACGTAATGCATTGGAGAAATTTAATACAAACATTGTTATTTATTGTTAAGATGAAAAATATACTGGGACTCAAAGTAAGAAATCAAATGAGATCTGTGGTTAACAGATATTTCTTATTATTTAATTTAATATATAATTGATATATAATTTATTAAGACAAATGAATTACAAGTCCAAACTGTTTTGCTGATGATCTACCTAGATACACGAATCGTAAATCAAAAATAACAATTTGATACTGATTATTATATCTAGTCTGTTCTTCATCAATATGTTAAATATATAACTTAATTACTCTTCTGGTGCATGAAAATAAATAAAATGATAAGAGTTTTTACAAGGCAACTTGTCAATTATGAACAACGTAAATTACTAAAAGAGAAACAGATCGTACACGATCTTGTTCTTACTGATTAAGTGTTAACATAAAGTAAAACATATAAAAATACAGTATAGTTTTCTTTATTGGAAGACTAATGAAGAAAAACGAAACACTTGCGGTTGAAACTGAAATATTAGCACATTGGGATTCTTCATACGGCCTATATATTGTCCTTAAGCATGTACAAAAAACAAACATTGAGAAGAACACGAAATTTTTATTTTAATCTTATTTTCTCTAGCACTTACGACGATCGATGTTCTTAAAAAATATAGGGTATTTTACTCAATGTGATACACTGACAAATATCAGATAACAGGATAGGGTATTGTACTCGAAGTGATACACCATCAAATACCGGATGACATTAACGATACTTCACACGACATTTTAAAGAAAAAAAGATATCGATTAAGGAGCGATATAAAATATATTGATGATACATCAATGATATCATCCAATAACAACTGATTAGATTTCATTATTAGATTACTATCCTCTCATCGTGCGTGTGTACTTATATTTCTTCAATGAACACTAAAATTGCTTGGATTTGAGGAGACAGATTCCACTCTGAAAAAAGAAAGTTTAGTAAATTCAAAAACGTATGTTTTTTAGAAGAAAGCATTGGTGAAGAGGTTTCTAATCATTAAAATAGTAAATGGTTGTTAAAATTATATCTTAATTTTTGAACCCCTATCACCAGCATTTTCTTAAAATATTTAAACTCATATGCACACATTCTAGTAAGGGGAAAATTTTTTTAAGGACAAAAGCCCACTAAAATTTATCCATAAGGACAGCCGCCTAATATTTTATCCTAAAGGACAATACACTGGAAAAAAAATCGGCCGCTTCTTTCTTCCTCACGTGCGCTCTATTTTCTCCCTTCGCAATCGATTCTCGTCCGCTCCATCTTCTTCCTCTATCGCTCTTATCTCAAATCGTAAATCATAAATCCCGAAAAACAGAAGAACATCAGATTCGAAATTGCAATCGAACCCAAAAATTCGAATTCATAAATCGCTCGAAACAGAAACCCTAGAAAACCAAAAAGGCCTTCGAACAACAAAAATCCATTGGAAATCGCAAGCGAATTGAATAAAAATATTTTTCAGACGATGGAAAACACAAATGAAGAAATCGATATTGTTGAAACATTTTTTTCGTGATTGGAAATGTTTTTTTTTTCGTTAATACTATAGCAGTTCGTAGGTATCATTTTTGTATTTTTTTAGTTATCATTTTTCCTGTTTTTAACTTTAAAACATAGCAGCAGTTTTTAGTTATCATTTTTCTATTTTTTTAGCTATCATTTTTCCTGTTTTAACTTTGAAAACATAACAGCAGTTTTTAGTTATCATTTTTCTATTTTTCCGGTTATCATTTTTAGTGTAACTTCTGTGTTATGTTTATATGCATCTTCTTTTTTACCTACAATATTAAAAAACTGATATCCATGAAAAAAACATGTACAACTGCAAAATTAACACAACAACAAAATCACATGAAAAAAACACATAACACAGTTAAAACATGAAAACTGATAATTAAAAAAATAGAAAACTGATACCTACAAACTGCATCAATGTTGTAAAGAAAAACTAATGAAAAAAATGTTTACATCACAGTTTGATTGTATAAAATTAAATAAATTCGACTGAGTTAAAAAGTTGATGCAACAATA
The DNA here is from genome assembly GCA_030737875.1 of Allium sativum. Lineage (NCBI taxonomy): Eukaryota > Viridiplantae > Streptophyta > Magnoliopsida > Asparagales > Amaryllidaceae > Allium > Allium sativum. The sequence continues at coordinate 3,811,808 of CM060919.1, read as the reverse complement.
TAACTTCAAAATTAACACAGTAATAAAATCACATGAAAACAACACATAACATAGCTAAAACAGTAAAAATGATACCTAAATACTGATGCAATGCTTTGAAGATAAAAAAATGAAAAAAAAAATTATATCACAGTTTGATTGATTAAATTGAAATAAGTTTGACTTAGTTTCAAAGCTGATACAATAATATAACTTCAAAATTAACACAGCAACCAAAATCTCATGAAAAAAACATATAACACAGTTAAAACATGAAAAATGATAATTAGAAAAATAGAAAAATGATACCTAAAAACTGCTGCTATGTATTACAGTTAAAATAGGAAAAATGATAACTAGAAAAATAGAAAAATGATAACTAAAAACTGCTGCTATGTTTTAAAATTAAAAACAGAAAAAAATGATAACTACAAAAATACAAAAATGATAATTACGAACTGCTGTACTGGTAAAATGAAAAAAAAACATTTCCAATCTAAAAAAATTGATTCAACAATTTCGACTTCTTCAATTGTGGTTTCCATCGTTTGAAAAATATTTTTATTCAATTCACTTGTGATTTCCACTGGATTTTGTTGATCGACATTTTTTTTTTAATTTTTTAGGGTTTCGAATGATTTTCTTCTCGATTTTGATTTCGTGATGTTTTCCTTATATTTCGAATTTCGATTTTATTATTTTCTGAAATTCGTAATATCGCGATTTCTGATTTTGCGATTTCGTGATTTAAGATGAAAAAGAGAACGACGTGAGAGAAGGAGAAGTTGAAAGTAGCGGCCGACGTGAGAGAGGAAGAAGATAAAAGTGGCGGCCAGAATTATTTTTGAATGTATTGTCCTTCTGAGTAAAATTTTAGTGGGCTGTCCTTATGGATAAAAAGGCCTTCAGTTTTGTCCTTGTAAATATTTTCCTGTTCTAGTAAAATGTAGAAACAACTTAATAGACATAAAGAACCATCGATTACAAACATATTGCAATTTTTATGCTTTTCTTACAGAAATTTTGCACGAGGTAAAAAAAGAGGATGAATAACATAGTATTATTTAACCACTTACCTCAAGGTCGGGACAACGGTAAAACAACGGATCTTGGGCATCAACCACCATTACCAGCTAGAATAAAATAACATGAAATGGTTATTGGATATCAAAAAAACTGAAAGTGTCATGCCAAAATAAAAGAATAAAAGTTATGCAATCATTGAGAATAAGAAATTAAAAAAGGCGTGTCATAATTCAAATCACACATCTAGAAAATTTAGCATTGTCCAGAGGCCAAAATTATATAACATATCATTGGTGTGTACAATAGTCCAGCTGCAACTACCGAACACTATTCCAATGCTTGGCAGCTCTCCAGCTGCAACTACCGAACAATATTCATAGCCTGCTTTGTCTTCTATAGCTGCAACTACCGAACAATATTCACCTGATCCACCGGTTAGCTTGTTTATTAGCGCATGCCATCAAATTCTTAGATCCTTTTCTGCTTTTGTATGATACTGCATAGTTGCATTGAAACCAACTTAGAGTAAACTACAGGGAGATTCTGTTCATTCACTAGTGAATCCTAGAAAATGGACCCATGTATTAAGTGTTAAATGTTCGATTCAGATTTCAGATTACAATCCAAATGTACTGTTACTAATTACCAACATCAAATCGGTCATTTTTCTCCTAAAGTAAATTGCCTAAAATTGCAGTACAAGATAAGAACTGCCCAAGACAAGAAGAAATTCAGAAGATACTCCTTCTAAATCTATCTACACGATACCAAAACCTCCAAATAAACATAGAAAACACCAAAAAGCAAACATGCACCACAGGCAAAATAACTCATCCACTCCACACTCAAGTCGATACACTCACAAATCGAATCAGTTACCTAAAAGCTGATTGAAACCGGCAACAGAACAACCAAACTAGCATAAAAAGCCAGATCCCAAACTTACGAAGGCATTATACCACATCAATTCATAGCACGTCACCAGCATGCCAAAGATGGATCGATCCACATCCATTACCGAGTTCAAAAAAGAAGGAAAGGGACTGCATTTCAGTGATGGGGTGGGAGTAGGAAGATTTTAGATGTGGAGGACGCGCTAAGTCGCAAGTCAAAGTCAGAAAGCAGGCAGCAGACACTCCGAGAGGAACACAGGCGAGGTGGAGTGGAGTCGAAATAAAGACAAGGATAGGTTCGCCGTGGTCAATCTATGCGTGGAAGGAGTTAGGCGATCTAGGCAGGGTAAGATAGAAGAATATGGTCGTTAAAGAACAGCAAGGGGAGCGAGATTTGGAGAAGGGCAGAGGGAGCTAAACTTGGCCGCACCAGCGAAAAGTGAGTGAGAGAGAATGAGGAATGGAATGAAAAGAAGGGAATAGAGAATAAATCGATAATGGAAAAGGTTGGAGGATGTTAGATCTGAGAAAAGAAGTGATGTAAAGGGGAAAGGGGCACCCAACCACCCGATTGGAGATTAGGGTTTGAAACTTTGTTGAGTTTACTGAGGAGAGAAGTGGAGAGCATACGGGCTAATTATTATTTCGAAGGGAAGATCGGTGTTTTTTCTGTTAGGCGTTGTTTTGGAGGAAGAAGAATGGTTTTGGAGGGGAGATAGAATAATTCATGAAAAGATGGAAGGAATCGGTGAATAGAGCATTACACTGATATTTCTAAAACAAAATCACGCGCCATAACAAGAATTAAGTGTAATTAATAGCAGTTCAAAAAATCGTGTTATTAAAAAGCGTTATCAATATCATATTTTGTTGTAGTGTGTGTGTGTATATATATATATATCATACGTGGAAGCCTCCTGCTCGTCTCCGTTACAACTACTCAAGCATAATCACCTGACCTATCTCTAGTCTGCCCGTTTAAGAGCACCCAGAGTAATAAGAAGTGACATAAAACTTTGGGTCAGACAAAAGTCTGGCATGAGCGATAAGCAGCAAAACAGAACAATAACATGTATACTAAATCATACCTGAACCTGGACCTGCAACCAAAATTAGCACAACAAGATGTACAATACTCTAAGGTGACACTAACATATGGTGTAAAGATACGGGGGATGGGGTGTGCATGTCATAGTGATGGCAAACAATCAAGCATAGTAACCATCCTCACATCTCTCACTCAGTGCGTAAAGCATACTATATCCACAGCTTTGACCACCCAAATCCTTTTCTATGATCACTCTGCCCCATGGAGTCATGATGGCTCCACTGCACTGATCCATAGCCATTAATCTCTTGCTATGTCCACTCTGCCCCATGAAGTCATGACGACTCCACTGCACCGGCTCATAGCCATGCTACGATCACTCTGCCCCATGGAGTACTAGTTGCCCCACTGCACTGATCCGTAGCCTAACATCCGCCCTGGTGGTGAATCAAAGTTATGGACGTCGATAACCACTTTGCACACGTCCTGCAGCAAAGTCTGATCATGAAATTAACTCGTTGGTTCCCATCTGGATCCTGAGTTCTACTTCCCATTTGGACCACCTTTTCATCTCGGGTTTTTGGTCTCCTCCGGATCGGTTCGGCCCTTCACTTCACTTCACTTCGGATCATAATCACCCATAGGTTTGATCTCTATCTAGTTCAGGTCTCTACTGGTTCGTTGCTTCTCCTCTTGGTCTAAACATGATGCTCCAGTCGTGGCACTTCGGTTCGGAGAAGCGGTTCGGTCGTAGTCTCCTCCAAGCATCGGGTCGGGTCGTGGTCCTGAAGCGCCTTCGGTTAAGTCCCACGGTTCGCGAATGGCATCGGTTCGGGTTTATGAACCCTGGGTCATGATACCAAATTAATGAGAGGGTCAGTTCGGAGGAGGTGAGGCGGGTCGGTTCATGTCTTCAACTCCGGGTCGTGATGCATGCTCCACGAGTGGGGGTTCGGGGAATCTGATCCGATCCGATCCCCTGCAGATTTCCTGCACTTTGTCCAGCGAGCTGTTTACGCCATTCAACGGCGTTTTCGACCAATCTAACTTTTCTATGCAATCGCAAATCATTCCAATCAGTCATAGCAACATGTATAATCAACCATAAACACCAAAATAACAATATAACATGTCAAAATGGATCAAACATACCCAAAACTCATGTTTTCCCCCTTAATCATGTTTAACAATAACTAATGATAGGATTAGCAAAACATATCCAAATTAACCCAAATTCCTAACAGAGGCCTAAAATAATATTTTGGAATTTCTAAACATCTTTCCAGAATTTAATAATGTATAATTTCGTTAATTAACACTAATCACCCCTAATTAGCCGTAATTAGTGAAAAACAATGCAAATCACTCACCTTAGCCACAAATAAAATATCAAATATGAAAACTCCACTATTTCGGTCGAATTCTAATGCCTAGCAGCAGCTCCAACTCTGATTTGGTGCTATTTCTCCTGTATTTGATGTAGTTTGGCCCAATCCTTGATTAAACGGTGATTAAAGATGATTCTAGAAGGTGGAGGCCATTGCTAGGGTTGAGGGGATGTTAGTGGCGGCTGAAAAATGACAAGGAAAAGGTTTCTCTAACCCTAATCAGCCGTCATATAGCTCTAATCCCGAAATCCCCCAATGGGCCTACTTGTTAATCACCCGATTAAGCCCAATTAAGTTGTTTTTCACCTTCTAAACCTAAATTCAGCCATATCCCCCAAACGGTAAGTCCATTTGACAAGTATGAACACTCAACGGAAAGTTAAACCATCATCCGGATCTAATGGAAGTGGTTTCAGGTCAAAATTCCTTACCAATCAAAAGTTATGGATGAAACAAGATCAGCTAGGGGCAAAACGGTTATTTAAAAATCGGCAAAAATCGTGAACATGGGAAATGACCCCAATAGTCGTCTCCCAAAGTTACACGACCATACGACTTCATATGAAAAAGAAATAAATATTCTACGACCCTTCGATACGTAGAATACGGGTCGTTACACTCTCCCCCATTAAGAAATTTCACCCCCGAAATTCCTTAACCAAAACATACGAAGGTGTCCCACATGCCTATCAGTCATTCACAAACAATCAAACATACACAACAAGCACGACAAGCCTACCCTAGCATGCAGTTTACTAATAAGAGAAGAAACTATCACTATTAAAATCTTACCAGGCAAAGAGTTCTGGATGCGATTCCCTTATGCTCTCCTCTGTTTCCCAAGTACAGTCACTCTCATTCTCAGCCCACTGAACCTTGACCAGTTTCACTGCCTTCCTTTGAAGTTGCTTCCTATCGCTCTCGACAATACGGATCGGCTTGTGGTTCCAACCCGCCTCGGGTTCTACTTCGATGTCATTCAATTGATCCAGTGAAATAGTCGTATCAGGGTCGTGCACAAACTTCCTTAACCGGGAAACATGAAACACGTTATGAACTCCCGCCATCTTGTCTAACAACTCAACTTTATATGCCAAATTCCCAACTTGCTCGAGAACTAGGAATGGACCAACAAATCTTGGTGTTAACTTGCCTCTCCTACCAAATCGAATCACCCTCTTTAACGGAGCATTCTTGACAAACACCAAGTCGCCAATGGAGAATTTTAAATCTCTACGTCTCTTATCAGCATAACTCTTCTGCCTATCTTGGGCAGCTTTCATTTGCTGTTGGATAACGTTGATCTTATCTGAGGTTTCTCTTATCACATCCGGTCCAAGCACAAACTTCTCACCGGTTTCTAACCAACATGATGGTTAGTTGCATGGCCTTCCGTACAAAGCTTCAAATGGAGCCATACCAATACTGGACTGATAACTATTATTATATGCGAATTCAACCAGATGTAAACGGTCATCTCATGATCCACCAAAATCCAATATACAAGCTCTCAATAGATCTTCTAACACTCGATTTACCCTCTCTGTTTGACTGTCAGTTTGAGGATGGTACGCGGTACTGAGATGTAATTCTGATCCTAAAGCCTCTTGTAAGCTCTTCCAAAATCCACTAGTAAACAACGGATCTCGGTCACTCACAATGCCTTTGGGTACTCCATGAAATCTCACTACCCACTTCATATACAGTTCTGTTAACTTAGCTGCTGTTCTATTCAACTTGACCGGTATGAACCTTGCACTCTTGGTAAATCGATCCACAATTACCCAAATACTATCATGGCCCGATCTCGTCCTCGGCAACCCATCAATGAAATCCATTGAGACTTGTTCCCATTTCCATTCTGGAATCTCCAATGGTTGTAACAAACCACTGGGTTTCTTTTGCTCATCTTTAACTAGCTGGCAATTCATGAATTTGGATATAAACTTCCCAACGTCCTCTTCATTCCTTCCCAGCAGTAGGTCTGCTTCATGTCTCGATACATTTTATTACCACCGAGATGTATAGTTAGTTTTGAGTGATGACATTCTTTAAGCACTTCATCTCTCAATCCATTGACATTGGGTACAACCAGTCTTCCATTCTTTCTAAGCCATCCATCTCGATCAAGCCCATACTTGTCCATCTCCTCATCGATGCCCATCTCTAACTTGGAGATGATTTCCAATAAGTTAGGATCATCCCTCTGACTGGAACCAATCCGCTCAATCAAAGTGGGTCTGATTGTCAAACTTGCTAACATTTCGGGATCCAATTCGCACTTTGGTCTGAAATCATATCCTACGATGTATTCCAATTACTTCTATTCTAAAAACATAGCTCCTAAACTGGCATGTCTCCTACTCAATGCATCAGCTAATGCATTGCACTTTCCTGGTGTAGATGCAATATCAAAATCATATGAAGCCAAGAACTCTAACCATCTCTACTGACAAAGATTAAAATCCTTTTGAGAGAAAAGGTAATTTAACGACTTATGATCAGTAAACAACTTGAATCTTTCTCCCAAGAGATAATGTCTCCACATCTTCAATGCGAATACGATCGTTACCAATTCCAAATCATGGGTAGGATATCTTTTCTCTTGCGGCTTCAGTTGCCGACTAGCGTAAGCTACAACCCTACCTCCTTGCATCAATACAGAACCTAGTCCGGTACCATATGCATCCCCGTATACAGTCATCTCTTCATTCCCTTTAGGGATGACTAACACTGGTGCACACGTCAACTTTTCCTTTAGGCTCTTGAATGCATTTTCACACCTTTCGTCCCAAACAAAAGCTTGATTCTTCTTGGTCAACTAAGTTAATGGTACCACTATCTTGGAGAAGTCTTGGATAAATTTACGATAATATCCAGCTAATCCCAAGAAACTTCTTACGTCTGTTGCATTCTTGGGCATAGACCAATCCTGTACCATAGCCACCTTCGCAGGATCCCCGGCAATCCTATTCTTTGAAACAACATGGCCCAAGAATCTCACTTCCCTCCTCCAGAAGTGACACTTAGAAAACTTTGCTTTCAATTGGTGTTTCCTCAACACCTCCATCACTATCCTCAAATGTTCCTTGTGTTCTTCCTCTGTCCTCGAGTAAACCAAGATACCGTCTACGAACACAAGAACAAACTTATTCAACTGATCCCTGAATACCCTATTCATAAGATCCACAAAATATGTTGGTGCATTGGTCAACCCGAATGGCATGACTAACCACTCATAGAATCCAGACGACGTTTGAAATGCCGTTTTAGCTATACTCTCAGCTTCCACCCGAAGCTGATGAAAACATGTCCGAGATCCAACTGGGAGAACACTCTCGCTCCACTCAACCGATCAAACAAATCATCTATCCGCGGTAGAGGATACTTATTCTTCCTCGTCACCTTATTCAACTCACGGTAGTCCACACACAATCAAAGGGAACCATTTGCCTTGGTAGCAAACACAATTGGTGCTCCCCACTCAGAAACACTTCTTCCGATAAATCCCTTCTTCAAAAGATCGCTCACTTGAACCCCGAGCTCTCGCTGCTCCCTTGGTGCCATACGACGAAGCGGCATCACTATAGGTCTGGCATCTTTCACTAAATCAATCTGAAACTCAATCTCTCGGTGTGGTGGAAGCCTGGTCACTCCCTCGAAGATGTCCAGATACTGGCCAGCCGTGGGCGCATCTGACAACTCATCATGCGGGATGTCGAGGGAATTTAGAAAACTAGACTTCACACCATCACTAGGTAGGCCACCAAACACTACACTCCGCCCATCATCCGCTCTAACTGTCACCAAAAAGCCCTCACAATCTACCACCACCCCATATCTTTGGAGCCAATCAACTCCCAAAATAATGCCAAACCCAGTAAAGCCCAAAACAAAGCAATCACAAGCAAACATACATCCATGACTCGATAAAACCGTATTACGACAAATCATATTAAGGCTAGTCGAACCACCAATCGGGTTTGTCACCGTGAAAGGTCTATCAATTATCTCGGGCTCCAATCCCAACCTATCTACCAAGTCACTAGATATGAAGGAACGGGAAGCCCCAGTATCAAACAGTACTCAAATAGGAATATCATAAACATAAAGCATACCTTGAATGACGACATTCTTTCCTTTCTCCGCCACAGTTGGGGCATTCGACGAAGAAGGAACAACATTAATAGCATATGTTTTCACAATCTGCTTCTCTTTAGGGGGTTGCAGACATTTATCCTTGTGATGTCCCACTTGGCCGCAGTTGAAGCATTTCCTGTCCACTGGCTTTGCTCGACATTCTTTTGCATAATGGCCCTTCTTGCCACAGCTAAAGCACTCAAAATATTTCTTGCTCTTCTTCTGACCATCTTTAGTTTGATTCTATTTCCTTTTATTCTGGGAATTAGTCTTGCCTCCACCGTTTGCCTGCGGCTTTGGCCCCTCTGTAGATGCAACAGCGACTTTAGCCTTAGGCTTAGGATAAAGGCTCTCTGACCTCAATGCTTTCCCAACAATCAATTCAAAAGTCTCATCAATATGGTTTATAAGCCTTTCCCCTAAATACTGACCTAAGCCTGTTATGAATTTCTCATTCTTCTTCTCGGGAGCGTCTATAAGGGATAATCCATATTTCGATAAAGTATCGAACTCAGCAATATACTCCGAGACTGCTCTACCATTCTTCTTAAGCTCCAAGAACTTCCTAAACAATTTTGATTTCTGAGCAACTGGGATAAACTTATCACTGAATCGGGCCTTCAACTGATCCTAAGTAACTTGATCCTCAGGATTAGCTGCCTTAATAGCATTCCACCAATTCATAGCCCGTCCATGCAGCTGACCGGATGCTAGCTTCTACTTCATCGCATCCTTGATACCCAAATCTTCGAAGATGCGCTCACAGCTATCAAGCCAATCTTGAACTTCTGTAGCCGATTCCGTTCCGTGGAACGACTTCCCACCAAGACTAGTGTAGTCCTTACAGAGCTTGGCGAAATCGGCCCAGGGCACCTGCACCACTGCACCAACACCATTTGCAGCATTAGGAGCTACCCTCTTAACATCCCTAAGCATCTCTCTCATGAAGTCAATGAACATCGTCCTCATATCAGGAGCATTCCCATTATTAGCTCCTCTACCATTACCCCTCGTATGTCGGCTCAACGTTCAATCTGTAAAGGGAAAACGATTAACCATCTCCATAGTGGTTTCAGTGCAGTGCAACTCCATCTTTGGATATACTAATAGGTGCATATATATATATATATGTATATATATATCTTTTGAAAACCAAATTACCATAAATACGGGCTCTCATATACGTACTATCTCTCCCTGGTGTCTTTCCGTAGGTTAACTACGCAACCTAGAGCTCTAATACCAAGTGTGACGGCCCGCCACGCACCAGCCAACGTTTCCAATGAAAGTGCGCTGTGCCAATGCCCGACTAGCATAGGAAAGTCGCCAAAGAAAGGAAAGCAATTTGAACTAACAAGAAACCTGTAGAATGTCTCAGAGTGCATGGTATAAAATATAATAATAAGATAACTTTGACATAAAACAGGAGAGACAGTGCATAAGCTGAAAACTAAACCATCGTAGCAGCGGAAATCCAAAATACAGCTTATCATCCAAACCAACATTATTACAACTTTGAAATACTGTCTCTAAAGCAAAAAGAAAGAGGAACACTTCTAATGCCCAAAGTAGTGACCAATAACAACACAGGGAGATTATATATATATATATATATATATATATATATATATATATATCATACGCAGAAGCCTCCTGCTCGTCTCCGGTACAACTACTCGTGTATAATCACCTGACATGTCTCTAGTTTGTCCGTTTAAAAGCACCGAGAGTAATAAGAAGAGACATAAAACTCTGGGTTAGAAAAAAGTCTGGTATGAGCGTTAAGCAGCAAAACAGAACAATAATAGGTATACTAAACCATACTTGAACCTGGACCTCCAACCAAAGAGTTAGCACACCAAGATGTACAATACTCTAAGGTGACACTAACATATGGTGTAAAGATATAGGGGAGGGGGTGTACATGTCATAGTGATGGCAAATAATCAAGCATAGTAACCATCCTCACATCTCTCACTCAGTGCGTAAAGCATACAATATCCACTGCTTTGACCACCCAAATCCTTTGCTATGATCACTCTGCCCTAAGAAGTCATGATGGCTCCACTGCACTGATCCATAGCCACTAATCCCTTGCTATGTCCACTCTGCCCCATGAAGTCATGACGACTCCACTGCACTGGCTCATAGCCATGTTACGATCACTCTGCCCCATGGAGTAATAACTACCACACTGCACTGATCCATAGCCTAACATCCATCTTGGTGGTGAATCAAAGTTATGGACGTCGATAATCCCTTTGCACACGTCCTGCAGCAAAGTCCGATCATGAAGTTAACTCGTTGGTTCCCATCTGGATCCTGAGTTCTACTTCCTATTTGGACTACCTTTGCATCTCGGGGTTTTGGTCTCCTCCGGATTGGTTCGACCCTTCACTTCGCTTCAGATCATAATCACCTATAGGTTCGATCTCCATCTAGTTTGGATGTCCACTGGTTCATTGCTTCTCCTCTTGGTCGGGGCGTGATGCTCCAGTCGTGGTTCGATCGTGGTCTCCTCCAAGCATCCGGTCGGGTCTCGGTCCTGAGGCGCATTCGGTTTGGTCAAGTCCCACGGTTCGCGAGTGGCATCGGTTCGGGTTCTTGAGCCCTAGGTCATGATACTGAATTCACGAGAGGGTCGGTTCAGAGGAGGTGAGGCGGATCAGTTCAAGTCTTCAACTCGGGGTCGTGATGCATGCTCCACAAGTGGGGGTTCGGGGAATCCGATCTGATCCGGTCCCCTGCATATTTCCTGAACTTTGTCCAGGGAGCTGTTCACGCCATTCAACGGCGTTTTCGACCAATCTAACTTTTCTATTCAATCACAAATCATTCCAAATAGTCGTAGCAACATGTATAATCAACATAAACACCAAAACAACAATATAACATGTCAAAATGGATCAAACATACCTAAAACCGATGTTTCCCGCCTTAATCATGTTTAACAATAACTAATGATAGGATTAGCAAAACATATCCAAATTAACCCAAATTCCTAACAGAGGCCTAAAATAATATTTTAGAATTTTTATATATTTTTCCAGAATTTAATAATGTATAATTTCGTTAGTTAACACTAATCACCCCTAATTAGCCATAATTAGTGAAAAACAATGCAAATCACTCACCTTAGCCACAAATAAAATATCAAATCTGAAAAATCCACTGTTTGGGTCGAATTCTAATGCCTAGCAGTAGCTCCAACACTTATTTGGTGCTATTTCTCCTTGATTTGATGTAGTTTGGCCTAATCCTTAATTAAACGGTGATTAAATATGTTTCTAGAAGGTGGATGCCATTGCTAGGGTCGAGGGGATGTTAGTGGTGGCCGAAAAATGACACGGAAAAGGTTTCTCTAACCCTAATCAGCCCTCATATCCCGAAATCCCTAATGGGCCTAGCTGTTAATCACCCGGTTAAGCCCAATTAAGATGTTTTTCACCTTCTAAACCTTAATTTAGCCATATCCCCAAACGGTAAATCCGTTTGACAATTGTGACCACTCTACGGAAAGGTAAACCATCATCCGGATCTAATGGAAGTGGTTACAGGTCAAAACTCCTTACCAATCAAAAGTTGTGGCCGAAACAAGATCAGCTAGGGGTAAAATGGTCATTTAAAAATCGGCAAAAATCATGAATATGGTAAATGATCCCAATAGTCGTCTCCCAAAGTTACACGACCAAGGCTTCATATGAATAAGAAATAAATATTTTACGATCATTCGATACGTAGAATACGGGTCGTTACACCAATAGCTCTGATACCACTGTAACGACACGGCAAAGAAATTCGATGCTCGAATTTCGAAAATAATATATATAACTCATATTACTTGCCAAAACTCAAATATCAAACAACACCAGATTGTTAAGAGAAAGAAAATTAGAGGGTGAGAGAGAAAGTAAGAAATATTAGAATAGAAGAACAACAAGAACACATCAGAATCTCACAGCGGAACGAATAAATATAATATATCAAATCTCTTTATAAAAGAAACTGTATATATACACATACCATTTATCAGAAAACAACATACATCTATCACAGCAGAAAATAACTGTATATAACTAACGGTGAAGCCTCTTGCTTCGAGCTCCTGAAACTCCAAGCGAAACCTAACCTGGAAATATACTCGGTCTGACCCGAGCACATTTGAAGCAAAGCAAAATTCATCCGGATCAGTCTGGAATACTTTTAGTGATAAATTCACAGCATGAACAACTTGTTTAACTTTGAAAAATCCTTTTTGAAAGAAAAGGATAATAGTAAGACCATCCCACACATAAACACAGACGGTTTTTACCTTACTATAACCTAAAATATTTTTGAAATCAATACCTTTCTGATATTCTAATAGTTTCTATCAAATCACAAATAAATAATAATCTAGTAGAACACTAGCATCTCACGCTCTACATAAATAGTATACAAACAAAACCGCGGGCTCTTATTGGAGAATGGACTTACTGGCAAGGTATGGGACCACCTTCCGACAATGTACCTCCAGAGATGAATACATTGGGGTTCAAAAAGAACGTCTTGCTACCCAACTACACATGACTGACCCCTCATTTCTCTTGAGAGTACCGAATATATCATTACCACGGTTGGGGGCCAGCCAATCGAACCGATAGCATATATAAAATAAAAAAGGGACAACCGAAGGCATTTGATTTCTCTAGATCAGATAATGATATACCCTTTTAATGGGTGCGACTCACATAGCCATGCTGCCTACCTGATTTTGTGCCATTCCCGTTAATGAGGCCAGAGGTCATGTTTAGTACATCTCCATTCACTTTGAATGCCACATCGTCAGATCCGTCAAATCACTAATTGTCGTCCACAAATACACTCTGGGTGTTAAGCAAGAGAATAAATTCTCCGCCACCAAACTTGGTATATTTGTAAAAACCAACGTACATGATTTTTAAGGAAATACTCTGTCAGAAATTTGTCTATACAAGTCATCTAGGAACATGGAGAACCGAAGGCACCCTTCTACTGCATCCTAGGAATCACCCTATAGATCATTAGCGACTAATCCTTGCAAATCCATAGATTTCAATCACGACAGAACCATAGTATATCTCTGGTTGTAGACCAGAGATTGTAAGTAGTTTTTCCGCTTATGAATATCCATGGTCTTCAATGCTCCATCTTCATTCCTTGCAAATTAGTTTCAACCGCAACGTTGACTCGAAGTGGTTTTGGGCATAGTTCTCATCCCGGGCTCTTCGAAACAACACGTCAAAAGGTCCGATAAATAATTCTTTAGATAGTCGGTGTTTTAACTATCAAATCAGAACAGAGTTGTTAAGTATGTTGGCAGCTCAGGTCATTTATATTAAAACACTTCATTAAACGATTTCATCGAATTTTATAAATCGATTCTAGATTCAAATCTTACAAAAACTCTTTCGTTACTCGAAAGTATAAGTCAACAGCCTCGTATTGACCAAAATTCCCTTTCCATTTCCTTTGTCAGGAAATATTTCTATATTTCACAAAACAACATCTTTTATTTCTCCTAATCTGGGAAACTTTATTATGTTTCCATAACCTTTTCTCATATCCTTATTTTCAAATATCGCTATAGTTTTATAATCCACTTTCTATTTCCTTTTCTATTGGAAATATTGTTTATATTTCTGTTTAATCACATGGCCTAGGTTTAATTACCAAAATCCTTCCCTTATTTCGATCAAACCACTTCACTTCATTCGGTTTCCAAGGGAACTCATATTTTTAAAATCCTCATATTGGGTAGAACCCCTTTTACAAACTTGTTTATATGATTTGAATTAACCTTCTTATCCTTTTAATACTAATCCATTTCATAACTTTTATTTCGTTTTAAGAAAAAGAAATTCTAATTGTAAAACTCTCGTTATGGTTATTATTAAATAAAAGTAGTTATTTTTCTGATTAACTAAAACTAGCATAGTTAATCCATTTTAAAATTTATCTAAAAAAGATAAATTTTATTAATCATAAATAGCTCGTTAATCATTTTCCTACCCACATCTCTTGATAATAGTGAAGCCATTCAAGTTGGGGTATTTTAATTACCTCTCAGACCTTGATCGACAACGTTCTTATCTCAAGATAATAAAGGTTTGCAATTCAACAAATTTGATATTTCATTTCCAATTCCAATTCCATTTACTATGGTTTTATAAACCATTTCTTTCTATTTTAAAACCCACTTTACCTGCCAATTCCAATTACTTTATTAAGTAAACTTCCCAATCTAATTCCCAATTCGAATTCAAAATGATTTTCATAAACCATATCTTATATGGTAATGGCCTTATAATCACTTACGTTATTAAGCGATTTTATATCCTTATGCACGAATCCATTCAATCATCTTCTATGAAGTCCTGTTTAATCACCTTCATTTTTCTTAATAAAAATCTTATTGAAAACCCCCTCATAAGCTTGTTAATTGCTTTACAAACTTCATTTACCCCACTGTACTTTTCACTTGGAAATCACTTTCTGGTTTGGTCGCTTTTACTTTGTAAAAATATTAAGCCATCATTTGATTAAAAATCATTTCTTTGGCTTTAAATTCCTACAAAATCTTGGTTTATATATGTGGGATTTTATTTCCAAAATCTTATTTATTCAATCCCTTATGTCAACTGGTTTCATATATTTTATTTATAGAAACCCTTTGGATTGCATCGCTTTTATCTAATTTCATTTATTAAATGAGTGCCCATCTTGAAGTATCTTCTTTACTCAAATTTTACTTTATAACTTTGTTATCATATTTGAGTTCATCATCCAATCTTTATACAAACTCATCCTAAGGTTCACTTCCACTTATAATACCCTTTTTTGAACTCATTTCATAAATACTTACAAATACAAATTCTTATCTTTAAACCGTCTTTCAGCAAATTATTTCATTACAAGAGTTATTCTCTAACTCATTTCTCAAAATCATTTAACACCTTAACTTTAAAACTTCGATTAGAAAACTTGGGTTTTATATAAACCCCTTTAACTGATTTTCTTTTACTTTGCAAATTATCTTAATCAAAATAATTAACTTTTATTCGTTGGAAATCATTTTAAACATCGTTACTTAAAAGTAAATTATATTAGACATACCTCGTTAAATATATTTATTTGCCAATAAATTAATCCAAAACCAAATCTCAACTAAATAGTTGGCTCGACAATTTAAAGCTATCTGTTAACTGATTACAATTGTTTTTCCCCATTAGATTAATATAATTAATCCAATAATATCGCTTAATTATTTTTCCAAAAAGATTATTCCCAAATTATCAACTTTTACGTTCATTCTGAGTTCACAAACTTATAGACTTATTAATTTGCCAAACCCGTTAACTTATAATAAAATTTTATTTTACTTACAAACTTTTATTTTATAAAATATAATTTGAACTTCTTTTCAGTTGTACATTTTATAATTTTAACTTTCATTTACCTTACGACAATCAACGTTTAAAAATTATGGTTTTTAAACCGTTCACTACCAACCAGTTAATCAATACTGTCGATTGATTAAAATCACCACAACAAGTAACGTCCATTCAACCGTATATAATCCAACAGGTTTTGATGTCACTCGGGGTTCAGTCAGTTCATAGATAACAATATAAACAACATACACAATATTTGAGGGATCTGGTCGGATCCCTCCAGCCCGTTGTTCCCTGTATTATAGTTTATTATAACACTTCGTGATAGTAATTTTTTTAAATAAATGGATTAATGACAATAATAAAATCAATTACAACCATTAAACCAACCATAAGCAACCAAAGCACCCAATCAACCAATATATATATTAAATGATATTTTAAATTATATGGATTTATCACATCACAGCAGTGCAGAAAAGTGCGAGAATTAACTCATCATTATTTCAGTTGGCGGTTGTAATATTGTTTTGCAGAATTTCAACGAGCGTTTGAAATTATACAAAAATCCAGCAGCTTTTGTTTCTGACCATTTTTGTTCGACAGCGTGGTGCTCGTTGCCACGATTCCAACGAACCCCGTTCCGTTAAATTTTGTTAATAAATGACTAAGATATCGGGATCACAACGTTAATTTAAATTAAATGGGTTTAACAATAATTTTAGTCAATTAATAAACTTTAATTCTTGCTTTAAAACGTCATAAGTACTGCCCGAAGCGGGTTTGTGCGGGAATAGTACGCACCGTTGGATAGGCTTGCTGAATTCAAGGGGGATGACCGCAATTCATGGATCCACTGCCACATAGCTTCCGCACACTTCATTTTCGGGCCTACAAGCATTTCCCTTTTCTTTTTGCCTTCTCCCTCAAACCCGTCCGTTCCTTCTCGTTCTTCTTCCCAACTTCTAAGCAAGTACGGCTCCTCAGTTATTCATGCAAAGCCACATCTTCACCTTTCCCTTAATTAACCTCCTCAACTACCATGTTCCATCCCTTTTCAAATATGAGAACCTAACTTCAGACTTCCCCTTTTGTATTTCTCCTCCCAGTTATAAATAAATAAGTCTCCTCCGCCAATTTACTCTTTAATCAACATTCACGGTTGCACAACATTCATCTTATACCCACAAACCTCCCCCGTATTCTCCTATTTTAACACCGTCCGACGCCTACTCGTGCTGGCATGTTGCCCTTCCTCTAACACTCTGCCATGCTTTCTTCATTTCCATACCATATCCGACTCCATTCCAGTACGCTAAGTCCTTTACCAGACCACCGCATCTCCCCTAGACCAGAAACTACCGCCGGTCGTGATCGCCGACTCCTCCAGTGATACCCTCATGACTCGGTACAAGCCAAACCTTGTGTATCTGAAAAATATGGCCAGGACAGATTTTTACTTTACTTTATTTTTAGAGTACAAGCCAAACCTTGTGTATCTGAAAATTTAGATTGAAGATGGTTACGTATGTTACTGTGTACATGTGAAATGGACGTGGGTGAGATTCATTCAGCATGTGCTGGGATGTTGGGAAGATATGGAAATGACGTATATAAATTTGTGGGGACGTTTTGAAACAGGCAACGTACCTTACAAGATTTTGGTGAGGACTCTATTTAGATTTTTGGTGTAGTAAACAACACATGGTAGCAGCTGACTAAACCGTGAATTATGAGAGCCAAAATATTGGACCAAAGATGGCAATATCCTGCTCTTTATAGATTTAGGATAGGACTTTTGCAAAGATTTGTTAACAGAGATTTTTATACCAATTCGTGCTAAGGTAAGGTCTTTATTAGCCTGAAAACGACGTGTATACAGTATATAAAGATTTGCTACCAATATTTCAATGATTTTGAAATGATACGTTGATATTTGAGAGTTTTGTTTTCGAGAAAAACTTAGATGGAGCTATGAAACGACAGGAACGTATTTGTAAAGATTTCAAAGGATTTATTTTTCCTTCTTCCTGAAAACTACCCTTGTTATATTATTTAATGCAGTTGGCATTCGACTTTTACATCTCATACGAACACTTTCAACATTTTTCAAATATTTTGAAATTATAATATTATTATATAATTTATATTAATAAACTATTCAACATAAAATGGTTAGATTCAATTTTTTTAAAGAGGTAATTAGGAAGAAGGACAAACTTTACCGAAAAATTAGAGTCATTAGACTGAAGGACAAACTTTGAATTAAAATTAAGCTGAAGGAAAATGCTAAATGTAATTAGCATTATATTCAGTTTTTTACACTACACGAAAATGCTATTTTTAACTAGCATTATTCAATTTTACACTGCAGAAAATGCTAATTATATTTAGCATTTTCCTTCAATCTAATTTTTTTTCAAAGTTTGTCCTTCAGCCTAAAAATAAAACTTGTCGTTCTTCAGACTATTTTTTTTAAGTTTGTCCTTATGCCTATTTTCCACTTATTTAAATTCAAATCATTATTTTAAATAATAAAATAATTCGAATAATTGACCAGAAAATACGGGACGTTACAATCTGCAGCTACCAAAGCTCCGCTTAACACTCGAAGTGATGCCCCTGGCAATGGTCGATCGGGACATGAAGTTGAGCCCAGAGGAAGCAAAGGTTTGGACCGATCTGAGGCTTGGTTCTTCGTAGACCGAATATCAGTTGTTGTCCCAGCCTCGCTTGGTGTCGAAAATGATACTGGAATGTGGGATCCCTTTTCCATCTGAGTGAGGAGGCTGTTCATCACTTCATGCTAATGTTTGAGAAGTTCACCTTGAGATGTCAGCTTATTTATGAGCTCAGCAAAGATTTTATCCATATCGTCCCTGGTTAGATATTGGGACGTGTCTTCGTGGGAGGAAGCCTCATGGCTCGCCTACATTGCTGTTGTTTCTGCTGCATCGGCAGGTAAAGGACGGGAAGATGTAGCATCCTTCTTCTGCTTGATTGCCATTGTTAGCTTAGAAATTGCTGAAGGTAGTCGAAAGTCATAAGGTATGCCTGTGTGCCCCCCGCCAAGTGCGCCAAAGTGTTGACGTCAAAAGTTGGTCTAGTGATGATTAACCCCCAACATGTGTTGAATACACACGAAAAACAATCACAGAGATGCAAGAAAAAGTAAACGAATAAGGAAGACACAATATTTTATGGTGGTTCGGCTTATATCGATGCCCACATACACTTATATTCTTTGTTTATACTATCGATTACAGGTTAAAGTGGTTTTTCAATGGAAGAAAGTGGAGGTTACACAAAATCCTTGTGTTGTTTAAAGTGCACAGTTGGATGTTTCCAATATATAGAGCATAAGTTTCTCTAACGTGGAGTTTTTCACCCCTTTTCATTTTCAGCAATGGTGTATTTATAGGTGAAAAAGGTGGGTTGAGCCGTGTGTGATGTGGCTTGCCTCTTTTTCGGGGTTTAGACACGTTGAGCTCGATCCAGTAAAGTAGTTGCGGCAGAGGGACCCAGTCTACTGTTGATGTATAGTTCTCCTCGGAAATCGTTGTCCATGTGGAGCAAGATATATGGCACATAAAAAGGAGAGTTGGTCAAAGCTAATATGATTCAACAACTTCAGGAGTAGGACTTCGTCCAGTAGCGTATAATTCTCCAGATACTTCAGGTGAGATCCGAGGCTTTAGGCTTGATCGGATATTATTGGATTGTCTCGATCTACTGGTAGATGGCTCGGTCGGTCGATCTGTTGATGAGTTGATCGATTAGTTTGATATTGTTATGGCTTCGGGTCGGCTTATGGTTGGTTGACCTAAGATAACAAACATCCCTTAAAATCTGTAGTGGGCCAATATCCGGTTATGGCTTCGTCTATGGTTTGAAATGGCTTTTTACCAAAAAGCTGGTCAATAATAGTATTTTATTATACATGGTTTTGATTGATTTGAAATCAATTTAATATGAAACTTGAGAATAACCAATTTTCAAATGACCTCGGATTTTAACAAAACTAATTTTATAAAATTCATAATGACTAATTTTTGTAAGATTTCCAATTTCAAGCCAATTGGAGTTATTATGTGATCGATTTACATTATGAAATTAAAATAGGAGTTTTGCAAGCGATCTTGGAATTCGACAAAATAAGTTCTATTGTGTCCAGAAAATTAAGTTATTTTAAGGTGTCACTTTTCATAGTGATCAGAGCTTATATGTGGTCGTTTTAGTGTGAAACTTCAAACGTAAGTTTCATCTCAATATTTTAATAATAAAATTCCCAAACACTCATATAATATCGTAACCTTTATCTTTTCCATTTCAACACAACCACCACCTATCCTTCCTAAATCAATTTAAATCTCGCAGACCATTCATATTTGACGTAGAGTCCAACTGGAAAGTGGGAGAGGGGAGAGAGGTCGACCTATTGGTGGTGCAAGGAGGGGGTGCGATCACCTCAGGCGATCGAAATCAGGTGGCGAACCCGGCAGTAGTAGTTTCATTTCTTATTTTAGGGATCATTGTTGGGTTTCGGCTAAGGGGTCTGAAGGAAGTAGTTACGTAGGTTAAAGGCGGAGATATAGGCGGTGGTTCGGTTGCCAGCGGTGAAGTGGAGGCGGAGGAATCGAGCTTTATAGGTATTCCAGTCATGGGTTATTTTCGACGAGATAAGGGGAATGAGGGGTCCGGCGTCACTGTCGAAGGGAAGGCTCGGTGCGACGGCTCTAGTGAGGCCGATGACGTGAGGTTCGGTGGCCTTTGGGGTTGCGGGCGGCGTTTCAAAGATGATGTCGAAGTGTTGTTTGAACAACGGAAGGTAATCGAAGCCTTTAACCAGTTGGGGCGATGATAAAGGAAATAATTAAGGTACTAACGGTGATTAAGGCATAATTAGGTAATTAGTCAATAGTTAAAGCTATTTAAACACAACCAAAACTTATAGCACCTATATATTTTTTGTACGTGAAAATAATCTGACGAAATAAGAAGCATAGGTATCATGGCGAAGAATATACGCTTATGAGTTGGTTTAAAAGGATTCAGTGCTAATTGGAATTTTATATAATTTCAAACGCTCGTTTGAAATTATACGAATCAATGTTGAATCGTCAATCGAAAATTAAATGTGAGTTAACTCTCATGCATTTTGTAATTGTATGATGTGATTAAATTCATATAATTATAACTCATCGTTGATAGCATAAATTGGATGTTTGGATGTTTTGTATGTTTATTGTTTGATTGTTAATTGGTGTTATTTACGTTTCTGTTATTTTAAATGCATTAAATTAAAATTTCAATTTATATGCATTATTTAAATTTTATTATGAGCTGTGATGTACGGAAAAACAGGTTGAAGGGATCCAAATGGATTCCTTAATATTTTGCACGTTATTTGTTTTCATATTGTTTTTATATATGTATTATTTAACCCAAGTAACGTTAAATCATGTTTAGATGTTGATTGTTGAATTGAATATTGATTGTTGAATTGAAATTCAACATGGATGTGTTATTAATCAGTAGACCATATTGATTAACTGAATGACAGCAAATGACCTAAAAATCCATTTTTTAAAGACGTCGATTTATCGTCAGGCGACTTGACGAAGTTTAAGTTATAAATTTTATTTTTTATAACGAAAGCAAGGTTTTGACTTATATTTTTATAAGTTATAGAAAATAGATGTTTTGTAAATAAATCACTATTTATAACTAGTTTTTATAAAGTAATTATAAAATATTTTATATAGCGAATTCTTGTGTTTTAAATAAGTTTTAAAACCAAGTAAGTCATGAATTTACCTAAGAATTGATAAATTGGAAGAAAAAATTAAGTGAAATTATTAAATTAATTATATGAAAAAATTAAGTGAAATTATTAAATTAATTATATAATCAATTAATTTAGGAAGAAGGATTACTGAAATCAGTTAATAAGTTAACTAATGTTTTCAAGTTGATTAAGTCAACTGTTTAAACTGAAACTAGTTATTAGATTAATTTGTTATCAATTAATCTAATATTAATACTTTTGATAGATAGTTGTCTGAACTTAATAAGATTTCTTACAATGTTAATTATTTTTAATTAATGACATTAAAAGTTAATTATCGAGTTATTTTTTTGGCAGAGCTGACCAGTTTTTATAGTGATCTATAACACTCTTTTATTTATTAAAAAAATAAGAAGTTACATATAAGTACAGGTGATATGCAATATACATATCAACTAAAAATGCTAGTTAAATCCATGCAGGGAACAAAAACCTAGCAAAACAAACTACACGATGAAATACAATGAGAGAATACATAGGAGCACAACATTTAAAAGTTACATATTAGCATACGTGCTGCAAGAGTTCAAAAAGAGCTGCAGCCAACAAACTCCATTTCGGTCTTTGTCGAAGATGCTTCCCACGCCCATAAGGCTCTTCTTACTCCTTGTAATATAGCTTGCATGTGAAGCAGATTTAGGAGAGTAGGTAGAAGGTTCAGTGTTGTCAATCCATGGGGGTGGGTCCTTATGTCCAGGCGGGGGAGGAATATTAGCATAAGGGTGATCGGGTTTCAACCTGAAGACGATATTAATACTGTTGGTCATTTGCGAACCTCTAGCTCCAGAGACATCAGCGGAACTTTTTTCAATAACACTGGATATGGAAGATACGAGCACTGTTTTTTCTTTATTTGGGCCTGATGGGGATTTGTTCAAAGATCTAGGCTTAATGGAAGTTGTTATAGTTTTGTTGTCGATGGCAGCAGAAGATGCATCAAGCTTACTTCCATTTTCATGCATTGTTTCATTGTTTTGCACATTAGCTCCTTGAAATTCAACGACAGAACTTGCAACATCCAATAAGCATACAACATCAGAACTGGGGTCGAAAACATCAGTAAGCATATCACCAATTTTACGTATTTCCCCCTCCTCATACTCTAAATTAATTCCATTTAGCTTACCAAGATCAAAAATGTGGTTTAATGCAATGTTACCACTCTCATTTTCCTTATTCACATCACTGATCTTATCATTCTTAAGCCCAAAACTACATGCTTTATCTTGATTCTTTTCTTTATTTTCTACTTCAATGCCATTTTGATAAACAAGATCGAAGATATGGGATAAGGTATCAAAGATGTTACCACTTCCAATTGCCTTATTCACAGCTTTCCCCTTATCAATCTATGCCTAGAAAAACCAGTTATTTCTTGACTCTTCCTCTTACTAACTACCTTCGTCCATTCTACTTTTTTCATTTGTGAGGGAACAATCTTGCCTTTATCATGAATTAGTGTATTTTTTGTCCCAATTTGCTTGTCCCCCTCAAAAGTGTGACCAACTCCATTACTCTTCACACTTTTGTCATTGTAGCATTTCATCTTGTCTCCAGAGAGAATTCATTTGTCAAAGGTATGCCCAAAACATTTACGGTTTGCACAAATATCAGGTTGCCAAATGTATTCAACAAAGACAAGTTTTTTGCTCCATCGGGTAGCATAACAGAGAACTCAATTGGTAAAATTCTTTCAAGTGTCAGACACTTAACATACAAGAGCTTATCTAACGTCTAAGTTGCAGCATCCATACATAAAAACTTACCTATACTAGATGCTAGCCACTTATACCAGTTTTTGTCCATGCATATAGTAGTATATTAGTTAATTTAAGCCATATTGGTACACTTCTGATGCTGCTTCTACTCACATTGTAGTCCCATGGTTTTAATATGATGACTTTGCTTCTAATTATTAATGGATCAGAGTTAAGGATTCTCTTCTTATCGTCAAGGTCAGAGAGCAGAAAAAAGAAGATTTTACCCGTTGATTTAATATTGATACCACCGGTCGGTTTCCATAACTTCTTCAAATGAGTTGTTACGACAGTAAATGAGCGCAGTGAATCAAGGAAGAAGCCAACAATGTAGTCCTTCCATTCATCTCTACTTGCTTGATAAACTGCTTCAGAGGGGAGCAATGATATACCATAACATATCATTTTGATCGGACGAGGGTTGAAAATTCCCGCATTCTTCGGTTTGTTTTCAAATAATGAGGTCCATTTATGATTAACGTTGGCTGAGGAGGAAAGGGGAATGGATGGAGAAGATTTATGGATGGATGAAGGCGGAGGTTCAGAGGACAGTGGAACAGGTTGAGGTGGTAGGTGTGATAAGGGAGGTGAGGGATTGATGGATTTGAGAGGTTGGGAAGGGCTCAATGTAAGCAACTGAGAGGACATGAAGAGGACTGGTTTGGCAGATAGTACAAAGGCAGAGTGTAATGTCCTGTATTTTTGGTAATCAAATATTTAATTCAATTTATTATTTTAAATATTATATTTGGAATTCTAATGAAATTTAATATTGAAATCGTTTATAAAACGGAGTTTGAACTTTGTAATTTTATATAATACAAAAGGAGCTCAAAATGTCATGACAGTTTGTAATATTGAGTTTTGAACTTCAATTGAATGTACATAATCTAATATAAGTCAGATTTTTATGAAACATAATCTGATATAAGTCAGATTGTTAGTTATGTCCAATTCAAATTTTAAATAGTCGCTATGGAAATCTTAATAAAAACGATAACATTTATTCAATAAATTTAAGGATTTTTAATATAATTTGGATACTATTTAACTCGAAAATGGTAATACTAAGTTGTATATTTTATATTTGAAGTTATAGATATATTATGTTTGGACATTTATGATAATAATAATTTATTATTAATTAATTAGATTATTTTGGAATTTAATTTATATTTTATCAATATTTTTATAGCATTAAAAATAGTCATTTTTCAAACAACCTCGGTTTTCGGTGAAATTAGTTTCATTGGAACCGTAACGTTAAATTATTGTATGGAATTAGATTTCATGGCAAATTGATGTCGTATGTGACAACGGCAGCCGTAAACGCCCAGTCATTTTCTATGGGGCATAGTTAATTTAATTTAATAGAGGAGTATTTGTGTATAACTTGAACAGACAGTCGAATTAAATTTCGTTGAGTTTGTATCGATGATTAGAGTCAAGATAGGTAGGTAGTTTGTTATTTTTGGACATCGGATATTTTAGTGTCCAAAATAGCGTTGGTTGGAGTAAAAAAATAGCGTACTGGGAAATAGTCTCGAAATGTGACGAAACTTGTCTCGTTAGATTTGTATTAATTAATCATTATAAGATTTCAATTTTCGTGTCAATCGGACTTATCGTTTGACCGTGGCAGCGTCAAGTGCTCTTGTTTTTATTTAATCATTTATATCTTTAGATAGGGGTAAACTTTAGAGGAATAAACGGCTGGCCAAGTGAACTCCGATTTTAACGAAACAAATTTGATTGGATCCGTAAGTAAAATGTCAAGTAGAATTTCAAAGTTTCAGGTCGATTTGATTTATTTTGTGATCGTGGGAAATTTAAACGTGTGATTTTTAGCCTGTGATTTATAAAGGACATTTTACAAATGACCACGGAATTCGATGAAACTTGTCCCATCAGGTTCGGAATATTTTTTATGCTAGGATTAGGAGTTTTGTCTCGATTAGATATCGCATGTGATCATTTTAGAGTGTTACTTCATGATGAAGTATCGTTTAATATTAAAATATTCCATGGATACCCTATATAAACCGTTAATAGTCAAACCCTAGGAAGAAAAATCATGCGTGGTCAATCATTTCGTTTCAGCGCCTCCACCCTAAAAACAATGGCCAGAATTGATCGAACTTCCTGTCCAATTAACTTAAAATCCACTCCTCTTTTTGATAAACCTTCTACAACAATATTGTTCAGTTAAGCAAGCTCTTGATAGTGAACGGTGATGATCTTCTCTGGTGATCCACGTAGACCGGAATTGGCCACGGAAGGCGCCACAGTTAATGAGGTTTTCTGGAGAATATATGCGATCGAGTTGGGAGACCCTGGGTACGAAGGCCACGCAGAAGAAGACGCGTCGACTGGTGCTTGTCGATGGGCCGCCGGTGGTGGTGTTTGGGTGCAACGTTGGTGGAATGGTTTTGTGAGTATGGGCTTCTCGTGTTCGAATGGAAACACGAAGGGACCGGTAGAATTAAACAGAGGAAGGGACGAAAAACCTGTTGTGTGGAGCAAAGGATGGAACAAATTTGAAGCCACGTGGCAACTGGGTATTTCGTGCGTGAAGAAAAATTAGGGAACAAGGATTTCTTGGGTATAACTAAGGTCAAGCTTTGAACGTGAAAAAAGGGATTTTGCATGGCAGTTGGAAAGGCGGTAGTAAGTGAAAAAAAGGAAAGAAAAAAAAGTAAATCAGCTATTACTTTTAGATATAATTAGATTAGGGTTTAATTAAAAAATTTGTTAAGGAAATTGACCATTTAAAACTGAATCGTGCAGGAGGTGTCTTGAGCAAGCAGCCTGTTTGAACGAATGAAACAGATAATGGAGCCCTTTGTTTTAAACGTAATTAGTTTTAATGATAATTAAGTTAGAGTTAATTAATTATATAATTAAATTATATTAACTGTAAATGCTATAACTCATTCATGTATCATTAGAATTTGACAAACATGCTGTAGTTGGAATCGTCTTGACGAATACTCCACTATAGAGCTACGATGAACGCAATGGGAATCAACTGGAATTTTTGGTTAAATTAAACACCGGTTTAGTTTAACTAAAACAAACGGTTTAGACCACAAATCGGATCAAGGTGAGTTAAACTCACTCAACTCTTCCCATTTATATTTTATATAAGTCCGATTTTTATTTTGTGTGCTATGGTTGCTAATATTTGACTTTTTTTTTGTTTATTAAATATGTATTCATATATTGATTGAACTTATGAAATTAAACATTGTTTAATTTCTATGAAAAACCAAATCTTTATTTTAACGGTTGGAACCAATTGAGGTAACTTACCCTGTTGGTCACGTTTATTAAATAAACGTGTTTAATTGTTTGAATTGTTTTGATGTTAAGTAATCGTTATTTACTATTATTGATGCTATTAGTTAAATTGAATTGAAATGAAATTATGTGAGATAATCTATTTTAATGCAGGGAAGAACAGGTTGGAGGGATCCAACTAGATTCCTTAAATATATTTAATGGTATTTATTTCCATATTATCATTATATGAACTGTTCTGATTAGATGATTGATTTGGTTGTTGACCGTTGACCTGAAATTCAATATGTGTTTTGTTTAAACAAATGGGTAATATTGGTTGAGTAATTGGCAGTATATGGCCTATAAATCAATCGTTTCTACATATTGATTTACCGTCAGGTAAACCGATAGAAGTGAAGTTATAAAATTTATTCCATAACTAAAGATAGTTTTTGAAATATGTTATTTCAAATAAAAGGTATTAAAATGAAATAAGTGGTTATTAATTATTATTTAAATTATAAGTGATTATTAAATGTTTATGAAGTAAATTCTGATGTTAATCAGATTTATAAGCAAGAAAGTAAAAAATTAACCTAATGATTAAGAATTTGATAATTGTTTTTAAGAAACAATTAAATGGAATTTATTTAAATTAATTATATTTATAATTAATTTAAAAGGAGAACTAATAGGAATTAGTTAACGAATTAACTGTGTTTTGAGTTGACTAAGTCAACCGTTTTAACTGGGATTGATTATTTAATTAGGTCGTTTGGTATTGATCTAATGTAATAGTTTAACGAATATTTGTTTTTATTTTAATAAGATTTTAAGAAGGAATTTACTATTTATTTTAGTTAACAGGGAAATTAACTACTTCTATAGTAGTTAATGTTGAAGTAAATTGTTATTTTAATTAATAATAATTTAGGAGATTTTTTTAATTGAAATACATTTAAAAAGCAGTCGAAGTGGAAATGAAATCTAAGTGAATTGTGAAAGAAGTTTGTGAATGGGTTTTAATATAAACCCGAGTTTTTATAACAAAGTTATAAAAAGGAATTTTCAGCAAATACGATAGCTTAAATTAATGTTTACTTAATGTTTGAATTAAGTGAAAGGAATTTGAGAATTAAAGGGTTTATCTTAACCCAGAATTATATAAATGAAGGTTATATAAAGAGATGTGAAGTTAAAGCGTTAATTTTAAATTGACGCTATTAAATAATGGAATTGAGAGAAATGAATGAAATCGAAATGATAATTTCATAAAGAAAAGATTAAAAAGGGATTTGTAATTAAATTTGGTAAAAGATTTAGGAATGAGATTTAGTAATAATAAGTCAAGTTATAAAATGAATTATTTGATAGAAGTTAAGGTTACGAAGTGAAGTTATTAAGAAATTACATAATTAATATATTAAGTAATACTAAGTTATATTTAAAAAGAGACATTCCAAATGTAAGAGGGTTTTATAAACCATATTTTGAATATAATAGTTCAATGTTTGATATAAGAATAAATATCGGATTTTGAATTACAACTCATATCTATCTTAAGATAAGAACGTTGTTGATCAAGGTCTGAGAGGTAAATGAATACCCCAACTTGAATGATTTCAGGATTATTTAAGGATGGTATTAGTTGTAATGGGAAAGAGGTTAAGGATAAATTATTATTTCCATATGAGAAATAATAACGCGTTGTGACG
The DNA here is from genome assembly GCA_030737875.1 of Allium sativum. Lineage (NCBI taxonomy): Eukaryota > Viridiplantae > Streptophyta > Magnoliopsida > Asparagales > Amaryllidaceae > Allium > Allium sativum. The sequence continues at coordinate 3,783,320 of CM060919.1, read as the reverse complement.
ACCCCAAAACCCGTACTGACGGTGTTAAGGGTAATCTTTGGAATATAACACATAAATAGATAATAACAGAACAAAAATAAATAAATACACCAGATAATGAACAAATAATCACTGGATAAATAATAATCATCAGAGTTACACAGTATACAGGATCATATTTAGTACAAATACAGTTCAGCTATACATAAATGTCTACAGCGGAAAACAAACATAATATGTACAATAGGAGTTGAACAGCATAAAAAGAGATAAATGATAGAATCCATCTTCAGCTCCAGCTATCCAGAAAGAGCCATCTAATACCTGAATACAAGGCTGCCCGTGTAGAAAAAGGGGCACCCGAGTTTGCAAGTGAAACAAACTACGAGTCAGTCATGGGACTGGTATGAGAAATCTACTTAACACATTTATAATATGGCTAATCACAGGACCACGCCACTTTCGCGGAACGGGTTTACTCCATTGGATTGCCAGTGCTTTAAAACAAATAAATCTTTTAAACATTGCAATGCTTTTTATCAAAAATGAAGCCATTATAAGACTCAGTTCCCATCACACAATGCAACGCAAACTGGAGGATAGAGTTTTACCTTATAATGACCAAAATATGCTTGATACGAATAAAACAAAAGCATTTGATATTATTACCAGTGTTTATATGTTTCAAAAACAATTTCAAATCATAACTATCAATCATAGACGGCATTAATGCCCCATACCACTATGTCGCCATATATAGGTATACAATCAAAACCACACCGTCACGTATTTGGAAATTGGATTTCCGTCATGAACCAAGGCAAAGGATAGTCCTTACCGACTTCGAGACAATCTAGCCCATGTCTCCGTAACAGCCGCAACTGCCCCTTGGATCGTCAGGGCTGGTCCACACGGAGTGGATTATAGTGCCTGAACAATACGTTTCCCCGCCCTTTGGGGCGTAAATGAGCCAACGAATGACTCCATCGGTCCCGGATCGACCGATATAACCGATGCGCCTCGCAACAGCAACAACCACATAAGTCAAACTCGTCAGGGCGTGTAAAACCACTGATGCCACTTCTAACTAGAAGGAAACGCATGCCCTCCCTGATGTCCTCTCCCGTTTCTAGTTCATACCAGGGTGTGAGGTTCGCGAATTCACGTTATACACAAAGCTACGCCACACAGGCGGTGCTTTGATCATCAACCACAAGACTTTGCTTTTCAACAGAAGCCCTGATCACTGCATCTTAGCATGCCACACAGGCAATTCACAACATGCAACTGATGGTTATCAATCACACAGAATAAATTCCAATGTCAGACACACAGTCCATTTGCAAGTCCGTTCTGGGTTTGAACGAAACCGGAGGCACTATATACCTCGCAAACCCATCGATCTTCACGTACGTCTGGACGATCACCACTTATTATCCATATTTCGGGACGCCTCCCAATCAGGACATCAGTTACCATCCAAACGAGGTGAAGATCTCTGGTCTTCGACCACCGTCTTCATCTTCGATTTCTTATCGTCGATTCAGTTATTCAGAATGGGATAAACCCGGTCTTTCTGAGCAACTCGCGTATATAATAAACAAGTGAAACACAAACACACATACACATCATTTCAATTCATTAGTCGCTAACCGTAAATCAGTAAGAGAACGATTTCCCAAATATTAACCCCGAAGGCCGAAACCAACATCAGATCAACACCCAAGAAACCATTCGACTTAGCCAACCTTCAGTTAGTTTCTAAATTTCGCATCCATATCATTTATAATATTTTATAACGATTTATCGCTATTTTTATTTATTTAAAGATAGCCAATTTATTTAAACAACGCATCGGGCCATAACGCCGCCGTGGCGCTGTTTTTCTTCAGATTTGATTTACACGTATCTGAAAAATCTAACCGTTGGATCTTCACAAAATTTACTTCATTAGAAAGATCTTTTCAAAACGAATCCAACGGTTCCAGTTTCGGGAAAATCCGACGGTCGGATCTCCCGGTATAATCGTTTGAAATTTCGATTTCAAAATACGAACTGCAGCGTCGTTATTCGATTTAAAATAATTATATATAATTATAATTATATATATATATATATATATAAATATAATCGATTCTGGTGATGTTTTTCTTCAGATTTGAATTATACATTCCAGACAATCCAACCGTTGGATCTTTGCAAAGTTGGTGTCGTTGGAAAGATATTTCCAAAGCGAACCCAACGGTTTCGGTTTCGGGAAAATCCGATGGTCGGATCTCCCACACTAATCGTTTGAAATCACGGTTTCAAAACATGAACTGCAACTTCGTTATTCGATATATTTCAATTCCATTTATAAATACATATATCGTTTCTTCGATTTCAAAGCTATATTCTTTTCTTATATTTGATAAAAATGATATTTTTATCTAACAAACATTCACTTCGACACTTCACTATTTTTAACAACTCATGTGTACAGTAGAAAGGTGATTTTTATTGTAAAACAATTCATTTCAAAACGCGATTATTTTATATAGTTCATATAGGTAATAAAAAATATGATTTTTAGTATAAAACAGTTTATTTCAAAACAAGAGTATTTTATATAGTTCATATAGGTAATAAAAATATGATTTTTATTATAAAACAATTTATTTCAAAATAATAGTATTTTATATAGTTCATATCGATGATAAAAATAGGATTTTTATTATAAAACAATTTCTTTCAAAATATGAATACCATTCAACACATGAATTCTATTCAACGAATGAATTTCAATTCAACACATGAAGGTTTTCTATAGTTTATATATATAGATAAAAAGGTGATTTTTATATTTAAAACACGAATACCATTCAACACATGAATTCTATTCAACGAATGAATTTCAATTCAACACATGAAGGTTTTCTATAGTTTGTATATATAGATAAAAAGGTGATTTTTATATTTAAAACACGAATACCATTCAACACATAAATTCTATTCAACGAATGAATTTCAATTCAACACATGAAGGTTTTCTATAGTTTGTATATGTAGATAAAAGGTGATTTTTATATTTAAAACACGAATACCATTCAACACATGAATTCTATTCAACGAATGAATTTCAATTCAACACATGAAGGTTTTCTATAGTTTGTATATATAGATAAAAAGGTGATTTTTATATTTAAAACACGAATACCATTCAATACATGAATTCTATTCAACGAATGAATTTCAATTCAACACACGAAGGTTTTCTATAGTTTGTATATATAGATAAAAAGGTGATTTTTATATTTAAAACACGAATACCATTCAACACATGAATTCTATTCAACGAATGAATTTCAATTCAACACATGAAGGTTTTCTATACAACCCACGAATATAGTTTCAACACGGGAAAATAATTCTAACACATGAATATTATTCAAAATTTCGGCAGCATAACGGCCGGGTAGTTAAAACCGGGGCCGTCCCTAGTACGGCTCCTCGGTCTACCTTAAAGCCTCGCAGCTTTTGACAATGGGGATTCATGCATCTAGTTCGCACGCAGGCGACATGTATATATTTCTTTTCATTTCCACAAACTAATCCTATGTGGTTTCAACCAAATATTTCTCAACCACAAACGGGTATTTTTCAACCACAATCAATCAATTTCAACCACAAACAATTTTAATCAACCATTCGTAATCAACCAATTTTTACACCAATTACAACCAATAAGTATCGTCCATGGTTTATGGACGAGGGGCGTATATATATATAAGCATTTCACTTCTATTTCAACACATATATAATTTTTACAACGCATATATAACTTATACATCGAACGTACGACCTATACAACGCTTATACATGAGGTGTACAACGCTTATACAAGTCATACATCGACTATATAATTTATACATCGCCGTTTTCCATATCGTTTATAAATTAGAAATCTCACATTGGGTTCCACTCCACCAAAAATAGCAGAAGGCTCAGAAAAATATGCGGTCTCTTCTAGAATGTAGAAGACGTCCACACGAGTCCACTATCTCTTGTTTCACTGAACTTCGTCAAGAAACGAAAAAGATATGATTTTTACAGTGAAATCAAAAACCGTAGCGCTTCAAAGTGCTATAGAATAGTTTAAAATAATTTCAGCCGTTACCTCAGCTATACGTTCAAAACTAGGTTTTTAATTTGCGACCAATCTGTAGCACGATACGCCGATCGGGTTGTACCACGTCGAAGAGGGCCGAGAGGCGCTCAGGCGCGTGGTGGAGGGGGCTCACTCGATTTGGCCTAGAATCGGCGACGGCGGCTTGAAGCTGGCCACTTCGGGAGCTCCGTTCTCTGCGATGGCGCAACGAGGGGAGGAGCAGCTTACATGGATTTGAAGAGGGGGCCACGATCTACAAAAAACTCAACTGGGGTGTTCGATAATGGTGCGTGGATTGGAAGATATCGAGGAGAGAAGGTTTAAAGACCCCTCCGTCGTCGCGATTCGTATATCGGGGAGAGAGAGTGATTGAGTGGCCCAATCATGTTTTTTCTTTAATTTATATATTTTTAAATTTCAAAAATACCCCCTTTCACATACGAACCCCAATCCAGACCCAACGACTGTCGTCCCTAGCGTTTTACCCCCATTCCGAACACAATGTGATATGTTTCGTAGGCCCATTCGACTGTTTCAGTCAGTTTTCATTCAAATTAAAATATAAAACATTCAATATTTAATTTGAACGTACATTTCAATTTTCTAGGGCCACAAACTGAGTCGAAAAATTCCAGAAAAATAAATCTAGCTATGTTTTGACGATAAGGTCCCAACAAAACTAGTTTTGTCGAATTCTGAGACCGTTTGCAAAAAGGCCCATTTATGGTCGATCCAATTTAACTGTAATTGACCAAAACACGTTTTCCTTTGCCACGCTCACATACTAGCTTCAAAAATTATGAAATTTGAAACCTAGCAATAACTTCACATCTCGGATCCAAAAAAAGTGGTTTCATCGAATTCCGAGCTCGTTTGCAAAATGGCCATTTTCACGGGCTATATAAACTCCATAGCGACCTTTCTGAAAATTCATTTGGTCATAACTTTTGCTTTCCGCTATGAAACTTCGATTTTTCAGATTCGTTAGAAAGATATTCACTAACAGATTTAAATATTTTTGGTTTCACTCAAATCCGTTTTGTTTTGCACCCGGTACAGTCAGACGAAGTTTGAATTCAAATTTTGAAACTACCGCGCCATTTCAGGCCTTGTTTATAATTAGAATTAATTATATTCGTTTTCAAATGTTGATTCAAACTTACTTTTCATCGTTATTATTTAAAATATTTATTTTAAATATTTAAAATCCACTAAAATAGCCAATTAAATTTTTTTAAATTGGTTCAGATTTTCTGGGTCGTTACAATCTCCCCCACTTAAAACTTTTCGTCCCCGAAAAGGAACAAAGTCGAAAGTGGTTTGATTAATCAACTCTACGTTCAATCTGGCTTCCATTCTCCAACTTTTCAGTTTTTGAGAATTTTCAAATTCTTCGAAAATTTGGCTAACACCTGGAATTTTCGAAAAATTTCGCCATAACCTCCTTTGTACGGGGAGGGGTTTGGAAATTTATTGGGCCGTATTAGGTACCCAATAAATCCTATAAAGCATACACATATTTATAGTGATATATTCTGGTGTTTACAGGGGAGCGTGTATAGATAATAACTCCATAGAATAAATTCTCGTCACCCTGTCAAAGCCTGAGGGAGTGTGTATTTTAATTGCTCCAGGGAATAAATTCTCGTCACCTCGTCCCGTGTGGGAAATAAATAATCCATGTGCCGTATCTAATAAATAGAGAGACGTGGTTATTATCAACTCCAGACCCGTGTGGGGTTTTTATTAATCTGGCAATTTACCGTTACAATTTTATATGGTCCATATCAGTCATCAGTTCAACCTGTAAAATATAGTCATCGCCATACAAGCCTCTCGCTCGTATGGTAAATCTTCCACCTCGTCACACAAGCTCCAAATGCTTATGTGGTATATGATGAAGTATGCCTATCTTCAAGAAGTATGCCATGTAGTGTAGTTTAAAATTAATTGTTACTATCCTATGGCGACATTTATTAATTACACACAGTATAACCAGCACTCCGCATCCAATGGCATTCACAGGAGTTGATATAATAATATTTCGCATCCAACTCATTAAGGTTTACCTATTTGTCGGGCACGCAAATAATTTCTTTACTCAACAGCTATCCATTTACCTGTTCAAACATATATGATGCACATGTATATATATTTCTATCTATTTTTAAATCAGTTTAATGTGTGATTTAATCGAATAAATTCTACCATTATTCTCTTATTGATTAATTTAACTATCGTTCTAAGAATTTAATTAATCAAATCTACTATCACACAACACGAACAACAATCAAATGGTTTTTTACTTTTCAAATATATACCTTTTATATATTCTAAAATCATATTTCTAAAACCAAACTAGATATATAATCACAAATACGTTATATATAAACATATAACTCTCGACTCGTTCTAGGGCACTTCTGACCCCAACTCTAACGAGTTATTCTGATTCTGCTACACCCATACTGGGATATTGCTGATCCTATCTGTAATGAGTTATTCGTCCTAGAACACTAGTGGTTCTATCTCTGACGAGTTCGTTAATGTGTTATATACCAGAGCTAAGCTTAACCAAAGCTCTGATACCACGTTGTGACGACCCCAAAACCCGTACTGACGGTGTTAAGGGTAATCTTTGGAATATAACACATAAGCAGATAATAGCAGAACAGAAATAAATAAATACACCAGATAATAAACAAATAATCACTGGATAAACTATAATCATCAGAGTTACACAGTATACAGGATCATACTTAGTACAAATACAGTTCAACTTTACATAAATGTCTACAGCGGAAAACAAACATAATATGTACAATAGGAGCTGAACAGCATAAAAAGAGATAAATGATAGAATCCATCTTCAGCTCCAGCTATCCAGAAAGAGCCATCTAATACCTGAATACAAGGCTGCCCGTGTAGAAAAAGGGGCACCCGAGTTTGCAAGTGAAACAAACTACAAGTCAGTCATGGGACTGGTATGAGAAATCTACTTAACACATTTATAATATGGCTAATCACAGGACCACGCCACTTTTGTGGAACGGGTTTACTCCATTGGATTGCCAGTGCTTTAAAACAATTAAATCTTTTAAACATCGCAATGCTTTTTATCAAAAATGAAGCCATTATAAGACTCAGTTCCCATCACATAATGCAACGCAAACCGGAAGATAGAGTTTTACCTTATAATGGCCAAAATATGCTTGATACGAATAAAACAAAAGCATTTGATATTATTACCAGTGTTTATATGTTTCAAAAACAATTTCAAATCATAACTATCAATCATAGACGACATTAATGCCCTATACCACTATGTCGCCATATATAGGTATACAATCAAAACCGCACCGTCGTGTATTTGGAAATTGGATTTCCGTCATGAACCAAGGCAAAGGATAGTCCTTACCGACTTCGAGACAATCTAGCCCATGTCTCCGGAATAGCCGCAACTGCCCCTTAGATCGTCAGGGCCGGTCCACACGGAGTGGATTATAGTGCCTGAACAATACGTTTCCCCGCCCTTTGGGGCGTAAATGAGCCAACGAATGACTCCATCGGTCCCGGATCGACCGATATAACCGAGGCGCCTCGCAACAGCAACAACCACATAAGTCAAACTCGTCAGGGCGTGTAAAACCACTGACGCCACTTCTAACTAGAAGGAAATGCATGCCCTCCCTGATGTCATCTCCCGTTTCTGGTTCAAACCAGGGTGTGAGGTTCGCGAATTCACGTTATACACAAAGCTACGTCACACAGGCGGTGCTTTGATCATCAACCACAAGACTTTGCTTTTCAACAGAAGCCCTGATCACTGCATCTTAGCATGCTACACAGGCAATTCACACCATGCAACTGATGGTTATCAATCATACAGAATAAATTCCAATGTCAGACACACAGTCCATTTGCAAGTCCGTTCTGGGTCTGAACGAAACCGGAGGCACTATATACCTCGCAAACCCATCGATCTTCACGTACGTCTGGACGATCACCACTTATTATCCATATTTCGGGATGCCTCCCAATCAGGACATTAGTTACCATCCAAACGAGGTGAAGATCTCCGGTCTTCGACCACCGTCTTCATCTTCGATTTCTTGTTGTCGATTCAGTTATTCAGAATGGGATAAACCCGGTTTTCTGAGCAACTCGCGTATATAATAAACAAGTGCAACACAAACACACATACGCATCATTTCAATTCATTAGTCGCTAACCGTAAATCAGTAAGAGAACGATTTCCCAAATATTGACCCCGAAGGCCGAAACCAACATCAGATCAACACCCAAAAAACCATTCGACTTAGCCAACCTTCAGTTAGTTTCTAAATTTCGCATCCATATCGTTTATAATATTTTATAATGATTTATCGCTATTTTTATTTATTTAAAGATAGCCAATTTATTTAAACGACGCTTCGGGCCATAACGCGGTCGTGGCGCTGTTTTTCTTCAGATTTGATTTACACATATCTGAAAATCTAACCGTTGGATCTTCACAAAATTTACATCATTAGAAAGATCTTTTCAAAACGAATCCAATGGTTCCATTTTCGGGAAAATCCGACGGTCGGATCTCCCGGTATAATCGTTTGAAGTTTTGATTTGAAAATACGAACTGCAGCGTCGTTATTTGATTTAATATAATTATATTCTTATATATATATATATATATAAATATAATCGATTCTGGCGCTGTTTTTCTTCAGATTTGAATTAAACATTCCAGACAATCCAACCGTTGGATCTTTGCAAAGTTGGTGTCGTTGGAATGATATTTCCAAAGCGAACCCAATGGTTTCGGTTTCGGGAAAATCCGATAGTCGGATCTCCCACACTAATCGTTTGAAATCACGGTTTCAAAACACGAACTGCAGCTTCGTTATTCGATATATTTCAATTCCATTTATATATATATATATATATCGTTTCTTCGATTTCAAAGCTATATTCTTTTCATATATTTGAGAAAAATGATATTTTTATCTAACAAACATTCACTTCGACACTTCACTATTTTTAACAACTCATGTGTACAGTAGAAAGGTGATTTTTATTGTAAAACAATTCATTTCAAAATGCGATTATTTTATATAGTTCATATAGGTAATAAAAATAAGATTTTTATTATAAAACAATTTATTTCAAAACAAGAGTATTTTATATAGTTCATATAGGTAATAAAAATATGATTTTTATTATAAAACAATTTATTTCAAAACAAGAGTATTTTATATAGTTCATACTGATGATAAAAATAGGATTTTTATTATAAAACAATTTCTTTCAAAATATGAATACCATTCAACACATGAATTCTATTCAACGAATGAATTTCAATTCAACACATGAAGGTTTTCTATAGTTTATATATATAGATAAAAAGGTGATTTTTAAATTTAAAACACGAATACCATTCAACACATGAATTCTATTCAACGAATGAATTTCAATTCAACACATGAAGGTTTTCTATAGTTTGTATATATAGATAAAAAGGTGATTTTTATATTTAAAACACGAATACCATTCAACACATGAATTCTATTCAATGAATGAATTTCAATTCAACACATGAAGGTTTTCTATAGTTTGTATATATAGATAAAAAGGTGATTTTTATATTTAAAACACGAATACCATTCAACACATGAATTCTATTCAATGAATGAATTTCAATTCAACACATGAAGGTTTTCTATAGTTTGTATATATAGATAAAAAGGTGATTTTTATATTTAAAACACGAATACCATTCAACACATGAATTCTATTCAACGAATGAATTTCAATTCAACACATGAAGGTTTTCTGTAGTTTGTATATATAGATAAAAAGGTGATTTTTATATTTAAAACACGAATACCATTCAACATATGAATTCTATTCAACGAATGAATTTCAATTCAACACATTAAGGTTTTCTATACAACACACGAATATAGTTTCAACACGGGAAAATAATTCTAACACATGAATATTATTCAAAATTTCGGCAGCATAACGGCAGGGTAGTTAAAACCGGGGCCGTCCCTAGTACGACTCCTCGCTCTACCTTAAAGCCTCGCCGCTTTTGACAATGGGGATTCATGCATCTAGTTCGCAAGCAGGCGGTATGTATATATTTCTTTTCATTTCCACAAACTAATCCTATGTGGTTTCAACCAAATATTTCTCAACCACAAACGGGTATTTTTCAACCACAATCAAATAATTTCAACCACAAACAATTTTAATCAACCATTCGTAATCAACCAATTTTTACACCAATTACAACCAATAAGTATCGTCCATTGTTTGTGGACGAGGGGCGTATATATATATATATATATATTTATATATAAGCATTTCACTTCTATTTCAACACATATATAATTTTTACAATGCATATATAACTTATACATCGAACGTACGACCTATACAACGCTTATACATGAGGTGTACACCGCTTATACAAGTAATACATTGACTATATAATTTATACATCGCCGTTTTCCATATCGTTTATAAATTGGAAATCTCACATTGGGTTCCACTCCACCAAAAATAGCAGAAGGCTTAGAAAAATATGCGGTCTCTTCTAGAATGTAGAAGACGTCCACACGAGTCCACTGTCTCTTGTTTCACTGAACTTCGTCAAGATATGAAAAAGATATGATTTTTACAGTGAAATCAAAAACCGTAGCACTTTAAAGTGCTGTAGAATAGTTTAAAATAATTTCAGCCGTTACCTCAGCTATACGTTCAAAACTAGGTTTTCAATTTGCGACCAATCTGTAGCACGATACGCCGATCGGGTTGTACCACGTCGAAGAGGGCCGAGAGGCGCTCAGGCGCGTGGTGGAGGGGGCCCACTCGATTTGGCCTAGAATCGGCGGCGGCGGCTTGAAGCTGGCCACTTCGGGAGCTCCGTTCTCTGTGATGGCGCAACGAGGGGAGGAGCAGCTTACATGGATTTGAAGAGGGGGCCACGATCTACAAAAAACTCAACTGGGGTGTTCAATAATGGTGCGTGGATTGGAAGATATCGAGGAGAGAAGGTTTGAAGACCCCTCCGTCGTCGCGATTCGTATATCGGGGAGAGAGAGTGATTGAGTGGCCCAATCATGTTTTTTCTTTAATTTATATATTTTTAAATTTCGAAAATACCCACTTTCACATACGAACCCCAATCCAGACCCAACGACTGTCGTCCCTAGCGTTTTACCCCTATTCCGAACACAATGGGACATGTTTCGTAGACCCATTCGACTGTTTCAGTCAGTTTTCATTCAAATTAAAATATAAAACATTCAATATTTAATTTTAACGTATATTTCAATTTGCTAGTGCCACAAACTGAGTCGAAAAATTCCAGAATAATAAATCTAGCTATATTTTGACGATAAGGTCCCAACAAAACTAGTTTCGTCGAATTCTGAGACTGTTTGCAAAAAGGCCCATTTCTGGTCGATCCAATTTAACTGTAATTGACCAAAACACGTTTTCCTTTGCCACGCTCACATACTAGCTTCAAAAATTATGAAATTTGAAACCTAGCAATAACTTCACATCCCGGATCCAACAAAAGTGGTTTCATCGAATTCCGAGCTCGTTTGCAAAATGGCCATTTTCACGGGCTATATAAACTCCATAGCGACCTTTCTGAAAATTCATTTGGCCATAACTTTTGCTTTCCGCTACGAAACTTCAATTTTTCAGATTCGTTAGAAAGATATTCACTAACAGATTTAAATATTTTTGGTTTCACTCAAATCCGTTTTGTTTTGCACCCGGTACAGTCAGACGAAGTTTGAATTCAAATTTTGAAACTACCGCGCCATTTCAGGCCTTGTTTATAATTAGAATTAATTATATTTGTTTTCAAATGTCGATTCAAACTTACTTTTCATCGTTATTATTTAAAATATTTATTTTAAATATTTAAAATCCACTAAAATAGCCAGTTAAAAAATTTTAAATTGGTTCAGATTTTCCGGGTCGTTACACGCAATGTAAATTGAAAGATTATAATATATATAATGAGATTTCCAAAGTAACGGAAATGGGAAGATTTGAGAATATATTAAATGATATTCCCGAAATAAATAAAAAGAGATTGTGTGAAACTATAACGATATTTTCCAAAGGTAAAAGGAAATAAAAGTTCAGTTTTTGGAATGAGTTTATTTTGGAAGAGTAGGAGTTGGATATTGTTTTCAAGTAATGATGTTTTACATGAAATTCGATAAAATCAAAGTTGGGAACACATATATAGGATTTAATTCTGATATATTCGAAATAGTTTTGTGAATACTCTTTAAAATAAGAAGTAAATACTATGTTAAAAATATTGAGATATTTAGAAGGTTAAATTAACTATTCATTAATTATTTTAATTAAAGGGACAATAATGCCGAGTACTGAATCAGTGAACTCATTTTATTCTTATGATTATTTATTTGATAATTAAAGAACCAACTATCTAATCTGGCCCATACGATTGTTGGTACGGAAAGACCGGGATCAAATTTATATTCGAAAACCATTCCAAACGAGCAAATACGTGAAGATGTTGATTCGAGATAGAGAAAATGAAGACCGTGGATCTTCATTAAACGGAAGAACCGCTAATAATCTCCGGGATTGCAACCAGAGATAAACTGTGGTTCTGTCGTGGTTGGGTTCTTCGAATTGCAAGGACTTCTCGCTACTGATCGGGCGATTCCAATATTGGATGCAGTAGGAGAGTACCTTCGGTTCATCTCATTCTTGGATGACTTGTATGGATGAATGTCTGACAGAGTATTTCCAAAAGGATCACGTACATTGATTTCTTCAAACGTATCATAGTTGGTGGCGGAGAATGGCCATTCTCTTAGCTTAACAACAAGAGTATTTTTGTGGAAGTCAATTACTGATATCTGGCGGATCTGACGATGTGGCATTCAGAAAAGGTGATTATGGCCTCAAGCCTCGTCAATCGGGAAATGGCACAAAATCGGTAGGTCGCATGGTTATGTTGGTCTCACCCATTCAGAGGGTATATCATTATCTAGTCTGGAGAATTCAAATGCCTTTGGTTGTCCCATTTTGTTTTTGTATATATGCTATCAGTTCGATTAGCTGGCCCCTAACCGTGGTAATGATATATTCTGTACTCTCAAGAGAAGTGAGGGGTCGGTCATGTTTAGCCTCGGTTGCAAGATGTTCTTGTTGAACCCCAATGTATTCATCTCTGGAGGTAAATTGTCGGAAAGGTGGTCCCATACCTTGTTAGGAAATCAATTCTCCAATAAGTGTCGGTGGTTTTGATTTTATACTGTGTATGTTGAGCGTGAGATGCAAGCGTTCTACTAGGTTGATATTTATTTGTATTTAGACACTATTATAATATCAAAAAAGATATTGATTTCAAAAATGTTTTGGGTTATCGTAAGGTAAAAACCATTCGTATTTATGTGTGGATTTGGTCTTATGATTATCTTTTTCTTTCAAAAGATTTTGATTTTAAAATCAAGTTGTGTGATACCTTTAAACTTAGTGTGTTTTTATCACTCTGGTTCATCAAACTGATCCGGCGTTTGTAATGCTTGGGTTAGACCGTGTTGTATAGGTTCAGGTTATCAAATGCTGTGAAGAGACAAGCTAGAAGAGTTCATACATATGATATTATATAAATACTATTCTGCTGTGTGTTGTATATAAGGACAGGCTATTATGACTGTCCAGTTGTGTGATGTAATCTGATGGTTGTAAGTATTTGTAAAGCTCTCAGTAAAGATTTATTTCTATATTATATTTTGTTCCGCTGCGATATGAGACTCTGTGTAGTGTGAGTTCTTCTTCTTATTCTATTCTAATATTTCTTTCCTTCTTATCTCATGCTCTGATTTCTTTCTAATAACTATCTACTTTTCTGTGTAATTTGGGTTGGACGTGAGTTGTGATTGTCAACTCAAAGGGTACGGGAAAGCCAGTATGTTATAGTGGTATCAGAGCTAATGGTTTGGTAATAACCTAGGATTTGTAGCGTAACTTGATAGAGATGGGGTCAGTAATATCCTAGATTGAGTTGAGTGTATTTATATGAGAGCATATTTGTAGATTTCATATACAAATGTTTTGTATTGTGTTGTTTGATCAGTTCAAGTGTTGTGAAGCGTTGAACTGGTAATGAATACAATATTGTTTTGTGAAGAGGGTAAATGAAATAATTTTACCCAAAGTTTAATTTTTATATAGAAAAGAAATAATTTTATTAAATTATTGAGATATTGTGGTTTGATTGATTTATTTGAATGGGATTCGAATGGAAATTTGAATTTGAATGGTTAATATAACTAGAAGATTTCACATATATTGTTTGTGAATGAGAATTTAATATGAAATTAGAAATCAGAATTTAACTTAAGATAAGTTAAAACAGAAGAAATTCGAGTGATGATTTTTGAATAAGATCATAATTTGGATTGTGAAATAAAAATGTATTAATTAGAAATATCAATTCGTTAATTGAATTTGAAATTGTAACTTAACATTGATTAAGTGGAGTTAAGAATGATAATGGAATTAAATAAAATAGATTTGGAATTTAATGAGTAATAATTATAGAAATTAATGAAATATTAATCGATTGGTATTTAAACCAAAGTAAATATTAAATTGAATATAAATTCAATTGATTTGATTGAGTTGGTTAGGCATTGGTTGTTGATTGTTTGTTAGGTTGGTTGAATATAATTTATCAAAAATTTAAAATAAAGTGAATAATTTGAAAATGAATTCCATCGTAATAAAACTGGAATGAAACCACATATGAATTGAAATTGGATAATTTAACCCGGTATTTTGCTCATGAAAATCTTCATGTTGACTTTGGAATTGGGGCAGTTATATTTGTTGATCAACAAAATATTATTTAAGAATTTCATATATATGTTACTTATATGTTAAATTGAGCTGAGTACATGTACCAGATGGCTAGGAGATTTGAGTTTGGTTGCATAGATTGCACGTAAATTGAGCAAATATGCTCAATAGCGCTCGTAAAAGGTATGCTTACTTGAAAATATAAAATTTTTGGTTTTTGGTTTTGTTTTCCGACCATGAGGGTCGATGTATATATATATTATTTGTTCCTGCGATATCGCAGATGTCACTCCGTACATTGGAGACTCTGCCAAATTTTTCCGAGAATTTAAAGTGTTATATTTTTGTATATTTTTGAAATTTTTATTTACTATAATGATTTGGTTTTCGATTTAAAATAAATTGTATTTGGGAATTAATGGGATTTGTAGCGTTTTTCCTTCCTTAGTAAATTCAGAGACGAAATTATATTAAGAGGGGAAGAATGTAATGTCCTATATTTTTGGCAGTCAAATATTTAATTTATTATTTTAAATATTATATTTGGAATATTAATATTGAAATCGTTTATAAAACGGAGTTTGAACGTTATAATTTTATATAATATAAAACGAGCTCGAAATGACACGGCAGTTCGTAATATAGAGTTTTGAACTTCAGTTGAATGTACATAATCGATATAAGTCAGATTTTTGTGAAACATGAAACGTTTGAATCTTTTTGATAATAATTTTCATATACAAGAGAAAAATTGATATTTCATGTTATAGAATGTTTGTTATGTCCAATTCAAATTTTAAAATAGTCTTCATGGAAATTGTTAATAAAACTTTAACGTTTATTTAATAAATTTAACGATTTTTAATATAATTCGTGAGACGACCCAAACCTCACATTATGGGAAATCCCAGATTGAATTGAGAACATGACAAATTAGAAAACGAACAATAGAACGTTTCATTGCTATTACAACAATTTACATCAAAGTACAAGAATATAACAGAGTTCAAATAATATACAGCAGAAATATAAGAGTTTTAAATTACAAAGCAGGGGAAAGATAACACATAAGTACAATGCATAGCGGAAAATAACAACTGACACAACTGAAAGAGATATACGGATAAAAATCTTTTCGAATATAGCTCCAGCTGTAATCCAGGATCCTGGGAAAAGAAATATCTGCGAAAACCAAAACTACTAGCTACCCATTTGGAAAATATGGGCACCTAGAGTTTAGGTTAAAAAAATAAACTCTGAGTCAGTCATGGGACAGGTGTGAGAACTAAAACAGTTATTATCTTGATTTTAAAGTTAGGTAAATCAAGGGACCACGCCGTATAACATGGAATGGATTCACCTCCAAGAATACCAGTGCACAAAACAAATAGCGCGAAACTAAATAATGAACAATGAAGCTATTATAAGACTCATGTTTCATCACACAATATGCAACGCAAGCCGGAGGATAGAGTTTTACCTTATAATAGCTAAATATGCTTGGTACGTTTTAAAACAAATCTTTTAGTGAAGAAGTCAACTTCAAATATAAATGAATCAATCATAGACGACATGAGCGCCCTATCCCACTATGTCTCCATATATAGGTTTACAACTAAAACCACAAAATGTCATATTGGAAGTTTGGATTTCCATACTGTTGGCTCCTGATTCGAAAGATCTATCGCGTAGTGCAATACACAACGGCTTACGTCCCAGTTAGAGAAAACACCGTAATGCACATCCGCCCTTTTGGGAAATCAAGTATCACTACGACTTACGTCCCAACTAGAGAAAAGACCGCTTACTCTATCCCTATGTAAATCGGGGGGGTGTGCCCTATCCCTCTGAGCGTGGAGCGACCACACTCAGCTCATCTCGTGTAACACCCCCGCATTTTTAATGGCAATTAAAAATATGCATATATGTATATATTGTATGCATAGACATATTTAAAGGAAAAATTAAATAATGAATATAATTGCATGTAATAAGTTCATGCGGTGAAATGAAGAAAAAGATTAATAAAGGAAATTACATGCAATATATGAAATGAGAAGGAATGCAATACAATGCAGTGGAAATTACATGCGAACATTTAAAAAGAAATTAAAAGGAAAATTTGAAGTGCTTCTAGAATTTGGTCACGAGATTAGCCTCAATGCGTTCATGGCGATTTTCTGGTCAACATAGACCTATGGTTTGTAGAAAACCGATTTAAAATGAAAGAGATATCTTTTATTTAAAAAATGTAACAAAATGTGAAAAAGAGGAATGAGAAAAAGGGCAATATCTAGCATTTTCATAAGTCTTGTTAACAAAAGACTTAGTAGCTCGGTTGGTTATAACATGTGACTTGTATACAAGAGGTTCTGAGTTCGATCCTCGTCAGCGCCATATTTTTGTTTTGAGGGAATAGCTTAAAAGTGGCTTAGTGTGAAAGCAGTTAAAAAGTGGCTTAGTATGAAAAGGTTTAAAAAGGGGTTTAATTGAGATAATGTTTCAAAAGAATACATATATATATATATATTAATTGGTTCGAAATTTGAAATTGTTCGCGTACAAAAGTTTAGCATACGCGCAAGAGTGGAATACATATGAACATAATTCAAAATAGAAGTTGCGCGCGAACAAGGAAGCAAACAAAGAAAGGATATTTGGAATTTGATTTATATGCGAATAAATAAATCAAATTTCAAATAAATATAATATATATATACATGTAAGGGAACGACACCCAAGCGGGGATGTTGACACCCTTGCACGTCATACTGTACACGTGGCTTATTTTTATTGGTGAGCACTGCAACGTGGCCACTTCCCATTGTTCGGATGACATGGTTAGTTCTGATGGAGTTTTAATTGAATCTAAAGGCCCATAGCTTTCTACCACACCTATAAATAAAGCCCTAGACTTAACCCTAAACCTTATAACTTGGCGGCTATGTTGGAGCTTTGCCATGGCTTCCTCTCTCTCTCTCTCTATCTCTCTCTTCTCAAATCTATTCTGAAACTAAATATTAGTCTAGGAAAATTATGAATCCATATCCGGAGGAGAGGATCAACGTTAATGAAAGATTAATCAAAGCAAAGTTCTGAATCCAATTAAGAGTAAATTGTGGAATGATAAACCAGTTTCAGGATTGGGAAAATAAATCAAGGTGAGTGGGTTTAAATTATCCCTTGTGAATAATAGTATGTTTATCGTTTAATCATTCCCCATGGATATTTATAACGAATGTATTGAAAAATTTAATTGATGAGATGGATATTTGCGCTAAAATGAAAATTATGTTCAACCAGTTAAGATGTACATTTATTTGAATTGAATTATGAATGTAAATTAGAAATTATGCATATAAATTGAATTGGAATTATGAATGTGAATTAGAAATTATGCATATAAATTGAATTGGAATTATGAATGTAAATTAGAAATTATGTATATAAATTGAATTGGAAATTATGCATATAAATTATAAGAATAACTTATTGGTAGAATTATAAGCATAAACTTGAATTGGGGAGTAAACATGTATTACGTTTTAAGACTTTAAATTGAAGGCACAGTTTGATATAATTGAATAGAGATGAATATGCCTAAAACTGAACCATGCCTACGCACGAGGTTAGATTGCACTTATGGTAGAATTATGCCCAGAACCGACCGACATATCTAGCAACCACAAGCGGTGAATCTAATGTGAGAGGCCTAGTGCGTATATATGAAACGGTACTAAGACACGAGGTTAGGTTGCATTAGTGGTGGAATCTACCCGGACCCGGCCGGCATATCCAGCGGCCACTAATGTTGAACCTAATGTGAGGGGTCTAAGTGCATAAATGAAACAAGTAGTTGTGCTAAGACATGAGGTTAAGTCAGTTTGTGGTAGAAGACTGCCCGGACCCGCCCGACAAATCCAGCATCCACAAGTGTAGACTTAATGTGAGAGGTCTAGTACATATATATACACATATATGAAAATATGTAAATGGCCGGACCGACGAATACCATTAATTGTAATTAATGGAAATAAATGAAATTGAATGAAAGATAATTACAACTGTAAGGAAAAGGGAACGAATGGGGAATGATAATAACCTATTATGAATAAACTCAAGAAAAGGAAAGATAATAGGTAAACTTGTCCTGGGGACAAGTGGGAATTATAACTTATGGAATAAGGGTAGGTATAATGAATGATAGAGAAAAATGAAATAACTTATGTAAAAAGGTAAGTTGAGCTTAATTGTAAATTAAGTAATATGTAAGGGAAAGAATAAATCTTCGAATGAAGATAACATACGACTGGTTTAGTTGAGTGATTCTCTGAGTGTCAGTCTGATGTTGATTTCGGTCTTCGAGGTTGATACTTAGGGAGTTGTTCTCTTACCAAGGTATATGTGAACTAAGATGTACTTAATTATAAATTAAGTAGAACATGTTATAGTAAGGTGGGACAATGAATAAATTATAAGAATAACATGTTATAGGCTTATTAATGAACTTAAGTGGATTAAGTTATAAATGGAATTAATAAGCAAGGGTAACTTGGTAAACTTGAAAAGGAAGTCATTATGAATGAGAATAACCAAGTTAATAAGAAAACTGACGAGGTGGAGCAAGCGCATAATTAATGATTAGACGTAGGGTCTAATGACATATTAAACTGAGGCGCTTGGAATAGTCTGTATGTTATAGGATGAATAGCCCAACGAGGTAGATCATCACGGTGCCATAAGGCACAAGCGGAGCGCACGTTAATATGATTATTCTGGCGGCTCTGACAGACTGGAAGGGGAAGCTCGCAGGCTTCTGAAAAAGTTAAAGGTGCTCCTGATAGTCCTTTGTGGTGGGTTAGACTCAGGGCTAGCATCGCAAAGGTTGGGTCTGCGCGGAACTATCAAGTGGGTGGGCCTTGACTGCACCGATAGAATGGCAGTCAAAATGTTGTCAAAATGCTGTGACATGGTGACATTAATGGTAGCTCGGCGGCTTCCTCACTACGGAGGCAGAGGGTCAGGACCAACAAAGATAGTATAGGTCGTTGAGAACCTGTCATCGGCAGCCATCAAGATGTAGAAAGACTAAAGCTAAACCCAAGAGGCCGTCGACCTTTTACTATCGAGGCGGTGGTAGATGGTAGACGCCACAGGATGTTTAGATTGATTGCTTAGGGGCTTGTCGCTTAGCTCTTGTAGTCTTTACTAGTTAAGGTATGGGCCGAGGTGGGGCCATAGCCACCATAGAAAAACAGACCCTAGGGATATTTGTGTGAGAGGCTCTTAAAGGCGGGCTTGCACAAATATAAGGAAAGCTCCCAATCGAGTTCCGTGTGTAGCCCTTCCACGGAACTCGGGCACGCACGCACGATAGGTGTGCGGATTAGGCATCGAATACGTTTGACGATACGTGCGTGGGAAAGTCTAGGTACACACATGTCTGCTCTGGGTGGTGTATCGTAGACCAGAGGGCATTATTCGAGGATGGCAATCATTACACTTACATATAGGATGAGGGACTGCGTGTATTCCTGCGATAATATGGTGAAGACCATGCGAGTGGGGTACCATGGGGTGTACCTTAATTTGGGGGTAGCTACATATACACTATATTAGGTTAATCTACTAGGGGGTAGATGGGTATGACGTATGTAAGCATGGAGCGCTGTTGACACAAATAACCTAATAAATAAGAAGAAGTAATTGAACGGTATATGTAGGATTATCCAGAAGTGTAATTTAAACTCATTCACACAGAACTTATGTTCTGACCCTCTCCTCACAACATTCGCAAGTTAGGTTCATGACAGAGATGATATAGCTTTGGATACTGGCTAGGCAGTATTATTAATATGGTAAGGCTATAATTGTTTACATTATATTTTATCTCTTCCGCTGTGAGATGTTTTTCTGAGCTCTGATATATTTTTATATCTCTGTCTTTTCTGCAGGACACCAAGGCAAACCAACTCGGGTTTTGGTAGATTGGAATTTTGAAAAAAAATCGTTTTGTCAGTACCACTTAGAATTAGAGCATAGGTTTTGGATTCCTATATAGATAGTGAGTGAACATGTTTGTATTCTCAAAAAAAAAAAATATTATATATAAACCTAGATCCATAAAGGAGCCCACTAAATGGAAAGAGTTAGGATATTGGTTTTGTACACTAAATAAATGAATATGGAAATTTGAGACCCTTAGGTAAGTTGGGTGGAAAGTGTACAAAATGGTTGGTATAAAAGGAGGATTTATCCCATATGTTAGTAACTGAAATATTAAGTATTTCAGATTAGTGGGTTGGGTAGTGAAACCTTATAAATTAAAGAAAGATTAAAAAGTGGAAAATGGATTAGGAATATATATATTGTTGAGAGAATTAATTTCATGTGAGTGTCTAGGAAAACCTAGTTGTGTTGGAGACCACTTTGAGTCTAACCCATTTGTTAACTTTTAAGAAATTGAAAATGTAAAAGTTTTGACAAAATAGTTTGGGGTGTTTTCAATTTTTATTCTTAAAAGTATTTTTGATGTTTTAGAAAAATATGTAAAAGAACATATTTAGTGCATATTGGGTTTCAAAGTAAAATGTGGTATGTTTTTTGAAAACAATGATTTCTTGTTTTAAAAAGAAGTCTCTCATGCAAAGGTGTATATTATAAAGCATGAATAGCTCATTAGTTTTCATATTATAATATATGAAAGGATTAAAAAGTAAAGCATACAAAATGTTGCATTTTGTAAGAAGTTCTGGAATCTTTATTCTTTTTGACAATAAATTTTGATTATTATTTTAAGAAGAAAATAAAAAATTTAGCATTTTTAATTTTTGGAAAAAAGTTGGAAGCTATGAAGTAAATAATAAGGACTATCTTGGAATAATGAAAAAAATTCCCATAGAATGCATAAGCATTGTAAAGCATAGGATTGTTGCTTGAAAAAAATAATATAGGCTAGTAATACACAACAAGGACTAATAGAGACTACTAGACAGTGAAGGGCAAGTAAGTGTTGAGAGTTTGTGGTTGGACTTTTCTTAGGTGAAATAGTCTTAAGATTCTTGGCCCTTAGTAGTAGCTATGTAGGATGTTGAAAGATGGAAAGGCCTATTTGAAAAGGATAAACTTAAATCATTGGATTAAGTAAAATAAGCTAAGAAAGGAAGAAAAATAGCCTAATTAAAAAGAAAACAATAAATTCAGAAAAGCAACTAACATGACGGGAAAAGAAAATGAAAATCTTAAGAAAAGATGAATAAAAATGAAAATTTTCCAAGATAAGTTGAAAAAAGAAAAAGAAAGTTTCTTATGTAGATGTGCTTGGATAGGAAAATAGGAAATCTTTACAGAATAGTTACATAAAATTCAAGTACAATTGGAAAAGGTACATAAAAGAAAAACGGAAGATGTAAATTTTTTCCGTTTTATACCTTTTTATAACATAAGAAATCAAATTTAGAAAGTTAGTTTTTTCTAAATTTTGAAATTCAATGATGGTTGGTAGGGTTTTGAATGCAACAATTGGATGAACTACGCTCTTATTCAGTAGGAGTGTGGGAAGATTTGGATGAAAAAGGTGTTTTAATTTTCAAAATATTTCATTCATATAGAACTGCCAGAATGTTTAGGATGTGAGCATCATATTTTAAAAGGATTTTTGAAAAATTTGCATACATATAGGAGGTACCGCTTGGGCATACATGTATTATTGTGATGT
The DNA here is from genome assembly GCA_030737875.1 of Allium sativum. Classification (NCBI taxonomy): domain Eukaryota; kingdom Viridiplantae; phylum Streptophyta; class Magnoliopsida; order Asparagales; family Amaryllidaceae; genus Allium; species Allium sativum. Next base: position 3,760,611 of record CM060919.1, on the reverse strand, counting down.
ATTGCACTATGCACATATGCACAATGGTTGCAAAAATTGGTTGCACACATGATGGATGTATATTATGCTAGGGATTATTTGATTTTACGCTTACCAAATTTCAGGAACGAAATTTCTTAAGGGTGGTAGAATGTAACACCCCGCATTTTTAATGGCAATTTAAAATATGCATATATGTATATATTGTATGCATAGACATATTTAAAGGAAAATTTAAATAATGAATATAATTGCATGTAATAAGTTCATGCGGTGAAATAAAGAAAAAGATTAATAAAGGAAATTACATGCAATATACGAAATGAGACGGAATGCAATACAATGCAGTGGAAATTACATGCGAACATTTAAAAAGAAATTAAAAGGAAAATTTTAAGAGCTTCCATAATTTGGTCACGAGATTAGCCTCATCGCATTCGTGGCGATTTTCTGGTCAACTTAGACCTATGATTTGTAGAAAATCGATTTAAAATGAAAGAGATATCTTGTAACACCCCGTAATTTTAAATATTAAATTAATAAATTTAAGAGCACTTAATTTTTAGGAGAAGAACTGGGTAAAACGGGTTACACCACTATGTTCGTCTCGGAATTCTACTTGAGATAGAGTCTGAGTTTGCATAAATCAGGCTCCGTATGAAGAAGTTACGGAGTTCAGAAGATTTCAAGTTTAAATAGAAATTAAATTAAAATAGTAATTAAAAGTCAAAATAGTTTGAAATTCGAAATTCAGTCAGAGCGGGCTGAGCAGGAAATTTCCCGCTCAGAGGTGTCGACCCCCCTCCCCAGGGGGAGTCGACATAGGTGTCGACCACCCCTATAGGGGTGTCAAAATAGGTGTCGACCCCCCTGTAGGGAGTCGACCCCTTTTTGATTCAGATCCAGTTACAAATTTTCATAGGCCTGAGCTGATGTGGGCTTCTCTGATTGGCCGATGACTAATTTCTGAGGTATTAGGGCTTATGTGTCGTACTATGGTTGGCTAGATGGCACATCTCTTTGGTTTGATGGCTCTGATTTCTCCTAAACTAATCTAAAGGCTAAAATTAATCCTAGACTTCTATATAAATACCCCAAACCTTAACCCTAAACCTCACAATCCCATTCTATGACGCCGTCATGTTGTCCATCCCTAAGCTAGCCTAGCCTCCATCTTCTCCAAATTAGAAATCAAGTTAGAATGCTCGAAACCAAATCCAAACTAGAGAATCAAACGTCTATATCAAAGGATAGCTTAACAAATTCAGAAATCAAATCCCAGAAAACAAGATCCGTTCATTTTCTGTAAGTTCATGTTGTTTTCAGATTTAAACACCTAATAGTAATCTTGGCATGTAATAAAATGGGTCTAAGTCTATGCTCGATGATGAGACAATCTTTTCAGATTTACCCCTATCTTTCTATTGAATCTATGATTTTACATGCCTAAGAAGTTATTATATCGATTCAATCATGCCTATCTTTGTTGAACATCGAATATATAATCCTTTTTGGTTCATGATGCTATTCTTATGCCTGCGATAATGATTGTATCAGCTTTTTCAAGAATCTATCTTTGTTGGATCTAAATTTCTTGTATTAAGTCTGTTGTTACATGCCTATTTTTATGCCTATTCTTATTTTATGCTCTTTCTCTCTTCCTCTATTTCCTTTTTCTTTTATGAACCTGGGTTACCTTTGAACCTAGGCTGAAATCGCGAAATACGAACGATTGGAATACGGGGAATATTTGGGTATAACCTATTTTGGTGAAATTGTTGGGCATAACTTGTAATTGACATTTGGGAAATAATCTATTTGGTAATAGTCGAACATAATTTGTAACTTGCGATTTGGGGCATAATTGTTATTGTTACAAACTTGGGGAAAATTGGAATATTAAAACTAGATTGGGCATAACTATTGATTGGGACACCAAGCATAATGTATTTGTGATTTTGGGGCATGACTATTCTTGCAAATTTGGGGAGGTCTGTTTCAATCTGTTTCCGTATGACAAAGTTATGGAGCTTTATACATTAATTATAAAATTAAGTAATTAAATTTATAATTAACTTCCTAATTACATTTTTAAACCCGTCGAATATTGAACCCATAAGCTTGCCACAAAGAACCCACCACGCCGCCACCTACACTCCAGTTGCTGACGATCAAACCAACCCACGTCGACCGGCTACGCGACACCACCCACCGCCGCCAGTATCTCGAAGTTCGAACCTCAATCCTCCCCTAAAATCTCGTGCGAACCGCAGTTATTCTAGGGATAAATTCTAACAACTCTGACAATGAAATTCGATCATACCCGATTCAATTTAAAGCTCGCACTGCACTCTTTAATCTTTGTTTTAAAATCATTCACTAATTTGAAATGTATTGCGGGGATTTGAGGGAGGAACGAGGGAGATTGTGGTTCGCTTATTACGTTGTACAGCGGCTGAAGTTGTGTGTGTTAAGGTTAGGTTTTAGGAGATTATATATATATTTATTTATATTTAATTATTATTTAATTAAAAAATTCTCCAATGCGGCTCTGAACTCCAAATGAGACCCAACGACTGTCGCCCACAGCTAAATACACCCATTCCGGACACAATGGGACATATTTCATAAGCCAATTCGATTGTTTTGATCAGTTTTTCTTTAAATTAAAATATAAATCAATATATATTGAATTAAACGTATATTTTAATTTATCGGGGCTACATACTGACTCCAAAAATTCCCAAAAATTAAATCTAGCTATGTTTTGACAATATGGCTAATAAAACTAATTTCATCGAATTTAAAGACTGTTTGAAAAATGACCATTTTCTAGTCGATCCAATTCAAACTGAAACTGTCAAAACACATTTAAATTTACTACGCTCACATATTAATTCCAAAAATTATGAAATTTGAAACCTAACAATAATTTGACATTCCAGATCCAACAAAAGTGTTTTCATCGAAAATGGAGGTCGTTTGCAAAACGGCTATTTTTAAGGGCTATATATTATTTAAAATATATATATAAATTCGATAGTGACTATTATAAATTTTAAACTGTACATAACTTTCAATTGATATTATGAAATCTTTGTTTTTCACATTCTTTAGAAAGATATATTAAACAGATTCAAATGTTTCTTATTTTACTTAAATCCAATTTATTTTGAATTCTGTATATTCATTTTAGATTTAAAATCGAAATTTCAAACTACCACGCCATTTCAGGCTCGTTTTATAATTAAAATAAATGTATATGTTCTAACTTCGATTTAAATAAATTTTAACCGTTATTATTTAAAATAAATCATTATAAATATTCAAAATCCATTAAAATAGCTAAAATAAAATTTTTAAATTGGTTCAAAAATTCCGGGTTGTCACAATCTCCCCCACTTAATATCTTTTCGTCCTCGAAAAGGAACGGAGCTGAAAGTTGTTTAACTAACCAACTCAACTTTCATTCTTCAACTTTTCAGTTTCTAAGAATTTTCCAATTTCTCAAAAATTTGGCTAACACCCTATATTTTCGAAAAATTTCGCCATAACCTCCTTTGTACAGGGAGATCGGTAGAACCGCAACTTGCCTCACAGGGCCCTGATCAATCCAAAAGAAAAAGAAAAAGCCAAGCGGCTAGCCAATCGGCTCATAAAATCATCAAAACCTAATAAATACAGTAAATATGTACCTATTTGTCGGGCATACAATTTTATTCCTCTTCTTAGCTTCCATGTTATGGCCTGTTCATTATATACATGTGTACATATAGACAATTTTAATCAACTTTCAATTCAGTTCAATATTTGATTCGATTTGGCTAAATCTACCTTTCATTTTCTTATTGGATTTATCATTCCAATATTTTTATTTATTTAAATTAATAATCGAACATCACAACCAGCAATCAAGTAGTTGGTTAACTTTTCAAATATATAGCTTTTGTATATTCAAAAATCATATTTTTAATGCCAAATCACAACAATAAACCCTATCTAAGTTTTGGTTCTCGCACCAGTTAATTGGAAATATATAGATATCCCACTTTCGATACTCGAACATAAATACTAATGATACTATAATAATCATCAAGATCATCTCCAGGCGACTAGAATGTGATTTTATATCTACCCAGTATATTTGAAACTTCAAATACACATGGATCAGACGTACACTAAAAATCTCCTTATAACCGATAGTCCAAAATCAATATAAAATAAAATAATCAAATACACATTTTAAGATATAATTTTCAAAATTAAATTTGTATTTTATAAATAACACTCTTCTAACTCATTCTAGGATACTACTGATCCTATCTCTAATGAATTATTCTCATAGGATATTCCTAATCCTATCCCCGATGAATTCTTTCGTTTGGTTCTAATGTGTCTTGTTCTCTAGCTCTGTAAACCAAGGCTCTGACACCACACTGGGACGACCCAAACTTCCCCTTACGGGAGAGCCCGGATTGAATTGAAAACACAACAAATCAGAACACGAACAATAGAACAATTCGTTGCTATTACAACAATTTACATCAGAATACAAGAATATAACTGAGTTCAAATAATATACAGCAGAAAATATCAAAGTTTTAAATTACAAAGCAACGAAAAATTAATACATAAGTACAATGCGTAGTGGAAAATAACAACTGACACAACTGAAAAAGATATATGGATACAAAGCTTTCCGAATATAGCTGCAGCTGTAATCCGAGATCCTGGGAAAAGAAATATCTGCGAAAACCAAAACTACTAGTTGCCCATGTGGAAAATATGGGCACCCAGAGTTTAGGTTAAAACAATAAAATCCGAGTCAGTCATGGGACTGGTGAGAGAACTAAAACAGTTATAAACTTGATTTTAAAGTTAGGTAAATCAAGGGACCACACCGTATAACACGGAACGGGTTTACCCCCAAGTATACCAGTGCATAAAACAAATAGCTCAATGCTAAATAAAGAACAATGAAGCTATTATAAGACTCAGGTTTCATCACACAATGCAACACAAGCCTGAGGATAGATTTTTACCTTATAATATCTAAATATGCTTGTTACGTTTTAAAACAAATCTTTTATTATTACTATAAGTGAAGAAATCAACTTCAAATATAAATGTATCAATCATAGACGGCATGAGCGCCACATCCCACTATGTCGCCACATATAGGTTTACAATAAAAACCGTAAAATGTCGTATTGGAAGTTTGGATTTCCATACTGATGGCTCCTGATTCGAAAGATCTATCGCGTAGTGCAATACACAACGGATTACGTCCCAACTAGAAAAAACACCGCAATGCACATTCGCCCTTTTGGGACATCAAGTATCACTGCGGCTTGCGTCCCAACTGGAGAAAACACCGCTTACTCTATCCCTATTGGAATCAGGGGGTGTTCCCTATCCCTCTGAGCGTGGAGTGGCCACACTCAGCTCATCTCGATCGGCCGAATCCATGAAACCTCTAAGGGTGTCTATCCTCATCTCAGAAGCATACTGGCCTGACCATCAGTTCACCAACATACCGGGGTGTGAGGCTCGCGAATTAACGCTACATAAAGCTATGCTTTGATCATCATCCACCAAACTTTTCTTTCCAACAAAAGTTTGAATCGCTGCATCTCAGCATGCCACACCATCAATCCATGTCATACCATTGATTTCTACCAATATACAACCTCTAAGCTCGTACGTTTTAGAGAAGGGTGTTAAGCAAGAGAATAAATTCTCCGCCACCAAACAATATATATTTAGCAGAGATCAATGAATACAACATAATGGAATACAATGTCAGAAACACCATCCATTTGCAAGTCCGTTCTGGTCCAAACAAAACCGGAGGCACCTTATTCCTCATCCCGTATGTCCAATGCAGAAGAGAGGCCCTCACATATCCGAACAATCAACGAATACGTAGGACGGCTACCACTATAGCCTCTTCAAGGTGGCTAATCCAATTATGGGCATCAGAAGCAACCCATCTATTCAATGTGAAGATCATCGGCCTTGCACCATCTTCAAACTCTTCGATTTTTTGTTGTCGTATCAATTATTCAGAATGGGTTAAACCCGGTCTTTCCGAATAACTCGCATATATTATAATCAACTGCAATAACAACACATCATACGCCTCATTCTAATTCAGAATATTTTCTTATTCGTATTTCTTTATTCTGGAAAGGTTCTCAGTAATCTTATAAAAGATTATCACTTTTAAACACACTGTTTAATCCATTTCTTTGTTAGTCATTTCAAAAAGACTTTATAGTATCTTTTAATAGTTTAAACCCAATTAAGGTTTATCAAACTAGTCGGGATTAACGCCTTACCGAAGTAATCATTTATTTTATTATCCCATCCCAACCTATTCATCCCATGGAGAAAAACTGGTAGTACTCCATATCTAACACCATTGTGTTATCGGCAAATTCAATTACCATTTCACGTTCAAATCTAATCAAAGATTTAACTATCGTATGAAGTAAACTGGTGATACTCCATTTTCGAACACTTTTCAAAATTGGAAAATTTAATTACCTTATTCATATTTCAATCAAATTAAAGATTCATTAAAACTCCAATTATTTTTTAATCCCCAAAATCATTATTTAATGATTATTCAAATTTAGGAAATAAATCCTATCTTTACTGGGTTATAGAACCAATGTCACTTAAAACATCGTTCACGATAAACCCAAAATCATCTTCCATCAAAATGGAATCTACACAGAAATCATAACAGTGTATAATCGATATAAATTCCCATATCAGACTAAGAATATAAATGGAACAACAACAAAGCCTTTTAAATTCCATATATAGTAATGGTCTTCCTTTACAGAAGCTTATTTCGATCACAACCAAATCGAATTCCATTCAATTCCTGTAACAACCCGAAAATCTGGGCCAGTTTAAAATTTTTATTTTGGCAATTTTAGCGAATTTTGATTTTATAAAATGAATTATTTGGAATAATATCGACGAGAAATTTACTTTGAATATAATTCGAACGTATATATTATGTACGTCGTCGTTAGAATATAAATAATTATATATAATTATAAATAGAATTGAAAATGGCGCGGTAGTTCGATAATTCGATTTCAAACTTCAATTGAATGCACCGGGTGCAAAACAAACCGGATTTTAACGAAACCAAAAATAATAGGATCTAAGTGATAATATCTTTCCAACGAATCCGACAAATCAAAATTTCATAGCGGGAATCAAAAGATATGTCCAGTTGAAAATTCTGAATAGTCGCTATGGAATTCAGGCCCTTAAAAATGGAAAATTTTCAAACGACCTCGGATTTCGACGAAACCACTTTTGTTGGGTCCGGGATGTAAAGTTATTGCTAGATTCCAAATTTCATAATTTTTCGAATCAATATGTAAGCGTGGCAAAGGAAAACGCGTTTGACCAGTTTTAGTTGATTTTAATCGACTGGAAAATGGACATTTTTCCAACGGTCTCAGAATTCGACGAAACTAGTTTTGTTAGGACCGTATCGTTAATACGAAGCTAGAAAATATTTTTGTGCAATTTTTAGAGTTGGTATGTGACCCCGGTAAAATGAAATGCGCGTTCAAATTCAATATATAAAGTTATATGTTGATTTTAACGGAAACTGATTGTAACGACCGAATCAGCGTACGACACATATCCCATTGTGTTCGGAATGGGGGTAATATGCTATGGACGACATGCGGTGGGCCTCGTTTAGAGGTCGTATATAAAAAGTCAACTTTTCTGAATTAAATAAATAGAGTATAATATAAAATTTCCCCTTCCTCTCTTTAACCCCTCCAGGCCCCCCCCCGATTCATAATCGAAAACAAAATTGAAAAAAAAAAACCCTAGAACCTAATCGCGCCACCGCGCCTCCAGGTGGAACCACCACCGTACGCGCGCCGGCCGACGACCGCCCCCATCAGCTCCGATCCACCCACCTCGACGCAGCCCCAAACCCGATGACCCCTACCTCGTTTCCTCAATCGATCAGCCACCGCCCCTGAAGCCTGCGCCGCCCACCACCATCCGCCACCACGACGAGCGCAGCACCCCCTAGCCCCTCAAACCAACCTCCGCCGACCCCAAACGCCCCTTCCCCTGGCCCACCACCGCCTGCTCGACACCCACCTCACCTGAGCCGCCATCCCCACCCCCCCAAAACGATGTAAGCCTTCTTTTTTATTTTATTTTATTTCTTTTATTTAATGTATTTGGTTATAGGAAAATATAAAATCAGTTTTTATATGAAATAACGAATAAAGCTGAGATGTTTATAATTAAAAAGATTAGATTTTTCTTATTTGAACAAATAGAAATAGATTTTATTTTTCATATATGAACACATAGAAAAAGATTTGAATTTCAAAACAAAAAGATGTGATTTTTATGTTGTAAAAATTATAATTTTTCGTTCATGAAAAATTGAGATTTTTATTATCATATAGCAAGGTAAAAATTCGATTTTTATATATTGAATAGCAAAGTAAAAATTCGATTTTTAAATATATGAAGTGATTATAAAAATATGATTTTTAAAATTGAAAGTAAACAAATAAAAATGTGATTTTTATTTTAAAAAAGACAACAATATAAAAATGTGTGATTTTTATATATGTAGTGGCTACGGGCAACGAAGGTGACAAAAAGGCGAGAACGACGAAGATCTCTACAATAGAAGAGTCGTGGAGTTGGAATAGCTAGTTGTGAGAATTTCTCACTCTTTAATTTCTTTTTCTAGTTATATATATATATACTAGTATGCAGACGGTGCTTAGTAGCACCCGACACAATCGTCCACAGACCATGGACTTGTTTGTTTGGCTGTGTAGTTGGTTAGATTATTTGAATTGAATTGAATTGTTTGGTGAAATGAAATTGATTTGATTGATGTGTGAATGGCGTGGGCCTTCACTAGACCGGGGATAAGGCTAGGCCTCGTCCTGTTTCTAGTATCGTGCCGTTATGCCGCCGGAATTTTCTAAAATAAATTAGAAAACTAAAAATATCATTTTATTGAATAAATGAACCGAATAGAATATTCATAGGTTGAATAAAATAATTTGATCGTTGAAAATATAATTTTTAACGTGAATGTGAATAAATAAATATTCATTTACAAACCGGACGGTTTGTTTATGTACACCTATTTGAAGGACATCGATTGGGACGATAAATTTTACACATCGCCCAACTGCACAAATAAAATATGTGTTTGATTGTTTGAAACCCCACTCGGGTATTGGGATAAAATACGACATACACTAATCCCAATAATTAGTTGTTTGTCGATCGATTGATGGACAGGCTGTTATAAGCGTTAGATATCTATATTTGATGCTTATACAGTGTAGTGCACCTTGGATGATGGTTGATTATTTATCGTTGCTATTATATACATGTGTTGTACGGAATCCATATAATTAACATTATATGGTGATTGATTGGGTCTCATTCCAATTTAGAAAATAAAGAATAATATAAAATAAAGGTTCATGTGTTGACCGTACTCATCCATTGAGATTAGTCATGTGTTGAACGAAATATTTTAACAATAAAATTTGCATCTTTATCGTTATAAAATAAAGGTTCATGTGTTGACCGTACTCATCCGTTGAGATTAGTCATGTGTTGAACGAAATATTTTAACAATAAAATTTACATCTTTATCGTTATAAAATAAAGGTTCATGTGTTGACAGTACTCATCCGTTGAGATTAGTCATGTGTTGAACGAAATATTTTAATAATAGAAATATTTGAAATAGAAATATTTGAAAAGGAAATATTTGAAAAAGAAATATTTGAAAAAGAAATATTTGAAATAGAACAGTTGAAAATAGAAATATATGAAGCCGTGCTGATTAGATTGACGCCATTTTGACGTGAACGATGTTTATATCGATTTTATTCATTTTAAAATGAATATTGAAAAGTGATTTCGAAATCGAATATTTTTAAATGAAATTTGAATTAAATTGAATAGAAAACGAATTCGAATTGAATATATAATGAAATTTGAATTAAATTGAATAGAAAACGAATTCGAGTTGAATATATAACGAATTGAATTCGAATTGAATATATAACGAATTGAATTCGAATTGAATAGAAAACGAATTTGATTTCAATTGAATATATAACGAATTTGATTTGAATGGAAAACGAATTGAATTCGAATTGAATTTAAATGAATTTTGAAATGAATTTATAAGGAGAAAGTAAATTTTGATTTGAATTGAATAGAAATCGAATTTGATTTAATTATAAATCGAATTTGATTTAATTATAAATCGAATTTGATTTAATTAGAAAACGAATTTGATTTGAATTGAAAAGAAAACGAATTCGAATCGAACTGAATTGAAAACGAATTGAAATGAATTCAAATTGAATTGAAATTTGAATTGAATAGAAATGAATTTTAAAACGAATTTATAAGGAAAAATTCAATTTTGATTTGAATTGAAATGGAAGTTGAAATTGTTTTTGAAACGAATTTAAAACTATTTATAAAATTCGTTTTAAATAAAATCGACGAAATATATATTATATATATAATATAACGGCCTGAATAGAACGCGCCGCGCCGCGGCAGTTCGTGAATTTCGACCATTTATTTCAAACGGACATTACGGGAGATCCGACCGTCGGATTCTCCTAAAACCGGAACCCTTGGGTTCGTATCGAAAAGAGCTTTCTAACGAATATTAGAAATTTGAAATCTAACGGTTGGATTTGGAGATACGTCCAAATCAAATTTGAAAATGGTCGTTGTAAGTGCAGTTCGATTGCCGTTGTTGGAAATCGACTGTACGGGCCTTGATAAAATTATTAAAAATAGTAATAATTAGTGTAAAATCATAAGAAATGATTTGGGAAAAATTGGGATGAAAAACTCCATATTTGAAAAGATAAAAATAGATTTTTATCGAAATGAACTAGTTTTGAACTGAAATTAAAACCCATTTATTTTTAAATAAATAAATTGGATTTGAAATGGGTTTAAATAGAATTGATTCATGGGTTTATCGTGAACTGTGTTTTAAATAACATTAGTTCTTTAACCCGATAATAAATAGAATGTGATTTGGGTTTATCGTGAGCTGTGTTTTAAATGACACTAGTTCTTTAACCCAATAAAAGGAGTTTTAATGAATCTTCAATTAAATTGAAATGTGGATTGATAATTTAAAATTATCGACTTTAGAAAATGAGCGAGAATGGAGTATCACCAGTTTTGCTCCAAAGCGATAGTTAAATCTTTAATCAGATTTGAACGTGAAATGGTAATTAATTTTACCGATAACACTGTGGTGTTAAATATGGAGTATTACCAGTTTTGCTTCATGGAATGAATAGGTTGGGATTGGGAAATAAATTAAATAATTACTTCGGTATGGTTCGCTAATCCCGACTAATTTGAAATGACATCCAAAGGAAGATTAAAGGATAAATTTTAAAGAATTTATCTTGGATAAAATTAATGGGAACCTTTCCCTAAGAATTGAAATTTAGAAACTAGCTGAAGGTTAGTTAAGAAGAATGGTTTCCTGGATATTGATATGATGTTGGTTTCGGCCTTCGGGGTTAATATTTGGGGGATTGCTCTCTTACTGATTTACGGTTAGTGGCTAATGAATTGGAATGAGGCGTAAGTTGTGTTTGTGTAACATTTGTTTTAATATACGCGGGTTGTTCGGAAAGTCCGGGTTTACACCCATTCTGAATAACCGATGCGACGATAAGTCGAAGATGAAGACGGTGGTTGAAGACCGGAAGTCTTCACATCGTTTGGGTAATTACTGACGATCCTGATTGGGCTGTACACCCAAGAGGATGGAAATAGTTGGTGGTCGTCCAGACGTACTTGGAGATCGATGGATATGCGAGGAAAGTGCCTCTGGTTTCGTTCAGACCCAGAACGAACTTGTAAATGGATTGTGTGTCTGACATTGGATTTTATTCTGTGTTGATTGATTTCTGTTAAATATATTTCTGTTTGGCGGCGGAGAATTTATTCTCTTGCTTAACGCCCTTCTCTGAGACGTACGAGCTTAGAGGTTATATATCGATAGATATCAATCGCATGGCATGAATTGCCTGTGTGGCACGCTGAGTTGCATGGATCAAGGCTTCTGTTGAAAAGCAAAGTCTTGTGGTTAATGATCAAAGCACGGCCTTTGTGGCGAAGCTTTGTGTATAACGTGAATTCGCGAGCCTCACACCTCGGTATGAGTTAAAAACGGGATACGGACCGCTGGGAGAGCACGACGTTTCTTTCTAGCTATGGTGGTGTCAGTGACTTACCAGCCCTGACATTTATATACTTTTCACCTTTGTGGTTGTTGGAATGAGGCGCCTCGATATTAGGTCTGTAAGGACCGGGAAACGTGTGTTCAGGAATTGCCAATCCTCTAACGTAAGTGAGGACCGGCCCAGCCGAATCCAGGATTGCCCAGAGTGTGTAGTCCTGAGACATTTGCTAGAGTGTCTCGAACGCGGAGAGGAGCTTGCCCCTTGCCTCGACTCATGACGGAAATCCAATTTCCAATACGTGTAATTCGGTTTTAATTGTAGAACTAGTATGGCGACATAGTGGTATGGGACATTCATGCCGCCTATGATTTATATTTATGATTGAAATTGTTTTGACACTATACACTTATTATAGTATCAAATGATTTGTTTTAAACGTACCAAGCATGTTTGGCTGTTATAAGGTAAAACCCTATCCTCCGGCTTGCGTTGCATTGTGTGATGGGACCTGGGTCTTATAATAGCTTCATTTTTCGAAAAAGCATTGCGCTGTTTATTCTATGCACTGGTATTATTGGGAGGAAACCCGTTCCGTGTTATACGGCGTGGTCCCTTGAATTACTCTCTTTTAAAGTAAAGCTTTAAATAACTGTTTTAGTTCTCACACCAGTCACATGACTGACCTGGAGTTTATTGTTTTAACCTAAACTCTGGGTTCCCCTATTTTCCGCACGGGCAGCTAGTAGTTTTGGTTTTGCAGATTTATATTCACAGGATCCTGATTTACAGCTGGAACGATGCTCGGAAAGCTCTGTATCCGTGCATTACTTTCAGTTGTGCTTTGTATTATTTTTCCGCTGCTATGTAATTTCTTGTAATCTCTGATATTTATCGAATGTAATTTATTTATTTATACTCTGTATATTCTTGTATCTGATGGAATTGTTGTAATTACAATGAAATGTTCTTCCGTCTGCGTTCTGTTTTGTCGTGTTCTCAAACGATCAGGGGTTTCGAACGGTCTAGATCGGTTTAACGACTGATTCGGATCGAGCGAAATTACCGGCCGTCACAATTCCAGTCTAATATTTTAAATTGGAAAACTTGACTTTGGAAATTCCATTAATCTTAATTAAAAGATTATAAATTCCAAATCATATTATTCACTGTTAATTGGGTAAAGAACAAATGTTATTTAAAACACCGTTCACGATAAACCTAAAAATCCAATTCTTTTATTCAATTCCAATTAAACGTTAATTAATTGGAAAACTTCACTAAATCTTAATTTAAAGATATATTCTTTTCTCAACTGGGTTTAAGAATAGTGTTATTTAAGACACCGTTCACGACAAACCCAAAATCCAATTTGATATCAAATACGAGGCTCCGAATAGAAATTATATTGGCTTATATTCAGTATCAAATTCTGAAACCAATAAATATCGTATTGGGAATAAAGATATATATATCTTCCAAATTCCTCAACAATATCCGTATAATCATGGAACCCAATATCGAAATATTCCAAAGATTATTTCCATTCCAAATCTGTTCCAATTTATTCAATGGAAATTTCTGGTTATTTCTAAACTATTTTCAAATCCAATTTATTTATTTCTATAAATAATTGGATTATTACCCAAGTTATTAACTAGTTCATTTCGATAAAAATATATTTTTATCTTTTCAAAACTGGAATTATTCATCCAAAATCTTTCCAAATCATTGATTATTATTTTACATAATTTTTCCATATTTTTAATAATTTTAATTTCGTCCATACAATCGGTTTCCTATAATGGCCACCAAACTGCATTCATAGCGACCTTTTCTGAAATTGATTTGGACATACGTCAAAATCTAGCCATTAGATTTCAAATCTCTTATATTCATTGGAAAGCTCTTTTCGATACAAACCCAAAGGTTCCGGTTTTAGGAGAATCCGACGGTCGGATCTCCCGTTACATCAATTTGATGTTAATGGTCGAAATTCGCGAGCGGTCGCTGTGCGGCACATTCTATTCAGGCCATTAATATATATATATACACACACATATATAATATATCGTCGATTTCCATTTAAAACGTATTTTATAAATTCGTTTTAAAACGATTCCCACTTCTATTTCAATTTTAAATCAAAATTGAATTTTTTTATATCATTATAATAATAAAATGATAATATTTTCAAAATATCAGATTTTGAAATCACTTTTTGATATTCATTATAAAATGAATAAAATCGACCGAAAATCCCATTCGTGTTAAAATGGCGTTTAACTACTTAACACGGCTTCACATTTCAATATTTTCATGTCCATCCAAAATCGCACATCAAAATCACATTTTGATTATTCACTGAATATTATTTTAAAATATTCGTTAATTCTGAGCTGGAATCAGACTCAATCAATTACCATATAATTTCAGTTATATGGATTTCATACATCGCATGTATACAACAATAATGATAAACAATCATTAAAAATTCATACAACATCCAGAGTGCATTTTACAAATGTATAAGCATCAAAATAAATAAATAATGCTTATACAGTCTGACAAACCCATCGATTAACATACCACTAATTATTGGTATCAGTGTATGTCAAATATCATCCCAATACTCGTATGGGGTTTTCAAACAACAAATACTGATTATTATTCGTGTAATTGGACGATGTGTAAAATTTATCGCCCAATCAATATTAGTTAAATGGGTGTACATAAACAAGCCGTTCGACTTGTAAATGAATATTTATTTTATTTTATTTTCATGATAAATTTTATATACATTTTATATAAATAATTTTATATATACAACAATATCAACCAATGACAATCCCAATCACAATCCAAACAAACAATCAACCATGGTTTGTACAAAAAAATAGTGTTAGGAGCTACTAAGCCCCATCTACAACCTATTATATAATAACTGTAAAATAATTTGAGTGAGAGAGTTCTCACTATCGGTTTTCACACTGCCAGTTTTTATTTTTGAATTTTTGAACAGTTCGGGTTTGAATTTGCCCCCAAATTCAAATAGGCTCCAAATTGGACCCAGTTAGTTTGTTCGCGAAGCTCTCGACAAGAGGATTCGAGTGCTTCTGAAATCGTCTCAATCTATTTCCATATGACAAAGTTATGGAGCTTTATACAATAATTTTAAAATTAAATAATTAAATTTATAATTAACTTCCTAATTACATTTTTAAT
Source organism: Allium sativum (assembly GCA_030737875.1). Lineage (NCBI taxonomy): Eukaryota > Viridiplantae > Streptophyta > Magnoliopsida > Asparagales > Amaryllidaceae > Allium > Allium sativum. Next base: position 3,745,129 of record CM060919.1, on the reverse strand, counting down.
CCCTTTTCCTTCGTTACCCTTCTCTGTAAACCATCTAACGTTGTACCCATAAGCTCGCCACAAAGGACCCACCACGCTGCCACCTACACTCCAGCTGTCGACGATCAAACCAACCCATGTCGACCGGTTATGCAACACCACCCACCGGTGCTAGTATCTCGAAGATCAAACCTCAATCCACACCTAAAATCTAATGTGAATGGCAACTGTTCAAGGGACAAATTCGAGCAACTCTGACAATGAAATTCGATCATACGCGATTCAATTTAAAGCTCGTACTTCACTCTTTAATTTTTATTTTAAAATCATTCACTAATTTGAAATGTGTTGCGGGGATTTGAGGGAGGAACGAGGGAGATTGCAGTTCACTTATTACGTAAAACGGCGGCTGAAGTTGTGTGCTTTAGGATTAGGTTTTAGGAGATTTTGTATATATATTTATAACAATTATTTAATTCAAAAATTCTCCAATACGGCTCTGAACTCCAAACGAGACACAATGACTGTCGTCCCCAGCTAAATACCCCCATTCCGGACACAATGGGACATGTTTCGTAAGCAAATTCGACTGATTTGATCTGTTTTTCTTTAAATTAAAATATAAATCAATATATACTGAATTTAAACATATATTTTAATTTATCGTGGCCACATAATGACTTCAAAAATTCCCGAAAAATAAATATAGCTATGTTCTGACGATATGGTCCTAATGAAACTAATGTCAAATTTGGAGACCATTTGAAAAATGGCCATTTTCTGGTTGATCCAATTCAAAATGAAACTATCAAAACACATTTGAATTTACTGCACTCACATATTAATTCAAAAAATTATGAAATTTGAATCTAACAATAATTTGACATTCCGGATCCAACAAAAATGGTTTCATCGAAAATAGAGGTCATTTGTAAAACGGCTATTTTTAAGGGCTATATATTATTTAAAAATATATATATAAATTCCATAGCGACTATTTTAAATTTTAAACTGGACATAACTTTCAACTTATATTATGAAATCTCAGTTTTTCACATTCGTTAGAAAGATATAATTAAACATATTCAAATGTTTCTAGTTTTACTGAAATCCGATTTTTTTTGAATTTTGTATATACATTTTAAATTTAAAATCGAAATTCCAAACCGCTGCACCATTTCAGGCTCGTTTTGTAATTAAAATAAATTTATACGTTCTAACTTCGATTTAAATAAATTTTTAGTCTTTATTATTTAAAATAAATCACTTTAAATATTCAAAATCCATTAAAATAGCTAAATTAAATTTTTTAAATTTGTTTAGAAATTCTGGGTCGTTACAATTCGGATACCGTTTAACTCGAAAATGGTAATACTGAGTTATATACTTTATACATGAAGTAATAGATATATTCTTATTGGATATTTACAATAATAATAATTTATTATTATTTAATTAGATTATTTTGGAATTTAATTAATATTTTATCGATATTTTTATAGCGTTAAAAATAGTCATTTTGCAAACAACCTCGGTTTTCGATGAAATTAGTTTCATTGGAACCGTAACGTTAAATTATTGTATGGAATTAGACTTCATGGCAAACCGATGTCGTATGTGACAACGGCAGCCATAAATGCCCGGTCATTTTCTATAACGCGTAATTGAATTAATTTAATTTAATAGAGGAGTATTTGTGTATAACTTGAACAGACGGTCGAATTATGCCACAAAACCAATTTCGATGAATTCATATCGACGATAAGAGTCAGGATAAGCAGATAGTTTGTTATTTTTGGACAACGGATATTTTGCTGTCCAAAATAGCGTTGGTTGGCGTAAAAAATAACGTATTGGGAAACAGTCTCGGGATGTGATGAAATGCGTGTCGTTGGATTCATATTACTTAATTATTATAAGTTTTCAATTTTCGTGTTAATCAGATTTACCGGTTGACCGTGGCAGCTTCAAACACCCTTCTTTTTATTCGATCATTTATATCTTTAGACAGAGGTAACTTTGGAGGAACAAATGGCTGGCAAAACGAACTTCGATTTTAATGAAACAAATTTCATTGGATCCATAAGGAAAAGGTCAAGTGGAATTTCAAAGTTTCTAGTCGATTTGATTTAATTTGTGATCATGGGAAATTTTAATGCATGATTTTTAGCCTATGATTTATAAAGGACTTTTTACAAACGACCTTGGAATTCGACGAAACTTATCCCATCAGGTCTGAAATATTTTTTATCCTAGGATTAGGATTTTCTCCTCGATTGAATATCGTATGTGATTGTTTTGGAGCGTTACTTCATGATGAATTATCGTTTAATATTGAAATTGTTAGACCAAAAAATGGTCCTAACACCCAATTGATCATATTTTGCAGAGAATAATGAGGAATCATGAACAAAAAACAAGAAAAATCAATCAACACACGAGATTTATAGTGGTTCGGCATTAATGAGCCTACGTCTACTTCATAGTTTCTCATTTCATTCACAAATTACAATTACAAGGAATTCAATCACTAAAGCACCAGAATTCTAAGAATAATACTCTCTGAATTCATTATCTCTTCCTTAGATAAGAAGGTGGTTTCTTGTGAAGAGGTGCGGCCATGACAGAAAAGAGGAACGAAATGCAAAAAGCTCCCCTAATATGATGCGTTTTTCATGCATTTATGGGCAATAAGTTGGTTAGGGAGGAGTGGCCACGTGGCAGCATTAGGCAAGGACTTGAGAGTAGTGGGGAAAGTGGAGGATGTGGCTTCTATTCATGGGGCAACATGTGTACAACAGTCCGGATTAATAGGCTTGAGAATAGGTCAACTTTGTATTGTGCAGGGATGCTCCAGGTAGTTCGGTTAGGAGGCCTAGATCCGATCCGAACCGGTGATGTTGTCCCCATCTAATCCGATCCAATCCGAAAGGAGGGATCCGATCCGAAAGGGGGGATCCAATCCGATCCAATCCGTAAGGAGGGATCCGATCCGATCCGAAAGGGGGATCCGATCCAGTGACATTTGCATACACAATTCAAGTTTTCCAACCTTCTATCACTCCATCTAAGTGATCATCAACCAATGTAAGTTCATACTCAAAATCCTGGCTTTGGGTAGCCTGGTCACAAAGCAGGCTAACATTTTGCCCCCCAAAGTACATCTTATCGTAGATGAGATGTGCTTTGAATAAGTTGATCTGAATCTTTTTGAAACGTCATCCACCATTGAGGAGGCTTTACCAGATTGTTGTGTCCTATTGAGTAGTCCCATCATATGGATTTTTTCCTATATAAATGGCTTGTCATATATCGCACTACTTCCGTTAATGTTTACCAGGCCAAATTCCATGGCTATGGTGGTCAAGTTGACCAATTAATCGTCTAGATCTCATCGAATCAAGAGGTTGAATTCCTTCATCATAAGTCAAATAGGATCGTTGGCTTCCGTATGAGATCATACATGCACAAGTTAATGCCAAACGACGTTGTCTTCCTATGCAAGTCAAGTGTATTACTAAGTCAGACTTTCTTTTATGCATAAGTCAATGTGTGGAGTAGTCATCCAAGTCATAGGGTAGTATCAGAATCTTTAGGCCTTCTGCTAGCATTTGGCTAATTAGGATATAGTGCTTCAGGATTGGCATATGGATCTGTCATTTGTGCTTGGATTTGGACTATCTCGATATCTGGATATTAATCTAGAGCTCCCTAATTACATCGAATCAAGACAATAAGGCATCGAAAGCCATGACACTCCTGATCGTTTTGTAATCCCGTGATCACATACGAGTCAGCACAAGATGTTAAAAATATGCAAGTAAGTAGTTGGTAGGATCATCACAATCGTAAGGTATCATAAGAGTTTATCACACTCTCCATTCGATGCAGTTTCGGATCAAGTCTTTGGATTCATGATTGATCTGTTAGTTGGATTTCTTGAACGGTCGGGATGAATCGTATCATATTCCAGAGATATAGCTTATATGTTCTGAATTATGCACAAAGCCAGGGTCATATTCAAATTCAGTCTGCGAGTTAAATCTCATACTCCTAACTTTAGTGGAGGACAAGTGAAGTCAACGTTTATGCCCCCAGCATCGGTGGGGGTTAGACTAGGTCAGTCAGACATCTAGTCTTCTATCCATTTCACTTTTCATTATCGCATCGGGTTAGAACTGTAGGTTCGACAATCTTAGCCGACCCAAGTCGTTCTATACTCTTTCTCAAGTCAGCAAGAGTTGAAGTTGTATGCATGAATGGTCGAATCACGTTCGCTTTGGCGTCATCTCGTCTCTTTAGTCAGAAAGTGAGGATTGCCTTATTGAGTGCCAGCGAACTCATATACTCTCCTCGCATCAGCCACGGGGTTGAGTAAGCTCATCAATCATGCAAGCGAGGAACGTTGTTAGGGAGTTACTCGAGCTCCTTTGTTTCATGATTTGGCATAATCAGAAATAGCCACATAGTCTTGTTGAGTCTATCTCTCACGGTTGGTTCCAATAAGCTTGACAATCAAGATCGCGGGCCCGATTAATGACATTGGTCTTTTTCGAAATTGTGAATTTCTGTCAGTCTTTCATAGGGCTTTTCTTTTGCCTTTATCATTTCAAGAGTCAGACGGTGATCCATTTTGTCGTGAAGACATTGAGATCATCCATTTCAACATTAGCACCTTCTTATTGCATGAATATGTCTGTCTCAAGATAGAATTTTCCAACGTTTCTAGGAAAATCTCATGGTAGAGAGATACCGAGGTTTGTTTTAGTGGTGAATCCGCAAAGTCCTCTTGGTGGGTCTCGTTGCAGAGAGATTTTGAAGTTTGAGATATCCAGAATACCGAATACTGCTGCAATCAACACCATATATGGTCCAGGTCGATTTACCGATGCCATTGCGGTGTTGAATCTTTCAAGGAATGCATGCAGGGTCTCGTCGGAGTTCTGTTGAAGCATCAATTAATGTTGGAAATCTGGCCTTCGTCTTTGAGAAGTTGTCGCCAATTGTCTAATTTAGTGCGAGTGCCCCCAGTATGAAGTCTTGAAGTGGGTGGAAGTCAGTCTCTGGCTTCTTGGTTCGCATATGTATAGTCGTCAATCAAGCTTCCTTCCTGTAATTCTAAATGGTGATTCGCGGTTCGGATGTATGCGGGATAGTATTGGGTCTCCCATCCAAGCTCTGAGGATCGGAGTTGGGAGGCGATAAAGTCAGATTATAGCTATCTCAAATGCTCTCGTTTGCCCCCTACATGGGGAGCCTCATGTTGAGGTTGAGATGGATTTTAAACATTCATCTGAATTGGAGCAGAGGTTGGTCAGGCTCCGTTTAAGTTTTCAGTGGCTCTTGCATTGCCGTTGTTTTCGTCCATAATGTTACGCTAGAAGTTACATGCTGCATAGGTCTAAGAGGAGTTTGATTTCCCCTTGTTTCATCCAAGTTGATGTTGTAAACTTGTCGTAGGGTCTCGTGCGATATGAACCACGAAGCAGGGAGTGTTCGAGCCAAGTTCGTTGTCGCTTGAATTCCCATGGAGCTCACTCCTGCGAGTAAATCGTAGTTTCTCGGCCTTCCATCTATTCAAGTAAAGAAGTTATCCATCATTTTCCGTCGTTTCTGGAGAAGTTCATCTTGCCGACCATTTGGGTTCTCAATTCAGCAATGGCACCATCCATTTCATATCTAGTCTGACATGCTGAGGGATCATCGCAAGAAGAAATCTGGTGGCTTTCTTCGTTCCTAGCGCCTTCTGCACCACATCCTCGAATGGAAGAAATTTATATCTTCTTTCTTCTTAGACTTTGAGTCGGAGTATCAAGCAATTCGCTTCCTTACAAGCTCGAAGTCAAAGTAATAGCATGCCCCCTCATCCAGGCTGTTTCAATCGAGAAATCGGTCGAGACTAGCAAATGGACATTCACTCTGCATCCGTTCAATGGTCCTCAAGCGGCCTCCAATCTAGGGGTAATGACATAAGACAGGTGATGGTTAGATCATGTCCGTTTCAAGTATAGACGAAGGGAGGCATATTATTGATAGTCAGGGAAATCTTCAATCCATTTAAATCCTGAATGCCATGATTGTATCAGATCGTGTTAAGACCGGAAAATCGACGATCACTAATTAAGGTCGGGTAGAAATCCAAGAATCTCAGGGCTTCGCCTGGTCCTTCCCAGCCACGAGTATTAAGTCTCATGACATGTCATTGAATAATTCACTCTCAAGGCCACTTTTGGATTGCCGCTTCGAGTTACGTAGGATGCTTATCATTAGGAATCAACATCTGCCTTCTGGACGTGGCTCTTTATTTGTTTTCTACTAGCCTGCTATTGTTGAGAGTGCGGGCCTCGCGTTCTTGACCAGTTATCCTTTGTAAATCTGCAATCAGCAAACAAAGTGGTATTCCTGTAATATAATATGTTTGCAAGTTTGTTATATATTTCAATCAAATATATTTGTAGTCAGAGCATTACTACACTGAGTAGTAAGCAATAAATCACATCATAAATCAGATAAGGGTTTCAATTTGGTATCCTGCAAATCATAATCCCTGCAAATAAATAGCATATCATATCACAACCATCGTAGAGGTGTGATGTGTGTGTATGCCCAATCAATAGTGAATAAAGTGCCTAGCCAGGGCTTGTTTGGGATTGATTAGGATCGATAGTGCATCGCCCCCCCATGTCCGGGAATGAGGGATTCGAGCTCAACTTTCATTCTTTCCCCCGATCCTGTAGCGGGGTAGGAGCCCTTCCGTGGCATTTAATTGCAATGCCTTTACACTCTCCTGTCGTATGCCCAGGGTAGAGTTCGAACTTAGCTTTCATTCTACCCCCCAATCCTTCAGTGGGGTAGGAGTTCATTTGCAGCGCTCAGTCCCTGGCGCCTTTATACTCTCTCGTCGAATGCCCAGGGTAGAGTGGAATCAAGGCGGTCTTTTAATCGTGGTGCACCATCACGCCTTGGGGACGTCGTCTTCCCGTCCTTTATACTCTCTCTCGAATCATGAGAGTTAGAGTTAATCAGGCGAACGGTCATGTCATTCGCCCCGGCTTTACTTCTGCACTCTAATTCCAAGAGTGGGATTCTATCGGCTCGAGTGTCATTCTCGAACTCGATTTTAATCCATACTTCCCACTTAGCTCTGGCAGATGTACATTATCAGGAAAGTGGTCGGGCCACATTTTCCGAATCTTTGCGTTCCTCCAATCAATCAATGGGAGGATCAATTAGCACCAAACTTCAGGTACCTGCATCAATCATGTCGTACGAGTTAGTCATGTCAATAATTCAGGAAGCATGTAAAAGTAGATCGCATAATTGAAAAGTAAGCATATCAAGGGGCAGTGCTGCCTCCTTTATTTGGATTCATATAATCTGATTGCGTCAAACATAGGACTTAGCCATGTAGACGTTCGAACTGCATCTGTCTGAAATCGGATTCCAACTTTGAAATGCAAAAGTCAATGCATAATTATCTTTATGTCTGCCATGTATGAGCCAAAGAGTGGATGGTCATCTCAGATCCGCCTTGAGGAATACAACTTATTTCAGGCGGAGGGCGTGACTTTGTAAATGAGTTGTTCAGTCAAGCTCGTCATGCTATTGTTCCATAACTCTATATGCAGGCGTTAGAAGTCTGATCAGTATCAAATCCTAAGTACCTACACCATCCACATATTAATTCATCTGAGTTAATGACATCAATAGCTCATAAAGCATGCAAATATAAGAGTCATGGTTAAAGAGTAATCCTGTTAAAGGAATGAATATGATTCTGTGCGAAAATGACATTGCATGTTATTTGCAGGTCCATTTTGCCTCGCCCAATCTCTGCCAGGGGATGGCTTGATTGTGGTCTTGGAATGGCAAAGGCAATTAGGTAAATACTATAAGCGAATGACGAGGTTGTGTCTCCTCTGAATCGCCTTTTTGCCCCCAGGCTAAGTGCAAGGGTTGAATGTCATGGAGTCATGTATGTATTGTTAATGGTATCATATCATCACTTTGGTGCTAGTACAGTAATTGGCAGGAGAATAATGGATCCATGCTCATAGAAGCTTTTGTGCTTTCTATGCTAGGAAATAGGATATGGCTGCTGGGGGGATAGTTATATCTCATCCATCCGCATATATGCCTTCAATCCCATGTCGGAAATAAGATCTAATGGACAGATAATCAAGCAGCATCCAGGCTTAAGTGCTCTAAACTTTTAACTCGTCAATTTTCGGGCAAGGCTGAGGCAGTCTATCATAGAAGCCTATTATGTATCAGCTTTGAATTAAATGATGTAATCATGAGCAATCGACGTTCGAATCTCCGGTCGCACACAATGTCTGGGACATGAGTTACTTGACTAATCCTCGATGAAGGGAGTTAAATTGTAAATCTTCACTTTCTAACTCCAAAACGTCGTTTGTCAAAAGTTTCATTCGCGTTCATCTCCCAACTAGCGGGAGGCTGATTAGTGATTTTGTCCAATAATTTAGGGCGATGAATTCAGCAATGAGGCTCATTGATGTCTCTCTTGGGACAACCTTCCAAGGGAAATAAGCATTGTCGCCTTGCATGTCATATCTCGAGGCATAAAGAGTGATGGCATGCCTTTCACGTCTCCTTGCTAAATGCATTCCGTGCTGCAGGAAGTTCATCATGGGGTTGTCTATGACTCTCTTCTGAGTTGTCAGAACTGTCTAACTTGGCCGGATTATTGACCTTTTGATTTTCCGTTCGTAGGACGCAAGATATACTGTAAAGTTCCAATTCATCCAGCATCTCTTCTACCTGTTCTAGGTAAGCTACGAGTTATAGTCCTTTCATCTGGAATTTCCTTTGAATCAATACATCTCCAATGCCGGGTCATCGATCATTCATTGCACCGTCGGTATACAGTAACAGGTGCTTGTATTCATTTTTCGTTTTGAAGGGCCATCTTCTTCATCTAACACATCCTCTTTGGGAATGGTAAATTTAGCGATGGATTCGGCTAATGTTTTGGGGATTGAGCAGTAGACACTAGGGTGCAATGTAAGCTTGGAATTCTGCTGGAGCTGGTCGGTCTGGACCTTGATCAGATAAACTTGAGAATGATAGCATAGCTTGCGAGACTTTAAGTAATTTTCATGCATTATGTCACAATGGAAATAAGAAGTACAGAGCTAATGGTTGATTCATATTTGCTTTAATCTCGAGCTCTCATCATTTGACCAAGGTCGTATGGTGGTTGGTGAGCAGTCAAGTTGCTATAATTCGGGAAAGGATCCATAGGTCCAATCATGGCATGTGGTGGTTCAACTAGTACGTAACTCTGGGCTCCAAAGTATGTTGACCTAACCCTTATTCGATGGAAATCAGTCTTCCTCGGTGTGGTCGACATCAAATAGCCATTGCAAAGGTTAGCCAAGTTCATCGGGAGGTGAACCTCAGGACATAAGTCATTCATCACATCATATGATTGAAGTGTAGCTTTGGGATGTTGGGATCCTTAGCTGCTTTCTGGTATCCCATTATTGACAATCATGGTCACTAAAATCATATGAATCATCTTCGGAGTAGTGCTCGGACTGTTCCATATAACCGTCATTCGATGCCCCGCCGATTGGACAAGTTTAAGTCGCATAAATAAGATGGTCGCTACTCGTTAGCGAGCAACATCGGTTGCATCAATGAAATCTATACACCATCAGAACTAAGGAAAAGGAAGATGCTATGAGATAATCATTATCTTATATACTGTCCTTGATAACAAGATGAATCTGATCGATAGCTCCTCAAATTGGCTTACTGATGTAAATAAGCGTCATAGCTATGGGAAGAATCCTAGTCGTTACCAACTTGCTGTGATATTCTCAAACTATCTGTCTAATCTTCATTGACAAGCTTTGATAACTGCTGTTAGCTAAAAAGTACGCCGAGCCGAAGGCGAGCCGTGCTCCGAGCCGAAGGCGAGGCCGTCAGCGGGTCCGGGCGCAGCGCCGGTGGGGGTCCGGGGCCCCACAGTCCCTGCGGCGATCGACCTTTTCTGAAATGTGGGCACCGCACGATTTTTTCAATTTTGGAAGATGGAGCCTTTTCTGAAATGATCCAAAAAATGTATTTTTTTCCCAAAAACAGCTATACCGGGTCGGATCGGAATTTGCCTTCAAGTAGCGGTTAGGAGGTGTCATCAGATCGCGGCTCGAGTCCGTCATCGGATCGGATCGAACATGTCATCGGATCGGATCGGGGGTACGTCATCAGCAGGTGGCCGGTTCGGATCTCCCCATCTGGTTCGGATCGGAGATTCTTTTTCAGGTCGGGTAGGACCCGATCCGACCCCCTCAAGGATATTGGCCTGTGCTTTATGTACATCCAATCCAAGGGCTTCATCTGCCACCGACCCTGTCTCTTCATCTGCAACCGACCCGGTCTCTTCATCTACATCCGATCCAAAAGCTTTTTTGGGATCTATTTTCGATCTTCAGCAATTTCATCTACATGGCACGGTGGTAACTTCACTTCTGGTGATTCCCACAATTTGCAAAGTCAATAGAATTCGTAGGATTTCCTCATCGGACTCGGCGATCCAATAAGTAGAATGGAGAATCCTTAAACGCTGAGAATCTTCATTTCTCAGTGAAAGCACCAAAATGTTAGACCAAAAAATGGTCCTAACACCCAATTGATCATATTTTGCAGAGAATAATGAGGAATCATGAACAAAAAATAAGAAAAATCAATCAACACACGAGATTTATAGTGGTTCGGCATTAATGAGCCTACGTCCACTTCATAGTTTCTCATTTCATTCACAAATTACAATTACAAGGAATTCAATCACTCAAGCACCAGAATTCTAAGAATAATACTCTCTGAATTTTTTGTCTTTTCCTTAGATAAGAAGGTGGTTTCTTGTGAAGAGGTGCGGCCATGAAAGAAAAGAGGAACGAAATGCAAAAAGCTCCCCTAATGTGATGCGCTTTTCATGCATTTATAGGCAGTAAGTTGGTTAGGGAGGAGTGGCCACATGGCAGCATTAGGCAAGGACTTGAGAGTAGTGGGGAAAGTGGAGGATGTGGCTTCTATTCATGGGGCAACATGTGTACAGCAGTCCGGATTAATAGGCTTGAGAATAGGTCAACTTTGTATTGTGCAGGGATGCTCCAGGTAGTTCGGTTAGGAGGCCTAGATCCGATCCGAACCGGTGATGTTGTCCCCATCTGATCCAATCCAATCCAATCCGAAAGGAGGGATCCGATCCGATCCGAAAGAGGGGGATCCGATCCGATCCGAAAGGAGGGATCCGATCCAGTGATATTTGCATATTCAATTCAAGTTTTCCAACCTTCTATCCCTCCATCTAAGTGATCATCAATCAATGTAAGTTCATACTCAAAATCCTGGCTTTGGGTAGCCTGGTCACAAAGCAGGCTAACAGAAATATTACATGGCTACCCTATATAAACCGTTAACAGTCAAACCCTAGGAAGAAAAATTGCCCGTGGTCAATCATTTCATTTCAGCACCTCCACCCCAAAAAGCAATGGCCAGAATTGATCGAACTTCCTCTCCAATTAACTTAAATAATCCACTCCTCCATTTGATAAACATTCTACAACAATATTGTTTAGCTAAGCAAGCTCTTGATAGTGGACGGTGATGATCTTCTTTGGCAATCCACAGTGACCGGAATTGGTCACGGAAGGCACTACAGTTAATGAGGTTTTCTGGAGCATATATGTGATTGTGCTGGCGACCTTGGGTCCGTTGGCAGCGCAGACGAAGGCGCGTCGACTGGTGCTTGTCGACGGGTCGTCGGTGGTGGCGTTTGGGTGCAGCGTTGGTGGAAAGGTTTCGTGAGTTTGGGCTTCTTGTGTTCGAATGGAAACATACAGTGATCGGTGGAACTAAACAGAGGAGGGCACGAAAAAACCTGGTGTGTGGAGTGAAGGATGGAATAATTTTGAAACCCTGTGGCAACTGGGCACTTCATGCGTGAAGGGAAATTGGGGAACAAGGATTTCTTGGGTATAACAAAGGTCAAGCTTTGAACGTGAAAAAAGGGATTTTTCATGGCAGTTGAAACGCGGTAGTAAGTGAAAAAAGAAAAAAAAGTAAATCAGCCATTATAATTTGATTAGGGTTTAATTAAATTTTGGTTAAGGAAGTAGACCGTTTAAAACTGAATCGTGCCGGAGGTGTCTTGAGCAAGTAGCCTGTTCGAACGAAGGCAACAGACAATGGAGCCTTTTTTTTAAACATAATTATTTTTAATGATAATTAAGTTAGAGTTAATTAATTATATAATTAAATTATATTAACTATAAATGCTATAACTCATTCATGTATCATCAGAATTTTACAAACAAGTTGTTATTGGAATCGTCTTGACGAATACTCCACCATGGAGCCAAGATGGACGCAATGGGAATCAACTGGATTTTCTGGTTAAATTAAACACTTGTTTAGATTAACCAAAACAAACGGTTTAGACCACAAATTGGATCAAGGTGAGTTAAACTCACTCAGTTCTTCCCACTTATATTTTTTATAAGTCAAAATTTTATTTTGTATGCTATGGTTGCCAATAGTTGACTTTTTGTTGTTTGTTAAATATATATTCATATATTGATTGAACCGATGAAATTAAACGTAATTTAATTTCAGTGAAAAACCAAATTGTTATTTTAACGGTTGGAACCAATTGAGGTAACTTACCCTATTGGTCACGTTTATTAAATAAACGTGTTTAATTGTTTGAATTGTTTTGATGTTAAATAATCGTTATTTACTATTATAGAAACTATCAGTTAAATTGAATTGAAATGAAATTTTGTGAGATAATCTATTTTAATGTAGGGAAGATTAGGTTGGAGGGATCCTAGTGGATTCCTCAAATATATTTAATGATATTTATTTCCATATTATCATTATATAAACTGTTCTGATTAGATGATTTATTTAGTTGTTGACCATTGACCATTTAGTTATATAATGATTTACCGTTAGGTAAATCGATAGAAGTGATGTTATAAAATTTATTTTATAACTGAAGATAGTTTTTAAAATATGTTATTTCGAATAAAAGTTATTAAAAAGAAATAAGTTGTTATTAATTATTTTTTAAATTATAAGTGATTATTAAATGTTTTTATGAAGTAAATATGATGTTAATCAGATTTATAAGCAAGAGAGTATAAAATTATCCTAATAATTAAGAATTTGATAATTGTTTTTAAGAAAAAATTATATGTAATTTATTTAAATTAATTATATTAATAATTAATTTAAAAGGATAACGATTTGGAATTGGTCAACGAATTAACCATGTTTTGAGCTGACTAAGTCAACCGTTTTAACTGGGATTGATTATTTAATTAGTTCGTTTGGTATTAATCTAATGTAATAGTTTAACGAATATTTGTTTTGATTTTAATAAGACTTTAAAAAGGAATTTACTATTTATTTTAGTTAATAAGGAAATTAACTACTTCTACGGTAGTTAATGGTTGAACTAAATTGTTATTTTAATTAATAATAATTTAGGAGATTTCTTTTTAATTGAAATACATTCAAAAATTGATCGAAGTGGAAATTAAATCTAAGTGAATTGTGAAAGGAGTTTGTGAACGTGTTTTAATATAAACCCGGGTTTTTATAACGAAGTTATAAAAAGGAATTTTCAGCAAATACGGTATCTTAAATTAATGTTTACATAATGTTTGAATTGCGTGAAAGGAATCTGAGAATAAAAGGGTTTATCTTAACTCAGAATTATATAAACGACGTTTATATAAAGAGATGTCAAGTTAAAGCATTAATTTTAATTTGACGTTATTAGATAATGGAATTGAGAGAAATGAATGAAATAGAAATGAGAATATCAAAAAGAAAATATTAAAAAGGGATTTGTAATTGAATTTGGTAAATAATTTAGGAAAGAGATTTAATAATAATAATAATTTGAGTTATATAATGAATTCTTTGAAAGAAGTTAAGGTTACGGAGTGTTGTTATTAAGAAATTACTTAATTAATAAGTAATACTAAGTTATATTTAAAAAGAGACATTCCAAAAGTAAGAGGGTTTTACAAGACCATATTTTGAATATAATTGTTTATTGTTTGATATTAGAATAAATAATGGTTTTTGAATTACAACTCATATCTATCTTAAGATAAGAACGTTGTTGATCAAGGTCTGGGAGGTAAATGAATAACCCAACTTGAATGACTTCAGGATTATCTGAGGATGGTATTAGTTGTAATGGGAAAGAGGTTAAGAATAAATTATTATTTCCATGTGAGAAATAATAGCGCAATGTAAATTGCAAGATTAGAATATATATAATGAGATTTCCAAAGTAATGGAAATGGGAAGATTTGAGAATATATATAATGATATTCCGAAATAAATATAAAGAGATTGTGTGAAACAATAACGATATTTTCCAAAGGTAAAGGAAATAAAAGTTGAGTATTTGGAATGAGTTTATTTTGGAAGAAAAGGAGTTGGATATTATTTTCAAGTAATGATGTTTTACGTGAAATTACATAAAATCAAAGTTAGGAATATATATATATATATATATATATAGGATTTAATTCTAATGTATTCGAAATAGTTTGTGAATACTCTTTAAAATAAGAAGTAAATACGGTGTTAAAAATATTGAGATATTTAGAAGGTTAAATAAACTATTCATTAATTATTTTAATTAAAAGGCCAAGTAATGTCGATTACTGAATTAGTGAACTTTATTTATTCTCATGATTATTTGATAGTTAAATAACCGACTATCCAATCTGGCCCATACGGTTGTTGGTATGGAAAGACCGGGATCGAATTTATATTCAAAAACAATTCCGAACCAGCAAATACGTGAAGATGTTGATTTGAGATGGAACAAATGAAGATCGTGGATCTTCATTAAATGGAAGAATCGCTAGTAATCTCTGGGATTGCAACTAGAGATAAACTGTAGTTCTGTCATGGTTGGGTTCTACGGATTGCAAGGACTTCTCGCTACTGATCCATGGGGTGATTCCTATATTGGATGTAGTAGGGGAGTACCTTCGGTTCATCCCATTCCTGGATGACTTGTATGGACGAATGTCTGACAGAGTATTTCCAAAAGGATCACGTACGGTGATTTCTTCAAACTTATCATAGTTTGTGCCAGAAAATGGCCGTCATCTTAGTTTAACA
Source organism: Allium sativum (assembly GCA_030737875.1). Taxonomy (NCBI): domain Eukaryota; kingdom Viridiplantae; phylum Streptophyta; class Magnoliopsida; order Asparagales; family Amaryllidaceae; genus Allium; species Allium sativum. The sequence goes on along the minus strand of CM060919.1, from coordinate 3,729,964 downwards.
ATTGGAGTATTTTTATGGACGTCAATTAGTGATATCTAGTGGATCTGACGATGTGGCATTCAAAGGGAATGATGATACGATGTTCTAAAGGTGATTATGACCTAAAGCCTCATCAACAGGGAAATGACACAAAATTGGGTAGGTCGCATGGTGTTGACGTCAAAAGTTGGTCACTTGTGACAATCAACCCTCAATCGTGTGATCTACACACGACAAAAGATAAAATATGCAATAAAAAGTGAAAGAACGGGGAGCACACACAGAATTTTTTTAGTGGTTCGGCAAAGACAATGCCTACGTCCACTTTATATATTATTTCTTTTTTTTTTTATTACAAATACAATGCTTTTTCTGAAAGAAAGAAAATGACTATTTTCCTTTCTTCCTTTTTAGAGATTAAGTTTCTGGAGGAGAGTAGAGATGAAAAGTTTGAAGAAATCCCACAAGCCAAGAGAAGTTTTTCTCTTTTTTTTCATCAGGCTTGGAGGTATTTATAGGTGGAAAATGTTGCTTGGGCTATTGTGGAATGGTCCGGCCATTTCGGGAAGGTCCAGATACGTGGAATCCATCAATTGGCTTGAATTGCGGCTGGAAGACTGATTCCATTATTCATAAATAGTATCCTCGGAAGTTGTTGCCGACATGGCATCCGTGGAGACGTATATCAAAAGCAGAGCCTTGTCCGCATATGGTTGACCGCCTTTATCTCCTTGGAAGTCGGGATATTAAATGGACTGGCTCTGTAGAAATTCTCCACGTTGGTCCGAGATAATCGGTCAACGAGTTCCTTCTGAAAGCGAGAAACTCGGTCGCCCTGGTGAGCGATTTTTCAGGTAATGCGCAGTCAATCTGATTGAGTTGGATTTGGGCTGATATGCCATTGCTTGATGTAGCGCCCCTGATGGGCCTTTTGGAGCGCAACTTGTATTCGGTTGTGCGTTAATTTAGGCTTTGGTTTTGGCCCGATAAGATTAGTGCCAAAAAGAGGGCTAACACTTTGCCCCTCAGAATATATCTTCATCGACAGAAGGAGGTGTATTCTGAAATCTGAACTGAAGTACAAACGCTCGATCTGCTATGGTCGCGCCGGACCATATTAAGGCCAGAAAACCGACGGTTCGATGTTGTATTAAGACCAGAAATTCGACGACCATGCCAGGTCGTATTAAGGCCAGAAAACCAACAACTATCGGAAACCGTATTAGGGCCGAGGTGATGATCGCCACTGGTACAAAAGTTGGTTCCTGCAAATACAAAACAAACCGTGGGTAGAGCATTTTATTCCACTTGGATTTTAGAAGGTGGCGAGCGTAAACCATACTCGGCTTGGTGGCGAGCATAAACCATACTCGGCTTAGTGGCGAGTATAAACCATACTCGGCTTAGTGGCGAGTATAAACCATACTCGGCTTAGTGGAGAGTATAAACCATACTCGGCTTAGTGCAAGTGTTTCTCATGCTCAACTCATGTTGGGTTAGTTAGTTTAACGAGCTATGCACGCTCATGGTGTAAAGAAAGAGAGTGTAATCCACACTCGTGTTTAAGAAAAAGCGACCTTTCTCACTTGAAAGAGTAGGTGTTTGAAGTAGTGGTGGGTTTTCGCGTTAACCACATAGAACAGGGGGGGAGCATTAACCATGCTCGGCTTAATGGCGAACACTAATCTGGTTCGGCTTAGAAATTTTACAATAGTCGATCTACTTTTGCAAAAAGTAAAGTTCATAACTGCTAAGCATCTATTACAAAGAAGATCTACGAGGACAGTGATTGATTACATAGCATCAAAGCGTCCCTATTATTGAAAGAAATACATCGAGAAAAAAAATCTAATTAATGATAATGCCGCGAGTGCTAGTCTCAGGGTCCTTTCCATTTCTAGGAGCTTGCGGACCAGCCTGAGGAGCTTGGGCAGAAGGTCGTGGCGGCATGGCCGGGGCACGATTTTTGACATACTCAGCGAGTTCCCCTTTTCTGACTCGCCCTTCGATGAGATCGCGCAGATGTCGGCAATCATTTGTATTATTTCCAGCTACGTTGTGGAATATACAATGCTTGCCAGAGTCAAGTTCCATGTGGGTCGGTTCTCGTTGAGGTGGCCTTGGAGTAGGGCAGGGCTCGCGCATATCGAGATAGATGTCGAGCAAATAGGAATTGAGCTCGGTGTACTGATTATATTTGTTTTCATTTCGAGGTCGTACATTGCGTTTATCCTTTTCCACGGCCGTTCCTCTTCCTTTATTCTGGCCATTGCCATTGAGTGGACCTTGTTGTTTGGCTACTAAAACTTCAAGACTTTCCATCTCAAGGCTGGCATCCTCTTGTCGGAGGAATCTTTCGGCCTCAGAATAGAAATCATCAATATCTTTGGGAGGATCCCTAGTTAAGGAGTTCGAGAATTCTGATCTCTTTTGAACTCCCGCGATGGCTGCCATCAACACCATCGATGGCTCGGGCCGATCGACAGATGCTACGGCTGCGTTGAACCTTTCGAGGAAGGATCTTAGCGTCTCTCTGGATCGCTGTTTGATGGTAGATAGAAACATGACACTTTTCAGTCGAGAGATATGCACTCGAAATTGCTCGATGAAGCGGGTGACCAGAGTATTCCAACTACCGATCGACTCCGTTGTTAGCTGCCGAAACCACATACCGGCTATATCTGTGAGAAAGAGTGGAAAGCACTTAGCCATGAAGCTGGTCGATGCACCAAGTACTTCCATATGTCGCATGTATCGCATAAGATGAATGGTCGGATCAGTGCGACCGTTGTATGGTTCGATGGCAGGGAACCTGAAGTCCGGAGGATTTCGAGAATTTCTGATTTCTCTAGTGAAGGGGTTGCGATTGACATTATCTATGTCTTGCTGCGAAGAATTGCCCCGAGTGAAACATCGGATAATGCTTGCAAGCTGATTCCCATCTCCGAGGAGTCGTTGCCATGAACTTAACTCTGCATCCTGAGGGGGTTCTGTACGAGGGTCCGGCAAAAGCATGCTCGGAAGGGTGGTCGTTGGCTGGGCTCGACCTCCGAGAGTTGAGTGAAGGTGTGAGGGAAGGTGAGATCTGGCGGGTTGTTCTGGGTAGAATGGCCCCTCTGGAATCTGATGAGTTGGGGATCGAGCCATATTTGTAGCTAAAGGTCCTGGCTGAACCGGCATAGCATGTGATGTTCGGGGGCCAGGGTTGCCCCCATTTGGAGCGAGGTTAGGAGGGACTACGGTAGCGTTTTCTTCCGCTACGGTGAGGACTGGTATGGTAGGGTGGCTCCCCTCGTTCGAAGGGAAGGCTACTCCAATTCTTCGTTGAAAAGGAAGAGGGGTTAGACTGGTCTGTGGCAAGATCCCGGGTTGTAATGGGAATGGCGTTGATTTTGAGGGACCCGGGGGTATCTCGACCGATTCGGTAGGTCGAGATGTTCCAAAGAGTGGAGGCATATTTGTCAGAAGACCTAGATCTGGTCGCCTGCATCCTGAGGTTCTGTTGTTGCAGCCGCGCTGGTCGCTGGAAGCGATATTCTCGGCTGGGATCGATCGGTTGGTGGAACCAAACCAGGATGAAATAAAGTTGTAGCCTGATCAGTGGCCTGATTTCGTGCAGACTGAAGATCGGTTATTGCCCCAGCTCGGTCGATGGAGGAATTGATGTTGAAGCGTTCAACCCTGTTTCCAGTCGACCGAGAAGGTGATCCATCAACTGTTGTTGTCGTTCGAGGACTTTACCCTGAGATGTCATATGGTTTCTGAGTTCGACCATGATTTTATCCATGTCGTCCCGGGTAAGGAATTGGGACATGTTGTCATGAGAGGAAACTTCGTGGCTTGCTTCTGTAGCATCGGGATCAGCTGCATCGACGTTTGCAGGACGAGAGGATGTTGCATCTTTCTTTCGTTTGTTCGCCATGACCTGGGATAAGCAGGAGCTCAATGGCGGTGTCGGTGCGTTGCCCCTTCCTGGCGCGCCAAAGTGTTGACGTCAAAACATGGCTATGTGGGTCGCACCCATCAAAAGGGTATATCATTACCTGATCTGGAGAAACCAAATGCCTTTAGTTGTCCCTTTTTATTCTTGTATATATACTATCGGTTTGGTTGGCTGTCCCCCAACTATGGTAATGATATATTCGGTACTCTCAAGAGAAGTGAGGGGCCGATCATGTTTAGCCTGGGTTGCAAGATGTTCTTGTTAAACCCCAATGTATTCATCACCGGAGGTACATTGTCAAAAAGGTGGTCCCATACCTTGCCAGGAAATCCATTCTCCAACAGAAGCCGGCGGTTTTGATTGTATACTGTGTATGTAAAGTGTGAGATGCTAGCGCTTTGCTAAATTGATATTTATTTGTATTTAGACATATTATAATATAAAAAGGATATTGATTTCAAAATTTTTTTGGGTTATCATAAGGTAAAAACCGTCTGTATTTATGTGTGGATTTATTCTTACGATTATCCTTTTCTTTCGAATGATTTTGACTTTAAAATCTAGTTGTTTGATACCTTTAAACTTAATTTGTTTTTCTCACTCTGGTTCACTAGATTGATCTGGTGTTTGTAATGCTCAGGATAGACCGAGTTGTAGAGGTTCAGGTTGTTGTAGCACCGCGAAATTTTAACGACACTAAAAGAGGATAAATTAAATTATAATTAATTTAATATTCAGGATTAAAGAAAACGGACGGTGTCATTGCTCCGTATCGAAATTATGGTCAAGATAGACATTTGATTTGCGGAAAAAGGATAGTGTATGAAGAAGTTATGAGAGTTTTAAGTTTGTATACGCGCAGAGAAAATATATATACACATGAGTCAGAGATGAGTCAGAATTTTATCCAGAACAGTTCGAATTCGAAAAATGAAAAGTGGCTGCAGATTTTCCGCTCTAGGGGGTCAACCCCCCTAGAGGGGTGTCGACCTATAGGTTGACCCACCCATAGGGGTGTCGACACCCCTAGGGCTGAGGTTATAGTCGATTTCAAAGGGTTTTGCAGCTATATATACGTGTCTATTTCTCATATTTTCTTCATTACGAATTCATGGTGCCCAAACTCTACCGGTGCCTGAACTAAATTGGGTCTGTTAATCCCCTACAACTTTCAGCTTTGCAAATCAAATTATGAGATTCAAGCATAGATTCAACACCAACTTCTTTGCTATCTTTTTAACACTCCAAACACTGTGAGTTTGTTACTTTTAGGTTTAAATGAATAAAAGTAAATTGTGAAAGACTGTGATTTGGATATGTTGTAAACTATGAATTTATGCTAGTGTTGATTCTTATACTATGTCATGATAGATCTACTTCTCTATATCTAATTTAATTGTAGTTATTCTATTATGTCACCTTTGTGGATCTTGATTTCTAACTATATTGTGGTTAATATTAATTTGGACAGTTACAACATTGGTTAGATCTAATTCTTTATGTAAATCACCTTTCACCCGTCATATTGCGGTCAATTTAGATATGTTATAAATTGGACATGTGAATCCATATTTAGATCTAAATATGCTACTATGTCATCCTAATTATGTGGTCATTTTATGATGTAGATCTTAATCCCTACTTGTTAGATCTACTTTTACCTACTAGATCTGTATTATGTGGACACCTAAATTATTAATCAGATCTAGTCTATTATTTGGATCCCCATATGCTTCTCATATTAGATCTAAACTTGTTGGACATCTTAATTAAATTCAGATCTTTTCATGTTCATCTTATCACCTTTGTTATGTTACAACAAGTTAGCTGCTACAAGTTCATTAGATCTATGCTTATATGTTCACCATGTTAGTATATGTTTATGCTAGTCATGTTAAAACATTCACTTTTGTCATATTTCCATTACCTTCCCTTTTTGTCATTTATGATTAGGTTGTTATTTAGCCTATACATGTCGTAAATTGTGTGAACACACTAGTTAGGGAATGGGGAGGGAAAAAGTTTAATATTGACATAATTTGAATATAAACATGAGTTGGACATATAATTCAAAAAGGAAAAAAGTGGGGACATAATCACCTATTAAGACATAGGTAAGAATTGAATAAAAATGGAAAGTCTAGTAATTACAATTGGGAATTGTAATTGAACTTATGACACGAGGTTAGGTTGCATTAGTGGTGGAAGTCTACCGGGACCCGACCGACATATCCAGCAGCCACTAATGTTAAACCTAATGTGAGAGGTCTAAGTGCGCAAATACGAATCGGACCAGGACATGAGGTTAGACCCAACTATGGAATAAGACTTCTTGGACCCGACCGGCAAATCCAGCATCCACACGTTGTAGGCTTAATGTGGGAGGTCTAGCCTATTATAAACCATAAATGGACATGGTAATAAGTTGAGCTACTTAAACAAATCTAATCCATAGGGATTGTATGATTGTAAACTAAAGTTAGGGTTAAGTAAATTGATTGGATAGTGGATGGGTTAAGAAAATCTGGAGGGGGTGGGTAATGTTTACATATAGGCCCACAACTTAATCCGATAAGGTTATGTAATTAAAGACACCTAGTGGTATACATAACCATAGGAAACAATAAAGTTATGTAATTAAAGACACCTTTTAGGGTAAGCATAACTGGTATAGGGCTACGTAATTAAAGATACCTAGTGGTATACATAGTCAGTGAAAACCTAATGGGGGATATAAGACAAAAGAAAGAGCTTGTATCATATTGTGTGGGACCCATTTCAGTTAGTAAGCCGGAGTGGGTATCAAATAAAGTACTCTGTACTAGGCGGAGATTACTAACTGATTATAAGAGATCCAAATGTGGAGGATGGTGTGGGCGGCACAAACCGACCGGGCTATGTGCGTGCATGAGCCAGGCAGAGGGGGATAAGACGACCGTGACATATGTAGATATAGGGCTATGCATATTAGTGAGGGGTTGCCACTTTAGGACTTGATACATCCTACTGTGGGGCCGGCATAAAGTATCTACATAGTAGGGAGCCGATCGATTAGGGTAGTAGTTAGGGTACATTTGGACGTATGCCTAAGTCTATCACCTTATAGTGGAAGGGATCATCTCATTCTGGTTATACTAGTAATAGTGAAGAGTAATCATTAGGGAAGTGTAGATACTTTATCCTATCTACCTTGTCACACCTGCCATTTATGTAGTGATCTCTCTCTTATCCACTTTATACGCCTGTCATGCTACTTTTATTTATTTACTGGCTAAAAGTAACTAGACTTTCCAGACCTTAAATCCGACCCTTTTGTTTCTCCTTCTTTCTTCAGTCCCTCCCCCCTCCCCCCAGGTTCCCACAGAGGAAACACCCAGTCTTGGCCGTTATTCAACTTACTTTTGCTGGAGCAGCTGATATGTATGGCTCAAGCTCATGTCCTTGTTGCTATGACTATATATTGTTCTTAGGGAATTTTACTCCTTTTATTTACTCTGATATTTTTGAAGTACAAGACAGTAACTTTTATGTTGTAACGAGTTTTTATGTTTTAGACATGTGATGTTTTTGCACCATGGAATCATATGATAAATAAAGTTTTTTTTATTCCGCTGTTATTATATATATCTGTCTTGTAATATTCTGTGTCTGTATACCTATAATGCTTCACGAAACTTAATGCATTCCCTTTGTGAGTAACATTAACGGACGTGGGGTGTCACGCTTGGTATCAGAGCTGAAGGTTACCAGATTGGATAAAGTTTTTGAAAATTATTTTCAAAAAGGTTTTAAAAGAAAGCATTTTCAAAAAGAAAAGTCTATTTTGAGAAACATTCCTCAAAAATGCATATGTAATATCCTTCGATCCTCTGTCTAAATCTCTTCCTTTTCTTTTTTTAGCATATCTGGGGAACAAAACATTCCAAATATCCCAGAGGGCGTCACGATACCCGGATGGTTCCGTAGGTATCTAGAGGCCACGACGCCTACCGAAGGCTAAGGAAATGTTCCTCCCCCAACTGCACCAGTCATTCCTACTCCTCCTCCTAGAGCAGATAACTTCGCCAAGATCAGCAAAGACTTCCGTGCCATGGGAGGGAAGCCATTTCATGGGAACGAGACATTCGTAGAAGTGCGAAATTGGCTCAAGGAGACCGAGGATTTTTTCTTAGTCATTGAATTAGAGGATAGAAGGAAGGTTCAGTTAGCCGCCTGGCTATTGAAAGACGAAGCCTCATTTTGGTGGGGAGTCACCCAAGCTGGACGTCCGATGGAAACTTGGGTAGATTTTAGATAGTGGTTCTAAATGTAATTTCTCTCCCAAGCTGATAGAAGCATGCAGATGGAGAGGTTCTTAGCACTCAAATAAGGAAACTTGACGGGGAAAGAGTATGTGAATAAATTCAACCAGCTAGCGAGGTTCAGGTTAGAGTTGGTGGATATGCCGCACAAAAAGGCTTTGCGGTTTGCTAAAGGGCTGAATGAGCCTCTGATTGGGTTAGCCATGTCCCATATTCCAATGGGGGCCACTTTCGAAAATCTTGTCGATATGGCCCTAATGCATGAGGAAGACAAGGGAGAAAATAAAGCTGAAGAGACATCGCAAAATAGAAAGGTGTGGCCCAAGAAGGGGCAGCAGCAGCAACAAGAACAATAATAGCAGAAGAAAGGAGGGAGGAATGACAAAGGAAAGGATAATAGAAAATGTCAAAATTGTGGGAAGGAAGGTCACTTGATCAACTCCTGTTAACATTGCGGAGAGGTCGGACACTTTGCTAGAGAGTGCTCGAAGAATCAGGGATCACAGGGATAGGGTTAAAGGACAGGAACTTCTGTAGGGCTGTGCATTCTCTCGCGATCAGTGCTCCTGATAGAGGTAGAAAAATTTCTGTGAAAGGTTTAATTTCTCTTTCAAACCATCCTATTAAAACACTTTTTGATTCTAGTGCCTCACATTCATTTATATCTAGTTCTGTGGTTGAATCTCTGAACTTAGTTACTAGTATAATAGTGGATCCCGTAGTTGTTTCAAACCCCATTGGTGGTTCGGCTCATTTATCTATGATTTGTCGGGGTTTGAAACTATCTGTGTTAGGCGTCGAGTTTGAATGCGACATGTATGTGCTCGGGTTTATGGGCTCTGGATTGATTCTAGGAATGGATTGGCTTACCACGCATGGTGCCATTCTGGATCGTGAGAAGAGGGTCGTTAGGCTTTTGACTTGTCATGGGAGGACCCTCGAGATTTCTTGTGACCCACAATGGTCGGTTATGCTTAGTTTCCTAGAGTCTCTTGATGCATCTATCGATGACTTGCAATTTGTTCCAGTAGTCTGAGATTATTCTGATGATTTTGTTGAGATTCGGGGCTTACCTCTGAGGCACGAGATCAACTTTCGTATATATTTGGTGGACAATGCAAAGCTAGTTGCATTGCCAGTGCGCCACATGGCTCCGAGGGAAAGGGGGAACTGAGTAAGAAAGTAGGGGAGCAACTTGAGAAAGGGTTTATCAGGCGAAGCATATCTGAATGGGGTGCTCCAGTAGTATTTGCGATTAAGGCGGATGGTTCGCTTCGTTTGTGTGTTGACTATAGAGAGCTGAATAAACTCACTAAGAAGAATAGGCACCCAATTCCGAGGATTGATGATTTATTGGAACAGCTTGTTGGTGCCTCGGTATTTTCTCAATTAGACTTAGCCATGGGGTTCCATAAATTGAGGGTGGATGAAGATAGCATTGATAAGACTGCTTTTAGAACTCCGTATGATTTCTTTGAATGGCTAGTGATGCCTTTTGGGCTGGCGAATGCACCCGCTTATTTTGTCGATCTGATGAGTAGGGTGTTTCGGGAGTTCCTAAATAAATTTGTTTTAGTCTTTGTTGATAACATTTTGATCTTCTCCAAAACCAAAGAAGAGCATGCCCAACATTTGAGAGAAGCTTTGAAAACTCTCTGTGACAATGCCATTTTTGGAGAAAAGAGGTGAGATTCTTAGGGCATGTGGACTCCAAAGAAGGGATAGCTGTAGATCCCGCGAAGGTAGTTGTAGTGCAATATTGGCAGATTCCTAAAAATGCAACCGAGGTGAGAAGCTTTCTTTGGTTGGCAGGTTACTATAGGAAGTTCATTAAGGACTTCGTAAAGATATCAGCCCAACTCACCAGGCTAACAAAGAAGAACTTGGCATTTTCATGGGATATATACTGTGATGTTTCTTTCTAACGACCAAAGAAGGCTCTAACAACAGCTTCAGTCTTGACTTTGCCTGACAGAAGTAATGTGTTTACTGTTTGCACTTATGCGTGTGATACAGGGCTTGGCGCGGTTTTGATGCAAGAAGGGAAAGTGGTGTGTTACGGGGGCAGACAGTTGAGGGTTCATGAAAAGAGCTATCCCACCCATGATCTAGAGCTAGCTACCATAGTATTCGCGTTAAGGAAGTGGCGTCATTATTTACTTGGAGAGAAGTTCGAGTTATACACCGATCATAAATCTCTCAAGTATCTGTTCTCGCAGAAAGACCTCAATTTAAGGCAACAATGATGGATGAAGTTTCTAGCTTCTTATGATTTTGAGATTGCTTATACCACCGGCAAGGGTAATGTGGTGGCAGACGCACTAAGTAGGCAGAGGATCGCTCTGAGTCCTCTGTTTGTGGAGAGAAAGAACTTGGAGTTCATACCAGCTTTTGATTTTAAACCCTCCATCGAGATTTTTCCTGATTTGTTTGCATCCTTGGAGATACGACCAACTCATATAGACTAGATAGCAACTTCACAACAAGGTGACCCATAGATTTTAGACATCATGGGAAAGCTAAGAAGACGGGAGACTTCTAGTCACCTTAGTAGATATGACACAAATGAAAAGGGGGTGGTTGCGACGAGATGGAAGACTTTGTGTTCCTCAAACTGGAAGCTTGATAAAGGCAGACCTAGAAGAAGCCCACCATTCTAAGAGGACCATTCATCCAGGCAGTGATAAGATGTACAGAGACATGAAGAGTTTTTCTTTCTGGCTGGGATGAAGAAAGATGTGGCCGAATTTGTTTCCCAATGTTTAGTTTGCCAGCAAGTTAAAGCTGAGCAAAAGAAGACCTGTAGATTAGTTTATCCTTTGGAGGTTCCTCAGTGGAAATGGGAGAGTGTCTCTATGGATTACATAGATGGTTTGCCTAGATTGAAGAAAGGAAACACCAGTATCGGGGTTGTGGTAGATAGACTCACTAAGAGCGCTCACTTTATTCCAGTTAAGAGCAAGAGGACGGCATCATGGTTGGCAGCAATTTATGTTCATGAGATAGTTCATCTTCATGGAGTGCCTTCCAGCATCGTAAGCGATCGCGCCCCTATTTTTACCAGTGAATTTTGGAGGAGCTTGCAAGAAGCATTAGGTACACAGTTATGTTTGAGCACCGCTTATCATCCTCAGACCAATGGACAGACGAATAGGGTGAACAAGATTCTTAAAGATCTTTTGAGGCTGTGTACCCTAGACTTCGGAGGGACTTGGGAAGAGCACCTACCTTTAGTAAGGTTTGCCTATAACAACAACTATCAGTCCAGCATCGGCATGACACCCTTTGAAGCATTGTACGGATGACCGTATAGATCATCAACTTGGTGGTAGGAATCTATAGAAAGCTTATTACTTGGACCAGATATGGTTAGAGAAACTTCCTAAAAGATTGACCTGATTCGACGACGGATGAAGACAGCTCAAGATAGGAAGAAGTCCTATGCAGACAAGAGAAGGACTGACATCAAATTTGAAGTGGGAGACTTAGTTTTTATCAAAGTATCACCTCTTAGGAATGTGGTTCGCTTCAGATCAATAGGGAAGTTGGCACCAAGGTTTGTGGGACCATTTCCCATAACCGAGAGGATTGGCCAAATGGCCTATAGAGTAAAGCTCCCAGAAAATCTATCCGGTGTTCATGATGTTTTCCACGTTTCTCATCTATGGAAGTGCCTGCATGACACCGCAGTAATTGTTGAGCCGAGTGTGTTGGAAGACGTAGAAGTGTAACGGGAGGCGACTGTCAGGCGAGTCCCTACCCGTATTCTTGGATCAGAAATTAAGTAGCTACGCAATAAAGAGATCAAGTTGCTAAAGGTTCAATTGGAAGATAAGCCAGAGGATGTGACTTGGGAGACCAAAGACAAGATTCGTGCTTCGTACCGTTTCCTTTTCGAAGGTATGTTCTTTAACTCCTTTTTCAAAGTTTTATCAGTGCTTTTTCTATCTCTTGAGTATATCTTATCTATAGTATTTTTCAACCTTTAGATAGGAATCCTATGGATGTAAACATGTGTTTGAGACATGTTATGATTGATGGATGCAAGTGGATGCAAGTGTTTGCTAGTGGTTGTCTGTGGATGCGTATACACACACGTTAGGCACTAGATCGGCTCAATCACTCTCATACTACATATGGATATGTGTGCATTTTCATTTCTTTTATGGATGGAAATTGATGAATTAGCATATGGATGTTGCACTTGGACGAATGAGTGTGCACACATATGGAGCTTACATGTTATAGTAGGATTATTTGCATACATATTGGATTCATGGCACTAACATACATTGCATTAAGGAGGTCAGATGAATCAGTAGACCACCTGATTTTCACATTAGTGTTAGGACATATACACACACTGTTGCATATATTCATATAAACATTAGAAGTCATTAAGGACAATGGATGTCAGTGATTGATGGATGAGTAGATGGATGATGGATGGTAGGATATGCAATCTTCTCAACTTAGAGAGTTCGAGGATGAAATCCTTTGAGTATGGGAGAATGTAACACCCCGAAATTTTAATGACACTAAAAGAGAATAAATTAAATTATACTTAATTTAATATTCAGAATTAGGGAAAACGGACGGCGCCATTGCGTCCGTATCAAAATTCTGGTCAAGATAGACATTTGGTTTGCGTAAAAAGGACAGTGTATGAAGAAGTTATAAGAGTTTTAAGTTTGTATATGCGCAGAAAGAATATATATATACACACATGAGTCAGAGATGAGTCAGAATTTTATCCAGAACAGTTCGAATTCGAAAAACGAAAAGTGGTGGTAGATTTCCCGCTCTAGGGGGTTGACCCCCTAGAAGGTTGTTGATACTGGGGCCAACCCCCTTAAGGGGTGTCGACCTATGGGCCGACCCACCCTCAGGGGTGTCGACACCTTTAGGGCTGAGGTAGAAGTCGGTTTCAAAGGGTTTTGCAGCTATATATACATGGCTATTTCTCATATTTTCTTCACTACGAATTCATGGTGGCGAAACTCTACTGGTGTCTAAACTGAATTGGATCTGTTAATCCCCTACAACTTTCAGCTTTGCAAATAAAATTATGAGATTCAAGCATAGATTCAACACCAACTTCTTTTCTATCTTTTTAACAATCCAAACACTGTGAGTTGGTTATTTTTAGGTTTAAATGAATAAAAGTAAATTGTGAAAGACTGTGATTAGGATATATTGTAAACTATGAATCTATGCTAGTGTTAAACCTTATACTATGCATGATAGATCTACTTCTCTAGATCTAATTCAATTGTGGTTATTCTATTATGTCGCCTTTGTGGATCTTGATTTGTAACTATATTGTGGTTAATGTTAATTTGGACAGTTACAACATTGGTTAGATCTAATTTTTTATGTAAATCACCTTTCACCTGTCATATTGCGGTCAATTAAGATATGCCATAAATTGGACATGTGAATCCATATGTAGATCTAAACATGCTACTATGTCATCCTAATTATGTAGGCATTCTATGATGTAAATCTTAATCCCTACTTGTTAGATCTACTTTTAACTACTGTATCTGTATTATGCAGACACCTAAATTATTAATCAGATCTAGTCTATTATTTGAATCCCCTTGTGCTTCTCATATTAGATCTGAACTTGTTGGACATCTTAATTAAATTCAGATCTTGTCATGTTCATCTTATCACCTTTGTTATGTTACAACAAGTTAGCTGCTACAAGTTCATTAGATCTATGCTTATATGTTCACCATGTTAGTATATGTTTATGCTAGTTATGTTAGAACATTCACCTTTGTTATATTTCCATTACCTTCCCTTTTTATCGTTTATGATTAGGCTGTTATTTAGCCTATACATGTCGTAAATTGTGTGAACATGCTAGTTAGGGAACGGGGAGGGAAAAGGTTAATATTGACATAATTTAAACATAAACATGAGTTGGACATATAATTCAAAAGGGGGAAAAGTGGGGAGATAATCACATATTAAGACATAGGTAAGAATTGAATAAAAACGGAATGTCTAGTAATTACAATTAGGAATTGTAATTGCACTTATGACATGAGGTTAGGTTGCATTAGTGGTGGAAGTCTGCCCGGACCTGACCGGCATATCCTGCAGCCACTAATATTGATCCTAATGTGAGAGGTCTAAGTGTGCAAATACGAATCGGGATATGACACGAGGTTAGGCCCAACGATGGAATAAGTCTGCCTGGACTCGACCGGCGTATCCAGCATCGACACGTTGTAGGCCTATTGTGGGAGGTCCATCCTATTATAAACCATAAATGGACATGGTAATAAATTGGGCTACTTAACCAAATCTATTCCATAAGGATTGTATGATTGTGAACTAAAGTTAGGGTTAAGTAAATTGATTGGATAGTGGATGTGTTAAGCAAATCTGGAGGGGGTGAGTAATATTTACATATAGGCCCACAATTTAACCCGATAAGGTTATGTAATTAAAGACACCTAGTGGTATACATAATCGGAGGAAATAATAAAGTTATGTAATTAAAGACACCGAGTGGTATACATAATCGGAGGAAATAATAAAGTTATGTAATTAAAGACAACTTTTAGGGTAAGCATAACTAGTATATGGCTACGTAATTAAAGACACCTAGTGGTATACATAGTCAGTGAAAATCTAGTGGGGGATACAAGACAAAGGGGAGAGCTTGTATCATATTGTGCGGGACCCATTTCAGTCAGTAACCAGGAGTATGTATCAAATAAAGTACTCCATACTAGGTGGAGAGGGGGCACGCTTACTGACTGATTGTAAGAGATCCAAACGTAGAGGACAGTGTGGGCGGCGCAAACCGACCGGGCCATGTGCGTGCACGAGCCGGTCAGAGGGGGATAAGACGACCGTGACACCTGTAGATATGGGGCTGTGCATATTAGTGAGGGGTTGCCACTTTAAGACGTGATACATCCTACTGTGGGGCCGACACAAAGTATCACGGAGTAGGGAGCCGATCGATTAGGGTAGTAATTTGGGTACATTTGGACGTATGCTTAAGTCTACCATCTTATAGTGGAAGGGATCATTTCATTCTAGTTATACTAGTAATAGTGCAGAGTAATCATTAGGAAAGCGTATATACCTTATCCTATCTACCCTGTCACACCTGCCATTTATGTAGTGATCTCTCTCTTATCCACTTTATATGCTTGTCATGCTACTTTTATTTATTTACTGGCTAAAAGTAACTGGACTCGCCAGACTTTATGTCTGACCCTTTTTGTTTCTCCTTCTTTCTTCTGTTCCCTCCACCAGTTCTGAGGGAGGAAACACCCAGGCTTGACCGTGATTCTGCTTACTTTTGCTGGAGCTGCTGATATATGTGGCTCAAGCTCCTATCCTTGTTGCTATGGCTATATTTTGTTCTTGGGGAATTTAACTTCTTTTATGTACTCTGATATTTTTGAAGTACAAGACAGTAACTTTTATGTTGTAATGTTTTTTTATGTTTCAGACATGTGATGTTCTTGGACCACAGAATCTTATGATAAATAAAGTTTTTTTTTATTCCGTTGTTATTCTATATATCTGTCTTGTAATATTCTATTTCTGTTTACCTATAATGCTTCACAAAACTTAATGCATTCCCTTTGTGAGTGACATTAACGGACGTGGGGTGTCACAGTTATCGAATGTTGTGAAGAGACAAGCTGGAAGAGTTCAGACATATGATATTACAAAAATACTATTCCGTTGTGTGTTGTATATGAGGACAGGTTATTATAACTTTCCAGTTGTGTGATGTACTCTAATGATTGTAAGTATTTTTAAAGCTCTCATTAAAGATTTATTTAAATGTTATATTTTGTTCCGCTGCGATGTGAGACTCTGTGTTGTGTGAGTTC
This sequence comes from Allium sativum, assembly GCA_030737875.1. Taxonomy (NCBI): domain Eukaryota; kingdom Viridiplantae; phylum Streptophyta; class Magnoliopsida; order Asparagales; family Amaryllidaceae; genus Allium; species Allium sativum. Next base: position 3,713,867 of record CM060919.1, on the reverse strand, counting down.
TTCTTCTTCTTCTATTCTAACATTTCTTTCTTTCTTATCTCACCCTTTGATTTCTTTCTAATAACTATCTGCTTTTCTATGCAATTTGGGTAGGACGTGATTTGTGATTGTTAACTCAAAGGGTACGGGAAAGCCAGTATGTTACAGAGAGAGGAATGGCACAGAGGCCTTTTTGAACTGCTTGAAGTGAACTATTATCGAGTTATTGATCATTAATAAAGTTAATTACCTTTTTGATAACTGTTTAAAGAGATTAACTATTCTATTTTCTGTTAATAATGAGATAAACTTATTTTATTTAGTTAAGGATGAAGTTAATTATTATTTTAATTAATAATAATTAAAGTGACTACCTTTTAATTGGAATCCAATTAAGAAAGTAATCAAGTTTTAAATAAGACTTAGTTAAATCTGGCAAAGGGTTTATAAAGGGATTTTGTGTAACAATCCGGCATTTTGGAGTCAATTTAAAATTTATTTTTAATGGATTTTAAATATTTTAGATGAATTATTTTGAGAATAAACCATTTAAAATTTATTTAAATTGTAGTTAGAACATATTAATTTAAAAATTAATTAAAACGAACTCGAAATGGCGTGGTAGTTTGAAAATTTGATTTTAAACTTTGAATGAATATATAGGATTCAATATAATTTATAATTTGATAAAATAAGAAAATTCTTATATAGGATTCTTATATAGATTTTGCTGGTAATCAAATTCAATTAAATAATATTTGAATTTGAGTATTTTAGTTATTTTTGAATAATCATTAGTTTATGATCCTATGCATATTTTTAACTTGTGTTTGATATGTATACACAGGTAAATGTTATTTTAACATTTTTATTTGCATTTAAACTTATTTAAGTTTATGAAAAAATATAGATGCATAAGAAAATTTTGAGTTTTAATATTTGAGAGAATTTAAATCAATTCTTTTTATGAAAGCTTAGACATATACATGAGCACATATATTCTTATGATATTTAGTATAATGTAATATTCATACATATAAATCAGGGCAATAACTTTTATTTTAAACTTAAGTAGACATTTTATTTGTGTACGTATAAGATGGTGTGAAAACTAATGAATAAAGAACATGTCATGTAATAGATTTCAATAAAAGCAAACTAGATCAAATTAACAAGGGTATATTTTTGTACATTGATTTGCAAAAGTTGAATCCATGTAGTACACTAGCTCTTGTATACTCAAATCAGACTTAGTTGCTTAAGGATGAAGTATGGTCATAGGAAGTAGCCTGGAACCTAAAATCTAAAACATTTAATTGTGTTTACCTTGAAGTGAATTAGTCTGAATAACTTAGCAGCCAAGAACTTGAAACTGCACATACATTTGTACCATCAATCTTGATTTCAGTTGTGCCTTTTTAGTAAGAAGCCTTGTCATCTAACAAATCAAAATCCTATCAGCTTGCACATGAATATATAGTGTATACACATCTCTTCCATCACTTGAGTACAACACAGCTATATATCCTTGATCTATCACTTTCAATCAGCTAACAAAATAGCTATAGAACATAGCTGTTCTTCCCCGTCCAGTATGCAAGTGCGAGTTATCTTTCTACCAATCATAACCACAGCTAGAATGTTCCCTCCATCTTGGTAAGATAACCTATAAATCACCCTGTCAAACCCATAAACTATACACCACCTTTACCTATAAATACCATGCTAATACCAGTATGATTCCATCACTTAGAAGCCATCTTCAATACATAAAGACGAAAGAAGAAAATGGCCAAAAACAGCCTACTTAAAACAGAGAAAGTGAGAAACCTGGAAATTGCATGAGTATATGTGAGTAAACTATCCCCATTTGAATATGTTTCAAGTTGTTTATGTATGATAGTAATATATATAGGCTTTCATGCTTTTAGTACATTGATGTAGTTGATTTCAAATTGGATGAAAACCTAGTTTGGATCTTGGAATATACAGGGTATGTGAAAACAGCAGAACAATAAGCAAATAAACACTCCTTTTTCTCCTGTTATATGTAATGAAAATGTTGAATCTAGGAGGACATATATGTCTGTATATATATGAATGTTATTTGAGGTTAAGTGACTGAAATAAAATTGATATTATTTAAATGGTGTTGTGTTTAAAACAGAAAGGAATGAAAGCTTTTGGTAGATAAAACCTAGAAGGAACAAATGAGTATATTTGTAAGTAATCTTCACTTAAGTTGGAGAGAGCTACTTCCTCCCAATAAAGATCCTTACCGAGAACATCAAGGGGCTAGGGGACCCCAACAAGAGATTCACCTTAAACCTCATGCATTCTCCCTTAAATCTGGACGTTCTACTCCTTCAAGAATCTAAACCTAGCTCTCCCCCTGTTCATAATTCCTGGTTGTCCAATCTCTTTTCTGACTGGGAAACAGTCGAAGCGATTGGCACCAGAGGTGGTCTCTTAACTGCCTGGAACAGTAACACGTGGTCCTGTATTCAGACTCTAAAAACAACCTCCGTTCCCCATGTTCTCCTTACCCACCTTGCTTCTAACACCTCATTTCTCATTTCCAATATTTACTCTCCGCTGGATGGTGACATGAAAAGACAACTTTGGCAGGAGTGCCAGATGGAAGGCATCTCCCACGTTGGCCCCTGGATTGTCGGGGGTGATTTTAATGCCACTCGAGGTCCCCGGGAGCGTAACAACCTCACCCTCTCCAGAGACTCAGAAGACTTTAACAACGTCATCAATACTTGTGACCTTCTTGATCCACCTATTTCTAACAGAAGATTCACCTGGTCCAATCACTGGGACCAACCCGCCCTCGTCAAACTAGACCTCTTCCTCTTCAACTCTACCTGGGATGACAAATTCCCCCTCTCCAAGGTCACCGGACTAGATTTAACACTCTCTGACCACTGCCCCCTCCTCCTCTCCACCGACAACCAGATTAACCCCGCTCGCCCCTTCCGTTTTGAAAAGCTCTGGCCGGAAGAACCTAGCTTTAAAGACTTCATAAAGTTTGCCTGGTCCTACTTCCCCCAACAGGCCAACCCCACTGCCACGCTGGTTTGCGAACATAGATGCCTCAAAAGATTGATAAAACCCTGGGCCAGCAACATTTGGGAATCTATCAGAAGGAGAATTGCGGAGATCCAGACAAACATCCTATCCCTCAATATTCACGAGGATAAATCCCCCCTTAGCATCGCCGAAGCCAACAAGCTGCGTGACCTGCATGTGAAACTCCACCGCCTCCTCCGACAGGAAGAGACGGGTTGGAAACAACGCTCCAAATTTAAATGGCTTGCGGAGGGGGACAGCAAGACCGCTTCCTTTCACAGGTTCGCCAATGGTAGGAGACGCCAGTCCCGGATTCTTGAAATCCACGACGAGGTGGGTGGCGTTCACACTTCCGACCCGCAGGCTATCAACACTCACTTCACCAACTACTTCCAAAGCTTGTTGGGGAACAGTCATCCTCCGCCGTCCCGTCTGGATTGGGCCAGCTTATACCCAAATCATATCCATCTTCCTATTGACGGCCCATTTTCTGAATTTGAAATTCTTTGCGCGCTAAAAGATATGGACGTCAACAAGGCCTGTGGGCCTGATGGCTTTGGCCCAGCCTTTTACACTAACTTCTGGACCTCCGCCAAACATGACCTTGTCGATGTTTTTGAAGCCTTATTCCATAACCCAAGCCAAATTGCCAGACTCAACTACGCCAAAATCATCCTCCTTCCCAAACATGAAGGCACCAACCACCCCAACAGCTTCAGACCAATTAGTCTCCTTAACTACTCCTTTAAACTTATGTAACACCCCACCTCCGCTAGGGTCACTCACAAAGGGAATGCACTAGCTTTGGTGGAGCATTATCTAGGTAAATATACACAAAAATCTTACAAGACAGAACATATAAAACAGCGGAAGAAGAACCAAATTTCATTGCTTTAAATTCTAGAAAGGTCTAAAGCCTTTTACGTCAAAATGCTATTAAATCCATTACATCGAAATCTGTCTTGCAATAGCAAAGAAGCATAAAACCATAGTCATAAATCATTCCCCAAGTAAAACAGCAAAGCAAGCCATAGCCAAGAGAAATCCAAGCAGTACATGAAAGAGCCTTGGAGCTTGGTAAGATCCGAACTAAGCTGTATTCCCACCCTGTGAACCTGGGGGTGGGGGGGGAAACAAAAGAAAAAGAGGCGAAACAAACTGAAAGTAAACATAAGCATGATGACAAGGTAATATGGCATGAATTAACTGAAAGTAAACATAAGCATGATGACAAGGTAAGCTACAGGCACGATGATTCAAGTATAACATTGCAAGGTTTCTATTAAGTATAACATCGCAAGATTTCTAAGCTTCACCATTCCGCTATTTTCTTTGATTTTCTATATTCTCTGCACCAACTTTACCAGTACGCCAACCCATATCATCCTTTCCATGTATATGTACAGTCCCTTGCCGTATATCGTACGGGTTTCATCACGTATTTCTATACTACTTCAACGTAGTGCCACCATTCTTGAAATCGTTTAGACCGCCACCCTTGTTCTGGCTAGGTTTCCTTATCATGAACTATCGCGTGTTCAACTAGGATTTATGCCACCTAGGACCACTAGGGATTATGCTACCTATTGAACGTTTTCTAGATTCGATTTGGGTTTATGCCACCTAGGACCACTAGGGATTATGCTACCTAACGAACAACACCCTTTTTCCACGTAACGATCTATTAATCGATCGGCTCCCTACAAGTCCTAGCTCGTTCATGTGTCTATGTCATACGGCCCAATCACGAAATGTAGTCACCTGTGCTAGGTCCACCATAGGGTGTATCAAGCCCTAGGGTGCCAACCACCGACACGAATCAAGCACGCACAGTGTAAACCTACTGGTGCCCAATGCCTGCTTTTTCAACTCCGGACTACGTGCACGACCATGGTCCGCCTGAACCTACGATGGCGCACCAACTCAGCCGTCGTTCTGGTCGCTTACAATCAGCCTAGTAATTGTGCCCCACCCTGCCTAGTTCCAGGGTACCGTGATACATCTAGTGGGTTACTGCTGAAAAGGACCGCGCAACTAGGGTTTCCGTCCAGTAGGTTAAGTGTTGTCATTTAAATTCGAGACTTAACCCCATCAGTCTAGCATGTCAAGTTGGTTAAGTGTTGTCATTCAAGTTCGTGACTTAACCCGCCTACGTGTCATGTCAAATTGGCTAAGTGTTGTCGTTCAAGTTCATGACTAAACCCTACGAATCATCTGTCAAGTTGGTTAAGTATATTCAATCGGTTCATGACTTAACCCTATCAAATCATCGTGTCCAATTGGTTAAGTATATTCAAGCGGTTCATGACTTAACCCTATCAAATCATCGTGTCAAATTGGTTAAGTATATTCAAGCGGTTCATGACTTAACCCTATCAAATCATCGTGTCAAATTGGTTAAGTATATTCAAGCGGTTCATGACTTAACCCTATCATGTGGCATTAATTTATTAATGCACCCCAACCTCTCACATCAGACCTGTTGTTGTGGTCACTGGATATGCCGGGCGGTTCCGGGCAGATTTACACCACAACTCAGTCTGACCTCGGGTTTCAAGCGCGATATGACCAACTACCTACATTGGATCCTATTGTTTGCAGTAACTGGATTTGCCGGGCGGTTCCGGGCAGATTTACACTGCAAACTCAACCCAACCTCAAGTTGGCCATTTTCATGTTTATTCTAATGTCATGTCCATGTTCAAGTTTCATGTCAAGTTCGTGTCTAGTTTCATGGCGAGTTTCATGTTAAGTTTCATGTTTTCACTTATGCCTATTATCAAGTTAATGATTCATATTCATAACCAATTCATGTTTCAAGTTCATAAGCATGCTTACGTGCCTTCTAGATGTCCAATACATACCAACTACCCAAAACCCAACTTAGGCGCGTTCATATTAAACTTTCTCCGAGTCATAGATTATCATATATGTTTCTACTCCAAATTTTACATAATTAACATATGCCCAAGTTCTAGGTTACATGTCAATTTTACATATTCCCAATTCATATCAAATTTACATATGTTCAATTCATGCCGTTTTACACGTATGCCAATTTTTATGCCATTTTACCATATCAAGTTCTAGCCAAAATTACATGTATCAAGTTTTATACCCAATAAACCCAAATCATGATTCATGATGTAGTTATCCCAAACTATAATCTTTTTATTACAATACATGTCAGTTGCCCAAGTTCATAATACATGTTTATGCCAATTATCATATTTACAATTGCTTTCATGCTCAAATTCCCAATTCTATATATGTCTAATTAACGTAAGCCCAATCTTTTGATTTAATTTACATAGGCCCGAACTCGTGGTTTAATTTACATGCCAAATTACATACATGTTATATATACCAAATCTCATGTTACATTACATAGATCCTATTTGTGCCAAATTCCATGTATATAATATTTATGCAAAAAAAATTCATAACAAGATTATACCAAAATTTACAGATCAAGCCCAAACTTGCAAATACAATGATAATATCCAATTTCATGTTTCCAATTATTACATCATATTCATATAGGCAATAATCCCATAATTCCCCCATATACATATCGTACGCAAATCGCGATTTTAGGCCAAGGTCCGAAATTGACCAAGGTTCATGAAAGAAAATAAATTGGGGGAGATAGAAATTGAATAAAAATGAGATCAAAGAAAAACATCATCATAGGCATAAATATTACAACTTGATGATAACATCATTACGAATCAAGAAAACTGCTGAATAGATCATAAACTTGTCATGAGCATAAAGATAGACAAGTCCCAAAACACAAGATTAAAGGAGCAACAGAAATAGATCAGAATCGATAAACATACTTAAAATCCAATTCCACTTTATTCGATGGCCACATTATAATTAAATGTTTAAATCTAAAAACAACTAGAACTTACAGAGCATGGCTAGTGAATTAGGAACTGAATTTGTTGTAAAAATGTTGCGGCGTTGTTAATTTATTGTCTTAAATCATTGTTGAAGCTTTGTTCTTCGAATTGATTTGAGTTTGAATGTTTGTACTTTAATTTGGGGGCGGCGGCCATGGTTCAAGAGGGAGTTCAGCAGCATAATAGTGTAAGAATGATTTGATATGAATTAGGTTAGGTCTAAGGGTGTTTTTATAGGTGTAGCAACTAGTTTAGGCCCTTAGATTAACCATAGAATCAATCCGGATCGTCAAAACACGTCTCAGGCTTGAAAAATGAGTTCTGGTCAAAACAGGCCGACCAGGTCGACCTGTAAGGGGGGGAGGTCGACACTATGGTCGACCTGGGGTGTAGGTTGACCCTATGGTCGACCTGGGGGGTAGGTCGACCCCCTGGTCCAGTCCTGCCCGAGAACTGCTGAAACTTGTACAGGCCATAACTTCTTCATCCGGACTCCGATTTTCGAAAACTCGGACTCTATTTCATGTAAAATTTCGAGACAAACGCAATGGCCTAACCTGTTCCCCCTGATTCTGACTTTAAAATTTAATTCTGCCTTGATTTCTTGTTTTAACATGTTATAAAAATACGGGTTGTTACAACTTATCACCAAAGTGCTTGCCAACCGTCTCCAAACCTTTATCCCCGACCTCATCGACGCTGATCAATCCGCCTTTATCGCTGGTAGAAACACCCACGACTGTATAGCCACTGTTTAGGAAATTGGTTCCTACTGCCACCGCACCAATACTGAAGGACTACTCCTAAAGCTGGATTTTCGTAAGGCATTTGATACAGTTAGCTCGGACTTCCTTTTGCAAGTTCTTGATGCCAGAGGCTTTCCCAATAGGTGGTGCCACTGGATTTCGGCTATCCTTAACTCCAGCCTCTCGTTTGTAAATATTAATGACACTGAGGGTGGTCTAATCAAGTCCAAGCGTGGTCCAAGACAAGGAGATCCCTTTACCCTCTCCTCTTCATCATTGTGGCCGACGCTCTCAACAGAATGATTAATCTCGCTTTGCACAACAACATCCTCTCCCGTATAAACACCTCACCCCCCTCACCTTGTTGTGTCAATGTCCAATTTGCTGATGACACCATCTACCTTACCACCCCCACTCACCACAATCTCCACTGCCTTAAAATGCTCCTTTACTGTTATGAACTAGCCTCTGGTCTCTCCATAAGTTTCGCTAAAAGTTCTATCATCATGCTAGGAAATGCAAATCACCTCGGACCCTCCACGGCTAGCCTACTACACTGTAAACTCCACAACTTCCCCCTTACGTATCTAGGTGTTCCCATTCGTCCCACGAAGCTCCATCGGGGAGACTGGCATCCTCTCATCGCCAAGGTGGAATCTACGCTTGCCGATTGGAAAGCTTCCTCCCTTTCCTCGGCTGGCAGACTTGTCTTGGTGAAAGCGATTCTCTCGGCTCTTTGTACTGGCTATCAGTACACAGAGCTCCTTGCTTGGTAATCATGCGCATTGACCAGGTGCGATGATCTTTCCTTTGGCATGGGGGGCCAGTTAGGTCCCTCGTTAGCTGAAAATCCGTCTGTCTCAGTAGAGCCGTAGGTGGTATTGGCATCCCTGACCTTCACTCCCCCAACCATGCACTTCTAACCAAATGGATTTGGCGTTGCTTAACCCTGGGAAACTTCATATGGAAAACCCTCATTCTTTCCCTTTACTACAATAACCATCCACTCGCTTTACTCCATGATAGACCAAGGGTCCACCCTTCTCCTTTCTGGAGCGGTGTCTTAAGATCGCTCCTCATATCAAGCACCTGTTTTCCCTAAAGGTTCAAAATGGACGGAGCTGCTCTCTTTGGTGCGACACCTGGATCTTTGACTTTAGATTGTCACACTTCTACCCAAACCTTTACTCTTTATGCCCCAACCCTGAAATCACCGTTGCTGATGCAATGCACTCCGGATTGACTGCAATACTGCCAAACACCTACTTTCATCCCACACTCTTACATGATATTAGAGAAGTCCTCCTTATACTACAATCAACCACCCTCAACCAAAACCCTGATGTTATCAACTGGAAGAGCAGTCCCAACGGCATTTTTTCGGTCAATTCATGCTATAAATATACTTCCTATCATGGTCGACTATTCCGGTTCCCCATACTTTGGAAGATTAAGGCACCTCCAAGAGTGAAATTTCTTTTGTGGAGCTTAGCTAGAGAACGGATCAACACCAAAGACAAGCTAATTCATAAATGTGTTATGGTTGATCCAAGGTGCATCCTCTGTCAACGTGAGAATGAGTGCATCCCTCACCTTCTCGAGGAATAGGACAAAAGCTTCTACTTCTGGACTTCCACTGTCACTAGCACTCTTGGCCGCCCTCCCACCTTTCTTCCACCACTTCAATCACTGGGAGTTTGATTCCCCATCACCAGAACTAGAAACCCTTTTAATAGCATTTGTTTGGACGCTTTGGAATGAACGCAATAACCGCTGCTTCAACAATCGCTTTACCTCGAATTACTAACTTTGCCACAAAATTACTCACCTTTTTCACCTTTGGTCAGGTACACCACCAGCACCTTTTATACCAACATTACTGGATACCGCCATCATATGGGATGAATCTAAAGGAAGCACGGACGCTGGAGGCGCTCAGCTATGCCGCCACTACCCTCGCCCATGGTAAGTACATCATGTGCCGCACACTCTCTCACTACTGGCAAGCTTTTTTTGTGTTTTCTGGCTTGTGTATGTTGATGACTTACTTGATCATGCGAGGAGTTGTGTTAGTGGAGTAAGTTTTTGGTGTTTAGAAGTTAGTTTGGCTTGTTCGTTAATAAGCATAATATGTAATTAATCGCGCTAGGCGCTAAAACTCCCTGCATGCATTATAAGTACTAATGCTGTTGGTCAGGCTTGTTAGCCGAATATGTTATTATTATTAATATATCTAATCGGACGTGTAGAGCCGCTCTACACAACCATTATGCTCAAGAAAAATCTTCACTTAGCTTTCAAATTTTTAACTACGATTTGAATCATATAATAAAATGAGAAAATACATATGTTTATATGACTTGGTTGCACGTCTTAAATTATGGATGGCACTAAACTAAAAAATGGGAACAAATGAAGTATATTAGTGGGTAGAACCAGTCCCAACTAAATCTGTTTCGAGTAAATTACTTGGTATGAAGGCAAATATACTTAGGCTTGTATGCATCAAAATGTATTGAATGTAGTTAATGAAAATCTACATGTAAACCTAGATAATTGGAAACTGGTAAGAACCAATTGTACTGGTAAAACAAATGCTCTATTTACAGAATACCATTAGCTTGCTTCAAGAAAAATCAAGATCTTAAATACTAATGGCATTTAAGAATAAATCCAACATCCAAGCTGCTTATTCAGGTCTGTATTAAAATTAATTTCACACTTGTTAGTAATATATAGAGATATATATTCATGTATTAATAACATACATTAAAAGAAATAATAACTCAGATAATCCGATCATGAACTTGAAGTTCAGGTATACCAGAGTATTATCATTATCAAGTTAGGATTTTTAACACCAATTTCATGATTTTTAATCAACTATATCTTGTGTTTGAAATAAATATTTGGTATTGGATTTTTAATTTGAATCTGTCGTTCTCGTTGAGCATGATGTAAACTGCTTTTGAGGGAGGCCCAGGGTTGTCAGGGGACGCTGCTGGTGGAGTTGCGTGGTTTCTGGTAATCGGAGGGAGGTGGGCGAACTTGTTTTAGGGGTTGGTTTTGATTCGATTTTTTTGTGAGGCTTGCGGGGATCGAGTGCTTCCAGGTTGAGGGAGGAGAAGCCCTAGAGGTCGGGTTGCTGTTAGGTGAAAATTGCAGGTTATATGATGGTTAGAGGAGGCTTCGAGGTCAGGTTTGGGGAACGAACTAACATTGTGTTGAGAGTAAAGTTAAATACTATATTATGAATCAGAGGGTGGTGGGTTAAATGGTCGATGCAAGTGGCTTCATGAGGTGATGGTCGAGTGGGATGGACTGCCGCCATCAGCGAAGGGTGGTTCTGGCAGGAGTGCACATATGTGCATTGTCTAAGGAAGAAGAGGAACCAGTTGACAAAAGGGATCAGTAATTTTTTCTTTTTGTTGATACTGGAGGAATTGCTGGTTTTTATAGGGTATAATGTGGGCTTAGTTTGGCATCTGGAAGGAGTGCTGCAAAAAGAAAAAGGGAATTCACGGGCTGGGTATAATGGGCTTTGGGCCGATGTTTTGGGGGCTGAAATTTAAATAAGTTAATAAGGAAAATGTAGAAAGGTTAGAAAAAAATGTAAAAGAAATAAAGGAAGAAGGCAATAAAGGAAATAAAGGAAGACGATGATAAAAGAAATTAGGAAAGAAGGGAAAATAGGATTTTAGAAATAAAAATGAAGGGATTTTCTTTTATAAAAATATAAATTAAATATTTATATTGAAATATTTAAAGGAAATACAAATTTATTTTTTTAGAACAAATAAAAAGATAAATACTAGATGGATATTAACATCTGGAAGAAGTAGATATAAATGACCAAACAGGGACCGTTGTTAAAAGAGTTGTACTTGATTAGATTAGACAACTTAGTCTGGATAAACTATTTTGATCTTGTATTAACAGTTATTTGTGAAATATTTAAACAAAATCCAGAAAGAGCGATGTTCACATTCCAGAGTGAATAACTATAGAAGTAAATGTTTTTGCAAGATAAAGATTACTATGGGAGATATTGGAAATAAGTTTGACTTTTAACGATGAGGTTATTCTGAAGTTGGGAAAAATAAAAGGAAATTCAGATAATCAGAAAGAGAGTTTATCTTTGTTATCTATTAATTTGAATTCAAGAAAAGTATAGTTTACTTTCTATTTTATTTAAGTATTTAAATTAATTATATATATATTGAATTATCTATTCATCTAAGGAAATAAAATAGTAATTACATTTTTAAATCATAGATATTGACGTATGGATTATAAAATACTACTATAATCAAATGGAATTCTAAAACGGAATTAAACCTAAGATAGATATGATGTGAAAATAATCACTTTCCCAGATCAACCAATTGATAAACGATGATTATTTGAATTAGACCAGATATATTATGATAATTAATTTGTTGATTTGTTTAATTGTAATGATGTGTTATGCCCAAATATCTTGTTTAGTCACATCTTGTTATTATTGACTTATACAAACAACTGTTGAACTTTGGAATTGTATATGTTAAATATTTTCAGTGGGCAAGTCTTGAAAATCAATTAACGATATAGAAATATATATGAAATACATTGATCTGATTCCTTTAAGTATCACTTGGCCCTAAAAGATATTAACGTTGGTCGATTCAAAGAGACCAGGATTGGTTTTCTAAATGAAATCCAAATACCACTTTGTTTCGACCTAGGCGTTGATTAATTTGAATCAAGTTGAAGACCCTTGTAAACAGTGTTTATGCAAGGGCTATCCTATCGATCCTAGGTAGAAATTGCCTAAGACGGATTTACAGGATAGTGCTTTATGTCTGTCCAGTCCCAGGACAACTTGTATGGACGAATGTCTGACAGAGTATACGAAACGGATCACGTAAATTGATCTCTTCAAAACTATTTTTGGTGGTGGAGAAATTCATTTCTCTTAACTTTTTACCAGTGGTTTTGGGGAAATCAATTTGTGATTTGACGGGTTTGACGATGTGGCATTCAAAGTAAATAAGGATGTACTGTTCTAAAATGTAAGTTATGACCTCAAGCCTCACAATCGGAAAATGTCAAAAATCGGGCTGGCAGCATGGCTATGTGGGTCGCTCCCCATAGGGTGTACAATCACCTATCTAGATAAATTCATTTCCTTCTTTATTCTATTTGATGTTGTCTCTTTCGGGAAACAGTTGCTGATCCCAATCGTTGGTGATATATATTCGATACACTCAAGCGAAACGAGTGGTCGGTCATGTATGGGCTGGGTTGCAAGACATTTTTGTTGAACTTGGTGTATTCCCCTCTAGAGATACACTATCGGCACGTGGTTCCATACCTTGTTAAGTCAGAAATCCAATCTCCAATAAGTGCCCACGGTTTTGATTGTATACTATATATGTGGAGAGTGAGATGCAAGCGTTCCGCTTGATTCTAATTTATTTGTGGAAACCCTAGACATTATTATAATATCAGGATAATTATGATTTCAAAATGTTTTGGGTTATCATAAGGTAAAAACCATCTGTGTTTATGTGTGGATCGGTCTTGCGATTTATTTTTTCTAAAGGATTTTCCCAAGTTAAGCAAGCTGTTTAAAATCGTTTACTCACACCAGTCCCATGACTGACCCAGAGTTTATTTTTCTGTATTTTCCTTAAACTCTCCGGTGCCCAAATTTGTATGGGAAGTCAAGCAGTTCAGGATTTTACATATGAACTGGAAGGAGCTGAGGCTGGAGGTTTCAGCATTAGATATATAGGTTTTATTTCAGTTATGATGGATATATGATGTACTCTGATGTTGCATGTAAGTTTGGGCACAATTTTTTTGTATTTTTTGAAGCTTATATATATATATATTATATTTTATTCCGCTGCAATTGTGAGATTCTGTGTTGTTCAGTTATTTCTTTTATTCTAATTTTCTGTCTTTTATATCTCTCACCCCTCTAGCTTCTTTCTGTTAATTACTCGTACTTTCGTGCAATTTGGGTTAGACCTGTATTATATTTGGCCAACTCAAAGGGTTCGAATTTGTGGGTCGTTACACTTGTTATAAGAGCAAGGTTGAGCACTAACCTTGGCTCTGTGGCGTGACTCGATAGAGATGGAATTAGTAATATCCTAGATTGAGTTTGAGTGTATACATAACATATTTGTTAATTGATATTAAAACTATTTTATATTGTGTTGATTAGTTTATCAAGTGTCTTAAGAATTCTGGTCGATAAAGATTCGACATTGTATCGAAAAGTGTTTTTAAACTCTTGAACAGTGTAATTCGACACAGTATTGTTTTAAAAGATGAGTAAATGAAATAATTTTACTCAAAATTATATTTTGATATAAAGGAATAACTTTCTTAAACTATTATAAATAGATACGTTGATTGCTATTATAATCTGATAATCAAATTATAACATTAAGGTGATTATATATAACCAAATTGAATTTTGTATAAGAATGAAATATACGGATAAGACAAACCAGAAATGGAATTTGAAATTCTGGGAAATCTGAATGAATTTTGAATAAGTAAAAATTTGGAATTTCACCAAATAAATTCAGACTTGAATGATTAACTGGATACAAACCCATGTGAATTACACAGATTAATTTTTGAAATTGAAATTGATTGGAACCTAACTGAAGATTGGTGAAGTTAAATAATTTTCTGAGCGTTGATCTGATGTTGATTTCGGTCTTCGGGATTGATATTTAGAGGATTACTATCTTATCGATTTACAGTTAGAGACTAATGAATGTTGAAGAAGAGGAATGGGTTAATAAGAATGGAAATATTTTCCAATTTTAATAAAAGATAATTCTAGTTACACAAGTAACTATGTTTGGATTGATGAATGCTTATGAATAAAGGTGCATGAGAGTAAAAGTTAAATGTTGACAGAAGATACAGGTTAATATTTAATTGGATTTGAGGAGCCTATGTGGAAAACTAGTTTGTTTTGTGAATTCTCTATTGATTAGAGAAGGTATATGGAGACAGATTTTGGAGTATACGATGGAGCCGTGTAAGAGAGACGCTATCAAATTTCTCGAAAATTTTAGAATTTAATTCCTAAGAGAATTTTGATGACTAAAAATTGATTTATTAAAAACCAAATAAATAAATAAAATAAGTTAATAAATTGATTTAAAATCAATTTTCATCAACGATTTGTCAAGAATGAGGAAAGGAGACGAAGAAATTTGGAGATGAGAAGTAACACTGGAGCGAGCTAATGAAGCTACCAAAGGAGAAATGAAATGAAATCCCAAAGACTGTTCACGAAAAGCTGAAGATAATGTAGGATAAGTCTATCCAGAGTTTTGTTTCATAGCTGATTGCTGATGTGTAGTGAATGATAGAATTGTTGTGAAATGTTTGATAATTAACCGGTATGTTTTGGATGCCTTGTCGGTTGTGATTTGCTAGGTGACGACCCATGTTTGTGTGTTGTGATAGGTCTATGATTTTAAACTATAACTAAAATTTTCTTGTTACTCTTTAATTTCGGGGACGAAATTCTTTTAAGGGGGTAGATTCACCTTGTAATCTATAAATCTTAGATTTTGCTAGTAACCAAATTCAATAAAATAATATTTGAATTTGAGCATTTTAGATATTTTTGAATAATCATTAGTTTACGATCAAGTGTATATTATTAACTTATGTTTTATATGTATACACAGGTAAATGTTATTTTAACTTTTTGCATTTAAACTTATTTTAGTTTATGGAAAAATATAGATGTTTAAGTAAAATTTGACCTTTAATATTTGAAAGAATTTAAATTTATTCTTTTTATAAAATCTTAGATATATACATGAGCACATATATTCTTATGATATTTAGTATAATGTAATATTCATACAAATATATCAAGGCAATAACTTTTATTTTAAATTTAAGTAGATATTTTATTTGCGTACATATAAGATGGAGTGAAAAGTAATGAATAAAGAACATGTCATATAATAGATTTGAATAAAAGCAAATCAGATCAAATTAACGAGGGTATAGTTTTGTACATTGATTTGCAAAAGTTGAATCCATGTAGTACACTAGCTCTTGTATACTCAAATCAAACCTTAGTTGCTTAAGGATGAAGTATAGTCATAGGAAGTAGCCTGGAACCTAAAATCTAAAATATTTAAATGTGTGTGTACCTTGAAGTGAAATGGTCTGAATAACTTAGCAGCCAAGAACTTGAAACTGCATATACATTTGTACCATCAATCTTGATTTCATCCGTGCATTTTTAGTGAGAAGCCTTGTCATCTAACAAATCAAAATCCTATCAGCTTGCACGTGGATATACAGTGTATACACATCTCTTCCATCGCTTGAGTACAACACAGCTATATATCCTTGATCTATCACTTTCAATCAGCTAACAAAACAGCTACAAAACATAGTCGTTCTTCCCCATTCAGTATGCAAGTGTGAGTTGTCTTTCTGTCAATCATAACCATAGCTAGAATGTTCCCTCCTTCTAGGCAAGACAGCCTATAAATCACTCTTTCAAACCCATAACTATACGCCACCTTTACCTATAAATACCCTGCTAATACCAGTATGATTCCATCACTTAGAGGCCATCTTCAATACATAAAGATGAAAGAAGAAAATGGCCGAAAATAGTAAACTTAAAACAGAGAAAGTGAGAAACTTGGAAATGGCATGAGTATATGTGAGTAAACTATCCCGATTTGAATTTTTTTCAAGTTGTTTATGTATGATACTAATTTATATTCATGCTTTTTGTACATTGATGTAGTTGATTTCAAATTGGATGAAAACTGAAACATCCCACGTCCGTTAATGTCACTCACTAAGGGAATGCATTAAGTTTCGTGAAGCACTATAAGTAAACAGACACAGAATAATTATATGAGAGAGATAAATAAGGCATTAGTAGAAAATTTAAACTTTTATTTCAAACATAAGTCATAACTTCATGCTCCGCATTTTCATAAGTCACAAAAACCATTACAATAAAAAATACTTTTGTCTTGCACCATCAAAGTACATAAGTAAATAAAAAGCATCATTTCCCGAATAATAAGAGTTAAGCCATAGTAGAGTTGAGAATTTGAGCCATACTTCAGAAGTAGCCCCTAGAAAGATGATATCTGATTCCTGATTAAGTCTGATTATTTCCTCCCTGAGAACCTGGGGGAAGGAGGGGGATGGAAGAAAGAAGGATAAACAACAGGGTCAGACATAAAGTCTGGCGATTCTAGTTACTTTTAGCCAGTAGATAATTAAAAGCAACATGATAGGCATATAAAGTGGATACGAGAGAAATCACTACATAAATGGCAGGTGTGACAAGGTAAGCAAGTTAAGGTATATGTTCCTCACTAATGATAACTCTACATTATTACTAGTATAACTGAAATGAAATGATCACTTCCACTATAAGCTGGTAGGCTAAGGTCATACGCCCAAGTATACCCTAACCACTACCCTAATCGATCGGCTCCCTACGCATATGCCCCAGTCAGTTTGCGCCGCCCACACCATCCGCCTCGTTTGGATCTCTTACAATCAATCAGTTAGCGTGCCCCTTCTCCGCCTAGTACGGAGGTCTTTACTTGACACCACTTCGGGATACTGACTGAAATGGGTCCCTCTCAATATGATACAAGCTCCCCCTTGTCTTGTGTCCCCACTAGGTTTTTCTACTGACTATGTATACCCTTAGGTGTCTTTAATTACATAGCCCTGTACTAGTTATGCTTACCCTAAAGGGTGTCTTTAATTACAAAACTTTAATACATCATCTACCGGTTATGTATACCACTTAGGTGTCTTTAATTACATAACCCTGTTACACTATCTACTGGTTATGTGTACCACAAGGTGTCTTTAATCACATAACCTTATTGGGTTAAGTATGTGGGCCTATATATATATTTATATATATATATATTACCCATCCCCTCTAACTTACTTATCCCCCCACTACCCATCCAATTTTACTTAACCCTAACTTAAGTCCATAGTCATATTAAATTAGGTTAAGTAGTCCATTTCTTTACCATGTCCAATTATGGTTATAATGGGCTAGACCTCCCACATTAGGCCTATAACGTGTTGATGCTGGATATGCCAGTCGGGTCCGGGCAGTCTTATTCCATAGTTGGGCCTAACCTCGTGTCTTAGCCCAATTCGTACTTGCGTACTTAGACCTCCCACATTAGGTTCAACATTAGTGGCTGCTAGATATATCGATCGGGTCCGGGTAGACTTCCGCCACTAATGTAACCTGACCTCGTGTCATAAGTACAATTTATGATTCCTAAGTGTAAATTACTAAACATTCCAAATTAATTCAAATCTACCTATGTCATTATAGGTAACTATTTCTATGTTTTCCCCATTTGATTTACATGTCCCATTTCCTATTAAACATTATATAAATCATGCCAATTTTAATTCCCTTTTTCCCCGTTTTCTCTCTAACGTATTCGTATGCATTTTGGCGGCATCTAGGCTATAAAGTAGCCTAGCTATAATAATTAAAAGGGAATAACATGTCGTGACATAAACACAATCATAAACTGGCATAGTAATAAAGTGAATGGACATGTGATTAACATCATAACAAAGTGGGCATAATTAATAACTTGTGGCAATTACTATGATGTTTAAGCAAGCATAATGAGATATAGATCTAATATTAGGTGTTCAACTATCTAGATCTAGCATAGTCATGGCAACATGTTTAGATCAAAAGGTAGATTCACATGTCAAGTTTACAACATAGATCAATGTATCACAATATGACAAGTGAAAGGTGATTAGCATAAAAGTCTAGATCCAAGTGATGTCACAATTATCTAAATTAATAGATGTACTTCCATCATAACATGGTTACAAGTCAAGATCCATATAACCATCATAATCGAATCACCACAATTATATTGTATCTAGGAAATTAGATCTTGTCATGACATAAGATAAATTTTCACATCAACATAGAATCATACTTTACAACATATCCAATTCATTATCTATCAAAGCATACTTTTATTTATCTAAACCTAAAAGTAATCTAGAAACTCACAGCGTTAGGTTTAGAAAATTGAGAGAGGATAGATCTGAATTCTGAATTTGATTAGCTAAACCGTTGTTGTAGAATTTGATCTTCTAATTTGACTTGATGGAGAAGAAAGGGTTGTTTTAATTTAGATTAGAGCAGCATGGAGGCGCCATGGATGATAACAATGAGATTAGGGTTAGGTTTAGGTGTTTATTTATAGATGTATTAGGTGAATTAGGACCTTTAGATTAGATTAGGAACCATCTGAACCATACAGACCAGAAAAACACGTCATTCAGCCAATCCCTGAAAGACACGTCATCATGGAACTCTCCAGAATTTTGCAGATCTGGCTTGGCCTGGGCGCACTTCCTAGGTGCGCCAGTGCATTTTTGTTTTGGAGCACTTCACAAGTGCGCCAGTTGTTCTGACCCATTTTCTGATTGTTAACTTCGGTCGTCCATAACTCCCTCATTCTCTGTCTGTTTTACGCAAACTCGGACTCTATCTCAAGCAGAATTCCGAGACGAACGCAATGGCGTAAGCTGTTTCACTTAATTCTTCTTTTAAAAATTAATCATTCTTTAATTATCCCATATGTCATGTTTTAAAATTATGGGGTATTACATTCCCCCCTACTTAAAGGATTTCGTCCCCGAAATCTCGAAGCTGAAAGGAATGTATGTCCTACCATCCATCATCCATCTACTCGTCCATCTACTCATCCATAAATCACAGGCGTTCGTTGTCCTTAAAAGATTTCTAATGCTTTAGTGAACATATACAAAGTGTGTGTATATGTCCTTATCCTAATGCAAAATCAAGTGGTCTACAGTTTCAGTCGACCTCCTTAATGCAAAACATGATAGTGCCATGCGCCCATTATGTATGCAAAAGAATCCTAATGATACATATCATTTCTATATGAGTGCACAACCATTCATCCAAATGCGACATCCATATGCCAGTTCATCCATTTTTATCCGTAAAAGAAAAGAAAATGCACACACATTTATATGCAATACGAGCGTGATTGAGCCGATCTTAGTGCCTAATGTGTGTGTATATGCGTCCACAGGCAACCACTAGCAAATACTTGCATCCACTTGCATCCGTCAAACATATCATGTTTCAAACACATGTTTACATCCATAGGATTCCTATCTAAAGGTCGAAAATACCATGGATAAGACATACTCTGTTGATAGAAACAAGTACTGATAAGATTTAGGAAAAAGGTGTTAAGAACATACCCTCGAAAAGAAAAGGGCATGAAGCACGAATCTTGTCTTCAGGTTCCTAAGTTGCATCTTCTGGGTTATCTCCCCATTGAACCTTTAGCAACTTGATTTCCTTATTGCGCAGCTTCTTAATCTCTGACCTAAGAATACGGGTGGGGACCCGCTTGACCGTCGCCTCCCGTTCCACTTCGACTTCTTCCAACATGCTCGACTCAGCAACTTCCGCGGTGTCATGTAGGCACTTCCGTGGACGAGAGACATGGAAAACGTCATGAAAACCGGATAAATTTTCTAGGAGCTTTACTCTGTAGGCCATTTGGTCATTCCTCTCGGTTATGGGAAATGGTCCCACAAACCTAGATGCCAACTTTCCTACTGATCTGAAGTGAACCACATTCCTCAAAGGTGATACTTTGATAAAAACTAGGAATCCTACTTTGAATTCGATGTCAGCCTTCTCTTGTCTGCATAGGACTTCTGCCTATCTTGAGCTGTCTTCATCCGTCATCGAATAAGGTCAATCTTTTCGGACGTTTTCCTAACCATATCTGGTCCAAGCAATAATCTTTCTGTAGATTCCCACCAACAAGTTGGCGATCTATAGGGTCGTCGGTACAATGCTTTGAAGAGTGCCATACCGATACTAGCCTAATAGCTATTATTATAGGCAAACTCTACTAAAGGAAGATGCTCTTCCCAAGTCCCTCCGAAGTCGAGGATACACAGCCTTAAAAGATCTTCTAGAATTCTGTTCACCCTCTCCGTCTACCCATCAGTTTGAGGATGATAAGAGGTGCTCAAACACAACTGTGTACCCACTACTTCTTGTAAGCTCCTCCAAAATTCGCTGGTAAAGATGGGGTCACGATCGCTCATGATGTTGGAAGGAACTCTGTGGAAACAAACTATCTCACGAACATAAATTGCTCCCAACCATGGTGTCGACCTTTTACTTTTAACTGGAATAAAGTGAGCACTCTTGGTGAGTCTGTCCACTATCACCCAAATACTGGTATTACCTTTCTTCGATCTAGGCAAATCATCTATGTAATCTTAGATATGCTTTCCCATTTCCACTGCGGAACCTCCAATGGATGAAGTAATCCACCGGGCTTCTTTTGCTCAGCTTTGACTTGCTGGCAGACCAAACATTGAGAAACAAATTCGGCCACATCCTTCTTTATCCCAGCCCAAGAGAAAATTCTCTTCATGTCTCTATACATCTTGTCACCGTCTGGATGTATGGTCATCTTAGAATGGTGGGCTTCTTCTAGGACTGCCTTTATCAAGCTTCCAGTTTGAGGAACACAAAGCCTTCCATCTCATCGCAACCACCCCTTTTCATCTATGGCATACCTACTGAGGTGACTAGAAGTCTCCCCTCTTCTGAGCTTATCCATGATGACTAGAATTTGTGGGTCACCTTGTTGCGAAGCTCCTATCTGCTCCACATGAGTCGGTCATATCTCCAAGGATGCAAATGAATCAGGCAAAACTTCGATGGAGGGTCTAAAATCAAAAGCTGATATGAACTCCAAGTTCTTTCTTTCCACAAACAGAGGACTCAGGGTTACCCTCTTCCTACTTAGTGTGTCTGCCACCACATTACCCTTGCTGAGGGTATAAGCAATCTCAAAATCATATGAGGCTAAGAACTCCATCCATCGTTGTTGCCTTAGCTTAAGATCCTTCTGGGAGAATAGATACTTGAGATATTTATGATCGGTGTATAACTCGAACTTCTCTCCAAGTAAATAATGACGCCACATCTTTAACGCAAACACTATTGCAGCTAGCTCTAGATCATGGGTGGGGTAGTTCTTTTCATGAACTCTCAGCTGTCTACCCCCATAACACACTACTTTCCCTTCTTGCATTAGAACCGCACCAAGCCCTATACCGCAGGCATCAGTGTAAACGGTAAACACTTTATTCCCGTCAGGTAAGGTCAAGACCGGGGCTTTTGTCAGAGCCCTCTTCAGTCGTTGGAAACCAACGTCACAGTCTATGTCCTATGAAAATGTCAAATTCTTCTTTGTCAGCTTGGTGAGAGGGGCTGATATCTTTGCGAAGTCCTTAATAAACTTCCTGTAATAACCTGCCAACCCAAGAAAGCTTCTCGCCTCAGTTGCATTTTTAAGAATCTGCCAATCTTGCACTGCAACTACCTTTGCAGGATCTACAGCTATCCCTTCTTTGGAGACTACATGCCCTAAGAATCTCACCTCTTTTCTCCAGAAATGGAATTTGGAGAACTTTGCTTTTAGCTGATGGTCACAGAGAGTTTTCAGAACTTCTCCCAAATGCTGGGCATGCTCTTCTTCACTCTTGGTGAAGACCAAAATATCATCAACAAAGACTATGACGAATTTGTTTAGGAACTCCCGAAACACCCTACTCATCAAGTCAACAAAATAGGTGGGTGCAGTTGTCAACCAAAAAGGCATAACTAGCCATTCAAAGAAACCATCTGGAGTTTTGAAAACAGTCTTATCTATGCTTTCCTCAGCTCCCCTCAGTTGATGGAACCCCGTAGCCAAGTCCAACTGAGAAAATACCGAGGCACCAGCAAGCTGGTTAAATAAATCATCAATCATCGGAAGCGGGTGCCTATTTTTCTTGGTGAGCTTATTTAACTCTCTATAATTAACACACAAACAAAGCAAACCATCCGCTTTAGTTGCGGATACTAATGGAGCACCCCACTCAGATAAGCTACGTTTGATAAACCCTTTTTCAAGTAGCTCCCCTACTTGCTTACTCAGCTCCCTCCTTTCTCTTGGAGCCATG
Source organism: Allium sativum (assembly GCA_030737875.1). Taxonomy (NCBI): domain Eukaryota; kingdom Viridiplantae; phylum Streptophyta; class Magnoliopsida; order Asparagales; family Amaryllidaceae; genus Allium; species Allium sativum. Next base: position 3,691,057 of record CM060919.1, on the reverse strand, counting down.
TGGCGCACGAGTAATGCAACTGCCTTTACGTTGTCCACCATATATATGCGGAAGTCGATCTCACGTCTTAGAGGTAAACCCCGTACCTCATCAAAAACATCGGGATAATCTTGAACCACTAGAACAGTTTGCAATCATCTATGGATGCATCTAGAGACTCTAGGAAGCTAAGCATAATAGACCCTTGCGGGTCACAAGAAACTTCGAGGGTCTTTCCATAACGAGTCAAGAGTCTAACAGCCCTCTTTTCACAATCCAGAATGGCCCCATACGTGGTAAGCCAATCCATTCCTAGGATCAACCCATAGCCCATAAACTCGAGCACATACGCATCGCAATCAAATTCGATGCCCAACAAAGATATTTTCAAACCCCGACAAATCATCGACAAATGAGTTGAACCACCAATAGGGTTTGAAACAACTATGGGACCTACTACCATACTAGTAATTAAATGCAGCGATTCAACCACAGAACTAGATATAAACGAGTGTGAGCACCAGAATCAAAAAGTGTTCTAACTGGAAGGTTTGAAAGAGAAACTAAAGTTTCTACGGAAATTTTTCTACCTCTTTCAGGAGCACTGATTGCGAGAGCCTGCACCTAGCCTCCAGAAGTCCCTGCTCTTTGCCCTTGTCCCTGCGATCCCTGTTTCTTCGGGCACTCCTTAGAGAAGTGTCCAGCCTTTCAACAATTAAAACAACTAGCCTTCCTTCTCTTGCAATATTTGATTAGGTGGCCCTCCTTTCCACAATTGTGACATTTTCTCTTATCCTTGCCTTTAACATCTTTTCCCCTTTCTTCTGTTGCTGCTGCTGCTGTTGTTGTTGCTGCCCCATCTTGGGCCATACCTTTTTATTCTGCGATGTCCCCTCAGCTTTCACTTCCTTCTTTTCTCCCTTGTCCTCCTCATGCATTAGGGCCATATCGACAAGCTTTTCAAATGTGGCCCCCATTGGAATATAGGACATTGCTAGCCCATGTAGAGGCTCATTCATCCCTTTAGCAAACCGCAAAGCCCTTTTGTGCGGCGTATCCACGAACTCTAAACTGAACCTTGCCAGCTGGTTGAACTTGTTCACGTATTCCTTCACCGTCAAATTTCCTTGTTTGAGAGCTAAGAACCTCTCTATCTGTATGCTTTGCTCTGCTTAGGAAAGAAATTTTATTTTGAACCTCTGTCTAAAGTCGTCCCAAGTCTCTACCGGACGTCCAGCTTGGGTGACTTCCCACCAAAATGAGGCTTCGTCCTTTAACAGCCAAGCAGCTCATTGGATTTTTCTTCGGTCCTCCACTTCAAAGATTACGAATAAGTCCTTAGTCTCCTTAAGCCAGTTTCGAGCTTCTACGAATGTCTCGTTCCCGTGGAATGGCTTCCCGCCCATAGCACGGAAGTCCTTGCAGATCTTGGCGAAGTTATCTGCTTTTGGAAGGGGAGGAGGAGGAATGACTAGTGCAGCTGGGGGAGGAACGTCTCTTTGGCCTTCGGCTGGCGCCATGGCTTCCAAATACCTATGGAACCATCCGGGTATAGTGACGCCCTCTGGGATATTAGGGATGTTTTGTTCCCCAGACATGCTGAAAAAAGGAAAAGGAAGAAATTTAGATAGAGGACCGAAGGATACTACATATGGCTCTTTGGGGAATGTTTTTCAAAATAGTCTTTTCTTTTTTAAAATGCTTTCTTTAAAACATTTTTGAAAAAAAAATTCTAAAACTTTTATCTAATCTAGTAACCTTCAGCTCTGATACCAAGTGAAACACCCCACATCTGTTAATGTCACTCACTAAGGGAATGCATTAAGTTTCGTGAAGCGCTATAGGTAAACAGACATAGAATAATTATAAGACAGAGATAAATAAGGCAGCAGCGGAAAATTTATACTTTTATTTCAAATATAAGTCGTAACTTCGTGGTTCACATTTTCATAAGTCACAAAAACCATTACAATAAAAATACTTTTGTCTTGCACCATCAGAGTACATAAGTAAACAAAAAGCATCATTTCCCCAATAAAAAGAGTTAAGCCATAGTAGATTCAAGAACTTGAGCCATACTTCAGAAGTAGCTTCTAGCAAGATGATACTTGATTCCTGATTAAGTCTAATTATTTCCTCCCTGAGAACCTTGGGGGGGAACGGAAGAAAGAAGAAGAAACAACCTGGTCAGACATAAAATCTGGCGATTCTAGTATATTTTAGCCAGTAGATAATTAAAAGCAACATGATAGGCATATAAAGTGGATACGAGAGAAATCACTACATAAATAACAGGTGTGACAAGGTAAGCATGTTAAGGTATATGTGCCTTACTAATGATAACTCTGCACTATTACTAGTATAACTGAAATGAAATGATCCCTTCCGCTATAAGCTAGTAGGCTTAGGTCATACGTCCAAGTATACCCTAACCACTACCCTAATCGATCAGCTCCCTACCTTATAGATATCTTGTGTTGGCCCCACAGTAGGAGGTATCACTTCCTAAATTGGCAACCCATGGTGTTCATAACTGTATCTACTGGTGTCATGGTCGTCTTAGCCCCCTCTACCTGGCCCATGCACGCACATGTCCCCGCTCGGTTTGCGCCGCCCACACCATCCGCCTCGTTTGTATCTCTTACAATCAATCAGTAAGCGTGTCCCTTCTCCTCCTAGTACGGAGGTCTTTACTTGATACCACTTCGGGTTACTGACTGAAATGGGTCCCTCTCAACATGGCACAAGCTCTCCCATTTGTCTTGCATCCCCACTAGGTTTTTCTACTGACTATGTATACCCTTAGGTGTCTTTAATTACATAGCCATATACTAGTTATGCTTACCCTAAAGGGTGTCTTTAATTACATAGCTTTCTTACATCATCTACCGGTTATGTATACCACGTAGGTATTTTTAATTGCATAACCCTATTACACTATCCATTGGTTATGTATACCACTAGGTGTCTTTAATTACATAACCTTATTGGGTTAAGTATGTGGGCCTATATATATACATACATATATATATATATATTACCCATCCCCTCTAACTTATTAACCCCCCACTACCCATCCAATTTCACTTAACCCTAACTTAAGTCCATAGTCATATTAAATTAGGTTAAGTAGTCCATTTCTTTACCATGTCCAACTATGGTTATAATGGGCTAGACCTCCCACATTAGGCCTACAACGTGTTGATGCTGGATATGTCGGTCGGGTCCAGGCAGTCTTATTCCATAGTTAGACCTAACCTCATGTCTTAGCCCAATTGGTATTTGCGTACTTAAACCTCCCACATTAGGTTCAACATTAGTGGTTGCTGGATATGCCGGTCGGGTCTGGGCAAATTCCGCCACTAATGTAACCTAACCTCGTGTCATAAGTACAATTTATGATCCCTAATTGTAAATTACTAAAAATTCCAAATTAAATCAAATCTACCTATGTCATTATTGGTAACTATTTCTTTGTTTTCCCCATTTGATTTACATGTCCCATTTCCTAATAAACATTACATAAATCATCACAATTTTAGTTCCCTCATTCCCCGTTTTCTCTCTAACGTATTCGTACTTAATTTGGCGGCATCTAGGCTATAAAAAGGCCTAGCTATAATAATTAAAAGGGCATAACATGTCGTGACATAAACACAATCATAAACTGGCATAGTAATAAAGTGAATGGACATGTGATTAACATCATAACAAAGTGGGCATAATTAATAACTTGTGGCAATTACTATGATATTTAAGCAAGCATAATGAGATATAGATCTAATATTAGGTGCTCAATTACCTAGATCTAGCATAGTCATGGCAACATGTTTAGATCAAAAGGTAGATTCACATGTCAAGTTTACAACATATATCAATGTGTCACAATATGACAAGTGAAAGGTGATTAGCATAAAAGTCTAGATCCAAGTGATGTCACAATTATCTAAATTAATAGATGTACTTCCATCATAACATGGTTACAAGTCAAGATCCATATAACCATCATAATCGAATCACCACAATTATATTGTATCTAGGAAATTAGATCTTGTCATGACATAAGATAAATTTTCACATCAACATAGAATCATACTTTACAACATATCCAATTCATTATCTATCAAAGCATACTTTTATTTATCTAAACCTAAAAGTAATCTAGAAACTCACAGCGTTAGGTTTAGAAAATTGAGAGAGGATAGATCTGAATTCTGAATTTGATTAGCTAAACCGTTGTTGTAGAATTTGATCTTCTAATTTGACTTGATGGAGAAGAAAGGGTTGTTTTAATTTAGATTAGAGCAGCATGGAGGCGCCATGGATGATAACAATGAGATTAGGGTTAGGTTTAGGTGTTTATTTATAGATGTATTAGGTGAATTAGGACCTTTAGATTAGATTAGGAACCATCTGAACCATACAGACCAGAAAAACACGTCATTCAGCCAATCCCTGAAAGACACGTCATCATGGAACTCTCCAGAATTTTGCAGATCTGGCTTGGCCTGGGCGCACTTCCTAGGTGCGCCAGTGCATTTTTGTTTTGGAGCACTTCACAAGTGCGCCAGTTGTTCTGACCCATTTTCTGATTGTTCTGCCTAACTTCCATCGTTCATAACTCCCTCATTCTCTATCCATTTGACGCAAATTCGGACTCTATCTCAAGCAGAATTCCGAGACGAACGCAATGGCGTAACCCATTTCACTTAATTCTTCTTTTAAAAATTAATTATTCTTTAATTATCCCGTATGCCATGTTTTAAAATTATGGGGTGTTACAAAAACCTAGTTTGGATCCTGGAATATACATGGTATGTGAAAACAACAAAAAAATAAGCAAATAAACACTCCGTTTTGTCCTGTTATATGCAATGAAAATGTTGAATTTAGGATTACATATATGTTTGTATATATATGAATGTTAGTTGAGGTTAAGTGACTAAAATAAAATTGATATTATTTAAATGGTATTGTGTTTAAAACAAAAAGGACAGAGAGCTTTTGGTAGATAAAACCTGGAAGAAACAAATGAGTATATTTGTAAGTAATCTTCACTTAAGTTTCAATTTTTTAACTACGATCTGAATCATATAATAAAATGTGAATATACATATGTTTATATGACTCGGTTGCATGTTTTAACTGATGGAAGGCATTAAACTAAAACCTGGGAACAAATGAAGTATATTAGTAAATAGAACCAATCCCAATTGAATCTGTTTTCAGTAAATAACTTGGTATGAAGGAAAATATATATGTATATAGGATTGTATGCATCAAAATGTATTGAATGCAGTTAATGAAAATCTACATGTAAAATTAGATAAATGGAAACTGGTAAGAATCAATAGTACTAGTAATACAAATGCTCTCTTTACAGAATACCACTAGCTTGCTTCAAGAAAAATCAAGATCTTAAATACTAATGACATTTAAAAATAAAATCCAACATCCAAACTGCTTATTCAGGTTTGTATTAAAATTAATTTCACACTCGTTAGTAATGTATAGAGATATATATTCAGGTAGTAATAATATACATTAGAAGAAATAATAACTTCGAAAATCCGATCATGAACTTGAAGTTCAAGTATACCGGAGTATTATTATTATCAAGTTAGGATTTTAAACACCAATTTCATGATTTTTAACCAACTAGATCTTATGTTTGAAATAAATATTTGGTTTTGGGTTTTTAATTTGAATCTATCGTTCTCGTTGAGTATGATGTAAAACGCTTTTGAGGGAGGCCCGAAGTTGTCAAGAGACGCTGCTGGTGGAGTTGCATGGTTTCTGGTAATCGGAGGGAGGTAGGCGAACTCGTTTTAGGGATGAAGTTATGTTTTTAGTGGTTGGTTTTGATTCAATTTTTTGTGAGGCTTGAGGGGTTTGATTGCTTCTAGGTTGAGGGAGGAGAAGCCCTAGAGGTTGGGTTGCTGCTAGGTGAAGGTCGCATGTTATACGATGGTTAAAGGAGACGTCGAGGTCAAGTATGGGGAATGAACTAACACTGTGTTGAGGGTGAAGTTAAATAATGTATTTTGAATCAGAGGGTGGTGGGTTAAATGGTCGATGGAAGTGGCTTCATGAGGTGATGGCCGAGAGGGATAGAATGCCGCCATTAGCGCAGGGTGATTCTGTTTGGTGTGCACCTGTATATGTGCACATATGTGCACTGCCTAAGGAAGAAAAGGAACCGGTTGACAAAAGGGATTGGTAATTTTTTTTCTTTTTGTTGATACGGGGGATTTGTTGGTTTTATGGGGTATAACATGGGTTTAGTTTGGCATTTGGAAGGAGTGTCGTAGAAACAAAAAGGGAATTCGCGAGCTTGGTTTAATGGGCTTTGGGCCTATGTTTTGGGGGCTGAAATTTAAATAAGTAAATAAGGAAAAGGTAAAAAGGTTAAAAAAATATGTAAAAGAAATAGAGGAAGAAGGCAATAAAGGAAGAAGGTGATAAAAGAAATTAGGAAAGAAGGGAAAATAGGATTTTAGAAATAAAAAAGAAGGGCTTTTCTTTTATAAAAATATAAATTAAATATTTACATAGAAATATTTAAAGGAAATAAAAAGTAATTTTTTTAGAACAAATAAAAAGAGAAATGTTGTATGGATATTAATGTTTGGAAGAAGAAGATACAAATGACCAAACAAGGACCGTTGTCAAAAGAGTTGTACTTGATCAGATTAGACAAGTTAGACTGGACAAATTATTTTGATCTTTTATTAATAATTATTTGTGTAATACTTAAACAAAATCCAAAAAGAGCGGTGTTCACATTCCAAAGTGAATTACAATAGAAGTAAGTGCTTTTGCAAGATAAAGATTACTATGGGAGATATTGGAAATAAGTTTGACTTTTAACGATGAGGTTATTCTGAAGTTGGGAAAAATAAAAGGAAATGGAGATAATTAGAAAGAGAGGTTATCTTGGATATCAATTAATTTGAATTTGAGGAAAGTATAGTTTACTTTCTATTTAATTTAAATATTTAAATTGATTATATATATATATATTGAATTATCTATTCATCTAAGGAAATAAAATAGTAATTACATTTTTATTTCGTAGATATTGAAGTATGGATTATAAAATACTACTATAATCAAATGGAATTCTTAAACAGAATTAAACCTGAGATAGATATGATGTGAAAATAATCACTTTTCAAGATCAACCAATTGATAAACGATGATTATTTGAATTAGACCAGATATATTATGATAATTAATTTGTCGATTTGTTTAATTGTAATGATGTGTTATGCCCAAATAACTTGTTTAGTCACATCTTGTTATTATTGACTTATACAAACTACTGTTGAAATTTGGAATCGTATATTTAAATATTTTCAGTTGGAAAGTCTTGATAATCAATTAAGGATATAGAAACATATACGAAATACATTGATCTGATTACTTTAAGTATCATTTGGCCCTAAAAGATATTAACGTTCATCGATTCAAAGAGACTGGTATTGGTTTTCTAAATGAAATCCAAATACCACTTTATTTCGTCCTAGGCGTTGATTAATTTGAATCAAGTTGAAGACCCTTGAAGATAGTGTTTATGCAAGGGCTGTCCTTTCGATTCTAGGTAGAAATTGCCTAAGATGGATTTACAGGATAGTGCTTTCGGTTTGTCCAGTCCCAGGACAAGTTGTATGGGCGAAAGTATGACAGAGTATAGCTAATGGATCACGTAAATTGATCTCTTCAAAACTATTGGTGGAGGATAAATTCGTTTCTCTTAGATTTTTACCCGTGGTTTTGGGGAAGTCAATTTGTGGTTTGACGAGTTTGACGATGTGGCATTCAAATAAATAAGGATGTGATGTTCTAAAAGGTAAGTTATGACCTCAAGCCTCACAACCGGGAAATGACAAAAATCGGGCAGACAACATGGCTATGTGGGTCACTCCCATTAGGGTGTATAATCACCTATCTAGAGAAATTTCATTTCCTTCTTTATTTTATTCGATGTTGTCCCTTTCGAGAAATGGTTGTTGATCCTAACTATTGGTGATATACATTCGATACACTCAAGCAAAATGAGTGGTCGGTCATGTGTGGGCCGGGTTGCAAGACGTTCTTGTTGAACCCGGTGTATTCCCCTCTAGAGATACACTATCGGCAGGTGGTTCCATACCTTGTCATAGTCGGAAATCTAATCTCTAATAAGCGCCCGCAGTTTTGATTGTATACTATATATGTGGAGCGTGAGATGCAAGCATTCCGCTAGATTCTAATTTATTTGTCGAAACCATAGACATTATTATGATATCCAGATAATTATGATTTCAAAACGTTTATGGTTATCGTAAGGTAAAACCATCCGTGTTTATGTGTTGATCGGTCATACGATTTTTATTTTTATTTCTAAAGGATTTTCCCAAGTTAAGCAAGCTGTTTAAAATCATTTACTCACACCAGTCCCATGATTGACCCAGAGTTTATTTTTCTATGTTTTCTCTAAACTCTTGGGTGCCCAAATTTACAGATGAACTGGAAGGAGCTGGGGGTTTCAGCATTAGATATATAGGTTTTATTTCCGCTGTGATGGATATATGATGTACTCTGATGTTGTATGTAAGTTTGGATTCAGTTTTTTTTTGTATTTTTCGAAGCTTATATATATATTATATTTTATTCCGATGCGATTGTGAGATTCTGTGTTTTTGGTTATTTTTTCAATCTTCTTTCTTCTATTCTTATTTTCTATCTTTTTGATCTCTCACCCTCTAACTTCTTTCTGTTAATGGTTCATATTTTCATGCAATTTGGGTTGGACATGTATTGTATTTGGTCGACTCAAAGGGTTCGAATTTGCAGGTCGTTACATTTGCCTAAAAGTGGAGGATAGTCCATGTTGAAGTCAAGTAGAATCACCTGAAACACCTCGGTCTGACCCGAGTATTATTTACACAAAGATAAACAACATTATTTACACAAAGATAAACAATAAACGGATCAATCTAGCAGTACTTATCTCATAAACTGGATATGATAAGAGATATACATAAATGTAGACATATATATGTTATAATAATAGTGTCATGCATAAGTGTAAAGCCATGAATATCTACAATATATCCCAAAAATCTATGTCAAAGCTATACAATAATATCTCATTCAAAAATCATATAGCTACTCACGGAAATGATAAATCATATCAAATCAATATGAGAATTGACAACACATATGTCAAAAAACCCAGGGTGATAAATTAACATCAATAAACTAAGATTGATAAATTAATATCAATAAAATCTCAAATTCCAGAATTCAAAAACCAGAAATCTAGAAGTCACAGGGAAAACAAGGGGGTAGGCTTCGAAATGGGACTCCAAAGACTCAACCAACACGTGTAACAAGATGAGAGACGATCTCTAGGTAGCTCCACCTATAATATTGAGTCGAAGTTCCTCAATTAGTCTGAAGACCGCAGGTCGCGACCACACAAAACAGTCCGAAGGCCATCAAAAGCATAAATTCACATAAATGAATTGAAGTTCCTCAAAATAATCCTAAGATCATTAAAATGCTCAAAATGAACTGAAGTTTTTCAAAATGATCCAAAGATCATTAAAATATGGAATAAATTCCATAGCTTAGAGACATCGCATAAAGCTAGTCTAAATCTGAAAAAGATCATAATCGATCAAGGAAAGTGTAAGTTACTCCAAGCTAGTAAATATAAGAGTTAAGTTATATGTCCCATAACCACTTACTTTACTCGAATATTTACGAACTAGGTGTATAGTCCACTAAAAACACAAAACGATCATTGCCACAATGTTCAATCGAACGAGCCCAAGAATTAGCCGTCGAAGCATACATAAGAGGTCATAGTCCTTGTTTTTACTAAGGCGTTTGATTAGATTTCCCATACGAACGAGAAAAAGGTTTATATAAATATATACTAATAGATTGGAAGACGGTAATAATGAAGTAGGATTGGGAACCATTTAAATAAAGGAATTTGTTATCTACTAATAATAAAAAAAACCTTTATAATTTTAAGTGGAAAATCTCATAAAATGTCGATCGTAATAACAATCAATCCCTAAATTTACATTTTAATAACATAAATCAAATCTCATGAATATCAATTGTAAATTCATTCACAATGAATAAATCAAAATTCCATAAAATCAAGCTGCGGAAATCTGTGAATCGGAGAAACTGAAGAGTCATAGAAAAAGCCTGAACGGGCCGAAACTCGGTCGGGAAAGAGCCTGAATGGACCTAAACTGTTAACCATGGTCTCCGTTGGTCAACATTCCAGAAGTAGGTTTTAGATGTCTGGAAAAAAAGGGGTAGACATCTGATCTGCTACTAGTCACAAAACGACGGTCGAAATCAGACATCTGAGCCTCATTTTAAGACTACTGGAAATTCTAAATGTCCGGAAAAAGACACCAGAGTCTGACCTGGTGTTCGGATCAAAAATTGACCCTGGATCTGACGTCTGAAATTTATTTCATACGTCTGACCTGATGCAAATCAGACAATAAAGAAAGGAGCTCTCCAATAGGGGAGTTCCGACAACCTCGAACCTCTCGTAATAACTCCAAATGTTCAAGGAGGTTGCATGCACACCCTAATATCTAGAAATAGCATGCATACATTCTCATTCATAGAATTGCAAGGAATTTGCTTCCAAAACAATATAATGAGCAAATTCACACACAAAAAGTAATCATCCAAATGCATACGCAACATATACGTGCCAAAGGCACACTAGACAAGCATAAATGCTTGAGGCATAGATGTGAGTTAATAGGAACTCACTTTCGATTGAAGGAATGAAGAAGAAGCTCCAAACCTAAGTTAGATCAACCTCTTTTCAATCAATTCTCTAGAATCTCCAATCCAAGATCATATAAACAGAATTCCTAAGAATTAGGTATTAGGAATTCATACAAATTGAAGAGGAATAGGGTAGGAGAAGATAGAGATGGAGCTTACCTCTCTTCTCTATAAATTTCACTTGATTTCCTTCACAAATTGGATTCCAAAGATGAACTAGGGCACAGAAATTTTGATTTCCCATTCCTTTCCCCATTTTCTATTTCTTTGATGAAGAGTTGGATGAATGAAGGGGAGAGGGCTGTTGGGAGGTTTAAGTGAGTGGGCTTGATTAGCTAACCCAAACCCAGGTCCAAAGTCCCAATTTTCACATACTCGAAATATATCAAAGTTCATAGTTTTTTAGCACGTAAACGGTGTTTGAACTCAATGAAAGTGGTTTCCAGTCCAAATTCATCCATATGCAAATTGTACTTTTTGGTCATACACTCGATTAAGGATTAATGACGTTATATCTAAATATATTATTGTTAAATATGTTGGTCATTACAGACTTCCCTCTTAAATAAATTGCGTCCTCGCAATTACATAAGGAAAAAATCATATAGTAACAACCAAGAATTAACTAAGAATTGATATATAAAAATATATTGAATCAAGTAATTCACTTATGAATTATTACACAAATTTAAAACAATGAGTTATAAATCAATATGTAACTTAGTTTTATACACGTATATTGTTCAAAATAAAAGTCTCGAACATATACGAGCAACAAATTTACTTTTCCATAAGTGTTTTTTAAGACATTAGAACTTTTTTACTCAAATTCTATATAATCTATACCCTCATCTCCCATAATTACTAAAAATTTAATTGTGAACTACCGTACCGCGATTTTTTCTATAAACTTGGTTTAGATATATCTCAAAATTTACAAGATGAAATTCAAATATGTTTCTTTCATTAGAAAATAGTAATTCAATAGATCCGGATAATTCTTGTTTCAAAGAATTTTGACTTATTTTGGATCATTTACAATAATTTAAAGTTCAAATATCAAAATCATGAACTACCGATACGCGACAAGCTCGTTTTAATTAAATTTAATTAATTCGTTTAACATTCAAAAAGTTTATAAATTATAAATTTATTTTCTTACATTTTTAATACAAACTAATTAAACATTCATATTTAACTTGGAAATATCGATTATCAAAAATCGTCAAATATTTCCTATCATATTTTAACTAGAAAATTTTATCACTTAAAATTTCTTAAATGTATTCTAGCTTACAAGAATCTCCTTAGAATGAAATGGATAAGCGATCTCCTTGGGTAAACAAGATCATGAAATAAAAATCCGAGTTATACACCCTACATAGGAAATATTAGCACATTCTCTAATATTTCAAAAATAATTAAATTGAAACTTTTAAGTTTCCAATAAACCCAAAAATATCGAATTTTGAAATACTAGCATGTCCTCTAATATTTCACGAATAACTCTTAAATCATGCAAACATGATAAATGGTAGAAGTTGAAAGAATCCCATCAACCTTGAAAACTTTTGGTTTTCGAATACACAAAACTATCACCAACATAGATGAGGTTAAACCCGTCGGGATTCGACCTCGAGAATATGGTTCACTAATGATTAACAAAATAAACTAGAGTATTTGTTAACCTTAAATGACAAATTAAGCACGAAATAGAGCCAAAGAGAATCTGTCCTTTTCAATTAAAAAGTTGATGATAACTGATTTCTAAGTCTAAAAATGCATTGACTATAGCACAACTGAGTTATCAAATTGATCACTAATCCGAGATAAGGAATTAATCTAGATTTCCATAGTTGCAAAGCTAAAATATTCCATCGGATTTCTCCACAAACAGCTCCCATTTATCCTTAGTGGTCGGTCACTAAGGAAACAATCAAATAAATTGATCGAGCAACAAAAATGAAAAAAATAAATTTCAAAATCAGTTACCCATTAAGGTGGTCATCCTAAATTGGGTGTAAAGATCCTAAAAAAACTCACGAGAAATGTGAAATACAAAAAAAACACATCTTCCTTAAGGTCATTCTCGTTATTATGAGAATTTATAACACGTAAGGAAATTAACAAATCTAAATTAGAATCGTTAAGAATAAATGAAATATGTCTCAAAGATATGGGATGTCGAAGATGGATGATATTCTAAGAAAATTATATGCGGAGCTCAAAATGGATATGTCAATCCAACCCGAGAATCACCACGAAACTAAAGCAAACAAGACATGCCAATAAGCAAGGAAAGAATAGCTTCATAAAAGAGAGTTAATCATCCATACAAACACGATTTTTAAAATCAACCAAAGTTAGTCTCAAGAATAATTTCTCAAAGGAATAACAACTTATTGCAAAGTTGATCTATCAAAATACTAAACCCAATTTAGTATACGAAAGATAAAAGGTGGGAATTCATGCAAGATCTGCAATTATAAAAGCCTGGAGATCGAAAATTGAAATCCGAAAAAAAGAAACTAAGATCATTAAGAAAAATATAACTTATTGATTTTCAAAAGAAGATGCAAGATAATTTTCAATGAAAATTCGAGTCACGCAAACTCTAGAAGTCACTCAAAGATATCTAGAAAAATAACCCCTGATTAATCGAATAACATGCTAATAAGATAACTTCTTACCAGTATTAGCTACCTTCATCTCGGTGAGAAGAGCACGGGTAACCTTCAAAATGTCGTTTTTTTTCGCTCAGCTACTCCATTCTTGGGGGTATATGGGCAGGTAGTTTGAGAGTCAATCCCTTATTTCTGTAGATATGCTTGAAAGTTTTTGGAGAGCTATTCCCCCTTTCTTATTTTCCTTCAAATTCAGTCATATCTCAAAATCTTAACATTTATACCACACTGAGGTAATTTATCATATTATGAAATAACCGGAAAACTAAAGGAATTATTATACGGGGGCCGAAGGCCAGTGCATTAATTGGGCGAAAAGGCACTGGTACATGGGCCCTCTATGATTTGAGTTCAATCAAGGCACTGTGCCGCACGATAAATGGGCACCTCTCTCTCCTAAGTTGGGGTGCAACGTGCTTTTTAAGCCGACTTAGGGTCCCCGTTATGTTCCTCGTATGAAACCGAGCGCTCCTAGTGCTTTGTGCTTTGGTCGCCTCTGTACAAGCGTATAAGAGCTATTATGTATGCTATTGTCACTCAAACCATAACAATTGTGAGCATATAAATCCATAAATCAAAATGTTACTCAAAAATGGTTCTCATGACATAAGAATGGATTCACACAAAAGTCCACAAAAATACAAATGAGGACAAAGCTCTATAAACGAACATGTAAATAATTTGTGTCATAACTTAATAAAGCGAACTCTTGGATTACTGAAATCACCATAGAATCACAAATACTTCGACGTCCTCGAAGTAATGTATATATATAATGTAGTCATCACGAAAATGGTGAAACCACGAATAACAATAAAACACACAAACAACATGAAATGGATCCGCATAGACTACAATCTCAATAAGGTCGCTGACACCCCCCAAAAGCGGTTTCGCCATTAGGACAAGGTCGCCTACACCTACCCAAGCAGTTTTGTCAATTCTCTACAAAAATGTATCATATAATTAGAAAACTCAAATACTCCCCAGATGATCAAAAGATCAAAACCACAAAGTAATCATCTACGATAAAAAAAGAAAGCGTAATTTACATTAAGCTAGTAAATAGGCGAGTTTACCCAGATGTCCCATAACCACTAACTTAACATAAATATTCACGAAAAAATTACAAACTTCACTATAAAACGAAAAAATGATCATAGAAAAATTTGCAAAAGGCATAGCCCGAAGTTTACTTAAGAAAGCTCAAAATTACCATCATAACCGAGCATAAGAAGAATGGAAACCAATTTAAATAATTCTTACTTAGAAATATGAAAATAAACTTCGATGATGTTGTAGTCATCACCAACATTATTTTCTTTAAACATACTAAGATCAACATCCAAGAATTAAATTAAATTTCAACTGGCTAAGTCCTAAAATTAACCGGCAAAGAAAACGCAAGTGTGTCGACCCACTCACTTTTACCAAGATGTTTAATTAAATTCGTTGTTCGATCGAAAAGGCAAAATTACTTGTTTGAAACAAGCAAAACTCAAAAGAAAAAGAGAATACTAAATCATTACCCAAAGAAAACTAAAGTCATCTCGATAGTAAAATAAATTGGTACGAAGACTCAATGTAGCATGTAAGAATTCTCACAAAACATAGGTTTGGAAAATCTGCATACTAGAAATCAAACAACCGCCCTCTAATTCTTAAGGATACAGTGTCCTTAAGTTCTGTAACACCCCGTATTTTCTATGAACATTAAATTTGAAAAAATGAAGAACACTTAATTTTTAGAAGAAGAATTAAGTAAAACAAACTATACCATTGCGTTTGTCTCAAAATTCTGGTCAAGATGGACCTAAAGTTTGGGTAAAACGGATAATGTATGAGAAACTTATGGACCTTGGAAGTTTGTATACATATAAGGGGAATGTATGTATATATATATATATATAGATTAATAAAATAAAATCAACCTAAAATTCAAGAAAAAGATTCAAAATAGCGGAAGCGGGAAGGCAAAACGCCGAACCGACCTATTTTTTGGGTCGACTCAAGGTGTTTGGAATCGGTCCCATCGGACTAGAATGGCATGTGCGAATTCTTGTGTTTTAGGGCATACGTGGCATTCTCTGATTGGCCTGGTGATGCATTTTCTTGGACTAAATGGTTTGGATAGATCCTATGTTGATCTAAAGGCTCTAATTAATCCTACACATCTATAAATACACATCTAACCTAAACCCTAATCTAAGCTAAATTCATTCATGAGCCTATATGTTGCTGCATCCTAAACTAACCTAGCCTCCACCATAACAAATCAAATTCAAGCTAGAAGATAAAAATCAAAGTCTACATCAAGGGATAAACTTAACAAATTCTGAAATCAGATCCCAGAATTCAAGATCCATTCTTTTTCTATGGGTGCTAGTCACTTTTAGGTTTAAATAGGTAAATGTGAATTATGGTAGACTATGAATTGGGTATATGCTGTAAATCATGAACTTATGCAATCATACTATTTCATTTTCCCTAGATCGAGTATATGGACATTCTACTATGTTTCCTATATGAATCTTGAATTACAATTATATTGTGGTACATGTGAACTTGTTAATACAGATCTAACATTCTAGATTTGATTATGGTGATTCGATATGACGTTTATATGAACATTGATTTGTAACCATGTTAGGATGATTGTACATCCATTAATTTGACATTACTTGTATCTAGATTTTGGTGTTAATCACCTTTCACTTGCTATATTATGACACCTTGGTACATGTAATAAACTTAACATGTGAATCTAAACTTGTTATTATGCCACCCTGTCTATGCTAGATTTAGGTAGTTGGACACCTAATATTGAAGCTAGATCTCATTATGCTTGCCTAAACACAAGTTAATAATTTGATATCCACTTTATTATTATAATTATCACATGTCCATTCACTTAGTTACTAAGCCAGTTATGTTAATATTTATGCCAAAACATGTTGAACTGTCACCCTTATCATGTTCCCTTTTATTGTTATGACGAGGCTACTTTATAGCCTCGATGCCGCCAAAATACGTGTGAATATGTTAGTCAGGAAAGTGGATAAAGGGAATTCGTAATTGGCATAGTTTATATAAAATTTATATGAAATGAGCATATAATTCAAATGGGGAAACGTAGAATTAATTACCTATAATGACATAGGAAAAGTTGGGTAAAAATGGCATAATTTGATTATGACCACTTATGGATATGTAATTCAAATCATTGTTGCAAAATAGGTATTGACACCTATAAAAGGAAAGGATTAATTAATTGGTAAATTAATTAAAAATGGAATGTTAGTAATTAAAATTAAGAATTTTAATTGTACTTATGACACGAGGTTAGGTTACATTAGTGGCGGAAGTCTGCCCGCACCCGACCGGCATATCCAGCAGCCACTAATGTTGAACCTAATGTGGGAGGTCTAAGTATGCAAATAAGTACGCAAATACGATTCAGGCTAAGACACGAGATTAGGCCCAACTGTGGAAAAAGACTGCCCAGACCCGACCGGCATATCCAACATCCACACGTTGTAGGCCTATTGTGGGAGGTCTAGCCCATTATAATCATAATTGGACATGGTAAAGAAATGGATTACTTAACCTAATTTAATATGAATATGGACTTAAGTTAGGGTTAAGTAAAATTGGATGGGTAGTGAGGAGGGGTTAAAGATCACCCTTTTAGGGTATACACGGTCAGTGGAAAACATAGTGGGGATACAAGATAAAGGGGAGAGCTTGTATCATATTGTGTGGGAGTTATGTAATTAAAGATCACCCTTTTAGGCTATACATAGTCAGTGGAAAACCTAGTGAGGATACAAGACAAAGGGGAGAGCTTGTATCATATTGTGTGGGAGTTATGTAATTAAAGATCACCCTTTAGGGTATACATAACTAGTATGGGGCTATGTAATTAAAGATCACCCTTTTAGGGTATACATAGTTAGTGGAAAACCTAGTGGGGATACAAGACAAAGGGGAGAGCTTGTATCATATTGTGTGGGACCCATTTCAGTCAGTAACCCGTAGTTGGTATCACAGTCGAGAACTCTGTACTAGGCGGAGAAGAGGCATGCTTACTGATTGATTATAAGAGATCCAAAACGTGACGGGTGGTGTAGACGGCGCAAACCGACCGGGGACTTGTGCGTGCATGGGTCGGGCAGAGGGGAACAAGACGACCATGACACCAGTAGGTATCCCTGTGCACATCTTGGGTTGCCACTTTAGGGAAGTGATACTCCCTACTGTGGGGCCAGCATTGGATATCTACAGAGTAGGGAGCCGATCGATTAGGGTAGTGGTTAGGGTATACTTGGACGTATGATCTAAGCCTACCAGCTTATAGTGGAAGGGATCATTTCATTTCAGTTATACTAGTAATAGTGCAGAGTAGTCATTAGTGAAGCATGTATATACCTCACCTTATCTGTCTTGTCACACCTGCCATTTGTATAACGATCTCTCTTATCCACTTTATGCCTGTCATGATTACCTTTATTTATTTACTGGCTAAAAGTAATTAGACTCACCAGACTTATGTCTGACCTAGTTTGTTTCGCCTTCTTTCTTCCGTTTCCCTCCCCCCTCCCTTCTGGGTTCACAGGGAGGAAACACCCAGCCTTAGTCAGGATTAACATATCTTTTTGCTAGGAGCTACTACTGAAGTATGGCTCAAGTTCTTATCTCTGCTATGGCTTACTCTTTTATTGGGGAATAATGTTTTCTTTTAATTCCTATGTACTCTGATTATGCAAGACAGAAGTATTTTGTTGTGATGGTTTTATGAATTATGGTATTATAAACCACGAGATTATGATTTATGTCTGAAATAAAAATTTTGAAACTTCCGCTGCTATCTTTATTTATATCTGTCTTGTAATTATTCTATGTCTGTTTACCTAAAATGCTTCACAGAACTTAATGCATTCCCTTAGTGAGTGACATTAACGGACGTGGGGTGTTTCATGTTCCTTTTACGCAAAGAAGGTAGATGATCACACAATTTCAAAATAACTCAAATGAGATAATCACGGTAATCATCATCATAAAGTGTAAAGAGGATGGTATCCTTATATGCATTAGTTTCCTTACCAAAATAAGATATCTCAAATTCATATTTAAAAATTCAAACTATGAAAGGTGCAAAAGATATATACAATGGTCATATAAATCCCACTCTCTAATCATTATCTTATTAAAATCCCTACGGTTGCAAATTAACAATCAATACTAATGATTTGCCTCTCCATTTATTTATATTAAAATTTATAATGCTAAGGTTCAATGGCGTTGAAGATCAGTCATATTTAATATAAGGGTTATGTCAGAATCATCTCATTGAAGTGTTCAAAAACTCCATTCAATATTGTGGCATCCCACTTCTCAATTAGAACTCCTAACATACTCAATGGGCAACTCAACATGATAATACAAATTTACGTCCAAATAGGGGCACAAGTTTGTAAATAAATAATCATGGGTGCAACCGTTTATTAACGAATTAAATTTGTAATCACAAATAAATAAACAATCATTTCATAATGCTCAGCGGAAATAATTTATTCGTTTTCGCCTCGCAATGCTAATCTCAAGCGGATTAGTGTTTTACTTGGCCAAAATTATTTTATTAAACCATTTTATAAAATAAATCAGAAATCTTTGAAACTAAGTCCCAAAAGTTATTTCAACCCAAAAATAGAAAAAAATTCTAAATTTCTACTCACGAAAAGGGATGAGACTCTAGGTTTGTCAAGACCAAGATGTCACAAAGATGATGTCAAATAAATTTGAGTGGTCAAACAAGGATCATGATATAAGATAGGATATAATGAGTCTTAAGACTCGAATAAAATCCTGAACACGATTTTCTAAGGAAGAACTAGGACAAAGATCCTTGCCATAGTTTCTTATATTTTTCTGAACTTATCTCTAATACCAAGTGTAACGCCCCACCTCTATTCTCACATTGGCCAAGGCCACTGTAAGCAACGGTGTCAATTAACCCAAAGAATGAGCCTGTTGAGGAGCGACCATCTGTATAATAGCATTGAACGAGTGTTAAATGTATTGGAAAATGTGGTCTTACTTTCCAAATCTCATAAGGAAACCAGACACATCTACTTCAAGTTCAAAACTGCTACACAGCGACTGCATATAATTTGGAAAGCAATATAAAATACATAACAGTAAAATCAGAGTCAGACACAGATATTTGTATCTCTAAGGCTGAAATAGATATGAATATAACACATAAGTGTAAATACAAGGTAGTGGTCATAGTTGATCCACTATACAACAAAAGAATAGGTGCAAGGCAACTCAAAATAATATACATACAAAGGAGTCTCATATACATAAAACCCAAAATGCACAACATCAAAGTAGTTTGTCCAAAAGTGGAGGATTGTCAATGTTGGAGTCAAGAAGAATCACCTGAAACACCTCGGTCTGACCCGAGTATTATTTAGACAAAGATAAACAATAAACGGATTTGTCTAGCTGTACTTACCTCATAAACTGGGATATAATAAGAGATACACATAAATGTAGACATATATATTATAATAACAGTGTCATGCATAAGTGTGAAGCCCATGAATGTCTACAATATATCTCAAAAATTTATATCAAAGCTATACAATAATATCTCATTCAAAAATCATATAGCTACTCACGGAAATGATAAATCATATCAAATGAATACGAGAATTGATATCACATATGTCAAAGAAACCCAGATTGATAAATTAATATCAATAAACTAAGACTAATAAATTAATATCAATAAAATCTCAAATTCCAGAAATCAAAAACCAGAAATCCGGAAATCACAGAGAAAACAAGGGGGTAGGCCTCGAGATAGGAGTCTGAAGACTCAACCAACACGTGTATCGAGATGAGATGCAATCTCTAGGTAGCTAGCTTATAATATTGAGCCGAAGCCCCTGAAATGGTCTGAAGACCGCGGGTTGCGACCCCGTAAAACGGTCCGAAGGCCGTCGAAAGCACAAATCCAAAAAAATGAGCCAAATTTCCTTAAAATAATCTGAAGATCATTAAAATACTCAAAATAAACCATAGTTCCTCAAAATGATCCAAAGATCATTAAAGTATGGAATAAATTCCACAACTCAGAGAAATCGCATAAAGCTAGTCTAAATCTCAAAAAGATCACAATCGATCAAGGAAAGTGTAAGCTACTCCAAGCTAGTAAATATAAGAGTTAAGCTACATGTCCCATAACCACTTGCTTTACTCGAATATGTACCAAAAAGGTGTATAGTCCACCAAAAACACAAAATGATCATTGCCACAGTGTTCAATCGAACGAGTTCAAGAATTAACTATTGGAGCAAACACGAGGAGTCATAGTCCTTGTTTTTACTAGGACGTTTAGTTAGATTTCTCATACGAACAAGAAAAAAATATTATATAAATATATACTAGTAGATTGGAAGACGGTTTGTAAAACGATTTTGTAAAATATCTTTGTGCAATGAAGTAGGATTGGAAACCATTTAATAAAGGAATTTGTTATCTACTAATAATATAAAACGCTTTTATAATTTGAAGTGGCAAATCTCATAAAATATCGATCGTAATAACAATCAATCTCGAAATTTACGTTTTAAAAAAAATAAATCAAATCTCATGAATATCAATCATAAATTTGTTCACAATGAATAAATAAAAACTCCATAAAATCAAGCTGTAAAAATCTGTAAATCGAAGAAATTGAAAAGTCACAGAAAAAGCCTAAATGGACCTAAAATGTTGACCGTGGCCATTGGTCAACAGTCCAGAAAAAGATTTCAGACGTCTTGAACAAAGGGGTAAACGTCTAACCTGCTACTGATCACAAAACAGCGGTTGAAATCAGACGTTGAGCCTCATTTTTAGACGATTGAAAATTAAAGATGTCTAGAAAAAGATTCCTGATGTCTGACCTGATGTTTGTATCAAAAATTGACCCTAAATAAGACGTCTGAAATTTATTTTAGACGTCTGGCCTGATGCAAATTAGACAAAAAGAAAGGAGCTCTTCGATCGAAGAGTTTGGACAACCTTGTACATCCCGTAACAACTCCAAATATTTAAGGAGGTTGCATGCACACCCTAATATCCAGAAACATCATGCATACATTCTCGTTCACGGGATTGCAAGGAATTTGCTTCCAAAACATTATAAAGAGAAAATTCACACACAAATAAGCAATTATCCAAATGCATACACAACATATATGTGCCAAAGGCACACTAGACAAGCATAAATGCTTGAAGCATAGATGCGAGTTCATAGGAACTTACCTTTGATTGTAGGAATGAAGAAGAAGCTCCAAACCTAAGTTAGATCAACTCTCTCTCTTCAATCAATTCTCTAGAATCTCCAATCTAAGAACATATAAATATAATTCCTAAGAGTTAGGTATTAGGAATTCATACATCGTACTGGACCTTACCTCTCTTCTCTATAAATTTACACTTGATTTTCTTCACAAATCGTATTCCTAGGATGAACTAGGGCATAGGAATTTTGATTTCCCATTCCTTTCCCTATTTTCTATTTCTTGATGAAGGGTTGGATGAATGAAGAGGAGAGGGCTGTTGGGGGGTTTAAGTGAGTGGGTTAGTTTAGCTAACCCACACCCAAGTCCAAAGTCCCAATTTCACATACTCGAAATATATCAAAGTTTATATTTTTTGAGCCCGTAAACGATGTTTTGAACTCAATGGAAGTGGTTTTGTGTCCAAATTCATCTATATGCAAAATGTGACTTTTTTGGTCATACACCCTATTAAGGATTAACGACGTTATATTTAAATAAAATATTTAAATATATATCGTTAAATATGTAGGTTGTTACAACTTTTGATGTGTTAATTAGAAGAGACTGGAATGAGAACTGAACCCAAAACCAGTTCAAACCAACTTGGCATTCGAAAACTAACTTGCAGGTGCTAAGGATGAGAATCAAGAATCTTAAGGCCAAACTAACACTTGAGGGGGGGTGAATAGTGTTTTAAAGAATTTATAGAAATCTTAATCAATTATCAATAAGACATACTACTACACCAATCACAGAATGAATACCACAACAGAAACAATCACAGATGCATATACAATCAAAAGTAAAATACAAAAAAGGAAAGAACACATCGGATTTTTATACTGGTTCAGATCGCTCCTACGTCCAGTCCAGCACAACGCTGGATTGCGCATAGTTCTATTAATATCAATATCCAATTACAACAACCTTGATTTCATGGCTACAAGGTTAACACCGTTTCAACACCCTTGATTTCACAGCTACAAGCTTAACATCAATTCAACACCCTTGATTTCACGGCTAAAAGGTTAACACCGCTTCTTTTCCTTGATTTACGGGCTACAAGGAATACACCCTCACTATTTTTTATTACAATTTCCTTAGAACTCTTGAGTAGCACTTCCAAACAGAGAGTATTTGATATAGAATGAAAATAAAAGAGGAATGATATAATTTGTATTGAAATTGGCAGAGTATAAGTTTAGAATCTTAAAATTTCAAGAAGAGTAATGGTGGTATGTTAAGAGAGGAAGAAGGAGAAGATTAACTATGAAAATTTCCTAATTAAGGCCTTTATATAGTGTTCCAAGAGACATAACCGTTTCTGAAATGTTTGAAAATGAAAAAACACAACTTTTAAATTTAAATAAAATGTGACGGTTATATGTCGACATGTACAAATGTGTATGTCGACGTATACTATATATATTTAAATTTTAAAACATTTTTAAAATATTTAAACCAATATATATATATATATATATATATTCTGGAAATTCCTGAAATAAAACTAGATTTTTAAAATATAATTTTTCAAGTATAAAAACATAGTAATATATAATTTAAGCATATGATTTAAAAAATATATATATAAATGAATCAATGATATAAAACTATGTAATATAATTATAAACATATATAATTATAAAACTTTATAGTATATATATAAGTATAAGAAACTTAGAAAGTATATATATTTGAAATCATAAATCCTTAAAAAATCATTGTTGAGAAGAGTTTGAAATCAATTTTGAAAACAATTTGAAATCAATTTAAAAAGAGATAATTTGTAAACAGAATTTGAGTGCTATATAGAATTTTAAATACTAACTTGATTATATTACTCTAATAATCGTGGTTTCTTGATATCTTGATACTCATGAGTCTTGATTTTCCTTCGAAATCTTGAATCTTCTAGCTGTACAGTCTTCAATATCTATTACCTGCATATAAATCTTGTATATACATATATATATATTCTGGATAAAAGTGTTAACATATATTTTATAATCAATAATGATAATGATTGAAACAAGGTTATTGTCATCAAAACATCATCAACATTCCATTCTCCAACAATCTCTCCCTTTTTTATGATGACAACCTTGGTTTATAAAATATTCATACCTGATATTTCCTGTTAACCTGATTCTTCGATTACTCCCCCTTTCACCATGAATTCCTTCTAACTCACCCTTAAACTATACCTAATTTATAATTTCTCCCCCATTGTCATCGACCAAAAGTATACATGTTTATACTCCCCCTAAATTAATGAATTATCCAAGTGATTATTCCTATAAATATAACTTTTCTTTATAATCTTCTTATAACTCCCCCTAAATCTATGGCTATACTGTTGTAACTCTATTAAGTAAATAAGAATACAATCAATATGAACATTGTATAGACTAGGTAAACATTCCAAACAAATTTACATGTTGTAACCGTTGTGATTAATCCGATTCAAGACCACTCGAATCTGATGTCTAAATCACAATGCGCTAGCGGAAGACTAGATCGTTGTTAGACTTGCAAAAACAACCAAAACAATAACTCTAGCCACAATAAAAGATCAGCCAATCACGAACAATTCAAATCTCAATCACAAGCAAGAAACTAATGACAAAGTAGAAAAAAAAACCACACAAGGATTTATAGTGGTTCCACTAACATCTTGTTAGTGTACATCCACTTTGGAGAGAGTATTTTATTACCACGATAAAAGGAATACAAGAGATTGATCCAATAATCACTATATTTCAATATAGAAAAGAGTTTGAGGAGATTAGAATTGAAGAATTAGAATTAGGTTATAAACCCTAATTCTCCCTTGAGAATAAACCCTTAATCCCAAATCAAGTCTTCAAGCTCACCTAATTCATTTCAGAAAATAGCTTATATAGAGGTTGGCCAATTACCCAAATTGCCCCCGAATTAGTCACAAATCAGATTGCTAATCTTCAACCCGAAAATAGCCCAAAACCCGATCAGACGTCTGTTGTACCTCCTGACAGATGTCTGTCATCTTCCAGATATCCATTGGGCAAATGTACTCAGCACAGACGTCTGCCAAGGGTATGACAGACGTCTGTCTGAGCTCTCGGGAAACCAATTCCCTGCAGTCAGACGTCTGTCATCACCTATGATAGACGTATGTCGCTCCAGACCACTGACAACTGCACCTTCCAGCTCATATCCCCTCCATACGAGCTCCGATTTGCGAACGATCACCTCCGACTCGAAGCTATCTTAGTCCTCTTCAATCCAACGCATATAGTATCTCATATCACAACACTCCACGTCGATACTATAACCATCTCAACTCTAAACTCCAATTCACCATGCACTTCCTTCTACCTTCGACCAAGCAACTTGAATGTTTCCCCAATAAGCTCCGGCATGGCCACCTCCCATTGCACTACACCAACGAGTTCTGGCAAAGCCCCCACCCGCCAACGTAGTGTTGAAAACATTCAAACCAAAAACCATCTCACCAAAAGACAATGTACTTAGGAGTGTAACAGGTACTTACCATGAAGATAGATTTCCAATCTCTCACCGCTATTCCTTTTCCATCAAACACAAAATCACTCTCTCCACCTCGTGCCACCCTGTGGCACCTAGCAACTCAACAAGCGAATTAAGTTCGAGCAATGCGCGAACTTCCTATATGGCAATGCCTTCGTAAACATATCAGCCGCATTATCCTTTGTGTGCACTTTTCGAAGGTATACTAGCTTACCCTCATCTATGGCTACAAGAAATGACTCCCTCACCTCAATATGCTTGGTCCGTGAGCGAAACGCCAAATTCTCCGCCAAATGGATAACACTTTGGCTATCACATCGAACATCAACACTCTCATGTTCGACACCCAAGTCACACAACAATCGCTTCAAGTAGAGTGCCTCCTTGGCCGCTTCCACATCGGCAATCAACTCCGCCTCCATAGTGGATAAAGCAACTACGGTTTGCAATCGCGATCTCCAACTAATGGCTGTCCCGCCAAGTATGAAGACATACCCGGAAGTTGATTTCCTTCGATCCCTATCACCGGGGTAATCAGAATCACAGTAACCAACCAACTTGCAACTCCTTTCATCACTACCGCCAAAGACAAGTCCATGAGATGATGTGCCTTTCGAGTATCTCATAATAGCCTTCACGACTTCCCAATGTTATTTCCCCGGATTAGCCATATACCGACTAACCACCCCGACGACATTTGCAATATCGGGCCTTGTACACACCATTGCGTACATCAAGCTACCAACCGCACTTGCATATGGCACCTTTGCCATATAAGCCTTGTCTTTATCCTCGATAGGTGGTCCCTTATCCGAAAGCTTCATATGCAAAGGTAAATGTGTATTTAACGCCATTGCATCCTCCATGCTAAACCAGCAAAGCGCTTTCTTAATGTATTCCTTTTGAGTCAATCTTAACTCAAAACGCTTTCGGTCCCTTTCAATTCCATGCCCAAGATTTTCCTTGCTTCTCCAAAGATCTTTCATTTCGAATTATGATTTCAAAAGCATCTTCAACTTGTTGATTTCATTTTGATCCTTGGAAGCAATGAGCATATCATCCACATACAAGAGTAAATACACCCAACAATCATTTCCCAACCTCTTGAAATATACGCAAGCATCCTTGATGCTTCAATGGAAGCCACTTTCAAGCATGAAATGATCAAATCTCTTGTACCATTGTCTAAGCGATTGCTTCAACCCATACAGTGATTTCTTCAACTTGCAAAACAATTTAGACTTACCATCTACAACAAACCCTTCCAGTTGCTCCATGTAGATGTCTTCATCCAAGTCTCCATGCAAGAAGGCGGTTTTCACATCAAGTTGCTCCAACTCCAAGTCATGAATAGCAACTAAGGCCAGTAAAACCCGGATAGATGTATGACGAACCACTGGTGCAAAAATTTCATCACACTCCTTTCCTTTTCTCTGTGAGAACCCCTTTGCCACTAACCTTGCTTTGTACCTTCCATCATTCTTCACCTTGTAAATCCATTTGCACCCTATAGCACGGTTTCCTTGAGGATGTGGAACCAACTCCCAAGTTCGGTTCTTCATAAGTGATTGCATCTCTTCCTCCATGACGCAAATCCACTTCGAGCTCTCTCTCGACTCCATGACGTCATCAAGGTCCATCGGCTCATCTTGGACTACATTGAGAGCATAGTCCAAATGATCACAAAAGCTAAGGTAGTTCCAATCACCATATCTTTCGGGAGGCCTAATTGCACGTCGACAAACCCGAGTAGCAATACTATCACCCAAACCCCTTTCGGCTCCACCTTGAGTCGAAACTTCCCTAGTATCATGTACATCACTAGAGGAACGATGTGGGCTATGTGATGTTTCATCAACCGCTTGAACCCCATGAGCTTCTTCAACTCTACTGCCACTTGGACGGAATGTGGGAATGACTTCCTTCTCCTTTGATTCACCATGAACCAAATCCGGAACGTCCAATGAGCTCTCATTCACCTTGAATAAAGCCGACTCATCGAAAGTGACATGACAAGAATTAACAACCTTCTTCGTTTCCGGATTCCAAATCCGATAGCCTTTCAAGCCATCCGTGAAACTAAGAAAGACCCCTTTGACTGCTCTAGCTCCAAGCTTATAATTCCCCAGATCATGCACATAAACCGGGCTACCAAACACACGAAGATATCTCAAGTCAACACTCTTCCCTTTCCACGCTTCCTCCAGAATTTTGTTACCAATGGTCGAGAACGGAATTCGATTTACAATATGCACCGCGGTCGACAAAGCTTCAGCCCAAAATCCCTTAGACAAACCCGATGTCAATCTCAAGCATCGAGCTTTCTCAAGTAGAGTTTAGTTCATTCTCTCTGCTACTCTGCGGATCTCCCGATGTAGTAAAATGTCTCCGGATTTCTTGATGCTTACAATACTCCAAGAATTCACGTGGGACATATTCACCGCCATTGTCAGTCCTTAACACCTTAAAAGTCTTACCACTCTCATTCTCAACAAGAGCCTTCCACACTTTGAACTTAGAAAATGCCTCCGACTTGGCCCCCATTACATACACCCATACCTTTCAAGACAAATCATCAATGAAAGAAATATAATACCTTGCTCCTCTCAAAGAAGCAACCGGTGTCGGTCCCCAAACATCCGAATGAACATACTCAAGAACCTCCTTTGAGTCATGCTTGCCTTCATCGAATGATACCCTTGTTTGCTTCCCCATGACACATTCCTCGCAAAAATCTAGTTTGTTGAAACTCTCACCCTCGATCATCTCCCGCTTCCGAAGAATATCCAAACTCCTCTCCAAGACACGACCCAATCTCAAATGCCACAATCGTTTCGCATCCAAGTCACGAGAACTACAACACCCACACAAGTCTTACCTCCTACAGTCACACCTTGAAGAAAATATATACCATGAGTCCTAGCACCTTTCATAACCACAAGTGCCCCCTTCGAAACCCTCAAGCAATCATTCTCGATAGTGATCTTGCATCCTAGAGAATCCAATTGCCCCAAAGATATAAGAAACTTCCTAAGTCCCGGAACATAGCTAACATTGGTGAGCGTGCGAACAAATCCATCAAACATCCTTATTTCCACGGTGCCACTACCCATCGACTTGCAAATAGCACCATTTCCCATAGCAATTGCATTTCCTTCTTTGACCTTAATGGATGAAATACAATTTCTATTTGGCATCATATGATACGACGCGCCCGAATCGAGTACCCGTTCGTTACCCGAAACACCTGTTGCTACCACTGTCAACACATTCTCATCTATCTCACCATTCCTACACTCCACCACCATGAATGAAGATGCTACTTCCTTCTTATCTTTGTTCGGACATTCATTTTTCCAATGTCCCGGTTTTTTACAAATGAAGCCCTTGTCATTTCTCTCTTTTGATTTACTTCTTCCACCGGGTTTTCTTGATTTAGAACGCCCCCGGTTTCCTTTCTTTACATTCTTTTCTTTCTCCTCAAATAACCCGTGACTACTACTAGCTCCACTACTACCCTCACTCATCTCCTTCATTTGATCTCTCAACTCCTCACTAAGAAGACCCGCCTTGACATCATCTAGAGTCAAGGTATCCTGGCCATAGATCAAACTATTTGAGAAACCCGTATAACGGTCCGGCAACGAACACAATAATATCATCGTCTTTTTCTCTTCCTTCTTTTTCTCTTCCTTAATCTTCAAATCAACGGCCTTCATCTTCATGAGCAAGTCATCAAAGGCATTCAAATGTGCCTTAAGCGAATTACCCTCCTTCATCTTGAAGGTGAAAAACGTTCGCAACAAGATCAAACGGTTAGTGAGCAACTTCTTCATATAAAGTTCTTCCAACTTGTCCTAAATACCTTTAGCGGTAGTCTCACCACTAATTTCGGAGACCACATTCTCCCCCATAGCAAGTTGAAGACTAGCGTAAGCCTATTCCTCCATCTCCTCTCTCTCAACATCCGAGATATCACTTAGCAATAAGTGAGTATCAAATACTACCCGGTGCACCCGATTCCGCCTAAGAACCGCTTTCATTTTCCATTGCCACTTCTCAAAATCATTATCACCATTCCACTTGTCAATAACCAAATGAGAACCCGATGCCGCAAACGAACCCCGTACATAAGGCGCCACACGATTCGAACTTCCGGTTGAAGGACTTACCGAGCTACTATCCGTCTCCGGCATTTTCACAAACACCTAACAAGCACCAAAACAGCTCTGATACCAACTGTTGTAACCATTGTGATTAATCCGATTCAAGACCATTCGAATCCGGTATCTAAATCACAATGCGTTAGCGGAAGACTAGATCATTGTTAGACTTGCAAAAACAATAACTCTGGCCACAAACAAAGATCAACCAATCACGAACAATCCAAATCTCAATCACAAGCAAGAAACTAATGACAAAGTAGCAAAAATAAATCACACAAATATTTATAGTGGTTCCACTAACATCTTGTTAATTTACATCCACTTTGGAGAGAGTATTTTATTACCACGATAAAAGGAATACAAGAGATTGATCCAGTAATCACTATATTTCAATATACAAAATAGTTTGAGGAGAATAGAATTGAAGAATTGGAATTAGGTTATAAACCCTAATTCTCCCTTGAGAATAAACCCTTGATCCCAAATCAAGTCCTCAAGCTCACCTAATTCACTTCAGAAAATAGCTTATATAGAGGTTGGCCAACTACCCAAATTGCCCGTGAATTAGTCACAAATCAATTTGCTAATCTTCAGCCCGAAAATAGCCCAAAACCCGATCAAACGTCTATCGTACCTCCTGGCAGATGTCTGTCATCTTCAGATATCCATTGGGCAAATGTACTTAGCACAGACGTCTGCCAAGGGTATGACAGACGTCTGTCTGAGCTCTCGGGAAACCAATTCCCTACAGTCAGATGTCTGTCATCCCCTATGACAGACGTATGTCTCTCCAAACCACTGAAAACTGCACCTTCCAGCTCATGTCTCCTCTATACGAGCTCCGATTTACGAACGGTCATGTAACGACCCAGGATTTTGGGGCCAAGTTAAAATTTATTTTAAGTGATTTTAAATGAGTTTTGATATTTAAAATAATCTATTTTAAATAATAAGGATCACAAATTTGGTTCAAATCGAAGTTAGAATGAATAAATTAATTTTAAATATAAAAAGAGCTAGAAATGGCGCGGTAGTTTGAAAAGTCAAACTTGAACTTTGACTAACCATACAGGATGCAAAATTTAACGGATTTTAGTAAGACCAAAAATATTAGAATCTATTTAAAAATATCTTTCCAACGAATCCGAAAAATCGAAATTTCATAGCGGAAATCAAAAGTTATGGCCAATTCAATTTTTAGAAAGGTCGGTGGGTAATTTGCATAGGACAAAAATGCTACTTTTCACATATGTAGGAATTTGAACTTGAAACCACTTCCATTGGTTTCAGAATGACGTTTCTGCATTGAAAAACAGTAAACACTTATATGTTTCGAGTTTCAGAAAATATTTGTTTAAAAATGTATTTTTTTTAATATTAAATATATTCGCCTTGAAAATAGCCATTTTTCAAAAAGTCTCAGAATCGAACGAAATAAATTTTGTTGGGTTCGTATCATCAAAACAAAGCTAAAAATGATTTTTTGGTAATTTTTAGAATTAATATATAATTATAATTGATTTTTCAGCATAAACGGACAATTTTTGACTTTAAAAATTCATTAAAAAATTCAAACGGTCTCAGAATTGAACGAAACAAATTTTGTTGTGATCGTATCAGCATAAGAAAGCCAAAAATAATTTTTCCGGATTTTTCTGACTTCGTATGTGGCCCCGGCAAAATTATATTTACGTTCGAATTTAAAATAAAGGATTTATTTGAAAATAAAAGAAAACCATGCTGTAACTTCAGAATTGGACCATGGGAATAGCGCCATCGCGTTCAGAAGACGTCAAAACATTAAGTTCGACACTCGTTGAGCGCGAATCAGAGACCGTATGTGAAAACTGTATTTTCTAGAATTAATTAATTAAATAAAAAAATAAAAACCCTAGAAATACACGTATAAATACGGGCCGTATACGTGAACAGTGCCTTCTTCTTCCTCCGTATGTTTAAGCCGCCGAAACCCATAAGTGATCAAAATTTCAAACTCACTTTTCTCCCTCATCTCTCGACGGAATTCAGCATACCATATACCGATTCGAAGCTCTTTCCGAGACCTTTAATTTGGTACCAATCTCCGCCTCCCCCGTGCCCTGTAGCGCCGCCACCATCGCCGCAAAGCTCCGCCGGTCGCAGCCACGCCGGGCCCACCACGCTCGACCGAACTCCACCCCCTTCTGGCCGTACAAAGATCTCTCCAAGGCGGTCATTCTCCAAAAAACCGCACTCAAAACCGTTCAGTAAATCAAAAGTTATCGCGATTTGAAGTTTTGAACAAATTCTGAAATTGAGGTATGCTTCAGATTTTGTAACGCTTTTAAGCGTGACAGAAGCAGTTGTTAAAAGTCTGTTTGATTTAAAACATCAATAACTTATGCATATGAACACCGATTCTGAAAATTTCAGATCCGGTGGAACCGTGACTTCGAATACCACTTTAATACAGAGCAATGGGGAACAAACTCTAATCTAATTGAGGTGAGAATCCTATTTATTTTATTTAAGTAATTATGTTTTAATTATGGATGTTCGCATTCATAATCATATATGTTTGTGAATCTGCTATGATATAAACTGTATGTGAATCTGCTATGACTTAATCTGTATGCGTATGCTAGGTCAAAACCCACTGTATGTTGAGATGTTACAACATAAAAATTAAATATATTAAAATCGTTCATGTATGTTGTGTGACATGTTGATATGTCAAAATTAAATATATTAAAATTGTTCATGTATGTTGTAAAGTGACATTTTTGTCAATATCAAAATAAGAAAATGAACACCGTATGTAAATTGACACTTTTGTCAATATCAAAATAAGAAAATGAACACCGTATGTAAATTGACACTTTTGTCAATATCAAAATAAGAAAATTTGCACCGTATGTTGAATGAACAAATTTGTGTATTTATAAAATAGAATTGGTCGTTATATGTGAATGATTATATTTTGTTCATTTATAAAATAAGAAAGCACTATATGTTAAAGAATTATATTTTGTGTCATTAACAAAATAGAATTTGTCGCTATGGTAAAGAATTATATTTTGTGTCATTATTCAAAATAAAATTTGTCGCTATGTGAAACGAACCATTTTTTGTTCGTTAATAAAAATAGAATTAGTCGCTATATGTAATGAATATATTTTGTTCATTAGTAACAATAAGCAAGCACCGTATGTTAATGAATAATATTTTGTTCATTATCAAAAGAAGAAAGCATCGTATGTTAATGAACTATATTTTGTTCATTATTAAAAATAAAAATAGCATAGTATGTTAATGAACTATATTTTGTTCATTATTAAAAATAAAAATAGCATAGTATGTTAATGAACTATATTTTGTCCATTATATATAAATAGAAGATGACACTATATAAAAATAGCATATTATTTTTGTCAAGTTAGAATAATAGAAAATACATTGTATGCATATTATTTTTGTCAAGTTAGAATAATAGAAAATACATTGTATGCATATTATTTTTGTCAAGTTAGAAAAATAGAAAATACATTGTATGCATATTATTTTTGTCAAGTTAGAATAATAGAAAATACATTGTATGCATATTATTTTTGTCAAGTTAGAAAAATAGAAAATACATTGTATGCATATTATTTTTGTCAAGTTAGAATAATAGAAAATACATTGTATGCATATTATTTTTGTCAAGTTAGAATAATAGAAAATACATTGTATGCATATTATTTTTGTCAAGTTAGAAAAATAGAAAATGCATTGTATGCATATTATTTTTGTCAAGTTAGAAAAATAGAAAATACATTGTATGCATACTATTTTTGTCAAGTTAGAAAAATAGAAAATACATTGTATGCATATTATTTTTGTCAAGTTAGAAAAATAGAAGTGCATTGTATGCAAATAATATTTTGTCAAGTTAGAACGTTATATAGAAGTGCATTGTATGCAAATAATATTTTGTCAAGTTAGAACGTTATATAGAAATGCATTGTATGAACATACTATTCTGTCATGTTAGAGAAATAGAAATGCATTGCATAAAATATTATTTTGTCATGTTAGAGAAATAGAAATGCATTGTATGAAACTATTATTTTGTTACGTTAGAAAATAATAAATGCATTGTAGGTAAAAGAATATTTTTGTTATGTTAAAATAAGACATGTATTGTATGAAAAATAATATTTTGTCATTTGAAATAAAAAAAAAAGAAAACATTTATTCCATTTCCAGTATGAATTAGTATGCTTAACCCGAGGTTGGATTGAGTTGTGATGTAAACCTGCCCGGACCCGCCCGGCTGTCCAGTAATCACAACAATACCTATCCAATGTGAGAGGTTAAAGCATATATATTAATTTTCTAAATTTACATTTTACATATGTAAATTACTTCAAAATATTTAGTGTAAATAAATAAAACATAGACAAAGGAAAACATATATATTTACATTAGGTAAATAAGAGATTGAATAAATTACATTTTTTATATGTAATTAAAAGAATATATTTTACACTGTAAAGAAAATTACATTTTATGTAATTATGATTATAAGAAATAAAATTACATTTTATGTAATTAAGAATAAATAGAAATTATAGAACAAATATGTGAATTAAAATTTATTTACATTTTCCTATGTAAATAAAAAGATTAAAAATAATAATTATGTGAATAAGTATTTATTTACATTTTTCTTATGTGAACAAAAAGAATCAATTTGTAAATGGTAATTATTTACATTTTCTTATGTAAATAATAAAAAGAAAGGTTAGAAAAGAACTTACATAAGATATTCTTTTTATGTTAAAAGGGAATATTAGAAAGGAATTAAAGAAATACAATTATTTACATTTGCTATGTAAATAGGATTTGCAAAGGAAAGTGAAACCATTTATTTACAAATAGTGTAAATAAATATGAATAAGAAATTAGGTACATTTATTTACAATTAATGTAAGTAAATATAACAAAAGTAAAAAGTAAAACATTTATTTACATTTAGGTAAATAAGTAAGATAAAGATAAGAATACATTTATTTACATTTAGGTAATAAATAGGGTAAGAAAAAGAATGTAATTTATTTACATTTAAGGTAAATAAATTAAAACATAGAAAGAATATAATTTATTTACATTTAGGTAAATAAAACAAAATATAGGAAAAAGTATAATTTATTTACATTTAGTGTAAACAAAACAGAGTTATTAAAAGTGATATTTTTATCGTCATTTTAGATGCAATAAAATGAATAGACTTTTGAAATTGGAATAGTCAAACGATTTATATTTATATATATAAATATAAATTATAAATTAAACGGAACGCGCGCGACAGTTCGCGTATCGGCAATCGTAACTTTAAACGGTTATACAGAGAGATCCGACCGTCGGATTTTCCCAAAACTGGAGCCGTTTGGACCGCTTTGGGAAGACCTTTCCAATGACATAAATTTCGCCAAAATCCAACGGTTAGATTTCAAAATATGTGTAAATCAAATTTGGTTGAAAACAACGCAAGGGTCGCCCATTTACCCGAAGCGTCGTTAAATTAATTTAGGCTATTTTTATATAAATAAAAAAAAACAGCGATATGTTGTTATCAAATATTAATAACGATATGAAATGTTTTCAAATTATAAATATATGCGAGAATCATTTGAGAAGACCGAGTTCAATCTCATTTCAAATGATTATACGACGTTTTAAATCTAAGAGTTGAAGACGGCGATTGAAGACCGACGATCTTCACATCGAATGGGTAACTAGTGTTGAGGTCCTTGATTGATTTGCTCCCAAGACGGGGCTAAGATGGTAGTTATCCGGACGCAGTGTTGATTTGTACGGATTTGACTTTCGTCCAGACCCAGGGCATAAGTTTATAAATGGAATGTATGTCTGACGTTGTAGCCCTTTATACTACATTCGTTGATCTCTGTTAATATACATCTGTTTGGTGGTTAACACCCTTCTCTGAGACGCACGAGCTTAGAGGTTATATATTGGTAGAAATCAATGGTATAGTATGGACTGACAATGTGGCATACTAAGATGCATTGATCAAGGCTTTTGTTGAAAAGCAGGCCTTGTGGTTGATGATCAAAGCATAGTCTATTTAGGCATAGCTTTGTGTATATCGTGACTTCGCGAGCCTCACACCCCGGTATGAGTCAAAAACGGGATACGGACCGTAGGGAGTGCACACGTTTCTTTCTAGCTAGAGTGGTGTCAGCGACCTGCCAGCCCTGACATTTTACTTATGTGGATGATGGATTTTGAGGCGCCTCGTTATTTTTATAGGCCGTTGGTGGTCATACTATAGGTCCAAAGGGACCGGGGAACGTGTGTTCAGGCATAACTAATCCACTGCCCATTGGCGGGGACCGGCCCTACCGCTTCCAAGGGTTCACTGCGGGGAATCCTGAGGCATTTGCTAGAGTGTCTCGAATCGGAGAGGATCTTGCCCCTAGCCTCGACTCATGATGGAATCCAAATTTCCAATACGCCCTTGCGGTTTTGATTGTAGAACTAGTATTGGCGACATGCTATATGGTAACCATGCCGTCTAGGATTGATACCTATGATTCAAATCTTTTTATTAAAACATATATACACTAATAATAATATCAAACCCGTTTTATACGTATCAAGCATCTTTTGACCATTATAAGGTAAAACCCTATCCTCCGGTTTGCGTTGCATTGTGTGATGGGACTTGGGTCTTATAATGGTTTCATTTTTCTAAAAAGCATTGCGTTATTTTGACGATTTACTTTAGTCATGCACGGCAGTCCCTTAGAGTAAACCCGTTCCGCGTTAGCGGCGTGGTCTTTTGGATTTGCCTTATTTTTATTAGTATAAGTTATTTAAGAATTCTCACACCAGTCCCACGACTGACCCATAGTTTGTTTCACCTTTTTGCAAACTTGGGTGCCCTCTCTTCTACACGGGCAGCCAAGTAGACAGGTTCATTCTTTGCTTAGAGCTTTTCTTTGAAGCTGCTTATTTTCTCTCTCTTGGATTCTGCTTGGGAGAAGAGGTGATGACTTGGAGCTTGAAGACTTTTTGTTTCTATTGGCATCTTTTCTTTTCTTTTTAGACATCAAACTTATTTCTTTTCTGCAAACTTGTTGTAATAATCTTAGTTTTCTGTGACTGTGGAATTTCTGTGATGGATGACATTATATTTTTCCGCTGCTATAATGTTATTACTCTATGAATCTCCTTTGCTATATTGTATCTGTGTTCTGTTTTATTGTATTTATGTTGTATTCCAAATGATTTCTCCTGCTTTCACCCGTGGAAGTTTGGGGACATCACAGTTGGTATCAGAGCTTTGGTTTACAAAGCGGAGTACAACATATCTATAATAATTCGTTTACATAGAATCACTATATTCTATAGCGAACAGTTCTTGAGATACATAATAGCCAGTCACTTTATCGTCATCTTTTCATTCATCCTTCGATCTTTTAGAATCACCATTTCAGTTGTTTTGACTCTTCCCTTGATCGTGCATTCGAAGAAGACTAAGAGAAGTGGCGATGCTCAATTGGCACATGTTTACGAAGGAGCGAAAGGACCAACTTCTTCGGTAGAAAGCCTGATGTTATAGACGGTACCATCTCTGTTAAAAACATTCTCTGTGTTTATTCTTCCTCTTTTCCTCTTCTATTTTTCTTTTTCCTTTTCGGGGACGAAAAGTTTTTAAGTGGGGGAGACTGTAACGACCCAGGATTTTGGGGCCAAGTTAAAATTTATTTTAAGTGATTTTAAATGAGTTTTGATATTTAAAATAATCTATTTTAAATAATAAGGATCACAAATTTGGTTCAAATCGAAGTTAGAATGAATAAATTAATTTTAAATATAAAAAGAGCTAGAAATGGCGCGGTAGTTTGAAAAGTCAAACTTGAACTTTGACTAACCATACAGGATGCAAAATTTAACGGATTTTAGTAAGACCAAAAATATTAGAATCTATTTAAAAATATCTTTCCAACGAATCCGAAAAATCGAAATTTCATAGCGGAAATCAAAAGTTATGGCCAATTCAATTTTTAGAAAGGTCGGTGGGTAATTTGCATAGGACAAAAATGCTACTTTTCACATATGTAGGAATTTGAACTTGAAACCACTTCCATTGGTTTCAGAATGACGTTTCTGCATTGAAAAACAGTAAACACTTATATGTTTCGAGTTTCAGAAAATATTTGTTTAAAAATGTATTTTTTTTAATATTAAATATATTCGCCTTGAAAATAGCCATTTTTCAAAAAGTCTCAGAATCGAACGAAATAAATTTTGTTGGGTTCGTATCATCAAAACAAAGCTAAAAATGATTTTTTGGTAATTTTTAGAATTAATATATAATTATAATTGATTTTTCAGCATAAACGGACAATTTTTGACTTTAAAAATTCATTAAAAAATTCAAACGGTCTCAGAATTGAACGAAACAAATTTTGTTGTGATCGTATCAGCATAAGAAAGCCAAAAATAATTTTTCCGGATTTTTCTGACTTCGTATGTGGCCCCGGCAAAATTATATTTACGTTCGAATTTAAAATAAAGGATTTATTTGAAAATAAAAGAAAACCATGCTGTAACTTCAGAATTGGACCATGGGAATAGCGCCATCGCGTTCAGAAGACGTCAAAACATTAAGTTCGACACTCGTTGAGCGCGAATCAGAGACCGTATGTGAAAACTGTATTTTCTAGAATTAATTAATTAAATAAAAAAATAAAAACCCTAGAAATACACGTATAAATACGGGCCGTATACGTGAACAGTGCCTTCTTCTTCCTCCGTATGTTTAAGCCGCCGAAACCCATAAGTGATCAAAATTTCAAACTCACTTTTCTCCCTCATCTCTCGACGGAATTCAGCATACCATATACCGATTCGAAGCTCTTTCCGAGACCTTTAATTTGGTACCAATCTCCGCCTCCCCCGTGCCCTGTAGCGCCGCCACCATCGCCGCAAAGCTCCGCCGGTCGCAGCCACGCCGGGCCCACCACGCTCGACCGAACTCCACCCCCTTCTGGCCGTACAAAGATCTCTCCAAGGCGGTCATTCTCCAAAAAACCGCACTCAAAACCGTTCAGTAAATCAAAAGTTATCGCGATTTGAAGTTTTGAACAAATTCTGAAATTGAGGTATGCTTCAGATTTTGTAACGCTTTTAAGCGTGACAGAAGCAGTTGTTAAAAGTCTGTTTGATTTAAAACATCAATAACTTATGCATATGAACACCGATTCTGAAAATTTCAGATCCGGTGGAACCGTGACTTCGAATACCACTTTAATACAGAGCAATGGGGAACAAACTCTAATCTAATTGAGGTGAGAATCCTATTTATTTTATTTAAGTAATTATGTTTTAATTATGGATGTTCGCATTCATAATCATATATGTTTGTGAATCTGCTATGATATAAACTGTATGTGAATCTGCTATGACTTAATCTGTATGCGTATGCTAGGTCAAAACCCACTGTATGTTGAGATGTTACAACATAAAAATTAAATATATTAAAATCGTTCATGTATGTTGTGTGACATGTTGATATGTCAAAATTAAATATATTAAAATTGTTCATGTATGTTGTAAAGTGACATTTTTGTCAATATCAAAATAAGAAAATGAACACCGTATGTAAATTGACACTTTTGTCAATATCAAAATAAGAAAATGAACACCGTATGTAAATTGACACTTTTGTCAATATCAAAATAAGAAAATTTGCACCGTATGTTGAATGAACAAATTTGTGTATTTATAAAATAGAATTGGTCGTTATATGTGAATGATTATATTTTGTTCATTTATAAAATAAGAAAGCACTATATGTTAAAGAATTATATTTTGTGTCATTAACAAAATAGAATTTGTCGCTATGGTAAAGAATTATATTTTGTGTCATTATTCAAAATAAAATTTGTCGCTATGTGAAACGAACCATTTTTTGTTCGTTAATAAAAATAGAATTAGTCGCTATATGTAATGAATATATTTTGTTCATTAGTAACAATAAGCAAGCACCGTATGTTAATGAATAATATTTTGTTCATTATCAAAAGAAGAAAGCATCGTATGTTAATGAACTATATTTTGTTCATTATTAAAAATAAAAATAGCATAGTATGTTAATGAACTATATTTTGTTCATTATTAAAAATAAAAATAGCATAGTATGTTAATGAACTATATTTTGTCCATTATATATAAATAGAAGATGGCACTATATAAAAATAGCATATTATTTTTGTCAAGTTAGAATAATAGAAAATACATTGTATGCATATTATTTTTGTCAAGTTAGAATAATAGAAAATACATTGTATGCATATTATTTTTGTCAAGTTAGAAAAATAGAAAATACATTGTATGCATATTATTTTTGTCAAGTTAGAATAATAGAAAATACATTGTATGCATATTATTTTTGTCAAGTTAGAAAAATAGAAAATACATTGTATGCATATTATTTTTGTCAAGTTAGAATAATAGAAAATACATTGTATGCATATTATTTTTGTCAAGTTAGAAAAATAGAAAATGCATTGTATGCATATTATTTTTGTCAAGTTAGAAAAATAGAAAATACATTGTATGCATATTATTTTTGTCAAGTTAG
This sequence comes from Allium sativum, assembly GCA_030737875.1. Lineage (NCBI taxonomy): Eukaryota > Viridiplantae > Streptophyta > Magnoliopsida > Asparagales > Amaryllidaceae > Allium > Allium sativum. Next base: position 3,650,904 of record CM060919.1, on the reverse strand, counting down.
AAAAATAGAAAATACATTGTATGCATACTATTTTTGTCAAGTTAGAAAAATAGAAAATACATTGTATGCATATTATTTTTGTCAAGTTAGAAAAATAGAAGTGCATTGTATGCAAATAATATTTTGTCAAGTTAGAACGTTATATAGAAGTGCATTGTATGCAAATAATATTTTGTCAAGTTAGAACGTTATATAGAAATGCATTGTATGAACATACTATTCTGTCATGTTAGAGAAATAGAAATGCATTGCATAAAATATTATTTTGTCATGTTAGAGAAATAGAAATGCATTGTATGAAACTATTATTTTGTTACGTTAGAAAATAATAAATGCATTGTAGGTAAAAGAATATTTTTGTTATGTTAAAATAAGACATGTATTGTATGAAAAATAATATTTTGTCATTTGAAATAAAAAAAAAAAGAAAACATTTATTCCATTTCCAGTATGAATTAGTATGCTTAACCCGAGGTTGGATTGAGTTGTGATGTAAACCTGCCCGGACCCGCCCGGCTGTCCAGTAATCACAACAATACCTATCCAATGTGAGAGGTTAAAGCATATATATTAATTTTCTAAATTTACATTTTACATATGTAAATTACTTCAAAATATTTAGTGTAAATAAATAAAACATAGACAAAGGAAAACATATATATTTACATTAGGTAAATAAGAGATTGACTAAATTACATTTTTTATATGTAATTAAAAGAATATATTTTACACTGTAAAGAAAATTACATTTTATGTAATTATGATTATAAGAAATAAAATTACATTTTATGTAATTAAGAATAAATAGAAATTATAGAACAAATATGTGAATTAAAATTTATTTACATTTTCCTATGTAAATAAAAAGATTAAAAATAATAATTATGTGAATAAGTATTTATTTACATTTTTCTTATGTGAACAAAAAGAATCAATTTGTAAATGGTAATTATTTACATTTTCTTATGTAAATAATAAAAAGAAAGGTTAGAAAAGAACTTACATAAGATATTCTTTTTATGTTAAAAGGGAATATTAGAAAGGAATTAAAGAAATACAATTATTTACATTTGCTATGTAAATAGGATTTGCAAAGGAAAGTGAAACCATTTATTTACAAATAGTGTAAATAAATATGAATAAGAAATTAGGTACATTTATTTACAATTAATGTAAGTAAATATAACAAAAGTAAAAAGTAAAACATTTATTTACATTTAGGTAAATAAGTAAGATAAAGATAAGAATACATTTATTTACATTTAGGTAATAAATAGGGTAAGAAAAAGAATGTAATTTATTTACATTTAAGGTAAATAAATTAAAACATAGAAAGAATATAATTTATTTACATTTAGGTAAATAAAACAAAATATAGGAAAAAGTATAATTTATTTACATTTAGTGTAAACAAAACAGAGTTATTAAAAGTGATATTTTTATCGTCATTTTAGATGCAATAAAATGAATAGACTTTTGAAATTGGAATAGTCAAACGATTTATATTTATATATATAAATATAAATTATAAATTAAACGGAACGCGCGCGACAGTTCGCGTATCGGCAATCGTAACTTTAAACGGTTATACAGAGAGATCCGACCGTCGGATTTTCCCAAAACTGGAGCCGTTTGGACCGCTTTGGGAAGATCTTTCCAATGACATAAATTTCGCCAAAATCCAACGGTTAGATTTCAAAATATGTGTAAATCAAATTTGGTTGAAAACAACGCAAGGGTCGCCCATTTACCCGAAGCGTCGTTAAATTAATTTAGGCTATTTTTATATAAATAAAAAAAAACAGCGATATGTTGTTATCAAATAGTAATAACGATATGAAATGTTTTCAAATTATAAATATATGCGAGAATCATTTGAGAAGACCGAGTTCAATCTCATTTCAAATGATTATACGACGTTTTAAATCTAAGAGTTGAAGACGGCGATTGAAGACCGACGATCTTCACATCGAATGGGTAACTAGTGTTGAGGTCCTTGATTGATTTGCTCCCAAGACGGGGCTAAGATGGTAGTTATCCGGACGTAGTGTTGATTTGTACGGATTTGACTTTCGTCCAGACCCAGGGCATAAGTTTATAAATGGAATGTATGTCTGACGTTGTAGCCCTTTATACTACATTCGTTGATCTCTGTTAATATACATCTGTTTGGTGGTTAACACCCTTCTCTGAGACGCACGAGCTTAGAGGTTATATATTGGTAGAAATCAATGGTATAGTATGGACTGACAATGTGGCATACTAAGATGCATTGATCAAGGCTTTTGTTGAAAAGCAGGCCTTGTGGTTGATGATCAAAGCATAGTCTATTTAGGCATAGCTTTGTGTATATCGTGACTTCGCGAGCCTCACACCCCGGTATGAGTCAAAAACGGGATACGGACCGTAGGGAGTGCACACGTTTCTTTCTAGCTAGAGTGGTGTCAGCGACCTGCCAGCCCTGACATTTTACTTATGTGGATGATGGATTTTGAGGCGCCTCGTTATTTTTATAGGCCGTTGGTGGTCATACTATAGGTCCAAAGGGACCGGGGAACGTGTGTTCAGGCATAACTAATCCACTGCCCATTGGCGGGGACCGGCCCTACCGCTTCCAAGGGTTCACTGCGGGGAATCCTGAGGCATTTGCTAGAGTGTCTCGAATCGGAGAGGATCTTGCCCCTAGCCTCGACTCATGATGGAATCCAAATTTCCAATACGCCCTTGCGGTTTTGATTGTAGAACTAGTATTGGCGACATGCTATATGGTAACCATGCCGTCTAGGATTGATACCTATGATTCAAATCTTTTTATTAAAACATATATACACTAATAATAATATCAAACCCGTTTTATACGTATCAAGCATCTTTTGACCATTATAAGGTAAAACCCTATCCTCCGGTTTGCGTTGCATTGTGTGATGGGACTTGGGTCTTATAATGGTTTCATTTTTCTAAAAAGCATTGCGTTATTTTGACGATTTACTTTAGTCATGCACGGCAGTCCCTTAGAGTAAACCCGTTCCGCGTTAGCGGCGTGGTCTTTTGGATTTGCCTTATTTTTATTAGTATAAGTTATTTAAGAATTCTCACACCAGTCCCACGACTGACCCATAGTTTGTTTCACCTTTTTGCAAACTTGGGTGCCCTCTCTTCTACACGGGCAGCCAAGTAGACAGGTTCATTCTTTGCTTAGAGCTTTTCTTTGAAGCTGCTTATTTTCTCTCTCTTGGATTCTGCTTGGGAGAAGAGGTGATGACTTGGAGCTTGAAGACTTTTTGTTTCTATTGGCATCTTTTCTTTTCTTTTTAGACATCAAACTTATTTCTTTTCTGCAAACTTGTTGTAATAATCTTAGTTTTCTGTGACTGTGGAATTTCTGTGATGGATGACATTATATTTTTCCGCTGCTATAATGTTATTACTCTATGAATCTCCTTTGCTATATTGTATCTGTGTTCTGTTTTATTGTATTTATGTTGTATTCCAAATGATTTCTCCTGCTTTCACCCGTGGAAGTTTGGGGACATCACAGGTCACATCCGACTCGAAGCTATCTTCATCCTCTTCAATCCAACACATATACTATCGCATATCACAACATTACAATCAATCCAAAAAATCAATCCAAAAAATCGTAATACGTATGCACGTACATCACGAACACAAATATATGAAATTCCTTAAACGTTTAGTGTTTCTTAACAATCGGGGATTTGTGAATAGGGCAATTGAGATAATAAAGACAGAATTCCCCATTTTCTCGATCACATTCCCATGTTTATAAAAACACACTTCACCTACGCAAATAACTTGATTGTCTTCTTCCATGTCGTTGTTTAATGCCTCTTCTTCTTCCTCTTCTTCTTCTTCTTCTTCCATATGTGTTTCTTGATTATCATCATCGATGATAATAGGATTGGTTTGATTATCCACCACAAACCATTGTATATTTCTTATAATATTTCCTAGTTTCTATTGTTCTCTATTCATCCTTATTTGAAGAAGTTGAATTTCAGTCATCATTTGCAGTAAATCCTTCATAGATTCCTCCAATTTTGTCACTCTTGTAAGCGTAATGCATTGAAATGGACCAATATAGGGTCCAGGGAAAGAAATCAAGTTGTTTTGTGGGTATTATTAAGGGAGGACATTATTTATTTTATTTCAGAGTTTAGACAGAGAGAAGTATTATTAGGGGAGGCCATTGTTTATTTTATTTCGGAGCTTAGATAGAGAGAAAATGAAGATGAGAAGAAGAATTTTTGATATTAAGAGTTAAATATAGGTTGTAACTACTTTTTGGTGGGAATTAATTTTTTAAAATGTAGCAGTTATATGCCGACATATAGAAACATGTATGTCGACATACATGCACTATTTATTATATTTTTTATTTTTCTGAATTTTGTTATATTTTATACTATATTTATATTAATATATTTAGTTACTCTATTTCACTTAAAGAGCAAATGCCTAATTCTCTTCTAAATTTAGTAAATGTTGCTTCGTTTAAAGGTTTGGTTAATATATCTGCTATTTGTTTTCCTATTTCTATGAATTCTAGTGAAATTTTATCTTTACTTACGTTATCTCTTAGGAAACGATGTCTTATATCAATATGTTTAGTTCTCGAATGATGAGATGAACTTTTAGATATATTTACGGCACTTGTATTATCATAGTAGATCAGTGATTTATTTATATTTGATCCAAAATCCTTTAGAGTTTGTTGCATATATATATATATATATATATATATATATATATATTACTTGTGAACAAGCTAAAGCAGCAGATATATATTCTGCTTTAGTTGTTGACAAAGATACTGTATTTTATTTTTTACTAAACCAGGAGACTAGAGAATGACCTAAGAAGTGACACTTTCCACTAGTGCTTTTACGGTCGAATTTACATCCCGCATATTCAGCATCACCATAGTAGATTAAATCAAATGATTCATTTTTAGCGTAAAATAATCAAAAATCTAATTTATGTTTTGCATATCTTAGAAAACGTTTTATGGCTTTTAAGTGAGTTTCTTTAGGTTGTGATTAATATCTTGCATAGAGACATACATTATGCATTATATCTAGTCTATTAGCGGTTATTTACAATAACGATCTTATCATTCCTCTATATGATTTTTGATCGACATCTTTTGATGTATCATCTTTACTTAGGGCTATATTAGTTGTCATAGGTGTAGGTCTTCCATTAGTTGTTGTTAAATTATATTTATTAATTAAATCTCTAGCATATTTGTCTTGATTAATAAATATTCCATTCTTTAATTGTCTTATTTGTAAACCTAAGAAAAATGTAAGTTCATTCATATGACTCATCTGAAATTCTCATGTCATAATATCTAAGAATTCTTTATTCATTTTACTATTTGTTGATCCAAAAATCATATCATCAACATAATTTTGTACTAAATGAATATAGTTTTCATTTCTTTAAATGCAAAGTGTATTATCTACTTTACCAATTTCGAAGTTAGATTGTAATAAATACGTTCTTAATCAATCATACCAGGCTCTAGGAGCTTGTTTTAATCCTTATAATGCTTTCTTTAATTTACATACATAGGTTTTAAAAAAAATCATCTTCAAAAAGAGGAGGTTGTTCTACATATACGTCTTCTTTAACATATCCATTTAAAAAAGCACTTTTAGCTTCCATTTGAAATAGTTATGATTAGAGAAGGCTAGTAAAATTCTAATTATTTCTAATCTTGCTATGGGAGCAAAGGTTTCATCACAATCTATTCCTTTTTCTTGACTATATCCTTTCGCAACTAATCAAGCTTTATTTCATACGACCTCACTGAGTTCATTCATTTTATTTTCATAAGCCCATTTAGTTCCAACTATAGTTTTATCCTCTAGTCTAGGAACAAGTTCACATACATCATTCCTGGTAAATTGGTTCAATTCCTCTTGCATATCAAGGATCCATGGATCATTCGATGATGCTTCTTTTGGATCCTTAGGTTAAATAGTTGAATTAAAAGTTGAATTACTCATATTATTTAATTGGTTTTTAATCCTAACGACATATCAATATCCCCTAAAACATTTTCTATAGAATGCTCTCTTAGAAGTCTAATCCTTTCATTTGGTTGATTAATTTCATTATTTATTTCATCGACCTCATTTTCACATTCATCTTCGTTATGTTGTGTTATATTTTCATAATTTTTGTCAAAAGATACATTTATAGTTTCTTCTATAGTATTAGTTCTTAAATTAAGAACTCTATATGCTTTATTTGTTTTCGAATATCCGGTGAATATTCCTTTATTGGATTTAGAGTCAAATTTTTCTAAATTTTCTTTAGTGTTTAGAATAAAACATTTACTTCCAAATGTTTTAAAGTACGATACTTTTGGTTTCTTATAATATAAAACTTCGTATGGTGTTTTATGAGTTAAGGGTCTTATTAAAATTCTATTTAATATATAACAAGTTGTTGCAACTGCCTTAGTCCAAAAATGTCTCGGTGAGTTACTATCTGATAACATGGTTCTCGCACATTCTTGAATTGACCTATTTTAATGTTCAACTACTTGGTTTTGTTGACGAGTTCAAGGGAAAGAAATATTATGAGTTATCCCCTTTTTATTACAAAATTTTCATTTTTGAACTCTCCACCGTGATCACTACGTATTATTTTAATTTTAAAAGATAATAAATTTTGTGTTCTTCTAGTAAAGAATTTAAAATGATCAAAAGCATCACTTTTATTTTTAAGAAAAAGTGTCCGAGTGAATCTAGAGAAATCATCAATTATTACATAAAAATATCTATTGTGATTTGTTGATTGAGCTTGAGATAGACCGAATAGATCCATGTGAATTGATTTTAACGGTTTTGAGGTTGTAATTTCTTCTTTTGATTCAAATGAACTTTTCAATTTTCCAAATTGAAAAGCATCATGTAAATTATTTACTTTAAATTTCATTTTCGGTAAACCTCTAATTGATTCTAATTTTGAAATTCTAGAAATAAGTTTAAAACTTATATGACTGGATCTCTTTGCTAAAACCAAGGGTCACTTGTATTGGCCATAAGACAAAAATTATCATTATAGATTTCTATACTTAATATATAGATGTTTCTCTTTCTATCTGCTTCGAATATTATTTTCGAGTTTTTATCCTCTATAAAGCATTAATCTTTTTCAAAATTGATTTTACAGCCTTTATCACAAAGTTGGCTAACAATAAAGGAGAATCAAGACTCGTGAGCATCAAGATATCAAGAATTTAGGATTATCAGAGTAATAGAGGTTAGCATGTAAAACTCTGAATAGAACTCAAATTCTATTTTCAGCTATCTCTTTTTAAAATTGATTTCAAACTATTCTCAAATTGATTCAAACTTGATTTTAAATATAATTCCTAAGCTTCTTATGTTTATATATATATATATGATATTGTTTTATAATTATATTATAAAGTTTTATATCATATATATATTTATAATTTTTGAGTCATATGTTTAAATAATATTTTATTATGTTTTTATACTTGAAAAAATATATTTTAAACAACTAGTTTTATTTTAGGAATTTCCAGAATATATATATATATATATACATACATACATAATGGTTTAAATACTTGAAAAATGATTTAAAATTCAAATATATATATATATATATGTCGACATATATGTTTTTACATACAACCATCACATTTTATTTAAATTTAAAAGTTGTGTCTTTTCATTTTAAAATGTTTCAGAAATGGTTGTGTCTCTTGGAACACTATATAAAGGCCTTATTTTCGATTTTTTTAATAATTAATCATATCCTTCTTCCCTACATTACATACCACCATTATTCTTCTTAAATTTCTAAGATTTTACATTTATACTCTGCCGATTTCAATACAAATTATATCATTCTTCTTCTATTTTCAATCTCTATCAAATACTCTAACACACCCCGTATTTTTAGTGTAAGAGAATAAAAGAAGAATAACTTGATTAAATATTCAGAATTAAGTAAAGTGGTCTGTGCCATTACGTCCGTCTCGAAATTGTAGTCAAACTCAACACCTGGTTTGCATAAATCGGACACCGTATGAAGAAGTTATTAAGGTTCGAAGTTTGTATACGCACAGGAAGAATATATATATATATATATACTCACATACACACACACATATTAGGTTCAGAATTCAAAAATGGGTCCAGAAATTCGAAAGTAGTTTAAAAATCAAAATTTCGGAAGGCGGCAGATTTCTCGCCCAAGGTGGGTCGACCCCCTCAATGGTGGGACGACACCAGGGTCGACCCCCATAAGGGTGGGTCGACACCAGGGTCGACCCACTCAAAGGTGGATCTACCCACCTGCGGCAGATTTCGGCAGATTAGGGATTTTGAGTTTTTTGACGATTCGGATGGTTTTTGGGCAAATCTAAGGGTCTTGATTGCTCCATGCTCCTATAAATAAGACCTTAAAACTAACCCTAAACATCAAAATTCGGTATCTACGTCGGAGCGCTGCCATTGCTCTTTCTCTCTCTCCCCTCGAACATATTCAGAAATTTAGATTTATAAATTAGAAAATCTTAAATTAAGATCTGGAGGGAAGAGATTTATGTTTTATTAAAAGGCGTCCAAAATTACGTGAAAAGCAAGGTAACATTCTAGATCTAATCTATTCTTATTCTTCCTATTTTATTTCCCTTTTCTTTTAGTGAAAATAGTCAATCCACGTTATTAGGTTTCAAATCAAATTAAAGGGGAAAGGAAAACAATGGATGATAGAACGGATTGGATCCAAAATTTAGGGAAAGCTTGAAAGGTGAGTGGGTTTTAATTATAGCCTTTAGATAATGTTATGACTGTTGTTTAGCATTCCCCTTTTAATAAATTGTGAAATTTCCAGTTTAATTATAAATTGTTGTTATAGTAAGTTGAGAATTTAATATGAATTGATTAGAGAACTCATATGTTGAATCTATTAAATTGTTGAAATAATTACATGTTGAACAAACTTGTTAGTACATGGGCAATAACTGCTGTTGTTATAATTATATGTTTCACTTGCGGCGTATTATAGAATAAATGACATGTTTAGATTGATGGAATTGAATAATTACCCGATTGAATGCTTACATGTCAAAATAGAATTAAAAATATGTTGAAAAGGACATACGATGAAATATAGGAAAAAATAGGATGACATGTAAATTAGATTACTGTAAATTAGATTACAGTAAAAAGGATAATATGCCTAATGTTTTCCTGAAATGGGAATAATTTGTAATGGGATTCTTGAGCATAACATATATTATGTTTTGCGACTTTATTTTGGGAGCGCAAATTTGATATGAACATTAATGATTGAATAAAGATGCATATGCCTAGGATTACAGTCAGAAATTATAAATGCACTTATGGCACGAGGTTAGGAGGCATTAGTGGCGGAATCTGCCCGGACCCGACCGGCATATCCAGCAGTCACTAAAGTTGAACCTAATGAGAAGCCTAAGTGCAAAAATTAAAAATACGTAATGATGCTAAGACACGAGGTTAAGTCAACTTATGGTAGAAGTCTGCCCGGACCCGCCCAGCAAATCCAGCATCCACAAGTGTAGGCTTAATGTGAGAGGTCTAGTGCTTTATATATATATATATGTATATATGTATGTATATAACAAGATATGAATAAATGGTAATTAAATGTCTAACTCAGAAAATAGGAAAGGAAGGGATGTAATGAACTGAGTTAGTGTGATACGAAGGAAAAGTGATGTATTTCCCTAAATGACCTATTTCTGAGAATGTGGTTACAAGTAGGCCACAGTAACTAAAGTAAAAAAAGAGTAAAATTACTTGCTACCACGGATTTAGATGGGAATACGTTATGAAAATAAATCACTGATTCCTTCTATCAAACTGATAAGGTGAATGAAGTGTTTTCCTTAATTAAAATAAGGAATATATATATTATAGTGAATGATGGATACTGGAATACAATAGTAAAAGAAAATGGTTTAAAAAGTGGAATGATAATCACCTATTATAAATAAATAACATTAATGAAAATGTTGTATAATAGGTAGACTCGTCGTAGGGACAAGTGGGAATTATAACTTAGGTTATAATAAAAAAATTAAGGAAATTGGATAACTGGTGAAATAAGATAAGGGACACTTAATTGTAAATTAAGTAAGCAGAAATGGAGAAACCCGAAAAATAGTTGGGAAAAGGGGGAAATATATTGTACTTAATTATAAATTAAGTAATCTGTAAGCTTGGAAGTCTGAAACCCCGTTGATAAGAATTTTAGGCTTGTCCTAGGGACATGAGGAAATTATAACATAGGTTATAATAAACGGGTAGAGAAACTTATTAATGGACCTTAGTTAATGGAACTAAGTTAATAAGTAAACAACGATAAGTTGTAATGACAATGTAAAATGGAATTATGATTAAATGGGATAGAATGAGGAAAACTTATGGAATGAAATAAGTTATATTTAATCATAAATGGAGAGTGACATGTTAATTAGAAAACATGTGAATTGGATATACTTAATTACATATTAGGTAAAACATGTTATTGTAATGAGGAAATCAACAAGAAGAAAAAAAGAGGTTGTAGATTACAGATCTTGGGCCACAATCTAAAGAATAACATGATGTGGGCTTATTAATAAACTTAAATGGATTAAGTTGTACGACTGAAATTGATAAGCAAGATAACTTGGTAATTTGAATAAGAATTCAATATGAACTGGAATAACCAAGTAACTGGAAACTTGATGGGGTAAGACAAGCGCATGAAAGAATGTTTAGACATAGGATCCAACAACATGCTAAAGTAAGGCGCTTAGACCAGTCCATATGGTTGAGGGTGAATAACCTAACGGGGTAGATCATCGAGGTGTTATAAGACACAAAGGGAGCACACATTCATCTGATTGTTCTGACGGCTCTAAAGGACTGGAAGGGGAAGCACGCGGCTTCCAGAGGTACGTAAGGTGCTCCTAGTAGTCCTCTGTGCGGCGGAAGATGTCTTAGGCTGTATCCGTATGGGTTGGGTCTGCGCGTAACTCTAGGTGGGTTGGCCTTGACTGCAGATGTAGCTATGCAGTCAGAATGTTGTGAAGAGGTGACACTAGGGTGGTTCGGCGATTGCCTCACTAGGAAGTAGATTGTCCGGACCAACAAGGATAGTAGACCGTCGGACACCCATCATCGGCAGCCAGTGGGATGCAGAAAGACTCGAGCTAAACCCAAGATGCCATTTCACCCTTCACTATCGGGGTACGGGGTTGAGGGGAGACGCCACATGGATGTTTAGATTGTTTGCGTAGGGGCGGTGGCTTAGCTCCGATAGTCTTTACTAGTTGAGGGAGGGGCCGAGGTGGGGCCATAGCCACCACGAAAACAGAACCAAGGTATGTCTGTATATAGAGGCTCTTTAGAGATGGGCCCGTATTGATATGGAAAAGCTCTCGATCGAGTTCCGTGTTTCTTGTATCGCCCTGCCACGGACCTCGGTGCACATTAGGGGACGTGCGTTTGAGGCATCTAGCTACAAATGAAGATGCGTATGGTGGACAGTCTAGTTAATTGTTTAGTTAATTGTTAATTTATTTATCTAGTTAGTTAAATAAATGTTTTTTTTGTTATTAAAAATAACATTATTTTTGTAAATATAAATCGCATTATTTTTGTAAATATAAATCGCACTGTTTTTTAATATATAAACTAGAATGTTGTTTTTGAAAATATATAAACATTGGAATAAAAATCTAATTTTTATATGTAACATTGGAATAAAAGTATAATTTTTATAAATATAAACATTGGAATAAAAATCTAATTTTTATATGTAACATTGAAATAAAAATCTAATTTTTGTATATGGCATTGGAATAAAAATATAGTTTTAGAAATATAAAAATATGATTTTTATTTATATAGTAGCATTATAAAAATATGATTTTTAAATATATGAAGCGCTATTAAAAATGTGATTTTTAATATAAATTTCGTGAAACAGATTGCGTTGGAATCAGAACAGCAAATCTTAGTGACATTAAAGAGTGGAGGAGTGGAAACCAAAGGTGAAAACTCTCTCGCTGAATTTATTTATACAGTTATTTATTTTATAACTGCATAGATGAACTGCTCCCCGTCGTCCACAGACCATGGACGACTTGTTTGTTTGATTGTATTATGTGGTTGTGACTGATTGTGATGTGGAATGGAATGTAAAATATTCATGTGTTAAATAAATATTTTATAGTTAAAATTATAATTTTTAACGTGTATAAAATAAATATTCATTAACAAATCGGATGATTTGTAAATGTACACTCATTTGACTGGTATGGATTGGGACGATAAAATTTTACACATCGTCCAACTACACAAATAAAATCTATGCTTGTTGATTGAAACCCCACACGGGTGTTGGGATGATATTTGACGTACACTAATCCCAATTGTTTAGTGGTATGTCGATCGATTGGTTGACAGGCTGTTGTAAGCATTAATTATTTATATTTAACGCTTATGCAGTTGTGTAATGCACTGTGGATGATGGTTGACTGTGTTTGATTATGGTAGTGTACACATGTGTATGAAATCCATATAAATAACATTATATGGTAATTGACTATGCTTGATTCCAATTCAGAACGAACGAATATTTTAAAATAACGAATATTTTAAAATAATGAATATTTGAAAATAATATTCAGAAAAGAATCAAAATATGATTTTGACGTACGATTTGGGATGGACACGAATATATTTAAATATATAAAGCCATGTTGATTAATTTAACGCCATTTTGACGTGAACGATATTTATATCGATTTTATTCATTTTTATAATGAATATTGAAAAGGAATTGATTTCAAAATCTAATGTTTTGAAAATACTATCATTTATATATTAATGATATGGAATATTCAATTTTGATTTGAAATTGAATATGATGTTGAAATCGTTTTGAAAATGAATTTAAAACGATTTATAAAATACGTTTTAAATGGAAATCGACGAAATATATATTATATATATAATATAATGGCCTGAATAGAACGCGCAACGCTGCGGCAGTTCGCGAATTTTGACCATTGACATCGAATGGACATTTCATGAGATTCGACCGTCGGATTCTCCTAAAACCGGAACCATGGGGTTCGTATCGAAAAGAGCTTTCTAAGAATATTAGAGATTTGAAATCTAAAGGTTGGATTTGGAATTATGTCCAAATCAAATTTGGAAAAGGTCGCTGTAAGTGTAGTTCGATGGCCGTTTATGGAAATCGACTGTACGGGCCTTGATAAAATTATTAAAATATCAATAATTGGTGAAAAATCATAAGAAATGATTTGGAAAGAATTGAAATGAAAAATTCCATATTTGAAAAGATAAAAATAGATTTTTATCGAAATGAACTAGTTATGAACTAGAATTATAATCCAATATTTTTAAATAAATAAATTGGTTTTGAAAGGGGTTTTAAAATAACCAGAATTTCCAATATATGATTTGGAATGGGTTTGAATCGAAACTATCTTCGGAATATTTCGATATTGGATTCCATGATTATACGGACATTGTGGAGGAATCTGGAAGATATATATATATCGTTATTCCAGTACGATATTTGTTGAGTTCAGAATTTGATATTGAATATAAGCCGATATATTTTCTATTCAGAGTCTTGTATTTAATATCAAATGGGATTTTGGGTTTGTCGTGAATGGTGCCTTCACTAACACTGTTCTTAAACCCAGTTGAGAAAAGATATAAATCTTTTATTAAGATTAATGAAGTTTACCAATTAACTAACATTTAATTGGAATTAAATTGAAATTGGTTTTTGGGTTTATCGTGGACGGTATTTTAAATAACACTAGTTCTTTAACCCAATTAACAAATGGAATGTGAATTGGGTTTATTGTGAACTGTGTTTTAACAACATTCGTTCTTTAACCCGATTCCCAATGAAATATAATTTGGAATTTATAAATCTTTTAATTAATATTTAGGGGAAATTTCCAAAGAAAAGTTTTCCAGTTTAATAAAATAAATTGGAATGGAAGGGAATTCGATTTAGTAATAATCGAGGTGAACTCCTGTGGAGGAAGACTGTTACTATATATGGAATTTAAAGGCTTTGTCGTTATACCATTTATATTATCGGTTGGATATGGAAGTTCATATCGATTATATATACTGATCATTTTTCCATGAAGATTCCATTGTTAATGGAATGTAATTTTGGGTTTATCATGAGCTGTGTTTTAAATGACATTAGTTCTTTAACCTAGTTAAAGATAAGATTTATTTCTTAACTTTGAATAATCATTAAGTAATGATTTTTGGAAATTAAAACTAAATTAGAGTTTTAATGAATCTTTAAATAGATTGAAAGGGTGAATTTGATAACTAAAATTATCCAATTCAAGAAACGATCGAGAATGGGGTACCACCTGTTTTACTCCAGGCGCTAGTTAAATCTTTAATTAGATTTGAACGTAAAATGGTAATTGAATTTACCGATAACACCGTGGTGTTAGATATGAAGTAATACCAGTTTTGCTTCGTGGGATGAATAGGTTGGGATTGGGAAATTTAACAAATGATTACTTCGGTAAGGTTCGTTAATCCCGACTAGTTTGGAAAACCTAAATATGGTTAGAAATGATATCCAAAGGAAAATTAAAGAATAAATTTAAAGAATTTATCTTTGATAAAATTAATGGGAACCTTTCCCGAAGTATAAGAATATTTGAACAAAGGAATATTCTGGATTAGAATTAGGCGTATGTTGTGTTTTTATAGCACTTGTTTATTATATACGCGAGTTATTCAGAAAGACCGGGTTTAGCCCATTTTGAATAACTGATTCGACGATATGTCGAGGATGAAGATGGTGGTCGAAGACCAGAGGTCTTCACATCGTTTGGATTATTACTGATGTCTTGATTGGGCTGTACAACCAAGACGAGGTAATAAGTGGTGATCGTCCAGACGTACTTGGAGATCGACCGAATATGCAAGGACCTCTCGAATGTATTGGACATATAGTACGAGGAAAAAGGTGCCTCCGGTTTCGTTCAGCCCCAGAACGAACTTGTAAATGGATGTGTGTCTGACATTGGATTTCATTCTATGTGATTTATATACATCGGTTGCATAGCGTGAATTGCTTGTGAGGCATGCTAAGATGCAAATGATCAAGGCTTCTGTTGAAAAGCAGAGACTTGTGGTTAATGATCAAAGCACGGCTTTAATATAGCATAACTTTGTGTAGCGTTAATTCGCGAGTGTGAACCAAAAACGGGAGAGGACATCAGGGAGGACATGTGTTTCCTTCTAGCTAGGAGTGGTGTCTGGGTTTTGCACGCCCAGATGTTTTACTTATGTGGATGATGGATAGCGAGGCGCCTCGGTTATATCGGCACTGCGGGACGATGGATGATATGGTCTTTATATAGACCAGACTAATGCCCCATAGGGTGGGGAAACATAGGCATTTTAATCCACATCGAGTGGATTGGCCCTGGCGATCCAAGGGTCACTCGAGCTATGATCCTGAGACACGGGCTAAAGCGTCTCGAAGCGGTAAGGATGATCCCTTGCCTTGGTTCGCAGATGGAAATCCAACTTCCAATACGTGACATTCGATTTTAATGGTAGAGCCTAGTATTGGCGACATAGTAGAATGGGATGTTATGCCGTCTATGATTGATACATTTATATTTGAAGTTGTTTTCGTACACTTTACACTATAATAGTATCAAAATGATTTGTTTTAAACGTACCAAGCATGTTTGGCTATTATAAGGGAAAACCCTATCCTTCGGCTTGCGTTGAATTATGTGGTGGGACCTGGGTCTTATAATAGCTTCATTTTTTCAAAAAAGCATTACGCTATTTTGTTATATGCAATGATATTCCCGGGAGGAAACCCATTCCGTGTTATACGGCGTGGTCCCTTGATTTACCGAACTTTAAAATAAAGATTGATAACTTTTTTAGTTCTCACACAAGTCACATGACTGACCTGGAGTTTATTGTTTTACCTAAACTCTAGGTGCCCCTATTTTCCACACGGGCAGCTAGTAGTTTTGGTTTTGCAGATTTATATTCACATGATCCTGGTTTACAGCTGGAATGATATTCGAAAAGCTATGTATCCGTATATTCCTTTCAGTTGTGATTTGTATTATTTTTCTGCTGCTATGTATTTAAACGTAACTTGTAAATCTATGATATTTACCAAATGTGTATTATTTGTTCATACTTTGTATATTCTTGTACTCTGATGTAAACTGTTGTAATAAGCAATGAAATGTTCTTCTGTTTGTGTTCTGATTGGTCTTGTCCTCAAAGCAATCCGTGCTTTCCTTCATGGGGAATTTCGGGTCGTTTCACAATCAGAGTACTCTAGAGGGGATACGCTAGGGTTCAACAAGAACATTATGCAACTCAGCCACACATAACCGACCATTCATTTCACTTGAATGTTCCGAATATATTATCACCTTACGGTTGGTATACCAACATAATCGTTCCCGGGAAAATACAGAAATGAAAAGAAGTAACAAATATGAATATTCAAACGATTATGTGAATGGTCAGTTTAATTTTAATCGACAGGAAATTGACCATTTTTCAAACGGTCTTCAAATTCGATGAAATTAGTTTTATTAGGACCGTATCGTCGAAACATAGCTAGATTTATTTTTCTGAGATTTTTGGAGTCAATATGTGGCCCCGGTAAATTAAAATGTACATCGAAATCAATTTTGAACGTTATATTAAATTATATTTTAATTTTAATGAAAACTGATCGAAACAGTCGAATAGGCTTGCAGGACATATCCCATTATGTCCGGAATGGGGGGTAATTAGCTAGAGGCGACAATCGTTGGGTCTGATTTGGGGTTCAATTGAAAAAGTGTTTTTTAATGAAAAAATTGAAATTAAAATAATATATAAATATACCCCCCTTTTTACTTTCCCCAAACCCTTTGACCCTCCCTTCTCAAAATTTCCATCGCCCTCCCCCTTTTCAGATCGCCGACCGTCTCCACCTCCTCCCGCCGCCCCACCAGCCCCCCTCCACCACCTCCTCTCTCCTCTTTCTTCTTTAATCCCTAAATCGCAAAAACCAATGCCAAACCCAGCGCCTCCAGCCACCCAGGCCCACATCGCCTCCACTTAAGCTGACCCCCACCACCTACGCACCTCCTCAGGCACCCATGACCCCCGTGGACCCCCTCCTCCTCTAAAAGTCAAAATTTTGTTAATTTTCAATGCGTACATAACAGCCCCGACCTGTTTTAACCCATAGCTCCCAAACCGAGCCTCATGGCCAAAACTCCACAGCACCAAATTCGAAGAGCACGCTCTTCTCTTCGATTTGAGTATGTGGAAGTCAGACTTTGGATAGTGGAGTTGTTGAGAAAATACGTCATAAATCTGTTGTCTAAATAACGTAATCTTGCGGTTTTTGGCGAAATGGACCAATTTCGTAAGAAACGCCACTATGCGAAAGTTGTCCGAAATGGTGTGCTTAGGATAGAAAAAAATACGGTGTGAAGATTGGAGCTCATTTGCAAATTCTGGGATCAGAACAACGAATCAGAACTTTAGAAACGCACGGCGGAGTGGATCCCAATGTGAGAACTCCTTCTCACTCAAATTTATTTACAGTTAAATATATACTAGGTTATAGATGGGGCTTAGAAGCCCCCGACACCATTTATTGTACAAACTATGTTTGTTGTTTGGATTGTATTGGAAAAATAACTGTATTTTGGTTATTGAATTGATTGTCGTTTTGTTGATTGGATTGAATATTATGTATGACGCGAGCCAGTATTAAGCGAGGGGTGGTGTTAGACATTACTCCGGTTTTAATATCACGCCATTATAATACTGAAATTTTCTAAAATAAATAAATATTTATTCATTAAAAATATAATTTTTAATGTCTATATGAACAGTATAAACTATTCATGTGTTGAATAAAAAGTTTGAACAATAAAAATATTATTTTATTGAATGTATGAACTATAGAAAATATTCATGTGTTGAATAAAATATTTTATCGTTAAAAATATAACTTTTAACGTACATGTTAACGACATAAAATTTTCCTGAAATAAAAGTAAATATTCATTTACAAATCGGACGATTTGTTTTTTGTACAGCCATTTTACTGATACTGATTCGGACGATAAATTTTACATATCACCCAACTGCACAAATAATATTTAGTGTTGGTTGATTGAAACCCCACACGGGTATTGGGATGATATTTGACGTACATTAATCCTAATTGTTTAGTTTTATGTCAATCGATTGGTTGACAGACTATTGTAAGCGTTAATTATTTATATTTAATGCTTATGCAGTTGTGTAGTGCACTCTGGATGATGGTTGATTGTTTATCATTGTTGTTGTATACATATGATGTATGAAATCTATACAAATAACATTATATGGTAATTGACTGTGTCTGATTCCAATTCGGAAAGAACGAATATTTTAAAATAATATTCAATAAAGGATTAAAATCTGATTTTAATGTCCAATTTGGGATGGACACGAAAATATTAAAATATGTGAAGCTGTATTGATTAGTTATGCGCCATTTTGATGCAAACGATATTTATATCGATTTTATTCATTTTTATAATGAATATCGAAAAGGAAATGATTTCAAAATCGGATATGTTGAAAAATTATCATTTATATATTATAATGATATGGAATATTCAATTTTGATTTAAAATTAAAAATGAAGTTGGAATCGTTTTTAAAACGAATTTAAAACGATTTATAAAATACGTTTTAAATGGAAATCGACGAAATATATATAATATATATATTATATGTATTTATTGGCTTGAACGCACTGCGCCGCGACCGTTTGTGAATTTCGACCATTGACTTCAAGTTGACATTACGGGAGATCCGGCAGTCGGATTCCCCTAAAACCGGAACCGTTGGGTTCGTATCGAAAAGAGCTTTCCAACGAATATAAGAGTTTTGAAATCTAATGGTTGCATTTGGAATTATGCCCAAACCAAATTTGGAAAAGGTCGCTGTAAGTGTAGCTCGATGACCATTTATGGAAATCAACTGAAAGGGCCTTAATAAAATTATTAAAAATATTAATAATTTGGGTAAAATCATAATAAATGATTTGGAAAGAATTAGGATGAAAAATTCCATATTTGAAAAAAAAAATTATTAAAATGAACTAGTTGTTAACTAGAATTATAATCCAATTATTTATATATATATATATATTGGATTGAGAATGGGTTTTAGTATAACCAGAATTTCCAATATATGAATTGGAGTGGATTTGAATGGAAACCTTCTTCGGAATATTTCGATGTTGGATTCCGTGATTATACAGATATTGTTATGGAAATTTGGAGGATATATATATATATATATATATATATATATTGTTATTCCCAAAACAATATTTGTTGGCTTCAGAATTTTATATTGAATATAAGCCGATATAATATCTATTCAAAGCCTTGTATTTGATATCAAATTGGATTTTGGGTTTGTCGTGAATGGTGTCTTAAATAGCACCGTTCTTAAGCCCAGTTGAGTAAAGAATAAATCTTTTAATTAAGATTTAGTGAATTTTTTCCAATTAATTAATATTTAATTGGAATTGAATAAAAGAATTGGATTTTGGGTTTGTCGTGAATGGTGTCTTCAATAACACTATTCTTAAACCCCATGTGAAAAAGAATAAATCTTTTAATTAAGATTATTAGAGTTTCCAATTACATTTGGTAATTGGAATAATATGGAATGTGAATCGGGTTTATCGTGAACTGTGTTTTAAACGACATTCGTTCTTTAACCCAATTAACAATGAAAAGTGATTTGGAATTTATGAATCTTTTTATTAAGATTTAAAGAAAATTATCCAATGTAAAGTTTTCCAATTTAATAAAATAAATTGGAATGGGATGGGATTCGATTTAGTAATAATCGAAGTGAGCTTTTATGAAGGAAAACTGTTAATATATATGGAATTTAAAATTATCGTTATTCCATTTATATCATTAGTCGGATACGGAAATTGATATTGAATATATATTGATCTGTTTTCCGTGAAGATTCCATAAGTAATGGAATGTGATGTCAGGTTTATCGTGAACTATGTTTTAAATGGTATTGGTTCTTTAACCAAGTTAAAGACGGGATTACATGTCTGACATTGTATTTCGAACTGTATTGTTGATCTCTGCTAAATATATATCTGTTTGGTGGCGGAAAATTTATTCTCTTTCTTAACACCCTTCTCTAAGACTAACGAGCTTACAGGTTATATGTAACACCCCGTATTTTCTATGAATATAAAAATTAATATATTTAAGAACACTTAATTTTTAGAAGAAGAATTAGGTGAAACGGGTTACGCCATTGCGTTCGTCTCGAAATTCTTCTTGAAGTAGAGTCCGAGTTTGCGTGAATCGGACTCCGCATGAAGAAGCTACGTAGGTTAGAAGATGTAAGTTTAAATCAGAATTAAATGAATAATTAATAAATCAAAATTCAGAATTCAAACCAGCAAGAAGAGGTGGGCGGGAAAATTCCCGCCAGAGGGTGTCGACCCCCTTAAAGGGTGTCGACACTGGTGTCGACCCCCCTATAGGGGTATCGACCCCTCTATAGGGGTATCGACCCCCTATAGGGGTCAACCCCTGCTGACTATTCTGGACAGTGACGATTTTCTGAGTCGTAGGGCTATATGGCAACTTTTGATTGGCCTGATGACGCATTTTCTTGGACTGGATGGTCTGGATGGATCCTATGTTGATCTAAAGGCTCAAACTAATCCTATACTTCTATATAATCACATCAAACCTTAACCCTAAACCTCATAATCCTATTCTATCATGCCACCATGCTGTCCATCCCTAAACTAGCCTAGCCTCCATCTTCTCCAAACTAGAAATCAAATTAGAGAGAGAGCTTCAAATCAAAGTAGAGGTTTTCTTCTTCAATCAACAAACAAAGATTAGAATCGCTACAACGTCAACTAATTCACTTTTCTAATCCTATCATTGTAAGTTCAGTTATTATTCAGATTTGAACACCTAATAGAAATCATGACTGTTAGATAATCAATTCTGATTCATGCTTATCCTTTTTCTTACGAGACTGTTGTGATTGAAACAATGGAACCTATCATGTTGTACACCACTATGCCTAATTGTGAGATAATCAATTCTGATTCATGCTTATCCTTTTGTCAAATCTGAATTACCTATGCTTATGAGACTATTGTGATTGAAACAATGGAACCTATCATGTTGTACACCAAATTGGTGATTCTCTTATGTTCAATTCTATCGAATCTTTATGCATATGACGTAACTTGCTCAGTTCGGCCATACTTATTGTTAATGTACAACATGCCTATTGGAAACATGATTCTTGGATTGGGTACACCTTTACATGCCTATTTTGTTTCTTATGTCAATTCTTGTGTTCCTTCTCTATTCCCCTTTTTGTTTTATTTTATGAATACTAGGTTCATTCGGAACTTAAATTGAATCTTGTTGTACGTACGATTGAAACATGGGGAACTGGGTATAACTTAATTGAGTAATTTTGTGCATAACAAGTAAATGTGGCATAACTTGAATTGACTACAATTGTGGGTAATTGGCATATAAAAATCTAGATTTGGGCATGTGTGGTAAATATGTAATTTGGCTAAAAGATGAACATGCCTAACACGAGGTTAGATTGAGTTGCGGTGTAAGGCTACCCGAAACCGCCCGGCACATCCAGTGACCGCAACAACAGATCTAATGTGAGAGGTTAGCGCATTAAGCCCAAAACCCGAGGTTAGAATGAGTTTGCGGTAGAAATCTGCCCGAAACCGCCCAGCACATCCAGCAACTGCAAACAACAGTTCTAATGTGAGAGGTTGAGGCATTAATGAATGAATTAATGCTAATGAACGGACATGCTAAGAATGGAAGGGTTATGTTAACTTAGGCAATACTTAACCAATACAACATGTTAATTAAACAGATGGGTAGGTTAGGTTAAATGGAGAACACTTAACCATTATAACATGTTGATTAGGAAACCCTAGTAATGGGGACCCATTTCAGCAGTAACCCACATAGTTGTATCATGGTACCCTGAACTAGGCATGGTGGGGCACGATTACTGGGCTGATTATAAGAGGTCAAAATAGCGGTGAGTGGTGCGTCGGTGTAGATTCCGACGGAGTACGGGCGTGCACGTACTACGGAGTAGATAAATCAGGCATTGGGCATAAGTAGTTATACACTGTGCATCTTGAATTGTGTCGGGTTGCCACCGTAGTGATTAATACACCCCATGGTGGGACCAGCACAGGTATCTACAAACAAGCAGGGCCGAATGACACAAGTAATAAATGCATGCGAATAGGATCCGATTGTGAAAGGGATCAGTTTATTATGAACACATGATGCTAGTTGAAATATTTGTTAGTAGGTGCAGAGAAATGGAAATGAGTGCGATAACATATTCAGTTTAACTTGCCTGATCTTGCCTTATGTTATCTTGTCACTATGGTATTGTCCTATATTCAGTTTATTCATTTCATAATCATTTTTCTTGTTTACATGCTGAAAAATCACTGGACTTACCAGACTTATGTCCGACCTGTTTTCTTTTGTCTTCTTTTCTTCCATTTCCCCCATCCCCCCAGGTCCGCAGGGAGGGAATACTTCAGCTTAGTTCAGACCTTTTCCAGCTTGAAGAGAGTAAATGTATTGCTTGGATTCTCTTTTCTTGGGCTATTGCCGTGGTTACACTTTTATTGGGGATTTATGCCACTTTACTATTTCTTTATGCTTCTTTATGTATTTTGAGTTTTTAATCAAGACAGAAGTTTTATTGTAATAACTAGGAAGTTAGGTTTTGAGACAATGGTTGTAATGTTTTGACTAGACCACGCTGCTTATGAAATAATTCCAGTTTTTCCACTGTTTATACGTCTGTCTTGTAAATTATCTGTGTCTTTTACCTATAATTCTTCACCGAAGTTAATGCATTCCCTTTGTGAGTGACCTTAACGGAGGTGGGGTGTTCCATTATATATCGGCCGAAATCAATGGTACGGTGTAGATTGTCGATGCGACATGTTTGTGTTCCCAAAGTTAAATAACCATTAATATTGATTTTTGGGAAGATTAAAACTAAGTGGAGTTTTAATGAATTTTTAGCTAGATTGGAATGAGAATGTGATAATTTAAATTATCAAATTTGGGAAATGATCGAGAATGGAGTACCACCAGTTTTACTCCAAGCGATAACTAAATGTTTAATTAGATTTGAACATGAAATGGTAATTAAATTTACCGATAACACTGTAGTGCTAGATATGTAGTATGACCAGTTTTGCTCCACGGGATGAATAGGTTGGTATTAGGGAATATAACAAATGATTACTTCGGTAAGGTGCGCTAATCCTGACTAGTTTGGATACACCTTAATTTGGTTTTGATTGATATCCAAAGGAAGATTAAAGAATAAATTTAAATAATTTATCTTTGATAAAATTAATTGGAACCTTTCCCTAATGATATGAATATTTGAATAAAAGAATATTCAGAATTGGAAAGAGGCTTATGTTGTGTTTTTATAGCACTTGATTATAAGATACGTGAATTATTCGGAAAGGCTGGGTTTATACCTATTCTGAATAATTGATTCGACGATAAGTCAACGATGAAGACGGTGGTAGAAGATCGGAGGTCTTCACATCGTTTGGATGATTACTGATGTCTTGATTAGGCTGTACACTCGAGACTAGGTAATAAGTGGTGATCTTCTAGACGTACTTAGAGATTGACCGGATATGTGAGGACCTCTCTCCTGTATTGGACATATGGGACGAGGAATAAGGTGCCTCCGGTTTCGTTCAGACCTAGAATGAACTAGTAAATGGATGTGTGTCTGACATAGGATTTTATTCAGTGGTGATTGATCTCTGTTAAATATATATCGGTTTGGTGGCGGAGAATTTATTCTCTTGCTTAACACCCTTCTCTGAGACGTACGAGTTCAAAGATTATATATCAATAGACATCAGTTGTATGGCGTGAATTGCCTGTGTGGCATGCTGAGGTGCAAATGATCAGGGCTTCTGTTGAAAAGCAGAGTCTTGTGGTTGATGATCAAAGCACGGCCTTAAATGGCATAGCTTTGTGTATAGCGTTAATTCGCGAGCCTCACACCTCGGTATGAGTCAAAAACAAGATAAAGAATCCAAATAGTGCATGACGTTTCCTTCTAGCTATGGGTGGTGTCATGGTATGGAGCCCAGACATTTATTATATTTTTACCTATGTGGATGATGGATAGCGAGGCACCTCGGATATATCGGTTACTACGGAGTCGATGGATAGGTCCTATAGGACTGGGAAACGTGTGTTCAGATATTTCCAATCCGTTATTTGTTGACCGGCCTTGGAGGATCCAAGGGTTCGCCAGCGTCCGAACCCTAAGGCATTTGCTAGAGTGTCTCGAAGTCGGCGAGAAGTACATCCCTTGCCTCAACTCATGACGGAAATCCAATTTCCAGTACATGACATTTCGGTTTTGATTGTAGAGACTAGTATGGCGACATAGTAGCATGGGATACTATGTCGTCTATGATTGATACATTTATATTTGAAGTGATTTTGACACTATATATGTATAGTAATATCAAAATGATTTGTTTTAAACGTACCAAGCATGTTTGGCTATTATAAGGTAAAACTCTATCCTCCGGCTTGTGTTGCATTGTGTGATGGGACCTGAGTCTTATAATAGCTTCA
Source organism: Allium sativum (assembly GCA_030737875.1). Taxonomy (NCBI): domain Eukaryota; kingdom Viridiplantae; phylum Streptophyta; class Magnoliopsida; order Asparagales; family Amaryllidaceae; genus Allium; species Allium sativum. The sequence goes on along the minus strand of CM060919.1, from coordinate 3,626,027 downwards.
TTTTTTCAAAAAGCATTGCGTTGTTTGTTTTATGCAATGGTATTCTTTGGAGGAAACTTGTTCTGTGTTATACGGCGTGGTCCCTTGATTTACCTTATTTCTAAAGTAAAGATTTAATAACTATTTTAGTTCCCACACCAGTTACATGACTGACCTGGAGTTTATTGTTTTAACTTAAAATTTAGGTGCCCCTATTTTCCACACGAGCATCTAGTAGTTTTGGTTTTGCAGATATTATATTCATAGGATCCTGGATTTACAGCTGAAGCTATACTCGGAAAGCTCTGTATCCATGTATTTCTTTCAGTTGTGTTATGTATTATTTTTCCGCTGCATTGTAATTTTAATCTCTGATATTTGTCAAATTTATATTATTTGTTCATGCTCTGTTATATTCTTGTACTCTGATGTAATTGTTGTAATAAGCAATGAAATGTTCTTCTATTTGTATTCTGATTTGTCGTGTTCTCAACTCAATCCGAGCTTTCCTGTACGGACAAGTTCGGGTTATTTCACTAGGATTGCCAGAGCAGCCCTTGCATAAACTCCGTCTTCAATTGTATTCAATATATTTGATTCGCAATGCTAATGCCCATACGGAGTGGTTTTCAGATAATAAATCCGATTCCGCTCTCTCCTTAATGACAATGGAAAAATGGCCAAAAACTTTGATAGCCGGTTATTTAACTGTCAAAGGAAAACATCCATACAAACGACGGTCTTATTTCCAAATGGAAGTTATATCGATCAACCATCAATCAACACTAAGCCTTATTTATTTAATTTATCATTAAATTATTCATTTCCCAATTTTCTTTCAATATCTTTACCCAAATATTTCTCCAACTCGTTTTAGCCTCTCGCGATTTTCGAAAAAACATTTCCATGTATTCACAATTCCTTATTCCCCGTATTTCAATGATATACGTTATTAACATTGGAAATCATGTCCATATCTTATTCACGCAACACTATTTTTCCACATCCATCATTCCCTTAACGTAACCTAGTAAGAGAACAACTCTCTAAAAATCAACCCCTAGGGCCGAAACCAACATCAGATCGACACTTAGAAAATTGTTCAACTTAACTAGTCTCCAGTCAGTTTCTAATTTTCTTAACTTCATTCTTAACTCCAAAATCATTTCATTTTCTATATTTAGAAAATATTACTGGTTATAGTTGGGAAAACATTTCTAAGATCCATTCGTATAGATTTAACGACGTTGTATAAAACATTGATTATAACAATAACATTATAATAGCTACTTACAAAATAGTTAAATTTTAAAATATAACTTCGATTCTTTATTTAGAATAAATAAATAATATTAAACTAATTACATAAATAAATAATCTTCATTCAAAAACGAAAAGTAAACATCACTTTCCTGAATTCGATATAATCGAATTTCAACGTTTCGAATAACACCTATTTGATTAACATTTCGAACTTCAGAATACTCTCACCGTTTCAAGTCAACCCAAATTTCTAAATTTTACTTTGGAATTTATCACTTCCAGCATTTTACCCATTTCCTCTTATCACCATTCCGATTTGCAAACGTTTTGCTTCTAAACCAATATGCACTTTAAAATGTGAATATTATTTCTTTACAGAAATATGGACTCATTTTATTAAATCAAATCTTGATTTAAATAGTAAATACTATTTCGGTTTAAAATTCCAATTATCTAGTTATTTTATAAATTCATCCTTCATATTTCATAAACATGGTTTATAAGTTATGACCTGATCTCGAATACATATTCGATTATAAATTATTGGTTACAAATAAAATATTAACTATCTCGTCAAATTCTAAATTATATGATATATAATTTCTAAAAATAAATTATTTTTATAATATTCGACATTGTTGAATTTTAATTACAAATCCTTATGAATTTATTCCATTCTAGTTTCATTTCGAACATCGAGATAATTTCACCACTTTCTTTTGAAAACAATTCCCATTTCCCTTTAGTTCATTCTTGAATTTATCTTTTCCAATTTATTTAATAACAATTATTTCCCATTTATATTTTCGTTTATAAACCAAACTACTTCTTTTATACAATTAAACAAGTTATTTTATTCTAGCCAATCGAAATTAAATTTCTATTTTTTTTAAAATTGAAATTCTTTTTTTTAGAACCCCCATTCCTTTTCCAATATATTCGAATATATTTTACGGTATTTAGATACCAATTATTTCAGGTCGATGTTATTTAAACACCCCAAACACACAATAATCCATCACCGATTATTTATCACATCATATAATGCAATATATGAAAAACAATAACATAATTTGTTGAGGAATCCAGTTGGATCCCTCCAACCAATTTCCCTGCATCCACAGATGTTAATCAACATAAATAACACTAACTTCATATCAATATGAAATATTATAATAAATAAAATCAGTATTCAATCAACGGTTTGTATTTATACTGTATTTATAGTTTCAACCAATTGATAAACAATTCATCCAAACAACCATCACAAAACATTCAATCATTATTTATCAATACTAAATAACGTTCATAATATTATAAAACTGGATAGAGTTAGTGAGTTTACTCACCTTGGTCGCTAATTGTTGAATAACAATAAATGGTCGATTTGATCGAACCAGACGTTTTATTTTGCTATGAATTCGTACGAGCCCCAAATCACTCCGGCACAACTCCAGTACGTAGCCTACAATCCTACTATTCCAACATAACAAACGGTTTGTAAAACTAACCACGTATGTACAAGATATATCATTTCTAAGTTTGTATATTATTTCATCTAAACCAAATTTAATTTATATAATATATATTGGGCCGCACTTATTATTATTTTTTATTGTTATGGATTGGGCTTACCATTCAGTTTCCGGGCCACCTTTCTTTAGCATGTACCTGCATCTTCTTACTACGCTGCAGCACTCCCTTCTTCTTCTCCGTTGGAACTTTTTGCTCCCATTCAAAAAAAAGATACCCCTAGCTTTTTTTCCTTCTATGAAAACAATATCTTCTTCCTACCCCAGAAGTTTAAACCGTGTGTTCCATATTGTACTCCATATTCACCGCTTCGCTCCCTAAAACGCATGTTGACCTCCCCTTTTAACATCCCTCCTCACAAGCTCCACTTCCAGTCCTCAAATTCTTGTGATGCCACCTCTCCTCTTCACACCCGAATGCCACCCACTCCTCGCATCTGTGCATGAAACCCATGCGTGACTCCTCAACAATACCCACGCCACTTCCTTTTTCCCCTAATGACACACGCTGCTTCACGTCAAACCATCAACGCATAACCCACGTTCTGGTTCTTCTTCCATCCCAGTAAAAAACCTGCGTGAGCACCATCTTCCTGAAAGCATGTATTCCTCTCTAGTTTTAAAACCGCCTCCAAAAAATTTGAACCTATTCAAACTAGAAAGCAAAGCATCCTTTCACCTCAAATACAACGCACGGAATCTTCCCAGTATTTGCTATAAAGCTCACTACTGTACGACACCATTTCGAGCTGCCTTTCCCTTAGACTGAAACGCGTTGACGATAGGAATTCCAATACGTATATACTTCGATTTATAGCGAAGTATTTGATTTGCTTAGATTTTATTTAGTGGAAAATGTTTCGGTTTGAAACTCGCTGGAAAAAATTGAAGACAAGGTATGATTTTAAATAAGCAGAAATTACTTGGTAACCAAGTATTATGGGTATAGGTGTTGGAATTTTTGTAGCTCTGATACCACTTTGTGGAATATTTTTTTAGGAGGAAGAGGGAGAGAATAAAAGAAAAAAACCTTGAATTATTGAAAAAAATCTCTTTATTGATTGCTTATTCTTGCTTAATACAACAAATGAGGGAGTAGAGCTCTATTTATAACATAGCCATGCTTCTACACTTTTCTGCTTCTAGAGTTTTCTTTTTCTACACTTCTCTTTTTTCTAGGTCTTTCCTTAATTATCTTATTTTCTAGATTTTTCATTCTCCAGAATTTTCAAATTACATAATTAAGAAATCTATATTTTACTTCCACTTATTTAGACCTTTCCTAATACAAGAATTTAATTTGTTACATAATTGACGTTATAAAACCAAGTTTATTTGTTTCCTTTTATTTTCAACATCCCCCCGTAAACTTGGTTTTATTACTCTATGCAGATTCCTCAACCTGATAAAGTCTTCATACTTGAACGGCTTGGTGAAAATATCCAGCAATTTGATCATTGGACTTCACGTACTCTAGCTGCACTTCCTTTCTAGTGACGCACTCTCTAATGTAGTGATAGCATGTATCAATATGCTTGCTTCGATCATGAAAGACTAGTATTTTGGCCAAAACAATTGCTGACTTGTTATCCACGAAAATCTTGGCTGGCTCCTTTTGTGGAAAATTTAATTCTTTTAGCAAGTTCCTTAACCAAATTGCATGGCAAACACATGAAGTAGCCGCTACATACAATGCTTCGCATGTGGAAAGTGTGACAACTAGTTGTTTTTTCGATATCCATGTGAAAGCTGTGTCTCCCATGTAGAACACGAAACCACTTGTACTTTTCCGGTCAATGATATCTCAACTCCAATCACTGTCGCTATATCCAACAAGATCATAATTATCAGAAACAAAGTAGTACAAACAATGTTTGTTGTCCCTTTAACATAACGAAGAATCCTCTTTGCCGCCTTCAAATGTGTTATGGTTGGATTCTCCATGTATCGGCTCACAACTCCAGCCGCATATAGAATGTCGGGTCTTGTGCACATTAAATATCTCAAGCTGCCAACCAAGCTCTTGAAAAATGTGGAGTCTACTTTTCTCCTTCTTCATGACTTGACAATTTGATTCCACATTCAATTGGCGTACAAACTGGATTAGAGTCATCCATCTTGAACTTTTTCAATATTTCCTTAGCATAGCCTTCTTGAGTGATTAGAATGCCTTCATCTTGTTGTTTTACTTCAATGCCAAGGTAATAAGACATGAGCCCAATATCATTCATCTCAAACTCCTTTGTCATCTCTTCCTTAAATTCAACATGCTTGCATTAATACCTATGAAAATCAAGTCATCTACATACAAACACAAAATCAATGTATCACCATTTTGGATTTTAATATAGAGTGCATGCTCATATGGACATTTAATGAAGTTTCTCTCTTTCAAATACTTATCAATTCGAGCATTCCAAGCTCTTGGAGCTTGTTTCAACCCATAAAGTGCCTTCTTTAGCTTTAAAATTTTGTCTTCCCCCTTGACTTCGTAGCCTTGTGGTTACTCAATATAAACTTCTTCTTCAAGAACTCCATTTAGGAAGGCAGATTTCACATCCATTTGATGTATCTTCCAATTGTTTTGAGCTGCTAAAGATATTATCAATCTTACAGTTTCTAGTCGAGCAACTCGAGAAAATACGTCTTCGTAGTCAATGCCAGCTCTTTAAATATAGCCTTTTGCTACCAATCTTGCCTTGTATCTTTCAACTTCTCCTTTGGTATTTTTCTTTACTTTGTACACCCACTTGACACCAATCGCCTTTGTCCTTTTGGAAGTGAAGCTAGTTCCCATATGTCATTTTTCTTGATCGCCTTAATTTATTCGTCCATAGCACTTCTTCAACTCTTCTTTTGCAAAGCTTCTTGAAAATTTATGGGCTTACAATCTGCAAAAAGACAAAAAAGAGTAATATTGTCTTGGTTTTCTGTTACATCATAAATTTCTTGAAGGCTTCTAAAACGAAGAACCCTTTCACTTGAGCTCCCACCTTCTTGACAATTTGTTGTTGGTGAGGCTAGTGGGGAAGTAGGCTCTTCACTTGATTGTTCGATCCTTGGTTATTGTATTTCATCTTCTTCAAAATATGGAAAGAAGTTGTAATTTTCATTATACGATTTCCAATGCCATTCTCCTTCTTCATCGAATACAACATCTCAGCTAATTATTATTTTCTTTGTAACAGTATTATATAGTTTATAGCCTTTAGAATTTGTGTCATAACCAATAAAAATATACTTTTCACTTTTGTCATCTAATTTGCTTCTCTTTTCATTCGGTACATGTACATGAGCCACGCTTCCAAAAACTCTTAGATGAGAAATGCCAGTTTTCCTTCCGCTCCATGCTTCTTGGGGCATCTTCCCCCACACACTTCTTGTTGGAGATCGGTTTGGTAGATAAACAGCGCATGCCACAGCTTCCGCCCAAAATTCCTTTGGTAGTCTCTTACTTTTGAGTATGCTCCTTGCCATTTCAACAATCGTCCTGTTCTTCCTTTCTGCTACTTTGTTTTGCTGAGGAGATCAAAGCACTGTTAGTTGGCGTCGAATTCCATTATCTTCACAGTACTTCTGAAATTCTCTTGATGTGAACTCTCCTCCACGGTCAGATCTCATGGATTTTATCACAAGGCCACTTTCCTTCTCAACATGAGCTTTGAACTTCTTGAAGTTCTCAAATACCTTTGATTTCTCCTTCAAAAAATACACCCATGTTTTTCTCGAAAAATCATCAATAAATAGAAGGAAATAATTATTTTACCTAGTGAGCTTAGCTTGATTGGTCCCCACACATTTATATGTATGAGTTCTAATTGTTTCTTGGCCCTTGAATATGACTCCTTTGGAAAGCCCATTTTGACTTGCTTCCCAAGTAGACATCCTTCGCACAGTTGATTAGGATGACTTATGCAAGGCAATCCTCTCACCATTTCTTTCTTGAAGAGAAATTCTAGTCCTTTGAAGTTAAGATGTCCAAAACGAAGATGCCAAAGCCATGAGACATCTTGGTTGCATGCCTTAAGACATTGGACGACATCATGTTGAATGTTGAGCACAAACATTCTATTTTTTTGCATTGGTACCTTAGTAATGAGATTGCTTGCACTGTCTATTATGGAAAGGCTTTTATCTTTTAATTGAATATCATAACCTTTCTCTAAGAGTTGTCCTAAGCTCAAGATGTCACTTTTCATGTTTGGCACATAGTAAACATTAGAAATAAATTGATGTTCTCTATTCTTCAGTCGAATAAAAACATTACCTTTGCCTTTCACTGCTACCTTTAATTCATCTCCAAATGCTACATTGCCCTTTATTGTTTCATCAAGCTCTATAAACATATTTTTTCTCCTGCACATATGGTTGCTTGCGCCGCTATCTAGATACCATTGAATGTCCTCCCCTTTTTCATTTTCTTTATAGGCCAATAATAATGTGCCATCTTCTGTAATTCTTTCTTCAACATAATGCGTCTTCTCTTCAACTTTATTGTTTCTTGGAGTTCTACATTCAGAAACATAGTGTCCAAATTCGTTGCAATTATATCATTTGATCCGTGACTTGTCATTCCTTGAATTTGAATTGCCTCTCCTACGACCTCTAATTGTGATTTCTCCTCTTTTATTATTGTTTCTTTGGTTGTTTACATAGTTAGTCCTCCAACCTCGTCCATATCCATATCCACGTCCCCTTCCATGTTCTTGACCATGACCCCATCTTTGTTGGCTTTGATTACCTTCTTCCTTTTTTGAATCAATTCGTGCCTTAAGAACATGCTCCATGGTCTCTTCCTTCTTCTTTTTCTTTTCTTCATAAGCTTGCAATGAGCCTAAAAGTTCCTCTATAGCCATGGTCTACAAATTTTTTGTTTCTTCAACGATGACGACAATATATTCAAACTTCGGATCTAATGATCTAAGAATTTTCTCCATGATTCTAACATCATCTAATTTTTCACCATTTCTTTTCAAATTATTAGTAACAACTAATACTCTTGAAAAATAATCAGAATTCTCCTCTTAATGTTTGAAGACACACTTTTTTGAAGACACACTTTTTTGAAGACACACCTTCTTTCGTATGCAGAGATTCAAATTCTCCTCTTAATGTTTGAAGACACAATTTTTTGACTTGATCGGCTTCCTTGTAAGATATCTGAAGCTTTTCCCATGCTTCCTTTGATGATTTTGCTTCCAAAATCTTTTCAAAAGTGTCATCATCTGATGCTTGATAAATTAGACTAAGAGCCTTTTTGTCTCTCGTCCTCAAGTTTCTCAATTTATTCCTTTGCGTTTGAGATAGACTATCTTCGTCTTCTTGTTCAATATAGCCTTTCTCAACTATCTGCATACATCATTTGCTCCAAGGAGGGCCATCATTCTTAAGCTCCAATTATTATAGTTGGTCTTGTTAAGCATTGGAATTGGTACGAGAACGCTGTTATTTGCCATCTTTTAGGATCTTCAACCTTTTTCTTCTTTTTTGTTAAAAGGACCTTCAAGCTCCGATACCACTTTGTTGGAATTTTTGTAGCTCTGATACCACTTTGTTGAATATTTTTTAAGGAGGAGGAGGGAGAGAATAAAAGAAAGAAACCTTGAATTATTGAAAAAATCTCTTTATTGATTGCTTATTCTTGCTTAATACAACAAATGAGGGCGTATACCTCTATTTATAACGTAGCTATGCTTCTACACTTTTCTGCTTCTAGAGTTTTCTTTTTCTACACTTCTCTTTTTTCTAGGTCTTTCCTTAATTCTCTTATTTTCCAGTTTTTTCATTCTCTAGAATTTTCAAATTACATAATTAAGAAATCTAGATTTTACTTCCACTAATTTAGACCTTTCCAAATACAAGAATTTAATTTGTTACATAATTGACGTTATAAAACAAAGTTTATTTAATTGACGTTATGAAATTCGCTGGAAAAAAATGAAGATTGGGTATGATTTTAAATAAGTAGAAATTACTTGGTAACCAAATATTAGGGGTATAGGTTGTATTTGCTAGTTTCATAGGCATGCATGAACAACTAATATGAAATGAAATGCTAGCATAGCTGAAACACATGTCTGCGAGGTAAAGGTTTAGGGTAGGTTGGCAAACGTTGGGTGACAATATGTATTGCCTGTACCATTTCCATTTCTTGGTAGCTAAGGAAAAGAATACTTTTTTATTCCTTTAAACTAAGTTTTCATGTCAGGTAGAAGTTGGTTGTTCAAAAGAGAAATATAATACATGTGCACTTTATGTAGTATGCAGTGGTATTTGAAGGCATGTGGTTGTCCATGTTACATGAAAAGTCACATAGCACTGTAATGTATATCTGCCTTATGGTAGAACAAATTTCATTTGTTTGGTCTAATTCCTATTAATTTGTAAGTGGTCCAATTGTTTTTTCCCCAATAATTTAGTATATAAAAATAATGAAATGGGGTTTGCAAATGGTTTCACTTTGATTTATATGGTATTTAATGCTAAACGTGTATTATGTGTTAGCAGTTAAAGTATATATCCCTTCGTTTCAATAAAATAAAAGTAATTACAGAAGCCATTGTATTTCAACATTTACATGTAAAGAAAATATCTAAGACAAATAGATGACCTACTGAAAAAGCTGCAATATAGCCTTAACCTATCATATTATTTTTCGAATTCTTAATTTATTTAATATAAACTTCCCCATGTATATCGGATGCATTACAATCCAGCACAGGACAGTTTATAGACAGATAAACAGCAGTCATTGTGTACCCCGTCACATAAAACTTTATTCACTTACGGACTGTTGTTGACAAAAATAAAAATACTATCATGTCAAGCGATGTGCCGCGATCTCAAAGATATAATAATATAGACAAGTTAACTTATTCTATGAAGTCCCAAAAACGTTGAAATAAGGTGTAAAATACTTCAAATAAAAAGTTTCTTATTTTCCAAAATAAAAATTACAGAAAAATTCTATAAATTAAACTGAAATTGCATCTCAAATATCTTGTCCAAATTCGAAACCAATATTTAATTATAATAAAATATATCGTTACGACTTATAAACGATTTCATAGCGATTATTTGAAAATTTTGATTTGGACATAACTTACGATCTATAAGCCAAAATCTCGATTTTCCTTTTCCATTAGAAAAATACTGTTTACTAGATTCCAACGTTTCTTCTTTCAATGAAATCCGACTTATAATCTTGTACACTCACTTGAAGTTTAAAACTCAATATTCCGAACTAACGCGGCGTTACGAGCTCGATTATAATTATATTATAATTAATACGTTCAACTGTCGTTTAAATAATATATTCGTTATTATAATTCAATTCGAAACTGAACTAAATCTATTAAATTATCCAATTTACACAATATGGCCAATTCTGTTGTTTCTGACTTATTCTGGAAATAAATATTATTATTCCACTATTTATATTATTTAAATATTCAATATATTTAAATTCAAACCAATTAAATTAAAAAACTAATACATTAAAATAATTAAATAAATAAATTATTAAATCATAGAAAATCCGGAATGTTACACATATTATCTAAGCAAACATTATAATTATGAAAAACATATTGGTTTCTTTCATACCACACAAAACTTGTTATCTCGGATTTAATATATTATCTCGAACATCTACCCAAACAAATTCAATCAAACATGAGAAATAACTATATATATATATATATATAATTCTACCTCCGTTAGGTAATATTTTCTAATATATAAAATTGAAAAAATCATATTGAAATATAAATTCATTGTTGTAATTCTGATCACTAAACTGTAATTTTTTAGTTGTCCAAATTCAGACCTTGCCATGCAAAACTTCACTAGCTCAAACACAATGGACCTTATGACTTGACGTTTGCACCACTTCTTTGATTTCTGACCCGATGCTTCCATGTTGCTTTCCAGATGTCGAACTCCCCAAAAGGTGATTGGTTCAAAAAATTTCATCCAGAGATGCACCTAGTATGAGAATAACAATAGCACTCTTTATTTTTCCTGAACCTTCCTCAGTCTCATACTAATGTCATCCTAGTCAACATCAAGAAGTGCATGTCTCCACCATGAATTTTGGCCTCTTCAATGTTGGCATGGATGCATTGAAGAGTTGACTATCTTCCACCTCGTGATTTCAACAGATCCAACATTGGCCTCTCTTGTTGTTTGCTCTTTTCCTTAGAAAATGTTGATCATCTACTTAGGAGCAAGAGGAAGAGATGAAAAGGGAAAAATAATATGAGTATGTGTGTGTATGTGTGTGTGTGTGTGTGTGGAGATGAATATTTGGACATAAAACTAGGCACCATCGGTAACATGAGAGACCTAGCTATTGGAACTTTATGTCCTTTCATGGAAGGTGGAAATTGGAAGCAATCTAATGGTAAAGATACATTTATCATCGGTTATGCATATATTTGTGTCCCAATAGATATTTCATACACATACACATACACAAAAACATGCATATATATATATGTGTGTGTGTGTGTGTGTGTGATGGCATCGAATTTTGAAGAACCACTTTTGCATCTAAAACACAACCACTTGTTTATATTTAAATTAAGACTGGGTAGGAGAAAGAGTTGTTGGAAAGAAAGAGAAACATGATTGTGTGAAGGAAATTAGAAAGCATTTGAAGGTGCTTCTCTATTTGAGGTGCAACCAAACGCTCCTCATACATATTTACATACAAATATGTATATGTACCATTTAATTTAATTTATATATTGCCACATGTTTTAAGCTGTACGACCACACAACACATTAGATCTCGGCGAAACTCGTTAGTGCGTATCATCTTAATTTTCTGGTCTAGATTGTAAATTTTCATCTTTATCTTAAAAAATGTTTTGAGATGATAATTTCATGTATCTTAAGATCATATTGGCCATCAGATCATCCGAGTTTATAAATACTTCAATCGTACATTCCATAAAGAAGTCCCATGAATCAAAATATTTATTTTTATATAAACCATTCTCACTGGACTTGATTGTAAACATATTTTTTATAAAAACTTATAATAATACTTAAATTGTAGAAATTCCATGGCTCAAAATATAGCAATATTATACTCATTTTAATTCATGATGTCAACACCAACTCAACAGAAGTAGTCTCGACTCCTAATCTGACCGTTTATGAAAGATCCTATTTTTGGACCATTAATGATTAAATTGATTATTTAAATATCCTATCATCAAGAATGCGAGTTATTATAGTACCGACCTGATTCCAGTTGAAACTAAGTTGATTTCCCCTAGTAGGGGGGCCTACTTATTTTCCTTAGAAACTCCTACATTCCTTCTAGTGGCCCTTTCCTTTGTTCCCATTTTGCATTTTCTACTCAGAAACAAAAGAGTTTTCTTTATCAGCTCCATGTGGAATTTTCCTTCTACTCCTAGAGTTTTCTTGCTCATATCCATATGGAATTTTCATTTTTCTTCTCCTGGTTCTCTACGACTGCTAGGTTAGCGAAGCTACGCCAAGATCTACCTTTCCCATTAGAGCCCTTTGACTATCCAATAATTCTGATTCAACTCCTGTGTCATTCTACCAAATTCTATTGTGGTAACTCTCTATGTACAACATACTATCCCACCACTAGTGTAGCGTCCCCGGAATTCGACTCTCGAATTCAGACACTAATACACTCCATGTCCAAATTCAAGTATCGAAAATTCGAAAGCTAATAGAAAGAAATTAGAGGATGAGGAATAGAAAGAAAGAAAGCAAAGAATAGAAGAAAGAAGAAGAGCAATAATACATAGTCTCACATCGCAGCGGATTACAATATAATACATAAATAAATCTTTATTGAAAAACTTGAAACAATACTTACATTTATCAGATTACAATGGGCATTTAACATATCTGGATAGTTATAGCAGTCTGTCCTTATTTGCAATACGCAGCGAAAACAATTATACGAATCATACGTCTAAACTCCTCCAGCTCATCTCCTAAAATTCGTATCTTCTTCCCCTGAACCGGTACAACTTGATCTGACCTAACTGGGTCTGACCCGAGCATTACAAACGCCATAGGTCAGTCTGGTAAACCAGCGTGAGAAAAAATTCACTAAATTATTGGTATCATCCAACGTGATTTTAAAGTTAAAAATCCTTTCGAAAGAAAAGGATAATCATACGACCAATCCACACATAAACACAGACGGTTTTTATCTTATGATAACCAAAACCATTTTTGAAATCATAATTATTTTGATATTATGATAGTGTCTAAATCAAATAAATAATCATCTAGTAGAACGCTTGCATCTCACACTCTACATATATAATATAAAATTGAAAACCGCGAACGCTTATTGGAGATTGGATTTCCAACTATGACAAAGTATGGTACCACCTTCCGATCAGTGTACTCTAGAGGGGATACAATGGAGTTCAACAAGAACATCTTGCAACTCAGCCATACATGACCGACCACTCATTTCTCTTGAGTGTATCGAATGTCTTGTCACCTAATGGTTGGTACCAACATAACCGTTCCCGGGAGATACAGAAATGAAAAGAAGTAACAAATATGAATATTCTCTAGATGGTGACAATACACCCTAATGGGAGCGACCAAGATAGCCATGCTGCCTGCCCGATTTTTGGCATTTCCCGGTTGTGAGGCTTGAGGTTATACTTTACCTTTAGAACATTTGGTCCCATTCACTTTGAATGCCACATTGTCAGATCTGTTAGAAAATCACTAATAGACATCCACCAAAATACTCTAGTTGTTAACCTAAGAGAAGTGCCCTTCTCCGCCACCAACTATGGTACGTTTGGAGAAATCAACGTGCGTGACCCTTTTGGAAATACTCTGTCAGACATCCGTCCATACAAGTTTTCCTGGAACTGGAAAACCCGAAGGCACCCTCCTACCACATCCTGGGAATCACCCTGCAGATCAGTAGCGAAAATTCCATCCAATCCGTAAATTTCTAACCATGACAGAACCACAATATATCTGTGGCCGGTAAACCAAAGATTTTAAATAGTTCTTCCGTTTTATAAAGATCTACGGTCTTTGAATGCTCCGTGTCGATCAGCGTCTGATATATTCAACGTTTACGTATTTGTTGGTTGGAATGGAGATCGAATATAAATTCGATCTCGGTCTTTCCGTACCAACAATCGTTTTAGGTCAGATTTGATAGTCAGTTATTTAACTATCAAATAAAAATAGCCATTCATCCACAAAAGAATTTTGAATTTATTGATTCAATAATTGCCTCTTTAATTAATCATTTGTTAATTAAACTTCTTTATTTTCCCAACATCTGAAATATTCATTCCTCTTCTTATATTAGTATAAGAATATTCAAAACCGTTCATTTTAAATATTTTTAGAACACACTTCTCATCTTGGCCATCAGTTCCCAACCGTAAACTAGTAAGTCAATAATTTCCTAAATATCAACCCCAAAGGTCGAAACTAACATCAGATCGATACTCATAAAACCGTTCATCCCAACTAATCTCCAGTCAATTTCTAATTCCATCAACTTCATTACTAAATTTCTAAATGAATAGAATTTCCAATATCAATTACCATTTTAAATGAAATGTTTATCTCAAATTATATGTCATGGTATGGAGCCCAGTCATTTATTTATTTGTACCTATGTGGATGATGGATTGCGAGGCTCCTCAGTTATATCGGTCACTACGGGGCCGATGGATAGGTCCGATAGGACTGGGAAACGTGTGTTTAGAAATAAATAATCCTCAAAAGTAAGGAAGGACCAGCTCTGCAGGAACCAAGGGTTGCCCCACGGTGTGTAATCCTGAGGCATTTGCTAGAGTGTCTCGAATCGATGAGGAGCCATCCCTAGCCTCGACTCATGATGGAATCCAATTTCCAAGACGTGACTTTTTGGTTTTGATTGTAAACCTATATATGGCGATATAGTATATGGTAGCTATGTCGTCTAGGATTGATACATTATGATCGTAATTGTGTTTGAAACATATATGCACTAGTGATAATATCAAATGATTTTGTTTTATACGTATCAAACATATTTTGGCCATTATAAGGTAAAACTTCATCCTCCGGCTTGCGCTGCATTATGTGATGGGACCTGAGTCTTATAGTGGCTTCATTTTTGTAAAAAGCATTATGTTGTTTAAATGATTTACTTGTTTTATGCACTGGAAATCCAATGGAGTAAACCCGTTCCGCGTTAGCGGCGTGGTCCTGTGATTAACCTTATTATTAAATAAGTTGTAGATTTCTCATACTAGTCCCATCATTGACTCGTAGTTTGTTTCACTTGCAAACTTGGGTGCCCCTATTTTACACGGGAAGCCAAGTAACAGGTAGCTGGATTTATTTTGGCTTAGCACTATAGCTTGGAGTGCGCTTTTGGCTGATGGCGAAGACTAGCTTTTATCTGTATTTTGGACTATTGACATTACCGTCTGTGCTATCATATATATATATATATATGTACCGCTGATCGCGATGTAGACTAATTATTTCTTTTATGTACTAAGTTGTATCCTAAAACTGTGCAACTCTAATGTTTATTACATTTTATGATTCCGCTGTCATATTGATGTAAATTGTTCTATTTCATGTTTATGCTATTATCTGTAATCTGCTGATGTGATTAATGTGTTATATTCCAATGATTATCCTTGCTTCCGTGGCACGGGGGTTTGGGTTATCACATTATACCTATTCAAATATTTTACTTAAAAATAGCATTTACAAAACTTTGCTCCAATCTTTATAAAATATTCCCTTAAGGGTTTGATTTGCAAAACATTTGCTAAATATTTATTTCCAAACTGAAACAAGATTTTTCTCATAACGATATATTTCCATTAACCAACTCAATTTCATTTAAATCTTTGTAAACCAAGTTTCACGTCGGGTCTTCATTCCAAAATCTTTATAAACATCTGTATATGTTTATTCCACCCATTCTAGTTTTATTCCAATAAGCTTCATTTATTTCTATTCTAACTTCTATTCAAATTATTCGTGTATAACTTCTGCAAATTCTTACTAATAATATTTATTATTTATAACCCATATATAAAATCCTTTAATATAATCCATATTATGTTATTCAAATTAGTTCATCTCCAATTCAATGACTATTTATAATTTAAAAATACTTTCTAACTTCCTTTAAAAAAATCTCATTTTGCAAAATATTCGCTTTAACCCCAATTCACCTCACCCGTGAATAATAACTCTTAATACAAATCCATTCTTGACTAAATTTGTCGATCTAATTCCATACTTGCAATTTCAAGTTCCAATTCTATTATCACTTCTATTATTAGATCTATTTCATAGAATCTAATTTATAATTTCCATTGAATTTGGAAATGATCAAATCTATTAACAATACCAATTTTAAACCCAAGTTCATATTTAAATTATATTTTCTGAATTCTCCAAAAATAAAAATTTACTTCTTTATAAATATTGTTTATAAAATCAACTTGTCGTCATATTGGTTAAAAACAAATCTTTACTGTTCAAATTCCATTTATAATTCGGTTTCTAAATAAATATTCTATTTGAAAATAAAATTCCCTTTAAATATTTTTGTATTTTTAAATTATGTTTTAAAATTCATATCCATTAGTTTAACATTCAAAAAATCAAGGTCCAATGTTAATACATATCCAACATGTCATACACTATCACAGGTTATCAAACATATCATACAACAGCATATATGTGAAAACAAATAAATAAATATTGAGGAATCCAGTAAGATCGCTCCAACCTGTTTTTCCTGCATCCACAGATATTAGTCAACAACAATAATAATACTCATCCTGCTTCGAGGTAGGATATCGCAGTACAGAAGGTGATCCACTATATATATTGTGGGGTGTATAGGTAAATCATCCGCTAATGGTACTGCGGGCATCCGCTAATGGTACTGCGGGAAATTTCCAATCACCAATCGCCAAAATTATTATATAATATTATATATATTATTATCACTTTATATCAATCAATTATCATCCAACAAACAATAAATTAAATTTTGAACTATTAAAAATAGTTTCCAATAATTTAACTAAGTGAGTTTAACTCAACTCGATTTTTCCTTTGCTGAATATTCGTTTAATTCCAGATCGTCACAGCTACGAACCGTCTTGATTATCTTGAATAAATTTATTCCTATGATTATTTATTTATATTTAATGATTAATCCATTATTAATATAATCTAACTACAAACATAGACAAATTATTTATTCTATGTATTTATAAATATTTAAAAAAAAACATATACCTTGTTGTCTTGCGAATTAATCGACGAACAGATCTCCGATCCATCTTTACTGCAAACCAGCCAAAAGACTTCGGTCATCCATTTAGGTATTCCATCAAATACTTCACAAGAAATTTAATCTCCATCCCTAAATCAATCTCATTCTTCATCAATATCGCACCATTATAAAATTTAAAAACACGGACCTGCCTCTCTATTATTACCACTAAAATGCCACATTCTCCCCAACTTCTCACTCTATCCAGGCAACGCAACCACCCACAATGATAGACCAAACTTCAATCACTCACATCCTCATTCCCAAATGTTGAACTTTCCACAATAGCCTCATCATCATCTTACATTCAAACTCACACAAACGCCCCTTCAAACCCAGTTTAGTATTCCCACATTGCACCATTACTGCATCCTTCCTCCCAAAATAAAACGCAGCACCAAACCGCATACTCGACATCGAACTCCAGTCTTCCCCAAACATTGCACTCCCCGTTATCAAACCATTCACGTATTCCACCTAAACCATCACAGCCCGTCATCAACAAGTTCAAACTCCACCCCATCGCAATAGTATAACATTGGCTTACCAAAAAATCGAAAAGCCCCCTTCTCAACTTTAACCCGAGATCACGATCTGTAACAGCCACACCTCCGTTCGTGCAAAATATTGTCCCCAACTTAGCCATCATATAGGTGTGCGGTTTTGTTTCTCAAAAGGCCTCGGCATTAGTAAGAGATGGACTCTACTATATAAGTACCCACTTCACACAGGCTTCCACGATGTGGGACTTAGGGGTGTTACATTCTCTTCCCCCCTCCCCCCTACAGGGCCCAACGTCCTCGTTGGTTCACAAACACCTCACCCAGGCACTGTGGTCCACACAAGAGCCACAATTCCGGCTGGGTATTGGCTCTAATACCACTATAATAGCCACACCTCCATTCGTGCAAGATATTGTTCCCAACTTAGCCACCATATAAGTGTAGGGTTTTGTTTCTCAAAAGGCATCGGCGTTAGTAAGAGATGGACTCTACTATGTAAGTACCCACTTCACACAGGTTTCCACGATGTGGGACTTAGGGATGTTACACGATCTGCATTCCCCTTATTGCCATCCTTAATTGCGACTGTCTTAGCTAACGTCGAGCTTCAGAGAAGTTCGTGCTCTCTATTTCGAAGTCTTCAAAGTGTTAAGCTTCAAGAAATTTTTGGATCAAATCATGATTTCCAATTTGGATTTCTTTATATATATATATATATATATATATATTATATGTATATATATATACGGTGGACCGATTTAGACCCGGATGAACAAACGAAAACTTGAATTGGTTTTCTGAAAGAACAACGCGAGTAATAAAGTTAGATTGGGAAAAAGAACGATAGAAATATGTCTTGAATTTTTCTCTATGGGTTGAGACGAAGTTAGCTGCTCCATTTATAGGTGCGAAAGGAGATGATAAGAACAATGTTGGTTTTCAAACGTACTGGTAGGTTAGCATTAGGCATTAGGGAGGCAGGCTTTCAGCTAGCTCGTTAGGCAGGTAGAAGAAAGACTGATTTGAAGGAACGAAGCAGCTAAATTAGGGTAGGTATGCAGAATTTCTTCGGTAGGAAGAAATAGCTTTGCAGAAAATTAGTCTGTATTAGACAACAGGTAGGTCGGCTTAATATATTTTTATTATAAATTCCATTTGGGTTGAACTGATGTGTTTTTGCCTTATTTAACATATCACGTGTTTTCGAATTCCTATTTGAACACAACAACAGACATCCCTAGGGTTATACCACCATTCTGAACTCAATGGAACAAGTTTCGAAGCCCTATTCGATCGTATGGAAAAAATATTAAATTAAACCGACAATTTACAATTAAATTTGACTGAATATAAATCGACGCAAAAATTTCAAATAAATTATCACTATCCTATAACTAAATTCATATCACTCTAGAATAAATTAACTTGAACCGACATTACATTTTCAAGTTAAACCAATATTCAACTTATTTAAAATCAATTTATTTTCTTTAAATAAATCGTTACGGTTTATAAACGATTCTACATTGATTTTCTAAGAATTTGATTTGGCCATAACTCTTGATATAAAATACGAAATCTTGATTTTTCTCTTTTATAACAAAATTATAATTCAACAGATTCGAATATTTCTTGTTTCAGCGAATTCCGACTTATAATGAATGAAGTATACTCAATTGAAGTTCAAAACTCAATATTACGAACTACTGCGTCATTATGAGCTCATTAATCGTGAAGTACTGCATTCTTTACCCATCTGGATACGTTTGCCAGATTTAGATTTAGACTTTTGGTCGATCGAGGCAATTAGTAGAATTGCATCTACCTTGGGTAACCCGTTAAAATTGGATAATTTTACAGAGAATGTAGCTCGAATTTCATATGCTAGGATCTTGGTAGAGATAAAATTTGATTTTAATTTTCCTAGTGCAATTCCTATTCAATGTAGTAACGGAGAGGTCATCTGGCAGAAGGTAGTTTATGAATGGGTTCCTCGAATATGCTCTAATTGTAAAATATTTGGTCATTTAAGTGAAGTTTGCAAAGCTAATAAGGTTTGGATTCCTAAAGGGGAAGGTGATGGTGTGAATTATAGTAATATGGATTTAGATGATAATCCGAATAGGCATGATAAGCATACGAATGGGAATGTTAGGGAAGTTAGTTTTCCCAGTAAAAAAATTCCAGTAGATATTGAAGAGGATAACAATGCTCATGGTGGAAAGTTTAACATAGATAATCCTTCTAGAGTACTTGCTGATAACAATATTTGCATGCAAGAAAATATGGAAGGTGAGAATTATAATAGTGTTGAGAATCATAAAACACATCCTGAAAACATCTCGGGCGATTGTCAAGAAAATTTGAAAGATATATCTAAATCTTTAGGATCTAATACTAAGTTGAGAAAAGACAAGAAGAAGTTGAAGGGAAAATTGGCTAAAGAACAACTTGAAATGAATACTGAAGTTGATGAGATGTTGGATAGTGAAAATTTTAATGCATTTCAGTCTAATGAAGACATAAGAAGTGAGGATTTCTCTATTGAGGATTCTGATAGTTCTGTTTGTAGTTTTAGCAGTAAAAGATCAAAACTGGAAAAAAGTGGCAAATACAAGAGTATTAGTAAGGTCATGGGTGGCGAACCTTTGGTAGTTGAAAATCCAGAGTGGGTGAAATTAACATCACAATTCCAAAAGAGATCGAAGTATAAGAAAGTTAAAGAAGATGGCAACTCTCCTGGTGGAACCATTCATGGTGGAATCTCTAAAAAGTGATATGTGATCGAGGCTTTTCTGGAGTGGATTTGGGGTTTGTTGTGTCTCCTGGTGTTGTGTGCTTCTGTTGTTTTAGTGTCTCTTCTTTGTTGTTTGTTTTTTTTGGCTTGG
The DNA here is from genome assembly GCA_030737875.1 of Allium sativum. NCBI lineage: Eukaryota > Viridiplantae > Streptophyta > Magnoliopsida > Asparagales > Amaryllidaceae > Allium > Allium sativum. Next base: position 3,605,518 of record CM060919.1, on the reverse strand, counting down.
ACTATCAGTTTTTGTGGGGTTTTGTTGCTTTTGTTAGCTGACATGTTATGGTGGATGTTAGTGCTTGGTTGTCATCTTTCTTCCACTGGTCTGACGTTGGTGCTTTGAAAGGGCTCAGACTTTGGAGTTTTGCTCTTTTGTGGTGATCTTCAGTAGTTGTTTCTTTGATGGGATTTGGTGTTTCAGCTTTTATGCAATTGGGTTAGTTTTGGTTGGACCTTCTTTGTGCACGTTGGCTCTGGAGTTTTTCCTGGTGGTTTAATTGATATTGATGGGCTTAAAGTCCATGGCTTCTTCCTTAGTGTGTGTTTTTTTGTGGTCGTATTTTAGTGCTTTCTAGGTTGTTATGTTTCAGGGTTTTTGGGTGTGAGCTGGTTTGTTTGTGTGTTGTATAGTATTTGTTTCTTGTGTGTATTGTATTTTGTACCAGCTCTACCCTTTTTTGTAATCTTTTATCTGTAATATAAGTACCCTTTTATTCAAAAAAAAAAAAACTTCGTTTTAGTTAATATAAAAATCCCTTTATATTACAAATTCAATATATATACTAATTTAAATATTCAAACATAAATTGATAAAAATGCGGGACATTACAGCTAGTTACTAACCTCCATATGATGAGTAGTTCCTTCATCTCAACTAGCAGTTGCTTCCAATGATCTTCCAATTCTTTCATGTGTCATTAATTCCTATATGCAAATCATTCCAAGCTCCTTAATATAATTTATCTAAATCTAACCTCTGGATCTTGTCGATCCAAAAAAGATAGATCTATGCATGATAATCTCCACCCTCGATAAAAACACTAGAATGTCGATGTCAAAATTGGCATAACATCGATCTAGCAGAAAGTCGATAGAAAAATAGAAAGAACACCAATATATTTATAGTGGTTTGGTAATCTCTAACCTATGTACACTACGGTATTTATTGATTGTTTTTTATCAAGAAGATGTAAGATTTAGAGTCATTAGTACAAGGAATGAATGATTGTTAAGCCTATAGCAACAACAATGTTTGTCTTAGTGACCATTGTGAAGAAAGATTGAAGATAATGAAAACAGAGATCAAAAGTCCATCTTTTTAAATGTTATAGGTGTTGTATTTATAGAAAAATTGTTCAGTGCAACCTGAGGCCAGGGGAATACCATGTTCGGATCTTAAATCCAAGAGTGTAGGAGGGATAACTAAGCTAACTGAGCTATAAAATCAGCTCGTTACCGATCAGAAGTGGTTGTTTCACCCCTAATTTTAGGGGGTAACATCCCCTTCTTACCTCTTTATCCTTTATCTTAGATTCATTGTGTTCTAAACACTTTTTATTTTGAGATCTGGACAGTTAAAGCGCTTAGCTGATCCAATGTGGCGAGGTCCAAAAAAATCGTAGCGGTGATAAAACGAGGAAATATCAGTATATAGCGGATGAATCTAAAATTGCACATATAACTCATTCTTAATGATTTTACAAGTATATAAACGATAATTAAATGAAAACTAACTCTCAATTTAACTATAATTAGTACATTCTTAATCTTAAACAAAAACATGTGCTAATATCCACAAATAAACCTAAACTACTCTTAACTCAATTAAACTTAATGGAATATTAGAGTATTTCTATTTTATTTTATTTTTTAAAGAAAAACAAGTTGAAAAAATTCAATCAAAAAACTTAATTTCATAATTTTTATAATGTATAAAAGTCATTTTAGCTTAATTTTTTCATCAAATATATAGCGGAAGTAACATAATATAGCGAAAATTATAGGATATATCGAGAATAACGGAATATAACAATGCTTTAAGTGGAAATGCTATATTAAAGGTTATTTCGGAAAAGCGTAGCGGTAGTATTCCACTATGGGATATATCAGGGTTACAGAGAGGTAATTGGGAGGCATTAAGTGCACAGCTTGAGCGTTGCTTTTGAGATGTTCTAATGTCGTTTCTAATAGACTACTTTCTTTTAGAAAATCCTTAGATCTAGTCTCCTATTCCTTGCGAAATGCACTTCAAGATGACCGTGCATGTCATTCTTCCATGATCCATAGTTTTGGGTAACTACTGAAGGCCTAAATAATGTTTTGTATCGGGTGGTCCACATAGCTCTCATTCCTTTACAGCTTCTTAAGTCCACTCCTATAGTCCCCCCAAACATGCTCTCAGATTCATGAATCGATTCATCTTCGTCCTGGAATCTAGATTTCAGTAGTAGCATACTTTGTTAAAAAGCCAGATAGCAAAATTATTAATTGCCGATTAACTCTTTAGCTAATTATGTACTAATTCACCGTGTGTTACAGAAATGCTTCAAATTCTGCTTTAGCAATGGCTTTGTAAAAGCGCTAGAAAGGCGTGAGAAACCCTAGATTTTTTTTTTTTTTTTTTTTTTTTTTGTTAAACAAGTTACTATGGAATCCAAAACCCATCAGAAATATATGATGCTAGAACGACATCAAATAAATAGCATTAGAATAATGTTGGTAAGAGCTTGATGTAAGACCTCAGAATGTTTGGCTTCAAACAGCATTGAAAAAGTAAAGACATCAAAAAACCATTGGAAATGTGGTGGTAAATCCCATTTTCAAGAACACGTAGGAAAGACATCGAAACATATTCATTCGATGTCGATCCGAGGCCATTTTAGCATAAATAATCATGCTTTTTTATGGTAATTGATCATTAATTGTAAGAACCAATTTCAAGGATCTCAAAAGTGACCGGTTAGGATAATCAACCACGATGTACAAATCTAATGTTATAACCACGCTACAAAAAAACAATAGCAAATTAGTGGGAAAATTTTATTTTGTGAATTATTGAAGAAGATGAACGATTACATTGGAAAATCCTAATGGCTAAATAAAAGCCTGTACAATTAGGAAACAAGGAGGAGAAATTATCATAGACGAATATAATGATGTCATTCACATTATACATTTTGATGGTTTCAGTGACTAATGATCGACTAAGTTGAGACTAAATGACAGAAAATGAGAGGAAAATTTTAGAGAAACGGTGCACAGGAGGATGTTTATGTTGGAAAATTTAAATGAACAATGATGTATTATTTTGATGAGGCGACAACTCTCATAAAATCAGATGGTTAACGATTCTTGGAAATTGTACAAAAACGTTAAGAAAAGCAAGATGTGGAAACCATTTGTAAATTGCATAAGAAAATAAGGACGGCACATATATCAGCACTTATATGCATACTACAATTACATAATGATATTTTTTAAGCAAAAATATATTCAAAAAATGAATTGAAATACATTATGATATAAAGAATACCACATCACTACCATAACTTACCTACTTCCCAGTATTTGGGAACATGGGAGAAATTGTTTGCACATACAAACACTCTGGTGCAAAAGTAAAACTCTTCTTCTCTAAGAATGTAAGCTCCAGCGACGGCAATAATGGCATAAACTGCTTAAATTAATTTTGATTTAAGATTAATCTGAAGTATCATCAGCTGGCTCTTCCAAGTCAGGTTCATCATCGACCATGTTTTCAAGGGACTCAAAATCACCAGCTTCGGAAAGTGTGTTGATTCGAAGGGAATCCGCATCCTCACTGTTTATATAAAGAGAAGATGTTGGTACAGAAAGAATGTAAACATATGGATTTGGAAAGTGAATATGTAAACAACTTAATGAATCCTACTCTGTGACACCGAATATCTCCTTAACGGTTAAAGAGCCGTCCCTTGAGCAGAACTCCTGAAGCTGACATCACAGACAAAAAAAAAAAGATGCATAAAAGTGAGTATATTATTGGATCATTTTGCAATAAAATTACTTTTCAAGTTTGCGTAAAGGGTTCACTATAAATAACATCTACATCAGAGCACTTGCCGGCTTGCAGCATGCATGCATGCATGCGCCTGAGCACTTGCTAAGAGCATTTTCAACAAGAGATGGGTCACCCACTAATCCAACAGGACTTTGGTCGGTCCAGTTAAACCTTGGACCAACCAAAGCCAAGCCACAATAAAGGTTGCTTTGGCAACCTCCAATGTAAGTGCAAAGTCCGCAATATTAATATCGACTATGCATGGTGATTCTGGATTCATTTGCGTCTAACATTGTTGTCAAAAATCTTAAAATCCTACGACTTAAATTCCGTTTCAAATCAAATCTCTCCCTTTATGATTCGATTTATATTTCGATTCAAATCAGTTAAAACCACTTTCGTTCAATATATATTGCCACATTCAATATACTTATTTGAGTCTATGAATTCAATTCTATGCTTCCCTAAACAAATTAAAAATGGAACAAAATAAAAAATTGAATCATACGATTAGATGTTGAAGTTCAAACATAAGTGTTAATTTTAAAGTGTATATAAACCTTAAAGTAGAATCTTTTAAATCCACTATTTTCGATTTGAGTTCCGTTTCAATTTGAAATATAAACTTTGTGATTTACGATTTGAATCTCATTTTGACAACCTTGGTGTCTAATAATTCAACAACTAATTTTCTATTGATTCTGGAACCGTTTGTGTTATGGGGTGGGTGACTGTGAGTTGGTGTAAAAGGATAATGTGGCACCAACTGAACTTCCACTGAAATAGAGCACTGCAATCGTGAGAAGAAATAAAATGGTTTTACCTCACAGACCCCTTATTATTTTTATGCTTAGAAGGAACATTATTGATGGTGTAAAATGATAAAAATAGAAGCAAAAAAAGAGTTTAAAGAGAATAAAAGGGTGAACTAAAACGTAAGAAATCTAAAGGTTATAATAATAAAATAAAAAAAAGAATTCATTAACTATAATAAAAAAAAATATTTAAAAAGAATTCATTAACTGCCAGGTATACATGTCAAGAATTTGAGACAGGTCATTTGTTCATCCGTAACAAAATATATATGTTAAGCTTTATACCTCAGCTAAATAAAGAATCTTTGCAAACAGAGCCTGCACCGCAAGCTTTCTCTTGAAACCCTTTTCGGTAAACCCAGATATATCCATGACAACTGGGCCTGCAAACAAAACATAATTGTTGTTCAGAAATATCATATTACACAACACACACGTACACATACACGCACACGCGCGCGCGCGCGCACACACACACACACACACACGTGCGCAAGCACGCGCGCACACACGCACACTCACTATACTCTTATTATGGCAGCGCCAAGAAACCAAGGTGTTATATCCAAGGAAAATATAAATAATCCCTTTAGGCCATGAATCGCACCATAATCCCTTATGTGCAATAATCTGCATAATATGATTTCTCCAGTAATAACATTATAGTTATAGTAACTACTACAATTTTGAGTCTCTAGAACCAATCCTAATGGATATCTAATTTCTTGTGCTTCCAGTTAAGGCTGCATCCCTCAAATTCTCGGTACACTGGATGATCTACACGAACTTTCACAGATAGCTACCTAGCAATCGGTGTAACCAAGTGCAAGAGGCTCCCGCGTGATAGCGGGCTCTGGGGAGGTCGATTGTACGCAGCTTTTTCCTTCGCATCGCGATGAGGTTGTTTCTAGACTCGAACCTAGGCGCCATATCACCATTTATGTGACATTACCATTGCGCTAAGGCTCCATCTCCAGATAACTACCTAGAAGTTACCTCTTTAAATTAGTGGATTTTTGCTAAGTGTAATTAAGAAAACATTGTTACTAACCCTTTCTTAATTGATGTGTCCATAACTTCAGAAAAAAACAAAGAATGACACTTTTACATTAGTATACCTTTCAAGTCCATAAGCGTATTAGGCACGATTAATTGTTTAAGATATCCTGCACTTTAGCTTTTACTTAAAAGAGTACACATTTCCACCAATACAAATTTACTTAACATTTCATATATGACCAAAACCTGGAGTGGTAGCATCTTTTTGAAACCTAGATTCCAAGAATGCATGTCAATAGACGATTGAATGAGATACATGTGGAGTCGCATTTGTTTACATTCCCTGAGATGTCAAGAAGTTACTCATGAGACATGATGCCATAACATGAATTTGAAATTCAAGATCTACAATAAAATAAGGTTGCACTGTAACTAGTTATCATCTACATTAAGAGCTTCTCCACCGGTTGATTACAAATTACAAAATGTAATATCCAACTCAATCAGCCATGCAACAAAGTACAGAAAATCTAAAATGTTACAATGTCACAAATTCGGCCCTGTGAAATATATTTGGATGCCCGTTGAACAAGCTCTCAAATCTCAAACATCTATTAAATAGACGCCTCAAGTTAACAAGTGTCTATGGGGTTGGATGTGTGTTCAACATGCTAGTACCATGACCAATGGTTCTCATAACAACCTAAGAAATAATATAAAATACAAATACCAATGTTACTAATGTTTAAATGTGTGTGTATATATAATACATAGTGCAGGATATTCACAGGTACTGATAATGAAGACTGTACAGTATCAAGTGTAGACTCAGAATGATGATGTTGATACAACGATTCAAGTGTTAGAGAATGAAGACTTGTGAGTACTGAATAGTACAAGATTTCGATAAGTTCCAAATGTGTATAGAGCAAAATATTAAAGTCCAATCGCCATGTTGTATTTTTCTGCCATCTCGGACCAATTCCAATGTAGACCAGACCGGAATTTGATCAGAAAACCGAATCTCGATTTCTCTTCACCCAAAAAAGTACAAAAACAGCTAAGTACAAAAATGTACAACAATTCATGTGTAGAGCATTAAAAAAAGAACAAAAAACTTTATTTCTTTCAATTGATCATTGTTTGCCATTACAATGGAGAGAAAAAATTACAAAATCGCTAGAGATGAAAGATGTTTACCAACTCTATCAAACCAGAGCAAGCTCATACCATATTCATATCAAAATTTGCATCTTTTTTCATTGCTCATCTTCGCCAATGCTTCTTCAACGTTTGGTTTCTTCTTTAAGCTAGGCAGCATCGGACCTCAGTAGCATTGATCGACTGTGGCTGCTCATCTGGAATCGCAAATCAGGTGTTTCTTTTTTTCTTTTTCTTTTTTTTTTTTGTTTTTTTTGTTTTTTGTTTTGTTGGTTCGAAGTTTCAAACCAATCAAGGCATAAATGGATGCGATGATGAAGAGGATGGGTTGGGTGAATAATAGGTCGGATTTACAATAATGATTATTTCAAACCAATCAAGGTACCAACAGTAAAGACAATATAAAGGTTTGACACACCTTTCAAGAAAGCAAAGCAAATTGCATAAACGAAAAGGCACAACGGTTAGGTGTAGGATCTAGTGGAACAGGTACACGATCAAGCGGACTAAAGCGCTAGATCGTTCTAAAATCAACCAAAATTGATGATGATTTAACAATACAGACAGCTGAAATGATTGATCCCTATATGCAAAAATGAGGATGCAGAACTCAGCCTTCAATTAAAACTGCAATAAAAGATGCCAAAAAACATGCAGGTCGTGCAATATCAATTTTTTTACATTAATCATATCCCACACAATGTTGTTAATCATCCTTATTATGAATATGGTAGAGGTAATCAAAGAAGCCGATCCTGAAATTAAAGGACCCATGACGCATGAGTTATCAAAAATATATCAAGATTTAAAGTGCGGTGAAATCAGACAACATATCAACATTTTCGCTAACTTTTGGGATGAGTATGGTTGTACGTTGACGTGTGATGATTGAAATACACAAAATAAAATAAAAAATCATAATTTTTTTGTATATTCTACCCAAGGGACAGTCTTTCTTAAATCCACAGATGGTACTAATAAATATTAAAGTGTTGATTATCATGGTTATTACGGCGGTAAGTCGAGTCGAGTCGACAGAGGTCCAGCTAGTCGACTAGTAGACTAGTCGTAGACTAGTCGGTAAATAAATAAATATATACATATATGTAATTTTAAAATTCTAACTAATACATATGGATAAAATTCAAACATGTACTACTGTAAAGGTGGATACTTAGTGCCAAAGGCTCCCGTACTCACGCAAGAGGACTTCCCAGGCAAACATGTACTACTGTACCTTATATAAAAAGCGACAGCAACCATAGATAGGCAGCAATATTAGTGATGGGTCAGCGTGAATATAGGAGGGCAACATGTTATATAAAATGATGTATCAAATACACAGTGATGTATTTTGCTGTGTTTGTAAAACCGCACTCTTCAGATTGAAAACTAGCCTTCAATATCTAAAGCGTTTTCGCCTTTTAAAGCCACATATCTTAGATGTTAAATGCCCAGGTCATTGGCTGCTTTGTATTTTGCAGGGAAACATGTTTAACTGTTGCATGAAATAATGAAAGAAATGTATATGCCCAAGTCGTTTGCTGCTGCCTTGTATTTTGTACATGTCAACCTTTAAATTCAAGATGTCCCAAAATAATAATAATAATAATAATAATAATAATAATAATAATAATAATAATAATAATAATAAATAAAATGACAAAGAAAATAAACCTACACATAGAATTTAATAGGTTGCAAATTTCAAAGGAAATACAAACCAGTCGGTAAGTTGTTCCGCCTAGTCGATTGACTAATCGACCTATTTCGTTTCAATCGCCCGAAATACTTACAAATTGCAAGTCGATGCCTCAACCTTGACTAGGTGACTAGTCGCTCGCCATGATAACAGTGTTGATTATATTTGCAGTTTGATGGATAATGTTGTCACTTTTATTTGAGAAGATAGAGTTATGCAAATAATAACTGATAATGGAGCAAATTACAAACTTGTTGACTAACTACTGATGAAAAAAAAAAAGAAAACTATATTGAACACCAAATGCAGCACATTGTATCAATTTGATTCTAAAAGAAATAGAAGTGAAAACTATTATCTCAAACTGAAAATCAATAACAGAATTCGTATATAATCATAGTTGGTTGCTTGGCATAATGAGGAGAGAAACCAATAAAAAAAAATTGCTTCGAATAGCAGTAACTGGGTTTGTTACTCACTTTATTGCATTATATTCTATATACATACAAAAGGAGAATTTGAGAAGAATGATTCGAGTGAGCGGAGTGCAAAAGTTCCTCAACTTAGTCCTCAAGATAAAAAAAATAGCAATTCTTGCCTATAATTTGATTCAAAATAATGAATTTTGGGTTAATGTTGCTGCTATTATTCTTGTATTTAGTCCATATGTAAAAGTTCAGCAAAGATGAGATATTTATATAAAGCAGTGGATCAAGCAAAGGAATTAATTCAGAAAAATATATGTATAGAACAATATCAAATGTGGTGGAATATAATCGATAAAAGATGGTAAAGACAATTGCAGCACCTATACATGTAGCAGTAATTTTTTGTAGTTATTACACTATTATATAATTACATATCATGTAAATATTCCTTTGAACTATCAAACTGTTTTAGGCAATTTTCTCAATTCTCATATACATTATGCAGGTAATGCAACAAATGACGACGAGGTTTTCAGAACGATGGACAAATGGTTTTGAAAAAATACTATTGATATTGCAATGCAAATTGAAATTTCAGAAAAGGTAACCAATAAACTATTAAATTACCTGTAATTCTTCTTATTATATGTATGTATATCATAAAAACAACTACATTTATTAATGAATGTTGTGTAGCTGGAAAAATACAGAATGAAACTTGGTATATTTGACCCCGTAAAAGCAAAACATGCAGTTAAGTCATGTCTTTCTACCATGTGGTGGTCAATAATCGATAGGGAAACTGCTTCAAATTTAACATGCATAGCTATGTGTATTCTTAGCCAAACGTTTTTTCTTCAAATTGTGAATAAATTGGACTACATTTATGATGATTCACATGAAGTTAAGAAATAGAATAAAAATGAAAAATTTAGAAAAACTAATTTTTGTGCATTATAATATTCGATTGAGATGACATGCTAAATGATAACAAACAACTGATCAACTTATTGACCTAGATTATATCTTTTATGAGAAGGGTCCACTAGCGAAATGGACAAAGTTGAGAATCCACTACTTGATGATGTAAGTGATAATCCTTGACGTATGTATGCAAAATGCTGGAAATTATAGTTGATCAAATGATAATTCAGTACTAAATCTAGTGGTTACGATGTTGGTTCTACTTTTGATGATACTCAAAGACATTTTCATAATTATCCTAGAAGAGATGCAGATCAGCACCTCGGATCGGATCGCTTGAGAATGCATGCCAAATGCAGCATGAGTCATAGTCTTCCACCAAAACTCCAACTAGCAATAGTTAACACTCCGCCAATCGGTAATGTATTGTTTTCTAAATCAAATCCATCAAAATGCATCTTACAACATCGACATCAAAATCAAAAATAGATTACTAAATGAGAGAAGTGAGAGTATGATGTTTTTTGATATTGTAGAATGTTGTGTGGAATGAGAAGAGAGTGAAGTTTGATGGCATTCACATGAGGGGTGTGAGCCGTTAGAGCGTACCGCTGAGGAATACATATACATATACATATATATATATATATATATATATATATATATATACAGAGTGTATATATATATATACACACACACAGAGAGAGAGAGATAAGCGATCGGGGGCACCTATGTTTTCCAACACCCCTGTAGCACCCTCTATCTATTCGTGAGCTAGGGATGAGCATGGTGCTTAAAACCGCACCCGGAACCGCTGGCGTGCGGTTTTCAAAAGTAGGAACCGGAACCGGTCCAAAAACCATTGGTGCGGTTCGGTTTTAAAAGTGCGGTTTCGGTTTTTAAAAGTGCGGTTTCGGTTTCAAAACCAATTAACAAAAAAATCATCGTTCTCTTAGATGGTGATGCACATGAAATGTTTAAAGCTGAGGCAGAGGCTTTTTTATTTGTCCAGTGTGTGAAATTGATCTTCACATGCAAATGAAGACTCTTTCACTGTAATAACCAATCGGTTCAATCCTAATACCATCTTACTATAAATGACATCAAGACAAATGATGTAATCCAAATCATAATTCTGATGGACCGAAAGCAGTATGTAGAACTTGTTCTAGATACTTCTCAGCAGTAGCATACCACCTCTTTTTAACCTCTATAGCTAATACAGTAAGAGCTTGTCTAGTGGCAGGTCTTGATAGCTTCTCAAGGTGTTCAATATTAGTTTTGTTTTCTTTTGTAGACCCTTTCTATGATCAAACATTTCCATCAACATGTCATGATTAATCTTGGCAACTTGAGTCAATATAGCCGTGCAGCTAGAGTGCTGCAACATGTATTGCTACTCTTTTGCTTCCATGATTGCCAAGTAGTGAACGTACAGATTTGCCTAAAGCTAAATTCGAGAAGGTAACATTAAAATTTACGTATAAGTAACATTCGGTGCGGTTTCGGTTTTGCGGTTTGAAAAAGGATGAAAACCGAATCCGGACCATAATAATGGTGCGGTTTCATCGGTTTTGCGGTTTTACTTCGGGGCGGTTTTTTAAGATGCGGTTTTTATCGGTTTTATGCGGTTTCGGTTCGGTTTCGGTTCGTAATCGGTTTTCCTGCTCATCCCTATCGTGAGCTATGGCGATCCGAATCCAACAGAATTTGTAGATGTTCAATCCACACATATATAATGATCTATCCTAAATTTGAGCTCGTTCCGATATTCATAACATTTTCAAAATCATAGCTCAATTATTCACCGTTCAGACGTTTATTCAAACTGTTAAATTTAAACACCAAATATATTATTATACGAATGTCGGAACGAACTCAAATTTTGGATAAATCATTATATATGTGTGGATTGAATATCTACACATTTTCGTTCGATTTGGATCGCCGTACCTCACGAACAGATAGGAGGTGCAATAGAGGTGCTGCAAACAGGAGCGACGCCGATCGCCCTCATATATATATATATATATATATATATATATATATATATATATATATATATATGGATGTTTGTTGAACAAGCGCTCAGTACTCAGACGCATGTTCAACAGGCTCTTAGACTTTGGTTGCTAACAAGCATCCAAATATATTACACATTAGGGACTGTTTGGATGGAATCAATGACCTATTAGATTTTTTTCTGTACTCATGTTGCACGGTTGATTGGCATTCGATATTGCATTATGTAACTTGTAACCAACCGTTGGAGATGCTCTAAGCTTGTACAACGCAATACCTACACTCATACATGTGGGAGATGCTTTAATATCAGTCACTCTTTTCCAAAAAATAAAACAAATACAAAGAAAATGAAAAAAAGGCCAATGATCCCTTGATCCAAACTACCATCCTTCGTTAACTTTCAATACCTATTAGAACATTCCTAATTTTATCAATTAAGTGGAAATGGCCTATGGTTTATCAATTTGCAACCCCTAGCTTTTTTTTCCTATTACCATGTAGTATAGAAATGAACACATTAATACCATGGGTTGAATCCAACAATGGAAAGCATGTTCGTGCAATTTTAAAGTTCAAACTGACAAGAAAGCATAGACGTCCATGATGATATACTGTACAGAATAGGGTATAAGAACATATCACAATTTCTCCTAGCTTGTTTGCTACTAAGATGATAAGAAATTATTTATCATCGCACGTGGGTAGGGCATTGGCCGAATTTTTTTTTTCTTTATTTTTTTCCTCCTTTAAAAAAAGAAAAAAAGTAAATGGAAGAAAGGAAGATATCAGTTTTAAGTAAAACAGCACCCCCCCCCCCCCCCCCTTCTTCCTAAATGTTACGCGGTCTCAAATAATTTTTCAGCCAAAAAAGGGAATTTAAGGGGGCTCTATGTTTTTGTCTCGTAAGCTGGTGAGAAATCAGGAGGCTCAGCCGGTCGCAGTAGCATTTTCCAATTTCGTATGCCTTTCAGTTAATGATAAACATCATAATTGCATGGTAAAGGGAAGGGAATAAAAAGAAGTATTAGTACCTTTCTCCTTTACAATTCGTCTAGAAATCTCATTCAAAACTTCTGCAACTTGTGAATCAACCAACAAAGTTGACTTTCTGAGTTGTATGAGATTAACAACCAACTCAGGATTAAATGGCTTCTCGTTTAATGCATATCGGATGTATTTTCTTAATACTTCATCCATACTAAAGCCTGTCTGTGAACAAAATAAAAACATGATAGAAACAGTTATATAACAAAAAACAATAATTAAGAAAAACATAAATGAGATTTATCTTCACTTTTGTGGAAATATAAATTTTGCTCAGCTGCCAAGTTTTGGTCAATTTTCAAGGATTTGAATTCATATACAGCTGCCAAGTTTTGGTCAATTTTCAAGGATTTTGTGAAAACCCACTACAGCTCCAGCTGTGGGAGAAAAGAACTGAATAAACAAGCTGTTGATTACCTTCTGCATAAGCTCCTTGAGAGACGAATTGCTTACTTCATCTTTGCCCTTATGAAACAGTTCGTCTATTTCCTTCAACAGATAGGCATTCTTATTGACCTGAAAAGGTTTCATAGTCGTTCAAAATAATTACAAAAATGATTATGTTATCAACAAAATAATGTCTTACTGATCTTCCAATTGAGGTTCAAAATTGCAGTTTCTGGTCCCTTTTTATTCATTTGAGAATTTGGAAATTCCGCTGTGGAGATTCGATTACGATTCTAATTTGGACTTTGGAACTTCTCTATACATATATATACTTTAATAAATAGCACATGCTTGTATCAGAATAAGATGCACCCATGGTACTGGCTCTTGGTTGCACCATAGATATAAATCAAGGGAACATGCATAACAGCAAACATATATTCACTGTGTACAGTTATACAAAAGCACTAGAACTGTCTCCATCATGCAGTTAGAAGTCTGCACCATGGATGCGGACTTATATATCTCCACTTGTATTAGTTAAAACGGAAATGCGTACGGTGCTTTAAATTTCGATTCAGTTATTGATTCATATTGTTCTTTCACGTTTTTTTTCCAGTTGAACCGGGTCCAAGACTAGTAGACATAAGTTTGGTATTTTTTTTCTTGAATTTTGTTACCTTCAGTGCAATTTTTGCATTGCACTGTCGAACTTCTTACTTTTCTATTCCTGACAGGCTTAGTGAATATATTTTTGTGAATATTAGGCTTAGGTCTTTAAATCAAACTTAATATACAAAATCTCTTTTCCCAAAAAAATAATATAAATTAGGTCCCCAGAATTTATTTAGTGAATAATTGCACAAGATTATGCAATTATTCAGTGAATAATTGCATATATTTATGCAACTATATAAAAAAAGTATAAATAACTACAATTTTTTGTGAAAAATTGCGGAATTTTCGTCAATTTTTTGAAAATTACGGAAATTTTCACAGCTTTTTTTGTGAAAATTTCTGCAAATTTTAGTAGAATAATTGCGGTAATTTCCATAATTTTTGGATATAATTACATAAACGTATGCAAGTATACACTGAATAATTGCACAAATTTATAAAATTATTAATTAACATAATTTCAGAGACCTAATTTACATATCTTTTTTATGAGGGTATTTGGTCTATTTTGGAACTTAATAGTAGGGACTTTAATCAAACCGTCCCTATATTTTAAGCAAGTAAACGCCGAAAACCAAAATTCGGATCGGGGCCGAAATGTGAACAGGATTTCATTTCAAAGTTCATCGAAACCAACTGAAACCATGGCAAAGATAAAACCATAATCAAGTATTTGTTTTTTCAATAACCTGTTAACTTCAGTGTAACTTACTTCTCCTACTTACAAGTTGTTACCAACCAAATGCAAATTCAAATAAGTAACCTGTGTAATTAACAAACAAGTGCTCCAATGCACATTCTCCTATAGCTGAACGTAGCAAGTATGTTGATGATTTCCATATAGGCAAATTCAACTCCAACACCCCACCCTCTATTATTACTATTCTTCACATGTTGCCCTCATTCTCTTAAAAAGGGATAGAATTGTCCTATATTTCTTTTTGTTCATTCTAATTTGTACCCGATTCCTTCAATCCACTTCAAACCTAGGTTAGAATACCAAACTTTAACATCAAATATCTTCACTGTTGATTAAATATTAATTATACTTAAAGAAGTGTACAAATATAATTGTGAATCAAAAAAAAAAAAAAAAAAAAAAAGTTGATTTAATTTCTTGTACATTATTATTCCAATTTTAAAGAAGAAGAAAGAAAGTTGGAGCCAATGTATGATAACCAAAATATTGTTTCAAATCTTGTTTATCTCATCCGAGATCTCTCGCCTCATTTTTAACATTGAGCGATATGCAATTATCAAAAGAAGATGTTAAATTTAGTTTATGTCTTACTCTTACCTAACACTCATCTAGTCCAAGACATTGATATCTCAAATGAAATTTGAGAAAAGAATCAGATCTCAAAAGAAATATCGTACACTATTATTTATTTATTTTTCTATTTAATTCTTAAGTGTGTCAAAAAAAAAATTGAACTCTAAATAACTTTTTGCCACTATGCTTATGTTTTTCATTTTTTAACGAGTGAGGACAAACAAAGACATGTTACTTATTTTTATGTTTAATATCCACTGTTCAGTTAATACCAAATCAATAATGTTATCACCGTCTCATAAAAAAATTTGACATTACGTTTTTGAATAAATTAGGTATGTTAAAAAAAGCATATTTAGACAGAAACTATTATAAAAAAATATTTGAAATATCAACTTTTGATAGATGCTCAAGTCGTTAACCTGAGATACATTCATTCAACTAAGATCTTGTTCGATATGACATATTATATGGAAACTCGTTAGATCCATACAACTGATTGGGGGTGGGATTTACTTAATTTTGAGAAATTCCCTTCCGTAAACGTCTCAACTTAATTTTGAGAAATTCCCTTCCATAAACGTCTCAAACCATACAACTGATCTGTAATAGCTTCTAGCAACTCAAATAGACAAATCAAAATTTAAAACATACCAATCTTTTCTTCTTAGCCCTCGGCGAAGTAACCTTCTTAACAGTCTTAACAACAGCAATCACAAATGAAATCCCGATATATGCAATTGGAACCGCAAGAATCCACGGCAATTTACTCCGACCAACTCTAGGACCAGGCACTGCATTCGTGACCGTGCCAGTAAACTCAACCAAGTCCAAAGCTTTCTCTTGTAGCCATGGAAGCTCCTCCTCCACTTCCTCCTCTTCGACCTCAACTTCTACTGTGGTTTTTTTCGAGTCTTTTCCTGAGCTTTTAGCTTGTACTATTGTTTTAGAAAATGCCAATTTGGGAAGTGAGAGCTTAAGAGGAAGGGAAGGGCTGGGAGATAGAAAGCGCGGAGAGCTGGGAGGAGGAAGAGGATGCATAAGTGGGATCGACGCCATCAAGTGCCCACCTTCCCGAATTATAATCTGCAATTGGGGTTTTGTTGGGTCTGGCTACAAAAAGCAGATGATAGAAGAGATTGGGTTAGTGAAGATTTAAGGGCGGCTGCCGATGCAATTTTTCAAATAATTTACTAATGAGTTCAATCAACTCCGCACTTCGTAATTAGTGTGAACAATTGGCATAATATCCAAAAGGGGGAATTAGTAGGGCTGTTACGGTAACCGTAAATTTACCATTTTCATACCATTATTAGTCGAGCGGTAACCATTTCTGACTGAAATCGGTATACGAGTTAAAACGGTATGGTAACGGTAAATTTACCATTTTTAACGGTAAATTATCGGTATCGTTTCTTCAATACCAGCGGTAATGGTAATTTTACCAGTTAATTCAAAACATAAGTATACTCATCTGATATGCGTTATTATATACACGTAGAACCAAATAAATGATCATATTTAGTTCAATAATCAGATGAAATAATTCCAAATACCCTTATTTTCTTTTTCATTTATGTTTTTTATAAACTAACCCTACATATATTATAATAAGAATGCACCGTGTACAAGAATTATGTTAAGATATAAACTTTGATGGACAAACAGTAATTTACCATTACCAGTGTAACGTTTACCAGATTATCGGTATACCAGTCGCCGGTATACCAGTTGATCGCTAATGGCAACGGTAAGCAATTCTGGCTTACCAGCAAAAACAGTACGGTAATGGTATTTGTCAAATGGTAACGGTAATTGCTACCATAACAGCCCTAGGAATTAGGACGAAGCGCCTATGTAGCATATATAATTAGTTTCCAGGTCTACATTTTAAAATAATTATTTTCAAGGAGAGGGTGGTAAAAACTTACGCTATTACCCTGATATTACGAAAATGATTGCAAATGATCGTAAGATCTTGTACGGCTATAATATAGGGTTTTTGCTTTTCTATCAATCTCAATTTTCAATTTTTCAACTCCCGAATCGAATCTACTTCTATTCGAAATTGGATATACGTAGATTAACCATCGAACTGATAATCGTATCATTCCGTTTAAATTCTTCTCGATTTCAAATTTCAAGCTACTGTGAATCTACTGCAAATTCGTAGCGAAAGAAAGATTCGAGGTAATGTTAATGTTGACAAATCAACTTATGTTTAACGTTTTCTCTGTATTTTTGGTTCAAATCTTAGATATATTTTCTATTCTGCCTTCGTAATTTTCAAATCTGCAGTATAAACCAAATTTCGTATTTTCATGTTGATTTAAAACACATATTAAAGTTGTTTGAGGATTATTAAGTTAATGTTTGGCTTGCTGATTTTGTTACTGTCTTTCATCCAGCTTTCATCCAGCTAGTTTATGAATTTTTGACTTTTTTTGCTAGTATATGTTTGTAACTAATAGCTGTGACATTAGAATTAGAGGTGGATTTCCGTTGCTGCCGTGATTGAGTGCGCAATAACAATTACTAATGGAAGCCTTCCTTCAGTATTGATAAATCCATGTTCGATTTTAGGATGAACTTTATGGCGCTCTCAATTTCCTACTTTCCTTTGGATTAGTGTTTAAGTTATAGTCTATCATTAAAAAAATTGAGTCTGCTTGGATCTATTTGGAGCTCAACGTGTATTAAAAAGTACTAAGAGAGTAACAAAATATTTAAAAAGTAGCAAACAAGATTTCAGGTTCTATGTTACTGGCTAATGAGAAGAGTAGAATTTATGGACTTGTCCTGTAATTTTTGTTGTTGTTAACTTGAATTTGCATTTTGGTTTTGTTAGGTTATACAAAGATTTATGAAAATGGTAATCATACTACACCATATGATCATAAATCTTTTTTTCAACGAGAACGCTAAACAGTATTGATCTTGACAGTAAATGTTAGCTGTGCCACTTTAAACTGAGTTTGCAGACTTCTTGATTTTTTAAACTTGCATAGATGAATTAATACTCATATGGATGGGTTGCATCTGTGGTGATGTAAGCAAATATATGGGCATCTGTGCAGGTGTAGTTATTTTTACCAACCGGAAGTTAACAAAAAATATGGGCATCTCCAAGTGAAATGCGTATAATTTAACAATGTTGACTAATTGTAGATGGGATGTGCCATTGTGAACATCACTCCTTACAAAACACATGTCAATCGTATTGAAGTGTAAAATTTGAACTATCCGTATTGTTCATAAGTCATGGGAATAGCTTAGAAAAATAAGGAAATAATGTTGTAGCATCCCAACCTCTAACACCCCGAATTTTGAAATGATTGAATTAACTAAATTTAAGAACACTAAATTTTTAAAAGAGGAATGAAGGGAAATGGGTTGCGCCATTGCGATTGTCTCGGAATTCTACTTGAGATAGAGTCCGAGTTTGCGTAAATCGGACTTTGTATGACGAAGTTATGGGCCTCGGAAGTTTGAGTAATTAAGTAGAATTAATTAAAGTTAAACCTAGCCAGAAAATTCAAATTAAATTCAAAATTCGAAATCGCACGTACCTGGGCTGGGCGGGAAAATTCCCGCCCAGGACCCAGGTCGACCAGGGGGTCGACCTGATCGGATAGGTCGACCATAGGGTCGACCTGGGGGTCGTCCTTCCCCCCACATAGGGCGACCTGGGGGTCGACCTCCCCATGTTTTTCCAGATCCGAAAATCTGCTTTATGACGTCCATTTCTGAATTCTGATAGTCCGGATGGGTTCTAGGCTTAAATCTAAGGCCCTAAATGGTTCTCTACACTTATATATACACCCTAAGACCTAACCCTAATTCATAAATATTATCTATGACACCATTATGCTGTCAAACTCTCTCATAAACCCTAGCGGCCGCCTCCAATCAAATCTCAAGTGTTCAAACACAATTCAAGTCAAAGTTTAGAGCTTCAACAACAATTAAAGAAGATCAATCAACATCACCGCAACATTTCTACACCAATTTCAATTCGTTAATCCTTTTCTTAAGCCACGAAAGGTGAGTACAGTTATTTTCACAAATTTAATGGGATTAAAGTAACATGAAAAAGTTGTAAAAAGGATTCATATATGTTTGTAATGAAAATCTCACCAAGTCTTCACCTTTTTGATTCATGTCATCATATGTCTATGCTTCTATGTAAAGTTCATGCCTTTTATCAGTTTATTCATGTTGAATCTTTTATTATGCCTCTATGCCAGTCTATATGTCTCTTTATTTCATGATGATGTTTTATTCAAATTTTCTATAAATTGATTCTCTCTTCTTACCCCTATTCCTTTTATTCGTGAATTTAGGCTACCTTCGAGCCTATAATAAAAATACGCGCGAATGCGAATACGTGGGAACAATGGGGAATATTGGGAATGTGCGAAATTTGGAAAATTGGATATTATTGAATAATATGTGAAATTGGCATATTTGGGTATGAACTGCATGGAATTGATGAAATTGCCTATAATTGGAAATTTGTAATTGAGGCTAATTAATATGTAATTAGTATAATTAATGAATTGGAAACACATGACATGAAAATTGGGGTTTGGGTGAAATACGATTATTAATAAACCTTTGACACGAGGTTAGGCGCAATTGTGGTGTAAGACTGCCCGGAACCGCCCGGAAAATCCAGCTGCCACAATTGGACGCCTAATGTGAGAGGTCAAAGGCATGAATTGTAGGCGTAACGATGGGTGACACGAGGTTAGACCCAGTTTGTGGCGTAAGACTGTCCGGAACCGCCCGGCAAATCCAGTGGCCACAAAGTGTTCGGTCTAATGTGGAAGGTCATGCACCGTTCATCATAAGGAATGAATTAAGGAATACTAATCATAATAAGACATGGGTATGGTTAGAGGGTTAAGTGGGGCGACATGCAAATTATGACATGTAAATATGGACTTAACCGGAATAAGATAAGGTATGTAAATTATGACATGTAAGTATGGACTTAACCGTAGCATGTGTAAGACATGGACAATTAAATTAAAATGGTTAAGTGGGGAAAAAACCTAGTAGGGGCCAAGCATAGGCGGGAGGCTTCTGTCGGATGGGGACCCGTTTCAACCGGTAACCCGTTTGAGTATCTAATTGGGCCCGGTACTAGGCCGGGGTTGGGGCACGCTTACTGGGCTTGAATATAAGAGGTCAAAACGTGAATAGCGGTGGCAACGCAAGTCCAACGAGTTCATGTGCGTGCATGGGTCCGGGCTGGTAGGTAAGACGTTGTTGCATCGTGTAGGTATGGCCGTGCATTTCGCGTTGGTATCGGGGTTGCCACTTTGGGGAGTGATACACCCCACTGTGGGGCCAGCACGGGTGCCTACGGGGTTTAGGGAGCCGATCAGATGGGTAGAGTAAGGGTACCTTAGCGGTGGTAGGAGCAAACCGGCACCTACGATAGCAGCTAGGTACAAGTAACTACCAAGTTTGTCATATGGGTACAGTTAGTGGGAAGGGATCAACCTTGAGTAAAAGAGACTAGTAGATGTGCGGTGTAATTAAGTAATGTGGTGTAACTTAGCAAAAGTGCGGTGTAACGAAATACATGTTGGTTGAGTTGGATAGTCCTTTGGGTGCTAGTCGGATGTTGACTTCGGTCTTCGGGGTTAGTACTTGGAGGGTTGTTCGCTTAGCCAAGGTGTAGGATTGTCTTAGTACCTAGGAACGAAATCATCTTGTCCATCCTTTTTGTCTACCTTATTTATGTTACAGTCATATCATGATGCCTATTTATGTCTTGATCATTTACCTTACCTATTATTTGTTAAAATTACTGGACTCGCCGGACTTTATGTCTGACCCATTTGTTTCCACCTCTTTTCTTTCCTTTCTCCCCTCAGGTTTGCAAGGAGGGAATACTACAACTTAGTGCCGATTTCTTTCAGTTGCTTGAAAAGAGTATATGTATCGCTTTGGACTCTCTCATCTTTATGGCTTTGCTTATGCTCAGTAGGGATTTATGCATTTATGTTATTTAAGTATTTGCTTCTTTATGTACTTTGAAGTTTTTGGAAAGGACTATTGATCCTGTTGTAATGGTTTTGGAAACTACTTATGTAAGCTTGTTTTGAGTTATGATGCTATGAAATAAGTTTTATCTTCCGCTATGTTGTATTATTTATTTATTCTTGTAATTTACCTGTTCTATACAACAATAACGCTTCATGGACATTGATGCATTCCCTTTGTGGGTGACATTAATGGACATGGGGTGTTACACGTGGTATCAGAGCTATGGTTACAAGAACAGATAAAAAAGTTTTGAAAAGTGTTTTCAAAAGTATTATTTTCCTAGAAAGTATTTTCAAAAACTTGTTTTAAAGAAGCTATTTTCAAGGAAAGTTTACTTTAAAGAGCATAATCCCTGCAAGCCATACATCTCTCTTTCGCTTCCCTTATTTTGAAACTCTTTCCTTTTCTTTTCATCATGTCTGGAGCATCTGAGATACCAGAGGGTGTTCATGTACCCGGTTGGTTTCGTCAATATCTCGAGGCTAGGGCCACTGCCGCGGGTCCGGCCGATGTTCCTCCTCCTCCTCCCCCTCCCCCAGCTCCAGTCATTCCTCCGCGTGGAGATGCTTTCTCCAAGATATGTAAAGACTTTCGTTCGATGGGTGGAAAACCTTTTAGTGGGTCTGAAACGTTCCTTGATGCTTGAAATTGGTTGAAAGAAGTGGAGGATCTGTTTGGCATTTTCGATTTGGACGATTGTAGGAAGGTCCAATTGGCTGCTTGGTTGATGAAGGACGAAGCTTAGTTTTGGTGGGAGGTTACTAATGGAGAGTGTGCTGTAGAGACGTGGGCAGATTTTAGGGGAAGGTTTGAGTTGAAATTCCTTTCTCAAGCTGAGGAGAGTATGTACATGGAGAGGTTCTTGACATTGAAGCAGAAAAACTTGACCGCGAAGGAGTATGTGACCGAATTTAATAAGTTGGCGAGATTTGGGCTAGAATTGGTGAATACGCCTCACAAGAAGGCCTTGAGGTTTGCAAAGGGCCTAAATGAACCGCTTCATAGTTTGGCTATATTCCACATTCCAATGGGGGCTACGTATGAAAAGCTTGTTGATATGGCATGCGTGCATGAAGAAGAGAAGGGCGTAAGTACTTTTAGGCCGCAAGATAAGAAGGAAGATCCAAAGAAAGCCCAACAACAAAAGAAAGGTGGTAAAGAAAAGATGCAGTGTCACAACTGTGGGATACCCGGCCATTTGAAGAAAGACTGTAGGAAGAAGAAGAAGTTCGCTTGTTATCATTGTGGTGATGCGGGTTATGCTGTGAAGGACTGTCCTAAGAAGCAAGGGCAGAGGGCAGGTTCTACTTCGGGAGGGCAGGTTCACGCTCTCATGGCTCCGGGACAGGAAGAAGGAGAAAAATTTCTATCGAAAGTTTGATTTTCTTATTTGATCATCATGTCCGTACTTTATTCGATTTTGGCGCATCACATTCGTTTATCTCTACATCATTGGTTGAAACACTGCACTTAAATACTAGTCTCATTGTGGATCCCATTGTAGTCTCAAATCCTATTGGTGGGTCGGCTCATTTATCCATGGTTTGTATGGATTTGAGATTGTCTATCTTAGGCATTCGTTTTGAATGTAATGCTTTTGTGCTTGGTTTCATGGGCTATGGGTTGATTCTAGGGATGGATTGGCTAGCCAGATATGGTGCCATCCTAGATTGTGAACGAAGGGTAGTAAAATTGTTGACTCGTAGTGGAAAGACCCTTGATATTTCTTGTGACCCTAGAGGATCAGTGATGCTTAGTTATCTTGAGTCACTTGACACATCCAATGATGATTTACATTCTGTTCGTATAGTCTGTGAATATGTTGATGTCTTCGATGAGGTGAGGGGTCTACCCCCAAAACGTGAGATAGACTTTCGTATTTATCTTGTATACAATGCAAAACCAGTATCTCTGCCAGTACGCCACATGGCTCCTCGTGAGAGGAGGGAGCTCAATAAGCAAGTAGGGGAGTTGCTTGAGAAGGGATTTATAAGACGTAGTATATCGGAGTGGGGTGCTCCAGTAGTATTTGCCACGAAGGCGGATGGGTCCCTTAGACTTTGTGTGGACTATAGAGAACTTAATAAGCTTACTAAGAAGAATAGGCACCCATTATCGTGGATTGACGATCTCTTCGACCAGTTAGTTGGCGCCTCAGTGTTTTCACAGTTGAACTTAGCCACTGGTTTCCATCAGTTGAGAGTGGTTGAGGATAGCATAGACAAGACTGCCTTTAGGACTCCGGACAGTTTCTATGAGTGGCTTGTAATGCCCTTCGGTTTGACAAACGCCCACGCATACTTTGTTGACTTGATGAGTAGGGTGTTTAGGGAGTACCTTTATAAATTCGTGGTGGTCTTTGTGGATGACATCTTGATCTTTTCTAAGAGCAAGGACGAGCATGCCCCACATCTTAGGGAAGCGTTGGAGACCCTTCGAGCGCATAACGTTAAAGCTAAATTTTCTAAATGTCACTTTTGGAGGAAGGAAGTGCGATTCTTAGGGCACGTGGTTTCCAAAGAAGGGATAGTTGTGGATCCGGCGAAGGTGGTGACCATCCAAGATTGGAAGGTCCCTAAAAATGCTACTGAGGTGAGGAGTTTCTTGGGGTTGGCAGGCTACTATAGGAAGTTTATCAAGGACCTCGCAAAGATATCAGCCCCATTGACACGCTTAACGAAGAAGAACCTAGTTTTCACGTGGGACGTAGATTGTGATGATGCGTTCCAACGTTTAAAGAGAGCTTTGATCACAGCCCCAGTCTTAGTATTGCCAGCTGGGAGTAAGCCATTTACCGTTTATACCGATGCTTGTGGGACAGGACTAGGCGCAGTCTTAATGCAAGAGGGGAGGGTAATAGCCTATGGAGGAAGGCAGTTGAGAGTACATGAGAGAAATTACCCTACACATGACCTAGAGTTGGCCGCTATTGTTTTCGCGCTTAAGTCTTGGCGCCATTGTCTTCATGGCGAGAAATTCGAATTGTTCACAGACCACAAATCGCTAAATTACTTGTTCTCTCAAAAGGACTTGAACTTAAGGCAGCAAAGGTGGATGGAATTCTTAGCGTCCTACGATTTCGAGATAGCATATACCCCTGGCAAGGGTAACGTGGTGGCAGACGCCTTAAGTAGGAAAAGGTTGTCCTTGAGTCCGTTGTTTGTTGAGCGACAAAGCTTAGAGTTCATCTCTACGTTTGACTTTAGACCTTCCACTGACTTTGTACCCGGTTTTCTAGCATCCTCAGAGGTCAGACCTACGCTTTTGGGACGGATTGGTGAGGCATAGCGAGATGAGCCACAGTTGGTTGAGT
This sequence comes from Allium sativum, assembly GCA_030737875.1. Taxonomy (NCBI): domain Eukaryota; kingdom Viridiplantae; phylum Streptophyta; class Magnoliopsida; order Asparagales; family Amaryllidaceae; genus Allium; species Allium sativum. Next base: position 3,580,905 of record CM060919.1, on the reverse strand, counting down.
TGGTAGAGAAGCTCATAAGGGGGGAGTCATCGAGCCATCTCAGTAGGTATACCCTAGATGATAAGGGTTGGTTACGTAGGGACGGTAGACTTTGTGTACCATGAGACGAGAACTTGAGGAAGACCATTCTTGATGATGCACATCGTTCGAAGATGACCATTCATCCCGGCGGGGACAAGATGTACATGGACATGAGACGAGTTTACTTTTGGGCCGGTATGAAGAGGGATGTGGCCGAGTTTGTCGCTAGATGCTTGGTGTGCCAACAAGTAAAAGCAGAGCAAAAGAAGCCCGTGGGTTGCTTCATCCATTGGAGGTCCCATAATGGAAGTGGGAGAGTGTCTCGGTGGACTTTGTTGATGGGTTACCGAGATCGAGGAAGCGTAATACGGGGATTTGGGTCGTGGTAGACAGACTTACTAAGAGCGCTCATTTCATTCCCGTGAAGAGTAAGAGGACTGCTCCATGGGTAGCCTCCGTATATATTCGAGAGATAGTTCGTTTGCACGGTGTTCCTTCTAGCATAGTGAGTGGTCGCGATCCTATTTTTACTAGCGAGTTTTGGAAAAGCTTGCAAGAGGCGGTAGGGACTCAGTTATGTTTGAGCAGCTCATATCATCCTCAGACGAACGACCAGACCGAGAGGGTGAATCGTATTCTAGATGACCTTTTGAGGCTATGTGTTTTAGACTTCGGAGGTACATGGGAGGAGCATCTTTCTTTGGTGGAATTCGCGTATAATAATAGTTTTCAGTCTAGCATTGGCATGGCACCTTTCGAGGCTCTTTATCGAAGGCCTTGTCGTTCACTTACATGTTGGTGGGAATCTACGGATAAGATCTTACTTGGGCCCGATATGATTAGAGAGACTTCGGAAAAGATCGACTTGATTCGAAGGAGGATGAAGACGGCGCAAGATAGGCAGAAATCGTATGCGGATAAGAGGAGGACAGATCTTGAATTTGATATTGGGGACATGGTCTTTATCAAGGTGTCTCCATTATGGAATGTTGTTCGCTTTGGGTCCGTTGGGAAGTTAGCACCAAGGTTCATAGGACCGTTTCCTATTAAGGAGAGGATTGGACAGATGGCGTATAGATTGGAGTTGCCCAAGAGACTTAGTGGTGTACACGATGTATTCCATGTATCACATTTGAGGAAGTCCTTGCATGAGACCGCGGAAGTGGTAGAGCCGAGCTTGCTTAGAGAGGTGGAGATAGAGCGTGATGCGACGATTCGACGAGCTCCTACATGCATTCTTGGGTCGGAGATTAAGAAGTTGAGGAATCGAGAGGTCAAGCTAGTCAAAGTGCAATGGGGAGATGATGAGAGCGTCGCTACTTGGGAGATGGAAGAGAAGATGCGGTCATTGTACCCTTTTCTTTTTGAGGGTACGTTTTTTAATTTCTCCTTTATCGCTTAGCTTGAACTTGTTTTATCTTTAGTATGTCCTCTCGCTAGTATCTTTGACCTTTAGACAGGGCAGTCCTATGGTTAAAACATGTGTTTGAGACATGTTATGTATGGTGGATGCGTGTGGATGCAAGTGTTTGCTAATGGTTGCTCGTGGATGCATATACACACACTTTAGGCACTAGATCGGCTCAGTCACTTTCATATTTCATATTGCGTATAAATGGATGTATTTAGTAAAATGAATGTATTTAGTAAAATGAATGTGTGTATCATATGGATGTTGCATTTAAATGAATAGTTGTGCATGCATGTAGTAATGATATGTATAGGGTTCTTTGCATACATGATGGATACATGGCACTATCATTATTTACATTAAGGAGGTCGACTGAATCAGTGGACCACCTGATTTTGCATTAGTATACGAACATATACACACACTATGCATATGTACATGAAAAGCATTAGAATTTATTTTTTAAGGACCATGGTTGCTAGTGGCTAATAGTTGATTAGATGGATGATTGGATGGTAGGATACGCTCTTCTTGACTTAGAGATTTCGAGGATGAAATCCTTTAAGTAGGGGAGAATGTAACACCTCGAATTTTGAAATGATTGAATTAACTAAATTTAAGAACACTAAATTTTTAAAAGAGGAATGAAAGGATATGGGTTGCGCCATTGTGATCATCTCAGAATTCTTCTTGAGATAGAGTCCAAGTTTGCGTAAATCGGACTTCGTATGAGGAAGTTATGGGCCTCGGAAGTTTGAATAATTAAGCAGATTTAATTAAATTTAAACCCAGCTAGAAAATTCAAATTAAATTCGAAATCGCACGTACCCGGGCTGGGCGGGAAAATTCCCGCCCAGGACCCAGGTCGACCAGGGGGTCGACCTGATCGGATAGGTCGACCATAGGGTCGACCTGGGGGTTGACCTTCCCCCCACACAGGTCGACCTCGGGGTCGACCTTCCCATGTTTTTCCAGATCCGAAAATCTGCTTTGTGACATCGATTTCTAAATTCTGATGGTCCGTATGGGTTCTAGGGTTAAATCTAAGGCCCTAAATGGTTCTTTACACTTATATATACACCCTAAGACCTAACCCTAATTCATAAATATTATCTATGACACCATTATGCTATAAAACTCTTTCCTAAACCCTAGCCGCCGCCTCGAATCAAATCTCAAGTGTTCATACACAATTCAAATCAAAGTTTAGAGCTTCACTGCAACACCCCGTAATTTTATAACATTAAAATTCACAAATTAAAGTATACTTAATTTTTAGAAAAGAATTAAGTGAAATGGGTTGCGTAGAGAAATATATATATATATATATTGATATATATATATATATATAAATTAAAAATTAAATAAATAAATATGCGAAAAAGTTCAAAATAGCGAATTGGGAGGGGGAATAACCGAACCGACCCATTTTTGAGGTCGACTCGAGCTCCGCTGGGTCGACTAGGGGTTAATCCAGGGTGTTTGGCTGTCAACCCGTGGGCCGATTCGCTCAAATGCAGATTTTGCATTTGATTGGTTCTCATGGTTCAGGGTTAATCTAATGGTCCTAAATAACTTCCTACACCTATAAATACATCCTAATGCTAACCCTAAACCTAATTAAAATAGAATAGTTACCGTCGCCATGGAAATCAATGGAGCCGCCGCCAACTAGGAAAGAAGAAAATTCAATTCTAATTCTCTCAACCCTAAAGCAAAGCAAAACTCTCTCTTTTCTTCTCTAAATTGTGAGTATGATGATCTTAACAAGATTATTATCATTTTAATTAGGTTGAGTTATGAATGGATTATGAGTAGATGATGTGAATTATCATATATGTTGTTGTAAACCCCTTTTGCTATCATGTATATTGTAAATCCAATGTTATGTGATGATGATATCTTATATGTTGTAAATCATGCTATGATGATGTTATGTATGTTGAAAGTTTCTATGCTAAGTTGTGATGAATCATACATGTTAAAAAGGCCATGATGTTACCATCTATGCTAGTTAGTTCATATTAATTAAATCATCATGTTTGGGTTATGTTGATCTATATGACAAGTCACATATGCAAGTTAGATTGATTAGAAAAGTTATGAACATATGCCAAGACATCTATTATGACATCTAGAATTATGCTATGACATATGTGATATCTTATGCTAGTTCACACCATCATTATGTTGCCTAAAAACCCCATATGCAAGTTTATGTATAGATTTGGGCTATGATCATATCATGTAAATTGAGACATTTAACAAGTTGACACCTTTTGATCCTTAACATGTGTAGTTTATGCAAGTTTCACACCTATTATGATTAGAATTATTTTAATTGTCTATATGTTGTGATAATTTATCTTTGTGTTAGGTGTTAGACTATACAAGTCTAGCCTATATTATGCGTTGAATAAGCGATCGTATAAACTTGGGGTAGGGGTAATATTAAGGATTTAATATTAAAAAGTTAGGGTGCAATTGATATGATTTTGCATGCCATAAGTGGATGACCATAATTGAGTCAATTATGGACATCATTAAAAGTTGACTTAATTAATAATTTGAATAGGGAATTATTAAAACTGAGGTAAAATATTTTAAGTGTTATCAATGCTTAGGACACGAGGTTGGACTCGTTTGTGATGTAAACCTGCCCGGACCCTCCCGGCAAATCCAGTGGTCACAAATGTCAGCCCAATGTGAGAGGTCCTAGGCCTAAACTAAAGCATAACGGTTGTAAAGACACGAGGTTAAACTTTTTTATGGTGTAAGACTGCCCGGACCCGCCCGGCAAATCCAGCTGCCATAAATGCCAGTCTAATGTGAGAGGTCTTTATGAGGTTATGGCCTGAATGAATTAAGAAATACTTAACCAGATAAACATGTAAGGTGGGACATGGGGGTTAAGTAGATGCCTTGGGTGGCATGAGGAATCTAGGGGGTGCCCTTAGTGGCATGTGAAATACGATTAGTAAGACTTAACCAAACACACATGTAAATGAACATGACTAAGAGGGTTAAGTGGGATATACTAGTGACAAGCTTAGGTGGGTAGCTTGTGGGGGCCCATTTCGACCAGTATCCCAAACGTATCTTTGTGGGCTCGACCCAAGTCGAGGACGGGACACGCATGCTGGGTTCGACTGTAAGAGGCCAAAACGGGGAGCGGTGGCAACACAAGTCCAACGGGTTTCGTATGCGTGTGTGGACCCGGGCTGGTAGGTAAGACGTTGTTGCATCATGTAGGTATAAGCCGTGCATTCTCAAGTTGTATCGGGTTGCCACTTTAGGGGAGTGATACACCCCACTGTGGGGCCAGCACGGGTATCTACGAGTAGGGAGCCGATCGAAAGTGGGTAGTGGGGTACACCTAGTGGAGATAGGGGTAGACGACACCTATGTAGTCAGCTAGGGGTACGTAAGGCTATTTATAAAGTTTCTGTATGAAGCAAGTGGGATCAAACAATAGGGTGACTGGTGTGGTGTAGTGTAGTAATGTGCGGTGCAGTGTAGTAATCATTCGTTAGTAATTAGGTGTGCCTTTACCGTTATCTTTAACGTTATCTTAAACGCTATCTTTATCTTCCTAAGAGTTCATAGACATTTACTTGTCTTCCAGCTTATACCTTAGTCTAGTTATTTTGATAATAGTATTGTTAGAATTATCATACTCGCCAGACTTTATGTCTGACCCCCTCTATTTCTATCCTTTTTCCCCCTCCAGGTCCTCAGGTTGGGCCCAGCTCTAGTGGAGTTTGATTGAATTGCTTCATCTCTCTTTGGAAAGCTTGGACCGTTGAAGTAAAGTCCAGCTTTTTATCTTTTTAATGGCCATTTATGTAATGGGATTATGTATTTTGTTTTTATGAAGATGGATTTTGTACTTGGTTATGATCTATGGTTTTATTATGTAACAAACATGTTTAATTTTCGCTGCAATAAAATGAAGTTTTAGATTTCCAAGTACTATTTACTATCTGTCTTGTTGTAATTTTTCTGTTCTATATTCACTTATAACCTCCATGGAAGTTAATGCATTCCCTTCGTGAGTGACATTAATGGACGTGGGGTGTTACACATGGTATCAGAGCTTAAGGTTACCAGAACAGATAAAAATACTTTAGAAAAATAGTTATTTTTGGAAGAAGTACTTTCAAAAACATGTTTTAATGAGAAATTTAAAGAGAAAAGTTTTTAAGAAAAAAAAACATAATCCCCAATAGCCCATATCTTTATCTTTCGAATTCTCCATTCTGAATCTTTCCTTTTTCGTTTCAGCATGGCTGAAGATCTTAATCTACCCGACGGTGTAACGATACCAGGATGGTATAGGAGGTTATTAGAGGCTCGGGCCGCTGCAGGTCCAGCCAATGTTCCTCCACCACCAGTTGCACCCGTTCCTCCTCCTCCTCCTCGCGTAGATACTTTTGCAAAGACGTGCAAGGAATTCAAGGCTATGGGTGGAAAACCATTTCAAGGGTCAGAAACGTTTGTGGAAGCTAGAGATTGGCTTAAGGAGGTGGAAGAATTGCTAGAAATCTTTGAAGTAGAAGAAGGGAGGAGAGTTCGATTAGCAGCTTGGTTGATGAAGGGAGAGGCCTCGTTTTGGTGGGAGGTCACTAATGGGGAGCGTCCTGTTGACTCTTGGGCGGATTTCAGACGTAGGTTCGAGGCGAAGTTTCTCTCAAGGGCGGAAGAAAATCTATATATGGAAAGGTTCTTGACATTGAAGCAAGGAAGCTCATCAGTGAAAGAATATGTCAATAAATTTAATCAGTTAGCAAGGTTTGGCTTGGACTTAGTGAACACGCCGGAGAAGAAGGCGCTGAGGTTCGTGAATGGCTTGAATGAACCATTGCAAGGTTTGGCTATGACCCACATCCCTATGGGGTCCACCTTTGAGAAGTTAGTAGAAATGGCGCTTATGCATGAGGGGAAAAGCGCTAAAGTTGATAAGGCACCCGAGAAGAAGGGGGATCAGAAGAAACCACAAGAGCAAAACAGGAAGTGTGGTAAAGACAATAAAGGCAAGGGAAAGAAGAAATGTTTTAACTGTGGGACACCAGGCCATCTCAGCAAGGATTGCCGAAAGCAAAAAGAAGACAGACTGTTTTCATTGTGGCGATGCAGGACATTTAGTGAAGGACTGCCCAAAGAAGGGGCAGAGGGCAGGAGCTACCTCGGGAGGACAGGTGCAGGCTCTTATAGCACCAGGGCAGGCAAGGGGACAAGTTCAGGCTCTCGCGGTACCACCACTGCAAGAACGAGGTAGAACCATTTCTGTTGAAAGCTTAGTTTTTCTGTTTGGTCATCCTGTCTGTACCCTATTCGATTCGGGCGCATCACATTCGTTTATCTCTACATCATTAGTTGAATCACTGCACTTAAACACCAGTTTAGTAGAGGATCCCTTAGTTGTTTTGAATCCAATTGGGGGCTCAGCTTATTTGTCTATGATGTGTTTGGATTTGAAAATTTCCATACTTAGCATTGAATTTAGATGTGATGCTTATGTGTTGGGCTTCACGGGCTAGGGGGCTAATTTTAGGAATGGATTGGTTATCCAGAAATGGGGCCGTTCTTGATTGTGAAAGGAGAGTAGTTAGGCTCGTGACTCGCCTTGGCAACACTCTCGAAATCTTTTGTAATCCCATAAATTCGGTTTTGCTAAGTTATCTAGAATCGCTTGACGCGTCTGAGGAAAATCTATGATCTGTTAGAGTGGTCCGAGAATATTCGGATGTGTTTGAGGAGGTGAAGGGCTTGCCTCCGAAGCGGGAGATAGATTTTCGAATATATCTTGTGGATAATGCGAAACCAGTATCTTTGCCAGTACGCCACATGGCTCCACGTGAAAGGAGGGAACTCGGTAAGCAAGTGAAGGAGTTGCTTGAGAAGGGGTTCATAAGACGAAGTATATCGGAGTGGGGTGCTCCAGTAGTATTTGCCACGAAGGCGGATGGGTCCCTTAGACTTTGTGTGGACTATAGAGAACTTAATAAGCTTACTAAGAAGAACAGACACCCACTGCCGAGGATTGCCAATCTCTTCGATCAGTAGTTGGCGCCTCAGTGTTTTCGCAGTTGGACTTAGCCACTGGTTTCCATCAGTTGAGAGTGGCTGAGGATAGCATTGACAAGACTGCCTTTAGGACTCCGGACGGTTTCTATGAATGGCTAGTGATGCCCTTCGGTTTGACAAACGCCCCCGCATACTTTGTTGATTTGATGAGTAGGGTGTTTAGGGAGTACCTTAACAAATTTGTGGTAGTCTTTGTAGATGACATCTTGATCTTTTCTAAGGATGAAGAAGAGCATGCCCTACATCTTAGGGAAGTGTTGGAGACTCTTCGACCGCATAAGCTTAAAGCTAAATTTTCTAAGTGTCACTTTTGGAGGAAGGAAGTATGGCTCTTAGGACACGTTGTTTCCAAAGAAGGGATAGCTGTAGATCCCGCGAAGGTGGTGGCCATCCAAGATTGGAAGGTTCCTAAAAATGCTACCGAAGTGAGAAGTTTCTTGGGGTTGGCTGGCTACTATAGGAAGTTTATCAAAGACTTCGCAAAGATATCAGCTCCATTGACACGCTTGACGAAGAATAACCTAGTTTTCACATGGGACGTAGATTGTGATGATGCGTTCCAACGTTTGAAGAGAGCTTTGACTTCAGCCCCAGTCTTAGTACTGCCAGACGGGAGTAAGCCGTTTACTGTTTATACTGACGCTTGTGGGACAGGACTAGGCGCAGTCTTAATGCAAGAGGGCAGGGTAATATCCTATGGTGGAAGGCAGTTGAGAGCGCATGAGAAGAATTACCCCACACATGACCTAGAGTTGGCCGCTATTGTTTTCACGCTTAAGTCTTGGCGTCATTATCTTTTTGGCGAGAAATTCGAATTATTCACTGACCACAAGTCTTTAAAATACCTATTCTCTCAAAAGGACTTGAACTTAAGGCAGCAAAGGTGGATGGTGTTCTTAGCGTCCTACGACTTCGAAATAGCCTATACCCCTGGCAAGGGTAACGTGGTGGCAGATGCCTTAAGTAGAAAAAGATTATCCTTAAGTCCTTTGTTTGTTGAGCGACAAAGTTTAGAATTCATTTCGATGTTTGACTTTAGACCTTCCGTTGACTTCGTACCCGGTTTTCTAGTATCCTTGGAGGTCAGACCTACGCTTTTGGGACGGATTGGCGAGGCACAGCGAGACGACCCACAGTTAGTTGAGTTAGTAGAATAGCTCAAAGGAGGGGAGTCATCAAGCTATCTCCGTAGGTATACCCTAGATGATAAAGGTTGGTTACGTAGGGACGGTAGACTTTGTGTACCAAAAGACAATGACCTAAGGAAGACTATTCTTGACGAAGCACATCGTTCGAAGATGACCATTCATCCCGGCGGGGACAAGATGTACAAAGACATGAAGAGAGTTTACTTTTGGGCCGGCATGAAGAAAGACGTGGCCAAGTATGTCGCTAGATGCTTGGTGTGCCAACAAATAAAAGTGGAGCAAAAGAAACCCGGTGGGTTGCTTCACCCATTGGAGGTTCCACTATGGAAATGGGAAAGCATCTCGATGGATTTTGTGGATGGATTACCGCAATCGAGGAAGGGTAATACGGGAATTTGGGTTATAGTAGATAGACTTACTAAGAGCGCCCATTTTATTCCTGTGAAGAGTAAGAGGACTGCTCCATGGTTAGCTTCGTATACGTTCGAGAGATAGTTCGTTTGCACGGTGTTCCTTCTAGCATAGTGAGCGACCGCGTCCTATTTTCACTAGCGAATTTTGGAGAAGCTTACAAGAGGCGGTAGGGACTCAGTTATGTTTGAGCACCGCATATCATCCTCAGACGGACGGCCAGACAGAGAGGGTGAATCGCATTCTAGAGGATCTATTGAGGCTATGTATCCTAGACTTTGGGGGTACGTGGGAAGAGCATCTTCCATTGGTTGAGTTCGCATATAATAATAGCTTTCAGTCCAGCATTGGTATGGCACCATTCGAAGCTCTATATGGACGACCTTGTCGTTCACCTACATGTTGGTAGGAATCTACGGATAAGTTCTTACTTGGGCCCGATATGATTAGGGAGACTTCGGAGAAGATCGACTTGATTCGTAGGCGGATGAAAGCAGCGAAAGATAGGCAGAAATCTTATGCGGATAAGAGGAGGACAGATCTCGAGTTTGAAGTTGGGGACATGGTCTTTGTCAAAGTGTCTCCATTACGAAACGTTGTTCGCTTTGGGTCCGTTGGGAAATTAGCACCAAGGTTTGTAGGGCCGTTTCCTATTAAGGAGAGGATTGGACGGATGGCGTATAGAGTGGAGTTGCCCGAGAGACTTAGTGGTGTACATGACGTGTTCCATGTGTCACATTTGAGGAAGTGCTTGCACGAGACCGCGGAAGTGGTAGAGCCTAGCTTGCTTAGAGAGGTGGAGATAGAGCGTAATGCGACAATTCGACGAGCTCCTACGCGCATTCTTGGGTCGGAGATCAAGAGGTTGAGGAATCGAGAGGTCAGACTAGTCAAAGTGCAATGGGGATATGATGAGAGCAACGCTACTTGGGAGACGGAAGAGAAGATGCGTTCACGATACCCTTTTCTTTTTGAGGGTATGTCCTTTAATTTCTCCTTTATCGCTTAGCTTGTACTTATCTTATCTTTAGTATATCCTCTCGCTAGTATCTTTGACCTTTAGTTAGGATAATCCTATGGTTGAAACATGTGTTTGAGACATGTTATGTATGGTGGATGCAAAGTGGATGCAAGTGTTTGCTAGTGGTTGCTCGTGGATGCATATACACACACTATTAGGCACCAGATCGGCTCAGTCACTTCATATTGCATATTGCATATATATGGATGTATTTAGTAAAATGGATGTATAATGGTTGTATTATCATATAGTTGCTGCATTCGGGTGGATGGTTGTGCACGCATATAGAATTAATATGTATCGTTAGGAATCTTTTGCATACATATTGGACGCATGGCACTATCATGAATTGCACTAAGGAGGTCGACTGAATCAGTAGACCGCCTAATTTTGCATTAGATATGGACATATACACACACTGTGCATATAAACATTAAAGCATTAGAAGTCTTTTAAGGACAATGGATGTTGGTGTTTGATGGTTGAGTAGATGGACGATTAGATGGTAGGATATACATTCTTCTTGACTTGGAGATTTCGAGGACGAAATCCTTTAAGGAGGGGAGAATGCAACACCCCGTAATTTTATAACATTAAAATTCACAAATTAAAGTATACTTAATTTTTAGAAAAGAATTAAGTGAAATGGGTTGCGCAGAGAAATATATATATATATATATATATATATAAATTAAAAATTAAATAAATAAATATGTGAAAAAGTTCAAAACAGCGAATTGGGAGGGGGAATAACCGAACCGACCCATTTTTTAGGTCGACCCAAGCCCCGCTGGGTCGACTAAGGGTTAATCCAGGGTGTTTGGCTGTCAACCCGTGGGCCGATTCGCTCAAATGCAGATTTTGCATTTGATTGGTTCTCATGGTTCAAGGTTAATCTAATGGTCCTAAATAACTTCCTACACCTATAAATACATCCTAATGTTAACCCTAAACCTAATTAAAATAGAATTGTTACCGTCGCCATGGAAATCAATGGAGCCGCCGCCAACTAAGAAAGAAGAAAAGTAAATTCAATTCTAATTCTCTCAACCCTAAAGCAAAGCAAAACTCTCTCTTTTCTTCTCTAAATTGTGAGTATGATGATCTTAACAAGATTATTATCATTTTAATTAGGTTGAGTTATGAATGGATTATGAGTAGATGATGTGAATTATCATATATGTTGTTGTAAACCCCTTTTGCTATCATGTATATTGTAAATCCAATGTTATGTGATGATGATATCTTATATGTTGTAAATCATGCTATGATGATGTTATGTATGTTGAAAGTTTCTATGCTAAGTTGTGATGAATCATACATGTTAAAAAGGCCATGATGTTACCATCTATGCTAGTTAGTTCATATTAATTAAATCATCATGTTTGGGTTATGTTGATCTATATGACAAGTCACATATGCAAGTTAGATTGATTAGAAAAGTTATGAACATATGCCAAGACATCTATTATGACATCTAGAATTATGCTATGACATATGTGATATCGTATGCTAGTTCACACCATCATTATGTTGCCTAAAAACCCCATATGCAAGTTTATGTATAGATTTGGGCTATGATCATATCATGTAAATTGAGACATTTAACAAGTTGACACCTTTTGATCCTTAACATGTGTAGTTTATGCAAGTTTCACACCTATTATGATTAGATTTATTTTAATTGTCTATATGTTGTGATAATTTATCTTTGTGTTAGGTGTTAGACTATACAAGTCTAGCCTATATTATGCGTTGAATAAGCGATCGTATAAACTTGGGGTAGGGGTAATATTAAGGATTTAATATTAAAAAGTTAGGGTGCAATTGATATGATTTTGCATGCCATAAGTGGATGACCATAATTGAGTCAATTATGGACATCATTAAAAGTTGACTTAATTAATAATGTGAATAGGGAATTATTAAAACTGAGGTAAAATATTTTAAGTGTTATCAATGCTTAGGACACGAGGTTGGACTCGTTTGTGATGTAAACCTGCCCGGACCCTCCCAGCAAATCCAGTGGTCACAAATGTCAGCCCAATGTGAGAGGTCCTAGGCCTAAACTAAAGCATAACGGTTGTAAAGACACGAGGTTAAACTCTTTTATGGTGTAAGACTGCCCGGACCCGCCCGGCAAATCCAGCTGCCATAAATGTCAGTCTAATGTGAGAGGTCTTTATGAGGTTATGGCCTGAATGAATTAAGAAATACTTAACCAGATAAACATGTAAGGTGGGACATGGGGGTTAAGTAGGTGCCTTGGGTGGCATGAGGAATCTAGGGGATGCCCTTAGTGGCATGTGAAATACGATTAGTAAGACTTAACCAAACACACATGTAAATGACATGACTAAGAGGGTTAAGTGGGATATACTAGTGACAAGCTTAGGTGGGTAGCTTGTGGGGGCCCATTTCGACCAGTATCCCAAACGTATCTTTGTGGGCTCGACCCAAGTCGAGGACGGGACACGCATGCTGGGTTCGACTGTAAGAGGCCAAAACGGGGAGCGGTGGCAACGCAAGTCCAACGGGTTTCGTATGCGTGTGTGGACCCGGGCTGGTAGGTAAGACGTTGTTGCATCGTGTAGGTATAAGCCGTGCATTCTCAAGTTGTATCGGGTTGCCACTTTAGGGGAGTGATACACCCCACTATGGGGCCAGCACGGGTATCTACGAGTAGGGAGCCGATCGAAAGTGGGTAGTGGGGTACACCTAGTGGAGATAGGGGCAGACGGCACCTATATAGTCAGCTAGGGGTACGTAAGGCTATTTATAAAGTTTCTGTATGAAGCATGTGGGATCAAACAATAGGGTGACTGGTGTGGTGCGGTGCAGTGTAGTAATCATTCGTTAGTAATTAGGTGTGCCTTTACCGTTATCTTTAACGTTATCTTAAACGCTATCTTTATCTTCCTAAGAGTTCATAGACATTTACTTGTCTTCCAGCTTATGCCTTAGTCTAGTTATTTTGATAATAGTATTGTTAGAATTATCATACTCGCCAGACTTTATGTCTGACCCCCTCTATCTCTATCCTTTTTCCCCCTCCAGGTCCTCAGGTTGGGCCCAGCTCTAGTGGAGTTTGATTGAATTGCTTCATCTCTCTTTGGAAAGCTTGGACCGTTGAAGTAAAGTCCAGCTTGTTATCTTTTTAATGGCTATTTATGTAATGGGATTATGTATTTTGTTTTTATGAAGATGGATATTGTACTTGGTTATGATCTATGGTTTTATGATGTAACAAACATGTTTAATTTCCGCTGCAATAAAATGAAGTTTTAGATTTCCAAGTACGATTTACTATCTGTCTTGTTGTAATTTTTCTGTTGTATATTCACTTATAACCTCCATGGAAGTTAATGCATTCCCTTCGTGAGTGACATTAATGGATGTGGGGTGTTACATTCACCAACAATTAAAGAAGACCAATCAACATCACCGCAACATTTCTACACCAATTTCAATTCGTTAATCCTTTTCTTAAGCCACGAAAGGTGAGTACAGTTATTTTCACAAATTTAATGGGATTAAAGTAACATGAAAAAGTTGTAAAAAGGATTCATATATGTTTGTAATGAAAATCTCACCAAGTCTTCACCTTTTTGATTCATGTCATCATATGCCTACGCTTTTATGTAAAGCTCATACCTTTAATCAGTTTATTCATGTTGAATCTTTTATTATGCCTCTATGCCAGTCTATATGCCTCTTTATTTCATGATGATGTTTTATTCCAATTTTCTATGAATTGATTCTCTCTTCTTACCCATATTCCTTTTATTTGTGGATCTAGGCTACTTTCGAGCCTATAATAAAAATACGCGCGAATGCGAATACGTGGGAACGATGGGGAATATTGGGAATGTGGGAAATTTGGAAAATTGGATATTATCGGATAATTGGATAATGTGTGAAATTGGCATATTCGGGTATGAATTGCATGGAATTGATGAAATTGCCTATAATTGAAAATTTGTAATTGAGGCTAATTAATATGTAATTAGTATAATTAATGAATTGGAAACACATGACATGAAAATTGGGGTTTGGGTGAAATACGATTATTAATAAATCTTTGACACGAGGTTAGGCTCAATTGTGGTGTAAGACTGCCCGGAACCGCCCAGCAAATCCAGCTGCCACATTTGGAAGTCTAATGTGAGAGGTCAAAGGCATGAATTGTAGGTGTAACGATGGGTGACACGAGGTTAGACTCGGTTTGTGGCGTAAGACTGCCCGGAACTGTCCGGCAAATCCAACGGCCACAAAGTGTTCAGTCTAATTTGGGAGGTCATGCACCGTTCGTCATAAGGAATGAATTAAGGAATACTAACCATAATAAGACATGGGTATGGTTAGAGGGTTATGTGGGGTGACATGTAAATATGGACTTAACCGGAATAAGATAAGGCATGTAAATTATGACATGTAAGTATGGACTTAACCGTAGCATGTGTAAGACATGGACATTTAAATTAAAATGGTTAAGTGGGGGAAAAACCTAGTAGGGGACAAGCATAGGTGGGAGGCTTGTGTCGGATGGGGACCCGTTTCAACCAGTAACCCGTTTGAGTATCTAATTGGGCCCGGTACTAGGCCGGGGTTGGGGCACGCTTACTGGGCTTGAATATAAGAGGTCAAAATGTGAATAGCGGTGACAACGCAGGTCCAACGGGTTCATGTGCGTGCATGGGTCCGGGCTGGCAGGTAAGACGTTGTTGCATCGTGTAGGTATAGCCGTGCATTTCATGGTGGTATCGGGCTTGCCACATTGGGGAGTGATACACCCCACTGTGGGGCCAGCACGGGTGCCTACGGGGTTTAGGGAGCCGATCGAATGGGTAGAGTAAGGGTACCTTAGCGGTGGTAGGAGCAAGCCGGCACCTACGACAGCAGCTAGGTACAAGTAACTACCAAGTTTGTCATATGGGTACAGTTAGTGGGAAAGGGTCAACCTTGAGTAAAAGAGACTAGTAGATATGCGGTGTAATTAAGTAATGTAGTGTAACTTAGCAAAAGTGTGGTGTTATGAAATACATGTTGGTTGAGTTGGAATCTCCTCTGGGTGCTAGTTTGATGTTGACTTCGATCTTCGGGGTTAGTACTTGGAGGGTAGTTCGCTTAGCGAAGGTGTAGGATTGTCTTAGTACCTAGGAACGAAATCATCTGGTCCATCCTTTTTATCTACCTTATCTATGTTACAGCCATATCATGATGCCTATTTATGTCTTGATGATTTACCTTACCTATTATTTGTTAAAATTACTGGACTCGCCAGACTTTATGTATGACCCCTTTGATTCCACCTCTTTTCTTTCCTTTCCCCCCTGAGGTTTGCAAGGAGGGAATACTACAACTTAGTGCCGATTTCTTTCAGTTGCTTGAAAAGAGTAGATGTATCGCTTTGGACTCTCTCATTTTTATGGCTTTGCTTATGCTCAGTGGGGATTTATGCATTTATGTTATTTACGTATTTGCTTCTTTATGTACTTTGAAGTTTTTGGAAAAGACTATTGATCCTGTTGTAATGGTTTGGGAAACTACTTATGTAAGCTTGTTTTGAGTTATGATGCTATGAAATAAGTTTTATTTTCCGCTGTGTTGATTTATTTATTTATTCTTGTAATTTATCTGTTCTATACAACAATAACGCTTCATGGACATTGATGCATTCCCTTTGTGAGTGACATTAATGGACATGGGGTGTTACACAACCTGTTTCATGTGTCATCCGAAATGCCAACTTGCAGTTTAAGAATGTTTTTTCTATAAGCCCAAACATTTGTACAAAGTATGAATTAGAAGCAATATTGGTAAAAAAAAAATCATAGCTAGATTTATGTTTGGCTTGTTGTTTTTTTACGGTGTTTTATACTTGGACAATAATATAA
Source organism: Allium sativum (assembly GCA_030737875.1). Lineage (NCBI taxonomy): Eukaryota > Viridiplantae > Streptophyta > Magnoliopsida > Asparagales > Amaryllidaceae > Allium > Allium sativum. The sequence continues at coordinate 3,564,909 of CM060919.1, read as the reverse complement.
GGTTAGCATTACTTTGGCAAAAATATAAAAGGGTAATTTTTGTGATGTTTAATATGGAAAAGACATGCATCCGTAGGTCATCAACATCGGCATCGCTGATGCATAAACTGTAGCCACTAACGGATAAGTCTGTGATGCTGTTTGATGATCCAAAGACATAAGGTGCCTCAACTATTGTTGTGTAAACAAATTAAACTATTGTATTTGGCATTTGTCTTCATGTGTAGGTAGGTTTACTTCATGTGTAGGTAGATTTACATATCATGCGGGACACACTTTGCTTCAACTATGTTACATCATGGTTTACTTCATAAAAAAGAACTGTAGTTGTGTAAATATGCTCTGGGATACCAGATGTTAACGCAGCCATGTTTCCTAGAACAGCCTTCAAAATCTGCTCTGTAGTTGAGCCTGGCTCAAATGAATTGTCATTGCAGCTCGGGTCTGCATTAATGCATGTCACAATTAGCAAATAAACCACCATTACTGACATGCACCCATTTGGTTATCCCATTATTTATTTTCTATCTTTTTATGCAATTTCAATTGTGAATGAACATCAATGCATCACTCCCCTTGCATTTTATATGGAAACTGTCTATTGTTTCTGATTATCCAACGTACTTCTTCAACCTTACATATGTTGTCTAAAAATTCTTCGTAATATTTGCTCTAAAAAAAATCTCCGTATTATCAGTTAACCATTCTGTAAGTCTTTGTAGTATTTAGACAAAGTCATCTGCCCTTGTCCTGCTTTTGTTTATTTTGTAATGTTGTGAACCATTATTATCAGGGTTGATTATGGAGCTTTTGTGATGCTTAAGTGTTGGTAGTCAATAAGAAACCTGGAAAGCGCTTCATTAATTAAGATGGTGGTTCTGGAATCCTATGGTGAAGTCTTGGTGGGCGCAGGGTAGGTGAACAGTTCCCGGCTTTTGTTACTGACCCAATGTACCTTTTGGATTTGAGATGCCCATGCTGTCAAGAAGAAAGTGCAAGCGTGGCCTGAAGCAAATTGGTGCAGGCTGAGTGATGCAAAGTAATTGAACTGATACCTGTGTAGTAGTGAAGCAAAGTTAAGAGAGTACATGATATGAATCAAGTGAAGCAAAAATAGGCATGAATACCTATATCAGGTATGTGCAGAGAATGTGCTGCAAATTGAGTGATGAAACCAAGCAGCATTAAAGTGTTGAACTAGAACAACGTTGATACTTAATATATGCTGAACCACACATGCAAAGAATCAAGAATCCCGAGCTCATTATCTAGCAATTGGAGAGAATGGTTTCATGTCGTTAAATTCATGATCTTCTATCAAAAAAGAAGGAACCAGGACTTCCTTTCTTCAGGTCTTCGAATATTTTTGTCATCTTTCCTCATCTACTTAATTATTATAATCTTTCACCTCATATCAGAATCACATTTTAAAAAGATAACCTTCAGAATTTTTTAATTTTTTGTTATTCTACAGAAAAAATTGGAATGAATGATAAATTTGAAGAACGCACCAATGATGCGAGTGGAAGCATGTAATAATAGAAGGCAGTGTTGACTCTGAGTTACGGCTAACTCATATTTATGAATTATGATACTAGTGTTGAAATGTTTACTTTTTATACTATATGTATTACGCAATAAATTTAATCGAGCCTTTAGGTAATGTTATAATACTGTAGTAGTTGCTGCCTTATACAAGAAAGAAACTTGAAGCTAATGGACTGTTGAGAGTAAGACGAGACTACAAAAAAAAGATCTGTTTGTCATGATTACGGTAATATTATCGTTGTAATATAAAAAAGTTTGTACTTAGATTTTTTTTATATTTTAAATGAGCATGTATGGAAATAATTTTAAATGCTTTAGTGATGTTATTTTTAATACTGCTTGTTTTATTTATTGTTATGAATTTAGTTACAGCTGAACTACGTTTAGTTATGGATTTGCTTATGACCTCGTTTAAGAGATCGGTTATTACCTTAGTTACGAGATGGGTTAAGAGCCCGGTTATGAGCTCGATTATGAGTTTGATTATGAGCTCGGTTATGGGATCCATTGTGATGAGCTTGGTAATGAGATCAGTTATAGTTCCAATTATTGGGTTGGTTGTGGTCTCTATTATGAACTCCATAACGTTATGGGCTCGGTTATTGGCTAGGTTATGGTTTATTTTTATACTTTAAATTTATACTTTATAAGTAAATGTACGTATTGGACGAACAGAAGGAGAATAACCATAAAGCAGTTGAATTTTTGTGCCGAAATGGTTTGAATAAATATTAAACATGTTATGAATAGAATCGCTATTTAGTACCTAGAAAGAAAATAGAGAGGATTGGTAATGGCTTTAAATGTAGAAGATTGGTTATGTATATAATCTAATATATTATGAGCTCGGTTATGAGCTTGATTATGGGATCAGGTATGGACTAGGTTATGCGATCGGTTATGGGTCTGGTTATAAGCTTGGTTATGGTAACTATATTCAATTATGGTTTTGGTTATGACCTCGGTTATTACCTTAGTTACGAGCTGGGTTATGAAACTAGATAAGGAAGACATACATATTACATATAAGTCATAAAATATAAATAGTAAAATAGTAAATATAAAATCTAAACTAGAAAAAATATAAAGTATAAATATAAATAAATTATAAAATAAATAATTTCGGTTATGGCTTAGTTACATAATTGATTATGATCTCGGTTATGCATGTTTGCTATGCGTAATACATTTGGTTATTCGTATTATGTTCAGTCATAGGTTGTCTATTGGCTTGTTTATAGGCTTGATTATGAATTAACATATTAGGTTATGTAGAATCTCGATTATTATTTTGTGTATTGTTTAATTTGGTTACGTGGACGGTTATGAAACTAGCTAAGGACGACTTACGGATTAAATATAAGTAAAATTAGAAAATATAAAAATACAAACTATAAAAGCTAAATTAGAAAATATAAAACATAAAATAAAATCTAAACTATAAATTATAAAATATGAAATATAAAATAAAATATAAATTATAAAGTATAAAATAAAATATAAATTATAATAACTACCTTTCCTATACGGTTGATTATAGTCCGAGATGGTTATATATATTATAGGTTACCAGCTATGCATGTTAGCAGTTGTTGTAGACTTCATGTTTCTTTATATATATATATATATATATATATATATATATGTGTGTGTGTGTGTGTGTGTGTGTGTGTGTGTGTGCTCTCTCTCTCTCTCTCTCTTCTTTTTAGAAAATCACACATTTTTTACTTTAAAAAGTGTAAAGTGTAAAATATGAAATATGAATAAAATATAAATAACTACTTTCGGTTATAAGATAGATCATAACCTCGATTACACCTCAATTGTAAATTCAATAACAAGCTTGTTTAAGAGCTCGGTTATAGACTCGATTATGGGATAAGTTATGGGTTTGGTTTTGGCTCGGTTATGGGTTAGGTTAAAGTTTTGGTTATGACCTCAATTATGACTGTGGTTATGAGCTCGGTTATTACCTCAGTTATGAGATAGGTTTAGAACCCGGTTATGAACTCGGTTATTGGATTAGCTATTGAATAAAAGCTAAATTAGAAAACATAGAATATAAAATATGAATAAAATATAAATAACTAATTTCGGTTACAAGGTATATCATAACCTCGATTAAGAGCTCAATTATAAATTCAATTACAAGCTTATTTAAGAGCTCGATTTTGAGGTCGGTTATGGGAGTTTTGTCTCATTTATGGTCTTGGTTATGGGCAAGGTTAAAGGTTATGTTATGATCTCAATTATAACCGTGGTTATGAGCTTGGTTACCACCTCAGTTATAAGCTAGGTTTAGATCTCGGTTATGGGATAAAAGTTAAATTAGAAAATATAAAATATAAATAAAATATATATAACTAATTTCAGTTACAAGGTAGATCATAACTTTGATTAAGACCTCAATTATAAATTCAATTACAAGTTTGCTTAAGAGCTCGGTTTTGGGCTCGGTTATGGGATAAGTTATAGGTTTAGTTTTGCCTCGGTTATTGGATAAGTTATGAGTTTATTTTTGGCTCGGTTATGCGCTAGGTTAAAGGTTGGTTATGAACTCAATTATGAGCTTGATTATGGGAAATATTTTCAATTACAGGTTTAGGCCATGATCTTGTTTATGTTCTCGATTAAGAGCTTAGTTTTTACTTCTGTTACAAGCTGGTTTAATAGCTCAGTTATGGAATCGGTTTTGGGAAACATTATGGGTTAGGTTATGGGCTCAGTTGTGGGCTCGGTTATTGACTCGGTTACTAACTTGGTTTACGACTTGGTTATGAGCTTATTTATGTGATTAGTTATCAACTAGGCTATGGGCTTGATTATGACCGTGGTTATGATCTCGATTATTACCTCAATTACGAGCTACATTATATATCTTAGTTATTGTCTCGATTATGGGGTCAGTTTTAGGCTCGGTTGTGGTTTAGGTTATTGGGTTGATCATGCGTATAGTGTACAGTTATGGCTTGGTTATGGGCTCGGTTATGACCTCGATATGACCATGGTTATGAGCTTGGTTATTACCTTAATTACGAGCTGCAGTATAGATCTTGGTTATTGCCTCGGTTATGGGATTGGTTATCGACTCGATTGTTGTTTTGGTTTTTAGCTTGATTATGCGTACAACGTACCGTATCACTTTGTCATATGCTCGGTTATAAGCTTAGTAATTAGCTCGGTTATGGGCTTAGAAGTAATTTGTTATGAAATATAAAATAAAATATTGATTATAAAATGTAAAATATAAAATATTGATTATAAAGTATAAAATTAAATTATAAAATATAAATAAGTAATTTTAGTAACAAGCTAGATCATAATCTCGATTAAAAGCTCAGTTGTAAATTCAATTACAAGCTTGTTTAAGAGCTCGGTTATGGGATACGTTATGGATTTGGTTTTGGCTCACTTATATGCCCGGTTATGGTCTTGGTTATGGGCTAGGTTAAATGTTTGGTTATGACTTTAATTATGACCATGGTTATAAGCTTGGTTATTATCTCAGTTATGAGGTAGGTTTAGATCTCGGGTATGGGCTCGGTTATTGGATCGGTTATGAAGTAAAAGCTAAATTAGAAAATATAAAAGCAAAATTAGAAAATATAAATATAAATTATAAAATAAATTTTAAATTATAAAATATAAAATATAAAATAAAATATAAAATACAAATATGAATAAAATATAAATAACTAAATTCAGTTACAAGCTGGATCATAACATCAATTAAGAGCTCAATTATAAATTCAATTACAAGCTTGTTTAAGAGCTCGATTATGGGCGCGGTTATGGGATCATTTATGAGTTTGGTTTTGGCTCGGTTATGTTCCGGTTATGGGTTAGGTCAAAGGTCTAGTTATGACCTCAATTATGACCGTGGTTATGTGCTTGGTTATTACCTCGGTTATGAGCTAATATAAAAGCTAAATTATAAAATATAAATAACTAATTTCAGTTACAAGCTAGATCATAATCTCGATTAAGAGCTCAGTTATAAATTCAATTACAAGCTTGTTCACGAGCTCGGTTATGGGCTCGGTTATAGGATCAGTTATGGGTTTGGTTTTGGCTTGGTTATGGGCTAGTTTAAAGGTTTAGTTATGACCACAATTGTGACCGTGGTTATGAGCACTGTTATTATCTCAGTTATGAGCTAGGCTTATATCTCGGTTATGGGCTCGGTTATGGGCTAGATAGATCATAACCTCTACTAAGACCTCGGTTATTAATTCAATAACAAGCTTGTTTAAGAGCTAAGTTATGGGCCGTGTTATGGGATAAGTTATGGATTCAGTTTTAGCTCAGTTATGGTCTCAGTTTTGGGCTAGGTTAAAGTTTTGATTATGACCAAGGTTATAAGCTCGGTCATTACCTTAGTTATGAGCTAGGTTTAGGTCTTGGTTATGGGCTCGGTTATTGGATCGGTTATGTAATAAAATCTAAATTAGAAAATATAAAATGTAAATAAAATATAAATAACTAATTTCGATTACATGTTATATCATAACCTCGATTAAGAGCTCAGTTATAAATTCAATTACAAACTTGTTTAAGAGTTCGGTTATAAGATAAGTTATGGATTTGGTTTTGGCTTGGTTATGTGCTTGATTATAAGCTCGGTTATGGGCTAGCTTAAAGGTTTGGTTATTACCTCAATTATGACTGTGGTTATGATCTTGGTTATTATCTCATTTGTAAACTAGGTTTAGATCTTGGTTATGGGATGAAAGCTAAAATATAAGAAACTAATTTCGGTTACAAGATAGAATATAACCTCGATTAAGACCTCAGTTATAAATTCAACTACAAGCTTGTTTAAGAGCTTGGTTATGGGACAATTTATGGGTTTAGTTTTGGCTTGGTTATGGGCTAGGTTTAAGGTTTGGCTATGACCTCAATTATGACTATGGTTATAAGCCCGGTTATTACCTCAATTATGAGCTAGATTTAGAACCCGTTTATGGGCTCAATTATTGGATCGGTTATGGAATAAAAGCTAAATTATAAAATATAAACTATGAATAAAATATATATAACTAATTTTGGTTACATGGTAGATCATAACCTCGATTAAGAGCTCAATTATAAATTCAATTACAAGCTGGTTTAAGAGCTCGGTTATGAGGTTGGTTATGGGTTCAGAAAATATGAAATATGAACCGAGTAGGGATTAGTTAACGATTCTACACCCAGTAGAGATTAACTAACCGATCGGGTACTTATGACACGTAAAAGACATTCGGATGCAAGGCCTAATCGATATGTAAAAGACATCCAAGCACAAGGCCTAATCAGGTACCTATGACACGTAAAAGACATCCAAACAGAAGGCCTAATCAGGTACTTCATCAATGATTCTACATCCGGTAAGGATTAATTAACCAAAGGGGTACCTATGAAACGTTAAAAACATTCGGACTTAAGGGCTAATCGGGTACCTATGACACGTTAAAGACATCCGAACGCATGGCATAATCAGGTACTTCATCAACGATTCTACATCTAGTAGGGACTAATTAACGCAGCGGGTACCTATGACGCGTTAAACACATTCAGACGCAGGGATTAATCGGGTACATATGACACGTAAAAGATATCCGGACATAAGGCCTAATCGGGTACTTCATCAACGATTCTATACTCAGTAGGGATTAATTAACCGAGCGGGTACCTATGACACGTAAAAGACATCCGGACGCAAGGCCTAATCAGGTACCTATGACACGTAAAAGACATCCGGATGCAAGGCCTAATAGGGTACTTTATCAACTATTCTACACCCAAAAGGGATTAATTAACTGAGTGGGTACCTATGACACGATAAACACATTCGGACGCAAGGCCTAATCGAGTGCCTATGACACGTAAAAGACATCCGGACGCAAGGCTTAATCGGGTAATTCATCAACAATACTACACCCATTAGGGATTAATTAACCGAGCGGGAACCTATGACATGTTAAAGATTCCGGACGCAAGGCCTAATCGGGTACCTATAACACGTAAAAGACATCCGGACGCAAGGCCTAATTGGGTTCTTCATCAATGATTCTATACCCAGTAGGGATTAATTAACCAAGCGGGGACCTACGACATGTAAAAGACATCCAAACGCAAAGCCTAATCGGGTATCTATGACTCGTAAAAGACGTCCGGACGCAAGGCTTAATAGGGTACTTCATCAATGATTCTCCACCCAGTAGGGATTAATTAATCAATCGGGTACCTATGACACTATAAACACATTCGGACGCAAGGCCAAATCGGGTGCCTATGACAGGTAAAAGTCATCCGGACCCAAGGCTTAATCGGGTAATTCATCAACAATACTACACCCATTAGGGATTAATTAACCAAGCGAGTACCTATGACATGTTAAAGAGATCCGAACACAAGGCCTAATCGGGTACCTATGACACGCAAAAGACATCTGGATATAAGGCCTAATCGGGTACTTCATCAACGATTCTACACCCAGGAAGGATTAATTAACCGAGCGGGTACCTATGACATGTAAAAGACATCCAGATGCAAGGCCTAACCGGGTGCCTATGACATGTAAAAGACATCCGGATGCAAGGTCTAATCAGGTACTTCATCAATGATTCTACACCTAGTAGGGATTAATTAGCCGAGCGGGTACCTATTACACATTAAACACATTCAGACGCAAGGACTAATCGGGTACATATGATACATAAAAGGCATCCGGACGCAAGGCCTAATTTGGTACTTCATCAATGATTCTACACCCAGTAGGGATTAATTAACCGAGCGGGTACCTGTGTCATGTAAAAGACATCCAGACGCAAGACCTAATCGGGTACCTATAACACGTAAAAGACATTCGGACACAAGGCCTAGTAGGGCACTGCATCAACGATTCTACACCCAGTAGGGATTAATTAACCGGGCGAGTACCTATGACACGATAAACACATTCGGACGCAAGGCCTAATCGGGTACCTATGACACGTAAAAGACATCCGGACGTTAGGCCTAATCGGGTAAACATTCAACAATACTACACCCATTAGGGATTAATTAACCGAGCGGGTACCTATGACACGTTAAAGTCATCCGGACGCAAGGCCTAATCGGGTACATAAGACACGTAAAAAACATCTGGACGCAAGACCTAATCGGGTACTTCATCAATGATTATACACCTTGGAGGGATTAGTTAACTGAGCGGGTACCTATGACACGTAAAAGACATCCGGACACAAGGCCTAATCGGGTACCTATGCCACGTAAAAGACATCCGGATTTAATACGAAAGATGAGAGAACAAATAACACATGACATTCTATCAAACAATCCATACAATTGGACAGTTGAAAGATTCTACAGTTCTAAATGTTGAAGATTGAATTTTTCTTAATGTTTCTTAATCTTTCACTTTTTACGTACTTGTTAAACTACTGTCGTGTAAGTTTGTTGAAATGTTGGGGTATTTGAAATATATGTAGCCTGTTGTGTTAATTCGGGGTATGCAGCCTTAAATTGGAGTATCAAAAGCATGAGTAGTTTGTTATAGTTTGTAGTTATTGTTATGTAGTTACTGTTGATTTTATTTGTTGTAGTCTGGGATTTTGACTGTTATGTAGTTAATGATGATTTTATTTGTTTATTGTGTTGTTTACCATCCACTGAATATAGAAAGAATCTATTTGATGATTTTAACTGTTATGTAATTACTGTTCAAATTCACCATCAGTACTCTGGGATTTTAATTGTTATGCAGTTAAACGACTTTGCTATCACCATTTACTATGTTTTTATCCCTTTCAGCACAAAAAATACTATAAGTTGTTGAGCTAGCTATTATAGTCTTAAGTGGTCTTTATTTCTATCATTCTCTTTTAATTGTTTGTAGTTGTAACTTAAAAGTGATATATATATATATAATGAGACCTCATAGTGAACGTATGCAAGTTTTGTTGAGTCACTTTACATCATGGTCATCTGCTCTTGTTGATCATTACTCATCAGTATCAATTTTTAAGTCTAGTATTAGTACATAACTTCGGCTAATACAAATGCATTATCTTAATTTTAAGGTCGGCTAAATTTATGGCCAATAGCTTAGAAAGTAAGCATCTACTATGATATTCAAATAAATAATACTTAGTGAGTTTCATAATGATGTGTCATGTGTGCATTTGTTTTATGACTTAACGTGTACATTTTTTGTTTATTTCATTGTTATTATGTTTTGTCGCCAAGCATTGATGTATAATATGTAATTATGTTATGTGTTTTTAACTGGAACTAGAAATTTGGATATGTTGGTTTTCTTTTTGATTACACTTAGTTCTATTTGTAGTCCTTGTACTACAACTTTTTTTTTGCTGTCAAGTAAGGAGTTCAATAGCTTTACTATTGCAATGCATGTATTGCTGGGTTTTATGTTTAGTTTTGCTTCCTGTGAGAGTCAAAGCTTTCTTTTAATCTATTTCTCTCCTTTTACTTGCGTTTTATGCACGAGTATCAATTTTGTACTTCAAATTTTTTTGTTTATTTTATCTTTACTCATTTTCACGATGCTCACTGTAACTGAATTAAATATTTTAGAGGTTATGGACTCAGTTATATGAGATTGGTTATGGGCTCGTTGTGGACTCGGTTATGTGATTCCGTTATGTGATTGGTTATGGGATAAATTATGGGTTGATTTTGGCTCATCTTTGTGCTTGGTTATAGACTAGTTTAAAGGTTATGGGCTTGGTTATTACTTCAGTAATGAGCTAGATATAGATTTCGCTAATGGTCTCGGTTATGTGATCGGTTATGGGTTACGGAAAAAATCCCAAATTACAGAATAAAAAATATAAAGTGTAAAATATAAAATACAAAGTATAAAGTATAAAATATAAAATATAAAGTATAAAGTATAAAGTATAAAATACAAAGTATAAAGTATAAAGTATAAAGTATAAAGTATAAAATACAAAGTATAAAATATAAATTATAAAATACAAAATATAAAGTATAAAATATAAATTATAAAGCATAAAGTATAAAATAAAAAATATAAAACATAAAGTATAAAGTATAAAATATAAATTAAAAAATATAAAATATAAATTATAAAGCATAAAGTATAAAGTATAAAGTATAAAGTATAAAGTATAAAATATAAAATATAAAGAATAGAATATAAGGTGTAAAATATAAATTATGAGCTTGATTAGAGGTTTGGTTAGGGTGTTGTTATTGACACTCCAACTATTGTTAAGGGGAGGCCATTTTTTAAAAACACTCCACTCTTTGAAAAATTGTTAAGGGGCAACACAAACATATTATTTCATACTACTCAATATTCCTGGATTGCCCCTTTAAATTAGAGCTAAAAAAAATATTCCATAAGGGAAACCGACTGCATCGAATGCAGCATGTAATCAATTATATATATATATATATTTAACAGTGATATGTCAAAAATTAATAATCATTTCGATGCATTGCCTCCGTAGTTATAAAATTCAACATATTTATGTTGACTAAAAAAATTAGTTCCATCTATTCTTCCGAAAACGCTTATCCTTTAGGGTTTAAAAAAATTAATACATGCGAATTAAAAAAATTACTACAGCCCTTGCAGTATTAGTTAAGGTAAATTACCTTTATTTGTTAAGGGGCTAGATGGGTAATAAGGTAAAATTATTTTAATTTGTTAAGGGGCTACTTTTTTCATTAGTACTCCCCTTAACAATTTTTGAAGAAAAAAAATTTGGCCCTCCTTTAACAATATTTGGATTGTCAATAACAATACCCTTTGGTTAAAACCTCAATTATGAGCTCAGTTAGGGACTCAGTTATGGTCTCGGTCATAGGCTCGGGCTCGGTCATGGGATTTGTTATGTTCTCGGTCATGTGCTCGGTCAAGTACTCAGTTATGGACTCAGTTATGTGCTCGGTCATGGGCTCGGTTATGTTCTCGGTCATATGCCTGAGCATGTGCACGGTTATAGGCTCGGTCATGGCTCGGTTATGTTCTTGGTTATGGGGCTCGGTCATGTACTCAGTTGTAACACCCCACCTCCATTAAGGCACTCGCGAAGGGAATGCCTTAACTTTGGTAGAGCGTTTTTAGTAGACAGAACAGAAATTTACAAGACAGATAAAGTAGTACTTGAAAATTTTATCACTTTATTACAACAGAAACTGAAATAAGTTTGGTTACATCTTTCAAAATCACAATATCGGAATTCAAGTACATAAATATCGGTCTTATACAAAAGCCTTCAGAATGCATAGTTTTTAAAGCCATAATCCCCAATGTAAACTGCCATGGAAAAATAGAGCCAAAGCCAAGCAATACTTCAAACACTTCAAGCAGAGAGAATTTGAATAAAGCTCCTATGTTTCCACCCTGAAAACCTTGGGGGAGGGGGAACAGAAAGAAAAGAGGCGAAACAAACAGGGTCAGACATAAGTCTGGTGAGTCCAGTGACTTTCAGCATATAAACAGATAATAGTATCATGACATGTAAATAAAACTGGGTAAGAGATAACCGTAATAGAAATAGCAGGTTAACAGAAGAAACGGAATGATATAGACTAAGCTAAGCTTTTCGCTTTTCTGCACTAATACTAGTATATCAGGATTAGGCGTTACCCTAATGTCTAAACTGAGACAGAAACGGAAACAGAAAAATCTCTATAGAAACTGAATGCTAGTAATGGGCATTTACCACCCGAACAGACAGAAGGTACAGAAGTAGAATACTAATAATGGGCCTTTACCACCCAACTAACGGGCCTTAATGACCCCAACAGACAAAAGGTACGGAAACAGAATCGGAAACGGAATCAGAGACGGAAACAAAATAATCCTTGCGGAAACAGAATGTTAGAATTAGGTGTACACTAGTAATGGGCCTTTACCACCACAAAATACGGTACCACGCAGAAACAGACAGGTGTTACCACCCAACAGAAACAGACGGTACCAACAGAAACAGACAGAACTAAGTGTACCCTAAGTCCTACCCCAAGCGACCGGCTCCCTAATACATAAATACCCTGTGTCGGCCCCACCGTAAGGTGTATCACTCCCTAAAGTGGCAACCTATTGGCACAGACCTATTTACAGATGTCACGGTGTCTTACATCCTTAGAGCAGACCGGATCCTTGCACGCACATGACCCGGTTGGAACGCGCCATCAACACCCCTTGCCATTATCAGAATGGACAGCTTATAATTAGTTCAATAAGCGTGCCCGGACCCCTACATAGTATGGGGTCAAAGTTTTGATACTAGAAAGGGTTACTGACTAATACGGGTCCCAAACAATAGATGACACAAGTATTTCCCCTCCTAACCTTATGTCCCTAGACTAGCAGATTTCAGATTAACTTGTTTACAAGTTTCAGACAGAGTTCAGATTACTAGTTCACAGATCAGACAATCAAGTTAACAAGTTTTCAGATTAACAGATCAGATGTACGGATTTAACAGACTTACAGATTGTCTAACCTTGTATTGGGCCTACAGATTCAATAAATGGGTTTATTAGATTCATCAGTCCAGTTGGTTTAACCCTATCCACCCAACACGTTTTTAGACACCACATTTCTCTTAAATTTGCATTAATTAAATATTAATGCATAGACCTCTCACATTAGGTCGGTAGCTTGTGGCTGCTGGATGTGCCGGGCAGACTTCTGCCATAAGCCAGACCTAACCTCGTATCTAGGCATATTTTAGTTATGCCTACGACCTCTCACATTAGACTGACTGTTTGCTGGTTAAGCCGGTTGGTTCCGGGTAGGCTTCTACAGTAAACAGAGTCTAACCACGTGTCATAGCCAATTCATTCCAATACATATTATACATATAACAGATTAATTATGTCCATTTAACAGATTAAACTTCTTTACGGGTTATAGCAGATTAATCAAGTTTCCATGTTTTACTCAATCTTAGATCGAGCCTACGGATTTTCATACCCAAATTACAATTATTTAGCTTTCAACAGATCAGGCAATTCAACAGATAACAGATCTAGCAGATTAGGCGACTCAACAGATTTAGTAGATAACAGATTTAGCAGATTAGGCAATTCAACAGATTTAGCAGATTAGGCAATTCAACAGATTAAACATTTCTAAAATTCTATTTACATATCTTGCCTAATCATAAATTAAGCCTAAACTTACATGCCTAAATCATGGTCATAATTCATAATACAACATATGCCCAAATTTTAGTTAAACTTTACACAATACAGAATATTCTCTAAAAGCCCCAAATCATGATATGCTATATGAATTATGCCAAATTATGGCTTAGGATGTCAAATATCCAAAAATCCACACTTAGGCGCATTCACATTAATAGTTATCCTATTTTAATATAAATCTTTATGCCTAAGTCACATATCCTTCTTCTCTTTTCAAGTCATAGATCGTGATATAAAATATGCCAAAATCTAGATCTTAAATTTTAATCATGTATTTTGTCCTCAAAATCATATCTTGCATTATAACATGCATTATATTCTAAATTCCAAGTCATATGCTATCATATAATAATTCTTCTTCCAAGTCACAGTCTATCATACATAGTATGCACTGATTCTTAATTTACAACCTATGTTCTTTTCTCAAATCAGTCAAAGATCAGTCATGTCCAATTATGCATTATCCATTATTTGTCCCAAAATTTAGCGTTCGTGCGTTAATCTCTTATGAGATTTGGCGCAGGCTCGTGGTAGCCTGGCTATAAACAAAAAGGAAGAAAAGAGGGAACAGATACAGAACAATCACAATCAAGATAGATCCACATAAAAGTATGCATAACCTCAGATCCATATTCACAAAAATGTCAAGATAATTATTAAATTCCTTATCTGAAAATAACTGTACTCACAATCAAAAAGGAAAATCTTGATTTCTGGGATCTGTATTCTGAAACTGAATAGCGCTCCCTTGATGTAGACTAGTTGTTCTTTTAATCTTATTTAGATTGGAAGAAGATGCACTAGTTTTATCCTAGGTTTCAGCAGAGTAGCGACGCCATTGTTTTATTTTCTAAGAAGGAGAGAGCTATGGAGGCTAGAGAATATTGTAGGAGATTTAGGTTTTGGCTTAGGAATGTATTTATAGGAGAATAGAAGTGTCCAGGGCCTTATATATTAACCTAGAACCAATCCAGACCATCAGAACAGCCAAACCCACGTCACACGCCAAAGAAAATCGGATCTGGGCCAAAACAGGTCGACCTGTGGAGGGGGAGGTCGATACTAAGGTCAACCCCCAGGTCTACCCTATGGTCAACCTGCCTACCCAGGTCGACCCTAGTGTCGACCTGGGTCTCGGGCGGGAAATTTCCCGCCCAGCCCGCTTCTGGGTTCTGATTTTGAATTTTGAATTTATTTTCGAGCTGCTTTATATTTTCAGAAACTTCCGAAGGCCATAACTTCTTCATACCGAGTCCGATTTATGCAAACTCAGACTTTATCTCAAGCAGAATTCCGAGACGAACGCAATGGCGTAACCCATTTTCCTTAATTCTCACATTTAAAATTAATTATACTTCATTTTGTTACTCTTGTGTTCACAGAAAATTCGGGGTGTTACTTCTCCTCTCCTTAAAGGATTTCGTCCCCGAAATCTTTAAGTTAGGAAGAATGTGTCCTACCATCCAATCACCCTTCTACTCAACCATCATTCACAAGCATCCATTGTCCTTAGAAAACATCTAATGTTGTATGAACATATGAAAAAGTGTGTGTATATGTTCCTTATCTAATGCAAAGATCAGGCGGTCCATTGATTCAGTTGACCTCCTTAATGCGAATTATGTCAGTGCCATGAGTCCAACATGTATGCAGTTTTCCTATTTGATACATATCATTTCTATATGAGTGCACAACCATTCATTCATATGCAACATCCATGTGCTGAGTCAACCATTTCACATCCATAAAAAATTTTAAAAATGCACACACATCCATATGCAGTATGAGAGTGTTTTTGAGCCGATCTAGTGCCTAGTGTGTGTGTATATGCATCCACGAGCAACCACTAGCAACCACTTGCATCCACTTGCAACCATCAAACATAACATGTCTCAAACACATGTTTACACCCATTAGTTTCTAAAGGTCAAAGATTCGATCGATATGATAAAGCCGAGGGATAGAAGCAAGTACAATTAAAACAAAAGCTTGGTTCCCATTTGACGTCAGTTTTAAGAGAATAACCCCCTAAGTATCAACCCCGAAGACCGAAATCAACATCAGATTGACACTCAGAGAATCACTCCCACGAAACAAATGTCCAACTGGAATTCTACTTCATGCTCCGAGTAAAAACCCCTAACCTTATCAGAAATATTCAGATACTTACAGACCACTGGTACAAATTAGATTACCAAATGAATCTTAGGAAACTAAGCATGATAAAAACTCAGAATGTATGCGTCATAGTCAACTTAACACCCAACACAGATACCCTCAAACCCCAACTTATCACAAACAGATGAGTCATAACCCTTATGGATCTGAGTCTACAGCAGGATCTGAAACAAGACTAGTATTAAAGTGCAGAATATCAATTACAGAATCAAAATGCCAGAATTAGAAAGAGTTTTAACTAAAAAATCAGATAAGGAAATTAAACCTTCTACAGAAAGTTTTCCTATTTCTATCCTATCCACCAGCCTCGAGGGTATTCCCCTGCCCTCCGAAGTAGGACCTGTCCTCTGCTCTTGCCCTCATTTCTTCGGGCAGTCCCTAGTGAAGTGTCCCATCTCACCACAGTTAAAGAAGGTGCCCTTCCTCTTTCTACAACCCTTGTTTAGATGGGTCGAGCTTCCACAAGTAAAGCACTTCTTCTGCTTCTTGTCTTCAGACTTCTCATCCTTCTTTTGTGTTTCCTTTTTGGGCCCCGCCTTCTTATTCTGTGGCCCTTCAAACTTTTATTCTTTCTTCTCACTCTTGGTTTCCTCTTCATGCATCAATGCCATGTCAACTAATTTCTCGAAGGCAGCCCCCATAGGAATGTGGGACATTGCCAATCCGTGTAGCGGCTCGTTCAAACCTTTAGCAAACCTTAGTGCCTACTTATGCGGTGTATTTACCAAATCTTAGCCGAATATTGCCAACTGATTAAACTTGTTGACGTACTCTCTCACTGATAAATTCCCCTGCTTCAATGCCAAGAACCTCTCTACGTATAGACTCTCTTCCGCTCGCGAGAGAAATTTCATCTCGAACCTATGCCTGAAATCCATCCATCTCTCTACCGGACGCTCTTCATTTGTAACCTCCTACAAAAAAGAAGCTTCGTCCTTAAGCAACCATACCGCCAACTGTATCTTCTGCCTATCGTCCATCTTGAAGATAACGAATAAATCCTCAGTTTCTTTGGGCCAGTTCCTTGCCTCCATAAAGGATTCAGTTCCATTTAAGTTCTTCCCACCCATGGCTCGAAAGTCTCTACATATCTTCGGGAAAGTATTCACGTGCGGAGGACGAGGAGGAACCGCTGCAGATGGGGGAGGAGGGACGTCTGCTGGGCCCGAACCATTAGCCTTAGCTTCTTGGTAACTCTTGAACCAGCTAGGTATCGGTACGCCCTCCGGAAGGTTAAGATCCCCAGACATCTGAAACAAAAGAAAAGGAAAGATTCAAAACAAATGATAGAAAGATAGGCATATGGCTTGGGGGATTATGTTTTTCAAAATAAACTCTACTTTTGAAAATACTTTATTTTTAAACCTTTTTGAAAATAGTTTTCAAAAACTTTTTATCGAATCTGGTAACCTTCAGCTCTGATACCAAGTGTAACACCCCACCTCCGTTAAGGTCACTCGCGAAGGGAATGCCTTAATTAACTTTGGTGGAGCGTTTTTAGTAGACAGAACAGAAATTTACAAGACAGATAAAGTAGTACTTGAAAATTTTATAACTTTATTGCAACAGAAATAGAAATAAGTTTGGTTACATCTTTCAAAATCACAATATCAGAATTCAAGTACATAAATATCGGTCTTGTACAAAAGCCTTCAAAATGCATAGTTTTTAAAGCCATAACCCCCAATGTAAACTGCCGTGGAAAAATAGAGCCAAAGCCAAGCAATACTTCAAACACTTCAAGCAGAGAGAATTTGAACCAAGCTTCTATGTTTCCACCCTGAAAGCTGGGGGGAGGGGGGAACAGAAAGAAAAGAGGCGAAACAAACTAGGTCAGACATAAGTCTGGTGAGTCCAGTGACTTTCAGCATATAAACAGATAATAGTATCATGACATGTAAATAAAACTGGATGAGAGATAACCGTAACAGAAATAGCAGGTTAACAGAAGAAACAGAATGATATAGACTAAGCTTTTCACTTCTCTGCACTAATACTAGTATATCAGGATTAGGTGTTACCCTAATGTCTAAACTGAAACAGAAACGGAAACAGAATAATCTCTACAAAATAGAATGCTAGTAATGGGCCTTTACCACCCGAACATATAGAAGGTACAAAAGCAGAATACTAATAATGGGCCTTTACCACCCAACTAATGGGCCTTTACCACCCCAACAGACAGAAGGTATAGAAACAGAATCGGAAACGGAATCAAAGACGGAAACAGAATAATCCCTACGAAAACAGAATGTTAGAATTAGTTGTACACTAGTAATGGGCCTTTACTACCCCAACAGACGGTACCACGCAGAAACAGACAGGTGTTACCACCCAATAGAAACAGATGGCACCAACAGAAACAGACAGAACTAAGTGTACCCTAAGTCCTACCCCAAGCGATCGGCTCCCTAATACATAAATACCCTGTGTCGGCCCAACCGTAGGGTGTATCACTCCCTAAAGTGACAACATATTGGCACAGACCTATTTACAGATGTCACAATGTCTTACATCCTCAGAGCAGACCGGATCTATGCACATACATGACCCGGTTGGAACGCACCATCAACACCCCTTGCCATTATTAGAATGGAACGCTTATAATTAGTTCAGTAAGTGTGCTCGGACCCCTACATAGTGTGGGGTCAAAGTTTTGATACCAGAAAGGGTTACTGACTAATATGGGTCCCAAACAACAGATGACACAAGTATTTCCCCTCCTAACCTTGTGTCCTCAGACTAGCAGATTTCAGATTATCTTGTTTACAAGTTTCAGACAGAGTTCAGATTACTAGTTCACAGATCAGACAATCAAGTTAACAAGTTTTCAGATTAACAGATCAGATGTACGGATTTAACAGACTTACAGATTGTCTAACCTTGTATTAGGCCTACAGATTCACAAAATGGGTTTATTAGATTCATCAGTCCAGTTGGTTTAACCCTATCCACCCAACACGTTTTTAGACACCACATTTCTCTTAAATTTTCATTAATTAAATATTAATGCATAGACCTCTCACATAGGTCGGTAGCTTGTGGCCACTGGATGTGCCGGGCGGTTCCGGGAAGAATTCTGCCACAAGCCAGACCTAACCTCGTGTCTTGGTATATTTTAGTTATGCCTACGACCTCTCACATTAGACTGACTGTTTGCGGTTGCTGGTTAAGCCGGTTGGTTCCGGGCCGGCTTCTACCGCAAACAGAGTTTAACCTCGTGTCATAGCCGATTCATTCCAATACAAATTATACAGATAACAGATTAATTATGTCCATTTAACAGATTAAAATTCTTTACAGGTTACAGCAGATTAATCAAGTTTCCATGTTTTACTCAATCTTAGATCGAGCCTACGGATTTTCATACCCAAATTAAAATTATTTAGCTTTCAACAGAGTTGGCAATTCAACAGATAACAGATCTAGCAGATTAGGCGACTCAACAGATTTAGCAGATTAGGCGACTCAACAGATTTAGCAGATTAGGCAATTCAACAGATTTGGCAAATAACAGATTTAGCAGATTAGGCAATTCAACAGATTAAACATTTCTAAAATTCTATTTACATATCTTGCCTATTCATAAATTAAGCCTAATTACATGCCTAAATCATGGTCATAATTCATAATACAACATATGCCCAAATTTTAGTTAAACTTTACACAGTACAAAATATTCTTTAAAAGCCCCAAATCATGATATGCTATATGAATTATGCCAAATTATAGCTTAGGATGTCAAATATCCAAAAATCAACCCTTAAGCGCATTCACATTAATAGTTATCCTATTCTAATATAAATCTTTATGCCTAAGTCACATATCCTTCTTCTCTTTTCAAGTCATAGATCGTGATATAAAATATGCCAATCATGTATTATGTCCTCAAAATCAGATCTTGCATTATAACATGCATTATATTTCAAATTGCAGGTCATATGCTATCATATAATAATTCTTCTTCCAAATCATCGTCTATCATACATAGTATGCACTGATTCTTAATTTACAACCTATGTTCTTTTCTCAAATCAGTCAAAGATCAGTCATGTCCAATAATGCATTATCCATTATTTGTCCCAAAATTTAGCGTTCGTGCGTTAATCTCTTATGAGATTTGGCGCAGGCTCGTGGTAGCCTGGCTATAAACAAAGAGGAAGAAAAGAGGGAACAGATAAAGAACAATCATAATCAAGATAGATCCACAGAAAAGTATGCATAACCTCAGATCCAGATTCATAATAATGTCAAGATAATTATTAAATTCCATATCTGAAAATAACTGTACTCACAATCAAAAAGGAAAATCTTGATTTCTGGGATCTGTATTCTGAAACTGAATAGCGATCCCTTGATGTAGACTAGTTGTTCTTTTAATCCTATTTAGATTGGAAGAAGATGCACTAGTTTTATCCTAGGTTTCAGCAGAGTAGCGACGCCATTGTTTTATTTTCTAAGAAGGAGAGAGGTATGGAGGCTAGAGAATAGTGTAGGAGATTTAGGTTTTGGCTTAGGTACGTATTCATAGGAGAATAGAAGTGTCCACGGCCTTAGATATTAACCTAGAACCAATCCAGACCATTAGAACAGCCAAAACCACGTCACACGCCAAAGAAAATCGGATCTGGGCCAAAACAGGTCGACCTGTGGAGGGGGAGGTCGACCCCCAGGTCGACCCTATGGTCGACCTGCCTACCCAGGTCGACCCTAGTGTCGACCTGGGTCCTGAGCGGGAAATTTCCCGCCCAGCCCGCTTCTGGGTTCTGATTTTGAATTTCGAATTTTGAATTTATTTTCGAGCTGTTTTATATTTTCAAAAAATTCCGAACGCCATAACTTCTTCATACGGAGTCCGATTTACGCAAACTCAGACCCTATCTCAAGCAAAATTCCAAGACGAACGCAATGGCGTAACCCGTTTTCCTTAATTCTCACATTTAAAATTAATTATGTTTCATTTTGTTACTCTTATGTTCACAGAAAATTCGGGGTTTTACATCAGTTATGGGCTTGGTCATGTGTACGGTTATGGGCTTGGTCATGGGCTCGGTTATGTTCTTGGTTATAGGACTCGGTCATGTGCTTGGTCATGGCCTCGGTCATGCACAAGTTTATAGCTCGGTTATTGAATCAGTAATAAAATAAAAGCTAAATTAGAAAATATAAAATATAAAATAAAATTGTAATATATAAACTATAAAGTATAAAATATAAAATAAATTATAAATTATTAGTTATAGAGTATAAAATATAAAACATAAAATAAATTATAAATTATCTAATATAAATATAAATTATAGAAATTAAATTATAAATATAAAATATAAAATAAGAATAAAATATAAATAACTAATTTAAGTTATAAGCTAGATCATAACCTCGATTAAGATCTTAATTATAAATTCAACTACAAATTTGTTTATGAGCTCGGTTATGGTTTGGGTTATGGGATTAGTTATGGGTTTGGTTTTGGCTCGGTTATGTGCATGGTTATGGTCTCGATTATGGGCTAGGTTAAAGGTTTGGTTTTAACCTCAATTATGATCGTGGTTATGTCCTTGGTTATTACCTTAGTTATGAGCTAGGTTTAGATCTTGGTTGTGGGCTTGGTTATTGAATCGGTTTTGGAATAAAAGCTAAATTAGAAAATATAATATATAAAAAAAATATAAAATACAAACTAAAAAATATAAAGTATAAAATAAAAATTTAAAAATTTAAAATATAACTATAAAATATAAAGTATAAAATAGAAAATAGAAAATAGAAAATATAAAGCATAAATTATGAAATATAAAATATAAAATATATAAATATAAAGTATAAAATATAAAGTAAAAAGTATAAAATATAAAGTGTAAAATATAAAGTATAAAATATAAAGTGTAAATTATAGAGCATAAAGTATAAAATATAAAATATAAAGTATAAAGTATAAAATATAAAGTATAAAGTATAAAATATAAAGTATAAAATATAAAATATAAATTATGAGCTTGATTAGAGGTTTGGTTAAGACCTCAAGACCCCAATTATGAGCCCGATTATGGTTAGTTATGGGCTCGGTTATGGACTCGGTTATTGACTCGGTTATGGGATCAATTATGGGTTTGATTTTAGCTCAGTAATGTGCTCGGTCATGTGCTCCGTCAAGTGCTCGCTCATGTGCTTAGTCAAGTGCTCGGTAATATGGTCGGTTATGAGCATGGTCATAGACTCGGTTATGTTCTCGGTCAAGTGCTCGGTCATGTGCCTGGTCATGGGCTCGGTCATGAGATCGGTTATGTTCTCGGTCAAGTGCCCAGTCATGTGCCTGGTCATGGGCTCGATCATGAGATCGGTTATGTTCTCGCTCATGTGCTCGGTCAAGTACTCGGTCATGGGCTCGGTTATGAGCTCGGTCATGGGCTCTGTTATGTTCTTGGTCAGGTGCTTGGTCATGCGCCTAAGCATATGCACGGTTGTGGGCTCGGTCATGGCTCGATTACGTTCTTGGTTATGGGGCTCGGTCATGTGCTCAATTATGGGCTTGGTCATTTTTATGGTTATGGGCTCGGACATGGGCTCGGTTATGGTACTTGGTCATATGCTTGGTCATGGTCTCAGTCATAGGCTCGGTCATGCGCAAGTTTATGGCTTTTTTATTGGATCAATTATAGATTAAAAGCTTAAATATAAAATAAAAAAATAAAAAATAAATTTATAAAATATAAACTATAAATATGAAACATAAAATAAATTATAAATTATAAGTTATATATTATAAACTATAAAATAGAAAATGTATAATAGAAAATAAATTATAAATTATCTAAAATAAAATATAAAGTATAAAAAATAAAAATAGGAATAAAATATAAATAACTAATTTAAGTTATAAGCTAGATCGTAACGTTGATTAAGAGCTTAATTATAAATTCAACTACAAGTTTGTTTATCAGCCCGATTATGGTCTCGATTATGGGCTAGGTTAAAGGTTTGGTTATAACCTCAATTATGACCATGGCTATGTCCTCGATTATTACCTTATTTATAAGCGAGGTTTAGATCTTGGTTATGGGCTTGGTTATTGGATCAATTCTGGAATAAAAGTTAAATTAGAAAATATAAAAAAAATACTACAAATTATAAAATATAAAGTATAAAATAAAAATTAAAAAATATAAAACAAAATGTAAATTGTAAAATGTAAAATATAAAGTACAAAATATAAATTATAAACTATATATATGAATTAAATATAAAGTACAAAACTACAAGTTTGCTTAAGAGCTCGGTTATAGTCTCGGTCAGTTATGGGTTTGGTTTTGCCTCGGTTATGTACCCGGTTATGGGCTAGGTTAAAGGTTTGGTTATGACCTAAATTATGATTGTGGTTATTTGTTCGATTATTACCTTAGATATGATCTAATATAAATGCTAAATTAAAATATAAAAACTATAAAATATGAATAAAATATAAATAGCTAATGTAATCGTAACCTGAATTAAGAGTTCAGTTATAAATTCAATTACAAACTTGTTTAAGAGCTTAGTTATGGGCTCACTTATAGGATCAATTATCAGTTTGTTTAGAAAATATAAAGTATAAAACATAAAATATAAAGTATAAAATATAAATTATAAAGTATAAAATATAAAATATAAAGTATAAAGTATAAAATATAAAATATAAAATATAAATTATAAATTATAAATTATAAATTATAAAGCATAAAGTATGAAATAAAAAATATAAAGTATAAAGCATAAAATATAAATTACAAATTATAAATTATAAATTATAAAGCAGAAAGTATAAAATATTAAGTATAATTTGTAGAGTATAAAATATAAAGTATTAGATATAAAGTATAAAATGTAATGTATAAATTACAAAATATAAATTATGAGCTTGATTAGAGGTTTGGTTAAGACCTCAATTATGAGCACGATTATGGTCTCAATTATGGGATTGGTTATGGACTCGGTTATGAGATCAGTTATGGGTTTAATTTTAGCTTAGTCGTGTGCTCGGTCATGTGCTCAGTCAAGTGCTTGCTCATGTGCTCGGTCAAGTGCTTGGTCATGTGCTTTAGTCATATGCTCAATTATGAGCTTGGTCATGGACTCGGGTATGTTCTCGGTCAAGTGCTCGGTCATGTGCCGGTCATGGGCTCGGTCATGGGATCGGTTATATTCTCGGTCATGGGCTCGGTCAAGTGCTAGGCCATGGGCTCGGTTATGAGCTCGGTCATGGCCTCGGTTATGTTCTCGGTCATGTGCTCAGTCATGTGCACGGTTATGGGCTCAGTCATAGGCTTGGTTATGTTATAGGTTATGGGGATCAGTCATGTGCTCGGTCAAGTGCTTGGTCTTGTTCTCAGTTATGGGCTTGGTCATGCACGCGGTTATGGACTCGGTCATAGGCTCGGTTATGTTCTTGGTTATGGGGCTCAGTCATGTGCTCGGTCAAGTGCTTGGTCATGTGCTTAGTTATGGGCTTGGTCATGTGCACGGTTATAGGCTCAGTCATAGGCTCGCTTATGGGGCTCGGACATGGGCTCGGTTATAGGCTCGGTCATGCGCAAGTTTATGGGCTCGGTTATGGAATAAAAGCTAAATTAGAAAATATTAAATAAAAATGATAAAATATAAAGTATAAAAAAAGAATATGAATAAAATATTTATAATTAATTTTGACTACAGGCTATATCATAACCTTGATTTGGAGATCAGTTTTAAATTCAATTACAAGCTTGTATAAAAGCTCGGGCTCGGTTATGGACTAGGTTATGTGATCGATTATGGGTTTGGTTGTGGTCTTGGTTATGGGTTAGGTTAAAGGTTTGGTTATCACCTCAATCATGACCGTGGTTATAAGCTTGGTTATTACTTGAATTATGAGCTAGGTTTATATCTCTGTTATGGGCTAAGTTATTGGATCGGTTATGGAATAAAAGCTTAATTATAAAATAAAAAAATAAAAAATATAAATTACAAATTAAAAAATAAAAAATAAAATATATGAATAAAATATAAATAACTAATTTCGTTTACAAGTTACATCATAACCTAGATTAAGAGTTGAGTTATAAATTCAATTTCAAACTTGTTTAAAAGCTCGGTTATGGGCTAGTTTAAATATTTGGTTTTGACCACAATTATGACTGTGGTTATGAGCTAGGTTATGGGCTAGTTTATGACTTCAATTATGATCGTGGCTATAAGCTTGGTTATTACCTCAATTATGAACTAGGTTTAGATCTCGATTATGGGCTTGGTTATTGGATTGATTATGTAATAAAAGCTAAAATATAAAATATGGATAAAATATAAATAACCAATTTCGGTTACAAGCTAGATCATAACTTCGATTAAGAGCTCTGTTATAAATTCAATTACAAGCTTGTTTGAGAGCCTGGTTATGAGCTTGGTTATAGGATAAGTTGTGCGTTTAGTTTTGGCCCAGTTATGGGCTACAATTATGATTGTGGTTATAGACTCGGTTATGGGCTAGTTTAGATATTGGTTATAGGCTTGGTTATGGGCTCGGTTATGTGATCGGTTAGTTTCTAATCACATAATCGATAGATTAGAAAATAAAGTAACAAATATAAAATAAAGTACAAAATAAAAAGTAAAAAAATTCAAAATTACAAAATATAAAATACAAAATAAAAAGTAAAATATAAAGTATAAAGTAAAAAATATAAAATATAAAGTATAAAATACAAAATATAAATTGTAGAATATAAAGTATAAAATATAAATTATATATTATATATTATAAAATATAAAGTACAAAATATAAATTATAAATTATAAAATATGAAGTATAAAATATAAAGTATAAAATATAAAATATAAAGCATAAAGTATAAAATATAAAATATAAAGCATAAAGTATAAAATATAAATTACAAAATATAAATTATAAATTATAAAGCATGAAGTATAAGATATAAAGTAAAAAGAAAAAGTAAAAAGTATAAAACATAATGTATAAATTACAAAATATAAAATATAAATTATGAGCTTGATTAGAGGTTTGGTTAAGACTTCAATTATGAGCTCGGTTAGGGTCTCAGTTATGGGCTCAATTATGGACTCGGTTATGTGATTGGTTATGGGGTAAGTTATGGGTTTGATTTTGGCCCAGTCATGTGCTCGATCATGTGCTCGTCAGGTGCTCGGTCAAGTGCTAGGTCATGTGCTTAGTCATATGCTCGGCTATGAGCTCAGTTATGAGCTTGGTTATGTTCTTGGTCAAGTGCTCGGTCATGTGCTCAGTCAAGTGCTCGCTCGTGTGCTCGGTCAAGTGCTCAGTAATATGCTTAGTCGTATGCTCGGCTATGAGCTCGGTTATGGGCTTGGTTATGTTCTTGGTCAAGTGCTCGGTCATGTGCCTGGTCATAGGCTCGGTCATGGGCTCAGTCATGGGATCGGTTATGTTCTCGGTTATGTGCCCGATCATGTACACGGTTATGGGCCCGGTCGTGGCTCGGTTAGGTTCTTGGTTATGGGGCTCGGTCATGTGCTCGATCAAGTGCTCGGTCATGTGCTCGATCATGTGCTCGGTTATGGGCTTGGTCATGCACACGGTTATAGGCTCGGTCATGGACTCGGTTATGTTCTTGGTTATGGTGCTCAGTCATGTGCCGTATTACTTTATTATATGCTCGGTTAAAGGTTTAGTAATTTGCTCGGTTATGGAATTAGTAGTAATTTGTTATGAAATATAAAATAAAATGTAAAATATAAAAGACTTACTTAACCGAGTAGGAATTACTTAACCGAGCTGGTACCCATGACACGTAAAAGACTTACGCACGTAAGGCCTAATCGGGTACCTATGACACGTAAAATACTTCCGCACGCAAAGCCTAATCGGGTACTCCAGCAACGATTCTGCACTCAGTAAGCATTAATTAACCGAGCGGGTACCTATGACACGTTAAACACATTCGAAAGCAAGGCCTAATCGGGTACTTATGACACGTAAAAGACATCCAGACGCAAGGCCTAATCGGGTACTTCATCAATGACTCTACACCTAGTAGGGATTAATTAACCAAGCGGGTAACTATGACACGTTAAACACATTCAGACGCAAGGACTAATCGGGTACCTATGACATGTAAAAGTCATTCGGATGCAAAGCTTAATCGGGTACTTCATCAACGATTCTACACACAGTAGGGATTAATTAACCAAGAGGGTATCTATGACAAGTAAAAGACATCCAGACATAAAGCCTAATCAGGTACCTATGACACGTAAAAGACATTCAAACGCAAGGCTTAATAGGGTACTTCATCAACGATTCTACATGCAGTAGGGATTAATTAACCGAGCGGATACCTATGACACGTTAAAAACATTTGGACGCAAGGCCTAAACGGGTACTTATGACACGTAAAAGACATTTGGACGCAATGCCTAATCGGGTACTTCATCAACAATACTACACACAGTAGGGATTAGTTAACTGAGTGAGTACTTATGACGCGTTAAAGACATCCTGACGCAAGGCCTAATCGGGTACCTTAAAAGACTTCCAGGCGCAAGGCCTAATTGGGTACTTCATCAACGATTCAAGACCTAGGAGGGATTAATTAACCGAGCGGGTACCTATGACTTGTAAAAGACATCCGGACGCAAGGCCTAATCGGGTACCTATGACACGTAAAAGACATATGGACGTAAGGCCTAATTGTGTACTTCATCAATGATTCCACACCCATTAGGGATGAATTAACTAAGCGGGTAACTACGACACGTAAAAGACATCCGGGCGCAAGGCCTAATCGGGTACCTATGACACGTAAAAGACATCCGAACGCAAGGCCTAATCAGGTACTTTTTCAATGATTCTACACCCAGTAGGAATTAATTAACCGAGCGGGTACCTATGACATGTAAAAAACATCTGGATGCATGGCCTAATCAGGTACCTATGACACGTAAAAGACATCCGGACGCAAGTCCTAATCGTGTACTTCATCAACGATTCTACACCCAACATGAATTAATTAACTGAGCGGGTACCAACGACATGTAAAAGACATCCTGATGCATGACCTAATCGGTACCTATGACACGTAAAAGACATCCGGACGCAAGGTCTAATTGGGTACCTATGACACGTAAAAGACATCCGGACGCAAGGCCTAATCAGTTACTTCAACAACAATACAACACCAGTAGGGATTAATTAACCGAGCGGGTACCTAGGACACGTAAAAGACATCCGGACGCACGCCCTAATTGGGTACTTATGACACGTAAAAGACATCTAGACACAAGGTCTAATTGGGTACTTCATCAACAATACTACACCAGCAGGGACTAATTAACCGAGCGTGTACCTATGACACGTAAAGACATCCGGACGCAAGGCCTAATCGGGTACCTATGACACGTAAAAGACATCAGGACGCAAGACCTAATCGGGTACTTCATCAACGATTCTACACCCATTAGGGATTAATTAACCGAGTGGGTACTTATGACACGTAAAGGACATCCGGATGTAAGGCCTAATCGGGTACCTATGACACATAAAAGACATCCGGAGGCAAGGCCTAATTTTGTATATTAGCAACGAATCAGCACCCAGTAGGGATTGATTAACCGACCAGGTACCTATGACACGTTAAAGACATTCAGACACATGACCTAATCGAGTACCTATGACACGTAAAAGACATCTGGATGCAAGGTCTAATCGAATACCTGTGACACACAAAAGATATCTGAGCGCAAGGTTTGGATATATGTTCATTTATATGTTCGATTATGAGCTCAGTTATGAGTTCAGTATGGGTTTGTTGTAGGCTCGGTTATGAGTGAGTTTTGTTTTAGGCTCATTTATGTACTTGATTATGGTCTTGATTGAATGTTTAATTATATTCTTGTCTATGAGCATGATTATGGATTGGATTATGGCCTCGGCTATATGTTTGGTTATGGACTCAGTTATAATCCGATGATAGGTTGAGTTATTAGTTAAGTTATCAGGTTGGTTAATGGGTTGGTTATGGCTTTGGTTACCGGTTCAGTTATGGGCTTGGTAAGAGTTCAATTACGTGTTATGTTATAGGCTAGTTTATAAGTTCGATTATGGGTTAAGAGTTATTAAGAATAAAATCCAAATTATAAAACGTAAACTACAAATTATAAAATATAATTTACAAAATATAAAAAAAAACATAAAATGTAAAACATAAAATATAAAATATACTCAACTTGATAGTTTAATCAAAAAATAATTTTTTTTGTTATGGACTTCATTGAATGTTTTGTTATGTTCTAGTTTATGGGCTTGGTTATGGATTTTGTTATAGCCTTGGATATATGTTAGGTTACAAATTCAATTATGAGCTTTGTTACGAGTTCAATTATGAGCTCAGTTATAGCTTCTATTATGGGTTTTGTTATAGGCTCGTTTAAAAGCTTGGTTATGGTTTTGATTTAACGTTGGATTATGATCTTGATTTTATGATCAGTTATGATCTCAGTTATGGGCTCGGTTATATATTAATGTATTAGATTATTTAAAGGCTCGATTATTACTTTGTTTATTTTTTAATTTTTATGGGAACCGTTAGAAAACAGACATATAGTTTAAAAATATGAAATAACAAATATAAAAGCTAAATAAAAAAATAAAAAATCTACAACATGAAATATAAAATTATAAAATGTAAAAACCAAAATAATAAATATAAAAACTAAATTAGAAAATATAAAACCTACAAAATAAAATATAAATAAATAAAATACAAGTAAATTAAAAAATAATTATATAATAATAATAATACTAAATAAAAATAAATTTAGATATGTGGTTGGTTATAGACAATGTTATGATCTTGGTTACATCTCTGTTATAGCCTCGATTAAGAATATTATGTTCGGTAACTGGCTCAATTGTTAACTCGGTTATGCCATTGGTTATGACTTGGTTGTGATCTCGGTTAAGAGTATTAAGTTTGGTTATGAGCTCGTTTATGGACTCGGTTATGAGGTTTGATTAAGGGCTCAACTATGACCTTGGTTATGGGCTCGGTTACGGTGTCAGTTATTTTCAATTATGGTCATTATGTTTAGTTTTATGGTCGGTTATTATCTCAGTTATAGGCTCTATTACAGATTAATGTATTAGATTGTTTCAAGACTCGACCATTACTTTGTTTATTGTTTAAATTTGGTTATGGGAATGGTTATAAGACTAGCTTAGCATGACGTATAGTCTAAATTATAAAATGTAAAAAGTAAAATACAATATATAAATAATAAATATAAAAACAAAATAATAAAATATAAAACCTACAACATTAAATGTAAAATATAACATGTATATATATAAGTAAATTAAAAATAAATAATAATAATAATATGAAATAAAAATAACTTGAGTTATGTGCTCGGTTATAACTTTGGCTACGGACTCAGTTATGACACCAGTTAAGAGTATTGTGCTCAGTTATGATCTTGGTTAAGAGTATTATGTTTGGTTATAGGCTTGGTTATGGACTCAGCTATGAGGTTTGATTAAGGGCTCGATTATGTCCTCGGTTAAGAGTATTACATTCAGTTATGGAAATTGTTAAATTGTGAATTTGATTTGCATGGTTATATTTCATTTTTTGTGACATATTATTGAAATAAAAATACATGCTTATGGTACTAGAACGAGCAAAAATTTAATAGATTGTAGCTGAAGTAAAATGTTACTACTGAGAGAAAATGAAGGGCACCACACTATAATATTCTACTTCAAACATAAATACAATCATTACTCCAGTTATAAACAAAGATACAGCTTTTACTTTGTTTAAACCAAATACCGTTAACTAAAATTTAGATGAAACTTTATCTAGAACTCATAAATCACTTTATCCATGGTCATGAAGAGAAAAAATTCGACTGTTGAACCCTAGAGTATTTGATAAGCATTCATAAGGTTTCAAAAGGATCTGTTACCTTTAGGTGTTAATAAAAATAATTCAAAATTATAATCCAATTCTCATAAATTGTCATTGCTACTGGATTAGTTAGAGCATCTCTAACAGAGTTAGAGCATCTCTAACAGAGTTCATGGGAAGAATATTACACCTCGTAATATTCAGAGGAAAGATACGCGAATTTCCCAACAATGAGAAGTCGATTTAATCGGCGCGGAGGAAAGAAGAAGGAAATCATGGAAATTGAGAACCGCTTTATATTATCTCACGCCGATTTTATCGGTGCACGGAAAATAATTCACGTTGTTTTTGTACAGCGCCGATAATCGGCTCGTACACCAATTCAGAATTCAGAATATGGCCCATAATATTTGTCTGAATATTACATGTTGTAATACCCATTGGGATCCAATTTTACACTTTATTACAGATTCAAGGGAAGAATATGCGGCAGTTGGAGATGCTCCAAAGTACATCAACGAAATAACAATGAAAGAACATGCGTATAAATTGAGGTGTGATACTTTGATAGAGAGTTATTGTAAGCATTTTAAGAATAATATGCATCTCGCTCAGACATATTGTCAGACACAATGAGTTGTATCATGGTAAGCCAAAAAAATATTCAAAATTGTTCACATTAACACTATGACTAGTAACATCGGGATTTCAACTGTAGAACTATATAGTAGAATACTAAAATTTGAATTGACACAGAAGATGAACATTGTAATAGGTCCAATTTCACACGGCACTCAGAAAAACCATAAATTAACTCTAGAAGAGAAGAAACACCCATAAACTACAACCACAAAAACAGTAGGTAGAAAAAAAAGGTAGTACATTAGAACAATATAACAACTATAATAATTCATCATTAAAAAAAAGGCACTTACGGCAACAACAAGGTACGTTAGAAATTTAAAACAATATAACAATAATTCATTGTTCATTATATTCATCGCCTCAAATATACATCATGTTGCCCTAAGGATGTTTCAGGAGGTAAGTACTTGTTAGCCGATTTGATTCTTGGTATATCATCGCATTAAAAAAACTTGTTTGGAGAAGTCATGCCTTCTAGTGTTGATCAAGTCTTCTGTAATGAAAAAGCCAAGTAAAACAACTAACCTTTAAATACATATTCCATGGTGTGAAGAGCGCGAAAAGAATGCATACCCATCGTCTTTCGAACTGATATGAAACATATTACATATACAACACCAGACGTCTTTTTTCCTTCAGAAAGAAGATTATATATCCCTAACCTTGATCTTGATATCAGCACAAGGAGAAGTGTCCTTTTTTGGGCTTAATGGTGGTATTGTTTTGAATTTGTGGATCAAGTACTTGAAAATCGGAAGAAAAATAATGTAGAGTGCAACTAGGATTACAGAAGCTGAAACTATCCAACCTAGCATATGTTTGAAAACCCAAACATTTAACTAGGGATACCACTTAAAAGGGTTCATAATTTATACAGTAATAAATACGAAAAAAAAAACGAAAGTGTTGAAAAAGCCAAAATCACCTTGGGATGGATTAAAGAAACCATAAACCATAACAATGGCTATTACTCATTTGCTTAAAGAAGCCTTGCATTTAATAAGAAAATATTAGCAATTCTACGCTGAAAAAAAAGGTGGCATAATTATCAAAAATTTGAAGTTCATTATTACCGCATGGTATATACTGAATAAAATTTCTCGAGAGGCATGGCCTGTCAACACCCTCTTTAGTGCATCTGTGGATAATGGAAAGCTGGGGCCGCCAGAGATGAATTCACCAAGCTGCAAAAATGGAATAATAAGACTACAATAGATAATAATTTACGGTATCGGTCAGTTACAGGTACAGTTGCATATCTATTTGATATATTTCAAACATCTGAATCAGAAGGTCAGTCAAGTTGTGGATAGTTCATCTTATATTGAATAAATCAGCGACAATCCAAAACACTTTTTAAAGAGTAGTCTTGTTGCAAAAGCTCAAATGTTGGTAATTTTCTAGTGTTATATACTTTAACTGCTAGATCAACAAGTACGTGATCAGTAAATGCTATATCTTATCAGAATAGTGCCTACAAAACCTGTAGCAAGTTCTGAGTTTGTGTAAAATACATGCAAGGGATGTATAACTATGTAATTCAATAGAATACCAAAATTTGAGTGTTGTTCCAAATCTTATGCAACATATATTTAACTGCTAGATCAGTTTTCAGTCTTTTTATAGATGCAACAACTAGGCCATTCGGTACAAGATTGACCGGATTCAAAAGCCTGCTGTTTTAGTATTACATGTGTTATACTAGCACATTCCACATTTCTATTTTGCTTCCTTGACCAAGAATCATCAATTGTGTATATCAGTCATTAGTTTCAAAGTGTTATTTATCCGTTATTGATCCGATTAAGATAACAGACACTTACAACATTAGTGCAATAAGCACAGGCGAAAGGATTTTTGTTGAACTACAAAATGGACACAAATCTATACCTATGCTATAATTCAAAACTTTCATGTACAAAAACATGCCAGATAACCTTGTTAAAATCGCAATTATCAAAGTTTATTCCCAAATAAGATATTCTATATAATATTTACCAAATTACATTAGTGTTAGATGAATTTAGCATATCACATCCATACAATATGCCAATTTGCCAGTAAAGTTTTTTTAGTCAAGTTTTGAAATGTATGTTACACAACAATTGAGGTGTGGTGCTAAATACCTTTGTAAGGTCACCACATCTGAACTGTATGTCAATTGCATAAAGATTTCACACAAATGACCAAATGTCCCAGATGTGATAAATACCAATATCAGTCGAAGAAGGGGCATTTATTATGGTTAGTAACGTATTATAATGTTGTGACCCACACCATTTCCTGATGCCAATTTACTAGCATATCGATTATTCCATAGTACTATGTTATTTGTTAATATCCACAATGTTAACCCCTTTTTTCAGTAATGATTATATATGCATACCTTATGTAGTACAAACTTCCTTCACTGGGCAGCACCAGCAGATTTCTTCCGACTTATATGTGCAATACACTCAATTTTTACAGCATTTCCAATTGAAAGATAGATATTTGCCACTCATATCTACCATCACAACTGCACTCCACAACTGACGTTTGAATGTCATAACATATACACAAACCTTGAATAAATGCTTCTAAATTCACGAGTTTGTTCTAGAGTCGGTTGCTTAAATGTTTGAAGAAGCTGATAAACATCATAGTAAGAATTGTTTTTGATGGCTTTATTTTGATTATCTATATTGTGCTGCAATAGAAAGGCATACAATTAGATAAGAGTCCAATTAATAGTCATGATTCCATATAGTTATTGTAAATCATTTCCTCATTGGTCCGTAAAAAATGAGTGCTTATGCTAAAGAAAAGTGAACATACCTTGAATTTTAATGTTGTAATAGCAAATGTAGTGGCTGCTTTAGCTCATCTAAGCCTATAAAACTGATCCTTAAGGCCTAGATCAAAGCACAATGGAGCAGGGATACTAGCATAGGGCTTCAGAGCTTTAGGATAAAGTCGGGCAACAAAGATGTCTAATACATTCTCACAGGTACTTGGAGTGCAGTGAAAAATAGCAACTCTATTGCTTCTCTTCATCGTCAATGCCAGATACTTCAAATCTACTGCTTCAACAAAAACCCAAGGAAATAATATAAATCAATTTACAATCAAGCAACCAACCATTCAATTCAGACTTAAAGCACAATTATTATCCAAATTTCATCCTAGTACAACATCTACAATGCTTGGGAACAAACAATTATAGTTCATCTCTTTTTGTGAACATCTCAAGATTCAAAATCGGGCATTCAACATCAATAAAGAAATATAAGACAATAGCTTTGATAAATTTCCGAAAGCATGAACTTCAGATTAACCACTTGATCATTCAACTAAAAAATCAGAATAATGGCAGTATCTGACCCCTTAAAAGACAAGGAAGTTGTCAGCTATTTGCCAGCCGTCCAAAGTTTGGTCTGAACGTAATTCCACCCGCTTTATTGGATCATAAACCTCTCTAGTTTCTAGTAACAAATTTGGTTGTAAAGCCTAATCTCGAATTCTGTGGCTTACCTTGCATTTGCTAAGGATACAAACAAGAACTCTGCTCCAGCTACCGCATGAACAGCTTACGGTTTAAATTGCACTAGCAGCATATTGTTCAAATCGAAGGAGCGGCTCGCCTTCATGAAGCAATTACGAGCTCAGTAGAAATTTTTGAGAGGAAAATGAGAAGAATCTTCAAGAAGACGAACTAAATGGAATCGTGAAAGACAATTTAGATCAAGAGAAAAGAGATGAAGGGCAGTTAGGGTATTTTAAAAATACAATTTTGTCCTAAAAACTAATTAAAAGGTACGGCAGAGCACTTAAATAATGTGAAAGGTTGAGTTGTTGCCCTGGAAAATTAACATTTAAAACAGCTAGACTGGAAACAAATTCTGGTCGACCAAAAGGTACCGCAACCTAATTTCCAGTATCCAAAACTGGTTTTCTCCACCCAGGGATGAGGAAATAACTGATGATTCTAAAGCAGGTCAAAAATGTTAAACCATTCAAGAAATATAAGCTTGATCAAAACCAATCAGTTGATAATATTTGGTTTGCTTAGGTTGATTAATTTGGTTTATATAAAAATAAACCGGATCTCCTGTTTGTTGATATAATGTAAACTCGTCTTTTTTGCAAAGCTGTTACACATCGAATTCAGATACATTAATTATTCGATCATGGTGTAACATTTGAAAAGATGATCGGATGGCTCAGAACTCGAGCGGGGACGAAGATATGGAGCTACAGATGAATAGAGTTAATCGGACGAAACACTAGAATTGGCTAAGTATTGAAATGCTGGAGGAAAAATGTAACACCCCGTAATTTGAACATAAAAATTCACAAATTAAAGTATACTTAATTAAGTGAAATAGGTTGCGCAGAGAAATATATATATATTGATATATATATATATATATATATATATAAAATTGAAAATTTAATAAATAAATATGCAAAAATGTTCAAAACAGCGAATTGTGAGAGGGGAATCCTTGAGCAAAATCCATAAAAATCCCATCTTTGATGAGCAAAAATGCTTCGTCTCAATCTTTTAATTTCATATTGATTTGTGCCTTCATAGCATGGTAAGCCCTCTTCCTACTTTTAGATATTAACTTTAAACTTAATGTGACATGTTGTAAGTTGGGTTTGAACATTAAGTATGTTGCATGCTATCATGTTATGTATCCTATCATGACTAAAAAGTCATTATCTTGATCTTGTGGGCTTAAAGATATAAACTTTATGTTGAATGTTGCATTTTGGCAACATGAGAACTATCATATCCCTTATGATAGCTTACATGTAATGCTATATGCGAACTTCTAGCCATCTTTCTATGTCATTTATCACCATGATTCACCTATGTGCTAAGTTTGAGGTTGTGCATGTTTTTGAGGCCTAATAATGTAATATGCAAGTTAATGAACACGTTTATACCTCATTTGCCACCATGTTTAACTTGTGGCCTTATACCCCTTTTGTCATGCCTTTGCCAAGTTCCTTCTTTTAAATCTATTATGCGTTGTTGCGAATGTATATGCGATTTTAAAAGCGTTGGGTTACGTTATGGGTAAAACTTTAATGACGTGAAACATGATTTGGGTAAATGGGTATAAACATGACAACATGTAACTTTGGCTATGAGCATGGGACTTGAAAACTTGACACGTATGGGTTGTAAGTGTAACAAGACACTAGACCAAACATGAAAATGGCCTACTCGAGGTTGGGTTGAGTTTGTAGCATAAATCTACCCGGACCCGCCCGGCTTAACTAGTGGCTACAAACAATAGGATCCAATGTGAGAAGTTGGTCATGTCGCGCTTAAGACCCGAGGTTAGACTAGGTTGTGGTGTAAATCTACCCGGACCCGCCCGGCTTAACTAGTAACCACAACAAGGTCTAATGTGAGAGGTTGAGAGTGCATTAATTAAATTAATGCCACATAATAAGGTTAAGTAAGTTTGACTAATGACACTTAACCGATATGACACGAATGGGTAGGTTAAGTGGGACCGGGCTTGATTTCTTAATGACACTTAACCATACAAGACAATTAGGGGATGGGGTTAAGTAATCTACGCTTAACTAATCTGACTTGGTAATTAGATGGGGTTAAGTAATTACGACTTAACTAATCTAAACACGATAATTAGATGGGGTTAAGTAACCTATACTTAACTAATCTAAACACGGTAATTAGATGGGGTTAAGTAATTAAGACTTAACTAATCTAAACACGGTAATTAGATAAGGTTAAGTAACCTATACTTAACTAATCTAAACACGGTAATTCGACGGGGTTAAGTTAAACACTTAACCAATCTAAACTTGGTAATCCAATGAGGTTAAGTATACAATACTTAACTAATTTAATATGATAATTTAATGGGGCTAAGTAACTTATACTTAACCAATTATACGTGATGATTTGATGAGGTTAAGTAACCTACACTTAACCAATCTAATACGTGGGTCTGGTAGGGTTAAGTCACAAGACCTTTTAAATTAGGCTTAACCATTGTAATACGATTAGTGGATGGGGTTAAGTTAACCTATGCTTAACCAATCCGACTCGATAATCTGATGGGATTAAGACAATCTATGCTTAATCAATCTAACATGATAATCTGATAGGGTTAAGACAAATAAATACTTAACCAATTTGGCTTGGTAGGGTTAAGTCATGAGCTTCTTGGTACACTTAACCAACTTGTAGGGCTAAGTCCTGAACTTGAGTACTTAGCCAATCTTGACATGATTCGTAGGCGGGTTAAGTCATGAACCTGGACAACAACACTTAGCCCATTTGACAAAACCCTAGCTCAGGGGACTAGGTTGAAAATCGTAGTTAACAAGGATAGCGGAAAGAGGAGCTAAGTGGTAAACCTTAGTTAAGGGTAACTAAGTAATAATTCTTAGCCAAGGACATGGGACTAGTTCAGAAATAGATGAGTAACCTGATACGGTAGGTCATCGCTTAGTATACGAGGAGGAGCAACTTATCTGACTTGGATAAGGGCTCCAACGAACTGGGTGACGAAGCGATAGCTTCGGGGAACGTGAGGGTACTCTTGGTATCCCTCTGCGGGGTGGCAAGTGGTCCATGAAACCCGGCCTCACAGAGGTTAAGGTCTGCGGTAGAAGAGCCAAGAGTATGCCTTGGTCGCTATGCGAGCGACCTAAAGACTGGGATGGATTAGCGTGGAGTCGACGATACTTGATTTTGCCCCGGGATAGCATGTCGCCGACTACCTACCATCTTTAGTCAATCGTGTACGTACGGAAAGGCAGGGAACTCCCAAAAGACCATATACTAGCTATCAAGTTATGGGTGAGGTTGGCTATCTGGAAGTGGGCATCGATGGGCCTTAGTGTAGTTCTCATACATGATTTTTCTTGGATTGCCTTTTAGTAGTTGAGGGAGGGGTCACGTGGGACCATAGCCACGGGTACAAAAACAGACCTTGATATCTGCATCAGCAGACGACTTAAAGCTCCCGACCGAGTTCCGTATTTCTTGTTTTGCCCTGGCACGGAACTCGGATGGCACATTGAGGAACATGTGCATCTAGACATGGAAAACGGTTCATGATACATACGCGGGATAAAGGGCGCGGTTGACGGGTAGCATAATCCCTAGTGGCCCTAGTTGGCTGAACCCAAACCGAGACACAGAAACGTTCATTAGGTAGCATAATCCGTAGTGGTCCTAGGTGGCATAAATCCTAAGTGGACATGCGATAGTTCATGGTAAGAAAACATAACTAGATCAAGGGTAGCGGTCCAAAATAACTTCAAGGATAAAATGTTTACATGGGAAAGTCTGTATGGCCTACGGCAAAGGACTGAACTTATACATGGAAAGAAACATACGAGTTGGGAAAACCTACATATGCTATATATTAGGTTGACATGGACCATTGCATGGCGTTGGGCAAGGGACATTCATAGTAAACACATAACGCGGGTTGGGATACTAGTACGAGAGGTGCAGAGCAAATATACATGTTAGAACTAGGGGAAATATACATGATAGATACCGTGGGATGTTATACAGGATAGATACCTTGGGATAGTATACTTGATAGAAACCTGACAATGTGATACCTTGATTTATCTTGACACCATAGTTTATCATGACACACTCGTGTATCTTGGTACAGTAGTGCATCCTGTTATTTTGGTTTAGCTTATCTATCTTGTCATCATACTTATGTTCATCTCAGTTCCTCATGCCAGTTAACTTTACTAGTTTATATACTGATAGTAGATAGGGCTTACCAGTCTTTATGACTGACCCCGTTTTGTTTCGCCTCTTGTCTTCCGTTTCCCCCCAGGTTACAGGGAGGAAATGCTATTGTTAGTTTGGACTTCTTCTGTTTGAAGGTCATCACGCATGGCTTGGACTTTTCTTGGCTATGGCTACTTTACTGGTTTACTTGGGGAATAATTTATGAAATGGTTTTATGCTTCTTTATTATTGCAAGACAGGTTTGACGTATTCTGATGTAAAAGGCTTTAGACCTTATTTTATAAGGTAATAAAATTTGTTTTACTTCCGCTGTTTTATATATATATATATATATATATATATATATATATATATGTTCTGCCTTGTAATATTTCTGTGCATGTTTACCTCGATAATGCTTCACCAAACCTAGTGCATTCCCTTTGTGAGTGACCCTAGCGGAGGTAGGGCGTTACATTTGGTATCAGAGCAGAAGGTTACCAGACTGGGCAAAAGTTTTTAAACCTTCTGAAAACTATTTGAAAAACCGTTTACAAAGAAGCATTTTTCAAGAAAAGTTTGTTTTAAAAGGCTATTCCCCAAAGGCCATTAGCATTATCCTTTGATTCCTTGATTGAATCTCCTTTCCTTTCTTTCCTCCATCTGTGGTCACAGTAGTTCTAACTGTGACTAATCTTTGTCTAGCCACGTAGGTGTTTCCCCGTGCGATGGAGGAAGTTCTCGAGAGACCGGTTACCGAAGTTATAAGAAGGGATAATAAGAACAAGGATAAAGGACGCGAGCTTAAGGATAAGCAACTGTTGCTATGGCTTAGTCCATCAAGGAGGACAAGGACAAGATCATCGGAGAGGGCAATTGTACGCTCCCATTTCTAGGGTACCTAAAAGAAATGGTACCGTTTCTGGTAAAGGTTTAGTCGTTCTTTTCTGTCATCCCGTCCAGACTTTGTCTTGATCATCGTATCATTTAAGTCTGCTTGGATAGTTGAGTCTCTGCACCTTAGTACTAGCATGGTAGAGGATCCCAGTTTTTGTCCCAAATTCTGGTTGGAGAGTCGGTCCATTTATTCATGACTTGTTGGATTTGAGAACGTCTATGCCAAGTGTTGAGATTAGAAGCAATACTTCTATTGTTGAGCTATGGATGGATTCTAGGGGTAAAGTGGTTATCCAGTAAGGGATACCATTCTCGGTTTTGAAAAGAGGGTAGTCAGACTCTTGGCTTGCTTTGGTAATACCTTCGAAGTCTCGTGTAACCTTTTAGGTTCTGTCATGGTTAGTTACCTAGAATCTCTTGATGCATTTATCGGAAATCTCTGATCCAATCGAGTAACGTCCGCCAATAAGACGGATGGTTCATTCCGCTTAAGCATGGGTTATAGGAATCACCCTAGTAAGTGCACGTTGTAACATAAATTGGCATTGGTAAACGAGATCCAGAATTCACTAGTGAATTTTGGAGAGCTTGCATGAGTACGTAGATATGGTTGAGCCAAGTATACTAGGGAAAGAATAAATGAAAGTGGAACGAGAGGCGACAGTGAAAAGAGTTCCGACTCATACCTTGGAAATAGGAATCAAGGAGCTACGAAACCATGAAGTCAAAGGCGGTCAAGGCGCAATGGAATTAAGTTCGTGGAAATGCGGCTCAGACGCGCGCATCATGTCTCTTTTTAAGAGTGTATCTTTGATCCTTGGTTCACCTGTAGAGCTTACTTGCATGCTATCGCTTGGTGGATATCCTCTCGGTCCTATTTCTGTTACAAACCCCGTAAGGAGTTTGTCTTGTTTATCTCCTCGATCTTATCTTGGGAACCATAGATAGAACTCTATGGATGTAAACATGTATTTGAAACATGTTATGATTGATATGGTTGCAAATGGTTGCAAGTGGTTGCTCGTGGATGCGCGAATACACATTAGATACTAGGTCGACGCGGTCACATTTCATGTTGCATATGCACGAGTATTTATACTTGTTTATGGATGAAATTGAATGTGTTATCATGCGGATGTTGCATATGAATGAATGTTTGTGCACGCATATAGTACTTATATGACTAGGACTATTTGCATATATGTTGGACTCATGGCACTAAACATATTTTGCATTAGAAAGATCATTCAGGCCTGATCATTAGCATTAGCTAAGGAGCATATACACACACGTTCTGCATATGTTCATATGGTATTAGAAATCGTCTAAGGACAATGGTTGCCTGTGGATGATGTTTTGAGTAGATGGATGATGGATGGTAGGATATGTTCTTCCTAACTTGGAGATTTCGGGGACGAAATCCTTTAAGGAGGGGAGAATGTAACACCCCGTAATTTGAACATAAAAATTCAAATTAAAGTATACTTAATTAAGTGAAATAGGTTGCGCAGAGAAATATATATATATTGATATATATATATAATTGAAAATTTAATAAATAAATATGCAAAAATGTTCTAAACAGCGAATTGGGAGAGGGGAATAACCGAACCGGCCGATTTTTGAGGTCGACTCAAGCCCGCTGGGTCGACTAGGGGTTAATCCAGGGTGTTTGGCTGTCAACCCGTGGGCCGATTCGCTCGAATGCAGATTTTGCATTTGAATGGTTCTCATGGTTCAGCTTTAATCTAAAGGCCCTAAATGGTTCCTACATGTGACTTCTTCCCCAAGATATGCTTTAAAGGCTAGGATTGGTTCTAGGGTTTATCCTATGGCTAAAACTATCCTAGTCTTCTATAAAAAGACCCCTAACCCTCTCCTAAAACCCTCATAAATTGATCCTACAACTAAACTATGCCAAAATGTTTAGTCATGGCCTCCATCTTC
This sequence comes from Allium sativum, assembly GCA_030737875.1. Lineage (NCBI taxonomy): Eukaryota > Viridiplantae > Streptophyta > Magnoliopsida > Asparagales > Amaryllidaceae > Allium > Allium sativum. The sequence continues at coordinate 3,522,852 of CM060919.1, read as the reverse complement.
AAACCATGGCCTCCATCCTCTTGTCATCAATTCTATCTTCATTCACATGAGAGATTACATGATCATATGAGTGTATGAGAGTTTCTATGTTCATATGAGAGCTTCTAAACTTGATTTCAAGGCAAATCTTCATCAAAGCAAGGATCTTTCTTATTATTTTCTCAAGGGTTTTATTGGAGCTTATTGATTTGGGGTTTTTGCTAGTGTGGCTTCGTCTTAATCTTTTTATATATTGATTTGTGCCTTCATAGCATTGTAAGCCCTCTTCCTACTCTTAGATATTAACTTTAAACTTAATATGACATGTTGTAAGTTAGGTTTGAACATTAAGTATGTTGCATGCTATCATGTTATGTATCCTATCTAAAAAGTCATTATCTTGATCTTGGGGGCTTAAAGATATAAACTTTATGTTGAATGTTGCATTTTGGCAACATGAGAACTATCATATCCCTTATGATAGCTTACATGTAATGCCATATGCGAACTTCTAGCCATCTTTCTATGTCATTTATCACCATGATTCACCTATGTGCTAAGTTTGAGGTTGTGCATGTTTTTGAGGCCTAATAATGTAATATGCAAGTTAATGAACACGTTTATACCTCATTTGCCACCATGTTTAACTTGTGGCCTTATACCCCTTTTGTCATGCCTTTGCCAAGTTCCTTCTTTTAAATCCATTATGCGTTGTTGCGAATGTATATGCGAGTTTAAAAGCGTTGGGTTACGTTATGGGTAAAACTTTAATGACGTGAAACATGATTTGGGTAAATGGGTATAAACATGACAACATGTAACTTTGGCTATGAGCATGGGACTTGAAAACTTGACACGTATGGGTTGTAAGTGTAACAAGACACTAGACCAAACATGAAAATGGCCAACTCGAGGTTGGGTTGAGTTTGTAGCATAAATCTACCCGGACCCGCCCGGCTTAACTAGTGGCTACAAACAGTAGGATCCAATGTGAGAAGTTGGTCATGTCGCGCTTAAGACCCGAGGTTAGACTAGGTCGTGGTGTAAATCTACCCGGACCCGCCCGGCTTAACTAGTAACCACAACAAGGTCTAATGTGAGAGGTTGAGAGTGCATTAATTAAATTAATGCCACATGATAAGGTTAAGTAAGTTTGACTAACGACACTTAACCGATATGACACGAATGGGTAGGTTAAGTGGGACTGGGCTTGATTTCTTAATGACACTTAACCATACAAGACAATTAGGGGATGAGGTTAAGTAATTTACGCTTAACTAATCCGACTTGGTAATTAGATGGGGTTAAGTAATTACGACTTAACTAATCTAAACACGGTAATTAGATGGGGTTAAGTAACATATACTTAATTAATCTAAACACGGTAATTAGATGGGGCAAAGTAATTAAGACTTAACTAATCTAAACACGGTAATTAGATAAGGTTAAGTAACCTATACTTAACTAATCTAAACACGGTAATTCGACGGGGTTAAGTTAAACACTTAACCAATCTAAACTTGGTAATCCAATGAGGTTAAGTAACCAATACTTAACTAATTTAATAAGATAATTTAATGGGGCTATGTAACTTATACTTAACCAATTATATGTGATGATTTGATGAGGTTAAGTAACCTACACTTAACCAATCTAATACGTGGGTCTGGTAGGGTTAAGTCACAAGACCTTTTAAATTAGGCTTAACCATTGTAATACGATTAGTGGATGGGGTTAAGTTAACCTATGCTTAACCAATCCAACTCGATAATCTGATGGGATTAAGACAATCTATGCTTAATCAATCTAACATGATAATCTGATAGGGTTAAGACAAATAAATACTTAACCAATTTGGCTTGGTAGGGTTAAGTCATGAGCTTCTTGGTACACTTAACCAACTTGTAGGGCTAAGTCCTGAACTTGAGTACTTAGCCAATCTTGACATGATTCGTAGGCGGGTTAAGTCATGAACCTGGATAACAACACTTAGCCCATTTGACAAAACCCTAGCTCAGGGGACTAGGTTGAAAATCGTAGTTAACAAGGATAGCGGAAAGAGGAGCTAAGTGGTAAACCTTAGTTAAGGGTAACTAAGTAATAATTCTTAGCCAAGAACATGGGACTAGTTCAGAAATAGATGAGTAACCTAATACGGTAGGTCATCGCTTAGTATACGAGGAGGAGCAACTTATCTGACTTGGATAAGGGCTCCAACGAACTGGGTGACGAAGCGATAGCTTCGGGGAACGTGAGGGTACTCTTGGTATCCCTCTGCGGGGTGGCAAGTGGTCCATGAAACCCGGCCTCACAGAGGTTAAGGTCTGCGGTAGAAGAGCCAAGAGTATGCCTTGGTCGCTATGCGAGCGACCTAAAGACTGGGATGGATTAGCGTGGAGTCGACGATACTTGATTTTGCCCCGGGATAGCATGTCGCCGACTACCTACCATCTTTAGTCAATCATGTACGTATGGAAAGGCGGGGAACTCCCAAAAGACCATATACTAGCTATCAAGTTATGGGTGAGGTTGGCTATCTGGAAGTGGGCATCGATGGGCCTTAGTGTAGTTCTCATACATGATTTTTCTTGGATTGCCTTTTAGTAGTTGAGGGAGGGGTCACGTGGGACCATAGCTACGGGTACAAAAACAGACCTTGATATCTGCATCAGCAGACGACTTAAAGCTCCCGACCGAGTTCCGTATTTCTTGTTTTGCCCTGGCACAGAACTCGGATGGCACATTGAGGAACATGTGCATCTAGACATGGAAAACGGTTCACGATACATACGCGGGATAAAGGGCGCGGTTGACGGGTAGCATAATCCCTAGTGGCCCTAGGTGGCTGAACCCAAACCGAGACACGGAAACGTTCATTAGGTAGCATAATCCCTAGTGGTCCTAGGTGGCATAAATCCTAAGTGGACACGCGATAGTTCATGGTAAGAAAACATAACTAGATCAAGGGTAGCGGTCCAAAATAACTTCAAGGATAAAACATTTACATGGGAAAGCCCGTATGGCCTACGGCAAAGGACTGAACTTATACATGGAAAGAAACATACGAGTTGGGAAAACCTACATATGCTATATATTAGGTTGACATGGACCATTGCATGGCGTTGGGCAAGGGACATTCATAGTAAACACATGACGCGGGTTGGGATACTAGTACGAGAGGTGCAGAGCAAATATACATGTTAGAACTAGGGGAAATATACATGATAGATACCGTGGGATGTTATACAGGATAGATACCTTGGGATAGTATACTTGATAGAAACCTGACAATGTGATACCTTGATTTATCTTGACACCGTAGTTTATCAAGACACACTCGTGTATCTTGGTACAGTAGTGCATCCTGTTATTTTGGTTTAGCTTATCTATCTTGTCATCATACTTATGTTCATCTCAGTTCCTCATGTCAGTTAACTTTACTAGTTTATATACTGATAGTAGATAGGGCTTACCAGTCTTTATGACTGACCCCGTTTTGTTTCCCCTCTTGTCTTCCGTTTCCCCCCCAGGTTACAGGGAGGAAATGCTATTGTTAGTTTGGACTTCTTCTGTTTGAAGGTCATCACGCATGGCTTGGACTTTTCTTGGCTATGGCTACTTTACTGGTTTACTTGGGGAATAATTTATGAACTGGTTTTACGCTTCTTTATTATTGCAAGACAGGTTTTGACGTATTCTGATGTAAAAGGCTTTAGACCTTATTTTATAAGGTAATAAAATTTGTTTTACTTCCGCTGTTTTATATATATATATGTTCTGTCTTGTAATATTTCTGTGCATGTTTACCTCGATAATGCTTCACCAAACCTAGTGCATTCCCTTTGTGAGTGACCCTAGCAGAGGTGGGGTGTTACAAAAAAATTCAGATCGAATGTTCGGGTCAGCGCTTCCTTGAGGCCCGACATCGGTATGGAGCAAAATGGAGCAAGCTTCATAATGCATAATAGTTTAGATCGGCATGACATTATGAATGTCGAATCGGTGTGTAAACCACTTCGAGTTTGTATCGACTCGAACCTAACTTAGCATAAAGGATTCAGATCGGCTCATTATGAATCACCTAAGATCGGTTTAGGTAAAAGAAAGGGAAGAGATGGAGCACACGAATCAGATTGGTTCAGACTTGGGTAAACCAATTCATATTGTCTTGGATCAATATCGATTTGAATCCCAAGTTTGGGTGATTCGGTCCAAACTCTTTGGACTTGGTCGTCTAGACTCCCTTCGGCTTCTTCATTGATTTTCCAGCCGATTCGAATTCACCTGCAGCTATAAATAGAAGCCACGGGGCATTGGAAAAAGGGATCTTCTTCTTCTTTCTGGACAGGGAAGCTCTGCCAATTTCTAGACAGCAACCATCAATTCTTTTTCTCTACTTTCTTACAAACAAAAAAACTCACAATGCCAAACCAACAATTTTGCGACAACTTTTTTCTAAATGTTGTAATAGTAAATTTTGTTATAATGTTATCATGATTTTTTTCATGATTACAGTACCACCATGATCTCTCTATCGTGATAAATTTTAACGGTAGAGGACAAGTTTGTCATTCTAATTTTTTGCTTCCTTTCGAAAGGGTTTACCAGAAGAGTGCATTTTCACTTCACTCAGCGCTTGGGTTTTTCCTTTCTCCTAAATCAGTTCCCTCTTCCAAATTATATCTTCGAAATCAATTCCGTTCCCCTGAAGTTCACACTACCAAATTTCAAGTTGAATCCTACCCGCCTTTTGAATTTGAAGCATCCTCCGAGTTTTCATGTGAATCTCGGGAGTCATCTGATTATCGATAATTTTTTATATTCGATTTAATATAAATTGATTTCACTCTTCGTTCAATTTCTATACTTATTTGTATGATTATCATGTGAATCTTGGCCATCTTGTTTTCATTGCTGCCTGGTCATAGTCATTGCTTACTTGAATTATTGCTGATTTCTTGTACTTATTTCTTATTCGAGTCTTTGTCGCCTAGTTTTGGTCTTGGTGTTTAAACCAAAAATGGTCCAAACACCAAAGTTACGTAAACCATACTTCACCAAATGGTAAGTAGTAGAAAATGAGACCACAATCGCAAAAAGTAAGTAAAAACACAAGAATTTTTATAGTGGTTCGATCTAAAATAGATTTGTGTCCACTTTGGAGGTGATTTCATTATCATGAAGAAATTTACAAAGTGCATTGTTCCATACATCTCATTTACACCACTTATTCTCTCTCTAAAAACGATCTTCTACTTTCTACTCTCTTTTAGTTTTAGATCTCACTTGAATTCGGGAAGAAATGGATTATATCTCGTGACTAGATGACCTTCCTTGATTTCATCATGAAATTAGTGTTAGATCCGAGTTTTAAAGAGGAGTATTGGCGGTTGGAGATCACTTGGATTGAACTTGAGTGAGAATTAATGGTGTTTGGAGAAGATGAGATGAACTTGATGTTGGAGGAAGATAGAGTGAGCTTAGGAAGCCATTAATGGAACTTGAGAAGCTTGAGAATGGTGGAAAACCGAAATGACAGCCCTTCAGGGTGGCTTAGATCGGTCCCTGATGAAATAGGGTATTTATAGGTGAAGTTTGTACCAAGTGGCAATTTTGTAATTACGGTGTTCATGGTAGGAGTCTTTCATACAGGTATTTACGAAACTACCACTAGATAGCTGTACACAGCAGCAGCCAGCTGTATACAGCTGTACGACCTTATGCATGACCGACCTCAAAATTCCAGCTGCACAAGCGACCTTGAATGCGCGAGCGACCCCCTTTACACATAAAATATGACCGACCTCTCGTGTGAACAATTCATAAACTGGGATCAGAAATTACAGCACTTCCATTCTCATCTTATGTTCTTTCGTATACCTGCTTCCTTTCACACTTTAGCACGTTATACGGCCACTTCTCTATTTTGTCTTCTGGTGATTTGTGGGAATAATTATTACTAGTATGCCATTGTTTTGTTCTTTTAAATATGCTACTGTGCGAAAATAGGTTCGAGAATTACACTTCTGTCATTCATTTATATACTTGCACTGCTCGACCAGGCTTTGGAGAACACTGCTCGACCGAGAAGTGCGGTAGCACAGTGCTCGACCCCTTTAGATAAACTTGTGCTTGACCTCACATTATTCCTGAACGAGCAACCTATCAGAACTTTTGTGACCGATCTGTGCCTAAACATTTTGCTCGACCCCTATATTGAAGTGGTGCTCGACCACGTAGGAAGCATCTGCTCGTGCATGTTGAGCTCGAGCATGGTGTTCCTGCTCAACCCCTAGGCACTTGTTGTGCGTGAGTCCACTGATTTGAACCGTGCTCGACCCTACTTCAAGCCTAGGTATGGTCTGAGCGACCCTTCCATGTAAAATTATACTCATCTATAATAGTCCATGCATGTTACGTGTTACATATTATTATACTTAACCCATATGTATTCTTGTCTCTGAAGACCACGTCAGTATGCGTTACTGACCAATCCCATGTACTATTCGATGTTGCTCGAGCTGAGCTCTTGAGATGTACGATCGAGCTCCTTTGCTTACACGACCCTGGATTTTAGTTGGTGGTATATCCACGTGTCCATAATTCTTATGTTGCATTTGTATAAACCAGTATTATACTCGTTTAGTCCCATGCGTTTTAACTCTAGTTGGAGCTCACATTGTATATATGTGAATAATTGGATTTATGAAGCATAATTTACCTTTCCGATGTGTTGTATTCATGTACAAATGGTCCAACTTTGATTTAATTCATGAATATTGGTGACCTGATACTGTGTTTGTATATTTAATATTTTCCATTGTAAAAGCTTTCGTGTGCTTAGCTTCATAGCCGTAAGTCACCGCTCGTACACACTTCTAAATTATGAACCGCGTTTTTACAACAGGGTTAACATCTTCCCCTCGAAGCTTGTATTTTTATTCGTGAAAAATGCAGGCTTCGAAATGAACGTTGTTGTTGATATATTTTTTCTTGCTTGACTTGACATGGAACTTACACTCTGCTCGAAGTGTTGTTGAATACATAAAAGCTTGTCAGTGATAATCCGAACTCAATTCCATTTTCCGAAATGCTCCATCGCATGGATTTTATCGCGCTAATAATCGCTTCAATTTTGAGTTTAGAATTTGTTGCTGATAGTGCCGCACTAGTGTGTGAATGCCTCAACTTTTAATCGAGCTCGAGTGCGTGGAACATGTGAGATTTGCGGTAGACTGGCCATACTCAATTTTCACTGAAACGGTCATGGCCAGTTTATGCTAAATCACTTGTTTTACGAACTTGTTTGGCCTTTGGATTTATTGAAGCAAAGCACACCCTTTAAAGAGAACGATATTTGCGCCTTTTTTCATTGCTACAACCTGCTCTGCAAAGACATTGCACATTTCTGGGCCAATATTTTGTTATCGACCGCCTATATTGACAACAAATTAGTCGGTTAAAATTTAAGGTATAGCGATTTTTTTTTTGGATTGAATGGAGTGTTGATACAGAACTGTTTTATTCAACATTTTATAATCTGTCGAATATTATCTGTATGAACACGACATTCTAATTTTGAATTCGCGTTGCTCAAGATCAGTTAATCGATACAAGCCGATTATAGATTCCAAGCGTCATTGTTTTAATGGCTAATATGATGGAGTACGATATCTTGTATTTGAGAAATATATACTTGTGATTTATTTCCTGTTTTCTCTTTGAGAAGCTTTGATATTCATGCTCCTTGTTTCAGAGGTCTTTGTCCTTTACTGCAGGAAGTGTTTGAATTGCGTGCCCCTACTTAGGCTAAAATCTAATATTTATCGTGTTTGAGATTTTTAGTCACTACGCAAGTCAATTTGGTTAAGATCCAACACTTGTCGCATTTGAAATTTTCATACACTACGCAAGTTGATTGGTTATGATCCAATATTTGTCGCATTTAAGATTTTCAAACACTACGCAAGTGGTTTACATTCTTCACATCTGGGATTCCAGACGCTACTCAAATGGTTTACATTCTTCACATCCGAAATTCCAGCCATTACGCAAATGGTTGACATTCTTCACATCTGGGGATTCCAAATGCTACGCAAATGGTTTACATTCTTCACATCTGGGATTCCAAACGCTACGCTAATGGTTTGCATTTTTCACATTTGGGGATTCCAGATGCTATGCAAGTGGTTTACATTCTTCACATCTGGGATTCCGGACGCTACACAAATGGTTTACATTCTTCACATCTGGGGATTACATATGCTACACAAATGGTTTTCATTCTTCACATCTAGGGATTCCAGATGCTACGCTAATGGTTTTCATTCTTCACATCTGCGGACTCCAGATGCTACGCAAATGGTTTACATTCTTCATATCTGGGGATTACAGACGCTACGCAAATGGTTTTCATTCTCCATATCTGGGGATTCCAGATGCTACGCAAATGGTTTTCATTCTTCACATCTAGGGATTCCAGATGCTATGCAAATGATTTTCATTCTTCACGTCTGGGGATTCTAGATGCTACACAAATGGTTTTCATTTTTCGCATCTGGGGATTCTAGATGCTACGCAAAAGATTTACATTCTTCACATCTGGGGATTCCAGATGCTACACAACTGGTTTACATTCTTCACATCTGGGATTTTTAGATGCTACACAAACGAATTGGGGCGGTTGTTGTATTGTTCCAGGGGCAGCCACTAATTCCTTTGTCGGGCGCTTGACTTGGCAAGCTATTTTGGTTTAGGATCTGAGGCTTTGAACCTTCCACTTGGGAAGTGCTCCTTCGACAAAAGTTACAGCTCCCTCGTTTGTTTGTCGTGACGCTTGCTTGTTGTTTGAACCTTTGCGACTCTTCCCATTCACTTTTCAAGGCGGTGCTTCTCTATTTTCGCATTTGTGCATGTTGATATCTATAGCATTTGGCACTTGAACTAGCATTGTTGGGGTTGTTATGTGTTGTCAGATTCTGAAGGAACAAGTGCTCGACAGATAGCCTGCAATAAGAAATCACCTTTTAAGAAAAAATTTATTTGTTATATTTGCAAGTAAGGAGTTCATTCAGGCATGTATGCCCTTAGTCACAGAGCTAATGTTCGATACAGTATTTGTAAAACATTACAGACTTTTGCACATAAAGTTCTGAATATATCAGAAAGTAAAACATGCAGTGAAGCATGAAGATAGAGCAGTGGCGACGTTGATCTCTTATTCTGAGCCATTGAAATTGGAGCACCGTCAACGGTTATCAATAGATGATTAGCCTTGGATTGGTTTGACCAGGAGAGCCGTTACTTGGACCAGACTGATCGTTTGATGCCCCCTACCCCTGGGGAGTTGCAGAAGAATTCATGGTCTGTGGATTCTTTACATACTGCTGCAGCCTATTTTCCCTGGTCAATTCCTCGATGAGGTTCTTCAGGTGTCGGCACTCATTAGTGTTATGACCAGGCTGGTTGTGAAATCTACAGAATTTTTCCGAGTTTGCTGCTTTGTCACTTATCCTTATCGTATTTGGCTCCGCATACTCTTCAGAACTCTTTGTTGCAAGATAGATATTTTCAGGAGTGTCATTCAAAGGCGTCAGCTCCGATGAGTTGAAAAGGTGAGACTTCTTATTAGCCCTATTGTCATTCCCGTCATTGGTTACTTCTATCCCTGAGTATTCTTTTGATTATACTGAGCGGTAGCATTTTTAGGAGCTTCAAGAAATTGGTTAGCATCAATAATTTGAAGAGGCACAGGATTATTGTCCACTCTCATATACTCCTCGGCTTTTTTATAGAATTTTCAGGCGTGTTTGGTTCTTTCATTTTAATCCATCTACCAAATTCGCTCTTCTCATCTATTATGCTGATTAGAGACATGAGGATTATGTGAGGCTTCGGATTCCTTACTTCGAACAAGGCATTATTGAATCGGCTGAGAAAAGCCTTAACAGATTCCCTTAGATTCTGCTTCATTGCTGAAAGTGTTGTGGCATCCTTGGCTTTGGTAGCATACAAGCGGAACTGCTCCCTAAATTTTTTGGTCAAGTCAGAGAACCGGTCTACGGACTTAGGTGGCAGCTTTGTGAACCATAGTGACGTAACACGTTCTAGATATAGGCACTCATCTCGTATGTTGCCTTTGCTGGGTTCATATGCCACTCATATTTGAATAGTAAGTAGTTAGGATCAACAAGGTCGTTGTATGGAGGCAATGTCGGAGGATTAAACTTCCTTGGACACTCTATTTCTCGGATTCTCTCGATAAACGGAGTCGTATCGGGAGAGAAATACCAGTCTCTTTCATCGTCATTGCAAGCTTGATTCCTCTTCATGATTTGTTCTATCATATCCGAGATGTATTCTTCTGTGCTAATCTGCTCTGTGAAGCTAAGCTCTTTACCAAATGTTCATCTAGGCATGCGATCCTGGTTAGAGAGCTTAAGTCATTTACCTTCCCGGCGAGGAGGTTCCCCCGTGACGGTACTGATAACTTTTCGGCCTTGCATCTCGGAATGATTCTTAGCTTTTGGTTTCAAGCCTTCAACGTTGGCTTCGTCTTTGCCGCTCAGCCAATCACTGCCCATGTTGTCGTTGCGGTCATGGTCAGAAGTGGATGAATTGGCATTCTCTTCGAGATCAACATGGACCTTCTGAGGGGCTGGATTTGGTCGAGCATTAAGGATGGCATCAGGTTTCTCCATCATAGCTTAGAAGAAGCATCCACTCTTTGGTTCATGTTGGTAATAGCGGCGTTCAACGCATTCTTAGTCATACTGGCTCCACCCACTGAGTTTTCTCCAACTTCAAAATGGTTGGTAAGCGGTATTTCTTCGTTAGCAATATTATCGGTTTCTCCAACAGTTTTGCTTGTAGTTTTCTTAGATTTAGCCATGATTTCGGGCAAGGCTTTGAATTAGGAAGAGAACTCGTCGATTGACCTAGATCTTAGACTTGTAGAATCTATAGTAGAATTAGGCTTATAATTTCAATGGTAGGCTCTTAAGATCGAGAGAAGTGCGAACGTGGCCCTATGATGGGCGCCAAATGTTTAAACCAAAAATGGTCCAAATATCAAACGTACGTAAACCGTAATTCACCAAATGGTAAGTAGTAGAAAATGAGACCACAATAGCAAAAAGTAAGTAAAAACACAATAATTTTTATAGTGGTTCGATTTAAAATAGATCTAGGTCCACTTTGGAGGCGATTTCATTATCATGGAGAAATTTACAAAGTACATTGTTCCATACATCTCATTTATATCACTTATTCTCTCTCTAAAAATGATCTTCTACTTTCTACTGTCTTTTAGCTTTAGATCTCACTTGGATTCGGGAAGAAATGGATTAGATCTCATGACTAGATGATCTTTCTTGATTTCATTATGAAATTAGTGTTAGATCTGAGCTTTAAAGAGGAGTAATGGAGGTTGGAGATCGCTTGGATTGAACTTGAGTGAGAATTAATGGTGTTTGGAGAAGATGAGATCAACTTGATGTGGAGGAAGATGGAGTGAGCTTAGGAAGCCATTAATGAAACTTGGGAAGCTTGAGAATGGTAGAAAACCGAAATGACAGCCTTCGGAGTATTTATAGGTAGGGCTGTATATCGGACAGGACAGTCCGTTGTCCAGCTTGGTCCGAAGCTATAAGGTGTCCGGTCCGTGTCCGTCCGATTCTCTTATAGGACAGAGCTTGGACACACTAGTGTTCGGTCCGATCTAAAATGTTCGATGTTTTTCTATTATCCAGGGCTATAACGAACAGGACAGTCCGTTGTCCGGCTCGGTCCGAAGCTATATGATGTCCGGTCCGTGTCCGTCCGAATTCTTATAGGACAGAGCTTGGACACACCTCTGTCCGGTCCGGTCCGACCCGTTTACACCCTATTTATAGGCGAAGTTGGTACCAGGTGGCAATTCTGTAATTATGCTATTCAGAGTAGGGGTCGTTTATACGGGTATTTACGGAACCACCACTGGACAACTGTACACAGCGAAGCCAACTGTACACAACTGTAAGACCTTATGCATGACCGACCTAAAAATTCCAACTGCAGGAGCGACCTTGAACGCGCGAGCGACCCCCTTTACACATAAAATATTACCGACCACTCGTGTGAACAATTCCTAAAATGGGATCAGAAATTACAACACCGCCATTCTTGTCTTATATTCTTTCGTATACATGCTCCCTTTCACACTTTAGCACGTTATACTGCCACTTTTCTATTTTGTCTTCTTGCGTTTTATGGGAATAATTATTACGAGTATGTCATTGTTTTGTTCTTTTAAATATGCTACGGTGCAAAAATGGGTTCGAGAATTACACTTCTGTCATTCATTTATATACGTTGCACCGCTCGACCAGGCTTCAGACCAAGCTGTGCAGTAGCATAGTGCTCTACCCCTTTAGATAAACTTGTGCTCGACCTCACATTATTCCTGAACGAGCAACCTGTCATAACTCTTGTGACCGACCTGTACCTAAATACTTTGCTCGACCCCTATATTGAAGTGGTGCTCGACCACGTAGGAAGCCTATGCATGTTACGTGTTACATATTATTATACTTAACCCATACGTATGCTTTTCTCTGAAGACCACCTCAGTATGCGTTATTAACCGATCCCATGTATTGTTTGATGCTGCTCAAACCGAGCTCTTGAGATGTACGACCGAGCCTCTTTGCTTACACGACCCTGGATTTTAGTTGGTGGCCTATCCGCGTGTCCACAATTCTTATGTTGCATTTGTGTAAACCAGTATTATACTCGTTTAGTCCCATGTGTTTTAACTATAACTGGAACTCACATTGTATATATGTGAGTAGTTGGATTTATGAAGCACAATTTACCCTTCCGATATGTTCTATTCGTGTACAAATGGTCCAACCTTGTTTTAATTCGTGAATATCGATGACCTGATACTGTGTTTGTATACTTAATATTTTCCATTGTAAAAGCTTTCGTGTGCTTAGCTTCGTAGCCGTAAGTCATAGCTCGTGCACACTTCTTAGTTCTGAACCGTGTTTTTACAACGGGGTTAACTCTTGGCCACCCTGTTTTCTATACTTATTTCTTTTTATGGTTATTGCTAACTTCTAAAAGGATAATATATCTTAGTGGTTTGTTTAAAGATTAATAAAGATGGGTTTTTTGAATGAAACATATGAAAATTTTGACCCTTTTGGTAATATGTATTGCTTTCGAACATGGTATTATGCTCCTCTTATTTTTTTTCTTATTATTTTTTTCTTTTATTTATTTATCATCTTTTCTCCAATCATTAATTTGAATAAGTTTCTCTACTCAGTGAGAGTAAAAAAAAGGTTATAAGCAAGCAAAATTGAATGCACTTGTTGTGTCTTAACTGTTTCTCTGGGAAAAAATTGAGAGTAGAAGTCATTAAATTGAATTAGCTATAGAAAATTTACCCTTTTTTTTATCAATGTACCCTCCTTTGTTTAATAAATTTTGTCTGTAAAATTATAATTTAACGAAAGACATTTTCTGCCTTTAATTATTTTATTCCAAAAATTTATCCCATTGTATTGTATCACATGGCAATTAACACGGAAATTGAATTTTGATATAATAATTTATTGTAATCTATTTTCACCATTAAGATATACATATCACAATTGTATCGATTATGCATTTGTGAAAACTAATAGCACTGATTTCACATGCAATATACGCATGTAAACTATTTATGTATTTAGTAGATGAAACCTTTAAAGGGGCCTAAGTTTCTTAGTTGAAAATTATTAAGACTTTCACAATTGAGATCTTGAGAAAAAAATTGTTTAAAGTAAACAGAATGAGGTTCCAAAAGTTGATATGGATTCTTTCTCTATTGCATCGGAAACATTTCTTGTACCAAAATAAATAAATTTAAGGGAGATATTTTTTTAAAAACTAATTCTATTTTATGATCCATCGTTTCATACTCTGCTGAAGATATGCTTATATTTTGTGCAAAGTTCTAAACATATGCTTATTTTTTGTGCAAAGATTTGTGCAGCTTAGATGTACATATGTATGATTTGATCAAAAAATTTGCTTTGCGTCCATAAAGAGTTTCAAAGATACAATGGCTTAAGATGAACACAACTTTAAGTTCTGAATGGACATATGCATTTTTGTCTTAAAATATTGTACCAATGGAACTTAGGCATACGGGAGAATTTTTTCTATATACACAAAGTTTTGATTCAAAAGTTTTGAAATACGTACATATGTCAAGATTCCAGCATACAAAAGTACCTAAAGAACAACAATATGTAATCAAAATTTTGAATACTACAAAATTTTGAACTTAAATGAAATTAATTTCGACTGAATGCATTTTCACATATCTGATTTTAAACATGCACAATTTCTGTTTTGAAAATCTAAGCTTTAAATATATGAATGCCTTTCTATGCAATGAAGCTTAGGAGCACCATGCTTTGTTTGAAAAACTGATTTTCATTCCTAACAAATATATAAATTATAGAAGATATTTTTTTTTTGAAGAAAAGTGAATCAAATCCTTGAATCCCTTATGTTTTTTGGTTTCCTTGTATATAACAGTTTGAGTTGCAAATTTTATGTAAAAGAATATTTGTGTATATGTATTAACTTTTTTAGAAGGAAAAAAAGGTGAGAGATGCAACAACATGGCTATTGCCATAAGATGGGAGCTGCCATTGTAACAACATCAGTTAGGAGAAAAATAAAATAAACTAATAAAAAAAATTATAGCAATGTTTTGTTTTTTATCCAATCCATCTGTAAATATAGTGCTACATTTTATGTCATCCATGTGAGTGCATGCGTGTATGCGTTTGTTTGTTGCACTTGTATTTGGATTTTAGCAATTAATGTTATATATGTATGCCTTATTTTAGACTTTTACATGTCTAGGTGTGATAGTATTTGGTGTGGGTGCATTGATTCAGCTTTATAATATTTAATCCCACTGAGATGTATTGGCTTTGTATGTGTATATACACGTATTTATTGCTCCTTGTTTATTTATATTAGTTGGAACATTTCTTTTCCCTACTTTGTCTTACATATGTGCACGCGTGTGTATGTATATAGGTGTAAATCAATACTAGTACATCGTTGTCTTAAAACAATATGTTGTATAATCAGATTTAAAAGATGTTGTTGTCCTAAACACACTATCTCATAAAAATAGGGCTGAACTCATCTTGTGTGTTGTGTGGTTGTATAAGTTGTTGTGCACATCCAAAAGTATGTGTGACTTAACATTTCAGTACTTTTTAAACTCATTTGTATATGAGCATGGATTTGTATGTTCCCTTTCTAAACCCATTTGACTCAGGTTTCACGGTCTGGTCATCGTTTGTGTGATACTCGGTTGCTTACGATGTTACCTAATTTTACAGTCTATGCCCTTTGTTGTTCATGATTTCATATTAACAAAACATAATATTTTACAGTCTGGTCCATTCGAACAACTATGACATAATTTCATACGAACCAAAAATAATATAAACCACGTTCGGTTACTTTAATATAGTCTGGAACGTACTTTAATTTCATCTTTGATATTTTTTTGCATGCTGCTCCAACTTAAATAGAGGACGTAGTTGGTGTATTGAAGCAATTATTACAATACTAGTACCTACAACTATATTAAAGGTTCCGGTTTAGTATCAATGCCTTCCCAGGGAATATTTGCATGTAAATTACTTCACTATTAAATTCAATTTTCATTAATTGTGTTTAAATAAAAAATTATGGAAGTTGGTCAAAAGAAAAATCACCAACTGTAATATATTTTAATTTTTTTCATGAATAGAGATTTCAAAATTAGTAATTAAATAATTTTAATATGTGCAGTAATTTTGTGAAAGGTTTTGTAATGAATAAAAGGATAAACTCAACATATATAAAAAAGAAATGATATGTGTAATGAAAAAGTTAGGATGCATGACATTGACATAGCATGGTATTTGAACTGATGACAATATCTGAGCTATAATTTTGTATGTTGCACAAGATGTCAAAGTGTGCTACTGGAAAAAGACATTTTTAATGTCATGGAGTTGAAAACGTATGGTGCAGAAAGAGTTATTCTTGTGAATTATTTCTGATTCAAATCACTCAAAAAAGGGGTTTCTTGGTGTCGCCACTGTAAAAATAGATGGAAAAAAATTGCATCCAATAGGATTTGAACCTATACCAAAGGTTTAGAAGACCTCTGTCCTATCCATTAGACAATGGACGCTTTTCATTCCTATTTCATTCTTTCGCATTTTCCCTTTATCTTTTTTTTTTGTAAATGCAAATTTTTTTTAGGTAAAAAAAAAAAGAATGCATATTCGAATGGATGATGTGTATAGAATAAGGAATATGGGGCAGGCTGGATACCTCATTTTTTTAGTCTTTAGTCCAAGTTAACCATAAAATTTTCTAATTAAGAATATTGCTCCTTAATCTAAATTAATCTAATTTAACTTCACGCTACGCATGATTGATTCTTCAATCAATACAATATTTCTTGGGCGAAACAGAGGATATCTCAATCGGAGGAGAAAATGGGGAAATTCCACAGAGCCAATTCCAATAGACTTATTGAACGTTCCCATTGGCGTGCATCCAGCAGGAATTGAACCTACGAATTTGCCAATTATGAGTTGGGCGTTTAACCATTCAGCCATGGATGCTTAACAGGGCTCATTGTACATCGTGAATAACCAAATTCCAATTGAAATGAAATCTTTAGTAGGAATCAATGAAAATCTTTAGGAGGAATCAATGAAACATAGGTATTTCATTGGTTGATAAGACTAAACGCCAAACTGATGGAAAATACATGATAAAAAAAGAACATGTTGATAAAAAAAAATTCATGAATCTGTTGCACAACACAGCAATATACTTTTGACTAAAAACAAAAATTATTATGATTTCCTTGTTCCCGAAAATATTCTATCCCACAGACGTCGTAGAGAATTGAGAATTTTCATTTGTTTTAATTCTCAGAATTGTAATATTACGGGTAGAAATTCAATATTCTGTAATCAAAATAACATAAACAACTGTGGACAATTTTTGAACAAGGAAAAACATCTTAATACATATACCAAGAAATTCATTAAATTCAATTTTTTTCTTTGGCCCAATTTTCGATTAGAAGATTTAGCTTGTATGAATCGTTATTGGTTTGATACCAATAATGGCAATCATTATCAATATAATTTATCTCAAACTAAGTGGTCTTATTTAGTACCAAAAAAGGGCAAAATAGGGCTAACCAATGTTGTATAATTCAAAAAAAAAGACTCAACGAAATCGAATTTATATAAAAAAGAAAAAGATCAATTAATTCATTACATGAAAGAAAATTACTATGCAGTAAATTCATTGATGAGTCAAAAAGTCAAATTGAAAAAACATTCAACCCCATCGTCTCCACCCCGTAGGAACTACGAGATCGCCCCAAGGACGCCTTCGGCATCCAGGGGTCACGGACCGACCATAGACCCTCTTCAATAAGTGGAACACATTAGTTGTCCGCTCTCCGGTTGGGCATAAGGGTCGGAGAAGGGCAATCACTCGTTCTTAAAATAAAACCAGCATTCTTAAGACCAAAGAGTCGGGCGGAAAAAGGGAGAGAGCTCTCTGTTCCTGGTTCTCCTGTAGCTGGATTCTCCGGAACAACAAGAATCCTTAGAATGAATGGGATTCCAACTCAGCACCTTTTGAGATTTTGAGAAGAGTTGCTCTTTTGAGAGCACAGTACGATGAAAGTTGTAAGCTATGTTCGAGGGGACACTAGATAGATATCATATTCATGGAATACGATTCACTTTCAAGATGCCTTGATGGTGAAATGGTAGACACGCGAGACTCAAAATCTCATGCTAAATAGCGTGGAGGTTCGAGTCCTCTTCAAGGCATACTATTGAGAATGCTCATTGAATGAGCAATTCAATAACAGATTTCGGATCTAATCAATATTTCCTCCCCACATAGATAAAAGTAAGTAAACAGGAATTAATTCTAACTCCCACATGATAAAAAAAGTAAAAGATCTCTAGAAGAAAATAATCCTATTTGACCACTGTACATTGCTAACATCAGGAAATAGAACAATCGTGAATTTCGAGTAACAGGCCAAGCTGCTAAAGTAGCTAAAGTAGTGATAAATCCTGGGGTTACCTATAATTTAACAACTCTTCTGGGTTTTTATATTATGCCTTCTTAATACAACCTATCTTAAAGATTATATTTCCAGAGGCTTCTTCAAGTTATATAATACTCATGGGTTGTTTTAGTCCAATCTTTTGAACATGGGATTTCCTTTAATGCTGTCATTAATCCATTACCTCAGTCTCAAATTTGTTATCCACAAATCAACAAAATACCAAAATTAAACTTGCTTTGATGCTTCATTGTAATGACCCGAAATTTTCAAACCAACTTAAATTTGATTTTTTAATTAATTTTACAAGGATTTATAGTCAATTTTAAAAATTCAAGGATTTAACGCTATTTCAACAAATTACAAAGGAACATTTTTCAAATCATCTCAGAACTCGCAAAACCAATTTTATCGGAACTGGTATGTCGAAAAATAGTAGGATTCCAAATTTATAATTTTTGGAGTTAGTATGTGAGCGTATGAAAAATAAACGCATACCGAATCAATTGGTCGAAATTAAGCGAAAACAAAGTTAAAAAATAAAACGGATGGTCAAACGAACTCTAAATTCGATGAGACATATTCTGTTGGACCGAAAATTACGAATTACGTCAGGGTTCAAAATTTCATGCCAAATGGAATTATTGTTTGATCGCACGAGAGATAGACGCGAGGTTGAACTAAAACATGTTCACCACTTAACAAAAGCCTTTAAGGACATAAACCCAAATGAGGAGCCATGAAACCAAGCTTCCTTGGTGTGTTTCTTCACCTTGCCTCTCCCCTCGACACCTCATCGATCCATGTGCACTTCCCTTTTATAAAAACTCATTCCCTTTCTTTTTCACTTTTCCCTTAAAATCTCTTCCTCCTCCAAGCTTCTAGCCATGGTTGCACCCAACTCCTCCCTCCCTTAGGCGCTTCCGCCATATCACCATACCTCTCCCCACTTGCGCAACCCCTCTCCCTCCTCCTCCTCCTTGCTATAGCCTCCTCCTCTCCATAAACTTCCAAAACCCCCCTTTTTAACCAAATTTTGTAATTAACCCCTAAATAAACCCAAGATCTCTACTCCTCCACACCTCTACACCCTACGTCCAGCCGCCACAACCTACGTCTGAACCCCTCCATCCCACAAATGTGGACCCCACCCATGGACGAACCCTCCTGGACCCCATACCCCCTACCGTTTACTCTGTATACCTAGGTTTGTGTCTGTTAGTGAGTCTGTCGAGTTTAGAAATCTCGTAGCCTCAAAACACGGTCCCATAAGCTTTTAGAAATATTTGTGACACTAGAATAGTTTCGTAGTCGTACGTGAGAGTCCGCTTTCCATTCGATTGAATGACTGATGGAGTGAAACCTAGAGAAACCGAAACTAGTAAAGGGTTGTTTTAACTAACTATTTGTTAGTTAATTGAATTAAGCTATGTGATAATTATTGGTTGTGAAACACCCCACCTCCATTAAGGTCACTCACAAAGGGAATGCCTTAACTTTGATGGAGGGTTATAGGTACAAAACACAGAAAAATTTACAAGACAGATAAATTTAAGCAGTGGAAATTCAAACATTTATTGCAAACGTAGTTCAATACAAAAACATTACACCAAATTGTCTCAAAATAACTTCCAAAACATTACACCATAATTTCTGTCTTGATTATTTAATAAAGAAGCATAAACCATAAATAAAACTGCATAAATCCCCAAGTGTAGTATCCAAAAGCCATAGCCAAGGTAAGAGAGTCCCAATCATACATCTATTTTCTTGAAGCTTGCAAAGAGTCTGACTAAGCCGCAGTATTCCCTCCTTGTGGACCTGGGGAGGTGGGGGGGAACGGAAGAAAAGAAGAAAAGAGAAAATGGGTCAGACAATAAGTCTGGTAAGTTTAGTGATTACTAGTATTTAAACAAGGAAAGGGATCATGACAGCGATAACAGAACATAGGACAATACCTTAATATAAGATAAGAGGAACATGTGATCGCACCCATTACTGTAGTCTTTGCACCTACTTAACCATTGGTTCAACCAGGCCCACGTGTTTATAACAAACGATCCCCTTAATGATCGGCTCCTACTCGCATGCATTCATATCCTGTGTCACTCGGCCCCGCTTGACTGTAGCAACCTGTGCTCGTCCCACCATGGGGTGTATCGGTCCCTCTGGTGGCAACCCGACACGATTCAAGATGCACAGCGTACACTACTAATGCCCAATGCCTGATTTTTCCACTCCTAGTACGTGCATGCCCATACTCCATCGGAACCTACGCTGGCCCACCAACCACCGACGTTTTGATCGCTTATAATTCAGCCCAGTAATTGTGCCCCACCCTGCCTAGTTTCAGGGTACCATGATACATCTATGTGGGTTACTGCTGAAATGGGTCCCCATTACTAGGGTTTTCTAATCAACATGTTTATTTGGTTAAGTGTCCAAGTTTACCTAACCCCGCCCATTCATTTAGTTAACATGTTGAATCGGTTAACTGTTTTCCTAATTTACTTAACCCTACCAATCCTGACTTAGCTTTAATTTATTAAAGTACCAACCACTCACATTAGACAGGTCTTGTTGTGGTCACTGGATGTGCCGGTCGGTTCCGAGCAGATATACACCACAACTCAGTCTAACCTTGGGTTCTTTTTGGGCTTGATGAACTAACCACCCACATTAGACAGGTCTTATTGTGGTCACTGGATATGCCGGTCGGTTCCGGGCAGATTTACACCACAACTCAGTCTAACCTCGGGCTAGGCATATTCGTCTTTTCTAAATTCATATTTTTCTATATATGTCAAATTTCTTTATGTGGATTAAATTAAATTTAATCACACCATAATTATCCTTTGATTATGCTCACCATAAATGTTATATCAAATATACCATTTAATGAACAAATCTATGCCATGAATTTTCATATTTCCCATCGCTACCCCTGGTGGAACGTACGCATGAATCACATAAAATGTTGGGCTAGTAAATTAGCCCAACCCATAAACAAGAAAAGGGGTAATAAACAAGAGACATGAAATAAACATAAAATAGCATACATTTCAACTTGTCATGTGTAACTTGGCATAGAGGTATCATTACTTTAATTAAATGGGTAAAGGTGAACTTGTGACTAAGTTGGGTCTAATTGTCATGTAAACTTGCCAAAGGTCTAGCATGGAGGTTTAACATAAGATCACAGTTCCAACCCACAACTTAGCATATTAACTTATGTATGTCAAAACATAAGAAAGCTATTATAATCATTTTTAATCACAATTCAGCATGATACTTATGTGTTAAAAACCTAAGAGGACTACAATTCCAACTTTTACAACATAATTAGATTCAACCTAGCATGAATATACATGAGTGTTGATCTAACATATAAGCATGTGTTTTAGATCATAAACTTGCAAATAACCACCAATTTATAACATGACATGTTTTACCATTTAATTGGCAAAATAAATCCATTACCCAATCATAATAGATTCCAATAACATACAATATGTTCATCACCACAAGCATATAGACATGATTAATATACAACATGTTCATCGCCACAAGCATATAGACATGATTACAACATGTTCATCGCCACAAGCATATAAACATGATTAATTACAACAATACTTAAAGATAAACGAGAATCAAATCTTATACATAAGCATCATTCTATATTCAAATTACAACATGTCATGATTCAATTGAAAGAATGTTTAAATCTGCGTAATAACCCACTTACAAACTAAAAAGGAATTCTTGCATTCTGAAATCTGAATTCTAAAATTGGAGATGTGCGCCTTTGATGAAGATCGTTGAATTAGACTAGTTTTAATTTGATTTTTGATGTAAGCTTTTAACTCGTCTTTGAATTGAAAACGGTGACGGCTACTCCAAGTTCTCTACTGACGGCATTTTAGTTCTACGATTATTTTTCTGTGTGTTTTTAGGTTGAGCATTGAGTTGTTTATATAGAATTCCAGTTTAATTATAGTCGTCGGATGAACCTAGGGTTAATCACAGCCACTCAAACCAGATCAGGACCATCCAGAAACCCTAGTGACTCAGCAGCAAGTCATCAGTCGTTCAAAATTCAGATCTGGCCGGGGGCCAGGTCGACCTCTAGGGGGGAGGTCGACACTAGGGTTGACCCCCTGGTCCACCTGCCTGGGCGGGAATTTTCCCCCCAGCCCGCTTCTGACTTCTGATTTGAATTTGAATTCATTTTCGAGCTGTTGAAATTTATTTGAATTTTCTGGAAACTTTTGACAGCCATAACTTCTTCATAGGAAGTCCAATTTACGTAAACTCAGATTCTATCTCAACCAGAATTCCGAGACGAACACAATGGCGTAACCCGTTTCCCTTAATTCTCGCATTTTAAATTAAGTATTCTAGGATTCGTTATTATAACATTAATAGAAAATATAGGGTGTTGCAGGTTGATGATACAAGTTTGTTATGATGTTAAATGATGACTAGTATGATAAAAATATCATTTTTACTTGGTATATGTGGAACTGTTTAGGTATGTGACACTTATACACAAATAGTGCTGATTTGAAAACAAGTTTGAACCTTAAATGGTCTTGAGAAAGTAATTCACAAATTGTTGGTGAATGAATGTTTATTTGAATCTTATTTTGGTATTGGAATGATAATTGTTTGATACATATCCATTGATTGATTTTACGGTTAATCTGTTGATTGACAATCCATATAAGCGTTATTGATTTAAGGCTTATATGGTGAATTCCACTTTGTATGTGGATTGGATGTTGTTTGATGGTTAATTTAGTGATATATAATACACTGATTGAAAATGACCAATAGATGTAATTATTTGTCCATTGGTTAAGTCTTCATCAAATAAAATGAATTTTAATGAATATTTTATAAATATAGTAATAGGCTAAAAATCAAAGTTTAAATTTGACATCCAATTTTGGATGGACACGAAGTTTATAAAATTACAATGAATATTCATAGCTCTAACAAATTGATTTGAAGTAACTTTCACATAGTTATGGCCTATTCAAGTATTATTTTAGAAATGAATAATAATCGATAAAAGTGAAGTTAGGTTGGAATGGCTAGGATAAGTTTTAAAAGAACTTCCTTTACAAAACTTTCTTATTTATTTTTATAATGGACGTCGGGAAAAATTAAACTTAAAATTATTGTAATAACAATACGAAGTTCTTTTGTTTTTATTTGATGTGTTGTATGCCCAAAGTTAATGTCTTGAGGGTTTCTACCGTTTTGGATCGGAATTGGCTTATGGTCGATCCGAAAGGCGGGAATTTTTGGGCCATAACATTCACCATCAAATGGTTGGGGGAATTTTTGTTTGGAAGCTCATTTGGATTTACTACACAACTTCACTACATAGAACAAAGCCAAAGTCTAGAACAAGAAAATGATCACAAATTCCCCACAACTTGAAATGTCGTCACTAGTTCATTTCTTTTTCAATTCACAAGTAAGAGAAATTTAATTTATTTTTTAAAATCTATAATAGCATAAATAATCACTATTGTAGAAATAGAGAGTGTTAAATAGCATAAATAGTCATTACTATTTCATCTATATAATTCCAATTATATATTCATATTATTTATGTTTTTAATTATCCAGGAAAACCAAGAGTATTTTCCAATGTCAAATCCTTCCTCAACAAAGTAGATTAAAATTTGTCATAGAAACAAAGATGATATAGACAAGGTGTTCGATATTTTATGAATTTCGTGGAGCAGCATTCACCATCTGATTCTAGAGTATGTTGTTGCCTTTGTATAAAGTGTAAATATTATAAAAAGTCGGTTTTTGAAATAGTTGAAAAACACTTGATTATTTTTGGTGTGGAACCGACATATGATGAGTGGTTTTTCCATAGGGAGAGTACCGTTACAAAAGTAGTAGTCAATCATGCGCCTATTATTGTTAGTGAGACTTACACCTCTCATGAACATAAAGAGGAAAATCATATAGAATGTGATCTTGCGAACCTGATTGAAGATGCATATGGATTACAAGGTAGTGAGAAAACAACTTTTGGTGACAACTAGGGGAAGAAGTACCTTGAATACAAAATCAAAGTCAATGAAAAATTATATCCTTCTTGCAAAGATGGTCTTACAACATTAAGCGACGTTATAAAGCTCCATAAATTGAAAAAGGAATTCAGTTTGTCTGGAAATAGTATGACTAAATTATTGAATCAGTAGAAGTAGTGGCTTCATAAAGAAAACACTACATGATAAGTACCCTACAATGAAAACGATGATAAAAGATTTGGGAATGAATGTAAATGGAATACGTGCTTGTGAAAATGATTGCATAATATTTTGGAAAGAGTACAAGGATGCATTGGAATATCCTTGTCGCCATACTTCTTGGTTAAAGTCAAAGAAAAAGGAAAACAAGTGGAAATCACAAAACAACCAAAAAAAGCTTTGAAATATTTTCCACTAATGCCGAGATTATCAAGGTTGTACACCGTACCATGGATAGCTTCAAAATTTTTATGGCATACCGAAGCAAAACCTTGTTGGAACTCCATGCGTCATCTTATTGGCCCAGCTGAATGGAGATTGCTTAAAAATAGATGACTAGAGTTTGCTACAAATGAGCGAAATGTTTGGCTCGGCGTTGCTACTTATGGGTTTAATCGTAATGGAGCTCAGTCAAATAGTTATGGTTGTTGGCCTTGGCTCCTTCATTATGCATGAAACCATAATTTCAAATGCTTTGCTAGTTAATTCCTGGACCGAAAGCACCAAGCCAAGAAATTTATATATATATATATATATATATATATATATATATATATGGGTACACAAAATTTTGACACAAATGGTGACACAATTGATTTGCACCGTTGGATCACCCCGTGAATTACACCTCTCCATATAAAGACAAAAAGATCCAACGGTTGAGCCTCTGTTTCTCTCCCTTTGTGTCATATTTTGTGATCGAATAGCCGCCCCCATATATATATATATATATATATATATATATATATGCATATATACATACATATATATATATATCACTTGTGGATGAGCTAAACAATTTTGGATTGAAGGAACACCTGCGTTTGACATGGATAAGAAGGAGCATTTTATTCTACAAGCGATGTTATTATGTGGAATTCATGATTTACCAACATTTGGGAATTTATCCGGTTGCGTAAAACATGGATATAAAGCATGTCCAGTATGTGCGATGGAGACCGAGTCAGAGCGTGCTGGTAATAAGATAGTTTATACTAAATACTACTATAGCAAAGATGACTTTTTACAGCATTTAAAAAATGCCATAAAAGGTATTAACAACATTTTTACATACGCTATGTATAGACATGCAGTTAAAAGTCAGAACCATACTATATTAATAATAAAACGCTGTGAAAAGTATTGTTTAATGGCGTTTCTTTTACGCAATTGATAATTTCATGGCATTTTAGGCTGATTTGCAAGAATTTTTTCTTACCTTTGTCTGGATGTCTAAAGTATTTCTCAACGTTTTTTACATGCTATAAAAAGAAGTTATAGCGTTTAATTTTTGTTGCAATATTTATTTCTAGCGTTTATGAATTGCTGTAAGTGTTTGTTTGTCAATTAAAAAAAACTATTTATGGCGTTTTAAAAAACGTCGTTGAAATATCACCATGAAAAATTCAATAGTGTTTGAGAAACATTGTAAAAAGTTCAAATCAATCTCAACATTTTTATGTCTGTTTAAAATCAACGTATTATACTAATACCACATTTCATAATCAACGCATCATATTAATAATACGTTTTATATTAATCACATAATCCATAACCAACAAATAAAATTATATAATCAAAATATACAATATTCTTACGTCAAACATATACAATACGTCCATAATATTTCATAAAATAGTAGTGAGGCATCAAACATACACATACACAAGTAGTAGCTGCCAAAGATAGTAGTTCATACATTCTTACAAACCAAAATATAGTCTTAGCAGCAAGAACAACTTCATCCCATAACTAATTGCAACAATGTTTTCCAACAGCGTCATCTATCTACCTGTAAAGCAAAAAAAAAAAAAAAATATCAATATTGTTAGTACATTCAGAAGCAAAGTTAATCACTAGCTAATATGTAAACAATTAGCTTCCAAACTCCCCATGTAAACAAGTAAATGCAGCTAATATACAAATACTGCCAAGCTTCATTTATAGGTCTAGGACTATTAGAGAACAAATGACCTAAAATAATTTTTGATGATGTAGTTAGACAACTTAACAAAGGCTTGGATTTCACTTCCAGCGATGACCAAAAACATAAAGGCGGAATGATATACTTTGGAATGTCAACGTTTGGCCTACTGAGGTAACTCATAAGAGCGATCAATTTATACTACAAGAAAAACACCATATTACAACTTTAGTTTTACAACGGTGGTAATAGCACCGTTGTAATAAATGTTTTTTACAACCTTTTTTCAGAAAAGTTGTAATAAACTTATTTTTAACAACTGTATTATTTTGACAGTTGTAATAAAACCCTATCACAACTTTTATTTTTTGACTGTTGTAATATATGACTATATTTTAACATATTTAACAACTAATAATTAATATTTAATACATTTATATTGATTATTTATAATTACTATTAATAATCAATTAGGAAGTGATAATCAATAATCAATCCGTAATATTTAATACTTAACAATTAAAAGGAATAATTAAAAAAAATTAATATTACAATTACTATTAAATAGTTAATAATTAAAATATAATAATTAATGCTAATCATGAATAATCAATGATTGCTATTAATAATTAAGAAGAAGAGATTAATAACTAAGATTATACTTAATAGTTAATTTATAATAACGAACATTAATAAGAAATCTTTAATAATTAAAAAGTAATACTTATTATTAGTATTTAATATTTAATATTTATGGGTAATAATTATATTTAACATCTAATATTTCAAAAAAAGATTAAATTTTTCTAGATAAAACTTATAAAATATTGAAATTTTCACAAATTAATTTAAAAAAAATCAATGAACTGGTACTTTTATAAAATATCCAAAATTTCGAAAAACTAATTAGTTTTTCTCTTTTTTTCTTATGATAATTGAACCTTAAAATCGAAATGAATATTAAATGACTTAACCAACGTGATCTATTGAGTGTTGAAATTGGTTAATTGATTCTATGAGAAATAATATTATGTATAGTGCTGAAAACAATTGAAATATAAGATGCCATCACATTCGTAAGTACCAATTAGGTAAACGTGAAAAAATTAATTGTTTGGAGAAGTGGCGCCAGCTTGAAAATTTTGGCAGCCAACCCTTATATTTCACCGAAGCTTCCTTAACCCTAAATCACAATTTCATGGCCGCCACAATTTCGTATCCAAATTTCAGTCTTCGTTTCAAGTTTCTGAACCCTAATTTCCGATTCTACAGTCGATTTCAAGCTCACTGAACTCTCCTCCTTCTCCAAATTTCAGTGCCGTCGCAGCTCTTTTAAACATCGACATCACCAACGGAGGTGACGGTAGCTTCACCGACCCCAACTCCAGTTTCAGTTCCGACAACTCTGGCGAACTACGCCGGCTTTCTTCGCCCCATCAACAGTCCATTTTCCCTTCCAATCAAGAAATTGTTCCCGCTTAATTCGTCGACGATGGTGAAGATAATGTGGATCGGATGACTTTAACCAGGTCTAACCGGTGGTCAGATCTTGTGTTGAAATAATGGAATCAGGCTCTGAGTACGAGAAATATAAGTGTAACGCGGTGAGAAAGATAAGGATGCAATTCACTTCTCATCAATGTCGAAAACAGTTTCTAGAACTTCAGGTAATAATCTTTACTTTGGTCTGCATATTAACCTTAATTATTTGTTATTTAAGAATTTGAAAAAGAAACGATCTCTACCCTTATCTTCTTCTTCATATAGAACGCTAGAAGTATTTACTTCCACGCACCAATTTTTTCAATCAATATATTGTATGTAGTATGTTTAAGAGAGAGTTAATTAATTTTTATCAAATAACTATGTTAATTAGGATCATTCCTTGTACAGAGAGCTCATCATATTTCTTAAACTTAGCTCTACACAAGACCAATCTATTCAAATTATTCCCACTCGTCTCCTTGTTTTTGTGTTAATTGGCTTGTATACAAAGAAATGAGTGAGCTTCCTTCATTAGAATCATTACTTCCAGAAGCAGTCCTTTTGATATTCACTGAGCTTATTTTAGTTTGGGGATAGTTAGTATTAGGTTGTCTTGGACATTGGTATTATACGAAATAGTGTGTATAAAATTTGTCTGTGGTTTGATAGATGCCTGAAACATTTAGTATTAGGTTGACATGGATGACACACAATGGAAGGTTGATATACCTCATTTAACTTTATTATCTTGGGTTGTTAAATTTACAGAGACGCGATATTGCTAGCAATCGATTCATTTGTATAAACATTTGTCAAGGAAAATAATTGTATTATTTCTCAATATATATATTGTGGTTTTGTTACTATCAGGGAAAAGAGAAATAACTTACCTTGGGGACAGTTTCTGTAATAACCCGGAAAATCTGAGCCAGTTTAAAATTTTTATTTTGGCAATTTTAATGAATTTTGAATATTTAAAATAGAATATTTTAAATAATATTGACGAGAAATTTATTTTGAATATAATTCGAACGTATATATTATATACGCCGTCGTTAGAATATAAATAATTATATATAATTATAAATAGAATTGAAAATGGCGCGGTAGTTCGATAATTCGATTTCCAACTTCAATTGAATGTACCGGGTGCAGAACAATCCGGATTTTAGTGAAACCAAGAACAATAGGATCTAATTGATGATATATTTCCAATGAATCCGAAAAATTGAGATTTCATAACGGGAATCAAAAGATATGTCCAGTTGAAAATTCTGAATAGTCGCTATGGAATTCAGGCCCTTAAAAATGGGAATTTTGCAAACGACCTCGGATTTCGACGAAACCACTTTTGTTGGGTTCGTGATGTCAAATTATTGCTAGATTCCAAATTTCATAATTTTTTGAATCAATATGTGAGCGCGGCAAAGGAAAACGGGTTTGACCAGTTTCAGTTGATTTTAATCGATTGGAAAATGGCCATTTTTCCAACGGTCTCGGAATTCGACGAAACTAGTTTTGCTAGAACCGTATCGTCAATACGAAGCTAGAAAATATTTTTCTAGAATTTTTCAAGTTAGTATGCGACCCCGGTAAATTGAAATGCGCGTTCAAATTCAATATATAGAGTCATATGTTGATTTTAACAGAAACTGATTATAACGATCGAATCTGCCTACGATACATATCCCATTGTGTTCGGAATGGGGGTAAAACGCTATGGACGACAGGCGGTGGGCCTCAATTTGAGGTCGAAAATAAAAGTTGCTTTTTGGTGGAAAATAAAATAATTAAAAATAAAATTCCCTCTCTTTTCCCCCTTATTTCTCTCTGCCCCCCCCCCCCCCAAATCATTAAATCGATTTCACAGAAAAAAAGGGAAAGCCATCGCGCGATGGCGACAGCCCACCGCCGCCGTTCAGGCATCAACCCCCCCAGTCTCCTTCCCCGTCGCGCGCATGCGCGAGGCCCAAAAACCCCCCCTCCAGATCCCGTCGCCTCCCTTCAGCCCTCGTTCGAGCCCGCGAGCCCAAGCCCCGATGCAGTCAAGCCACCCACTGGCGAGGTCCACCTCCACGTCGCCGCATCCAGCCACCTACTGCCGCCTCTCTCGCCTCCAACGCCGGCCAGCGAAGCCCCTACTCCGACGAACCTCCAGTCGAAGCCGACACAGCGCAGAAACCCTCCTCCCACTTCAATATGTAAATGTGAGTCCTTTATGTTATTTAATTTAGTTTAATTACCTTAAAAACTGATTTTTAATTACCTTAAAAACTGATTTTTTATTTAACAAAAAGTTTAGATTTTTATTTGTTTAAAGATATGATTTTTAGCTAAGTTAAAAATATAATTTTTAGTGTATGAAAAGCAAAGTAAAAGTACAATCTTTAGGGTAGGAAGTGAGAAAAAGGTTAGATTTTTAATACGTAAAAAGTTAGATCTTTAATATGTAAAATATTAGATTTATAAATATGAAAAGGTCGAATTTTTATGTCACGAAAGATATTATTTTTACTAAATAAAAATACAATCTTTGTATAGAAAAATTAGATATTTGAAACTGAAAAGATTCGATTTTTAAACTTTGAAAAGATTTGATTTTTAATTAGCAAAGGAATTGATTTTTTATCATTAGAAAGAATACGAATTTTTGATTAGAAAAAATTAAGTTTCTTTGATTAGAAAAACTAGATTTCTAAGCTATGATAAATAAGATTTCAAAGTTATGGAAAATATGATTTTTATATATTGAATAGCGAAGTAAAAATTCGATTTTTATATGTTGAATAGCGAAGTAAAAATTCGATTTTTATATATTGAATAGCAAAGTAAAAATTCGATTTTTATATATTGAATAGCGAAGTAAAAATTCGGTTTTTATATATTGAATAGCGAAGTAAAAATTCGATTTTTATATATTGAATAGCGAAGTAAAAATTCGATTTTTACATATGTAGTGGCTACGGCAACGAAGATGACAAAAAAATGCGATAACGATGAAGATTTCTATCAATGAAGTGTCGTGGAGTTGGATAGCTATCGGTGAGAACTTCTCACTCTTCAATTTCTTTTTCTAGTTATATATATACTAGGATGCAGACGGTGTTTAGTAGCACCCGACACCCATCATCTACAGACCATGGATGGCTTGTTTGTTAAATTGTTTGGTTGTGTAGTTAGTTAGAATATTTTGTTTGAATTGAATTGTTTGGTGAAATGAATGGATTTGATTGATGTGTGAATGGCGTGGGCCTCCACTAGACAGGGGATAAGGCTAGGCCTCGTCCCGTTTCTAGTATCGTGCCGTTATGCCGCCGAAATTTTCTAAAATAAGTTAGAAAAATAAAGAAATCATTTTATTTAATAAATGAAATGAATAGAATATTTTCATAGGTTGAATAAAATGTTTTATCGTTAAAAATATAATTTTTAACGTGAAAGTGAATAAATAAAAATTCATAAATAAATCGGCCGATTTGTTTATATACACTGATTTGACTGATATTGATTGGGTCGATAAATTTTACACATCGCCCAACTGCACAAATAAAATCTGTGTTTGACTGTTTGAAACCCCACACGGGTGTTGGGATGAAATTTGAAGTTCACTCATCCTGATTGATTAAATATGTCGATCGATTGATTGACAGGCTGTTATAAGCGTTAGATATCTATATGTGATGCTTATACAGTGTAGTGCACTTTGGTTGATGGTTGATTATTTTTCAATGCTATTATATACGTGTGATGTATGAAAATCCATATAATTAACTTTATATGGTGATTGATTGGGCCTCATTCCAATTTGGAAAATAAAGAATATTATAAAGTAAAGGTTCATGTGTTGACTGTACTCATCCGTTGAGATTAGTCATGTGTTGACCGAAATATTTTAACAATAAAATTTATATCTTTATTATTATAAAGTAAAGGTTCATGTGTTGACTGTACTCATCCGTTGAGATTAGTCATGTGTTGAAAGAAATATTTTAACAATAAAATTTATATCTTTATCACTATAAAGTAAAGGTTCATGTGTTGACTGTACTCATCCGTTGAGATTAGTCATGAGTTGAACGAAATATTTTAACAATAAAATTTACATCTTTATCATATATAGAATTAGAAATCAACTGGAAAATAGATAAGATGAGTGGTCTCCTGGATATTAGTCTGATGTTTGTTTCGGCCTTCGGGGTTAATATTTAGGAAATCGTTCTCTTACTAATTTACGGTTGGAGTCTGATTCAATATCAAACGATAGATACCTTAATTTTCATAAAATATATTAACTAACAAAAATAGTCACACGTGGACAATACTCATTCGCCGAGATTAGTCGTGTGTTGACAAAGATATAGAGTAGTGTATTGAAAGAGATATAGATCCATTTGTTGAATATAAAGCCGTGTTGATTAGTGATGCGCTATTTTGACGTGAACGATATTTACATCGACGATATTCGTTTTTGAATTTAAAACAAATTTGAAATGAATTGAATATAAAACGATTTCGAAATGAATTGAATATAAGACGATTTCGAAATGAATTGAATATAAAACGATTTCGAAATGAATTGAATATTAAACGATTTCGAAATGAATTGAATATAAAACGATTTCGAAATGAATTAAATATATAACGAATTTGATTTGAATTAAATAGAAAACCAATTTGATTTGAATTGAATAGAAAACCAATTTGAATTCGAATTGAATAGAAAACGAATTGAATTCAAATTGAATGGAAAACGAATTGAATTCAAATTGAATAGAAAACGAATTGAATTTAAATTGAATAGGAAACGAAATGAATTCGAGTCGAATTAAAATCGATTTGAATTGAAATCAAATAGAAATGAAAGTAAAAAGGATTTATAATAGAAAATTCAAATTTTGATTTGAATTTGAAATAAAGGTTGAAATTGTTTTTGAAACGAATTCAAAACTATTTATAAAATTCGTTTTGAATAGTAATCGACAAAATATATATTATATATATTATATATATAGTATAATGGCCTGAATAGAACGCGCCGCGTCGCAGCAGTTCGTGAATTTCGACCATTTATTTCAAATGGACATTACGGGAGATCCGATCGTCGGATTCTCCTAAAACCGGAACCGTTGAGTTCGTATCGAAAAGAGCTTTCTAACGAATATTAGAAATTCAAAATCTAACGGTTGGATTTGGAGATACGTCCAAATCAAATTTGAAAAAGGTCGCTGTAAGTGCAGTTCGATGGCCGTTGATGGAAATCGACTGTACGGACCTTAATAAAATTATTAGAAATATCAATAATTTGTGTAAAATCATAAGAAATGATTTGGGAAAAATTGGGATGAAAAACTCCATATTTGAAAAGATAAAAATAGATTTTTATCGAAATGAACTAGTTTTGAACTAAAATTAAACCCGTTTATTTTCAAATAAATAAATTGGATTTGAAATGGGTTTTGAATAGAATTGATTTGTGGGTTTATCGTGAAGGGTGTTTTAAATGACGCTTGTTCTTTAACCCGATAATAAATAGAATGTGATTTGGGTTTATCGTGAATTGTGTTTTAAATGACACTAGTTCTTTAACCCAGTAAAAGGAGTTTTAATGAACCTGCAATTAAATTGGAATGTGAATGGATAATCTATATTATCAAATTTAGGAAATAAGCGAGAATGGAGTATCGCCAGTTTTGCTCCAAAGCGATAGTTAAATCTTTAATTAGATTTGAACGTGAAATAGTAATTAATTTTACCGATAACACCGTGGTATTAGATATGGAGTATTACCAGTTTTGCTTCATGAGATGAATAGGTTGGGATTGGGAAATAAAATAAATAATTTCTTCGTTGTAGTTCGCTAATCTCGACTAGTTTAGAAAACCATAATTTGGTTTGAACGACATCCAAAGGAAGATTAAAGGATAAATTTCAAAGAATTTATCTTTGATAAAATTAATGGGAACCTTTCCCTAAGAAGGGATTTCGAGAAAAAAAGGATATTCTGCATTAAAATGAGGCGTATGTTGTGTTTGTGTAACATTCGTTTTTAATATACGCGGGTTGTTCGGAAAGGTCGGGTTTACACCCATTCTGAATAACCGATTCGACGATATGGCGAAGATGAAGACGGTGGTTGAAGACCGGAAGTCTTCACATCGTTTGAATTATTACTGACGATCCTGATTGGGCTGTACACCCAAGAGGATGGAAATAGTTGGTGGTCGTCCAGACGTACTTGGAGATGGATGGATATGCGAGGAAAGTGCCTCCGGTTTCGTTCAGACCCAGAACGGACTTGTAAATGGATTGTGTGTCTGACATTGGATTTTATTCTGTGTTGATTGATTTCTATTAAATATACATCTGTTTGGCGGCGGAGAATTTATTCTTTTGCTTAACGCCCTTTTCTGAGACGTACGAGCTCAGTGGTTGTATATCGATGGACATCAGTCGCATGGCATGAATTGCCCGTGTGGCACGCTAAGGTGCAATGATCAAGGCTTCTGTTGAAAAGCAAAGTCTTGTGGTTGATGATCAAAGCACGACCTTTGTGTCATTGCTTTGTGTATAACGTGAATTCGCGAGCCTCACACCTCGGTATGAGTTAAAAATGGGATAAGGACGGCAGGGAGAGCACGACGTTTCTTTCTAGCTTTGGTGGTGTCAGTTACTTACCAGCCCTGACATTTATATACTTTTCACCTATGTGGTTGTTGGATGAGGCGCCTCGATTTTAGGTCTATAAGGACCGAGAAACCTGTGTTCAGGCATAATTAATCCTCTAACGTAAGTGACGACCGGCCCTGAAGCATCCAATGGTTGCCCAGAGTGCGTAGCCCTGGGACATTTTCTAGAGTGTCTCGAACGCGGAGAGGAGCTTGCTCCTTGCCTCGACTCATGACGGAAATCCAATTTCCAATACGTGTATTGCGGTTTTAATTGTAGAACTAGTATGGCGACATGATAGATGGTACCCATGCCGCCTATGATTGATATTTATGATTGAAATGTTTTGACACTATACACTATTATAGTATCAAATGATTTGTTTTAAACGTACCAATCATGTTTGGCTATTATAAGGGAAAACCCTATCCTCCGGCTTGCGTTGCATTGTGTGATGGGACCTGGGTCTTATAATAGCTTCATTTTTCGGAAAAGAATTGCGTTGTTTATTCTATGCACTGGTATTCTAGGGAGGAAACCCGTTCCGTGTTATACGGCGTGGTCCCTTGAATTACTCTCTTTTGAAGTAAAGTTTAAATAACTGTTTTAGTTCTCACACCAGTCACATGACTGACCTGGAGTTTATTGTTTTAACCTAAACTCTGGGTGCCCCTATTTTCCGCACGGGCAGCTAGTAGTTTTGGTTTTTCAGATTTATATTCACAGGATCTTGATTTACAGCTGGAACGATGCTCAGAAAGCTCTGTATCCGTGTATTACCTTCAGTTGTGCTTTGTATTATTTTCCGCTGCTATGTAATTTATTGTAATCTCTGATATTTATCAAATGTAATTTATTCATTTATACTCTGTATATTCTTGTATCTGATGGTATTGTTGTAATAACAATGATTTTTTTTCGTCTGCGTTATGATTTGTCTTGTCCTCACAGTAATTCGTTCTTTCTCATCTCTTCGGAGGCCGGGGAAGTTCGGGTCGCTTCATTTGGTATCAGAGCATTGGTTTACAGAGCTCGAGAACAAGACACATTAGAACCATACGAAAGGATTCATCAGATATTGGATTAATAATATCCAATTAGAATGACTCGTTAGAGATGGGATCAGTAGTATCCTAGAACGAGTGTGAAGAGTATATATTTCAAATGAAACAATTTTGTTTTGAAAATTTAAATTGTTTTAAACGTATTTGATTATTTATTTATTTTGAATATGGCCAATCCGATATATAAAGATCTTGCATATACGCGTCATGAACGTATATTCGAAATTTTAATATATTAGATAGATATCGAGTCACACTCTAGTCGCCCGGACATGGTCCTGATGATGAAGTATACCATCACCAGTATTTATTTTCGAGTGTCGAAGGTGTGATATCTATATATTTCCATTAGACTGGTGTGAGAACCAAAACTTATATAGCTAGAACACATTGTTGTGAATTGGCATCAAAAACATGATTTTCTGTATATGTATCAAAATTATGAATTTGAAACTCTAATTCACTAATTGATTGATGTTTGTGTTGTTTGTTTATTTGTTTGATATTTTTTGAACCATTTATGCCTAATTGAATCAAATATTGAACTGTATTGAAAATTGGTCGCATTGCATGCATATACATGTACTTACATTGAACAGGTCATATCAAGGAGGCTAGAGCCGAAGAATAAGATTTGTTTGCTCGACAAATAGGTACATGTTTACTATGTAATTTACTGTTTTGTTTGGGTGATGATGATTTTATGAGCCTATTGGCTAGCCGCTTGGCGTTTTCTTTTTCTTTTTGAGATCAGAAGGCCTAAATGGCAATTTCGGGATTTTCCCGTGGCTCACGGTGCAGGGGAGGTTATGGCGAAATTTTTCGAAAATTTAGGGTGTTAGCCAAATTTTTGAAAATTTGAAAATTCTCAGAAACTGAAAAGTTGGAGAATGGAAGCCAGATCGAACATAGAGTTGATTGATTAAATCACTTTCGACTTTGTTCCTTTTCGGGGACGAAAAGTTTTAAGTGGGGGAGATTGTAATAACCCGGAAAATCTTAGCCAGTTTAAAATTTTTATTTTGGCAATTTTAATGAATTTTGAATATTTAAAATAGAATATTTTAAATAACATCGACGAGAAATTTATTTTGAATATAATTCGAACGTATATATTATATACGCCGTCGTTAGAATATAAATAATTATATATAATTATAAATAGAATTGAAAATGGCGCGGTAGTTCGATAATTCGATTTCCAACTTCAATTGAATGTACCGGGTGCAAAACAATCCGGATTTTAGTGAAACCAAGAACAATAGGATCTAATTGATGATATCTTTCCAACGAATCTGAAAAATTGAGATTTCATAACGGGAATCAAAAGATATGTCCAGTTGAAAATTCTAAATAGTCGCTATGGAATTCAGGCCCTTAAAAATGGGAATTTTGCAAGCGACCTCGGATTTCGACGAAACCACTTTTGTTGGGTCCGTGATGTCAAATTATTGCTAGATTCCAAATTTCATAATTTTTCGATTCAATATGTGAGCGTGGCAAAGGAAAACGCGTTTGACCTGTTTTAGTTGATTTTAATCGACTGGAAAATGGCCATTTTTCCAACGGTATCGGAATTCGACGAAACTAGCTTTGTTAGGACCGTATCGTCAATACGAAGCTAGAAAATATTTTTCTAGAATTTTTCAAGTTAGTATGCGACCCCGATAAATTGAAATGCGCGTTCAAATTCAATATATAGAGTTATATGTTGATTTTAACAGAAACTGATTATAACGATCGAATCAGCCTACGATACATATCCCATTGTGTTTGGAATGGGGGTAAAACGCTATGGACGACAGGCGGTGGGCCTCGTTTTGAGGTCGAAAACAAAAGTTGCTTTTTGGTGGAAAATAAAATGATTAAAAATAAAATTCCCTCTCTCTTCCCCCTTATTTCTCTCTGCCACCCCCCCTAAATCATTAAATCGATTTCAAAGAAAAAGAAAAAAAGGGGAAAGCCATCGCGCGATGGCGACAGCCCACCGCCGCCGTTCAGGCATCAACCCCCCCAGTCTCCTTCCCCGTCGCGCGCAAGCGTGAGGTCCCAAAACCCCCCTCCAGATCCCGTCACCTCCCTTCAGCCCTCGTTCGAGCCCGCGAGCCCAAGCCCCGACGCAGTCAAGCCACCCACAGGCGAGGTCCACCTCCACGTCGCCGCATCCAGCCACCTACTGCCGCCTCTCTCGCCTCCAACGCCGGCCAGCGAAGCCCCTACTCCGACGAACCTCTAGTCGAAACCGACACAGCGCAGAAACCCTCCTCCCTCATCAATATGTAAATGTGATTTATGTTATTTAATTTAGTTTAATTACCTTAAAAACTTATTTTTAATTACCTTAAAAACTGATTTTTTATTAAACAAAAAGTTTAGATTTTTATTTGTTTAAAGATATGATTTTTAGCTAAGTTAAAAATATAGTTTTTAGTGTATGAAGAGCAAAGTAAAAGTACAGTCTTTAGGGTAGGAAGTGAGAAAAAGGTTAGAATTTTAATACGTAAAAAGTTAGATCTTTAATATGTAAAATATTAGATTTATAAATATGAAAAGGTCGAATTTTTATGTCATGAAAGATATTATTTTTACTAAATAAAAATACAATCTTTGTATAGAAAAATTATATATTTGAAACTGAAAAGATTAGATTTTTAAACTTTGAAAAGATTTGATTTTTAATTAGCAAAGGAATTGATTTTTTATCATTAGAAAGAATACGAATTTTTGATTAGAAAAATTAAGTTTCTTTGATTAGAAAAACTAGATTTCTAAGCTATGATAAATAAGATTTCAAAGTTATGGAAAATATGATTTTTATATATTGAATAGCGAAGTAAAAATTCGATTTTTATATATTGAATAGCGATGTAAAAATTCGATTTTCATATATTGAATAACAAAGTAAAAATTCGATTTTTATATATTGAATAGCGAAGTAAAAATTCGATTTTTATATATTGAATAGCGAAGTAAAAATTCGATTTTTATATATTGAATAGCGAAGTAAAAATTCGATTTTTACATATGTACTGGCTACGGCAACGAAGATGACAAAAAATGCGATAACGATGAAGATTTCTATCAATGAAGTGTCGTGGAGTTGGATAGCTATCGGTGAGAACTTCTCAATCTTCAATTTCTTTTTCTAGTTATATATATATATACACTAGGATGCAGACGGTGTTTAGTAGCACCCGACACCCGTCATCCACAGACCATGGATGGCTTGTTTGTTAAATTGTTTGGTTGTGTAGTTAGTTAGAATATTTTGTTTGAATTGAATTGTTTGGTGAAATGAATGGATTTGATTGATGTGTGAATGGCGTGGGCCTCCACTAGACCAGGGATAAGGCTAGGCCTCGTCCCGTTTCTAGTATCGTGCCGTAATGCCGCCGAAATTTTCTAAAATAAGTTAGAAAAATAAAGAAATCATTTTATTTAATAAATGAACTGAATAGAATATTTTCATAGGTTGAATAAAATGTTTTATCGTTAAAAATATAATTTTTAACGTGAAAGTGAATAAATAAAAATTCATAAACAAATCGGCCGATTTGTTTATATACACTGATTTGACTGATATTGATTGGGTCGATAAATTTTACACATCGCCCAACTGCACAAATAAAATCTGTGTTTGATTGTTTGAAACCCCACACGGGTGTTGGGATGAAATTTGAAGTTCACTCATCCTGATTGATTAAATATGTCGATCGATTGATTGACAAGCTGTTATAAGCGTTAGATATCTATATGTGATGCTTATACAGTGTAGTGCACTTTGGTTGATGGTTGATTATTTTTCAATGCTATTATATACGTGTGATGTATGAAAATCCATATAATTAACTTTATATGGTCATTGATTGGGCCTCATTCCAATTTAGAAAATAAAGAATATTATAAAGTAAAGGTTCATGTGTTGACTGTACTCATCCGTTGAGATTAGTCATGTGTTGAACGAAATATTTTAACAATAAAATTTATATCTTTATTATTATAAAGTAAAGGTTCATGTGTTGACTGTACTCATCCGTTGAGATTAGTCATGTGTTGAACAAAATATTTTAATAATAAAATTTATATCTTTATCACTATAAAGTAAAGGTTCATGTGTTGACTGTACTCATCTGTCAAGATTAGTCATGAGTTGAACGAAATATTTTAACAATAAAATTTACATCTTTATCATATATAGAATTAGAAATCAACTGGAAAATAGATGAGATGACTGGTCTCCTGGATATAAATCTGATGTTGGTTTCGGCCTTCGGGGTTAATATTCAGGAAATCGTTCTCTTACTAATTTACGGTTGGAGTCTGATTCAATATCAAACGATAGATACCTTAATTTTCATAAAATATATTAAATAACAAAAATAGTGACACGTGGACAGTACTCATTCGCTGAGATTAGTCGTGTGTTGACAAAGATATAGAGTCGTGTATTGAAAGAGATATAGATCTATTTGTTGAATATAAAGCCGTGTTGATTAGTGATGCGCTATTTTGACGTGAACGATATTTATATCGACGATATTCGTTTTTGAATTTAAAACAAATTTGAAATGAATTGAATATAAAACGATTTCGAAATGAATTGAATATAAAACGATTTCGAAATGAATTGAATATAAAACGATTTCGAAATGAATTGAATATAAAACGATTTCAAAATGAATTGAATATAAAACGATTTCGAAATGAATTAAATATATAACGAATTTGATTTGAATTAAATAGAAAACCAATTTGATTTGAATTGAATAGAAAACCAATTTGAATTCGAATTGAATAGAAAACGAATTGAATTCAAATTGAATGGAAAACGAATTGAATTCAAATTGAACAGAAAACGAATTGAATTTAAATTGAATAGGAAACGAAATGAATTCGAGTCGAATTAAAATCGATTTGAATTGAAATCAAATAGAAATGAAAGTAAAAAGGATTTATAATAGAAAATTCAATTTTTGATTTGAATTTGAAATAAAGGTTGAAATTGTTTTTGAAACGAATTCAAAACTAT
The DNA here is from genome assembly GCA_030737875.1 of Allium sativum. Taxonomy (NCBI): domain Eukaryota; kingdom Viridiplantae; phylum Streptophyta; class Magnoliopsida; order Asparagales; family Amaryllidaceae; genus Allium; species Allium sativum. The sequence goes on along the minus strand of CM060919.1, from coordinate 3,482,261 downwards.
TTATAAAATTCGTTTTGAATAGTAATCGACGAAATATATATTATATATATTATATATATATAATATAATGGCCTGAATAGAACGCGCCGCGCCGCGGCAGTTCGTGAATTTCGACCATTTATTTCAAACGGACATTACGGGAGACCCGACAGTCGGATTCTCCTAAAACTGGAACCATTGAGTTCGTATCGAAAAGAGCTTTCTAACGAATATTAGAAATTCAAAATCTAACGGTTGGATTTGGAGATACGTCCAAATCAAATTTGAAAAAGGTCGCTGTAAGTGCAGTTCGATGGCCGTTGATGTAAATCGACTGTACGGACCTTAATAAAATTATTAGAAATATCAATAATTTGTGTAAAATCATAAGAAATGATTTGGGAAAAATTGGGATGAAAAACTCCATATTTGAAAAGATAAAAATAGATTTTTATCGAAATGAACTAGTTTTGAACTAAAATTAAACCCGTTTATTTTGAAATAAATAAATTGGATTTGAAATGGGTTTTGAATAGAATTGATTTGTGGGTTTATCGTGAAGGGTGTTTTAAATGACGCTTGTTCTTTAACCCGATAATAAATAGAATGTGATTTGGGTTTATCGTGAATTGTGTTTTAAATGACACTAGTTCTTTAACCCAGTAAAAGGAGTTTTAATGAATCTGCAATTAAATTGGAATGTGAATGGATAATCTATATTATCAAATTTAGGAAATAAGCGAGAACGGAGTATCGCCAGTTTTGCTCCAAAGCGATAGTTAAATCTTTAATTAGATTTGAACGTGAAATGGTAATTAATTTTACCGATAACACCGTGGTATTAGATATGGAGTATTACCAGTTTTGCTTCATGAGATGAATAGGTTGGGATTGGGAAATAAAATAAATAATTTCTTCGTTGTAGTTCGCTAATCTCGACTAGTTTAGAAAACCATAATTTGGTTAGAACGACATCCAAAGGAAGATTAAAGGATAAATTTCAAAGAATTTATCTATGATAAAATTAATGGGAACCTTTCCCTAAGAAGGGATTTCGAGAAAAAAAGGATATTCTGCATTGGAATGAGGCGTATGTTGTGTTTGTGTAACATTCGTTTTTAATATACGCGGGTTGTTCGGAAAGGCCGGGTTTACACCCATTCTGAATAACCGATTCGACGATATGGCGAAGATGAAGACGGTGGTTGAAGACCGGAAGGCTTCACATCGTTTGGATTATTACTGACGATCCTGATTGGGCTGTACACCCAAGAGGATGGATATAGTTGGTGGTCGTCCAGACGTACTTGGAGATGGATGGATATGCGAGGAAAGTGCCTTCGGTTTCGTTCAGACCCAGAACGGACTTGTAAATGGATTGTGTGTCTGACATTGGATTTTATTCTGTGATGATTGATTTCTATTAAATATACATCTGTTTGGCGGCGGAGAATTTATTCTTTTGCTTAACGCCCTTCTCTGAGACGTACGAGCTCAGAGGTTATATATTGATGGACATCAGTCGCATGGCATGAATTGCCTGTGTGGAACGCTAAGGTGCAATGATCAAGGCTTCTATTGAAAAGCAAAGTCTTGTGGTTGATGATCAAAGCACGACCTTTGTGGCATAGCTTTGTGTATAACGTGAATTCGCGAGCCTCACACCTCGGTATGAGTTAAAAACGGGATAAGGACTGCAGGGAGAGCATGACGTTTCTTTCTAGCTTTGGTGGTGTCAGTGACTTACCAGCCCTGACATTTATATACTTTTCACCTATGTGGTTGTTGGATGAGGCGCCTCGATTTTAGGTCTGTAAGGACCGGGAAACGTGTGTTCAGGCATAATTATTCCTCTAACGTAAGTGAGGACCAGCCCTGAAGCATCCAAGGGTTGCCCAGAGTGTGTAGCCCTGGGACATTTGCTAGAGTGTCTCGAACGCGGAGAGGAGCTTTCCCCTTGCCTCGACTCATGACGGAAATCCAATTTCCAATACGTGTATTGCGGTTTTAATTGTAGAACTAGTATGGCGACATGATAGATGGTACCCATGCCGCCTATGATTGATATTTATGATTGAAATGTTTTGACACTATACACTTATTATAGTATCGAATGATTTGTTTTAAATGTACCAAGCATGTTTGGCTATTATAAGGGAAAACCCTATCCTCCGGCTTGCGTTGCATTGTGTGATGGGACCTGGGTCTTATAATAGCTTCATTTTTCGGAAAAGCATTGCGTTGTTTATTCTATGCACTGGTGTTCTAGGGAGGAAACCCGTTCCGTGTTATACGGCGTGGTCCCTCGAATTACTCTCTTTTGAAGTAAAGTTTAAATAATTGTTTTAGTTCTCACACCAGTCACATGACTGACCTGGAGTTTATTGTTTTAACCTAAACTCTGGGTTCCCCTATTTTCCGCACGGGCAGCTAGTAGTTTTGGTTTTGCAGATTTATATTCACAGGATCCTGATTTACAGCTGGAACGATGCTCGGAAAGCTCTGTATCCGTGTATTACCTTCAGTTGTGCTTTGTATTATTTTCCGCTGCTATGTAATTTATTGTAATCTCTGATATTTATCAAATGTAATTTATTCATTTATACTCTGTATATTCTTGTATCTGATGGTATTGTTGTAATAACAATGAAATGTTCTTCCGTCTGCGTTCTGATTTGTCTTGTCCTCACAGTAATTCGTTCTTTCTCATCTCTTCGGAGACCGGGGAAGTTCGGGTCGCTTCAGTTTCAAAGTATGAGTAGAGTTTCCTGAGCTTATTTTAGTTCCAATAATTTGCAAGAGCTCGATTTATGTTCGGATCACTTATTCGGGGATATTCTAGATTCAATTACTAAGATTATACCATTCGCCAATCTTGAATCTTTCTTTCAATAACTTTAGTGGTGTTTGGCCACAAGGTTCAAGCGACAATAGATTCACAACATATGATTTTAAGGGTAACAATATCAATGTTTGCTGATTGCTTTAACGCAATGCGTGTCGAGTTCGGGTTCGAGTACATAGGTGATAGAGGTATTATTATCTGGTTAATGACATGTGTAATGATATTGGCTCCTATTTTGTCAAGGAAGAAAAAGAAAGAATGTTGCTAGTGTTGAATCACGAGATTTTGATCAATGACAGTGATCAATATATCTCAATCTAGATGTCTCGCAAACATGTCAACATCAAAAACAATGCCAAAGACTTTGGAGTATGCTCGTAATATATATATTAAGTAGAGTCTAATTTTTAGATTATGGTGTTAAAATATCTCCTCTAAGTTTTAATTTTCTGTATTTCATAAAAAAACTACAAGTGTTTATAATTAGCAAAACTAACATGCCATTCACTACCTAAAAGTTTTGCGATGGAAATTAATTCAACTGTGCTTCATTGGGAACCAAGCAGTAATGATGATGACGAATACTTGCGTATGTACTGCTGGATGTAATTTGACACATATCAAACCGATACATTCATTTACTTAGTTGCTTAAACAAACCTTTTGAGAAGTTACATTTAATACGTGTCCTTAGTTAAAGAACTTGGTTAAATTTGTCTATTTGGCTTCATTTTTATAAATAAGAATTACATTAAAAATCATTCTGCCTGAATTTTGTGGTAACATATTTTTCATGGAATGTTTATTTGTATGTATAATTCAACTTTGTAGGTTTCATAAGTTTCAGAGGCAAACGAGCTTTGTAGATTTTAGAGTCAATTCCAGATGTGAGTAGAAGATATGAGGATAGCACTAGGCGGAGGTCAATTACATTTTCAGAGGCAAATGTGCTTTGTGGATTTCATAGACAAATGAGCTTTGTAAACGGGTTAAAGAATTTCAAAGGAAAATGAAGAAGACAGTTGTAATTCTATAATTTTTATGTGGTATATGATTTATAACTTGTATTGTAGATATAAAGTTGTGATTTTATCAATGAATGGATTATGATGCTTTTAAACTTACATCTATTTCTCATGTTATTTATCTAATTTATTGTTGCACATATAAAATATATATAGATTCTTATACATATAATTTGTGGATGTATTACAACTGTAAAATAAAAGTTGTAATAAAATATATCACAATGATTATAAATAATTATAAAAATTACAACAACAACGGTGCATAAATGTTGTAATAAAGTTTATTACAATAGTGGAAAAAAGTTGTAAAATATACATATTACAACGGGGTTGCAACAGTGCAAAAAAGTTGTAAAAGATTTCAGTCTATTACAACTTCTTAATATACGACAGTTAGCCCACCATTGTAGAATGTATATTACAACGGTGTTCCACCATTGTAATATGGTCATTTTGTTGTAGAGTTATCACATGTTCAGTTAGAAAAAATTGGATATGGTTTTCTTCTGCACATTCATATACTCATGAAATAAATTCAAAAGATGTAGGATACTTTGGGAGTATATCAAAATAGGGGACAATCTATGTAGACATTTAGGATAGTGTTGGATGTACTCTAACTTAATAAAATAGCTAAACAATTCCCAAAGGCTTGAAATTTACAAACAAAAAGTTTTATAAATTATTAGAAATCTTACATAAATAGCCATAGAAAAATTCTAAACAAGGAATTAATTGAATACTTTATTAAGTTATTAAACTCTTCCCTTTTGAACTATAATTTCTATATATAAAAATGGGCTTATATTATTATGGATGTACGCATCACTAAGTTGATCCCTTTTCATAATTTAGATGTTATTTACGGTTTCAATCATAAATATTCTTACTATTTGTTTGTAATCATAGTTCTATGTTACATGATGTTTTCCTAATACTGAGTTAAGTTATTATATATAATAAACACAACAATATCATACATGCAATTCCAGTACCTTATTAATGGTTTTGACTATATTCTGAGTTCATGTGCACCTAATACAAGTGTACAGATGTCTACAGACATATTAAAGTTAGATATCTTATAACATAATAGTTTGGATTCGTATTTTTATGTAAAATAATGTAGCAGTTCATATTACCATTATTATTGGAAGTCTAAACTAGGATCGTGTGAATGTGAGATATAGCAAGTACTTAATATAAATGTATAAACAATCAATATAGGTAAAGTAAAAAACTATGCACACCGATATTTTATCCTGGTTCGGACCTCCCGTTCTACGTCCAGTCCCGAAGCACCTCTTCGGCTTTTCTTTAACCACAGCTAACTTCCCTCACTTCCCCCAGAGGAATAGGCTTACAATAAGAATATATTCTGACAAGCTTGTGTTCTTTACAAACATTGATTTTGTCTTCTTTGTACAAATTGCTCCTATAGTCTCCTTGAGTAGATATGTTTTTTTTGAAGAACTGAGAGAATATAGGAGGATTTTTAAATGCTTGAATAGAAAATTTTAAGCAATGAAAGTAGAGAGCTTTTCAGATAAATAGATTATAGATCTAAGAAAAAGAATCGGTGATTTTAGATCTTAATCTTAAATGTATTTATAACAGATAAAGAGTTGTTATCAAGAGTTGTGATTTTTGAGCAAAAAGGAAAGAAAAACTCTTCATTTTGAAAGAAGACATCTTTTGAAAAAACAATTTAGAGAAGATACGACAGTTTGAAAAGATGCCTGTTTGTAATGCATCTGTCTCCGCTCCGACGTCTGTCTATTGTAGGTCAGATGTCTGTATGTGAATTTTGAAAGTTCAAAATACACGTACAGACGTCTGTTGAGTAATGAGACATACGTCTCTGTAAGATAGAATTTCAACCCAAAGCTTCAGAGAGATGTCTGTATGAATATGACATACGTATGTGCTGAGTTAGGAAGAAATCCTATTTTACAGTCAAACGTCTGTCTATTCATAGGACAGACGTCTGTTCTTGTCCAAACACACTAAATTTTCATATTTGATCAAGGAGACTTTACATTTAATCTATCTAACTATACGAGGAAAATGTATACTCTTTATGACTATGTATGCTTATAATCTTGATTCTTCCCTTGTGTATCTCCCCTTGTATAGTTCTTGCATTAAACATATGATATATGTGTATATTGTTTGTCGGCATCAAAACTTAGGGTCTGACATTCTCCCCTTTTTTGATGATGACAAACATATACGTGTAAAGCTCTCCTTGAATTGATGATACCCCATTTTCTCCCCCTTTTGGCATTATCAAAAATATATAAAGACATATTGATAGCAAACAGAACATAGATGTCAACATACAATATTAAACAGAAGTCATAGTGCGCCAAATGAAAATAAAGTTAAATTACAAACCATAATGCATACTAAAGAAAGCGAAATAAAGTTCCTAGGCCTTCGTAAAGTATCCCCATAGATCAGTGGACTGATTTTCGTAATAATCCCATTGAGATTCGTTGTTATAACTTATATTCTCATGAATAGAAAGTCCATGAAAAGCATGCTGAGTAGTACCGGGATCAACGTAAGGAGGCCTGTCATCATCTTCCTCGTCGTCGGAAGCAGTTGTTGTTTCCTTACCAGGAGCATGTTCAAGAGGAGATTGTTGTCGAGTGCTAGATTCAGGCGGTATGTCTCTTATAATGGGTACATAAGGAGTAGGAGTAGGTGATGCTGACGATGATCGGGAGGAGGACGAACGACCACGAATTTTACGATAAATTTTTCCAAGGGAGTGCACAACTTTATCCAAGGTGTTTTCAACTTTTGTCATACGTGTGGAGAAAGAACGTTCTAGCCTTGTCACTTTCGTACCTAAATTTTTTTGATTCAACGAAAGTAATCACTAATTCTGTAAAGTAACATCATGTATACTTTCCCCATGTCCTATATCTAGTCTTGCTTCCTAGATATTAGGATCAGAGTGATATTCGGTTGGATCGCTAGTTTCGGGTCGTTGTCGCCTTTGAGGTTGTACCGGTTGTTGAGGTTGGTTTTGTTGTGCTTGCCATTGTTCAAAGGGAATGATTTGGGGAGGGTGATCAGGTAATTGCATTAAAGCAGCAAACTGTATGCCACTCTTCTCTACTTATTTTTCCGGATATGTGGAGAGATAAAGATTTAGTCCTTGTGACCTAAAAATTCTCATAAGATATGCACCATGTGGTATAGTTCGTTTGGTTGGGGTCCAAAAGTATCTAATTTGCTCAAAAATAAATTGTGCCCAATTTACTCGAGTGTTTCCAAAAACAGCATACAAAGCTTTATGATCGTTAGGATACACTTGCTCATGGCTTCCAAGACGTGGCATGACTGTGTTAATAAGCATACGATTTATGATGCGTGGCCTAGGACGAAAGTGAGATGGAGTCATCTTTGGGAAATGATCTTGCCATATTAGATGGGTAATTCTATCCCTGAGTTTATACCGCATGTCGGGAATCTCTTGCAAACGAGCACCAGTAGATGATGTTCCCAAAATTTGACCGATCATTTCAATATTTATTGTAATTAGTTGGCCATAAACTAAGGACCAAATCCATTTTTCAGTATCTGCTGGAGACCAAAGTGAAGGCAAGCACAGGTTGATGAAAAACAAGTATAGTGCTAGAGAATCAATCATACCTTGATTGGCATCATAATTCACAAGTTGAGTTAGATTTGCATGAGACAAAGTGTCATTGACATCAAATGAGTTAATTGTCTCAAAGGAAAGAACGACCACGTGTGAATTGATTTCTTCTTCGGTGATTTTAAGATCTGTTAGCTATTGGAAGCTTTCATCCAATCTTCTATTTGCTTATCAGTTGCATAATTTGGAGTTTCTTGTTGAGAAGAGGAACCTTCAGTAGCCTTCTTGCGTTTATTGGAAGCCTTTTTTGGAGCCATGGATTTGAGTTGTTGAAGGAATTGAATTTGGGGATTTAGGATTTGTGTGATGGCCCGCCTCGCATCAACCGGCATTTCCTCCGAAAGTGCGCTGTACAGATGCCCAACTAGAACGAAACGGTTGCCAAAAGAAAGGAAAGAAGAGAATGAACTAATCGAAAACCTTTAGAATGTCTCACAGCACATGAAATAAAATATAATAACAACATACTTGACATAAAACAGGCGAGACAGTGCATGAGATGAAAACTAAACATCATAGCAGCGGAAAATCCAAATACAGCTTATGTTCCACATCATCATTATCACAACTCTAAAACTATCCCTAAAGCAAAAGAAAGGAAGGGTACACTATTAATACCCAAAGTAGTGACCAGCAACGACACATGGAGAATATCTATATATCATACGTGGAAGTCTCCTGCTCGTATCCGGTACAGCTACTCGTGCATACCACCTAACCTGTCTCTAGTCTGCTCGTGAGAGCACCCAGAGTAATAAGAAGGGACATAAAACTCTGGGTCAGACAAAAAGTCTGGTATGAGCGATAAGCAGCAAAACAGAACAATAACAGGTATACTAAACCATACTTGAACCTGGACCTGCAACCAAAGAGTTAGCACTACATACCGTACAATACTCTAAGGTGCCACTAAACAGATGATGTAAAGATAACGGGGGAGGGGGTGTGCATGTCATAATCAAGGCAAACATAGCAACCATCCTCACATCTCTCACTCAGTGCGTAAAGCATACGATGTCCACCACTGTCAATCACTAGACCCAACGAAGTAGTGACGGAGTTCGACTTGTACAACTACTGCTACTACCAAGCTTACCCCATGGAGTCGTGACCAATTCTTTACAAATGACCCCACCTCATTGGTCTATATCTCTTTAGTCGTACCTAGGCCACTGTGGCCCAGAATCCGTTCACGTACCCCCTACACATAGTGATCCAAAGTTACAGACATCGACAACCCCTTAACACACGTCCCACATAAAAACCTTATCATGAAGTTAACTCGTTGGTTCCCAACTGGATCATGAGTACAAACTTCCCACTTGGACTACCTTTGCATCTCGGATTTTGGTCTTCTCCTATGGGTCGATCTTCATTCAGTTTATAGTTCATGCCTCGCGTTCAAGTTTCTTGGTTCAGTTCGTGGTCACCATACTGGTTCGGATCGGGTTGCTGCATACGGATTGTGACACGTCCCCCTGATCGGATCAGGTCGAGGTTCCAGCTCTTGGTCGTGGTCCTCCTTCAGGCTACATAGGATCGTGCTCACTCATCGGATCGGGTCGTGGTGGAGCTTCCGTTCAGATCGTGCTTCGGGCGCGAGCAGCTCGTGGTGACCAAACTCGAAGGGATGAGGAACATCCGGTGGTTCGTGGCACGTGGAAGTGTGGAGCAACTCGTGGGGGTGGCCACGATCGGGTCGGGTCGTGGAGAGCAGGGGCGATCCGATCCGGGTCCTGCATATTTCCTGCAACTTCTTCCAGCGACTGTTTACGCCATTCGACGGCATTTTCGACCAATCCAACACTTCTAGACAACCACAAAGCATACTATACAGTCATAGCAACGTGTATAATCATCCACAAACAGCAAAACAACAATCATAGCATGTAAAATGGATCAAGCATAGCCAAAACCCCATATTTTCCCTTAAGCATGTTTGGGCAAAACTAATGATATGATTAGCAAAACTTAACCAAATTAACCCAAACTTCTAACATAGGTCTAAAACATCATTTCGAATTTTACAAATATTTTTCTAGAATTTATTAATGTATAAATTCGCTAATTAACACTAATTACCCCTAATTAACCGTAATTAGTGAGAAACTTTGCAAATCACTCACCTTGGCCACAAATAATACTCAGATCTGAAATGAATCTCTGTTTGGCATGAATACTAATGTCTAACAGCAGCTCTAACCTTGCTTTGGTGCTATCTCTCCTTAATTTGATGTAGATTAGGCCAATACTTGATTGAACGGTGATTAGAAGGTGTTTTAGATGTTGGAAGCCATTATTAGGGTTGAACAAATGTCTATGGCGGCTGGAAAATGAGAAAAAGGTATTCTCCAAACCCTAACAGCCCTTTTAAACCCTAATCCCAAAATTCCCCTTTGGGTCTAGCTGTTAATCACCCGGTTAACCCCAATTAATCTGTTTTTCACCACCTAAAACTTGTTTCAGCCATATCTCCCAAACAGTAAGTCCGTTTTTCACATGTGACCACTCTACGGAAAGGTAAATCATCATTCGGAGCCAACGGAAGTGGTTTCAGGTCAAAACTCATTTCAAATCAAAAGTTATTGCCAAAACAAGATCAGCTAGGGGCAAAACGGTCATTTAAAAATCGAGAAAAATTATGAACATGGGAAATGACCCTAATTGTCGTCCCCCAAAGTTACACGACCATACGACTTCGTATGTGAAAGAAATAAATATCCTGCGATCCTTCGATGCGTTGAATGCGGGTCGTTACACTCTCCCCCCTTAAGAAATTTCGTCCTCGAAATTCCTTAACCCAAAACATGCAAAGGTTCCCGCATGCTTACCAGCCATATACAATAGTCAAACATGCAAAACAAACAAAATAATACTATCCTAGCATGCGGAAAGACTAAATCGAACTGAAATCTTACCAGGCGAAGAGTTCTGGATACGTCTTCCTAATGCTCTCCTCTGTCTCCGAAGTACAGTCATTCTCATTCTCACCCCACTGAACTTTGACTAATTTAACCTCTTTCCTTCGAAGTTGCTTCGTATCGTTCCCAACAATACGCATAGGCCTGCGGTTCCCAACCGCCTCGGGTTCAACTTCGATATCATCCAACTGATCAGGTGAAATAGTAACATCTGGGTCGTGTACGAACTTCCTTAACTGGGAAACATGAAACACGTTGTGAACTCCTGCCATCTTTTCTGGTAATTCAACTTTATATGCCAAATTCCCAATTTGCTCTAGAACTGGGAATGGACCAACAAATCTTGGTGTTAACTTGCCTCTCCTGCCAAATCGTATCACGCTCTTCAACGGAGAAATCTTGACAAACACCAAGTCGCCAATGGAGAACTTTAAATCTCTTCTCCTCTTATCGGCATAACTCTTCTGCCTATCCTGGGCAGCCTTCATTCGTTGTTGAATAACCTTAATCTTTGCTGAAGTTTCTCTTATCACATCTGGTCCAAGCACAAACTTCTCACCAGTTTCTAACCAACATGACGGTGAGTTGCACGATCTTCTATACAAAGCTTCAAATGGAGCCATACCGATACTGGATTGATAACTATTATTATATGCAAACTCTACTAGATGCAAATGGTCATTCCATGATCCACCAAAATCCAATACACAAGCTCTCAAGAGGTCTTCTAATACTCGATTCACCCTCTCTGTCCGACCGTCGGTTTGAGGATGATACGCAGTACTGAGACGTAATTCTGATCCTAACGCCTCTTGTAAGCTTTTCCAAAATCCACTAGTGAACAACGGATTTCGGTCATTTAAATGCCTTTGGCTATTCCATGAAATCTCACTACCCACTTTACATATACTTCAGCTAACTTAGCTGCCGTCCTATATGACTTGACGGGCACAAATCTTGCACTTTTGGTCAACCGGTCCACAATCACCCAAATGCTATCATGGCCCGATTTAGTCCTTGGTAGCCCATCAATGAAATCCATTGAGAATTGTTCCCATTTCCATTCTGGAATTTCTAATGGTTGTAATAAACTACTAGGCTTCTTTTGCTCAGCTTTAACTAGCTATCAATTCATGCATTTGGATATAAACTTCCCAACGTCTCTTTTCATCCCTTCCCAGTAGTATGTCTGCTTCATGTCTCGATACATCTTGTTACCACCGGGATGTATAGTCAGTTTTGAGCGATTACATTCTCTAAGCACTTCACCTCTCAATCCATTGACATTGGGTACAACTAGTCTTCCATTCTTTCTAAGCCATCCATCTCGATCAAGCCCATACTTGTTCATCTCTCCGTCGATTCCCATCTCTAACTTTGAGATGATTTTCAATAGGTTAGGATCGTTCCTCTGACTGGAACCAATCAGCTCAATCAAAGTGGGTCTGATCGTCAAATTTGCTAACATTTCTGGATCTAATTCGCACTTCGGTCTGAAATCATACCCAGCGATGTACTCCAGTTACTTCCATTCTAGAAACATAGCCCCTAAACTGGCATGTCTTCTACTCAATGCATCAGCCACCGCATTGCCCTTTCCTGGTTATATGTGATGTCGAAATCATAGGAAGCTAAGAATTCTAACCATCTTGCTGTCGGAGATTTATATCCTTTTGAGAGAAAAGATACTTTAATGACTTATGATCAGTAAACAACTCGAATCTTTCTCCCAAGAGATAATGTCTCCACATCTTCAATGCGAACACGATCGCTGCTAATTCCAAATCATGGGTAGGGTATCTTTTCTCATGCGGTTTCAGTTGCCAACTTGCATAAGCTACAACCCTACCTCCCTGCATCAACGCAGCACCTAGTCCGGTACCACATGCATCCGTATATACTGTCATCTCTTCATTCCCCTTAGGAATGACTAACATAGGTGCACATGTCAACTTTTCCTTTAGACTCTTGAATGCATTCTTGCACTTTTCATCCTAGATGAAAGCTTGATTCTTCTTGGTCAACTGAGTCAACGGTGCTTCTATCTGGGAGAAGTCTTGGATAAACTTACGATAATATCCGGCTAATCCCAAGAAACTTCTTATGTCCGTTGCATTCTTGGGCGTAGACCAATCTTGTACCGTAGCCACCTTTGCAGGATCCACGACAATACCATTATCTGAAACAACATGGCCCAAGAATCTCACTTCCCTCCTCCAGAAGTGACACTTAGAAAACTTTGCTTTCAATTGGTGTTTTCTCAACACCTCCATCACTATCCTCAAATGTTCCTTGTGTTCTTCCTCTTTCTTTGTATAAACAAGTATATCGTCCACGAACACAAGAACAAACTTATTCAACTGATCTCTGAATACTCTATTCATAAGATCCACAAAATATGCTGGTGCATTGGTCAACTCGAATGGCATGACCAACCACTCATAAAATCCAGACGGCATCGAAATGCCATTTTAGCCATACTCTCAGCTTCTACTCTAAGCTGATGAAAACCTGTCGCGAGATCCAACTGAGAGAATACTCTCGCACCACTCAACTGATCAAATAAATCATCTATCCGCGGTAGAGGATACTTGTCTTCCTTGTCACCTTATTCAACTCGCGGTAGTCTACACACAAACGAAGGGAACCATCCGCCTTGGTAGCAAACACAACTGGTGCTCCCCATTCAGAAACACTCCTTCTGATAAATCCCTTCTTCAAAAGATCGCTGACTTGCACCCCGAGCTCTCGCTGCTCCCTTGGTGCCATACGACGAAGTGACATCACTATAGGTCTGGCATCTTTCACCAAATCAATACGGAACTCAATCTCTCGGTGTGGTGGAAGCCCGATCACTTCCTCGAAGACGTCCGGATACTGGCCAACCACGGGAAAACCTGACGACTCACCATGCGGGATGTTGAGGGAATTTAGAAAACTAGACATTACCCCATCACTAGGTAGACCACCAAACACTACCCTCTGCCCATCATCTGCTCTAGCTGTCACCAAAAAGCCCTCACAGTCTACCACCACCCCGTATCTTTGGAGCCAATCGACTCTCAAAATAATGCCAAACCCAGTAAAGCCCAGAACAAAGCAATCACAAACAAACATGCATCCATGACTCGATAAGACCACATTACGACAAACCATGCTAAGGTTAGTCGAACCACCAATGTGACGGCCCGCCCCGCACCAGCCTGCATTTCCTCCGAAAGTGCGCTGTACACATGCCCGACTAGCACGGGACGGTCGTCTTAAGAAAGGAAAGAAGGGGATTAACTAACGAGGAACCTGTAGAATGTCTCACAGCGCATGGAGTAAAATATAATAATAATAACATACTTGACATAAAACATGTGAGATAGTGCATAAGCTGATAACTAAAATCAACATCAACATCAGAGCAGCGGAAATCCAAATACAGCTTATTACAACTTTCCAATTTTACTGTCTCTAAACAAAAGAAAGCTAAAGTAGAAGATGCACCACCAATGCCCAAGCAGTGATATTCAAAAACACAGGGAGAATACTATGTATATATTACGTGGAAGCCTCCTGCTCGTCTTCGGATCATCTACCCGTGCATCACCAGCTAACCTGTCTCTAGTCTGCTCGTGTGAGCACCCAGAGTAATAAGAGGAGACATAAAACTCTGGGTCATACATAAAACCTGGTATGAGCGATAAGCATCTAAACAGAACAATAATAGGTATACTAAACCATACCTGAACCAGGACCTGCAACCAAAGAGTTAGTACCACATACCGTACAATACTCTAAGGTGCCACAATAAATAGTGCAAGAATACGGGGGTGTGGTGTGCATGTCATAATGATAGCAAACAAATCAACCATAGCAACCATCCTCACATCTCTCACTCAGTGCGTAAAGCATACGATGTCCACCACTGTCAATCACTAGACCCATCGAAGTAGTGACGGAGTTCGACTTGTACAACTATTGCTACTACCAAGCTTACCCCATGGAGTCGTGACAAACTCTTTACAAATGACCCCACCTCATTGGTCTATATCTCTTTAGTAGTACCTAGGCCACTGTGGCCCTGAATCCGTTCACGTACCCCCTACACATAGTGATCCAAAGTTACAGACATCGACAACCCCTTAACACACGTCCCACATAAAAGCCTAATCATGAAGTTAACTCGTTGGTTCCCAACTGGATCCTGAGTACAAACTTCCCACTTGGACTACCTTTGCATCTCGGATTTTGGTCTTCTCCTACGGGTCGGTCTTCATTCAGTTTATAGTTCATGCCTCGCGTTCAAGCTTCTTGGTTCAGTTCGTGGTCACCATACTGGTTCAGATCGGGTTGCTGCATACGGATCGCGACACGCCCCCATGATCGGATCGGTTCGAGGTTCTAGCTCCTGGTCGTGGTCCTCCTTCAGGCTACATAGGATCGTGCTCACTCATCGGATCGGGTCGTGGTGGAGCTTCGGTTTAGATCGTGCTTTAGGCGCGAGCAGCTCGTGGTGACCAAACTAGAAGGGATGAGGAACATCCGGCGGTTCGTGGCACGTGGAAGGGTGGAGCAACTCGTGGGGGTGGCCACAATTGGGTCGGGTCGTGGAGAGCAGGGGAGATCCGATCTGGGTCCTGCATATTTCCTGCAACTTCTTCCAACGACTGTTTACGCCATTTGACGGCGTTTTCGACCAATCTAACACTTCTAGACAACCACAAAGCATACTATACAGTCATAGCAACATGTATAATCATCCACAAACAGCAAAACAACAATCATAACATGTAAAATGGATCAAACATAGCCAAAATCCCATATTTTCCCTTAAGCATGTTTATGCAAAATTAATGATATGATTAGCAAAACTTAACCAAGTTAACCCAAACTTCTAACAGAGGTCTAAAACATCATTTCGAATTTTATAAATATTTTTCAAGAATTTATTAATGTATAAATTCGCTAATCAACACTAATTAACCGTAATTAGTGAGAAACTTTGCAAATCACTCACCTTGGCCACAAATAAAACTCAGATCTGAAATGAATCTCTGTTTGTCACGAATACTGATGTCTAACTGCAGCTCTAACCTTGCTTTGGTGCTATCTCTCCTTAATTTGATGTAGATTAAGCCAATACTTGATTGAACGGTGATTAGAAGGTGTTTTAGATGTCGGAGGCCATTGTTAGGGTTGAACAAATCTCTATGGCGGCTGGAAAATGAGAAAAAGGTATTCTCCAAACCCTAACAACCCTTTTAAACTCCTAATCCCGAAATTCCCCTTTGGGCCTAGCTGTTAATCACCCGGTTAAGCCCAATTAAGCTGTTTTTCACCATCTGAAATTTGTTTCAGCCATATCTCCCAATCGGTAAGTCCGTTTTTCACATGTGACCACTCTACGGAAAGGTAAAGCATCATTCAAAGCCAATGGAAGTGGTTTCAGGTCAAAACTCCTTTCCAATCAAAAGTTTTGGCCAAAACAAGATCAGCTAGGGGCAAAACGGTCATTTAAAAATTGGGAAAAATTATGAACATGGAAATTGATCCTAATAGTCGTCCCGCAAAGTTACACGACCATACGACTTCGTATGTGAAAAAAATAAATATCGTACGATCATTTGATGCGTCGAATGCGGGTCATTACTGTTTGGGTTGAGAAAATGGTAAAAGTAAGAAATGAAGAGTAAATTGGTGAAAGATAATATATAGGCGGGGGCTAAAAACGGTTACAGAGGGGTTCAGACGTCTGTCCGATTGTGTGACAGACGTCTCTGGATAGGAAAATGATTTCCCGAGTACTCATTCAAACGTCTGTTGATTAGTTGACAGACGTCTGAGCTGAGATATAACAAGAATGAGTGTAGTCAGGTATATCAGACGTCTATGAGAAGAGCGACAGACGTCTGTTCTAGTTATGTTTGAAACCCGAGAGTGTTAACAGACGTCTGACATTATTTTAGCAGGCGTCTGTGTTGAGACATATTTGTAGGAATTGTTTAAATTATGAACAGACGTCTGTTCATCTATTTGTCAGACGCCTATTTTATGTTATTCAGAAAAATAGTTTATTTTCATACTGAGTAATCACAAACAAAAATGAAATAAATTGTTATACTAATGCATCATGACAATGCATGTTATTCATGAAACATAAAATAAAAAAGTACAAGTTTTCAATTTGATCAAAATAGCGATTAGGTGAGAAAGGTGGCCTTGTTGGAGAAGTCCATGGTTTGACTGGATCGTGTGACGTACGATAAGAGGATGATGGATCTAGTGGAACCGGTCATGCAAGAGGTTCGGAAACATCTTTTAGTTTAGAACTACAAAATTTGAAAGCAACTTGTCGTAGGTAACTTAATACAGTTGAAGCATTTTTCTGTTCGAAATACAACTCTCGTTGAAGTCGTAGTTGTTCCTGTTGATAATGATGAATCAATCTTCCGCTCAGTATCCAGTGAAGTGAATAAAGCTCTTTTAGTTCTTTTGGAATCTTGTGTGAAGGCAGTTCGATAGTCTTGCCACTTGTATACCGGTTCATGCTTCGATGTTAGGGTTGGATCATGAGGAGTTTCTGCCGAGCTATCGGTGGTGAAGTAATATTTAGAGAAGAAGATTTATTTGACATTGTTTTTTTTACAATTTCGTTTTACTTAGACGAGGTTATTTATATGTAGTTATTTACTATTTATCGTTCCTTAAAATATGCACTAACTGAAATAAAAACCAACCAGACATTATGGTAAGGAGGAAAATATGAAAAAAAACAAATTTATATATCAGAGAGAGAGAGAGCATATACCTAATTCTCTACGTAAATTAATAAAAGTAGTTTCATTTATAAAAATATCCGCAATTTGTTTGTTGGTATTTACAAATTCCAAAGAAATATTACCTTTTTCAACATGATCACATAGGAAATGATGTCGAATGTCATACATTTAGTTCTAGAGTGTTTGATCGGATATTTTGATAAATTTATGGCACTTGTGTTGTCATAGAAAATTGTTGAATTGTTAATAAGTTTTTCAAAATCCCTTAATGTTTGTTGCATATAAATTACTTAAGCGCATGCTAAGCCCGCTGATATATATTCTGCTTCGAAAGTTGAAAGTGAAACAGAATTTTGTTTTTTACTAAACCATGATACCATAGATTGACCTATAAAGTGACACGTACCACTAGTGCTTTTTCTATCGAACTTACATCCTCCGAAATCTGCATCACTATATGACACTAGTTCAGAAGAACTACCCGTTGGATAAAATAGTCCATAATCTTTTGTTTTAGTTAAGTATCTTAAGATTCGTTTTACTGCTTTATAATGCGATTCTTTTGGTTGAGTTTGAATACGTGCGCAGAGGCAAACACTCATCATGATGTCTGGTCTACTCGCAGTGAGATATAAAAGTGATACGATATAATTTTTGATCAAAATCTTTTCCATTTTCATCTTTTTTTTAAATGAGCAGTTGTGCTCATAGGTGTTGGTTTTCCTGATGCATTTTCCATGTTAAACCTTTTTAAGGGATTGTTACAATATTTTTCTTGGTTTAGAAAAATTCCATTTTTGAGTTGTTTAATTTGTAATCCTAAGAAAAAAAATTAGTTCTCCCATGTGTGACATTTCGAATTCATTTTTCATTATTTCTGAAAATTCATTACATAAAAGTTCATTTGTTGATCCGAAGATGTTATCATCAACATGAATTTGAAAAATTAAAATGTCATTTTGAATTCTTTTAATAAAAAGAGTTGTGTCTACTTTTCCAATTTCAAATCTAGAATTTATTAAACGTGATTTTAACCTTTCATACTGAGCATGAGGTGCTTGTTTTAAACCAAACAAAGCCTTTTTTAATTTGTAAACATGGTTAGGGAATTGTTCGTGTATAAAAAGTGGGGGTTGTTCAACATATACTTGTTTTTTATATATTTGTTTAAAAATGCACTTTTGACATCCATTTGAAATAATTTTATATTATGATGAACTGCAAAAGCTAATAAGATACAAATTGCTTCAAGCCGTGCTACAGCTGCGAAGGTTTCTTCATAATCAATTCCTTCTTCTTGATTGTATCCTTGTGCAACAAGACGAGCTTTATTTCGAATTATATTTCCATTTTCATCAGATTTATTTTTATAGATCCATTTTGTTCCAACTACTGATTATTCTGTTGGTCGAGGGACTAATTCCCATACTTCATTTCTTTCGAATTGATTAAGTTCTTCCTGCATTGCTAAAATCCATGATTCATCATTGGCTGCTTCCTTATAGTTTTTAGGTTCAAATGATGAAATAAAAGCAACATGACTCATTTGATTAAGTTGATGTCCAGTGGAAACTCTTGAATTTAAGTCTCCAATAATATTATTTGTCGGATGATCTTTTAAAATACGAGGAGGCGATCTTAAAATAGCATTAGTTTTTGGTTCATTAATGTTAGTGTTATTTTGTAATTCGTTTTCATCTTCATCTGAAATTTTATTATTTTGAAAGTTTTCATCAAAGGACACATGTAAACTTTCCTCAATAAAATTAGTTCTTTTATTAAAAATTTTGTAAGCTTTACTTCTATCAGAATATCCAATAAAAATTCCTTCATCAGCTTTTGGATCAAATTTTTCAAGATTATCTTTTGTGTTTAAAATAAAACATTTTGATCCAAAGGTTTTGAAATACGAGACATTTGGTTTCTTTCCACTAAGTATTTCATAACACGTATTTTTCGTTAATGGACGAAGGGTTACTCTATTTAGAACATAACAAGTTGTAGCTACTGCTTCAGCCCAGAATGATTTAGGTAAATTACTACTATATAAAAGGGTTCTGGCACATTCTTGTAAAGTTCGATTTTTGTCTTTCTACAACACCATTTTGTTGTGGTGCCCATGGAATTGAAAAATTATGACTAATTCCTTTCTTGTTACAAAAAACTTTAAATAGTTCATTTTCAAATTCTCCTCCATGATCACTTCGAATCTTTTTAATTTTTAAATCAAATAAATTCATTATACGTTTAGCAAAAATTTTAAATATCCTAAAAGTATCACTTTTGTGTTTTAAGAAGAGAGTCCATGTAAATCTAGAAAAATCATCAACAATAACAAAAACATATTTATTATGATTTAATGAACGAGTTTGAGTAGGACCAAAAAGATCTAGATGTAGTAATTCTAAAAGTTGTCTCGTAGAAATTTTATTCTTTAATTTGAAAGAGCTCTTTTTTAAGTTTACCAATTTGATAATCATCACATAGATTTTTTACCTTAAAATTGATTTTTGGTAGACCTTTAACTAATTCCTTTTTAGATAGTTTACTAATATTTTTAAAACTTATGTAGCAAAATCTTTTTTGCCATAACCATGGATCTTCATGGTTAACGGTTAGACATAAATTTATATTTTACTTTGATTTCATGTTTAAAATGTATCTGTTTCTACTTCTAATACCTTCAAAAATTAATTTTTTATGTTCATCAAAGATGTTACATTTATCTTTTTCAAAGCTTATTTGGAAATTTTTATCACAAAATTGACTTATACTTAAGAGATTATGTTTCGGATTTTTAACTAATAATACATTAGAAATAATAGGAGAGTCAGATATACCAGTATTTATGACTTCACCAATGCCAATGACACAGCCTTTTGAATTGTCTCCGAAAGTAACAGTGCCACCATCCATGTATTTTATATTTGATAGCATGTTTTCGTTTCCTGTCATATGCTTGGAGCAGCCACTATCCAAGATCCATTTCTTCTTTTGTCTTGGTTTGGTTACCTGCAAGATAGAAAGAATTTATTGGTACCCACTTCCTCCGTTAGGGTTCTAAATGTTAGGCGGAGAAGGTAGCCATACCCATGTGGGTTTGGGACCTTTAAAGACATAATTTGAATTGTATATAACACTTTGTAAGAAATTTTTAATATGTTTTTGCCTAATAAGCTTGTTATTAGTTTTAGGAATCCATATTTTTACTTCTTTTGGTATCTTTTTAAGACTTATTTTCTTTTCCTCATTTATTTCTTTCCTTTTCTTAATTTTTCTATATAAAAAACTATGATTTTTGGAGTTACTATCCTTTTTAAAGCCTAAGCCATTTCTATTTCCTGATGGTTTTGAAAATTTGATTAAATTTTCTAAATTTTGCTTACCCTTGTTGAATTTTGAAACATTAGCAGTGATTTTTTCTAATTCACTTTTGAGTTTTAAATTTTCAGAAATTGAATCTTTTGAATCACTACTTAGTTTTTTTTTTGAAAGATCTTATTTTTCTAATTCAATATTTCTAAGTTTGTTAGAAAAAGAAACATTTTCCAAAGATAATTTGTTATTGTTAAATTGTGAATTTTCTAATTCTTCTTCTAGAATGGTTTTCTCATCTTTTAAAAGTCCAGTCTCTATCTCCATTCTATTTATCTTAGAAATAAGCTCCTTATTTAACTTCTTTTGTTCACTAAATTTATCATCAAGTTCCATACTAATTTCTAAGATTACATTATAGGTGAGTTCAGGACATACCTCGTCAATATCTGCCATAAAGCATAGATTTGCTTTTTCTGAGTCACTGTCACTATCACTTTCTGACGAGGATGAATCAGAATCATCCCATGTAACTTGAAAGGCTCTTCTTTTCTTTTTTAACTTCTCAATCTTTTGTTTCTTCTTATCATTCTTTTGGAAATCCTTCTTTATGTGTCCATACTCATCACAATTAAAGCATTTGACTAAGGTATAATTTGTTGAATTTGGTTTCTCGTTTTTCTGAAACCTTGTCATTTTTTTGAATTTCTTGAATTTGTTGTAGTTCTTTGTTATGAACACTATATCCTCTTCATCCAAGTCTGAATCTTCTTTATTTTCTTGAAAAGATATATTTTTCTTTTCAACATTTTGTTCTTTTCTAACTTGCAAGTTAGCTTCATAGGACAAAAGATTTCCTATCAACTCTTCAACTTCGAGTTCAGAAAGATCATTAGCCACTACTATGGCTAAGACTTTTCTTTCCCATTCATTAGTCAATGAGTTTAAAATACAAGTAACTAAATCAAAATCAGTGAATTTAACTCCAAGAGCCGTTAAATCATGTTGAATAGTTTGAAATATAGTATACATATTATTGATAGTTTCACCTGTCTTCATTTTAAATGATGAAAATTGATTTTGTAAAATCGATATTTTGGTTTGTTTGACTTTTGTAGTATCTTCATGAGTGATTTTTAATGTTCTCCATATGTTATAAGCAGTAGTACATATCATAACACGTGAAAACTCATTTTTATCTAATGCACAAAATAAAACATTCATGGGTTTTGAATTATTAGATGCTATCGTTTTTTGAACATCAGTCCAAACACTTAATTCAGTTGTTGGTGGTTCATATTTCTTTTGAGTAGCAGCCCATATTTCTAAACCATTAGCTTCCATAAAAAATTTCATACGTGTTGACCAATAAGCATAATTAGACCCATTAAATAATGGTGGTCTTTGTGTAGATTGTCCTTCTTGAAAATGCTACTAATAATATTACTTGCCATTTTAAACACAATGAAACAAACACAAATTACTGTTATTTGTTAAAACCTTACTCTGATACCAATTGAAAGTCTATACTAGGATCGTGTGAATGTGAGATATAGCAAGTACTTAATATAAACGTATAAAGAATCAATATAGGTAAAGTAAAAACTATGCACACCAATCTTTTATCCTAGTTCGGACCTCCCGTCCTACGTCTAGTCCCGAAGCACATTTTCGGCTTTTCTTTAAACACAGAAAACTTCCCTCACTTCGCCCGGAGGAATAGGCTTACAATAAGAATATATTTTGACAAGCTTGTGTCCTTTACAAACACTGATTTTGTCTTCTTTGTACAAATTGCTCCTATAGTCCCCTTGAGAAGATATGATTGTTTGAAGAACTGAGAGAATATAAAAGGATTTTGAAATGCTTGAATAAAAAATTTTAAGCAAAGAAAGTAGAGAGCTTTTCAGAGAAATAGATTATAGATCTAAGAAAAAGAATCGATGATTTTAGATCTTAATCTTAGATGTATTTATAATAGATAAAGAGTTGTTATTAAGAGTTGTGATTTTTAAGCAAAAAGGAAAGAAAAACTCTTTATTTTGAAAGAAGACATCTTTTGAAAAACTAATTTAGAGAAGATACGACAGTTTGAAAAGGTGCATGTTTGTAATGCAACTGTCTCCGCTCAGACGTCTGTCTATTGTAGGTCAGACGTCTGTATGTGAATTTTGAAAGTTCAAAATACACGTACAGGCGTCTGTTGAGTAATGAGACATACGTCTCTGTAAGATAGAATTGCAACCCGAAGCTTCAGAGAGACGTCTATATGAATATGACATACGTCTGTGCTGAGCTAGGAAGAATTCCTATTTTACAGTCAGACGTTTGTCTATTTATAGGACAGACGTCTGTTCTTGTCCAAACACACTAAATTTTCATATTTGATCAAGGAGACTTTACATTTAATCTATCTAACTATATGAGGAAAATGTATACTTTTTATAACTAAGTATCCATGTAATATTGATTCTTCCCTTGTGTATCTCCTCCTTATATAGCTCCTGCATTAAACATATGATATATGTGTATATTGTTTGTCGGCATCAAAACTTAGGGTATGACAATTACTGCTTGTTGTATCAAGCATTTGCATCATTATCAACTTTTAATCATGCCACATCCATAAATGGATATGCACTAAGTTAATACGCTACATCATTATTAACAGTTGATATTAGTTTAATAACGACCATCTTAGCCCTTGTCACTAATTCAAATCTCGAACATATTGTTTGAGATCTCCTCCGAGATCTCGTTTTGGGCTCCTTCTGAAACGAAATAGAAAATAACACTGTAAATCTCCTTTCGAATGTAATGCCCGAGATATTCTGATATCGATTGAGACGAGATACTAGAATATCGTCCGCGATCTTGGTTTTTCTGGTTAAAATTTAAATATATGCCTGAACCAGAACAATATTTAAAAAATTCAAATTTAACCATGATAATCTCCTGTAGTTCTAGATTTAGCATGTTAAATGACCATATTGTATGGTCATGTATGTTCTACAATGCTTTTAACGTTCGTGGTTTTTGACAAATTTTGTAATACAGTTTATTATGAATTATTTCAATTTTTGATTTGCATATAATAATTTCTAGAATAATAAGCTGAAGAAAATTCCTAGAACATATATAAACGGTTTAAAATATTTTTAAGCTATGTAAATATATGTATATGTAGTAAATAATGTTTTGACGTTATATTGATTAATATTTTTATATTTTGTTTTAAACTCTTATAAAAACATAGTCAATATTGAAATTGAATATTCTGAAAAAAAATTAGAATAATAATTATTTATAAAATCCTATGAGTGTATTAACCTTTGATATTCATTTATATTTTTAAATACAAGTAAATGTGGGTTTGACATTGCATTTGATCAATTCAAACTTGTTTTAAATCATGAAATAATAAGTTTCAATAGAAAAACAAATATGAATCTTATAGACACACTTTTTGGTAAAAGCTGTCACACTGAATATCTGGATAGCAGCGCGCTCGGATATGGAGAACATCGTCAGAAGACAGGCAGCGATTTGGTCAAAGTCGCATCACGATCAAAGAAAGGCCCGAAACTCCTATTGGACGACCTCTTTTGGGCCCGAAAACAACAATTACGAAGCTGAGCATGGTAACTCTTGTAGACCTCTAAATTAGCTTCAGTTTGAGCTTTGGTTTGGCTCAATCGGACTTACGATTTGAAAGTTATGTATGTTTTCGTAAACTGGTGTAATATGGCAATTTCCTGGATAAAGCAACGAAGCGTCACACGATCAGAGTATGGCTCATGCACCCTCGGATCGCCCCTCATCGGATCGTCCCCCTCGGCTTGTGGTACACCTCTGGATCACGACCCGACCGTGGACACTGGCTTCCCACTCCATCTCACGACCAGACTTGGGTTCGTGGGGACCTCATCACGACCCGACCCCATGACCACGAACCGACCACCGAATCTGCTAATACACGCATAGATCTTGACCTGTTCTCAGGGCTATTCACACTCCTATTTTCCCGGATCGTATGTCACATACCCCATCACGAACTAGTCTTCCCAGAAGCTCTCCTACAGCTATAAATACACCATTTAAAAGGCATTTTCAAGGGTTTTTTTGGCTCTAACTCCTCACAGCTTCCACCATTGCTATCTATAAAGCAATTTCAGCAGCAAAGGAGCCAAATTCCACATTATAACATGAGGATTTCGTGTATAATCTTATGATTTCTTACCCCTTTTCATTGTAAACACGAGGATTTCGTGTATAAACCGAGAGAATTGTACTTGTGACTTCTTAGGATTTAAGAAGGGATAAAGTGGACGTAGGCTTGGTTCGAGCCGAACCACTATATAAACTTCGTGTGTCTCCTCTTTATTTACTGTTTTCTGCATTCTGTGATCTATGATCTGCAATTGGGTGTGAAGCCCAGATTTTGGTCTAACATTTTGGTGCGCCAGGAAGGGAGGCACATGACAACTTCAAATTCTACTTGGATTTTTTGGCAATTGGATAAATGGAAATCAAAAGGAAGAAGACTGGAACTTCTGCTCACATTGATGACGCTGACGCTGAAGACACAAGGAACGAGGCAAGCCAGGAAGCTTCCTCTCATGGAGATCCTTCTGCATACTTGACTAGAGACGAGATGGACGGAGTTCTCACTGAACTGAGAGATCAGATGGCACGACAAGATGATCTCCTCCTGAAACAACATGAAATGATCATCCAATTCTTCGCTCGGATGGATGGAAGGCCGAGCAACGCCCAAATCATTGGAAATGAAGCTACAGAAGTGGCTCGGGCATCACATGGACTCGGGGGCAACCCCCTCGTTATTGGAAATGCACAGCGACCGACTTCAGCTCCAGATCGGATGGATACCGGAGCTGAAACACCCCACCTCCGTTAAGGTCACTCACAAAGGGAATGCCTTAATTTCGGTGGAGGTTTATAAGTAAACGTCACAGATAAAACACAAGACAGATATAAGCACATGTATATATAAGCAGCGGAAAACAAACGGACTTTCATTTCATAAAAACGTGTTCATACAAAACATTTCCATAATTGTCTTACAATAACTTCCAAAACATTACATCATCAATTCTGTCTTGATTATTAAATAAAGAATCATAAAACATAATTAAAATTGTATAAATCCCCATAGAACGTGTCCAACAGCCATAGCGAAGGAAAGAGAGTCCAAACCATACATCTACTATCTTGAAGCTTGCAAAGAGTCTGACTAAGCTGAGTTGTTTCCTCCCTGTTGACCTGGGGGGAGGGGGGAGAGGGGGGAAATGAAAGAAAAGAAGACAAAAGAAAAATAGACTCAGACATAAAGCCTGGTAAGTCTAGTGATTGTTCAGTATGAGAATAAGAATAAGGGCATGATAGGTATAAACTGGAAACAGGAAAGTATCACAAACTAAGATAAAGCTGTTTTGAACCAAATATACTATCGCACCCCACACTATATCTCTGCACCTACTTATATTAGTTCCGATTGGCGCCCCATGATTGGGGTGAAGTGATCCCCTTTCTAAAGATCGGCTCCTACTCGCAAAATCATATGTGTCATACGGCCCCCAATGATTGTAGTTACCTATGCTGGTCCCACCATGGGGTGTATCAAGTCCCATGGTGGCGGCCCGACACAGTTCTAGAATGCATAGGTTATACTACTGGAGCTTAGTGCCCTGTTTGTCTGCTCCGAAGTGTGTGCACGTCCGCACTCTGTTAGAACCCACACTGTTGCACCAACCGCCGTCGCTTTTGACCGCTTACAATCAGCCCAGTAATCGTGCCCCACCCTGCCTAGTTTTAGGGTACCATGATACCTAATTGGGTTACTGCTGAAATAGGTCCCCGTTACTAGGGTTTTCTAGTCAAACATGTTAAGTGGTTAAGTGTCTGTATTTACCTAACCCCACCCATCAGTTTAATTAACAGGTTGAATTGGTTAAGTGTTTTAGTTAACTTAACCCTACCATCCTGACTTGTCCTTAACCTTAATTAGTTAAAGCACCGACCACTCACATTAGACAGGTATTGTTATGGTTACTGGATTTGCCGGTCGGTTCTGAGTAGGTTTACACCGTAACTCAGTCTAACCTCGAGTCCTAATTGGGCTCAATGTTTGACCACCCACATTGGATAGGTATTGTTGTGATTACTGGACAGCCGGGCGGGTCCAGGCAGGTTTACATCACAACTCAATCCAACATCGGGTTAAGCGTACTCGTATTTTCTAAATTTACTTATTTGTCTCTATTACTTGTTATATTTAAATTTGTTAACAATTAAATGTTATGGCCCACTTTCCAAGTTCATCATTTTTGGTATAAGGATTTATACCATTTAAATGTCACAAATTATTGGCATGTGCCAAACATGCCAATTTCGTATATTTTTCACCAATTTATGTCAAGTTTCCTATAATTACCAATTTTTCCCAACGTTACCCCATCTAAATATTAGGCTAACAATCTTACCTAATTTTTCGTCCGCATGATTTTTAGCATATAATATTAGGCTAAAAACTTAGCCTAATTTAGCGTACACAAAATTGGCATAAAGAGATTCATTAACATAAACATGACATAGGTGTAAACTTGGCATTTTCGGCATAGTCAATGTGAACATCATAGGTGTGAACTTGCAAAATAGTCAACATGAATATCATAAGTGTGAACATGCAACGTAGACTAAATCAACATACATATATGTGAATTTGCAAAATAGACTAAATCAACTTACATATATGTGAACTTGCATTGAAATATGGATCAACTAAATAGGTGTCACATGAATTAGCATATGATTTAGGCAACATAAGCCTACACATGCTTAGATCTTGGCATAATCTCAAACACAAACTAGTATATGACAAAATTATGTCATGTCCATAAAGTATGTATAATTTTTAGCACAAGGGTGTGAACTGGATCAAATAATGTTTACTACTATAACATGAAACTTGTATTAAAATGGATCTTGGCATGGATCCAATTATGAACTTGCAACTTTTGTATAAACATATGAGCATGTATATGAACTTAATCATTTAGGCATAGAGGTTTTAGCATAAAGTATATACATGAGATCTTAACTTGGACATAACACATACAACCTATATAATCACATAAACATATAGGTGTAGATTATAACATGAACTATACAACTTGCATGTGATGTTGTTTTCGTTTGAATGGATCCAACACCAAGTAAATTTAACCACAGACATTCCAACCATTCACAATACAATCATTGCAATATGCAGATATGAATTAGTATCGTCGTTATACAATAGTAAAATTCCATTTCCATTTTACATCGAATCAAGTCTCAATTTTTATTCTCATTGGAAAAATCACTATACTTACAACAAACGACGAACTTGAATTCTGGATTCTGAGTTCTGAATTTGCAATGCTTTCCTTTGGGTAGATAAACGTTGTTTGAATCTTGTTTTTACTTGAGTTTTGCTCGTCTCTAAGCTTTCTCTAACTGACGGCTACTCTTAGTTTCTTCCCGGCAGCATGACGGCTCTAGTTCTATTTTATGTGTGAATTTAGGTTGAGTGTTGTGTTGTATTTATAGAATTTCAGATTTATTTGAGCCGTCAGATGATCATAAAGTGAACGCAGACCATACACACCAAGAGGAGTCAATCAGAAAGTGACATATCAGCCCTAGTGACACACCAGAGCTCAGGAATACGACCAGAACCCGACCAAGCGAGGCCAGGGCCTGACCAGGTCGACTGGGCAGGTCGACCCCTTGGTCGACCTGGGTCCTGGGCGGGAAAATTCCTGCCCAGCCCAGTTTGGGTCTGTTTTCGAATTTCGAACTGTTTGAATTTTAAAACGAATCCTGAAACTTCCAGAGGTCATAACTCCTTCATACGGAGTCCGATTTACGAAAACTCAGACTCTATCTCAAGCAGAATTCCGAGACGAACACAACGGCGTAAACCATTTCCCTTAATTCTTTCATTTAGAATTAATTATATTTTAATTTGTTAATTTAATGTTAACAGAAAATTCGGGGTGTTACATTCTCCCCTCCTTAAAGGATTTCGTCCCCGAAATCTTCAAGTCTAGAAGAACGTATATCCTAACATCCAATCGTCCATCTACTCAACCAACAAACACGGGCGTCCATTGTCCTTAAAAGACTTCTAATGCTACATGATCATGTGCATAGTGTGTGTACATGTCCTTATCTAATGCAAAATCAGGCGGCCTACTGATTCAGTTGACCTCCTTAATGCAAATCATGTAAGTGTCATGAATCCATTATGTATGCAATTTTTTCCTTACTCATAATTCTACATGAGTGCGTAAACATTCATACAAATGCGACATCCATATGACAACATATCAAGTTTCAACCACATACAACTATGAATACATATATGCATATGCAATGTGAAAGTGACTGAGTCGATCTAATTCCTAGGGTGTGTGTGTATGCATCCACGAGCAACCACTTGCAGCCATTAAGCATAACATGTTTCAACTACATGTTTACATCCAAATGGGTTTCTACCTAAGGTTAAAGGGTAAGACCGAGGAGATATACCTAAAAAGATAGATACAAGCATAACTTAAGGAAAAAGAGAGATCAAAAATGTACCCTCAAAAAGAAAAGGGTAAGCAACGCGTATTCTGCCCTCATTTTCCCAAGTCGCGTCTTCCTCGGCATCGCTCTATTGAACTTTAACGAGCTTGACTTCGCGGTTGCTTAGCTTTTTTATTTCAGTTCCTACGATTCGAGTTGGAACTCTCCTCACAGTGGTTTCTCGTTCTATTTCAACTTCTTGTAGGATGCTTGGCTCTACCACTTCCGCATATTCATGTAAACATTTCCGGAGATGAGAAACGTGAAAGACATTGTGAATTCCCGCCAACCTTTCGGGCAGCTTTACTCTATAAGCCATCTTCCCAATCTTCTCGATGATAGGGAACGGTCCTACAAATCTTGGTTCTAGCTTTCCTGCGAATCCAAAGCGAACGACGTTCCTTAAAGGAGATACCTTAAGGAAAACCCTGTCCCCAACCTCAAACTCAAGGTCGGTCCTTCTTTTGTCTGCGTAGGATTTCTGTCTATCTTGGGCAGTCTTCATTCTCCTTCGTATCAAGTCCACTTTTTCTGAAGCCTCTCTAATCATGTCTGGCCCAAGTATAAGCTTATCTGTAGACTCCCACCAACAAGTTTGTGATCGGCACGGTCTTCCATATAGAGCTTCGAAGGGCGCCATGCCGATGGTGGCTTAGTAGCTGTTGTTGTAGGTGAATTCCACTAAAGGAAGATGATCCTCCCATGTCCCTCCGAAGTCAAGAACGCACAGTCTCAGAAGATCTTCTAATACTCTGTTCACCCTTTCCGTCTGACCATCGGTTGGGGGTGATAGGCCGTGCTCAAGCATAACTGTGTGCCTACTGCTTCTTGCAGACTCCGCCAAAATTCGCTAGTAAAGATAGGATCTCGGTCACTCACTATGCTGGAGGGTATTCCATGGAGTCGAACTATTTCCTTGAGATAAAGAGAGGCTAGAGATGAGGCAGTCCTTCTACTCTTGACAGGTATAAAGTGAGCGCTTTTTGTGAGCCTGTCCACGATTACCCAAATGCTAGTATTGCCCCTTCTTGACCTAGGCAACCCATCAATGAAGTCCATTGAAATGCTATCCCACTTCCACTGCGGGACTTCTAGAGGATGAAGCAGTCCTCCAGGCTTCTTTTGTTCCGCCTTGACCTGTTGGCATGTCATGCACTTAGAAATGAGATCTGCCACATCTTTCTTCATGCCGTTCCAAAAGAAAACTCTCTTTACGTCCTTGTACATCTTGTCTCTACCTGGGTGTATTGTCATCTTGAAATGGTGTGCTTCCTCGAGAACCATCTTTACCAAATCCCTAGCTTGTGGGACGCATAGTCTTCCATCTCGCCTCATCCAACCCATATCATCGATGGAGTACCTATTGAGGTGACTGGAAGTTTCACCCCTAATTAGCTTATCAATCTCATCCACAAGCTGAGGGTCTTCACGTTGTGCGGCCCCTTGAGTCTAAAAGATTGGGCCGTACTTCTAGTGATGCCAACAAACCAGGTACAAAATCAGAGGAGGACCTAAAGTCAAAACTGGCTATATACTCCAAGATTTGCCTTTCTACAAAGAGAGGGCTTAAGGTCAGCTTCTTTCTACTCAAGGCGTCTGCTACTACGTTTCCCTTGCTAGGAGTATAGGAAATCTCAAAATCATACGAGTCAAGGAACTCCATCCACCTTTGCTGCCTCAAGTTAAGATCTTTCTGCGAGAAAAGATGCTTCAACGATTTATGGTCAGTATATAATTCGAACTTCCCACCTAGGAGATAATGGCGCCAAGACTTAAGCGCAAAGACAATGGTGGCCAACTTAAGATCGTGGGTTGGGTAGTTCTTTTCATGAACTTTCAATTGTCTTCCACCATAAGCTACTACCTTCCTTTCTTGCATCAGAACAGCGCCTAGCCCCGTACCATAAGCATCCGTATATACTGTGAACATCTTGCTTCCATCGGGCAAAGTCAGAACTGGGGCCGTTGTAAGAGCCCTTTTTAAGTGTTGGAAAGCAATATCACAGTCCAAATCCCAAGCGAATGCTAGATTCTTCTTTGTTAGCCTTGTGAGTGGAGCTGAGATTTTTGTGAAATCTCTAATAAACTTTCGGTAAAAACCTGCTAGCCCGAGAAAGCTTCGGACTTCGGTTGCATTTCTTGGTGTCTTCCAATCTTGCACTGCCACCACTTTCGCGGGGTCCACAGCTAACCCCTCTTTGGACACTATATGCCCAAGAAACCTTACTTCTTCTCTCCAAAAGTGGAACTAGGAGAATTTGGCTTTTAGCTGATGAACTCGAAGAGTTTCCATGATCTCCTTCAGATGTTGAGCATGTTCTTCCTCATTCTTTGAGAAGATCAAAATATCGTCTATGAAGACCACCACGAACTTATTGAGGAATTCTCTGAACACCCTGCTCATTAGGTCTACGAAATAAGCGAGTGCGTTTGTCAAGCCGAAAGGCATGACAAGCCACTCGAAGAAACCGTCTGGGGTTCTGAATGCCGTTTTATCAATGCTATCTTCAGCTACCCTTAGCTAATGGAACCCAGTGGCCAGATCAAGTTGGGAGAAGACCGACGCACCTACAAGCTGATCAAACAAATCGTCTATTTTGGGAAGCGGGTGTCTATTCTTCTTAGTCAGCTTGTTTAGCTCCCTATAGTCCACACAAAGACGTAGTGAGCCATCTTCTTTGGTGGCGAATACCACTGGAGCACCCCATTACGAGATACTCCTCCTTATAAACCCCTTCTCGAGAACCTCCTTAACTTGCTTACTGAGCTCCTTTCTCTCCTTTGGAGCCATGTGTCTAACAGGTAAAGCTACGGGCTTTGCATTATCAACAAGATATATGCGGAAGTCTATTTCGCGCCTCGGAGGTAAGCCCTTCACCTCTTCAAAGACATCCGGATATTCCCGGACCACTCTAACCGACTGCAAATTCTCAACAGAAGCATCAAGTGACTCTAGATAACTAAGCATAACAACATTCAAGGGATTACAAGAAATTTCTAGAGTGTTACCGAGCCGAGTCAAGAGCCTAACCACTCTCTTCTCGCAATCAAGATTGGCACCATTACTGGATAACCAGTCCATGCCTAAGATCAGTCCATCTCCCGAGAAACCCAAAACAAAGGCACTACATCTAAATTCCACACTTAGAATAGAGATTTTCAAATCCAAACAAACCATTGACAAATAAGCTGAGCCCCCAATTGGATTTGAAACGACCAAGGGATCTTCTACCATACTAGTGTCTAGGTGCAGAGATTCTACTAAAGCAGATGAAATAAAGGAGTGTGATGCACCAGAATCAAAGAGAGTGCGAACTGGATGATCATAGAGATAAACTAAGCTTTCTACGAAAATATTTCTACCTTGTTCCTATGGAGGTGCCACCAGCGCGTGAACCTGTCTCCCTGAGGTGGATCTAGTTCTCTGTCCCTGCCCCCGCTTCTTTGGGCAGTCCTTAGCCAAGTGTCCAGTCTCTCCACAATGGAAACAACCACCATTCATTTTTTCCTTCTTCTTCCTACAATCTTTCGCTATATGTCCAACAATGCCACAGAAATTACACCTTCTCTTTTCATGGGATTTGTTGTTCTTCCTGCCTTTCTTGAAGTCTGTCTTCTTAGCCTGTAAACCCTCTTTCTTTTCCTGAGGCACTTCCACCTTTGCCTCTTTCTTGCCTTCATCTTCCTCGTGTAGCAGCGCCATGTCCACCAAGCTTTCATAAGTCGCTCCCATGGGTATATGGGTCATAGCAAGGCTGTGTAGAGGCTCATTCAGACCTTTGACGAAGCGAAGGGCCTTCTTATGTTGGGTGTTTACTAAATCCAGCCCAAATCTGGCCAGCTGATTAAACTGATTGACATACTCCTTGATCGTCATACTTACTTGTTTAAGAGTTAGGAACTTCTCCATTTGCAGGCTTCTTTTAGCTTAGGAGAGGAATTTCATCTCAAACCTCATCCTGAAATCTTCCCAAGTCTCCATTGGCCTCTCAGCATGGGTAACTTCCCACCAATAAGAAGCTTCGTCTTTAAGCAACCACACTGCTAGCTGTCTCTTTTTCCTGTCGTCAACTTCGAAGATGACGAACAAATCTTCGGTCTCCTTCAGCCAGTTCCTTGCTACCACAAGGAATTCAGTTCCATAAAAGTCCTTTCCACCCATAGCCTTGAAGTCTCTACATGTCTTAGTGAAAGTATTTCCACGAGGAAGAGGAGGAGAAGGAGGAACCGCTGCTACTGTGGGAGGAGGAATGTATGCTGGGTCTGCACCATTGGCCCTAGCCTCTAGGTACCTTCGGAACCAGCCTGATATCGGTACTCCTTCTGGAAGGTTAAGATCTCCAGACATGCTAGAACAAAAAGGAAAGTATTCAAGACAAAGGATAAAGAGATAGTGCATATGGCTTTGGGGAATTATGCCTTTTAAAAACAACGTTTTTTCTTGAAAAAAATGCTTCTATAAACTTCTTTTTGAAAATAGTTTCAAAAACCTTTATCTAATCTGGTAAATCTATGCTCTGATACTAAGTGAAACACTCCACCTCCGCTAAGGTCATTCACAAAGGGAATGCCTTAATTTCAGTGGAGGTTTATAAGTAAAGGTCACAGATAAAACACAAGACAAATATAAACACATGTATATATAAGCAGCGGAAAACAAACAGACTTTCATTTCATAAAAACGTGTTTATACAAAACATTTCCATAATTGTCTTACAATAACTTCCAAAACATTACATCATCAATTCTGTCTTGATTATTAAATAAAGAAGAATTAAACATAATTAAAACTGCATAAATCCCCATAGAACGTGTCCAACAACCATAGCCAAGGAAAGAGAGTCCAAACCATACATCTACTATCTTGAAGCTTGCAAAGAGTCTGACTAAGCTGGGTTGTTTCCTCCCTGTGGAACTAGGGGAGGGGGGAGGGGAACGGAAAAAAAGAAGACGAAAGAAAATTAGAGTCAGACATAAAGCCTAGTAAGTCTAGTGACTCTTCAGTATGGGAATAAGAATAAGGGCATGATAGGTATAAACTGGAAACAAGAAAGTGTCATAAACTAAGATAAAGCAGTTTTGAACCGAATATACTATAGCACCCCACACTATATCTCTGCACCTACTTATATTAGTTCCGATTGGCGCCCCATGATTGGGGTGAAGTGATCCCCTTTCTAAAGATCGGCTCCTACTCAGCAAATCATATGTGTCATACGGCCCCCAATGATTGTCGAAACCCATGCTGGTCCCACCATGGGGTGTATCAAGTCCCATGGTGGCGGCCCGACACAATTCTAGAATGCATAGGTTATACTACTGGTGCCTAATGCCCTGTTTGTCTGCTCCGAAGTGTGTGCACGCCCGCACTCCGTTAGAACCCACACTGTTGCACCAACCGCCGTCGCTTTTGACCGCTTATAATCATCCCAGTAATCATGCCCCACCCTGCCTAGTTTCAGGGTACCATGATACCTAATTGGGTTACTGCTGAAATGGGTCCCCGTTACTAGGGTTTTCTAGTCAAACATGTGTTAAGTGTCTGTTCCCACCCATCAGTTTAATTAACAAGTTGAATTGGTTAAGTGTTTTAGTTAACTTAACCCTACCATGCTGACTTGTCCTTAACCTTAATTAGTTAAAGCACCGACCACTCACATTAGACAGGTATTGTTACAGTTACTGGATGTGCGGGTCGGTTCCGGGCAGGTTTACACCGTAACTCAGTCTAACCTCAGGTCCTTATTGGGCTCAATGCTTAACCACCCACATTGGATAGGTATTGATGTGATTACTGGACAGCCAGGCGGGTCCGGGCAAGTTTACATCACAACTCAATCCAACCTCGGGTTAAGCATACTCGTATTTTCTAAATTTACATATTTGTCTCTATTACTTGTTATATGTAAATTTGTTAACAATTGAATGTTATGACCCATTTTCCAAGTTCATCATTTTCGGTATAAGGATTTATACCATTTAAATGTCACCAATTATTGGCATGTCCCAAACATGCCAATTTCATATATTTTTTAGCAATTTATGTCAAGTTTCCTATAATTACCAATTTTTCCTAACGTTACCCCGTCTAAATATTAAGCTAACAATCTTAGCCAAATTTTTCGTCCGCATGATTTTTAGCATATAATATTAGGCTAAAAACTTAGCCTAATTTAGCGTACACAAAACTGGCATAAAGAGATTCATTAACATAAACATGACAAAGGTGTAAACTTGGCATTTTCGGCATAGTCAATACGAACATCATAGGTGTGAACTTGCAAAATAGTCAACATGAATATCATAGGTGTGAACTTGCAATGTAGACTAAATCAACATACATATATATGAATTTGCAACATAGACTAAATCAACTTACATATATGTGAACTTGCATTGAAATAGGGATCTAACTAAATAGGCGTCACATGAATTAGCATATGATTTAGGCAACATAAGCCTAAACATGTTTAGATCTTGGCATAATCTCAAACACAAACTAGTATATGACAAAATTATGTCATGTCCATAAAGTATGTATAATTTTTAGCACAAGGGTGTGAACTAGATCAAATCATGTTTATTACTATAACATGAAACTTGTATTAAAATGGATCTTGGCATGGATCCAATTATGAACTTGCAACTTTTGTATAAACATATGAGCATGTATATGAACTTAATCATTTAGGCATAGAGGTCTTAGCATAAAGTATATACATGAGATCTTAACTTGGACATAACACATACAACGTATATAATCACATAAAATATAGGTGTAGATTATAACATGAACTATACAACTTGCATGTGATGTTGGTTTCGTTTGAATGGATCCAACACCAAGTAAATTTAACCACAGACATTCCAACCATTCACAATACAATCATTGCAATACATAGATATGAATTAGTATCGTCGTTATACAATAGTAAAATTCCATTTCCATTTTACATCGAATCAAGTCTCTATTTTTATTCCCATCGAAAAAATCACTATACTTACAACAAACGACGAACTTGAATTCTGGATTCTGAGTTCTGAATTTGCAATGCTTTCCTTTGGGTAGATAAACGTTGTTTGAATCTTGTTTTTACTTGAGCTTTTCTCGTCTCTAAGCTTTCTCTAACTGACGGCTACTCTTAGTTTCTTCCCGGCGGCATGATGGCTCTAGTTCTATTTTATTTGTGTGAATTTAGGTTGAGTGTTGGGTTGTATTTACAGAATTTCAGATTGATTTGAGCCGTCAGATGATCATAGAGTGAATCCAGACCATACACACCAAGAGGAGCCACTCAGAAAGTGAAAATCAGCCCTAGTGACACACCAGAGCTCAGGAATTCGACCAGAACCCGACCAAGCCAGCCAGGGCCTGACCAGGTCGACTGGGCAGGTCGACCCCCAGGTCGACCTGGTTACCCAGGTCGACCCCCTGGTCGACCTGGGTCCTGGACGGGAAAATTCCCGCCCTGCTCAGTTTGGGTCTGTTTTCGAATTTCGAACTAAATTTTGAACTGTTTGAATTTTAAAGCGAATCATGAAACTTCCGGAGGTCGTAACTCCTTCATACGGAGTCCGATTTACGCAAACTCGGACTCTATCTCAAGTAGAATTCCAAGACGAACACAATGGCGTAACCCGTTTCCCTTATTTCTTTCATTTAGAATTAATTATACTTTAATTTGTTAATTATGTTAACAGAAAATTCGGGGTGTTATAGGAGCGCAAACTCTCACTCAACTGCAGCAGGGATCGGCTCGTGACAGGCCACCAGCACCGGGTCGGATCGCCCCTCCTCAGTTCGCTCCCCACGAACCATGATCCGGCCTTCACGAACCTGCCTCACGAACCGACCCCCTCGAACAGGGTCGGGTCGCCACCCTCGATCCGCGAGCCGCGATCCCCAGGCAACAGCTCACCAACAGCTTCCACCCTCTCCTGCATTCAACGCTGGGGGCACCAGCTCTGATTTTGGTAGTTTGCAACAGCTTTTTGAAGGCAATCGACTCGCTGATCTGATTCAACGCCTCTCGAGAGGCCGCACCTGTCAGAATGATGTGGATGACGTCAATCACAACCCATCCACTCAGGAAATTAGGAATTCCCGCAATCCCCCGGATTTCAAACTCCCACAACTGGAGCCATACAACGGTAAGACGGATCCTACCGTGCACCTGATGCGCTACAAACGACATATGGAAGTTCAATCGGCATCGGAAAACGTCATGGCTAAGTGTTTTCCCCTCTTTCTTACTGATATAGCTGCCATGTGGATTCGACAGCTAGAAACGGAATCGATCAACAACTGGAATATGTTGGTCGCTCGCTTCCTTGAACAATTTCGGGTCCACATCGCACGACCCAAGAACGTCATGTCACTCACCACAATCAAGCAGAGGCCTAGAGAAACTCTGCTTCCTTTCTGGAAAGATTCAACGTTGCAGCAGCATCAGTTGATCGCCCTGAACAATCGATGGTACTGATGACAGCGGTATCCGACATTCTGGATAACACGGAATTCAAGAAATCTTTGTACTGAGACCCACCATGGAATCTCAACCTTGAATCGGATAGATTTCTACGTGAGGAAGACACAACTTCCGAGAAGAAAGTTCTCATTTTCAACATGCTCAAAGATGGAGAACTGTCTGATTCTGGAAATGGCAAAGGAAAAGTTGCCGTCAAGAATGACCGCAACACTCAGCCCCAGAGAGGGCCCAGATATGGAAAGTATACTGAGCTCATTGCTTCACTTTCTGACATCTACATGGACACAAACGGTGTTGTCTCCTACCCAAAGCCTCCCAGGAGGGAGCCATCGCAAAGAGAACGCGATTATGGAAAGCACTGCATACTCCACGATATGGACGGACATGACACGAATGAGTGCAGACATCTTCGTGATTTGATTGAGGAACGGGTTAGACGTGGAGAGCTGCCCGAGTATGTGAAACCATCAACAGCACCTGCGCTTCCACCGCCTGCTCCCCGGAGAGGGAATGACCCTGGATCGAGCTCTTGTGGGCTCATCATCAACTGATCTGGATGATAATAGCATTCATTTTCTGCATTTCTTAGACTTCAAGATTTGTTTTTGCTTTCATTAGGTTTTCCGATTGGTTGAATCGAAGTACACACATACGGGGTTAGGATGTATCCCCAAAACGTGCTCTAGACTCGGTGTCAAACCAATCAGGATTTACTTTGGTTTTGCATTTTGAATTGAATAACGACTTTCCAAGCATGGATTATGTTTGGAGAATTTAAGTATCTTGTCAGGATGTGGCAGGATCCTCAACTTCGGTTAAAGTGTGGCTTATACTTATTATGGAACTCAAGGTATGGATTATGCCTAGGGACAGACTATCTTGTCAGGCTGTGGCAAGCATAGCTCTACTTCAGGTCTGAGTATGGTTTATACTCACTTTGGAATCTTAAGCATGGATTATACTTAGGAACGACAAACGGCCTTGTCAGGATGTGACAAAAGAAATCGGGTACGGATTATACTCGATTTGGACTTCTAGGTATGGATTATGCCCGGAAATGTTGGCCCTTGCCAGGATTTGGCAGGATGACTCAAACGCCCATTGAGTATGGTTTATGGTCGTTAGACGTCGAAGCATGGTTTATGCTTAGAAAATTTGAACAATATCACCAGGATTTGGCACGTTTGTTTTTCCTTTATCTCTTTACACGTATGGATTATATCTGTAGCTGGCAGACCCGGCAAGGTCATGGCATTATCGAATTTTTATGGCTTACAGATTTCCTGGACTATCCAGAACACATCTTCCTTCAACCAGCAAGATATGTTCTGGGGGGGAGGGGGGCAAACTTGTTGACACACTTTTTGGTAAAAGCTATCACACTGAATATCTGGATAGCATCGCGCTCGGATATGGAGAACATCGTCAGAAGACAGACAACGATTTGGTCAAAGTCGCATCACGATCAAAGAAAGGCACGAAACTCCTATCAGACGTCCTCTTTTGGGCCCGAAAACAGGAATTACGGAGCTGAGCTCAATAATGCTTGTAGATCTCTTAATTAGCTTCAGTTTGAGCTTTGGTTTGGCTCAATCGGACTAACAATTTGAAAGTTATGCCTGTTTCCGTAAACTGGTGTAATCTGGCAATTTCCTGGATAAAGCAATGAAGCGTCACACGATCGGAGTATGGCTCATGCACCCTCGGATCGCCCCTCATCGGATCGTCCCCCACAGCTCGTGGTACACCTCCTGATCATGACCCGACCGTGGACACCAGCTTCCCACTCTAGCTTACAACCTGACTTCGGTTCGTGGGTACCTCATCACGACCCGACCCCATGACCACGAACCGACCACCGAATCTGCTAATACACGCGTAGATCTTGACTTGTTCTCAAGGCTATTCACACTCCTATTTTCCCGGATCGGATGCCACGTACCCCATCACGAACCAGTCTTCCCAGAAGCTCTCCTACAACTATAAATACACCATTTGAAGGCATTTTCAAGGGTTTTTTTTTGGCTCTAACTCCTCACAGCTTCCACCATTGTTCTCTACAAAGCAATTTCAGCAGCAAAGGAGCCAAATTCCACATTATGACACGAGGATTTCGTGTATAATCTTATGATTTCTTACCCCTTTTCATTGTAAACACGAGGATTTTGTGTATAAACCGAGAGAATTGTACTTGTAACTTCTTAGGATTTAAGAAGCGATAAAGTGGACGTAGGCTTGGTTCGAGCCGAACCACTATAAAAACTTCGTGTGTCTCCTCTTTATTTATTGTTTTCTGCATTCTATGATCTGTGATCTGCAATTGGGTGTTAGGCCCAGATTTTGGTCTAACAAATCTAATAGGTAAATATCAATTAGTTCACATGAATGAAATCAATAAAATAGCTTGCACTGCCTTAGTAGCTAAGTTTGAGTTACTTAAATCATTTGTGCACATGGTTGAACATGTATTTGCACAGTGCTATGACATCCAAAAGCCTTGGTTGAACATATATTTGCACAGGGCTATGACATCCAAAAGCCTTGCAGAACAAATGAAAATGTCCAGGTAATGTGTATTCCCAATATAAGTTGAGACAGCCTATAATGTCTAAGTTATAGCATGCATAGATTTTAAAACACTTTTAAGGCATGTGCTTGTACATATCTGTACGTGTAGATAGGATGAAAATACATGTATAGCCATAGCCGTAAACTTGTAGCCTAGAAAGATTTGAATAAGAAACAGACCTAGCACATGCTGAAAATGACTCCATGAAGCTTACCTCACCATTTCCCCCTCAATCATGCAATATAGCAGCTACCCTATATCCACCCAATGACACATGGTTTTACAAATTCATGTACTACAAATAGAACTTCCCTGCCTTGTCTCATGAAGAAATATAGGTCTAGCTATATACATCAGGCTTCCTTCTTTTGAAGGCAAAACACACACAACTATGGATATAGCTTTACTTCTTTCAATCACACATAGCTGCAGACTGTCCACGTCTATCCTTTTCAAGCCCACATGCCAATCCATCTCCCATCATTTTCTCCTATAAATACACCCCTAGAGCAGGTAAAACCATTCACAAAACAAATCAGTGAGCTCGAGAAGTAATGGCAGAAAATAGAGAACCTGAAGCCAAAAACAGAGTGAAACTGTGAATGAAAAACATGGAACATAGGAGCTAATATTGTGAGTAAACTTACCCTATTATTTATGATATGATGTAGATATATATATAAATAGGTATACATGTTAGTTAACCAAATATATATGCAAGAATCCGGAAGCAATACGTATATACAAACCTGAAGATAATCTGAAACCAGAATAGTAAAGACCTGGAACATAGTGTAGTAGTGTGAGCGAATTCCCTCTTTTAGTTATTTATAAGATAATGTAGATAAGTATGTATATATGTTTTGATGGTTGGTATTAAGTTAAACAAACTTATATGTCAAACCTGGAAGTAAAGAAGCATCACATTGTGAACAAGCTTAAGGGAAATAACCTTCCCACTTAGCTACAAATTTTTGTATAGGATAATACAAACACATGTATATACATATGATCGTGAAGGTGGTAACCGTAATGACTTATGTGAATGCTTGAATGGATAAAATTATGGGGAAACAGTATGTAAATCGTGTAGCAGAGAGCATGAGAACATAAAACATTAAAACTGTGAGTAAACCATCCCCGTCTTCTTGATTCCATCCTTTAATCTAAATCAGCAAGTTCAAATGAAAAAGTATAACTTAAATTTCTTACATGAGTTCACCTTCAACTTCACATATCCTGAAAAGCAGTGGAAATCTATACGCAGCAAATACACTCATGATTGTTAGTTGCCTGTGCCTGCTTGTGTTACCGGTTTAATTGCTATTGCGGGTTTTTTAATTTTGTAAATTTTTTCTTTGAGACCACAACATCTGCAATGTAAAAACAACAAAATATCCGATAAAAGACAACGTCTAAAGCTGAAATGCATGTTACCATGTAGCAATAACCATGTTGATTACTGGTTATTGCCATTAATTGTCCACCCGTAACCATGATGATAACATACACTACTTTTCCTGTTTTTCTACTGGTGTTATCGGTTTAATTACCATTCATGACCATGCATGTTACTATTTTAGAAATGCATAGGTAGCACTTCAAGCTCTTTCCAGCTTGTTTGGCTTGCCATTTCTAATTTTGTGTTTTTGTCTAACAAAAAGGGTATTTATTGCGTGTATTATTGAAAAAAAAAGTGTAAATCAAGTGTGTATGATCAAAATAGTAAATTGTGTTCATGGAATCTTACTATGTACATACGACTACCTATTAGTACTTGAAAAGATCATGTATAGGGTAACATGTTTTAAAACAATAATACAGTAAAGAAAGGGAAAGTAGGATGAAACGTTTTCCTTGGCGTTGTGTATTTCCTTGACTTTGTATAAGAGGTGCGCATTTAACAGTAGGGAAGAAGCAAAGTATAAGAAAGGAAAAGCAGGATGAAACATTTTTCGTTTGTCTGTTCTTGTATTGGAACGATGGGCGTTGTCTGTATGTACAAACGGGTTCG
Source organism: Allium sativum (assembly GCA_030737875.1). Lineage (NCBI taxonomy): Eukaryota > Viridiplantae > Streptophyta > Magnoliopsida > Asparagales > Amaryllidaceae > Allium > Allium sativum. The sequence goes on along the minus strand of CM060919.1, from coordinate 3,440,027 downwards.
ACCCAGGTGTTGTTTAATAATAATAATAATTTAATAATGATGTAAGGAATAAGTGGAAAAAGCATGTAGAAACACAAGAAAGGGAGATTGGATTTTAGTTACGTGTAAATTGAGTTGGGCTTCGGCCTAGTTATCTTTATAGAGAAATAAAGGAGTGGATTAAGTTTTAAATCAAAAATTTAAATATACAAGGTAAGGATATACATACAAGCTTAAATGAATGAAGATGTGCTCGATTAAAATTTTATGTGCATATTGGTCTAGAGAATCGGTAGTGTGTAGCTGTCTAGTTTTAACAATTTGAATCTAAAGTAAATTAATTTATTAAATAAGTAATTAAAATGAGTGTTATTTATAACAATAGTTTATAATCTAATAAACGTAAATTTAGACATTGAACTAAATTAACGCATAAACTGTTAATAATTGATATATAATGATGATCTGTAAATTCAGTAATTATTGAATTGTTTGTTCAGTTAATTATTTAATTAATTGGGTTGTTTTAAATTACGCTAACCATAATATATTGACATCCGTTAGTGGGAATAATCGTTACTCTAGTATAAACTGTATTGGTTAAATTATTTGGACACCCTATTAGCAGAAATAAACATCGTTTGCTGTTATATCAATTTGATATATCTTATCAGTAAATGTATGTTGTTGAGATATTATCAATCGATAATATTGAATTAAGTGGTTGTTTGTGTAAATTTGTAAACGACTTGAATGTTGTTTATTAAAGGAATTGCTCTATGCCATCGGAACTATTAAGCTATATTTTCTATAAAGTAGATCAGAATTTAAATTAAGTCGTTAATAGTTTGAATAATTGTTTTTAAGAAACAATTAAAGGTAATTATTTTAAATTAATTACATTATTAATTAATTTTAAAAGGAAGATTAATTATTATCAATTAACCAGATTGTTTTTAGGTTGATTATTAAATTAATTTGTTTTCGATTAATTTAATGGAATAGTTTTTCGACAGATAATGGTCAACATAAAATTGTTTTTATTGAAAAGTTAATTAATAGTACAATTAATAAATTTTGGTAAGAAAATTGTGCAGTTTAATATAGAAGTTAATATTGGATAGGTTATCCAATAGAAATGTTTTAACTTAATTAATCCCTTAATTAAGTAAATTTTAAAGATAACTTAATTATAAAGGAATTAAGACGATTTATTTTCCTTGGTTTTAATATTCCAGTTAACTTGATGAATATTTTCAGAACAACATTGTTTTGAAATGGTTTGAGAAGCAAATGAGTTTAAAAATTCGGGTTAATCAAATATTTTGGATATCGAACTTCTACGAATCTTGACGATAAGACTCGACTCAAGATCTGAGACGTAGTTAAAATACCCCAACTTGAACGATTTCACTATTATCCGATAGATCATATTAGTTTGTATTTGAAATGAGTGTTAGAGTTAAATATCGTTTTTAGCTATGAAAACGTATATTTAAGAGTGAGATTCCCACGTAAGGTTATAAGTTAAATAATACTTATATTTTCAAATAAGTATATGAATAAGTTGTTATCTGAAATTAAATAATCAAATATTATTTAAAAGAAGCTTAGCAGGTCCAATGGAAACGAATCTGTTCATTTTATTTTATATTTGATAGTTAAATCACCGATTATCAAATCTGGACCATTATTAACGTTATTGTTTCGACGAGTCCGGAATCTAAAATTCCACTTTGATTCGATATATATACGTTGCGAGTCAGAGATTATTGAAGACGGAGTTTATGCAAGGGCTGTTCTGTAACTCCTAGGTAGAAATTGCCTAAGATGGATTTACATGATAGTGCCTTCAGTTTGTCCAATCCTAAGACAACTTGTATGGACAAATGTCTGACAGAGTATACCTAACAGATCATAAGATTTATCTCTTCAAACTATGTTTGGTGGCATAGAAATTTGTTTCTCTTAGCTTTATACCTATAGTATTAGGGACATCAATTGGTGATATTGATGGGTTTGACGTGTGGCATTCAAAGTGAATAAAGACGTAATATAACAAAAGGTAAGTTTTGACCTCAAGCCTCACAACCGGGAAATGACAAAAATCGGGCAGGCAGCATGGCTAAGTGGGTCGCTCCCAATTATGGTATATTGTCACCATCTATAGATATTACAGATTTTCTGAAGGAGCTTGGAACAGGAGGCTCAAACATTTGATATATAGAGCTTATTTCCGCTGTGATGTATATATGATGTACTCTAAAGTGGTATGTAAGGTAAAATACAGTTTTGTAATTCCAAAAGTTATGTTATATCATATATTTTATTCATTCCGATGTGAGATCGTATCTGTTTTGATTCTGTTATGTTGTATTCTTCTTTCCTTCTATTCTAACTTTTCCGCCTTATATATTCTCATCCTCTTATTTCTTTCTTTGACATCTGAGTTTTAGTGTTCTTTGAGTTGGACTTGGGTTGTATTTGGTCGGCTCAAAGGATACCGAAATTCGGGTCATCACAATGTTAATGGTTTTCATATTCGTCTTTTTTACACACATACATATGAAATTATGTATATTATGTTTTGCTTATGCTGCACTTTTTAATGTTTTGGATATTTTTATGTTTAACAATAATTCATGTTCATGGATCGTTGTAAGCACTAATCTATTTGCATTGTATTATATTTCTATTTTAAGAATATTACGATTTAGAGTATGTTGATCTTTCGTGAATTAAGAATATAAACTGATTTTGCAATTCAAGTTTAGGTTGCTATGTTTTTAATAGCATTCATAAAAATCATTTTGTAAGAATACCAATTTTTAACATATTACGTACTCCGGGATTGTTCCGATATGAACTTTCAGACCCGAGATGGAAATCCGAGACGAACACCTGAGTTGGACTCATTTCATCCGAGATCTCCCCCGATACGAGATCATGTCTCTAAAATCCCCGAGGCGAAACACGACCGATATCCGAGATATAAAACCTACGCACATGTAACAATTTTTCTAATTATTGTCCAAGTATACCTATCATCTAATATTTTATTTCTTCTAAAATAAAGTATAACCGAATATGCATCTCAGCTTTTATGAAGAGAATATGAGCAAATGCTTTTCTTATCAAAATAATGTTAAATTGCACTTACCTGAACTTGCGTCTTTTATGACTTTCTCGACAGACCAAGCAATTGCAGTGTCGGTGGCATCTTCAATGAACAATAAGCAAGTCAGCTGATGTTAAAACAATGAACAAACAAAGTCACAACAAGGACAAAAGCAAAAGTGCTACTCTTAATACTGACTATTTGTTACCGGATAAATAAATGATTATTCAGGAGGAGCTACTCTTCCTTTCCATCTAAAGTCCAATCAGTGTCTAGTATTAACACTTAAGGGTTCAAATCAAATTCATTCTAAGCCATTGACTGCATTATGTCTAGTATTGTGTATTATGTCTAGTATTAACACTTAAGGGTTCAAATCAAATTCATTCTAACACTTAAGGGTTCAAATCAAAAAGTCACAATATTTAAAACTCCATGCGGGATGCATGTAAATCACGGTCTAACTAATATTTTGACATCATTTAAACAAATGCACCATGCAAGTATTGTGTATTATTGTTTTTGTTAAGCTACTACGTAATTCTTGACAAATCCAGCAAGCATATTGTAATTTTTCATCAGATTGTGAATTTTGTAAGGATGACAGAAAGGGAAATACCCATAGCTAAGCAACTTTGCAGTAAAAATGTTAAAGCACGAGCCAATAAATGGCATATAACACTTCTCACAGTGCAAATAAGCAGCACAAGATAAATTAGTTAAGATCGTCCACGCAGTTGTAGCAAACAAATTGTGTAGATAGTATTGTTGCGAGTGGTACATTCAGAATAGAATGTACCAAAAGAATGCAGTGAAAATCTTAAAAGATGACTAGTAATGTACTCCATCAGCATACTACATAAAATGAAATTGTTATTTCGGTTATTAATTATCCTATAGTACGTGGACAAAAATTCTAAAATTTGTGAATTCAATAAATTATTTAATTGTAAGGATAATTATACTTTTTTAAAGAAGGATCCCACAAAAGGATAGTATTTGAGGTCATAAACCTATTACCAACATTGTGAAAACTTAGCATGTATTTTTATTATAAAAGTACTACTTAAACCCACGTTCACTCAATTCGAAAACAATAAAAAAAAAACAAATTTTATCTTAAAATAGCCTATATCGACTTTATAATTGAACAGGAAAAAAACAAGATAATTAGAATACCCAAAAATCATATCAGCTTGTACTGTGCTTGCAATTCGATTGACTACAATCGTGCTAAGTCAGTGTGTGACAAATTTTGTTGCATAGTCAGTGAGAAAATGAGTTTGTAATCATTCTTTAACACTCAAATTATTATTATTAAATAATAGCCTAGATGTTCTATTTTAACTTTTTATGAAGCATTCACGTTAATAACGTTTTAGGATTGAAGCATGCATGCATGCATTATGTTTCAAGTCCTGTATAGTAACCTTGCCTTGTTCCTTCAACATAATCTTCTGTCATTTCTATTTTCTGATTTTCGCACACCAAAACACTTAAATCATTTTGAAGCAAATGCCCTACAATATCTGACCACCGTATTCTATTCTAAATTATGAGAAAAATAGCACTTACACTATTCTATATAAGTTGATCGACTATTCATCGTTATAATGACAATTTGAAACCATGATTTCTAAAGCATCATGTAGAGAACAATTGATAGGGTGGATACTCAGTGCAAAAGGCTCCCGTACTTAAGCGCGAAAGGGTGGATACCCAGTGCCAAAGGCTCCCGTACTCAAGCACGAGAGAACTTTTCAGGTCAGTCTCCCGTCTCGGTACTATTCTCACGGCTTTCCGAGCTCTGAGGTGATCAATTAGTGCGCACAGCTTTTCCCTCACATATGTGAAGAGGCCAGGACTCGAACCTGCGCATTCCAGATTACCAACCGGGTAACCTTACCGTTGCGCCAGACACCATCTTCATGTAGAGAACAATTGATGATTAAAAAAAATGAAAATCACCTTTTGTTTTGCCCTAGCGGTTTCGTTATGGAACAAGGAAATAAGTGACGGAACAACCCATTCTCTCGCAACAAACGTCCTATAAGCAATGTTTTTTCGCAAATTATCAACTTAGTTGCTTCTACCTTCTGCCTCTGCCTCTGTGTTCCAACCTCCACCTATCCCCGCCAACACTAGAATTCCTTCGTCTTCAATCCTCATCTTCCTCCCTTTCGTGGCCTCCACCGACCTTTCTAAGCTCGTTAAAATAAATTTCAGTTTATGAAGCAGAACATATTGTGCATAGTAATAAAATAATATTTAAAATAGATTTAAGGATCAAGATTTCTAGAATTTCATTTTGTGTTTATATTTTTGGTTGAAATAAAATTTTCCATATTTTATTAATTTGTTATCATGTTTATGATACTGTATCTTTGATAGGTATATGGAAATAGGTTATGAAAAGTGGTGCACGGTCAAGTTGTTTTCCTTTCATAATTTTATTTCGATCCTTATCGAAAATATGCGACATGCATAATTTACTTTTGAAGATAGATCAGAGTTCATAGTTGGAAACACTTATTAGCCCCAACCAATAGCAACGTTAAGGTAGATGACCACTCGCATGTTTCATATATAGTTTGACTAGTACATAGTCTCATGTATAAATATTACACAGCTAGATGCATAACTGCAACTGCAGTGCATGCAACCGAAAGAAGAATAAATGAATGGGAATACCAGTGTCATCTTCCTTTACTTGATATGGCTAAGAATCCTCACAAATGGATCACTCTGAACCTCAGATAACTTAAACCAAATATGGTGCTTTTTATCTTAACAAATTATGAATCAAACCATTAGTCTATTAGAAAAATCACAGTGGTTTGTTGATAATGTATTTTGACTAAATATATTTCTAATACTTATATTAGGTTCAAGACAAAATAATTAGGCTAAAACCATAATGGAACTATTGATTTTCCTATTAGTGCTTACAACGGGTGGTCTTTTCGCATCCTAGTGGTCCTAACAAAAATTCCATAGCATTCAATTTGTAATGTAACTTCAACTGTTATATGAAAGGAAAATACATGAATGTTATTTTAACCATAGTTCAAGCTACAATTTTTATAAGTTCAACTATTTTATTTTTGTTTTGGTTTTAAGTAAAATATTATATACTTTCCTATATGGTTTGAAGATCCCATTAATAGCTTTTAAAATGCTTATTTTTGCACTTTTTTTCCAATCAAGGCACTTTTGCTGCACCCTATTCAAATATAAACTATACAAATAGGATTTCTTTCTAAAATGTGATATTTCAAAATTTGTGCTCGACCTTTTATTTTCCAGCCCAGGCAAATATGTCTTAAAAGTGTTGCTATAATCCCTTCAAACAGTTTAATTGTGCTGCAAAACAAAAAACATTTCTTTTTTATTTATCTAGTAAATAATTTTATTTATTATTCTGTGCATATGACAGAATTCAAAAGAGTCTGGCATATCTACCAAAGTTTTTTTAATGAAAGTTAAACAATTATTACAATAAGTAGGTTTCAATGATTATGATTATCGAACATTAGCACTTTGCAGTGCAAATCGAAGCTATAACAGTTCATAAGCACAAATTTCTGATGGATAATAAACACATTTAAAACTAATCAATAGTCAGCAATAAGATTTTTGTTTGAAACAAACACAATGTATGTAATAAAGCTGGTCAGACCCGAGGGTTAGTTAAACTATATATTAGCCTCTTTTAACAATAAGCCTCATTGTCGAGTACTTTCACAAGAGAATTGAGAAGCTCTTTGGCTTGCCATCATCCAAGTCAAGATTTGCTTCTTATGAGGTCAAACCAATCTACTTTCTTTGTGTTCAATGTATGGAGCTATCAGCTGCCTCTGTGTATTGCTTCATAACCGGTTCAACTATCTTCTTCCAGCTCTCCACAGCTAGGTTGTAAATTTCACAACTTGAATTCATTTCCACCAATGTCCATTTAAGCACTTAATTATAGACATTTACCAATGACAAAAAAGTATGATTTTATAGCTCCAAATTTATAAATGGATAAATGATGGAATAGTTAAATTTCACCTCCATCCTTAGTAGTTAGGCAATGTAATAGTTATAGAAGATGATAATGTGTATTAACATTATTTCGTAAGTACCAGAATTACATAAAATAAAAAGGACAACTACAGGTGAAAATGATATACCCATTTCAGTATCTTGTTTCCATTTTCCCCTTCCTCGATAATTTGTTCTAGAACAGATGCTCGGAGCTAGCAGTGACTAGAGAAGAGCTACGATGACAGGAGGTAAGGCAACCTGCTGTCGAGACGGAGGCTCGAGGCTGGTGGCTTGCGATTGGAGTCGAATATGAGAGGTAGGTATTTAGGGATTTTTTAGGCATGCGAATAAACTGAGAACGAGGAGGTAATTAGATCGGGTTTAAGGTTAATAGAGGATAGGGTAACGGAAATTATTTTTAAGCAGTAAATAAAAATAAGGGAAATTTTATGTAAATCCACCTATTTTATAGTTAATCCGCCATAGATTTTAGGATGCTTAACTATTTTTATGGTGTTGATAGTTAAGTAAATTTGATTAGTTCATCCACCAAACTTATCTCATCTTCTCACGGTTCTCTTTTGTTTCTATGCACCGTACAATTCAGTTCACTCACACTTACGATACAGATACTTATAACCCTACCCCTCGTTTCAATTCCATCATTGAATCGTATAACTCGTGTCATCTCTCCAGCACACCCCTTACTATGTCGATGCCTTCTTCTATTTCGTATGGTCTGAACAGTAATTGGTGAGACTTACATTCATTTGCCGAGGGTAGATGTTGTTTTTGGGTCTTTATTCCTGCATCGAGCCTGCTTCGTAACTGATCGGTGAATGCTCACCATATCATGTCTGTAGTTTCATTTCAGGCTTCTAATTTACCTTAGTAAACTAATAGTATGATTTATATTTTGAAATTTGCAGCCTTTTCATTTGGTTTACACCTTTAACTGTTCGTTTACTCTGTTTCTATTTCTATTCAAGTACCACGAACTTAAAGTTAATGCAATAAAAGCAAGCAGCACATGTACAAACATATAGCCGAAGCAATGGAAAATCAGATAAGTCACTCAAACCAGCGAGCTACCATGCACTCTAAGGCAAGAATTAGCAACAAAATGAACCAAGTGGTAAAATGACCACAAACATAACCCATTCTCACCTGTACATAAGCTAGTTTAGCATGACACAGCAAAGGGTTCTTTCAAACTAGAGTACCAGCAAGAAATCCAGGGTCAAAATGAAAATGCAGCATATGAAATTAAGCGTCAATATGCAAAACAAGGCCATAGTTCCAAAAAACGGAATCATTGTTTTCAATACTAGCATAGGATCGTCGAAAAAAGTTGTCTACAAGTTTCAGAAAATGAATCGGTCAATAAAGAACAAAGAATTTAAATTGAGTGAGCCCAGGCTTTCGACCATAGTATAACCATAATATAAGATTCATTTAAGTTAACCATACATGATAATATGTTTAAATATTACTCGAGTATGGAAGTTAGTATGCATTAAACCGCTCCAGTCTTCATTAATATGAAAACCATTTCAATCTTCATGCCTGTAGTCAGATCACATACCAGAATGCAACATTTAAAAGAACAAATTTGAAAACTATTTATGACTGGTATGGCAGGGACCAAATTAAATTCAAGAGAAAAAAAGATACCATTATCTTGCTCCGTACCAGCATCTAACGCTTAATAGAAACAAATGTTAGCGAACTTATGGACAATTCGTAAAAGTGGATGACAAGGAAATAAAGGAACCGCAAGAAGATTAGATAAGTATGGTGGATGAACTAATCAAATTTAATTAATTATCAATGCCATAAAAATAGGTAGGAATCCTAAAATCTAGGATGGATTAACTTATAGAATATGTGAATGTAAATAAAATTTCCCTAAAAATAATAGAGGAATCTTAGGCGGGAGTACTAAAAGGTATTTGATGGTGAACTTAATACAACATTATATTATGCAGTGTCTAGGCTCTCCATTTTGAATGAAATTGACTGCAACAATTAATATATAATTGTCATAGTTGTGTGCTATTAAAAGTAATATCTGTTGTAGTGTAATGATTTTTAAAGAATGATCTTCCATACAGAAAATTGAAACATGGTTGGTATAGAGATATGGAGCATAAGGAACCTCCAACTCGATTAACAGGACCATCCTTTTGGAGAAACTTACTCGTATCATATATATACCAGGTAAAATGATAGAAAAACACAAAAAGTAAGGGTGATAATGTTGATATTGATGAAGATTATTTTGTAAGTGAGAATGAAGATGGAGAAAGACCTACATGGTACAAAAAGTCAATTTTTATTACCTTAGAGTATTAAAGTAGCCATAATGTACGACGCACTTGTTAATGATATTTTCGTCAACACTAGAATTAGGTCTAAGGATGTGGACCTATGGGAAACAAAGGGATTATTTAGTTTCTATGAGCTTGAGTTAATTCTCCGTTTCCTAGATATCAAGGTCTTAAGCCCGAATATTAGTTACTCTTCCTTCAAGAGGTGAGTATCACACTTACGAGACTTAAGGACCAACAGTTACCTTGGGATAAGGGTTACGTAGGCGCAATGCAAGTTAGAAAGCTAAACGGCTTGTAGAAGGGTATTTTGGGTAATTCGGCTTATGCATGAAGCATTGTCATGGAGTGGCAATAAGAAAACTAACAATATAAGCGGAAAGGAAATCCATGAAATTAATCTCAAGTATCGATTCTCTCTTTGTTGATCATTGATTTGAGTACATAAATGATTACAAGTAAAATCCCTAAATTGATTTACAAATTAGGGTTTTCTCTCTAAGAAATGGATATAATATTTAAGAAAGAGAAAAGGTCCCCCAAAATGAGACCCTTTGGATCTTAATTTATAGACAAATTGGGCCTACTTTCGGTATCGATTAGTGATTAGCATAGAAATATGTTATTTAATGGACCTATATTTTATCTTTTTGTATATAAATAAATATTACGTTGGGTATTTTCTTGTTGTTTTTACAGATGAGTTGTTCAAGCCTTATATAGCTTTAAAAGTGAAGATTTTGTGCCATATACATGAAGATTGCATAAGAAGCTGTCACTGGAGGCTTGTTGTGTTCACACTGGTCACTTTGGAGGGAGATTGGTAGAAAAGATCTTTTAAAATCTTCTGATTGACACATGGCAAAGAGGGATAAGTTGAATATCATACCACAATCTTTGATGAGAAGGCCCATTAGAGGATTAGGATTTCCAGTTCATCTATAAAAGCACATGTATACCCATTGTAAAACCATCCTATCCATTATTCTGTATTCTCTTCTCCATTAATAAAAGTTCTTCCTTTTTACTATTTCTGCATTTTTCTTTCTTAGCAATAGGTGTTGTCTTCACAATTAGTTTTGGAAGAGCACCAATTGTATTTTACATTTGTTTCATTAGTGATTAGTCGTTTGATTAGTTTCAACGACAATCCTAATTTTATTTTTGTTGTTCTTCTTATTCTGCACTTTTATTTTCTGCATTGTTGTTCTTGTTTTGCAATTTACTTTCTTTAGTGATTAATCGTTGATTAGATTCAACGATAATCCTAAGTTCGCAATTTCAGTTTGTTTTTATTTCAACAAAATCTCCAGGCTTCATCTAACTCGTCCAAGAGATTAGATAAATAATTTGATTTTAATCTACCTCCCTGTGTTCGACCTGTATGCTACACACCTGTGCGCTTGCAGAATTTTATTACAAATATCGCGCTTTTCTAATTCATAGATTAGCGTCGATCAAGTTTTTGGCGCCGTTGCCGGGGAGGTAACGGTTAAATTTTATTATTTATTTAATTTCTGATTCGTATTAGTTTTCATTTTTTTTATTTTCTCATTTTTGTTTTCTTTTATATATAGAAAATATTCTCAATTAGATGAGTTGGTATTGATTGTTCATACCGTAATCTTCTACACATGAGAGAAAAAAAAGTTGCCAATTTTCTTTTGTTTCATTCCTTCTCACAATTCTTTCCCTCTTTTCAATAATTTAATTACAAAAAAAAAGACAATTCTCTATTGTTGTTTCTGGCCTGCCTTGATTTTCTTCCCTTTTTATACTTCTGCCGTCAATCTTAAAAAAAAAAAAAAAAAAATCTTGATTGGCAGATTTGATATTAGTTATTGATATTACAATCTCCCAAAAACAAGGAAAAAAAAATCTTGCCCCTTTTTCTTTTTATTTTCATTTATTTCTTTCTATTTTTTGTTTGCATTTCTTCCAATCTAATTCCTTCTTCAAAAAGAAAAAAATATATACAAAAAAAGAAACTTGCTAGTTTTTCTTCAATTTCTTTCCATCTTTCTACCACCTCGCTGATTTTCACATTTTTCTTTTCCCTTTCCTTTTCTTTTTATTTGTTTCCATCTTTTGTCTACAACTTTCTTGTAACACCCCACGCCCGCTATGGTCACTCACTAAGGGAATGCCATAGCATCGGTGGAGTATTTTAGTGAATATAGAACAGAAAAATTACACCAAGACAGATATAAATAGTACTTGAAATTTAAAACATCATCTCAACAACAGCGGAAATAAACATGTCTGGTTACATCATAAAACCATGATAAAAGTCAAGTACAATATCCGTCAAAATAAAGAAGTACATAATCCCACTCTCTCATACAATAGCCATGACAAAAGAAAAGATAACTGGATAACTGGAGCTTTACATCTACCCAAGCTCCCAAAGACTGGAACAGCAATCCGATCAAGCTCTACTACCGCTAGGATCCACCGTAGGACCTGAGGGTTGGGAAAAAGATAAAAACAACGGGGTCAGACATAAGTCTGAGTGAGTCCTATAACTTTAACAATACAATCATTAAAGTAACCAGAGAAGACATAAACTTGACCTACGGTAATATCTGGGGATGAATGGCTACACTAAGCAGCTTGGTAGACTTAGGATAAACTAAGATAACTGTCAGGACGCATCTACCCACCCAAGGATAATTACTAACTGCACCACACCAGTCATTCCTACTTAAAGGTTGATCCCTTCCAAGGACTTAGAAATTTTCCCCAGTAGTTCCATGTACCCCTAGCCCACTACATAGGTGCCGTCTGCCCCTATCTCCACTAGGTGTACCCAGTAATTCTTACCCAGTAGTTTCGTGTACCCCTACATAGGTGCCGTCTGCCCCTATCTTCACTAGGTGTACCCACTACTCCCCATCGATCGGCTCCCTACCGTAGATACCCGTGCTGGTCCCACAGTGGGGTGTATCACTCCCCTAAAGTGGCTACCCAATACCGACGGTGCACGGCTTTATATCTACACGATGCAACAACGACTTATCTACCAGCCCGGGCCCACACACGCATATGAAACCCGTTGGACTTGCGTTGCCACCGCTAACCCGTTTTGGCCTCTTATAATCAAGCCCAATATGCGTGTCCCGTCACTCGACATGGGTCGAGCCCACAAAGATACGTTTGGGATATTGGTTGAAATGGGCCCCCAACAAGCTACCCACCTAAGCTTGTCAAATATCTAGTGTATCCCACTTAACCCTTTAATCATGTTTAATTACATGTTTTCACTTGGTTAAGTATTCTAATCGTATTTTCTATTGCCACCCAAGGCAACCCACTAGATTCCACATGCCACCCAAGGCATCCTCAAAATTTCCTCATGCCACCCAAGTCACCCACTTAACCCCTCATGTCCCACTACATGCTAATATGGTTAAGTGTTTCTTAATTAATTAAGACCGTGATCTCCCATAAAGACCTCCCACATTAGACTGACTGTTATGACCGCCTGGTTAAGCCGGTAGAGTCCGGGCAGTCTTACGTCATAACAGAGTCTAACCTCGTGTCTTTACCTTAATCACGTATTTAATTCATGGCTAAGACCTCTCACATTGGGCTGACATTTGTAGCAACTGGTTAAGCCGGTCGGGTCCGGGCAGTTTTACACTACAAATGAGTCCAACCTCGTGTCTTAGTCGATTAATTACACCTAATTAATCACCCCCATATTAATTATCCCTAATTAATATCAAGTTTTCCATAACATGGGTAGACCTAACTCAATAGGTAAATTCCCATGGGGTAGACCTAACTCAATAGGTAAATTCCCACTTATGGTAATTTATTTTTATGGTATGCTTAATCATACCCAAACATACATTTATTAACATATTTACCAACCCCATCGTTCCCCACGTAAATCGTTCTCATGTCATAACATAATAAAAGGGGAAGATCCATCACAACATCATGGGTTTAGCATATAATTTTGTCATGGGTTAAGAGGATGTCAACTTGCATATATGAGCATATATTAACCCAACTACATTTAACCCAAACTTGCATATTATCATACACATGATTTGCATAACATGTTGCATATGAGCTTGCATATTATCATACACATATCTTGCATAACATGTTAAACTTGCATATAGGCATTCTCATAACTTGCATAACATGTTAAACATGCATTTAAGCATACACATAACTTGCATAAGCATTCACATACTTGCATAAGCATTCACATACTTGCATAAGCATACATAACTTGCATAAACATGCATAACTTGCATATCATGTCATTTAAGCATATACATATCTTGCATAAGCTTTCATATACTCGCATAAGCATGCATAACTTGCATATCACATAAATCTTGCATTTAAACATATGCATGACTTGCATAAACATCCATACACTTGCATAAGCATGCATAACTTGCATATCACTTTAAACTTGCATTTAAACATATACTTATCTTGCATAACTTACTTTATTAAACATGCATAATTCCACTCATTAAATATGCATAAATTCACTTGTTAAGCATGCATATACCAACTTGCTAAACATGCATAAATCAACTTATTAAGCATGCATAAACCAACTTATCAAATATGCATAAACATAGAACAACATAGAGTAACATATCATTATACATGATTCAAACTCACTAATCCGCATTTAAGACCATAAGTCTCATTACACCCAACCTACTTACTTTAACAATTGATGCTAAAGTGATAGAAACTCACCAAACTCAAGATTAGCAACCTTATGAAGTAGAATTAGTTGCTAACTATGAAGATAATGATGATTAGAGAATGATTTGAGAGGGATTAGCTTGAAACTTCCTTCATGAACTAGTGGAGGCCATGCTCAAATTTCATTTTGCCATAGTTTAGTTACAAGACCTAATTATGAATGAATTAGGGTAGGGTTGTGGTCTTATTTATAGGATTAGGTGAGTGTTTTAGGCCCTTAGATTAACCCTAGATTAGATTAGGACCCTTAGATTTAGGAAATCTCTAGAACCAGCCCTCCTAGCCAGCCTGAAACCCAACCTGGTGCAACCTGGTGCACCCAGGTTCAATGGACGGTGCCACCCTGTCGACAGGCAAGTCGACAGGCATGTCGACACCCCTGTCGACAGGCCTGTCGACATGGGTTGGGCGGGAAGCTTCCCGCCTGACCCCGCCTGGCCCATCCCAAATCTGAATATTTGAATTTTCAAATCTGTTTTAGTTTTAAATTTTCCGCAAACTTCTTTGGGCCATAACCGGGCCATACGGACTCCGATTCTCGAAAACTCGGACTCTATTTCGCGTATTTTTCCGAGACGAACGCAATAACGCAGCCCGTTACCCCCAATTCCCACGTCTGAGATTATTTATCTTGTAATTAGTGAATTTTAGTATTAACTAAAATTCGGGGTGTTACATTTCTAAAAAAAAAAACTTTTGCAATTTCTTCTCTGTCTACTTTGATTTCTTTCTTGTTTTTGTCTTCTTTTATTTCTTTCCTCAATTCCTTCTACCCTTCCTCTCTACTCAAAAAACCTTGCTTTTTTTCTCTTATTTCCTTCCTCTTTTAATTTTTTTTCCTTTTTGTTTTGGTTTTTCCCATTCATTTCTTTCCCTTTCTTCTTGTTCAATTTTTCATAAAAAAAACTTGCATTTTATTTATTTATTTCCAATTGCATTTCTCATTCACCTCCTACAATCTCTCTTTCCATTTTTTTCATTTATTTCTTTCCGCCTCTCTCCTTCATTAAAAAAAACAACTTTCAGTTTTCCTTTATTCTTTCCAATCATCTACATTCTTTTTCTTTTTACAAATTTCAAAAAAAAAAAAGATTCCTCTTTTGCAAATTTTTTTCCTTTCATCTTTTGTCTTTCTTGTTCTCAATACATTTGATTTCTTTTCTTCTCTTACAAATTCCCTTTCTTTTCAGAAAAAAAAAATCCTCTTCTAATTTTACAACAATAAACAAAAGAAAAAAAATTCTTTCTGTTTTTGTCTTCTCTTTTATTGCTTTCCCTTCTCAATTTCTTTTCCAAATCTTTTACAATTACTTTCCTTCCTTCCTTTACAATTCTCTTTTTTTCCTGAAATCTCTCTTCCCTTTTTTTTTGTCATTTGTTTCTTTCCTATTTGTCCACTTTTTCAATAATAAAAAAAAAGGGAAGGTCGTAAAAAGATCCATTCTTTTTTTTTCAATTATTTTTCCCTGCTTCATTTCTTCCCTCTGATCAAATACCCCCACACTTCAAAGGCGAGCAAAGCAAAGCAAAACAGTGAAGTTGAATTGTCACCACTACTCAATATTCTCTGGACGGACTGCCATACACCGCTGTAAAATTTCTTTAACTCTACAGGTGCTCTGCTGAAAAGAAAAATATATAGCAATTGCTTGTAAAAATCTTCTGCAGGGGCAGCGACTTTCTTTTACAATATTTTAACTTTCTGTTATTATTCTGTGACTGTTCTATGACTGATATTTCTGAATCTGTTTGGGAGAAACGAATTTCCATAACTAATCACTCTCGTCGATTGTCAATTTTAACGCTTGATTTGATTTGCAAAATAATATAATTGAAAAGTGGTGCTTTGTGAAGTTAACTGTCTCGTATAATTGGATCGCGGATATATAGTAGTTCAATTTATTGAACTATTAGCGAAAGAGGTTGCATACTACCCGTAAAACATTGGTCGTATCCCTTAGTATCTATACTATACGTGAACGGCCATAAGACCCTCTTCCCCCTTCTAATTGAGTCAGTTAATTAATAGAGCAAAGCTTATTATTTTATATTATTTTGAAGTGAGAATACTTTCTGTCCTGCCGTGACTTCTTTAAAATGTCTAATTCAGAAAAATCATTGAGAGAAATGTGGGATAATAATCGGAGTAGACGTCCGCTTGAAGAGTATGAGTATGAAATACAACTCATGAAGCAAGATTTTCCAAAATTTCGTGAGCCCAATGCCAATTTTCAAAAAAATTCAATTGACCAACATTTTCAAAACCATGGATATGATCGAAATTGCGATTTCAATTCAAATTTCAATAATTTCGATTATGGGCCACATCCATATCAAAATAGCTTTGAATCCCAATATACCTTTGATCAACATCAATACGGGGTTGGAAACCGATTCGAAATTAATTTTGAAAATGAAAATGATTTTCAAATCGATCAAAATGTTCAAAACTACAACCCATATCCACATCTTGAGAATGACCAAAATTGGAATTTTCCCACCAATTTTAACAATTTTAGTTACGAACCTAATTTTCAAAATCAAAATGATTTCCAATCTCAATTTCAATTTTCTGAAAATTCAAACTATTTTGAAAATCAAGAAACCCAAAGCGAGAGCTCTCAAATCAACGACTCTGAAGAATGTAATTTTGATGAGAGGGCGGAAAGGCTAAATAAAAAGGCCGATGAACTTCTTTGTTTATTGACATCTTTGAAGGAACAACGAGAGCAACAGAATCAAATTCAAACAAGCGATGAATCAGAAAATAGTCCATTCTTTACTGATAGTGAAAATTTTCAAACAACAACTTTCGAAATTGAGAATGATGATCTAAATGAAGTTGTTCAAAATTCAATAAATGATTTGGATTCCGATTCTTTTCAAAAATATTTAAGCTTGGATTTTGATCTTCCTCTTTTGGGCTGTGAGAAACCTGAAATCTTTGAAATTGAACAGAATAAAAATGTTGAATTTTTCAATTCAAATTTGGAAAAGGATTTTAACGAACATGAATTCTTTGGATTGTACGAGGATGAGTTGCCAAATGAGGAAGAAGTGGATTCACGTCACGAGTTCGAAAATTTTAACTTTGAGAAAATTTCAAACAAACTTGAAATTGTCAGTGCCGAAAATACGTTGTCAGTTAATGATGAGAAATGTGATCACATATTCTTGAACAACACTCGGATTTCAAATTTCACTGAATTTATATACGATCACAAATTTTTGAATAATTACACTGATAAATTTGTTGAACACATGAACCATTTTTGGAATGTTAGCTTGATTGAAAAACTTCATGTTAGGATGACCCTAGACATTTATCTTCTGGACTATAAATCTAGGTTTAAAGATGAGATGGTTTTCAAAAACCTTTGCTTATTAGAAAACATGCCTAGACATAGTGGGAATGGGACTCATAGGGCTAGATCCAAGTGTGGGGGAAAAAGATGGTGGTATTCTTTGCATCGTGTGCACCGCAAACACATATATCATTGTATATATGATCCATTCTTACATATAGTTAGATTGCATTTCATTCTACAAATAATTTTGCATCTCATTCACCTTTGGGTACGATCTTTCAAATTTAGGAAACGTTCACAGTGTGGACACTGTTTAGTTCTAGTGTGGGGAGGGGGGGAGTCTGCATTTCACTCATTTTCGTTTTTTCTTTATTTTTCTTTCTTTTCAATTTCAGCCACTTAAATAGGACCATCATGCATTTTAGACTGTACTAACATGCCATTTTTTTTTTGAAACATGACTCGTTTTAGATTGATACGGAAAAATAAGTTAAGGATTATTAATCAGTTGATAGTATTTTTTTCTCTCAACTTAGATCGAATAAGAAATATAATGAAAAGTTTAATTTTGAGGGATAATAGTGTAACCGGTACATATGGAGATTCTTAGGTGATGGCCATGAAATCTATTCTATATTGTAGACTTTGTTTAAATAAGTGGAGGACTTAAAATACTTATATTGGCTTTTCAAATCTTTAAAACTAAGTTGTGTTAAGTTGAATTCGCGTAACTCTCTTTTGTGCTTATATTTTCAAATAATAGTAATCCTAGGGTATCCAACATTGCTTGTATATCAAGCGTTGGTGTGCAAAACCACCAAGCTCTATCCGACATGTTGCTGACAAAGTCAGCGTTGGAATATCTTGGTCTCATTTTATGAGATTGGACACCTAAGGATTACCGACACGTTGTTGACAAAGTCAAAGTCGGCCTGGACAATCCGCCAAGCTCTTTACCTACTCTCCGTTAGTCCGCGAGGCAGTGCATGGGTGGTAAACCTTGGTCTTCTAAGTTAGGTGTATGTACTTAATCATAAATTTTAAAATTTTATAGAATAAAGAATAAGCGATGATGCCCAAACACTTCTTGACCTTATTGATTTGACTAGCCATACATGAGAAAATAATAATACCACTTTGCAAACTGTGCCAAGCAAACTAAGAATCTATTTCATGGCTGCACTATGTTATCGACCGAACTAACTGGCCAAACTGGAATTTAACATTTGAAAACTTGATTTATATTGAAAATTTGTGACAAGTTGAGGTATTTAAAGTACAATCAACTGATTAGAAACTGTTAACTTAATTTGTTGTACCACTTCAGAAACAAGTCTTGTTTTCACTTTTTTGTTTTTATTTTGCATATGTCCATTGCATTCATGTAGTTTCATTAGAATCATAGCATACTGCATTTGGATTTTGTGGGTAGTATCCGCTGAAAACCCTCACGAGACACCACTCGTCCTACTAGGGACACCTAGAGGTTTAACGGCTTGTTGCATACGCTCAATGCAATCGTGTTTCCTACGAAAGTGTGACCTATCTAGTTTGGTTTTTCATTTCTTGTTTTACTCGAGGACGAGTAAAAGATAAGTGTGGGGGTATTTGATTAGCATAGAAATATGTTATTTTATGGACCTATATTTTATCTTTATGTATATAAATAAATATTATGTTGGGTATTTTCTTGTTGTTTTTACAGATGAGTTGTTCAAGCCTTATATAGCTTTAAAAGTGAAGATTTTGTGCCATATACATGAAGATTGCATAAGAAGCTGTCACTGGAGGCTTGTTGTGTTCACACTGGTCACTTTGGAGGGAGATTGGTAGAAAAGATCTTTTAAAATCTTCTGATTGACACATGGCAAAGAGGGATAAGTTGAATATCATACCACAATCTTTGATGAGAAGGCCCATTAGAGGATTACGATTTCCAGTTCATCTATAAAAGCACATGTATACCCATTGTAAAACCATCCTATCCATTATTCTGTATTCTCTTCTCCATTAATAAAAGTTCTTCCTTTTTACTATTTATGCATTTTTCTTTCTTAGCAATAGGTGTTGTCTTCACAATTAGTTTTGGAAGAGCACCAATTGTATTTTACATTTGTTTCATTAGTGATTAGTCGTTTGATTAGTTTCAACGACAATCCTAATTTTATTTTTGTTGTTCTTCTTATTCTGCACTTTTATTTTCTGCATTGTTGTTTTTGTTTTGCAATTTACTTTCTTTAGTGATTAAGCATTGATTAGATTCAACGATAATCCTAAGTTCGCAATTTCAGTTTGTTTTTATTTCAACAAAATCTCCAGGCTTCATCTAACTCGCCCAAGATATTAGATAAATAATTTGATTTTAATCTACCTCCCTGTGTTCGACCTGTATGCTACACACCTGTGCGCTTGCAGAATTTTATTACAAATATCGCGCTTTTATAATTCATAGATTAGCATCGATCAAGTTTTTGGCGCCGTTGCCGGGGAGGTAACGATTAAATTTTATTATTTATTTAATTTCTGATTCGTGTTAGTTTTCATTTTTTTTATTTTCTCATTTTTGTTTTCTTTTATATATAGAAAATATTCTCAATTAGATGAGTTGGTATTGATTGTTCATACCGTAATCTTCTACACATGAGAGAAAAAAAAGTTGCCAATTTTCTTTTGTTTCATTCCTTCTCACAATTCTTTCCCTCTTTTCAATAATTTAATTACAAAAAAAGACAATTCTCTATTGTTGTTTCTGGCCTGCCTTGATTTTCTTCCCTTTTTATACTTCTGCCGTCAATCTTAAAAAAAAAAAAAAAAAAAAACTTGATTGGCAGATTTGTTATTAGTTATTGGTATTACACTCTCCCAAAAACAAGGGAAAAAAAATCTTGCCCCTTTTTCTTTTTATTTTCATTTATTTCTTTCTATTTTTTGTTTACATTTCTTCCAATCTAATTCCTTCTTCAAAAAGAGAAAAATATATACAAAAAAAGAAACTTGCTAATTTTTCTTCAATTTCTTTCCATCTTTCTACCACCTCGCTGATTTTCACATTTTTCTTTTCCCTTTCCTTTTCTTTTTATTTGTTTCCATCTTTTGTCTACAACTTTCTAAAAAAAAAACTTTTGCAATTTCTTCTCTGTCTACTTTGATTTCTTTCTTGTTTTTGTCTTCTTTTATTTCTTTCCTCAATTCCTTCTACCCTTCCTCTCTACTCAAAAAATCTTGCTTTTTTCTCTTATTTCCTTCCTCTTTTAATTTTTTTTTCCTTTTTTGTTTTGGTTTTTCCCATTCATTTCTTTCCCTTTCTTCTTGTTCAAATTTTCATAAAAAAAAACTTGCATTTTATTTATTTATTTATTTATTTCCAATTGCATTTCTCATTCACCTCCTACAATCTCTCTTTCCATTTTTTTCATTTATTTCTCTCTGTCTCTCTCCTTCATTAAAAAAAAACAACTTTCAATTTTCCTTTATTCTTTCCATCTTTCCACTTTCTTTCCAATCATCTACATTCTTTTTCTTTTTACAAATTTCAAAAAAAAAAAAGATTCCTCTTTTGCAATTTTTTTTCCTTTCTTCTTTTGTCTTTCTTGTTCTCAATACATTTGATTTCTTTTCTTCTCTTACAAATTCCCTTTCTTTTTAGAAAAAAAAATCCTCTTCTAATTTTACAACAATAAACAAAAGAAAAAAAATTCTTTCTGTTTTTGTCTTCTCTTTTATTGCTTTCCCTTCTCAATTTCTTTTCCAAATCTTTTACAATTACTTTCCTTCCTTCCTTTACAATTCTCTTTTTTTCCTGAAATCTCTCTTCCCTTTTTTTTTGTCATTTGTTTCTTTCCTATTTGTCCACTTTTACAATAATAATAAAAAAAGGGAAGGTCATAAAAAGATCCATTCTTTTTTTTTCAATTATTTTTCCCTGCTTCATTTCTTCCCTCTGATCAAATACCCCCACACTTCAAAGGCGAGCAAAGCAAAGCAAAACAGTGAAGTTGAATTGTCACCACTACTCAATATTCTCTGGACGGACTGCCATACACCGCTGTAAAATTTCTTTAACTCTACAGGTGCTCTGCTGAAAAGAAAAATATATAGCAATTGCTTGTAAAAATCTTCTGCAGGGGCAGCGACTTGCTTGTACAATATTTTAATTTTCTGTTATTATTCTGTGACTGTTCTATGACTGATATTTCTGAATCTGTTTGGGAGAAACGAATTTCCATAACTAATCACTCTCGTCGATTGTCAATTTTAACGCTTGATTTGATTTGCAAAATAATATAATTGAAAAGTGGTGCTTTGTGAAGTTAACTGCCTCGTATAATTGGATCGCGATATATAGTAGTTCAATTTATTGAACTATTAGCAAAAGAGGTTGCATACTACCCGTAAAACATTGGTCGTATCCCTTAGTATCTATACTATACGTGAACGGCCATAAGACCCTCTTCCCCCTTCTAATTGAGTTAGTTAATTAATAGAGCAAAGCTTATTATTTTATATTATTTTGAAGTGAGAATACTTTCTGTCCTGCCGTGACTTCTTTAAAATGTCTAATTCAGAAAACTCATTGAGAGAAATGTGGGATAATAATCGGAGTAGACATCCGCTTGAAGAGTATGAGTATGAAATACAACTCATGAAGCAAGATTTTCCAAAATTTCGTGAGCCCAATGCCAATTTTCAAAAAATTTCAATTGACCAACATTTTCAAAACCATGGATATGATCGAAATTGCGATTTCAATTCAAATTTCAATAATTTCGATTATGGGCCACATTCATATCAAAATAGCTTTGAATCCCAATATACCTTTGATCAACATCAATACGGGGTTGGAAACCGATTCGAAATTAATTTTGAAAATGAAAATGATTTTCAAATCGATCAAAATGTTCAAAACTACAACCTATATCCACATCTTGAGAATGACCAAAATTGGAATTTTCCCACCAATTTTAACAATTTTAGTTACGAACCTAATTTTCAAAATCAAAATGATTTCCAATCTCAATTTCAATTTTCTGAAAATTCAAACTATTTTGAAAATCAAGAAACCCAAAGCGAGAGCTCTCAAATCAACGACTCTGAAGAATGTAATTTTGATGAGAGGGCGGAAAGGCTAAATAAAAAGGCCGATGAACTTCTTTGTTTATTGACATCTTTGAAGGAACAACGAGAGAAACAGAATCAAATTCAAACAAGCGATGAATCAGAAAATAGTCCATTCTTTACTGATAGCGAAAATTTTCAAACAACAACTTTCGAAATTGAGAATGATGATCTAAATGAAGTTGTTCAAAATTCAATAAATGATTTGGATTTTGATTCTTTTCAAAAAGATTTAAGCTTGGATTTTGATCTTCCTCTTTTGGGATGTGAGAAACCTGAAATCTTTGAAATTGAACAGAATAAAAATGTTGAATTTTTCAATTCAAATTTGGAAAAGGATTTTAACGAACATGAATTCTTTGGATTGTACGAGGATGAGTTGCCAAATGAGGAAGAAGTGGATTCACGTCACGAGTTCGAAAATTTTAACTTTGAGAAAATTTCAAACAAACTTGAAATTGTCAGTGCCGAAAATACGTTGTCAGTTAATGATGAGAAATGTGATCACATAGTCTTGAACAACACTCGGATTTCAAATTTCACTGAATTTATATACGATCACACATTTTTGAATAATTACACTGATAAATTTGTTGAACACATGAACCATTTTTGGAATGTTAGCTTGATTGAAAAACTTCATGTTAGGATGACCCTAGACATTTATCTTCTGGACTATAAATCTAGGTTTAAAGATGAGATGGTTTTCAAAAACCTTTGCTTATTAGAAAACATGCCTAGACATAGTGGGAATGGGACTCATAGGGCTAGAACCAAGTGTGGGGGAAAAAGATGGTGGTATTCTTTGCATCGTGTGCACCGCAAACACATATATCATTGTATATATGATTCATTCTTACATATAGTTAGATTGCATTTCATTCTACAAATAATTTTGCATCTCATTCACCTTTGGGTACGATCTTTCAAATTTAGGAAACGTTCACAGTGTGGACACTGTTTAGTTCTAGTGTGGGGGGGGGGGGGGGAGTCTGCATTTCACTCATTTTCGTTTTTTTCTTTATTTTTCTTTCTTTTCAATTTCAGCCACTTAAATAGGAACATCATGCATTTTAGACTGTACTAACATGCCATTTTTTTTTTTGAAACATGACTCGTTTTAGATTGATACAGAAAAATAAGTTAAGGATTATTAATCAGTTGATAGTATTTTTTTCTCTCAACTTAGATCGAATAAGAAATATAATGAAAAGTTTAATTTTGAGGGATAATAGTGTAACCGGTACATATGGAGATTCTTAGGTGATGGCCATGAAATCTATTCTATATTGTAGACTTTGTTTAAATAAGTAGAGGACTTAAAATACTTATATTGGCTTTTCAAATCTTTAAAACTAAGTTGTGTTAAGTTGAATTCGCGTAACTCTCTTTTGTGCTTATATTTTCAAATAATAGTAATCCTAGGGTATCCAACATTGCTTGTATATCAAGCGTTGGTGTGCAAACCCGCCAAGCTCTATCCGACATGTTGCTGACAAAGTCAGCGTTGGAATATCTTGGTCTCATTTTATGAGATTGGACACCTAAGGATTACCGACACGTTGTTGACAAAGTCAAAGTCGGCCTGCACAATCCGCCAAGCTCTTTACCTACTCTCCGTTAGTCCGCGAGGCAGTGCATGGGTGGTAAACCTTGGTCTTCTAAGTTAGGTGTATGTACTTAATCATAAATTTTAAAATTTTATAGAATAAAGAATAAGCGATGATGCCCAAACACTTCTTGACCTTATTGATTTGACTAGCCATACATGAGAAAATAATAATACCACTTTGCAAACTGTGCCAAGCAAACTAAGAATCTATTTCATGGCTGCACTATGTTATCGACCGAACTAACTGGCCAAACTGGAATTTAACATTTGAAAACTTGATTTATATTGAAAATTTGTGACAAGTTGAGGTATTTAAAGTATAATCAACTGATTAGAAACTGTTAACTTAATTTGTTGTACCACTTCAGAAACAAGTCTTGTTTTCATTTTTTTTTATTTTGCATATGTCCATTGCATTCATGTAGTTTCATTAGAATCATAGCATACTGCATTTGGATTTTGTGGGTAGTATCCGCTGAAAACCCTCACGAGACACCACTCGTCCTACTAGGGACACCTAGAGGTTTAACGGCTGGTTGCATACGCTCAATGCAATCGTGTTTCCTACGAAAGTGTGACCTATCTAGTTTGGTTTTTCATTTCTTGTTTTACTCGAGGAAGAGTAAAATATAAGTGTGGGGGTATTTGATTAGCGTAGAAATATGTTATTTTATGGACCTATATTTTATCTTTTTGTATATAAATAAATATTACGTTGGGTATTTTCTTGTTGTTTTTACAGATGAGTTGTTCAATACTTATATAGCTTTAAAAGTGAAGATTTTGTGCCATATACATGAAGATTGCATAAGAAGCTGTCACTGGAGGCTTGTTGTGTTCACACTGGTCACTTTGGAGGGAGATTGGTAGAAAAGATCTTTTAAAATCTTCTGATTGACACATGGCAAAGAGGGATAAGTTGAATATCATACCACAATCTTTGATGAGAAGGCCCATTAGAGGATTAGGATTTCCAGTTCATCTATAAAAGCACATGTATACCCATTGTAAAACCATCCTATCCATTATTCTGTATTCTCTTCTCCATTAATAAAAGTTCTTCCTTTTTACTATTTCTGCATTTTTCTTTCTTAGCAATAGGTGTTGTCTTCACAATTAGTTTTGGAAGAGCACCAATTGTATTTTACATTTGTTTCATTAGTGATTAGTCGTTTGATTAGTTTCAACGACAATCCTAATTTTATTTTTGTTGTTCTTCTTATTCTGCACTTTTATTTTCTGCATTGTTGTTCTTGTTTTGCAATTTACTTTCTTTAGTGATTAATCGTTGATTAGATTCAACGATAATCCTAAGTTCGCAATTTCAGTTTGTTTTTATTTCAACAAAATCTCCAGGCTTCATCTAACTCGCCCAAGAGATTAGATAAATAATTTGATTTTAATCTACCTCCCTGTGTTCGACCTGTATGCTACACACCTGTGCGCTTGCAGAATTTTATTACAAATATCGCGCTTTTCTAATTCATAGATTAGCGTCGATCAATTAGCAAAAGCCCGTTTTGAGTGCTTTCGTCTTCGGTAAACCGTTTTGGATTCGGTGTCGGTCGAATCAGTGCTCTCTGTGCCGACTCTCGGGTTTCAGTCTTATTTTCTCTTATGAACATTGTTGTCAGCTCCTCCTTGCTTGAGAAATTAGTCTCGCCTTCCCACAGTGTATCGATACCAAGAAAATTGGTATTGATAGCTTTTTCTGGCTGCTTTCGGTGATAAGCCTTGGTTCTGATAGCCGATTCTGGACTTTGCCTTGTTTTAGTGACTTCTGGTTTCGGTATCAACACTAAGCATGTTAGTGTGGATAACTTTTCTTCCCATAAGCTTTGACTTTCTTAAGTAATCTCTGAATTTGGTATCGACTTTGCGGTAACATTTCTTTGAAATCCTTTATGATAACTTATAAGTTGCTTCTGTTGGAATTTGATATAGAGAGGAGGAGAGAGAGAGTAAAACGTAGAATAATTGAATGACTACATTGTTATTGCTTTATTTTTCTTCATACCACAAATGAGAGAGTACAGTTATATTTATAACACAACAAAGATTCTAGACTCTTCTTCTCTAGTTTTTTCCTTATCCTCTAATTTCTAGACTTGCCTTAATAAACCATTCCATAGATAATTCTATTACATATATAATAACTCTAATATTTATTACCATTTATTTTTATCCTTTCCTAAATACAATAATTAAATCTATTCCATAATTTATGTTTCCTTTTAAAACCAAGTTTATTTTCAACATTCCCCCTTAAACTTGGTTTTATTACTCCAAGCAGATTCCTTGATTCAAAGTTATTGAGATAATAAACGAAGCACTTCTCTTCGATTTGTGATGCACTTCTCATCACCTTCAATTGTTGAAGCACGTCTCTTCAACTCTACTCTTGAATATTGGAGCACTTCTCTCCATGGTGCACTTCTCACCCACAACTCTAACATAAACTTTCTTCCACGGCCACTTGTGCCATGTTCTCTTACTCTTCATCTTTGAATCTATAATTCCTTACCATATGCCCAAATTTTTGACACTTGAAACACTTAGGTTTTCCCTTATGCTGACAATCATTTTCTTCATGACCAGATCTGCTTACTTTTGTTGTGCTTCAGCTGGTCCAACTTTGAATTGTTTAAAAAACTAATTTTTTCGCTCCCTAGAGATCTCATTATCCCCTCTCATCAACCTAGCTCTGATACCATGTTGGAATTTGATATAGAGAGGAGGAGACACTACAACAAAAACACCATATTACAACTTTAATTTTACAACAGTGGTAAATCACCATTGTAATAATTGTTTTTTACAACTTTTTTCCAAAAAAGTTGTAACAAACTTATTTTTAACAACTGTGTTATTTTGACAGTTGTAATAAAAGCCTATCACAACTTTTATTTTTTGACTGTTGTAATATATGACTACACTACAACAAAAATACCATATTAATAATCAATAAAAATTCGATAATTAATAAAAATATTAATACTCAATAACTATTGTTGAATAATAATAAATAGTTTATTTGAAAATATGTAATAACTAATATTAATAATTTCTTTTCGCTATATAATAATTATGTATTATTATTAAAAATTAAAAATAAATAAATAAATAAATATTAGTTTTTAGTAATGAATAATTAATTTTAGTAATCAATAAATAAGAAGTAAGAATCACTAATTAAGAAGTAATAATTAAATAATTACTTTTAAATATTTTAATAAAAATTTCAATCAATTTATATTATATTCTATTACATTTTTTCATAAAAGAAAAAAACAAAAATTATAAGATTAATAAATAGTTATTATATATTATTTAACTTACCATATTAAATAACTTTCAAAATAGTAATTAGTGGATGAGATTAGTGGTCCACACTTCCCTCCGTATTAAACATTTTCCATATATATACAATATATATATATATATATATATATATATGATAACCCAAATTTTTGTAGCTTTAAAGTAATATTGTTTGATCGGTAAATTTATTTATATGTATGAAGAAATAATATGATTATTTGCACATATATAAGTATGAACTGTAAGTTGATAAGAAAATACACATGTTAGATGTGTATTGTGTGAAACAGGAAGATTTGGTTAAGTGTTATAATATGGGCTTAAGAGGGTTAATAAAAATCTATGGGCAAAGTTGTCATTTGGCAAGAACTAAAACCCTAGCTGTGCCACTTGAAAATGATAAATAAAAGAAAATTAGGCCGTCAGTTTTCATTTTCATTCTCTCGACCAAAAACTAAAAGAAAAACAGAAATGGCCGAAGCCCTGGAAATCGAATTAGGGAAATCAACAAATCGACCAACGTCTCACATCAAATAAAATGGATTTGTGAGGGAAAGGGTTTCCAGAGGGAAGCGACAACGGATCTGGGGAGATCGAAGCCCAAATCGAGGAACTACGGAGAGAAATCGAGATCTGGAGGCTAATCGGGTTTAAGGTGAGTGTATTTTTCCTCCTTTAAGCAATAAGACCTTTTATAGGCAGCCGCTTTACCTATATTTCGCTGTAGTACCGTCATGGGCTAGTATGCGTGATATTGTTTGATTGCATGATTTTGTTTGACTGATTTTCCCAGGTCTAACCCTAGAGGGCTGGAAACGATGTGAGGTTTTAATTTATTTTCAATATAGTTTTATTAGAAAGTGATCTTGTATAGTAGGTACAAACTGAAGACAGAAATTTTATGGCATTGATTATTAGAACGAATATTGGGGGTTGTGCGTGGAAGCAGATAGTAGAAATTAGACGGGGATAGTTATGTAGGTATTTAGAAGAAATATGAGGATGTTGACCATAAGGTATTTATGTCTCTATTAGATATCTAACTGAAATGATATCAGATCATTCTTCAGTTGTTTTTTAATCCTCTATGTTTATTCAGAATATGTCTGGCCTATCGGCTCTCAACCTTAATGTTGCAGAAGGTACATTACATTTTGATACCAAACAATGAAACTTCAAGAATTAAAATTTTAACTTGCATCAAAAATAGTAACTATTTGTGTCGAAAACTTTCTGTAACCCTTTATGAATGGTAAAGTCATCCTTATGCTTCAACAGTTGCTAGCGTCAATGTATTTTCTTTCTTTACCGAACGTGGTAGCTGTAACTATCTACTCAGTGTCTCCCTCTTTACCTTGGCTTATATAAATGATATACTTTACCCTGATTAGTTGGATATACAACAATGTCTTAATGGTGATACTGATGTATTATATTGTTTTAGTTCACGATAAGGATGAAACAAATGGATATTGTTGAAATTTAACTCGTGTCCAAAAGTAAAGTCCCTTTTGACAAAAAAAATATAAAATATTTCTGTTTGGTCTGAAGAAGTGATGGTTTTACAGTTAATCAGGTTGCATGATATCATTGGTATATGAGTTGATATCTACAGATATATTGTTATGCTATTAAGTGCGATATATCAGATAATTTTATCAATTATCCATAACAATGGAAGAGGCTAATACATAATCATTCTCATTCTTACTGTTTTTTTATATGATAGTATAGTAAATGTATTGAATTTATTACTGAACCCACACTCAATACCTGTTTTGTTGAGATCATATCCTCTTTCATTCTCATTTATGACCTTGATCCTCATTATATTCCTAAGCAAATCACTGATTTTTGACCCAGTTAGTCATAACTACAATTATTATAGTATACTATTATTTCCTGCCCAAAAAATGATTCCAAGATATGCTCCAGTTGTGTAAAATTCTGCAAGTTGTATACCATATAATTTTGTAAGTGATGTATGAATTAAATTTGATAATAATTTTGATATATCAGATGGAAGGCATCCTTCTTCATATTTTTGTAAAAGGGGTCAACTAGCCTGTTCCAACTATTGTAGCAAACAAGGGAGAAGAGGTTTATGTGCATAGAAACAGTCAGCTGCCATTTCTTCTTCTGCAGCTTTGATGGCTTTAGAAGAAAGGTGAAGATGAGGGAGAGCATACATTGATCCTTCTACTCCGTTGCATGTTACAGCTTCTAATCTGTTAAATGCATGCTCCAATTCCTGGTTGAGGTATAATACAAGAAAAATTAATATACACATTCCGGCATCTTTTTTCTACTTTGAAATAGCTTATAGAGGATAAATAACAGCACTGCTAGTCCTAACAAGAAAAATCCCCTTGCTGAGATTTCTGTATCATTTTTTTTTTCAGTCCAAAACTTCAGAGTGTAGAAGTGATATTTGGGCATAAAACTAACTTGTACTCATAATAGACAAGGAAGTCGTAAGAAAGCACTTGCTTAAAGATCAGGTCTAGTAGCAGTGGACACCATCATATTTAAATTGGATCCAAATCAAGGTTCAAAATCTTTTTCAGTCTCGGTTTCAACCTTTTTTAATTCTACAAATTTCAATTTAGTACATAATTCGAGAATTTCTTATGTACGTGCAGTTCAGTACACATGAGGTTTCATAATGAAGAATATGTATATTTATATGTAGTATGGGATAGGTTTGAACAATGTTTTGGTTTTTCATTAGGAATAACTTTTGTATTCCTTTCATTACAGGTTGCTAAGACACTTGGTGTATTTGTGGAAACATGAGCATGCTTGAATTTTTGATTTCTTTTAGTCTTTAGCTATCAGGTACACATGAGTATACTTCTAGTATACTTGTGCTTGTACCAAGTTGCTTTGTAAAGGTCAAGTATGTAATAATGTACAAAATGTTGTCTAAAACTTATTGTTTGTAATACTGAATATTTGAGTATTTTAATAAATTAGTTTGCAAATAACTGTAATATCGGATTTGCTTATGGAGTATTGCTATATTTAGTGTATTGTTCTTTTCAGTAGCAAAAAATGTTTATTTTTTTTTAAAACCCAAATGTCAATCACAGTGGTGCATAACAGTTGTATTAGATTTTATTACAACGGTGCATAACTGTTGTAATAAAGTTTATTACAACAGTGGAAAATAGTTGTAAAATATACATATTACAACGGTGTTGCAACAGTGCAAAAAAGTTGTAAAAGATATTAGTCTATTACAACTTCTTAATACACGATGGTTTGCCCACCGTTGTAAAATGTATACAACGGTGTTCCACCATTGTAATAGGGTCATTTTGTTGTAGTGAGAGAGATTAAAACGTAGAATAATTGAACGACTACATTGTTATTGCTTCATTTTTCTTCATACCACAAATGAGAGAGTACAATTATATTTATAACACAACAAAGATACTAGACTCTTCTTCTCTAGATTTTTCCTTATCCTCTAATTTCTAGACTTGCCTTAATAAACCATTCCCTAGATAATTCTATTACATATATATTAAATCTAATATTTATTACTATTTATTTTTATCCTTTCCTAAATACAATAATTAAATCTATTCCATAATTTATGTTTCCTTTTAAAACCAAGTTTATTTTCAATAGCTTCCTGGTGTCGGTATCGATACCAAACAAATTGATATCGATAGCCCTTTGCTCCATCCAGCTCGGTTTCATGCTTCCCTTTCCTGGTTTTGGATTTCGGTATCGAGTCACATGCCTTCAGCTATCTTCCCTTGTTTGTTTTCGGTGTCGAATTGTGTACTCTCGGAGTTGATACCAGGTTAATTACTTCCCGTGTCGGGACCGCTTTGCGACTATCTTCCTTCGTATTGGTACCAAGCTTCCCTTATTTATGTTGGTACCGATAGCACGTAATCTGAATTACCTTCCTTCTTGCTTTCGGTATCGGCTGTCTCAGTGCTTTAGGAAGACTTTCTTGATGTTGGTTGTGCTCCGATACCCCTTCACTTCAATCTGGTTTCGGTGTCGAAATCCGGTAGTAACAACACTATTGATGTGATGCACACTGAGAAGAATGTAGCAGAACATCTTATTATTTTGTTGTTCGATAGAAGCAAATTGTGTTTCAAATTTTCATTTGGTAAAGCATATAAAATTCAGTGTTGTCAAGTTCTAAAGGAAGAAAAGCTTCCATCATGCTTTTCAATTAAGATAGGAAACCTGGTTAATTTTCGACCACCTACTTTGAATATTAGAAAGTCACATGACTATCATATTATACTCCTATATTTTCTCCGAACTATGGTTCAATACACATATCCGAAGTTCTGTGACGTAAGAAGTGCAATTTTGAATGTATACCTATCTTTCAACATTATTTATTCAAAGGTTTCAGTTTTAAAGCATGTCCAAGTCGTTAAAGATATGATTACTGAGGCATTATGTGTGTTGGTTCATTATTTTCCTCTACTTTTTGATATAAGTATACATATAATGGTCTATTTAGCTGATCAAGCATTTCTATGCAGAGCCGTTAATTATATACAGATGTATCCATTTGAGAAGTATGATTTTTTTAATATAACAATGTGCTAGTTTAGTTTGCTCCTTCTTTTGCCTTCGACTATCAAGGTGAAGCATTTGCTCTCGACTTAGCTGTTTTGGTTGGAGGAGATCGTTGCCTTCCTTTCTCGACATGTTCAAGCCATCCTTTTCGTATGTTATTGGTGCCAAGGAATGTATGTTGTGTTGCAACTATGTTACAATTCTTGTGTTGTCATATTCTAGCCTCTCCGAGCTTAACTGCTTTCCATTTAGGGGCTTGGTGTCATTATACCTTGGCTGCTCAGTATTTTGACTGTGCTTTGCTGCAATCGTATGCTTTGAGTTGCCTGAGGTTTCTCTAGTTCTTCTGGTAAGTAAGGTGTTGGGTTCTTTCTTGTTTCTTGGCATAACGGTAGGCAAGGTGCGTGTTAGGCCCTCTTGAAATGTGGGCTTCTGGTTTTGCTGTGAATCCCCGTATTGTGCAGTTTTATGCCGCACTTTGCTAAAGTCATATATGCTGGAATGTTTTGTGATGCTCATATAGCTCTTTATTGCTTTTTTATTTTGTATATGACAGTGTAAGTTACTTTACTACCTGCGTGGAGTCTGTAGTCTTGTAGTCTAGAAAAAATGTCTAGTTCCTATGTTGTAACCTAGACATGATAACGGTGGATAGTCCACCTTAAAAACCATTTATGTGGTAGATTGATAATTAGTCAACCTCCTAGAAATATTGTAATTATTATTTGTTATAATAAAAAAATGTTTGCGGTCACTATAAAAACTACTATAAAAACTAGTCAGCTCTACCAAATATGTATACAAATAATCCTTTTCATCTTTCTATTAAAGCTATGAAGGAGTGCAAGGATATATCATATAATAGACGGTACATAGAAGGATCAAATTCTGAAGCATACCTTGTTACGTAATCTATTAGATATGCAATGGAATATATGCTTAATCCACGTACTAGTAATCATTGTTCTATACAAGCATCATTTTTTGATGAAATTGACGGTGATATATATGAACGCTCTATCATCGAGGGAAAAATTATCAAGTTATATAATGTACAACGTATATAAATCCGAAGATGGACAATTTTTCGAATCGAGATACCAGATCGAGATGATCATTGAAGGTATGTATTTTGCCAGTTTTAGCTTTGAAGCGCATAATTTTAATAGCTAATCGAAGAAAAATGCGTGGACTCAATGTTATGGCATTATGTTAGTAGGCCAAAATGGAAAGCAAAAACACACCTTAAGTATAGGATCATTGGATATGTATTCTCTCCTAAACATTACCATTTCATCATAGAATAGTGGCATTTGCATGAATGATATTACAACATTCCTTGCAAGTGCAAAAGATTTACATCTCACAGATGATGATAGTACATGGTATGGTATTATTAAGGAGATCATAGAGGTTGATTATTACATATCTCAACATGTAATATTCTATTGTGATTGGAACAATATCGCAGATAAAACAAATGGTTGTAAGATTTTCATAGACTTTAATTTATTGCTGGTGAATCTAAGCAAGTTCAAAGGTTGTAACTGAGAATAAGATAAACTTGTCATTCTTTTATCTGAAGCAAGTCAAGTTTTTTACATAAGAGACATACATAATCCTGATTTGTTCATTGTACGATATTCACCTAAACGCATGATAAATAGCACAGATGATTTAGAGATATCAACAGACTTCTAGTCCATTTTGAAGGAGCAACCTAACTTTAAAAGATTGTTGAAGTGTATTGAATCGAAATAGATAGACATGATTGAGTATTAGGTTTTTTAATTAGTTATCATGTCATTTTAATATTTCTATACTTGATTTGTGAATTACATTTGTGTTTTCATATTCTACTTGTTAGTGCTAATTTTATTACACTCTTCGATCTTTGCATTTGCCATTCAGTTCTGTTATTCACTGTGTATTTCCTTGAGTTCTAAGTCTCATTTTTTAGCCTTTGCATTCACTTTTGTTATGTTGTGTTTAATTTTTGTTTTATGTGATTGTTCGAGGGAAAAAGACTTGCACTATAGAGTTCAAAAAAAAATTAAGGATAATATTACAAATGTTAATCACTGCAATGATGGACTGAATGAAGAAGACAATTATTTTTCATTATTGTGTTACATTTTGAAACACGAATAACAAAATTATTTCTATCTTTTATATACATGTACTATCATGTTAATCTCAATTTTGGTACTTTTAAGTTGATTTTATGATGGTAAGTAATACTTAATCCTCCTAATTGCTTGTTTATTTATCATAAAATAGAATCACGCTTTTGTGTTAATTTAACAGATATCTAATTAATTGGGTATAAACTGTGCATTACAGAATGACAAAGAATGTAGTACCGGATCACTGAATACAGATAAGACAACGGGTGTAGATGTTTCTCCTTCCCATAAGTAGAAAGTACTCAATATTTGTTGATTTGGAAGGCGCTAAAGGTACTGATGCAAAAAAAGTGGACTTCCTGTTGTGGTGTCTTCATCCATTCTCTCATTCTTGTTGGCTACGTAGAGTGAAATGATCTATATGCCATCTTCAAAAATATTTATGGAAAGCATTAATGGTATTTTATTTAACTGTCATTTTACATTTTCAATATACAAGCATCATTTTCTCAAGAGCTATTACCCATAGATACTAGTTCTCCTTCATTTTGGTAGGGATTCTTATTGCTTTTCTTTTGTTTCTTGAACTAGAATTTGTACAATGTTTTGATTATGCTTGTACATGCATGCATTGTCCTATTAGAAAATAAGGAATAATACATAGGCACCTTTATTTTGTAGGCTATTTACTCAAGAAAGAAGATGGGTACTGTGTATATATAGAGAGAGCGAGAGACACATATTTTTAGCCCATGACTTAAGTCTCTATTTCAGATTAGCGTGTAGAAAGAACATTGGATTGCCCCATGTAGTTGATATTTCAAGTGGTTCCTTGTATGTTTAAGGCCAGGGTGGCATTACTTGATTTAAAATGTTCATTGGGTAGTGCATTTTGTTCTTACTGTATTATTTTCCTTCATCCAAGTCATTGTTTGACAATGTACCATTCTTTGCTAATTGTTTGCTTTCCTCCCGCTTTTTTTTGCCACTTGGGAAGAGTTCATTGTGTGTTGAAGTGGCCAGAGTGTCAAACACTACTACAAAACAGGTCTGTTGCTTCGTCTTATTTGCACTGGTTGTGTCAACAACCGGTGCAAATACAATTTTTTGCACTGGTTCTAAGATAGCAACCAATGCAACTGGTACAGAAAAAAAAATAGATTAGAGGAAAACAATAAGTTGCGCTGGTTTTAATTGAAAACCAGTGCAAATAAGGAGATGCAAATATAGTTATTTTCACCGGTTATACATGCAACCAGTGCAAATATTATGTTTGCACTGGCCTTCCCACGAACCAGTGCAATTGAAACTATTTTACTCGTAAAAATTTTTTGGCTCGGTTTACTTTTCTTTTTTCTCTTCGCTCCCGCCTTAAATTACTTTTTGCCGCTTCTTCCCTGAAAAGTTTGGATTTCGTTTCGCGTTTAAACCTCGAATTGGGATTTCATTCTGTTTCCAATTTCTCCCGTCCCCAAAACTTTACGCTTCGCTCCCGTCTCCAATTGCTCCTGTCTCCACCCAAAAAATATTCAATCGTTTCGCGTTTTTGTGGTGATTTCGATTTTGCGTCTGTTGTCTTTAATCATAAGGTACAAATCCTAGTTTTAAATAGATTTCGATTTCAATTCGCATTTGTCCGCTCTAATCCTGCTATGAATATTTCACATTGAACTTGTTTGGAGTTTGGAGGTCCTCAGGAGCTAATTTAGATGACCTTGTTTGGTGGTTCACATCTGGTCGAACTGTAGAATACTGCATTTTGCCTTGGGTTACAAGTCCCCTTAATTTGTAAGTTTATTTGACAAACACCAGCGTTCAAATTGTTAAAACACAATGTAAATGATGTTTATTGAATTCTCCTTATTAATACTACAAATTAGAGATGAGTGGACTTCTTTGTAAAGAATAAAAGCTTCTATCGCTGAGTTATGGAGCAGTATGGTTTATACCCCTAAAAATTATCCGAATCTGTGAATATTTTAGGATAGCTTTCTTACGTTTATGAAAAAACAATTCCTGCACATAGTTTAATTTCAAACGTGAACTCTTTGCAGGTGCAACTTGCTGAATGCCTTCTGGTGTAATCAACATTGTCACCAGGTGCACTATTTTCTTTACGATGGTTAAAAGATAAATAACAAACACACACACACACATTATATATACATATACATACATATACACGTATGTGAATATGTATATCTGTATTTATATACGTATGTCTGTTGGTGTAATTTGATGAATTGCTGAATAGATGAGGGAGATCAAAGATGATATTGCAGCTTAACCAGATGCTCTCATGGATGATATTACAGTCAGAATATAGCATATTATGGTGTGCATAACATTTCCCATAAGCCGCCATGTGTACTGCTACTAAATATTAATCTCTACCAAACTGGTTTCACACTAGTTCACCCGTGTCTTTTAGAAATACCCAAAGCATCCCTTGCTTTCATTACCCATTTTAGTAGGGCTGCCTTAATCCTACCCTACAGCGCCATCAGTCTCAACTTTGCAGACTTTCGCATGTTCTCCCTAGGGACATTCAAACGGCTTTTGCAGTCCCTGCTGAGATGTTTTGGCCAAGTAAAGAAGGTACTGATTGCTATGTTTAGAAAAGTGAGGGAGGTGAATGTGAAAATTACATCTTACAATTTTTGAGCGATGTTGATTCAGGGTTGGTTGGTTGTTTTGCATTCTATTTTAGGGAATTTAGCTAGTAGGTAAGCAGTGAGAAGCACTGAAGATGGCTTACTCCCCATCACCAAATTGATCTGTTCCATGTTGCCGTTAAATCCACCCCATTCGTTGAATATCATTAGTTAACTAACTATTACTGGATGGACTAGATTTGAATGGACACACCAGAGTGGAATAGAGGTTTTGAACGGAACTTCTAAAATGGATAGTCTTCATTCATTATAAGGTTTATATTATTATTTTTATAATATTGTTATTTGAATTTTTTTAAATGTTGCACTTCATGTAGCTTTTCACCATACGGGAAGAGGTTTATCTACCTAGGACTATGCACAATGGTGAAACATTGCTTGCTAAATCCATGTCTTTCTCCATAAATCTGATCCAGGTAGACATTTATTCAAGTCGCTGAAGCAATAATTTAGTAATTATTTTGTTGTTTGCACGTGCTATCAACCTCTCCGTGTTTTCTCGCGATTAAGCGAAGTTCGCATCATTTCTATGCAAGGCCTTACCTTTGTTCTACAGAATTCCTGTAAGATTTTCCAATTAAGTGATTATGCGATTTCATAGCTTCTGTATTGTTTTTGATTTGGAATATTTTCTCTTTGGCCTATGTGTAGCTTTTGATTATGGGTGTGTTTTTTTGTGTGGAGAGTTTTTCTGAAGTTAGATTACAGAAAATGATGCAGTGAACTTGGCCAAAAATAAGTTGTATAGGACAAATTCAAAAATTAAGCCTGATAAAAAAGATGTTATCACTTTTGGATTTGTGATTTTTAATGCTTGATTGTATGCTATATGGTGCTACAGGAAAAATCGGTAATTCGTTTCTTTTAATAACGCTACTGTTTATCTGCTGCGGGTACAAGTCTAAAAGGGAATGATGGAAAATAAACTTTAACTTATTAATGGTCAAGTAAATTAACATTTTATCAGGATATGAAAGTTTGCACGTTACTGTAATAGTATTTTATAAAATCAGTTCACCTATCACATAAGTGCATTATTAATATTTTGTTTATACTTAAAATAGCAAGGAAAAAAAACTTCTAACAGCAGTCTAACATGTCATTCTTTAAATTGGTCGGTTACAAACTCTGTATTTACTGTCTTAGCATCAAGTCTTAATTATAAAAAGACGTGTATGAACTTTGTTTCTGCAATATATGAAGATATTTGCAGAAAGTTATATTTCAATCACTTAATATCATCATGTATGATAATGCGGTAGCACTTTTAATGATATTATACCCTTTTTTATTGTTTGAAAACAGCAAATGATTTTCTTTTATACAAACACCAAACTTCAGAATCCATAATGAAGAATCTATCTCCGATATTTCCATAATTAAGAACCTATCCTAATGTGTTTCTTCCTTTTGACAGTCATGAACATTGAATAAAAATTCATATTATTGAGGATGTGGATGGTAACTCACTGTCCGATGCTGAATCCATAACCAATACATTTACATACTATATCTCTCCAAGTTCGGGAGTCTTCGCTGTTCGGACTGCCTAATTAAAGTTGCATTGGATTTGAGTCATCGCGACACCACCTAATCGTCATCACGGTCGAGTCGCCACCATCGTCGAAGTATAGAGTCTGATCAATCATGTGTTATGCCCTTGGCAAGCTGCTGCTTTTGCTTGTGAATCTAAATCATTTCTCATGTGGTGATGCAACATGTGGAATATTAAGGGATTTCATGAAACCATACACTGACCAAGGGGATATCGACCTGGAATTTAGAGAGCGGGGAGAATCAGGACTTCAGGAGAATGGCGTAGTGAAATATTGGTTAGCCTTCCAAAAAATTTCCACTGTTTTCTTTTCAAACTTAAATTTGCTGCTTTTGTAGGATTAAAACTGATTTTTGACTTGTCAACCATAACTCTTCTAACACTGTTTAGAGGTAATTTTGTCAAAATTATGATTTGTAATTCGCATTAATACATAGCTCTCATGGTCCCATATAGTATTCATTATTACTTGATACTGGTTCTACTGGAATTTGTTATTATTTCAACTATGCAACAACAAAAATTTAAACTACTTAGGATTCTAAGTAACATAGATTTTTTTTTTATGTTTTCACGCGGCAACAAGCTCTTTAGACACAAATTATATTGGAATCAGAAATCAACAATTAGCCTATTTGTAAATTCACTACAATTATTTTTTGGATTATAGGTTTTGTGTGACGCTGATAATGTATTATATTTTATGGTCGTGAATGCTTGAAATTTACATAAGAGCCATCAGTTTTGGAGGAGACAATGCAATATAATGTTTCCTAACTCTGTTAAATTCATTTGTCATTTTTCAATTTGGAAGATTAAATTAAACCGACTATACACTAAAAATAGTGGATAATCGATTATTGATTGCTGATGTGTCTGATATATGTTTAACTAAGGAGAACCGTATGATTTTGTGCATTTCAGTGGTACCTGTTTATGTAGGTAAAACTGGAGGATTCATTTCCTCAATCCCAAATGTGGTGAGTGCTGTTATTCTCTGCTTTATGTAGGCCATGCTTAGATTCAGATCTTTTACGTAGTGACTTAACTCTTCTATAGATTTGTATCCTATGTTATATGGAAGATTACCAGATAACATGCGACCAACTTATGAATTGTATTCTCATTTTAGGAGTGTAATATTACAAATATGTAACCGTAATCAGCTGCGGGAGATGCCCTAATAGAATACAATATAGATAAAAATGCAAATGTTATAGGAATGTTATATAGAATGCTGAGCTATAAAGTACCTTGGAGTGCAAATACATCAGTTAGGTCTATGATCTGAGAGCTTAAGCTCTCTTCTTTTGTAATTCATAAGCCTTATTCCTTTTCCTTAGGATATTATACGATCACACAATGTAGGATTTCGCCTCCCAGCTCTTAAGTCTTCACCTGTGTATTTCTCAGAATTGAATTCATATTTATATGTCGGAGGAAATTTCATTATCCCTTCAGACCATCCATCAAAGGCACATCCTTCTCTTAATTCTTGATTTAACTGATCCCTCTTGCTTAATTTGCCCATTCCCTTCTGGAAATGAGAACAAATGTTCTTTCATATAATAAACTTATGCGGTAATTTCTAAAATAGTGTTATAAGTTTATATCGTTGGTCTATCAGTTTGTGTATTTTCTAAAATAGGGTTTATAGCAGTTTGAAGCGTTTTATTCGTAAACTTGTAATGCAACAAAAATCTGCTTATGTCGACACCAGGAATAACCTTCTAAGCATTCATTACTAGTCCATATAAAGTGTTGGATAAAGACAGGTTTTGGACAACTTTGTGTAAAACGACACAAACGATGATATTTATATGTTAACTCTATTTAAACGTTTCTGTATGAAATATCTACAGGTTGAATTTAAATTCAAATTACTGGGCAGGTTATCTGGTCCTGAATTTTTTTTGTTTGCTAGTGAGGCTGGCATTCTGATCCTGTAGTAAACTGGGTTTAACCTCGGTAGCTGGGATGAAAGAGTGTGTCTGTAAACATTTATAGACACATTTATGGCATCAATTTACATACCAATGCAGTATATGAAATGAAGATTACATAGCAATCTAAGCATGCATTGTCAATGGCTTCAAATTCATTACAAGCTTGTAAAATATAACGAAATGTTGGTCATCTAGACATAGGAAAACTACAGTAGATTATCCTTTCATGATCGAAAGTAGATTTAGGTAAGTTGACTATAGAGGGCGAACAAAACTGTATTGTTGCTAGGTTCATGACTTATATCTGCGAATGAATTGTTTCTTCTTTATATCTGTAGGATGGAATGGTGGTTTATACTTGTGACTGAATTGTTTCTTCTCTGGAGTGCAAAAGGACTAAACAAGCCTTTGACAGCGAACGTGAAGCACAACTGATAAAGGAGTTGGCTGTCATTCTTCGAAAAGAGGGCTTATCAACGAATCCTTCAGAAAAGGGTAAAACTCTTATGTATTAGTATTCGTTATTCAGTGTTATATTCATAGGTTAAAATTTAATCCTGTTTGAATTGTCGACTCTGTTTATTTAACCTGAACTCCATGAAAACAGATGTGCATATCTAATATGTTAACCTATTCATTGTCAGCAAGTATACACAAATTGTAGGTGGTGTTGTTTCTGTTATCCTTTCTTCTGTTAATGACACAAATTGGATAACTCGATCTGCAACTCTTGTGTGTCTTCGTACCTTCATGTGCGGGCATTCATTCATACTAGAGTCCAAAAAATCACAGATATGGAAGTGCGTAGAAAAGCTGCTCGTAGATGGTCAGATTGAGGTGAGAGATCATGCAGCTGGAGTCCTTGCAAGGCTATTAAAGGGTAGGGACGAATAGCTATCGAAAGATTTTCGTAACTGGGTATTTGTAGAAGCACAATTAACACTGATGAAACAAAATCAAAGAAATTCGAAATCTGACCAGTCAATAGCAGTTGTACATGGCGCTGTTCTTTCTTTAGTTGCATCTGTTCTATCTTTTCCATATGACATGCCAGGTTTGCTCCCAGATCATGTAAAATTGTTAGCACAGTTCATTAGTGAGCTATCTCCAGTCAGATCTACAGTTACTAAAGCGGTTGCAGAGTTCAGGAGTGCTCATGCTAATACTTGGAACATACAGAAGGATTCTTTCTCAAACCACCAGCAAATCATTAATTATCACATGCCCACATTTTGTATGCATTGGTTTCTATAATAATTTTGTACCTATATACAAATTTACATTAATTTTGTGAGGAAGGGAATTGTATTTGCCTTGGATGCATTAGTTTATATAAAAAAATTATATGCATTGGTTTATGTAATAAATTTTTACATTAATTTGGTGGTGCTCTCTTGTCCCTGGATGCAGCCTTATTTTGGCCTGTTTGTCAATTGTTGACTGCCAATGCAAGATCTGATTGTCTTGACAAGGAGGATTAAAAACGCACACTCAAACCCGTTACGGATTAAGTGCAGGTGTTTGAAAAAGAGGCCATATCTCCTATTCAGGTAACAAAGATCATTTCATTGATTGTTTTATTCTTTTTA
Organism: Allium sativum; assembly: GCA_030737875.1. Lineage (NCBI taxonomy): Eukaryota > Viridiplantae > Streptophyta > Magnoliopsida > Asparagales > Amaryllidaceae > Allium > Allium sativum. Next base: position 3,398,021 of record CM060919.1, on the reverse strand, counting down.
ATTTACAGTTAAAGGTTAAGAATTGTATTACAGTACAATGTAATAATTGTACACATGCAGATTAATGTAACCATAGTTTGGACATGACGGTGATTAGAGTTTATCTAGGAAAAGGCAGTAGGATTGAGAAAATCAGGGGAGTGCATGAAGAAATGTAAGAGTAGGAAGCAAGAAGGTATTGTTGCAATGGAACAGGTGAGGGTAACAAGGAGTTTTAAGAGAGTAGAAAGGGTGATTAAGAAATTAAAGGACCAGGGCATGTGAATCAGCAATAATAGAGAGATTAGAATGGGGCTAGAATGAAGATCAGATGGAAGTAGAGCAAGAAGGGGTGGTATAACAGCAAGAAAAGTAGAAAAGTTGCAGAGAAAAGAACATCAATCAGGTGAAAGAAGAATTTAGAGAAGAGTAAGAGAGTTTATTTTATTCAATTTCTCATCTCATCATTCCTCAGTTTACAATCTACATGCATATATATGGCATCTCATCTGGACTCAACAAACTCTATTATATGACCCATTCACAATTCAACAAGATTCATATTAATATCTTGAATAACTTCAGCTATCTTCCTTATGTATTAATTTGCATATGTGCACAATGCACATCCAGATGCAGGCCTTCATCATTTTCCTCTTCTCTCCCTCTGATTCCCTCTCCATAAGATATTGTCTTTCAATTTCTTATCCACCCACTATAGATCCTTTATCCTAGCTCTTCCTCACCAACTCCATTCTTTGCCCAGACCATCTTGATTTACTCAATTACCCCTGTTTGACATTTTCACGTCAGCCCTTGTTTCTCCTTCTACCTCTTTGGGATTTTTCCAACTTCCAACCTCTTATGGTTGCCTTTCACTTCCAACTCGGACTACCAGGAGATCTGGAATCTTTGGAGCTTTATTTGTTCTCCAGCTGCCTTGAAATCAAGAGTAACTTCAACTGTGCAATGGGAACAAGGTTAGGTCATGGATTTTTTTTTATTTTTTTCTTTTCTGGTGGAGGGAGGTGGAATTTCAAGGTTATGGTGGCGCTTTGAGGCATCGATGACAGCTCAGGTGCGTGTTTCACCTTAATCTGACGGGGTCTTTTGGTGTTGCTTGTTTCGGCTTTCTAAGGTATTACTATCTTAGTCCTATTAAGTTGTTTTCCTCTGTCCAACCTGGTGATCCATATCCTGATGCTCCCCATTGCACTTCTTCATATCTACCTCCTTACTTTGTGACTACTTAATGTAGCTTTTGTATGCCTTTGTTTTGATGTCTTGGTAGGGCTTTCTTCTATGGTTGCCGATGGCTTCTGTGGCATATCTAGCTCTTTGTTTTAGCTTGCAAGCTCAGGTTTGTGTAATTGTTTATCCCTACGCTATTTTATTATGACTAGAACTAGTGCTGAGCTTCTATTTTCTCCCTACAATGCAAGTCTGATGTGCTATTTCTGCGTGTTTTCTAATATGTATGGTCATTGCGCCATATTTTTCTTGGTTATAATTCTATGTTTACTTGTTTGTGTCAAATATATATATATATAATGTCCACTTGTTTTTTTAGCCTAGTAATAAGTACATTGGCTTAGTATGATCAAACTAGAGAATATTTGAGCGCCATTAACCCTACACATGATCTTGGTAAATATATCACTAATTCCATCAGCGTTGTTACATTCTACATCACACCACATAATTGAGCTAACAACCTTTTGCACCATAGATCCATAAATGTTTAGAAATTAAAAAGTCTTATGTGTAAGTTGTAATCATATAATGTGTTCATAATGATGCATGATATTCCTTTTTTTTTTATCATAACACTATTATTAAACCCTATATATTGGTAATTAACATCACTATTATTCTACCTTTACCACCATTGTTATTATTGTTCATTAATTTTCAGCGAGGAAAAAACCCTGTGAATTAGAGCCTTATGCATTGCTAATGATTTAAATTACAAGTTTACAAAGTTATTCTATTAGTCATAATGTGAATTTCTTGTTATTTGAAATGGTGAAGAAGCATTGCTTATTTTATAGAAAAGGTTCTTTGGGGCTTTTCTGTTAAAGAACCCCAAGTCCAGGTAAATTCTTATTTTCTTGTTTTTGTGATTCTTCATTACATGCTTAAATCCATATAACCTGCACAAGTATCTATTCTGATTGGGACTAAATCGGACTAGAATAAACCTTAAGTAATGTTTAGTTTTGGAACACGATGAGCTATGCTTAAATTTAACTAAACCTATTTTTTCCCTATTGAAACATTTATGCCCTGGTATGTAGTATTTTTCAGTGTATTTGTTCCCATTTGCTACTGGTTTTCACTATAATAGTATATATTACAAAAAAAATTGCACTTGCAGGCGCTACATTTCAGAAGCTGAGGGTTTGGCTTGTGTATTTGAGGATGCAAGTTGGAGGATAGGCAACAATAAATTGTTTAATTTTGGTTATAAACTACAAGTAAAAATGACACTGTAAGTTGTCGATATATGTACATGATAGAGGAGAAATTGTTTAAATTTTATTTTATTTTATTTGTTTTCTGGTATTTTGTGATCTTGTTTACATTTTATTTGCTTGTTCATTATATGATATAATTTTATTGTTTATTCGATAAGATTTGTTGTAATAAGCATTTATGTAGATTTAAATTTAATTTGGTACCTTTTCAGGTTTTAAAACAACCTGAAAAGGTATCAATATTTTTTTTTTGCTTCAGGCGGAATTTGCATTGGTTTTTTTGTAAAAACCAGTGCAAAAAACTCATATTATGAATTGGATGTTACCAACAACCAGTGCAAAAAACTCATATTTTGCACTGGATGTTACTAATAACCGGTGTAAAAAATTCATCTTTTGCACTGGTTGTTATTGACAACCAATGCAACAAACATTTTTTTGCACCGGCTCTAAAACCAGTGCAAAAGAAAAAAGGCTTTTGCACCATCTGCATTTGCACTGGTCGTAGAACCAGAGCAATATGGGATAAACAACCGATGCAACAGACCTGTTTTGTAGTAGTGAAAAATTAATGGTCGCATGGGAAGCACTGTTCACAGAGTTATTTTCCCTTCACCAGAGTCGTTGTTTAGTTATTTTTACTGTCTCTCTTCTCAAAATCTATTATGTTCATTGCTCACCATTCAACATTTCCATTATGAGTTTTAGCGCATTGCTTATCCAATGTGTGTTGATTTTTAGTTCTTCATGATAGAGATAAGAATAAGATATATTGCCTTTATTTGGTATTGCATTGATTACCGTTTATATTTGGTATTGTATTGATTTGGATCTGTATTTGATATAGAATTATTTATTATAAATGAACCAAATTTATGCTCTAGAATATATCTTATCATGTATAAATAGAGGCAAGGTTTAGCATTTTAAATCAATCAAGCATCTTTTGTAATATAAATCAAGTAATCAATAAAAATGTTGCCTTCTAATTGTTTTACTGTTTAATCTCTCTTCTCTCTATATCAACTTCTAACATGGTATCAGAGCTTGGTTATACAGAGAGATAGAGAGAGGGTTGCCGTTAATATGGTACCAAAGATTTCGTCCGATTTTCCACTGGCTCCTTAATCAGTTCTCTTGCTGTCGCGGATCTGTTATTCACGTTCAGATAAAGTATCACTTATTTGCGGATTTGTTATCTTTATTTTTCTCTTACTTTTTTTATTGTATTCTTCCATTTCTTCTTTGTTAGTTTTGAGATCTGTTACTTGTTGGTGGTGATTGTAATAGATGATTGTTATTAGTGAGTTTGAGATATGTTATTTGTTGTTGATGATTGTAGTACACGAATGTTGTTTGTAATTTTGAGATCTATTATTTGTTGTTGGTAAAAAAATAAAGAAAAAAAAGAAAGAAAATAAAAAGGAATAAAATGAAGAAAAAAAAACTTGTTTTGGGTTTTGTTGAATTTGAATTCGGGATGACAGATGTGGATGATGTAGCTTTGTTTGGTCAGGTCTTGTGAGACTTCCAGCAGAGGGTTCGATTGATGATGCGCTGGATTTGGTTTCGGTGCAGGTAAGTTGCAATGATTGTGGTGTTGTAGATGATCGTGCATGGTTTGATGAGAAAAGAGTTTGGGTTGTAGTGAGTGTTGTTGGTTGTTGCTTGGATTGAAGGAGCAGTTTTGAGGAAAAAGGGCAGATTTCAGGTTTGGATGGAGCTGTCTTGCTATACAGTAAGGTGATGGGTTGATTGAGTTGTTAGAGATTAACATTAGTTTGAAGATGTTTATTATTCGTTTGATGTCTGTATAGGTAACCCTTTTTATTAGGAGGGCAATTAACGTTGATTGAAGGTGGTAGATGGTATTGTAAGGTATGTTTGGAGGATGCAAACATATGATGATTCATCCCTATTGATTTGGTTTTATTTTCGTTTGATATGTTTGAGGGATGCAAACATATGCAAACTCATCCCATTTTGGTTTATTTTGTTTTCTTTGTATGTTTGGGGATGTAAACATACAAACACATTCGAGACCAGTTTTGTCATTTGGCCGCTCAGATCTTTTGCTTACCGATCAGATTGAAGATAGTGGAGTTTTGTTTTGTAGTTTCAGATTGGAGTTGTTGAGTTTTTTGGAGTTGGAGTTGAATGTTTGATGTTTGGTATTTGGTGTTACTCTCTAATAATATTAAAATGGGTGCTCGATCTTGCTACTCTTCAGTTTGCAGCTTATATTGGGCAAACTCATGATTTTTCGCATCGTGAGTTTAAGGGGATGTTAGAGATAAGAATAAGATATGTTGCCTTTATTTCGTATTGCATTGATTACCGTTTATATTTGGTATTGTATTGATTTGGGTCTATATTTGATATAAAATTATTTATTATAATTGATCCAAATATATGCTCTAGAATATTCTTATCTAGAATGCTATTTAAGATAAGGATAAACCATGTATAAATAGAGGCAAGGTTTAGCATTGTAAATCAATCAAGTAATCAATAAAAATGTCGCCTTCTAATTATTTTACCATTTAATCTTTCTCTCCTCTCTATATCAAATTTTAACACTTCATAGTCTATCGTATCATGTCCAAATGATTAACAATGAACACATATTTTGGGACATCAATCATGCATTATTTGCGTTCATACAACCGTCTTATGGTTCATCGATAGTTCTTAATTTGCGGATATTTCTATCTATGCATTTTTATCTTGGAATCCTTTTAGCTTTCCAATATTTTCATTGAAACAAAGTGTCACGCTAGCGAACTAATACCAAGTAATGTCCACGAGATTAGACATACAGAAATGTATCCATATCGGCACACTTCAGACTTGTTCTTGTGCACTTTAAAATGATGTGTTCCATATTGTTTGAACGAACATTTTACCTTTATGAAAATTGGGTTAAACTGGAGAATTCTCATTCTATTTTGTTTGTTTGAGAATTTACTATTATTATCAGATTAGCTAATTTCATGGGCTAAAAATTCTGAGTTGGATAAAAAAATATTATAATCTAAAATGATGCTTGTACAGAGACTTAAGAAATAAGCTAAAATTTATGAGTTGACTTTTTACTAAAGAAAGAAAAAAGGGGAAAAAGGATTTGTATGTTGTTTCCTAGCATTACATTGTAGGTACAATCATCACTCTGCAAATCGTACGCCAAATTTGAGGACAGATTGCAGGTATAACCAGTTACCGATTCTGTTTATAACTAATGTATAAATGTGCATATATGGTATGCAAATGTTTGTGATTCTACGAATGCTATAAATATTTTCCTTTTATGCATCTCTGTTTTTGAAGCATTATATTACGCATGTAAAGGGAGTTTGAGTCGAATATCGATCAGAAGGTTGGTAGACCAATATTAAAGATTTTTTTTCCATAATATTATAGATCAATGAAGTCAAAAATGCGGAAAACCTACCTTAAACATGATGGGTAGTTCGTACCCAAACAAATTGCGTATGAGAAGCGTCCCGATGACCTTGATAAGGTTTGATGGAAAAGATTTATTGACATTGAGCACACAGACAAAAAGAAGAAGAATGCAAAAAAATGCTAATAATAAAATCAAATGTACGATGACTCATATCTTGGGAAGAAACTCTTATCGTAGATTATATAAAGAGCCAGTATGTAGCTAGTCTTCATGAACATTACTAACATATGGTATATTTTAATAATTTGCTTACATTGGTTTGTTTAGGAAGCGGTGAACTCGGAAGAGAAGGTTACACGTTCCATAGTGGAAAATTGCACATACAAGTAAAAAAATATTGGAACGGTTATTCCATCACAACATAGAAATAAGTAAGTAAAACCTTTTAATTACTTTTTTCTACTTTACGGGAAATTACCCTGAAGGACAAAATGAACAAAAAATTGTTCCATTAGAGCAAGGGGGCAAATTTTGTTCCATAAGGACAAGTTTTAGTGTAACGGGAGGAATTATATTGGGCCTCTGAATTCCTCCCTTCAAACTAAATTTTGTCCTTGAGGATAAATTTTTTCTCCTTTGTCCTTATAGAACAATTTTTTGTTTCTTTTGTCCTTGAGGGTAAAAACCCCTTGTTTTATTAGAAAAAAATTAATATTGCATGTAGTCCATAAGAGCAAGGGAGCTAACTTTTGTTGGGTATTCTGGTGGCGATTTGTATTATATGATCCATTTTTGCATGTACATCTCCAAATACACGCACACACGCACACACACACACACACACACACACACACACACACACACATATATATATATATATAAAGAGAGAGAGAGAGATAGGATAAATAGCACCTCAAATAGTGTAGCACCCTTGTAGCCTCTGATTTCCACCACACATTCTCGTTTCTCTCTCTTCCCACTAACTTTATTTCTCTATCCACTAAGTTATTTTAATATAAATGCTTGGCTAGTATTAAGGGGCAAATGGAGTGCCAAACAATAGGGGTGCCCTGGATCCTCCCTCATATATATATATATATATATATATATACACGCACAAAATGCCAATTTGTTCCTCTTCAAAATCATTGAATCCTGAAATAGATTTGACATATTCAAAACTGTTGAACCCTTGAAAATTGCTGATTTTGATTGGAATGCAATGGATATACAAAGAAGACTTTGATGCCATAATAAGAAGTAATAGTTTCTTAACATAAACCCCACATGGTATTACTATTGATACTATGGTGTAGCATTATTGGAAAATGATTTTGTACGATCTGTCTTCATCTGGTTAATCTTCTTGATTCCCTGCAATCTGAAAGGGTGATTTATTTATTTATTTTTAAACAGAAAAAAAGACAAAAAAAATAATTATTACAACATAAAATGTTTTTTTTCTCGTTTACAAAGGCAATGTTTCTTTAAAGAGTAGAATAAATCTTAAACACAAAGCCAAGTAAAAAATAACTAAATAAAATCAACTACCCAGATGAAAACAAAACTTGGCTACTAAAACTAATTTTTCTTACTATCTGACATCTGCCCAAACAAAAACAAAAACAAGTTAAGCCAAATTCAAACGAACAATAGCACAAAAAACATAGACATTCACACAATCCCGAAGCATTCTTTTTGAAGAAACTGATTCTTTTTTCAATATGATTAAGGAGTTTATTTGAAAAGCAAGTAAAATCAAATTCAATAAATCAAAAAAAAAAAAATGTAACAACCTGAAACTTCGGGCAGTAAATATTTAAATACCGAGGTTATTTAAATATTTAAAACTTGGATTTAATGGTTTTATAACCTTGATTAAATCCCTTTATAAATAATAATTAAAGAGAAGAAAATATGTTGTTGAATTTTTGTTTATGAAGATAAGTAGTTTGAAGAAATATCAATAGTGTGACCGAAAACAGTTTTGTCGATAAACGAAGTTTTGCTTATTAAAAGTTGTTGGAATATTGTGTGCATGTAGAAACAATAGATGAACATATATGTGTATATACATATCATAGAAGTAAGATACAAATGATATATATGTACATGTTCTAGAAAATGAAAAATGACTTAACATGATAGGGACACGTGTCACCAAAAGAATGGAACACATGTCTTGTAAGTAAATAATGTAACGACACATAACCATATTAGGTGTCCATGTGTAGAAAAATCTAAAGACTCCTAAGTAGACATGTGTCTACATCCTAAAGCATGGTTGTTAAACATGAATATATATGTATTCATGTAAGGGAAAATAAATTTAAAATAAGAAGCTTATCATGTAAGCTAAAAGACATAATTTTAAAATGAGAAGCTTAGCATGTAAGCTAATATGTATAAATTTAAAATGAGAAGCTTATCATGTAAGCTAAGAGATATAAATTTAAAATGAGAAGCTTACCATGTAAGCTAAAAGATATAAATTTAAAATAAGATGCTTATCATGTAAGCTAAAAGAAAAAGGAAAAAAAGAGAGATAAGGACGCATAACCCTCTTAGGTGTCTATGAGTAGAAACATCTTAAGACACCTAAGTAGGCATGTGTCATCATCATATGGTTTGCATGAATGATGAAGGACAAATGTCCAAAATTAAATTACCAAACTAGCCTTGGAAAATACTATATACAGGATGAAAATGTTCACTTCTTTCCATAGCGTTTCAGAAACGTTGTCTTTATATGAATTATTTATAAAGCATTTTAACGAGCCCAGAAGCTTTCATAGCATTCCAGAAACGCGGCAATATCTGTTTTGATTCTTATAAACTACCCAGAACTTTTCACGGCACGAAAAGAACGTTGTAATAACTGTTTTTAGTTTACACATAGATTAACTAATGTAACAATGTGTTAGGAAGTAAATTAATAAACATTCGACTTGACATTGGATTTGACATGTCATAATAATAAAGGTTTGATGTGACATTTGATTTGGCATTTCATGATGAAATTGTGACACATATGCGGCTTAGGTGTAAACTTCTAGTATACCTAAAAAAAAAAAAAAAAAAACTAAGACGGTATGTGTTATCATCCAAAGGTATGCATTGTAGATGAAGGGCAAGCGTCTTAAGAAAGAAGAAAGATGGGAGTTTAGTGGCTTCTCTTAGAAGATAAATCTTAGTGGCTTCTACTAGAAGCCTAAGTGTTGATGGCTTGTCATATTCTTAGTGGCTTCTATTGAAAGCCAATTATTTGTTGCTTCTCTTAGAAGCCTTGTATATTCTTAGTGGCTTCTCTTGCAAGCCAATTCTTGGTGACTTCTCAAAGAAGATAAAGTGGATAATATGTGTAAGAAGACAATTTGGTTTTTTCTTCCTTAAGTTTATGGCTTCTTAAGGAAGCTTTATCACATGTATACTTACATATTAAGTAATGGTAGGAACATGATATTTGTCCCTAAGTTAATGACATAAATGCCCCTTAAACATGGCTATATAAAGGCACCTACTCTTCTCATATTCATTCCATCTTTACAAGCCTAAGTATTAGTGACTTCTATTAGAAGTCTAGTCAACCTTAGTGGCTTCTCTTAAAAACGTAAGTATTAGTGGCTTCTCTCATAAGCCTAGTCTTAGTGGCTTCTCAAAGAAGCTTCGCTTCACTTATATATATGGAGTTCATTTGCAAAGAGAGGGAGCTAACTTCTTATGTATTTAGAAAATCCTCCTACTTAGTTCGGTCATATCTTCCAAACTGATATGCTAATTCAATGTGAAAGAGGGTCAAAATATTTTAAACCCGAGGGCAATTATTAAGTTGTTGTAAGCTTTGTGATGATTCGAGGAAGAAGTTTGCATGCTGAGTTATTGGTAAGAATTATATTTATGTTCTACGAGGCTTTGGCATGAAGTTAGCACGAAGTACTGTGAGTATACTCATTATCTAAACGATTACTAATTTCTTATGCTTGTGTTAATTTAATGTTGCACGTGACTTCATCATACTTTATTAGCTGTGATCTTTTCTTTGACAAGCAATCAACATATACGATTGATGATTAAGGACATTTATGATTAGTGTTTAAATGAGGTGTGATTAGTGTTCAAACGAGGTATGATTAGTGTTTAAACGAGGTATAAATAGTGTGTAAACGAGGTATGAATACTGTTTAATCGAGGCATGAATAGTATGTGAGTAAACGAAGTATGATTAGTGTTTTAAACGAGGTATTAATACTGTTCAATCGAGGCATGAATAGTATGTGATTAAACGAAGTATGATTAGTGTTTTAAACCAGGTATAAATTGGGCGTGTTTTTGTTTTAACGAGGTAATGAATGGTGTTGAACTTAACTATTTGAGTTCAATCTTTGAAGATCTTTTCAAACATATATTAGAGAAATATAAAGGTGGTTTGAGATTTGTTTATGAAGAAGTTTTTGCATAAAGAAGATGAGTAGTATTTAAAATAAAAGATGTTTATATTTTAAAAGGAAGTTTTGCAAGAGATATATAGATGCCTTTCAAAATGAGTATTTACAAAATTATTTTACCCCTATTTGATGTAAAGGGTATTTTGGAAGTAAATATTGATTTTAAAAGTTTTGAGTAAAAAAGAACTACGTTGGCTTGATCCTGTATCTAATTGCTTACCCAGTTAGATAAAGGTACGTAGGCAATCATAAGGGGGTAGTGATGCAGCTGCTATTTTAATAAAAATATTTTCTATTTAGTATTTTCCATTTCATCTTGTAATAATGCATCTTTCATTTAAGCTATGCTAACGTGTTTATCAAGTGTGTAGGAATGAATATCGATGTACATCTCATTAGAGTTGCACAACGGCTGATTTACGGTAGTTGTGTTTAATTCATATTTAAGCACAAGAAGTTAATTAGATTAGTTGTATTTATTAAAATTTTATCCGGAGCATTTAGTGATGTTGTATATTTATCAAATAAAATGGAAACTGTTATTGTTTGTTATGAGTGGAAGGATTTTCGGCAATTTTGACTGGTCCGAAATTCCTGGGCGTTACAAAGTGGTATCAGAGCTTAGGTTAGGTGCCGAAATAAAATTTCATATTAGATTAGAAAATCATTTTTGAAATTTTAAATTGAGGTTACCTTGATTTGATAAATATAACTGGATAGGGTAAGACACCATTCCTCTGACTAGAGTTATGAGTAATATTTATTTTGTGTGTTTAACTTTTGTTTAGTGTTTATACTAATAATAATAATGTGTTGATTCATTTGCAAGCACCACATAAAGAGGTATAACGAATTTGTAATTGCATAAAGGAATGAATAAAGTGGCTTGTAAAGGAAGGAATGTTGCAGGTCGAATGGATTCAATAGAGTGGCTTAATTCAATAGAGTGGCTTAAGAGGAATGAGGTATGACAACTTATCGAGGAATGAATTAAATGAGCTTGGGCAAATAAAACTGAAGAAGACCAAGAGGAGTAAATTAAATACTTCATGCAAAACCAAGGTGAGAAAATATCTTTAAATATTTATATTATTATATAATGTGATATTGTAATTGTTTGACATTGATGATGTTAGCTTAAAGATCTATCAGCAATTCGGCCATAACTTTTGATTAGGTTTGGTCGAAGTTAACTTATTGGGAAGCTAGATTAAATTTTGACAGTTTGCTATTTCAAACCATTATTGCAAACTGACTATGTGTTTGAAAAAGGGGGGGGGGTTGGCAACATTCAATGTGAATATAAGATTTTGAGATACATCGATTAACATGAAGAGATTGATGTGGAAAAAAAAGGGGGGGTTATACTTGAGATGATTTTCGAAGATGGGAGTGTGGATTTCCAAAAAGAAAATGGGTATCTGTGTGGGAGTAATGATTACAAAGTATAAAAGTGTTTAGAGAGAATACTTTGTTCAAACTTGTGGAAGATTGTATTGATTATTTCATCAATAATGGATACCTTCGATTTGCGGTATAAGACAATAGATCTTGGGTAGTGCACTATTACTCTATGTTGGTATAGAGCCGAGTAGAGTACATCCCTACTTAGTGAGGGGATGCCGACATAAGACAATAGATCTTGGGTAGTGCAACTATTACTCTATGTTGGTATAGAGCCGACTAGAGTACATCCCTACTTAGTGAGGGGATGCCGGCCGCAATAGAATAGCCTAAATTGAGGGGGTGGCGTGGATCCACTTTGATGAATATGATCCTAGTTTTGACAAAAGATTCCTTTTAATTAAAAATATTGATTAAAGTCTATTTTTGGAATATTACTCTTTGGTACATTTTGATGGGTACTGCAATAAGAAGAGTACAACATAATTGAAGAGTTGACTTTGATGAATATAAAGATATTATTTGAGATGTCTATTTTATTACTCTCTAGTACATTTCGATGGGTACCGCAATATGGAGAATACAACATTACTTGTTGATGATGAGTCAGATAGCCGAAGTACGATGAATCATTGGTACATTTCAATGGGTACTACACAAGAAGAGAAGGAGACTGGGTATCGATGTGGATTGCAAAGAACTTGATCCTGAATTTGGGCATAAAAAGAAGCTATGGCGTGCCTGATCCAGTATCAGCTTGCAGGAGTGACAGAATGTTAAAAAGATCGAATCAAAAAAATCCAGACACGATTTCAATTTATGAAATTAACTTAAAAGTATAATTACAGGAAAATTTCCTGGATATATAGAGTTTCTTTCATGGAATATTTGGTTTTCTTTTGATTAAGTAATGCATAGAATTTCAGGGATGAAATTCCTTTTAAGGGGGGAAGAATGTAACAACCTGAAACTTCGGGCAATAAATATTTAAATACCGAGGTTATTTAAATATTTAAAACTTGTATTTAATTGTTTTATAACCTTGATTAAATCCCTTTATAAATAATATTTAAAAAGAAGAAAATATGTTGTTGAATTTTTGTTTATGAAGATAAGTAGTTTGAAGAAATATCAATAGTGTGACCGAAAACAGTTTTGTCGATAAACGAAGTTTTGCTTATTAAAAGTTGTTGGAATATTGTGAGCATGTAGAAACAGTAGATGAACACATATGTGTATATACGTATCATAGAAGTAAGATACAAATGATATATATGTACATGTTCTAGAAAATGAAAAATGACTTAACATGATAGGAACACGTGTCACCAAAAGAATGGAACACATGTCTTGTAAGTAAATAATGTAATGACATATAACCATATTAGGTGTCCACGTGTAGAAAAATCTAAAGACACCTAAGTAGACATGTGTCTACATCCTAAATAATGGTTGTTAAACATGAATCAATATGTATTCATGTAAGGGAAAATAAATTTAAAATAAGAAGCTTATCATGTAAGCTTAAAGACATAATTTTAAAATGAGAAGCTTAGCATGTAAGCTAATATACATAAATTTAAAATGAGAAGCTTATCATGTAAGATAAGAGATATAAATTTAAAATGAGAAGCTTACCATGTAAGCTAAAAGATATAAATTTAAAATAAGAAGCTTATCATGTAAGCTAAAAGAAAAAAAAAGATAAGGACACATAACCCTCTTAGGTGTCCATGAGTAGAAACATCTTAGGACACCTAAGTAGGCATGTGTCATCATCTTAGGGTTTGCATGAATGATGAAGGATAATTGTCCAAAACTAAATTACCAAACTAGCCTTGGAAAATACTATATACAAGATGAAAATGTTCACTTCTTTCCATAGCATTTCAGAAACGTTGTCTTTCTCTGAATTATTTATAAAGCATTTTAACGAGCCCAGAAGCTTTCATAGCATTCCAGAAACGCGGCAATATCTGTTTTGATTCTTATAAACTACCCAGAACTTTTCACGGCATGAAAAGAACGTTGTAATAACTGTTTTTAGTATACACATAGATTAACTAATGTTACAATGTGTTAGGAAGTAAATTAATAATCATTCGACTTGACATTTGATTTGACATGTCATAATAATAAAGATTTGATGTGACATTTGATTTGACATTTCATGATGAAATTGTGACACATATGCGGCTTAGGTGTAAACTTCTAGTATACCTAAAAAACAACAACTAAGAGGGTATGTGTTATCATCCTAAGGTATGCATTGTAGATGAAGGGAAAGCGTCTTAAGAAAGAAGAAAGATGGGAGTTTAGTGGCTTCTCTTAGAAGATAAATCTTAGTGGCTTCTACTAGAAGCCTAAGTGTTGATGGCTTGTCATATTCTTAGTGGCTTCTATTGAAAGCCAATTATTTGTTGCTTCTCTTGGAAGCCTTGTATATTCTTAGTGGCTTCCCATGCAAGCCAATTTTTGGTGACTTCTCAAAGAAGATAAAGAGGATAATATGTGTAAGAAGACAACTAAGTTTTTTCTTCCTTAAGTTTGTGGTTTCTTAAGGAAGCTTTATCACATGTATACTTATATATTAAGTAATGGTAGGAACATGACATTTGTCCCTAAGTTAATGACATAAATGCCCCTTAAACATGGCTATATAAAGGCACCTACTCTTCTCATATTCATTCCATCTTTACAAGCCTAAGTATTAGTGCTTCTATTAGAAGTCTAGTCAACCTTAGTGGCTTCTCTTAGAAACGTAAGTATTAGTGGCTTCTCTCATAAGCCTAGTCTTAGTGGCTTCTCAAAGAAGCTTCGCTTCACTTATATATATGGAGTTCATTTGCAAAGAAAGAGAGCTAACTTCTTATGTATTAAGAAAATCCTTCTACTTAGTTCGGTCATATCTTCCAAACTGATATGCTAATTCAATGTGAAAGAGGGTCAAAATATTTTAAACCCGAGGGCAATTATTAAGTTTTTGTAAGTTTTGTGATGATTCAAGGAAGAAGTTTGCATGCTGAGGTATTGGTAAGAATTATATTTATGTTCTACGAGGTTTTGGCATGAAATTAGCACGACGTACTGTGAGTATACTCATTATCTAAACGATTACTAATTTCTTATGCTTGTGTTAATTTAATGTTGCACGTGACTTCATCATACTTTATTAGCTGTGATCTTTTCTTTGACAAGCAATCAACATATACGATTGATGATTAAGGACATTTATGATTAGTGTTTAAATGAGGTATGATTAGTGTTCAAACGAGGTATGATTAGTGTTTAAATGAGGTATAAATAGTGTGTAAACGAGGTATGAATACTGTTTAATCGAGGCATGAATAGTATGTGATTAAACGAAGTATGATTAGTGTTTTAAACGAGGTGTTAATACTATTCAATCGATGCATGAATAATATGTGATTAAACGAAGTATGATTAGTGTTTTAAACAAGGTATAAATTGGGCGTGTTTTTGTCTTAACGAGGTAATGAATGGTGTTGAACTTAACTATTTGAGTTCAATCTTTGAAGATCTTTTCAAACATATATTAGAGAAATATAAAGGTGGTTTGAGATTTGTTAATGAAGAAGTTTTTGCATAAAGAAGATGAGTAGTATTTAAAATAAAAGATGTTTATCTTTTATAAGGAAGTTTTACAAGAGATATATAGATGTCTTTCAAAATGAGTATTTACAAAAGTGTTTTACCCCTATTTGATGTAAAGGGTATTTTGGAAGTAAATATTGATTTTAAACGTTTTGAGTAAAGAAGAACTACGTTGGCTTGATCCTGTATCTAATTGCTTACCCAATTAGATAAAGGTACGTAGGCAGTCACAAGGGGTAGTGATGCAGCTGCTATTTTAATAAAAATATTTTCTATTTAGTATTTTCCATTTCATCTTGTAATAATGCATCTTTCATTTAAGCTATGCTAACGTGTTTATCAAGTGTGCAGGAATGAATATCGATGTACGTCTCATTAGAGTTGCACAACGGCAGATTTACTGTAGTTGTGTTTAATTCATATTTAAGCACAAGCAGTTAATTAGATAAGTGATATTTATTAAAATTTTATCCAGAGCATTTAGTGATGTTGTATATTTATCAAATAATATGGTAACTGTTATTGTTTGTTATGAATGGAAGGATTTTCGGCAATTTTGATTGGTCCGAAATTCCGGGATATTACAAAGTGGTATCAGAGCTTAGGTTAGGTGCCGAAATAAAATTTCATATTAGATTAGAAAATCATTTTTGAAATTTTAAATTGAGGTTACCTTGATTTGATAAATATAACTGGATAGGGTAAGACACTGTTCCTCTGACTAGGGTTATGAGTAATATTTATTTTGTGTGTTTAACTTTTGTTTAGTGTTTATACTAATAATAATAATGTGTTGATTCATTTGCAAGCACCACATAAAGAGGTATAACGAATTTGTAATAGCATAAAGGAATGAATAAAGTGGCTTGTAAAGGAAGGAATGTTGCAGCTCGAATGGATTCAATAGAGTGGCTTAGGAGGAATGAGGTATGGCAACTTATCGAGGAATGAATTAAATGAGCTTGGGCAAATAAAATTGAAGAAGACCAAGAGGGGTAAATTGAATACTTCATGCAAAACCGAGGTGAGAAAATATCTTTAAATATTTATATTATTATATAATGTGATATTGGATTTGTTTGACATTGATGATGTTATCTTAAAGCTGCTAAAAGATCTATCAGCAATTCGGCCATAACTGAAAACTTTTCATAATGTAATCCTAGGTTCATAGTTTATTATAGATATCTCATAACCCTCTCATTAACATGTTAATGCTCTATAATAGGTCTACTGAAAAAATGCATAATAATCCCATGACATAGGTAATGTCGGGTCTAGTACAATCAATGGCATCCGAAGGCTGCCAATGTTGCTCGGTTAAACAGACTATCTTATACATTCACCAGTGTTCCTAAATAACTTTACACTGGGGTCATATGGTGTACATGCAAGTTTACTGTCAAAGTAATCATATTTCTTTAGAGTCTTCTCAATTTAATGAGATTGATCCAAAGAAAATCCCACTTTTTACCTAGTAATCCTAATATCAGGGATTACACTCGCCTTACCTAGATCTTTCATATCAAAAATGGCACTTAATAGGATTGACTGAGTTTATGGCATGAATATTTGACCCAACGATGAGAAGGTCATCTACATAAAGACATATAATAGTGCAAATGTCATTCTCAGATTTGTAATAAATGCATTTGTCACTTTCATTAACTTTAAAACCATAATAAATGATTAAGTTATCAATTTTTTTCATGTCATTGTTTAGGTGCTTGTTTTAAACCATATAATGATTTACCTAATTTGCATACTTTATGTTCTTGACCATGTAATATAAATCCTTCAGGCTGGTCCATATAAATTTCTTCTTCTAATTCACCGTTTAAAAAAATGTGGTTTTAACATCCATTTGGTGTATTAATAAATAACAAATAGAAGCAAGTGAGATTAATACCCGAATGAATGTAATTCTAGTTACAAGTAAAAAAAAATGTCGAAGAAATCTATATTTTCTCTTTGCTTAAAACCTTTAGCTACTAATTGTGCTTTATATTTATCAATAGTGCCATCAGGTTTTTAATTTCTTTTTAAACACCCATTTACAACCTATAAATTTACAACCAGAGAATAAAATTACTAAATGCCAAGTCTTATTGGATTCCAGAGAGTCCATCTCATCATTTATAGCCTCTTGCCAAAAATCGGCATCTAAAGAAGATAAGGCCTCTTGGAGGTTTAAGGGATCCTCCTCTATAGTAAAGGCACAAAAATCCGAACCAAAATCTTTTACGGTTTTTGCTCTTTTACTTCTTCTAGGTTCAGTTTCAGAACTTTTATTAAGCTCTGTTCTAATAGGCATACTTAATGTGCCCCCACTATTCCTTAATTTAAAAGGAAATTTTGTTTCATAAAAATCCGCATCATTTGATTCAATTATATTATGTGCATTTAGGTCATAAAATCGGTATGCTTTGCTATTAATAGCATAGCCCATAAATACACATTCATATGCTCTACTTGCCGGTTTTATTCTCTTAGGGTCTGGAATGCGAACATATGCTAAACAACCCCAAGTTCTAAAATATGACACATTGGATTTATAATTCTTTAAAATTTCATAAAGTGAAATTTTATTCTTAGATTAAGGGATTCTATTCAGAACATAGCATGCAGTCAATTAAAATATCTGTTAGACCAAAAAATGGTCCTAACATCCAAATTATCGTATTTAGAGCGTAGGATATGAAGAAATAACTGAAAAAGTAAGAGAAAAGCAAGACAACAGGATTTTTATAGTGGTTCGACGTTAACAAGCCTACATCCACTTCATAGTTTCTCATTTCATTCATGGATTACAATTACAATGAGTATTGACGCTCAAGCACTCAATTACAATGAATAATACTCTCCGAATTCATTGATTTTCATTGATTTTCATTGGAGAAGAAGGTGGTTATTGGCGGGGGAATTCGTCCATGGCTACCATGAATGAATCAAATGCAAAAAGTCCCTTCAAATGGCCATGTTGTGGTGTATTTATAGCTGTAGAGAAGCTCTGGGCGCTTCCGGTTCGGATGGGCCACGTGGCGTGACCGGAGGAGATCTCAGAAGTAGTGGAGAACGTGGAAAAGTGGTTACCAGGTCATGCTTTGCCAAGTGGAGTCCGATCCGCAATTGTAGGAGTCGGTTATGCCAAGAGAAGAGGTCAAACTCTGTGTGCAGAAGCAGGTCCAGTCGGTTCGGATCGGATCCGAACCGAACCAGTTGTTCGAGCAGAATGCTTGCACGCACTTTTGTGCAGAACACTTCAGGCGGTTCGCGTAGAGGGTACTCCGATCCGATCCGGGGAGGGGGATCCGATCCGATCCGAAAGGAGGGATCCGATCCGATCCGAATGGGGGATCCGATCCGATGACATTTGCATGAATAATTCAAATTTTCCATCTTTCTATCACTCCATCCAAGTGATCGCCAATCAATGTAAGTTCATACTCAAGTCCCCGGCTTTAGGTAGCCTGGTCACAAAGCAGGCTAACATTTTGCCCCCTAAAGTACATCTTATCGCAGATGAGATGTGCTTTGATTAAGTCGACGTAAATCTTTTTAGAACGCCATCCATCCTTGAGGAGGCTTTATCGAATTGTTGCACTACTTCCATGGGTGCTAGTTAGTACAAATTATGTGGAAGCAGTAGTCAAAATGATCAGGTAACCGTTTTAAACATTGTCGAATCAAGATGTTGATTTCCTTCATGATAAGTCATATGGTATGTTTGGCTCCCGTGTGAGATCGTACATGTAAAAGTTGATGCCAAACGACGCCATCTTCCTAAACAAGTCAAGTGCATTACTAAGCTAAGATTTCTTTAATGTATAAGTCAATGTATACAATAGCCGTCCAAGTCATAGTATGGTGTCAGAATCTTCATATCTTGAGCTAGCATCTGGACCGTTCGGATAGAGCGCATCAGAGTCGGCATATGAATTTGTCGTTTTTTCTTGAATTTGGACTATCTCGATATCAGGATATTAGTCTAGGACTCCATGATTGCATCTAATCGTAATAATAGTGCATCCGAAAGCCATGATCACTTCAGATTGTTTTATAGTCCCGTGATCACATACGAGTCAGTACGAGATGTTGTTGAAAACATGCAAGCTAATAACTGGTAGGATTATCACAATTGTAAGGAAGCAGAGGAGTTCATCATACTCTCCATTTGATGCAGTTGCAGATCAAGTTTTTGAATTCTTGCTTGATCCGTAATTTCGCTCACTTGGATGGTCAGGATGAATCACGTCATATTCTAAAGATATAATGTATATGTTCTGAATCATGCATTGAGTCAGGGTCATGTTTAAAGTCAATCTGTCGATTGAAGTTGATGTTCCTAGCATTAGTGGAGGACGAGCGAAGTCAGTGCTTATGCCCCCAGCATTGTTTGGGGTTATGATAGGTCAATCGGACATCCAATCTTTTAGCCTTTATACTTTTTTCTGCCGCATCGGGTTAGATATGTAGGTTCAACAATCTTAGTCACCCTGTGTCATTATGTGCACATTCCCAAGTCATCAAGGGTTGGATTTGTATATGCGAATGGTCAAATCACATTCGCGTTGGGGTCAACCCATCTGTTTAGCCAGAAAGCAGTGATCGCCTTATTGAGTATATCAGCAAACTTAGATACTCTCCTCGCATCAGCTGCAGAGTTGAGTAAGCTCGTCAATCTTGCAAGCAAGCGAATGTCGTTAGTGAGTTATTCGAGCTCCTTCGTTCACGCTTTGGTATAATCCGAAATAGCCACCATAGTCTTGTTGAGTCTATCTCCCATGCTTGGTTCCATTAAGCTTGACAATCAAGACCGCGGGCCCGATTAATGACATTGGTCATTTCCAGAATTGTAAATTCCTGTTATTCTTTCCTGGGGCTTTTCTTTTTCCTTTATTATTCAAGAGTCAGATGGTGCTCCATTCTGTCGTGAAGACATTGAGATCATCCATTTCAACATTAGCACACTATTATTGCATGAATCTGTCTGTCTCAGGATAGGATTTTCCAATGTTTCTAGGAGAATCTCATGGTAGAGAGATACCGAGGTTTGTTTTAGAGGTGAATCCGTCAAGTCCTCTTGGTGGGTCCCGGTGCAAAGAGATTTCGAAGTTTGAGATATCCAGAATACCGGATACTACAGCAATCAACGCTATATATGGTCCAGGTCGATTTACCGATGCCACTGTGGCGTTGAATCTTTCAAGGAATGCATGTAGGGTCTCGCCTGAACTCTGTTGAAGCATAAATTAATGTTGCCAATTTGGCCCTCATCTTTGAGAAGTTGTCGCTAATTACCTAATTTAGCGCTAGTGCCCCCGGTATGAAGTCTTAAATTGGGTGGAAGCCGGTTTCTGGCTTCTTGGTTATGCATATGTAATAGCAGTCAATCAGGCTTCTGTTTTTTTAATTCTGGATGGTGATCCGCTACTTGGATGTATGCAGGTTGCTCTTGAGGAGACATTCTTCTGCTTATAGTCTGGGTTATTGTGAAGCTCAGATAATCGTAAATGTGCCTAAAGCTGGCAGATAGTCAGATGATGATGTTCGAAGCTCTTATCCTGTACTCCCCATCCATGGGGATTTTACTAAACGGTGGTCATCAAATCCACGTATTCTCTGAATTCATACTCCCTCATCAAGCTGTGAGTTAGAGTTTGATAGAAAATGATTTATTCGTGTCCAGCTTATGTTAGTCCTTGGTCTCTCATCCAAGCTTTGAGGTTCGGAGTCGGATGGCAATGAAGTTAGACTATAGCTTTCTCGAATGCTCTCGTCTTCCCCCTACATGGGGAGCCTCATGTTGAGGTTGAGCTGGATTTTAAACATTCCTCCGAATTGGAGCAAAGGTTGGTCGGGCTTCGTTTAATTTTTCGATGGCTCTTGCATATCCATCGTTTTCATCCAAAATGTTACAGTCGGAAGTTGCATGCTACAAATGCCTGGGAGGAGGTTGTTTGCATCTTGTTTTATTAAAGACGACTATGCCAACTTGTCCTAGGGTCTCATATGATCTGGACCATGGAGCAGGGAGTGTTTGAGCCAAGTTCGTTGTCGCTTGAATTTCCATGGTGCTCGCTCCAGCGAGTAAGTCGTAATTACTCGGCCTTCCATCTATCCAAGTAGAAAAGTTATCCATCATTTTCTGTCGTTTCCAGAGAAGTTTGTCTCACCGAGCCATCTGAGTTCTCAAATCAGCGAGGGTACCACATATTTCATATCTAGCTTGACATGCTGAGGGATCATTGCAAGAAGAAATTTGCTAACTTCCTTCGTTCCAAGCGCCTTCTGCGCCAATATCCTCAGCACGGAAGAAATTTCTATCTTCCTTCTTCTTAGCCTTTGAG
The DNA here is from genome assembly GCA_030737875.1 of Allium sativum. Lineage (NCBI taxonomy): Eukaryota > Viridiplantae > Streptophyta > Magnoliopsida > Asparagales > Amaryllidaceae > Allium > Allium sativum. The sequence goes on along the minus strand of CM060919.1, from coordinate 3,376,345 downwards.
TTTGAGTGTCAGGCAATTTGCCTCCTCGCAAGTTAGAGGTCAAAGCAACGGCATCTCCCTTTACATGGGGTCTTTCAACTGGTAAGTCGGTCCGGACTAGCAAATGGACATTCACTCTGCATCCATTTCGTGGTCCTCAAGCAGCCTGTCAAGATCGAGGTATAAGTTAGACACAGACATATAACATTTATGAATATTTTCAGCAGTGTGGCCCTAGTCCGGAGGTAATAGAGAAAGGTCGGCAGTTATATCACATCCCTTTTAAATTTAGACGTGGATGCACGGAAGGGAGACATTGTTTTCAAAGCTTATGTGATTGAGTTATCCAAGTGCTCGAGTTATTGCGTTTTCTATTCAATATATTTGCGAGGTGGCACTCGTCGTTGCACTTGGGCTATGGCTAGTCATACATGGGTGTGTATGTTTATTTGATATATCACTCTTAGGGCCTCCTTTCGGTCGTTGCCTTAAGTCGTGTGACACATTATTAAACAGTTCACTCTCAAGGCCTCCTTTCGGTCGTCGCCTTGAGTCGCATGAAAAGTTTAGCATTAGGCATCAGTGTCAGCCTTCTGGTCGTGGCCCTTTGTTTGTTTTCCACCAGCCTGCTGTGGTTGTTGCGAGTGCGGCGCTCACATTCTTGTCTTGTTATCTTGTACAAGCCTGCACTCAATAAACAAAGCAAATCCCTAAGCAATAGGTAATAAAGCACATCACAATCAAACAAGGGTTCCAATTCAAAAACCCCTGAAATCAAATAATATCTAGCTAATCATATAGAATTATCTAAAAATGGGGGTGATGTGTGTCATGAATAAAGGGCCTGGCCAGGGCCTGTTTGGGATTGATTAAGATCGATAGTGCATTGCCCCCCATGCCCGGACATGAAGGGTTCGGGCTCAGCTTTCACTCTTGCCCCCGATACTACAGCGGGGTAGGATCCCTTTTATGGCATTTAGTCAACATGCCTTTATACTCTCCCGTCGGATGCCAAGGGTAGAGTGGAATCAGGGCGGTCTTTTAATCGTGGTGCACCTTCACGCCTTGAGGACGTCATCTTCCCATCCTTTATACTCTCTCTCCAGTCATGAGAGTTAGAGTTACGGACGTCGTCTTCCCGTCCTTTATACTCTCTCTTGAGTCATGAGAGTTAGAGTTATGGACGTCGTCTTCCCGTCCTTTATACTCTCTCTCGAGTCATGAGAGTTAGAGTTACGGACGTCGTCTTCCCGTCCTTTATACTCTCTCTCGATTCATGAGAGTTAGAGTTACGGACGTCGTTTTCCCGTCCTTTATACTCTCTCTCGAGTGATGAGAGTTAGAGTTGTCCAGGCGAACGGTCGTGTCGCCTTGGCGCTCCTTCTTCAATCTATTTCAAAGACTAGGAGTTTGCCGTCTCGAGTGTCGTTCTCAAACTCGATTTTAGTCCTTACTCCACGCTTCACTCTGGCGGATGGAGCTTTTCGGGCAAGCGGTCGGATCACACTCGCCGAGGTGCTACCTCATAATTCCCGATTCATGGGTAAAGGTGGTTGTTTGCAGTGATCAAGTCTCTCTCATCCCGTCAACTCGTGGGATGAAGTTTGGTCGAAAGCTGCAATATTGTCCTTTAAATGTTCTCTCAAATCATGAGAGCTAGAGTCACGGGTCAAGCGATCTTTCAATCATGGCACACCCATCACCCTCGTCCTAGGTTGGTACTTCTATCCAATCTCTGAGGATTAGAGTTAGTCGGGCAAACAGTCAAAAGACGTTGGCCAAAGCTTTGCGTTCCTCCGATCAATCTATGGGAGGAGTGATTGGCACCAAACTTCGGGTACCTGCATCATTCATATCGCATGAGTTAGTCATGTCCATAACTCAGGAAGCATGTAATAGTAAATTGCATGATTGAAAAGTAAGCATATCAAGGGGCAATGCTGCCTCCTTTATTTGGATTCATGTAATCTGATGGTGTCAAACATAGGACTGAGTCATATAGATGGTTGAATTGCATCTATCTGAAATCGAATTCCAACTTTAAAATGAAAAAGTCAATGCATAATTATCTTTAGCTCTTCCACGTATGATTCTAGGAATGGATGTCATCTCAGATCCACCTTCAGCTATACAACCTCTTTTAGGCGGAGAGTGTGACATTTTAAACGAGCGGTTCAGTCAAGCTTGTCATGATATTGCTCCATAACTCTATATGCGGGTGTTAGAAGTTTGATCGGTATCAAATCCTAGGTACCCATCCGTAAATATGCCTTCAATCCCACGACGGGAATAAGATCTAATGCACAGATAATCAATCAGTATCCTGGCTTAAGTGCTCTAAACTTTTACTTCGGGCAAGGCTGAGGTAGTCGATCATGCAAGCCCGTGATGTATCAGCTTTGAATTAGATGATATAGTCACGAGCAATCGACATTCGAATCTCCAGTTGCCCCCAGCATCTGGGGCACGAGTTACTTGACTAATACTCGATGAAGGGAGTGAGATTGTGAATCTTCACTTTTTAACTCCAAAACGTCATTCGTCAAAAGTTTCATTGGCGTTCATCTCCCAACTAGTGGGAGGCTGATTAGTGATTTTGTCGAATCATTCAGGGCAGTGAATTGAGCAATGAGACTCGTTAATATCTATCTCGAGGTAACCTTTCAAAGGAAATAAGCAATGTCACCTTGCATGTCATATCTTGAGGCATAACGAACGATGGTATGCCATTTATTCTCCCTGCCGGAAGTACTCCGTGTTGTAGGAAGTTTCTTACGGGGGTTGTCAATTATTCTCTTTTGTGTTTAGTCTCCAACACTAGATCAACTTCCATCTGATCAATGGTCGGAGTTTTCCCGAAGCAATCAACAAGCTGTAAACGAGCTTTTCAATCTCTGGGAGGTTCCTTCATTAGACGTTGCCCTCTTGCATCCCGAATCTTCATCTTTTCTAGGGTCTATGTCTTCGGGCAGATCATCGGGCAACTCTTTCTGCGATGTCTTATTTGCTTGCTAAACCCATGCCTATTTCACACTCGATCTCATCATGAGGGGAAGCATTTTTGGGTTTCATGACATCTCCGTTGCATAGCATATTCTATCCAGCCAAGTAGAAGGCTCTTCCAGTGACTTGGTCTTCACGGATCATTCCAGCTCCAGCTTCGGTAGGGACTAAGCAGTAGACACTAGGGTGCAATGTAAGCGCTGAATTATGCTGAAGCTAGTCAGTCTAGACCTTGATCAGATAAGCTTGAGTACGACAGCATAGCTTGCGAGACTTGAAGTAATATTCATGTGTTATGTTACAATGGAAATGATAAATAGAGAGCTAATGGTCGATTCATATCTGCTTTAATCTCAAGCTCTCATCACTTGACCAAGGTTGTATGGTGGCTGGAAGGCGGTCTAGTTGCTATAATCCGAGAAAGGTCTGTAGGTCCAATCATGGCGTATGGTGGTTCAACTAGTACCTAACTCTGGGCACTAAAGTATGTTGACCAAACCCTTATTTGATGGAAATCAGTCTTCATCGATGTGGTCGACAGCAAATAGCCATTGCAAAGGTTAGCCGAGTTTTTCGGGAGGTGAACCATGGGAAATATTTCATTCATCACCTCTTTCAATTAAATTGTAGCTTGGGGATGTTGGGATCCTTAACTACTTTCTGGTATCCCATTATTGACAATCATGGTCACTAAGATCATATGAATCATCTTTGGAGTAGTGCTCGGACTGTTCTATATAACCGTCATTCGGTACTCCGCCGATTGGATAGGTTTAAGTCACATAAATAAGGTAACCACTGGTCGTTAGGGAAACAGTAGTTGCATCAGTGAAATTTATACACCATCAGTGCTATGGAAGAGGAAGCTGCTATAGGACAAGCATTGTCTTGTATACTATCATTGATAGCAAGCTGAATTTGATCGACAGATCCTCACATTGGCTTATTGATGCAAGTAAATGTCATGGCTCTGGGAAGAATCCCAGTCGTTGCCATCTTGCTGTCATATTCTTAGATTATCCACCTTATCTTCATTAACAAACTTTGATGACTACTGTTGGTCAAAATATACGTCGAGCCGAAGGCGAGCCGTGCTCCGAGCCGAAGGCGAGGCCGTCAGCGGGTCCGGGCGCAGCGCCGGCGGGGGTCCGGGGCCCCGCAGTCCCTTAAAATATCTGTTAGACCAAAAAATGGTCCTAACATCCAAATTATCGTATTTAGAGCGTAGGATATGAAGAAATAACTGAAAAAGTAAGAGAAAAGCAAGACAACAGGATTTTTATAGTGGTTCGGCGTTAACAAGCCTACATCCACTTCATAGTTTCTCATTTCATTCATGGATTACAATTACAATGAGTATTGACGCTCAAGCACTCAATTACAATGAATAATACTCTCCGAATTCATTGATTTTCATTGGAGAAGAAGGTGGTTATTGGCGGGGGAATTCGTCCATGGCTACCATGAATGAATCAAATGCAAAAAGTCCCTTCAAATGGCCATGTTGTGGTGTATTTATAGCTGTAGAGAAGCTCTGGGCGCTTCCGGTTCGGATGGGCCACGTGGCGTGACCGGAGGAGATCTCAGAAGTAGTGGAGAACGTGGAAAAGTGGTTACCAGGTCGTGCTTTGCCAAGTGGAGTCTGATCCGCAATTGTAGGAGTCGGTTATGCCAAGAGAAGAGGTCAAACTCTGTGTGCAGAAGCAGGTCCAGTCGGTTCGGATCGGATCCGAACCGAACCAGTTGTTCGAGCAGAATGCTTGCACGCACTTTTGTGCAGAATACTTCAGGCGGTTCGCGTAGAGGGTACTCCGATCCGATCCGGGGAGGGGGATCCGATCCGATCCGAAAGGAGGGATCCGATCCGATCCGAATGGGGGATCCGATCCGATGACATTTGCATGAATAATTCAAATTTTCCATCTTTCTATCACTCCATCCAAGTGATCGCCAATCAATGTAAGTTCATACTCAAGTCCCCGGCTTTAGGTAGCCTGGTCACAAAGCAGGCTAACAATATCCCCCACCAATGTTTTGCTGCACCAAAATTTAATAAAATGGCAATTACTAATTCGGTAAAGGTCCTATTTTTTTCAGCTTTACCGTTCATTTTAAGTGAATAGGGTGCAGTTCTTTCATGTACTATACCATGTAATTTATATTAAAAAAAATCCAGAATTGAAGTAGATTCGTATTCTGTTCCTCTATCACTACGTAGTCTCTTAATTTTCTTATTTGTTTGTTCTCAATTTCAGTTTTGAAATTTTCAAACATGTCAAATGTATCACATTTTTAAGAATCACTGTCTTTTCAAAGGTAAACATTAGTGGTGTGAGAATCTCCTAACAACACTTTCTTATCATCAGCAGTCGTGTATGTAGTGAACATATCACGATCATAACAGACATGGCGAAAAGCCTAGTGTCTACCCACCAACCCTCTAATCAACCATTAGAGTGAATCTCAGTAGTCGTAGCCGTTAAAGGCTTCTCAGTCAGGTTTGTCTGCGGTGCAGGGCTTAGCCTGTTCCGACATTGTCATGCCATATGACCTGGTTTTCTACAGTTGTAATATAGACGCAACTGTCCAGAATCATTCTGTTTGGTTGGTTGCTGCTGTCATTTATGGTTTCCTTGTGGATTCCCATTCTATTCTCAACTGACCGGCTGTGGAGGCTTACTATTGCTTGAGATGTTAATATGTTTGAAAATTTATATTTTTCTTACAGAAAAATATACGTAAACTCAGAGACTAACATAAGTTACTTACAGATTTTTTTTTTATATAACTGGCGGATGATACTATTTGTTACTCTACTCATATATCAAAATATATTGACCATTAATTGTAAAACACATACTATCTAATGACGTAGTCTCCCTCCAGTAAAAAAAAACTTGTTATGTTTCTTGGTTAAGAGAGAGGGTGGTGTGTTCTTTTTGCAGAGAAAGTGTGTACAACTCTGGTCTGATTTACGCTACAAAAATCTGAAGCGTAAAAGCTGAAAAGAAATACGAACCTGGGCAAATTTCTGATGCCAAGTTCCGCAATTTTGGATTCAGGTGGATTCCATTCAAATAAGAAAGCAGTATTGCTTAAAGCGAAGCACCCCTCGCTCCATACTTGCAGATCCGGAAATTTCTGCCATAACGCTTGATCTTAACAAGCTCAGCGATTTTCCATAGAGAAGTAATGGGAAGCTTTTGTAGCAATGGTACTTCTGTGGCTGAGTACTGTAGTCGAATATTTTCAAAACATAGGCATCTTGTTTCCATGCGTAATTGCTCGGCAGATCTACAGGCTAGAACTTCATATTTAATTTTCATGGCCAAGCTTATCTGGAAAAGACGGACAACTTCGGTGAGCAAAGCGGAGACGAGCCCGACAAGCAGATTGCGTGGGACTGAAAGTGGCCAGGAGAGTTTTGTGCGTTCAGCGTGAATACCACGAATCCAACTTGTCACGAGCCATTGTTTCAAATCGTCTTCAAATTGTTGGGAAACAATGGCTGGGTCGCAGACTAGGTCGCTTTCTTGAAGACGATTCAGCGATCTGGTCGGTGGTGCAAACCAGTTTGTACTTGTCGTCGCCGCCTCTGAGATAAAACAGCCTTCTGAGAAAAATAATTGGTTTGCTTGCACAACAAACCAATTCAGATTTGCACTTTCTATTTAAATTTAACCGCTCGTTCTGATTTTGTTTTCGAAGAACTTTTAATCGTGGAGGAAGAAAAAGAGATATAAGAAAAAAGTTGTTTTTTTTTCTGAGTAGTTCGGCAAAAATATAAACGTGGTAATACTTGTAGAGGAAGTCGGTTCAGATCTAAAAAATTGGATCTCAATTTTTTATCAAGTCAAATAAAAAAAAATGTTTTTCTTTTCTTTTCATATAGTCTCATGATGTGAGACTATTCATATATGAATCACCCCACACTTATCTAATTTTTTAAATAATTCATCTTTATAAAAAAGGATAAATTGACAGGAATAATCCAAAGTTTGACGTATCTTCCCATATTAATCCGAAGTTTGGATTATTTTTAATTAATCCCAAGTTTGGGGGGTCCCTTCCCATATTGATCCCGGTGACTTATTAACTTGTTGTAGTCGGTTATCAAAATTAAATTCGTCTTCCCCAAACTAGTTTCCCACTCCAGAAAAATCATTTTGGAAAGACGAATTTAAGTTTGAAAACCAGCTACAACAAGTTAATAAGTCATCGGGATCAATATAGGAAGGGACCCCCTAAACTTGAGATTATTTAAAAATAATCCAAACTTCGGATTAATATAGGAAGACACGTCAAACTTCAGATTATTCTCGTCAATTAATCCTATAAAAAATGAATCATTTTTCCAACAAAGGCAAACGATGTTTGTTTAAAGAATAGAATAAATCTTAAAAACAAAGCCAAGCAAAAATAACTAAAACAAAAGCATCTACCCAGATGAAAACAAAACTTGGCTACTAAAAATAAATTTTCCTGCTATGTGCCCAAACAAAAACAAGTTAAGCCAAATTAAAACGAACAATAGCACAAAAAACATAGACACTCACACAATCCGGAAGCATTCTTTTTGAAGAAACTGATCAAAAAAAATCTCAACCCACAATGATCCGTAAAGCCGCATTATTGAACCACAACGCAGCCGAAGGTAACCTCCTTTTTTTCTCTTTTAATCTTATGAAATCAGGGCCATTAAACTGATAATTCCAGTACAAAATCAAATGAAAACAAAAAATAACAATTCTGAAATCAAAACCGATCAAATAAAACTCGAGTTCAGCGAGGCGATGATTATGGTTGAGGTAGGCCGAGTCTTTGATTTGGGAGGCGATAATGAATTGCGGGCTTTTGGATTTGGGAGGTGGTAATGGATCTATACTATATTATAATTACCGAGTTGGCAATGGAGCTCTCAGAGCGCTTCTGAATCCTAATTAAAGCTGAACCGACTCACCTCTTCCGTATTATTTCCTTCCTTCCCCAATTCATATCCAAATCGTTCTATTTTTCCTCCATAACTCCTCAGCCCTCGCCTTTCTTTCCCCGCATCATCATGCCCACTCTCGCTTTCCTCCATCCATTCGCCGCGTCATCCACCTTTTCCCTTCTCCCCATTCCATCGTTTTTTGTTTTCTGCCGTTAAATCGGCCGTCGGTGACAACCTGAACACGTGAGCTCTTTTCATCGCCTCTTCAACTCAACCGACACGTTTCCCTTCTGTTTTCCTTTTTTATGCTCATCTTTTTTCTTCCATTCCTCCTCGATCTGTTGAGTTTTGCTTCAGCCCGCTAACCGTCGACTTTCCCTATTGGCTTTCAAGCGCGTCAGATCTGTTCATCCCAGGTTTATTGCCAACTTTTCTTTACTTGCTTTTACCAATTACATTTATCGGCTCAAACACCATTATATGAATTATGTATTTCAAGTTATTAGTTTTTCTCTTATATATATAGTCATGTTCGTTGTTTTTTGGTTTTTGGGGTCATGCACTGCAACATTTTTTGTAAACTAATTAATATTTCTATGTTTTTTCCTACTCTTTATTGTTAATTATACACCCAAATATAAATTGTTTATTTTGGATAGAAGCATACATAATATACAGGGTCATCAAATAAAGTGAATACCTCATCTTATAATGTTATAATTAAGTACCTAATATAAATATTGTCGATGGTGTGTGAAATGCAGTGCTACAAACTTATACATACAATTCACAAAGCATTAATATTGCAGATAGTTGTGAACAAATAGGTTTCAGGTGAATTAGCAGTCTGGCAAGTATCTGGCCTGATTTTTCGATGTATATTTGAGGAGCTTTGTTTTAAGGATTATTAGAAGCTTCACGAAGTCTATGTTTTTCAGTTTCTGTTTCCACCATATTTCAGCAATGGTAGAGATGTATAGAAGGTAGAAAGTGTTATTGGTTGCACAGCTTTATACGGGTTTTTTTGTGTCTATAAGTGTTAATGTTTGAGTAATTCTGTAATAAATTGTTTTCCATTTTTAAAATGTTAATGCTTGAGTAGCTTTATACTTACTTCTTTTTTCTTTTAATTTTGTAGATTTATTTAACAATTGGTGAACATGCTACACCACTGAATGCATATTTAATGTGAATCAGCCTTCAAAGTTATTCGGGAGTTGCACTTATCCCGATTACAGCCGATTGCCTGCCCATTTACAGGTAAGTGCACATCACACGTTGTTTATTTAGGTATTGGAATTTAACCCATCAATTTATTTACAATCTGACATTTTTATGTTTTTTTATGTCTATATAGGATTCAACTTGATAAGGCATTACAATCATTATTCTCCATACGGACAACTGCCATTTTAGCATGTTATTTTAGGGTCTTATTTTCAATGCTCTGTTTTGCAGGTATGTAAACTGTCAATTTTCGAGTATTACTCATGCCATTCTCTATGAATATTCTTTATTTAACTAATGTTGATCTTTTACTATATTGTTGGGATTAGAAAGAATTATTGGTAATTTAAATTGCAGTGTGTTTTAGTTTAGTTTTGGCTAGAATATGTATAAAGTTTCTTTTGGTGCATTTGAGTTTAGAATATATAAGATTTCTTGGTAGATTTGAAGTTGATATTATGTTCATTTCTTTCCTTTGTTACCCACTACATGGAAAACAATTTTTTCACTAATACCTATAGTCATTGAATGAAAAGTTTTAATTTGTATAACATCATACTCTTACGTTTTTTTAAACAAATGCATATAACATCAAAAGAAAATGAATTTGCATTTATCAACCGGTATCTACTATTTTCGTGTTTAAATGGTTTCCACATCATTAATCTATTTTTAGGTGACTAGGTATAAAACTATTTAGGCTTAATCAACAAACCAGATGTCGAATGAACCATTATATAAAAAATTACCTCATAGTCATATATATCAAGATCGGTATTAGTGGGTTAACAGCATTAGCAAAAAAAAAAAAAAAAAAAAAGCTACATAAGCTACATTCTGATGGTTTATAGATGGAAATTCAGCCATTAGTCTTTTTCGTAAATGCCAATTTGTTTGGAAATGGCAAAATTAATTGGTGTGTTACCATACGTATTAATTGATTTCCCTCAATTGAGGCTGAGATTTTGCGCTTAGCATAACTTGAGAGGATCGTATTCAAACAAGTTAAGTGGAGAAAGGTTATCCTCATCCGTGGTCTTCTTTGTAAATAACATACTGAAATTACTGATATGTTTATGCCTTATAAGCGCATACATGCACATATATATCGTACTCAACTAGATTTGCATGAGCACATACGAAACCAATTTATAGGGCTGTTTGTCTGTCTTTGTTCAACAATTTGATGAATTTATGGATCAATGAAACAAGAGAATACCAAATCTAATTGATTTTTTAGATGCTCTATAAATAAGGAATGTCAATGAAATTTTATTGGCTCATTTTCAAATACTACAGGTTTTATTTCTCCCAATCTTTTATGAATGCCGTCATTAATGAAGGAAATGGTTGTGGAACATTAATGAGGTTTTAAAAACAAAGCAGTGATTCATTTTATTCAATTTTCATTTATTAAACTTTGTCATGTTCAGTTACAAATTTCAATAAGCTTCCATTACTGTAATTATTTTAAATTTATACACATTAATGTATTAGAGTGGTGTAGTGTTTTAGGGCCAACAGCTTGAAGATTTAACTGCTAAAAAGGTGATAAATATGCCAAGTATATCTGTTATCCTTTTTCCTTGAATAATGTTGGGATTCAACTTGATAAGGTATTGCAATCTTATTCTCCATATGGACAGCTGCCATTTTTGCATGTTATTTTACTTTGTCAATTTTTGGAGTATTACTTAAGCCATTTTGTGTGAATATTCTTTATTTAAGTAATGTTGATCTTTTACTATATTGTTGGGATTATATAGAATTATTGGTAACTAAAATCACAGTATGTTTTAGGTTAGTTTTGGCCAGAATATGTATAATGTTTCTTTTGCCACATTTGAGGTTAGAATATATAAGATTTTTAGGTATATTTGAGGTTAATATCATGTTCATTTCTTTCCTTTGTTACCCACTACATGAAAAAAATAATTTTCCATTTAAAACTACAGTCATTGACTGAAAAGTTTGAATTTGTGTGACATCGTACTCTTACTTTTTTTAAACAAATACAAATAACATCAAACCAAAATGAATTTGTATTTATCAAGTGATATCTACTATTTTCGTTTTTAAATAGTTTCCACATCATTACTCTATTTTGAGGTGACTACGTAAATATTTAGGCTTAATGAACAAACTAGGAAAATCTTTATATTTTGTTAGAGGCATGACATTCTTCGTTTAATACTACCACAATTATTAGATAACAAAGATATCCATACTGCAATGCTACATGAGTTGGGAATACAGTCAAAAATATAAGTTAATCTTATGTTTTCTATTCTCTCCATTCATTAATACATTTAAACTTGATATTACTTTTAGTTTACAAAACACTGCATGTCGTTTCTTCTTCCTTTTTGTTCCTTTTCGACTAATTATGTACTTTGTTGGTCAACAAAGAGTTACCACTTTTTAGGTGGCCCTCTTGCTGTTTCCTTTCTGGAGGTATAACTATTAAACTAAAGGATGCTGTGATATTATTTTTATTATTGTAAATCCTCCTTAACTAACACTTCTACCTTTTATAGTTCATATCTTTTAGTTTCTAGCCATCTTTTATTTATACCACATAACATGTTCTCTTTAATTTGTAATTCCATGGATCTCATTTACATTTGGAAAAACCAACATTGTACGCATGCATTATTTGTAGTTGAAAAGAGGCCAACCTTCTATAAAGACGTTTTTCTTGTGGGAAGTTGAAAAAAATCCAAGCTGGAAACCATTCTTTATTTGGACATTTTTCTCTGTATTTGACTTACATAGATTTAGTGATTGATTAAAATGATTTCAAATAGACATATTTACATAGTAGATGCTTTATTTATATCTAGATTGTATAAGATTGTTTCGAAAATTAAAGGACTTCAAGTAAATATGCATAATTTGGCATTAATTTCAGTCAATGTCCTATTAATTAATTCAAAATCATGAAATGAGGAATTATTTATATATTCAAAGTGTTAGAAATGAGGAATTATTTATATTTTTAAACTGTTAACTTGATACTTATCTTTCTCCTGACAGTATATAAATTAAGATTTGCATGTTAAACTACTTTCTTTGAATGCAAACAAATATTTGCATACTCATCTTATTTAAAATGACGAAATCTAGAAACTAGAAATAAAAGCAATCATTATTACCATAATTAGCAATTTCGATAGACTTAGTCATTGCAATCTAAATTGTTGGATCTATGGTAACTATACTTTGTGAAAATCATATACCATACTTTTCGCCTCCTTGAAAATACACTAAAACTTGCTATTTCTCTTACCAATACAATAGAAATACAGTATTTGCATAATAAATTTATATTAGGTACAAATCTAATTCGAAGTTATGATGCATTATCTTAGAAGTTGAATTTTTGGTTTTTTGACATACACAGCAACATACAATTTCTCATATAGAAAACAGAAGTTAAATATTTGCATAAATAAATATTTAGGACTTACACTATATGAAATAGTAATTGAACAAAAATATAACAACTTACAATTATTACTTAAAACTGAACATAAAAATTTCTTCCCATAGGTTATGTTACCATGTAACCGTGCTGATCATAAAGGGTTTAGCTTTGAAATCTATGCATCAAAATTTTATTTATGAGTGTTATATCTTTCAACAAGTAGCAGGAAATTTGGAATTACTATTTTATTTTTACAAAGATCTTAAATGCAAAATTTATTTCAACTTGACATGAATGATGACTTTATTTTCATGTGTTAAAACAAAATTTCTTAACTTCTATTTTTATGTTTTATCTGCTACAAATGTTTTTTTATCCTCTTTATGTAATCATGGATTTAGTTCATGCATATCTTATGTAGATTTGTTGAAAATGAAAAATATGGTGCACTTCAAGTGCATGGATATAACCATGTTGTAGTTTTTTTTTCCCTTGAGTTTTTCGAAGATTAACAGGATATGTTAAATCGGTTTATATTTCAAATAAGCGTTTTAAATTAATGTTGTTGACTTATTTCGGTCACTCATTTTTCTTCATCTTACATCATTGTCATCCTATAATGGTTTACCGTGCTTTATTTTTTGAATTAAAGGATATGTAATCATGTATGCTTACATATTTATTATGATACAGATGTGCAAATGTCACACTGCACCTTAACTTGCCTCTCATAACTAATTAACTATCAATGTATGCATGTTGGGTCTTGGCAAGACAAATTCTTTTGGCTAACATTATGTACAATACTATTATTTTTTGTATGCAGTTTAGGCACATTATGCAGAATAGCCGTCGCTATCGAGAAACGTTTTAAATTTTGAAAATGGGTGGAGATAATTTTTTTTTCAAAAATTCGTCTCTTATGGCTGTTTTTCTTGCATTGACATCTTTCTTATGTAATTTTTTTTCCTTCTTTTCTGATAGCTAAAATAAACTACATCTGCGCAAGATAAGGTAAATTTTTTTTGTTTCTGTTTGTTTTCCTACATTTCATAAATAGGTTAGATATAATTACAGACTGGATTATGTTTTGTTTAAGGATTTGAGCAAAATCAACTTTTCAGCTCTGAGATTTGGTAAGGTAAATAATATATTAGTACAAGAGTTTGAAGTAATAAAATTCAAGTAATGCTAAATATTCATTGTCCTTATATATTCTCGGTTTTCGCAGGTTTGTATATGTGGTCATTTGGGCATCAAACATCGGTTATATGACTGAAATTACGATGTACTTTATATATGTATTGATCATGCTATATTAAATCATCAGAAATGTCATTTCTCCGTTAAATGGTAATTATATATAGGTGTTGATGTTGGAGATGCTTATAATTCAACATGCATCAACGCATTATGCATCATAGTCATATCTAACGAAGTATGCAATCTATTTTCCTAAGAAATTGTTTGGTTTAGGATAGTTTGAAACTATCGTTGATGTATCTTTGGAACTAAAGCAAAATGCACCTTATTATATATTGCATTTATCCTATTTTTTCCTCCCACTGTAGGTTAATTTCTTTTCCTCATGATTATTTGTCGTACATGGTCATGTTTCTGTTTCGGTTTTTAATATATGATAAATCTAGGATGAGGTCTGAATGAGGATTTTAGGAAGATTGTTATATAAAAAAATCTTTGATTTCAAGGTCCCCACTTTATAAGGTATAAACCTTCAACTACAATTGAGTGTTTGGTGATCATGTAATTACTCTCAGTTTTCAACTAACTAAAGCGATAGTCTTTTTATTTTTGTCATTTAAAAGAATTAAAAGTTTTAAAGGTTTCGATTTTTGTTAAGACAAATGTATTGAAGTAACACTTTTATCTTTTTTGTTCTAAACTGATTCAGTAGTCTGCTTTTATGTGTGGTTATAAACATTAGTTGTAATATGAATATTTTGTTTATACTCAAATTTTAAAGATTAGTAGAAGTATGATGACTATATGAACTTGAATATTGGTAATAACCAAAGGCACACTGATTTATTGATGTCAATGTGATTCAATTTTGTATCATGGCATAAATTTTTTTTTCTCCATTTCATACTTCTATGAGATAATGTAAAATTTAATTCCGAATCTAATATCTCACTTGAAAGATATAGAGGTCGATGTTTTTGGTAAAAGTAGACACGTCAATGGTAAATTCTTTTGGACAAATTGACATCATTAATCCAATGTTTCACGTGTCTTCCCATATTAATTCAGAGTTAGAATTATTTTTAGTTAATCCCAAGTATTGAGATCTCTTCCCATATTGATTCCGACTAAACATGTTAATTGGTAAATGAGATCAAAATGAGAAAGGACCCCCAATACTTGGGAGTAACTAAACAGGTTAATAAGTAAATGTGATTAATATGAGAAGGGACCCCCAATACTTGGGGTTAACTAAACAGGTTAATAAGAAAATGAGATTAATATGGGAAGGGACCCCAATACTTGGGATTAGCTAAAAATAACCCAAATTCTGCATTAATATGGGAAGGCACGTGAAACTTCGGATCAGTGGTATCAATTTGTCCAATTCTTTATACATTGTAGTTGAGTCAACATAAATATCACAGAAGAACTCCAAGTATAAAAAATATGTCAAAAATTTTCAGTCGATATGGAACTAAAATAACTTTAAAAGACTATTAAGTTTTTATGGGCTCAAATGAAAATCACATTATCCTTCCTGCATGTCCCTTATCATTAAAATAATTTTCATTATCCACTAAATACATGGAACTAAAATCTGAACTCATATCCATATTTGCAAACAAATATATGACTGATTTCATTGTCAGTATGTGTATGATGGTGTTTGGTAGTCGTATATTTTTCGCTTCATGGTCTGCTAAGGGTAAATTATTTATTTTTCGGTTGATGATTGTCCAAGCATTACTAAAAGTCCCGTGGTTTGTTTACCATACACTTAATTGTTTCCAAAATCTTATCAAGTTTTGCATGTTTGTTACCATTAAACTTAGAACTATAATCCGCATGTTCTTCGTCAACAATGTCTCTGTTTTCTAATATGAGCGACGTAAAGGTGAAAAGGGATTTTGTTGATTAAAAACTTGAAGTTATAAACATTTCAAGATTTTAGGCTATTAAACTAAGTAGCATTATTTTGTCTATTTTGGCACAGAACTGATTGTAATTCATTGCCAAAGATGTATTTGTCCTCAGCGGTATGACAGTACAAACTTTGTTCTTTTCCCTGAAAATTGGTAACATCGTTTCTTTTCTATGCTCACTGACAGGTAGCTTGGTCTCCATTTAAAGTGGACGGATGCCGTGAAATATCAAATATCTGGAAAGAACAGCGAAGTTGCAATTGGTGATGAAGGCTGAAGCATACTATTTCGTAAAAATGGGGCATTGTAACATAATTCAAAGCAGAAACTGGGGAAGTGAACCTTTGGAAGCTGCATATCATCAACATTTTACCAGAGTATATTTTCATGATTTTTCCCTGTAAATATGTTTTAATATATTTGTATGATGTTTTGCACGTTTGAAATGCGTAGATCACTGGGAATTTTTGTCACCTAGAATTTCAATGATGGCGAATTTGTTTTTATTAAACAGATATTTGAAGTTGTTATAAACTCATACGTAGGTTTTTATTTTGGAATTACAGTCAGTGTAAGTCTACGTTTTGCTGTTGTTCTTCCATGGATTGAAAATTGTTATCATGATTCCTGACTAAAACTTGGGACGTATAGAATGACTAAAGGTGGACGGAAAATGTAGGCAAGGAAATCAATGAAGGAAATTAAGGGGTGGTGTTTATGTCAGTGATTTGGATTTATTTTGGTTTCTTCTGTGTTTCGTACTTTACTATTTTAGGCGAAACAGATTTTGTTAATGTGGATTTCATTGTGAAGACGGTTTTATGCATTGTAATTATAGCAAAAAATTTTTTTATTAAAAATATAATATTAGCCATAGAAAGAAGTCAATCTACAATTGACCTTTGCCTTTGGCTTTTATATAGTATTATAAATTAAAATTAACTGATCACGTACAAAATATATATGAGAGGAATAATCTCCTTTAAGGCTCTTTGAATAACGTTAGCCACACATCTGCAAACTATATATGGTAGGAATAAGCCTTTTATATTGCAAAAACAAAAAGTTAAAATTGAAACTGAATAATATAAAAATAAGCTCATTTTTATGCTCACGTAGCATCAAATGGATGTGGATAGTGTTGTATCCGCATTCATATCCGAAAAATTAAATCTACATCCGTATCTACCGTTCGTGGATACTTCAACAAGAATATATGTATCTGCATTCATGCATACTTTATCTTTATCTGCTTTGGGGATATTAATATCTAAAAATATCTACGTCCGTCAAGTTCAACACATTTTCTCATATTGATGACTGAAAATAATCAATGGTTTTACGGTTATTTAAATTGATTTATAATTGCTTAGAATTTAAGAATTGACTATAAACTACAAATAAAAATGGATATTTGATTATATAGGGAACACATATTTCCGGATACATATAGTGTCATATACGTATTTATATGGATATCTATATCTTCTGAGGAATCTCATATTTCTTGGATGTTAACTGAAAGCCCCACAGAAAGCCATCATCTTTTCCACCTCTCTCACTTTTGACTCTAAACCAATATTTATAAGATCTCTTGATTTTTTTTATGCGCAAAATGAAATCAATGTAAATATTTATTCATGTCAAGTATGGTATGACTTAGAATAAATGACTTTGATTTCAATTTTATGTAGGACTAATGGTCATGTCTGACGTACTGATAGAAATAGTTGTTGTAATAATGATAATGGTATCCATGTTTATGGTTTATGTAACGTTATTATTTTCCCCTTTTTCTATAACTTTTTATCTTCGTTTTAAATTATTTATTATCCTCAACAACCAAAACATATCCATGCAACCTTTCATCTCACAGATACATAGTATTCATGTAGTACGCTATACATAAATATAAATGTGAATACATAATTTCTCGCCATGCCCGTGTGCGAAGCACGGGTTCACACTTGTTTAAGTTAGAAGTTCGGATTTTGGCTGGTGGTAATGCAGATTGTAAACTGGAGATGTTGTAATGAGTCACAGTTAGTGGTTTGCTGAGTGGTTTACTGAGCAGTTTTTAGAGTGAAGTTAGCGGAGGCAAGTGATGTAAATATTTGTGAACGGAAGGGCGTTGGAGGTTGTATGGGTATATATATTTTTCTAAATATAATGCAATGCAATGCAAATTTTGTATGTTTTCTCTAGTAAAAGGTAACTAAAGGATCAAACTAGATTTTAGGCATTTTTTGAATGGATCCAATGTTTTTGTTTAGATACATACTGAGAGCTGTGGTTTAGGCATCATGGCAAACCACTGTGTTTTAACTGAGTGATACTTCTTTCTGATGTGCATGGAGCCCAAAAACCATGTATTAGGTTCCATGTGGAAATGGTGTGTACAATTTCAATATCAAAGTAAAGCAAATGGGAACAACTAGTGTATTGATCTCGTTTAACTGAGCCATCAGTAGATGAGAGCATTTGGGCTCCGGACCGGCTGCCTCCACGGTCAGCGGTTTTTCATGATCCGACCGCGTTCCGGTCCGGTTTTCATAACACTGATTAAATGTATCGTCAGTTCATTAATATTGTAGTTTATCTTTTACTTTCTGTAAAGTAAATACATCAAAAGTAGCCTTATCTTATATATATATATATATATATATATATATATATATACCAGTACACATGCACGCCCGATGGGCGTGTGCATAGATGTATTTGACCAAAGCATGTCCCTGTGTTCATTTTCTGTACTTGTGAGTTCTGTAATTTCCTAATACTTTACTGCCCCGTTATGATTTTAGGCTTTTCAACCAAACTTGAATTTGCAAGCAAGTCATCGTCACAGTAGAAAAGAAAATAACAATGGGTTGAATGATTGAAAACATTAAGTCATTTATAAGTAGGGTCAGTAGAATTTTTTTTTTACACAGTAGTAGTGCAGTACGTCATTAATAATTCACCAAAAAAGTACAAAATAATTTACAAAACTGGCCAACCCAGACAGGTATACAACAATCTGTATTTATTTCTATTCTTCACAACTGCCGAACTCTAGCTAAGTTTGTGAAATGCATGTAATCATAATGTTCTTACAATCATTATGATTATAGAAATAACGTCGATTACAAAATCCTGAATCATTATAACAAAGGTACATCTAAAGACATTTTGGCTTCCCATATCACTATCAACCTACAAACCTCTACTTATGATTCCATCTCATTGTTACTACATATGTTTACCTTATCTAGCACATTTATAATTTTATCTAATATTGCGATCGAAGAAAGCAAATGAAAGAAAAAAATTATGCTTGAATAGACCGATGGAAAAGGAATAGAAGTACCTTTAACTATTTAGGTTGTTGATTATTATTTCTCCTTTTACGGTGATCTTTTTCCACTTTTATTAAAGAATAATTTCAGTTTTAATAATTCAATAAAAAAGATTTGATACCTTATCTATTTGTTTAAAACGTTTTCCGCTAGTTAAGATTATAAATGGGAGAAAATATTGTTCATCCATTCAAACCGAATTTCACTTTTCAGTTTTTTGCTTTTGGACATAAACTTTTTGCATTATAAAGCCAAAGGCCCTTATGATATGAATTTTATAAATTTAAGTCTGTTAGAAAGCGTGTCGTTTAATATTCTTTGACAATGGCATTTGAAAGCCATCTCTCTTTCAATTGACCTTAGTATAAATTTCAAACAACGTTCCGAAGACCAAACATAAACCAATAAGTATCAGGTTGTCACATGTAAATTGTAGCTGGTAACCTTATTGTAAAACTGTTGTATTTTATTCTTAAGCTACGTAGACTAAAAAGCTTTAATAGTATATTATTTGTAACCTGAAACTGTACCATTACAGAGTATTTATCTGTACTGACTTCAAGTTATTAGAATAAATATTTTAACGGAAATAAATAAATAAATTGCTGTCGTCATTCTTTAATATACAACCATGTTTTCTAATCCTGCTTTGATCTAGAGCATATGAGCAGAACCAAATTAATTTTTCGTTGTTAAGAAGAATTTTGACCTAGAGCACATGAGCAGAACCATATTTATTATAGTAACAGCATACTGCAAATTCTGTAGCATAGCATGTTAAGAAGAATTCATTTAAGTGTCATTCTTTCACCGTAGATCATACTCTTCTTTGTGTTTAATAATTTTTGAAAGCAAAATTACTTCAATCTCCTATGGTGAAACCTGAAGAACAAATAACAATCACGTTTTTACTACAAAACATAGCGTATTGATGAATTATTCAGTCTCAAATTACTTGGCATTTTAAATATATTGTTGTTTTGATCAGTAATTTAAAATAGAGGTCATCAACATCAACATGAAGGTTTATTTGCTGTCTGCATTTATGGCAAATGCATGTGGAGTTTGCCGATGCATCCATTATGATTCTGCTTTTCTATACAGAAAAATTTAACTGGCGCTTGACTTAGGAAGCTGGACCTAGGAAATAGAGAATCATCCGCTAACATTAGATTTAAAAATTATGACATAAGTCAACAAATACCTAACTGATCCACTGCACTTTAGTTGCATTTGCTCATCATAATAAGAAAACCCGTAAATGTTTTCGTGTCAATACAAAAAAATTATCAAGGAAACTTTTATGTTCATTCAAAAGCAAATTGTCATGAAAATCAATTTAAATATAGATTGGTACATATTTCCAGCTTTTCTTGGTAAGTTATACAATGAAATCAATACACGTTTTTAAATTTAAAGTCAATGACATCCATCTTTAGATCTAATTAAAAAGAAGATGTATAAAGAGAATTTACCATCAAAAGGTAAGCTCCAACCGTAAGAGACATCAGTAAAGAAGGTTGATCATGCATCAATTATGAGCATCTTGTATATGCCTCTCATAGTTTCAATGTAATCAACACCTACAGTACCAAAATTTTAATGACATTAACAATTCGTAATAAACAGTATTTAACATGTAAGCAACACAAACATTTTCTTAATTTATGATTAGAATAAGAAAATTTTATAATAGGAATTGTTACATGACCAAAATATCATATTATCAGAGGTTAGATTAGCCAATATAATATAGACCAACTGATGTTTAATCTTACATTTCTGAACAAATGACCAACTTTTCTTGTTTAACCTCGCAAACAACATATTCATTACTCCCATTGAATCACTAACCTCTGGACCTCTTCCTTACAATACCCACCCCACCAATAAATAATTCATTTTCCCAAAATTATTTTTGCGGACAAAATCAATTCAAAATATCTTATCTTCTATTTTCACAAACCCATGTACTGCAGTTCGCATTGGGAAAAAATAAATCATAAATTGAAAAATAAAACAAACAGGTTACCTTTGGTTCATTCAATTTTTAGAAGAATGCCATGAAATTTAAATCTAATTCCATTCTTTAACAGGAGTAGGAGAGAAAACCCAAGGGAAGGCCCTCTTCTCCTATATATTAACTCAGTTGCGCTCGAGCCATCGTTCTCAAGTTACTATCTTGCATTTCCAAAAAAATGTATTGAGTTATCTCTAATTGTAAACTGGCTGGATGTTTCATTCCTGTACCCCCTTTTTTTTTTTTTTTCCTTTTTTAAGGTTCACAATGAAGATGTCGCTTTTTTAAAGCTTCAAACGTGAAACAGTAATGAAAATAAATACAAAAAATATTATTAATTACATAAAACACGATACACGAAAGAACTAAAAACACTGCAGCTAAAGTGATTTCAGTTACAATCAAGGTCAAAAATTTAGAAGTCTAATCTTTTACAAAACGTACATGGTACATAGAAGTAACCCAAACCAAAGCACGGGAACAGAAGGTGGAAACTCAAGCGCTTATAGATAACTTATGAGGTTAAAAATCGGATGTCGGTGTAAATTTGACCAAATACTATCACTCTATCAGTTGAGAAAATGCATTGACATGTATGTAATATTGCTTTTTTATGTGCATGTACAAATCAGTTGTTACGTAACAAACATTAAAATGATCACATCAAATATCTTTTTTGTGATACAGTTAAGTTTGAACTTTGGTAAAAAATTACATCATAGTAATAAATAAATAGTATAGCACCGCACATGGTTCCCTGAATCATGGTAAATGGTATCCATTTTATGATGTTACTGCACGTCATTTGCTAAAACCATATTAAAACATAAATATCAAATTACCACACATTGTTGATTGTGACGTGATATCTTTTCCCATATACACAGATACTGAAACAATAAAAATGAATGAAATTTGGTAAAACTGGTTTCTCTTTTGCTAAACGATGTAAACTTGCAGCAACGAAATGAAGTGAAATCAAAAAACCTTTGCACAACTACCATAGACATATATGGCTTATTGGTTAAAATCAGATTTGGTATTAATATATAAACATGATACAGCGAGCATGGTAGATCAATAATAAATCATAAAAATATTTGGATAATATGCAAAAGATTTGGATAATGACCTCCAATAACATGATTGGGCATGTACCATATATGCAATACAATAATATGCAAATAAAACGAAGCCAGATCAGGTCAGATTAGTAAAGTAAAAAATTTGGGAGATTAAAGATATAACGTGGACATAACATACATATTATAATAGGCTCTACTAATCTATGAAAACTCAATTTGAAACATACCATTTAGGCGTTTCGCCTCTGGATTTTGGAAGCGATGAATGTTTTCTTGACATATCGGCATCAAGTTCTCTTCTAGGCTCTATCTCCATGGTCTACTCTATCAAACAGAAAAAAAACTTCAAAAACAAAATAAATAACTTTGTAGAATAGACACATATATGTATAATATGAAAAATTAGTGCATAAGAGGGGAAAAAATTACACATCTGAGCTGAAGATCTGGAATTCTTCAAGTTCGGAATGTGTTGTCAACGAAGGAGAAGAAGGAGAACAACAAATCTGTTAATCGGAACAGGTAGAAGCAAAGGATGGAGGAACGATGCGATGTATTGTAAGAAGTGATGATTCCGAGTTCAAAATGGTAGGGGAAAAGTGGAAAAGGCGGTTTTGCTGCGGTAATAGCGTAGATCTGAATGTGGGCATGGAAAAACGAATATTTGTGGAATTGAGGGGAAATCGGTGGAAAGGAGAAAGACGTGGAGAATGTGGAGACGTGCGGTTTCCAGCCGTGTGGTCAAATTACGTAAACAGCAGTGGAAATTTAGGTGACCAAGTTGTGGTGCTAAGGGCAGATAAGGAAAAGCCAAAAAGGCTTCACTTTGACCGTTTGACTCAGGGTTTTGCATTATAATATAAGATATATATATATATGTATGTATATATATATATATATATATATGTGTGTGTGTGTGTGCATGTATGATTGTGAAATTGATGTTCATTCGTTAAGACAGCTTGGAAGTGCAGTTTTTATTACAAGTCATTATTTGTGCTAGCAACGCATATGTTAGTAGGAGAAAGTGGGTTTTCAAATGCAAAGTGGATCAACCATGGTCTATTTCATGAGAATTTTGTTATCAACACTTGCTCATGAAAAGTATGCAACTGTGTCGTGCGTTTATAACTGCGTGGGTCTTTCTAGTGTGTGACAGTGTGTGTTTGCAAGTATGTGCGTAAGATTAGATACGTGCAAATCTACCCGCATATGTATAAGTTGGCGTGTGTGTCTATGTGTTTGTGAAGTACTTCTCTCATAACTTCAGTCTAGTCCATATTTTTGCAATTCTTATATGGCCAGCTATGGCTTGACATGATAATGGCTATGTGACTCTGCTTAATAAGATAAACATACATAATATTGTATGCTATGTGCACCAATTAATGTATATATATATATATATACATGCATATACACACACGCACTCTCTGATTAGGGGCGAACATTACTTGGTTAAACCAAATAAACCAACCAAACCAATTTATTTTGGTCGGTTTGGTTTGGTTTTAAAATTAGATCGGTTTTAATCGGTCCGGAAAAAATATTTTGTTTGGTTATCGGTTTAACCAAATTAACCGAACTTCTATTATATTTTCAAAATTATCGATATTGTAATAAATATTTTATGCTCGATTAGTTGTCCAAGTAAATTTTAATCATTAAGTATGTGTTAAAATTACTTTTAGAAAGCATAAAAATCATAAATAATAATATCCTAATCATATATTTCTGATTTATTTCAAATTATAGTTAATATTACAAATATAAGTTCTGAAATATTTTTAGTTCGGTTAAATCGGATAACCAACCGAACCAACCAAACTTAGTTTCTTTGGTTTAGTTTGGTTTTCATTTTTATCGATTTTACTTTGGTTTGACAATTTTCATCATCGGATAAACCAAACCAATCAAATGCTCACCTTTATCTCCAATCGAATGAGACCAACACAAATTCTTCCACAAAGTATAATTTTATTAGTGAGCCTACGTTAAATGTCCACTTTAAGAAAACTGCACTACCATTATATTTATAAGCTTATGTTTAAAAGGCATTGAATATCAATGGGCCACAAGAAGATGAGTTTATTTATATTGATCTAATTTAAATTTTGATTCATTTGTAGGCGTTGGTAGAAGAAGCTGAAGAAAGATAAAAGGCGAGTGCTAGTTTCAACGATGATGATGGAAGTTGTAACGGCCTATATTTTAACGATTGAATATTTAAATATTTTATTTAAATATTAATCGCTAATTATTCAATTGATGGTTCCAAAAGGTGATTTTTCATAAACGGTCGAATCGGGATTCGAGACTAGTTCCGTTGAGTTTTATGGTTCGTTACATTAATAAAAAGTATATGAATTGCTATATTTCGAGTTTGGACTAATTAGGGGTCTTGACGATCTCAATATATGCGTAAAATTATGGATCTGGGAAACAGCCTTGGATTTCGATGAAACTTGTACCATCAGAACTGTATCGTTGTAGTGATGCACGATGTCTAGTTTCGTGGCAAACAGACTTGTCATTTGGCCATGCGTAAATAAAACGTGTGACTGTTTTAAGTTTAATTTAAATGAGATAAAGGAATAAGTTGAACTAACTTTATCTAAAACCCTAGATACCTATTATCCAGTTACTATTCACGAGCGCTGTAGATCTCCCTTTTTCCAAATTCATGGCCGCCATCCTACTTCTACCTTCAAAAATTCAAATCGACAGATATACACATCCTAAAATCACGATTCTTGTCTCGTTTGATTTCTACAACAAAGAGATTCGATCCTATAATGGTTTGGGAATTTTCGTTGATGGCTACGAAGACAAGTTGTGATTTAATGTTTTGAATTTAGCAAGCTATGGTCGGAGTTGGGCCTCCTCGTGGTCTGCGTTGGTTTTAGGATCGAGAGGTGTGTCAGGCGAGAGAGTTTGGTGAGGTGCGGTTCTGTGGGACATTGTGACCCGCAGTAGCGAAGATGGGGAGGAGCTCGGACGTGTTTTGATCGGAGGCTTGGGGTTTTGATGTGATGATGTGAGTGAGTCGAGATTCAGACGGGTTTCACGATGGTGCAATCGGTTTTCATTTTCATTGAGTATTTCACTGTATCTATTATTAGTGCATGGGCTTGTTTCGAGATGCATTGTGTATGCCATGGCCATGGAATTGGAGAAGAATGGATAGTGGCATTTTGGTAATTTAATTATTGTTTGACTTAGTTTTGTCGTTTTAAGTCATTAGTATTTGTATTTAGCATATCTTTCTCATAAAATGTCAGATTTGGACGTGGTTTCTTGCGCTGGACTCGTACTGCTGAGCTCAACATTTTAGAGTTAGTTTGGACTGATTTAGCTATATGAGTGATATTATCTCTCATTGGAATTTATTTGTTCATATAGTTTGAATTTAACGTTTTAAATGGATTGTTAATTATAAAACGTAATATTTAGGTTAGATGATCCTAGTAAGTAAAATAAAAAGATTAAATAGTAATTTAAGTAGTTTTAACCTGATTGTCACATTTTTATTTGATTGTGTGCTATTACGCACTAATTACCCATTTACGCCCTATTTTGACTATATTGTTAAAAATAGGTTATTTGGACACTTATTTCACTTTGATTGCTATAAATAGGTTCTATTTGGTTTATTATTATTATCATTTTGGATGTTTGTATGCTAGTTTAAGAATTTGTTTGACTATTGGTTGCATTTGGCTTAAAACGCCGTTCGTAGGCGATATAGTATTAGGAAAATCTCATTCGTAAGAGTTTGGTGTTTATCGATCGAATGCATAAGTAGATGTGTACTGATTAAGCGCATAAGAATGGTAAACTCGAACGGATGAGATAAATTCTCCATGGAGCTTCATAGCGTTTGGATGGATCTTACGACTCAGCAGCATTGGAACTTGACGATGGATTCGACAAAGGAGCATCATTGGAGCTTGGTAGCGGATTTGAAGACGGAGCGACAATGAATTTTGATCACCAACATGAAGGCGAAGGATGGACTTGTTGACGAGCTGGACTTCGCAATGAATGCTAGACATTCCCTTGGGTGCATATTTAATCAATTTTGGTTAAATAGGTGATCTGATAATCATTATCCGTCACTATAAAGTGATCGACATCGATTGCTCTTGTTGGGGGCCATTTTGGCCAATTTGACATTTACGACGATGCAATTTCGAGGAGCAGTATATAATGGACCGTTCAATAGTGGTTTCGAGACGATTGCTCTTCGACCAGTGGCTTTGGCTTGATATGAGATGTGGTGTTTCTATGCAATGATTCGTCATTTAACGATGGCGATTGTAACAACCATGTTTTCTCGTCGATATTATACATGTAATTAATCTAGATTAAGGCGTGAAAATACTGGTTTACGGCGAATTAGTTAGCTGAATAAACGGATTGAACTAAACAGAATTTGTTCGTAGTATTAAACAATTTTATTATATTTGTATATATAATTGAAATAGGTGGAAAATATAATCATCAGTATTGAATGTTGGATTATTAAATAATAATTACTAAGCGTCGTGCTAAATAAGTTGTCCACTATCAGCAAACAAATTATCAAACACGACGTGAATTTAATTGAATCAATTAAAAATTTATTTTCACAAATTCATGTTTAGATAGGTAAGGACCAATCCAATACTAATTTAATTAAAATGAGGCTTATAGGCATTAAAGCCCAATTTTGGAAGCCCAAAGACAAATTAAACTTTCTTTTGTTATTTCCCTAGAAGCCTCTTCCATCGGCTGGGGAAAAAACAACAATGGGGAAAACTCATTTTCCCCATATTCTTCATCAATCCCTAAATCGACAAAAAAAAAGAGCGAGAGAGAGAGGGGACGACTGAGTTGCGACTGGTATTGCACGCGTGATGTGGGGGAGCAAGGTGCAGAGTCACGCACGATGGAACCTGACGAGATGGCATTAAAAGGGGGCGCAAATCATTCGACGATGTTGTATTTCGAGCGAGGTGGCGGGGGTGGTCGAGCTTTTAGCTCGATTGAAGCTTGAAGATGCGCGCATGAGTTTTGGAGACCATCTAATTTGGGCTTCATGGTGATGGAATTTGACAGTACCCAAGCGCGATGAACAGAAGCTGCGACAATCATTTGTGACATTCACGAAGTTGGGAATTATCTAAGTGTCAATCGTCAATTCAGCGAGTTTTCCCCTCACTCACATCTATGTTCTATTGCATAATAGTTATATATATTTCATATCATTATCCGAATTGGATTTGATGGTTTGGGTAATTGAATTGACTGCGTGTTTGAATTGGTTGTCATGCTATGGATTCACTTTTACTTGATGGGTGAATTGGTTGAACAAGTAACATTTAGCATGTTGCATGCCATGGATTCACTTTGTTTGATGGACAAAATGGTTGAATATGTGATGTTCAACCCTAGCGTGTGAATTTAAATGGATCTTGTTGCATCTTTTCCTAGCTTCAAGTGCAATATTTTGTGATTTTGTGTATCCTTTCTGAGTTGTTTCATAAGACTAATTCCCATAAATTGACAGAGCCAACATTATCACTAATTCGTACCTCGAATTGGTGAAGTTTAGATGATTTTTCATATGTCGGTTTCGTGAATAATTTCATGAATTTGTGATACTGTACACATTTTTATAAATCGAGTTTGAAAAGATTTTCTATATATATATATGATTACTTTGAGACAAGTGTTTTCTAAGTTTGTTTCAAAAGTATAATTATCTTAAAGCGATATAACATACAATATTTTTGATATATAAGAGTTTTCAAGGAAATATCAAAATGATTTTCTAAATTGTTTTATAAACATGTTTTCTCAAAAATCAAATATTTTTCATATATAAAATCACACTTTTCTGCACCATTCGAGAAGGCGTGTTGGGAATTAAACGGTATTGTAAACCCCATGGTATAGGACACGACGATATACGAAGTCGGTTAATCCCAAATTCGTCTAATTGAAGCTGTTGATTTGTTGTTTTTGATGATTGTTGTTTATGTTGATTTCCAGTGTGAAACTGACTAGTTGGTAGTAAACCAGCAGTGAGAACGTCTGGTATGGGACACACTATTACCATTGCTTGGGTTACTGACTAAAAGTCTGTAACACATATTTTTGTTTGTTGTTGATCCAGTACTTGCTTTGATAGGAAGCTTGACTCGGGGGGAGTCTTATATACATGCTTGCCTGACTGGGAGGGTCAAGTTACACCCGGCCGGGGGGGTTGCTATGATGGGCGCCTTAATTTGAACACGTATAAAGAACTTGGCTATGCTTGGGGGAGCTTCTTTGTTAATGCTCATGCAGATTTGTTGTTTTGGATCCACCTTATGTTGTTGTGTTGATTTTTTTTGTTATTCGATGCTTTGGATCCAATTTATGATGTTATTCCTAGATTTCATTATGCTGATTTCTAGAGTTGTTGAATTTCAAGATGTCCTTAAGAGAAAACATGTGCATGTTACTTATTGAATTCCCTTGAAATAGATAAAAGAATCGTTGATGCCTCCTTTCTTATGAATAATCATTGTGGATTGAATAATGTTGTCCCTCTTTATGTTATTATTCTTGTTTAGAGCACCTAGACTTTTTATATTAACTATAATGAATTTAGACAAAGACTGTTCCGTTTATTATTTATATAATACTCGGGTTAGACCGAGACATCACAGGTGCAGAGACCTTGAGACGGACTTGTATTTATTGGGCTCAAAAGAGTATATTAACTTAGTTTATCATTTATTATCGTGTAATGTATGGATTAATGTATATATATTGATTTCTATTACATAAATGTATATAAAATGTTAAATATTATACGTTATATTTATCGATGTGATTGACTCTTTGATCTCTGTATTCATGTATATTCTGTATTGTTCTGTCCTGGAGGCACACATGTAATTGTTTTGTACCGACATTGAGTACGTAAAAATAAATGATATTTCGGAAATTTTAATATGTACTAGTGTTAGTTTAAGAGACTTTGCATGTGTGTGCCCCTATAGCCTCATTCTCTGTATTATCTGACGGTATTACTTAGTAATACTCTCGGATAATATGAGTATAGAGGTAGAGCGCTACATTTTGGTATCAGACTAGGTCTAGAACAATACACTATATATAAATATATAAGAGACAAGAGTGTAGACCTTAAAAGAGACTTAAAGTCCCTGTCCCTATGGACACGCGGTAGATTTTATTGTGATTATATGATAATAGGAATATATGATGATTATAGGAATAATCATCTAGGGACGTATTTGTTAATTTTATATTGTATAATAATATATTAATTTACTTGTCCCCTATCATTACAATGTTTATCGATAACTGGAATTTAAATGGTTGTTTGTTCATTTGTTGATTGTTTAATATATATTGTAACAAGTTGTTGAATTTAGAATAGTAGTGAGTTTGAATAAACATTGTATCTAAGATAAATAACTACCAAAATAATAGAAACGATTAAACTGGTTAAAAGAATTCACCTGTAAGTGTTTGAAGAAATTAATTTTGTGTTAAGTGGACGTGATGTGATTTAAGAGTCCTAGTCGGCATGACTGATCAACGTCATCGATAGGAGTTCCTAAATACTTGTGCGAGACAGCTCGACTCAATATTATAAGGAAGAATTAAAGTGAATAAGTGATAGATAAAAGGAAATTGAAACAATATTTGAATATAATTGTTATTATCTAATAAAAATAAAACTCAGGATGCGATATTTATATACACTATGAATGTAAAATTGATGTTTATTTGCCCATTTAAAGTGCTGAGAAATTTGTCTGATGCGGGTGCACATGTAATCGATAAAGGTTCTTAACGCTAGATGAGGCATTTCAACACGATGTTTTGAATGCAAGATTTGAATATAGTTTAATGTATTGAAAATAGAAAACAATCACAGTATCAAGGCTCAACCTTTGTGTAAATGCAAATTGAATTCGAAATAAGATTCAACAATTCAAAACATATAAGCTAGCAAATCAGCTGTAATGATCATGGAAGTAACAATAATTTCAAATTAATGCAAATTGAGGAATGCAATTGTTGAGATAAGAGCATAGCGATTCAAAAGGTTAAACCTTATTCCTCATTTGATTTTTGAATAAATTACGTGTATATGAATTAGTTACTTATAGTTAAATGCAATGAGTATGAACTATATGAGTATATGAAGTTCTTGAGTTGGAAAATAATAATAATAATAAGATTTATTTGGGTGTTGACAATTTCTTAACAATCATCTAGATCCCTCTTGTACAAAACTTTATATTTAGACGACTTCACTCCAGATCTGTTGAAACAACTAAAACATTTACTTGGTTACATGTATGTTGTATTGTAAGAAAGCATTCTCTATTCTATTTTATTCAGCATCAAGTGCCGATATTGTCTAGTACAGTATATCTACACATGGACAAACCACAATTTTATATCATATCCTAAAAGTTTTGTGTATCAAAAAGATGAATAAAGCTTTGTGCATGCCAGGTTTCCTTCATACACTAAGGAGAATTGAAATATGTCTTTTATCTCTCTAATTTCTATTTCTATTTTTATTTTGTTAATGCGGCATTAATATAGAAAAGAAAGGATATTGAAATAAGAATCTGAACCTATTAACAAGAGAATTTTTTTTATTCACATGCTATGGATTGGTTTTATAAATGCACGTGATTTTACTTATTCTCTTAGTGGTTTGATTGATCCTTATTGGTTAGCTATGTTTCCTATTTCACTATTTGTGTTTATATATGTTGGCCGAATTGTTGTCGTAAGCACTTGTAAATGCCATCGAGCTGCACTTGCTTTTGTGTATTTCTGATTGAATTTATTTTCCCGTTTCCTAGTCATGTTCTCTACTCTTTGGTATTCTGATAGGCTTTGGTGGCTAGAGCCACTTGATGTAGAAGTCTTGTCCATTCTATTAGTTGAGCTCTCCAAGTCTTACAGGAATTTGAAAAAAAACGAAAAACAACATGAGCAAGAATACCATTTTGATAAAATTTTAGCATAGAAAGTACCATTAGTTTATTTAAAACTACAAGAATTTATTAATACTGAAATTGTTAACATTTTGGGAAGAAATTTTAGATGGAGTTTCTTGGGTTTATGTTGGTGATAACTTCGTACTACCAGAAACACATCCGTTTACCTCTCCTGAAAATTTTCATCCTTATTTGTATGCTGTTCCATCTGAGATTTAAAATTCTAAAGATATACTTCACAAGTTTTGCATAACATCTTCTTTTGTTGTTATGGACTATCTTCACATTTTGCAACTTGTAGAATATGATTTTAATGGAAAAGTGCTGTTTTATGAACAACTGAATATGGTGCAACATGTTTTGGGAGCATTTCTTAATTGTCATGATGAAAAAGGGTTGGATGATGCATTAAAAAGCTTTCTTTTGATTCTCGATTCTTCTGGAATGCTAATTGTACATTAGATCAAGCTGTGATGCGTTCTTGTATTGATTTTAACATTACGTGCGTTTGTATTGTTTTATGATCTTGATGTCTTGTGCATGCATGTGCTAGTTTATTGCCTTCTGGAGATGTTCCCGAGGCATTTGCTAGTTTTGGTTTACTTTCAATTTGAATCAGCACTTGAGTTTTTTTTATGCACTTGTATGACAATGTTTTGTAGTGCAGTTAACTATTTGAACTTTTTCTATATGCACATATCCCTTGTTCCGTTGTTCATACGCTTACCCTTATTTTATCTTACTTTATTCTCCATACCCACCTCAACTTGCTTATATATGTTTATGCTGCTCCACTTCTAAGTGATGTTGTTTCATTACTTAGATGTTCATGGTTTTTGTTTGGATGTTCCTTATTTAGCTGTTTAATTTTAATTAAATTTTTGGAAGATATTTAAAATCTTAATTTTAACTTATGATTTTGTATTAAGATGATGGCAATTTTCTCATAGCAACTTAATTTTTTTTAAATGCTTTGATATTTCTATATATAACCGATATCAGACATGTTAAACATTCTGGCAATGCATGCAAGTCTTGACATTCTTGGATTTGTTACTTAATTGACTCTTAGCCTTGTGATGATGTTGAATTGAATGTCTATCCTTACTGACTTTATTTTGCGCTCCTATACTGATATGCGTACACCCACTCGCTAGTTGAACATCATTTATTTATATGTATGTACACCCCTTCTGCTCACATGACTTCAAAACAAGGTATTACTTGTGATAAAGCAGTCCGAATAGGTCGATTTTTTTTGTAGATAAGGAAATAGTATAAGAAACAACATTGAAGTTATGGTCTTCAAAATAAATAAATAAATAATAACTTGTGAAGGCTAAATCATACAAATAACAAAAATGTATGTGAGAACCGAGTTGAAACGTTTAATGTATAACTTTTAAAAGGTTAGTCTGATTTTGACGATTTTGGGCTTTCTGGAAAGCTAGGAATTTAGGCTACAACTTTTATTTTATGTGTTTTGCATAATTTTAAAGTTTACTATGTTAAAAATTCAGTTTTCCATCGCAAACCTGTTGCACTGCATATTTGAAAATGGGCCGAGCTAAATTGATGATAACTTTTGAACGGTTTATCCAATTTTGACGATCTTATACATTCCGGAAAACTCAAAACCTATGCTACAACTTTCGTTTGTGGTGATTTCCAAAATATTTCTATTTAATGGCTCGAAAATACATTTTTATAATGCTGAAAAATGCATTTTTATAATGCTGACCTGCTCCTAAACTTTGTTTCATATTTGATGTTTAGTGTATTATAGTGTAATTCTTTGCTATACTTGACTATCCAATGGTTCGACATATTGAAAGTAATTTAAATTAACATATAATGCTAATTATCCATTACATTAATTTATATTCATTTTTTTTCTTATATGCGACTAATATTTACGTTTGTTATAAGTACAGGTATATATATGGAGCTATTGGATGAATCAACGGTGTTTGCTCGCTTTTGCACGTGGGAGTATAAGAAAATTTCTATAACATGCAACTAATATTTACAATTATATTTACCACATTTCTTATATGCAACTAACATATACAATTGAGTTAAGGTAGGTACCCAAGAAGCTTGAGGAATTGCTAGCGACGAAGATCACTTGCTTCGTACGAATGAAAAACGATGTAAATTGCTAAAAACGCTAATTAAAAGGTATGTTCTTAGATTAAATATTGCAAAATGTTGTTGTGTTGTTGTTTTGTTTCCCCGGGTTTTGGGATGCCCCGTATTGGGATGCCTCTTCAGAGATGTATATTTTGTGTTTGTATTGTATTCGGATTTTTCGAATCATCCTCCGTACAAAGGAGACTCTGCCGAAATTTCTCAAAATTTCGAGAGTTAGAAAATATTTTCATACAAATTATACTGCATACAAAAAAAACCTTATAGAATTCATATAATTAAATGAGTAGAGCATAGAAACCACATAGAAATTTGGTTGTAGTATACGACGGTAGATAGAACACGAGTTGTTTATCATTTTCATATTAGAAATTGCGAGGACGCAATATTGTTAAGGGGGGAAGTCTGTAACAACCCTGTTTTCTCGTCAATATTATACATGTAATTAATCAAGATTAAGGCGTGAAAATATTGGTTTACGGCAAATTAGTTTGCTGAGTAAACGGATTGAACTAAACAGAATTTGTTTGTTATATTAAGCAATTTTATTATATTTATATATATAATTGAAAAAGGTGGAAAATATAATCATCAGTATCGATTGTTGGATTATTAAACAATAAATTATTAAACGTCGTGTTAAATAAGCTATCCACTATCAACAAACAAATTATCAAACACGAGTGAATTTAATTGAATGAATTAAAAATTTATTTTCACAAATTCATGTTTAGATAGGTAAGGACCAATCCAACACTAATTTAATTAAAATGAGGCTTATAGGCATTAGAGCCCAATTTTTGAAGCCCAAAGACAAATTAAACTCTCTTTGTTATTTCCCTAGAAGCCTCTTCAATCGGCTGGCGGGGGAAAACAACAACGAGGAAAACTCATTTTCCCCATATTCTTCGTCAATCTCTAAATCGACTTAAAAGAGAGAGAGAGAGAGAGAGAGAGGGGACGACTGAGTTGCGACTGGTGTTGCATGCGCGATGGGGTGGAGCAAGGCGCAGAGTCACGCATGATGGAACCTGATGGGATGACGCTGTTGAAAGGGGTCACAAATCTTTCGACGATGCTGGATTTCGAGCGAGGTGGTGGGGGTGTTCGAGCTTTCAGCTCGATTGAAGCTCGAAGAGGCGCGCACGAGTTTTGGAGACCATCCAATTTGGGCTTCGTGGTGATGGGTTATGACAGTGCCCAGGCGCGATGAACAGAAGTTGCGACAATCATTTGTGACATTCACGATGTTGGGAATTATCTAAGTGTCAGTCATCAATTCGGTGAGTTTTCTCCTCACTCACATCTATGTTCTATTCCATAATAGTTATATATATTTTCATATCATTATCCGAATTGGTTTTGATGGTTTGGGTAATTGAATTGACTGCGTGTTTGAATTGGTTGTCATGCTATGGATTCACTTTTATTTGATGGGTGAATTGGTTGAATAAGTAACATGAAGCATGTTGCATGCCATGGATTCACTTTGTTTGATGGATGAAATGGTTGAATATGTGATGTTCAACCCTAGTGTGTAAATTTAAATGGGTCTTGTTGTGTAACACCCCGTAATTTTAAATATTGAAACTGACAAATTAAAGAATACTTAATTTTTAGAAGAAGAATTATGGGAAACGGGTTGCGACATTGCGTTCGTCTTGGAATTTTACTTGTGTAACACCCCACCTCCGCCAGGGTGGCTCTTGCAAGCACTCTGACTTTGGAGGGGCGTTTGAATCAGGTAAACATGCATAATGATATATCAAGGCAGAACAAGAACATATGTATATATGTAAACAGAGTAAATAAGATAAGTAAAACAGCGGAAGATTTCAAACTATTTCAAAACAAGTCTGATACAACATAATGTCAACTTTCCAAATACACAAGTCTAGATAAAAACAACATCACTGAAAAACTGAAATACATAAGTACTATCCCCAAAATAAGTGATAACCATAGCTAGCTTCATGTCAAGACCGTACATGAGGTAAAATCCCACAAGCAAGCGATCAGAAATCCAAGCTAAGCTCCAATATTCCCACCCTGAGAACCTGGGGGGGGGGGGGGAACGGAAGAAAAGAGGCGAAAGGAAAACATGTCAGTCAAAAAGACTGAGTAAGCCCTACTACAATCAATGTAAACTGATAAAGTTAACTGGCATGAGAAGCAGGGATGAACATAAGGCTAACAACATACTAGCATGATGATTAACTAACCAGGTAGATAAAGGTGTCATCGCATAATCAGGTTTAAGGTTTTGCACCACAGGTGTACTAGCAAACTAACATGATTTGAATAAACAAGTATTGATCCCTTGGCCCAAGCTTTGGCCCAATAACATGAAGTGACCCTAATTCGAGGTCCAACCAAACGGTCTAGTCGATCGGCTCCCTAAGCCTAACTCATCACGTGTTGGTGTCAATACGGCCCAAACGTAATTGTAGTCAGACTGTGCAGGGTCTCCCGTCGGGTGTATCAAGCCCTAGGGTGTCAACCCCTGGTCACCATAAACATGAGTGCACAGTCTCGATCTTCTGGTACCCGTGCATGTTTTCCCCGGCTTTGGACTGTGTGCACGACCATAGTCCGCCCGGAACTACACCGGCGTACCATTCTGCCGTCGTTTTTGGTCACTTACCTCAAGTCCAGTAATCGTGCCCCCTTCCTAGCCTAGTCCATAGGGTCTTAATGATACAAACTTGGGATTACTGCTGGAGTGGACCCCCATTGCTAGGATTTTTCTAGTGGGTTAAGTACGGTTTAACCCTCTTGCTAATCATGGATTAACTTGGTTAAGTGTAACGATGAGTTCACGACTTAACCCTGATTAATCTACCAAGCCCAAATTGGTTAAGTATTAAGTGGACCATGACTTAACCCTAATCATGAGGCATTAATTAATTTAATGCGCCTTAACCTCTCACATTAGACTTTGTTGCGGTTACTAGTTAAGCCGGTCGGTTCCGGGTAGCTTTACACCACAACTTGGTCTAACCTCGGGTTCAAGGTACAACATGACCAACTTCTCACATTGGGTCCTATTGTTTGTAGCAACTAGTTAAGCCGGTCGGTTCCGGGTAGTTTTACGCTACAAACTCAACCCAACCTCGAGTTGGTCACACTTATATTTTCTAAGTGTCATGTCCATCATGTTTCCAAAACATATTACAAGTTTTCAAGCATTTGGGTAGACCTAACTTAATAGGTAAATTCCCAATGGGTAGACCTAACTTAATAGGAAAATTCCCAATCTTATGATTTTATGTCTTTTAAGTTTACCCAACCCCAAACGCAATCCCATCGCTTACATATCGCAATAGCGCATAAAGGATAGAAAGAGGGAACTTGGCATAATCATGACATAAAGGTGTTGAAGCCACAAGTTTAACATGGTGGCATATGAAATGTACATATGTTCATATACTTGCATATTACATTTTTAGGCCTCAAAAGCATGCATAAAACCAAACTTAGCATATTGGTGATACATGGTGATAAATGACATGTAGAAATGGCCATAAGTTTGCATTTAGCCTCACATGCAAGTTATCATAAGAGATATGATAACTTACATGTTGCCAAAATGCAACCTTTGGCATAAAGCTTGAAGCTTTATGTTCATATACTCAATATAAGCTTGCATAACATTATAACATGAACAAAATGATCATCCCAAACTTGCATAACATACTTGCATATCATATGAAGAACTTGCGTATCAAACTTGCATAACATAACATGATAAACTTGCATATCATAACATGGCAAACTTGCATAACATAACATGATAAACTTGCATATCATAACATGGCAAACTTGCATAACATAACATGATTAACTTGCATATCATAACATGGCAAACTTGCATATCATAATATGATTAACTTGCATATCATAACATGGCAAACTTGCATATCATAATGATCAACCAAACTTGCATCATTCATTTAACTTTAGAGTTTAAATATGAAAGTAGAAAAGGGCTTACAATGCTTATGAAGACACAAAAATATGACAAAGCCCTTATGCAATCAAATAGACCCAAAATGCAAGCTCTATAGAAAAACCCTTGAGCCAAAATGATCAAAACCCTTGCTTTATGATGCAAATATAGAAACTTGACTTGAATGCAAGCTAATGATGCTCATACAAGCTTGAAAACACTTGTATGCATGGAAAATCTCTCATAAAAATTTATTTAGGAATTTTATGAAGAGAGTGGAGGCCATGAGAGGAATGATTTTGCCATAGTTTAGTTACTTGAATGAATAATGATGATTTAGGGTTAGGTTAGGGGCTTATTTATAGAGATTAGGACTAATTTTAGCCTTAGGATTAAACCCTAGTTCCAATCTCAGCCCTTAAAACCGAATCTGGCCCCAAAACCTAACCAAAACCCCAAAATGGTGCACCAGGCAAAACTGCCCGGCTGGACCAAGTCGACAGGGCTGTCGACTTGGGTCCAACCAAGTCGACAGGGCTGTCGACTTGGGTACTCTGGCGGGAGTTTTCCCGCCTGCGCCCAACTGCCCCAAATTTCCAAATTCAAACTTGAATTTGAAATCTGTTTTGAACTTGAAATTTTCTGAAAACTTCATTGGGCCTTAATCGGGTCATACGGACTCCGATTTTCGAAAACTCGGACTCTATTTCGCGTATTTTTCCGAGACGAACGCAATGGCATAGCCCGTTTCTCTTGATTCAGATTTTAGAATTAAATTCTGCCTCGATTTACATTATAACAGGTTATTGAAAATACGGGTTGTTACATTCTCCCCTCCTTAAAGGATTT
The DNA here is from genome assembly GCA_030737875.1 of Allium sativum. Lineage (NCBI taxonomy): Eukaryota > Viridiplantae > Streptophyta > Magnoliopsida > Asparagales > Amaryllidaceae > Allium > Allium sativum. The sequence goes on along the minus strand of CM060919.1, from coordinate 3,338,230 downwards.
CGTCCCCGAAATCTTCAAGTTCGGAAGAACGTATCCTACCATCCAACATCCATCTACTCAAAACATCATACACGAGCAATCATTGTCCTTACAAGATTCTATATGTTGTATGAACATATGCAAAGGTGTGTGTATATGTACTTATCTAATGCAAATATCATCAATGCAAATTATGTTAGTGAAATGAATCCATATGTATGCAATTCCTAACATAATGTATAACATCTATATGTGTGCACATAACATACATCCATATGCAACATCCATGTGATAACACAAAAATTTTCATCCATGAATAAGCGTAAACACTCATGCATATGCAATATGAGGAGTGTGCGAGCCGATCTAGTGCCTAATGTGTACAATGCATCCACGAGTAACCACTTGCAAACACTTGCAACCACTTGCAACCATCAAGCATAACATGTTTCAAACACATGTTTCATCCAAAGGGTTTCTACCTAAGGTTCTCATGACAAGATTAACATGATAAACTAGATAATCAAGACAAACATGGATAGCAAAAGATATGCTACAAAGAGATCGAGAAGATAAGCAGGATATACTCCTTTCGGATTACAAGAAATCCCTTCCTAACCCAACCCCAATCCTATAAAAGCCCAAAAGGTTTAGTCAACCTAACGGACCCCTTCAAACCCTGACATGTATTACTAGCCAATAAGTCATACCTCCCGACAGAAATAGGACCGAGAATGGGACCGAGAGGATATACGTAAAAGGATAACATGCGAGTAAGTTCCACAGGAAACAAGGATCAAGGATATGCTCTTAAAAAGAGATATGAAGCGCGTATCTAGCCTTCGGTCTTCTAAGTCACGTTTCCTTGAGCTTAACTCCACTGTGCTTTGACCGTCTTTTACCTCATGATTTCTTAGCTTCTTAACTCTTATTTCCAAATATGAGTTGGAACCCATTTCATTGTCGCCTCTCGTCTTCCTTTTTCACTTACTCTTCTATCATTCTTGGCTTAAACATAACTATGACCTCATGGTTTCATGCAAGCTCTCCAAAATTCACTAGTGAATCCTGGATCTCGTTTACTTACTATAAAGTATTCCACGCAACAGAACTTTTCTTGAAAATACCAATCCACGTTGCGAATTGCTCTTACTAACGTGATTTTCTATAACTCATGCTTGAACGAAATGAACCATCCGCCTGCGAATGATAGGCCGTACTTAGATTCAGTTGCTTGCCCATGACTTCCCGTAGACTATCCCAAGACTGGCTAGTGAAGATTGAGTCATGGTTACTAACTATCCTTTAGGGAACCTCGTGCAACCGCTTTATTTCTTGAAAGTAAACTGTCGCTAGTTATGATGCAGTCTTTTTGCTCTTTACCGGAGTGAAATGAGCACTCTTCGTGAGTCTACCTACTATGACCCACATGCTCGTATTCCCTTTCCTTGATCTAGGCAGTCCATCCACGAAATCCTTCGTGACGCTTTACTACTTCCATTGCGGGGACCTCCAATGGATGTAATAGCCCACCGGGCTTTTTATGACTCGGCCTTTAACCTGTTGGCACAACATGCACCTTGGGACAAACTCGGCCACCTCCTCGGGTGATGTGCATCTTCAAGAGCCTTCTTTCTCTCATTGTGTCTTAGCCATCCCTTGTCATCTATAGCGAGGTGTCTTAACATCTCGCCTCGAATCAACTTGTCCATGATCTCGACTTAACTGCGGGTCTTCTTTCCGTGAAGTCCCTACTTGATCCAGAAGGGTAGGTCTTAGCTCAAGGGACGCTAACTAACTAATTAAACTGAGAGAACTTCTTACTTCAATTGTCCTCGTCGGAGCTTTTCGGTTTTGAACCGCGACCACTTTAGCAGGATCCACCGCTAAGCTATGCTTAGAAACTATGTGCCCAAGAAATCTAACTTCTTTTTCTCCAAAATGACATTTGGAGGACTTGGCTTTCAACTGATGCGCTCTAAGCGTATCCATCACCTCCTTGAGATGTCTTGCGTGCTCTTCCTCATCCTTTGAGAAGATCAGAATATCATCTACGAAGACTACCACATACTCGTTCAGGAACTCCCTAGACACCCTACTTATCAAGTCCACGAAGTAGGCGGGTGCATTAGTCAAACCGAATGGCATGACCAGCCATTCTAAGAATCCATCTGGAGTTCTGAACGCAGTTTTGCCTATACTATCCTCAGCTACTCTGAGCTGATGGAATCCAGTAGCAAGATCAAGAGAAAACAGATGTTCCTACAAGCTGATCAAACAAATCATTGATCCTTGGCAATGGTTGTCTATTCTCTTTGTTTAACTCACGATAATCAACACAAAGTCGAAGAGAACCATCTGCCCTGGTAGTAAATACTACAGGCGCTCCCCATTCAGATATACTTTGTCTAATGAAGTTCCTCTCAAGCAACTCCTTGACTTGCTTTCTTAACTCTCATCTTGCGGGGCCATGTGCCTAACCGGCCACGAAACTATCTTGGCATTATCAACCAGATAAATGCGGAAATCTATCTCTCGTTTAAGGGTAACCCCCCCTTCACTTTACCCAAGATATCAGGATATTCTCGGACCACCCTCACCGATTGCAATCTATCGATAGACGAGTTGAGGGATTCAAGATAACACAACATGACAGGACCCACAGGGTTACAAGAAATTTTTAGGGTATTACCGAGGCGAGTCATGATCCTCACAACCCTATGCTCAAAAATCAAGAATGGCTCCAAAACTGGACAACCAATCCATGCCCAAAATCAACCCATACCCCGTGAAACCGAGAATATAAGCATCACACGAGAACTCTACACCAAAGATAGAGAATTTCAAATCCACGTAGATAATAGACAAATGGGCGGAACCCCCAATTGGATTTGAAACACACACGGGATCATTAACTAGACTAGTACTTAGGTGCAAACTTTCAACTAGATCAGATGAAATAAACTATGCGATGCACCAAAATCAAACAAAGTACGAACAGGAAAATCAGAAATGTAAACAAGACTTTTAACAGAAACACTACCTCGATCATGAGCTGGAAGAATGATGTTGAGGGGGTGAACTCGCCCTTCAGACGGTCTTGCACACTGAGTCTGACCTTGCCCTTGCTTCTTCGGGCAATCTTTGCTGAAATGTCCAAACTCACCACAACGATAGCATTCACCACTCTTCCTTTTCCTCTTCTTACAATCCTTAATAAGATGCCCAACTGAACCGCAATAATGGCACTTCCTCTTGTCGTTATTGCCCTTGTTGTTGTTCCCCTTGTTGTCTTGACTCTTGTTCTTGTTCTTATTGCCTTGACTGCTCTGACCGCTTGGATTACCCTGATTTCCTTTCCACTGGGAATCAGTCTTCTTGGCTTGAGTATCATTCATCTTGATCTCCTTCTTGTCACTCCTATTCTCTTCATTGAGTAGGGCCATATTCACCAAGCTCTCGAAAGTTGCCCCCAAGGGTATATGAGTCATGGCTAAACCATGTAATGGCTCATTTAATCCTAGAGCAAAGTATAGGGCCTTCTTCTGAGCTGTGTTAACCAAGTCTAAACCGACCCGAGCCAGTTGATTAAACTTATCTATGTATTCCCTAATAGTCATGTCCCCTTGCTTCAGTGATAGGAACCTTAGTCCAAACTTTCCCCGAAAGTCATCCCAAGTCTCAATTGGCCTAGTAGCGGTGGTGACCACCCACCAACGTGAAGCTTCTTCCTTTAGCAACCACACTGCTAATAAAACCTTCCTACGGTCATCTATATCAAAGAAGGCAAAAAGATCTTCGGTTTCCTTCAACCAATTCCTTGCCTCTACATAAGTCTCGGTTCCAAAGAAATTCTTGCCACCCATCGTCTTAAAGTTCTTACAAGTTTCCGCAAAATCCGCTTGTGGAGGCTGAGGGGGAAGAGAAACATCAGCTATGGGAGGAGGAGGAGAAACATTAACCACCGGAGGAGGAGGAGGAACATCTGCGGGGCCGGCTTCGGTCGCCCTAGCCTCCAAAAGTCTCCTATACCAAACAGGTACGTGTACTCCCTCCGGAATGGCAAAGTTATTGGCCATACTGAAAACGAAGAAAAAGATAGATTCAGAATGAAAAAAAAACGAAGGAATTTTTGCTAATGGCTTTTTGGGGAATAGCCTTTAAAATAAACTAGACTTTTCTTTGGAAAATACTTTATACTTGGTTTTGAAAATAGTTTTCCAAAAGTTTTAAAAACCTTTTTGTTCCTTCTCGTAAACCATATGCTCTGATACCAAATGTAACACCCCACCTCCGCCAGGGTGGCTCTTGCAAGCACTCTGACTTTGGAGGGGCATTTGAATCAGGTAAACATGCATAATGATATATCAAGGCAGAACAAGAACATATGTATATATGTAAACAGAGTAAATAAGATAAGTAAAACAGCGGAAGATTTCAAACTATTTCAAAACAAGTCTGATACAACATAATGTCAACTTTCCAAATACACAAGTCTAGATAAAAACAACATCACTGAAAAACTGAAATACATAAGTACTATCCCCAAAATAAGTGATAACCATAGCTAGCTTCATGTCAAGACCGTACATGAGCTAAAATCCCACAAGCAAGCGATCAGAAATCCAAGCTAAGCTCCAATATTCCCACCCTGAGAACCTGGGGGGGGGGGGACGGAAGAAAAGAGGCGAAAGGAAAACAGGTCAGTCAAAAAGACTGAGTAAGCCCTACTACAATCAATGTAAACTGATAAAGTTAACTGGCATGAGAAGCAGGGATGAACATAAGGCTAACAACATACTAGCATGATGATTAACTAACCAGGTAGATAAAGGTGTCATCGCATAATCAGGTTTAAGGTTTTGCACCACAGGTGTACTAGCAAACTAACATGATTTGAATAAACAAGTATTGATCCCTTGGCCCAAGCTTTGGCCCAATAACATGAAGTGACCCTAATTCGAGGTCCAACCAAACGGTCTAGTCGATCGGCTCCCTAAGCCTAACTCGTCACGTGTTGGTGTCAATACGGCCCAAACGTAATTGTAGTCAGACTGTGCAGGGTCTCCCGTCGGGTGTATCAAGCCCTAGGGTGTCAACCCCTGGACACCATAAACATGAGTGCACAGTCTCGATCTACTGGTACCCGTGCATGTTTTCCCCGGCTTCGGACTGTGTGCACGACCATAGTCCGCCCGGAACTACACCGGCGTACCATTCTGCCGTCGTTTTTGGTCACTTACCTCAAGTCCAGTAATCGTGCCCCCTCCCTAGCCTAGTCCCTAGGGTCTTAATGATACAAACTTGGGATTACTGCTGGTGTGGACCCCCATTGCAAGGATTTTTCTAGTGGGTTAAGTACGGTTTAACCCTCTTGCTAATCATGGATTAACTTGGTTAAGTGTTACGATGAGTTCACGACTTAACCCTGATTAATCTACCAAGCCCAAATTGGTTAAGTATTAAGTGGACCATGACTTAACCCTAATCATGAGGCATTAATTAATTTAATGCGCCTTAACCTCTCACATTAGACTTTGTTGCGGTTACTAGTTAAGCCGGTCGGTTCCGGGTAGCTTTACACCACAACTTGGTCTAACCTCGGATTCAAGGTACAACATGACCAACTTCTCACATTGGGTCCTATTGTTTGTAGCAACTAGTTAAGCCGGTCGGTTCTGGGTAGTTTTACGCTACAAACTCAACCCAACCTCGAGTTGGTCACACTTATATTTTCTAAGTGTCATGTCCATCATGTTTCCAAAACATATTACAAGTTTTCAGGCATTTGGGTAGACCTAACTTAATAGGTAAATTCCCAATGGGTAGACCTAACTTAATAGGTAAATTCCCAATCTTATGTTTTTATGTCTTTTAAGTTTACCCAACCCCAAACGCAATCCCATCGCTTACATATCGCAATAGCGCATAAAGGATAGAAAGAGGGAACTTGGCATAATCATGACATAAAGGTGTTGAAGCCACAAGTTTAACATGGTGGCATATGAAATGTACATATGTTCATATACTTGCATATTACATTTTTAGGCCTCAAAAGCATGCATAAAACCAAACTTAGCATATTGGTGATACATGGTGATAAATGACATGTAGAAATGGCCATAAGTTCGCATTTAGCCTCACATGCAAGTTATCATAAGAGATATGATAACTTACATGTTGCCAAAATGCAACCTTTGGCATAAAGCTTGAAGCTTTATGTTCATATACTCAAGATAAGCTTGCATAACATGATAACATGAACAAAATGATCATCCCAAACTTGCATAACATACTTGCATATCATATGAAGAACTTGCGTATCAAACTTGCATAACATAACATGATAAACTTGCATATCATAACATGGCAAACTTGCATAACATAACATGATAAACTTGCATATCATAACATGGAAAACTTGCATAACATAACATGATTAACTTGCATATCATAACATGGCAAACTTGCATATCATAATATGATTAACTTGCATATCATAACATGGCAAACTTGCATATCATAATGATCAACCAAACTTGCATCATTCATTTAACTTTAGAGTTTAAATATGAAAGTAGAAAAGGGCTTACAATGCTTATGAAGACACAAAAATATGACAAAGCCCTTATGCAATCAAATAGACCCAAAATGCAAGCTCTAATAGAAAAACCCTTGAGCCAAAATGATCAAAACCCTTGCTTTATGATGCAAATATAGAAACTTGACTTGAATGTAAGCTAATGATGCTCATACAAGCTTGAAAACACTTGTATGCATGGAAAATCTCTCATAAAAATTTATTTAGGAATTTTATGAAGAGAGTGGAGGCCATGAGAGGAATGATTTTGCCATAGTTTAGTTACTTGAATGAATAATGATGATTTAGGGTTAGGTTAGGGGCTTATTTATAGAGATTAGGACTAGTTTTAGCCTTAGGATTAAACCCTAGTTCCAATCTCAGCCCTTAAAACCGAATCTGGCCCCAAAACCTAACCAAAACCCCAAAATGGTGCACCAGGCAAAACTGCCCGGCTGGACCAAGTCGACAGCCAAGTCGACAGGGCTGTCGACTTGGGTCCAACCAAGTCGACAGGGCTGTCGACTTGGGTACTCTGGCGGGAATTTTCCCGCCTGCGCCCAACTGCCCCAAATTTCCAATTTCAAACTTGAATTTGAAATCTGTTTTGAACTTGAAATTTTCTGAAAACTTCATTGGGCCTTAATCGGGTCATACGGACTCCGATTTTCGAAAACTCGGACTCTATTTCGCGTATTTTTCCGAGTCGAACGCAATGGCATAGCCCGTTTCCCTTGATTCAGATTTTAGAATTAAATTCTGCCTCGATTTACGTTATAACAGGTTATTGAAAATACGGGTTGTTACAACTTAAGATAGAGTCCGAGTATGAGAAGTTATGGAGGTTAGAAGATTTCAGTTTAAAACCAGAATTAACATAAAATATTCAAACAGCGAAGGCGGGAAGAGGAAACGCGGAACCGACCACGTTTGGGGTTTCGACCCGAGTCCCGCTGGGTCGACACCAGTGTTGACTCATGCTCTTTGGGGTCGACAACAGGGTCGACATAGGTGTCGACCCCCCTGTAGGGGTCGACGCCATCGGCCAGATCTGTGCAGTGGCGATTTTTGATGGATTAGGGCATATATGGCATCCTGTGATTGGCTGGGTGATGTGTCATTGTGAAATGGATGGTTTAGATTGATCCTAAATTGATCTAAGGGCTCTGATTAATCCTACACATCTATATAAACACGCATAAACCTAAACCCATATAAACTAAATTCATTCATAAGCCGCCATACTGCTGCATCCTAAACTAAGCTAGTCTCTTCTCCAACGAATTAAAGCATAGGAATTGTAAAAAAAAAGGATTCTAGAGAAACAACGAACGGATCTATTCTTTCTTCTATCACTGTGAGTACAGTTGCTTTCACAAGATAATTAACTAAAATAATTATGATAAGTTGTGATCTGGACTGTATGATTATGCCTGTTGAATCATATGCTATTAGCCAGTTCTATTATCATCTATTTTGTTAATATATGCCAGTTTGTTATCATATGTAATTAAATTCATTTTATGATGTTAATTCCTATGTCTAATTACATATGCTTGATTAGATTCATCTATGCAAGTTATGTTTATCTTTGTAAGTTATGCAAGTTTATATGCAAGTTATGTTCATCTATACAAGTTATGCAAGTTTATATGCAAGTTATGTTTATCTATGCAAGTTTATATGCAAGTTATGTTCATCTATGCAAGTTATGCAAGTTTATATGCAAGTTATGTTCATCTATGCAAGTTATGTTTTTCTATGCAAGTTTATGCTTATATGTTTAGGTCCATGCTAGTTCTTATGTTTAGATCTATGTCAATTTACATTGCATATGTTAATTGGATCCATCTTATATGCTAGTTCACGTTTATATGCTTAATTAGATTTATGTTGTTCTATGCCAAGTTTGTGTTACACATGCTTAATTAGATCTATATTGTTTTATGCCAATGTGGATGTCATATGCCTCTTTCTTTTCCTTTTCTTATGAGTTAGGCTAACAGCAAGCCTAACGTATTATGTGAATTATACGTACGAACGGCGTGGGAACTTTGGGGAATAGTTTGGGAAATATTAAATATTGGATATTATGTAATTGGCATAAATTGGTTAGTAACCATGTAATTAACTTGAGACATAAATTGGTATAGTTTATATACATGGAAACCATGGACATAATTTGGAGGATAATTATGAACATAGCTTGAATTGGGAATTATGGAAAATTTGAAATAGGGAAATTAATTCAAATTGGGGTTGAATAATAAAATGAGATAATGAACATGCCTAGCCCGAGGTTAGATTGAGTTGCGGTGTAAGACTGCCCGCAACCGCCCGACACATCCAACAACCGCAATAACAGGTCTAATGTGAGAGGTTAGTGCATCAAACGTAAAACCCGAGGTTAGAATGAGTTTGCAATAGATGTCTGCCCGGAACCGCCCGACACATCCAACAACCACAAACAACAGTTCCAATGTGAGAGGTTGGTGCATTAATAAATCAATTAATGCCAATAAATAGACATGCTAAGAATGGTAAGGTTAAGTAACATGAATAGGCGACACTTAATCAATACAACATGTTAATTAAACAAATGGGTGGGGTTAGGTTAAATTGAGAACACTTAACCATTATAATATGTTGATTAGGAAACCCTAGTAACGGGGACCCATTTCAGCAGTAAACCACATAGATGTATCATGGTACCCTAAACTAGGCAGGGTGGGGCATGATTACTGGGCTGATTATAAGCGGTCAAAATAGCAGCGGGTGCTGAGTCAGTGTAAGTTCCTACGGAGTACGGGCGTGCACGTGCTCCGGAGTGGAAAAATCATGCACTGGGCATCAATAGTTATACACTATGCATCTTGAATTGTGTCGGGTTTCCATCATAGGGATTGATACACCCCATGGTGGGAGCAACACAGGCATCTACAAACAAGCGGGGCCGAATGACACAAGTAATAAATACACACGAGCTAGGAGCCGATCGAATGGTGTGGGTAGTGGGTACAACTAGTGGAGATAGGGGCAGGCTGCACCTATGACAGCAGCTAGGGGTACACGAAACTACCATTATTATTATTATCATTATGATTAGTAAGAGGGATCGACTTTCAGAGTAAATAGGGTTGGTGCAGTGTATTAATTATCCTATAGTGATTAGAAGCGCAATCAACGTTTATCTTATTCATCTTACTTACCTTGTCATACATGCTTATGTTACAGTCATTTCTTACTTTTCAGTCTATGTTCCTACTTTAATGATTATATTGTTAAAGTTACCGGACTCGCCAGACTTCATGTCTGACCTCGTTTTTTTTGCCCCTTTTCTTTCCATTTCTCCCCCAGGTTCTCAGGGTGGGCCTAGTGGAGCTTGATTTGGATCTCTTTCTCTTTCTTTTGGAAGTGCTTGGATTGCTGAAAGTAAAAGTTCGGCTTATCTCTTTTTATGGCTAATTGTGTTGGGATTATGCTTTTTGTGTTATGTACTCAGAAATTAATTTGTCAAGATGGATATTAAGTGTACTTGGTTTTATTGTTGATTTGATGTTGTAACCAAACTAATTCTTTGTTGTAATGAAGTTGTTTTAGATTATTAAAGTACCAATATATGTATCTGTCTTGTTATATTCTGTTCTATACACTTATAATGCTCCATGAAAGTTAATGCATCCCCTTAGTGAGTGACATTAATGGACGTGGGGTGTTACACGTGGTACCAGTGCTGAAGGTTACCAGAACAGATAAAAGATTTTGAAAATCATTTTAAAAAGCATTTTTAGGAAGAAGCATTTTCAAAAACATGTTTTAAAGAGAGTGCTTTTAAGAGAAATGTTTATTATGAAAAACATAATCCCCAAAAGCCATATATCTTTCTTTCGATTCTTTGTTTCGACTCTCTCCCTTTTCCTTCTTGAGTCTCTTTCCCCGTGTGTAGATGTTTTTTCTAAGATATGTAAGGACTTTCGTGCGATGGGTGGAAAACCGTTTCATAGGACTGAGGCATTTTTCGAAGCTAGAATTGGCTCAAGGAAGTAGAGGACTCATTTGGTATCTTTGAGATAGACGATGGAAGGAAGGTTTAGCTAGTTGCTTGGTCGATGAGGGAGTTTAGGCTGAGGAGCACAACCCAAGGATGAGGAATTTGTTGACATGGCTTTGATCCACGAAGAAAGTAAAGGAGAAAGTGGAAAGAATAATTAACCCTATGACAAAAGAAGGTGTCTTTATTGTGGTATAGCAGGCCATGTAATTAAGTACTGTAGGAAGAAGAAGAAGCCTAGTTATTTTCGTTGCAGTGAGGCAGGACATCTGATTAAAGACTGCCCGAGGAGACAAGGGCAAGGGCAGAGGACATGACAGATTCATGCTCTCTTGGCTCCAGGACGGGAGAGAAATAGAAGCGTTTTTGTTAAAAGTTTGATTTTCCTCTTTGATCATCCTATTCGAACTTTGTTTGACTCTGGCGCTTAGCATTCTTTCGTATCTGCTTCGTTAGTTGAAACACTGCACCTAAATACTAGTTTAGTTATGGATCCCATTGTAGTCTCAAATCCTATTGGTGGTTCAGCTTATTTATCTATGCTTTGTCGGGATTTGAGAGTGTCTATCTTGGGCGTTGGGTTTGAATGCAACGCCTACGTTTTTGGTTTCATGGGCTACGACTTGATTCTAGGGATGGATTGGCTAGCTTGGTATGGTGCCATCCTAGACTATGAAAGGAGGGTAGTTAGGTTGTTGATTCGTTGTGGAAGAACTTTTGATATTTCTTGTGACCTTAGAGGTCCGGTGATGCTTAGCCTCCTAGAATCTCTTGACGCATCCACCGATGATTTGAATCTGTTCGTGTAGTCCGTGAGTATGGTGACGTCTTTGATGTGGTTTAGGGTTTATCCTCGAGGCGCGGGATAGACCTACGTATATACTTAGTAGACAATGCAAAGCCAGTTGTATTACTAGTGCGCCACATGGCTCCGAGAGGGAGGAGGGAACTCAGTAAGTAAGTAGGGGAGCTGCTTGAGAAAGGGTTCATAAGAAGAAGTATCTCCGAGTGGGGTGCTCCAGTTGTTTTTGCTACGAAGGCTGATGGTTTGCTTAGATTGTGCGTGGACTATAGAACGCTGAATAAGCTCACGAAGAAGAACAGACACCCATTGCCGAGGATAGATGACTTGTTCGATCAGTTGGTTGGTGCTTCGGTTTTCTCGCAGTTGGATTTAGCTACAGGATTTCATCAGCTAAGGGTGGTTGAGGATAGCATATATAAGACTGCATTTAGGACTCTTGACGGTTTCTTCGAATGGCTCGTCATGCCTTTTGGTTTGACGAATGCACCCACATATTTCATATACTTGATGAGTAGGGTGTTTAGGGAGTTTCTAAACAAGTTTGTGGTAGTCTTTGTGGATGGTATTTTGTTTTTCTCTAGAAGCGAGGAAGAGCATGCCCTACATCTTAGGGAAGTCTTAGAGACCCTTTCAACTCAAAGCTAAGTTCTTCAAATGTCATTTTTGGAGGAAAGAAGTGAGGTTCTTAGGACACGTGGTCTCTAAGGAAGGGATAACAGTGGATCCCGCGAAGGTAGTAGCAATCCAAGATTGGAAGATTCCTAAGAATGCAACAGAAGTAAGAAGTTTTCTGGGGTTGGCGGGCTATTATAGGAAGTTCATTAACGACTTCGCGAAGATATCAGCCCCACTTACTTGGTTGACGAAGAAGAACTTGACTTTCTCTTGGGATGTTGACTGTGATGATGCTTCCCAACGTTTGAAGAGGACTTTGACGATAGCTCCAGTTTTAGTTTTACTAGATGGGAGCAAACCGTTCACAGTATGTACCGGTGCTTGCGGGATAAGGCTTAGAGCAGTTTTCGATGCTAGAGGAAAAATGTGATGTGCTAAAGGCGGTAGGTACGCAGTTATGTTTGAGCATCGCGTATAGTCCACAGACGGATGGACGGACAGAAAGGGTGAATAGAATCCTTGAAGATCTTTTGAGGTTATGTATCCTAGATTTTGGAGGGACATGAGAAGAGTACCTTCCATTTGTGGCGTTCGATTATAACAACAAATTAAGCTAGTATTAGGGTTTTTATGGATGACCGTGTCGATCACCAACTTGTTGGTGGGAGTCTACGGATAAGATTTTGCTTGGACCTGAGCTGATTAGAGAGAAACTCCGGAGAAGATGGGCTTGATTCGAAGACGAACGAAGACGACATAGGACCGACAAAAGTCATACGCTGATAAGAGACGGACCGATCTCGAGTTTGATGTTGGGGACATGGTTTTTATCAAAGTGTCACCATTGAGGAACATAGTTCGGTTTGGAGCTGCAGAGAAATTGGCGCTGAGGTTCATAGGGCCATTCCCCATTACAGAGAGGATTGGGCAGATGACGTACAAAGTGAAGTTGCTGGAGAAGCTTAGTGGTGTTCATGACGTGTTTCACATGTCGCATTTGCGGAAGTGTTTACATGATACCACGGAAGTAGTGGAGCCGAGCATGCTTAGAGAAGTGGAAGTGGAGCGAGATGCCACGATTAGTCGAGCTCCTACATGCATCCTTGGATTGGCGGTTAAGAAATTACGCAACCGAGAGGTCAAGTTGGTCAAAGTGGAATGGGGAGATGATCAAGGAAACGCGACTTGGGATGCGGAAGACATGATGCGTGCGTCGTACCCTTTCCTTTTTGAGGGTATGTTCTTAATTTCTCCTTTTTCTACGGCTTTGTTTGTACTTGTTCTATCGTTTAGTATGTCCTCTCGTTTACATCTTCGATCTTTGGTAGGAAAATCCTATGGTTGTAAACAAGTGTTTGAGACATGTTATATTTGGTGGATACAAGTGGAAGCAGGTGTTTGCTAGTGGTTGCTTGAGGATGCATTTACACACACATTAGGCACCAGATCGGCTCAATCACTTTCATATTGCATATGAATAAGTGTGCATTTTAAATTAATGGATGTATATTGATTATGTTATCATATGATTGTTGCATTTGAATGAGACGATTGTGCACTCATGTAGAAATAATATGTATAATTAGGATTCTTTTGCATACATAATGGACGCATGGAACTATCATGATTTGCATTTAGGAGGTCAACTGAATCAGTAGACCGCTCGATTTTGCATTGGATAAGGAACATATACACACACGTTTACATATGTTCATATGGCATTAGTGTTTACACAAAAAATGGTCTAAACACCCAAGGTACTAAACTGTACTTCACCAAGTTGGTAAGAAATAAGTGTAACCGTGTTTAATCTGCACTTAAAAATGAAAAAATGCAAGAAAAGAAAAGTAGAGGCAAGATTTAGAGTGGTTCAGCCGTTAACTAGGCCTACGTCCACTGTGAAGGTGAGTTTCAGTCTTATAGTGATGATTACAAAATACATCAATTCTCTCTTTTCATACATCTTTGCATTCACTCAATACACCCTCGTTTATATACTTCAATCTTGGGATTATACAAGAGAATGGTAAAATTTGAGGAGAAGGAAAATGGATGGATGATTGAGAAAGGGAATAGAGCTGTCTTCCATGGTCATGGGATTGTTCTTGATGCCATGGCTGAATCAGTGGTTGAGGATATAATTTGGCAGCCCTTTTTGGTCTCCAAGATCCGATCCCCTTTATGTTGGTAACCATCATGTATTTATAGGTGAGCTCCCAATGGGAAATGACCTGAAGTCTGTTTATACCAGCTACATGTCACTCATTTTATTAATTACAACCATGCCATTGCCTAGCTGTAGGCAGCTGTCCGTGGCTGTATTCGGTTACCATGTGCGAGTGACGCAATGGAGCGAGCGTCTTGAGTAGTCGTGCGAGCCCGTAGGAGTGGGCATCCAGGAAAACATGACCGCTTTGAGAAACTTTATAAGAGAAGAACGTTAGACTGGAACCAACTCTCATTTGTTCCTAGTGAGACCGACCTTTTTGGTTTTAGGGCGCTCGTTCTCTCGCTGCTTTTGTATGGCGCTGTCTGTCCCTATGGCTGTGCCGTAAGGTCGCTTCCGCCTACGTTGAATGGGCGACTTGTTTTGTTTCCATGTTTGAGCGGTTTTCCCCCAATATGAACGATCGACCTTGGCTCCTGCACCTGGGTCACGATTCGTGTCCAACTTTGATTAGAGATGCGGTCACACGAGATGCTGCGAGCGCTTGTTTCGTAGTTCTATCCCAGGCTTGGTCTTTTGACCGGTAAACATTTGCCCCTTGAAGTTCGTAGTTTTTAAGACATTAAGAACTACGCGCTTCGAAGTAGTGAGATGAAATGCCGTTGGATGGAACTGCAAAATGGGCGTCCTCACAGACAGCTTGCATTTTCAAAATTTGGATATTTTGACACTTGCATGTCTTTGGACATTTGGCAGGATGTTTCCCGGGTATGCTAAACCGGATCACTAGATCTTAATTGAGCTGTCATATCATAAAAAGAGATTTCTAGTCCTTTTAGACATTGTCTCTCCATTTTTCCCTCTTTTATATCTCTTTGATGAACTTATTCCAATGGAGCCTTCATCGTAAAAGGCCTTGCTGTTGCTTCTTGGAGCTCCGATTTTCTTTATTATGATTGATTACTTGCCTGACCCTGCTTCGGTTGACGATTTTCTTCATCTTTGTTTCCATCTACAACGCATCTTTCTCCAAATTGAATTTTGCTCGTAAGTGAACTTCCTTTCTTTTACCTCTGATTCTGGGTTAATTCTCTTGGTTTTGTAAAGACATCCTCAATTGGCGACATCGAGCCGCTGGAACACATGGTTATGATATTTGAGAAGTGTTGATTTGACTTGGTATGTACTTGAACCTTCCGCGAAATTCTTTGGCGGTTCTGGCTTATGTGATAACTTTAGCCTTTTATTTTGGAAAATTATTCAAATGCCTATGAAACGACATTTCCTAATTCATTATGCCTTCACCGGATGTTTAATGTAACACTTATGTCATAGCAGGACTTCCGCTCTTCCCTTCTCATTATTCCCTTGGTAGGCGTGATTAACAGTCGTAAGCGACCAAATCAGAACCTGCGTTTCTCATACTTTTGAATTTATATTCCCTCCTTCATGCGATAGTAAACCTTTTTTTATTGGATAGGGCTGATAATCTGGTTTGGAGGATGTATCTATCTTGAGTTTCTTTTTTTTAACTTTGAACAACTCAATTCGTAATTTCTTTTTAAGCATGCTTATTTATGCTGACATGTAGCTAACTGCTAATTCATTTTAATCCTCGTTAACCCATCATGTTTGGGGAACGAGAGGGTCTAGATCAAGAACTTGAGGTTGCCTCGGCTACTGGCTCTGGCTTGACAGTTAGTTAGATCCATCCTTAACCTCGCTTTTTTGATAGGGTGGCGACCGGTTGCCGTAAATCGACGCTTTCCTTTGATCAGTATTTAAGAATGTGCAATCACTTCAGGTTTTCAAAAGGCGAATCCAGATTTCCCAGAAAGGAAGAATTAGCGGATTGTCCACCCTCTGGGTATGTAGCGGTCAATTATCACATGCTGTCTAGTGGGGCGATTCCCCCCTTTAACCCTTTTCTAGAATCCATTTTGCAGGCCTATATCAGCTGCATCCTAGAGGATATCAAATTCTACCTGGGTTATACATACTTTTCATGAGAGTTCGGCAGTAGGAACCCACGTTTGCAGATATTTGTTCTTTATACACTTTTAAGAGGAGGAAGATAGACGGTCCTTCTTTCTTTTTTTATGGAAAGTATGCATGATAGAATCATCACTGGCCTGACGGACGGTGCTAACGGGTTCTCGGATCAATATTTCTTCAACCGGTGTCCTTGTAAATTCTATGGACGATGGGCGGAAGGAGGTAATTATGCCTTTGCTCTCCGGGTCCTTACCCTTTTTTTCACTTTCTCATCTGGCTTTCTCTCTGAATCTTGTAGTGATCCCTTCCGTCGTGGGTCTTACTTTGGATCAAGCCCTCCTTAATTCTTTAATTTCTATTGACAAAAAGGAAAGGAGAAGAGAGGTGCTGCTTTCAGGGGAAAACCTCCGCAAGTACCAGCTAATTCACTCTACACGATCTCCTGGAAAGACCTTGGTTCACTCTCCATGTTCTGCTGGTAAGCCTTTTAAAAAGAAGCGTCTAATCCCCGCCGTAAGTGGCCAGCCTTCATTGTCGATTATCGAAGGGAGTGACCGAAGAGTCGATGAGGATGAGGATGGTTCGGGGGTCGATGTAATTTTTGGAACGACCGTTGAAGGTTCTGCTTGTCCTGTTCCTCAGGTGGATGGTTCCTTAGGGACTTTTGGAGGTCTGGGGGATTTGGACTCTGCCAAATACTTGAGCCAGGGTGATGTTGTGATATCTGACCCCGCTCTATCTCATATGGGAGGAATCCGAGGGCCTGCTCAGCGTCCTAGAAAAGCTTTCGCTTTCAACTACCCCTGGAACCGATTTTGATATCATCTTACTTGTAGCATAATTTCTCATAAACCTGATAATCTCCGAATGCTTGCTGGATTCATGCTTTATTTATTTTTCAGGTGTCAATGCGATCGAACTACTCGTTGTCGGACAGCTTCTCTCAACAGGCGGATCTTACTGATCCACGAAGCCTCTTACGGTCTCATTTTCCTTGTTATTTGAAGCATCCCCAATTGTTTTCAAGTTCTCAGGTCCAACATACCCCTGAACTTCCAATGGTTGAATCTTTAAGGCGTGAGGGACTTGACCAGGATAAGGTGCTTGCATCAACAGAACCTTCTGCAAGGTCCATTGTCTCGACCCTTGCTCAAGTCTAGATAATACACGATCGTCCATCTTATAGGGTTTCTCCTGGGAACTTAACCCTTAGGGATCTCTTTAGCGGTTGGGACTTAAGGGGAATACATTTTGACCTGGATTTACATCCCAATGATAGGCAGGATACAGTGAAAAGTTTGGATACCATAAGAAGTGGCATGACCCATAAGCTAAATGTTGTTAAGAATCAATTTGAGACACAATTGAATTCGGTCATGAAGGACGTTGATAGGATACTAGAACATTGGGCCAAATTCGGTTATGAATTCCAGAAATTGAGCGCTCAATACCTTGACCATATTAAAACCTTGGAAAGCGACAAAGCTGGCCTGATCCACTTGATTATATTCCAAGAATATGAGATTACTTCTTTGAAGAACGGAAGCATTAGAGTGAGTGGTTTAGAGGCCAACAACTCGAGCTCAGGAGGGAGCTGGAGTGTGCGCGAGCGTGGCTTCTAGAAGCTCACTCTACTCAAGAGCTTGCTGAGCAGCCCTTGGCTTTAGAAAAGCAAGCTTTACTTTCTTTAAAAGAGGAAAACAGAGCTCTAGAGGGTCAAATTGCTTCTTAGGATGAAACCCGTAGGACCTATAAGGAGGACAAAATCAGGTTGCAAAAAGATCTTGACGAAGCCAAGAGCGGGATCGATAATACTCTGTTTCAATTCTATGTTTGCAGCGTTATGAGTCGCAGAAGCTAGAATTATTTGAACAAGGATTTTCCGCGAACTCTGGCTCTTGTTTGGGAGCAAATACTTTCGTATTCCGATGAATTTGATGATGAGTTCCTTCAAGAATGGCTTTTAGAAGACAAAGACCGCAAGGCTCTGGTTGAAGGTAGGAGGATATTGGCAAATGAGCAAGCTTAATCGTTTAGGAGGGGACATTCAGATGCTACCTCTTCTTGCGCCCCGCCTAACTCCGTCGTAATTGATACTTCGAGTTCCCTTGTTTGCCCTGTAGATCGCTTTGCCTTACGGGTCGCTATGTTCGACCCATTACTGAATGCCCAAATCAGGACAATGTTGTCACACAGTACACGAGCTACGGCAAAATTGTTTTATATAACAGTGTTGCATACACAATTTTATGATTTTTGTTTGATGATAACAATCAAATAAATTTTATTATTGAATGTGTTTGTAAATGTACTGGTATACTATACAACAGACAGAAATAAAATATTTTTATTTAAATAAAATACAACTATACAGAAATTAAAATATTCATAATATTTTATTTGAATAAGAATATTTTATTTCAATATTTAAATAGTATAGATTTACAACTCCACTATTTGTATATACATTAGTGATATACATTTCAATACATTCAATTTCACACTCAGCTCCTCTCTACAACACTTACACTCATATATACAGACACTCTCATTAGCTCATACATTGACACTATTATTGTCTTCTGTCTTCACTGTATCTTCACTGTAAGTCCAGTCATCATCTGCTTACCTGTCACATGAAACACACACACAGAGTACACTGCAATAGAAATGAAATTAAATACAAGCAAATAAAATTTTAAAAAAAAATTAAATTTTATTTGCCTCAGAATTTCGGTTTGTTTCTCATCATTTTTCTAGACTTGGTCTGATATGCAGGGACATGAAAAATTGTCTTATGGCTGCATGTACACACACGTGTGCACTGCCTTGCCAATCAAAATATAGCAGCATGCAACTAGGGAGTAGCCACGTGAACCATCTCGACCTAGTGCAATAAAAATCAAAGTAGTCGAGATCAAGTTATTTTTCAAAACAACACAAATAGTATTCAAATCAAAGCCGCAATGAAAAATGGTCGAGTATGTCATCTAACAAGTTGTGAAAATATAGCAACAAAAATAGGTCAAATACAAGTGTGGACAAGCCAACAACAAAAAATTGTCGAAACAATGCATCATGATTCAAGACAGTGAACTACATTTCAGCAAAACACATGGTGACAGGTACAGCTAATGGTGCAAACAAACATGGTTCAAGAAATACTTGCATATGTTTAAGGCAGCAAAACAGAGCAGTTCTGGATACATGCAAGAACATGCCGAGCAGCACTTTCAAATTCATCCAAAAAGGTATATATGAAATTATCGAGCAAACTGGGGATTTCAAAATTTCAAAGAGTATAGCAACATGCCTAAATGTACAAGCATCAACATAAGTACAAAATGATCAATATAAGCATGAGAATCTCATGTACAATATCATAAAGGAATAGATGCCAATTATACAACGCAAACGTCCGGACATGGTGTTTACGAAAAGGTCGAGAGGTTCACAAGGCACCAAGCATTTAAGCAATGATGGTAGAAGGAACAATGTCAAGAAATTTAGGTTAGCAGTGATCAAGCAAGGTGGTACATGCAACAGCAATTTAGCATGGTTCAATGTCAAGTGGTGATAATATCACAAAGGCAAGGGGACACAAATTAATACAGAGATCAATTGGCAGTTCAATATACCAATGCAATAATAAAAAAGGAGTGGTGTGATCAAATATAGAAACTGTTCTTATCAGAGTAAAAATCTGTTCAAGTCCAAATAGCCTAGTGAACAAATCATGGTGATGCTACAAAGTCAAGCCCAGAAACATGGTTTTAGCATGTGTGATGGAGCATACATGTCAGTATACAAGATTATACATGGAATCAACACAGGTGAATGAAAATGATCAGTGCACAACAAAACAGTCTACGAAGTTGGTTCATGGATTAACATATATGCAAATCAGTTTTGATCAACATAGAAGGCTTGGAAATCTCTTACAAATGAATGTTTCTAGAAATCAGAGAAAGTTTTTTTTTGGACAGAAATCAATCACAAAATCATTCCTGCTTTTGGACGGAGTTATAAGTGGCAAGTCTTCAATGTTTTTAGAAATAGACAATCATCAATTCAGTATATAAGTGTTTGGGAATGGATTAAATAATGCAAATTCAGTGTGGACAATTATATTTGACAAGGCAAAATTGACAGATTTATATTTGGCCAAGAAATCAAGGATCCACAACATTTTAAGCCACAAAATCATCAATGGATCTCACACACAAATAATCAAAAAAATCAATAAACAAGTAACAAGAAAGGATGTTAAAGCATTTCCTGAAACCACTACTGTGAATTCAAGGCAGATTTTTTGTTCAAGTTTTCAATCACAGTGAATATTCGAGAAGTTTTCGTTATTAAGAAAATCAGAGTTTAAAATTGAGAGTATATATGAAATATATTAGGAAGGAATTCATTTCGCAAGCTATCCCAAAATGTCTAAACAGTTCAAACATATCAAATTCAACCCATGAAGATTTATATGCAAATATCAAAATCCTCAAATCAACGCAAGATCGAGTCAAAGAAATTCCAGAAATTATGTGGATGTCAAGCCCAAAAATTACTTATATATCATGGCCAATTCTAATAATGAAATCAGAGAATAATTCGGATTGAAGTCCAATTTATACACCATAATCATCACTAGCAATATCTCATCCAAGTTTCCATGCAATTAAAGAGAAATTCGAAGTGAAAAATCATACCAATATATTTAATTGGTTCTGAATTGAGTGAAGTTTGCAAAGCAAAGGACATCAATGAGGAAGTGGCAGCTCAAATCAAAGGAGAATCGAAACCGTATTGCAATCGCCTCTACCATCTTCTTCCAAAAGCAAAACCCTAGGAGCCTCCATTTCTACTTCCAGAGAAACAAAGGAGATCGGGCTTAAAGTGGTGAAGCAAATATGAAAGGGGCCGACCAAGTTTTCGTGCAGAGGGGATAACCCTTATTTCAATTTCTAGGGTTTTGTTTGTTTCTTTTATTTTATTTTGAATTGTTTTTTCAATTTATAAACCATCAATCAGTTTCTAGATCTATAAAATCTACGGTAGACGAGTTACGGGGTTTGTAATTCGGGGAAGTCTGGTTTCGAGGATAGAAACCAGTGCAGGGTTTTGAGCGTAGGGTTAAGAACAGTTGGGAGTGAGTGTCGCGAGTTTACAGTGGATTGTAAGCATTGGGATTGTTTTTACTCCTAGTAGAAACCTTGGGGAATGCAGCAGTAGGCAGGGTTTTGCCGAAGCTGGGTATATCTGTCTGTTATTTATTTTCCGCATTTATTCTGATTATTATCTATGCTGTGATTATTTAATTACTCTATGAAAATCTGCGATAAACCCTATTCACCCCCCTCTAGGGTTAATTTAGATCCTACAAGTGGTATCAGAGCAGGTATTTTTTATTTTATTTTAACTCTAGAGTCATTAATCTGTGTAATAACGCTTTTTCTGAGGGTCAGTCCATAGCTAGGCCACCAATGTTTAATGGAACTGATTATGCATTTTGGAAAGCTAGGATGAAAATTTATTTAAGTTCAGTCGATTATGATGTGTTGGATATTATTGAAACGGGTTATAGATCTCCCACTGTTATTGTTAGTGGTGTTGAAATTACTAAATCAAAAGACAGGTGGGATGCTTATGATAAAAAATTATTTTCAAGTAATGCCAAAGCGATGAATGCTTTAATCTGTGCTCTTGATAAAACAGAATTTAATCGAATTTCTCATTGTCGTACTGCACAGAAAATATGGCATACGTTGGAGGTCACACAAAAGGTACATCTCAAGTGAAGGAATCTCGTCTCGCTCTACTCAGCAACGAATATGAAAATTTATCTATGCAAAAAGACGAATATATATAAGAGATGTATGGACGCTTCTCATCACTAGACTACAATGAAAAAGCTCTTGGCAAAATCTATACCGAAGTGGAATTGATCAGAAAAATATTAAGAGTGCTACCGATGAATTTTGAAGCTAAGGTGACGGCGATGCAAGAATCAAAAGATCTGAATAAAGTAAGCATGGAAGAGTTGATCGGAAATCTGATTACTTACGAGATGGAGTAAAAAGCAAGAGAAGAACGAAAGGATTCTGAATCTAAGAAAAAGACGATTGCTATAAATAATTCTGTTGAAAGTAATGATGATGATCCCGCTGAAGAGCTAGCCATGGTTTTGAGAAAGTGGGCCAAAGGAAAATACAAGTGACAAAAGAAGAAAACTATCAAATACGAAAGTTCAGACGATGAAGTGTTTTGCTACAATTGCAAGAAACCTGGACATATCAAACCAAATTGCCCACAGCTTAAAAATGAAAAGGGGAAGAAGTTCAGAAGGAAGAAGAAGGCTTTTGCTGCTACATGGGATGACGAGGAAGGAGAAGAAGTTTCTGAAAGTGATGAAGAGGAAGCTAGCTTGTGTCTTATGGCTCAATCTGACTCGGAAGGTAGTGAAGAGGATTCAAGTGAGGTATCGAATTTTACCTATAAAGTATTAATTTTAATGTGTCACGACCTCACAAAAACCGTTGATCCACTTGAACTAAAAGTTAAAAAATTGAAATCTGATAGGTTAAAACTAGTTCAAGAAAATAACAACTTAGAAAGAAAATTTCAAAAAGTTAAGAATTCACCGTTTTCAGAATGTGAAAAATGTCATTTTTTGAGTAACGATTCTTTGAAATTTAAAACTGATTTTAAGTTATTTAAAAGTGAAAACGTGAATTTAAAGAACGAAAATTGTGATTTTGAAATGGAAACTGAAAAGCTTAAAGAATGTGAAAAACTTGATTTTGAAAAGGGAAAACAATTTGAAATTGAAATTTCAAAGTCCAATGCTAAATTCAAAGCACTTGAAAATGAAAATTTGATTTTAAAACAAACTGATGCTGAAAAGAGGAAAATGGTTATTAATCGTTGTTCAAATTTAATGAAAGAAAATAGCGATCTTAAATTTAAAATTCAACGACTTGAGTCAGCTTTGACTAAATTTTCTAAAGGAGAGAAATCGTTGAATATGTTGTTAAAAAATCAATTTTTTGTTCAGAATAAAAAGGGATTTGGTTTTGGATTTGATCCAGTTGAAAAACAAAATCCTTTAAATGGCTTTGAAATTAATCAAATTGAAATTTTGAACTTCAATAATTTCAAAGGGTTTTTAAATCATGAACGATATGAAAACTCGTTTATAAACAATTCAATTAACAAATTTGGATTCCAAAAAATAACAAAATAAATTTGAATAAATCTAAATGAATTTGGGTTCCAAAGGGTACACTAGTGGATAGTAATGGATTGTTATATGAACAGGTTTGGGTACCAAAACGTGTAAACGAAGGTAAGAGTGGTAAAACAATTTTTGTTAGACCACTCGATCTTATAAACATTTAGGTACCGGGGATAGACTAAGGAACAATTGTGTTTAAAAGATAAAAATTCAAATTGTACCATTTTATTGAATTGTTTGAAGTTCCTTAGCCATAGATTCAGAGTCGGAGATTCATTGGATCACATCGATTATGGTAAGTCAGGTATGATCTCTATACTCGTATTTTTATTTTAATTCCTTTTTGGTTTATTTTATTTTTTATTTCTTTCATTTTCTTTATTTTTTACTTGGCTGTTTTTTTTAAATCATTCATTATTGACTGTTGAAATTCTTGGATTATAAAAATTTGATTTTTTTTTAAAGTGTTTTTAAATAATTATCTTCAGATTTGATCATTGAATGTTTCTTGTGCTTGTTTAAAAATTCTTTGAAAAATTCACTTGTGATTCTTTCTTTGAAAATGATCTTGTGCTGCTTTGATAAGGAAATTGATTTGATTCATTTGAATACCTTGGTGACTGGATGATAAATTGAAAAATCAGTGATTAAATATCTTTAAATTCCGTAGACAATTTGAATTAAATATATAAGTGGTTTTAAAATTGTCTAGGAGCAATCAGCATTAGAAATATTAGATAATTTCATGTTCTACTGATTGACTTTTGAAATTGATTTTCAATCTTGCATTGGTATTTTCAAAAACTCCTCTTGAAATTGATATTTTCGATTTTAAAGTTATTTTTTGATTATTTATTCAAAAATTGAAATGATTGATTGATTTGAACCATTGTGTGACTCTTCAAAATTATTAATAGATTTATGAAATTATGATGAGTTGTGACTATGATATAATTCATAACTAGAGGAGATGTTATTTTAAATCTCATGATGATTGGACAGATTTTATAATATCTTTGTATTAGAGTTTATTTCACGACCATCTTCTATATCTACCATATTTCTGTCATTCATCATGGTTTTATCTAATTTGCGGAGTTCTAATTATTCTTGAAATTAAAAATAAAATGAAAATAAATAAATAATTTATCCTTGGTATTCACTTCCATTTAAAAATCCTCGCGATTATGTGTGGGTGAATTACCTTAATTTCTGTGCGCTTCCATTCTCACTTAAAAGATCTTTGGGTTGTGCATGGATGGAACTCATTAGAGAGGATAAAGTTAAGTTATTACTAACCCCATTTAAAAGACCTTTGGGCTATGCGTGGTTAGCAAGTGCTTAACACATTTTAAGCTTATTTAAAATCTTTGAAATCCATATTCTAATATTCAATTTTATTGAACTCTCCTCATTCTGTAAAATCCATCGTAAATCCATTCATTCTGAAAGTGAAATTTGCTTCTGATTTAAAGATTATTATGATTTTTGTATGATTAAATGGATTTGCGATATATATATATATTCTCTCTCTTAATTTGAACTTATATTTATGGTCTATATTCATTACTATTTCGATATCTATTATCCTTTTGATGATAACAAAAGGGGGAGAATGGTCAAGATTTTGATTGATGAGTATTTAATTCAAAAATATTTTAAGATTGGAAATTAAATATCTAGAGGGAGAATGATCAATTGGATTTCATCATTCATATTTTCTACATATATAGGGGGAGTTCAGTTGTAGGGGGAGTAATATATTTCACGTTCAAACACATTTCAAATCTTTTATTTGTTTGTCATCATCAAAAGGGAGAGATTGTTGTATATAACAGTGTTGTATACACAATTATATGATTTTTGTTTGTGATAACAATCAAATATATTTTATTATTGAATGTGTTTGTAACTGTACTTGAAACACCCCGGATTTTTGAATAATCGAATTAACTAAAATAAAGAATAATTAATATAAGACATGAGAATTAAGGGAATGGGGTTGCGCCATTGTGTTCGTCTCGGAATTCTGGTTGAAATAGAATTCAAGTTTGCAGGAAACGAGTACCGGATGAAGGAGTTATGGACGAACGATGTTTGGAGGCAAAAGAAAAAAAATTGCACTGGCGCACTTGGGAAGTGTGCCAGTACAAATTTGCACTGGCACACCTGCCAAGTGCGCCCAGGCCGAGGCAGCAGGCCTGCACAGCTTTCTGGTTCAGGCTGACCCATGTTGCTGAGTCCTTTCTGACTCCTTGCTGAGTCATTAGGGCTGAGGTGTCACCCTATACCGACTGAATGGTTTTGATTAACCCAAAGATCATCCGACGGCTTAAATTAATTCAAAACTCTATAAAAAGACCCATAGACTCAAACCCTAAATCAGAATTAAAACTGAAACTATGGCCGTCATGCTTTCGTCTTGAACCCTAGAGTAGCCGCCACCAATTAGAGAGGAAGAACAGCAAATCAAATCAGTTATATTCAACCCTAACAACGAATCTTCTTCAAAGGAGAGCTAATACAACTTCAGAAATCAGAATTCAGAACTCAAGACCGCTTTTGAGTTGTGAGTTCGATAGTTTTAATAAAATAATTAGTAAATTAATTGGATTGAGTTATGATGCGGATAATTTGGATATGATGTGAATTATTGACTGCATGTTGTAATTATGTTGTAGAATTGTGTTGTAATTTCTATGATGTTATGTTATGATGCTATCATTTACGATGTAAAGTTATGATGCTATCACCCATGTTATAATTCTATGATTGTCTTATGTCTAGTTGAATCATCATGTTGTTCATATGTAGTTTGGTTATGTTGATTCATATGATAGATCGCAAGTATGTATGCAAGTTTAGATATTGACTTAAGACATGAATCATATGATTAGTGAAAATTATCTACAACTTTACATGACATCTATTTTAGATCTAAAGTTAGGCTATGACATGAGTGAGTTATATGCCAAATTCTACATGCTAGTTTACTTGTTTAGATGTAAGTTTAAACCATTGTTATGTTGCATAAATCACATATTCAAGTTTATATAAATATATGAGTTTAGAATATGAATCATGTTATGCAAGTTTAGGGGTATTGCCTATGCAAGTTAACACCTTTATATATGGATCTATGACATACATGATTTATGAAAATTTGTGGTTATTACCTATGCAAGTCTACACCTTTAGATTTGGATCCATGACATATGTTGTTTATGAAAGTTGTAACTTTGGCCTATGCAAGTTTTAGATGTAGAACATCATTCACACATGCAAGTTCACCCCTATGTTTAGATCTATGTTTTAATTATGTGTATATTGTGACGTTTTCTCTTTATTCCATGAGTTAGACTATCCGAGTCTAACGTATATTTTACGTTAAACGAACAAACGTACAACGTGGGGGTAAAAGGGGATAATATTAAAAGATTTAACTGACATAAATGCCTTAAAAGGCATAAAATAAATTTGAGATGAAAATTGGTATGATTTTACATAGGATAAATGGATGGACATAATTGAGTCAATAATGGACATCGTTAAATATGGAATTGATTGATAATGTGAATAGGGAAAGTAATTCAAATTGGGTAATGATTCATTAGGAGTAATTAATCGTCTAAGACACGTGGTTAGGCTCTTCTGTGGTGTAAGACTGCCCGGACACGCCTGGCAAATCCAGCTGCCACAAATGTCAGTCTAATGTGAGAGGTCTTAGGCATAAACTAAATACGTAACAATTGTAAAGACACGAGGTTAGGCTCTTTTGTGGTGTAAGACTGCCCGGACCCGCCTGGCAAATCCAGCTGCCACAAATGCCTGTCTAATGTGAGAGGTCTTTATGAGGTTACGGTCTTAATGAATTAAGAAACACTTAACCAGATAAACATGTAGTGGGACATGAGGGGGTTAAGTGTGTGTCTTGGGTGGCATGAGGAATCTAGTTGGTGCCTTGGGTGGCATTGGAAATATGATTAGAAACACTTAACCAAAATTGAAACATGTAAGTGAACATGAATAAGAAGTGGGTTAAGTGGGATATACTAGAGGGGACCAAGCTTAGGTGGATAGCTTGTGTCAAGTAATGGGGGCCCGTTTCAACCAGTAACCCATTCGTATCTTTGTGGGCTCGACCCAAGTCGAGGACGGGACACGCATACTGGGCTTGGCTGTAAGAGGCCAAACCGGGTTAGCGGTGGCAACGCAAGTCCAACGGGTTCATATGCGTGTGTGGACCCGGGCTGGTAGGTAAGACGTTGTTGCATCGTGTAGGTATAAGCCGTGCATTGTTGGTTGTATCGGGTTGCCACTTTGGGGAGTGATACACCCCACTGTGGGGCCAGCATGGTTATCTACGAGTTAGGGAGCCAATCGCTTCGGGGTAGTGGGTACACCTAGTGGAGATAGGGGCAAGCGACACCTATGAAGGCAGCTAGGGTTGCACGAAACTACCAATATCATTATTAAGTCTGTAGGCGAGATCAACCTTAGGGTGACTATTGGTGGAGAAGTATATTAGTGGTGGTGCAGTATAGCAATTATCCTATAGTGTTGGTGTAGTTTAGTAATTATCTTACAGTGGGTTAGGTGCGCTTTAACGATATCGTTGTTCATCTTGTTTCCTTATTTACTCTGCCATACTGAACGGTTCATGGTCATTTCCTAATTCTCCAACTTATGCCTTAGCCTAGTTACTTTGTTAATTATATTGTTAAAGTTATCGCACTCGCCAGACTTTATGTCTGACCCCCTTTGTTTCCTCCTCTTTTCTTCCTTTCTCCCCCCCTCCAGGTGCTCTGGTTGGAACTAGCACCAGTGGAGCTTGATTTTGGACTGCTTTTAGAAGATTGCTTGGATCGCTGAAGTAAAGTTCAGCTTCTCTTTTATTTATGGCTATTTTTTATTGGGGATTATGTCTTTCAATTTATGTACTTTTGGTAGTCAAGATGGATATTATGTACTTTGACTCTGGTTTTTGATGATGTAATCCGACATATGTGTTTTCCGCTGCAATGGAATAAAGTTTTAAATCTTTGAGTACTGTTTATATCTGTCTTGTTGTTAAGTTTCTGTTCTATACTTACTTAAAACGCTCCATAGAAGTTAATGCATTCCCTTTGTGAGTGACATTAATGGACGTATGGTGTTACACGTGGTATAAGAGCTGAAGGTTACCAGAACAGATATGAATTTTGAAATACTATTTTTCAAAACAATTTTTGTAAAGAAGTACTTTCAAAAGTATGTTTTAAGGAAAGTATTTTCAAGAGAAAATCTTATTTTAGAAAGCATAACCCCAAGAGCCATATATCTTTCCTTCAGTCCTTTTTGTATTGAATCTTTCCTTTTTTGTTTCAGTATGTCTGGAGCATCTGAGATACCGGAGGGTGTTCATGTACCCGGTTGGTTTCGTCAATATCTCGAGGCTAGGGCCGCCACCGCAGGTCCTGCAAATGCTCCTCCTCCTCCCCCTCCTCCTCGCGTCGATACTTTTGCTAAGATATGTAAGGACTTTAGAGCAGTGGGTGGAAAACCTTTTCATGGGACGGAGACATTTGTTGAAGCTCGTAACTGGCTAAAGGAGGTGGAAGAATTGTTTAGAATCTTTGAAGTGGATGATGGAAGAAAAATCCAACTAGCTGCCTGGCTAATGAAGGATGAGGCCTCTTTTTGGTGGGAGGTCACTAATGGGGGACGTCCAGTCGATACATGGCTAGATTTTAGGTAGAGGTTTGAGGCGATGTTTCTCTCGCGGGCTGAAGAGAATCTTTACATGGAAAGGTTTTTGGCGTCGAAGCAAGGGAATCTATCGGTGAGAGAGTACGTCAACAAATTCAACCAATTGGCAAGATTTGACTTGGACTTGGTGAATACTCCAGAAAAGAAGGCTCTAAGATTTGTTATGGGTTGAAATGATCCACTTCATGGGTTAGCTATGACCCACATTCCCATGGGGGCTACCTTCGAGAGACTAGTTGACATGGCTCTCATGCATGAAGAGGAGAAGGGCGCCAATGCTAATAAGGCACCCGAGAATAAAGAGGATCAAAAGAAGCCACAATAGTAACAACATAACAAGAAAGGTGGCAAAGGCAACAACGCTAAGGGAAAGAAAAGATGCTTTAACTGTGGTACACCCGGCCATCTAAGCAAAGATTGTAGGAAGAAAAAGAAGACTGGTTGTTTCCACTATGGCGAGGCGGGACATCTTATTAAGGACTGCCCAAAGAAAGGGAAGAGGGCAGGGTCTACCTCAGGAGGACAGGTGCAAGCTCTTATGGCACCAGGGCAGGCAAGGGGACAAGTTCAGGCTCTCGTGGTCCCACCGCTGCAAGAACGAGGTAGAGCAATTTCCGTTGAAAGTTTAGTTTTTCTGTTTGATCATCCTGTCCGTACTTTATTCGATTCTGGCGCATCACATTCGTTTATCTCTACATCATTAGTTGAAACACTGCACCTAGATACTAGTCTAGTTACTGATCCCTTAGTAGTCTCAAATCCTATCGGTGGTTCGGCTCATCTTTCTATGATTTGTCGGGATTTGAGAGTGTTTATCTTGGGCATTGAGTTTGAGTGCAACGCTTTTGTTCTTGGCTTCATGGGCTACGGTTTAATTCTAGGTATGGATTGGCTAACTAGATATGGGGCCATCCTGATTGTGAAGGAAGGGTAGTTAGATTGTTGACTCGTTTTGGAAAGAACCTTGATATTTCTTGTGACCCTAGAGGTCCAGTAATGCTTAGCTACCTAGAATCCCTTGACGCATCCAATGATGATTTACATTCTGTTCCCATAGTCCGTGAATATGCTGATGTTTTCGATGAGGTGTTTACCCCCAAAACGTGAGATAGACTTTCGAATATATCTAGTAGATAATGCAAATCCAGTTGCATTACCAGTGCGTCACATGGCTCCAAGAGAGAGAAGAGAACTCAGTAAGCAAGTGAAAGAATTGCTTGAGAAGGGGTTCATCAGACGTAGTATATCGGAGTGGGGTGCTCCAGTAGTGTTTGCCACGAAGGCGGATGGGTACCTTAGACTTTGTGTGGACTATAGAGAACTTAATAAGCTTACTAAGAAGAATAGACACCCACTGCCGAGGATTGACGATCTCTTCGATCAGTTAGTTGGCGCCTCAGTGTTTTCGCAGTTAGACTTAACCACTGGTTTCCACCAGTTGAGAGTGGATGAGGATAGCATAGACAAGACTGCCTTTAGGACTCCAAACGGCTTCTTCGAGTGGCTTGTGATGCCCTTCGGTTTGACAAACGCCCCCGCACACTTTGTTGACTTGATGAGTAGGGTGTTTAGGGAGTACCTTAATAAATTCGTGGTAGTCTTTGTGGACGACATCTTGATCTTTTCTAAGAAAGAGGAAGAGCATGCCCTACATCTTAGGGAAGTGTTGGAGACTCTTCAAGTGCATAGCCTTAAAGCTATATTTTCTAAATGTCACTTTTGGAGGAAGGAAGTGCGATTCTTAGGGCACGTGGTTTCCAAAGAAGGGATACCTGTGGATCCCGCGAAGGTAGTGGCCATCCAAGATTGGAAGGTCCCTAAAAATGCTACCGAGGTGAGAAGTTTTTTAGGGTTGGCTGGCTACTATAGGAAGTTTATCAAAGACTTCGCAAAAATATCAGCCTCATTAACACGCTTGACGAAGAAGAACTTAGTTTTCATGTGGGACGTAGATTGTGATGATGCGTTCCAACGTTTAAAGAGAGCTTTGACCACAGCCCCAATCTTAGTGTTGCCAGATGGGAGTAAGCCATTTACCGTTTATACCGATGCTTGTGGGACAGGACTAGGCGCAGTCTTAATGCAAGAGGGAAGGGTAATAGCCTATGGTGGAAGGCAGCTGAGAGTGCATGAAAGAAATTACCCTACACATGACCTAGAGTTGGCCGCTATTGTTTTCGCACTTAAGTCTTGGCGTCATTATCTTCTTGGCGAGAAATTCGAATTGTTCACTGACCACAAGTCGCTAAAATACTTGTTCTCTCAGAAGGACTTGAACTTAAGTCAGCAAAGGTGGATGGAATTCTTAGCATCCTACGACTTCGAGATTGCATATACCCCTGGTAAGGGTAACGTGGTGGTAGGCGCCTTAAGTAGGAAAAGGTTGTCCTTGAGTCCGTTGTTTGTTGAGCGGCGAAGCTTAGAGTTCATCTCTATGTTTGACTTTAGACCATCCGTTGACTGCGTACCCGGTTTGCTAGCATCCTTAGAGGTCAGACCTACGCTTTTGGGATGGATTGGCGAGGCACAGCGAGACGACCCACAGTTGGTTGAGTTAGTAAAGAAGCTCAAAGGAGGGGAGTCATCGAGCCATCTCCTTAGGTATACCCTAGATGATAAGGGTTGGTTATGTAGGGACGGTAGACTATGTGTACCACGGGACGAGAATTTGAGGAAGACCATTCTTGATGATGCACATCGTTCGAAGATGACCATTCATCCCGGCGGGGACAAGATGTACATGGACATGAGACAAGTTTACTTTTGGGCCGGCATAAAGAAGGATGTGGCCGAGTTTTTCGCTAGATGCTTGGTGTGCCAACAAGTAAAAGCAGAGCAAAAGAAGCCCGGTGGATTGCTTCACCCATTAGAGGCCCCACAATGGAAGTGGGAAAGCGTCTCGATGGATTTTGTTGATGGGTTACCGAGATCAAGGAAGGGTAATACGGGGATTTGGGTTGTGGTAGACAGACTTACTAAGAGCGCCCATTTCATTCCCGTGAAGAGTAAGAGGACTGCTCCATGGTTAGCCTCCGTATACATTCGAGAGATAGTTCGTTTGCACGGTGTTCCTTCTAGCATAGTGAGCGACCGCGATCCCATTTTCACTAGCAAATTTTGGAAAAGCTTGCAAGAGGCGGTAAGAACTCAGTTACATTTGAGCAGTGCATATCATCCTCAGACGGACGGCCAGGCCGAGAGGGTGAATCGTATTCTAGAGGACCTATTGAGGTTATGTGTCTTAGACTTCGGAGGTACATGAGAGGAACATCTTCCGTTGGTAAAGTTCGCATATAATAATAGCTTTCAGTCTAGTATTGGCATGGCACCGTTCGAGGCTCTTTATGGACGGCCGTGTCGTTCGCCTACACGTTGGTGGGAGTCTACAGATAAGATCTTGCTTGGGCCTGATATGATTAGAGAGACTTCGGAAAAGATCGATTTGATTCGAAGGAGGATGAAGACGGCGCAAGATAAGCACAAATCTTATGCTGACAAGAGGAGGACAGATCTTGAGTTTGATATTGGGGACATTGTCTTTGTCAAGGTGTCTCCATTACGGAACGTCGTTCGCTTTGGGTCCGTTGGGAAGTTAGCACCAAGGTTCGTAGGGCCGTTTCCTGTTAAGGAGAGGATTGCTCAAATGGCGTATAGAGTGGAGTTGCCCGAGAGACTTAGTGGTGTACACGACGTATTCCATGTATCACATTTGAGGAAGTGCTTGCACGAGACCGCAGAAGTGGTAGAGACGAGCTTGCTTAGAGAGGTGGAGATAGAGCGCGATGCGACGATTCGATAAGCTCCTACGTGCACTCTTGGGTCGGAGATTAAGAAGTTGAGGAATCGAGAGGTCAAACTAGTCAAAGTGCAATGGGGAGATGATGAGAGCAACGCTACTTGGGAGACGGAAGCGAAGATGCGTTCATTGTACCCTTTTCTTTTCGAGGGTATGTCTTTTAATTTCCCCTTTATCGCTTAGCTTACACTTATCTTATCTTTAGTATGTCCTC
The DNA here is from genome assembly GCA_030737875.1 of Allium sativum. Classification (NCBI taxonomy): domain Eukaryota; kingdom Viridiplantae; phylum Streptophyta; class Magnoliopsida; order Asparagales; family Amaryllidaceae; genus Allium; species Allium sativum. The sequence continues at coordinate 3,305,046 of CM060919.1, read as the reverse complement.
TCGCTAGTATCTTTGACCTTTAGATAGGATAGTCCTATGGTTGAAACATGTGTTTGAGACATGTTATGTATGATGGATGCATGTGGATGCTAGTGTTTGCTCGTGGATGCATATACACACACTTCAGGCACTAGATCGGCTCAGTCGCTTCATATTGCATATTGCATATAAATGTGTGTACATGTTTAAGTAATGGATGTATAATGGTTGTACCATCATATGGATGTTGCATTGTGATGAATGGTTGTGCACACATGTAGAAATAATATGTATCGATGAGGTTCTTTCGCATACATAATGGACGTATGGCACTATCATGGTTTGCATTAAGGAGGTCAACTGAATCAGTAGACCGCCTGATTTCGCATTAGATAAGGAACATATACACACACTTCTAGCATATGTTCATACAACATTAGAAATTTTATAAGGACAATGGATGCCCGTGTTTGATGGTTGAGTAGATGGTTGTTTGGATGGTAGGATATGCATTCTCCTTAACTTGGAGTTTTCGGGGGCGAAATCCTTTAAGGAGGGGAGAATGTAACACCCCGGATTTTTGAATAATCGAATTAACTAAAATAAAGAATAATTAATCTCAGACGTGAGAATTATGGGAATGAGGTTGCGCCATTTTGTTCGTCTCAGAATTCTGGTTGAAATAGAGTCCGAGTTTGCGGGAAACGGGTACCGGATGAAGGAGTTATGGACGAACGAAGTTTGGTGGAAAAAGAAAAAAAATTGCACTGGCGCACTTGGGAAGTGCGCCAGTACAAATTTGCACTAGCGCACCTGCCAAGTGCGCCCAGGCCGAGGCAGCAGGCCTGCACAGCTTTCTGGTTCAGGCTGACCCATGTTGCTGAGTCCTTTCTGACTCCTTGCTGAGTCATTAGGGTTGAGGTGTCACCCTATCCCGACTGAATGGTTTTGATTAACCCTAAGATCATCTGACGGCTTAAATTAATTCAAAACTCTATAAAAGACCCATAGACTCAAACCCTAAATCAGAATTAAAACTGAAACTTTGGCCGTCATGCTGTCGTCTTGAACCCTAGAGTAGCCGCCACCAATTAGAGAGGAAGAACAACAAATCAAATCAGTTCTATTCAACCCTAACAACAAATCTTCTTCAAAGGAGAGCTAATACAACTTCAGAATTCAGAAATCAAGACCGCTTTTGAGTTGTGAGTTCGATAGTTTTAATAAAATAATTAGTAAATTAATTGGATTGAGTTATGATGCGGATAATTTGGATATGATGTGAATTATTGACTGCATGTTGTAATTATGTTGTAGAATTGTGTTGTAATTTCTATGATGTTATGTTATGATGCTATCATTTACGATGTAAAGTTATGATGCTATCACCCATGTTATAATTCTATGATTGTCTTATGTCTAGTTGAATCATCATGTTGTTCATATGTAGTTTGGTTATGTTGATTCATATGATAGATCGCAAGTATGTATGCAAGTTTAGATATTGACTTAAGACATGAATCATATGATTAGTGAAAATTATCTACAACTTTACATGACATCTATTTTAGATCTAAAGTTAGGCTATGACATGAGTGACTTATATGCCAAATTCTACATGCTAGTTTACTTGTTTAGATGTAAGTTTAAACCATTGTTATGTTGCATAAATCACATATTCAAGTTTATATAAATATATGAGTTTAGAATATGAATCATGTTATGCAAGTTTAGGGGTATTGCCTATGCAAGTTAACACCTTTATATATGGATCTATGACATACATGATTTATGAAAATTTGTGGTTATTACCTATGCAAGTCTACACCTTTAGATTTGGATCCATGACATATGTTGTTTATGCAAGTTGTAACTTTGGCCTATGCAAATTTTAGATGTAGAACATCATTCACACATGCAAGTTCACCCCTATGTTTAGATCTATGTTTTAATTATGTGTATATTGTGACGTTTTCTCTTTATTCCATGAGTTAGACCATTCGAGTCTAACGTATATTTTACGTTAAACAAACAAACGTACAACGTGGGGTAAAAGGGGATAATATAAAAAGATTTAATTGGCATAAATGCCTTAAAAGGCATAAAATAATTTTGAGATGAAATTTGTTATGATTTTACATACCATAAATGGATGGACCTAATTGAGTTAACTATGGACATCGTTAAATTTGGAATTGATTGATAATTTGAATAGGGAAAGTAATTCAAATTGGGGAATGATTAATCGTCTAAGACACGAGGTTAGGCTCTTTTGTGGTGTAAGACTGCCCGGACCCGCCCGACAAATCCAGCTGCCACAAATGTCAGTCTAATGTGAGAGGTCTTAGGCATAAACTAAATACGTAACAATTGTAAAGACATAAGGTTAGGCTCTTTTGTGGTGTAAGACTGCCCGGACCCGTCCGGAAAATCCAGCTTCCACAAATGCCAGTCTAATGTGAGAGGTCTTTATGAGGTTACGGTCTTAATGAATTAAGAAACACTTAACCAGATAAACATGTAGGGGGACATGAAGGGGTTAAGTGGGTATCTTGGGTGGCATGAGGAATCAAGTGGGTGCCTTGGGTGGCATTAGAAATACGATTAGAAACACTTAACCAAAATTGAAACATGTAAGTGAACATGAATAAGAAGTGGGTTAAGTGGGATATACTAGAAGGGACCAAGCTTAGGTGGATAACTTGTGTCAAGTAATGGGGGCCCGTTTCAACCAGTAACCCATTCGTATCTTTGTGGGCTCGACCCAAGTCGAGGACAGGACATGCATACTGGGCTTGACTTTAAGAGGCTAAACCGGGTTAGCAGTGGCAACGAAAGTCCAACGGGTTCATATGCGTGTGTGGACCCGAGATGGTAGGTAAGACGTTGTTGCATCGTGTAGGTAAAAACCGTGCATTGTTGGTTGTATCAGGTTGCCACTTTGGGGAGTGATACACCCCACTGTGGGGCCAGCACGGGTATCTACGAGTTAGGGAGCCGATCGCTTGGGGGTAGTGGGTACACCTAGTGGAGATAGGGGCAGGCGGCACCTATGAAGGCAGCTAGGGGTGCACGAAACTACCAATATCATTATTAAGTCTGTAGGCGGGATCAACCTTAGGGTGACTATTGGTGGTGTAGTATACTAGTGGTGGTGCGTTATAGCAATTATCCTATAGTGTTGGTGTAGTTTAGTAATTATCTTACAGTGGGTTAGGTGCGCTTTAACAATATCGTTGTTCATCTTGTTTCCTTATTTACTCTGCCATACTCAATGGTTCATGGTCATTTCCTTGTTCTCCAACTTATGCCTTAGCCTAGTTACTTTGTTAATTATATTGTTAAAGTTATCGCACTCGCCAGACTTTATGTCTGACCCCCTTTGTTTCCTCCTCTTTTCTTCCTTCCCCCCCCCCAGGTGCTCAGGTTGGAACTAGCACCAGTGGAGCTTGATTTTGGACTTCTTTTAGAAGATTGCTTGGATCGCTGAAGTAATGTTCAGCTTCTCTTTTATTTATGGCTATTTTGTATTGGGGATTGTCTTTCAATTTATGTACTTTTGGTAGTCAAGATGGATATTATATACCTTGACTTTGGTTTTTGATGATGTAATCAAGCATATGTGTTTTCCGCTGTAATGGAATAAAGTTTTAAATCTTTGAGTACTGTTTATATCTGTCTTGTTGTTAAGTTTTTGTTCTATACTTACTTAAAACGCTCCATAGAAGTTAATGCATTCCCTTTGTGAGTGACATTAATGGACGTGGGGTGTTACAGTACTAGTATACTATACAACAGACAGGAATAAAATATTTCTATTTAAATAAAATATAACTGTATAGAAATTTAAATATTTACAATATTTTATTTGAATAAGAATATTTTATTTCAATATTTAAACAGTACAGATTTACAACTCCACTATTTGTATATATATATCACTGATATACATTTCAATATATTCAATTTCATACTCAGCTCCTCTCTACAACACTTACACTCACATATACAGACACTCTCATTAACTCATACATTGGCACTGTTATTGTCTTCTGTCTTCACTGTATCTTCATTGTCAGTCCAGTCATCATCTGCTTACCTGTCACATGGAACACACACACAGAGTACACTGCAATATAAATGAAATTAAATAAAAGCAAATAAAAAATTATTTTTAAATTTTATTTGCCTCAGTATTTCGGTGTGTTTCTCATCATTTTTCTGGACTTGGTCTGATATGAAGGGACAGGAAAAATTGTCTGATGGCTGCATGTACACACACGTGTGCACTGCCTCACCAATCAAAATATAGCAGCATGCAACTAGGGAGTAGCCACGAGGACCATCTCGACCCAGTGCAATAATAATCAAAGTAGTCGAGATCAAGTTATTTATCAAAATAGCACAAACAGTATTCAAATCAAAGCAGCAATGAAAAGTGGTCGAGTATGTCATCTAACAAGTTATGAAAATATAGCAACAAAAATAGGTCAAATACAAGTGTGGACAAGCCAACAACAAAAAATGGTCGAAACAATGCATCATGATTCAAGACAGTGAACTACATTTCAGCAAAACACATGGTGACATGTACAGCTAATGGTGCAAACAAACTTGGTTCAAGAAATACTTGCATATGTTTAAGGCAGCAAAACAGAGCAGTTCTGGATACATGCAAGAACATGCCGAGCAGCACTTTCAAATTCATCCAAAAAGGTATATATGAAATTATTGAGCAAAATGGGTATTTCCAAATTTCAAGGAGTATAGCAACAGGCCTAAATGTACAAGCTTCAACAAAAGTACAACATGATCAATATAAGCATGAGTGTCTCATGTACAATATCATAAAGGAACAAATGCCAACTATACAACGCAAAGGTCCAAACATGGTGTTTACGACAAGGTCGAGAGGTTCACAAGGCACCAACCATTTAAGCAATGATGGTAGAAGGAACAATGTCAAGAAATTCAGGTTAGCAATGATCAAGCAAGGTGGTACATGCAGCAACAATTTAGCAGGGTTCAATGTCAAGTGGAGATAATATCACTAAGGCAAGGGGACACAAATTAATACAGTGATCAAGGCAGTTCAATACACCAATGCAATAATAAAAAAAAGAGTGGTGTGATCAAATATAGAAACTGTTCTTATCAGAGTAAATATCTGTTCAAGTCCAAATAGCCTAGTGAACAAATCATGGTGATGCTACAAAGTCAAGCCAAGATACATGGTTTTAGCATGTGTGATGGAGCATACATGTAAGTATACCAGATTATACATGGAATCAACACAGGTGAATGAAAGTGACCAGTGCACAACAAAACAGTCTACAAAGTTGGTTCATGGATAAACGTATATGCAAATCAGTTTTGATCAGCATAGAAGGCTTGGATCTTACAAATAAATGTTCCTAGAAATCAGAGAAAGTTTTTTTTGGACAGAAATCAATCACGAAATCTTTCCTGTTTTTAGACAGAATTATAAGTGGCAAGTCTTCAATGTTTTCAGAAATGGACAATCATCAATTCAGCATATAAGTGTTTGGGAATGGATTAAATAATGCAAATTCTGTGTGGATAATTATATTTGACAAGGAAAAATTGGCAGATTTATATTTGGTCAAGAAATCAAGGATCCACAACATTTTGAGCCACAAAATCATCAATGGATCTCACACAAAAATAATCAAAAAAATCCACAAACAAGTAGCAAAAAAGGATGTTAAAGCATTTGCAAAAACCACTGTTGTGAATTCAAGGTAGAATTTTTGTTCAGGTTTTCAATCGCAGTGAATATTCGAGAAGTTTTCGTTTTTAAGAAAATCAGAGTTTAAAAGTAAGAGTATATATGAAATATATTAGGAAGGAATTTATCTCGCAAGCTATCCCAAAATGTCTGAAAAGTTCAAACGTATCAAATTCAACCCATGAAGATTCATACGCAAATATCAAAATCCTCAAATCAACGCAAGATCGAGTCAAAGAGATTCCAGAAATTACGTGGATGTCAAGCCCAAAAATTACTTATATATATCATGACCAATTCTAATAATGAAATCAGAGAATAATTCGGATTGAAGTCCTATTTATACACCATAATCATCACTGGCAATATCTCATCCAAGTTTCCACGCAATTAAAGAGAAATTCAAAGTGAAAAATCATACCAATATATTTACTTGGATCTGAATCGAGTGAAGTTTGCAAAGCAAAGGAAAACAAAGAGGAAGCGGCGGCTCAAATCAAAGGAGAATCGAAACTGTATTGCAATCGCCTCCCCCATCTTCTTCCAGAAGCAAAACACTAGGAGCCGCCATTTCTACTTCTAGAGAAACAAAGGAGATCGGGCTTAAAGTAGTGAAGCAAATATGAAAGGGGCCGACCAAGTTTTCATATAGAGGGGATAACCCTTATTTCAATTTCTAGGGTTTTGTTTGTTTCTTTTATTTTATTTTGAATTGTTTTTTTCAGTTTTTAAACCATCAATCAGTTTCTAGATCTGTAAAATCTCGGGGAGATGAATTACGGGGTTTGTAATTCGGGGAAATCTGGTTTTGGGGATAGAAACCAGTGTAGGGTTTTGAATGTAGGGTTAAGAACAGTTGGGAACGGGTGTCGCAAGTTTACAGGGGATTGTAAGCGTAGAGATTGTTTTAACTCCTAGTAGAAACCTTGGGGAATGCAGCAGTAGGCAGGGTTTTGCCGAAGCTGGGTATATATGTGTGTTATTTATTTTCCGCATTTATTCTGATTATTATCTGTGCTTTGATTATTTAAATACTCTGTGAAAATCTGCGATAAACCCTATTCACCCCTCCTCTAGATCCTACAAAAACTTCTTCAGATGCAAACGATTGTGGGGCTGACTTTGTATACCCAACGACTTTTGGTAAAATTGATATCTATCAATCTACCTCGGATTTGGATTTTCTTATTACTTCTCTTGAGATTTCTGAGTTTAGTTCTTGTTACCTATTTGCATCAGGTGTACTTTCACGACAGTCCTTATCTGCTTGCGGCGCCACTGCTCAGCCTGCCGCCATCGATTCTGTCTTAATATCTACCAGTGCTAATCCTCTCTTGCGCCTTCGCCAGATGACCCATCTTTACCAGATGTGCCCAATCCAGATGATGAAGATGAGATTTGGAATATCAAGGCTGTGTCTACCCTGAAACGCAAAAAAAGCTAGCTGGTTAATAGTTCAGGATCATAACTTTCCTTTTTTGGCCCTTCTGTATGAATAGATCAGCAAATGCCAGAACAGCCGGTCCATCTGCATAAGAAATGGCATTTGTGACCTTTATGGTCTGATTCTAGCTTATTTTCTTTCACCTATTACGTACTCAGACCGGTTGTTTGTGCAAGTGCCGGCCCTCGCTTAATATTTTATGTTTGTGCACTTACGTCTGTATCGTTTAGGTGTTATCATAGTTTTATTATTTTCATTCTTATGAGTGGTCGCACCTTTAGTTTGTTGTTCGCGCGAATCGTATCGTTCGAATAGTTCTCACAATGAAGTAGTAACTAGCTTGTGGTATGTTTTGAGTGGGCATTAGTGATTTTTTACACAATGGTGAAGTCCCCATATCAAAGCTCTTTTCAATTTCATAGATTCTGTTTATCTGAATCATAATTTCATTTGATTAACTTATGATTTTTTTTTAAAACAACGCGTGGTTATTATGTGTTTTCTTTTGGGTGCCCCCATGGGAGGTCTTGGGTTCCAATTTCGACCCAATTCGGCCTTATTAGTCCTGATTTTTCTAGGGCTGAAAGGCCTCATTGGATACCCCCATACGACTAGGATTTATGATTACCCCCTTTCGTCTAGGATTTCTGATTTGCCCTGGTCCTTCCAGCATGTTTTGTCGATCCTTCCGACACTAGGACTGATGTTTCCAGCCTAGGTATTTATCCATGGGACATTTTTTATTTCCCTTGTACATTTTTTTTTGAAGCTTGATGTCAGCTTTTCCAGCAAGTGCTTGCTTAGGGAAGCTCCACCTTTTAGCCTGTTGTTTGTCTTAGGACAACATGTCTTGTTGAGGTGATACATTTATACATCCAACTTGGTTTGCGTGCATTTGTGACGCTTTCAAGCCTTTTTGTCAAGACATGCTTTGAGAACCTTCCCTTTGTGATTAGGATGGGTGTGATTAATTTCTTCTATCATGCCTACATTTGAAAAATTAGCTTTTAGCGTGAAGTGAAAAATACAGCACCCAAATAGGCACATGATAATTTCCTTTGTACATAGCACTTGTAAGTAATTCATCGTCAAACATGAATATAACAAGTGGCAAATCAAAGTAAAACGACTACTATTTCTTAAGCAAACAGAATAAAAACGGAGTAATAAAAAGGAGTCACAAGAATTTAGTTCAAAGTCCCATGATCAGAACACCGGCTACTGATCCTTAGCCAAACATTAGTTCTGGGCTAGTTTAGGCCTTCTTCTCGGAGAGTTTGCTGCCCCTTGTTTGCAGAGAAGCGGGACAATGTCCTTGGACATATTGTTGCAAATGGTTTTCCTTGACCAGCCTCTCGATTAATGATCTCAGGTGTCTACATTCGTTAGTATTGTGTCCTGATTTGTCATGGAATTGACAAAACCTTCCTAATTTCATGGTAGCATCTCTGACCGGCATCCATTCTGGAACTAGATATTTACAGTGTTCTTAGTTGCCTTGAAGATGTTCTCTATGGTGTCGTCAAGGGAGGTGAATCCTAAATTCTAGAAAAAGCGCGGTTTCCTTCAATGCTTCTTTTTTCGCAGTTGCATGGCTTCACATCTTGCACCTAAGATATACCTTCGCTTTTCATTCTGATCCATGGAACGAGCGCTTTTCTCCTTGTTGGGCCTTTGCCAGGGCCTATAATCATGACACGCGGTTTTCGAGGTGGAACTTTATTGTTCAGCAAAGAACTCCGTTCTGCTTGCTCGACCTGTTCGAGCGAACAGAGAATCAGCGACACCTGGTGTGGTTCTTGTGACTGGGGCTTGGATAACGAACATTGACTCGATCTTCTTCACCAATGCGTTGTTTGCAATAGTTATTTGGCTCGTTATCCCTATCATCTCTTCTTCCAACTCCCTCTTGGTTACCGGTGCCTCCACTCTTACCGGTTCCTTTTCTCCGGGGTGGATGGTAGGCGAGGTGGCAACGCCAAAGGCGCCGTCGACTTTGTCGGTGATTTCCTTTGGCGTGCTCATGATTTCAAGCACAGTGCCTGTCAGAAAACCTTATCGGATTTGAAATGGGAAGGAAGCGAACACGGCCCCATGGTGGGCGCCAAAATGTTTACACCAAAAATGGTCTAAACACCCAAGGTACTAAACCGTACTTCACCAAGTTGGTAAGAAATAAGTGGAACCGTGTTTAATCAGCACTTAAAAATGAAAAAATGCAAGAAAAGAGAAGTAGAGGTGAGATTTAGAGTGGTTTAGCCATTAACTAGGCCTACGTCCACTGTGAAGGTGAGTTTCAATCTTATAATGAGGATTACAAAATACATCAATTCTCTCTTTTCATACATCTTTGCATTCACTCAATACACCCTCGTTTATGTACTTCAATCTTGGGATTATACAAGAGAATGGTAAAATTTGAGGAGAAGGAAAATGGATGGTTGATTGAGAAAGGGAATGGAGCCGTCTTCCATGGTCATGAGATTGTTCTTGACGCCGTGGCGGAATCAGTGGTTGAGGATAGAATTTGGTATCCCTTTCGGGGTCTCCAAGATCCGATCCCCTTTATGTTGATAGCCTTCGTGTATTTATAGGTGAGCTCGCCTTGGGAAATGACCTGAAGTCTGTTTATGCCAGCTACGGGTCGCTTATTTTATTAATTACGACCATGCCATCAGCTAGCTGTAGCCAGCCGTCCGTGGCTGTATTCGGTTACCATGTGCGAGCGAATCAGTGGAGCGAGCGTCTTGAGTAGTCTTGCGAGCCCGTAGGAGCGGGCATCTGGGCAAGCATGACCGCTTTGAGATACTTTATAAGAGCAAAACGTGAGACTGGAACCAACTCTCCTTTGTTCCTAGCGCGACCGACCTTTTTGGTTTTAGGGTACTCGTTCTCTCGCTGCTTTTGTATGGCGCTGTCTATCCCTATGGATGTGCCACAAGGTCGCTTCCGCCTTCGTTGAATGGGCAACTTGTTTTGTATCCATGTTTGATCAGTTTTCCCCCAATATGAATGATTGACCTTGGCTCCTGCACCTGGGTCACCATTCCTGTCCAATTTTGATTGGAGATGCGATCACACGAGATGCTGCGAGCCCTTGTTTCGCAGTTCCATCCCAGGCTTGGCCTTTTGACGGGTTAACAATTAGAGATCTTTTAAGGACCATGGATGCTTGTGATTGATAGTTGAGTAGATTAAAGATTGGATGGTAGGATATACATTCTTCTTGACTTGAAGATTTCGGGGACGAAATCCTTTAGGGAGGGGAGAATGTAACACCCTGTAATTTTAAATATTAAAACTAACAAATTAAAGAATATTTAATTTTTGAATAAGAATTAAGGGAAACGGGTTGCGCCATTGCGTTCGTCTTGGAATTTTGCTTGAGATAAAGTCTGAGTTTGCGTAAAACAGATACAGTATGAAGAAGTTATGGAGGTTAGAAGATTTCAGTTTAAAACCAGAATTAAAATAAAATATTCAAACAGCGAAGGTGGGAAGAGGAAACGCGGAACCGACCACATTTGGGTTATCGACCCGAACCCTGCTGGGTCGACACCAGTGTCGACTCAGGCTCGTTGGGGTCGACACCGGGGTCGACTCCATCGGCCAGATCTGGGCAGTGACGATTATTGATGGATTAGGGCATATGTGGCATCCTCTGATTGGCTGGGTGATGTGTCATTGTGAAATGGATGGTTTAGGTTGATCCTAAACTAATCTAAGGGCTCTAATTAACCCTACACATCTATATAAACACCCATAAACCTAAACCCTAATCTAAACTAAATTCATTCATAAGCCGCCATACTGCTGCATCCAAAACTAAGCCAGTCTCTTCTCCAATGAACTAAAGCTTAGGAATTATAAAAAAGGGATTCTATAACAATAACGAACGGATCTATTATTTCTTCTACCACTGTGAGTACAGTTGGTTTCACAAGATAATTAATTAAAATAATTATGATAAGTTGTGATCTGGACTGTATGAATATGCCTGTTGAATCATATGCTATTAGCCAGTTCTGTTATCATCTATTTTGTTAATATATGCCAGTTTGTTATCATATGTTATTAGACTCGTTTTATGATGTTAATTCCTATGTCTAATTACATATGTTTGATTAGATTCATCTATGCAAGTTATGTTTATCTACGTAAGTTATGCAAGTTTATTCGCAAGTTATGTTCATCTATACAAGTTATGCAAGTTTATATGCAGGTTATGTTTATCTATGCAAGTTATGTTCATCTATGCAAGTTACGCAAGTTTATATGCAAGTTATGTTCATTTATGCAAGTTTATGCTTATATGTTTAGATCCATGCCAGTTCTTATGTTTAGATCTTTGTCAGTTTACAATGCATATGTTAATTGTATCCATATTATATGCTATTTCACGTTTATATGCCTAATTAGATTTATGTTGTTCTATGCCAAGTTTGTGTTACACATGCTTAATTAGATCTATATTGTTTTATGCCAGTGTGGTTGTCATATGCCTCTTCCTTTTCCTTTTCTTACGAGTTAAGCTAACAGCGAGCCTAACGTATTATGTGAATTATACGTACGAACGACGTGGGAACGTTGGGGAATAGTTTGGGAAATATTAAATATTAGATATTATGCAACTGGCATAAATTGGTTAGTAACCATGTAATTAACTTGAGACATAAATTGGTATAGTTTATATACATGGAAATTATAGACATAATTTGGAGGATAATTATGAACATAGCTTGAATTGGGAATTATGGAAAATTTGAAATAGGGATATTAATTCAAAGTGGGGTTGAATAATAAAATGAGATAATGAACATGCCTAACCCGAGGTTAGATTGAGTTGCGGTGTAAGACTGCCCGAAATCGCCCGACACATCCAGCAACCGCAACAATAGGTCTAATGTGGTAGGTTAGTGCATCAAATGCAAAACCCGAGGTTAGAATGAGTTTGCGGTAGAAGTCTATCCGGAACCGCTTGTCACATCCAGCAACCGCAAACAACAGTTCCAATGTGAGAGGTTGGTGCATTAATAAATCAATTAATGCCAATAAATAGACATGCTAAGAATGGTAAGGTTAAGTAACATGAATAGGCGACACTTAACCAATACAACATGTTAATTAAACAAATGGGTGGGGTTAGGTTAAATTGAGAACACTTAACCGTTATAACATGTTGATTAGGAAACCCTAGTAACGGGGACCCATTTCAGCAGTAAACCACATAGATGTATCATGGTACCCTAAACTAGGCAGGGTGGGGCATGATTACTGGGCTGATTATAAGCGGTCAAAATAGCAGCGGGTGGTGAGTCAGTGTAAGTTCCTACGGAGTACGGGCGTGCACGTGCTCCAGAGTGGAAAAATCAGGCACTAGGCATCAGTAGTTATACGCTGTGAATCTTGAATTGTGTCGGGTTACCATCATAGGGATTGATACACCCCATGGTGGGACCAGCACAGGTATCTACAAACAAGCGGGACCGAATGATACAAGTAATAAATACACACGAGTTAGGGAGTCGATCGAATGGGGAGAATAGTGGGTACAACTAGTGGAGATAAGGGCAGGCGACACCTATGACCGCAGCTAGCGGTAAACGAAACTACCATTATTATTATTATTACCATTATGATTAGTAAGAGGGATCAACTTCCAGAGTAAATAGGGTTGGTGCAGTGTAGTAATTATCCTATAGTGATTAGAAGCGCAATCAATGTTTATCTTATTCATCTTGCTTACCTTGTCATACATGCTTATGTTACAGTCATTTCTTACTTTCCAGTTTATGTTCTTATCCTGTTACTTTAATGATTATATTGTTAAAGTTACTGGACTCACCAGACTTTATGTCTGACCTCATTCGGTTCACCCCTTTTCTTTCCGTTTGCCCCCCACCCCAGGTTCTCAGGTGGGCCTAATGGAGCTTGATTTGGATCTCTTTCTCTCTCTTTTGGAAGGGCTTGGATTGCTGAAAGTAAAAGTTCGGCTTATCTCTTTTTATGGCTAATTATGTTGGGATTATGCTTTTTGTTTTATGTACTCAGAAATTAATTTGTCAAGATGGATATTAAGTGTACTTGGTTTTATTGTTGATTTGGTGTTGTAACCAAACTAATTCTCCACTGCAATGAAGTTGTTTTAGATTTTTAAAGTACCAATATATGTATCTGTCTTGTTATATTCTGTTCTATACACTTATAATATTCCATGAAAGTTAATGCATTCCCTTAGTGAGTGACATAAATGGACGTAGGGTGTTACATGTTGCATCTTTTCCTAGCTTCCAGTGCAATATTTTGTGATTTTGTGTATCCTTTATGAGTTGTTTCATAAGACTAATTCCTATAAATTGAAAGAGCCAACATTATCACTAATCCGTACCTCGAATTGGTGAAGTTTAGATGATTTTTCGTATGTCGGTTTCATGAATAATTTAGTGAATTTGGGATACTTTACACATTTTTATAAATAGAGTTTGAAAAGATTTTCTATATATATATAATTACTTTGGGACAAGTTTTTTCTAAGTTTGTTTCAAAAGTATAATTATCTTAAAGCTATATACCATACAATATTTTCGATATATAAGAGCTTTCAAGGAAATATCAAAATGATTTTCTAAATTGTTTTATAAACATGTTTTCTCAAAAGTCAAATATTTTTCATATATAAAATCACACTTTTCTGCACCATTCGAGAAGGCGTGTTGGGAATTAAACGGTATTGTAAACCCCGTGGTATGGGACACAATGGTATACAAAATCAGTTAATCCCAGATTCGTCTAATTGAAGCTGTTGATTTGTTGTTTATGATGATTGTTGTTTATGTTGATTTCCAGTGTGAAACTGACTAGTTGGCAGTAAACTGGCAGTTAGAACGTATGGTATGGGACACACGGTTACCACTGCTTGTGTTATTGACTAAAAGTCTGTAACACATATTGTTGTTTGTTGTTGAGCCAGTACTCGCTTCAGAGGGAAGCTTGACTCGGGGGGAGTCTTATATACGTGCTCACTTGACCGGGAGGGTCAAGTTACACTCGCCTCGGGGGAGGGGGGTCGCTGTGATAGGCGCCTTAATTTGAACACATATAAAGTACTTGGCTAAGCTCGGGGGAGCTTCTTTGTTGTTGCTCATGCAGATTTGTTGTTTGGGCCCACCTTATTTTGTTATGTTGATTTTTTTTTGATTTTGTTGTTATTCGGTGCTTTGGATCCAATTTATGATATTATTCCTAGATTTCATTATGCTGATTTCTAGAGTTGTCGAATTTCAAGATGTCCTCAAGAGAAACCATGTGCTTGTTACTTATTGAATTCCCTTGAAATAGGTAGACGAATCATTGATGCCTCTTTCTTATGAATAATCATTGTGGATTGAATAATGTTGTCCCTCTTTATGTTATTATTCTTGTTTAGAGCACCCAGACTTTTTATATTAACTATAATGGATTTAGATATAGACTGATCCGTTTATTATTTATATAATACTCGGGTTAGACCGAGACATCACAGGCGCAGGGACCTTGAGACATACTTGTATTTATTAGGCTTAGAAGAGTACATTAACTTAGTTTATCATTTATTATCGTGTAATGTATGGATTACTGTATATATATTGATGTGTATTACATAAATGTATATAAAATGTTAAATATTATACGTTATTTTTATCGATGTGATTGACTTTGTGATCTCTGTATTCATGTATATTCTGTATTGTTCTGTCTTGGAGGCACACATGTAATTGTTTTGTATCGAAATTGAGTACATAAGAATAAATGATATTTCAGAAATTTTAATATGTACCTGTGTTAGTCCAAGAGAATTTGCACGTGTGTGCCCCTATGGCCTCATTCTCCGTATTATCTGACAATATTACTTAGTAATACTCTCGGATAATATGGGTATAGAGGTGGGGCGTTACAGTGATTCTACAATGGAGATGAGGCTATTGCGATGGATTTCTTTCTCTGAGATGTAGAAAAGACGACATTAAGTCGGATAGAGAGAGAGATGGGAGACATAGGATGATATCCTATGATATATGACAGCCATCAGGGATAGTTCCCATATTGAGGCGACTTCAGATAGGAGTCTTATGGACATTCTAGTGATAGATTCTGCTGCAGAGAACGTGTGTAAAAGGTATTATTGGTATTCGTGACTTTGGTACACCATTGAGAGAGTGTCACAAGGACGGATTTGAGCCAATGTAGTGTCGGTTGATCGGCCTGGACACCAAAGCCAATGCGGTGTGAACTGGGTAGGGTTATATCCACTACAGCTCATGCGGTGGGGGCATAATGATAGTCAGGGTGAAGCTCATGCGGTGGGGCCTGCCAGCGCTTTGATTAATTGGGTGACCGAAGTACTTAATGCCATATGCTTTACACACTGAGTGTGTGACAACCGCCCATAACTCCTTCACTTAACAAGGGAAATAATGCATTGAAAGACGTGCCAGACAGCTATGGACGATCATCACAGTTGAACAACACAATGCGACACCTGTCGTATAACTCACAGTGCAAGGATAAAATATAATAGAATATATACAACATGCTATAATAGTGAAGCATATCTGAGAAGAAACTTAAACTTTCATAACAACTAGAAAGAATATCCATACACCCTTGGATTACAACATAAGTGTTTATACAAATTTGCCTCACTACAACACTCAGAGAAAACACCAATCATAAAAGCGAAAACAACAAGTACTAGATTGTAGAAAAATTGATACGCAAGCCTCCTTCTCGTCATCGCTCTACATTCTCGCCTCTCTTAGTTATTCTACCTTTAAACTGCTACTCAGTTTGCTCATCCAAAACCAGATGAATAACCCAAGTTAATAAGAGTAAACATAAAACCTTGAGTCAGACAACAGTCTTAATTAGCGATAAAACAATTATCTAACATAATCAATAAAGTATATGTGAATAGGGAGATTAATCAACCAATCTACAAAATTCCATAGAAGAACCCAAAACCCGTCTTCCCCACACCTGACAGTGATAACCTTTACAAATAAGCATTTACAAACAATAGTTCATCCAGGTCAATCAGAAGTAACTAGACAAGCAGACAATAGTAACCATAGCAACCAGTTATATCTCATGTAAAACACCTTAATCGAGATCAACATCCCTCAAGCACCAGCCCCGAAGGCCTAAACCAACATCAGAAAAACACCATGAAATATCTCCCTCGACGCCAGACAACTTATGTGAGACAGTACAAGCAAAACAACCAACTTCTAAGACCCCGTCTATCACTACCTATCCTGCTTTGAAACCATCGTAAATCATATAACGGCTAACCTAGCCATATGTCAAGGGCTAATGGTAACCCTGGTTCAAGCTAAAACTTCATACACCTTTCTACGATACGTATCTAGGCCTTTCGACGATATCCAAGGTACTCGACTGGCAACCGTCCAGTCTTTTAGGTGCCCCTATTATACCCTTGATTTGAGCAAGCTAGAACCTACGACTATGGTAGTCTCTTAGCCGTCAATATCTCTAGTCACCCAACCCTATGACTATTCATAGCTCAAGCAACCTTCTCGAGCAACCATTATCCACGAACTCACCACCTTGAGTCGTCTTCACATTTATTACATTACAACGATCAATGAACACGTTACATCACTTCGAACATTCCCATTTGAACTCACTTCAAAGCCATTACCATCGTTGACTCAAAAACAAGCTTCGTTTGGTCGACATTCTTTAGGTCTTGAACTCCTTAAGTTTTACTCCTTAGGTCTTGCTCCTTAGGACTTAGTCCTTACTTCTTACTCCTTAGGTCTTTCTCCTTAGACCTAAGACCTAACTCCTTAGGTCTTAAAAATGACCTAACTCCTTAGATCCCAAAAACGACCTAACTTGTTAGGTCTTAAAAACGACCTAACTCTATAGATCCTAAAAACGACCTAACTCCTTTGATGCTAAAAACGACTTAACTCCTTAGGTCTTAAAAACGACCTAACTCCTTAGGTCTTAAAAACGACCTAACTCCTTAGGTCTTAAAAACGACCTAACACCTTAAGTCCTACGATCTTACTCCTTTGGTCCTAAAAACGACCAAACTCCTTAGGTCTAAAAAACGACCTAACTCCTTAGGTCCTAAAATCGACCTAACCCCTTAGGTCCTACAAATGACCTAACACCTTAGGTCTTAAAAACAACCTAAAACCAATGACCCAACCTTCATCCCTTTCTTGAGCAACAAGCCACATGACCCAAACTTCATGCCACTTCATCAACGACCTAAGAAAAATAACCCGACTCCAGATCTGACCAAAATAGCTTCAATCTTGACCAAAACATCGACAAATGACAACATCGATGCAAACAACTCATCTGAATCATCCAATTCCACAATCAATACGTTTTGGAACTATCAACATCATCAAAATGATAATTATTCATCAATAATCATGTGAAATTCACTAAATCATGATAAAACTAAAATAATGGATTTAATTGCATAAACATATGAATTAACATAAGAATTACCCGTGTTAAATTGCTTGATTAGATCCTATGCCGATTCAAATGTAATTACCATGATGTAGATCTTGGTGAAAACAACTCGAAAATGATCAAAATACGATGAAACAGTCATATACTTGATTAAATCGTTGTGAGAGATGCATGTCACTCATCGATTCTTCGAATTAACTCAAAATCGCAAAATTCATAATTCGAACAGCGAAGAATATGCTTCAAACCTCTTGATTTGATGCGATCTCTCTTCACTTGACGTAGATCTAGCTTTAAATGATGTAGATCTTCGATTCTCTTATGTAGATCTAGAATTTAACAGTGGAAAGGTGTATTTGATTGAGCAAGGAGGATCACAAGCTCAACCAAATGAGAGAATGTAGAAACTAAACTATTCTCCATGCCTCTAACCCCTTATTTATAGCCTCCCGCCAGCCCACTAATGGGCCAACTAAAATCCTCCCATCAATGACTTACAAAACTTGAACTGAAATTGTGAAACACTCAAACAACGATTCCTTCTAAACCGTTGAACCAAACCTTTAATGTAACCACTCTATGGAATTGGCAACACCATTTCCTTTCCAATGAGACTCATCTTAGCATGTGATTCAACCCCAATCAAAAGTTATGCCTTTACAAGACTGATAGAGGAAAAATGGTCTCAAATAAAATTTGTAAAAATTATGGACATGTCTCACATCCCATAACCAACATATCGTAATACGAGAATGATCCAAACCTCAGGGAATTAAATAAAAATATTTTCCGATCCTCCAATATGTAAAACACGGGCTGTTACATTCTCCCCTCCTTAGGAATTTTATCCTCAAAATTCCAAGCAAACACAATCAACTAAAAAATTTTGCATGCTTATTATTCATGAGCAGCCAATTTACCAACCAAACTAGCAACCATCAAGCCATGCGTCCATAGCCTTATCCTAGCATGCATAATTCTAATGACAACAACAACAGTAGCAATAGTACAAGGTACAACGGGTAAAAATGGCACAACACTAATGGGTTATACTGATGAAGAGTTCTGGATGGGTTGCCTTCATATTCTCTTCCGTCTCCCACGTGCAATCGTCATCATCCTCACTCCATTGTACCTTGACCAATTTAACCGTCTTCCTCCAAAGCCGTTTCATGTCATTCCTGACAATGCGAAGCGGCTTACGAAGTTTCGTAACTATGGACTCGACTTCTAGGTCTTCGTACTGTTCCGGAGATACTATCACATTCGACTCATGCACACACTTCCGTAGAAATGGCACGTAGAAAACATTATGCACACTTGACATCTTCTCGGGTAACTCCAACCTATATGAAAGCTTTCCAATTCGCTTAATTATCGGAAACAGTCCAACAAACCTTAGAGCTAACTTTCTTTTTCTTCCGAATCGAACAACATGCTTCAACGGCGAAATCTTCAAGAAAACCATATCGCCAACGTCGAATTCCAAATCTGTTTTACGCTTATCAGCGTAACTCTTTTGACGATCTTGGGCTGCCTTCACTCATTGCCGAACGATCTCGATATAATCCGATGTCTCTCTGATCATCTCTGGCCCAAGTATCAACTTGTCTCAAGTTTCTAACCAACATGTCGGAGAATTACTCGGTCTACCATAGAACACCTCGTATGGTGGCATCCCAATACTCGAATGGTAGCTGTTGTTATATGAAAACTTGACTAGATGTAGACGATCCTCCCATGATCCCCCAAAATCCGATACATAAGTTCTTAGGAGATCTTCCAAAACTCGGTTAACCCTCTTGGTTTGACCATCAATTTGGGGATGATAAGCCGTACTCAAACACAACTCGGTTCCCAAAGTCTATTCAAAACACTTTCAAAATCCACAAGTGAACAATGGATCTCGATCACTCACTATGCTTTTCGGGATACCACAGAATCGAGCTATCCATTTTATATAAAGCTCAACCAACTTCAATGTTGTCCTAATTGATTTGATATGAATAAACCTTTCACTTTTTGTCAAGCGATCCACGATGACCCAAATTCCTTTGTTTCCTGCCTTGATTCTAGGTAGTCCATCTTTAAAATCCATCGATATCTGCTCCCACTTCCATGTAGGAACTTCCAATGGTTGAAGCAATCCACTCAGCTTCTTTTGTTCAGATTTCACCAATTGACAATTCATGCGCTTGGAAATAAACTTTCCAATATCCCTTTTCATCTCTTCCTAGTAGTAAGATCGCTTCATGTCCTGATACATCTTATTACCTCCAGGATGAATCGTCAACTTTGAGTGGTGACATTCCCTGGAACCTCATCCCTCAATCCGTTGATATCAGGAACAACCAACCGTCCTTGCTTTCGGAGCCAACGTTCTCGATCGACCTCGAATTCTTTATCCTCTGGTTCCAACACTTGGATAAACTCGACAAGTTTTGCATTTCGCTTTTCACTCTCGCCAATATTTTCGTTGAGAGTAGGTTTCATTGATAAGCTTGCCAATATATCAAGTTCCAACTTATGTCGTGGTCTGATATCAAATCCATCCAAATACTCGAGGCTCTTCCATTTTGAAAAAATTGCTCCCAAACTTGCATGTCTTCGGCTCAACGCATTAGCAATTGCGTTACCTTTACAAGAATATAGGCTATACCAAAATCATATGATGCCAGAAACTCTAACCACTGCCGCTTCCGAAATTTCAAATCCTTTTGGGAGAAAAGAAACCTTAATGACTTGTGATCCATAAACAACTTGAATCAAACTCCCAACGGGTAATGCCTCCACATCTTCAGAGAAAACACGATCACTATTAACTCCAAATCATGAGTTGGGTAATTCCTTTCATGCGGCATTAGCTGTCGACTCGTGTAGGCCACAACCTTTTCCTTCTGCATCAATACTGCTCCAAGTCCAGTACCAAATGCATCAATGTATACCACCATTTCCTCATTCCCACTTGGAATCGTCAAAACATGAGCACTCGTCAGTCTCTCTTTCATGATTTCGAAAGCTTTCTCACACTTTGCATCCCATGTGAACACTTAGTTCCTCTTCATCAATCATGTTTATGGAGTAACTATCTTGGAGAAATCCTTTATAAAACAATGATAATATCCCGCCAACCCAAGGAAACTTCCCACGTCCGTTGCATTCTTAGTTGTATCCTAGACCTGGATTGCTGCCACTTTAGCAGGGTCGACCACTATTCCATTTCTAGAAACAACATGGCCTAAGAACCTCACTTCGTTCTTCTAGGAGTGGCACTTCGGAAACTTAGCTTTCTGCTGATGCTTTCGCAAGATTTCCAAAATAACTCTCAAGTGCATCTTATGCTCTTCCTCGTTCCGAGAGTAAACCAAAATATCATCTATGAACACAAGCACAAACTTGTTCAACTGATCTCTGAAAACCCTATTAATAAGATCCACAAAATACGCTTAGGCATTAGTCAACCCAAATGACATAACCAACCATACGAAGAAACCAGATTGTGTCCTAAAAGAAGTCTTCAACACACTATCCTTTGCCACCCTCAAGTGATGGAATCCCATTGCCAAATCCATCTGAGAAAACGCTTTGGCTTCGTAAAGCTGATCGAACTAGTCATCGATCCTCGACAATAGATACTTGTTCTTCTTGGTCACCTTGTTCAGCTCACGATAGTCCATACACAACCTCAAGGATCCATCATCCTTGGTTGCAAACACAGCTAGTGCACTCCATCCAGATACACTTCTCCGAATGAATCCTTTTCCTAAAAGGTCACGTTCTTGCACATCTAACTTTCGTTGTTCCTTAGGCTCCATCCTCCTAAGAGGCATAACGATAGGTCTAGCACCTTTAATCAAACCAATTCTAAATTAAATCTCACGATGCGACGGCAAACCTTTGACCTCTTAAACGACATCCTTAAACTCATTTGCGATCAACACAGATGGCAAGTCTTTTTGGGGAATCACAAGAGAATATACAAAGCTCATGAAGACACCATCTTCGGGATTACATCGAATTAAAACTTTTCGCCCTTCCACATCCCCGACTCCCACCTAGAGCTTCTCACAATTTACTCTTGCTACATACCTCTTGATCTAATCCATGCCCAAGATAATCCCAAACCCAACGAAGTTCAAAATAAAGCAATCACACCCAAAAGAGCAACCAAGACTCGATAACACAAGACCACGACAAAGCATACAAAGGTTGGACGAACCCCCTACTGGATTAGTCACAACCAAAGTTCTATCACAAATCTCAGGTTCCAAAACCAAGCGAAATACAAGCTCATTACAAATGAATGAATGCGATGCTCCATTATCAAACAACACTCTAACTGAAACACCTCTAACTGAAAGAGTACCTTGAACAATGACAACTTTCCTTTTTTCCTCTGTAGTAGGAGCTCTTGAAGAAGATGGAACAATTTCCAAAGCATATCCCTTAAGAATCTGCTTTCCCTTAGCTGATTCCAGACAATCCTTCTTTTCATGCTTAGGCTTTCCACACTCGAAGCACTTCTTCTCAGCTTTGGGATTCTTGCATTCATTAGTGAAATGACCCTACTATTTGCAGTTATAGTAAACCACCTCACTCTTAGGCTTCTTCTTTCCATCCTTTTCGTTCCACTGTTGTTGCTTCGTCTTCTTATTATTATTACCAACCTGCTGTGGTTTCGAAGCTTCCTTGGTTGCAATGACAAAATTTGTGTTTTTAGGAAACAAGCTTTCATTTCGAACAACTTTCTCCACTATATTCTGATATGGATCATGAAGATGATCCACTAATGGTCTCCTTATGTAGGCATCCAAACTCATAACAAACTTCTCATTCTTTTGGTAAGGAGAGTCGATATACGATCAGGCATACTTGGATAAGGCCTCAAAATCAGAAACATACTCAAGCACTGGTCAACCATTCTTTTTCAGCTCCACAAACTTCTTGAATAGAACTGACTTCTGAGCAGTAGAGATAAACTTCATCTCAAACTTAACTTGGAACTGTTCCTAGGTTATCTCTTCTTACGGAGTCTCTAGAATAATAGAGTTCCACCAATCCATGGCTCTGCCATGCAATCGTCTCGATGCAAGCTTCCTTTTTGTTTCATCATCAATACCCAAATCTCCAAAAATCCATACACAAGCATCTAACCACCTCTGAACCTCTTCAGTCGGCTCTGTCCCCTTGAATGGGTTTCCCCCTAGAGATGTGAAATCTTTACACAACTTTGCGAAATCCATAGCTCTCTGTACCTGCACTTGAACTCCTACATCTACCGCTGCTGCCTCTTGAGCGGGTGCCCTCCTCATGATCATTGCCATCATGGCCTAGAACATAGCTGGGTTGTTTAGTATATAGCCATTACCCGCTCCAGGAGAAGCCTCCTCCCTGGAAGTGTGTCTCAATGGCCGACGACTCATTCTAAATCTGTAATATCGAATGATTAGCCACTTACGAGAATACTGCTATACAGTTCAAATGCTATTACTATATACTAACATATATAGTGAGCATCCATCGGAAATCTACGAGTACGTCTCTCATATGTTATTACGTCTTCGAACTTTGGCTAAAATCGTTAACTAGAGCTTTGATACCAAATGTGACGATCGTCCATAACTCTTGCACTTAACAATGGAATTAATGCGCTAAAAGTCGTGCTAGGCAGCTATGGAGATCATCAGAGTTGAACAATACAATGTGATACTTGTCGTATAACTCACAGCGCAAGGATAAAATATAATAGAACATATACAACAGGCTATAATAGTGAAGAATTTCAGAGAAGAAACTTAAACACTCATAACAACTAGAAAGAATATCCATACACCCTTGGATTACAACATAAGTGTTTGTACAAATTTGCCTCACAACAATTCTCAGAGGAAACATCAATCATAAATGCAGAAACAACAAGTACAAGGTAGTAGAAAAACTAATACGCAAGACTCCTGCTTGTCATCGCTCTACATCCTCGCCTCGCTAATTTCTTCTATCTATAACCTACTACTCAGTCTGCCCATCCAAAACCGAATGGATAGCCCAACATAATAAGAGGAAACATAAAACCTTGAGTCAGACATCAATCTTAATGAGCGATAAATTAACTATCTAACATCATCAATATTGTACATGTGAATAGGCATATTAATCAATCGATCTACCAAAACTCCAGAGAAGAATCCAAAACCGTCATCCCTACATCTAACGGTGATAGCCTTTACAAATAAGAATTTACAAACAATAGTTCATACAGGGCAATCATAGGTAACCATATAAACCAGTTATATCTCACATAAACCACCTTAATCGAGAACAATATCCCCTCAAGCACAAGCCTCGAAGGCCTAAACCAACATCAGACAAGCACCTAAGAAATATCTCCCTCGACGCCAGACAACTTACGTGAGACGGTACAAGAAAAAAACAAACTTCCAAGACCCCGGCTATCACTGCCTATCCTGCTTTGAAACAATAGTTAACCGTATGACGGCTAACCTTGCCATACGTCAAGTGCTAATGGTAACTCTGGTTCTAGCTAAAACTCCATACGCCTTTCTACAATACGTATCTAGGCCATTCGACGATACCCAGGATACTCAACTAGCAACCCTCTAGTCTTTTAGGTGCCCCTATTATACACTTGCTTTGAGCTAGCTAGAACCTATGACAATGGTAATCTCTCATCCTTCAACATCTCTAGTCACCCAAACTGATGTCTATTCATAGCTCAAGCAACCTTGTCGAGTAACCATTATCTACGAACTCACCACCTTGAGTCATCTTCACATTCGTGGCATTGCAGCAATCAACGAACGCATCACATTATTTCGAACATTCACTCTAGACCTCACTTCAAAGCCATAACCATCGTCGACTAAAAAACAACCTTCGTTTGGTTGACATTCCTTAGGTCTTGAACTCCTTAGGTCTTGCTCCTTAGGACTTGCTCCTTAGACCTAATACCTAAGATCTATGACCCAACTCCTCTGTAAAAACGACCTAATTTCTTCCCAAAAATGACCTAACTCCTTAGGTCTTAAAAACAACCTAACTCCTTAGATCCTAAAAATGACCTAACTCCTTAGGTCCTAAAAGTGACCCAACTCCTTAGATCCTAAAAATGATCCAACTGCTTAGGTCTTAAAAACTCCTTAGGTCCTAAAAACGACCTAACTTCTTACATCCTAAAAAAGACCTAATTCCTTAGGTCCTAAAAAGGAACTAACTCCTTAGGTCCTAAAAACAACCTAAAACCAATGACTCGACCTTCATCCCTTTCTTGGGAAACATGCTACATGACCCAAACTTCATGCCACATCATCAACGACCTAATACAAACGACCTAAGTCCAGATCTGACCAAAATTGCTCTAATCTTGACCAAATCATCACCGGACGAGAACATCGATGCAAACAACTCATCTGAATCATTCAATTCCACATTTAACATCATCAAAATGACAATTTTTCATCAATAATCATATGAAGTTCACTAAATCATGATAAAACTAAAATAATGATCTAACTTGCATAAACATATGAATTAACATAAGAATTACTGGTTTTAAGTTGCTAGATTAAATTCTATGGTGACTCAAATGAAAAACGTATTTACCATGATGTAGATTTAGGTAAAAACAACTCAAAAATGATTAAAATAAGACCAAACACTCATATACTTGATTGAATCTGTGTGAAAGATGCATATCACTTGCCAATTCTTCGAGTTGACTCAAAATTGCTAAACTCTCAGTCCGGACAATGAAGAATATGCTTCAAATCTCTTAGTTTGATGTGATCTCTCTTCACTTGACAAAGATCTAGCTTCAAACAATGTAGAACTTTGATTCTCTTATGTAGATCTAGAATTTTAAGGGTGGAAAGGTGTAATTGATTGAGCAAGGAGGATCATGAGCTCAACCAAATGGGAGAATGAAGAAACTTAACTATTCTCCACGCCACTAATCCCCTATTTATAGCCTCCCACCAGCCCACTAACGGGCCTCCTAAAATCAGCCTATCAATGACTTACAAAACCTGAACTGAAATTGAGAAACACTGAAACAACGATTCCTCCCAAACCACTGAACCAAATCTTTATTGTGACCACTCTACGGAATTGGCAACACCATTTTCTTTCTAATGAGACTGATCTCAGCACCTGATTCAATCCCAGTCAAAAGCTATGTCACGTACAAGACTGACAGGGGAAAAATGGTCTCAAACAAAATTGGTAAAAATTATGGACATGTCTCACATCCCCATAACCAGCATATCAAAATATGAGAATGATCCAACCCTCATGGAATCAATTAAAAATATTTTACGATCCTCCGATATGTAAAATGTAGGCTGTTACAGAATAAGTGAATGTATATCGATTGTTTATCATAATATGACATATGTCACACTTTATCTACTTGATATTTATCATAATATGACATATATTGATTGTTATGTGCTAACTCTGTGGATATAGGGAAAGGGCAGGTATGATTCTCTATACCCTCTATGCCATATGTATATTATAACAACTTTAACAGTACTTTGAGAATTGTTTATCACTCACACTAGACTTTTGTCTGATGTTAGGATCTATTTCCTTCTTATTACCTTAGGTGCATATCGACAATATTGATGAGCATACCATGTGACAGGTGTCGATGTTATCTGGAGCTGTACAGGTGGATTCGTAGGAGGCGATGTTATATATACTTATACTTGTGTCATTATTATTATTGTGTTGTGTCACACTATGGAGTTTTGACAGTGTTAAGTGTTCTGTTAGAGACAGTGTATTAGTTGAGTTTATTTATCTCTTATATAAACTTTATTAATGTTATGTATAACTATATGAGCCTGTATAATCTAATTATATGGTTTATATAGTTATTACTGTCTCGTATGTTTATATATGTAATTTGATTATTATTTTATCGGATGCACTACGAGGTATACGACAGGTTCTTTAATTGTGTTTATGTTCTTTCCACTTCTTTCTTTTCTCTTTTATTTCCCTCTTTTCTTTCCTATTTCTCTTCTTTTCTGCTATTTCTTTCTCTTGACAATCTCTTTGCATCGATCAGGTGTTTGTACAACATTAGTTTTTAGTTTTGAGCACTAGTGGTGTAGGGCAGATCGTCGCATTTGGTATTAGAACTTAGGTTGCGTTGCTTAAGCTAAGCAGTATCGAATTCAAAAGTTAATATATACGAGATAATACGTATTTGAATATATTCTTGTTTTCAAATCTATATATTATTAGTATATATATAGTATTGGTTGTTTTGCACATGAGTGACACTGAAATAGTTTTATTTATTAGCGACTGATCATCCTATTATCCGAGACGGTCCAGCGAATAAAAAATACTTCTAATTGCTCTATCCGTGGAGTTGATAGTTGAGCAAAATTGAGAATTATTTTCCTCGATTTACATTTTTTGTTTTCAATAATGGCGCGATCCATTATCTTGGATGCCATTTAATCTCTAATTAGTTATGGCGCTCAACTGCGGCGAGTCGAATATGTTGCGATGTGTGGACACTTATGTATCCATGTAGCTTACTGTTCTTTGGAACAAGATCAACTTATGTGGTGCGAGAGTTTTTTAGGTTCTCGCAGGGTTTTTCTTTGATGACTTGGGGTTGAATGTTTTATAAGTTAAGAGTTTACTCTACTAGACTCCAAGGTTGGTCCTGAGTTGGTAGAGGGCCTTTATCGTTTCGAGTTATCGAAATTGATTCGCTCGAGACCAATTCATAGTTCGCTTTGAAGAGGTTTTGCATCAACTTCTTAGGATTCGATGAGAAGTTCTCCAATTTAGGCGATGTGTTTGTGTTGGAGAGCTTGATGGAGTTCGATGTGATATCGAATCAAGGTTATTTTTCTCCTTATTCACTCCGAAATTTGGAGTTGTAGCTGGATTGTGACATCGACTCTGTGAGTGATTATATCATTATGAGGGAATTTTGGTTTGGAGGAGTCGATCGAGTAAGCTCCTGATGATTGAGCTTGCACCCATTATAGAAGTTCATCCTACTTTGTCGGGACGAATCGTGGAGACATATGTGTTGGTTGTCATTCTCGTTCCGTCTAGTGCTCCCATGATGAAGCGAGGAATAGTAACGTTGTAACACCCCACCTCCGTTAAGGTCACTCACAAAGGGAATGCCTTAACTTTAGTGGAGCATTTTAGGTAAAAGATGCAGATAAATTACAAGACAGAAAAATAAAGCAGCGGAAAATAAAGTCATTTTATAAACAATATGGTTCAGTCAAGCTTTTACAACAATTTGTCTCAATCATACTTAAAAATAATACATAGAACTTCTGTCTTGATTTAAAAACTTCCAAGTATAAAAGAAACATAAAAATGACAATGATATTCCCCAATAAAGCATTAACCAGCCATAGCAGTGGAAGAGAGAGTCCAAAGCATTACATCGACTATCTTCGAGCTTGGAAAGAAAACTGAGCTAAGTGGTAACATTTCCTCCCTATGAACCTTGGGAGGGGGGGGGGAACAGAGGAAAAGAGGCGAAACAAACTAGGTCAGACATAAGTCTGGTAAGTCCAGTGACTTTCAGCATATAAATAGGCAAAAGCATTATGACATGAATAAACCGAATATAAGATAATACCGAGATAACAAGGATAACAAGATAACATTCAATTAGCGTAGATATGAAAGGGCAAGATAAACTGAATGCGCTTCTACTCTTTCTCTGCTTTGCTACTACCAGGTTATTCCGATTTCTATATCTCTACACCCCCTAACTAGTGTCCCAACTAGAAATTTGTGTAAAATGATAATATGATAATGTGATCCCAATCCCCGCAATTATGGTAGCCTTTAGGTGTACATCTAGTATGAGGATCTTACCTCAACCAACCTAATTGCCATGAAGATGTTAGATGTACCCTTACTGCCCTATCGATTGGCTCCCTACTTGTATTAATGTTCCATGTGTCTATGTCAATCGGTCCTCTCTTGCGTGTAGATACCCTGTGCTGGTCCCACCATAAGGTGTATCAATCCTTATGATAGCGACCCGACACGATTCAAGATGCACAGTGTATAAGTACTAGTACCCAGTGCCTAATTTTTCCCACTCCGGAGTACGTGCACGCCCGTATCCGTCGGAACCTACACTGATGTACCCCTTGTCGCTATTTTGACCGCTTATAATCAGCCCAGTAATCGTGCCCCGCCCTGCCTAATTTCAGGGTAACTTGATACATCTATGTGGGTTACTGCTGAAATGGGTCCCCGTTACTAGGGTTTCTTACTGGTTAAGTTTGTGGGCCTATATTTACTAATACTACCCACGAACCCGATATGTACTTAACCCTCCCACTGATTCAAACATGTTTACTTAATGGTTAAGTCTGTGGGCCTATATTTACTAATATTACCCACCAACCAGATATGTACTTAACCCTCCCATACATTATATCATATTGGTTAAGTGTTGTCCATCCATGTCAACTTAACCCACCCGCTCATCATGTCATGTCGGTTAAGTGTTTCTTATTAACCCTTCTCACTCGTCATGTTGGATTGGTTAAGTGTTCCCTATTAACTTAAACCTGTTCATTCATCATGTTATAATTGGTTAAGTATTTCCCATTAACTTAACCCCATTCGCTCATCATGTTACATTGGTTAAGTGTACCTTATTAACTTAACCCCACGCGTTCATCATGTTGTATTGGTTAAGTGTCATCAATCAATTCAAGTTAACTCAACCCACCCACCCACTTGTCGTGTAACATTGGTTAAGTGTTGCCTTCTTGTGTTAACTTAACCCTTCCACGCATCCTTTTATATTGATTAAGTGTTGCTCTCTTGTTTTAGCTTAACCCTACCCATTCATCATGTCATATTGGTTAAGTGTTTCTTATTAACTTAACCCTTCTCTAATTAACATGTTATAATGGTTAAGTGTTCTAAATTTACTTAACCCCACCTTCTTTTCTAATTAACATGTCATAATGGTTAAGTGTTCTAAATTTACTTAACCCCATCTTCTTGTCTAATTAACATGTTATAATGGTTAAGTGTTGCCTTAGTTAACTTAACCCTACCATTCTTAACATGTCTTGTTCATTAGCATTAATTGATTTATTAATGCACCAACCTCTCACATTAGATCTATGTTGTTGCAGTTACTGGATGTGCCGGGCGGTTCCGGGCAGTTTTACATCACAACTCAATCTAACATCGGGTTTTTCTTGGGCATGATGCACTAACCTCTCACATTTAATAGGTGTTGTTGCGGTTACTAGATGTGCCTGGTGGTTCCGGGCATTTTTATACCGCAACTCAATCTAACCTCGGGTTAGTAATGTTTATCTTTTAGCATATTTACCATACATGTCCAAGTCTAAATTTTATATGCTAATTATCCCAAATTCACAAAACTAGCCGTGTTCCAATTCTCAAGTTATACCCCAACAAAGTTAATTTCAAGTTATGCCCCACAAATTCACTTTCAACAAATTTTCAGCATATTAGTCAGTTTAACAAATTTAACCTCACTTAAAGTTCCATTAACATATCTCGCTTAATCATAAATTAAGCCTACAAACTTACATGCCCAAAATCATGGTCATAATTCACAATACAACACATGCCCTAAGGTTTAGTCATATTGCACCATACAAAAGAGTCTCCAAAAACCCCCAATCATGATTGATAGTATAAACTATGCCAAATTATAGCCTTTAATTACAGTGCATGCCAATTACCCCAAAATCCCACTTTAGTCGCATTCACATTTAATAGTTATCCCTATCCTACGGGTTTCATACATCACTATACAAAATAATCTCCTTCTTCCAAGTCATAAACTATCATATATATATATATATATATGCCCCAAATTTTAGGTCTTACCACAACATGTACTATGCTTTACATGTTTATAGTTCAATTTACGCCCAAATCCCAAGTCATAGGTCCAACATACTTTATACCCCAAATCTCAGGTCATATGTTCGATACACTTTATGTTTTAAACACAACATACGTTATGTCCAATTATTCATAATTTAATACTTTTCCCAATTTTAGCGCTGGTCATGTCCAAATCATATATTATGCCCAATTTTAGCGCTGCTCATGTCCAAATCATATATTATGCCCAATTTTATTTCCAACGTACGTTCATCTCTTATGAGATTTGGCTCAGGCTCGTAGTAGCCTGGTTATAAAAAACATAAAGGGAAGAAGGAAAGTAGAGACAATGAATGGACATAATAATATCAAATGAGATAGATCCAATGGATATAGAAAGACAGATAGAAATAGGCATAATCTCAGATTCATATTTATTACAATGTCAGAATCACAATTAACTTTCATTTCTGAAAGTAACATGAACTTACAAATTATCAAAAGGTCTTGAATTCTGGGATCTGATTTCTGAAACTGAAAAGCAATCCCTTGACGTAGACTATCGATTCTCTAAATTAGATTTGATTCGTAGCTTCTAACTTGCTTTCTAGTTTGCTTCTTAGTTGAAGAAGAAAGGTGGTTATGCTAGTTGGACCATGGACAATATGGTGGCTCCTTGGAATGAAATTGTGTGATTTAGGGTTGAGGACTAGGGTTGCTTTTATAGAGGTTTAAACTTATATGAACAGTTAGATCATCCGAGGAGCGATCACAACCGTCCAGACTAGATAGAGTTATACAGAAATTGCCACCTATGCCCTAGTGACTCAGCAACAAGTCAGAAAATCGTTACTGTTTGGATCTGGGTGAGGGGGTCGACCCCTATAGGGGGGTCGACACCCCAGTCGACACCCCTCTTCGGGGGTCGACACCTATGTCGACCCCCCGGGGGGAGTCGACCCCTATGGGCGGTATTTTTCCCTCCCAGCCGATTTACGTGATTTTTGAATTTCGAACTGTTTTGTTTATTAACTTATAAAATTTTCTGTTTAAACATGAAATCTTCTGAACTCCATAACTTCTTCATACGGAGTCCGATTCACGCAAATCCGGACTCTATCTCAAGCAGAATTCCAAGACGAACGAAATGGCGTAACCCGTTTCCCTTAATTCTCACTTTTAAAATTAAGTATTCTTTAATTTGTTAATTTAATATTCCCAGAAAATACGGGGTGTTACAAACGTCATCGCTTGACATATGTTTCCATTAATGGTGTTTCCATATATGTTTTAGTTTGACGTCGAGATTTCATCGTTCCATTTGATCGTGCGATCGATGGGATGAGATTGGGACTTGTGAATTAATCGCGTCTCTTGATTGTAACTTACAGTGTTAGTTGCTCAGTTAGATTATATTTAAGTGTAACATCCCATGTTTAGTCACCAGAACTTAATACTATGAGTGACTGCAACATCCAGGGCTATTAATGTCGGGCCTTGAAATAGGGGAGTGTTATGGCATAGTTAATCTACACTTGGCACTACACATGATAACGGATGAGACAGATCTCTAGTAGCGAGTCGTTACCCTAGCTTGTAGATGGGGAGTATGTGGACACATTCAATGAGGTGACCAGATTTCCACCATGTTTGAGTTGAGTTCCATATCAATCTAGTTATGGAGTTCTTTCAATTGGAATCTCAATGGGATTTTACCGATAGTGAGGAGTTGGTTGATGTATGCTAACTACAACGTTTTGTACGCTACTTTGATTTTAATTGTTGGTTGGGCTGTTTAGGCCAACTAGTGAGTTAGCATATTTTGAGGGTAATTTGTTGGAGTTTCGCTTTTCATTGAGAAAAGTGGAGTGCTTGGATCATTTTATGTCGAGTAGGATGTCGTAAGGAGTCCTTAGAGAGTTTGGATGGTTTGGAAGTGGAGGTTCACCCATGAGTATATCAATTCTCTTTCCGAGCAGGAATAATAAGCTGATTGCACTCACTTGGTTGTATGGACGATTTGAGTGGTTTGTTTCCAAATGGAGGTTTATCGTGTTTAGTCGATATCAAAAACCATTCCAGAGGTATTCGACTCATGATTTAGAGTCGATGGCGATAGAGTTTGTTTTGGTGAATTGGAGGTACTATTTATTAGTAAGGGGTTAGGGTCGTTGGTGATGTCGCATCACCGAGATTTCTCACCTCCAAGAAGTAACTCAAACTTTGGTAGAAGCAACAGTTGAAATTTATGGCCTCCTATGTGTATGGTATTTCGTATAGACATGGATAGGAAATGTAGTTATCCATGTGTTCGAGTTGGTGATGTACCAGTTTGGAAGCGATATTACTTTATTGAATGTTGCTTGTGTTTATTACTGGTTATGATCCCATATTTAGAGATGAGGTAGTGCGACTCAATTGAGGTGGTTGGTTTTGTATTGAAGATGTGTTGTTGATGACCTCGTGAGAGGTGGTTGGTTACAAATTCATTTATAATGAATGCGATGTCAACTTGTGATAGCTGAATGAGATGGATCAAATAGTTTTCTATGACTATCCGAGATTTCTAATCAGATACGGGAATAATTGTCAATGGTTTCTATCGATAGATTGCCATGGAAATTAGAAATAGTATGAGCACTCGAGTCATACTCGATTTATTGACGAGAGATGCTAGAATTACTATTCTCTATTTTTGAAACGACAACCAAATTAGCGAGTCATATATAGATTAATCTTAATATTTGATGTATCTTACTTGTTAGGTTAATAGCCTGCACGCTAGGATAGTTTTAGTTGTTATTTTTATATAATTGCTATTGTGTTTCTTATCCTTGCTTGATTATGATGTTTGCATATTTACTTATATTTATAAGGTTATTAGGCATGCATGGTAATTTTATTATTGTATTTTTTATTTATTGGAGATAAAATCCACACATGACTTGATATGTTATGTTAGATAAATTCAATTTATTTAACATATATATTCCCATTTTCTATTTCTACTATTATGTTTAATCCTCTTTGTTGAGTACATGCCCAAGTACAAAGCAAAAATAATTATTTTTTTGGATGCTAATTCTCTTTTATGCATTTAAATGCTAAGCTTGCTTAAAACCAGGTATGTAATAGATGTAGAGTTCTGATTTTTTCCTTTTGGTGCATTTTGGCCATTTTTGCCCCATGTACGGGTAGCCACTTGTGGTCTTTTGTTTTATTTTGTTAGGATGAGCCTTGCATGGTGATTTGGGGTATTTTCGGATTAAGCTGTACATGGGAGGTGCTGCCAAAATTTCCGTGAATTTTGCCATATTTGGAAATAAATTCAATATGAGATTGAATTGTTTTCCAAATAGTAAGTTCACTTTAATTTTCCAATGTTTATTGGTTTGGAAAATATATGTACAAGTTGGGTGTTTGGCTTGGCTTCATCAATTCAGAATTTGATTGTGGTTGTATAAAGGAATGAGAATGTTGGCTCCATGCCAAATTCTAAGTTGATTTCCTTTGTTATAGTGGCTTCAATGATTGCTGTAGAGATAGTAAAGGGACAGTTTGTCTTGTATCATCACTTTTTCAAGAGTAGTGGGTTATGCTGACTTTTCCTTGAGGATTTCAGGGATGAAATCCTTTAAGGGGGAAGAATGTAACGACCTATATTTTAATGATTGGATATTTAAATATTCTATTTAAATATTGATCGCTAATTATTCTATTGACGGTTTCAAAAGGTTACTTTTGATAAATAATCGAATCGGGATTCGAGACTAGTTTCATTGAGTTTGTATGGTTCGTTACGTTAAATAAAAAGTATAACGATCGCTATATTTTGATTTTGGAACAATTGGTGGCCATGACGATCTCCATATACGCGTAAAATTATCATTCCGGTCAACAGTCGAATTTCGACGAAACATGGACCATCATAGCCGTATCGTTGTAGTGATGCATGTTGTTAAGTTTCATGGGAAACAGACTTGTCGTTTACCCATGCGTAAATAAAACGCGTGATCGTTTTAAGTTTACTTTAAATGAGATAAAGTAATAAATTAAACTAACTTTATCTAAAAACCTAAATTCCTATTGGCTAGTTACTATCCACGCTTTCTATTATTCAGAAACATCTATTACAAAAATAAATGTTGAAATCTATGTTTCTGATACTGAGTTTATATCAATACACTTTACCAAAGATTCAAATTAAATTTGAAATATCATTTCAAAAATAGCAACGAATCAATTATCCATTTTTAAAACGTGGATATGTTTCATATTCTAACATCCAAAGTTAAGTTATCAAAATAAATTTGATTTCATATTTATAAACCTTTGTCTATAATTCACTTAGTATTTTATAAATTTTTATTCTAAAATCCTACTAATAATCAAAATTTCCAATTAGGTCCATTTCTCAAATTTATAAGTTTATTTCTTATAAATTCCTTTTACTCGTAAAATTCATACTTTGTTTACAAAACAAACTATTTTATCATTTCTAAAAAGTTACCAATTTCTATTAAATTTTATAAACTTCATATTAGAAAATCCTTTTGCTTATAAAATTGCATTACAAGTACCCCTTTTTATCAAATCCCTCTAGTACCTAAATTAGCTATAATTTGGTTTCTAATTCCAACTTGACTTCAAATTCAATTACATAAAATATTGGTTCAAAACTGATATAAATCTACTTATCCAATTTCCAATTGTAAGTTTATATAATTATAAACTTCATTGATAAAAGCTATTTTCTTTATTATATTTTCATTTCTATTTAAACTATTCCATTCTTCTCCCCAAAAATATTCAAAAAGGCATAAATTTCATAATATTTAAAAATGGCTTTTATTTTTACCGAACCTTGCACATTCATTACTTCTACTTTTAAGATAATGTTATATTATTTCAAACTTGTATGTTTATACATATAAACGTAGAATTTATTTTCATACATTTAATATTGAAATATTAGCTTCTTAAAATATTTAAAATTTAAATTATAGCTTCTACAAAATAGGATTCAAATATCCTTTCCAAAAATAAAACATTTTTCAAAATTTGACTTAATCGATTTCCAGATATATATCCTCCTGGATTTATCTTAATTCCATTTACATTCCGAACTTCGGAATAAAATTCATCATTTCCTATTGAATCGAATTCAAATTCCTTTTTGAATTCGGATCGGAATATATATGCCCAAATCAACTACTGATAATTATTCACCTCATTTATAAATTGTACTCCTTGTTTTATTTATTAAAACAACTCCATAATTTCAAATCCATTTGAGATTCAACGTCTATTTAGAAATATAAATTCTTCTTTATGTATCTCAAATTCACTTTTCATCCAAATATATATATATATATTAGTATTTAAATACCACTATAGAGGCCAAATATTGTTCACGCATCCAAATGCACAATAATCTATCATAGGATATTTACCACATCATATAACAAAATATATGAAAATAAAACAATATATGTGTTGAGGAATTCAGTTGGATCCCTTCAACCTATTTCTTTGCGTCTACAAATGTTAATCAACATAATAATAACAAACCCGCTTCAAGGCAGGATATCGCAGTATAAAGGGTTATTCGCTATTTTGCGGGGTGCATAGGGTCTCATCCGCTAAGAATTGCGGGAATATGCAACTACCAAGCCTATATATAACTATATGTATAATAGCAAACAATTGATAATAATCTATCAGTCCATCCAAACAAACAACACATAAACATTATATACTAAATAAAAAGTCATTTATAAAAATATAGTTGAGCCCGGGATAGTGAGTTTACTAACATTGATTTTAATAGTCAGAATAATGATTAGTTTTTCGATTAAATTAAATAGGCTTTTAATTTGGCTGAAAAATTCTAGCTGGCTCCAATCTAGTTCCATCCAATTCTATTGCAAAGATAATGTTGTCATGATGGTAACACAACCGATGATGTTTGATTCAGATCTAAAATGAATAAAATACGATGTATACGAATTCGAGTTGAATTAAATGTTGTTACAATTAAATTAATTCTAATTACTTACCTAATCCATATTAACATCCTTTCTTCCCCAAATTTAGAACAGCGCCTCCCTCTATGTACATAACCTCCCAAACCCACGTTGAACCACCATTAGCCTCCTTTCTTCGCTGCTCCGTCCATTGACCAACTTCGAAACCACAACCATCCCCATACTCTTCACAAACACTACCCAACGACATCCCTATAGCCTACTTCGGCCACCAATAAAATATCACAACTTGCTCCTACACGCGACCTTGCCTGTGTCGCTTTTTGACATGGAACATCAGATATTCTCAAACCTGCGTCGCCTAAAGTGTCCCACCGCCATAAACATCTACTCACAATCAAAAAGTCCCTTAACCCTATCGTGAACCGCAATGAATCCTAGTTCACTGCTGCAGGGTCGAACAAACGGAAACCATCACTACATCACCCTATTTCCATATAGCTTAAAGCTCCCTTGCTCGAAACCCAAAGAAACGATTCTCTTATTTTATGATTTTTGTTTGAATTGTTTTGGATTTTGAAGCTTCGTTTTCTTCTTCTTTTGTTTTCTGTCAAATTAGATTTTTTGAATGGATCGGGTAAAATGCGATTTAAAGAGAAGAGGATTATCTTTCAAAGGAAGATTTAGATTTTATTAATTAACTTATGTTCATGCATTATATGTCGTTCAATGTTCTTAACCCGTACGATCACAAATAATATCCAATCACGATGAAAATTGAACCCTACTATAGTTTAACATTCTGAAACCAATGAAAATGATTTTTTTCAAATTTCGATACTGTTTGAAAATAAAATACTATTTTAAATCTTAAATCGTTAGTCGATACACATTTAAATTGCGCACACTCACGTAATAAGTCTGATTGACACGAAACATGAAATCTAGCGATATTTAATTACTATGGATTTAATAAAATTAGTTTCATTGAAATTCGTGGTCGTTCGAATAATGGCTATTTCCATATGTTAAATTTAATCGATAGAATATAAATTCAATTTTAAACAATCAAATTCATCAATAATAAATATATTATCATCTTTCTATTTCAAATAAAATTTATATAAATCTTTAGAATCATTTTGTTCCATATGCTTTGATTGATTGGGTGACCGAAGTACTGGATGCCATATGCTTTATGCACTGAGTGAGTGAATGTGAGGATGGTTGATAGGTGCTATGGTTGTTTACTTATTTATCATAATTGAGTGCTTAGGCATCTACCACACTTTATTTACTTGGTGTTTATCATAGTATGACATATATCGATTGTTATATGCTAACTTTGTGGATGTAGAGGCAGCATAGGTATGATTCTCTATACCCCTTATACCATATACATATTACTGTGACTTTTACAGTACTTTGAAAATTTTTTATCGCTCACACCAAACTTTTGTTCGACCAAATGTTTTCTTTTCCTCTTATTACTTTAGATTTTCATCGACGATGCTGATGAGTAGACCAGGTGATAGGTGTCGATATTACCTGGAGCTGTACAGGTGGATTTGCAGGAGGCGACATTATATATAATTATGTTGGGTCATTGTTATTATTCCGATGTGTTACACTGAGGAGCTTTGACAGTGTTATGTGTTCAATTAGAGATAGTGTATTTGTTGAGTTTATTTGTTACTTATATAAACTCTATTACTTTCTGTATAACTATATTAGCCTGTATACTCTGATTATATAGTTTATATAGTTATTACCATCTTGCCTTTTATACCGGTGATTTGATTATTATATGTTATCTGATGCGCTATGAGTATGCGACATGTTCTGCAATTGTGTTTTATTCTGTCCATTTCTTTGTCTTCTCCTCTATTTCCTTCTTTTCTTTCTCTTCTTTTTTGATACTTCTTTCTCTTAATGATCAGTTTACATCGATCAGGTGCTTGTACAACGCGAACTTTTAGTTCTGAGCACCAGTGGTGTATGGCGGGTCATCACATAAGTGGAAGTTTTGACAAAAGACCCAATTGACAAAGTTTTTCGAGAAGAGAAAAGAAAGGGTTACTATCGTGCGATCAACTCTAGGGAAACTCTAAAGCAAGTGAAGTTTCTATAAGCCTCAAAAGCGATAGCTAAGTTGGAGGAGGATGAAAGAAAGTGCAAAATGAACGTAGAGGAAAAACAAAATCAATTAGCTAATGATCTTAAATTAGTTAATTCTACTATGCTAAGTATGCAACAAATTTTGACATAATTTATAAGTCAATTTGGAGGAAATTTGATGCTTCCTCCAATACAGAGCACCATCATAATTGCAATCATAACAGTGTAGGGGCAAGCTTGGGAGTTCATGTAACACCCCGCATTTTTAACTTAAGATAATAAGATAAGAATAACTTAATTAAATATTCAGAATTAAGTAAAACGGGCTGCGCCATTGCATCTATCTCGAAATTCTGGTCAAGATAGACACCTGGTTTGCTTAAAACGGACAACGTATGAAGAAGTTATGAGCATTAGAAGTTTGTATATATATATATGAGGAGCTTATATGTATATATGTTAAATAAATAAATCCATAAAATTCGAAAATCAGTTC
Source organism: Allium sativum (assembly GCA_030737875.1). NCBI lineage: Eukaryota > Viridiplantae > Streptophyta > Magnoliopsida > Asparagales > Amaryllidaceae > Allium > Allium sativum. Next base: position 3,265,870 of record CM060919.1, on the reverse strand, counting down.
AAAAATCAAAATTCACGAGCGAGAAAATCTGGAGGGAATTTAGGCCATTGGGGGTCTACCCACCAATAGGGGGGTCGAACCACCCGCGGATTTGGAAACTTCTTCTCTGATCTGGACGATTCTAATGGATTTTGGTCCAATTTGAGGGTCCTAGTTGCTCCAATACTCCTATAAATAAGACCCTAGACCTAACCGTAAATCTCATAATTCGGTAGCTATGATGGAGCTCTCCCATTACACACACTCTCTCTCTTCTCAAATCTATTCTGAAAATTAAAATATTAGCCTACGAAAATTATGAATCCAGATCTAGACGTTAGAATCAACATAAATAAAAGGGCGTTCAGAATTACGTGAAAAGCAAGGTAACGTTTCAGATCCGATATATTCCTCCTCTTTCTTTTCCCTTTTCTCTTTTAATTAAAATAATAAATCCATGAACATTAGGTTGTGAATCTGATTAAAAGGAAAAAACGATGGATGTTAAAACTGGATCAGATCCAGAATTGGGGTAAGCTTACAAGGTGAGTGGGTTTATAATATACTTTTTGAATAATAGTATTTTTATTGTTCGCCATTCCCCATTAACATACACTATGAACATGTTGGAAGGTTTAATTTGATGAAATGAATTATTGCGCTATAATGGATAATATGTTCAATTAGTTAATATGTTGAGATGTACATGAATACAGTTGTAAAGATCTATTTTATGAACTTGTCAATTGGGATAATTGAGATTTTGGGGAAATGATACACTACTGGAGAATTACACTTTATTTTAAATAAAGTTAATTACATGTAGAAAGACATGCGACACATATTGGGATTTAGGGCTTAATTTGTAATGGGATTTTGGAACATAACATATATTATGTTTTGAGACTTTAATTTGGGAACGCAATTTGATATGAACATAAATGATTGAATGAAGATGAGTATGCCTTGGATTACACTTATAAATTTTAATTGCACTGATAGCATGAGGTTAGGTTGCATTAGTGGCGGAATTCTGCTCGGACCTGACCGGCATATCCAGCAGCCACTAATGTTGAACCTAATGTGAGAGGCCTAAGTGCAAAATTAAAAACATGTAATGGTGCTAAGACACGAGGTTAAGTCAACTTGTGGTAGAAGTCTACCCGGACCCGCGCGGCAAATCCAGCATCCACAAGTGTAGGCATAATTTGAGAGGTCTAGTGCTTATATATATATATAGCAAGATATGAATAAATGGCAATGGTGGTAATTAAATTTCTAACTCAGAAAATAAGAAAGGAAGGGATGTAATGAACTGAGTTAGTGTGATAAGAAGGAAAAGTGATGTATTTCCCTAAATGACTTATTCCTGAAAACGTTGATGCAAGTAAGCCACAGTAAATACAGAAAAGTAAAGAAATTACTTACTACCATGGATTTAGATTGGAATACGTTATGACAATAAATCATTGATTCCTTCTATCAAACTGATAAGGTGCATGAAGTGTTTTCCTTAATATAATAAGGAATATATATTACAGTGAAGGAAGAATAATGGTTTACGATAGTAAAAGGTTTAAAAGGGGAATGATAATAACCTATTATAAATAATTAATATTAATGAAAATGTTGTATAATAGGTAGACTTTTTCTAGGGAAAGTGAATATTATAACTTAGGTTATAATAAACTAGTAAGGGAATGGGATAACTGGTGATTTGAGTTAAGGGACACTTAATTATAAATTAAGGGGAAAACCTAAAACCACTTAAGAAAAGGGGGTAAATATATTGTACTTAATTATAAATTAAGTAATCTGTAAGCTTGGAAGTCTGAAACCCATTGATAAGAATGTTTAGGCTTGTCCTAGGGATAAGAGGAAATTATAACATAGGTTATAATAAACGGATAGAAAAACCTATTAATGGGCCTTACTTAATAGAATTAAGTTAATAAGTAAACAACGATAAGTTGTATTGACAATGTAAAATGGAATTATGATTAAATGAGAAAGGATGAGGAAAACTTATGAAATGAAATAAGTTATATTTAATCATAAATGGTAAGTGACATGTTAATTGGAAAACATGTGAATTGATATATACTTAATTACATATTAAGTAAAACATGTTAGTGTAATGATGAAATCAAACAAGAAAATATAAAGGGGTTGTGGATTACAGACTTGGGCCATAATCTAGAGAATAACATGTTATGGGCTTATTAATAAACTTAAATGGATTAAGTTGTATGACTGAAATTAATAAGCAAGAGAAACGTGGTAATTTGAATAAGAATTCAATATGAATTGGAATAACCAAGTTAACTGGAAACCTGATGAGGTGAGACAAGCACGTAAAAGAATGTTTAAACATAGGGTCTATAAACATGCTAAAATAAGGCGCTTAGACCAGTCCGTACGGTTGAGGGTGAATAACCCAATGGGTAGATCATCGAGGTGTCATAACACACGAGGGGAGTGCACATTCATCTGATTATTCTGACGGCTCTAATGGACTGGAAGGGGAAGTACGTGGCTTTGTGAGGTACGTAAGGTGATATTAGTAGTCCTCTTTGGGTGACAAATGCCTTAGGCTGTGCTCGTAGAGGTTGGGTCTGCGCGTAACTACTTGGTGGGTGAGCCTTGACTTCAGATGTAGCTATGCAGTCAGAATGCTGTGACGCGGTGACACAAGGGTGGTTTAGCGGTTGCCTCATGAGGAGGCAGAGGGTCACGACCAACAAAGATAGTAGATCATCAAATACCCGTCATCGCAGCCACTAGGATGCGAAAGACTAGAGCTAAACCCAAGATACCATTCACCCTTCACTATCGGGGTAAGGGATTGAGGGGAGACGCCAAAAGGATATTTAGATTGTTTGTTATTAGAGGCAGTCGCTTAGCTCTTGTAGTCTTTACTAGTTGAGGGAGGGGCCGAAGTGGGGCCATAGCCACCGTGAAAACAGACCCTATGTATATCTGTATATAGAGGCTCTTTAAAGACGAGCCTGTACAGATTGGAAAGGCTCCCGACCGAGTTTCGTGTTTCTTGTATTGCCCTTCCATGGAACTCGGTGCACATTGGAGGACGTGCGATTGAGGCATCAAGCTACAATTGAAGATACATATGGCGGACAGTCTAGATACATGCATGTCGGCTCTGGGTGGTGTGTCGTAGGCTTGAGGGCATTACTCCGGTATGAATTCGGATTCGAATAAAGGTGGCAGTCCGTACGTTTGCGTAGCATATTAATGACAGATATATGAGGAATGTAATATTGTTATCCGTACATCACTACGGTGTAGGATGAGGGACTGTGTATATTTCGATAGTTTTACGGTGGAGACCGTGCAAGTGGGGTAGCATGGGGTGTACCTCAATATTAGGGGTAGCCACATATACACTATATTAGGTTAATCCACTGGGAAGTAAATGGGTATGACGTGTGTGTAACCCTTGAGTGATTATAACCCAAGTAACCTAATTAATAAGATAATATAATTGAGCGGTATATGTAGGATTATCCAAAGTGTATAGTTTAAATCCATTCACCAGAACTTGTGTTCTGAGCCCTCCTCATAACATACTCATAGGTTAGATTTGTCGCAGAGACATGATAGCTTTGGATACTGGTTAGGCGTTATTAATAATATGGTAAGGCTATGTTTTAATTATACTATATTTTATCCATTCTGCTATGAGATATTTTCTAACCTCTAACATGTTTTATGTCTCTGTCTTTTATGTAGGATACCAGAGCAAACCAATCCGAGTTTCGATGGATTGGAACTTTGTAAAAAAATCGGTCTATCGAAATTGGGGTTTTCACATCTGGTACCAGAGCTTAGGTTTAGGATTCCTATATAAATAGTGAGTGAACGTATTTGTATTTTTAAAAATATAAATATATTATATATATATATACCTAGATCCGTAGAGGAACCCACTAAATAGAAAGAGTATAACATGGTGAGAAATGGGATGTTTGCTTTGTACACTAAAGAAATGAATATGGATATCTTAGACCCTTAGGTAGTTAGGGTGGAAAGGGTACAATGTATGGAAGGAAAGTGAATCCCATATGATTAGTATTTTGGATTAGTGGGTTTGGTAGTAAAACCTTATAGATCGGAAAAGGTTAAAAAAAGAGAAAAAAAATGGATTAGGAATATAGATAGTTGAGAGAATTGACCTTGGGCGGTGTCTAGGAAAGCCTAGAAAAAAAAATTGAAATCCGCTTTGAGTCTAACCCCATAGTTAACTTTTAAGAACTTGGAATTATAAAAGCTTTGGGAAAATGGTTTATGGTGTTTTCAAGTTTTAATCTTAAAAGTTAAAATTTTAAATATGTAAAGAAGTACACATGTTGAGTTTTAAAGAAAAAATCTGTAATGACCCGCATTCTACGCATCGAAGGATCGTAGAATATTTATTTCTTTCTCGTAAGGAGTCGTATGGTCGTATGACATTAGGGGACGACTATTGGGGTCATTTCCCATGTTCACGATTTTTGCCGATTTTTGAATGACCGTTTTTCCCTTAACTGATCCTGTTTTGGCCATAACTTTTGATTGGTAAGGAATTTTGAATTGAAATCACTTCCATTAGATCCGGACGATGGTTTACCTTTTCGTAGAGTGGTTATATGTGAAAACGGACTTACCGTTTGGGAGATATGGACGAAATAAGGTTTAGAAGGTGAAAAACTGCTTAACCGGGCCAAATGAGGTGAATAGTAAATGGGCTCATAACCCATTTCGGGATTAGGGTTATGGGGAGGTTGAAATGAGTTAGGTTTTCATTCTATTTCAGTTTTCTAGTCGCCATTTACCTATTAGAAACCCTAACAATGGCCTCCGCCTTCTAATTTCATCCCAAATTGCTCTCCGATCAAGGATTAAGCTTAGCAACACCAAATTAAGGAGAAATAGCGCAAAAGCAAGGTTGGAGCGGCTGTTAGACATTGGTATTCGCCCAAATCAGAGGGGTTTTAGTTCTGAAAGTTTTAATTGTGGCAAAGGTGGGTGATTAGCCTTGTTTTTACACTAATTATGGTTGTTTATGGGTAATTAGTGTTAATTAGCGAATTTAAACATGATTAAATTCTGGAAAAATATTTATAAATTTCGAAATATTGTTTTAGGCCTCTGTTAGAAATTTGGGTTAATTTGGTTAAGTTTTTCTAACCCTAACATTAGTTATACTTGAACATGATTAAAGGGAAAATATGGGTTTTGGGTAGATTCGATCCATTTTAACTTATCAAATTATTGTTTATGGTTGTTTTCACATGTTGCTATGACTGTTTGGAATGTTTTATGATTTCTTAGAATAGTTAGAATGGTCGAAAACGCCGTCGTGTGGCGAAAAATTGTTGCTGGAAAGGTTGCAGGAAAATTGTGTAGGGAACATAACCGGATCAGATCGCCCGACCCGATCGTGGAACACCACTGCGACCAGATGAAGCACCACGACCCCGAACCGCTCGTACATGGAAATGGTTCGACCCACGAACCGATGGAGGAGTGCGATCCAACCCTGAAGCGAGCATCACGATCCGAAGTACCCCGACGTTGTGGAAGAAGCACGAACCTACCCAATGCTCTAGAGAAGGACATCACGAACCGATCTGAACCGATCCGAACCGAGGGCCATGGCACGACCCACGAACCGATGACCAAAAGGAGGGAGCACGAATTGGTTGTCTCTTCCAGACCGACCCGACCAGAAGCACCACGAGCCCCCTGGAAGATCACGAACCGAACCAAGTAGTGCGGCATGAGCTGAACATCCGAACCGATCCGGAGGAGACCAAAACCCGAGATGCAAAGGTAGTCCAAATAGGAAGTAGAACTCAGGATCCAGTTGGGAACCAACGAGTTGACGTCATGAGTTGGGCTTTGCTGCGGGTCGTGTGCTAAGGAGTTATCGACGTCCATAACTTTGATTCACCACCGAAAGACAAATGTTAGGCTACAGATCGGTGCAGTGGGGTAGTTATTACTTCATGGGGCAGAGTGATTAGCATGGCTATGAGCCAGTGCAGTGGATTTATCATGACTCGATGGGGCAGGGTGGACATAGCAAAGTATTAGTGGTTACGAATCAGTGCAGTGGAGCCATCACGACTCCATGGGGCAGAGTGATCATAACAAAGTATTGGGTGACCAAAGCGGTGGATATCGTATGCTTTACGCACTATGAGAGATGTGAGGAAGGTTGTTATGCTTGATTGTTTGCCATCACTACGACATGCACACCCCCACCCCCGTATCCTTTACACCATATGTTAGTAGCACCTTAGAGTATTGTACGGTATGTTGTACTAACTCTTTGGTTGCAGGTTCAGGTTCAGGAATGGTTTAGTATATCTATTATTGTTCTGTTTTGCTGCTTATCTCTCATACCAGACTTTTGTCTGACCCAGAGTTTAATGTCTCTTTTTATTACTTTGGGTGCTCTTAAACGGGCAGACTAGAGACAGGTTAGCTGGTTGTGCACGAGTAGCTGTCCGGAGACGAGCAGAAGGCTTACACGTGCTATTCTCAATATATTCTCCCTGTGTCGCTGCTGGTCACTACTTTGGGCATTTGTAGTGTACCTTTCCTTTACTTTGCTTTAGAGACAGTTTTAAAAGTTGTAATAAAGATGATGTGAAACATAAGTTGTATTTCGATTTTCCGCTGCTATGATGGTTTAGTTTTCTGCTTATGCACTGTCTCGCCTGTTTTATATCGTGTATGGTATTATTATATTTTACTCCATGCGCTGCACGACATTCTACAGGTTCCTCATTAGTTCAAATTCCTTTCTTTTCCTTTCTTTGGCGACCATCCTGTACTAGTCGGGCATTGGTACAACGCACTTTCACTGGAAATGTCGGCTGGTGCGGGCGGGCCGTCACATTTGGTATCAGAGCTCTAGGTTGTGTAGTTAACCTAGGGAAGACACCAGAGAGAGATAGTACGTATATGAGAGCGTGTATTTGTGATATTTTGAATTTCAAAAGGTATATATATATATGTATATGTATACACTATTAGTATATTTAAGAATGAAGTCGCATTGCACTGGCACCACTGAAGAGATGGTTAATCGTTTTCTCCTTACAGATTGAACGACGAGCCGATATACGAGGGGTACTGGTAGAGGAGCTAATAATGGGAATGCTCCTGATATGAGCACGTTGTTCACTGAACTCATGAGAGAGATGCTTAGGGATGTTCAGAGGGCAGCTCCTATTGCTGCAAATGGTGGTGGAGCAGCGGTGCAGGTGCCTAAGGCCGATTTCGCCAAGCTATGCAAGGATTACACTAGTCTTATTGGAAAGCCATTCCACGGAACAGAATCGGCTACAGAAGTTCAGGATTGGTTGGATAGATGTGAGCGTATCTTCGAAGACTTAGGTATCAAGGATGCGATGAAAAGAAAGCTAGCATCCCGTCAACTGCAAGGACGGGCGATGAATTGGTGGAATGTCATTAAGGCAGCTGCCCCTGAGGATCAAGTTACATGGGATCAGTTTAAGGCCCGATTCAGTGATAAGTTTATCCCAGCTGCTCAGAAATCAGAGTTGTTTAGGAAATTTATGGAGCTTAAGTAGAATGGTAAGGCGGTCTCAGAGTACATTGCAGAGTTCCATACTTTATCGAAGTATGGATTATCCCTTATCGATACTGCCGAGAAGAAGAACGAGAAGTTTATAACTGGTTTGGATGGATACTTGGGGGAAAGTCTTATTAACCACATCGATGAGACGTTTGAATCGATTATGGGGAATGCTTTGAGATTAGAGAGTCTATACCCTAAGTCGAAGACTGAGGTCGCATCTGCTGAGGGGCCAAAGCCACAAGCACGCGGTGGAGTCAAGAATAATTCTCAGAATATAAGGAAGCGGAGTCAGAACCAAGCTAAGGATGGTCAGAAAAAGAGCAAGAAAGATGTTGAGTGCTTTAGTTGTGGCAAGAAGGGACATTATGCTAAAGAATGTCGAGCAAAGCCAGCGGAGAGGAAGTGCTTCAATTGTGACCAAGTGGGACATCACAAGGATAAGGGTCCGCAACCCCCTAAAGAAAAGCTGATTGTGAAAGAATATGCTATCAACGCTGTTCCTTCTTCGTTTAATGCCCCGACTGCGGCGGAGAAGGGAAATAATGTCGTCATTCAAGGTATGCTTTCTGTTTATGATATTCCTGTTAAAGTATTGTTTGATAGTGGAGCTTCCCATTCCTTCATATCTAGTGACCTGGTAGGTAGGTTGGGATTGGAACCCGAGATAGTCGATAGACCTTTAACAGTGACGAACCCGATTGGTGGTTCAACCAGCGTTAGCATGATTTGTCGTAATGTGGTCTTATCGAGTAATGGATGCATGTTTGTTTGTGATTTCTTTGTTTTGGGCTTTACTGGGTTTGGCATTATTTTGGAAGTCGATTGGATCCAAAGATACAGGGTGGTGGTAGACTGTGAGGCCTTTTTGGTGACAGTTAGAGCGGATGATGGGCGGAGGGTAGTGTTTGGTGGTCTACCTAGTGATGGGGTAATGGCTAGTTTTCTAAATTCCCTCGACATCTCGCATGATGAGTTGTCAGATGTGCCCATGGCTGGCCAGTATCCGGACGTCTTTGAGGAAGTGACCGGACTTCCACCACACCAAGAGATTGAGTTCCGTATTGATTTAGTGAAAGATGCCAGACCTATAGTGATGCCACTTCGTCGTATGGCACAAAGGGAGCAGCGAGAGCTTGAGGTGCAAGTGAGCGATCTTATGAAGAGGGGATTTATCAGAAGAAGTGTTTCTGAATAGAGAGTAACAGTTGTGTTTGCTACCAAGGCCGATGATTCCCTTCGATTGTATGTGGACTACCGCGAGTTGAATAAGGTGACGTGGAAGAATAAGTATCCTCTACCGCGGATAGATGATTTGTTTGATCAGTTGAGTGGCGCGAGGGTGTTCTCCCAGTTGGACATCGCGATAGGTTTTCACCAGCTTAGAGTGGAAGCCGAGAGTATAGCTAAAACGGCCTTTCGGACGCCGTATGGATTCTATGAGTGGTTGGTCATGCCATTCGGGTTGACCAATGCACCATCATATTTTGTGGATCTTATGAATGGGGTATTCAGGGATCAATTGAATAAGTTTGTTCTTGTGTTCGTAGACGATATCATGGTTTATTCGACGACAGAGGAAGAACACAAGGAACACTTGAGGATAGTGATGGAGGTGTTGAGAAAACACCAATTGAAAGAAAAGTTTTTTAAGTGTCGCTTTTGGAGGAGGGAAGTGAGATTCTTGGGCCATGTTGTTTCAGAGAATGGTATTGTTGTGGACCCTGCGAAGGTGGATACGGTACAGGATTGGTCTATGCCCAAGAATGCAACAGACATAAGAAGTTTCTTGGGATTGGCTAGATATTATCGTAAGTTTATCCAAGTCTTCGCCATAGTAGCAACACCGTTGACTCAGTTAACCAAGAAAAATCAAACTTTTGTTTGGGAAGAAAACCACGAGAATGCAATTTGAGAGTCTAAAGGAAAAGTTGACATGTGCACCAGTGTTAGTCATTCCTAAAGGGAATGAAGAGATGACGGTAGGTGCTGTATTGATGCAAGGAGGTAGGGTTGTAGCTTATGCTAGTCGGCAACTGAAACCGCACGAGAGAACATATCCTACCCATGATTTGGAATTGGCAGCGATTGTGTTCGCATTGAAGATGTAGAGACATTATCTCATTGGAGAAAGATTCGAGTTGTTCACCGATCATAAATCGTTAAAGTATCTTTTCTCTCAGAAGGACCTAAATCTCCAACAGCAAAGATGGTTGGAATTCTTGGCTTCCTACGATTTCGATATCGCATATACACCAGGAAAGGGCAATGCGGTAGCTGATGCATTGAGTAGAAGACATGCCAGTTTAGGGGCTATGATTCTATAATGGAAGCAACTAGAGTACATCGCTGGGTATGATTTCAGACCAAAGTGTGAATTGGATCCAGAAATGTTAGCAAGTTTGATGATCAGACCCACTTTGATTGAGCGGATTGGTTCCAGTCAAAGGGACGATCCTAACCTATTGGAAATCATCTCAAAGTTAGAGATGGGAATTGACGAAGAGATGAACAAGTATGGGCTTGATCGAGATGGATGGCTTAGAAAGAATGGAAGACTAGTTGTGCCCAATGTCAAGGAATTGAGAGATGAAGTGCTTAGAGAATGTCATCACTCAAAAATGACTATACATCCCTGTGGTAACAAAATGTATCGAGACATGAAGCAGACCTACTACTGGGAGGGGACGAAAAGAGACGTTGGGAAGTTTATATCCAAATACATGAACTGGCAACTAGTTAAAGCTGAGCAAAAGAAGCCTAGTGGTTTGTTACAACCATTAGAAATTCCAGAATGGAAATGGGAACAAGTCTCAATGGATTTCATTGATGGGTTACCAAGGACTAGATCGGGCCATGATAGCATTTGGGTGATTGTGGATCGATTAACCAAAAGTGCAAGGTTTATCCCCGTCAAGTCGAACATAATGGAAGTTAAGTTAGCGGAACTGTATATAAACTGGGTAGTGAGATTTCAGGGAATACCCAAAGGCATTGTGAGCGACCGAGATCCGTTGTTTACTAGTGTATTTTGAAGGAGCTTACAAGAGGCGTTAGGATCAAAATTACATCTCAGTACCTCGTATCATCCTCAAACCGACGGTCAGACAGAGAGGGTGAATCATATATTAGAAGACGTCTTAAGAGCTTGTATATTGGATTTTGGTGGATCATGGGATGACCATTTGCATCTAGTAGAGTCTGCATATAATAATAGTTATCAATCCAGTATTGGTATGGCTCCATTTGAAGCTTTGTACGGAAGGCCGTGCAACTCACCGTCATGTTGGTTAGAAACCGGTGAGAAGTTTGTGCTTGGACCAGATGTGATAAGAGAAACCTTAGACAAGATTAAGATCATCCGACAACAGATGAAGGCTTCCTAAGATAGGCAGAAGAGTTATGATGATAAGAGGAGAAGAGATTTAAAATTCTCCATTGGTGACTTGGTTTTTGTCAAGATTTCTCCATTAAAGAGCGTGATATGATTTGGTAGGAAAGGCAAGTTAACACAAAGATTTGTTGGTCCATTCCCAGTTCTCGAACAAGTTGGGAATTTGGCATATAAAGTTGAATTACCAGAGAAGATGGCAGGAGTTCATAACGTATTTCATGTTTCCCAGTTAAGGAAATTCGTGCATGATCCCGATATGACTATTTCACCTGATCAGTTGGACGATATCGAGGTTGAACCCGAGGTGGTTGTGAACAGCATGCCTATGCATATTGTTGGGAACGATACGAAGCAGCTTCGAAGGAAGGCAGTGAAACTAGTCAAAGTTCAGAGGCGTGATGATGAGGATGACTGTACTTGGGAAATAGAGGAGAACACAAGGAGGAAGTATCCAGAACTCTTTGCCTGACAAGGTTTTTATATCGGTATAGTACTCCCTTGTTAGTAAACTGCATGCTAGGATATGCTTGTTTTGTTTTTTTGTATGCTTTATTGCTTTGTTAGTGATTGGTAGGCATGCGGGATCCTTTGTATGTTTTAGGTTAAGGAATTTCGGGGACGAAATTTCTTAAGGGGGGAGAATGTAACGACCCGCATTCTACGCATCGAAGGATCGTAGAATATTTCTTTCTTTCTCGTAAGGATCATATGGTCATGTGACATTTGGGAACAACTATTGGGGTCATTTCCCATGTTCACGATTTTTGCCGATTTTTGAATGACCATTTTGCCCCTAGCTGATTTTGTTTTGGTGATAAATTTTGATTGGTAAGGAATTTTGACTTGTAACCACTTCCATTAGATCTGGATGATGGTTTACCTTCCCGTAGAGTGGTTATATGTGAAAAACAGACTTACCATTTGGGAGATATGGACGAAATAAGGTTTAGAAGGTGAAAAACTGCTTAACCGGGCCAAATGAGTTGATTAGTCAATGGGCCCATAACCTATTTCAGGATTAGGGTTATGGGGAGGTTGAAATGAGTTAGGTTTTTATTCTATTTCAGTTTTCTAGCCGCCATTTACCTCTTAGAAACCCTAACAATGGCCTCTACCTTCTAATTTCATCCCAAATTGCTTTCTGATCAAGGATTAAGCTTAGCAACACCAAATTAAGGAGAAATAACACCGAAGCAAGGTTGGAGCTTCTGCTAAACATTGGTATTCACTCAAATCAGAGGAGTTTCCGTTCTAAAAGTTTTAATTGTGGCAAAGGTGAGTGATTAGCCTTGCTTTTACACTAATTATGGTTAATTAAGGGTAATTAGCGTTAATTAGCGAATTTAAACATCATTAAATTCTGGAAAAACATTTATAAATTCTGAAATATTATTTTAGGCCTCTGTTATAAATTTGGGTTAATTTGGTTAAGTTTTGCTAACCCTATCATTAGTTATACTTAAACATGATTAAAGGGAAAATATGTGTTTGGGTAGATTTGATCCATTTTAACTTATCAAATTGTTGTTTTGGTGTTTGTGGTTGGTTTCACATGTTGCTATGACTGTTTGGAATGTTTTATGATTGCTAATAAAAGTTAGAATGGTCGAAAACGCCGTCGTGTGGCGAATAATAGTTGCTGGAAAGGTTGCAGGAAAATTGTGCAGGGAACCGGACCGGATCGGATCGCACGGCCCGATCGTGGAGCACCACTACGAGCCAGATGAAGCACCACGACCCCGATCCGCTCGTACATGAAAATGGTTTGACCCACGAACCGATGGAGGAGTGCAATCCGACCCTGAAGCGAGCATCACGATCCGAAGTACCACGACCTGGCGGAAGAAGCACGAACCGACCCAATGCTCTGGAGAAGGACATCGCGAACCGATCCGAACCGAGGGCCATGGCACGACCCGCGAACCGATGACCAAGAGGAGGGAGCACGAATCGGTTGTCTCTTCCAGACCGACCCGACCAGAAGCACCACGAGCCCCACTTGGAAGATCACGCATCGAACCAAGGAACGTGGCATGAGCTGAACATCCGAGCCGATCCGGAGGAGACCAAAACCCGAGATGCAAAGGAAGTCCAAATCGGAAGTAGAAATCAGGATCCAGTTGGGAACCAATGAGTTAACTTTATGAGTTGGGCTTTATTACGGGACGTGCGCTAAGGAGTTATCGACGTCCATAACTTTTATTCACCACCGAAAGACAAATGTTAGGCTACGGATCAGTGCAGTGGGGGCAGTTATTACTTCATGGGGCAGAGTGATCGTAGCATGGCTATGAGCCAGTGCAGTAGAGCTATCATGACTCCATGGGGCTGAGTGCACATAACAAAGTATTAGTGGTTATGGATCAATGCAGTGGAGCTGTCACGACTCCATGGGGCAGAGTGATCGTAACAAAGTATTGGGTGATCAAAGCGGTGGATATCATATACTTTACGCACTGAGTGAGAGATGTGAGGATGGTTGCTATGCTTGATTGTTTGCCATCACTACGACATGCACACCCCCACCCCCGTATCCTTTACACCATATGTTAGTAGCACCTTAGAGTATTGTATGGTATGTTGTACTAACTCTTTGGTTGCAGGTCCAGGTTCAGGCATGGTTTAGTATACTTGTTATTGTTCTGTTTTTCTGCTTATCGCTCATACTAAACTTTGTCTGACCCAGAGTTTCATGTCTCTTCTTATTACTCTGGTTGCTCTTAAACGGGCATACTAGAGACAGGTTAGCTGGTTGTGCATGAGTAGCTGTCCGGAGACAAGCAGGAGGCTTACACGTACTATTCTCTATATATTCTCCCTGTGTCGCTGCTGGTCACTACTTTGGGCATTAGTAGTGTACCTTTCCTTTACTTTTCCTTATAGACAGTTTTTAAAGTTGTAATAAAGATGATGTGGAACATAAGTTGTATCTCGATTTTCCGCTACTATGATGGTTTAGTTTTTAGCTTATGCACTGTCTCGCCTGTTTTATGTCAAGTATGTTATTATTATATTTTACTCCATGCGCTGCGAGACGTTCTACAGGTTCCTTGTTAGTTCAAATTCCTTTCTTTTCCTTTCTTTGGCAACCGTCCTGTACTAGTCGAGCATTGGTACAACGCACTTTCATTGGAAATGTCGGCTGGTGCGGGGCGGGCCGTCACAAATTATCTCAGAAAAAGGTGCATATTATAGAGCATGTATAGCTTGCTAGTTTTCTTGTTATATTTCATACAAGAATTTTTAATAAAGAAAGATTTTAAATCTCTATTCTTATGACAACCCTGTTTGATAAATTATTTTAAGATAATTTTGTGGGTAGACAAAATAAGTTGTAGAAAACAAGAATAGAGTGGATGTTGGCACCTTGTAGTAAGAGACTAAACCGACCTTGTAGATAAGAACAAGTCAAAAACCCAATCGAAAAAAATAGTTGTCCGTATCTACTCCAGTTTTGTGATGTAAAAAAAAATGATGATTTACATTTTTTTAAGATGACATGTTCTTATGGTTTGGCAAATGAAAGTTTTCATGAGAAAAATAAAATTTTGAAACTTTTAATTTTTGGAAGGAAATTTAAATGAAAAGGGCCAAATCTTGTTTTAAAAATAATGAGTAGGTAAGGATTAGTGCTTAGGAAAGACAGGAAAAGTTTTGTGGAAATAAAGTAAACAGCGAGAATTATCTTGGAATAATAGTGAGTTCCCGTAAATGCGTAAGCATTGAATGGCCTAGGGTGTTACTTTGAATAATTATTGGTACACAGCTAGGACTAGTAGCGACTACTAGATAGAAAAGGGAAAATAAGTGTTTAGATCCCGTTACTAATTTTCATGTTAGGGGTAAAACCTGTTACTACGCTCCTGTTAGGATCGTTCCATTATCTAGTTCTTGTTGGGTAGTTAGGATAATACCTAAACTTGTCGTGGATCCTATAATTTGGACTTTTCTATCTGAAGGAGGCATAGTCCTGAGATTCTTGGCCCTTAGTAGTAGCTGTGTAAGGTGTCTGTTCACCCGGTTTAGTTGAAAGACTAGAGGCTTATTTAAATTTAAACTTAGATCAGATGATTAAATAAGTTGAGAAAAGAGAAAAGGTACAACTAAAAAGGAAACAAAAAATTCAGTAAAGCAACAAAAATGGAAAATTATGGGAAAAGATGGATAAAGATAAAACTTTCCAAGATAAGATGAAAAAGAAAATCAGTAACAAAACAAAATTTTCTTATGAGGGTTGTGCTTGGATAGGAAAATGGGGAATCTTTATAAATAGTTGCATAAAAATCCAAGTACGGTTAGAAAAAAGGTTGAAAAGAAAAGCGGGAGATGCAGAGTTTTCCGTTTTCCACCTTTTTATAACATAAGAAATCGAATTTAGAAAATTAGATTTTCCTGAAATTCGAAAAAAAAGTTAGTTGGTAAGATTGCGGATGCAACAATTGGATGAACTACGCTCTTAATTAGTAAGAGTGTGGGAAAAATTGGATGAAAAAGTATTTTGATTTTCAAAATAGTGCATTCATGTAGAGATACCAGTATATTTAGGATGTGAGCATCATATTTTAAAGGGATTTTTGAAAAGTTTGCATACACATAGAAGGTACCGATTAGGCATACATGCATTATTATGTTGTACTTCACTCTGCACAAGTGCACAATGTTTGCAAAATTGGATGCATATATGTTGGATGTATATTATGCGAGGGGTTAGTTGATTTTACCCTTATCAAATTTCGAGGACGAAATTTCCTAAGGATGGGAGAATGTAACACCCAGCATTTTTATCTCAAGATAATAAAATAAGGATAACTTAATTAAATATTCAGAACTAGGTAAAACGGACTACGCCATTACGTCCGTCTCGAAATTCCGGTCAAGATAGACACCTGGTTTGCATAAAACGGACATCGTATGAAGAAATTATGAGCATTAGAAGTTTGTATAAATATAAGGAGCTTATATATATATATTGAATAAATATATCCAGAAAATTCGAAAAACAGTTCAAAAATCATAATTCATGAGCAGGAAAATCTGGAGGGAATTTAGACCGTTGGGGGTCGACCTAGGGGTCGATCCACCTAAAGGGGGGTCGATCTAGAGGTCGACCCACCCAAAGATCTGGAAACTTCTTCTCTGACGTGAAGGATTCTGATGGCTTTTGGTCCAATTTGAGGGTCCTAGTTGCTCCAATACTCCTATAAATAAGACCCTAGACCTATCCTAAATCTCACAATTCAATAGCTACATCGGAGCTCTGCCATTACACACTCTCTCTTTCTTCTCAAATCTATTCTGAAAATTAAAATATTAGCCTAGGAAAATTATGAATGCAGATCTGGAAGTGAGAATCAACATAAATAAAAAGGGCATTCAGAAGTACATGAAAAGCAAGGTAACATTCTAGATCCAATCTATTCCTCCTCTTTCTTTTCCCTTTTCTCTTTTAATGATAATAATAAATCCATGGACGTTAGGTTGTGAATCCGATTAAAAGGGAAAAAATGATGGATGTTAAAACTGGATCAGGTCTAGAATCGGGGAAAGCTTATAAGGTGAGTGGGTTTAAAGTATACTTTTTAAATAATAGTATTTTTGTCGTTTGCCATTCCCCATTAACATACACTATGAACATGTTGGAAGGTTTAATTTGATGAAATGAATTATTGCGCTAAAATGGATAATATGTTCAATTAGTTAATATGTTGAGATGTACATGAATACTGTTGTAAAGATCTATTTTATGAACCTGTCAATTAGGATAATTGAGATTTTGGGGAAATGATACACTATTGGAGAATTATACTCTATTTTAAATAAAGTTAATTACATGTAGAAAGACATGCGACACATATTGGGATTTAGGGTATAATTAGTTATGAGATTTTGGAACATAACATATATTATGTTTCGAGACTTTAATTTGGGAGCGCAATTTGATATGAAAATAAATGATTGAATGAAGATGAATATGCCTAGGATTACACTTAGAAATTGTAACTGCACTTAAGGCAGGAAGTTAGGTTGCATTACTGGCGGAAGTCTGCCCGGACCCGACCAGTTTATCCAGCAGCCACTAATGGTGAACCTAATGTGAGAGGCCTAAGTGAAAAAATAAAAACATTTAATGGTGCTAAGACACGAGGTTAAGTCAACTTGTGGTAGAAGTCTACCCGGACCCGCCCGACAAATCCAACGTCCACAAGTGTAGGCTTAATGTGAGAGGTCTAGTGCTTATATATATATATATATGTGTGTGTGTGTGTGTGTGTGTGTATAGCAAGATATGAATAAATGGCAATGGTGGTTACTAAATTTTTAACTCAGAAAATAAGAAAGGAAGGGATGTAATGAACTGAATTAGTGTGATACGAAGGAAAAATGATGTATTTCCCTAAATGACTTATTCCTGAAAAGTTATTGCAAGTAAGCCACAATAAACAAAGAAAAGTGAAGATATTACTTGCTACCACGGATTTAGATGGGAATACGTTATGAAAATAAATCACTGATTCCTTCTATCAAACTGATAATGTGCATGAAGTGTTTTCCTTAATATAATAAGGAATATATATTACAGTGAATGAAGAATAATGGTTTACAACAGTAAATGGTTTAAAAGGGGAATGATAGTAGCCTATTATAAATAAATAACATTAATGAAAATGTTGTATAATAGGTTGACTTGTCCTAGGGACATGTGAATATTATAACTTAGGTTATAATAAACTAGTAAGGGAATATGATAACTAGTGAATCGAGTTAAGGGACACTTAGTTATAAATTAAGGGGAAAACCTGAAACCAGTTAATAAAAGGGGGGAAATATATTGTAATTAATTATAAATTAAGTAATCTGTAGGCTTGAAATTCTGAAACTCTTTAATAAGAATGTTTAGGCTTGTCCTAGGGACAAGAGGAAATTATAATACATGTTATAATAAACGGGTAGAAAAACTTACTAATGGGCCGTAGTGAATAGAACTAAGTTAATATGTAAACAACTTTAAGTTGTATTGACAATGTAAAATGGAATTATGATTAAATGAGAAAGGATGAGGAAAACTTATGAAATAAGTTATATTTAATCGTAAATGGTAAGTGACATGTTAATTGGAAAACATGTGAATTGAGATATACTTAATTACATATTAAGTAAAACATGTTATTGTAATGATGAAATCAAACAAGAAGTTAAAAAGGGGTTGTGGATTACAGTACTTGGGCCACAATATAGAGAATAACATGTTGTGGGCTTATTAATAAACTTAAATGGATTAAGTTGTATGACTGAAATTAATAAGAAAGAGAAACTTGGTAATTTGAATAAGAATTCAATATGAATTGGAATAACCAAGTTAAATGGTAACCTGATGAGGTGAGACAAGTGCGTAAAAGAATGTTTAGACATAGGGTCTAATAACATGCTAAAGGCGCTTAGTCCAGTCCGTACGATTGAGGTTGAATAACCCAATGGGTTAGATCATCGAGGTGTTATAAGGAACGAGGGGAGCGAACATTCATCTGATTGTTTTGACGGCTCCAAAGGACTGGAAGGGGAAGCACGCGGCTTCATGAGGTATGTAAGGTGCTCCTAGTAGTCCTCTATGTGGTGACAGATGTCTTAGGATGTGCTCGTAGAGGGTGGGTCTGCGCGTAACTACTAGGTGGGCAGGCCTTGACTGAAGATGTAGCTATGCAGTCAGAATGTTGTGACGCGGTGACACCAGGGTGGTTCGGCAGTTGCCTCACGAGGAGGTAGAGGGCCACGAACAACAAGGATATTAGATCATCGGATACCCGTCATCCGCAGCTAGTAGGATGCGAAAAGACTAGAGCTAAACCCAAGATACCATTCATCCTTCACTATCGGGGTAAGGGGTTGAGGGGAGACGCCAAATGGATGTTTAGATTGTTTGTTATTAGGGGCAGTCGCTTAGCTCTTGTAGTCTTTACTAGTTGAGGGAGGGGCCAAGGTGGGGCCATAGCCACCATGAAAATAGACCCTAGGTATATATGTATATAGAGGCTCTTTAAAGACGGGCCTGTACAGATATGGAAAAGCTCCCGACCGAGTTCCGTGTTTCTTGTATCACCCTGCCATGGAACTCGGTTCACATTAGAGGACGTGCGGTTGAGGCGTCAAGCTACAATTGAAGATACGTATGGTGGACAGTCTAGATACATGCATGTCGGCTCTTGGTGGTGTATCATAGGCTTGAGGGAATTACTCCGGTATGAATTCAGATTCGAACAAAGGTGGCAGTCCGTACGTTTGCGTAGCATAGTAATGACAGGTATATGCAGAATGTAATATTGTTATCTATACATCACTACGGCGTAGGATGGAGGACTGCGTATATTTCGATGGTGTTACAGTGGAGACCGTGCGGGTGGGGTACCGTGGGGTGTATCTTAATATTGGGGGTAGCTACATATACACTATATTAGGTTAATCCACTGGGAAGTAAATGGGTACGACGTGTGTGTAAGCCTTGAGTGCTGATAACCCAAGTAACCTAATAAATTAGATAATATGATTGAACGGTATATGTAGGATTATCCAAAGTGTATAGTTTAAATCCATTCACCAGAACATGTGTTCTGACCCCCTCCTCATAACATACTCACAGGTTAGATTTGTGGCAGAGACATGATAGCTTTGGATACTGTTTAAGCGGTATTAATAATACGGTAAGGCTATGTTTTAATTATACTATATTTTATCCATTTCGCTGTGAGATATTTTCTGAGCTCGGACATGTTTTTTGTCTCTGTCTTTTCTGCAGGATACCAGACCAAATCAATCCGAGTTTGGATGGATTTGAATATTGAAAAAAATTCAGTATGTCGAAATTGGGGTTGTCACAGTTTACTCCAATGATGTTGTTGGATCCTCATTAAGGGAAAGGTAACCGGTTGTGCCATTTTTTAACAATTCGAAAGAGGTAGCAAAAGGAAATCTAGGGAAACAAAAGATATGCCATCATAGGGAGGTGCTACAAGGTGAAAAGGTTGTATGCATGGAGCAAGTGTATGATCCAGAAGCGCCTATTTACAAAGCCTCCCAAAATGGTAACTAAAAGCTTTCAGACATAGTTGATTATGGCTTTATTATTTGGTTCGAGTGTCGTCTACTTACTTTGTAGAATGTTTAGCATAAGTGTTAAAATTTCACTTTGTCTCGCTTTTATTTAGTTTTTATTTATGTTGGAACTATGCAGTTTAGAATTTTAAAGATTAATATTGACGTTGTGTATCGTACTTTGAACTCTATGGAAATTTGTGTTGCTATATAATCAATTGTTGTTTCAGTAGTTTTGTTGTTATTTGTTTCTGAATTGTATATGTTATTTCATGTGAACTCTACATGTATATGGTTCAATACATATATACTGGCGGGGATAATGGTTGTAGTATTCATTATTACAACTGTTACAACGAACTATGTCATGACAAAATCAAATGTAGTTACAGTATTTAAAACGGGTATTCTCATGGCAAAATATCTGATTTATAACAGGTATTATCATGACAAAAATCAATTGTTAAAACAATATTGTCATGAAAACATCAAATGTAGTTGCAGTATTTATAACGAGTATTCTCGTAGTTGCAGTATTTATAATGGGTATCCTCATGATAAAATGTCTAATTATAACGGGTAGAATCATAACAAAAAACGACCGTTACAACGAACTTTGTTGTGATAATATCAAATGTAGTTATAGTATTTATAATGGTTATTCTCGTGACAAATTATTTGAGATATAACAGGCAGTATTGTGATAAAAACAACTATTACAACAAACACTATTGTGACAACATCAAATGTAGTTGCAGTATTTATAACAGGTATTCTCATAATAAATTTTCTGAGTTATAACAGGTAATATCGTCATAAAATCTATGTAATTAAAGCCTCGCTAAATCCCCGCTATAGCTCGTAGTGCTCCTAAACTGCTACGCTATTTCATTTTAGCGTTGATGAACAGTAGAACCGCTTTTAGCCCCGTTATTTTCCGCTGCATCAGCTTAATCAAGGCTTTTTAGCACCCCTTTAGCAATATTAACATTCCAAGCTTGATTTGACTAGTTCTCTTTGTAAACAGATCAATAAAGTTAGTGCAAATAGTTAATTTTAATGCATAAGTATCTAATATATTATAGAAATCAATTATAGTCATCAAATCTAGTGTGTGTAGACATGAGATTCTTTGGTTTAGTTATATAAGATTAATTTATATTGTTTTTTATGCACGTATAATGTGGGAATGATAATTAATTACTTTAGAATGTTTGGTTTCAACATCTAATGAACCTTTTTGCGCTTCCGCTATATCCTCGCTATTTCCTCGCTATACCTTTTTGCACCTCCACCGCTATAGAACCTCTAAGCGCTTTAACTGCACATGGTAAAATATATACATTACAACAGTATACATGGTTACAACATAATTTTGTTCTAACGGATATGATCGTTACAAAACGCGTGCTTGGTATAAAGATCATTCTTGTGATAAAATTCTGTAAGGACTTTAGAAACGCACCTGGTACTCACGTGCTATAGCCGTTATGAATCCAATTTGTCACAACTATATGCATTACAAATCATCTTTTTATTGTTGTGTGAGTTCTCTCGTTTCTAATTTTATTGTAAAAGCTTGGATTTATAGAAATTTGAGAAAGAGGGAGAACTACTACCATTCTCAGTAAACCACCAAAGGAAGAAGATGAAGTCACACAGGCTAAAAATGAGAATACGTAGATTTTCTTCCTTTTTCTTCTTCTAGAAATCCCGTCATGGGCTTAGCTCAGAATTCTAACCTACCCAGTAACCCATTAGTGAAGGTACTACAAATTCAAACCATTTAACTAAATGTGGCAAATTTCCTTCTTTCCACTAACACAAACTAATCACTCAATTAACACTATTTCACCAATCTTATTTTTAATTGCGTTGTGCCTACCGAAAATTACACAACTTGTTAGAAATATTTTTAATAATATTTAACCATATTTTCACATATTAACATCAATAATTCACAATTTCAACTCAAACTAGGTTTTGTTATTTTTTGAACACAACACACATTTTCATTCTAATTTTTGTACAAGCCTCATTATTTTGACATAAATTATTTGTACAGTATTATTAAAAATTATTTGATACATATGTTAATATGGTTTAAAAACCGTGACTTGAATGTAATGGAACAAATATCCAATGCAAAAGGCACTGCTGCAACAAATCACTCTCTACTTCTCCTCCTCCTTTGTCGAGGCACAACAACATCGCTTGTATCTAGTGAACACTGCCCACTAACTCTTGTCCTTGTAATCACAAGAGGCAAAGAAGCTTCACCATTATTTCTAGTTCCTAAAGAAACATTCCTGTTTGCAAGATCTTCACTCTGAATTTTTCGCAAGAATTCATGTACTCCTTGAAGTAACACCTGACAGCCTCTTAATGCATGTACATGCTGCATGAAGCTTTCTACACGTTGCACTTGAGGCCTTCATCCACTTAAAAAGGCATGGCCAGCAATACAAATGACCACAACGAGTAACCACTGGTTCTTCAACCATATCGAAACAAATGTATCACTCAAATCCGGTTGCATCATCTTCTATTTTCTTCCTCTTGTTAGTTTATTTACTACTACTTAGATTTGAAGTTTTGGCCATAGACTTTTGCAGTAACCTTGTTGATATCTGAACATTGGAAGATGTTGTCCTTGAATCGGCTGGATCAAAATTGATATAAGTTACAAGCATAGTTGCAAGTCAACACATACAAGTTTATTTCTGCAGCTACAAACAATGAGCATGGAATGACAGAATTCATTGATTGGATCAATTGAAGTAAGTCGAGCCATGCATAGAACTATGGATCGGATGGGCAGCAGCATGGATCATCCTCCAATCTGGGGAGCATGGATCGTTCTCCGATCCAAATGCGTGGGTCACCACGATCCCTGAGAGCAATGAATGGACCGTATGATTTGGATCGTGCATGATAAAATAATGGATCGTAATAAGTTTCTAACTGCAGTACAAATGGTGGATCACGCATAAGAGAGCAACGTCCCATAAAGAGAAACATGGATCGATTGCAAGATCATCCTGGATCGTGTGACTGCACAAAATGTGGATAGGATGCTTTCTATCTATCTATTACTTATACTGGGAAGCAGAATCCACATCCTTCTTTACTTGACATGTGTCCCCTTATACCGCTCCTCTTCAGCGTTAATTCGGCATGCTTATCTGCCGGTTGTTAGTTCTCTCTAACCCCATTGTTTGCCAGTTTTTGAACTTGTGAAAAAAAACGTAATTCCATTATGAATTCCACATTGACGTTATCACCCAAATAAAGAATCATATATGCGTAAAAACAACATCGCAATTTCTACTGAAATCGCCTGCGGTGACATCGCGAAACTCAATTTTTCCGACGCTGGCAACCGCTCTTGATGTAATTCAGTGATTAAATCAAAAATTTGTTTTATTTCTTTGTATAAATAAATGAATCATATATGCGTAAAAACAACATCGCAGTTTCCACAGGAATCGCCTGCGTCTCAATTTCTTCCGCCACGGTGACAGTGTCAGACTTAATTTTTCCGATGCAGGCAGCTGCGCTTGAGTTGTAGAATAAAAAATTTGTTTTATGTCTATGAATAAACAAACGAATAATATATGCGTAAACACAACATCGTGATTTCCACAGGAATCACTTGCATCTCAATGTCTCCTACCTCGGTGACATCATGAGACTCAATTTTTCCGACACTGGCAGCTGTTCTTGAGATAATTGAATCAAAAAATTGTTTTATTTCTATGTATAAATTTTAAATATGTAACCAACATCGTATGATTATGTACATATTACTTCGGACAAGTTAGGGAAGGAGAATATGTTTTATATGAACTAATTGAAGATGCGTTCCATTTTCAAATGCTGCTTTACTAGAGATTACAAAAATTAAGTTATAATAGGTAACTTACTAGCAGTATTTTTTTAATGTAATTACAGCCTTAACATTGGGACATATTATTATAGCTGAAATTATTAGTTCCATGGTAGTAAAGATTTAAATGGATTAATGATTTGAAACTAATAAATGAATAAAATGACTTTATTGCTTACTATATTTCTACTTTCGAAACATTGTCTCATGTTGATAACAGTGCTTCATTATGGCACATCTTTGTAGGCTTTTTGTTCAGTAAAAATTTATTATTGTTAAGTATTACGTTTCTTATGATTCATGGAAAATATATGGCATAAAAATCGTGAAATGTCTTGAAAAGTTTATTACATGGAGTTCACTCGATAAAAGTAAAAATATTATGCCTTTTGTGTTTGAATTTTTTTATAGTTTCGATAGCTTTAAGATATTTTACAACTTACTGTGCATTGAGTAAGATTTGATAAAATTCATGTTCATATTCCAGTGCTAAATTAAATCCAACACTTGAGATAACAGTTAAATAACTCACACTGAATTTTGGATATATGTAAAACAAATGGATTACATCAGCCGACTTTTGTACCATGCTTATTTCATATAATATACAAGCCTCAAGTATTACTATTATAAGAACTCCAAGCATATTTTATTCCCTCAGAATGTCATAGGTAATCAAAATTTTTAAATCAATTTTTTTTAAAGGCGAAAACTCTCATGAATTCAGTCAGAGTGACAACATATGGAAATGATGAAGTTATCTCATATGTTAAGGTATATTCACACATACGTACACACATGTGCACTTGTTTTTGTACTGTACAATCATAGAAAGTAGTATAAGATGGATAATAATTGCTGAAATTGTGATTTCTTTATCACTATTTATTATTATACATGATTACAAGGAGGAATATGTGTTGCGAATTTCAGTCTCTCTTTTCGGATGCATACATGTCATTATTTTACTGCATGTAGTAATTATGAACACATATTCACAAGTTCGTATCGCATTTACAATGCTGCATTTTATTAGCTAACATTAAGTTTTCCATCGACAACATTTTAGTTTGCTAATTTTAGCGATTTAAAGAATTGCGAAACTAATATAAACGTTTTATATATTTTGGAAGTAATTGACAACAATCTATGTTATATTAACACTAACATGCTATATATCACTAATAATGGTACACTTTTATCCATATATTACATATGTTACACAACAATTAGGAAAACATTGTTTGGAATGAACTTGCACATGCACGAGTTTCTGTTTTGAAGGTTGTATTTTTACTTTCTATCGGATAAGAAAACGTCATGTACTGGAGTATGGTCGAAATACATGGTTGAAATATGACCATCTTTTGTGGTATATGAGAATTCATTTTGTTATGTCACTTGCACTCAAATTCAGACCCAACAATAACCCACCGAATCATCTATTTTATGTAATATAGCATTTTATTTGATAAAAAGCAAGTTTTCAAAGCCAGGTGTTATATGACTAAATTAGGATGTTCCAAGATGCATAGAATTTCATTAAAAATGGAGTAAAAGTTATAAGTAAAAAATTAAAAATTAAAATCCATGTCAACATGAAAAAATATTTTCATCTTTGTACATAATTATGTAGGTAGTCATGCATGCATCTTCCCATATTCATGAATTAAGATTGTCCATAGTTGCAGTACAACTATAATTCTTAGAGAAACAAATTTAAACTGAACATGTCTAACTTTTACTCGATTGATCCATTATCTATCCATTTGTTATCGTATAATTAAATTTAAATAGGAGAGCAGATACCACACATCTAATTACATTCCATGTGTAAACCTTATATATTAGCACACATCCATTATCTATTTTAAATTGTATGTTTGACTGGTTTGTATTTAGTTAAAAAAAGCACAACTTTATCTAAAACCCTAGATACCTATTGGTCAGTTACCATTCACGATCACTGTAGATCTCCCTTCTTCAAAATTCATGGCCGCCATCCTATTTCTACCATCAAAAATTCAAATCGATAGATATACACATCCTAAAATCACGATCCTTGTCTCGTTTGATTCCACAACAAAGAGATTCGACCCTATAATGGTTTGGGAATTTTCGGTGATGACCATGAAGACAAGTTGTGATTTAATGTTTCGATTTTAGCGAGCTATGTTCAGAGTTGGGCCTCCTCGTGGTCTGTGTTGGTTTTAGGATCGAGAGATGTGTCAGGGGAGAGAGTTTGGTGAGGTTCGGTTCTGGGGGACATTGTGACCTGTAATAGCGCAGATGGGGAGGAGCTCAGACGTGTTTTGACTGGGACCTTGGGGCTTTGATGTGATGATGTGAGCGAGTCGAGTTTCAAACGGGCTTCGCGACGGTGCAATCAACATTCATTTTCATTGAGTATTTCACTGTATCTATTATTAGTGCATGGGCTTGTTTTGAGATGCATTGTGTATGTCACGGCCATGGAATTGGAGAAGAAGGGATGGTGGCATTTTGGTAATTTAATTATTGTTTGACTTAGTTTTGTCGATTTAAGTCATTAATATTTGTATTTAGCATATCTTTCTCATACAATGTCGGATTTGGACGTGGTTTCTTGCGCTAGACTCGTACTGACGAGCACAACATTTTAGAGTTAGTTTGGACTGATTTAGCTAAGATGACTGATATTATTTCTCTCTGGACTTTATTTGTTTGTATAGTTTGAATTTGACGTTTTAAATGGATTGTTAATTATAAAACGTAATATTTTGGTTAGATGATCCTAGTAAGTAATAAATAAAAAGTTTAAATAGTAATTTAAGTAGTTTTAACCTGATTGTCACATTTTTGTTTGATTGTGCGCTATTACGTGCTACTTACCCATATACACGTTATTTTGAATATATTATTAAAAATTGGTTATTTGGACACTTATTTCACTGTGATAGCTATAGATAGGTTCTATTTGGTTTATTATTATCATTTTGGATGTTTGTATGCTAGTTTAGGAATTTGTTTGACTATTGGTTGCATTTAGCTTAAAACGTCGTTGTAGGCGATATAGTATTAGGAAAATCTCGTTCGTAAGAGTTTGGTGTCTATCGATCGAACGTACAAGTAGGTGTGTATTGATTAAGCGCACAAGGATGGTAAACTCGAACGGATGACTCAGCAACATTGGAACTCGATGATGGATTCGACAAAGGAGCATCATTGGAGCTTGGCGGCGGATTAGAAAATGGAGCGACACTGATTCTTGATGGCCAACATGAAGGTGGAGGATGGACTTGTTGACGAGCTAGACTTCGCAATGAATGTTGGATGTTCCCTTAGACACATATTTAATCAATTTTAGTTAAACAGGTGATCTGATAGTCATTATCGATCATTGTAAAGTGATCGATATCGATTACTATTGTTGGGGCCATTTTGGCCAATTTGACATTGACGATGATGCGATTTCGAGAAGCAGGATATGATGGATCGTTCATTAGTGGTTTCGAGACGATTGCTCTTCGACCAATGGCTTAGGCTTTATATGAGATGTGGTGTTTCTATGCAGTGATTCATCATTTAGCTATGGTGATTCCATGATGGTGACTCTATAATGGAGATGAGGCTATTGCAATGGATTTCATTCTCTGAGATGTAGAAAAGACGACAATAAGTCGGAGAGAGAGATGGGAGACATAGGATGATATCCTATGATATATGACAACCATCGGGGATAGTTCTCATATTGAGGCGATTTCAGATGGGAGTCTTATGGACATTCTAGTGATGGATTCTGCTGCAGAGAACGTGTGTAAAGGTGTTATTGGTATTCGTTACTTTGGTACACCATCGAGAGAGTGGCACAAGGACGGATTTGAGCCAATGTAGTGTAGGTTGATCGGCCTAGACACCAGAGCCAATGCGGTGTGGACTGGGTAGGGTTATCCACTATAGCTCATGCGATGGGGCATAATGATAGTCAGGGTGAAGCTCATGCGGTGGGGCGTGCCAGTGCTTCGATTAATTAGGTGACTGAAGTAGTTAATGCCAGATGCTTTACGCACTGAGTGTGTGACAACCGCCCATAACTCCTGCACTGAATAAGGGAAATAATGCGTTGAAAGATGTGCAAGACAGCTATGGACGATCATCACAGTTGAACAACATAATGCGGCACCTTTCGTATAACTCACAGTGCAAGGATAAAATATAATAGAATATATATAACAGGCTATAATTGTGAAGCATATCTGAGTAGAAACTTAAACATTCATAACAACTAAAAAGAATATCCATATACCCTTGGATTACGACATAAGTTTTTGTACAAATTTGCCTCACTGCAACACTTGGAGAAAACACCAATCATAAAAGCAGAAAAAAACACGTACTAGATAGTAGAAAAATTGCTACGCAAGCCTCCTGCTCGTCATCGCTCTACATCCTCACCTCATTAAGTTCTGCTACCTGTAACCCGCTACTCAGTTTTCCCAATTAAAAGCGGATGAAGAACCCAAGTTAATAAGAGTAAACATAAAACCTTGAGTCAGACAATAGTCTTATTGAGCAATAAAACAACTATCTAACATCATCAATAAAGTATATGTGAACAGGCAAATTAATCAACCGATCTACCCAAACTCCAGAGAAGAACCCAAACCCTTCTTCCCCACATCTGACAGTGTTATCCTTTACAAGCAAGCACTTACAAACAATAGTTCATCCAAGGCAATCAAAAGTTACTAAACAAGAAGACAATAGTAACCATAGCAACCAGTTATATATCACGTAAACCACCTTAATTGAGATCAACATCCCTCAAGCACAAGCCCCAAAAGCTTAAACCAACATCAGAAAAGCAACCAAGAAATATCTCCCTCGACGTCGGACAACTTTCGTTAGACGATACAAGCAAAACAACCAACATCCAAGACCCCAGCTGTCACTGCCTATCCTGCTTTGAAACCGTCGTAAATCGTATGACGGCTAACCTAGCCATATGTCAAGGGCTAATGGTAACCCTGGTTCAAGCTAAAACTCCATACACCTTTCTACGATACGTATCTAGGCCTTTCGACGATACCCAAGGTACTCGACTGACAACACTCCAGTCATTTAGGTGCCCCTATTATACCCTTGCTTTGATCTAGCTAGAACCTACTACAACAGTAATCTATCATCCTTCAATATCTCTAGTCACCCAACCCGATGGCTATTCGTAGCTCAAGCAACCTTCTCGAGCAACATTTATTCATGATCTACCCACCTTGAGTCGCATTCACCATTCGTTGCATTACGAAGATCAACGGACACATCACATCACTTCGAACATTCCCACTTGAACTCATTTCAAAGCCATAACCATCGTCCACGCAAAAACAAGCTTCGTTTGGTCGACATTCTTTAGGTCTTGAACTCCTTAGGACTTGCTCCTTACATCTTACTCCTTAGGTCTTTCTCCTTAGACCTAAGACCTAAGACCTAACTCCTTAGGTCTTAAAAACGACCAAACTCCTTTGATCCCAAAAACGACCTAACTCCTTAGGTCCTAAAAACGACCTAACTACTTAGATCCTAAAAACGACCTAACTCCTTAGGTCTTAAAAACGACCTAACTCCTTAGATCCTAAAATGACCTAACTCCTTAGGTCCTAAAAATGACCTACACCTTAGATCCTAGGACCTAATTCCTTAGGTCTTAAAAATGACCTAACTCCTTAGGTTCTTAAAAACAAACTAACTCCTTAGGTCCTAAAAACGACCTAACTCCTTAGGTCCTAATAACGACCTTACTCCTTATGTCCTAATAACGACCTAACTCCTTAGGTCTTAAAAACGACCTAAAACCAACGAGCCGACCTTCATCCCTTTCTTGAGCAACAAGCCACACGACCCAAACTTCATGCCATGTCATCAATGACATATGAAAAACGACCCAACTCTAGATCTGACCAACATAGCTCCAATCTTGACCAAAACATCGAAAAATGACAACATCGATGCAAACAGCTCATCTGAATCATCCAATTCCACAATCAAAACTTTATGGAAATCTCAACATTATCAGAATGACAATTATTCATCAAAAATCATATGAAATTCACTAAATCATGATAAAATTAAAATAATGGATCTAACTTGCATAAACATATGAATTACCGGTTTTAAGTTGCTTGATTAGATCCTATAGTGATTCAAATGTACTTACCACGATGTAGATCTTGTGAAAACAACTCGAAAATGATAAAAATAAGATCAAACACTCATATACTTGATTGAATCTGTGTGAGAGATGCATATCACTCGTCGATTCTTCGAATTAACTCGAAATCGCTAAATTCTCGATCCGAACAGCGAAGAATATGCTTCAAACCTCTTGATTTGATGCGATTTCTCTTCACTTGACGTAGATCTTCGGTTCTCTTATGTAGATCTAGAATTTTAATGGTGGAAAGGTGTATTTGATTGAGCAAGGAGGATCATGAGCTTAACCAAATGAGAGAATGAAGAAACTAAACTATTCTCCATGCCTCCTACCCCCTATTTATAGCCTCCTACCAGCCCACTAATGGGCCTCCTAAAATCAGCCCATCAATGACTTACAAAACTTGAACTGAAATTGTGAAACACTAAAACAACGATTCCTTCCAAACCGCTGAACAAAATCTTTAATGTGACCACTCTACGAAATTGGCAACACCATTTCCTTTCCAATGAGACTGATCTCAGCACATGATTCAGCCCCAGTAAAAAGTTATGCTTTGTACAAGACTAACAGAGGAAAAATGGTCTCAAATAAAATTGGTAAAAATTATGGATATGTCTCACATTCCCATAACCAACATATCGTAATATGAGAATGATCCAACACTCAGGGACTTAAATAAAAATATTTTACTATCCTCCGATATGTAAAATGCGGGTTGTTACATACTCCCCACCTTAGGAATTTCACCCCCGAAATTCCAAGCAAACACAAGCAACAAAAACAATTTTGCGAGCCTATCATCCATGAGCAGCCAATTTACCAACCAAACTAGCATCCAACAAGACATGTGTCCATAAACTTATCCTAGCATGCAGAATTCTAATAATAACAACAACAGTAGCAGTAGTACAAATTACAATGGGTAAAAATGATACAACGCTAATGGGTTATACTGACGAAGATTTATGGATTGGTTGCCTTCATATTCTCTTCCGTCTCCCATGTACATTCGTCATCATCCTCACTCCATTGTACCTTGACAATTTTTAACTGTCTTCCTCCAAAGTTGTTTTGTGTCATTCCCTACAACGCGAAGCGGATTATGAGGTTCCGTAACTACAGACTCGACTTCTAGGTCTTCGTACTGTTCCGGAGATACTACCACATTCGAATCATGCACATACTTCAGTAGAAATGACATGTGGAAAACATTATGCACACTTGACATCTTCTCGGTTGACTCCAACCTATATGTGAGCTTTCCAATTTGCTTGATTATCGGAAACGGTCCAACAAATCTTGGAGCTAACTTTTCTTTTCTTCCGAACTGTACAATATGCTTCAACGGCGAAATCTTCACGAAAACCATATCACCAATGTCAAATTCCAAATTTTTTTATGCTTATCAGCATAACTCGCTTGACGATCTTGATCTGCCTTCACCCATTGACGAACGATCTTGGTACAATCTGATGTCTCTCTGATCATCTCTAAGCCAAGTATCAACTTGTCTTCAGTTTCTAAACAACATGCCGGAGAATTACACGGTCTACCATACAACACACGTATGGTGGCATCGCAATGCTTGATTGGTAGATGTTGTTATATGCAAACTCAACTAGATGTAGATGGTCCTCCCATGATCCCCCAAAATCCAATACATAAGCTCATAGGAGATCTTCCAAAACTCGGTTAACACTCCGGTTTGACCATCAATTTGGGGATGATAAGCCGTACTCAAACACAACTCGGTTCCCAAAGTCTATTCCAAACCCTGTCGAAATCCACTCATGAACAACGGATCTTTATCATTCACTATGCTTTTTGGGATAACATGGAATCGAACTATCCATCTTATATAAAGCTCAGCCAACTTCGATGTTGTCCAAGTTTATTTGATAGGAATAAACCTTGCACTTTTTGTCAAGCGATCCACGTGAACCAAATTCCTTCGTTTCCTGCCCTGGTTCTAGGTAGTCCCTCTATAAAATCTATCGAAATATGCTCCCACTTCCATGTAGTAACTTCCAATGGCTGAAGCAATCCACTCAGCTTCTTTTGTTCAGCTTTCACCAAATGACAATTCATGCACTTGGAGACAAACTTTCCAAAATCCCTGTTCATCTCTTCCTAGTTGTAAGATCGCTTCATGTCTTGATACATCTTATTATCTCCAGGATGAATCGTCAACTTCGAGTGGTGACATTCCCTAAGAACCTCATCCCTTAATCCGTCGATAACAGGAAAAACCAACCATCCTTGCTTATTGAGCCAACCTTCTCGATCGACCTTGAACTCTTTATCCTCTAGTTCCAACTTTTGGATAAACTCGATAAAATTTTGCATCTCGCTTTTGACTCTCGCCAATCATTTCGATGAGAGTAGGTTTTATTGATAAGCTGGCCAATATTTCAAATTCCAACTCACGTCGTGGTCTAAAATCAAATCCATCCAAATACTCGAGGCTCTTTCATTTTGAAAACATTGCTCCCAAACTTGCGTGTCTTGGACTCAATGCATCAACAACTGCGTTACCTTTACCAAGTGTGTAGGCTATACCAAAATCATATGATGTCAGAAACTCTAACCACCACTACTTCCGAAGGTTCAAATCCTTTTCCAAGAAAAGATACCTTAACGACTTGTGATCCTTAATAAACTCGAATCGAACTCCCAACATATAATGTCCCCACATCTTCAAAGAAAACACCATCGCTGCCAACTCCAAATCATGAGTTGGGTAATTACTTTCATTCTGCTTCAGCTGTCGACTCGCGCATGCTACAACCTTTTCCTTCTGCATCAATACTTCTCCAAGTCCAGTACCACAGGCATCAGTGTATACCACCATTTCCTCATTCCCACTTGGAATCATCAAAACAGGAGCACTCGTCAGTCCTTCTTTCATGGTTTCGAAAGCTTTCTCACACTTTGCATCCCATGTGAACACTTGGTTCTTCTTCGTTAATCCTGTTAATGGATTAGCTATCTTGGAGAAATCATTTATAAAACGACGATAATATCCTGCCAACCCAAGGAAACTTCCCACGTCCATTGCATTATTTGGTCTATTCCAGTCCTGGATTGCTACCAATTTAGCAGGGTCAACCGCTATTCCATTTCCAGAAACAACATGGCTTAAGAACCTCATTTCACTCTTCTTGAAGTGGCACTTCAGGGACTTAGCTTTCTGCTGATGCTTTCGCAAGATTTCCAAAATAACTCTCAAGTGCGTCTTATGCTCTTCCTTATTCCCAGAATAGACCAAAATACCATCCATGAACACAATCACAAACTTGTTCAACTGATCTCTGAAAACCCTATTCATAAGATCCACAAAATACGCTTGTGTGTTAGTCAACCCAAATAGCATTACCAACCATTCGAAGAAACCAGATGGTGTCCTAAAAGCAGTCTTCAACACACTATCCTTTTGCACCCTCAACTGGTGGAGTCCTTTTGCCAAATCCATCTGAGAAAACACTTTTGCTTCGTAAAGCTGATCGAAGTAGTCATCGATCCTCGACAATAGGTACTTGTTCTTCTTGGTCACCTTGTTCAGCTCATGATAGTCCACACACAACCTCAATGATCCATCGACTTTGGTTGCAAACACAACTAGTGCACTCCATCCAGATACACTTCTCTGAATGAATCCTTTTCCTAAAAGGTCACGTATTTGCACCTCTAACTCTCGTTGTTCCTTAAGCGCCATCTGCCTAAGAGGCATAACTATAGGTCTAGCACCTTTGAACAAATCAATTCTAAACTCAATCTCACGATGCGGCGGAAAACCTTTGACCTCTTCAAAGACATCTTTAAACTCATTAGCGATCAACACAGATGACAAGTATTCCTGGGGAATCATAAGCGAGTATAAAAAGCTCACGAAGACACCATCTTGGGGCTTGCATCGATTCAAAACTTTCTGCCTTCTGCATCGCCGACTCTCACGTCAAGCTTCTCACAATTTACTCTTGCTACATACCTTTTGATCCAATCCATGCCCAAGAAAATCCCAAATCCAGCGAAGATCAAAAAAAGAAATCACACACAAAAGAGCAACCATGACTCGATAACACAAGACCACGACAAAGCATATAAAGGCTGGACGAACCCCCCAGCTGGATTAGTGACAACCAAAGGTCTATCACAAATCTCGAGTTTCGAAACCAAGCGACACACAAGCTCATTACAAATGAATGAATGCGATGCTCCAGTACCAAACGAAACTCCAACTGAAACACCTCTAACTGAAAGAGCACCTTGAATAATGACACCCTTCCCTTATCCTCTGCAACAGAAGCTCTTGAAGAGGATGGAAAAATTTCCAAAGCAAATCCCTTTACAGTCTTCTTCCGCTTACTGATTCAATACAATCCTTATTTTCATGCCCAGGCCTTCCACACTTGAAGCACTTCTTCTCAGCTTTGGGATTCTTCCATTCATTAGAGAAATGACCCTTCTATTTGCACTTATAGAAAACCACCTCACTCTTAGTCTTCTTCTTGCCATCCTTTCCATTCCACTGTTGCTACTTCCTCTTCTTATTGTTATTACCACCCTGTTGTGGTTTCGAAGCTTCCTTGGTTGCAACAACAACATTTGCTTTTTTAGGAAACAAGCTTTCATTTCGAACAACTTTCTTCACTATCTTCTCATATGGATCTTCAAGATGATTCACCAATGGTCTCCCTATGTAGGTATCGAAACCCATAACAAACTTCTCATCCTTTTGGTAAGGAGAGTCGATATACGATTGGGCATGCTTGGACAAGGCCTCAAAATTAGAAACATACTCAAGCACTGGTCGACCATTCTATTTCAGCTCCACAAACTTCTTGAACAAAACTAACTTCTAAGCAGTAGAGATAAACTTCATATCAAACTTAACTTGGAACTGTTCCAAAGTTATCTTTTCTTATGGAGTCTCCAGCGTAACTGAGTTCCACCAATACATGGCTCTACCATGCAATTGTATCGATGCAAGCTTCCTTTTTGTTGCATCATCAATACCCAAGTCTCCAAAAATCCATACACAAGCATCTAACCACCTCTGAACCTCTTCAGTTGGCTTTGTCCATTTGAACTGGTTTCCCCTAGATATGTGAAATCTTTACACAGCTTTGCGAAATCCATAGCTCTCGGTACCTGCACTTGAACTCCTACATCTACCGCTGTTGGCTCTTGAGCGGGTGTACTCCTCATGATCGTTGCCATAATGGCCTCAAACATAGCTGGGTTCTCTGGTATACCACCATTTCCCCCTCCAGGAGCAGCCTCCTCCTTAGTAGTGTGTGTCGATGGTCGACGACTCATTCTAAATCTGTAATAAAAAGCGATTAGCCACTTACGAGAAAACTTCTATACAGTTCAAACACTATTACTATACACTAACATATATAGTAAGGTTCTATCGGAAATCTATAAGTACATCTCTCGTACGTTATTATGTCTTCGAACTTTGGCTAAAATCGTTAACCAGAGCTCTAATACCAAATGTGACGACCGTCCATAACTCCTGCACTTAACAAGGGAAATAATGCGCTGAAAGGCGGGCTAGTCAGCTATGGAGGATCATCAGAATTGAACAACACAATGAGACACCTGTCGTATAACTCACAGCGCAAGGATAAAATATAACAGAAAATATACAACAGGCTATAATAGTGAAGCATTTCTGAGCAGAAACTTAAACTTTCGTAACAACAAGAAACAATATCCATACACCCTTGGATTACAACATAAGTGTTTGTACAAATTTGCCTCACCTCAACACTCAGGGTAAACATCAAACACGAAAGCGGAAACAACAAGTACAAGATAGTATAAAAAATGATACGCAAGCCTCCTGCTCGTCATCGCTCTGCATCCTCGCCTTACTAAGTTCTACTACCTGTAACCTACTACTCAGTCTGCCCATCCAAAACCGAATGAACAGCCATGGTAATAAGAGGAAACATAAAATCTTGAGTCAGATAATAGTCTTAATGAGCAATAAACAACTATCTAACATCATCAATAAAGTATATGTGAATAGGCAGATTAATCAATTGATCTACCAAAATCCCCGAGAAGAACCCAAACCCTTCTTTCCTACATTTGACAGTAATAGCCTTTACAAACAACAATTTACAAACAATTGTTCATCAAGGGCAATCAGAAGTAACCAGACAAGCAGACAATAGTAACCAATTATATTTCACGTAAACCACCTTAATCTAGAACAACATCCCTCAAGCACAAGCCCCGAAGGCCTAAACCAACATTAGACAAGCACCCAAGAAATATCTCGCTCGACGGCAGACAACTTACGTGAGACGGTACAAGCAAAACAACAAACTTCCAAGACCCTGACTATCACTGCCTATCCTGCTTTGAAACAATTGTTAATCGTATGATGACTAACCTTGCAATATGTCAAGGGCTAATGGTAACTTCGGTTCTAGTTCAAACTCCATGTGCCTTTCTACGATACGTATCTAGGCTATTCGACGATACTTAGGATAACCGACTAGCAACCCTCTAGTCTTTTAGGTGCCCCTATTATACCCTTGCTTTTATCCAGCTAGAACCTACGACAATGGTAATCTCTCAGCCTTCAAAATCTCTAGTCAACCAACCTAATGACTATTCGCAGCTCAAGCAACCTTGTCGAGCAACCATTATCCATGAACTCACCACCATGAGTCGTCTTCACATTCCTTGCATTACGACGATCAACGAACACATCATATCACTTCGAACATTCACTCTATAACTCACTTCAAAGTCATAACCATCGTCGACTCAAAGACAACCTTCATATGGTTGGCATTCTTTAGATCTTGAACTCCATTGGTTTTGCTCCTTAGATATTACTTCTTAGGTCTTACTCCTTAGGTCTTTCTCCTTAGACCTAAGACCTAAGATCTAAATCCTAACTCCTTAGGTCTTATAAACAACCTAACTCCTTCCCAAAAACGACTTGACTCCTTAGGTATTATAAATGACCTAACTCCTTAGATCATAAAAACGACCTAACTCTTTAGGTCTTAAAAATGACCTAACTCCTTAGATCCTAAAAATGACCTAACTGCTTAGGTCTTAAAAATGACCTAACTCCTAAAAACTCCTTAGGTCTTAAAAACAACCAAACTCCTTAGGTCCTAAAAACGACCTAACTCCTTAGGTCCTAAAAATGGCCCCTTAGGTCCCAAAAACGACCTAAAGCCAATGACTCGACCTTCATCCCTTTCTTAGGCTACAAGCCACATGATCCAAACTTCATGCCACATCATCAACGACCTAAGAAAAACGATCCGACTCCAGATCTGACCAAAATAGCTCCAATCTTGAACAAATTATCCCCAAACAACAACACTGATGCAATCTACTCATCTGAATCATCTAATTCCATAGTCACCATCATCAAAATGAAAATTATTCATCAAGAATCATATGAACTTCACTAAATCATTATAAAACTAAAATAATGGATCTAACTTGCATAAATATATGAATTAACATAAGAATTACCGGTTTTAAGTTGCTAGATTAGATTCTATGATGACTCAAATGAAAACGTACTTACCATGATGTAGAGCTAGGTGAAAACAACTCGAAATGATGGAAAATAAGATCAAACACTTATATACTTGATTGAATCTGTGTGAGAGATGCATATCACTAACCAATTTTTCGAATTGACTCGAAATTGCTAAATTCTCAATCTGGACTACGAAGAATATGCTTCAAATCTCTTAGTTTGATGCGATCTCTCTTCACTTAACATAGATTTAGCTTCAAACGATGTAGATATTTGATTCTCTTATGTGGAACTAGAATTTTAATGGTGGAAAGTTGTATTTAATTAAGCAAGAAGGATCACGAGCTCAACCAAATGAGAGAATGAAGAAATTTAACTATTCACCATGCCTCTAACCCCCAATTTATAGCCTCCCACCAGCCCACTGATGAGCCTCCTAAAATCAGCCCATCAATGACTTATAAAACCTGAACTGAAATTGTGAAACATTAAAATATCGATTCCTCCCAAACTACTGAACCAAATCTTCAATGTGGTCGTTAGTGGCGTCCGTGAGTAATCCCTCTTCCCCATCCATCTTCTCTGGCTCCGTCTTTCCTCCTCTTCCCTCTCGCTCTTCTTCGCCTATTCCACCCATCCACCACCCTCTAGTGTTAGTATCTCCTCTGAAAAACCTTCTGAAGCTAATCTTAGAGCTAATTCATCGTTTCTAAATCCAAGAATTCCTCCTTTTAGTTCCATTTTTCCTGACAATTTCATAGTGCTGAATGCTTCTTTCCCCTCTTTTACGAAAAGGGATTATGCTTCTCTTTTTAATTCACGACCAAGAAATGCTGGAGTTTACGAACCTGTGCATTTTGACATCCTGAGAAACGGTGTGCCTCAAAAGATTCCAGATTCGATTAAAAATGAAGGTATGAAGTTTTAGGGTAATCAGTTAGTAGGTATTTTCTTGGATGGATCTACTTATTATCCTACTATGGTCAATTCTTTATTGAAAAATTGGAAATTAGAAGGTGAAGTAGAGATTAAATATGAGGCACAAACTTTTATTTAAAATTCTAAAACGAATTGGGTAGAATCAAAATTCTCAAATTAGATCCTCTTTTCATTAAAGGGCGAATGTTCATCATTACCGTTGGGATTCTACAATTCGCCATCCTAAAACACAAATTTAAAAAGTTCCAGTATGGGTTCAATTTTATAGAATACCTACTATACTATGGACTCTTTTAGGCATAAATTGGTTAGATTTTCATATAGGAAGATTAATTTGTTTTGATACAAGTACAGAAAGGTTACAGAGATTTCGTTATGCTAAGACATAGGTTGAGATTTCTGCGGATTTTGATTTACCATAGCAAATAGTGGTTGATGAATTATGTAAGAATTGTCCTTCGGTTCAGGTTGGATATGATTGGAGGCCTAGAATCTGTTCTATTTGTAAGGTGCTTGGACATAATACTTGTAATTGTGAATTTTATTCTAAGTATGATGTAGTTAATGAAGAGTATGTACTTAATGTCAATGAGGAGCTACATGGTAGAGACAATGTGGTTGTTAATCAGTACACCAAAAAGAATTTCTCTTAGGTTAAAACTAATAATTGGAATGCAGTTAAGTACATGAAATTTTGGAGGAGGAAAAGTGATTTGATAGTAAACAAAAAGGTTTTGAAGATGTAGATGAGGTTGATGTGAATTTAAATCCATTTGATATATTAAATGGTGAGGGTAGTAAACATGGAGCTGTGGTAGATCAAACTTCAAATGAGGAGGTTAATGCAATGGGCTAGGAGCATGTTTCTAATAAAGATGATCATGCGAATTGTGCTACTGGAACTAATGCGCAATGTTAACGATATTTTTCGTCAACACTTGAGGATGGTCAACAGAGACAGATCTAAAGGGGAATTAGGTGGATAGGTTCACTCTTCCGATCGATTCGGGTGTCTACTTTAAATACTGATGCTCAAAGGTGCGGGATCGCTGAAAACTATCAGGTTGGATCAAAATTCGGTGAGTGATGTACGTTCCACTACTCAAGGATATTTAGGGGTGAAAACCCATTCTTACCTAGAGAAAGAATGATAAACTGCAATAGATATGATTAGAGAAGTAATAATACACACTCACATAGTAGCTTTCGTATAAGGAGATCCACTTTTTAGTGAATTTTCATCGAGAGTACATGGATACAATAAAGAGAATTCCTCCATTAATCTTAGCTCTTTGCTTATTTTTAAGAGTATACGATGTATCCAAAAATAATAAGATCCTCCGCGTGGGTGACCCCTGGGGTCGTATTTATAGTGGTTTAGGGCTCCTTTCGCTGATGGGTTATTGGGCCTGTGGAGGTCTTCGCTAGTTGCTTTTTCCTAAGTTTCGGGCGCTTGCCTTTTGGCCGTCCTTGGAGTATCAATCTTGATCTTCGCATAAGATTTGAGTTTTTTTGGTAACAGCTCTGAATATAGGCTCTCGGATGTAAGCTCTCAGATGTGGGCCTCTGGCTTTATCGTAAATACTTAGAGAGGCCTGCTCTCGAGATATATGTTGATAACTGCCGGTTTGATGCCGCCACGGGTTTCGGTACTAAGTGAATTAGTATGGGTAGCATGTATATCCGCTTGGGCCTCGGTTAGCCTTTCGGTGGGGCTTTTGTGGTAGCTTGGATTACTAGAGGATGGCTTCTGATGTCCTTCCTATTATTTGTGAATTCGTCCTTTCGGTATCCGTTCAGTAGGTGCTCCCAAAGTCAGTTCTGTATGGTCTTTGTGTTTCTCATAGTTTAGTACCTTCGACGCTCTCATTTTAAGATGTATTTGGTCTCGGGCTTGGTTTGTTCTTTGCCACAGAATTCTTTCGTCAGACGATGCTGCTTGGAGGGTTCTTATCGAATTGACCCCGGAGGGTAAGTCCCGCTAGCTACACCTTGTAGCTTTCACGATCCTTATTCCCAAGAGGGTTCTGGTTGGTGCAGCTTTTTGGGTTATTCTTCCTTGCTCTTAGCCCTTCCTAATACTGGGTCCCACTTTCTGTTGGGCCTTTGGTGAGCCTTCAGTTGTCTGGTACCCCTTCACCGCCAGCTTGCTTCATTGTTAATTTTGGAAGTAACATTTGCCCCACCGAGTGAAGGGGTATTTTCGACTTTACATGTCAAACTTTTGTCTTTTCTTCGGGGTGTTACTTTTGTGTCTTCTGCCTTCCTTTGATCGGGCGCGTTGATTGGTCTCCTTTTGTGTGGTCTAGATTGTCTATGGATTCTGAATTCAAATTCTATTTTCTTTTACTTTTTACCCCCCGGGTAGTATTTCCACTTTCCTCGTATGAATCCTGTTCATTGATCCAGCCCTAAGTGTGCAGCTAAGAGGCAAGGTAGATCTTTGTCTCTTTCTCTCTCCTCCATTTCCTGCATAGCATTTCACTAAAGCAAGATTACTGTTCATCGATATTTGTCGTATTATTCTTCCAGGGTTTCAGCTCTATCTGATAGTAAGTTTCTCTGCTCGAATTTTAATTACCGATTTGGATCATGCATTGAGTTAGGAATTGATAATTCTAATGTAGATTGAACCCTCATTAATTGTATGAATTGACAATTAATGGAGAACCTCTATGAAGTCATTTCCATCCCCGTTCATTACCGGGGTTTTGGGAAGTAAAATCTGTATAGACGAAGGACGCGTAATAGTAGGTAACTTATCATGCTGATATCAATTTTCCTAGCTAGGATAGTTGTCCCATAGGCTAATGAAATTCCAAGTCGCTTGTATGCCTATGTGTTGTTTGTGTATAATCATCAAATAGAAATTAGGTTAAAATACATGCTTAGTGGCATCACCTGGCAGGACTAAGCACGAGTTCGCACGAATTGGCGATCCCATTCCAAGTAAGTCCGAATTTTTTTGATGGAGGAGGAGCCTGGAGGGAAGGAATCCCAAGTGAGCAACGTTATACGTGAAATCCCAAGTGTCTTGAAGCAGCATTCCAAACTGTTATTCTCGAACTTTCCTTATGGGCATGTCCCTTCATTTTTAGGACAAGATCTTCTTGAACAAACTTCTCTCCCTTGTTTGTTTCTTGGAGATTGTTCATTTCGACCCTCCGTGGTTTCTCCTCCTCCCGAAATTTTGCCTAAGAAGAGGCCTGCTTCAGTTTTCGGCGACGATCCCTTTCGGGATCATAAAAGGGCAAATTATGTTTCCCGTTCTTCTAGCAGTGTAATTGTTGAGTCGCCTTGTAGCCGGCAACTGCATATCCCTCTTGCCTTTTCTCCTGGAGGTGTTTATAACGTATGCCCCTCCTCTGTGGAGATCGTTGGAAGTGATTTTGTTACTGCTTTCCTAAGATCCAATTCTCTGGGAGATCCGGATTTAAGAGAGCCTGAGACTTCTCTTTCCCCTTATCGACAATGTAACCCCAAGGGTCCCTCTTTTCAGGCATTAGACTTTGACACAATTATCGGATCTGTTTTGCTCTCTGTTGGTGTCTTTGATGTTCCAAAACTTGCTTCTGAAGGATGGTTTAAGTATTCCCTCAATTTCGTTAAACGACAACTTTTGGCTCGTATTTTCATTCCCATGTGGCTCTTTATTCGCCTTATTGATGTACGGACTAACGTTGTGTCGTTCTTGACTTCCTCTCCCCCTTTTTCTCTTTTTTAGATATCCAAGAATTGGTATATTGCAGGGTCTACAGCTTCCTCTCTATTCCGAGATAAGGAAGAGCTCCAGAGAGAGAAAGTCGTATTGGAGTCTAAGTTTCATGATCTAACCTTCGTGAAGAGTAGCAACGAAGAGGTTTGTAGTCAACTGAACGAGTCCTTTGATAGGGAAAGGGCTACCAACAATTCCTTAACTACCGAAGTTTCGGCCCTCAGGCGTGAGCGGTCGGATATGCCGATGAAACACATGGGGAGACTGAAAACAAGGGAAACAATTATTTCTAGTGCCAGGTGGATAATTTATGAAACTCGGGACCTGATTTCTTTGTTCTTGAAAGTGCATTTTCCAAACATGATGTCTAACTATTATGAAAAGGTTTTCCTCTTAGTTTATCATGATAACTGTGACAAGTTCCCTGACATGGACTTTCCTTCTCTTCCTTCATCCCTTCGGAATAAGATCTTGAAGAGTGCTATTGCTTTAGATCATAGTACTGGAGGTTCGGAAGAAAAGAAAGCGAAGGTTAGGGATCTTTTGTTCATCGAAAAGATGTTCTACTGCCAATCATCTAAGGGAGGTGAAAATTTGATCTTGCATAAAGAAGGTGTTAATGCTAGCGACTCGCGTGGAGACGATGGATCTACGTAGGGGTTAAACCCCTTAGATCTTGACGAGAGAGAGCAGGCAGTGCACGCAACCTCCCCCATTCTCTAGGTATAAATCCCAGCTTCTGAATTCTTTCTTTACTTGTTCAAATTGACCCTTGATGACTTGTGCTTGTGGCGATGGGAATTCTTTCCTTGTTTATCATCTATCCCTCTTTTTTTTAAGGATGACCTCCATTCTCTCTCTAAGCTGAAGAGGGAATTTTTCACAAAGCCCCCTTTTAGATCTGGTAGAGAACGCTTCTTGAAAGAACTCAAACATGCTTATATGAAGTATACTCAGTTATCTTTCAACTTCTTGGGGGAACGACAAAGAGATAATATTAAAGAAACTTAGGGCTCATCATGCAAAGTTTATATGTAACATGAAGGAAAATAATACTAGGGGAGAAGATGACTTGTAGTGTGTGTATATGTGTGTGTGTGTATATATATATATAAACAATGCGTGTGAATGTGAATTTTATTTTTTTTACCTCCTTTTGTCTCATGCT
Source organism: Allium sativum (assembly GCA_030737875.1). Taxonomy (NCBI): domain Eukaryota; kingdom Viridiplantae; phylum Streptophyta; class Magnoliopsida; order Asparagales; family Amaryllidaceae; genus Allium; species Allium sativum. The sequence goes on along the minus strand of CM060919.1, from coordinate 3,222,372 downwards.
TCTCCTGGGTTCAAACAATGATGTTTGTTAGCACTAAATCTTGCAAAAGATAGCTCATCTGCTTATTTAAACAGGAAGATTTACTTGAAGACACTTCCTCTTTCGTAGATGGAGGTGCTTTGTTTCCTTTGCATTTGAAATTTTTTTCGGGAAATTCTCCTACCAACATTGGTGATGGATATGCCCTCTCCGAGGAAAGATTTGCGCAACATTTGGGAGAAAAAAAAAGTGTGCTACGAGCTCAAATAAGGCAAAAAGATAAAGACATCCTTGAGGTAAAAAAGGGTATAAAAACGAATCATTCTGTCAATTTTGATGCAGAAAGGGACGAGCTGCAGCATCAAGTTATGGATTTAGAGGAAAGATGCAAAGGCATACTAGTAAATGCAAAGAATGGGAGACTGTATTTGGATGTGCTCTTGGGATCTCAGCCTCTAATGTGTCACGGGCCTCGAAAGAATCCGTTTCTTTAGAACTTGAGATTGGGCACCCTCCCCCTAGGATGGATCATTCCATTGCTGCCAGGTGGCATAGATGGGTTAAGGCAAGCATGAGAAGTCTTTATGACAGGAAGAAGATCGAGGGAAGCTCTCGTCGTACTGACTTTTATACCTCCAAACTTAAGCAATCACATAAGGAGAAACAGTTCTTGCGTGGAGATTCTTTCGACCTGAGGAAGGAGAACAAAATCCTCTGTGTGATGAGTAAGGCTTTCAATCAAACTTTAAAGTGGCAACCTAAACCTTCGGACGACCCTTGCGTGGTTATGAAAATGGTGCAAAAGGTCGACGAGCTTTTGCGTATTGCGATTCATCGCTCTGCCACTTCTTCCTGGTTAAATGAATAGTGCGTATTCTATTGGGGGTTGGTCTATTGCTCACATGGGAGCTGTTGTGTTGCGTCGTGTTTTTCTTCCCTTTTCTCTTCTTTTTTTAGAAGAAAGTGTTTTCGTTCTTCAAGCTTTCTCGTAAGCAACTATGTAATGCACGAAGTATCTTGTAATTTTCCAATGGATTGTAGCATTTTATATAAACAACAACATGGATAAGGGTAGGACCTACAATGATGTGACTTATCATGTAGTTGTGTATTTCGATCTAAACTCTTTCCCTTTGGTCATTGCTATTTCGTGACAAGGTGCAGAATGCTATGTCGGGAGTCCATCTCGTGGCCGTTTAAATAGTGTCCCATATTCTTTTTGGGAACCGTATCGTTGTGCATTCAATCATAAGGGATCCAGAATGCTCGCTCGTGTAAATCAAGGATAATCTTCTGAGCACAAAGGAGAAATAAGGAAGGCTAACAGTGTGTGCTTAATAACGGTGGAAATGCACCCTTGAGTCGGATCTGAATCGGGACAAGGGTTGACTAGTTTCTCCTTGTCCAACTCTAAAAATTTGGACTGATCCAGGTCTGGACGACTTGTATTGTGACTAGGGTTCTATAGCCAATCGTGATTTTGCACCGTGGTCCGATGTCGAGAGGGAGTTGGATTGCTTCCCCAACCATTTGTAAAGAACTGGGTCGACCCTGATTCGAGTGTATATATAGAAGACCGGAACCTTCTTCGATATTTGTGGTGAATCGACCAGATTCGGGTACTAGCATAGAAGACCAGAACCCCCTCCGGTATTGATTAAGCGCCGAATAGACCTAGATTCGGGTGTTAGTTTAGAAGACCGAAACCCCCTTCGGTATTAGGGGAGAGCCGAATCGACCCAAATTTGGGAATTAGTATAGAAGACCGGACCCTCTCCGGTATTAATGGAGAGCCAAATCGACCTAGATTCGGGTATCAGCATAGTAGACCGGAACCCCCTCCAGTATTGGTGAAGAGCCGAATCGACCTCGGTTTGAGTATTATAATAAAAGACCGGAACCCCCTTCGGTATCAGTGAAGTGCCGAATCGACCCAGATTCGGGTATTATCGTAGAAAACCGGAACCCCCTCCGGCATTGGTGACACGCAAAACCGACCCAGATTCGTGTATTAGTGTAGAAGACCAGAACCCCCTCTAGTATTAGTGGAGAGCCGAATCGACCAAAATTCGGGCATTAGTATAGAAGACCGAAACCCCTTTCCGTATCGGTGAAGAGACGAATCGACCCAGATTCGAGTATTAGTATAGAAGACAGGAACCCCCTCCGGTATTTGTTATTTTGGTATCCCCTTTGGGATTCAGTTAGTGAAGCGGAGGTTGTACGTGCTTCTCGAGCCTCTTCTTGGGCTTTCGATGTCAAAGCAGAGGATGTACGTGCTTTGTTGGCCACTCTCTGGGCATATGCGCCCGCAGCGCTTGGCTAGCTTGTCCACAAGCAGGGCCCAAGGACTTACCCGACCTCCCTCCAGAAGGCGCCTTATCCTGACTATTATAGGAGATGATAAGGTCTTAGAAACTTATGCGGGGCCTTTGTAGACACAAAACAAAGGTTTACTCTTTTGACGCTCTATACGGACCATCGTAGGTTCTGATAGAGGCTTATACACCATCCCCCTCCGAGGGGTGCCCTATCCTGACCATCGTGGGCGATTACAAGGGTTTGCGGTCCCTTCTGCGGGTAACACGGAACATAAGAAGAGGTAGGACGTGCTCTTCTACGAGAAGAGGTAGGACGTCCTTAGTTCTAGTAGAGGCAGGGCGTACTCTTTTACGAGAAGAGGCAGGGCGTGCTAATTTTAGATGCACCATCACGACCATTTCTGGTGTGAAACGGCGGCTTACGCTTCTGATGCTTTAACCCTGCCCCATCTAGTTTGGGCATGGAGAAAGACTAACACACCATCCCCCTCCGGGGATGCCTCACCCCGGCCAATTTGGCGTTGATGAGGGATTTAATCCTTTTGTAGTTGGACCTTTTTTTCTTTTAAATTTCGAGAGATGAGTTCTCTGTACCCTGGCGTACATTTATTAACCCTTTTCCTAAGGGTTTTCCCGAATTCATCTTAATTTTTTGATAAACTCTCGTAATCGGCCTTAGTTGACGAATCTAACGATGATTTCCCTGTGAGTTCTGCAGTGATTAGTATCGTGTCCATTCATCAAGAGGTAATGGCAGTAAGGCCCTCCTGTCTTTCTTTCATATTTAAGCTTCCTCTTCGTGGACGTCTAATAGTCGAGTTCGGGTTTTGTTAGGAAGTAAACATTTTCCATCGAGGTAGTGAGGTAGCATTCCTTGGGTATTTTTGGAGTACACTATCCTTCTTGCTATCGGGATCTAATCCTCCTATGCCTCATCCCAGTTGTGGTGCATACACTTTCGTCCTTTCTTTCCGGAACATACTGAAACCGAGTCGACGTCTCTTTAGACCATTTGTTGGCGAAGCGGTCGAAAACGTCCATTATTTCTAGCTCGGGTGTCTTTCCCTTAACTTGCCCGTAAAGAGCATCCTTTAAGTGGAAGAAAACGTTAGTGTCGTTTGATATAGATCCACTAGGTGGGAACGCCACAATTTGTCCTATGAGGGAAGAGCTATTATTCCCAATATCGTAAGCATGTAGTTCCATCTTTCCTTTCTGCTTTATCACCCGCAAGGCTTTTGCTCTTAATTTTTTCTCCTCCTTCACCATGGGGTTGGTGGTTTTTGACCTATCCGCTCGAGATCCTGAAAGCCTTTGTTGGGGTCTCATACTCATAACCTTGCTTCTTCAAAGCTAGTCTGGTCCAGGACAGAACAGCTCAAGTAGATATTTGTGGCTATTAACCATAAGGTCGGAGGTTCAGGCCCTCCTTCTAGTGCCAAAATGTTAATGATATTTTTTTTTCAACACCGAAGATGAATCAACCGGGATGGATCTAAAGAGGAATTAGGTGGATGGGTTCACTCTTCCGATCGATTCAGGTGTCTACATTAAATACTTATGCTCAAAGGTGCAGGATCGCAGGAACTATCTGGTTGGATCTAAATTCGGTGAGTGATGTACATTCCACTACTCAAGGATATTTAGGGGTGAAAACCCATGCTTACTTGGAGAAAGAATGATAAACTACAACAGATATGATTAGAGAAGTAATAATACACAGTCACAGAGTAGCTTTCGTATAAGGAGATCCACTTTTTATTGAATTTTCATCGGGAGTGCATAGATACAATAAAGAGAATTCCTCCATTAATCTTAGCTCTTAGCTTATTTATAAGACTATACGATGTAGCCAAAAAAAAATCTCGTAGTCGGTGACCCTTGGGGTCATATTTATAGTGGTTTAGGGCTTCTTTCACTGATGGGTTATAAGCCCGTGGAAGTCTTTGCTGGTTGCATTTTCCTAAGTTTCGGGTGCTTGCCTTTCGGCCGTCCTTGAAGTATCAATCATGATCTTTGCATTAGGTTTGAGTTTTTTTGGTAACAGCTACGAATATAGGCTCTCAGAAGTAAGCTCTCGGATGTAGCCTCCGGCTTTATCGTAAACACTTAGAGAGGCCTGCTCTTGTGATGTACGTTGATAACTTCCGGTTCGATGCCGCCACGAGTTTTGGTAGTAAGTGAATTAGTACGGGTAGTTTGTATATCCACTTGGGTCTCGATTAGCCTTTTGGTGGGGCTTTTGTGGAAGCTTGTATTCCTAGAGGACGGATTATGATGTCCTTCCTACTATTTGTAAATTCGTCCTTTCGGTATCCGTTCAGTAGGTGCTCCGGAAGTCGGTTCTGTTTGGTCTTTGCATTTCTCACGGTTTAGTACCTTCGATGCTCTCATTTTCAGATGTATTTGGTTTTAGGCTAGGTTAGTTCTTTGCCACATAATTCTTTTGTCGGACAGATGCTGCTTGGAGGGTTCTTGTCGGATTGACCCCCGTGGGTAAGTCCCGTCAGCTACACCTTGTAGCTTTCATGATCCTTTTTCCCAATAGGGTTCCGGTTGATGCAGCTTTATGGGTTATTATTTCTTGCTCTTAGCCCTTCCTAATATTGGGTCCCACTTTCTGCTGAGCCTTTGGTGAGCCTTCAGTTGTCTGATACCCCTTCACCGCCGACTTGCTTCATTATTAATTTTGGTATTAACATGCAATAAAATGGAGTTATTGGCGGTAATAAGGCGTTCAGTTATCATAAGAATGCACAAGTTTGTACTGAAGATAACTCTGAAGTTGGAAAGGACCCTGATTGTTATTCAGTTGATAAATCAGGTTATGGGAACGAGAAGTGTATTGATGGTAATCAACCTGGAAATCAGTTTGTTGAGAAAGAGGTTGCTGATTTTGGTATAAGAAGCTTGTTCGATAGAGGAAATGGTTTTGTGCAAATTGAGAAACAAGTTGTGCAAGATTCTGGTACAAATTTGACAACTTCTACTTCAAAAAATCAGTCATTCACTTCATATAATCCTACATCATCTCCTATTGTTAGTATTGTTGAAGCAGCGAATGCTATTTCTTTAGCTCCTAGTAAATCACCTTATTCACATCTTATCCTTCCTCCTCATATTGTTTTGCCACCACCATCTAACTCACCTTATAACATTACACCACCATCTAATTCTTCAGATCGTATGTAAACAGCTTCTAAGAATGCAAAGAGGCGAGCTCGTAAGAAGAAGGCTGCTGAGTGCTATGAAGACGATTTGGATGAGGGTATTGACTAATTGCTAGAGTAATGTCTTCTTAATTCCTTGAAATTTCCGCATAGACATACTAGAAGGAATCCAGTTTAATTGATATTCGGATCTGGTTCATGTTTTAGTTAATTGTTGTTCAGTTTTGGAAGGTTGATAATTGATTCAGCGTGGTTTATGTAATGAGTAATTGATAGGGCTTGTTTCTTGTGATAGCTTTGCATGGTTGTGGTATTTTCATATAGAGAATGAGTTGATATGTTTATGCATGGTCAAGACGTTTAATCTGAAGCATGTATTTCCTGGTGAATGAAAGAATTTTATTTGACTATTATGGGGTAGTTGATCAACTAGTGCTGATTGATGTTAGAAGTATGCATGAGTGATAATTATGTGCATGGCAGATTGGGTTTTTCTTTCTTGGGTTTTTGATTTTCGTGGCAGATTGATGAATGCTAGGATTTCATATTGATCATTTTTGGGGTAGTCGTTTTTCTGGGTTGGTAGTGGAAGATGTTTTGCTTTAGCAATAGTTATGTGAATTACAGATTGAGTTTTTTTTACTAGTTCTTTTGTAATTCTTTCATTGCTTATTTCTCAATTCTGTATATTTGAGTGAAAAGTTGGTGTTGTATACTAAAGTGCCGTCACATTGTAAGTTCATTGTAATTGAAGTAATGTGAATAATATTTTACTCACCTTTCAAAATCTTTAATGTAACCACTCTACGGAATTAGCAACACCATTTCCTTTATAATGAGACCGAACTTAACATCTGATTCGATCCCAGTCAAAAGTAATGCCATGTACAAGACTGACAGAGGCAAGATGGTCTGAAATAAAATTGGTAAAAATTTTGGACATGTCTCACATCCCCATAACCAACATATCAAAATATGAGAATGATCCAACCCTCCGGGAATTAAATAAAAATATTTTACGATCATCCGATATGTAAAATGCAGGCTGTTAAAGAGTAAGTGAATGTATATTGTTTATTTATCATAATATGTCATATGTCACACTTTATCTACTTGATGTTTATCATAATATGACATATATCACACTTTATCTACTTGATGCTTATCATAATATGACATATATCGACTATTATGTGCTAACTCTTTGTATATAGGGAAAGGGTAGGTATGATTCTCCATACCCTCTATGCCATATGTATACTATAACAACTTTTACAGTACTCTGAGCTTTGTTTATAACTCACACTAGACTTTTTCCTAAGACTAGGTTCTATTTTCTTCTTATTACATTGGGTGCACATCGACGATGTTGGCGAGCAGACCAAGTGATAGGTGTCGATGTTATATGGAGCTGTGCAGGTGGATTCGTAGGATGCAATGTTATATATACTTATTCTTGTGTCATTATTATTATTGTGCTATGTCACATTGTGGATTTTTGATAGTGTCATGTGTTCTGTTAGAGACAGTGTATTAGTTGAGTTTATTTATCTCTCGTATATACTTTATTACTGTTATGTATAACTGTATGAGCCTGTATACTCTGATTATATGGTTTATATAGTTATTACTGTCTCGTATGTTTATATATGTAATTTGATTATTATATTTTATTGGATGCACTGCGAGGTATATGACAGGTTTTGTAATCGTGTTTATGTTCTTTCCACTTCTTTCTTTTCTCTTTTATTTTCCTCTTTTCTTTCCTCTTTCTCTTCTTTTCTGCTATTTCTTTCTCTTGACAATTTCTTTGCATCAATCGAGTGTTTGTACAGCACGATTTTTTAGTTCTGAGCACTAGTGGTATATGGAAGGTTGTCACATTTGGTATCGGAGCTTAGGTTGCATTGCTTAAGCTAAGTAGTACCAAATTCAAAAGTTAATATATACGAGACAGTACGTATTTGAATATATTCTTGTTTTCAAATCTATATATTATTAGTATATATAGTATTGGTTGTTTTGCACACGAGTGACACTGAAATAGTTTTATTTATTAGCGACTGATCATCCAATTATCTGAGACGATCCAACGAATAAGAAAATACATCTAATTACTCTATCCGTGGAGTTGAGAGTTGGAGAGAATCAAAAATTATTTTCCTCGATTTAGAGTATTTGTTTTCGATAATGGCACAATCCAATATCTGGGATGTCATTTAACCTCTAATTAGTTATGACGCTCAAGTGCGTCGAGTCAAATATGCTGCAGTGTGTGTACACTTATGTATCCACGTGGCGTACTGTTCTTTGGAAAGGGATCAGCTTAGGTGGTGCGAGAGTTGTTTAGGTTCTTGCAGGGGTTTTCATTGATGACATAGGGTTGAATGTTTTATAAGTTAAGAGTTTACCCTAATAGACTCCAAGGTTGGTCCCGAGTTGGTAGAGGGTCTTTGTCATTTGGAGTTATCGAAATCGATTCGCTCTTGACCAATTTGAAGAGATTTTGCATCGACTTCTTAGGAGTCGATGAGAAGTTCTCCGATTTAGGCGGTGTGTTTGTGTTGGAGAGCTTGACTGAGTTCAACATGATATCGAATCAAGGTTATTTTTCTCCTTGTTCACTCTGAAGTTTGGAGTTGTAGCTGGATTATGACATCGACTCAGAGGGTGATTATTTCATTTTGAGGGAATTTTGGTTTGGAGGAGTCGATCGAGTAAGCTCGTGATATTTGAGCTTGCACCCATTATAGAAGTTCATCCTACTTTGTCGAGATGAATCATTGAGACATATGTGTTGGTTGTCGTTCTTGTTCCGTCTAGTACTCCCTCGATGAAGCGGGGAATAGCAACAACATTACTTGACATATGTTTCCATTAATGGTGTTTCCATGCATGTTTTAATTTAACGTATAGATTTCATCATTCCATTTGATCATTCGATCGATGGGATGAGATTGGGACTTGTGAATTGATCGCGTCTCTTGATTGTAACTTACTATGTTAAGGGCTCAGTTAGATTATATATAAGTGTAACATCCCATGTTTAGTTGATAGAACTTAATACTATAGTGATTGCAACATCCAGGGATATTGATGTCGGGCCTTGAAGTAGGGGAGTGTTATGACATAGTTAATTTATACTTGGTAGTACACATGATAACGGATGAGACAGATCTCTAGTAGCGAGTCATTTCCTTACCTTGTAGATTGGGAGTATGTGGACACATCAATAAGGTAACCAGATTGCCACCATGTTTGAGTCGAGTTCCGTATCAATCTTGTGATGGATTTTTTAAGTTGGGAATCCCGATGGGATTTTACCGATGGTGAGGAGTTGATTGACGCATGCTAATTGCAGCATTTTATACGCTGCTTTGATTTTGATTGGTTGGTTGGACTGTTTGGGCCAACTAGTGAGTTGGCATATTTTGAGGGTAATTTGTTGGAGTTTCACTTTTCGTTGAGAAAAGTAGAGTGCTTGGATCATTTTGTCTCGAGTAGGATGTCGTTAGGAGTCCTCAGAGAGTTTGGATGGTTTGGAAGTGGAGGTTCACCCATGAGTATATCAATTCTTGTTCCGAGCAGGAACAAGAAGCTGATAGCACTCACGTGGTTGTGTGGGTGATTTGAGTGGTTTGTTCCCGAGTGGAGGTTTATCGTGTTGTAGTCGATATCCAAACTGTTTGAGAGGTATTCAACTCAACATTCAGAGTCGATGGCGATAGAGTTTGTTTTGGTTAATTGGAGGCACCATTTATTAGTAAGGGGTTAGTATCGTTGGTGATGTCGCATCACCGAGATTTCTCACCTCCAAGAAGTACCTTAACCTTTGCTTGCAGCAACAGTTGAAATTTATGGCCTCCTATGTGTATGGTATTTCCTATAGACATGTATAGGAAATGTAGTTATCCATGTGTTCGAGTTGGAGATGTACCAGTTTGAAAGCGATATTACTTTAGTGAATGTCGCTTGTGTTTATTACTAGTTATGATCCCATACTTAGAGGTAAGGTAGTGCGACTCAATTGGGGTGGTTGGTTCCGTATTGAAGATGTGTTGTTGTTTATGACATTGTGAGAGGTGGTTGGTTGTGCATTCATTTATAATGAATGCGGTGTCAGGTGGCGATAGTTGAATGAGATGAATCGAATAGTTTTCTATGACTATCCGAGATTTCCAACCAGATACGGGAATAATTATCGATGGTTTCTATCGATAGGTTTCCATGGAAGTTAGAAATATTATGATAGCGCTCGAATCAAACTCGATTTATTGACGAGAAATGCTAGAATTACTATTCTTTATTTTTGAAATGGCAACCAAATTAGCGAGTCATAAATGGATTAATCTTAATATTTGATGTATCTTACTAGTAAGGTCAAAACAATTACTAGATGTTATTTTTATATAATTGTTATTGTGTTGCGTATCTTGCTTGATTACGATGTTTGCATGTTTACTTATATTTATAAGGTTATTAGGCATGCATGGTAATTTTATTATTGTATTTATTATTTATCCGAGATAAAATCCATACATGACTTGATATGTTATGTTAGATAAATTCAATTTATTTAACATGTTTATTCCCATTTTCTATTTCTACTATTGTGTCGAATCCTCTTTGTTAAGTACATGCCCAGGTACAAAGGAGAAAGAACTGATTTTTTTGGATGCTAATTCTCTTTTATTTGCATTTAAATGCTAATCTTGCTTAAAGCCAGGAATGTAGTAGATGTAGAGTTGTGATTTTTTTTCCGTTTGGTGCATTTTGATGATTTTTCCCCTTGTACGGGTAGCCACATATGGTATTATGTTAGGACGAGCCTTGCATGGTGATCTGGGGTATTTCCGGATTAAGCCGTACATGGGAGGTGCGGCCAAAATTTCCGTGAATTTTGCCATATTTGGAAAGAAATTCAATATGAGGTTGAATTATTTTCCAAATAGTAAGTTCACTTTTATTTTCCAATATTTATTGGTTTGGAAAATAAATGTACAAGTTAGATGTTTGCCTTGGCTTCATCAATTCATAATCTGATTGTGGTTGTATAAAGGAATGAGAATGTTGGCTCCATGCCAAATTCTGAGTCGATTTCCTTTGTTATAGTGGCTTCAATGATTGTTGAGAGTAAAGGGACAGTTTGTCTTGTATCATCACTTGTTCGTGAGTAGCGGGTTATGTTAATTTTTTCCTTGAGGATTTCAGGGATAAAATCCTTTAAGGGGGAAGAATGTAACGACTTGTATTTTAATGATTGGATATTTAAATATTGATTGTTAATTATTCTATTGAAGGTTTCAAAAGTTGACTTTTGACAAATAACCGAATCGGGATTCGAGACTAGTTTCGCTGAGTTTGTATGGTTCGTTATGTTAAAAAAAGGTATAATGATCGCTATATTTTGAGATTGGAACAATTGGTGGTCATGACGATCTCCATATATGCGAGAAACTATCGTTTCAGACAACAGTCAAATTTCGATGAAACTTGCACCATCAAAGCCGTATCATTGTAGTGATGCACACTGTTAAGTTTCATGGCAAACAAACTTGTCGTTTACCCATGCGTAAATAAAACACGTGATCATTTTAAGTTTAATTTAAATGAGATAAAGGAATAAATTAAACTAACTTTATCTAAAAACCTAAATTCCTATTGGCTAGTTACTATTCACAAGCAATGTAGATCTCCTCTTAAAAAATTCATGGCCACCTTCCTATTTCTACCCTCAAAAATTCAAATCGAGAGAAATACACATACTAAAATCCTGATTCTTGTCATGTTTGATTCCTATAACCAAGAGCTTTAATCATATATTTATGTAAAGGCCTGCAAATCCATACCATTTGAGTTGACTAATTACAACGCATGTCTAACCCAAATTGCGCGAAAATACGAAATATTAAGGGAAAAGAAGAAAATAAGATAGAAGAAACAAAAAAAACATCTGAGTCTCATATCGCAGTGGAACAAAAAATAATGTATAACAACTTTTAAATACAGAACTGCCAAAATTTTTGTGAATTTTGTCGTTTGGTGATTTTTGGCCTGTGTACGGGTAGCCACTTGTGGTATTTTGTTTTGTTAGGATGAGCCTTGCATGGTGATCTGGGGTATTTTCGGATTAAGCCGTACATGGGAGGTGCTGCCAAAATTTCCGTGAATTTTTCCATATTTGGAAAGAAATTCAATATGAGGTTGAATTGTTCCAAATAGTAAGTTCACTTTTATTTTCCAATATTTATTGGTTTGGAAAATAAGTGTACAAGTTAGGTGTTTGGCTTGGCAACATCAATTCTGAATTTGATTGTGGTTGTATAAAGGAATGAGAATGTTGGCTCCATGCCAAATTCTGAGTCGATTTCCTTTGTTATATGGCTTCAATGATTGTTGTAGAGAAAGTAAAGGGACATTTTGTCTTGTATCATATCTTGTAGTGGGTTGTGTTGATTTTTCCTTGAGGATTTCAGGGATGAAATCCTTTAAGGGGGAAGAATGTAATGACCTGTTTTTAATGATTGGATATTTAAATATTCTATTTAAATACTGATCGTTAATTATTTTACTGATGGTTTCAAAAGGTGACTTTTGACAAATAACCGAATCGGGATTCAAGACTAGTTTCGTTGAGTTTGTACGGTTCGTTACGTTGATAAAAAGTATAGTGATCGCTATATTTTGAGTTTGGAACAATTGGTGGTTATGACGATCTTCATATACGTGTAAAATTATCTTTTTGGACAACGGTCAAATTTCGATGAAATTGTACCATCAAAGTCGTATCGTTGTAGTGATGCATGCTATTAAGTTTCATGGCAAACAGACTTGTCGTTTATCCATGCGTAATAAAACGCGTAATCATTTTATGTTTAATTTAAATGAGATAAAGGAATAAATTAAACTAACTTCATCTAAAAACCTATATTCCTATTGGCTAGTTACTATTCACGAGCAATGTAGATCTCCTCTTAAAAAATTCATGGCCACCATTCTATTTCTACCTTCAAAAATCCAAATCGAGAGAAATGCACATACTAAAATCCTGATTCTTGTCATGTTTGATCCCTGCAACCAAGAGCTTCGAACATATTTGGTGTAAAGGCCCGCAAATCCATACCATTTGAGTCGACTAACTACAACACATGTCCGACCCAAATTGCATGAAAATACGAACCTTTGAGGGAAAAGAAGAAAATAAGATAGAAGGAAAAAAATATCAGAGTCTCATAATCGTAGTGGAACAAAAAATAATATATAATAGCTTTTAAATACAGAATTGTAACTGTATATACATACCATTCATTAGAGAACAACATTTATATGGTACAACGGAAAATAAACTTTAGATAACTAGAGCTGAAGCCCCCGGCACTAACCTCCACCAAGTGCATCCGTAAAAACCTGAACTACTTGACTGTCCGTACAAATTTGGGCAACCAAGGATTTTAGAGAAGACAAAACAAACTAAAGTCTATGTCAATCATGGGACTGGTGTAAGTAAACTCCAAATAACTTGCTTGACTTTAAAAATATTTTTTTAAAAAGAAAGGAAACGACCGCACATAAACATGGAACATGTTTTCCGTTACGATGACCAAATCAATTTTATATATCAAATCCAATGATATCATAATAATGTCTATCAAATCAAAAATAAAGTAAGAATATAGCCAAAAATCTTGCATCTCACTTTTTGACATGATTGGCTTACAACTAAAACCGTATGGCACGTATTGTAGTTTGGATTTCAACCATGACTAGGTATGGAAACCACCTTCTGATCAGTGTCCTCTATAGATAAAACATTGGAGTTCAATAAGAACATCTTGGAAACCGGCCACTCATTCAACTTGAGTGTACCGGGTATATCATCACCACGCTTGTTGGCCTTACAGTCGTTCTTATTCCGAAGCATACTAAAAGGGACAATTGATTTCTCTAGGTCAAGTGATGATATACCTTAATGGTGTGACCTACATAGACCCGCTGCCTACCCAATTTCAATCATTTCCTGATTGATGAGACATGAGGTCATGATTACCTTTTCAAACATCACATTCACTTTGAATGCCACATTGTCAGATCCGCAAAGCACTAATTGATTTGCACAAATATACCCTGGATGTAAATCTAAAAGAAGTTGCACTCTCCACCACCATACTTTGTATATTTGTACAAATCAACGTATGTTATCTTAGGAAATACCCTATCAAACGTTCTTCCATACAAGTCTGTTCTGGGTCTGAACGAAACCGAAGGCACTATTACTATTAATCCATCTTAGGCAATTTCTACCTAGGACGAATAGAAATATCCCTTGCAATTTACTCCGTCTTTAATTATCTTCAATATAATCTAATTCGCAACGCTTATGCATATATGGAGTGGTTTTTCAGGTAATAAATTTGATCCCGGTCTCTCCGTACTGACAACGATAATATTAAATTGGCCAATACTTTGATAGTTGGTTATTTAACTATAAAAGAAACCAAACATTGAACCAAAGATCTTATTCCAGATGAAAATACTTCTGGTTAAGCAACAAACAACACTGAGCCCCTTTTTAATTAATATTTAATTAATTAAACCATTTTCCAACTTCCATTATCAATATCTTTACCTAGATATTTTTCAAACCGCTTTGGCCTCTCACGACATTTGAAAAAACATCTCCTTATTTCACCAAACCCTTTATTTTCTATATTTAGAAAATATCTCATACTTCAGTTGGAAAACATTTCCATTTACTTAATCTCTTTCACGAAACCATTCATTTCTACACTTTAAAAAATATTCAAAATATTCATTATTATATCTCCATACTTCACTTTATTTGGTTTAAAAAAATGTTGCATAAAACATCGTTATGACAACCCAAAATACTCCATATTCAACTAACTATATTTTAACATTGATCTTCGATAGTGAATCTTTTCTATTTATCAGTTAATAATGAAATTAATCAAGCTGGGGGTATAGCTACCTCTCATACCTTCACTGAATAACATTCTGAACTTCAAAATGGTCAAAGATTTCACAGTTCTAATATCATCATAATATATAGCCTATATATAGTTAAATCTCATATTCACTTAAACAATTTCTTTCTCGGAAATTATTTATTATAACAAAAGGGCTATAGTCCACGCTTTCTATTATTCAAAAACATCTATTACAAAAATAGATGATGAAATCTATGTTTCCGATACTGAGTTTATATCAAAACACTTTACCAAAGATTAGAATTAAATTTGAAATATCATTTCAAAAATAATAACGAATCAATTATCCATTTTAAAAACATGTATATGTGCAATGGCCCGCAAATCCGTACTATCTGAGTTGACTACATACATCATACGTCCAACCTAAATTTCACAGAAATACGAATCAATTTTTTTTAGAAGAAAAAGGTAGAAGAACAACAAAAATAACAACACAAAATCTCACATCATAGCGGAACAAAATAGAATATATCATAACTTTTGGAATACAAAATTTTAACTGTATGACATGCACTTATCAAATTACAACACTTACAACACGGCAGAAATAAAAATACTATATATCTAACACTGAAGCCTCCTGCTCCAAGCTCCTTTAGATAGATCTGCAGAATCCTGAACTACTTGACTACCCGTACAAATTTGGGCACCCAAGAGTTCCGGTAAAACAAAACAAAATAAACTCTGGGCCAGTCATGGCACTGGTATGAGTAAACAATTTAAAATAGTTTGAGAAAATAACGATATCTCATAAGACCATGCCATATAACACGGAACAGGTTTTCACTTATGAGAATCCAAACCACTTGATTCAACTTTCAAAGTCTTTTTGAAAGAAAACGATAATCTTTATATCAAAAATCTTTTGAGATTATAATAGTGTCTAAATCAAATAAATAGAAATCTAGTGAAATGTTTTCATCTTACGCTCCACATACGTAATATACAATCAAAACCATGAGCACTTATTGGGTAATGAATTTCCAACTATGACAAGGTATGGAACCACCTTCCGATAGTGTATCTCTAGAGGAGAATACACTGGGTTCAACAAGAACATCTTGTAACCCGGCCACACATGACCAACCACTCATTTCGCTTGAGTGTATCGAATGTATATCACCAACAGTTGGGATCAGCAACCGTTTTCCCGAATCGGACAACATCGAATAGAATAAGGAATTAAATGAATCTCTAGATAGGTGATAATACACCCTAATGGGAGCTACCCACATAGCCATGCTGCCCGCCCGATTTTTGTCATTTCCTGGCCATTGAGGCCTGAGGCTACGATTACTTACTTTTCATTGATAGCACAATCACTTTGAATGCCATATTGTCAGTTCCGTTAATTATTAATTGATTTGCACAAATATATTCTAGACATTATGCTAAGAGAATAAATTCTCCTCCACCATATATATTTATACAGACCAACATATGCGATCATTGAAAATACTCTATCAGACATTCGTCCATATACGTTCGTTCTGGGATTGAACGAAACCGAAGGAACAATTTCCATTAAAAGAAAAAGCCCTTGCACTCTACTCCATCTTCGATTATCTACATATAACCGGATTCACAACGCTACTGCCAATACGGAATGGTTCTCGGATAATAATCCAACCGATCTCTCCATATTGACAACAATATTGGCGAACACTTTGTGTAATGACCCGGAAATTTAGCGACCTTGATAATCCGATATACAACACATATCGAACATCAAGAGTCGAAAATACCGGATGATTAATGAAAGAAATTAGAGGGTGAGGATAGATAAGATAGAAATTTAGAATGGAAGAAGAAGAAGAACACAACATCAGAGTAACACGAACCTCACAGCGGAACGAATAACATATAATAGATAACATATCCTTGAAATAAATTCAGTATATGTATAAAATAACATTATCAGAGTACAACACTTACAACATAGCGGAAATAACTATAGCTATATAATCCTGAAGCCTCCTGCTCCAAGCTCTTCAAGTATCTGTAAAATCCTGACTACTTGACTGTCCGTACAAAATTGGGAACCAAAGAGTTTAGGGAAAACAAAACAAAATAAACTCCGGGTCAGTCATGGGATCGGTGTGAGTAAAACAGTTTAAAACAGTTTGAACAAGTAATCGATATCTCATAAGACCACGTTGTATAACGGAATGGGGTTTTCCCTTATAAGAATCCAAATATCTTTATATCAAAAACCTTTTGATATTATAATAATGTCTATCAACACAATATAATAATCATCTAGCAGAACGCTTTCATCTCACGTTCTACATATATAGTATACAATCAAAACCGCAAGCACGTATTGGGTAATGGATTTCCAACTATGACAAGGTATGGAACCACCTTTCGCTAGTGTACCTCTAGATAGGAATACACTGGGTTCAACAAGAACATCTTGCAACCCGGCCACACATGACTGACCACTCATTTCTCTTGAGTGTATCGAATGTATATCACCAACGGTTGGGATCAGCAACCGTTTCCCGAATGGGACAACATCAAAAATAGATTTTTAGAAGTAAATGAAACTCTAGATCAGGTGATTATACACCCTAATAGGTGCGACCTACATAGCCATGCTACCTGCCCGATTTCTGTCATTTACTGGTTGATGAGGCTTGAGGTTACGCTTTATCATCACATCAGATTCACTTCGAATGCCACATTGTCGGATCCATCGAAAATCACTAATTGACGTCTACAACAATACATTACGTGTTAGCTAAAGAAGTTTCCTTCTCCGCTTCCACTCTTGGTACGGTTGAAGAAATCAATGTACGTCACCTTTCTGGAAATACTCTGTCAGGCATTTATCCATACAAGTCATCCAGGAACAGGATGAACCGAAGGCACTATTTAATACATCCATCTTAGGCACTGTTATCTAAGACTTATACAATAGCCCTTTCACTTTACTCTGTCTTCAATTTTCTTTGGCATATATGATTCGCAACGCTTATGCCAATACAGAGTGGTTCTTTGGATAATAATCCAACCGGTCTCTCCATATTAACAACGTTAAAATGGTCAAAAACTTCGATAGTCGGTGAGTTAACTATCAAAGAAAAATACGTGTGCAAACAACGATATTATTTCCAGATGGAAATTCTATCAAATCAATCATCAATCATATATATATATATATTCATATTTCCTTATTTTCTATGTTTAGAAAATATACGTTAACACTGGAAAACGTTCCCATTTTTAATCCATATTTCCAATTTCAATATTTGATTACGTTTCTGATTCTATTCGGAAAACATTTCCAAATCTTCTTTACTTGGATTTAAACAGACGTTTAAATCAACATCGCGACGACAACTCAAACCACTATACTTATTTACTAAAATCACTCAACCACTTTCACTCTCGAACCTTAACCATTTCTAAATTAAAAACGAAGTCAATCAAGTTGGGGTATAACCACCTCTCAGACCTTAACTGAACAACATTTCAAATCTCGAAATAGGGTAAGTTGATCTTTTAACCCTTTAACACTTCCTTACGAAACCCTCGGATTCTATTTACGAACCCCCTTCTTTTACAAGTTTACGTGATTATAACAATGGTGTTATAATCTCCTGCATCCTAAATATATTATCTTTAAAATGACTTTTATTTCCTAACTCGAGTAATATAACGACAACTAATTTATTTACTCCTATTCGGTTAACTCTAATCTATAACTCTTATTTGAATAACTCCAAGCTAATAACTCTTACTAGATTAACTCTTATTCGAATAACTTATATTCGATTTGCTTACTTTCGAATATTTATATTTGATAATCTCTTTCTTCGAATAAATCTTATTCGATTTAACTCCTGTCGAATAACTAGATTCGATCAACTCACTTCGAATATTTCTGATTCGATTATCTCACTTCGAATATTTCTAATTCGATTCACTTCTTCGAATAACTAAATTCGATTAACTCATTAAAACTCTATTCGAATAACTAAATTCGATTAACTCCATTTGAATAACTCTAGTTCGATTTAACTCAATCGATCAAACCCTAACTGATTAACTCTAACTGGTTTAACTCTACGGTTTAACCTAACTGGTTAACCCAAATGGTTTTACTCTAACTGGTTAACCCTAACTGATTAACTCTTTGTCCTTATTCAGTTTCAAACATCGATGTTGAAATCGATTTTTACTTCTTTATATAAGTCCTGACTTATATATATATATATATCTATTTATCCAAAGATAAATATTTCCTTTATTAACCTTATTTATTTATCCTAAGTATTTCCTTTATTAATATCTTATTTATTTAACAAATAAATATCTCCTTTATTAATATCTTATTTATTTAACAAATAAATATCTCCTTTTCTTATTCTATTTATTTAACAAATAAATAATCCTTTTTATAAATATTCTATTTATAAAGAATTCCTTCATTTATAGTTCCCACTTAAACGTATTTCCTATTTATAAATATTCCATTTATAAATATTCCTATTTATAAATATTCTATTTATAAATATTCTATTTATAAATATTCTCTTTTATAAAATCCTCTGATTTTATAAATATTCTCTTTTCAGTATTCACTTTGACAAATTCCCCTTTTCTCCAAATCCCGGTATGTTATTGTGTTTAACACATCAAATTACGATGTCCAAGATCGTCCATACACACACAATCAACAATAGGTTATAAACCACGTCATATATCACAATATATGAAAATAATAAAATAGCCGTTGAGGAATCCAGTCGGATTCCTCCAATCTGTTTCCCTGCATCCACAGATGTTACACAATAAAATCAATATCACTTTCAGTTCCATATGATATATTCTGATAAACAGAATCAATATAGAAATTCAACTAACTGACTAGCAGTTCAATCAAACAGTCAACACACAGTCAATCAGCTAATATTTAACAGTTCTAAAAATACAACATGGAATTTAAAAACTGTTCAGAGATAGTGAGATTTACTCACTTTGGCAGTTCATCGTTAAAGAACGATAAGCTGTTGTTTGATTTGAATCAAACAGTTTATTTCGCTGTAAATTCAAACGAGCTTCAATCCACCCCCAGTCAGTTCCATTGGGTAGTGTCCGTCCATACGATCCCAAGGGATCTTGTTTTTCTGAATTCCGATATCGTATGCAATAGTTATGATATTTTAAAAGTTCGCATATTTAATTAAATTAAACTAACATAATTTGTTTTATACTATTGGGCCTTTACCACACACATTCGGCCCACTCCCTCCTTATAACCCATACCCGCTAATTCATCTCTTCCCCAAATCAAAACTATACAGAAGCCGCTCCGGTTAATTCCCAAAACCAACGAGCTCAATAAAGTCCCTCTCTCCTTCGTTTCTCAGGGGAACCCAAATCCGTTAACATCGTCCTTCACCTCTACTCCTCCTCTTCGCAGCTATTACCTCTACTTTCCGTCCGATCCTTTGTCTCGAAATCCGTCGAACAACACCCCCACGTCCTCCCAGCGAAACCACCAAACCAAAATCTCCTTGAACTTCCTCAAAAATTGCATACAGGCTCTATTCGAACACCCGCACCCAAATACAACACTGGAACCATGCATCAATGCTTCAACTGGACAGAAATCGAAGCCCTAGAGCTCAGAGAACCGGCGCTGTACAAAAACAGCGAACAAAAAGGTTGTGAAACATATGACTACCTATATGAGATCGAACAGAACTTCTCTAGGAGTCTACATACATGCGTATTTCGATTTTAGGAATTTTATTGTATTTGTTTGAGAATTTAGAAGATTGATTTCATTTCCTGTAAAACAACAAAGTGGCGGCCTGAAGAATGATTTTATAACGGGATCCCATTTTGTTGTGTGGTTGAAAGGGAGGGGTGTGTACTTTGTTTTTGGCCTCTAATTTAGCTTAGATATTTTCTTTTTATTATTTTATATTCGTTTTAGTCTTCTAAAAATACGTGTGATCACACACGATATTCAAAAATCACGAAACTGGACATGTAGCTAGAGTTCGACATTGCGGACCCAACGAAACTGGTTTCGTCGAATTCCGACTTCGTATGCTCACACAGTGTATTTTTAACCGTCCAAATATCAACTTTTTTTCATTCTAAAAATCCGTACGGCCACATACTGACTTCAAAAATCATGGAAATTGAAATCTAGCAATAATTTAATATTGCGGATCCAACGAAATTAGTTTCGTCGAATTCCGACTTCGTTTGCAAAAGTGGCTATTTTTAAAGCCCTAAATAACCCATTTAAATATATAAATATATTTATATATTATTAAATTAAATATTTATAAATAAATATTATCGTATATATTCACAGTGGAATACCATACAGCTCTAGAATATTCCTATATGAATTTCTAACTTGATATTCACTTCTGGGTCAACCCGACATTCTATTTATATTGAAATTCCTTTTTAAAATATAAATAATTCCTTTATAAATTATAAAGGAATTCCACAGCGACTTTTCTAAAATTTGATTTGGACATAAATCAAATTCTACACGACGAAATCCCGATTTTCCACTTCCACTAGAAAGATATACTTCGCCAGCTCCTAACGTTTCTTGTTTCACAGAAATCCGATTTAAAACGAACCCTGTGCATTCAGTTGAAGTCCAAATCGCCAAATTACGAACTGCAGCGCCATTTCAAGCTCGATTTTAATTATAATATAATTATACGTTCATACTGTCGTTCAAATAATAAATTCGTTATTCTAATTCAATTCTAAACTGAATTAAATATCACAGAAGATCCAGTTCACACCATATCGCCACTTCAGCCAATTCTGATTATTTTAGAATTAAATATATTATTTAATTTATTATTTTAATTAAATATTCACGATTATTTAATTCAACGACCATGAAATCCTTTTAATCACCTTTTAAATAATTAAATTAATTAATTATTATACCATTGAAAATGCGGGTCATTACACTTTGATAGTCGGTTATTTAACTATCGAAGAAAAACAAAAATTCATTCAAAGCATCGAACAAATCGCTGACCTTTTAATTAATATTTCATTAATTAAAACACTTCTCCATTTAATTATTTATATTCGTTAACACGATATTTTCGATAATCATCTTGGCCTCTTACGCTATTTGGAAAACATTTCTATATATCGCCTCCTTTCATTTTCTATACTTTGAAAATATATTATATTTATAATTGGAAAACATTCCAATTACTTGTCTCTTCCATGACCATTCTTTTATTTTAATACTTAGGAAATATTTATCTTTATATTTCCAAAGTTCCACTTACTTGGGTTGAATTGACTGTTGTGTAAAACATCGTTACAAACAACCCAAAATACTGCATTCAACTAACTCTTATTCAAACATCTCTCTTCGAGACTGGATCTTTCTATTTATCAGTTAAAAATGAAATCAATCAAGTTGGGGTATAACTACCTCTCAGACCTTGATTGAAAACATCCTTAACTTCAATACGGACACGACCATTTACCTCGAATAATCAACATCATAAAAACCATTATTCATTTCTAAAACATGTATTGTGACGGCCTGGAATTTCGCTCGATCCGAATCAGTCGTTAAACCAATCTAGACCGTTCGAAACCCCTGACTGTTTCAGAACAGGACAAATCAGAACACAAACAGAAGAACATTTCATTGCTATTACAACAATTCCACCAGATACAAGAATATACAGAGTATAAATGAATAAATTACATTCGATAAATATCAGAGATTACAATAAATTACATAGCAGCGGAAAAATAATACAAAGCACAACTGAAGGTGATATATGGATACAGAGCTTTCCGGATATCATTCCAGCTGTAAACCAGGATCCTGTGAATATAAATCTGCAAAACCAAAACTACTAGTTGCCCATGCGGAAAATAAGGGCACCCAGAGTTTAGGTTAAAACAATAAACTCCAGGTCAGTCATGTGACTAGTGTGAGAACTAAAACAGTTATTTAAATTTTACTTTAAAAGAGAGTAATTCAAGGGACCACGCCGTATAACACGGAACGGGTTTCCTCCCAAGAATACCAGTGCATAGAATAAACAACGCAATGCTTTTTCGAAAAATGAAGCTATTATAAGACCCAGGTCCCATCACACAATGCAACGCAAGCCGGAGGATAGGGTTTTACCTTATAACAGCCAAACATGCTTGATACGTTTAAAACAAATCATTTGATACTATAATAAGTGTATAGTGTCAAAACATTTCAATCATAAATATAAATCATAGACGGCATGAGTGCCCCATCCCACTATGTCGCCATACTAGGCTCTACAATTAAAACCGCAATACACGTATTGGAAATTGGATTCCGTCATGAGTCGAGGCAAGGGGCAAGCTCCTCTCCGCATTCGAGACACTCTAGCAAATGTCCCAGGGCTACGCACTCTGGGAAACCCTTGGATGCTTCAGGGCCGGTCCTCACTTACGTTAGAGGATTATTTATTCCTGAACACACGTTTCCCGGTCCTTACAGACCTATAATCGAGGCGCCTCGCATTCCAACAACCACAAAGGTGAAAAGTATATATATGTCAGGGCTGGTAAGTCACTGACACCACCAAAGCTAGAAAGAAACGTCGTGCCCTCCCTGCAGTCCATATCCCGTTTTTAACTCATACCGAGGTGTGAGGCTCGCGAATTCACGCTATACACAAAGCTGCCATGTAGGCGTGCTTTGATCATCAACCACAAGACTTTGCTTTTCAACAGAAGCCTTGATCATTGCATCTTAGTGTGCCACACAGGCAATTCATGCCATGCGACTGATGTCCATCGATATACAACCTCTGAGCTCGTACGTCTCAGAGAAGGGCGTTAAGCAAAAGAATAAATTCTCCGCCGCCAAACAGATGTATATTTAATAGAAATCAATCAACACAGAATAAAATCCAATGTCAGACACACAATCCATTTACAAGTCCGTTCTGGGTCTGAACGAAACCGGAGGCACTTTCCTCGCATATCCATCCATCTCCAAGTACGTCTGGACGACCACCAACTATTTCCATCCTCTTGGGTGTACAGCCCAATCAGGATCGTCAGTAATTATCCAAACGATGTGAAGACTTCCGGTCTTCGACCACCGTCTTCATCTTCGACATATCGTCGAATCGGTTATTCAGAATGGGTGTAAACCCAGTCTTTCCGAACAACCCGCGTATATTAAAAACAAATGTTACACAAACACAACATACGCCTCATTCCAATTCATTAGTCACTAACCGCAAATTAGCAAGAGAACAATTTCCCAAACATTGACCCCGAAGGCCGAAACCAACATCAGATCAATACCCAGGAAACCATTCTTCTTAGCCAACCTACAGCTAGTTTCTAAATTCCACATTCTTAGGGAAAGGTTCTCATTAATTTTATCCAAGATTAATTCTTTAAAATTTATCCTGTAATCTTCCTTTGGATGTCGTTTCAAACCAAATTATGGTTTTTCTAAACTAGTCGAGATTAGCGAACCACACCGAAGTAATTATTTATTTTATTTCCCAATCCCAACCTATTCATCCCATGAAGCAAAACTGGTAATACTCCATATCTAACACCATGGTGTTATCGGTAAAATTAATTACCATTTCACGTTCAAATCTAATTAAAGATTTAACTATCGCTTTGGAGCAAAACTGGCGATACTCCATTCTCGCTCATTTCTAAATTTGACAATTTAGATTATAGATTCACATTTCAAATCTAATTGCAGATTCAATAAAACTCCTTTTACTGGGTTAAAGAACTAGGTGTTATTTAAAACACAGTCCACGATAAACCCATTTCAAATCCAATCAAATATATTAGAAATTCCGATTATTTAAAACCCCTTTTTAAATCTAATTTATCTATTTAAAAATAATTGGGTTTTAAATTTAGTTCAAAACTAGTTCATTTCGATAAAAATCCATTTTTATCTTTTCAAATGTGGAGTTTTTCACCCCAATTTTTCCCAAATCATTCCTTATGATTTTACACAAATTATTACTATTTTTAATAATTTTATCAAGGCCCGTACAGTCGATTTCCAACAATGGCCATCGAACTGCACTTACAGCGACCTTTTTCAAATTTTATTTGGACGTATCTCCAAATCCAACCGTTAGATTTCAAATTTCTAATATTCGTTAGAAAGCTCTTTTCGATACGAACCCAACGGTTCTGTAACGACCCAGATTTTTGAACAGTTTATTTTAAATATTTAGTATGGTATTTAAATATTGAATTAGTAATATAAAAGAATTTTTATATTGAATTACCAATTAGTGATCAATATATGATTTATTTCGTATATATATATAATTATCGAAATACGAGAAGTTTGAAATAATTCAATTCGAAGATAAAACTGAACCATGATAATAGAAATTCATTTATGAAGAATTTATATGTTTTGAATTTAAAATGATTTAATATGGCTATTTTAAATATACGTTCAAATTAAATTGTATAATCTATTTCATTAAATTCAGAATAGTGAATAACGTTAGGAACATCTGTCGTTACATAGCGATTCAAGTTCACGTTAAGGGACCATGAGAATTTAAGTTATTTAATTAAAAAAAAAAAAAATCTCATCAGCCAACACTGTTGAGTACGAAGCCGACCTATTTCTTCTCTAGTAGACCTATCTAACTATGCTAGAGCTGCTGCTTTCATTTCACATACTCGATGTCTTCCATTTTTGAGATCAAGGAGACAACCATTTTAATGACCTGTGTACCTTTGTCTGCTCTCGCGCCTATATATTTGCCCTATCACCTTCGTTACTTTGCTCATTCAAAAATCATGAATCCATTTGACTCTCCCGTTCGTTTCTTTCCAGAAAAAGGAAAAAGAAAAAAAAAATAAAAAAAAAATCAAAATCGAATTCGATGTCGGTCTACAGCAGGTATTCGTGAGCAACAAGGGTTCGTGAGCAGGGAGACAGTCGCGACTTTGGGTTGGGAAGGATCTCGGTTGTCAACAGTAAATTTAGGGACCAAATAGGAAGTCGCGATGAAATCTAGGGGTTACTGGAGGCTGCCTGAACGGTGCGATGATTGATTCGAAGGTCATGACCGTTGGTGTGTGGTTCGATGCCTGGAATCGTTGATTTGGGGGGGACCTGGATTCGATTGAGGGAGTTCGGGTGGTTGATTTGGGATGGTACGATGAAGTGGTGGTAGCCATGGTTTACGATAGTTGAACGAGATGAAATTCCGACTGAGTGAATTGGGGGTGAATATGGGTTTATTTGAGTTCGACGTGGTGTCTGGGTGGGTTTACGGCGGGTAACAGGGAGTAAGGCCATGAGTATAAGGTGATACAGTGAAGGGAAAATAGAATGACTGCGAGTTGTTCGACAAAATGCCAAGGTGAAAAATCATCGTTTGAGCTGGTGCTATTCTTATGGGACTGTTCTGGGTTTAGTTCGTCGATCGGCCGAGTGGATTATGATAGCAGTAAGGTATACGTTTTACTATAATCTAAATTTCATAGAATAAATTATTTATTTATTTTAAATAGTTAGTTTAAAATAAAGTCATTTAATCGACAATTAGAAATAAAATCGTAGGAAGCTGACAAATTCAGTTAAGACGATTGAAGACGATTCATGGAAAGCAGGATTTGGAAATAAACACGATATTCGACAACTGCAATTCCGGTGAGTAAATCTCACTCACCTTTAGAATTATTTTTATTTTTTAAAAATAATTGTTTGCTGCTTGTGTTGTTTTCTGGTTGTTTTATATATATTAGTTATTTAGGCTATATATATATATATATTGGGTTGATTGATTGGTTGGATTCCCGCAGTCTCATTAGCGGATGCCCGCAGTTTCATAGCGGATGATTACCCTATATACGCCCCACGCTATGATTAGTGGATGACCTTCTATACCACGATATTCTGCCACGAAGCAGAATGGGTATTATTTATGTGCTAACATCTGTGGATGCAGGAAACAGGTTGGAGGAATCCAACTGGATTCCTCAAAAATATATTATCTGTTTGTTTATTTGTTGCATATATATTGTTATATATGATGTGTTAGAAAAATAAACAATTGGTTGCTTTGTGTGTTTTATCACTGGGCTTAAGTAATGATATTTAAAAATATCGTGAAAGGATATTGGAGATTTAAAAAGGAAAAATTCTATTTTTAAATATTTGAATTTTAAAAGGGAAATAAATTATAAACTTGTTTTGAAAAATAAAACAAGTAGTTCTTTATAAACGAAGTTTATAAAGAGTTCTTTTATAACGAAGTTATAAATAAAGTGAAAAGAATTATCATTTGATAATTCAGAAATAGAAATATAAGCGTGAAATTGGGATTTGAAATGGAGTTTCAAAATAAGATGTGAAAATGAAATTTTAAATATATAACTCAAATGGAATTTGAGTATAACATTTGAATTTTAAAAGGGGTTTAAATATTTGAATTTTATGAAGAGATTGAATATTAGAAATTCAAATAGAAGTTCAAATAGAATTTGAATAAACGAAATTAGATTGGAAAATAGAATTTGAATTCAAGGAATTAAAATAAAATTTGAATTCAAAGGAATTGGAATAAAGAAATTCAAATAGAGGTTTGAATGTAGAATTTCAAAATAGAATTTGAAATATAGTATTTCAAAGAAGAATTTAAATATGAAGTTTGAATAGAGATTTGAAATAGAAATTCGAGTATTGAAATTGAACATGGAATTGAACATAGAAATTCAAGTAGAAATTTGAATATGAGATTTCAAAATAGAATTTGGAATAAACTTTGAAATAGGATTTTCAAAGTAGAATTGGAAATAGAATTTCAACTAGGATTTCAAAATAGGAAATCCAAATGATTTTGAAATGGAATTTGAATTCAAGGGAATTCAAATGGCTTTGAGTGAAGAAATTCAAATGGCGTTGGAAATAAGTTTGAATATTAGAATTCAAATGGGATTGGAATAAAGGAAATCCAAAAATGGAATTTCAAATAAAAGAAGAATGTAATTTGAAATTTTGGGAATTTCAAATAAGAGAAATGGAATCTGAAACATTTAGAATTTCAAATAGAAATTTAAACGGTGTTTGGATATTTGAATTCAAGTATGAATTTCAAGTATGAATTTGAAATAGGATTTCAAGTATGAATTTCAAATATAGAAATTCAAAAAGGAATTGAATTAATGTGAAAATTAAATAAAGGATTTGAAATAGAATTCGAATAAAGGATTGAAATGGAATTCGAATAAAGGATTTAAAAGGGAATTTGAATACAAGATTTAAACTATGGAATTTGAAATGTAAAAGATTCAAACGAAATTTGGAATATATATTAGAAGGGAGTTGAATTCATTTAACGAAGTTTAAAAGTTTATATATTTATAAATATAATTAAAACGAACTCGCCGCAGCGCTGCAGTTCGTAAATTGGCAATTCGAACTTCAATCGAATATACATGACTCAATTGAAGTCGAAATTCTTTGAAACAAGAAACGTCAGGACCGATTTGATAATAGTTTTCTAATGAAAGAGAAAAATCTGAATTTCGTTGTATATATTTTGAGTTATATCAAAATCAAATTTTCAGAAAAGCAGCGCCAGAACCATTATAAAACCATAACGGTTTATTTAATGATATTAAAGGATTTTAAGCAAATAAAAATCGAAATTTCTATTTTAAAAATCCAGATGTGAGTTATAAAATATATGTGAACTCCAGTGGAGTAATGAGTTGATTTTTGAAACAGAAATCAGATTTTTGATTTATTGAATAGAGTTAACTAATTCGAATAGAAATTAGTTAATGAGATTTCGACTTAATATTGGGCCTTAAATAAGTGAGTTCGATTTGAAAATTTATATTCGAAATAGAAAAGAGAACTAGAATTGAAATTGAAATTCAATTTAGTTATGTACGAGTTAAATATTTTGTTTGAACATGTTATGTTCAACAAAGAAGTGAAATAGGCAAAATGACCGATTTAAAGAATAAATGGGCGAAACTGAATTCAAACGATTAGATGATATTGAATTGAATTGGAAACAGGTGAACAGGTTTAGACAGGTATGGGATGAGGTATATGAAGTTTATAAATGAAATGCTCGACAAAAAGGTACATGTTTAAATTCATATATGAGATTTTATGCGCCGTATCGGCAAGCCGCTTGGCTTTTCCTTTTTCTTTTTGATTGAGGAAGATACCGGGAAGCTATTTGAAATTTCCCGATGCTCCCGATACAGGGGAGGTTATGGCGAAATTTTCCAGAAATTTAAGGAGTTAGAATATTTTTAAGATATTTTGATAATTAGAAATCATTGTATCGACGTATTGAATTTGATAGGTAAGTGAATATAAAAATCGAATATTGCAAACAAAAAGGGGATAGAGATAAGGGATTTGAATTGTTCCCAATTGCAAATAGAGATATTTTCTAATATATAGAAAATAAAAGAAGTTAATATTTGGAAACGTTTTCCAAATGGCATAAGAGCCAAGAATGATTATTGAAATTATTTGGCTAACAAATATTGATTGAGAAAATAGAGAAGTGGTTTAATTAATGAATATTAATTAAAGGGCCCAGTGATTTGTTTGATATGTTCGATGAACACTTTGTTTTTATTCGATAGTTAAATCACAGACTATCGAAGTTTTTGACCATCGTTGTCAATATGGAGAGACCGGTTGGATTATTATCCGAAGAACCACTCCGTATCGGCATAAGCGTTGCGAACCAAGTATGCTGAATATATTGAAGACGGAGTGAAGTGCAAGGGCTTTTCTAGTAATAGAAGTAGTGCCTTCGGTTTCGTTCAATCCCAGAACGAACGTAAATGGACGAATGTCTGACAGAGTATTTCCAATGATCAAATGGGTTGGTCTGTATGAATATATATGGTTGCAACGGATTTATCTCTTAGCATAATATCCAGAATATTTGTGCAAACTCAACTAGTGATTAACGGATCTGACGATGTGGCATTCAAAGTGATTGCGTTATCAATGAGTGGTAAGTATTCGTAGCCTCAGGCCTCAACAACCGGGAAAGGACAAAAATCGGGCAGGCAGCATGGCTATGTGGGTCGCACCCATTAGGGTGTATAATCACCTATCTAGAGAAATTCCTTTTGTTCTTAATCTATCGATTCTGCCCATTCGGGAACGGTGGTTTGAGTCCAACCGTTGGTGATATACATTCGATACACTCAAGCGAAATGAGTGGTCGGTCATGTGTGGGCCGGGTTGCAAGATGTTCTTGTTGAACCCAGGTGTATTCGCCTCTAGAGATGCACTGTCGGAAGGTGGTCCCATACCTTGTCATGTTGGAAATCCAATCTCCAATAAGCGCCATGCGGTTTTTGAGTTTATAATATATATGTGGAGCGTGAGATGCAAGCGTTCTGCTATTTGGTTATTTACTTGATGTAGACATTATTATAATATCATTGGATTTGATATCAAAGTGTTTTGGGTTATAGTAAGGTAAAAACCGTCCGTGTTTATGTGTGGGCTGGTCTTACTATTACCTTTTCTTTCGAAAAGAGTTTTGAAAGTTAAACAAGTGGTTGGAGTTTACTCACACCAGTCCCATGACTGACCCAGAGTTTATTTTGTTTTGTTTTCCCTAAACTCTTGGGTGCCCAAATTTGTACGGGCAGTCAAGTGTTTCAGGCTTTTACAGATACACTTGGAGGAGCTTGAAGCAGGAGGCTTCAACGTTAGTTATTTAGAGTTACTTCCGCTGGATCAAATGTTGTGTGTACTCTGATGATGGTATGTGTATATGTACAAAACAGATTTGTATTTCGAAGCTTATGCTATATAATATATTTTATTCGTTCCGCTGTGAGTTTGTGATCTTTGTTTCTTCTATTCTAATATTTCTTTCTTTCTATTTCTCATCCTCTAACTTCTTTCTAATAATGAGTCGTATTTCTGTGTTATTTGAGTTGGACGTGTGGTGTTTTTAGTCAACTCAGATAGCTCGGATTTGCGGGCCTTTACAGTTGGTATCAGAGCTTAGGTTGAGCGAACACCTAGGCTTGTGTGGCATGTGCTCATTAGAGATAGGGTCAGTAGTACCCTAGAATGAGTTGAGTGTATATATATACGAGAGAGCGTATTTGTTAGTTGATATAAAAATTGTTTTATATTGTGTTGGCTTGTCTGTTGAGTAGTTTATGAATTCTGGTCGAATCGTGGGACGCCACGACGTCGATAGGAGTTTCTAAATACTTGAACAGAAAATTGAACACGATATTGTTTTAAAATGGGTGAAATTATTTTACCCAAAATTCTATTTTGATATATAACTAATAATTTTCTGAAATTATTGGATGTGTTGATTGTTATCGTTATAATCAAATGAGATTATAAAATTAGAATGGTTATTTATAACCAAATAGAATTTGTATAGGAATTAAATATACAAATGAGATGAATTAGAATTTAAATTCAAACCAGAATTAAGAATTCAAAATCCTGGGAAGTTGAAAATATTTTTCAAAGTATGTTAAAATAATATAGATTTGTTTTAAAGGATTTAAAAGAAAATCATTTTAGATGAATTTTGAAATAATAAAGCACTGAACTCACTTCAGTGGCTGGGAAATAATTCTGATGATGATTGCAACATCATCAGTGTTCATTTCCGAGTTTCTAAGTGATAGGTTGCTACCTTAGAAAAAGTTTTGTTGGAAATTTGTTTGAAAGAAAACAAGTGGTTTGAAAATTCAAATGTTTTGAATTTGAAATGAAAATAAATATATGTATATATTTATGGGATTTCAAATGAATTTGAAAAGAAAACCCAAGGATTTGGATTCTGGAATTAAAATTTAACTGAAGCAAGTTAAATGGTTCGAGGTTAATAAATTGACTAGAATCAATTTGAAATAAATTGAAATGAATATGAACTAGAATGCATATGAATGGAAACCAAAAGTTTTGGCTGAAATTAAAGTCATGGAAATATGAGGAGTGAGTTTCAACATAGGTGGATTGTTGAAAGGTAATGGATTTGTATCATTTTCCTAACTTAGCAATTTCGAGGACGAAATTATTTTAAGGGGGGAAGAATGTAACGACCCAGATTTTTGAACAGTTTATTTTAAATATTTAGTATGGTATTTAAATATTGAATTAGTAATATAAAAGAATTTTTATATTGAATTACCAATTAGTGATCAATATATGATTTATTTCGTATATATATATAATTATCGAAATACGAGAAGTTTGAAATAATTCAATTCGAAGATAAAACTGAACCATGATAATAGAAATTCATTTATGAAGAATTTATATGTTTTGAATTTAAAATGATTTAATATGGCTATTTTAAATATACGTTCAAATTAAATTGTATAATCTATTTCATTAAATTCAGAATAGTGAATAACGTTAGGAACATCTGTCGTTACATAGCGATTCAAGTTCACGTTAAGGGACCATGAGAATTTAAGTTATTTAATTAAAAAAAAAAAAAATCTCATCAGCCAACACTGTTGAGTACGAAGCCGACCTATTTCTTCTCTAGCAGACCTATCTAACTATGCTAGAGCTGCTGCTTTCATTTCACATACTCGATGTCTTCCATTTTTGAGATCAAGGAGACAACCATTTTAATGACCTGTGTACCTTTGTCTGCTCTCGCGCCTATATATTTGCCCTATCACCTTCGTTACTTTGCTCATTCAAAAATCATGAATCCATTTGACTCTCCCGTTCGTTTCTTTCCAGAAAAAGGAAAAAGAAAAAAAAAAAAAAAATCAAAATCGAATTCGATGTCGGTCTACAGCAGGTATTCGTGAGCAACAAGGGTTCGTGAGCAGGGAGACAGTCGCGACTTTGGGTTGGGAAGGATCTCGGTTGTCAACAGTAAATTTAGGGACCAAATAGGAAGTCGCGATGAAATCTAGGGGTTACTGGAGGCTGCCTGAACGGTGCGATGATTGATTCGAAGGTCATGACCGTTGGTGTGTGGTTCGATGCCTGGAATCGTTGATTTGGGGGGGACCTGGATTCGATTGAGGGAGTTCGGGTGGTTGATTTGGGATGGTACGATGAAGTGGTGGTAGCCATGGTTTACGATAGTTGAACGAGATGAAATTCCGACTGAGTGAATTGGGGGTGAATATGGGTTTATTTGAGTTCGACGTGGTGTCTGGGTGGGTTTACGGCGGGTAACAGGGAGTAAGGCCATGAGTATAAGGTGATACAGTGAAGGGAAAATAGAATGACTGCGAGTTGTTCGACAAAATGCCAAGGTGAAAAATCATCGTTTGAGCTGGTGCTATTCTTATGGGACTGTTCTGGGTTTAGTTCGTCGATCGGCCGAGTGGATTATGATAGCAGTAAGGTATACGTTTTACTATAATCTAAATTTCATAGAATAAATTATTTATTTATTTTAAATAGTTAGTTTAAAATAAAGTCATTTAATCGACAATTAGAAATAAAATCGTAGGAAGCTGACAAATTCAGTTAAGACGATTGAAGACGATTCATGGAAAGCAGGATTTGGAAATAAACACGATATTCGACAACTGCAATTCCGGTGAGTAAATCTCACTCACCTTTAGAATTATTTTTATTTTTTAAAAATAATTGTTTGCTGCTTGTGTTGTTTTCTGGTTGTTTTATATATATTAGTTATTTAGGCTATATATATATATATATTGGGTTGATTGATTGGTTGGATTCCCGCAGTCTCATTAGCGGATGCCCGCAGTTTCATAGCGGATGATTACCCTATATACGCCCCACGCTATGATTAGTGGATGACCTTCTATACCACGATATTCTGCCACGAAGCAGAATGGGTATTATTTATGTGCTAACATCTGTGGATGCAGGAAACAGGTTGGAGGAATCCAACTGGATTCCTCAAAAATATATTATCTGTTTGTTTATTTGTTGCATATATATTGTTATATATGATGTGTTAGAAAAATAAACAATTGGTTGCTTTGTGTGTTTTATCACTGGGCTTAAGTAATGATATTTAAAAATATCGTGAAAGGATATTGGAGATTTAAAAAGGAAAAATTCTATTTTTAAATATTTGAATTTTAAAAGGGAAATAAATTATAAACTTGTTTTGAAAAATAAAACAAGTAGTTCTTTATAAACGAAGTTTATAAAGAGTTCTTTTATAACGAAGTTATAAATAAAGTGAAAAGAATTATCATTTGATAATTCAGAAATAGAAATATAAGCGTGAAATTGGGATTTGAAATGGAGTTTCAAAATAAGATGTGAAAATGAAATTTTAAATATATAACTCAAATGGAATTTGAGTATAACATTTGAATTTTAAAAGGGGTTTAAATATTTGAATTTTATGAAGAGATTGAATATTAGAAATTCAAATAGAAGTTCAAATAGAATTTGAATAAACGAAATTAGATTGGAAAATAGAATTTGAATTCAAGGAATTAAAATAAAATTTGAATTCAAAGGAATTGGAATAAAGAAATTCAAATAGAGGTTTGAATGTAGAATTTCAAAATAGAATTTGAAATATAGTATTTCAAAGAAGAATTTAAATATGAAGTTTGAATAGAGATTTGAAATAGAAATTCGAGTATTGAAATTGAACATGGAATTGAACATAGAAATTCAAGTAGAAATTTGAATATGAGATTTCAAAATAGAATTTGGAATAAACTTTGAAATAGGATTTTCAAAGTAGAATTGGAAATAGAATTTCAACTAGGATTTCAAAATAGGAAATCCAAATGATTTTGAAATGGAATTTGAATTCAAGGGAATTCAAATGGCTTTGAGTGAAGAAATTCAAATGGCGTTGGAAATAAGTTTGAATATTAGAATTCAAATGGGATTGGAATAAAGGAAATCCAAAAATGGAATTTCAAATAAAAGAAGAATGTAATTTGAAATTTTGGGAATTTCAAATAAGAGAAATGGAATCTGAAACATTTAGAATTTCAAATAGAAATTTAAACGGTGTTTGGATATTTGAATTCAAGTATGAATTTCAAGTATGAATTTGAAATAGGATTTCAAGTATGAATTTCAAATATAGAAATTCAAAAAGGAATTGAATTAATGTGAAAATTAAATAAAGGATTTGAAATAGAATTCGAATAAAGGATTGAAATGGAATTCGAATAAAGGATTTAAAAGGGAATTTGAATACAAGATTTAAACTATGGAATTTGAAATGTAAAAGATTCAAACGAAATTTGGAATATATATTAGAAGGGAGTTGAATTCATTTAACGAAGTTTAAAAGTTTATATATTTATAAATATAATTAAAACGAACTCGCCGCAGCGCTGCAGTTCGTAAATTGGCAATTCGAACTTCAATCGAATATACATGACTCAATTGAAGTCGAAATTCTTTGAAACAAGAAACGTCAGGACCGATTTGATAATAGTTTTCTAATGAAAGAGAAAAATCTGAATTTCGTTGTATATATTTTGAGTTATATCAAAATCAAATTTTCAGAAAAGCAGCGCCAGAACCATTATAAAACCATAACGGTTTATTTAATGATATTAAAGGATTTTAAGCAAATAAAAATCGAAATTTCTATTTTAAAAATCCAGATGTGAGTTATAAAATATATGTGAACTCCAGTGGAGTAATGAGTTGATTTTTGAAACAGAAATCAGATTTTTGATTTATTGAATAGAGTTAACTAATTCGAATAGAAATTAGTTAATGAGATTTCGACTTAATATTGGGCCTTAAATAAGTGAGTTCGATTTGAAAATTTATATTCGAAATAGAAAAGAGAACTAGAATTGAAATTGAAATTCAATTTAGTTATGTACGAGTTAAATATTTTGTTTGAACATGTTATGTTCAACAAAGAAGTGAAATAGGCAAAATGACCGATTTAAAGAATAAATGGGCGAAACTGAATTCAAACGATTAGATGATATTGAATTGAATTGGAAACAGGTGAACAGGTTTAGACAGGTATGGGATGAGGTATATGAAGTTTATAA
This sequence comes from Allium sativum, assembly GCA_030737875.1. Taxonomy (NCBI): domain Eukaryota; kingdom Viridiplantae; phylum Streptophyta; class Magnoliopsida; order Asparagales; family Amaryllidaceae; genus Allium; species Allium sativum. The sequence continues at coordinate 3,186,894 of CM060919.1, read as the reverse complement.
ATGAAATGCTCGACAAAAAGGTACATGTTTAAATTCATATATGAGATTTTATGCGCCGTATCGGCAAGCCGCTTGGCTTTTCCTTTTTCTTTTTGATTGAGGAAGATACCGGGAAGCTATTTGAAATTTCCCGATGCTCCCGATACAGGGGAGGTTATGGCGAAATTTTCCGGAAATTTAAGGAGTTAGAATATTTTTAAGATATTTTGATAATTAGAAATCATTGTATCGACGTATTGAATTTGATAGGTAAGTGAATATAAAAATCGAATATTGCAAACAAAAAGGGGATAGAGATAAGGGATTTGAATTGTTCCCAATTGCAAATAGAGATATTTTCTAATATATAGAAAATAAAAGAAGTTAATATTTGGAAACGTTTTCCAAATGGCATAAGAGCCAAGAATGATTATTGAAATTATTTGGCTAACAAATATTGATTGAGAAAATAGAGAAGTGGTTTAATTAATGAATATTAATTAAAGGGCCCAGTGATTTGTTTGATATGTTCGATGAACACTTTGTTTTTATTCGATAGTTAAATCACAGACTATCGAAGTTTTTGACCATCGTTGTCAATATGGAGAGACCGGTTGGATTATTATCCGAAGAACCACTCCGTATCGGCATAAGCGTTGCGAACCAAGTATGCTGAATATATTGAAGACGGAGTGAAGTGCAAGGGCTTTTCTAGTAATAGAAGTAGTGCCTTCGGTTTCGTTCAATCCCAGAACGAACGTAAATGGACGAATGTCTGACAGAGTATTTCCAATGATCAAATGGGTTGGTCTGTATGAATATATATGGTTGCAACGGATTTATCTCTTAGCATAATATCCAGAATATTTGTGCAAACTCAACTAGTGATTAACGGATCTGACGATGTGGCATTCAAAGTGATTGCGTTATCAATGAGTGGTAAGTATTCGTAGCCTCAGGCCTCAACAACCGGGAAAGGACAAAAATCGGGCAGGCAGCATGGCTATGTGGGTCGCACCCATTAGGGTGTATAATCACCTATCTAGAGAAATTCCTTTTGTTCTTAATCTATCGATTCTGCCCATTCGGGAACGGTGGTTTGAGTCCAACCGTTGGTGATATACATTCGATACACTCAAGCGAAATGAGTGGTCGGTCATGTGTGGGCCGGGTTGCAAGATGTTCTTGTTGAACCCAGGTGTATTCGCCTCTAGAGATGCACTGTCGGAAGGTGGTCCCATACCTTGTCATGTTGGAAATCCAATCTCCAATAAGCGCCATGCGGTTTTTGAGTTTATAATATATATGTGGAGCGTGAGATGCAAGCGTTCTGCTATTTGGTTATTTACTTGATGTAGACATTATTATAATATCATTGGATTTGATATCAAAGTGTTTTGGGTTATAGTAAGGTAAAAACCGTCCGTGTTTATGTGTGGGCTGGTCTTACTATTACCTTTTCTTTCGAAAAGAGTTTTGAAAGTTAAACAAGTGGTTGGAGTTTACTCACACCAGTCCCATGACTGACCCAGAGTTTATTTTGTTTTGTTTTCCCTAAACTCTTGGGTGCCCAAATTTGTACGGGCAGTCAAGTGTTTCAGGCTTTTACAGATACACTTGGAGGAGCTTGAAGCAGGAGGCTTCAACGTTAGTTATTTAGAGTTACTTCCGCTGGATCAAATGTTGTGTGTACTCTGATGATGGTATGTGTATATGTACAAAACAGATTTGTATTTCGAAGCTTATGCTATATAATATATTTTATTCGTTCCGCTGTGAGTTTGTGATCTTTGTTTCTTCTATTCTAATATTTCTTTCTTTCTATTTCTCATCCTCTAACTTCTTTCTAATAATGAGTCGTATTTCTGTGTTATTTGAGTTGGACGTGTGGTGTTTTTAGTCAACTCAGATAGCTCGGATTTGCGGGCCTTTACAGGTTCCGGTTTTAGGAGAATCCGACGGTCGGATCTCCCGTAATGTCCGTTTGAAATAAATGGTCGAAATTCATGAACTACCGCGGCGCGGCGCGTTCTATTCAGGCCATTATATTATATATATAATATATATATAATATATATTTCGTCGATTTCTATTTAAAACGAATTTTATAAATCGTTTTAATTTCGTTTCAAAAACAATTTCAACTTCCATTTCAATCCAAAGCAAAATTGAATTCTTCTTTATAAATTCTGTTTAAAATTCATTTCTATTCAATTCAATTTGAATTCATTTCAAATTGTTTCCAATTCAATTCGAATTCGTTTTCAATTCGATTCAATTTCAAATTGGTTTTCTATTCAATTCAATTCAAATTGGTTTTCTATTCGATTCAATTCAAATTGGTTTTCTATTCGATTCAATTCAAATTGGTTTTCTATTTGATTCAATTCAAATTGGTTTTCTATTCGATTCAATTCAAATTGGTTTTCTATTCGAATCAAATTCGTTATATATGCAATTGAAATCAAATTCGTTTTCAATTCAATTCGTTTCGAAATCGTTTTATATTCAATTCATTTCGAAATCGTTTTCTATTCAATTCATTTCGAAATCGTTTAAAATCGATATAAATATCGTTCACGTCAAAATGGCGTCAATCTAATCAACACGGCTTAATGTATTTCTATTTTCAAATATTCTATTCAAATATTTCCTATTATCAAAATATTTGTTATTATCAAAATATTTCGTTCAACACATGACTAATCTCAACGGATGAGTACAGTCAACACATGAACCTTTACTTTATATTGATAAAGATGTAAATTTTATTATTAAAATATTTCGTTCAACACATGACTAATCTCAACGGATGAGTACAGTCAACACATGAACCTTTACTTTATATTGATAAAGATGTAAATTTTATTATTAAAATATTTCGTTCAACACATGACTAATCTCAACGGATGAGTACAGTCAACACATGAACCTTTACTTTATATTGATAAAGATGTAAATTTTATTATTAAAATATTTCGTTCAACACATGACTAATCTCAACGGATGAGTACAGTCAACACATGAACCTTTACTTTATATTATTCTTTATTTTCTAAATTGGAGTGAGACCCAATCAATCACCATATAATGTTAATTATATGGACTTTTCATACATCACACGTATATAATAGCATTGAAAATAATCAACCATCAACCAAAGTGCACTACACTGTATAAGCATCAAATATAGATATCTAACGCTTATAACAGCCTGTCAATCAATCGATCGACATATTTAATTAATCAGGATGAGTGAACTTCATATTTCATCCCAACACCCGTGTGGGGTTTCAAACAATCAAACACAGATTTTATTTGTGCAGTTGGGCGATGTGTAAAATTTATCGTCCCAATCAATGTCCTTCAAATAGGTGTACATAAACAAACCGTCTGGTCTGTAAATGAATATTTTATTTTATTCACTTTCACGTTAAAAATTATATTTTTAACGATAAAACATTTTATTTTAACATATGAATATCTATTCAGTTCATTCTTTAAATAAAATGATATTTTTATTTTTCTAACATATTTTAGAAAATTTCGGCGGCATAACGGCACGATACTAGAAACGGGACGAGGCCTCGCCTTATCCCCGGTCTAGTGAAGGCCCACGCCATTCTCACATCAATCAAATTCACCAAACAACCAAATTCAAATCAAATCATCTAACTAATTTATGCAACCAAACAAACAAGTCCATGGTCTGTGGACGATTGTGTCGGGTGCTACTAAGCACCGTCTGCATCCTAGTATATATATATAACAAAAAAAAATAAAAAAAATTGAAGAGTGAGAAATTCTCACCGATAGCTATCCTAACTCCACGGCACTTCCAATGCAGGAAATCTTCAACGTTCTCGCCTTTTTATCACCTTCGTTGCCCGTATTCTCTACATATGTAAAAATCGAATTTTTACTTCGTTATTCAATATATAAAAATCGAATTTTTACTACTATGTTATATAGAAAAAAATTATATTTTTATCACGCTATTTTCCATATAAAGATTTCGCCTTTCTAAAATATAGTTTTCGCCTTTATAAAAACATAGACTTCGCCTTTTCAAATTTAAAGATTTCATCTTTATAAAAATCTCATTTTTATTTTTCTACACATATAAAGATGATATTTTTAATATTCCTATCATGTAAAGATTATATTTTTAACTCTCTACCTAACCAAAAATCATATTTTTACATCTTCTATATAGTAAAGACTATATTTTTAATACCTTAAAAATATAAAAGTCATATTTTTATTACTTTAAAAATATAAAAATCATATTTTTACTTCGTCTATATAGTAAAGACTATATTTTTAATACCTTAAAAATATAAAAGTCATATTTTTATTACTTTAAAAATATAAAAATCATATTTTTACTTCGTCTATATAGTAAAGACTATATTTTTATAGTTCCTACTATGCAAAGATCTTATTTTTATCTTTCTACAATATAAAAGATTATATTTTTACTACTTATATAATATGAAAATTATATTTTTTTTTCCGCATTTAAAATCTAGGCTTTATATATTTCAAAAACAACATTCTTTATAAAAATTTCAAGCCAATGTTCTTCATAAAAATTGAACTTTTATTTCATAATCCTATGTATAAAAACAGGAAAATCAGTTTTTATTCCTAATAAAAAATCAGTTTTCAAAATAAGTAAAAATCAGTTTCAAAATAAGTAAAAATCATTTTACTAAATAAATAAAAATCAGTTTCAAAATAAGTAAAAATCAGTTTACTAACAGAGGGGCTGACGCGGCGGTAGGCAGAGGAGGAGGTGCGGCTAGGGTTGTTGGAGGCGGAGGAGGATGGTGGAGCGGTCGGATTTTGGGGGGAAAAGGGGCTTAGGGTTTCGATGGGGGAAAGGAGGGGCGACGCTAGGCAACGTAGTGGCTGGAGGGAGGTTCGTCGGAGGTGATGGCTGAGGGCAGGCGCGTGCGGTGGTCAAGGCAGGGTGGCGGCGGTTTAAAGGAGGGGCTGTGGGGCTCGCGCCTTGAATCGACAGGAGGGAGAAGAAGGAAGGAGGAGAGAGGAAGGAAGGAGGCTGCGGTGGCCCACGCCAGCGCTGGCGGCGGCGAACGGGATCGGAGGGCGGAGGCGATCTGAGAAGCGGCTTTCCTCATATTTTTTTTCGTTTTGAATGAAACGATGTGGAAGGTAGGGGGTTAAGGAGAATTATAAAATATAATTATATATATTATTTTATTTTTAACTTTCAAACGGGTAACTTTTTATTTTGAACTCGAAACGAAACCCACCGCCTGTTGTCCATCGCTAATTACCCCCATTCCGAACACAATGGGATATGTATCATAAGCTGATTCGATCGTTTCGATTGGTTTTCGTCAAAATCAACATATAACTCTATATATGAATTTGAACGCGCATTTCAATTTACTGGGGTCACATACTAACTCTAAAAATTTCAGAAAAATATTTTCTAGCTTCATATTGACGATACGGTCCTAACAAAACTAGTTTCGTCGAATTCTGAGACCGTTTGAAAAATGGCCATTTTCCAGTCGATTAAAATCAACTGAAACTGGTCAAACGCGTTTTCCTATGCCACGCTCACATATTGATTCGAAAAATTATGAAATTTAAAACCTAGCAATAACTTGACACTGCGGATCCAACAAAACTGGTTTCGTCGAAATCCGAGGTCATTTGCAAAATTTCTATTTTTAAGGGCCTGAATTCCATAGCGACTATTCAGAATTTTCAACTGGACATATCTTTTGATTCCCGCTATGAAATCTTGATTTTTCGGATTCGTTGGAAAGATGTCAACAATTAGATCGTAATGTTTTTGGTTTCACTAAAATCCGGATTGTTTTGCACCCGGTACATCCAATTGAAGTTTGAAATCGAATTATCGAACTACCGCGCCATTTTCAATTCTATTATAATTATATATATAATTATTTATATTCTAACGACGACGCGTATAATATATACTTTCGAATATATTCAAAATAAATTTCTCGTCGATTTTATTTAAAATAATCTTATTTAAATATTCAAAATTCGCTAAAATTGCTAAAATAAAATTTTCAAACTGGCCCAGATTTTCAGGTTGTTACAATCTCCCCCACTTAAAACTTTTCGTCCCCGAAAAGGAACAAAGTCGAAAGTGGTTTGATTAATCAACTCTACGTTCGATCTGGCTTCCATTCTCCAACTTTTCAGTTTCTGAGAATTTTCAAAATTCCAAAAATTTGGCTAACACCCTAAATTTTTGAAAAATTTCGCCATAACCTCCCCTGCACCGGGAGCATCGGGGAATTTCAAATAGCTTCCCCGGTCCTTCTAATCTCAAAAAGAAAAAGAAAAAGCCAAGCGGCTCATAAAATCATCATCACCCAAACAAAACAGTAAATTATGTAGTAAACATGTACCTATTTATCGGGCAAACAAATTTTATTCTTCGGCTCTAGCCTCCTTGCTATGACCTGTTCAAAAGATATACATGTATGCAAGCAAATGCGACCAATTTTCAATACAGTTCAATATTTGATTCAATTAGGCTAAATGGTTCAAAATTAGCAAACAAATAAACAAACAACACAAACATCAATCAATTAGTGGATTAACGTTTCAAATTTATAATTTTGATACATATACAGAAAATCATGTTTTTGATGCCAATTCACAACAATGTGTTTTAACTATATAAGTTTTGGTTCTCACACTAGTCTAATGGAAATATATAGAAAATCACACCTTCGAAACACGAAAATAAATACTGGTGATGGCGCGCCATCATCAGAATCATATCCGGGCGACTAGAATGTGATTCTATATCTATCTAATATATTAAAACTTCGAATATACGTTCATGACGCGTATATGCAAAATCTTTATATACTAGATTGTCCATATTCAAAATAAATAAATAATCAAATACGTATAAAATGGTTAAAATTTTCAAAACAAAGTTGTTTTCATTTGAAAAATATACTCTTCACACTCGTTCTAGGATACTACTGATCCCATCTCTAACGAGTCATTCTAATTGGATATTACTAATCCAATATCTGATGAATTCTTTCGTATGGTTCTAATGTGTCTTGTTCTCGAGCTCTGTAAACCAAAGCTCTGATACCAAATGTGACGGCCTGGAATTTCGCTCGATCTGAATCAGTCGTTAAACCAATCTAGACCGTTCGAAACCCCTGACTGTTTGAGAACAGGACAAATCAAAACACAAACAGAAGAACATTTCATTGCTATTACAACAATTCCACCAGATACAAGAATATACAGAGTATAAATGAATAAATTACATTCGATAAATATCAGAGATTACAATAAATTACATAGCAGCGGAAAAATAATACAAAGCACAACTGAAGGTGATATACGGATACAGAGCTTTCCGGATATCATTCCAGCTGTAAACCAGGATCCTTTGAATATAAATCTGCAAAACCAAAACTACTAGCTGCCCATGCGGAAAATAAGGGCACCCAGAGTTTAGGTTAAAACAATAAACTTCAGGTCAGTCATGTGGCTGGTGTGAGAACTAAAACAGTTATTTAAATTTTACTTTAAAAGAGAGTAATTCAAGGGACCACGCCGTATAACACGGAACGGGTTTCCTCCCAAGAATACCAGTGCATAGAATAAACAGCGCAATGCTTTTTCGAAAAATGAAGCTATTATAAGACCCAGGTCCCATCACACAATGCAACGCAAGCCGGAGGATAGGGTTTTACCTTATAACAGCCAAACATGCTTGATACGTTTAAAACAAATCATTTGATACTATAATAAGTGTATAGTGTCAAAACATTTCAATCATAAATATAAATCATAGACGGCATGAGTGCCCCATCCCACTATGTCGCCATACTAGGCTCTACAATTAAAACCGCAATACACGTATTGGAAATTGGATTCCGTCATGAGTCGAGGCAAGGGGCAAGCTCCTCTCCGCATTCGAGACACTCTAGCAAATGTCCCAGGGCTACGCACTCTGGGAAACCCTTGGATGCTTCAGGGCCGGTCCTCACTTACGTTAGAGGATTATTTATTCCTGAACACACGTTTCCCGGTCCTTACAGACCTATAATCGAGGCGCCTCGCATTCCAACAACCACAAAGGTGAAAAGTATATATATGTCAGGGCTGGTAAGTCACTGACACCACCAAAGCTAGAAAGAAACGTCGTGCCCTCCCTGCAGTCCATATCCCGTTTTTAACTCATACCGAGGTGTGAGGCTCGCGAATTCACGCTATACACAAAGCTGCCATGTAGGCGTGCTTTGATCATCAACCACAAGACTTTGCTTTTCAACAGAAGCCTTGATCATTGCATCTTAGTGTGCCACACAGGCAATTCATGCCATGCGACTGATGTCCATCGATATACAACCTCTGAGCTCGTACGTCTCAGAGAAGGGCGTTAAGCAAAAGAATAAATTCTCCGCCGCCAAACAGATGTATATTTAATAGAAATCAATCAACACAGAATAAAATCCAATGTCAGACACACAATCCATTTACAAGTCCGTTCTGGGTCTGAACGAAACCGGAGGCACTTTCCTCGCATATCCATCCATCTCCAAGTACGTCTGGACGACCACCAACTATTTCCATCCTCTTGGGTGTACAGCCCAATCAGGATCGTCAGTAATTATCCAAACGATGTGAAGACTTCCGGTCTTCGACCACCGTCTTCATCTTCGACATATCGTCGAATCGGTTATTCAGAATGGGTGTAAACCCAGTCTTTCCGAACAACCCGCGTATATTAAAAACAAATGTTACACAAACACAACATACGCCTCATTCCAATTCATTAGTCACTAACCGCAAATTAGCAAGAGAACAATTTCCCAAACATTGACCCCGAAGGCCGAAACCAACATCAGATCAATACCCAGGAAACCATTCTTCTTAGCCAACCTACAACTAGTTTCTAAATTCCACATTCTTAGGGAAAGGTTCTCATTAATTTTATCCAAGATAAATTCTTTAAAATTTATCCTGTAATCTTCCTTTGGATGTCGTTTCAAACCAAATTATGGTTTTTCTAAACTAGTCGAGATTAGCGAACCACACCGAAGTAATTATTTATTTTATTTCCCAATCCCAACCTATTCATCCCATGAAGCAAAACTGGTAATACTCCATATCTAACACCATGGTGTTATCGGTAAAATTAATTACCATTTCACGTTCAAATCTAATTATAGATTTAACTATCGCTTTGGAGCAAAACTGGCGATACTCCATTCTCGCTCATTTCTAAATTTGACAATTTAGATTATAGATTCACATTTCAAATCTAATTACAGATTCAATAAAACTCCTTTTACTGGGTTAAAGAACTAGGTGTTATTTAAAACACAGTCCACGATAAACCCATTTCAAATCCAATCAAATATATTAGAAATTCCGATTATTTAAAACCCCTTTTTAAATCTAATTTATCTATTTAAAAATAATTGGGTTTTAAATTTAGTTCAAAACTAGTTCATTTCGATAAAAATCCATTTTTATCTTTTCAAATGTGGAGTTTTTCACCCCAATTTTTCCCAAATCATTCCTTATGATTTTACACAAATTATTACTATTTTTAATAATTTTATCAAGGCCCGTACAGTCGATTTCCAACAATGGCCATCGAACTGCACTTACAGCGACCTTTTTCAAATTTTATTTGGACGTATCTCCAAATCCAACCGTTAGATTTCAAATTTCTAATATTCGTTAGAAAGCTCTTTTCGATACGAACCCAACGGTTCCGGTTTTAGGAGAATCCGATGGTCGGATCTCCCGTAATGTCCGTTTGAAATAAATGGTCGAAATTCACGAACTGCCGCGGCGCGGCGCGTTCTATTCAGGCCATTATATTATATATATAATATATATAATATATATTTCGTCGATTTCTATTTAAAACGAATTTTATAAATCGTTTTAATTTCGTTTCAAAAACAATTTCAACTTCCATTTCAATCCAAAGCAAAATTGAATTCTTCTTTATAAATTCTGTTTAAAATTCATTTCTATTCAATTCAATTTGAATTCATTTCAAATTGTTTCCAATTCAATTCGAATTCGTTTTCAATTCGATTCAATTTCAAATTGGTTTTCTATTCAATTCAATTCAAATTGGTTTTCTATTCGATTCAAATTGGTTTTCTATTCGATTCAATTCAAATTGGTTTTCTATTCGATTCAATTCAAATTGGTTTTCTATTCGAATCAAATTCGTTATATATGCAATTGAAATCAAATTCGTTTTCAATTCAATTCATTTCGAAATCGTTTTATATTCAATTCATTTCGAAATCGTTTTCTATTCAATTCATTTCAAAATCGTTTAAAATCGATATAAATATCGTTCAGGTCAAAATGGCGTCAATCTAATCAACACGGCTTAATGTATTTCTATTTTCAAATATTCTATTCAAATATTTCCTATTATCAAAATATTTGTTATTATCAAAATATTTCGTTCAACACATGACTAATCTCAACGGATGAGTACAGTCAACACATGAACCTTTACTTTATATTGATAAAGATGTAAATTTTATTATTAAAATATTTCGTTCAACACATGACTAATCTCAACGGATGAGTACAGTCAACACATGAACCTTTACTTTATATTATTCTTTATTTTCTAAATTGGAATGAGACCCAATCAATCACCATATAATGTTAATTATATGGACTTTTCATACATCACACGTATATAATAGCATTGAAAATAATCAACCATCAACCAAAGTGCACTACACTGTATAAGCATCAAATATAGATATCTAACGCTTATAACAGTCTGTCAATCAATCGATCGACATATTTAATTAATCAGGATGAGTGAACTTCATATTTCATCCCAACACCCGTGTGGGGTTTCAAACAATCAAACACAGATTTTATTTGTGCAGTTGGGCGATGTGTAAAATTTATCGTCCCAATCAATGTCCTTCAAATAGGTGTACATAAACAAACCGTCTAGTCTGTAAATGAATATTTTATTTTATTCACTTTCACGTTAAAAATTATATTTTTAACGATAAAACATTTTATTTTAACATATGAATATCTATTCAGTTCATTCTTTAAATAAAATGATATTTTTATTTTTCTAACATATTTTAGAAAATTTCGGCGGCATAACGGCACGATACTAGAAACGGGACGAGGCCTCGCCTTATCCCCGGTCTAGTGAAGGCCCACGCCATTCACACATCAATCAAATTCACCAAACAACCAAATTCAAATCAAATCATCTAACTAATTTATGCAACCAAACAAACAAGTCCATAGTCTGTGGACGATTGTGTCGGGTGCTACTAAGCACCGTCTGCATCCTAGTATATATATAACAAAAAAAAATAAAAAAAAATTGAAGAGTGAGAAATTCTCACCGATAGCTGTCCTAACTCCACGGCACTTCCAATGCAGGAAATCTTCAACGTTCTCGCCTTTTTATCACCTTCGTTGCCCGTATTCTCTACATATGTAAAAATCGAATTTTTACTTCGTTATTCAATATATAAAAATCGAATTTTTACTACTATGTTATATAGAAAAAAATTATATTTTTATCACGCTATTTTCCATATAAAGATTTCGCCTTTCTAAAATATAGTTTTCGCCTTTATAAAAACATAGACTTCGCCTTTTCAAATTTAAAGATTTCATCTTTATAAAAATCTCATTTTTATTTTTCTACACATATAAAGATGATATTTTTAATATTCCTATCATGTAAAGATTATATTTTTAACTCTCTACCTAACCAAAAATCATATTTTTACATCTTCTATATAGTAAAGACTATATTTTTAATACCTTAAAAATATAAAAGTCATATTTTTATTACTTTAAAAATATAAAAATCATATTTTTACTTCGTCTATATAGTAAAGACTATATTTTTAATACCTTAAAAATATAAAAGTCATATTTTTATTACTTTAAAAATATAAAAATCATATTTTTACTTCGTCTATATAGTAAAGACTATATTTTTATAGTTCCTACTATGCAAAGATCTTATTTTTATCTTTCTACAATATAAAAGATTATATTTTTACTACTTATATAATATGAAAATTATATTTTTTTTTCCGCATTTAAAATCTAGGCTTTATATATTTCAAAAACAACATTCTTTATAAAAATTTCAAGCCAATGTTCTTCATAAAAATTGAACTTTTATTTCATAATCCTATGTATAAAAACAGGAAAATCAGTTTTTATTCCTAATAAAAAATCAGTTTTCAAAATAAGTAAAAATCAGTTTCAAAATAAGTAAAAATCAGTTTACTAAATAAATAAAAATCAGTTTCAAAATAAGTAAAAATCAGTTTACTAACAGAGGGGCTGACGCGGCGGTAGGCAGAGGAGGAGGTGCGGCTAGGGTTGTTGGAGGCGGAGGAGGATGGCGGAGCGGTCGGATTTTGGGGGGAAAAGGGGCTTAGGGTTTCGATTGGGGAAAGGAGGGGCGACGCTAAGCAACGTGGTGGCTGGAGGGAGGTTCGTCGGAGGTGAGGGCAGGCGCGTGCGGTGGTCAAGGCAGGGTGGCGGCGGTTTAAAGGAGGGGTTGTGGGGCTCGCGCCTTGAATCGACAGGAGGGAGAAGAAGGAAGGAGGAGAGAGGTAGGAAGGAGGGAGGCTGCGGTGGCCCACGCCAGCGCTGGCGGCGGCGAACGGGATCGGAGGGCGGAGGCGATCTGAGAAGCGGCTTTCCTCAATTTTTTTTTTCGTTTTGAATGAAACGATGTGGAAGGTAGGGGGTTAAGGAGAATTATAAAATATAAATATATATATTATTTTATTTTTAACTTTCAAACGGGTAACTTTTTATTTTGAACTCGAAACGAAACCCACCGCCTGTTGTCCATAGCTAATTACCCCCATTCCGAACACAATGGGATATGTATCATAAGCTGATTCGATCGTTTCGATTGGTTTTCGTCAAAATCAACATATAACTCTATATATGAATTTGAACGCGCATTTCAATTTACTGGTGTCACATACTAACTCTAAAAATTTCAGAAAAATATTTTCTAGCTTCATATTGACGATACGGTCCTAACAAAACTAGTTTCGTCGAATTCTGAGACCGTTTGAAAAATGGCCATTTTCCAGTCGATTAAAATCAACTGAAACTGGTCAAACGCGTTTTCCTATGCCACGCTCACATATTGATTCGAAAAATTATGAAATTTAAAACCTAGCAATAACTTGACACTGCGGATCCAACAAAACTGGTTTCGTCGAAATCCGAGGTCATTTGCAAAATTTCTATTTTTAAGGGCCTGAATTCCATAGCGACTATTCAGAATTTTCAACTGGACATATCTTTTGATTCCCACTATGAAATCTTGATTTTTCGGATTCGTTGGAAAGATATCATCAATTAGATCGTAATGTTTTTGGTTTCACTAAAATCCGGATTGTTTTGCACCCGGTACATCCAATTGAAGTTTGAAATCGAATTATCGAACTACCGCGCCATTTTCAATTCTATTATAATTATATATATAATTATTTATATTCTAACGACGACGCGTATAATATATACTTTCGAATATATTCAAAATAAATTTCTCGTCGATTTTATTTAAAATAATCTATTTTAAATATTCAAAATTCGCTAAAATTGCTAAAATAAAATTTTCAAACTGGCCCAGATTTTCGGGTTGTTACATGTATACGCTTCTCTTCCTTTTTTACCAAATTTAATTATAGATTTTCTTTTTGTTTATAATATTCTATTTCTAAGTTCATTTCCTTATCGAATTCTATATATATCGATACACTGATTTCTAACTATTAAATTTTCTTATAAATATTCTAACTCCTTAAATTTCCAGAAAATTTCGCCTTAACCTCCTTTGTACCGGTCAACAGTTCAAACCACAACTCGCCTCCCTAGGCCCTTTCCATTCAAAAAGAAAATTAAAAAGCCAAGCGACTTGCCGATTCGGCACATAAAATCTCATATGGAATTAAATATATACCTCTTTGTCGGGCATTCTATTTATATCTCTTTATACACTTCATTCCATACCTGACTAATATATATCAAAACATTCTCAATTTATTCCAATGAATATACAATCGTTTTTAACTCAGTTTGCTGATTCATTCTCTAATTAGCTATTTTTCTTATTTCATTTTTTATTTGAACATTGCAAGTTCATACATATTTTAACTTGCTTATAAACTAATTGAATTCCATTTTCAATTCAAGTTTTATATTTGATTTCGAATATAAATTCTCAAATCACATTCACTTACCCAAGACCAAATTTCGATCCACAATTCCATTAACTAATGTTTTTACAAATTAGTTAATTTTATGAAATTATAAAAAATATGATTTTAGTTTCAAAAATCATTTCATTTACTTAATTATTTAATCGCTATAATTTATAAATGATTACAGCGCTGTTTTTCTGAAAATTTGATTTTAACATAACTCAAAATCTATAAGAAGAAATCCAGATTTTTTCTCTTCTATTAGAAAATTATTATTCTATTGGTCCCGACGATTCTGGTTTCAAAGAATTCCAACTTAAATTGAGTTCTGTATACTCAATTGAAGTTCGAATCACCAACTTACAAACTTTTGCGCCGTGACAAACTCGTTTTAATTATATTTATAAATAAACATTAAACTTTGTTTAAAATAAATTTCATTCCAGTCTAATATATATTATATATATTAATCTAGTTTTCCAATCCAACTTAATATTTTCGATTATCTCTAATCGTCAATTTTTCATTTACTCGATCATAAATTTGTTTATCCTCAATTTTCTATATTAAATGCCCAATTCCTTTTATAAATAAATTATTCATAAAATTCTATATAATCGAATTCTAACTATAAATCGCAAGGATTTATTACAATTCAGTTTATATTCCGACATTCGAAATAAAATCTATCGTTACCTTTTTGAAACGATTTCCACTTCTCTTTTTAAATTAATACTTGAATTTTAAATCCTCAATTATACCATGATAATTACCCTACGTTATTTATAAAAGTTGTTTATAAATTTAAATTCTCTTATTTTATATATTAAAACAAGTTCTATTTCAAATCTACCTGAAATCCAACTCATTTTATATTCCGAATCCTGGAATAAAGCTATCGTTCCCATTTCGAAATGATTTCAAATTATGTTTTAAATTCATACTTGAATTTAAAGTTAATAATTATCTCTTGATAATTTATTCACCATATTTATAAACATCGTTTTATATTTAAACAAGTCCATTTCAAAATCTATTTAAAACCGAAATCTTATTTTGGAAATTTCTATTTATTATAACTTATCTATTTAAATACAGAATCTATTTACATATTTAAATTTAAACTTCTATTTAATACAATCCTGATATCTTTTCTAAAAATATTTCATTTAAACAAATTCGATCTAATCGAATTCAAATCATAAATCCATACGGATTTATTTTAGTTCAATTTATATTCTAAACATCAGAATAAACTTCATCATTTATTTCTTCAAAACGAGTCCTCATTTCTACTTTTAAATTCGCATTTGAATTTAAATATTCAAATTATCAAAAGATAATTTTTCCACTTCATTTATAAACATCATTTATAAATTCATTTCAATTCCCTGATTATCCCATGAAAATCATTTTATTTTATTTATAATCACCATTTATAAATTTACTTCAATTTCATGTATTATTTAATTTATAAACATCGTTTATAAATTCAATACATGTTTTATTTATTCAAAACAAGAAAATATGTAACAACCCGGAAAATCTGAACCAATTTAAAAATTTTATTTTGGCAATTTTAATGAATTTTGAATATTTAAAATGAATTATTTTATATAATAACGACGGGAAATTTATTTTGAATAGAATTAGAACGTATATATTTATTTGAATCGACGTTAGAATATAAATATATATTTTAATTTTAAAAGGAATTGAAATTGGCGCGGTAGTTTGAAAATTCGATTTCAAATTTCAAATGAATGTACATGATTCAAAATAAACTGGATTTTAGCGAAACCAAAAATATTTGAATCTATTTGAAAATGTCTTCCCAACGAATCCGAAAAATCAAAATTTCATTGCGGGAATAAAAAGTTATGCCCAATAGAAAATTCAGAATAGTCGCTATGGAAAATATAACCCTTAAAAATGGAAATTTTGCAAATGACCTCCATTTTCGACAAAACCACTTTTGTTGGATCCGAGATGTCAAATTATTGCTTGATTCCAAAATTCAAAATTTTTGGGATTAATATGTGAGCGTGGCAAAGGAAAACGTGTTTTGACAGTTTCCGTCAATTTGGATCGACCAGAAAATGGGCATTTTTCAAACGGTCACCAAATTTGACGAAATTAGTTTTGTTAGGACCGTATCGTTAAAACATAGCCAGATTTATTTTTCTAGAATTCTTGGTGTCCGTATGTGGCCCCAGTAAACTAAAATGTGCGTTCAAATTAAATATATAATGATTCATATTTTAAATTTGATGAAAATTGATCGTAACGGTCGAATTGGCTTACGAAACATACCCCGTTGCGTTCAGAATGGGGGTAATGTGCTATGAATGACAGTCGGTGGGTTCGGTTTGGGGTTCAAATGAAAAGGGTACTTTTTGGATAATAAAATAATCAAATATATTAGTCAACCCTCTTTATTCCCTCTCCCCGCCCCCTTTTCGTTCATTTCAGATCTGAAGTAGATAAATAAAAACCACGATCAACGAAACCACGTCGCGCTCACCCACCACCGCTCGACTTCCTCCATCTCCCCCTGGCGCCGCCTGACCTCGCCCTCCCTCAGTATCGCGAGCCTCTACCGAGAAGCGCGCCATCGCGCGAGCAAGCGGCCCGCAGTTGCGAGCTGGGATTGCGCACCACACCCCATTCCGCCTGACCGCCGGCCTTTGCAGCACTCCAGGCCCCCCTACGACAGCCCTTCCCGCCACCAGTAGCCTCCAACACCGCCATTTCCCTGATTTCCACCGTGACTTTATTTTCATTTATTTTCTTTCTTTTTCATTTTAAGGCATTGTTTTATTCGATATAAAACAAGTTGTGATTTTTATATAAAAACAAGTGGAGATTTTTATTTAAAAAGAAGACGAGATTTTTAATTGGTTAAAGACGAGATTTTCATTTGTTTAAAGATTTGATTTTTATTTGTTTAAAGATAAGATTTTTAAAAATATAAAAGATCGAATTTTTGAAATAGAAAAGATCGAATTTTTGAAATAGAAAAGATCGAATTTTTGAAATAGAAAAGATCGGATTTTTGAATCAGAAAAGATATGATTTTTTAAAAAAAAACAAAAAGATATGATTTTTATATGAGTAGCGATATAAAAATAGCGATTTTTTAATATATAAACATCATATTAAAAATGTGATTTTTAATATGAACAGCGTAGAGAAGACTACGTTGGATTTAAGGGCAAATCCAGACTGTTCTAAATTTCAGAAAAAAATGACGGAGCAGATCCCAAAGGTGAGAACTCTTCACTATAATTTTCTTATACAGTTATTTATTTAATGAATGCATATATGAACTGTTCCCCATCGTCCACAGACCATGGACGACTTGTTTGGTTTGGTTAATTGATTAGTTTGAATTGATTGTGATGTGTAATGGGAATGTAAATAGTCACGTATTGAAATAAAATACTTTATCGTTAAAAATATAATTTTTAATGTTAATATGAATAAAATAAATATTCATTTACAAATCAGATGATTTGTTTATGAACAACCATTTTATTGATATGGATTGGGACAATATATTTTACACATCGCCCAACTTCACAAATAATATTCAGTATTTGTTGGTTGAAACCCCACACGGGTGTTGGGATGATATTTGATGTACACTAATCCCAATTGTTTAGTTGTATGTCGATCGATTGGTTGACAGGCTGTTGTAAGCGTTAAATATTTATATTTAATGCTTATGCAGTGTAGAATGCACTCTGGATGATGGTTGATTGTTTATCGTTGTTGTTGTATACATGTATTGTATGAAATCCATATAAATAACATTATATGGTAATTGACTGTTTCTGATTCCAATTCAGAACGAATGAATATTTTAAAATAAGAATATTTCCAAATATTGAATATTTTTAAAATAATATTCAGTAAAATATCAAAATTTGATTTTGATGTCCGATTTGGGATGGACACGAATATATTTAAATATATAGCCGTGTTGATTAGATATGCGCCATTTTGACGTGAATGGTATTTATATCAATTTTATTCATTTTTAAAATGAATATCGAAAAAGAAGTGATTTCAAAATCTAATGTTTTGAAAATACTATCATTTATATGTCGATGATATGGAATATTCAATTTTGATTTGAAATTGAATATGAAGTTGAAATCGTTTTGAAAACAAATTTAAAACGATTTATAAAATACGTTTTAAATGGAAATCGACGAAATATGTTATATATATATATAATATATAATGGCCTGAATAGAACGCGCCGCGCTGCGGCAGTTCGCGAATTCCGACCATTGACTTCGAATGGATATTACGGAAGATCCGACCATTGGATTCTCCTAAAACCGGAACCGTTGGGTTCGTATCGAAAAGGGCTTTCTTACGAATATGAGAGATTTGAAATCTAACAGTTGAATTTGGAATTATGTCCAAATCAAATTTGAAAAAGGTCGCTGTAAGTGCAGTTCGATGACCATTTATGGAAATCGACTGTACGGGCCTTGATAAAATTATTAAAAATAACAATAATTAGTGTAAAATCATAATAAATGATTTAGAAAAAATTGGGATGAAAATTTCCAAATTTGAAAAGATAAAAATAGATTTTTATCGAAATGAACTAGTTATTAACTAGAATTATAATCCAATATTTTTAAATAAATAAATGGGATTTGAAATGGTTTTAAAAATAACCAGGATTTCCAATAATTAGAATGAATTTGAATCGAAATTGTTTCTGGAATATTTCGATGTTGGATTTCATGATTATACAGATATTGTTATGGAAATTTGAAAGATATATTTATATCGTTATTTTCAATACGATATTTGTTGGTTGTAGTATTTGATGTTGAATATAAGCCGATATATTTTCTATTTGGAACCTTGTATTTAATATCAAATGGGATTTTGGGTTTGTCGTGAACGGTGTTTTCAGTAACACTATTCTTGAACCCCACGTAAAGAGGATAAATCTTTTAATTAAGATTGTTAGAGTTTCCAATTATATTTAATAATTGGAATAAAATGGAATGTGAATTCGGTTTATCGTGAACTGTTTTTTTAACGACATTCGTTCTTTAACCCGATTTACTTTGAAACATGATTTGGAATTTATAAATCTTTTGTCAAGATTTAAAGTAGATTTTCCAAAGTAAAGTTTTCCAATTTAACATAACAAATTGGAATTGAATGGAATTCGATTTCATGATAATCGAAGTGAGCTTCTGTAGAGGAAGACTGTTAGTATATATGGAATTTAAAAGGCCTTGCCGTTATTCCATTTATATTATCGGTTGGATATGGAAGTTCATATCGATTATATATATTTATCTGTTTTCCGTGAAGATTCCATTGTAAATGGAAGAGATTTTGGGTTTATCGTGAGCTGTATTTTAAATGACATTAGTTCTTTAACCCAGTTAAAGATAAGATTTATTTCTTAACTTTGAATAATCATTAAGTAATGATTTTTGGAAATTAAAACTGAATCTGAGTTTTAATTAATCTTTAAATAGATTGAAAGGTGAATTTGAAAACTAAAATTATCAAATTCAAGAAATGATCGAGAATGGAGTACCACCAGTTTTACTCCAGTCGATAGTTAAATCTTTAATTAGATTTGAACGTGAAATGGTAATTGAATTTACCGATAACACCGTGGTGTTAGATATGAAGTATTACCAGTTTTGCTTTATGAATGAATAGGTTGGGATTGGGAAATTAAACAAATGATTACTTCGGTAAGGTGCGGTAATTCCGACTAGTTTGTATAAACCATAATTTGGTTTGAATTGATATCCAAAAGAAGATTAAAGAATAAATTTAAAAAATTTATCTTTGATAGAATTAACGGGAACCTTTCCCAAAGGATAAGAATATTTGAATGAAAGAATATTCTGAATTGGAATGAGGCGTATGTTGTGTTTTTATAGCACTTGTTTATTATATACAAGAGTTATTCAGAAAGACAGGGTTTATCCCGTTCTGAATAACTGATTCGATGATACGTCGAGGATGAAGTTGGTGGTTGAAGATCGGAGGCCTTCACATCGTTTGAATGATTACTGATGTCTTGATTGGGCTGTACACCCAAGACAAGGTAATAAGTGGTGATCGTCCATACATACTTGGAGATCGACCGAATATGCGAGGACCTCTCTCCTGTATTGGACATACAGGACAAGGAATAAGGTGCCTCCGGTTTCGTTCAGACCCAGAACGAACATGTAAATGGATGTGTGTCTGACATCGGATTTCATTCTGTGTGATTGATAGACATCGGTTGCATAGCATGAATTGCCAGTGTGGCATGCTGATATGCAAAATATCAAGGCTTCTGTTGAAAAGAAGAGTCTTGTGGTTGATGATCAAAGCACGGCTTTAATATAGCATAGCTTTGTGTAGCGTTAATTCACGAGCCTCACACCTCGGTGTGAACCAGAAACGGGAGAGGACATCAGGGAGGGCATGCGTTTCCTTCTAGCTAGGAGTTATGTCAGCGTTTTGCAAGCTATGATGTTTTACTTATGTGGATGATGGATAGCGAGGCGCCTCTGTTATATTAGTCGTTCCAGGGCCGATGGTTTGGTCAGGATATGACCAGTTTACGCCCCATAGGGCGGGGAAACGCATTGTTCAGGCATTTTAGTCCACTCTATGTGGACCGACCTTGACGATCCAAAGGCTTGACAGAGTACTTGCCTGAGACATGGGCTAGATTGTCTCGAAGTGTTAAGGACGATCCCTTGCCTTGGTTCACAGATGGAAATCCAACTTCCAATACGACATTTTGCATTTTTGATTGTAGAGCCTAGTATGGCGACATAGTGGGATGGGGCACTCGTGTCATCTATGATTGATACATTTATATTTGAAATTGTTTTGACACTATACACTTATTGTAATAGTAAAATATGAAATTTCACGTGCCAGGCATTTTTGGCTATTATAAGGTAAAAACTCTATTCTTCGCCTTGCATTGCATTGTGTGATGGGACCTGAGTCTTATAATAGCTTCATTGTTCTTTATTTAGCATTGCGCTGTTTGTTTTATGCACTGGTATTCTTGGGAGGAAACCTGTTCCGTGTTATACGGCGTGGTCCCTTGATTTACCAAACTTTAAAGGCAAATTAATAACTATTTTAGTTCTCACACCAGTCACATGACTGACCTGGAGTTTATTGTTTTAACCTAAACTCTGGGTGCCCTTATTTTCCACACGGGCAGCTAGTAATTTTGGTTTTGCAGATTTATATTCACAGTATCCTGGTTTACAGCTGGAATGATATTCGGAAAGCTTTGTATCCGTATATTCCTTTCAGTTGTTCTTTGTATTATTTTCCGCTTCATTGTAATTTGTAAATCTCTTATATTTTTCTGATGTATAATATTTATTCATATTCTGTATATTCTTGTACTCTGAGGTAAATTGTTGTAATGACAATGAAATGTTCTTCTGTTCATGTTCTGATTTGTCGTGTTCTCAACTCAATCCGGGCTTTCCTTCACGGGGAAGTTCAGGTCGTTATAGTTTGGCATCAGAGCTTTGGTTTACAGAGCTCGGACAACAAGACATGCTAGAACCAAACAAAAGAATTCATCAGAGATTGGATTAGTAATATCCAATGAGAATGACTCGTTAGAGATGGGACCAGTAGTATCCTAGAACGAGTGTGAAGAGTGTTTAAAAAAATGAAAACAAATTTTGTTTTGAAAAATTTATCATATTATTTGGATTTGTATATTTATTTTATATTGAATTTGGGCAATCCAGTATATATAGATTTTCATATACGTCTGATCCACATGTATTTGAGGTCTCAAATATACTGGATGGATATAGAATTACACTCTAGTCACCCGGGGGTGATTCTCATGATTGATATATCATCATCAGAATTTATGTTCGAGTGAAGAAAGTGGGATATTTATATATTTCCATTAGACTGGTGTGAGAACCAAAACTAGATAGGGTTTATTGTTGTGATTTGGCACCAAAAATGGATTATTGGTATATACGTCAAAATTATGAATTTGATTGATGTTTGTGTTGTATGATTATTCATTTAAACCAACATATGAATGAAAGGTGAATTAGGCCAAATTGAATCAAAATATTGAATTGAATTGAAAATTATTTGAAATTGCATGTGTATATATGTATATATTTTGAACAGGTTGTAGCAAGGAGGCTAGAGCTGAGGAATAAAATTGTATGCTCGACAAATAGATACATGTTTATTGTATTTCTTAGGATTTTTGATGATTTTATGAGCCGATTGGCTAGCCGCTTGACTTTTTCTTTTTCTTTTTGAGATGGGAGGGCCTGTGTGGCTGTTTGGGGATTTTCCTGGTGCTCCCGTACAAAGGTGGTTATGGCGAAATTTTTCAAAAATTTAGGGTGTTAGCCAAAATTTTGAAAATTTTGAAAAATTCTTAGGAGCTGAAAAGTTGAAGAATGAAAGCCAAACTAAAAGTTGAGTTGGTTAGTAAAACAACTTTCAGCTCCATTCCTTTTCGAGGACGAAAATATTTTAAGTGGGGGAGATTATAACAACCCGGAAAATCAGAACCAATTTAAATTTTTTATTTTGGCAATTTTAATGAATTTTGAATATTTAAAATGAATTATTTTAAATAATAACGACAAGAAATTTATTTTGAATAGATTTAGAACGTATATATTTATTTGAATCGACGTTAGAATATAAATATATATTTTAATTTTAAAAGGAATTGAAAATGGCGCGTTAGTTTGAAAATTCGATTTCAAATTTTAAATGAATGTACAGGATTCAAAATAAACCGGATTTTAGCGAAACAAAAAATATTTGAATCTATATGAAAATGTCTTTCCAACGAATCCGAAAAATCAAAATTTCATAGCGGGAATAAAAAGTTATGCCCAATTGAAAATTCAGAATAGTCGCTATGGAAAATATAGCCCTTAAAAATTGAAATTTTGCAAATGACCTCCGTTTTCGACGAAACCTATTTTGTTGGATCAGAGATGTCAAATTATTGCTAGATTCCAAAATTCATAATTTTTGGGATTAATATGTGAGCGTGGCAAAGGAAAACGTGTTTTGACGGTTTCAGTCAATTTGGATCGACCAGAAAATGGCCATTTTTCAAACGGTCACCAAATTTGATGAAATTAGTTTTGTTAGGACCGTATCATTAAAACATATCCAGATTTATTTTTCTGAAATTTTTGGGGCCCGTATGTGGCCCCAGTAAACTAATATATGTGTTCGAATTGAATATATACTTATTCATATTTTAAATTTGACGAAAACTGATCGTAACGGTCGAATTGGCATACGAAACATACCCCGTTGCATTCAGAATGGGGGTAATGTGCAATGAATAATAGTCGGTGGGTTCGGTTTGGGGTTCAAATGAAAAGGGTACTTTTTGTGGATAATAAAATAATTAAATAATAAAATATATTAGTCAACCCTCTTTATTCCCTCACTCCCCCCTCCTTTTCGTTCATTTCAGATCTGAAGTAAATAAAAAGAACACCGTCAATCAACGAAACCACATCGCGCTCACCCATTCCCACCGCCGCTCGACCTCCTCCGTCTCCCCTTGGCGCCGCCTGACCTCGCTCTCCCTCAATATCGCGAGCCTAGCGCACCATCGTGCGAGCAAGGGGCCTGCAGCCGCAAGCTAGTTTCACGCGCCACACCCCATTCCGCCTGACCGCCGCCCTTTGCACCACTCCAGACCCTCTACGACAGCCCTTCCCCGCCACCGGTAGCCTCCGATGCCGCCATTCCCTTTGATTTCCACCGTGAGTTTATTTTCATTTATTTTCTTTCTTTTTCATTTTAAGGTATTGTTTTATTCAATATAAAACAAGTTGTGATTTTTATTTAAAAAAAAGTGGAGATTTTTATTTAAAAACAAGACGAGATTTTTAATTGGTTAAAGACGAGATTTTTAATTAGTTAAAGACGAGATTTTAATTAGTTAAAGACGAGATTTTAATTGGTTAAAGACGAGATTTTCATTTGTTTAAAGATTTGATTTTTATTTGTTTAAAGATAAGTTTCTAAAAATATAAAAGATCGAATTTCTGAAATAGAAAGGATCGAATTTTTGAAATAGAAAAGATCGAATTTTTGAAATAGAAAAAATCAAAATTTTGAAATATAAAAGATCGAATTTTTGAAATAGAAAATAATGGATTTTTGAATCAGAAAAGATATGATTTTTTTTTAAAGAAAAAGATATGATTTTTATATGAGTAGCGGGATAAAAATAATGATTTTTAAATATATAAACATCATATTAAAAATGTGATTTTTAATATGAACAGCGTAAAGAAGACTACATTGGAATTATGGGAAAAATCTAGACTGTTCTGAATTTCAAAAAATATGATGGAATGGATCCCAAAGGTGAGAACTCCTCACTATAAATTTCTTATACAGTTATTTATTTTATAACTGCATATATGAACTGTTCCCCGTCGTCCACAGACCATGGACGACTTGTTTGGTTTGGTTAATTGATTAGTTTGAATTGATTGTGATGTGTAATGGGAATATAAATAGTCACGTGTTGAAATAAAATGTTTTATCGTTAAAAATATAATTTTTAATGTTGATATGAATAAAATAAATATTCATTTATAAATCAGACAATTTGTTTATGAACACCCATTTTACTAATATGGATTGGGACGATATATCTTACACATCGCCTAACTGCACAAATAATATTCAGTGTTTGTTGGTTGAAACCCCACACGGGTGTTGGGATGATATTTGACGTACACTAATCCCAATTGTTAATTTGTATGTCGATCGATTGGTTGACAGTCTGTTGTAAGCGTTAAATATTTATATTTAATGCTTATGCAGTGTAGAATGCACTCTGGATCATGGTTGATTATTTATCGTTGTTGTTGTATACATGTATTGTATGAAATCCATATAAATAACATTATATGGTAATTGACTGTGTCTGATTCCAATTCAGAACGAATGAATATTTTAAAATAAGAATATTTCCAAAATTGAATATTTTTAAAATAATATTTAGTAAACTATCAAAATTTGATTTTGATGTCCGATTTGGGATGGACACGAATATATTTAAATATATATAGCCGTGTTGATTAGATATGCGCCATTTTGACGTGAACGGTATTTATATCAATTTTATTCATTTTTAAAATGAATATCGAAAAAGAAGTGATTTCAAAATCTAATGCTTTGAAAATACAATCATTTATATGTCGATGATATGGAATATTCAATTTTGATTTGAAATTGAATATGAAGTTGAAATCGTTTTGAAAACGAATTTAAAATGATTTATAAAATATGTTTTAAATGGAAATTGACAAAATATATATTATATATATAATATAATGGCCTGAATAGAACGCGCCGCGCTGCGGCAGTTCGCGAATTTCGACCATTGACTTCGAATGGATATTATGGGAGATCCGACCGTTGGATTCTCCTAAAACCGGAACCATTGGGTTCGTATCGAAAAGGGCTTTCTAACGAATATGAGAGATTTGAAATCTAACGGTTGGATTTGGAATTGTGTCCAAATCAAATTTGGAAAAGGTCGCTGTAAGTGCAGTTCGATAGCCGTTTATGGAAATCGACTGTACGGGCCTTGATAAAATTATTTAAATTATCAATAATTAGTGTAAAATCATAATAAATTATTTGGAAAGAATTGGGATGAA
This sequence comes from Allium sativum, assembly GCA_030737875.1. Lineage (NCBI taxonomy): Eukaryota > Viridiplantae > Streptophyta > Magnoliopsida > Asparagales > Amaryllidaceae > Allium > Allium sativum. The sequence goes on along the minus strand of CM060919.1, from coordinate 3,160,931 downwards.
AATTTTCATATTTGAAAAGATAAAAATAGATTTTTATCGAAATGAAGTAGTTATTAACTAGAATTATAATCCAATATTTTTAAATAAATAAATTGAATTTGAAATGGTTTTAAAAAATAACCAGGATTTCCAATATATAAATTGGAATGGATTTGAATCGAAATTGTCTTCGGAATATTTCGATGTTGGATTTCGTGATTATGCAGATATTGTTATGGAAATTTGAAAGATATATTTATATCGTTATTTCCAATATGATATTTGTTGGTTGTTGTATTTGATGTTGAATATAAGCCGATATATTTTCCATTCAGAGCCTTGTATTTAATATCAAATAGGATTTTGGGTTTGTCGTGAACGGTGTCTTCAGTAACACTGTTCTTGAACCCTACGTGAAGAGGATAAATCTTTTAATTAAGATTGTTAGAGTTTCCAATTATGTTTAATAATTGGAATAAAATGGAATGTGAATTGGGTTTATCGTGAACTTTTTTTAAGGGACATTCGTTCCTTAACCCGATTTATAGTGAAATGTGATTTGAAATTTATAAATCTTTTGTCAAGATTTAAAGGAGATTTTACAAAGTAAAGTTTTCCAATTTAACATATTAAATTAGAATAGAATGGAATTTGATCGATTTGATGAAAATCGAAGTGAGCTTCTGTAGAGAAAGACTGTTAATATATATGGAATTTAAAAGGCCTTGCCGTTATTCCATTTATATTATCGGTTGGATATGGAAGTTCATATCGATTATATATACTGATCTGTTTTCCGTGAAGATTCCATTGTTAATGGAATGAGATTTTGGGTTTATCGTGAGCCGTGTTTTTAATGACATTAGTTCTTTAACCCAGTTAAATATAAGATTTATTTCTTAACTTTGAATAATCATTAAGTAATGATTTTTGGAAATTAAAACTGAATCAAAGTTTTAATGTATCTTTAAATAGATTGAAAGGTGAATTTGATAACTAAAATTATCAAATTCAATAAATGATCGAGAATGGAGTGCTACCATTTTACTCCAGGCGATAGTTAAATCTTTAATTTGATTTGAATGTGAAATGGTAATTGAATTTACCGGTAACACCGTGGTGTTAGATATGAAGTATTAGTAGTTTTGCTTCATAGGATGAATAGGTTGGGATTGCAAAATTAAACAAATGATTACTTCGGTAAGTTGCGCTAATCCTGACTAGCTTGGATAAACCATAATTTGGTTTGAATTGATATCCAAAGGAAGATTAAAGAATAAAGTTAAAGAATTTATCTTTGATAGATTTAATGGGAACCTTTCCGAAAGGATAAGAATATTTGAATGAAATAATATTCTAAATTGGAATGAGGCGTATGTTGTATTTTTATAGCACTTGTTTATATATACGCGAGTTATTCAGAAAGACTGGTTTTATCCCATTCTGAATAACCGATTCGACGATATGTTGAGGATGAAGACGGTGGTTGAAGACCACAGGCCTTCACATCGTTTGGATGATTACTGATGTCTTGATTGGGCCATACACCCAAGATAAGGTAATAAGGGATGATCATCCAGACGTGCTTGGAGATCGACCGGATATGCGAGGACCTCTCTCCTGTATCGGACATACGGGACGAGGAATAAGGTGCCTCCGGTTTCGTTCAGAGCCAGAACGAACTTGTAAATGGATGTGTGTCCGACATCGGATTTCATTCTGTGTGATTGATAGACATCGGTTGCATAGCGTGAATTGCCTGTGTGGCATGCTGAGATGCAAATGATCAAGGCTTCTGTTGAAAAGCAGAATCTTGTGGTTGATGATCAAAGAACGGCGTTAATATAGCATAGCTTTGTGTAGCGTTAATTCGCGAGCCTCACACCCCGGTGTGAACCAGAAACGGGAGAGGACATCAGGGAAGGCATGTGTTTCCTTCTAGCTAGGAGTGATGTCAGAGTTTTGCAAGCCCTGATGTTTTACTTATGTGGATGCTGGATAGCGAGGCGCCTCGGTTATATCGGTCATTCCGGGGCCAATGGTTTGGTCAGGATATGACCAGTTTACACCCCATAAGGCGGGGAAATGCATTGTTCAGGTATTTTAATCCACTCTGTATGGACCGGCCTTGATGATCCAAAGGCTTGACAGAGTACTTGCCTGAGACAAGGGCTAGATTGTCTCGAAGCGGTAAGGACGATCCCTTGCCTTGGTTCACAGACGGAAATCCAACTTCCAATACGATATTTTGCGGTTTTGATTGTAGAGCCTAGTATGGCGACATAGTGGGATGGGGCACTCATGCCGTGTATGATTGATATATTTATATTTGAAATTGTTTTGACACTATGCACTTATAGTAATAGTAAAATATCAAATTTCACGTACCAAGCATTTTTGGCTATTATAAGGTAAAAACTCTATCCTCCGGCTTGCGTTGCATTGTGTGATGGGACCTGAGTCTTATAATAGCTTCATTGTTCTTTATTTAGCATTGCGCTATTTGTTTTATGCATTGGTATTCTTGGGAGGAAACTTGTTCCGTGTTATACGGCATGGTCCCTTGATTTACCTAACTTTAAAGGCAAATTAATAACTGATTTAGTTCTCACACCAATCACATGACTGGACTGGAGTTTATTGTTTTAACCTAAACTCTGGGTGCCCTTATTTTCCACACGGGCAGCTGGTAGTTTTGGTTTTGCAGATTTATATTCACAGGATCCTGGTTTACAGTTGGAATAATATTTAAAAAGCTCTGTATCCGTATATTCCTTTCAGTTGTGCTTTGTATTATTTTCCGCTGCATTGTAATTTGTAAATCTCTGATATTTTTCTGATGTATAATATTTATTCATATTCTGTATATTCTTGTACTCTAATGTAAATTGTGGTAATAACAATGAAATGTTCTTCTATTTGTGTTCTGATTTGTCGGTTTCTCAGCTCAATCCGGGCTTTCCTTCGCGGGGAAGTTCGGGTCGTTATAAAATAGCTTTTTAATCTATTCGAAATTCAAATTCTATTATAGAAGAATAGATTTCCCCTTTTAAATTTCAAAACACCTCTTTACAATATTTTTATAAATCAATATTTAAGGCCAGTGACAATCAACCAATAAAAAAACACTCAATTATCAACCACATATTTTCTAATACATCATATATGATAATATATATGAAACAAACAAATAATAATATTTTTGAGGAATCCAGTTGGATCCCTCCAACCTGTTTTCCTGCATCCACAGACGTTAGTCAACATGAATAATACCCATCCTGCTTCAAGGCAGGATATCGCGGTATAGAAGGTCATCCACTATCATAGCGTGGGGCGCATAGGGTTATCTGCTAAAGATACTGCGGGAATCCAACCACCAATATATATAATAAATACAACAACCAATCCTAAATAACTAATATATATTTAATAACCACAGTAATATTTCAATGCATGCAAACAACCAACGAACAATTATTTTAACGAATAAACTAATTCTAAATAAAAATATGAGTGAGATTTACTCACCGTGATTTTATCTGATGGGATAAATCGGAGATGTTTGATTTTTAAATTCCATCTATCTTCAGAACATTCCAAATCAACTCCAACTTGTAAATTTTGCAGTTATGAACCCAACGGGATCTATGGTGTTTGCGTCTGATTTCATGAACGTATTTCTTTTAATTAAATAATTTACTAAACATGATTAAATAAATTTAAATTACTTCATGATAATTATCATTGTTAATTACCTTACCAAACTAACCATTCTTTCTCATTGTAAAGCCGGCAACTCCTTTCTAACACACGCAAAGACACCGCAACAAGATTCCAATATCACGCACCTTCTCTCTTCTCTATACCTCTTTGCCTAACGAAAATCCATGAGCCATCTACATTGACTTCTTCTTCCAACGTTCCATTTCCTTATCCCAAAATACCCAATGTCGGTCCTCCCAATTCCACCCAACCAACCCCCTAAATCACCATTGCCAACTTAGTCCCTCCTCAACTCCACCATCGAACTCCTCCTTTTACAGTCATCGTCAGAAACAACCATGACCAACTTCTCATTCCCCTCTCTCCCTTTACATGCCGTGAAAACAAGGATCGAACTCGTTCAAAACGCACAGCCACAGGTCAGCTATTTTATTTCTATTGAAGCTTTAGAAATGAAAGAACAGAGGAGAGATGGTAGCTATTTTATACAGGATGAATCCTTAACCAATAAGGAAATCTAGTCAACCTATGGTACATCAAATTAAATACGATGTGATTTGATTTAATTTGATTTGAAATTGATCTTATCCAATTAATTTTAAAATAATATATTTCGAGGTCCTGAACTCCATTTGAAACAGAACAATTGACGTTTTTAGGATTTAACCACTATTCTTAACACACTCGAACAAGATTCGAAGCTCCATTTAATCGTATGGGGGAGATATAAATTTAAATTGATATAAACTAAATTCAAAACAAAAAAATTCCTTGAAAATTAATTAATATTATTATTCTAATTTAAACAGAATTTTGTATTGATCATCTGAACTGTTTTGACTCGGATTTAAATTTCAAATTGTATTATTCTAGATTCTCGTATTACGATAATTATATATATTCGAAATAAATCGTATTTCGATTATTAAATCGATAACTCAATACAAAAATCCATTTATATTATCAACACAATATTTAAAAATAAATATTAAATATTCAAAAATAAATCGACCAAAATCTGGGTCGTTATAATATGTTTCCTATTCTAACATCCAAGGTTAAGTTATCAAAATAAATTTGATTTCATATTTATAAACACTTGTCTATAATTCACTTAGTATTTTATAAATTTTTATTCTAAAATCCTTTTAATAATCAAATTTTTCATTTAGGCCCATTTCTCAAATATATATGTTTATTTCTTATAAATTCCTTTTACTCATAAAATTCATCCTTTGTTTACAAAACAAACTATTTTATCATTTCTAATAAGTTACTAACTCCTATTAAACTTTATAAATTCCTATTCGAAAATCCTATTGCTTATAAAATTGCATTATAAGTAACCCTTTTATCAAATCCCATCTATTACCTAACTCAGCTATAATTTGGTTTCTAATTCCAACCTGACTTCAAATTCAATTATATAAAATATTTGTTCAAAACCAATATAAATCTACTTATCAATTTCCAATTGTAAGTTTATATAATTATAAACTTCATTTATAAAGCTATTTTCTTAATTATATTTTCCATTCTATTTAAAATATTAAATTCTTCTCTCTAAAATTATTCCAAAAGGCATAAATTTCACAATACTTAAAAATGGCTTTTATTTTATTTTTACCGAACTTACTCATTCATTACTTCAACTTTTAAGATAATATTATATTATTTCAAACTTGTATATTTATATATATAAACGTAGAATTTATTTCCATACTTTCAATATTGAAATATTAGCTTCTTAAAATATTTAAATTTTAAATTATAGTTTCTACTAAACAGGATTCATATACCCTTTTCGAAAATAAAACATTTTTTTAAAATTCGACTTAATCGATTTCCAAACATAAGTCCTCCTGGATTTATCTTAATTCCATTTACATTCCGAACTTAGAACTAAAATTCATTGCTACCTATTGAATCGAATTCAGATTCCTTTTTGAATTTGCATCGGAATATACATATGCCTAAATCATCCAATGATAGTTATTCACCTCATTTACAAAACATCATTTATAAACTGAACTCCTTGTTTTATTTATTAAAACAACTCCATAATTTAAAATCCATTTGAGTTTCAATGTCTATTTAGAAATATGAATTTTCCTCTATGTATCTCAAATTCCCTTTTCATCCGAATATATGTGTGTATATACACATATAATTGTATTTAAATACTACTATAGGGGACAAATGTTGTTCAAACATCCAAATACACAATAATCTATCACAGGTTATTTACCACATCATATAACAAAATATATGAAAATAAAACAATATAAGTGTTGAGGAATCCAGTTGGATCCCTCTAACCTATTTCTTTGCATCCACAGATGTTAATCAACGTAACTAATAACAATCCAACTTCAAGGCATGATATCATAGTATAAAGGGTTATCCGCTATTATGCGGGGTGCATAGGGTCTCATTGGCTAAAAAATGCGGGAATATCCAACTACCAAGCCTATATATAACTGAATGCACGATAGCAAACAACTGATAAAAATATATCAGTCCATCCAAACAACAAACAAACAACACATAAACATTATATACTAAATAAAAAGTCATTTATAAAAATTTAGATGAGCCCATGATAGTGAGTTTACTAACATTGATTTTAATTGTCAGAATAACAATTAGTTTTTCAATTAAATTAAATAGGCTTTTAATTTAATTGAAAATTTCAAGCTGGCTCTAATCTAGTTCCATCCAATTCCATTGCGAAGATAACGTCATCACGATGGTAACGCAACCGAATATTTTTGATTCAGACATAAAATGAATAAGTTATGATGTACCCGAATTCGAATTGAATTAAATGTTGTTATAATTAAATTAATTCTAATTACTTACCTAATCCATGTTAACGTCCTTTCTTCCCCAAATTTAGAACAGCGCCTCCCTCTCTGTACAAAACCTCCCAAACCCATGTTGATCCACCATTGGCGTCCTTTCTTTGCTGCTCTATCCATCGACCGACTTCGAAACCACAGCCATCCCCTTACTCTTCGTAAACACTACCCAATTACAACCCTATGGCCAACTTCGATCACCAATAAAATATCATGACATGCTCCTACCCGTGACCTTGCCTGTGTCGCTTTTTGACATGGACCATCAGATATTCTCAAACCTGCGTCACCTAAAGCGTCTCATCACCATAAACATCTCCTCACAATAAAAAATCCCCCATTAACCCTATCGTGAACCACAATGAAACCTAGTTCACTTCTGTAGGGTAAAATGAATGGAAACCATCACTACATCACCCAACTTCCATACAGCTTAAAGCTCCCCTTGCTAGAAACCCAAAGAAATGATTCTCTTATTTTACAATTTTTGTTTGAATTGTTTTGGATTTTTGAAGCTATGGTTTCTTCTTCTTTTGTTTTCTATCAAATTAAATTTTTGGAATGGAAGGGGTAACACGCGATTTAAAGAGAAGGGGATTAGCTTTCAAAGGAAGATCTATTTTTTATTTATTAACTTATGTTCATGCAATATATGTCGTTCAATGTTTTTAGTCTGTATGATCACAAATAAAATCCAATCACGCTTAAAATTGAACCCTACTGTAGTTTAACATCCCAAACCAATGAAAATGATTTTGTCGAATTTCATACTATTTGAAAATAAAATACTATTTTAAATCTTAAACTGTTAATCGACACGCATTTAAATTGCGCATGCTCACATAATAAGTCTGATTGACATAAAACTTGAAATCTAGCCATATTTAATTATTACGGATTTAATTAAATTGCTTTCACTGAAATCCGAGGTCATTCAAAAAAGGACTATTTCCGTATGTTAAATTAAATGGATAGAATATAAATTCGATTTTAAACAATCAAATTCATCAATAATAAATTATTATTATCTTTCTATTTCAAATAAAATTTATAAATCTTTAGAATCATTTTGATCCATTTTAACTAAAAATTCAATTATTTCTCGTTCTCATATTACGATAATTCAATATATTCGAAATTAAATTGTATTTCATTTATTAAATTGATAAATACCATAATAAAATACATTTATATTTCCAATTCAAAATTTGAAACAAATTTTAAATGTTCTAAGTTAAACGACTTAAAATTTGGGTGGTTACAATTGGTTTGGGAATTTTCGGCGAGGGCCATGAAGACAAGTCACGACCGAGGGTTTCAATTTTAGCAAGAAATGGCAGGAGTTGGTCATACTCATGGCCGGCATTGGTTTTAGGATCGAAAGGTGTGTCGGGGGAGGTAGTTTGGCAAGATGCGGTTCCACGGGAATTCGCAACCTATAGTAGTGAAGATGGCGAGGAGCTCGAACACATTTTGACAGGGAACTTAGGGATTCGAGGTGATGATATGAGCGAGTTAAGTTTCCGACAAGCTTCGCGATGGTGCAATCGATTTTCAATGTCATTGAATATTTCACCGTATCACTATTATCAGTGTATTGGTTTGTTTTGATATGCACTATGTATCTCACGACCATGGAATTGGAGAAGAAGAGTTAGTGGCATATTTGTAATTTAATTATTATTTGTATTAGTTTTGTTGATTTAAGTCATAAATATTTTTATTTAGCACATATTTCTCATACAATGTTAGATTTGGACACGGTTTCTTACACTGGATTCATATTGACGAGCTCTACATAATACAGCTGGTTTGGTTATGGTGAGTGATATTATCTCTCATTGGACTTTATTTTTCGTACAATATGAATTTGACGTTTTAAATTTGTTATTAATTATAAAATGTAATATTTATGTTAGTTGAACCTAATAAGTAATAAATAAAAAGATTAAGTAGTGATTTAAGTAGTTTTAACCCGAATGTCATATTTTTATCTGATTGTGCGCTATTACGCGCTGTTTTGACTATATTGGTAGAAATAGGTTATTTGGACACTTATTTCACTTTGATTGCTATAGATAGGTTCTATTTGGTTTATTATTGTAATTTTGGATGTTTGTATGCTAATTTGGGAATTTGTTTGACTAGTGGTTGCATGGTTGAATTGTTTGCTTAGTTTAGCTTAAAACGTCATTTGTAAGCGATATAACATTAGGAAAGTCTCGTTCATAAGAGTTTGGTGTCTATCGATCGCGCAAGTGGACGTGTACTGATTGAGTGCATAAGGATGGTAAACTAAAATGGATGAAGTAAACTCTCGATGGATCTTCATAGCGTTTAGATGGATTTGACGACTAAGCATTGGAACTTGATGACGGATTCAACGATGAAGCAACATTCGAGTTTGGCGATAGATTTGAAGATGGAGTGACACTGGAGCTTGATGGCCAACATGAAGCAAAGGATTGACTTAGCGACGAGCTGGACTCAGTGATGAGCTGGATTTCACAACAAATGTCGAACGTTTCATTAGATGCATATTTAAACAATTTTGGTTAAATATGTGATCCAGTAGTCGTTATCGATTACTATGAAGTGATCGATATTGGTTATTATTGTTGCTGCCAGTTTGGCCAATTTGACATTAACGACGATTCACTTTCGAGATGAAGATATAATGGGTCATTCGATAGTGGTTTCGAGACAATGGATCTTCAATCAATGGCTTGGGTTTGAGACAAGATGCGGTGCTTCTATGTAGTGATTCATCATTCGAAGACGGTGATTCCAGGACGGTGATTCTATTATGGAGATGAGGCTAGTGCAATGGGTTGGTTTCTCCGAGATGCAGAAAAGGCGACATTAAGTCGTATTGAGTTAACTATCGGAGAAAGAGACAGATGGGAGAAACACGATGATATTCTACGACATATGACAACTGTCAGGGATAGTTCTCATATTAAGGTGACTTCAAATGTTAGTCTTATGGACAATCTAGTGATGGATTCTGCTGCGGAGAACGTGTGCAAAGAGGTTATTAGTATTCCTGACGTTGATACACCTTAGAGAGAGTGGCACAAGGATAGATCACAGCTAATGCGGTGTGGACTGATCGGCCTGGAGCCTAGAGCCAATGCGTTGTCGGCTGGATAGGGTTATCGGCTACAAATCATGCAGTGAGGAATAGTGATAGTCAGGCTGAAGGTGGAACCTACCAATGCTTTGATTGATTGGGTGACTGAAGTACTGGATGTCATATGCTTTACGCACTGAGTGAGTGAACGCAAGGATGGTTGATGGATGCCATGGTTGTTTACTTATTTATCACCATTAAGTGCTTAAGCTTCTATCATACATTATTTGCTTGATGTTTCTCATAGTATGGCATATATCGATTGTTATGTGCTAACTTTGTGGATGTAAAGCCAGCGCAGGTATGATTCTCTATACCCCTAACACCATGTACATACTATTACAACTTTTACAGTACTTTGAGATTTTTTTTATCACTCACACCGGACTTTGGTCTAACCAAAGGTTTTCTTTTCCTCTTATTACTTTGGGTGTTCATCGACGGTGCTGATGAGCAGACCAAGTGATAGGTGTCGATATTATCTGGAGCTGTACAGGTGGATTAGCAGGAGGCGACATTATATATAAGTATACTTGTGTCATTATTATTATTCCGATGTGTCACAATGAGGAGCTTTGATAGTGTTATATGTTCAATTAGAGATGGTGTATTTGTTGAGTCTATTTGTCACTTATATAAACTCTATTACTTTCTGTATAACTGTATTAGCCTATATACTCTGATTATATAGTTTATATAGTTATTACTGTCTTGGCTTTTTATATCTGTGATTTGATTATTATATGTTATCGGATGCATTGTGAGGTATGCGACATGTTCTGTAATTGCGTATTTACTCTGTCTTCTTCTTTGTCTTGTCTTCTATTTCCTTCTTTTCTGATATTTCTTTCTCTTGAAGATTATTTTATAGCAATCAGGTGCATGTACAACGCAAAATTTTAGTTCTAAGCACCGGTGGTGTATGGTTGGTCATCACATAAGTGGAAGTTTTGAAAAAAGACCCGATTGCCAAACTTTTTGGAGATGAGAAAAGAAAGAGTTACTACTGTTCGATTAGCTCTAGGGAAACTCTAAAACATATGAAGATTTTATAAGCCTCAAAAGCAATTGCAAAGTTCAAGGAGGATGATAGAAAGTGCAAAATGAACATAGAGGAAAAATAAAATCAATTAGCTAATGATCTTAAATCAGTTAATTGTACTATGCTAAGTATGCAACAAATTTTGACAAAATTTATGAGTCAATTTGGAGGAAATTTGATGCTTCCTCCTATATAGAGCACCATCATAATTGCAATCATAACATTGCAGGGGCTAGCTTGGGAGTTCACTCCAATGATGTTGCTGGATCCTCATTAAGGGAAAGGCAACCGGTTGTGCTATTTTATGACAATTCGAAAGAGGTAGCAAAAGGACATCTAGGGAAACAAAAGATATGTCATCATAGAGAGGTGTTACAAGGCGAAAAGATTGTATGAGCGAAGCAAGTGCATGATCCCGAAGCACCTATTTACAAAGCACCCCAAAATGGTAACTACAAGCTTTCAGACATAGTTGATTGTGGCTTTATTATTTGTTCTGAGTGTCGTCTACTTACTTTGCAGAATGTTTAGAATAAGTGTTAAAGTTGCACTTTGTATTTCTTTTATTTAGTTTTTATTTATGTTGGAACTACGCTGCTTAGAATTTTAAAGATTAATATTGACGTTGTGTATCATACTTTGAACTATATGCAAATTTGTGTTGCTATATAATCAATTGTTTTTTTCGTAGTGTTAACGAAATTTTTGTCAACACTGGAGGTGGGTTAACAGAGGTGGATCCAAAGGAGGAAATGGTAGATTGGCTACTTTTTGGGTTAAATCGGGTTACCACCCTGGATGTAGAGGCAGAGAGGTATGGGATTGCGAAGAGCGAACATAATGAATTTGAACTCAACGAAGGAAGCACATTCTACTATTCGAAGACACATTAGGGTGGAAATCCCTGCTTTATCTGAAAAAGGAACAGCAAACTACAAAAGTGATGATCAAAAAATGACAATATACACTTACAGAGCAATTTTCTTGTAATAGATTCCTTTTTATTCAATTTTCACTAGGAGTACATGAATGTCAAAGGGAGGATCCATCCAATGATCTCATTGCTAAGCTATTTTTTAGAGTACAAGTGTTAAGGAAGAAAGATCGATCCCTTAAATGTGACCTCTGGAGCCTTATTTATAGTGGTTCAGGGCTCCTTCCATTAATGGGCTATTGGGCCCATAGGGGTCTTTGTTGGTCGCTTTATTCTTAGTTTCAGGTGCTTGCCTCTCGACCACCTTTGGTGCACTGGTTATGGTCTTTAGATGATACTTGAATTCTTGAAAGCAGCTCCTGAATGTAGGCTTGCAGACATAAGCTTTCTGATGTAGGCCTTGTCTTTATCGTGAATATTTAGTGGGGCTTGACCTCATGGTGTATGTTGATAATTGCCAGTTCGAAACCGATGCGGGTTTCGGTACCTGGTAGCCTAGTACGGTTAGCCTGTATCCGTGCTCGGGTCTTAGTTAGCCCTCCAGTGGGGCCTTTGTGGTAGCCTGTATTCTTGGAGGGTGGTTTCTGGTACCACTTTTGTTTATTCGTGGACGTGGCCTTCCGGTATTTGTGAGGCAGATGCTTCAGAAGTTGGTTGAGCGTGATCCTCACGTTCTCTTGGTTTAGTACCTTTGACGCTCGCCTTCAGGTGGTCCGATATTTAAGTGATCATTTCTGAAGATTCTTTAGAGCTTCATCCGACGAGTTTATTTCTTTTGACTTTCTTGGTTTTGGATTAGGGTGGCTTCTTATCACAGTGTCTTTTGTCGAGCTGATACTGTTGAAAGGATCTTGTCAGATTGATCCTAGCGGATAGATCATGTCGGTTACACCCCGTAGTTCTCTACAATCATTACCCCTAGGGGGAGGGAGGAGGTTTCAGTTGATGCGGCTTTTCAGATCATTTCTTCTTGCTCTTTACCCTTCTTAGTATTTGGCCCCACCTTCTATTGAGCCTCCTGCGAGCTTTCGGTCATCCGACACCCCTTCACCGCCAGCTCACTTCGCTGTTGATTTTTGGTAGTAACATTTGACCCCCACACCCCTCGTGAAGGGGTGTTTTTTTACTTTTCACGTCAAACTCTTTGTCTTTTTCGAAGTGTCATATCGGAGTCCTTTGATCTTCCTTGGCAAGGGAACGTTGATTGGTCCTTGTTTGTGCGGTGGGGATTTGGGAAAATATCCTTGCACAATTACCACTGCTTCTTCTTCACATTTTACCTACTACATTAGTTTCTCGAACCAGATTATTTGTTAATTGAGGATTTTGAAGCTTATCGTAGGAAACTCACCGCTTAAACCTTTGGTAAATATTCCCTTTTTAATTTTTAATCAGGTGGTTGAATTGTTTGGCTCAAATTCATTTAGGTTTTTGCATATCGGGTACGAATTGTTCGTACCCTAAAAAAACACACTTATACTTACATTTCTCAAATTATCTAAATGGTAATTTTTCCCAATTCATTTATACACGTTTATAAATTCAACTTCAATTCCCTGCATTATTTAATTTATAAACATCATTTATAAATTCCTTAACCCATTCCAATTTCAAAATCTATTTTAGAAAAATAGATTCCCCTTTTAAATTTAAAATTCCCTTTCACGATACTTTTATATATCTTCAGGCCCAGTGATATTTTAGCACCCCAAAACACCATCCATCATGGGTTTTCTAACACATCATATATGATAACATATGTGAAACAAACAAACAATAATATTTTTGAGGAATCCAGTTGGATCCCTCCAACCTGTTTTCCCTACATCCATAGACATTAGCCAACATAAATAATACCCATTCTACTTCGAGGCAGGATATCGCGGTATATAAGGTCATCCACTATCATAGCGTGGGGCGTATAGGGTCATCCGCTAATGATACTGCGGGCATCCGCTAATTGTATTGCGGGAACTATCCAATCACCAATATATATATAATAACCACAAACACCAAGCCTAAATAACTAATATATATGTATAATAGCCACAATAATATTTTAATGCATTCAAACAACCAATAAACAATTATTTTTAACTAATAAAAATAATTCTAAATAAATCTTTAAGTGAGATTTACTCACCTAAATTTTCCTTTGCTGAATAAATGTAACGACACAGATTTTGCCCGACCTTAATCGATCGCTAAATCGACCAAGACCGTTCAAAATCCGCATACGTTAACTTTGGGAATACAACAACATCAAAACAATAACAGCAGACTTTTATAAACATTACAATAATGTTACATCAGAGTACAGAACATATCAGAGTACATCGATTAAAATTACAACGGAAGATAAATTACAATATTTTAACACATTGCAGCGGAATAAAATAAATACAGCGGAAGACTTTTTATGCTCTGGACACAGCTTTAGGCTTCAATCCAGAATCATGCTCGAGATAAGGACCTGTAGACAAACTACTCGACTGCCCGTGTGGAAAAGAGGGCACCCGAGTTTGCAAAGGTGGAAACAAACAACGGGTCAATCATGGGACTGGTGTGAGAATTCTTAACTAATTTAACTAATAGTAATAAAGAAAATCCAAGGACCACGCCACTAACGCGGAACAGGTTTACTCCAGTGGATTACCGTGCATAACTTAAAGTAAATCGTTAAATAACGCAATGCTTTTTAGAAAAATGAAACCATCATAAGACCCAAGTCCCATCACACAATGCAACGTAAACCGAAGGATAGGGTTTTACCTTATAATGGTCAAAAATTCTTGATACGACAAAAACGAATTTGATATTATTATTAGTGTATATAAAAGTCTGCTGTTATTGTTCTGATGTTGTTGTATTCCCAAAGTTAACGTATGCGGATTTTGAACGGTCTTGGTCGATTTAGCGATCGATTAAGGTCGGGCAAAATGCGTTGCAATAAATAGAAGACGTTTGATTTATTTTCCATCTTTCTTTGGAAAAATCCAAATCCATTTCCCGCTAAATGTCCAACCCGACTTGCGTTAGCATTATGAACCTAGCATAAATCAAATATAGTATTTAAAATTTGCGAAATACATGGGCTATATATTATATATTTTTTCTTTGTTCTCCCTTAACAAAATCAGACTTTTATTTAATTAAAATAAAATAATATACCCTAATTCCATACTCAAATGATTTGTTAAAATTACTTCCTTTTACCACTAACTCCATAAATTTTACTAATATGAACCAATTTCCAAATTTGTATATATATAAATTTTAAACATAATTAATTATACTGAATTAACTACTTAAATTGTTACCTTATTGGCTTTAAAAATTCTTCATCTTCCTTAAATTGATTTACGCAAAAAAGTAGCACCCTAAGTCACCGGAAGTCATCGCAGCCATCGTTGTCAGTTCCCCTACCACCACAGCTTTACGTCGGGCCCTCGAAGTTGAACTCGTCGCCAAACTTCCTGTTGCAACCCGGAACTTCTCTTCACCGGCCATATGAACCTGCGACAATTTTCCTCCTAGAAATTTGCCAGACTCCATCAATTCGATCCTCTTCAAGTCACGAATTCAACCCCTATGTCAACTATAATTAATACCTCCCTATCGGCCTCAAACTGAAACCTTGGATCGCGGGTTCAAACCTGAATCTGAGATGAGAAGTGCGATGCCCTAAATTGGGCACTCGAACTGCCGAGCCTTCTATACCCTTACGCGTCTGCTATTTTGATGAAAAACGCGACTTCGATTTGTTTTTGATAATCGAATATAGAAGAGGAAAAAGTATCGGCTATTTTAAAATGGAAAAAAGGGAATGCTGGTTTTCTATTTGAAAAATGAGGTAAGGACGAAGGATATAGTTGTTTATATAGACAGAACGAGGGGACAAGGCGTACTGGCAATTAACTCCATGTTTTACTTCGTTATGAAGATGGGGAACACACAGTACGTGATTTGAAAGGGTAGCTGTAGCTAGACAGGTTCTTCATTACTTGGGGTAGAGGAAAAAAAATATGTTGACCCTAAATTAATTCGAACTGATGTGGATTTATTTAATTAAAATTATCTTGCATTTTTGAACTCCTATTTAAATGCAACAACTGGCATTTCTAGGGTTACACATTATTCTGAACACACTGGAACCAGATTTAAAGCCTTATTCGATCATTTGGAGAAGATATTAATTTAAACCGGTAAATTAAATTCAAAGCAATTAAATTCCTGGATAATAAATTATTATTATCATTTATATATCTAAATAAAATTTCTATAAATTATTTTAATTGTTTTGACTCCATTATAAATTTTGAATTTAATTATTTCATGTTCTTGTATTACAGTAATTATATATATTTGAAATAAAACGTATTTCGAATATTAAATCGATATCTCAATATAAATATCCATTTATATTATCACCTAAATATTTAAAACCATATTTAAAAATATATTGACCAAGAATCTGGGTTGTTACATGACTGGGGTTGGGGAGGCGGCGGGTGGCAGTGGTGGTGCGGCGGTAGGGCCGGAGGAGGTGGTTGGTGGTGATTTTGGGTTTAGGGATTTGAAATTAAAAGAGGGAAAGAGGAGGAGAGAGAGGAGAGGAGGAAGAGGAGGAGGGAGGAGGAAGAAGGAAGAAGGGGGTGCAATGTAGGTGGTGGCGCTGCTGGAGGAGGCGAGCGATCGTGCGTTTTTTTTCTTTCTTAAATTTTGAACGATGAGGGGAGAGATAAAGGAGGGTTGACCAAGTATATAAATTTATATATTTAATTTAATTTAAATCCAAAAAGTTACTTTTTCATTTGAACTCCAAATCATACCCAACGACTGTCGCCCTTAGCTAAATACCCCATTCCGAACACAATGGGATATGTACCATAAGCCAATTCTATCGTTTGGATTAGTTTTCATCAATATTAAAAAATAAATTAATATAACATTCAAAATTGGTTTCAACATA
This sequence comes from Allium sativum, assembly GCA_030737875.1. Lineage (NCBI taxonomy): Eukaryota > Viridiplantae > Streptophyta > Magnoliopsida > Asparagales > Amaryllidaceae > Allium > Allium sativum. The sequence continues at coordinate 3,144,287 of CM060919.1, read as the reverse complement.
CATTTTAATTTACTGGGGCCGCATACTGACTCCACAAATTCCAGAAAAATAAATCTAGCTATGTTTTGACGATACGGTCCTAACAAAACTAATTTCGTCGAATTTGGAGACCATTTGAAAAAGGGTCAATTTCCAATCGATGAAATTCAAACTGAAATTACCAAATGCGTTTTAATTCACTGCACTCACATATTAATTCCAAAAATTATGAAAATTTGAATCTAGAAATAATTTGACATTCCGGATCCAACCAAAGTGGTTTCATCGAAAACGGAGGTCATTTTCAAAATGGCTATTTTTAAGGGCTATATATTATATAGAATATATATAAATTCCATAGCGACTATTCTGAATTTTAAACTGGACATAAATTTTTATTCCCGTTATGAAATCTGGATTTTTCACATTCGTTGGAAATATATTTTCAAATAGATTCAAATATTTCTAGTTTTACTAAAATCCGATTTATTTTGAATCATGTACATTCATTTGAAATTTGAAATCGAATTTTCAAACTACCACGCCATTTCAGGCTCGTTTTATAATTCAAATAAATTTATTCATTCTAACTTCGATTAAAATAAATTTTTAGTCATTTTATTTAAAATAAATAATTTTAAATATTCAAAATCCAATAAAATTGCCAAAATAAAAATTTTAAATTGGTTCTGATTTTTCGGGTTGTTACAATCTCCCCCACTTAAAATCTTTTCGTCCTCGAAAAGGAACGGAGTTGAAAGTTGTTTAACCAACCAACTCAACTTTCATTCTGGCATTCATTCTTCAAATTTTCAATTTCTAAGAATTTTCAAATTCTTCAAAAATTTGGCTAACGCCCTTAAGTTTTCGAAAAATTTCGCCATAGCCTCCTTTGTACGGGGAGATATTTAAAACCGCAACTAGCCACGCAGGACCCTCATTATCCAAAAAGAAAAATAAACTGCCAAGCGGCTAGCCAATCGGCTCATAAAATCATACAAAACCAATAAATTAGTAAACATGTACCTATTTATCGAGCATACAATTCTATTCCTCTTCTTAGCTTCCATGCTATGACCTGTTCACACACACACACACACACACACATATATATATATATATACATGTAAGCAATTGCAATCAATTTTCAAGTCAATTCAATATTTGATTCCATTTGGCTAAATTTACCATTCATTCACATGTTGGTTTAAATGAATAATCACACAACACAATCATCAATCAATTAGTTGATTATCGTTCCAAACACATAACTTATATATATATATATATATATCATATTTTTGATGCCAATTCACAAACAATAAACCCTCTCTAGTTTTGGTTCTCACACCAGTCAATTGGAAATATATAGATATCCCACTTTCGAGACTCGAACTAAATGTTGATGATGCTATAGCGATCATCAGAATCATCTCTGGGCGAATAGAGTGTAATTCTATATCTATTCAGTATATTTGAGACTTCAAATACACATTAATTACGCGTATATTCAAGATCTTCATATACTTGACTGTCCAAATTCAATTTAAAATAAAGTATTCAAATACAAATAATCGATATAAAATTTTCAAAATTAAATTTTTTTTCATTTTTATTTTAAAAATAACACTCTTCGGACTCATTCTAGGATACTACTGATCCTATCTCTAACAAGTCATTCTCATTGGATATTACAAATCCAATCTCCAATGAATTCTTTCATTTGGTTCTAATGTGTCTTGTTCTCGAGCTCTGTAAACCAAAGCTCTGATACCACGATGAAACGATTCAAACTTCCCCATAAAGGAAAGCTCGGATTGAGTTGAGAACACGACAATTAGAATGCAAACTGAAGAACATTTCATTGCTTACTACAACAATTTACATCAGAGTACACGAATATACAGAGTATGAATAAATAATATACATTGGAAAATATCAGAGATTTAAAAATACACTGCAGTAGAAAAATAATACATAAAACAGCTTAAAGAAATACACGGATACAGAGCATTCCAAATATAGCTCCAGCTATAAATCAGGATTCTGTAAAAATCAATCTGCAAAACCAAAACTACTAGCTGTCCGTATGGAAAATAGGGGCAGCTAGAGTTTATGTTAAAACAATAAACTCCAGGTCAGTCATGTGACTGGTGTGAGAACTAAAACAGTTATTTAAAAGATTACTTTAGAAATAAGGTAAATCAAGGGACCACGCTGTATAACATGGAACGGGTTTTCACCCAAGAATACCAATGCATACAACAAACAGCGCAATGCTTTTTGGAAAAATGAATCTATTGTAAGACTCAGGTCCCATCACATAATGCATCGCAAGCCAGAGGATAGAGTTTTCCCTTATAATAGCCAAACATGCTTGGTACGTTTAAAACAAATCATTTGATACTATTATAAGTGCATAGTGTATAAAACAATTTCAAATATAAATGTATCAATCATGGGCGGTATGGGTACTATCTATCATGTCGTCATACTAGGCTTTACAATTGAAGATGAAATGTCATGTATTGGAAATTGGATTTCCGTCTATGAGTCGAGGCCAAGGATGGCTCCTCACCGCTTCGAGACACTCTAGCAAATGCCTCAGGATCCCCGTAGTGAACCCTTAGATCGGTTGGGTCGGTCCTCCCTTACGTTTGAGGATTAGTTATTCTTGAACACACGTTTCCCGGTCCTATCGGACCTATTTCCATCGGCTCCGTAGTAACTGATATAGATGATACGCCTCGCTATCCATCATCCACATAGGTAAAAACTATAAATGTCTGGGCTCCATACCATGACACCACCCACAGCTAGAAAGAAACGTCATGTTCTCCCAATGGTCCGATCCCCTTTTTTACTCATACCAGGGTGTGAGGCTCGCAAATTAACGCCATACACAAAGCTATGCCCTTCATGGCCGTGCCTTGATCATCAACCACAAGACTCTACTTTTCAACAGAAGCCTTGATCATTTGCATCTCAGCATGCCACACTAACAATTCATGTCATGCAACTGATGTTTATCGATATATAACCTCTGAGCTCGTACGTCTCAGAGAAGGGCGTTAAGCAAGGTAAGAAATTCTCTGCCACCAAACAAATATATATTTAATAGAGATCAATCAACACAGAATAAAATCTAATGTTAGACACATTTCAATTTAATAGTTCGTTCTGGGTCTGAACGAAACCGAAGGCACCTTATTCCTCGTCCCATTTGTCCAGTACAGGAGAGAGGCCCTCGCATATCCAGTCGATCTCCAAGTACGTCTAGACGATCATCATTTATTACCTTGTCTTAGGTGTACAGCCCAATCAAACATCAGTAATCATCCAAATGATGTGAAGACCTCCGGTCTTCAACCATCGTCTTCATCGTCGACTTATCGTCGAATCAGTTATTCAGAATGGGTATAAACCCGGCCTTTCCGAATAACTCCCATATATAATAAATAAGTGCTACACAAACACAACATATGCCTCATTCCAATTTAGAATATTCACATATTTAGGGACAGGTTCCCATTAATTTTATCAATGATAAATGTAACGACCCGAACTTCCCCGTGAAGTAAAGCCGGGATTGAGTTGAGAACACGATAAATCAGGACAAAAACAGAAGAACATTTCATTGCTTATTACAACAATTTACATCAGAGTACAAGAATATACAGAGTATGAACAAATAATACATGTTTGATAAATATAAGAGATTTACAAGTTACAATGCAGCGGAAAATAATACAAAGACACAAGTGAAAGAGATAAATGGATACAGAACTTTCCGAATATCGTTCCAGCTGTAAACTAGGATCCTGTGAATATAAATCTGCAAAACCAAAACTACTAGCTGCGCGTGTGGAAAATAGGGGCACCCAGAGTTTAGGTTAAAACGATAAACTCCAGGTCAGTCGTGTGACTGGTGTGAGAACTAAAACAGTTATTTAAAAGTTTACTTTAGAAATAAGGTAAATCAAGGGACCACGCCGTATGACACGGAACTGGTTTCCTCCTAAGAATACCAGTGCCTAAAACAAACAGCGCAATGCTTTTTGGAAAAATGAATCTATTATAAGACTCAGGTCCCATCACACAATGCAACACAAGCCGGAGAATAGAGTTTTACCTTATAATATCCAAACATGCTTGGTACGTTTAAAACAAATCATTTGATACTATTATAAATGTATAGTGTCAAAACAACTTCAAATATAAATGTATCAATCATAGGCGGCATGGGTACCATCTATCACGTCACCAATACTAGGCTTTACAATCAAAACAGAAATGTCACGTATTGGAAATTAGTTTTCCGTCATGAGTCAAGGCAAGGGATGCACTCCTAGACCGCTTCGAGACACTCTAGCAAATGTCTTGGGACTACACACTCTGGGTAACCCCTGGATCCTACAGTGCCGGTCCACTCAAAGTGCAAAAGTCGATTGGTTATACCTGAACACACGTTTCTCAGTCCCAAAGGACCCATCCATCGGCTCTGTAGTAATCGATATATCCGAGGCACCTCATATTCCAATAACCACTTAGGTAAAAATATATAAATGCCAGGTCGTGTAAAACCCCGACACCACCCATAGCTAGACAGAAACGTCATGCACTCACTGCGTTCCCTTATCCCGATTTTTACTCATGCCGAGGTGTGAGGCTCACGAATTAACGCCGTACACAAATCGGCGCTATATTAAAGCTATGATTTGATCATCATCCACAAGACTCTACTTTTCAACAGAAGCCTTGATCATTTGAATCTCAGCATGCCACACAGGCAATTCAGGCCATGCGACTGATATCTAAGGATATATAACCTCTGAGCTCATACGTCTCAGAGAAGGGCGTTAAGCAAGAGAATAAATTCTCCACCGCCAAATAGATATATATATATATATATTTAATACAAATCAATCAACACAGAATAAAATCCAATATCAGACACACAATCCATTTACAAGTTCGTTCTGGGTACGAACGAAACCGAAGGTACCTTATTCCTCGTCCTATATGTCCGATACAAGAGAGAGGCCCTCGAATATCCGACGATCTCCAAGTACGTCTGGACGATCACCACTTATTACCTCGTCTTGGGTATAAAGCCCAATCAAGACATCAGTGATCATCCAAACGATGTGAAGACCTCCGGTCTTCAACTACCGTCCTCATCGTCGAATTATCGTCGAATCAGTTATTCAGAATAGGTATAAACTCGGCCTTTCTGAATAACTTGCGTATATAATAAACAAGTGCTATAAAAACACAACACACACCTCATTCCAATTCTGAATATTCTTTTATTCAAATTTTCATATACTTTGGGAAAGGTTCCCATTAATTTTATCAAAGATAAATTCTTTAAATTTGTTCTTTAATCTTCCTTTGTATGTCAATTCAAACCATGTTATGGTTTTCCAAACTAGTTGAGATTAGCGCACTTTACCAAAGTAATCATTTGTTTAATTTCCCAATCCCAGCCTATTCATCCCATGGAGCAAAACTGGTGATACTCCTTAACTAACACCACGGTCTTATCGGTAAAATTAATTACCATTTCCCGTTCCAATCTAATTAAAGATTTAACTATCGCTAGGAGCAAAACTGGCGATACTCCATCGATCATTTCCCAAATTTGATAATTTAAATTATCACATTCCCTTTTTCAATCTATTTAAAAATTCATTAAAACTCCGCTTAGTTTTAATCTTCTCAAAAATCAATATTAATGATTATTTAACTTTGGAAACACAAACATATCGCATCGACAATCTACACCGTACTAATTATTTCTACCGATATATAACATATAAGCTTGTACGTCACAGAGAAGGGTGTTAAGCAAGAGAATAAATTCTCTGCCACCAAATGGATATATATTTAGCAGAGATCAACCATACAGTTCGAAATACAATGACAGACATGTAATCCTGCCTTTAACTGGGTTAAAGAACTAATGTCATTTAAAACACAGTTCATTCCATTAATTATGGAATCTTCACGGAAAAACAAATCAATATATAATCGATATCAATTTCTGTATCCGACTAATAATATAAATGGAATAACGGTAGAGACTTTTAAATTCCATGTGTATTGATAGTCTTCCTCCACAGAAGTTCACTTGATTATTATCAATCGAATTCCATTCAATTCCAATTTAATATATTAAATTGGGAAACGTTACTCTGGAAAATTCCCGTTAAATCTTAATAAAAAGATTTATAAATTCCAAATCATATTTCATTGTAAATTGGGTTAAAGAACGAATGTCATTAAAAAAACACAGTTCGCAATAAACCCAATTCACATTCCATTTTCTGGTCCAATTAAATGTTAATTAATTGGTAATTCTTCTTTAAATCTTAAATAAAAGATTTATTCTTTTCACACCGGGTTTAAGAATAGTGTCATTTAAAACACAGTTGACGATAAACCCAAGATCCCATCAGTCTCTAACCGTTAATCAGTAAGAGAACAATTCCCTAAGTATTAATCCTGAAGGCCGAAACCAACATCAGATCAATACGCAGGAAACCATTCAACTTAGCTAATCTTCAGTCAGTTTCTAATTTTCTTAACTCCAATGGGTTTAAGAACAGTATTATTAAAGGTACCATTCACGACAAACCCAAAATCCAATTTGAGCTCTGAATAGAAATGTAATAACCCGGAAATCCGAGCCAATTTAAAATTTTTATTTTGGCCATTTTAGCGAATTTTGAGTATTTAAAATGAATTATTTTTAATAATGGTGACGAGAAATTAATTTTGAATAGAATTAGAACGTATATTTTATTTAAATCGACGTTAGAATATAAATATTTATTTATAATTATAAAATGAATTGGAAATGGTGCGGTAGTTCGAAAATTCGTTTTCAAATTTCAAATGAATGTACAGGATTCAAAATAAACCGGATTTTAGCGAAACAAAAAATATTAGAACCTATTTGAGAATATCTTTCCAACGAATCCGAAAAATCAAAATTTCATAGCGGGAGTAAAAAGCTATGCCCAGTTGAAAATTCAGAATAGTCGCTATGGAATTCTGGCCCTTAAAAATGGAAATTTTGCAAACGACCTCTGTTTTTGGCAAAACCACTTTTGTTTGATTCGCGATGTCAAGTTATTGCTAGGTTCCAAAATTCACAATTTTCTGAATCAATATGTGAGCGTGGTAAAAGAAAACGTGTTTTGATAGTTTCAGTCAATATCGATCGACCAGAAAATGGCTATTTTTCAAACGGTCTAAGAATTGGATGAAATTATTTTTCTTAGAACCGTATCCTCAAAACGAAGCTAGAAATATTTTTCGGGAATTTTTAGAGTCAGTATGTGACCCCTGTAAATTGAAATGTACGTTTAAAATTCAATATATAGATTTATATTTTAAATTTAGCTAAAACTGATCGAAACGGCCGAACTGGCTTACAAAACATATCCCATTATATTCAGAATGGGGGTAGTTAGCTAGGGGTGATAGTCGGTGGGCTTGATTTCGAGTTCGTATTAAAAAGTTACCTTTTTGAAATTAAAAATAATAAAATATATATATATATATATTATCACTACACCCCCTTCCCTCTATTTCTCAGTCAACACAGTCAAAATGAAAAAGAAAAAAACCGCTCCTCCCTCCAGCCCTAGCTCGTGCCCACTGGGCCAGTCCCCCCGCGTCTCATCGCCGCGCCTCTGGAGGTCGACCACACCCACACCGCGCCGCCTCTCCTCCAGCACCCCCTACCCCGTCGAACTCCCTCCTCCGATCGAGATCCGCGAACCCCAGAAGCCTGAAACCCCATGCCCTAGCCAAACGTACCTGAAACCGCAGCAATCACCCTACCACCGCCTGTCGCGGCCTCCAACCACCACCAACGGCCCATAGAAACCACGAGCGCCCCTCCTTAATCACAGCGCCACCTTTCCATTTCAATGTAAGTTTTACTTTTAATTTTAAAATCTGAGTTTTTATATGTTAAAAATATTTTCTTTTAAATCGGTTTTTATAGAGAAACTCGGTTTTTATGAGAAGAAAAACTTAATTTTTAAAAACTGTAAAGTTTTGATTTTTAAAACTATAAAGATTTGATTTTTCAAACTACAAAGGTTTGATTTTTAAAACGATAAAGATTTGATTTTTAAAACTATAAAGATTTGATTTTTAAAACTATAAAAATTTGATTTTTTAAAACTATAAAGATTTGATTTTTAAAACTATAAAGATTCGATTTTTAAAACTTGATTTTTGTTAATATTTCTGGATAGAAGAAATGTGATTTATTTCATATGAAGCGACAGAAAAATATGAACTTTATTTCATATGAAGCGAAAGAAAAATATGAACTTTATTTCATATGAAGCGATAGAAAAATATGAACATTATTTTGTATGGATTTGAAATAAAAATATGATTTTTAATATAAACTTCGTGAAACAGATCTCGTTGGAAATGCGGCGAAGATTTTCTACATAAGAAGAGTCACGACGTTTGGTTTAGCTTCTAGGTGAGAACTCCTCACTATAATTTTCCTATATAGTTATTTATTTTATAACTGCATATATGAACTGTTGCCCCGTCGTCCACAGACCTTGGACGACTTGTTTGTTTGGTTGTGTAGTTGATTGGATAATTGGTTTGAATTTGGTTTGGGAAATGAAATGGAATTGATTTGATTGGTATGTGTATGGCGCAGGCCATTATTAGACTGGGGATATGGCTAGGCCTTATCCCGTTTCTTGTATCGCGCCGTTATGCCGCCGAAATTTTCTAAAATATATTAGAAAAGAATAAAAATATCATTTTATTGTGTAAATGAACCGAATAAATATTTTATCGTTAAAAATATAATTTTTAACGTATTCATTGACAAATCAGACGATTTGTTTATGTACACTGATTTGACTGATATGGATTGGGACGATAAATTTTACACGTCGCCCAACTGCACAAATAAAACCAGTGTTTGATTGTTTGAAACCCCACACGGGTATTGGGATGATATTGGACATACACTAATCCCGATATTTAGTTGTATGTTGATCGATTGATTGACAGGCTATTATAAGCGTTGAATATTTATATTTGATGCTTATGCAGTGTAGAATGCACTTTGGATGATGGTTGACTGTGTTTGATTGTTGTAGTGTACGCGTGTGTATGAAATCCATATAAATCAAATTATATGGTAATTGACTGTGCCTGATTCCAGTTCAGAAAGAATGAATATTTTGAAATAATAATTATTTTAAAATAAATAATATTTTAAAATAATATTCAGTAATCGATCAGAATGTGATTTTGATGTCCGATTTGGGATGGACACAATTATATTTAAATATATAAAGCCGTGTTGATTAGATTGACGCCATTTTGGCGTGAACGATATTTATATTGATTTTATTCATTTTTATAATGAATATAAAAAAGGAACTGATTTCAAAATATAATGGTTTGAAAATATTATCATTTATATATCGATGATACGGAATATTCAATTTTGATTTGAAATTGAATACGAAGTTGAAATCGTTTTGAAAACGAAGTTAAAACGATTTATAAAATATGTTTTAAATAGAAATCGACAAAATATATATAATATATATAATGGCCTGAATAGAACGCGCCGCGCCGTGGCAATTCGCGAATTTCGACCATTGACTTTGAACAAACATTACGGGAGATCCGACCATTGGATTCTCCTAAAACCGGAACCGTTGGGTTCATATCGAAAAGAACTTTCTAATGAATATGAGAAATTTGAAGTCTAACAGATGGATTTGGAATTATGTCCAAATCAAATTTGGAAAAGGTCGCTGTAAGTGCAGTTCGATGGCCGTGTATGGAAATCGACTGTACGGGCCTTGATAAAATTATTAAAAATAGCAATAATTTGTGTAAAATCATAAGAAATGATATGGAAATTATTAGGATGAAAAATTCCATATTTGAAAAGAAAAAAATAGATTTTTATCGAAATGAACTAGTTTTGAACTAGAATTATACATCTAATATTTTTAAAATAAATAAATTGGATTTGAAATGGTTTTAAAAATAACCAGAATTTCCAATATATAAATTGGAAATGGATTTGAATCAAAATTGTCTTCGGAATATTTCGATGTTGGATTTCGTGATTATACAGATATTGTTATGGAAATATAAAAGATATATTTATATCGTTATTTCCAAAACGATATTTGTTGGTTGTGGTCTTTGATATTGAATATAAGCCGATATATTTTCTATTCAGAGCCTTGTATTTAATATCAAATAGGATTTGGGTTTGTCGTGAATGGTGTCTTCATTAACACTGTTCTTAAACCCAGTTGAGAAAAAGGATTAAATCTTTTTATTTAGATTTAATGAAATGTACCAATTAAATGATATTTAACTGGAATTGAATTGGAATTGATTTTTGGGTTTATCGTGAACGGTGTTTTAAATAACACTTGTTCTTTAACCAGATAATTTATGGAATGTTAATTGGGTTTGTTGTGAACTGTGTTTTAACGACATTCGTTCTTTAACCCGATTCACAGTGAAATGTGATTTGGAATTTATAAATCTTTTGTTAAGATTTAAAGGAGATTTTCCAGAGTTAATTTTTCCAATTTAAATAAAATAAATTGGAATGGAATGGAATTCGATTTGGTAATAATCGAAGTGAATTTTTGTGGATGAGGACCGCTAATATATATGGAATTTAAAAGGCTTTGCCGTTATTCGATTTATATTGTTAGTCAGATATGGAAGTTTATATCGATTATATATATATATATATATCGATTTGTTTTCCATGAAGATTCCATGGTTAATGGAATGTGATTTTGGGTTGTCGTGAATTGTACCTTTAATGATATTGTTCTTAGACCCAACGGAGTTAAGAAAATCAGAAACTAACTGGAGATTAGTTAAGTTGGATAGCTTCTTGGGTATTGATCTGATGTTAGTTTCGGCCTTCGGGGTTAACACTTAGGGAATTATTCACTTGCTAATTTACAATTAAAGGCTGATGGAATAGAATGTGACTTTGGGTTTATCGTGATCCATGTTTTAAATGACATTGGTTCTTTAACCCAGTTAAAGACAGGATATGATTTCCCAAGTTAAACAATCATTAATATTGATTTTTGGGAAGATTAAAACCAAGTGGAGTTTTAATGAATCTTTAATTAGATTGAAATGATCGAGAATAGAGTATCACTAGTTTTGCTCCAGGCGATAGTTAAATCTTTAATTAGATTTGAACGTGAAATGGTAATTGAATTTCCCGATAACGCCGTGGTGTTAGATATGAAGTATTACCAGTATTACTTCATGGGATGAATAGGTTGGGATTGGGAAATTAAAACAAATGATTACTTTGGTAAGGTTCGTTAATCCCGACTAGTTTGGATAAACCATAATATGGTTTGAACTGATATTCAAAGGAAGATTAAAGAATAAATTTAAAGAATTTATCTTTGATAAAATTAATGGGAACCTTCCCTAAAGTAAAAGAATATTTGATTAAAGGAATATTCTGGATTGGAATAAGGCGTATGTTGTGTTTTTATAACACTTGTTTATTATATACGCGAGCTATTCGGAAAGACCGGGTATATCCCATTTTGAATAACTGAATCGACGAGAAGTCGACGATGAAGACGGTGGTTGAATACCGGAGGTCTTCACATCGTTTGTATAATTACTGATGATCTTGATTGGGTTGTACACCCAAGAGGAGGGAATCAGTTGGTGATCGTCTAGACGTACTTGAAATCCGATGGATATGCGAGGAATAATGTTCCTCCGGTTTCGTTTAGACCCAGAACGGATTTGTAAATGGATGTGTGTCTGACAGTGGATTTTATTCTATGTTGATTGATTTCTATTAAATATATCTCTGTTTGGCGGCGGAGAATTTATTCTCTTTCTTAACGCCCTTCTCTGAGACGTACTAGCTCAGAGGTTATATATCGATAGACATCAGTCGCATGGCATGAATTGCCTGTGTGGCATGCTGAGATGCAAATGATCAAGGATTCTGTTGAAAATCAGAGTCTTGTGGTTTATGATCAAAGTACGACTTTAATACAACGTAGCTTTGTGTAGCATTAATTCGCGAACCTCACACCCCGGTGTGAACCAGAAATGGGAGAAGGACCTCAGGGAGGGCATGCATTTCCTTCTAGCTAGGAGTGGTGTTTTAGGTTTTACACGCCTGGACATTTTACTTATGTGGATGATGGATAGTGAGGCGCCTCGGTTATATCGGTCGATGCGGGACCGATGGAGTCATTTGGCTCATTGACGCCCCGTAGGGCGGGGAAACGCAGTGCTCAGGGTTTAAGTTTAATCCACATCGAGTGGACCAGCCTTGACGATCTAAGGTGCAGTTGCGGCTGTTCCTGAGACATGAGATAGAGCGTCTCGAAGCGATAAGGACGATCCCTTGCCTTGGTTCACAGATGGAAATCCAACTTCCAATACGACATTTTGCGGTTTTGATTGTAAACCTATATATGGCGACATAGTGGTATGGGGCACTTATGTCGTCTATGATTGATACTTATGATTGAAATTGTTTTGACACAATCCACTTATAATAGTATTAAATGATTTTTTTTACGTACCAAGCATGTTTGGCTATTATAAGGGAAAACCCTATCCCCCGTGTTGCGTTGCATTGTGTGATAGGACCTGTGTCTTACAATAGCTTCATTTTTTCAAAAAGCGTTGCGCTGTTTTTATATGCACTGGTATTCTTGGGAGGAAACCCGTTCCGTGTTACACGGCGTGGTCCCTTGATATATCTTATTTAAAATAAAGTTTTAAATAACTGTTTTAGTTCTCACACTAGCCACATGACTGACCTGGAGTTTATTATTTTAACCTTAACTCTGGGTGCCCCTATTTCTACATGGGCAGCTAGTAGTTTTGGTTTTGCAGATTTATATCCACAGGATCCTGGTTTTCAACTAGAATGTTATTTGGAAAGCTCTGTATCCGTATATCCTTTTCATTTGTGTTTTGTATTATTTTCCGCTGCTATGTAATTTAAATCTCTGATATTTTTCTGATGTATAATATTTACTCATACTATGCTGTACTCTTTTACTCTGATGTAAATTGTTGTAATAAGCAATGAAATGTTCTTCTGTTTGTATCCCGATGTGGCTTGTTCTCAACTCAATCTGGGCTTTCCTTCACGGGGAAGTTCGGGTCGTTTCATCTGGTATCAGAGCTTTGGTTTACAAAGCTCGGAGAACAAGGCACGTTAGAACCATACGAACGAATTCATCAGAGATTGGATTAGTAATATCCAATGAGAATGACTCGTTAGGGATAGGATCAGTAGTATCCTAGAATGAGTGTGAAGAGTATATTTTTAAAATGAAAACAATTTTTTTTTTGAAAATTTAAACCTTATTCAACAAATTTGAATATTTATTTGTATTTGAATTTGGACAATCCAATATATAAAGATTTTGCATATACGTCTGATCCACGGGTATTCGAAGTTTTAATATACTGGATAGATATAGAATCACACTCTAGCCGCCCGGGGATAATCTTGATGATGATGCATCATCATCAGCGTTTGTGTTCGAGTTTCGAAGGTCTGATGTCTATATATTTCCAATAGACTGGTGTGAGAACCAAAACTAGATAGGGCCTATTGTTGTGATTTGGCACCAAAAATGTGATTTTTGACTATATATCAAAATTATGAATTTGAAATGATAATCAACAAATTGATTGCTGATTGTGTTGTTTGATTATTGGTTGATTAATTAGAATTTGAACCATTTAGCCAAATTGTATCAAAGATTGGGCTGTATTGAAAATTGTTTGAAATTGCATACATGTACATGTATATACATTGAAAAGGTCATAACAGGGAAGCTAAGCAGAGGAATAAAATTGTTTGCCCGACAAATAGGTACATGTTAATTGTATTTCTTGGGTTTTTGACGATTTTATGAGCTGCTTGGTGGTTTCTTTTTCGTTTTGGATTGGAGAGGCCTGTGTGGCAATTTCGGGATTTTCCCGGTGCTCCCGTGCAAGGGAGGTTATGGCGAAATTTTTCGAAAATTTATAGTGTTAGACAAATTTTTGAAGAATTTGAAAAGTTCTTAGAAACTGAAAAGTTGAAGAACTTAAGCCATAATGAAAATAATGGATGTTGAGTTGGTTTGTAAAACAACTTTCAGCTTCGTTCCTTTTCGGGGACGAAAAGTTTTAAGTGGGGGAGATTGTAATAACCCGGAAATCCGAGCCAATTTAAAAAATTTATTTTAGCAATTTTAGCAAATTTTGAGTATTTAAAATGAATTATTTTAAATAATGGCGACGAGAAATTTATTTTGAATAGAATTAGAACGTATATTTTATTTGAATCGACGTTAGAATATAAATATTCATTTATAAATATAAAAGGAATTGGAAATGGCGCGGTAGTTCGAAAATTCGATTTCAAATTTTAAATGAATGTACAGGATTCAAAATAAACCGGATTTTAGCGAAACCAAAAATATTAGATCCTATTTGAAATATCTTTCCAACGAATCCAAAAAATCAAAATTTCATAGCGGGAATAAAAAGTTATGCCCAGTTGAAAATTCAGAATAGTCGCTATGGAATTCTGGCCCTTAAAAATGGAAATTTTGCAAACGACCTCTGTTTTTGGAAAAACCACTTTTGTTGGATCCGCGATGTCAAGTTATTGCTAGATTCCAAAATTTACAATTTTCTGAATCAATATGTGAGCATGGCAAAAGAAAACGTGTTTTGACAGTTTCAATCAATTTCGATCGACCAGAAAATGGCTATTTTTCAGACGGTCTCAGAATTTGACGAAATTAGTTTTGTTAGAACCGTATCGTCAGTACGAAGCCATAAAATATATTTCGGGAATTTTTAGAGTCAGTAGGTGACCCCAGTAAATTGAAATGTACGTTTAAAATTCAATATATAGATTTATATTTTAAATTTAGCGAAAACTGATCGAAACGGACGAACTGGCTTACAAAACATATCCCATTATGTTCAGAATGGGGGTGATTAGCTAGGGATGACAGTCGGTGGGCTTGATTTCGAGTTCGTATTAAAAAGTTACCTTTTTGAAATTAAAAATAATATATATATATTATCACTACACCCCCTTCCCTCTATTTCTCAGTCAACACGGTCAAAATCAAAAAGAAAAAAACCGCTCCTTCCTCCAGCCCTAGCTCGTGCCCACCGCTCCACTCACCCCGCGTCTCATCTCCGCGCCTATGGAGGTCGACCCCACCCCCACCGCGCTGCCTCTCCTCCAGCGCCCCCTCCCCGGTCGAATTCCCTCCTCCGATCGAGATCCGCGAACCCCCAAGCCTGAAACCCCACGCCCTAGCCAAACGTACCTGAAACTGCCACAATCACCCCACCACCGCCTATCGCGGCCTCTAACAACCACCAACGGCCCACAGAAACCGCAAGCGCCCCTCCTTAATCACAACGCATCCTTCCCATTTCAATGTAAGTTTTACTTTTAATTTTAAAATCTGAGTTTTTATATATTAAAAATATATTATTTTAAATCAGTTTTTATAGAGAAACTCGGTTTTTATAAGAAGAAAAACTTGATTTTTAAAAACTATAAAGGTTTGATTTTTAAAACTATAAAGAATAGATTTTTAAAACTATAAAGGTTTGATTTTTAAAACTATAAAGATTTGATTTTTAAAACTATAAAGATTTGATTTCTAAAACTATAAAGATTAAGATTTGATTTTTAAAACTATAAAGATTCGATTTTTAAAACTTGATTTTTGTTCATATTTCTAGATAGAAGAAATGTGATTTATTTCATATGAAGCGATAGAAAAATATGAACTGTATTTCATATGAAGCGATAGAAAAATACGAACTTTATTTCATATGAAGCGATAGAAAAATATGAACTTTATTTCATATGGATTTGAAATAAAAATATGATTTTTAATATAAACTTCATGAAATAGATCTCGTTGGAAATGTGGCGAAGATTTTCTACATTAGAAGAGTTGCGTCATTTGGTTTAGCTTCTAGGTGAGAACTCCTCACTATAATTTTCCTATACAGTTATTTATTTTATAACTGCATATATGAACTGTTCCCCCATCGTCCACAGACCATGGACAACTTGTTTGTTTGGTTGTGTAGTTGATTGGACAATTGGTTTGAATTTGGTTTGGGAAATGAAATGGAATTGATTTGATTGGTATGTGTATGGCGCAGGCCATTATTAGACTGGGGCTAAGGCTAGGCCTTATCCCGTTTCTAGTATCGAGCCGTTATGCCGCCGAAATTTTCTAAAATATATTAGAAAAGAATAAAAATATCATTTTATTGTGTAAATGAACCGAATAAATATTTTATCGTTAAAAAAATAATTTTTAATGTATTCACTGACAAATCAGACGATTTGTTTATGTACACTGATTTGACTGATATGGATTAGGACGATAAATTTTACACATCGCCCAACTGCACAAATAAAACTTGTGTTTGATTGTTTGAAACCCCACACGGGTATTGGGACGATACTGGACATACACTAATCCCAATATTTAGTTGTATGTCGATCGATTGATTGATAGGCTGTTATAAGCGTTGAATATTTATATTTGATGCTTATGCAGTGTAGAATGCACTTTGGATGATGGTTAACAGTGTTTGATTGTTGTAGTATACGCGTGTGTATGAAATCCATATAAATCAAATTATATGGTAATTGACTATGTCTGATTGCAGTTCAGAAAGAATGAATATTTTGAAATAACGATTATTTTAAAATAAAGAATATTTTAAAATAATATTCAGTAATAGATCAGAATGTTATTTTGATGTCAGATTTGGGATGGACACGATTATATTTAAATATATAAAGCCATGTTGATTAGATTGACGCCATTTTGACATGAACGATATTTCAATTGATTTTATTCGTTTTTATAATGATTATAAAAAAGGAACTGATTTCAAAATATAATGTTTTGAAAATATTATCATTTATATATCAATGATATGGAATATTCAATTTTGATTTGAAATTGAATACGAAGTTGAAATCGTTTTGAAAACGAAGTTACGATTTATAAAATATGTTTAAAATAGAAATCGAAAAAATATATATAATATATTATATATATAATGGCCTGAATAGAACGCGCCGCGGCAGTTTGCGAATTTCCACCATTGACTTCGAATGAACATTACGGGAGATCCGACTGTCGGAATCTCCTAAAACCGGAACCGTTGGGTTCGTATCGAAAAGAGATTTCTAGCGAATATGAGAAATTTGAAATCCAACGGTTGGATTTGGAATTATGTCCAAATCAAAGTTGGAAAAGGTCGTTGTAAGTGCAGTTCGATGGCCGTTTATGGAAATCGACTGTACGGGCCTTGATAAAATTATTGAAAATAGCAATAATTTGTGTAAAATCATAAGAACTGATTTGGAAAATATTGGGATGAAAAATTCCATATTTGAAAAGATAAAAATAGATATTTATCGAAATGAACTAGTTTTGAACTAGAATTATAAATCCAATATTTTTAAAATAAATAAATTGGATTTGAAATGGTTTTAAAAATAACCAGAATTTCCAATATATAAATTGGAATTGGATTTGAATCGAAATTGTCTTTGGAATATTTCGATGTTGGATTTTGTGATTATACAGATATTGTTATGGAAATTTGAATTATATATTTATATCGTTATTCCCAATATGATATTTGTTGGTTGTGGTCTTTGATATTGAATATAAGCCGATATATTTTCTATTCAGAGCCTTGTATTTAATATCAAATGGGATTTGGGTTTGTCGTGAATGGTGTCTTCATTAACACTGTTCTTAAACCCAGTTGAGAAAAAGGATTTAATCTTTTTATTTAGATTTAATGAAATGTACCAATTAAATGATATTTAATTGGAATTGAATTGGAATTGATTTTTGGGTTTATCGTGAACGGTGTTTTAAATAACACTTGTTCTTTAACCTGATAATATATGGAATGTGAATTGGGTTTGTGAACTGTGTTTTAACGACATTCGTTCTTTAACCCGATTCACAATGAAATGTGATTTAGAATTTATAAATCTTTTGTTAAGATTTAATTAAGATTTTCCAAAGTAAAGTTTTCCAATTTAAATAAAATAAATTGGAATGGAATGGAATTCGATCTGGTAATAATCGAAGTGAATTTTTGTGGATGAGAACCGCTAATATATATGGAATTTAAAAGGCTTTGCCATTATTCCATTTATATTGTTACTCAGATATGGAAGTTTATATCGATTTGTTTTCCATGAAGATTCCATGGTTATTGGAATGTGATTTTGGGTTGTCGTGAATGGTATCTTTAATGATACTGTTCTTAGATCCAACGGAGTTAAGAAAATCAGAAACTAATTGGAGATTAGTTAAGTTGGATACTTTCTTGGGTATTGATCTGATGTTGGTTTCGGCCTTCGGGGTTAACACTTAGGGAATTATTCACTTGCTAATTTACGGTTAAAGGCTGATGGAATAGAATGTGGTTTTGGGTTTATCGTGAACCGTATTTTAAATGACATTGGTTCTTTAACCCAGTTAAAGACAGGATATGATTTCCCAAGTTAAACAATCATTAATATTGATTTTTGGGAAGATTAAAACCAAGTGGAGTTTTAATGAATCTTGATTAGATTGAAATGATCGAAAATGGAGTATCACCAGTTTTACTTCAGGCGATAGTCAAATCTTTAATTACATTAACGTGAAATGGTAATTGAATTTACCGATAACACCTTGGTGTTAGATATGAAGTATTACTAGTTTTACTTCATGGGATGAATAGGTTGGGATTGGGCAATTTAAACAAATGATTACTTCGGTAAGGTTCGTTAATCCCGACTAATTTGGATAAACCATAATATGGTTTGAATTGATACTCAAAGGAAGATTAAAGAATAAATTTAAAGAATTTATCTTTGATAAAATTAATGGGAACCTTCCCCAAAGTAAAAGAATATTTGAATAAAGGAATATTCTAGATTGGAATAAGTCGTATGTTATGTTTTTATAACACTTGTTTATTATATACGCGAGCTATTCGGAAAGACCGGGTTTATCGCATTCTGAATAACTGAATCGACGAGAAGTCGACGATGAAGACGGTGGTTGAAGACCGGAGGTCTTCACATAGTTTGGATAATTTCTGATGATCTTGATTGGTATGTACACCCAAGAGGAGGGAATCAGTTGTTGATCGTCCAGACGTACTTGGAGATTGATGGATATGCGAGGAATAAGGTTCCTCCAGTTTCGTTCAGACCCAGAACGGACTTGTAAATGGATGTGTGTCTGAAATTGGATTTTATTCCGTGTTGATTGATTTTTATTAAATATATATCTGTTTGGCGGCGGAGAATTTATTCTCTTGCTTAACGCCCTTCTCTGAGACGTACGAGCTCAGAGGTTATATATCGATAGATATCAGTCGCATGGCATGAATTGCCTGTGTTGCATGCTGAGATGCAAATGATCAAGGCTTCTGTTGAAAAGGAGAGTCTTGTGGTTGATGATCAAAGCACGGCTTTAGTACAGCATAGCTTTGTGTAGCGTTAATTCGCGAACCTCACAAACCGGTGTGAACCAGAAACGGGAGAAGGACCTCAGGGAGGGCATGCGTTTCCTTCTAGCTAGGAGTGGTGTTTTGGGTTTTACTGCCCAGACATTTTTACTTATGTGGATGATGGATAGCGAGGCACCTCGATTATATCGGTCGATGCGGGACCGATGGAGTCATTTGGCTCATTGACGCCCCATAGGGCGGGGAAACGCAGTGTTCAGGGTTTAAGTTTAATCCACATCGAGTGGACCAGCCCTGACGATCTAAGGTGCAGTTGCAGCTGTTCCTGAGACACGGGATAGAGCGTCTCGAAGCGATAAGGACGATCCCTTGCCTTGGTTCATAGATGGAAATCCAACTTCCAATACGACATTTTGTGGTTTTGATTGTAAACCTATATATGGCGACATAGCGGTTTGGGGCACTTATGTCGTCTATGATTGATACTTATGATTGAAATTGTTTTGACACTATGCACTTATAATAGTATCAAATGATTTTTTTTAACGTACCAAGCATGTTTGGCTATTATAAGGGAAAACCTTATCCCCCGGCTTGCGTTGCATTGTGTGATAGGACCTGCGTCTTATAATAACTTCATTTTTCCAAAAAGAATTGCGCTATTTTGTTATATGCACTGTCATTCTTGGGAGGAAACCCGTTCCATGTTATACGGCGTGGTCCCTTGATATATCTGATTTAAAGTAAAGTTTTTAATAACTGTTTTAGTTCTCACACTAGTCACATGACTGACCTGGAGTTTATTGTTTTAACCTAAACTCTAGGTGCCCCTATTTCCACACGGGCAGCTAGTAGTTTTGGTTATGCAGATTTATATTCACAGGATCCTGGTTTTCAGCTGGAATGATATTCGGAAAGCACTGTATCCGTATATCCTTTTCAGTTGTGTTTTGTATTGTTTTCCGCTGCTATGTAATTTAAATCTCTGATATTTTTCTGATGTATAATATTTACTCGTACTCTGCTGTATTCTTGTACTTTGATGTAAATTGTTGTAATAAGCAATGAAATGTTCTTCTGTTTGTGTCTCGATGTGGCTTGTTCTCAACTCAATCCGGGCTTTACTTCACGGGGAAGTTCGGGTCATTTCAAGAAAATATATCGGCTTACATTCAATATCAAATTCTAAAACCAACAAATATCGTATTGGAATAACGATATACATATCTTCCAAATTCCTCCAAAATATCCGTATAATCACGGAATCCAATATCGAAATATTTCAAAGATAATTTCGATTCAAATCCATTCCAATTCACATATAGGAAATTCCGGTTATTTTTTGTTTTAACCAAAAATGGTCAAACACCAAAAGATGCTAGAAAAGCACGTCACCAAGTAAACGGTATGAAATTGTGAAGCCACAAACACAAAATGAAAGTAAAAGCAATAAGAAGACGGGATTTTTATAGTGGTTCGATTCAATATGAATCCACGTCCACTTTTCAATCACTTTTTATCATTATGGAGAGAATTACAAATTTTATCATCTCATACATCGCATTAATTACACTTGACCACTTTTGTGATAATTCTCCACTTATCGCTCTCTTTCCGCTTTAGATCGCACTTTGATTCAAGAAGGAACGGATTGGATTGCGTAATTATATGCTTTTCCAGGGTTCCATCATCCAAATGATTTTAGATCCATGCATTAAGGAGGAGCTATGTCGATTGGAGATCACTTGGAGTAGATCGGAGTATGAATTAATGGTGCTTGGAGAAGATAAGATCCATCTCATGTTGGAGAAAGGAGGAGAGAAGTTTGGCGGCCATTAATGAAGTTTTTAGAAGCTTTAGAGTGGTGTAGGAATGGTTTAGGCATACCTTCGGGGTAGTGGAATCGGTCCCTTGAATTGTGGAGCAAGAGGCTATTTATAGAAGAAGTTTAAAGGTAGTGGCAATTTTATATTTATAGAGTGTGGAGTTTGGATCGGGTAGCAACTTGTTTTGGGCACAAAGTTGGATCGGGTGTAAAGTTGGATCGGGCACAAAGTTGGATCGGGTGTAAAGTTGGATCGGGCACAAAGTTGGAGCGGGTGTAAAGTTGGATTGGGCGTAAATCGGGATTGGGTGTAAATTATTTGCAGAAGCGCCACTGCACATTAGTTTGAACTTGACCGATCCATTTTAATGCGTTGCACCGTTCCACTTGTTCTAAAGTACCGTTCCAGTTCCCTTTAAATGTACCGATCCACTTTGTGAAATGGTACCAATCCACTCAGTAAAATGGTACCGATCCAAATCATATAAATGCAACGCACTGACCCAGCTTTTCTAAATGAATAGTGCCGATCCACTTGTTTTGAATACACCGATCCATACTTGCCTTTATTTCCAAAATGCCATTGCGTTATGTACCGATCCATTTTTTATATAATACACCGATCCATTGGTTTTCAAATGATTTCACCATTCCAGACTTTGTTGTTCACTAATTCACACTTATTTTATTTGAACTAATCCATATGACACAATAGATATCAACGTTAATGCATGCGGCTTATCAATCATATAACCATGTAGCAACATATTGTATGCATTGTGAATCCCTGAACGTCCCATTTTATAGTATGCTGGTTCCACTTTATACGCTAACATCTCGTTATAATGGCATGCACACACGTCGCTTCACCATATAATTTCATTGTTACACTTGAACACGAAGTGCCATGTATTCTAGAGCCTATACTAATGCCACTTTATAATTTCCGAAATCATCCATACAAGGGTGAACAGTTCTCATAAGCAAATGTGGACTGTAATTCATACTGGTGCATATTCAATCTTAAGCCTGCCCAAGTACTTGATGAGGACGCATTTCGGCCATGCTAACATATTGATGTATCCATTAACCCTTGCAATCCGCGTGTATGTTGCACCACATGATTTCCTATGCTTGTACTTTGAATGGTATTCATATACGAGTGTAATATCTGTACGTGATGGAGCCAGGGTCTTTGCGTCATATTTTTGTAGTATGATTACTTTGCTGATATCAAAGTATTGTCATATGGTCTTGGCACATGACATTGTTTATTATGTGATTAACATATCCAACCTTTTATATTGGTCCATTTATATAATAAGTTGCATGCAAACTATTGGAGTCATGTGCCTCACGTGTACTGATTTGAAGTTGCCGCCTCTTCTTTAATCAAGAACAGGACCGACCCAAATATGTTGCTCAGTGCCGATCCAGTATTAATGCTTTGTCCATCTATGAAATATTGTGGCCGATCCGTTTGCACTTTTATACACCGAACCATTGAAACAATAGTAGTGGCGACCCAGTGTAGTGACCGATCCGGTGCCTTGCAACTGACCGATCCGGTCCATTAATTCTGAATGGACTAACCCGGCACTTTGAACTGTGTTTTAACAGTGTTAATTTTTTTAAAACCATTTCAAATCCAATTTATTTATTTAAAAACATTGGATTACAATTCTAGTTCATAACTAGTTCATTTCGATAAAATATATTTTTATCTTTTCAAATATGGAATTTTTCATTCCAATTCTTTCCATATAATTATTATGATTTTACACAAATTATTGATATTTTTAATAATTTTATCAAGGCACGTACAATTGATTTCCATAAACGGTCATCAAACTTCAGTTACAACGACCTTTTCCAAATTTTATTTGGACATGATTCCAAATCCAACTGTTAGATTTCAAATCACTTGTATTCTTTGGAAAGCTCTTTTCGATATGAACCCAACGGTTCCGGTTTTAGGAGAATCCGACAGTCCGATCTCCCGTAATGTCCGTTCGAAGTCAATGGTCGAAATTCGCGAACTGTCGCAGCGCGGCACGTTCTATTCAGGCCATTATATATATATATATATATATATATATATATATATGTATGTATATAATATTATATATATTTCGTCGATTTCCATTTAAAACGTATTTTATAAATTGTTTTAAATTCGTTTTCAAAACGATTTCAACTTCATATTCAATTTCAAATCAAAATTAAAAATTCCATATCATCGATATATAAATGATAGCATTTTGAATTCATTACATTTTGAAATCACTTCCTTTTCGATATCCATTATAAAAATGAATGAAATCGATGTAAATATCGTTCACGTCAAAATGGCGTTAATATAATTAACACGACTTTATATATTTAAATATTTTCGTGTCCATCCCAAATCGGACATCAAAATCAGATTTTGATCTGTTACTGAATATTATTTTAAAATATTCAATATTTCTGAACTGGAATCAGACACAGTCAATTATCATATAATTTGATTTATATGGATTTCATACACACCTGTACACAATAATAATCAAACACAATCAACCATCATCCATAGTGCATTACACAACTGGATAAGCGTTAAATATAAATAATTAACGCTTACAACACTATGTCAACCTATCGATTGACATACAACTAAATATTGGGATTAGTGTCTGGTCAATATCATCCCAATACCCGTGTGGGGTTTTCAAACAACAAACGCTGATTATTATTTCTGCAGTTGGGCGATGTGTAAAATATATCGTCGCAATCCATATCAGTCAAATGTGTACATATACAAATCATCCGATTTGTAAATGAATATTTATTTTATTCATATACACGTTAAAAATTGTATTTTTAACGATAAATAATTTATTTCAACATATGAATATTTTATACAGTCCATTTCACATCACAACCATTTTTCACAACACAATCAAACATACAAGTCGTCCATGGTCTGTGGACAATGGGGAACAGTTCATATATGCAGTTATGAAATAAGTAACTGTATAAAAATAATTTTGGTGAGAAGTTCTCACCTTTGGGATCCACTCCTCCATTCTTTATTTTTTGAACGGTTTGGATTTGGATTTGCTTCCACCGCGTTGTGTTCTTCACCGTGCTTCCGACACAGTCTGTTTCACGCAGTTTACATTAAAAATCATATTCTTAACATCACTATGTATAATATAATTAAAAATCACCTTTTTAATATTATGTTTATATATTAAAAATCATATTTTTATTTCTAATCTACATTATAAAAATCAGATTCTTATAACGCTACTTTCAATATTAAAATTATATTTTTATTTCACTCTCTTCATAATAAAAATTATATTTTTATCTTACCATTTAAAGAATAAAATCATATTTTTATTCGCAATTCACATAAATAAAAATCCAACTTTTATATGCTATTTCTTACCATTTCATTTTTTTTTAAAAAAAATCATAACTTTCTACTTTTAAAAATCATACTTCTGTCTTTTTAAAATCAAACTTTTATATATAAAAATCCTAATTTTATATAATTAAAAATCATAACTTGGTCTAATTAAAAATCAAATCCCCTTTTTTTATAAATAAAAATCAAATCTTTTTACATTTAAAAATCAAATCTAAGCCTTTCTATTATATTAAAATCAGATTTTAAAACCAATGTTTTAATATCTAAATAGAAGAAACGAAAAAGAACAAAATAAATAAATAAGTAAAAAAAACTTACTGCATTGCGGGGGGGGGGGGGGGGGTAGTTCGCCAGAACGGCGGGGGGCAGCAGAGGGGCGGCACGCCTCTTGGCTAAGCGGCGGCGGGACCTACGGCGGTAGCAGCGGCTCGATTCGCGGTGGTTTGGTGGGCGGCTTTCGTATTGGGAGGAGGAGGGTGATGTCGATGTAAGGGAGGTGGCGTAGTGAACTACGGTGGGCGGGATGTCGGCTGTGGTGGAGCGGCGGTCTAGGTTTTTTTTAAATTAGTTGGGGAGAGAGAAACTGAAAGGGGGGTTTAGAGCATAATATATATATTATTTTCATATTTAATGTTCTTTAAAACTCGACATCGTAACGAACTCCAAACGAATCCCAACGACTATCGCCCATAGCTAATTACCCCCATTCCGAACACAATGGGATATGTTTCATAACCCAATTCGGCTGTTACAATCAGTTTCCATTTAAATATATATATATATATATTCAATTCAAACGTGCATTCTAATTTACAAGGGCCACATACGGACTCCAAAAATTCCATAAAAATAAATCTGGCAATATTTGGACGATACGATCCTAACAAAACTAATTTCGTCGAATTTGGAGACCGTTTAAAAAATGGTCATTTTTCAGTCGATTAAATTCAAACTGAAATTACCGAACACGTTTAAATCCGCCACGCTCACATATTGATTCCAAAAATTGGAATCTAACAATTGTTTGACATTCCGGATCCAACAAAAGTGGTTTCGTTGAAAACGGGGGTCGTTTGCAAAATCGCTATTTTTAAGGGTTATATTTCCATAGCGACTATTCTGAATTTTCAACTGGGCTTAACTTTTTATTCCCGCTATGAAATTTCAATTTTTCAGATTCGTTAGAAATATATTTTCAAATAGATTCAAATATATTTGGTTTCGCTAAAATCTGGTTTATTTTGAATCCTGTACATTCATTTGAAATCTGAAATCGAATTTTCAAACTACCGCGCGATTTCCAATTTATTTTATAATTAAAATAAATATTTATATTCTAATTTCGATTTTAAATAAATATATACGTTCTAATTCTATACAAAATAAATTTCTAGTCATTATTATTTAAAATAATTCATTTTAAATATTCAAAATTCATTAAAATTGCTAAAATAAAAATTTTAAATTGGTTCTGATTTTCTGGGTTGTTACAATAAATTCTTTTAAATTTATTCTTTAATCTTTCTTTGGACATCATTTCAAACCAAATTAAGTTTTATCCAAACTAGTAGGGATTAGCGCACCTTACCGAAGTAATCATTTGTTTAATTTTCCAGTCCCAACCTATTCATCCCATGGAGCAAAACTGGTGATACTCCATATCTAATACCACTGTGTTATCGATAAAAATTAATTACCATTTCACGTTCAAATCTAATTAAAGATTTATCTATCGCCTGGAGTAAAACTGGTGGTACTCCATTCTCGATCATTTCTCAAATTTGATAATTTAAATTATCACATTCTCATTTCAATCTAATTAAATATTCATTAAAACCCCACTTAGTTTTAATCTTCCCAAAAATCAATATTAAAGATTATTTAAGTTTGGGAAATCAAACATGTCGCATCGATAATCTACACCGTACTATTGATGTCTGCCTATATATAACCTCTAAGCTCGTACGTCTTAGAGAACGGTGTTAAGCAAGAGAATAAATTCTTCACCACCAAACAGATATATATTTAGCAGAGATCAACCATACAGTTCGAAATACAATGTTAGACATGTAATCCTGTCTTTAACTGGGTTAAAGAACTAATGTCATTTAAAACACAGTTTATGATAAACCAAAATCACATTCCATTAGTTATGGAATCTTCATGGAAAACAGATCAATATATAATCGATATCAATTTCCGTATCCGACTAATAATATAAATGGAATAACGACAAAGCCTTTTAAATTCCATATATATTAACAGTCTTCCTCTACCGAAGCTCACTTCGATTATTACCAAATCAAATTCCATTCCAATTTATTTTATTAAATTGGAAAACTTTAATTTGGAAAATTTCCATTAAATCTTAGTATAAAGATTTATAAATTCCAAATCTTTACTTCACTATTAATCGGGTTAAAGAACAAGTGTTATTTAAAACACCGTTCATGATAAACCCAAAAATCCAATTCTTACTTCAATTCCAATTAAATATTAATTAATTGGTAAACTTCTCTAAATCTTAATTAAAAGATTTATTCTTTTCTCAACTGGGTTTAAGAACAGTGTTACTGAAGACACCATTCACGACAAACCCAAAATTTAATTTGATAATAAATACAAGGCTCCAAATAGAAATTATATCTTCTTATATTCAATACCAAATTCTGAAACCAATGGATATCGTTTTGGAAATAACGATATCTGTATCTTCTAAATTCCCATAATTCTACAACAAAAATACCATTTTACAACACTGGTTTTGCAACAGTTAATCGAAGTGTTGTAA
Source organism: Allium sativum (assembly GCA_030737875.1). Taxonomy (NCBI): domain Eukaryota; kingdom Viridiplantae; phylum Streptophyta; class Magnoliopsida; order Asparagales; family Amaryllidaceae; genus Allium; species Allium sativum. The sequence goes on along the minus strand of CM060919.1, from coordinate 3,116,678 downwards.
AAATGGTGGATCTTTCTTAACATTTGTTAAGAAAATTGTTGTTATTGATTTCTCCAAAAAACATTCTCTATACAAATGTTGTAGAATAAAAGATATTTACAATGTTCATTTAAACTGTTGTAAAAAACAACTTTAACAATTACATTTTTACGTTGTTTTCTATTTACCTTTTCATAACATATATGTAAAGTTATTGAAATATGCAGGTAAAACAACATTGTTTAAGCATTGTAAATTTAGTTCTTCAACAATATTTGTTAAAGGTCTTAAATTCAATGTTTAACAACATCAAAGAATAGTGGTGATTTCTATTCAATTTATATTTTACAACATATCTATAGGGTTATCACTATTCGTATTTAGAACAATGTATATTTTTATTTGTTACTAACACTATACTAACAACTTTTGATTGATATTGTTGATTTTAATATTATAATTAACATATTAGTAACATTGTCAAAAGCATGCTTTATAACTTTTTATAATGTATCGTTAGACTTCATACAACAAACTATAAATATTATAAAGAGTTAAAATATTTAACCACTTCAACTTGATTGTTGTAATTTTTTGTACCATACAAAAACGTTTTATTAATGTTGTAAATTATTTTGCATTTAATAATATATTTTTTCAATAACCCCTCTTTTAAGTTTATTCCACCGTTTGGTGCATTGTTTTTGGACTATCCGACTAAACAAATCAACATAGTTTTAACTGACTCAAATTGCAGAGCATGCATTCTCGTATTGATTGGACATACTATCCTGCTAACGAAACGCCCAAATCTCTAATGGACCTTAATCCCAGTTAATTTGGTAGTACTTCAGTTTAGCATCAATGGAGGGTTATTCTTCCGTCGGTTTGTTTCCTTTTCCACGTCCCTCTTTCACTTTCCAAGACATTCTTAGCCGATTTAGATATTTTAAAATTAATATAGAAATATTTGTCTAAATTAATTTAGGTAATCATGTTTTTATGATAGTTGGAATAATTCAAAGGGAAAGCCTATTTAAACATAGAAAAATAGACACAAACGGCGACACAATAAATCTTCGTCATCCGATTGTTCTCTTATTTTAAACCCCCACATAAAGGCAAACTGATTCAACAACTCGAATTTTGTGTTTTTCAGATTGTTTCCAATCTTGTGTCTAAACAGCCGTCCCCTAACTTCAATTGGCACCTTTAGCCAAGCATTTCTAAATGATGAATTAATTTGAATAATTAAATTTCCTCAATGAGTGATTCTTGTTTATGCCGTAAGTAATTTTGAGGTCTTGAATACTCCATATATAAATGTACACACACAGACATATTTATTTACACACTCTCGATTATAAGTGTGTATATACATTGAAAATGATCCCCTTTATTAATAAATTAGATCATATGTACCTGCATTAACAATGCAAAAAATATACAGCACATCTCATACTTCCATTATTATCTATGCCCACAGCCCACCAAACATCTCAAACAAATTCAAGTACATGAAGCATAAAGAACAAACAAACAAAAAAACAGAAGTCTAAATATTTGCAGCTATGTTATGCTAAAACAAATATAAGAGCATACAAATATGAGCATGTTTCTGATCTTCCAAAGCAAGAAAGCAGCACTTTGGTAAATAAAATTTTGCATGCAACAGAAGATTGCACATCTATTATAATCAATCAGAGAGCATGTAAACAACTTCTCAAACTTGACTTTATCAATACATTTGTAACTCATCCAGTCTTTGTAGCCAAGCCGACAATATATTTGTCTTTCACTTTACCAATTTTCTTACTAAACAGTTAAGTAGTTTGGAAAACACAGTTTTAGTTATACACATTCAAGCAAATCAAATATTCAAATAACTTTCAATATGTCCAGAAAAAGCATCGAATGTGCACATCCTTGCATATCACTTACAAATACAAATTCTGCCTTACAGTTTCAACACATACTATGTCAGCAACCATATATTACTAGACATTGAAGGCTATGACAAGGATTTGATCCTGAAGGCATGTATACTTACAGTGATGAGAATGACAATTATGACTACATCATCTGTTTTTAGGGTAGCTCTTTGTTGGAAATGTTTTACAAACATTATGTGAATTATTAAAAATGATTGAATAAGTGTATGAATGGCTCCTATGTTTGAGTAGTCCCACATCATGGGATTATAGGGAAGAGGCAAGGATTTATACTTGTTTCTAAGAAGTCATGTTGGGGCCTTGGGCTCCCAATACATGCATTGTTGTGAGGAGGGAGACCATGCATCATGACCACCAAACACGCGCGCGCGACCGACCGACTCGACTCGACCCGACCCGGCCCGGTTCGGTTCGGTTCGGTTCGGGCTTGGGCTTTGTGGTGTAGGCACTTATATTTTTGGACCATAAAACTTAGTTGTTTTCGAACCGTTTTTTTTTATGGAAAAATTATTTTGCGCACCGATATTTATTCTGCAACGGAAAAGTTTGCAACGGTAAAATAATTAATCCCCCCCGAAATTTTAGCAGATCCGATATTTTCTCCCAAAACCTAATTCTCGTTCTATATATACTATTTTATCTGAGACGAGAAAAACACCGAATTTTATATTCTCTTCTTCTCAGCCGCCATTAAAACTTCTAAGAAATTTCGAGCAGTGTTTTTCCCGAAAGTGCAAATCTGCACTGATTTGTTTGTGCAAGCAAATCAGTTACTATTTTAGAGGCTGTTTTATCCTAGAGGCGGCGGCGAAGGAACGAATTGGTTTGCACCTCTGACCAAATCGCCGAATCGTCTTCAAGAAAGCGACCTAGTCCGCGACTCAGCCATTGTTTTCCAACAATTTGAAGACGAACTGAAACAATGACCTCGAACTCAACCATGGACGATTCTGCTCCTCCCTCTGCTTTTCACGGCCCTCTGGTGACTGCTGCTCCTTTCAAGTTCGAAGGTTTGCATTTCAAGCGCTGACGTCAGAAGATGGAGTTCTTCCTCACGATCAGGAAGGTGGTGGCTACTCTGACTGCTGAAAAACCGCAGCTACCAGACAAGCCTGACGAGACTGATGCAGCAAAGATGGCATCATGGACTGAACAGTCAAAGCAACTGCAAACCTGGACTGAACAGGATTACTTATGCAAGAATTTCATACTGAATGGACTGAGCGATGATCTGTATGATTATTATAACTCAGATGAAAAGACGGCAAAGGAGATCTGGGAAGCACTAAAGAAGAAATATGACACAGAGGAGGCAGGGGCAAAGAAATACGCTGTAAGTCGCTACCTAAAGTATCAGATGACTGATGATAGATCGGTAGAGATGCAGTCTCATGAGCTTCAGAAAATAGCTCATGAGATCATCTCCGAAGGTATGGTCTTGGACGAACAATTTCAAATTGCTGTTATCATTGACAAATTACCCCCTAGCTGGAAAGATTTTAAGAACACTTTGCGACATAAGACTAAGGAATTTTCCTTAGAGAGCTTGATTACACGCCTCCGTATTGAGGAGGAAGCACGCAAGCAAGACCAGAAAGAAGAGGTGCTGATTGTGAATAACAACAGTACTAAGAAGACCACTCCCGCTGTTTTGAAACCAAATCAGAAATCTTTTAAGAATCAGAACAGGCGCAACAAACAGAATGGGAATCCGCAAGGAAACCCAAAAGGACAGCAGAAACCAGCCCAAAAGAATGACTCTGGACAGTTGTTTCTTTGTTACAACTGTGGAAAACCAAGGCATATGGCACGAAAGTGCCGGAACAGGCCAAGCTCTGCACCGCAGGCTAACCTGACTGAGGAGCCTCTTACGGCTATGATTACTGAGATTCACCTTGTTGGTGGATCAGAGGGTTGGTGGGTAGACACTGGTGCTTCTCGCCATGTCTGCTATGATCGTGGCATGTTCTCTACATACACGGCTGCTGAAAATCAGAAAGTGCTGTTGGGAGACTCTCACACCACTACAGTTGCGGGGATTGGAAACGTGGAACTCAAGTTCACCTCTGGAAAAACTGTAATTCTGAAAGATGTTATGCACACTCCAGAGATAAGAAAGAATCTGGTCTCTGGCTTCCTCCTTAATAAGGCTGGTTTCACTCAAGTTATTGGGGCTGATTTGTACACTCTTACTTATAAGGGAACTTTTGTGGGAAAGGGTTACGCTTGTGAGGGTATGTTTAAACTGAATGTTGAATCTAATAAAGTGACTTCTTCTGCTTATATGCTTTGTGATTTTAATATTTGGCATTCTAGATTGTGTCATGTTAATAAACGAATAATTCAAAACATGAGCACCCTAGATATGATACCTAAAATGACAGAATCTGAATCTGATAAATGTGAATTCTGTACACAAGCTAAAATCACAAAGAAACCTCACAAATCTGTTGATAGAGTTTCTTAACCCTTAGACTTGATTCATTCTGACATATGTGAACTTGATGGCACTTTAACTAGACAGGGACATCGTTATTTTATCACTTTTATTGATGACTGCTCTGATTTCACATATGTATATCTTATGAAAAATAAAAGTGATGCTTTTGACATGTTTAAAACATTCAAAACTGAGATTGAGAATCAAGAAAATAGAAAAATTAAGAGATTTCGTAGTGATAGAGGAACAGAATATGAATCTAATTCTATTCTGGATTTCTATAAACAACATGGTATAGTACATGAGAGAACTGCACCCTACTCACCTGAAATGAACGGTAAAGCAGAAAGGAAAAATAGGACCTTTACCGAGCTAGTAGTTGCCATATTATTAAATTCTGGTGCAGCAAAACATTGGTGGGGGGATATTTTATTGACTGTATGCTACGTTCTGAATAGAATCCCTAAATCTAAGAATAAAATTTCACCTTATGAAATTTTAAAGAATCATAAACCCAATGTCTCATACTTTAGAACTTGGGGTTGTTTAGCATATGTTCGCATTCCAGACCCTAAGAGAATAAAATTGGCAAGTAGAGCATATGAATGTGCATTTATAGGCTATGCTATTAATAGCAAAGCATATAGATTTTATGACCTTAATGCTCATAATATAATTGAATCAAATGATGCCGATTTTTATGAAACTAAATTTCCTTTCAAATTAAGGAATAGTGGGGGCACTTCGAATATGCCTATTAGAACAGAACTTAATGAAAATTCTGAAGCTGAACCTAGAAGAAGTAAAAGAGCAAGAACCATAAAAGACTTTGGTTCAGATTTTTGTGCTTTTACTATTGAGGAGGATCCTATAAACCTCCAAGAAGCCTTATCCTCTTTAGATGCCGATTTCTTGCAAGAGGCTATAAACGATGAGATGGATTCTTTAGAATCCAATAAGACTTGGCACTTGGTAGATTTACCCCCTGGTTGTAAGTCTATAGGCTGTAAATGGGTACTTAAAAAGAAATTAAAACCTGATGGCACTATAGATAAATATAAAGCACGACTAGTAGCTAAAGGTTTTAAACAAAAGGAAAATATAGACTTCTTCGACACTTTTTCTCCTGTAACTAGAATAACATCCATTCGGGTATTAATCTCACTTGCTTCCATTCACAATTTACTAATACACCAAATGGATGTTAAAACTGCCTTTTTGAACGGTGAATTAGACGAAGAAATTTATATGGACCAGCCTGAAGGATTTGTAGTACATGGTCAAGAACATAAAGTATGTAAATTGGATAAATCATTATATGGTTTAAAACAAGCACCTAAACAATAGCATGAAAAATTTGATAACTTAATCATTTCAAATGGTTTTAAAGTTAATGAAAGTGACAAATGCATTTATTACAAATCTGAGAATAACATTTGCACTATTATATGCCTTTATGTAGATGACCTACTCATTTTTGGGTCAAATATTCATGCCATAAACTCAGTCAAATCCTTATTAAGTGTCAATTTTGATATGAAAGATCTAGGTGAAGCGAGTGTAATCCTTGGTATTAAGATTACTAGGTCAGAAAAGGGAATTTCTTTGGATCAATCTCATTACATTGAGAAGATACTAAAGAAATATAATTACTTTGACTGTAAACCTGCAAGTACACCATATGATCACAGTGTAAAGTTATTTAAGAACACTGGTGAAGGTGTAAGACAGTCTGATTATGCGAGCATCATTGGCAGCCTTCGGTATGCCACTGATTGTACTAGACCCGACATTGCCTATGTCGTGGGATTATTGTGCAGGTTTACCAGTAGACCTAGTATAGAGCACTGGCAAGCTATTGAAAGGGTAATGAGATACCTTAAACGAACCATGAACCTTGGATTACATTATGAAAGGTTTCCAGCTGTACTTGAAGGATATTCTGATGCAGACTGGAATACCTTATCTGATGATTCTAAAGCGACCAGTGGCTACATATTTAGCATCGCTGGAGGAGCTGTTTCTTGGAAATCCAAGAAACAGACTATTTTGGCTCAGTCTACTATGGAGTCTGAGATGATAGCACTAGCTACAGCTAGTGAAGAGGCAGAATATTTGAGAAATCTGCTAGCTGAGATTCCCTTATGGGAAAAACCGATACCAGCAGTGTTGATACATTGCGATAGTACCGCGGCTATTGCAAAAGTTCAGAACCGTTACTATAACGGTAAGAGACGACAAATACGTCGTAAGCACAGCACTGTTAGAGAACTACTTTCCACAGGTACCGTTAGAGTGGATTACGTACGTAGTGAGGAAAATTTGGCAGATCCTTTGACGAAAGGACTGTCCAGAGAGAAAGTCCATAACTCTTCTAAAAGAATGGGACTATTGCCCTTAGATTGTTGAGTCACGCACAATGGTAACCCGACCTAAATGACTGGAGATCCCAAGAACTAGGTTCAATGGGTAATAACAAGTTGTGTAGTGATATGAGTTGAACATGCTATTTAATAAACCAAGAAGCATGTATTCCTGAAGTGATTAGAGGATGAGTTAATAGAAACTCTTAATGAGATCTATACTCTATTTGGAGTGGAGTACCTACCTTCAGGAGTGCTCTTGATAGACTCACCTTTGTGAATGTGGAAATGTGGCCGTTTCCTATGGAGTTTGGGCAAAACTTCTAGAGCATTCACTAAACTGGGATAGACGTGCAGGGCCATAAATGCACGGGCTTATCTGATTGCACTATAGAAAAGGTTGTGTGTGGTTTGATGTCAGGAATAGAGTTCAAGACTACGTGTCACTCTAGTAAAAACTGAATCTTACTCACTATGCAAAGGTTCAAGTCCTTGGACACCTTTGTTTATGCACAATCTTATGTTTTTAAGAAACTGCTCGAAAATATTTTTAAAAATTCAAGTGGGGGATTGTTGGAAATGTTTTACAAACATTATGTGAATTATTAAAAATGATTGAATAAGTGTATGAATGGCTCCTATGTTTGAGTAGTCCCACATCATGGGATTATAGGGAAGAGGCAAGGATTTATACTTGTTTCTAAGAAGTCATGTTGGGGCCTTGGGCTCCCAATACATGCATTGTTGTGAGGAGGGAGACCATGCATCATGACCACCACACACGCGCGCGCGACCGACCGACTCGACTCGACCCGACCCGGCCCGGCCCGGTTCGGTTCGGTTCGGTTCGGGCTTGGGCTTTGTGGTGTAGGCACTTATATTTTTGGACCATAAAACTTAGTTGTTTTCGAACCGTTTTTTTTATGGAAAAATTATTTTGCGCACCGATATTTATTCTGCAACGGAAAAGTTTGCAACGGTAAAATAATTAATCCCCCCCGAAATTTTAGCAGATCCGATATTTTCTCCCAAAACCTAATTCTCGTTCTATATATACTATTTTATCTGAGACGAGAAAAACACCGAATTTTATATTCTCTTCTTCTCAGCCGCCATTAAAACTTCTAAGAAATTTCGAGCAGTGTTTTTCCCGAAAGTGCAAATCTGCACTGATTTGTTTGTGCAAGCAAATCAGTTACTATTTTAGAGGCTGTTTTATCCTAGAGGCGGCGGCGAAGGAACGAATTGGTTTGCACCTCTGACCAAATCGCCGAATCGTCTTCAAGAAAGCGACCTAGTCCACGACTCAGCCATTGTTTTCCAACACTCTTACTTGGTACGCAGCAGTAGTTGCAGGTTTCAAGATCCAACATCTTCAAACAACTTGCTTTACTTTTAGCTAGAAAAATAAAGACGTTATAACTTGTTGCCACCAGATGGAAGATTTAAACCCATCAAGCCAAGCAAAAGCAGGTCTAGGAGGACCTTCTTGAGATGAATATGAATCAAGTAAGCTCTTTATTTGGTTCATATCTGCATCAACAGGCGTCAGCTCCTTTTCCTTTATGTCTTCTCTCGAACCAGGGACATACTAAATGCCACAGAGAAACGTATTAATGAAATTCTTGCCTTACAATGCCCAATTTATGACTTCAATTGCAGTGAAGTACCAACTTTAGATGATGACCATTGGCTTTATGATGGAGAGGATGAGTTAAATGCAGCAGTTTCAAATAGGCAAAAAAAAGGAAGTTTATGAGTCCAAGCATAGGAAAAATCAGAAAGCTATAACTAAGAAAGAAAAAGATATTAATGTGCAGTCAGATGACTTTAATTTTAAAGATGTCACAGAAAGTATGCAGTCATTTATTCTTAAACTTTCAAGCTTTGAGGGTGCAGAAGTTCCTCAGAGCAGGAACTCATGTGATGTGGAATTTGATAAAAAAGAGAGTTGATTTGCAACTTTAACCCAACAAATGGATTATGTTGTGGATAATTTATATTGTGAAATTTACATTATAAAATTTCAAATGCACACCTCAAAAGAACCTTGGCACCTATTATTATTTGATGCAACATATAACATTTTTAAAAAGAAGCTGTAACTAAAAATCTAGTATAATTGAAAACCCAAAATCTTTCTTTGATCTTTTAAACTAAAAGAGAAATCCATATCTGGTGAAGGTTGTATCATTTTAATTTTGGCAGCAGTTGGTGTATTTCAACCTCACTTATGTACTCCAGATTCATTATACCAATAAAAAAAATGGCAATGAATTTTGAAAATGATCTCTACGTGGTAGACAATGGGCAAAAATATTTATCCAATATAAAAAAGAATGAATGTGGCACTGCAAATTATTGTTATTAGCATCAGTTTTTTTTGTACTAGAGCATCAGGTCATTTATTTCAAAACATGATGGCAAATAACACTGCCCATTATTTATACTTTGTCTAAACAGATCCTTTGAGACTGAAATAGACAACATAATTAATAACAAAAAATTGATCATGCATACATGATCTTTTCGAATATCATTTAAATTGCAGTGAGTGAGTTGCACAAGGGTTCCTATTAGCGCATAAATATTGACTTCCCACTTTATTGCTAACTTATATTAGCACCACAACATGGGGAAAACCTTTCAACGACACCTGAGAAGCTGGAATACAAAATAAATCTAACCAAGTCCAACCAACACATCAAAAATAAATATAAAATAATACAAACACTTACTCATTGAATTGCAAGCCAATCTATTTCCACGGACAATGAACTATGATCTAGTTACTAATTGACGTCATATGCACAGTCAGGAACGAATTCCAGACCTTTTGTCGCTCAAAGGAAAAGATATCAATATTCTCCATAGAGTAACATTTTGCAGTCTCCCTTCATAGCCCAACAATCTCATGATCATGTTCTTTTGAACTCATACAAATTTCATAGTAATTACTATGATGTTCTTCCACTAGCAGCATCTCAGGTTAAAAAAGTGGTGCATGATCAGTTTCATAATGAGAAATCACATTGTATCTATGACAAAAAAAGAGCATTGATATTTTTATTTTATCTGAAATAGTGCAAAACCGCTAAAACATATAGCAGAATATGAGAAAAAATAAATAATAAGAAAGATTTTTCAGTTTCATATTTTTACGAACAAGTTCATAGATCAACACCTAATAACTAGACAGTAGTAGTACACATAGGCTTGGAAAATATATCATTGACATTTTGAGATTGATAACTTTGATGATCCTTTTTCTTATGCTTACAAGTTCAAATTGGTGATTCTCGGCGATTCAAACAAACAATATACAAGTTTATAGGATACTTGAATCTTTGCATTCCACTTTAAATTCATTCGAAAACTAATTAATATTCTAAGATATTGCTACACAAATTTATTTATAGCAACAATGGAAGCCACAACAAAGCACTGAGTACATTATAGTACTATACCACTCTATAATACAAATTAATCATCCTCCTCACTTCACAATTGCCTTCAGATTTATGCTATTAATGATGAATTAAACAAAGATACCAATCTATTTATACTGTGATCATGTTGGCTAAGATAGTCAATTTGTACCATATAATCATCAGAATTCAATTCAAACATCATTTAAATATCTTCTAGCTTAGATTCTTAAAGGGAATAAAAATTACAGGTAGTAAATTACCATAGCCATGGCGCCTTCAAACCTTTTGCAGTTTGATTTGCTTCTTGCTCCTAACATTAACTTCAACTACAGTATGTAACAATGGAAAGTTAATGGCTGATGGTAAAATAATAGGACATTCACTACAACTTACTGAACACAAGTAAATTGTAATAGAATAGATTATGACTGTAAAATAATATGACTTCAGATATTTATACTATCCACCTGAACTATCAAAAAGAAATTATACATAATGGATAGTTACCTACTATGATCAACCATGCAGTAGTATCACCGTTATCTCAAGGAGAAAAAAAATTACTTCATGATCGAAGAGCTGCAAGTCAAGTGAGTATGGGTCGTTTATACTCTGATTGACTACAATCCACAATATAGCCCATAACTCAGACTGCGGTCTAATTAGTTCCACACACAAGTTGGACAACAATTGAAATTTTTTATTCATTGTGCCTGCATCAGTAGTAAAGTGATTAATTTCACACTGTCTTGTAAGCAACAAAACATTATCATATGAACAAGGATTTAAAAAAAAAAAAAAAAACTGATGAAGGTTGCCTTTATTCCTTTTCCTCCTTTTTTTTGTACATAAATGAAAATTATGGATTGTAAATAAGATTACAAGCTTGAAACTATGTTTCAACAAAAAGAAGTTATAACTGTTTCCTTATATGTTTATCATAAATACCTAGAAAATTCAACGCTCTGTTTATTCTGTCCATGGCGGCTTTTCCAAAGGTGTAAACATCAAATGACTTGATCACCTTGCTATCTTGCCACCGAAAAGCTCTGGAGATCCTTTTATTTTGGTTGCCAAGAACTGAAAAAGGACATTTCTCTGAACATCTTTAAAGTACACACTTATTCACGAGCCTTTTCCTTCAATTCATAATAGGAATAATTCTCCGCTTGACGTGCGAAAGCCTCTAGCAACCGTCTCTTACATAGAGATGTTTCAGTTAAAGGAAACAGTGCTCCTTTTGCTGATGTACCTTGCTTCCTACTGGTAGTTCCAAGTATAACCTGATATAATCCAGATATGTTCCAGCATATTGAGTACCCGGATGTTAAAGTTGGTGCATCATCATGGAGTCGTTGGAACTCTTTGCATGGCATAGGAGCCTCTATTATACATAGCTTATTCAATTCAAAACCATATGAAATGTTATTGCGAAGAGAGGCCATCCGCTTGCATATGGCATTTTCCAAATGATATCTTAAAGAAAATTTGATGTCAAAATCAGGAGATCTGCTGATGGTTAAAGAAGACAAATAGACTGGTTTCATGATATAAGAAAGCTGAGCTCCTTGAACTCCCACAACATTCCAACGGATTATCTTGTCAAAGCAACTCATAGACAATGATGAGTCACCACTCCCTGGCTTCTTTTGAACAGACCCAATTCTGGTGGAGTAGTTTCTGAGCGTGGTACCATTTTCGCAACAGTAGCTCCTCTTCTTCTTCTTTTATTTTTTGATAAAAAGACCAGCTTCCATGCAACATCTTCAACTGATGTATCAACCATCAACGCCCCCACAAGGAAATTGTGTGATATACATATGCAGCTGCAATCCTGATTCCATCGCATACTTTTTTTGATCATGGATGTGAGAATCCAAGAATAAAACACTTTCATGTTCATTATCCTTGCTTGCTCGTTCAATCTCTGAATAGAAAGACCTAAACAAAGATCTTCTACAGATGATTTCAGCATGGGAATCATTAACAATATTGCCTCTACAACTAAGACGTGACTTCCCACTACACTTAATTCTTTTTCCTCCTGATGAAAGGCATTTGCTGTGTATGATTCAGATTATATGGCAATGGGATTCTGCTGAAAATACAAATTACAATCACATAATGAAGCAGATAAAAACAGTAAAACTTTCCATATAAAAAATTATGTCAAGCACTATAAAACTACATCCTATCAGATATTGTCTATCTGGGATGGTTGCTTAAAACATTATAATTTTGTATCATTAACACGATAAACAGAAAATATAAATACAGATTAACATACTAAAATTGTAGATATCTCCGTATGCTTTTGCATGTAAATACCGCCCTTGATCCAAATTAAAGGTAATCACTCATTGGAATAGTATTTCCCATGTTTACAAAAATTTCGTGAGAAACTACTTATCAATGAAGTGTCATAATATAAAATTCCTCAAAGACTTTGATATCAGATATAATAACCATTAAACAATGTTGATGCTAACAATTATCACATATAAACATATAACTCATTGACAATCTGCACCGTGTAACAAAATTATATCAAAGTTGCATGTGAGCAGAAATTATTTTCCTAACTCAATCTTTGAGGATATCATGTTGAAAAAAAATAATTAATTAGCAACACCTTGGACAAAAGAAATTTGCTATACTTTGAAATTAACTAACCCCTAAACTTCTAAGAAAAGCATAAAATAATCAATCGTAAACTCTATTAAAAGATAACTATGAATTAATATGGTTGGAAATCAACATCAAGATTAACCGATATCCTAATCAAAGAAGAAAAAATAATCAAATTTACCATGTTTACGGCTGGAGTTTGAGATATCAAGGAGGATTCGAAGAAAATTCGCAGGGTTCATTTTGAGGAAGCAAGCCCTATAGTAGAAACAGGGAACATGATTGAGTGGCCATATTAAATATTGTATATGAAACTGTCATCCTTACTCCTATGTTGTCAGCCTTCATCTTTTCAACCACTGCAACTGTCACCTCACTCCCTTACAAAGCCTAAATCCACATAAATATGTCTCTGCAATCAGTTTAATACCCATGACAGTTGCATCACCGTTATACGCACATACCGCGAAGAAACAACAAATATAAATTTGTACATTAGTAACTTAAAAAAAGGATATATTTTGGGTTTAAATGTCAAAGATATTTTGAGTTTATACTGTCTACAGCTAATGGCTGCAGTCTTTTTGATGAACCGTTATCTTTTTTGGGTCCTTACAACATCATAGTTTTTGTATCATTAACGAGTACAAAAAATAAAAATTAGCAATTTAAAACTAAGCTTACCTCCATATGCTTTTGCATGACAGATGCAGTCCTAGAGCCAAAGTTAATGAAATCGGTCCTTGAAGTAGTTTTTTCCATGTTAAAATAAGATTCCATAAGAGATTGCCAATCAGTGAAATATATCAAGAAATTAATAATAACTACAAAATTATCAAAGACTTGGATATTAGATAGCAACTATTGAATGGTCTAATTGCAAACAGTTATCAAATATGAACATGCAACATACAACAGTACTAAATTGAAGTCTGAGTTGTATTTATTGATAATTTTTTTGTTGTTGTTATGTGTTGTTCCTCACAAAAAATATCTTCAACTACAATGTACTTAATTTCGAAAAAAAGCTGTTTGAACTTAAAATCTAAGTCCCTTAAACCAAAATAAATTTGAAGTGCAAAAATACCAATATACATAAAACTGTTTAGAAGACTGAATTAAATTTTTAAAAATATTCTGAACAATTCATATATGAATACACTGTTTTAATTTCCGAACTCAAAATCTGGGGGAATCGCGATTGAAAACAACTAAATATCAAAGGAAGGAATTGGATCAGATATATGCATATTTATCACGAAGCAAACATCGACAAATTACAGTCAGAAATGAGCATCAAGACTAAAAGATACACCTTATGAAAGAAGAAATTATAATCAAATTTATCAAATTTGTACCTGGAGTCGAATGGATCGAATAGACCTTGTAAGAATTTGCAGGTTTTAGTTTGGGGAAGCGAACTTATAGGGAGAGATTTGACTAAGTGGCCGAATTGAGTGTGATTTATGCATCCATGACGCGCCAAAATCTACTGCTTTAATTGTAGTGGGATACCTTCTGTGAAGTTTTCTATTCTAGCCGAAACATTTGCCGGCAAATATAAAAATTCGTTAATCCTAGTAAACGAACACGGCTAAAAACCCTGAACGAGCAGGCCTAAAAACCCTGAATATTCATACTTGTATATTAAGAAGTATATGCGTATATAATTTGGAATGATACTAAAGGATTGTTGACCGAGTATTTAAACTATGTTCAATCCAAAAATTTCTAAGCTAAAATATTTTTTCAATTTTTTTTAGTTTTCAAGTTTATGATATACAAATTTTAAATTTCTAAATTTATCGACTGTAAAACTTTTAAATATTTAAAATTCAAATTTTTCTAGATTTCATAATTTTCATTTTCATTTTTTCCTATTTGAATATTTTTGTTCACTACTGAAGTTTTAAATTTTCAAAATTCGAATTATTCAAATTTCGAAATCATAATTATGGATTTCGAAGTATGCAAATTTCAAATTTTGTTCTAAAATTTAAGCTTTAAAATGCAAAATTCAAAAATTTCAATTTGGTACTTTCAAATGCTAAACTTTAAAATTAAGTTTTTTAAAAATTGAATTTTTAGATCTGTTGAATTTTTAATTCATTGGGTTTCAAAGTTTTAATTTTCAAAAATTCAAGAATTAGATTTCCTTAGGATTTTAATTTATATGTTATTATCCAGTACTTGAAGCGGGTGATGTTACAATGAAAATAAACCATGATGGAGTAATGGATCAAGGAGACTGTTTTGTATCGAAGTTGAAGAACTTGAAGTGTTGGTTAATATGAAACATTACATATGGATCGTAATCAAAGATAGAGCGAGAGCTTTGGGGTCCATGTTGCTTCTATGTGACTATGGGTCAATGGTTGGAAAAAAAACACATGTACAAATAATTTAATAATGGTCAGTACCGATCTGTCTTGATTGACTATGCTGTACTTGAAGCTCCAAACAACCCAATGACTTGTATTATGTTGAAGAATGGAAAAGGAAAGACCAACCTACATATGATGATTGTTTAGTTACTTTTATATAAAAGTAAACATATTTCTACGTCTGAAAAAGACAGAGTTGACAGGAACATCATATGCCAATGGTCAAGCTAAATCAAACGTCATAAAAATGGTGTGGTTGTTCGAAAGGAAGGTGAATGTTGACATGCGATTTTGATCAATCGTACGCCAACATTTGGTTTGTATGTTAATCAGATGATGATCGCAACAATCAATCGTATAACAATCACAAAATGGGTAAAAGTAAATGGAGACACAAGATATTGTAGTGGTTTGGCAATCGGGCCTACATTTGCTTATTGTAATCTATTAATTCTGCTGCTTGATTACAAGTACATTCTGATTCCGTGTCTGAAATATCAGTATTTGTTGAGTTCTACCAATGTCCTTGCGTAATCATGTCCAAAAGTCATAGGAATTCCGAAAAGATCCCTCAAACAAGTTATTTGATGTCCAATGTATAACTGCAAAAGATATCGAATCGACCACAAATTAGGAAGCAAAAATAGGATCAAGTTTTGAACGTGCTTGAATATTTTTGGATTTGATCCCTTAATGTGTAGGGATCGATAATATCTCATCATGGGAGTGGTAATTTATTTCATATCACGTTTTGCCGTATGTATTTTCTTATCTAAAGTTATACCCGAATCTTCTCATTTTTCTTCGAGTTCGACGTGTTGATATTCAATTTTCAGCTGATTTGCTTGAGTTTTAGGAGCCCGACTTGATCGAAACATTTATATTGATTCAGTCATTTTTAGGTATATAACGATCTGATGTTTAATGTCTGGTCTTCATCCCTTTACACGGATCCCTGGCTCCCTCATGATCAGGCCATGTCGTTCCTTCACATTGATGTGTTGTGCCTCTAGTTGACAAACACCGATCTGATTCTATCGAAGTCATACCGACCCGGTGGAGTTTTACCAAATCCATAGCACGGTGCAAATCCATCATTTTTAAAGTGATCGGGTTGTATCGATCAACTATTTTAGCCTGATAATCCTTGTTTCGGTTACCGATCTAGAAAGGGATTCCTACCAATCTGATCCACGGATTCGAAAAAAATCCTAACATGTATTGCCTAAGTCGATCCTTGTGTTTTGAGTGGTCGGCTGGGTCGATCATGTATTTTCTAAAGTGATCAATCTGATCTTGGAAATGATCGATAAATGAATTATGAATGACCCGTAGGGCGATCAAGCATTTTTTGGTTATCAAACCGTGCATATCAGTGTTTCTGAAGTGATTGATTCGATCTCAGAATGATCGATTAATGAATTGCGGATGATTACGTGAGACAATCAATGAATTACATGATTATTTAAATACTACTCAATAGCATGATATATTGGGTTCAACTAATTCAACATGTTATATAGTCATCCATCCAATTTTTACTATAATAGATATAATTAATTCATACCATTTTAGAACATAAAAAACAATTACACTTCTCATTATCTAACCACCATACGTACATTAAAAGCGATTCAAGTTTCGAACTATCGCAAATTTTGAACTTCTTCAAATTTTGCATTTTATGATTTGTTCCACTTAGCTAAAATAATAATCCATTCAAATTATCTGTTTATAATATAAGCACCTCAGAATTAGACTAATGTGTCAGGAAGAGCGAATGTTACTTACTAATCTCGAAATTGAGGATGAAGAATAAAGTAATAAGAGGTGCGGGACACTAAAAGTGCTATAAGGACCGACCGAGGCAAGGTATGTGTAACAACCCGTATTTTCAATAACCTGTAATAACATAAATCGAGGCAGAATTTAATTCTAAAATGGGAATCAAGGGAAACGGGCTA
The DNA here is from genome assembly GCA_030737875.1 of Allium sativum. NCBI lineage: Eukaryota > Viridiplantae > Streptophyta > Magnoliopsida > Asparagales > Amaryllidaceae > Allium > Allium sativum. Next base: position 3,099,537 of record CM060919.1, on the reverse strand, counting down.
TGCCATTGCGTTCGTCTCGGAAAAATACGCGAAATAGAGTCCGAGTTTTCGAAAATCGGAGTCCGTATGACCAAGATATGGCCTCGCGAAGTTTCACGAAAATTCCCAAATTAAAGTATACTTAATTAAGTGAAATGGGTTGTGTAGATATATATATATATATATATATTGATATATATATATATATATATAATTGAAAATTTAATAAATAAATATGCAAAAATGCTCAAAACAGCGAATTGGGAGAGGGGAATAACCGAACCGGCCGATTTTTGAAGTCGACCCGAGCCCGCTGGGTCGACTAGGGGTTAATCCAGGGTGTTTGGCTGTCAACCCGTGGGCCGATTCGCTCAAGTGCAGATTTTGCATTTGAATGGTTCTCATGGTCCATCTTTAATCTAAAGGCCCTAGATGGTTCCTACACTTGACTTCTTCCCCAAGACATGCTTTGATGGCTTGGATTGAATCTAGGGTTAATCCTATGGCCTAAAACACTTGCCTAATCTATAAATAAGACCCTAACCTACCCTAATTCATTCATAATTAAACCTAGTAACTAAACTATGGCAAAATGCTAGCTCTCATGGCCTCCACTAATTTTATGAAGAGGGTTGCATACTAATCACTCTCTAATCAACTTCTAATCCCTTCTTAGCATCTTAATCTTCTTCATTTGGTGTTCAAAGTTGCTAGTTGTGAGTTTCTATCACTTTGATGATCTTTTGGTAAACTAATTAGATGAGATGTGATGAGATTTATGGTTTTGTATGTGGGTTAATGAGCTTTGAATCATATGATATGATGTTAGCATTAATCTTATGTTTATGCATGTTGAGTATGTAAGCTTATGCAAGTTTAATATGATGTATGTTATGTTTGCATGATGCTAAATATGCAAGTTGTGGGCTATGTAATCATATGCATGTTATGCAAGTTCATGGTAATATGCTATGCAAGTTACATGTATGTAAATATGCAAGTTACATGTTTGTTAATATGCAAGTTACATGTATGTAAATATGCAAGTTACATGTTTGTTAATATGCAAGTTACATGTTTGTTAATATGCAAGTTACATGTATGTAAATATGCAAGTTACATGTTTCTTTATATGCAAGTTACATGTTTGTTAATATGCAAGTTACATGTATGTAAATATGCAAGTTACATGTTTATTAATATGCAAGTTCATGATGACACATTATGCAAGTCTATAAGCTAATATGCAAGTTTGTTATGCAAAATGAATATGTAAGTTATGTGACATATTATATGCAAGTTATGTGACATGTTATGCAAGTTCATATGCAAGTTATGTGTTTGTTAATATGCAAGATGGCACCTTTGAAACATGTTCATTCATATGCAAGTTGACACCTTTTATATGTGTTATATCATGAACGAAATTACGTGGGAACGATGGGGTAATTAAATGCATAAGTTAATAAGATTGTGTGAAATTAATATAATTATGCATAACACAAAATAAATAAACATAGTATGGGAATTTGCCTATTTGGTTAGGTGTACCCATACTATGTGTTGGGAATTTACCTATTGAGTTAGGTCTACCCCATGGGAATTTACCTATTAAGTTAGGTCTACCCATGTTAAGAAAACTTGATTAATTAGGGATAATTAATATAAAATTATGAGGGTGATTAATTAGGTGTAATTAATTGACTAAGACACGAGGTTGGACTCAGTTGTAGCGTAAAACTGCCCGGACCCAACCGGCTTAACCAGTTGCTACAAATGTTAGCCCAATGTGAGAGGTCTTAGGCACAAACTAAATACGTAATTAATGTAAAGACACGAGGTTAGACTCTGTTATGACATAAGGCTGCCCGGACCCAACCGGCTTAACCAGCGGTCATAAAAGACAGTCTAATGTGAGAGGTCTTTACAAAGGTTACGTTCTTAATTAATTAATTAAGAAACACTTAACCACATTAGCATGTAGAGGGACATGAGGGGTTAAGTGGGTGCCTCGGGTGGCATGAGAAAATCTAGTGGTTGCCTTGGGTGGCAATAGAAAATACGATTAGAATACTTAACCAAAATGGAACATGTAATTAAAACATGATTAAAGGGTTAAGTGGGATATACTAGAAAAAGGGACAAGCTTAGGTGGGTAGCTTGTGGAGGCCCATTTCAACCAGTAACCCATACGTATCTTTGTGGGCTCGACCCATGTCGAGGACGGGACACGCATACTGGGCTTGACTGTAAGAGGCAAACGGGTTAGCGGTGGCAACGCAAGTCCAACGGGCTTCATATGCGTGAGTGGGCCCGGGCTGGTAGGTAAGCCGTTGTTGCATCGAGTAGATATAAGCCGTGCACCTTTAGTTTCATCAGGTTGCCACATTGGGGAATGATACATCCCACGGTGGGGCCAGCACGGGTATCTACGTTAGGGAGCCGATCGAATGGGAAGTAGTGTGTACACCTAGTGGATTGTAGGGCCCCGTGGCGCCTACTTGGTCACCTAGGGGTACGCAAGTACTAATTAGTAAATTTTATAAGTCCTTGGGTGGGATCAACCTTTAAGTTAGGAACGACTGGTGTGGTGCAGTTTAGTAATTTACCTTAGGGAGGGTAGATGCGTCTTTATCCTTTATCTTCGTTTAGTTGACTGCTTAGGGTAGCCATTCATCCCTATATGTTACCGTATATCAGTTTATGTCTTCTCTGGTTACTTTAACGATTGTATTGTTAAAGTTATAGGACTCGCTCAGACTTATGTCTGACCCCGTTGTTTTTATCTTTTTCCCAACCCTCAGGTCCTACGGTGGATCCTAGCAGTAGTGGAGCTTGATCGGATTGCTGTTCCAGTCTTTAGGAGCTTGGATAGATGTAAAGCTCCAGTTATCCAGTTATCTTTTGTTTTGTTTGGCTATTGTATGAGAGTGGGATTATGTACTTCTTTATTTTGATGGATATTGTACTTGACCTTTATTGTGGTTTTATGATGTAACCAGACATGTTTTACTTCCGCTGTTATGAGATGATGTTTTAAAATTTCAAGTACTATTTATATCTGTCTTGTTGTAATTTTTCTGTTCTATATTCACTAAAATACTCCACCGATGCTATGGCATTCCCTTAGTGAGTGATCATAGCGGGAGTGGGGTGTTACACGTGGTATCAGAGCTTAAGGTTACCAGAACAGATAAAATTTTTGAGAAAAACTATTTTCTAAGAGTATTTTCGAAAAAAGTATTTTCAAAAGCATGTCTTCTAAGAGAAAAAGTTTTTGAAAAAGAAAAGCATAATCCCCAATAGCCATATCTTTATCTTTCGGAATCTCCTTTTTGAATCTTTCCTCTTTCGTTTCAGCATGGCTGAAGATCTTAACATCCCGGAGGGTTTAGTTATACCACTATGGTATAGGAGGTTGCAAGAGGCTAGGGCCGCGGCTGCGGGTCCGGCCAATGCTACTACACCAGAGACAACCGCTCCTCCTCCTCAGCCTAGAGTGGATAATTTTGCTAAGGTTTGCAAGGAGTTCAAGGCTATAGGAGGAAAACCTTTTCTTGGTTCAGAGACTTTCGTAGAGGCTAGAGATTGGCTTAAGGAAGTGGAAGAGTTGCTAGATATCTTTGAAGTGGAAGAGGGAAAGAAAGTCAAGTTGGCGGCTTGGTTAATGAAGGGAGAGGCTTCATTCTGGTGGGAGGTCACTAATGGAGAACGCCCTGTTGACTCTTGGGCAGATTTTAAGCAAAGGTTTGGGGCTAAGTTTCTCTCAAGGGCGGAAGAGAATCTGTTTATGGAGAAGTTCTTGAATTTGAAGCAAGGGAATCTCACGGTGAAAGAATATGTCAACAAATTCAATCAATTAGCAAGGTTTGGCATAGAGTTGGTGAATACACCGGAGAAGAAGGCTTTGAGGTTCGTTAGAGGCTTGAACGAACCATTGCAAGGAATAGCTATGACTCACATTCCTATGGGGGCCACTTTTGAGAAGCTTGTCTACATGGCACTTATGCATGAGGATGATAAGAATTCTAAGGCACCAGAGAAAAAGGGGGATCAGAAGAAACCGCAACAACAACAACAAGGCAAGGGCGGAAAAGGCAATGGTGACAAAAAGAAGACGAAGAAGAAGTGCTTCAATTGTGGAACACCAGGACACCTCAGTAAGGATTGTCGCAAAAAGAAGAAGACCGGTTGCTTTCATTGTGGTGAAGCAGGGCATCTTGTGAAAAACTGCCCAAAGAAGGGGCAGAAGACGGGGTCTACCTCAGGAGGGCAGGTGCAAGCTCTTATAGCACCACCTCAGTCAGGGGGGCAAGTTCAGGTTCTCTCAGTTCCACCGATTCAGCAGAGAGGTAGAACTATTTCCGTTGAAAGTCTGGTTTTTCTGTTTGATCATCCAGTTCGTACTTTGTTTGACTCTGGCGCATCGCATTCTTTTATCTCATCATCGTTAGTTGAGTCACTGCACTTAGACACCAGTCTAGTTGATGATCCCTTGGTTGTCTCAAACCCAATTGGGGGCTCCATATATCTGTCTATGATATGTTTGGGTTTGAAGATTTCTATACTTAGCGTTGAGTTTAGATGTGATGCTTTTGTATTGGGCTTCACGGGCTATGGGTTGATCTTGGGCATGGACTGGTTATCCAGTAATGGTGCCGTTCTTGATTGCGAAAGGAGAGTTGTCAGGCTCATGACCCGCTTGGGTAACACTCTCGAGATCTCTTGCAATCCCATGGAATCTGTTTTGCTAAGTTATCTTGAATCGCTCGATGCTTCGGTCGAGAGTTTGTGTTCTGTCAGAGTAGTCCGGGAATATCCGGATGTGTTTGAAGAAGTAAAGGGTTTGCCTCCGAAGCGGGAGATAGATTTCCGAATTTATTTGGTGGATAATGCCAAACCAGTGTCTTTGCCAGTACGCCACATGGCTCCTCGTGAGAGAAGAGAACTTCATAAGCAAGTAGGGGAGTTGCTTGAGAAGGGGTTCATAAGGCGAAGTATATCGGAGTGGGGAGCTCCAGTAGTGTTTGCCACGAAGGCGGATGGGTCCCTCAGACTTTGTGTGGATTATAGAGAACTTAATAAGCTCACGAAGAAGAATAGACACCCATTACCGAGGATAGATGATCTCTTTGATCAGTTGGTTGGCGCGTCAGTATTTTCGCAGATGGACTTAGCTACAGGGTTTCATCAGTTAAGAGTGGCGGAGGACAGTATAGAGAAGACTGCTTTCCGGACTCCGGATGGTTTTTATGAGTGGCTAGTGATGCCATTTGGGTTGACAAACGCCCCCGCATACTTTGTTGATCTCATGAGTAGATTGTTCAGAGAGTATCTGAATAAGTTTGTAGTAGTTTTTGTGGATGACATCTTGGTCTTTTCCAAGAATGAAGAAGAGCATGCCTTACATCTCAAGGAAGTGTTGGAGACTCTTCGAGCGCATAGTCTTAAAGCTAAATTCTCTAAATGCCATTTTTGGAGAAGAGAAGTGCGATTCTTAGGGCATGTGGTCTCTAAGGAAGGGATAGCTGTGGATCCCGCAAAGATAGTATCTATCCAGGATTGGAAAGTTCCTAGAAATGCTACCGAGGTAAGAAGTTTCTTGGGGTTGGCAGGATATTATAGGAAGTTCATCAAAGACTTCGCGAAGATATCAGCCCCATTAACCCGCTTGACGAAGAAGAATCTGGTTTTCTCATGGGATGTAGATTGTGATGATGCTTTCCGACGGTTAAAGAGAGCTTTGACCACCGCTCCAGTTTTAGTGCTTCCAGATGGAAGTAAGCCGTTTGTTGTTTATACCGATGCTTGTGGAACAGGATTAGGCGCAGTCTTGATGCAGGAGGGAAGGGTAATAGCCTATGGAGGGAGACAATTGAGAGTGCATGAGAAGAATTACCCTACCCATGATCTAGAGTTGGCCGCGATTGTTTTCGCACTTAAGTCTTGGCGCCATTATCTTCTTGGTGAGAGATTCGAGTTGTTCACCGACCATAAATCATTGAAGTACTTATTCTCTCAGAAGGATTTAAACTTAAGACAGCAAAGGTGGATGGAGTTCTTAGCATCCTATGATTTCGAGATAGCGTATACCCCTGGTAAGGGTAACGTGGTGGCAGACGCCTTAAGTAGAAAAAGGCTATCTTTGAGTCCATTGTTCGTGGAACGACGAAGCTTGGAGTTTCTTTCTTTGTTTGACTTCAGACCTTCTGTTGATTTTGTACCTGGTTTGTTGGCATCCTTGGAGGTTAGACCTACTCTTTTGAGACGGATTGGCGAGGCTCAGCGAGACGACCCACAGTTGGTTGTGTTGGTAGAGAAGCTTATAAGAGGGGAGTCGTCCAGCCATTTGGGTAGATACACCATAGATGATAAGGGATGGTTGCATAGAGACGGTAGACTTTGTGTACCGCAAGATGAGGGTTTGAAGAAGGCTATTTTGGATGATGCACATCGTTCAAGAATGACTATTCATCCAGGTGGAGACAAAATGTACCAAGACATGAAGAGAGTTTTCTTCTGGGCCGGTATGAAGAAAGATGTAGCCGAGTATGTGGCTAGATGTTTAGTGTGCCAACAAGTTAAAGCGGAGCAAAGGAAACCCGGTGGGTTGCTACACCCATTGGAAGTTCCGCAGTGGAAGTGGGATAGTGTCTCGATGGATTTCATCGATGGGTTACCGAGATCGAGGAAGGGCAATACGGGAATTTGGGTTGTGGTGGACAGACTTACCAAGAGTGCCCATTTTATACCCGTGAAGAGTAAGAGGACCGCTCCATGGCTTGCTTCGGTCTATGTTAGGGAGATTGTTAGATTGCATGGCGTGCCATCCAGCATTGTGAGTGATCGAGATCCTATCTTTACTAGTGAGTTTTGGAGAAGTTTGCAAGAGGCGGTAGGGACTCAGTTGTGTTTGAGCACCGCATATCATCCTCAGACGGACGGTCAGACCGAGAGGGTGAACCGTATCTTAGAAGATCTCTTGAGGCTTTGTATCTTGGATTTTGGAGGTACATGGGAAGAACATCTTCCTTTGGTGGAGTTCGCATATAATAACAGCTTTCAGTCCAGTATTGGTATGGCTCCTTTCGAAGCTCTTTATGGAAGGCCTTGTCGATCTCCTACATGTTGGTGGGAATCTACGAATAAGATCTTGCTTGGGCCGGATATGGTTAGAGAGACTTCAGAGAAGATTGATTTAATTCGAAGAAGGATGAAAGCAGCGCAAGATAGACAGAAATCTTATGCGGATCGGAGAAGGACGGAACTTGAGTTTGAGGTTGGGGATATGGTTTTTGTCAAAGTATCTCCATTGAGAAATGTTGTTCGCTTTGGGTCCGTTGGGAAGTTAGCACCGAGATTTGTTGGGCCGTTTCCTATTAAGGAAAGGATTGGACGGATGGCATATAGGGTGGAGTTGCCCGACAGACTTAGTGGTGTTCATGATGTATTCCATGTATCACATTTGAGGAAGTGCTTACATGAGACCGCGGAGGTGGTAGAGCCGAGCTTGCTTAGAGATGTAGAGGTAGAGCGTGATGCGACGATTCGACGAGCTCCTACTCGCATCCTTCGGTCAGAAACTAGGAAGTTGAGGAACAGAGAAGTCCAGCTAGTTAAAGTGCAATGGGGAGATGACGAAAGCAATGCTACTTGGGAGACGGAAGCGAAGATGCGTTCTTTGTATCCATTTCTTTTTGAGAGTATGTCTTTTAACTTCTCCTTTATTGCTTGTCTAGTACTTATCTTATCTTTAGTATATCCTCTCGCTAATACCTATGACCTTTAGATAGGGTAAAACCTATGGTTGAAACATGTGTTTGAAACATGTTATGGTTGATGGATGCATATGGATGCAATTGTTTGCTAGTGGTTGCTCGTGGATGCATATACACACACATTAGGCACTAGATCGGCTCAGTCACTTCATGTTGCATATTGCATAAATGGATGTGGTAGTTAGATTGATGGATGTATCATGGCTGTGTTATCATATGGATGATGCATTTTTGTGTATGGTTGTGCACGCATGTAGAAATTTGTATGTGTCAATAGGGTTTCGCATACATATTGGATGCATGGCACTATCATGGTTTGCATTAAGGAGGTTTACTGTATCAGTAACCGCCTGATTTTCGCATTAGGTAAGTACATATACACACACTTTTGCATATATCCATCCAGCATTTAGAATCTTGTAAGGACAATGATTGCTCGTGGATGATGCTTTGAGTAGATGGATGATTGGATGGTAGGATACGTTCTTCCTAACTTGAAGATTTCGGGGACGAAATCCTTTAAGGAGGGGAGAATGTAACAACCCGTATTTTCAATAACCTGTAATAACATAAATCGAGGCAGAATTTAATTCTAAAATGGGAATCAAGGGAAACGGGCTATGCCATTGCGTTCGTCTCGGAAAAATACGCGAAATAGAGTCCGAGTTTTCGAAAATCGGAGTCCGTATGACCAAGATATGGCCTCGCGAAGTTTCACGAAAATTCCCAAATTAAAGTATACTTAATTAAGTGAAATGGGTTGTGTAGATATATATATATATATATATTGATATATATATATATATATATATAATTGAAAATTTAATAAATAAATATGCAAAAATGCTCAAAACAGCGAATTGGGAGAGGGGAATAACCGAACCGGCCGATTTTTGAAGTCGACCCGAGCCCGCTGGGTCGACTAGGGGTTAATCCAGGGTGTTTGGCTGTCAACCCGTGGGCCGATTCGCTCAAGTGCAGATTTTGCATTTGAATGGTTCTCATGGTCCATCTTTAATCTAAAGGCCCTAGATGGTTCCTACACTTGACTTCTTCCCCAAGACATGCTTTGATGGCTTGGATTGAATCTAGGGTTAATCCTATGGCCTAAAACACTTGCCTAATCTATAAATAAGACCCTAACCTACCCTAATTCATTCATAATTAAACCTAGTAACTAAACTATGGCAAAATGCTAGCTCTCATGGCCTCCACTAATTTTATGAAGAGGGTTGCATACTAATCACTCTCTAATCAACTTCTAATCCCTTCTTAGCATCTTAATCTTCTTCATTTGGTGTTCAAAGTTGCTAGTTGTGAGTTTCTATCACTTTGATGATCTTTTGGTAAACTAATTAGATGAGATGTGATGAGATTTATGGTTTTGTATGTGGGTTAATGAGCTTTGAATCATATGATATGATGTTAGCATTAATCTTATGTTTATGCATGTTGAGTATGTAAGCTTATGCAAGTTTAATATGATGTATGTTATGTTTGCATGATGCTAAATATGCAAGTTGTGGGCTATGTAATCATATGCATGTTATGCAAGTTCATGGTAATATGCTATGCAAGTTACATGTATGTAAATATGCAAGTTACATGTTTGTTAATATGCAAGTTACATGTATGTAAATATGCAAGTTACATGTTTGTTAATATGCAAGTTACATGTTTGTTAATATGCAAGTTACATGTATGTAAATATGCAAGTTACATGTTTCTTTATATGCAAGTTACATGTTTGTTAATATGCAAGTTACATGTATGTAAATATGCAAGTTACATGTTTATTAATATGCAAGTTCATGATGACACATTATGCAAGTCTATAAGCTAATATGCAAGTTTGTTATGCAAAATGAATATGTAAGTTATGTGACATATTATATGCAAGTTATGTGACATGTTATGCAAGTTCATATGCAAGTTATGTGTTTGTTAATATGCAAGATGGCACCTTTGAAACATGTTCATTCATATGCAAGTTGACACCTTTTATATGTGTTATATCATGAACGAAATTACGTGGGAACGATGGGGTAATTAAATGCATAAGTTAATAAGATTGTGTGAAATTAATATAATTATGCATAACACAAAATAAATAAACATAGTATGGGAATTTGCCTATTTGGTTAGGTGTACCCATACTATGTGTTGGGAATTTACCTATTGAGTTAGGTCTACCCCATGGGAATTTACCTATTAAGTTAGGTCTACCCATGTTAAGAAAACTTGATTAATTAGGGATAATTAATATAAAATTATGAGGGTGATTAATTAGGTGTAATTAATTGACTAAGACACGAGGTTGGACTCAGTTGTAGCGTAAAACTGCCCGGACCCAACCGGCTTAACCAGTTGCTACAAATGTTAGCCCAATGTGAGAGGTCTTAGGCACAAACTAAATACGTAATTAATGTAAAGACACGAGGTTAGACTCTGTTATGACATAAGGCTGCCCGGACCCAACCGGCTTAACCAGCGGTCATAAAAGACAGTCTAATGTGAGAGGTCTTTACAAAGGTTACGTTCTTAATTAATTAATTAAGAAACACTTAACCACATTAGCATGTAGAGGGACATGAGGGGTTAAGTGGGTGCCTCGGGTGGCATGAGAAAATCTAGTGGTTGCCTTGGGTGGCAATAGAAAATACGATTAGAATACTTAACCAAAATGGAACATGTAATTAAAACATGATTAAAGGGTTAAGTGGGATATACTAGAAAAAGGGACAAGCTTAGGTGGGTAGCTTGTGGAGGCCCATTTCAACCAGTAACCCATACGTATCTTTGTGGGCTCGACCCATGTCGAGGACGGGACACGCATACTGGGCTTGACTGTAAGAGGCAAACGGGTTAGCGGTGGCAACGCAAGTCCAACGGGCTTCATATGCGTGAGTGGGCCCGGGCTGGTAGGTAAGCCGTTGTTGCATCGAGTAGATATAAGCCGTGCACCTTTAGTTTCATCAGGTTGCCACATTGGGGAATGATACATCCCACGGTGGGGCCAGCACGGGTATCTACGTTAGGGAGCCGATCGAATGGGAAGTAGTGTGTAAACCTAGTGGATTGTAGGGCCCCGTGGCGCCTACTTGGTCACCTAGGGGTACGCAAGTACTAATTAGTAAATTTTATAAGTCCTTGGGTGGGATCAACCTTTAAGTTAGGAACGACTGGTGTGGTGCAGTTTAGTAATTTACCTTAGGGAGGGTAGATGCGTCTTTATCCTTTATCTTCGTTTAGTTGACTGCTTAGGGTAGCCATTCATCCCTATATGTTACCGTATATCAGTTTATGTCTTCTCTGGTTACTTTAACGATTGTATTGTTAAAGTTATAGGACTCGCTCAGACTTATGTCTGACCCCGTTGTTTTTATCTTTTTCCCAACCCTCAGGTCCTACGGTGGATCCTAGCAGTAGTGGAGCTTGATCGGATTGCTGTTCCAGTCTTTAGGAGCTTGGATAGATGTAAAGCTCCAGTTATCCAGTTATCTTTTGTTTTGTTTGGCTATTGTATGAGAGTGGGATTATGTACTTCTTTATTTTGATGGATATTGTACTTGACCTTTATTGTGGTTTTATGATGTAACCAGACATGTTTTACTTCCGCTGTTATGAGATGATGTTTTAAAATTTCAAGTACTATTTATATCTGTCTTGTTGTAATTTTTCTGTTCTATATTCACTAAAATACTCCACCGATGCTATGGCATTCCCTTAGTGAGTGATCATAGCGGGAGTGGGGTGTTACAGTATGCCACCACTCTCTCAATAGTACTATTACAGTTATGTTATTTAGAATCTAATTTTGAGTACTACTAAATTAATCTAAAAAATATTAAATAATTAATTTGATAATGTGACGTATGTAATTGCTTAACGATGTGACACTGTATAAAATTACGTTTTCGAACTTCTGAAATATCTAAGTAGTGCTCGACTTAACTATAACGTCACTCTAACTATCAAAAAGTTCAACAATGTGACAAAAGTTCAGTTAGTTTGATTTAATTGATAAATCAATTTATAGATCGATTATCAACAAGCTTAAATCTAAAAGAAACAGAGATTTCACTAATTTATTTCATTCAAACCAAAGTTTGGTCAAGAGAAACTTGATAGATTACGATAAGAATAAAAAACTATCCAATAGAAAACATGCAATCGAATGTGGCTGTCTTCTTTAAAAAATTATCATTCATGCATTGTTGCTTAAGTAGAAAAAAACTAGAGGTTAAAACTTTTCCAAGTAGTCGCATTTCCATCTCATCAACCATAAATTTCAGTACATATGCTCCTTCCATGCAATTTGGCGCTTCCGGTTTCCCACAGTGCAACATTTTATAGTTCCAAAGTCTTTCAGAGTTGACTTGACTGTAATATGTTGAATCGAAGATAGAGTTATAAAATTCAATGTACGTCTAATTATTTTGTAGTACGAATTAATCTGGATATATGAATCGAGTACACCAACATGAGCTATTATGTACAAATTAAGAACCTAGTCCAGAACAAGTATCGAATTTTGATTTACCTATTGCACTATAAAAAGGAAGGAGAAAGTGTACTTACCTCATATCATCTTTTGTGACGTATGACAAATTATCACTAAAGTTATATGCTTGTTTTTCTACAAATTTATGCAATTGAACAGTTTGGATTATCTCAGAACAAGACTGATCATTCAGTATTCTACAAGAGTGTGAAAGGTACTTTCATCTTATTAATTGTGTATGTGGATGATAATATTACTACCGGTAACAATAAAGAAGGGATGCTTGCTCTCAAAACATTTATGCATTCACAATTTTATAAAAATGATTTAGGCGAGTTGAAATATTTTTTGGGAGTTGAAGTTATTCGAAATGGTGATAAAATATACTTGTCACAGAAAGAATATATACTTGATTTGCGGAAAGCAACTAAGTCAAATAATGTTTAAATAAATTATGGAAATTCCTGAATTAAAACAAACTATTTTCCTTTTTTAAAATAAAATATATTAAGTAAGAATATTTTAAAAACATATATTAAAATGACTTTAAGAAAATGATTAAAATCTAAATACTAAATGATATAAAAGTATAAACATAAAACTATAAATACATTAAAACTTAATATTAATAAGGAAATTGAAAACATAGGTCACTATAATAAAAAAACTATTAAATTTATAAACAAAACTTATTTGAATTAGGAGTTAAAATATATTAGGCATAATTTAAAAAATAGGAGTTAAAAAATTTCTAAAAATAAAGAAATATAAACTTACAATAAGGAAGCAATTTTGAAATCATTTGGAAAATAGATTTGAAAAGAAGGAAATAATTTTGAAATCGGTTGAAAAGGAGTTTGAAATCAGAATTAAGTTTGAAATCAGAATTTAGTGCTAACCAGAGTTTTAACAATACATCTAGACACATTTACTCTATATTTTATGAACTCTTGATTTTTTGATACTTATGAGTCTTGAACCTTGAACTCTTTGACTTAGATATCTTGATTCTTTGAACTATATAGTCTTCTATAATCATTACCTACATAGATTTCCTATATATATATATATATATATATATATATATATATTCTAGATAATAATGTTAGTATATATTTTATAATCATAATAATACTTGAAACAAAGTTGTTGTCATCAAAACAATCACCATCAACATCTCAGTCTCTGGCAGCTTGCACTATAGAACATTGATTCTGAAATTTCCCAAATTCAGTTTCATAAAATTAAATTTCGAACTCATGCGCTTTAAGTAAAACTTTAATTTATATAAACACAATAAATTAGACAATAAGTTCAATCTAATTTCTGAATATAAATTTTTTAAACTACGTAACTTTCCATTTTGTACTTGATTTACTGTAACAAAATAAAAATGCGAAGAATTTAATATTTTATGAATTAAATTAGTACTGGACTTAAATTTTAACTAGTTACTTTGGTATGAAAAATATTAAACTTGATTACGCATCAGTATAGTCTAGAGTATAAAACATGATACCGAGAAGGAACTAAAATTAATTTAGTTAGGATATTAAAGAAATTTTGTTTACTTTATGAAATATAAATTATGTTGACCACAATACGAGCAAAAAACGATTTGTCTGCTTTTATTGATTTTGTTTCTACAAAAATAAAGGTATTTTGCAATTTTGTCCTAAATTTTATGGAAGATTACATGGGTTAGGTAATTTAATTTAATAATTTGCCAACTGATAAACTTATAAAATGAATTCTCCTGTGTTCCGCCCCAAACCAGTCGCTCATAAATCCCCCCAAATCAATCGCTCTCAAAATTAAACCTAAATCTCGTCAAATTTGCTGCTCGACGATCCATCGACGTTAGCTTGAAAATAGGTGAAGTTATCAGCTCAGCTTAATTGCAACGCCCAAGACCTTCTAAACACCACCGCTTCCGCTCTACCGCGCAAATAAGTCCACTGCAGTTTCGCCCTCTCGATTATGTTGCTACATCTCTATTAGTAATAAAGAAAAGGCAAATTCTATTCATACACCGAAAATTACCTAACGTACACCACTATTTTGCTAAAAAGTTTATTACTAAATCACCCTTCTTCTTTATTAAATTCTTACCTTTTTAATTATAACCCATCAAACTAAAACATTGTAACTAACGCTATTGACCAAATCTATGTAAAAAAATTTGTAGAACTTAATGTGTTTTTAAACATGAAACCTAAAATTCGAATTATGGGAACTTCTGCAAGAAAATGCTCAAATTTAAAATCATTTAATTTAGAAGTATGGTTTTTTGTTGAAATTAAGAATTTTTCGTAGCGTAATAAATTGGTTACCATATATTCAAAAAATTGAAATTCATTTTACTAAACTTAAACTTTTTTATTGCTATAAATTTCTTATTTTTGTAAATAAGTTTAAAGTTTTAAAGAAGGAAGACGATGAAGAATAAAACAAGGCTAATATTGTAAAAGAGACGGTGTATATAAATTAATCTTTGATGTATGATAGTTTATTTTACTTTATAGTGTATTTTAAGAGATTTGTTGGTGTATGAATAGAATTAACATAAATAAAATTCATTGTACTTGGTCTATTTTTTAATTTTCAGAAATGCCCCTTTAATTTCACGTCTCGCTCATCTTACTTGCCAAATTCTATTTCAACCCACATAATTAATTAGTAGCCCCCCATTTTATCAAAAAAAATATGATGACCAAACTGCCCTTTTACTGTTATATTTTTTTCCAGTTTTTTGAACACCTCGTAGTTGCATTACGTAGTTTTTTGGTGTACCTCGTAGTATGCCTACGTGGTCCATGAATGAACCACGGAGATCATCTATGTGGTACTTTGATGAACCACATAGGGCAACTATGAGGTACAGTGAAAAACCACGTAATCCCCCTACATGGAAGGGTATTTTTGGTTTTTTTTTTAAAAACGGGGAGTACTAACTAAATTTGTGGGTATAATGATTATTTCATTATTTGGGGGCTACTAGCTAAAACGGTGGTAAAATAGAGTTTGCCATCTTACTTCGTTTCCATTGCCTTCTCCTAAACCCTAATTCGCTCTTAGCAATTTCACGTCTCCTAAATCCTAATTTCCTTTACTCACGCATAGGCAACGAAGCCAAGCTTCTGATGATTTTCGCAATTCTTTGATTGATGCCAGATCTAATCACCGACAGCAGCGCCGCAGTCTCTAGATTTGAAACGAAGCGACTCCAGATCCCATCTAATCCCTGGCTCCAATCATGCTCCAGAACCGCATCAACGTGGCAACGAATCTATCTCCAGTTGGCGGCGAGATCTCTAGGTGCGAATATTAATATTGTTATTCTTCTTTTATATTTTGTCATCTTATTAATTTGGTTGTTCTTATCCCCATACTACTACTGATTCGAAGTTCCAAAGGTGAAGCGTTAAAAGTAGAAGACATGGGAAAATTGAAGGCCATTACATAAGGTACTGAACTTTTATTCTCATCTCTACTGACTTCTATGTTTGCCGTTGTTAGCCCACTTTGTGAACTGGGCAACACAAAGTCAAGATGTGAAATATTGAAGAACTTGAAAAACACTGAAGCGGGTCGGATCGGAGCAGGGTAGCGGTTCGGATAGGGTAAAGTCTGCCGTTCGGATCGGAGAACCATTGCTATTGGAATAAGAGAGGCATAGCTGTTCGGATCGGAGGGCAATCTACTTCCAGTCGGATCGGAAAGCCACCAATTGCTACAGAGATAGATCGGAGCGGAGCAGAGTAAAAAGGAGAGAGAATTGGCCCTGGGTTAATCCTGGTCGGATCGGAGATGCCGATCCGAACCCCATGAGCATATCTCTCTGATCCGAACCCATTTTACACGTCACTTTCCTGCATGAGCGCCTTGTTATTCGGAGCGGCTATGACCAGTTCCTACCCACAACGTCCACTGCTCTGATGCGTTGTCAACATAGAAATCCATCCGAACCCGAGGCTAATGGGATGGATGACACGTGGCTCCGATCCGGATCGGGTTCTAAGCAAATTCTCACCTATAAATATCCCGTCTGGAGACAAAGAGAAGGATCTTTTTCTGGCACTTTGAGAATTCAACCACCTTCATAACCCGAATTCCAGCACTCCCGGATAATCAAAATCTTCTTTCATTATTTATTTTTAGTCAATTGAGTGATTGTAAGTGAGTCATGAGAGAAATCAAGTGAATATTTCATTGTATTTGCAACTGAATCATTGAATATAGTGAAAGACAAGTGGACGTAGGCATTTCTTCGCCGAACCACTATAAATCCTGTGTGTTCATTTATATTTTTGATCTCGTTTCATTTTGCTTTTAATCAATTTGGGTGTTAGAACCACTTTTTGGTCTAACATTTTGGTGCTTTCACTGAGAACTCATCTGAATTCTTTGTTTTTCGGGATTATCGTTCTACTTTTTGGACCGTTGAGTTCAAAGAAGTTAATCCTCAAATCTCAACGCCCTTGGATATTTGTTGAAGTGATTGTCGAAGAATCATGGCCAAAGGAAAAGGCAAAGAAATTCAATCTGGTCGAGGAAATGGAGCTGGCGAAGATCAGCAAAATGCGGTTATGACAAGGTCTCGTGGGCAGAGTTCAGCAGCAGGACGAACCGATGTAGGAAATCCGAACCGCCTCCAGAGGGAGAGCTCCGATCCGATCCGGGTAGGAGATTCTGAAGCAGTAAATTCCCCCAATCTGAACCGACCCAAGCAGGTGGCCATGTACCGACCCGAACAGGCTCCCCAGCTCCGAACCGACCCGACCTCCCATCTCCGATCCGATCCGACTCTTGGTGATGTTGGAACCTCTACTCGAGTCCCTACAAATGCTCCGATTCCAGCCACCAGGGTCAGTGACCAGGTCAATCCATCTGCGCGCATTACTCAAGGAGATTTCTCGCGCTTACTTGACATGCTCGAGAGTACTAGGGAGGCTATGAAAGTCCACGAGCGCACTAATCTCATGATGCAGGAAAATATGAGGCTCATGAGCAGGGAGATTAGCGAACTACGTCGACAGAGAACCCCATCACCGGTTCGTCACACCCCAGTGGATCAGTCTTCATCTTCCGAGGAAGAGCGGCCCCGTGAACGAAGGCCACTCGAACGACCTCAGAATGTGGAGCAGCTGACATTCGGATCTTTGGGGTCTTGTAAGGATATTGCACGAGCACTAGGAAACAATGACCCCGCTCGGGGGCAAAGGCTCCAGTCCCCTCCTCCCGAGATCGACCGGGAGCGTAGGGAACGGAATAGAGCAGAAGCAGCTCGAAGAAGAAGGGCATCTCCTGAACAAGAGCCCAGAAGGAATCCGGATACTAGGGCCAGGGAACCTGAACGGCCCCTAACTAATGCTGATGTACAGGCAATGGTACGCCAGATCATGTCCGAGAGCCGGAACTATACAAATGAAGATTATGGCATTGAGCGAAGCCATACTCCTTTCACCGACGATATCCTAGACTTCCAGTTTCCCCGGCGTTTTAACCTGCCACAGATGGACAAGTACAACGGGAGGACTGATCCGGGACAGCATTTGATGCGATACTCGTGGCTCATGAATGCTGCTGCTGCCCCTGATGAAGTGAAGTGTAAAGCATTCCCGATCTATTTAGAAGATGTGGCGCTATTCTGGTTTACCCGACTTCCCCCTCGTTCGGTTTCGAACTACAGGGAGCTGAGCGAACGTTTTATGAATCGGTTTCGACTCCATACGCGAAAGTCCAAAAGTGTTATTGAATTGTCAAGGATTAAGCAGGCACCAGGAGAGTCTTTGAGATCATATCTTGACCGTTTTAACTTAGCCGTGACCGAAGTTAGTGACCCACATGAGCCCACCATCTTGATGGCGTTAAAGGAAGGAGTCGATCCTGAATCCGAGTTTGGGGATTACCTTTCTGGGAAGACACCCTCCACAAGAGAAATATTTTATGAAAAAGCCGATATTTATTTAAGATGAGAGGAGGCCAGGGCAAACCGAAAGAGAAAGTCTGAAGCGGCTTCAAAAGAAAATGTCCAGAGCAACGTCGCCGTGAAGCAGTCTGGGGAAAGTTCCGGAAAAGTTGAAGTAAATGTGGGAAACAAGGGTGGAAACAACAATGCTGGAAACGGAGGCAACAACAATAACCGTAATGCGAACGGTAACAGAAAAAATAGAAATAGGGGAAGTGATCCTAACAAAAGGCCCCGATTCCAGACCAACGAGAATTATACACCATTGACCGACACCCTAGAGAATATTTACCTGGATACGTACAACGTTTTGCAATATAAAAGACCACCACCTCGTGACTCGACAGAGAAAGAAATGGCGACTGGGAAGTTTTGTTTGTTTCATGGAACCCATGGGCATTCAACCAATGAATGTCGGCATTTGAGGGATGTGATTGAGAAGCTGCTGCGCGAAGGGAAGTTGGATGAATACAAGGTTGCCCCGAGGGACAGGGGGCAAGGAGAGCAGGCTCCAAAACAGATTCTACCTGCTCCCAAGTCTACAGCGCAGCAGAAAGGTAAAGGGATTGTTATCAACTCCATAGTAGGTGGACCTCACCCGGCAATCCGTAGTTTCAGAGCAATGGATCAATATGTAAATGCTGCCAAGCACATAGATGTGAATGAAGGTGATGATTTGGAAGATATCACCCCCATAAAACAACAGAAAACCATGTTTGACGACGTGGTATTCCGCAGCAGAGACAATACCGGGATCCAATCACCCAATGATGATCCGTTGGTTATTACTACCACCATTGGGCCGGCCTTGGTTCATAAGGTATTAGTAGACAACGGAAGTTCTGTTAATTTTTTATTTAAAAAGTCATTCGATCAGATGAAGCTTGAATCTGAAGATTTGAAGCCATGTGAAGGATGGATCAGAGGCTTCAACGGGGCGTCAACGGCTCCCTTGGGATACATAGAATTGCCCGTGACCTTGGGGCAAGGAGAACGCAGAAGATTGCGGATGCTTCAGTTTGTAGTATTGGACGTAGATTCACCTTATAATGCATTTTTAGGGAGGCCTGCCCTTGCTGAATTCAGAGCTTGTATCGCCCCTTGGTGTTTATTGCTTAAGTTCCCGACCGAAGCCGGAACTGGAGTAATGAGAGGGGATCAAGTTTCCGGACGGGCCTGCTATGTTGCCGAATTAAAGATGTTGATGAAAGGACTTAACATCGAGAGTAAAGATGCCTCGTCTCCCTCAAAGGGGGGCTTGGCATAGCAATTAGAGAGATTGACCCCGAAGGAGTTGCCCAAAGGAACACCTGAAGACCTGGATCCCTGAAAAGACGAGGAACCAGAGGATAGGAATGCAACTCCTAATGAAGCGACAGTGGAAATTCCCATTGATGAAGCTGATCCGACAAAAGTTTTAAAGATTGGTTCTCAATTGGATCCACGTCGAGCCAAAGAACTAACGGACATCTTGAAGGCAAACTTGGACGTGTTTGCCTGGACCCACGCTGACATGTGTGGGATATCGCCATCCATTATAAGTCACAAATTGAATGTAAACCCGAAACATCCGCCTGTAAAGCAAAAGAGACGCATGCTGGGCCCAGAGAGGTCGGATGCTCTCAAAGAGGAAGTGGAGAAGCTGAAGCAGAATGGATTTATTCGAGATTCGACATATCCCGACTGGATATCGAATCCCGTCTTGGTAAAGAAGCCAAATGGAAAGTGGCGGACTTGCATTGATTTTTCAGATTTGAACAAACCTTGCCCAAAAGATAGTTTCCCACTTCCCAGGATTGACCAGCTTGTAGATTCGACAGCAGGTCATGAACTTCTCTCTTTCATGGACGCATATTCCGGATATAATCAAATTCCTATGCACGTGCCAGATCAAGAGCATACGAGCTTCATTACGAATTTGGGGTTATACTGCTATGTTGTAATGCCATTCGGGTTGAAAAACGCCGGAGCCACTTATCAGCGCTTGGTGAACAGAATGTTTTACAATCAAATAGGGAAGACTATGGAGGTTTACGTGGATGATATGCTTGTCAAATCGAAACAGTCCTCCAGCCATACGCAAGACTTGGCGGAAATGTTTGGAATCCTGCGAAAGTATCGGATGAAGTTGAATCCTTTGAAATGCTCATTTGGAGTGGCATCGGGAAAGTTCCTAGGCTTCATTGTGAGCTCCCGAGGAATTGAAATCAATCCTAGCCAAATAGCAGCAATTAGAAACATTGAAGAGCCAAGGAGAATTAAAGATGTCCAAAGTCTTGCAGGGAAAGTAGCTGCGCTGAGTAGATTTATCTCCAAAGCCACAGACAAATGCGTTCCGTTTTTTGATTTGATTAAAAGAGGAAAGAAGAACTTCGAGTGGACTCCGGACTGTGTTGAGGCCTTTCGAAATTTACTGGAACTGCTAGAGAAACCGTTGATTTTGTCAAAGCCAGTGGACCACGAAGAATTGTTTGTTTACTTGGCAGTCTCGGCCCACGCCGTTAGCACAGCTCTGGTTCGAGAAGAAGACAAAGTACAAAGGCCAGTGTATTATGTAAGCAAGAAATTAGCAGCGGCAGAACGCAACTACCCAAAGATTGAGAAGCTCGCTTACAGCCTCCTAATCGCATCCCGAAAACTTCGTCACTATTTCCAAGCTCATCCCATAACCACATACACAGACCAGCCCCTAAGGCAGGTGTTGCAGAGACCCGAAGCATCGGGAAGGTTGATCAAATGGAATATAGAATTAAGTCAGTTTGATTTAAATTTTCAACCACGAAGGTCGATCAGGGGGCAAGCTCTGGCAGACTTTATAGCGGAGTTTACCATCCCAGAGGAGGAAGTAATCGATGACAGAGTGGTTAAGTCCGAGGATGAGTTAAAGATAGATCCGTGGAAGCTATATACAGATAGAGCCAAGAACGACCAAAGGTCCGGAGCTGGAATCGTCTTAGTCACTCCTGAAGGACGGTCGTTGTATTACGCTCTACGATTAGAATTTTCGGCGACTAACAATGACTCTGAATATGAAGCCCTGATTGCCGAGCTGAAGCTTGCTAAAGACCTCGAAATAAAAACGTTGGACATATTCTGTGACTCTAAAATCGTTGTTTGCCAAGTACGAGAGGAATTTGTGGCTCGGGGACCTAGACTTATCGCCTACCTCAAGAAAGTGAGAGAGCTATTGAGTAGCTTGGAGCGGTACAACATAACACATATCCCAAGAGCTGAAAACCAGAAGGCGGATAGGCTGGCAAACTGGCTAGTTCCGACAATCCAGAAGGGACTGAAATAATTCCAATTGAAACGTTGGAATCGCCAAGCTTTGAGTCAATGGAAATTGAGTTCGCTTTTGAAGCGGAACCGGAGAAGGAGTCGTGGATGACCCCAATTAAGAACTTCCTTAAGGATGGAACACTCCCATCAAAGAAGAGTGAGAAAAGGGCTATAGTTCGCAAGGCTACTAGATATGTAATACAAGATGATATTCTTTATAGGCAGGGATTTTCCATGCCCCTGTTACGTTGTATTGCACACGACGACATCAAACGTGTACTAAGAGAAGTGCACGAAGGTGAGTGTGGAGATCATACAGGAGGTCAGACTTTAGCGAAAAAGACATTGCGATATGGATACTTCTGGCCCACAATTAATAAAGATGCAGCTGATTATTCACGACGCTGCGATAAGTGCCAGAGATTCGCCAAAATCCCCACAGCACCGTCGACCCAACTCAAGTCAATGGTGAGTCCTTGGCCATTTGCCACGTGGGGAATTGATATCATTGGAGTTCTACCAATTGCTAAAGGAGGAGCGAAATACGCAATAGTCGCTGTGGACTATTTTACGAAGTGGGTGGAAGCTGAGCCCTTGACCAAAATCACGGCAAGAAAGGTGATAAGTTTCGTGGTTAGAAATATTATATGCCGATTCGGGATCCCAAGAACGATTATAACTGACAACGGAACCCAGTTTGATGGCACTGAATTCAGAAATTTCTGCCAGAAGTATAAGATTGACAAGTGATACACTGCCGTGGCTTATCCGCAGTCAAATGGGCAAGTTGAGGCAATAAACAAAGTAATAAAATCCATCCTCAAGAAAAGATTAGAGCGCGCAAAGGCAAAATGGGTTGACGAATTGCCCTTAGCTTTGTGGGCATATCGAACAACATTTAAGACGGCCATCGGTCACACTCCTTTCTCTCTCTCTTTGGGCTCAGAAGCAGTAATTCCAGTTGAACTGGAAGTTCCTTCCCACAGGGTGACGTATTATGACTCGATGACGAATCGGGCACTCTTACTTGAGTCTCTTGATGAAGTCGAAGAAAAAAGGGACGAAGCAGATTTGCGTGCGGCAAGACATCGACATCAGATGGCACGCTATTACGACAAAAAGGTTCGCCTCAGGACTTTTGAACCAGGAGATTTGGTGCTAAAGAGAGTCTTTCCATCCCTTCCTCACCTCGGTCCAAAGTGGGAAGGACCCTTTGTCATCCAACGGAAACTTGAAAAAGGAACCTTCAAGTTAACGACCGTAGATGGCGAAGAAGTCCCTAGAGCATGGAATGCCCAACACTTGATGCGATATTTGGATTAAAAATGTTGTACTCTTTGTTATTTTTCTTATGAACTCTGTAATAAGGCACGACTTGCCTTGGGAAAATCTGACGATATGAATAAAGGACTATAAAGTGGATGTAGGCTACGACTTAGCCGAACCACTATAAAAATATTGTGTGTTATTTACTTTTAGGCATTACATATATACATTCACCGATTATTCTGTTGTGATTATAGAATACAGGATGATTCAAAACCTGAAAAGGTTGAAGACAGTTTAAACATAAGAAAAAGCACAACGACTATTTGTGCGACAAGACATAAAAGAATGAGAAAACGACATTCTTAACTCTAACTCTCCAGAGAGAGAGAGAGAGAGAGAGTACAAAAGCGTCTCCGACTGAGCGCTGAAAAAGAAATCCTTCCCCTAACTCTAACTCTCCAGAGAGAGAGAGAGAGTATAAAAGCGTCTCCGACTGAGCGTTGAGAAAGAGATCTTTCCCCGCCGAAAGACCGAGGAATGAATAGATTGCTGAGCTCGAACTCTAACTCTCCAGAGAGAGAGGGAGTATAAAAGGACGGGAAAATGACTTCCTCTGAGGCATGAAGGTGCACCCAGACAAGGGACCGCCTCAGTAAGAATTCTAGCCTGGGCATAAGACAGGAGAGTATAAAAGAAATGGCTGAAAAAGCGACAGGCATTGATGATACAGGAAATGCTATCCCGTCAGAAAATCGGGAGCGTTCAGATTGCTTGATTAAGCATTAAATAATTTGTGAGAATTGACTGGGGGCATATATGTTTACGCATATTTCCTCCCTCCGTAACTTCATTTTATAACTATAGCAAGACATGCATTTTTACATAAGTGCAGAACTACTGACAAACAGACATTGCAGAAAATGAATTATTTTTTATTTATTTACGAATGAATAAATTTGTACAGGAGAGTAGCTAAAAAAGAAGGTGCGAGAGCCACTCTTGTAGCATCAATTGTTGGTTCACTGAATGCTAAAACGACACAAGGCAATCCACTATTTAGATTTTGAGTGAGCCTTGGACTTCTTGGCGGCTTTCTCCGCATCCTTTGCTTCTTTCTCGGCCTCTGTCAAGATTCGTTTTGATTTCTTCTTTCCTGAGGATGCGGTGCTGAAACCGACAGACTTCTTCCCAGAGGGCGGAGCGCTGGAATCAAGAGAAGATTTTTTAGCGAGTTCCTCTGTGATAGATCTAGTTGAGAGCTTAACAACTAACCTTGATCCCGCATCCACAACTGCGAGGGGCTTGAGGGCTTCAGGGTCTAGTTCTTCGGCTTTCAATTGCAAGCGTTTGTCTTGATCAGCTTTCATTGCAGCCAAAGTAACATCATCAGCATTTTTTGACTCCCCGACTATTGCAACTTCTGGTTCCTCCTCATGACCTTCGTCATCGCCATCATCCTTTAAAGCAGTTATCATTTCTTCATCATGGGGAGCGGCTGCCTTAGTCGGCACACTTCCTTCTCCCAAGTCTATAGGAGCAGCCTTGTCCTCCCCTCCTTTTGTCTTTTCTGTAGGTTCTGCCCCGGTTGTGGCTCCTTGAGTCACATCTGTCTTTTCGGATGGCTCAATACCTACAGAATGAGAAGCAACAGTTATCAACTCAGGCGAAAACAATGGGTTTTTCATCGATTGCTCCATCACGTGGCGAAAGGTAGAAATAGCCTTGACAAATTGAGGAGAAAAGGTAGGGATACCTTCCGAAGACTTCTCGGCGGGGGTAACTACTGCCTCTGATGCTGTTTCAGGAATAGGGGATAGCAGAGTTGTTCGGGGGATTCCCGGATTTTCAGGATCATACCCCTCTACTTCAGAAGTCGCAGTGGCAGCAGAAGAGGAACCAGCTTCGAGAACATTCTTCTGTTTAGATTTCCGTCTCTCTTCTTCCATAGCCTCAGCAATGAGGCGGCGCCCTTCAGCTAGGCGTTCTGGCTCATCGTCCCTCAAGTATTTTTCCATTAGCTTATCCTCATCAATGGAATCGACTTTGAGCTCCTCTTTTTCCCACTCAACGACCTGATTCCATACTTGAACTAGAGTGGATGGGTAATCTTCGATCCAAGAAATGTTTCGGCGATGGATGATATGTGCGAAGAATTCAATCATTAATTCGCCAAAACCCTGAATATCAGCCTCAGCCTCTGACAGTTTTTTGCGGGCTTCCTCCGCAGATTTGATAGCACACTCCACATTGCCCTCAGTCAGGGAAGCTCTGTTCTCTGCCTCCAATAGTTTTGAAGCCAAGTCAGCATTCTTCTTTTCTAGTTCAGCATTCTTCTTTGCTAACTCGGCATTTTTCCGTTCGAGGTCAGTATAAGCAAGGCGTGTCTTAGCAGCTTCTGACTTAGCCTCATCAGCTTGCTTTTTTAACTCAGAACGCTCTTGAGTGTGAGATTCAAGCAAGTCATGATAACGTTTTTGCATGTCCTCAAATTGTTGTCTGAAGTTGGTAGCGTCCCTCTGAGCAATAACAAGCTGGGCCTGTGTGTCCTCCAAATCTTTACCAAGGTTCTTTAAGGCCTTAGCATCTTCCTCCGTGGTTTTTTGCATTGAATCAGCATTCGTGATTAGAGTACGGATAATTCTGGAAAGATTGCGTGAATATTTAAACATCTCAGAATACTGTTTTTCAACCGCGTCTATCTTTGCTTTGGCCTCATCTGCCCACTTAGAAGAAACAGGTTCGAGGGCAGGTAAACAAGTCAGAGTTTCAAAGTAGTGTTCGGGAAACTGCTCCTCCAAATACGCTCGCTTTATTGCGGTTTCCGCATCTAGTGTGGGAGGAGCGGGGATCGTCAATTCAGTGTCCCTACGTATGGAAGATTCAGTAGCTTCTTTGTCTGTCCTAGGTCGTTTAGTAGCAGGGACCTTGCGCTTACTTCGAGATTCAGTATCTTTTGGAGGGCTTCTCTCTCTGCTGCGCTTTTCGTGGGAAGAGGCGAAGTCTTTCGATTGTGGTATGTCCTCTTCCCTACGGCTTTGATAGCCTTTGTATTTCTCTTGCTCCGGCCGAACGGGAGAGCGAGGGCGTGAGGGTCGAGAGCGATAGGGATCATAAGGCCTTCTCTCCTCCCTACCGCGATCATCACGGCGATCATACTCGATATCCTGAGGTGGATTAGACATGCTGCGGCGAAGCTTCCTGATATCATAGTAGGATCGAGACATCGTACCTGCACAATAAGACAAACGAAATTCAGAATCAATGGATTCATGGAGAAAGAGGTGCAATGAATGCTAATGCTGTTGTATAAAGTGTGTCCTAAGTGGTGTGTTTCCCTCCAACCAACCCGAGTCTGAAGCTAGACTAGTACGGGCAGGCTCCTTGGCCTTAGCAGGAGTGGTCTCTTCAGAAGAGGTGAAGACTAAAGGATCCTTCCTAAAATCCTCTGAAGTGTATATAGTTTCAGGTAAGGGGAGATCCCCCAAACCCTGAAATATTGGGTCATCAGTACTAGGGACGTCCCCCTCGGAAGCATTAAGTGGCGACTCTTGGGAGGATGTTGACTTTTCCAGGGAAGTAGCCTCCTCGGGGGCTGTATATCCTTCACGATGCTTTTCGGCAAGGTTAGCCAATTCGTCATCCTGAGTAGAAGATGGAGAAGGTGAAGCTTGAAGAGGCACTGTAGGAACTCCTGAGCCTTCTCCTGTCTCTGGGACTACCTCCACTGGAGGGATGTATACGTATGGAGCCGTCCCATGACCGATGCTACGAAAAACGGATAACAGCCCATGGAAGTGAAGATATTCGTCCTTAAGGACTTCATCGATAGTTAAGAATTTCTGGTCGCCATTAAGAAGTTGGTGCATCCGGTCAAAGAACACCTGATCTGATATTTGTTTTGGATTGTCGACTGCAAACAAAAAGGAAAACAAGTTAAGACGATGACTCGAGTGTATAGAGCCCGGATTTAGAAAATCAGTGCATTACTTGATTTTGTCCATCTCCTGGCACATCCAGGCTGTCGCTTCACATAGAACCATTCCAGTCTGGAATCTCCAGCTTTACTGCTGAATGGCGCCGAGATTATCTTCCTCTTAGGAACAGACTCAAAATAGCAGAAAGATGGAGTCTCTCGAGTCCGATGCTTGAAGTTATAGAAGAAATGAACGTCATCGAACGTGAGCTCTATGCCTAAGATCTCACGGTATGCTATGTACAAAGTGTGCAAGTAGGCATAAGAATTGGGATGCAGCAGCATGGGGGCAATCCGCATTTGTCTTAAAAAGTCAACGATGAAGGGAGAGAATGGAGGGATAGCGCCGACCATACACATCAACCGAGTGACCGCCATATATCCTTCTGGAGGGTTGTGGGGACGGTCAGAGCTTGAAGGCACTAGAGTGTCCCTTTTCATTATCCCGTACTTTAAGCAAATTCGGATAAGTCGATCGTTGTCGATTGTTGATTCAACGGAATCTGGAGGTGATTCCAATATAACAGCCGATTCAAATTCATCGGGGGCTCGGTCGTCACCAATCCCTCCTTCCTCCTCAAAACCCAGAGAAACTTCATTCTCTGAAGACACCTCGTTGCTTTCCCGATTTCCAACCCCGTAGTCTGAACCCTCATTGTCCCATTCTGGATCCGACGGAGAAGATATGTCCTCGAGAGTGATTTTGTTAGAGGTTTCCGGGGCTTCTTTCCTCTCAGCTAGTCTGGAAGAGCGTCTGGGTCTCATGGTCATAGAACTATTGAAGAAGCAATAGCAAAAATTAGAGCAAATTAGCCCGTATTCCCCCGTGCGTGTGTGCAAACTAAAGTGTGAACAGTGTATACGGAAAGTGCAAAGTAAATGTTTAAAGGTGCGACGAAAAAGTTTGGCAAGATATAAAGAGTTGATGTAATTCTTGATGTCCAGTCACGTTCGCAAGGCGCTATCCTAACTGTCCATTAAATTGAAGATCATGCCAAAAGTTGATTGGGCCAGTTAGACGAGTTTTTATGCATTAAGGTAGACTGTGCTTCGGTTCGGTTCGGATCCATTCATTGGGATCGGATCAGGGGCGTGGCATTGGGCCTGAATATTACATTGAAACTCAGAAATCAAAGACGGATCGGATCGGAGGCAAAGTCCCCTAACGGTTCGGATCAGATTACGTAGTTATACTTCTCCTCCGCCATTTTACGGTCCGACCCGATCCGATTAGGTAAGCTCCTTTTTCCCTTTTTCAGATATTTGCTCCGACCCGATCCGATCTCCTGGATTTCTTTTCTTTTTTCTTTCTTTGCGTGCCCCGACCCGGTCCGATTTCCTGAACTCCCTTCTTCTTCCCTTCATTTTTTCAACTTCCATGTCTCCCCGAACCGAACCGATTCTCCATCATCTTCTTCTTCTCCTTCACCCTCTTTCTTCCCTATCCAATTCCGAGGCCAATTTCGTGCCATTCACCCAAATCGAAGCCAAGCAATTCTACGCTGGTGCACTTAACAACGGATTATAATCTCCTCCATTCCAATCTCGAGACAACGACGAGTTTATTGGTGATGATGACGAGGGAGGGTTACGGTGGCGAGTTCATCAGAATTTCATGCTCAAATCATCCTAATCGTCTACGAATTCGAATCGGGAGTAATTAAAAAAAAGGATTGTTCAAAGTTTTATAACCTACCAGTGTGATTACTTTGAGAATTAAGAAGAATTTTGAAGTTTCAAGAATTAAATTTTTCTCGTTTTGCAGAGCTCGAGCGGTAAAATAGTAAAAGTGAATGAAGGAAGGAGGCAGCGTTTATATAGAAGAGGAATGTGACTATTCGTCTCCCCATTCGGATCGGACCGATAGCCCAATAGCAAAACCCCCGTTCGGATCGGACAGGCAGTCCAGAAGTAAAGCTTGGCCCAATAGTCCAGTGGAAAATAGAAGGGAGAAGGGGTCTCTTCGGATCGGAATCCGAACCGAACCAAGTCCTTTAGCTCAGCAACAAACTGAATTGAAATTTGAAGAAAAAGATGAAAACACAAAGAAAATCAAAAGGGAAATTACCTCGAAGAGTACTATGCATTGATAGTCAAAGCATGCTCCGTCTCCAACAGAAGCATCCTTTGAGGGGGCAAAATGTTAGCCCACTTTGTGAACTGGGCAACACAAAGTCAAGATG
Organism: Allium sativum; assembly: GCA_030737875.1. NCBI lineage: Eukaryota > Viridiplantae > Streptophyta > Magnoliopsida > Asparagales > Amaryllidaceae > Allium > Allium sativum. The sequence continues at coordinate 3,070,601 of CM060919.1, read as the reverse complement.
TGAAATATTGAAGAACTTGAAAAACACTGAAGCGGGTCGGATCGGAGCAGGGTAGCGGTTCGGATAGGGTAAAGTTTGCCGTTCGGATCGGAGAACCATTGCTATTGGAATAAGAGAGGCATAGCTGTTCGGATCGGAGGGCAATCTACTTCCAGTCGGATCGGAAAGCCACCCAATTGCTACAGAGATAGATCGGAGCGGAGCAGAGTAAAAAGGAGAGAGAATTGGCCCTGGGTTAATCCTGGTCGGATCAGAGATGCCGATCCAAACCCCATGAGCATATCTCTCCGATCCGAACCCATTTTACACGTCACTTTCCTGCATGAGCGCCTTGTTATTCGGAGCGGCTATGACCAGTTCCTACCCACAACGTCCACTGCTCTGATGCGTTGTCAACATAGAAATCCATCCGAACCCGAGGCTAATGGGATGGATGACACGTGGCTCCGATCCGGATCGGGTTTTGAGCAAATTCTCACCTATAAATACCCCGTCTGGAGACAAAGAGAAGGATCTTTTTCTAGTACTTTGAGAATTCAACCACCTTCATAACCCGAATTCCAGCACTCCCGGAGAATCCAAATCTTCTTTCATTATTTATTTTTAGTCAATTGAGTGATTGTAAGTGAGTCGTGAGAGAAATCAAGTGAATATTTCATTGTATTTGCAACTGAATCATTGAATATAGTGAAAGACAAGTGGACGTCGGCATTTCTTCGCCGAACCACTATAAATCCTGTGTGTTCATTTATATTTTTGATCTCGTTTCATTTTGCTTTTAATCAATTTGGGTGTTAGAACCACTTTTTGGTCTAACAGCCGTGCTTTTGTTGATGTAAGTATTTCTACTTGGTTTGTCTTAGTGCATGATTACATTTGGTAAACAAATTGTCATTACTTTGTCCTTAAATATTCTAGATTGTGTTCTTTTACTTATCTTATAGATACCATTTGTGCATGACTTTCATTTTGAAGTTAAGATTGTGTCTTTGTGATAAAAAATGATAGTTGGTCATCGTTTAATGGTCTAGGTTTCATCCATGAGGTATATTAACAAAATCAGTGGGAAGAAAAGTCTAATGAAATTTTCATTGATCCCATATTTAATTAAATAATATAAATTAGCACTAAAATGTTTTCCTTTTTTAATTCTGTTGAGTTTGAATATTACGAATCTTTCTCCACTATTGGCTATTAATATTACTGAAGATTATTGCATATAACAATGACTTACTTTCAGGTATTGAACATACAACTAAGCTTAGTGATAGCTAACAACTTAGTTTAAAGCAATTCTATTCAAAAATCATGTTTTCCAATAAAATAGTCATTAATAGTTGACTTGGAATCACATATCAATTTAATCCGAAACAAATGTTACAAATGCATAAACACATCCATCACCCTCAGGTAAAATAACCATATGTGTCCGAAAGTAAAATGGAGCTTAAGTGTAGTCATTTTATCCCACAGATACAAAATTTGATATTAAAAATAGTATTATATTATAAATAATTTAAGAAAAATAGCATGGTATATATTCAAAAAAGTAAATAAAAATTAAATGACCTTCACAAAGCTATCAATAGCAATAATTTATGAAAAAATAGCACGATAAACTTCTTAAAAATAAAGTAAAAATGATGTCATCTTTATGAAACCATAAATGATACTAGATGGTAAAATCTGAAAATTTTAATTCAATAATGATACTATGATTCATAAATAATTACAACAAAATGGAAAAGTATACTTCACAAACTAATATTATAATGCTCTTATGACTTCAGTAAACAATCATTAACCCATATAGTAAAAGAGAATTTTTGACTTCAGTAAATGATTTTCATAAATCATGTAACTATTTCATCTACTTTGAACAAGTAGCTTTTAACAAGGTTAGCTCATTTTTTAGCATCTTAGCAACACCATCATCTGGCTGTAACCTCAAAGAAATACATTCTATTTTTTGAACTGATCACCTCTTTGAGCTGCTATTTGGCTAATAATAGTTCAAAGCTGGCCAGCAATATCACACACCAAAAGCGAGAATGGTTTCTCACTCATTCCTGTTACGACAGAGATCAATAACCAAAATTGAGTACTAAAAAGATTAATTTGAAATGTATGCTTATTGAGGCCGAACATTCACAAACAAAAATTACTAAATGCATATGTGGATGTGTCCATCATAAATCTACGATGATACAAGAACGTAAGATTAGTCATGAAGTTGTTTGCATACTGTGTCTCGGTTTGAAAATGAATGAATATTACGAAAATTCTTCGCAACTTTCAGTTATGTATCTTTTCTGCTGATGGTTTGTCAAACAATCAAAATAATGTTTTCAGCAAAAATAATTGAGTACTGCCTAATTATCAAGTACGTCACCTATTTTGATTTAAACGATGACCGTAAATGACTACTATCGAGCAGGTTTCGCTTCAATATTTTGATGGCTTCTTATGCCAATAACATGACCATCACCTCATATTTCATTTCTTTCTAGCACATGTTCACCCTTTTAATAAAGCATTATTTTTAATCAACTTTCGATTTTAAATTGATTTGGTCAATGGTTTTTTGGTTGCTTAGGTTTATGTCTTTTATTTGAACAGTATTTAGAGTAGTTGATACAATGTTGTCTTTATTTCTTTTCTTTTCTTAAAATTTTGGTCTATTTAAGTTACAATGTTGTGTTGTTTTACTCTATTCTCAATTATGCATTCTGGGAAAAAAAAAATCTATTCTTTTGATAATTTTTTGCTTGCAACATATTGCAGTTCAATTTAAAAAAGACTATTCCTCTCCCTCTCACTCTATTATGCACGTTCATCATTTGCGTCTAGCTTCTGTTTTTCATCACAGGTGCTAATTAGATTATAAATTGCATGTTCCACACCATTCTTTCGTTCTTTCAATTTTGACTTATCGACAGCACGAGTTATGTGTCCCTCTCCCTCTCTTGTCTTTTTTGACTTGTGTATGATCTTTTGCTTCTCAATACACTCGCTACTAGGTGTACCAGCTGGCTTTTGTTTTTTCATGGCCAAACTATAACAAGGACTAGAAGCCTATGTCTGATTTTCATTTCCATGCACAAACTTTTGAGTGTTGTACTTTTCGAAGAATAGTCTTTTAACAGGTGCCTTTCACCTTTCAGAATGGCGACTACCATAATGCTAGCTTATTACTTATTAGAGTTCTTTTTTTTTTCTGGGGTTATTACCACACTAGTTAACACGATTCTTGGTCTCTGCTGACTAGTTGTCCATGATTTCATAATATGGATACCAGGTTCATGATTTAATACTACAGTTAAATCTAGTATCATTTTCTTCAACATAGGGTTTTATATAAGGAACTCAGTGGATTGTTTTTATTACCAACCAATATGGTAAGTAATCTAATAATTTTAGCATTACCTAATTTTGTTCGCTAAAGTTCTTATTGGGAAATGTATAAGTGAGTTAGAGAGCTTCCAATATCAGCTTTGAGTACCAGTAAGCAAAATCATTTCCATGCTACATGTTATTATTTAACCCTTCCTTTTTTAATAACACGTCATTTACTGGTCTATCAAATGTTATATTGCTTTGCTTTGGCTAAGTTCTGTTTGAAGTGTTAAACCTGTCTGCGTTTGCATTGCACACTCCATCCAATTTTTGAAGTTTTTTTTGACTGAATTACTCTCTTTTGCCTGCTGGTGGTCGACGAGTAGGGCCAACCCTAAGGCTGGGCAACTGCCCAGGGTCTGTTTCCAGAGAGGCGCAAGTACTTATTTTTATCTATTACCCTTTTTAGACAAAGTCCAGTTGTAATGAATAAAAAGGACCATGTAAACGTTGTATGATTCATATCTGTGCCAAAAGCAAGCTGGCCATCATACCAGGTCCGCTTGGTTCTTTTCTTGCATCATATTTTTTTTCGAAAAACTATGCCTATTCTCATTGTTCATTTCTTATTTCTCTGTTATGTATATGGTTGCACTATTTACAAGTAAGCGTGATAGTTTCATTACTAAACATTATGAGATAACTCTGAGTAGAGCAATATATATTTGCCTCATTCACGAAATGTTCCTGATTTCAAAATCATATTAATTTCAATTTTTTGATGATCATTATATTATATTTACCGGAATTAGATATTTAGGTTGATGTTTGTCCATTTTCTGTTAAGAAATAATTTTAATCTAGTGATGGGAAAGTAAAATGCTAGTAATTTAATTAAATCATCATTTAATCTGTTAGTTATTACATTTTATATGAAGCAAAATCTATTTGATGATAACCACCAGCAACCATTATTAAATTGTATGAAATTAGGGGTGGCCCTTATTTTAAGTTGCAAATGATATGAGATATGGTTTCTTCTGGGGAGCGGAGGAAACCTGAACAAAGGGGAATTTAGATTTAAATTAGCTGATGGCACGTACCAAGCAAACTGCTCGTAAGTCAAATGGTGGGAAGGCTTCCAGGAAGCAGCTCGCCACAAAGGCTGCTCGCAAGTCAGCATCAACTACTGATAGAGTGAAGAAGCCTCATCGTTACATGCCTGGAACTGTTGCTCTTTGTGAAATTCTCAAGTACCATAAGAGTACTGAGCTCCTGATCGGGAAACTGCCATTCCAAAGGCTTGTTAGGGAAATTGCACAGGACTTCAAGACTGATCTGCGTTTCCAGAGCCATGCAGTTCTGGCTCTCCAGGAAGCCGCTGAGGCCAAGACTATTCGAGGACACTAACCTCTGTGCTATCCATGTCAAACGGGTCACTGTAATGCCCAACGATATTCATCTTACATGTAGGATTAGGGGCGAAAGGGCTTAATCTTCTTTGCTTTCTTTCCTTTTTGTTAAAAGACTGATCAAATCGTATGACTTTAGATTGGTATGCTGCAGTTATTAAGGATTGTTTTTAGTTTTTATTTTCAGGCTTCAGTAGATTTTATTATATGAAAAAAAAGGATGTGAGATATGTGAAGTAAATGGTAATTATGTTAGTATTATTACATTGATTTTTTTTATATGTTGGGATTTTAAGTTCAGGTTTGAAAAGTAAAATTATTGACTATTCTGTCGACCATAGCATGTGCCAAAAATTAAACTTAATATACTTTAAGGAAAGTTTGTAAGGCTTATAAGTTGTATCATTTTTCATAATCAGTAACTTTACAACTTCTTCTTTGGACAAATGATATTTGTATTTAGAAAGTATGTCGACAAATAGCTGCTTAAGGAAAGAAGTTATTAACTTGTAATATTTGTTAAAGATAAGTTTTTATTTTCTAACGGTATATATGTACAGTAAGAAGAAGATGCTAATTTTGCTAATAAGTTTATCATTTCATCAACTTTCTTTTTAGTAGACTTTGAGCTTTCCCACTTGATAAGATGTTAATCATTTAGGTATAAAACCTGACTTGAATACTAATTATGACAAACATCCGTCACTTCTCCTTTTATCTTATTTTATTAGACCAGATGGTTAGAGTATTTCAATTCCTGTACTGTTATTTTACATTACATAAAATATATGAAAGTTTTTCACTGTTGATTGCAATCCATATAATAAAGGCTTCACATATGATCCTTATCTTCATGAGAGATGATGGTGTAGTTAACATCAAAGATTTACTTTCAAATTCAGGAGCTGTGAGGATGAGATTCTAATTCAGCATGAGGAGAAATTCAGAAAATTATGGGCATCTAATCTATTTTCAGTTGATAAGCGGCAAGATTGGTAAGATTTTTTTTTTCATTTACATTTAACAGTCGGTTCTGAGGTTTAAATTTCTCAGTTGCTAGATAAGGGAGACTTTTCTATCATTGATTAACTATGGCATATTGGTGACTGACAAGTTCTCACAATTTTTTTAGAGGAATAAATTAATTAATTAGCATTTCATGTTTTTATATTGCAGATAACACAGTAATAAACGGTGCTTCTAGGAAATGGACCTTTAGTGCCGTATATTTTTATTTTGGACACTTACATTTTTGTTCTAAATTACATTGACCGTCTCCTTTGTACGGTATGTCTTCGAAACTGCGTAATGCTTTATGATGATTCATGTATTGTTTTTTTTATTAGAAAAGATTAATTTTTCCTGTAGTTACTTGTAAGTGTCCTTTTATTAGTTTGTCAATAAAATTTGACTAGTTGATTCAATTTTTCATTCGTCGTTGTATGCAAATATATGTAAGCTGCGATGTTTGTGTATAGTTATGGATAGACATTTAATAACATTTTTTTTATTGTAATAAACGTATTGCTGTAATACATAAATATTGTTGAAATATAAAACACAACATGTGAAGGTTGTTGATATAATATGTATGTATATCATGTTTGTCATGAGTTGTAAAATGTCTATATACAACGTTTTTCGTGCGAGTTAAATGTAATTTTAGTTATGGTAAAACAATGTTGTAAAAAAATATTTATAATGAATTTCATTTGTGGTTGAAATGCTAAATATAACAATTTTAAACAGTTGTACAAACTTTGTTCTGCAATGTTAATTAACCGATACCAATGAAGTTTGGTTAACATTTAAACAACGTCGTCTAGTTTGTATTCACAATGTTGATTAAATATGATGAATGCATAAAATATTATAGTTAAAAAACGTTCTATAAAAGTAATACACAACATTTATTAAAAGATGTGAATGATACTTTTACAATGGACCAATAAAGTTGTTTAAATTAAGTTACAATACATGAACATCATTGAAAAAACAGATATACAACATATAAATATTATTGTAAAAAAGTGTGTTAGAATATTTAAAATATGTCGTAATTGGCTATCTCATTACATTTAAAAAACATGGTAGATAGTTTTTCATTTATTTTTTGGTGCTTTCACGGTATTTATATTTTGTTTTAGTAAACTTTTCTACAACGTTTTGTACAACATTTATGTGAATGTTATAAAAATGACCCCATCTTTTACAACTGTGGATACAACAACATTATGATAAATGTTGTTAAAATATATCGACAACACTTTTTCAATGTTATGGAATGATATTTTTGTTGTAGTAAATTCGTATAATCACGGAATCCAATACCGAAATATTCCGAAGATTATTTTCATTCCAACTTATTAATTGAAAAAATTCTGGATATTTTAAAACCATTTCAAATCCAATTTATTTATTTAAAAACATTGGATTATTATTCTAATTAATAACTAGTTCATTTCAATAAAAATATATTTTTATCTTTACAAACATGGAATTTTTCATCCAAATTCTTTCTAAATCGTTTATTATGATTTTATACAAATTATTAATATTTTTAATAATTTTATTAAAGCCCTTTTCAGTCGATTTCCATAAACGGTCATCGAACTGTACTTACAACGAACTTTTCCAAATTTGTTTTGGACATAATTCCAAATCCAACCGTTAGATTTCAAGTCTCTTATATTCGTTGGAGACCTATTTTCGATATAAACCCAACGGTTCCGGTTTCAGGAGAATCCGACGGTCTGATCTCCCGTATTATCAATTCGAAGTCAATGGTCGAAATTCGCAAACGGCCGCGGCGCAGCGCGTTCTATTCAGGCCATTAAATATATATAATATATATATTTCGTCGATTTACATTTAAATCGTATTTTATAAATCGTTTATAAATCTGTTTTAAAACCATTCCAACTTCATTTTCAATTTTAAATCAAAATTGAATTTTCCTTATCATTATAATATATAAATGATAATCTTTTCAAAATATCAGATTTTGAAATCATTTACTTTTCGATATTCATTATAAAAATGAGTAAAATCGACATGAATATCGTTCACGTCAAAATGGCGTTAATCCAATCAACACTGCTTCATATATTTAAATATTTTCGTGTTCATCCCAAATCGGACACCAAAATCATATTTTTATCCTTTACAGAATATTATTTTAGAATATTCGTTATTTTAAAATATTTCCTTATTTCTGAATTGGAATCAGACACAGTCAATTACCGTATAATGTTATTTATTTGGATTTCATACACACATGTACACAACAATAATGATATACAATCAACCAGCATCCAGAGTGCATTACCCAACTGCATAAGCATTAAATATAAATAATTAACGTTTACAACAGTCTGTCAACCTATAGATTGACATACAACTAATCAATTGGGATTAGTGTACATCAATATCATCCCAATACTCGTGGGGGGTTTCAACCATCAAATAATAATTATCATTTGTGCAGTTGGGCGATGTGTAAAATTTACCGTCCCAATCAATGTCAGTTAAATGAGTGTACATAAACAAATCGTCCGATTTGTTTATGAATATTGATGTTTCATTTCAGGAGAATTTTATGTCGTTCATATATACGTTAAAAAAATTATATTTTTAACGATAAAATATTTATTTTAACTTTTGACTATTTTATATAGTTCATTTATTCAATAAAAATAATATTTTTATTGTTCTAATATTTTATTCAACATATGAATATTCTATATAATTCATTCACACATTAAAAATGACATTTTTAATGAATACACATTTATTTCAGAAAATTTCGGCATTATAACGGCGCGATATTAAAACCGGAGTAATGTCTAGCAATACCCCTCTTCTGATACTGGCTCGCGCCATACACAATAATCAACTAAACCACAATACAATCATTTTTAAACCTAATCCAGTTTACAACAACAATTCAATTTATACAACCAAACAATCATGGTTTGTACAATAAAATATTGTCGGGGGCTTCTAATCCCCGTCTGCATCCTAAAATATATTTAACTGTAAATTAATTAGAGTGAGAAGGAGTTCTCACCCAGAAGCTAAGCCAATTCGTCGTGATTTTTCTAATATAGAAAATTCTTGTCGCCGCGCTCGCTTTTGTCGTTCCCCGCACTTGAATTCTCCTCTTTGGCTCTAGAATTTGCATACGGCATCCAATCTTCACTAAACTTGTCACTAAACCAAGCGCACCATTCTGGACAACTTTTTCCTTGTGGACTTTCTTCCAAAACTGCACCAATTCGCTGGAAATCGCAAAAACAGCAGCAGATCAGCGATCTTCAGACGCGTTTTCCGGACAGCTCCGCAATCCAAAATAGGACTTCCAAATACTCAAATCGAAGAGAAAACGAGATTTTTGACTTTGGTACTGTGGAGTTTTGGCCAGAAACGCATGGTATGGGAGTTATTGGCGAAATAGTGACAGGGTGTTATTTGCAAAACGGGAATTTTGGAGAAAATGGGTTTTTGGTGACCGGGAGGCAGTGGCGGAGCGGGACCTGACTGTAGTTGGGGAGGCGGCGGGTAGTAGGGGTGGTGCGGCGGTGGGGCCGGAGGAGGTGGTTGGTGGTGATTTGGGGCTTAGGGATTTGAAATTCAAAAAGGGAAAGAGGAGGAAGAGGAGGAGGAGGGAGGAGGAAGAAGGGGGTGCGATGTAGGTGGTGGCGCTATTGGAGGGGGAGCGATCGTGCGTTTTTTTCTTTCTTCACTTTTGAACGATGGGGAAGAGATAAAGGAGGGTTGACCAAGTATATAAATATATTCATTTAATTTAATTTAAATCCAAAAAGTTACTTTTTCATTTGAACTCCAAATCGAACCCAACGAATATTGTCCCTAGTTAAATACCCATTCCGGATACAATGGGATATGTCCCGTAAGCCAATTCTATCACTTGGACCAGTTTTCATCAATATTAAAATATAAATTAATATAACGTTCAAAATTGGTTTCAACGTACTTTTTAATTTATCGGGGCCACATACTAACTCCACAACTTCCAAAAAAATAAATCTAGCTATGTTTTGATGATACGGTCCAAACAAAACTAATTTCGTCGAATTTGGAGGCCGTTTGAAAAATGGTCAATTTTCAGTCGATGAAATTCAAACTAAAATTACCAAACGCGTTTTAATTTACTGCACTCACATATTAATTTCAAAAATTATGAAAATTGGAATCTAGCAATAATTTGACATTCCGGATCCAACAAAAGTGGTTCGTCGAAAATGGAGGTTGTTTGCAAAATGACTATTTTTAAGGGCTATATGTTATATAAAATATATATATATATTCCATAGCAACTATTCTGAATTTTAAATTGGACATAAATTTTTATTCCCATTATGAAATCTGGATTTTTCACATCTGTTGGAAATATATTTTCAAACAGATTCAAATATTTCTGGTTTTACTGAAATCCGATTTATTTTGAATCCTGTACATTCACTTGAAATCGAATTTTCAAACTGCCACGCCGCTTCAAGCTCGTTTTATAATTAAATTAAATTTATTCATTCTAACTTCGATTAAAATATATTATTAGTTGTTATTATTTAAAATAAATCATTTTAAATATTCAAAATTCATTAAAATTGCCAAAATACAAATTTTAAATTGGTTCTGATTTTTCGGGTTGTTATAAGTAGTCTCGAACTTCGACGTTCAATTATCACCACATTTCATATTAATTAATTCAATTGGGTTTTCACCGTTAAGTTTGAATTTTCAGAAATTTATAATGCTCCCATTTCTCTTGAATTTCGTTAGTGATTGATTCTACTGTCCACCGATCTCTAAAATATAGCACAAACTCCTCTGTAATTTCGATGATCTCCCATTTGAGAGTTTACCCCCTCTTGGATATAGTATGGATTCATTGGTACTCTTTCTCCCTAATTGCAAGATTTTAGGATTGTCCAGGTTTCTTACTTAAGTCCTTTCCTGCTTAATATGAAGCTGTTGTGTTTTTTTGTTTGTTTTTTATATATAAATGATTTCACTTGTGAGGGAATTATCAACGACATTATTCTTTTGTTAGGGGTAACTAATACATTCTTAATGTTATGTTTGTTTAACAATGGTGCCTTCTATGTCTTTTTTTATTTGTGCTAGTGGCGAGTTCAAATACATGTTTGTATACGTGTTTAGCTAATTCAGAGCCTGACGGAATGTATGGTTATGGGTGTTGTTTTTAATTTGTCTTAATTTTTATAACGACTCTCAACAACCAAATGTTTAGCTACTGTATCAACTGTCGACTGCCATTTTTATTTCACAAATCATATTTATTTTTACTCACCTAATATATCATATAGTGTTAAAGAGGGGAAACAAAGCTTACACTAGCCTTTTATCTCTACTATAACAGGTAAATAACGCTTCCTCCTATTGCCAATAAAGCACAGGTTACTTTGCATAATATGAATATAAATTTTGTCATTTCCATTGTCAAATCAAATAATTTCTTGATCGAAGTAAATTACACTATCTTTGATTAAGCTTCATTCCAATTATTTGATACATTTACATTAACCAAAATTTTGAAAGCATGATGTAGATATGAGGTAGCCTTGGTTGCATAGTAATACCACAAAGCAGCACCATCATTTGTATTACAAAATTTTATAATATTATTTTAGTTTACCTGTGTATTTAATGTAAATTTAGGCCTTATGATGGGCTTAAGCATTGATTTATATTCCATTCTGTAGATGTATGTGCCATCGTTGCTCGCTTTCATGTCTTTGCTTATGTTCTCAATTGAATATTGGCAAAAAAAAAAAAAAAAAACTCTATCTTTGTTTCTTATTAATTTTATCATTTAGGGATGAGGATCTTTCTATGGATTGTTCTCAATTTCAAACTGATCGGGAAATTATTTAATGTTATATTATTTATCGCTCTAACATAATCTTCATTTTCAAGACACATTTTTAACCCTCTTTAACGCCACTGTTGGCAAAATGTCCAAATAAAATATTTACAACTTTGCTGTTAAATAATTTTTAATTTTGCTCAGACTATCTTTATCCTTCAATAGATTTAATTTATGTTTTGTTAGAAAATCAGTCATATATTATTATCTCAAACGATTTTTCTTTGTTATCCTCCATTTCCACCAATTCTCAACACCAGTACATATGATTTTTCTTACAACTTCATGTTTATAATATTTTTCAACTTCTTCCTAATTCTGTTTCCCGTTGGGTTCTCAGGCTAATTTTAAGCATGCATTTTGTTTTAATTTAATTTTGCATATCAATCATCTTCTTCTTTTTCTTTCTGGCGATAAAAACCAACAAATGACTTTTTAGTCACATGATGAAAAATCTAGTATATTCTTTTGAAATTTTGCTCCAACATTCATCTCTAAACATATTTCTATTTTTTTTTTTCAAAATCATTTGCTTTTGACAACATCCCCCATTAACCAATAGAGGGTCATCCTATGCATAATGATTTATCGAATCATTCTCTAGAATACGATAAAGAGCTTATAAATTTTTATCCAATATTTATTTATACAATTTTGCTCAAAACTTTGGTTATATGCTCTTGATTACTATCTCGTTGTAAACTTTGATTTGATTGTTACTGAAAATTGATCTCCAGTTTCATTTTTACTTAAATTCATTATGTGGACAAAGATAGTTGATTCATTACATATGATATCGTTTACATTCACTCTACAAAAATTGGAGATTATTTCCTTCATTCTCAGTTATTTTATTTACAATTTGAACTAATTATTTTATAGACAAATATATCCAAATAAATTCTTAAGACATGGATTTCTTGGTTGATATTTAATGAAACATTGTATGCATCCAATTTTGTAATATTCAACTTTCTCAATTCTGGACTGAAATCATGTCACTTAAAATTGAAATATGTTAACCTTTTAAAATTTAAACATTAGAATTAAATTACCATGATGTCATTTTTGTTTTCATTCATCTATATCTCTAAATTTTGACTTCCACGATCTCAACTTTTTCTTCCTTTTTCTGTGAATTTTGATGCAAATATTGTTTTCCTACTTAACATTGAAAGGTTTGGTACAAAAATTTCATTTTCGGAGCTCATGATTTTTAGTATTGAAAAAATATTTTTGCTTCACTTTTACTATAATTTCCAGGTTAGTGAACTGATATGTTGATATTAACTTAATTTTCCATCTATAATTCTTATCATCATTCGATAACTAGGGTGACAGTATCTTCGTAACAACCCGGAAAATTGGAACCAAATTTTTTTTGTGGCTAATTTAATGAATTTTGAATATTTAAAATGGTTTATTTTGAATAGAATTAGAACGTATAAATTTATTTAAATCGAAGTTAGAATATAAATATTTATTTTAATTATAAAAAGGAATTGAAACAGCGATGTAGTTTGAAAATTCGATTTCAAATTTTAAATGAATGTACAGGATTCAAAATAAATCAGATTTTAGTAGAACTAGAAAATTTTGAATCTGTTTCAAAATATCTTTCCAACGAATGTGAAAAATCTAGAATTCATAGCGGGAATAAAAAGTTATATCCAGTTGAAAATTCAGGATAATCGCTATGGAATTTAGCCCTTAAAAATAGCGATTTTGGAAACGACCTCCGTTTTTGATGAAAGCACTTTTGTTGGATACGGAATGTTAAATTATTGTGAGATTCCAGTTTTCATAATTTTTGGAATCAATATGTGAGCATGGTGAATTTAAACGTGTTTGGCAATTTCAGTTTGATTTTAATCGACTGAAAAATGACCGTTTTTCAAACGGTCTCCAAATTCGACGAAATTAATTTTGTTAGGACCGTATCCTCAAAACATAGATAGATTTATTTTTCTGGAATTTTTGGAGTTAGTATGTGGCCCCTGTAAATTAAAATGTGCGTTCAAATTCAATATATATTAATTTATATTTGGATTTTGATGAAAACAGACCGTAACAGTCGAATTAGCTCGCGGAACATATCCCATTGTGTTCGTAATGGGGGTAATTAGCTAGGGGCGGGAGTTGTTGGGCTCGATTCGGAGATCGGACTTAAGACTAACTTTTGGGAATTAAAAATAGAAATAAATTATTAATATAAATATTTATATAACCCCTTTTCTCCCTCAACCCTAACCATCGTATAAAAATTAAATCGAGCCCCCTTCCCCCTTTTCAAAAATTTCGTCGCACACTCCAATACCATCACCGCCACCGTGCGGTGTAATAACCCGGAAAATCTGAGCCAATTTAAAAATTTTATTTTTGCAATTTTTGCGAATTTGATTATTTAAAATGAATTATTTTAAATAATAACGACGAGAAATTTATTTTGAATAGAATTAGAACGTAAATATTTATTTGAATCACCGTTACAATATAAATATTTTATTTCAATTATATAAAAGGAATTGAAAATGGCGCGGTAGTTTGAAAATTCGATTTCAAATTTCAAATGAATGTACGGGATTCGAAATAAATTGGATTTTAGCAAAACCAAAAATATTTGAATCTAATTGAGGATATCATTCCAACGAATCCGGAAAATCAAAATTTCAAAGCGGGAATCAAAAGTTACGTCCAGTTGAAAATTCAGAATAGTCGCTATGGAATTCAAGCCCTTAAAAATGGAAATTTGGCAAACGACCTCGGTTTTCAACGAAACCACTTTTGTTGGATCCGGTATGTCAAGTTATTGCTAGATTCCAAAATTCGTAATTTTTTGAATCAATATGTGAGCGTGGCAAAGGAAAACGCGTTTGACCAGTTTCAGTTGATTTTAATCGACTGGAAAATGACCATTTTTCAAATGGTCTCAGAATTTGACGAAATTAGTTTTGTTAGGACCGTATCGTCAATACGAAGTTAGAAAATATTTTTCGGGAATTTTTAGAGACTGTATGTCGCCCCGGTAAATTAAAATGTGCGTTCAAATTGAATATATACTGATTTATATTATAAATTTAACGAAAACTGATCGTAATGGCCGAATTGGCTTACGCAGCATATCCCATTGTATTCGAAATGGGGATAATTAGCTAGGGGTGACAGTCTTTGAGTTTGATTTGGAGTTCAAATGAGGAAAGTTACTTTTCGAAATTAAGTAAATAATTAAATAAAATATAATTATAAAGGTTTAAACCCTAGATTTTCTTCAGTTGAAAACCCGCCACCCTTTTTAGAGAAAACCCGTTAACCCCAAATCGCCTCCCCCCTGAATCTCGTCAGCGGCCACCATCGCGGGCCCCCTCGTGAGCCGCCGCCTCTAGCTAAGCTTCCCCAGTCAGCCGCCTCCCTCCCCCTCTTCTCCAGTCCACCATAGCCCCCCCATTGTTCGAGATAGCCGCAAAATTAACCCCAATCCGCCGCTGGACCACACGGCACCGCTAGCGCCACCTCTCCCCTGATAGACGGCCACCCCTTGCGCCTCCAGACCTGACGCCACCTCCAGTGTCACGCTCAATCACCCAAATTCGAAAGGAGACCGCCTCCTCCTCACCTGACCAGGGCCGCGCCCAGTCCTCCAGCAACCAACGATGCTGACAGCAAGCACCCCCTCCTCTGAGCCTCCTCCACCTCCAATGAGTTTTGTCCTTCTTGTTTTTAGATTTTTAGATTTAAAAACATTGTTTAAAATCTAGTTTTATAGAGAATATAGATTTAAAATCCGACTTCTATAATAAAAGTGTGATTTTTATTTATATGATCAACAAGTAAAGATGAAATTTTTATATATGAGTAGGAAGTATAAAAATTAGATTTTTCATGAAGTGAAGGTTTGATTTTTATCTATAGAAAGATTAGATTTTTAAATACGGAAAGATAAGATTTTTATCATATATGATAGGGAGGGTTTTTAATCACACAAAGATTGGATTTTCATATATGTAAATATACGATTTTTAACAAAGGAAAGATTAGATTTTTTATATATGGTAAAGATTATATTTTTAATCGTGAAAAGGTGGGATTTTTAATCATATGAAAGCGAAGAGAAAGAAGTTAGAAATATAATTTTTAGTAGAGTAGTAAGTTAAAAATATGATTTTTATATTATATAGATAATAATAATTCGATCTTTATTATGTAGGAGATATAAAAATATGATTTTTATTATGTAGAAGAAGTAAAAATGTGATTTTTATATGAGTGGCGATATAAAAATATAAGAAGTAGCGGTGTAAAGGAGTGATTTTAATATAGAAGAGAATAGATTTTTAGTTGAGATTTTTATATGATAAAGATTTGATTTTTATGTGTAGGTAGAGTTTGAAAAGGCGAGAATTTTTTATTTATGTATGAAAAGGATAAATATGTGATCTTTATTTATATATTAACAATATAAAAATATAATCCTTTCTATACGTGTAGCGTTATATAAAAATATAATTTTCATACATGAAGTGATGTTATAAAAACGTGATTTTTCTATATGTAGCGGATACGGACGACGAAAGTGACAAAGGGCGACCACGACAAGATTTCCTACATATGAAGAGTCGTGGTGTTTTGTTTAGCTCTTGGTGAGAACTTCTCACTTTAAATCTTGTTTTCTAGTCAAAATATATACTAGGATGCAGACGGTGCTTAGCAGCACCCGACACCCGTCGTCCACAGACCATGGACGACTTGTATGCTTGTTTGATGTGTTGTGAAGTTTGTTTGTGATGTTGATGTGAAATAGATAATAAAACATTCATGTGTTGAAATAAAATAATTATCGTTAAAAATATAATTTTTAACGTGAATGTGAATAAATAAATATTCATTTACAAACCGGACGGTTTGTTTATATATACCTATTTGAAGGACATTGATTGGGACGATAAATTTTACACGTCGCCCAACTGCACAAATAATATTCAGTTTTTGTGGATTGAAACCCCATGTGAGTGTTGGGATGATATTTGACGTACACTAATCCCAATTGTTTAGTGGTATGTCGATCGTTTGATTGACTGACTGTATGAGCGTTAATTAGTTATATTTAATGCTTATGCGGTTGTGTGGTGCACTTTGGATGATGGATGATTATTTAACGTTGCTATTATATACATGTGTTGTATGGAAACCATATAATTAACATTATATGGTAGTTGATTGGGCCTCATTCCAATTTGGAAAATAAAGAATATTATAAAATAAAATTCTTGTGTTGAGTAGGATAAATAGTCATGTGTTGACGATGCTCATGTATTGAGAATATTCATGTGCTGAAACTTATCATGTGTTGAACGAAATATTTTAACAATAAAATTTACATTTTTATCATATATAAAATTAGAAGCTAAATGGAAACTAGTTAAGATGAGTGGTTCCCTGAGTATTGATCTGATGTTGGTTTCGGCCTTCGGGGTTAATATTTAGGGAATTTCTCTCTTGATAATTTACGGTTAGAGTTTGATTAAAAATTAAACGATAGAAATTATAATTTTATAACAAAAATAGTCATGTGTTGACGATACTCATGTGTTGAGAATATTCATGTGTTGAGAAATATAGATTCATGTGTTGAATAGAATAAATATTCATTTGTTGAATAGAATAACAAAGTTTTTGAAATATATAAAGTCGTGTTGATTATTGATGCGCCATTTTGACGCGAACGATATTTATATTGATTATATTCGTTTTTATAATGAATATAGGAAAGGAAGTGATTCCAAAATATAAAGATTTGGAAATATTATCATTTATATATTAATGATATGAAATATTCAATTTTGATTTGAAATTGAATATGAAGTTGAAATTGTTTTGAAAACGAATTTAAAACGATTTATAAAATGCGTTTTAAAAAGGAAATCGATGAAATATATATAATATATATATTAAATGGCCTGAATAGAATGCGACGCGCCGCGGCAGTTCGCGAATATCGACCATTGATTTTGAATTGACGTTACGGGAATCCGACCGTCGGATTCTCCTGAAACTGGAACCGTTGGGTTCGTATCGAAAAGAGCTTTCCAATGAATATTAGAAATTTGATATCTAACAGTTGGATTTGGAATTATGTCCAAATCAAATTTGGAAAAGGTTGTTGTATGTGCAGTTCGATGGCCGTTGATGGAAATCGACTGTACGGACCTTGGTAAAATTATTAAAAATATCAATAATTTGTGTAAAATCATAAGAAATGATTTGTGAAGAATTGGGATGAAAAATTCCAAATTTGAAAAGATAAAAATAGGTTTTTTTTTACCGAAATGAACTAGTTTTGAACTAGAATTATAATCCCATTTATTTTTAAAATAAATAAAGTGGATTTGAAATGGTTTTGAAAATAACCAGAATTTCCAATATATAAAGTGGAAATGGATTTGAATTGAAATTATCTTCGGAATATTTCGATGTTGGATTTCGTGATTATACAGATATGGTTGTGGAAATTTGAAAGATATATTTATATCGTTATTTCCAATACGATATTTGTTGGTCGTAGAATTTGATATTGAATATAAGCCGATATATTTTCTATTTGGAGCCTTGCATTTAATATCAAACGTGATTTGGGTTTGTTGCGAATGGTGTCTTCATTAACACTGTTCTTAAACCCAATAGAGAAAAAGATTAAATCTTTCTATTTAGATTTAATGAAGTGTACCAATTAAATAATATTAATTGGAATTGAATTTAAATTGGTTTTGGGTTTATCGTGAGCGGTGTTTTGAATAACACATGTTCTTTAACCCGATTAACAATAGAATGTGATTTTGGGTTTATCGTGAATCGTGTTTTAGATGACGTTGGTTCTTTAACCCAGTTAAAGACAGGATATTGATTTTTGAGAAAATTAAAACTAAGTGGAGTTTTAATGAATCTTTAATTAGATTAAAGTGATCAAAAATAGAGTATCACTAGTTTTGCTCCAAAGCGATAGTTAAATCTTTAATTAGATTTGAAAGTGAAATGATAATTAATTTTACCGATAACACTGTGGTGTTAGATATGGAGTATTACCAGTTTTTCTCCATGGGATGAATAGGTTGGGATTGGGAAATAAAATAAATAATTACTTCGGTGTGGTTTGCTAATCCCGACTGGTTTGGAAAACCTTAACATGGTTTGAAAAGATATCCAAAGGAAGATTAAAGAATAAATTTAGAAGAATTTATCTTTGATAAAATTAATGGGAACCTTTCCCTAAGAATGTGAAAATTTGAATAAAAGAATATTTTGAATTGGAATGAGGCGTATGTTGTGTTTGTGTAACATTTGTTTATTATATACGCGGGTTATTCAGAAAGGCCGGGTTTATACCCATTCTGATAACCGATTCGACGATAAGTCGAAGATGAAGACGATGGTTGAAGACTGGAGGTCTTCATTTCGTTCGGGTGATTACTGATGATCTTGATTGGGCTGTACACCCAAGAGGAGGGAATCAGTTGGTGATCGTCCAGACGTACTTGGAGATCGATGGATATGCGAGGAAAGTGCCTCCGGTTTCGTTCAGACCCAGAACGAACTTGTAAATGGACTGTGTGTCTGACACTGGATTTTATTCTGTGTAGATTGATCTCTATTAAATATACATCTGTTTGGCGGTGGAGAATTTATTCTCCTCCTATACGCCTTTCTCTGAGACGTACGAGCTCAGAGGTTGTATATCGATGGACATCAGTCGCATGTAGTGAATTGCCTATGTGGCATGCCTAAGTGGCAGATGATCAAGGCTTCTGTTGAAAAGCAAAGTCTTGTGGCTGATGATCAAAGCACAGCCTGTGTGGCATAGCTTTGTGTATAGTGTTAATTCGCGAGCCTTACACCTCGGTATGAGTCAAAAACGGGATAGTGACTGCAGGGAGAGCACGACGTTTCTTTCTAGCTAGTGGTGGTGTCGGTGCTTAAACTGGCTGACATTTATATACTTTTCACCTGTGTGGTTGTTGGAATGCGAGACACCTCGAATATATGGTCGATAACTGGCACTATGTGAGCCGACGTACAGACCATTATATAGGTCCTATAGGACTGAGAAACGTGTGTTCAGGAATAACTAATCCTCAAAAGTAAGAGAGGACCGGCCCTGAAGATCCAAGGATCGCTGTGTGTGGTCCTGAGACATTTGCTAGAGTGTCTCGAACGGAGAGGAGCTTTCCCCTTGCCTCGACTCATGATGGAATCCAATTTCCAATACGTGACATTGCAGTTTTATTTGTAGAGCCTAGTATGGCGACATAGTATATGGTAGCTATGCCGCCTATGATTGATACTTATGATTGAAATTGTTTTGACACTATACACTTATAGTAATATCAAAATAATGTGTTTTTAAACTTATCAAGCATTCTTTGGCTATTATAAGGTAAAACCCTATCCTCCGGCTTGCGTTGCATTGTGTGATGGGATCTGGGTCTTACAATAGCTTCATTTTTCTTTATTTAGCATTGCGCTGTTTTTTTATGCATTGGTGTTCTTGGGAGGAAACCCGTTCCATGTTATACGGCGTGGTCCCTTGATTTACCTAACTTTAAAATAAAGATTAGTAACTGTTTTAGTTCTCACACCAGTCACATGACTGACCTTGAGTTTATTGTTTTAACCTAAACTCTGGGTGCCCCTATTTTCCACACGGGCAGCTAGTAGTTTTGGTTTTGCAGATTTATATTTACAGGATCCTGATTTACAGCTGGAACGATACTCGGAAAGCTCTGTATTCGTGTATTACTTCTAGCTGTGTTTTGTATTATTTTCCGCTGCGATGTATTTAAATGTAATTTAAATCTCTGATATTTCTGTGTAATATTTATTCATACTCTATATATTCTTGTATTCTGATGGAATTGTTGTAATATACAATGAAATGTTCTTTTGGTTGTGTTCTGATTCGTCATGTCCTCAACTCAATCCGTACTTTCCTTCACGGGGAAGTTCGGGTCGTGTCAGTTTGGTATCAGAGTTTTGGTTTATAGAGCTCGAGAACAAGACACATTAGAACCAAACGAAAGAATTCATCAGATATTGGATTAGTTATATCCAATTAGAATGACTCGTTAGAGATAGGATCAATAGTACCCTAATACGAGTGTGAAGAGTATATTTTTGAGAAATAAAATTGAAAACAAACTTTGTTTTGAATGTTAAATTCAAGTATACGTATTTGAATATTTTATTTGTATTGAATTTGGACGATCGAGTATATAAAGATTTTGCATATACGCGTCATGAACGTATATTCGAAGTTTTAATATACTGGGTAGATATAGAATCACACTCTAGTCGCCCGGACATGATTCTGATGATGGCGCGCCATCACCAGTATTTATTTTCGAGTTTCGAAAGTGAGATATCTATATATTTCCATTAAACTGGTGTGAGAACCAAAACTAGGTAGGTTTATTTGTTGTGATTTGGCATCAAAAGCATGATTTTCTGTATATGTATCATAATTATGAATTTGAAACGTTAATTCACTAATTGATTGATGGTTGTGTTGTTTGGTTATTGGTTTGATATTATTAACCATTTAGGCCAAATTGAACTGAATATTGAACTGTATTGAAAATTGTTTGGAATTGCATGCATATACATGTACTTACATTGAACAGGTCATAGCAAGGAGGCTAGAGTAAAAGAATAAAATTGTTTGCCCGACAAATAGGTACATGTTTATTGTATTTATTGGGTTTGGATGATTTTATGAGCCGATTGGCTAGCCGCTTGGCTGTTTCTTTTTCTTTTTGGATTGATGAGGGCCATGGGAGGCTATTTGAAATATCTCGAAGTCCCCGGTGCAAGGTAGGTTATGGCAAAATTTTTCGAAAATTCAGGGTGTTAGCCAAATTTTTGAAGAATTTGAAAAGTTCTTAGAAACTGAAAAGTTGAAGAACTTAAGCCGTGATGGAAATAATGGAAGTTGAGTTAATTAGTTAAACAATTTTTAGCTTCGTTCTTTTTTTGGGACGAAAAATTTTAAGTGGAGGAGATTGTAATAACCTGGAAAATCTGAGCCAATTTAAATTTTTTATTTTGGCAATTTTAGCGAATTTGATTATTTAAAATGAATTATTTTAAATAATAACGACGATAAATTTATTTTGAATAGAATTAGAACGTATATATTTATTTGAATCATCGTTAGAATATAAATATTTTATTTTAATTATATAAAAGGAATTGAAAATGGCGCGATTGTTTGAAAATTCGATTTCAAATTTCAAATGAATGTACAGGATTCTAAATAAACCGGATTTTAGCAAGGCCAAAATTATTTGAATCTAATTGAGGATATCTTTCCAACGAATCTGAAAAATCAAAATTTCAAAGCGGGAATCAAAAGTTACGTCCAGTTGAAAATTCAGAATAGTCACTATGGAATTCTGGCCCTTAAAAATGGAAATTTTGCAAACGACCTCGATTTTCGATGAAACCACTTTTGTTGGATCCGGGATGTCAAGTTATTGCTAGATTACAAAATTCATAATTTTTTGAATCAATATGTGAGCGTGGCAAAGGAAAACGTGTTTGACCAGTTTCAGTTGATTTTAATCGACTGGAAAATGGCCATTTTTCAAACGGTATCAGAATTTGACGAAATTAGTTTTGTTAGGACCGTATAGTCATCACGAAGCTAGAAAATATTTTTCGGGAATTTTTAGAGACTGTATGTGGCCCTAGTAAATTAAAATGCGCGTTCAAATTGAATATATACTGATTTATATTATAAATTTAACGAAAACTGATCGTATCGGCCGAATTGGCTTACGCAGCTTATCCCATTGTTCGGATTGGGGATAATTAGCTAGGGGCGACAGTCGTTGAGTTTGATTTGGAGTTCAAATGAGGAAAGTTACTTTTCGAAATTAAGTAAATAATTAAATAAAATATAATTATAAAGGTTTAGACCCTAGATTTTCTTCAGTTGAAAACCCGCCACCCTTTTTAGAGAAAACCCGTTAACCCCAAATCGCCTCCCCCCTGAATCTCGTCAGCGGCCACCATCGCGAACCCCCTCGTGAGCCGCCGCCTCTGGCGAAGCTTCCCCAGTTAGCCGCCTCCCTCCCCCTCTTCTCCAGTCCACCATAGCCCCCCCCCCCCGTTGTTCGAGATAGCCGCGAAATTAACCCTAATCCGCCGCTGGACCACACGGCACCGCCAGCGCCACCTCTCCCCTGACAGACGGCCACCTCTCACGCCTCCAGACCTGACGCCACCTCCACTGTCACGCTCAATCACCCAAATTCGAACGGAGACCGCCTCCTCCTCATCTGACCAAGGCCGCGCCCAGTCCTCCAGCAACCGACGATGCCGACAGCAAGCACCCCCTCCTCTGAGCCTCCTCTACCTCCAATGAGTTTTGTCCTTCTTGTTTTTAGATTTAAAAACATTGTTTAAAATCTAGTTTTATAGAGAATATAGATTTAAAATCCGACTTCTATAATAAAAGTGTGATTTTTATTTATATGACCAACAAGTAAAGATGAAATTTTTATATATGAGTAGGAAGTATAAAAATTAGATTTTTCATGAAGTGAAGGTTTGATTTTTATCTATAGAAAGATTAGATTTTTAAATACGGAAAGATAAGATTTTTATCATATATGATAGGAAGGGTTTTTAATCACACAAAGATTGGATTTTCATATATGTAAATATACGATTTTTAACAAAGGAAAGATTAGATTTTTATATATGGTAAAGATTATATTTTTAATCGTGAAAAGGTGGGATTTTTAATCATATGAAAGCGAAGAGAAAGAAGTTAGAAATATAATTTTTAGTAGAGTAGTAAGTTAAAAATATGATTTTTATATTATATAGATAATAATAATTCGATCTTTATTATGTAGGAGATATAAAAATATGACTTTTATTATGTAGAAGAAGTAAAAATGTGATTTTTATATGAGTGGCGATATAAAAATATAATTTTTATTATATTACTAGCAGGATAAAAATATAATTTTTATCATGGAAGTAGCGGTGTAAAGGAGTGATTTTTAATATAAAAGAGAATAGATTTTTAGTTGAGATTTTTATATGATAAAGATTTGATTTTCATGTGTAGGTAGAGTTTGAAAAGGCGAGATTTTTTTATTTATGTATGAAAAGGATAAATATGTGATCTTTATTTATATATTAACAATATAAAAATATAATCCTTTCTATACATGTAGCGTTATATAAAAATATAATTTTCATACATGAAGTGATGTTATAAAAACGTGATTTTTCTATATGTAGCGGATACGGACGACGAAAGTGACAAAGGGCAAACACGGCAAGATTTCCTACATATGAAGAGTCGTGGCATTTTGTTTAGCTCTTGGTGAGAACTTCTCACTTTAAATCTTGTTTTCTAGTTAAAATATATACTAGGATGCAGACGGTGCTTGGCAGCACCCGACACCCGTCGTCCACAGACCATGGACAACTTGTATGCTTGTTTGATGTGTTGTGAAGTTTGTCTGTGATGTTGATGTGAAATAGATGATAAAACATTCATGTGTCGAAATAAAATAATTATCGTTAAAAATATAATTTTTAACGTGAATGTAAATAAATAAATATTCATTTACAAACCGGACGGTTTGTTTATGTACACCTATTTGAAGGACATTGATTGAGACGATAAATTTTACACGTCGCCCAACTACACAAAAATATTCAGTGTTTGTGGATTGAAACCCCACACGGGTGTTGGGATGATATTTGACGTACATTAATCTCAATTGTTTAGTGGTATGTCGATCGTTTGATTGACAGACTGTATGAGCGTTAATTAGTTATATTTAATGCTTATGCGGTTGTGTGGTGCACTTTGGATGATGTTTGATTATTTAACATTGCTATTATATACATGTGTTGTATGGAAACCATATAATTAACATTATATGGTAATTGATTGGGCCTTATTCCAATTTGGAAAATAAAGAATATAATAAAATAAACATGCATGTGTTGAATAGGATAAATAGTCATGTGTTGACGATGCTCATGTGTTGAGAATATTCATATGTCGAAACTTATCATGTGTTGAATGAAGTATTTTAACAATAAAATTTACATTTTTATCATATATAAAATTAGAAGATAACTGGAAACTAGTTAAGATGAGTGGTTCCCTGGGTATTGATCTAATGTTGGTTTCGGCCTTCGGGGTTAATATTTAGGGAATTGCTCTCTTGCTAATTTACGGTTAGAGTTTGATTAAAAATTAAACGATAGAAATTATAATTTTATAACAAAAATGGTCATGTGTTGACGACACTCATGTGTTGAGAATATTCATGTGTTGAGAAATATAGATTCATGTGTTGAATAGAATAAATATTCATTTGTTGAATAGAATAACGAAGTTTTTGAAATATATAAAGCCGTGTTGATTAGAAATGCTCCATTTTGACGCGAACGATATTTATATCAATTATATTCGTTTTTATAATGAATATAGAAAAGCAAGTGATTTCAAAATATAACGTTTTGAAAATATTATCATTTATATATTAATGATATGAAATATTCAATTTTGATTTGAAATTGAATATGAAGTTCAAATTATTTTGAAAAAGAATTTAAAACGATTTATAAAATGCGTTTTAAAAAGGAAATCAACGAAATATATATAATATATATTTTATATATTAAATGGCCTGAATAGAACGCGCCGCGCCGCGGCAGTTTGCGAATTTCGACCATTGATTTTGAATTGATGTTACGGGAGATCCGACCGTCGGATTCTCCTGAAACCGGAACCGTTGGGTTCGTATCGAAAAGAGATTTCCAATGAATATTAGAAATTTGAAATCTAACGGTTGGATTTGGAATTATTTCCAAATCAAATTTGGAAAAGGTCGCTGTAAGTGCAGTTCGATGGCCGTTGATGGAAATCGACTGTACGGGCCTTGATAAAATTATTAAAAATATCAATAATTTGTGTAAAATCATAAGAAATGATTTGTGAAGAATTAGGATGAAAAATTCCAAATTTGAAAAGATAAAAATAGTTTTTTTTATCGAAATGAACTAGTTTTGAACTAGAATTATAATCCCAATTATTTTTAAAATAAATAAAGTGGATTTGAAATGGTTTTGAAAATAACCAGAATTTCCAATATATAAAGTGGAAATGGATTTGAATCGAAATTATCTTTGGAATATTTCGATGTTGGATTTCATGATTATACAGATATGGTTGTGGAAATTTGAAAGATATATTTATATCGTTATTTCCAATACGATATTTGTTGGTCGTAGAATTTGATATTGAATATAAGCCGATATATTTTCTATTCGGAGCCCTGCATTTAATATCAAACGTGATTTGGGTTTGTCGCAAATGGTGTCTTCATTAACACTGTTCTTAAACCCAATAGATAAAAAGATTAAATCTTTCTATTTTGATTTAATGAAGTGTACCAATTAAGTAATATTAATTGGATTTGAATTTAAATTGGTTTCGGGTTTATCGTGAGCGGTGTTTTGAATAACTCCTGTTCTTTAACCCGATTAACAATAGAATGTGATTTTGGGTTTATCGTGAACCGTGTTTTAGATGACGTTGGTTCTTTAACCCGGTTAAAGACAGGATATTGATTTTTGAGAAGATTAAAACTAAGTGGAGTTTTAATGAATCTTTAATTAGATTAAAGTGATCGAGAATGAAGTATCACCAGTTTTGCTCCTAAGCGATTGTTAAATCTTTAATTAGATTTGAATGTGAAATGGTAATTAATTTTACCGATAACACCGTGGTGTTAGATATGGAGTATTACCAGTTTTGCTCCATGGGATGAATAGGTTGGAATTGGGAAATAAAATAAATAATTACTTCGGTGTGGTTCTCTAATCCCGACTGGTTTGGAAAACCTTAACATGGTTTGAAAAGATATACAAAGGAAGATTAAAGAATAAATTTAGAAGAATTTATCTTTGATAAAATTAATAGGAACCTTTCCCTAAGAATGTGAAAATTTGAATAAGAGAATATTCTAAATTGGAATGAGGTGTATGTTGTGTTTGTGTAACATTTGTTTATTATATACGCGGGTTATTCAGAAAGGTCGAGTTTATACCCATTCTGAATAACCGATTCGACGATAAGTCGAAGATGAAGACGGTGGTTGAAGACCAGAGGTCTTCATGTCGTTCGGGTGATTACTGATGATCTTGATTGGGCTGTACACCCAAGAGGAGGGAATCAGTTGGTGATCGTCTAGACGTACTTGGAGATCGATGGATATGCAAGGAAAGTGCCTCCGGTTTCGTTCAGACCCAGAACGAACTTGTAAATGGACTGTGTGTCTGACACTGGATTTTATTCTGTGTAGATTGATCTCTATTAAATATACATCTGTTTGGCGGCGGAGAATTTATTCGCTTTCTTAACGCCCTTCTCTGAGACGTACGAGCTCAGAGGTTGTATATCAATGGACATCAGTCATATGGAGTGAATTGTATGTGTGGCATGCCTAAGTGGCAGATGATCAAGGCTTCTGTTGAAAAGAAAATTCTTGTGGTTGATGATCAAAGTACGACCTGTGTGGCATAGCTTTGTGTATAGCGTTAATTCGCGAGCGTCACACCTCGGTATGATTCAAAAACGGGATAGTGACTACAGGGAGAGCACGACGTTTTTTTCTAGCTAGTGGTGGTGTCAGTGCTTAAACTGGCTGACATTTATATACTTTTCACCTGTGTGTTGTTGGAATGCGAGGCACCTTGAATAAATGGTTGATAACTGACACTATATGACCCGACGTACAGACCATTATATAGGTCCTATAGGACCTGGAAACGTGTGCTCAGGAATATTTAATCCTCAAAAGTAAGAGAGGACCGGCCCTGAAGACCCAAGGATCGCTGTGTGTGGTCCTGAGACATTTGCTAGAGTGTCTCGAACGGAGAGGAGCTTTCCCCTTGCCTCGACTCATGATGGAATCCAATTTCCAATATGTGACATTGCGGTTTTATTTGTAGAGCCTAGTATGGCGACATAGTAGATGGTAGCTATGTCGCATATGATAAATACTTATGATTGAAATTGTTTTGACACTATACACTTATAGTAATATCAAAATAATGTATTTTTAAACGTATCAAGCATTCTTTTGCTATTAGAAGGTAAAACCCTATCCTCCGGCTTGCGTTGCATTGTGTGATGGGACCTGGGTCTTATAATAGCTTCATTTTTCTTTATTTAGCATTGCGCTGTTTGTTTTATTCATTGGTATTCTTGGGAGGAAACCCGTTCCGTGTTATACGGCGTGGTCCCTTGATTTACCTAACTTTAAAATAAAGATTAATAACTGTTTTAGTTCTCACACCAGTCACATGACTGACCTGGACTTTATTGTTTTAACCTAAACTCTGGGTGCCTCTATTTTCCACACGGGCAGCTAGTAGTTTTGGTTTTGCAGATTTATATTCACAGGATCCTGATTTACAGCTTGAATGATACTCGGAAAGCTCTATATCCGTGTATTACTTCTAGTTGTGTTTTGTATTATTTTCCGCTGCGATGTATTTAAATGTAATTTAATTCTCTGACATTTTCTGTGTAATATTTATTCATACTATGTATATTCTTGTATTCTGATGGAATTATTGTAATATACAATGAAATGTTCTTCTGGTTGTGTTCTGATTCGTCATGTCCTCAACTCAATCTGTGTTTTCCTTCACGGGGAAGTTCGGGTCGTGTCATGCGGCAAACCCCGCCATGCCCCACCCCGCCGACGGCGGACCTCGCCCCCCTTCTTCCACCAGCCGCCGCCTCCATGAGCGCACCCCCCTCTTCTAAAAACCACGCCCAAAAGCCCTAGCACCTAAAGAAACTGCCGTCGCCAGCAAATGTGGGCCCCACCGCGCCTGTCGCCGACTCTACCACCACATGCCTTCGTCCTCAGGCCCCCTCCGACAACCTCAACGTTGTGGACCCCCTTTCCGCCAGAAATCGAATAAACATTGAGTTTTTTATTTTATATTATTTAGTTTTTAAAAATCTGATTTGTTTTTAAATCTAAAGATATGATTTTTTTTTAAAATATAAAGTTACAATTTTTATTTATATGAAGTTACGATTTTTATATATATGATAGCGTTAAAAATATGATTTATATTCATATGAATAAAATAAAAAGACTAGATTTTAATAAATAAAAAGATTAAATTTTTTATAAATAAAAAATTAGATTTTTTTATAAATAAAAAGATTAGATTTTTATAAATAGAAAGATAAGATTTTTAGCTATAAAAAGGATTGATTTTTATTTAGGTAAAAATATAATTTTCAAGAAATAAAAATATAATTTTTATAATGTAGATTAGGAATAAAAAAATAATTTTTATAATGTAGATTAGAAATAAAAATATGATTTTTATAATGTAGATTAGAAATAAAAATATGATTTTTATAATGTAGATTAGAAATAAAAACATGATTTTTATTATAAATATCATTATATAAAAATGTAATTTTTATGTATGTAGTAGCGTAGTTTAAAACAAATTCGGTTTTCAGTTATATAAAAATTTGATTTTTATTATATATATAGCGATATAAAAATGTGCTCTTATATATATATACAGTGATATAAAAATGCGGTTTTTAAATAATATAAACATCATATTAAAAATGTGATTTTTAATATGAGCAGCGTAGAAAAGACTGCGTTGGAATTTCGGGCAAATCCAAACGGTTCAGAAATTCAGAAATGAAACTGGAGGAGTGGATCCCAAAGGTGAGAACTTCTCACTTTAATTTATTTTCTAGTTAGATATATATATATATATATATATATGTATATACTAGGATGCAGACGGTGCTTAGTAGCACAGGACACCTTTGTTTGAAACCATGTTTGTTTGGTTGTTTGTTTGATTGGATTATTTGGTTGAATTTGGTTTGGGAAATGAAATGAATTGATTAGAATTTGGTTTGTATATGGTGCAATCCATTATTAAGCGACGGATAAAGCTAGACCTTATTCCGGTTCTAATATCACGCCATTATGCGGCCGAAATTTTCTAAAAATGTTAAAACAATAAAAATATCATTTTTACTGTATAAATGAACTTTATAAAATTTTCATGAGTTGAAATAAATATTTTATAGATAAAAATATAATTTTTAACGTGTATATGAATAAAATAAATATTCATTTACAAATCGGATGATTTGTTTATGTACACACATTTAACTGATATTGATTGGGACGATATATTTCACACATCGCCCAACTGCACAAATAATAATCAATATTTGTTGTTTGAAAACCCCACACGGGTATTGGGATGATATTGGACATACACTAATCCCAATATTTAGTTGTATGTCAATCGGTGGGTTGATTGGCTGTTGTAAGCGTTAATTATTCATATTTAATGCTTATGCAGTCATGTAATGTACTCTGGATGATGGTTGACTGTGTTTAATTATTGTTGTGTACATGTGCGTATGAAATCCATATAAATAAAATTATATGGTAATTTACTGTGTCTGATTCCAATTCCGAAAGACAGAATATTCTAAATTAACGAATATTTTAAAATGACGAATAATGAATATTTTAAAATGACGATTAATGAATATTTTAAAAATAAATAATATTTTAAAATAAT
This sequence comes from Allium sativum, assembly GCA_030737875.1. Lineage (NCBI taxonomy): Eukaryota > Viridiplantae > Streptophyta > Magnoliopsida > Asparagales > Amaryllidaceae > Allium > Allium sativum. The sequence continues at coordinate 3,040,259 of CM060919.1, read as the reverse complement.
ATTTAGTGATGGATCAAAATATGATTTTGATGTCCGATTTGGGATGGACACGAAAATATTTAAATATATAAAGCCGTGTTGATTAGATTAATGCCATTTTGACGTAAACGATATTTATATCGATTTTATTCAATTTTATAATGAATATCGAAAAGGAAGCGATTTCAGAATCTAATGTTTTGACAATATTATCATTTATATATTAATAATATGGAATATTCAATTTTGATTTGAAATTGAATATGAAGCTGAAATCGTTTTGAAAACGTATTTAAAATGATTTATAAAATATGTTTTAAATGGAAATCAACGAAATATATATAATATATATATTTAATGGCCTGAATAGAACGCGTCGCGTCGCGACAGTTTGCGAATTTCGACTATTGACTTCGAATTGACATTACGGGAGATCCGATCGTCGGATTCTCCTAAATCTGGAATCGTTGGGTTCATATCAAAAACAGCTTTCCAACGAATATAAGGAATTTGATATCTAATGATTGGATTTGGAATTATGTCCAAATCAAATTTGGAAAAGATCGTTGTAAGTGCAATTCGATGACCGTTTATGGAAATCGACCGTACGGGCCTTGATAAAATTATTAAAAATATTAATAATTTGTGTAAAATCATTATAAATAATTTGTAAAGAATTTGGGTGAAAAATTCCACGTTTGTAAAGATAAAAATATATTTTTATCAAAATGAACTAGTTATGAACTAGAATAATAATCCAATATTTTTAAATAAATAAATTGAATTTGAAATGGTTTTAAAAATAACCATAATTTCCAATATATGTATTGGAATGGAATTAAATCGGAATTATCTTAGGAATATTTCAATACTGGATTCCGTGATTATACGTATATTGTGGAGGAATTTGGAAGATATATATATATCGTTATTCCCAATACGATATTTGTTGATTTCAGAATTTGATATTGAATATAAGACGATGTAATTTCTATTCAGAGCCCTGTATTTAATATTGAATTGGATTTTGGGTTTGTCATGAAAGGTGTCTTCATTAACACTATTCATAAAACCCAGTTAAGAATAGAATAAATCTTTTAATTAAGATTTAGTGAAGTTTTCCAATTAATTAAGAGCTAACTGGAATTGAATAAAAGAATTGAATTTGGGTTTTTCGTGAATGGTGTCTTGAATAACACTGTTCTTAAACCCCGTGTGAAAAGAATAAATCTTTTAATTAAGATTATTAGAGTTTCCAGTTAAATAACATTTAAGTGGAATAAAATGGAATGTGAATTGGGTTTATTGTGAACTGTGTTTTTAACGACATTCGTTCTTTAACACGATTTACAGTGAAAAGAGATTTGGAATTTATAAATCTTTTAATTAATATTTAATGGAAATTTTCCTAAGTAAAGTTTTCCAATTTAATATATTAAATTAGAATTGAATGGAATTCGATTTGGTAATAATCGAAGTGAACTACTGTGAAGGAAGACTGTTAATATATATGGAATTTAAAAGGCTTTATCATTATTCCATTTATATTATTAGTCAGATGCAGAAATTGATATCGATTATATATTGATTTGTTTTTCGTGAAGATTCCATAATTAATGGAATGTGATTTGGGTTTATCGTGAACTATGTTTTAAATGACATTATTTCTTTAACCCAGTTAAAGACAGGATTACATGTCTAACATTGTATTTCAAACTGTATGGTTAATCTCTGCTAAATATATATATGTTTGGTGGTGGAGAATTTATTCTCTTGCTTAACACCCTTCTATAAGACGTACGAACTTGGAGGTCATATATCAACAGAAATCAACAGTATGGTGTAGATTGTCGACGCGACATGTTTGTGTTTCCAAAGTTAAATAATCATTAATATTTATTTTTGGGAAGATTAAACCTAAGTGGAGTTTTAATGAATCTTTAATTAAATTGAAAGGGGAATTGATAATTTAAATTATCAAATTTGGGAAATGATCGAGAATGGGTTATCACCAGTTTTGCTCCTAGCGATAGTTAAATCTTTAATTAGATTTGAATGTGAAATTGTAATTAAATTTACCGATAACACCGTGGTGTTAGATATGGAGTATGACCAGTTTTGCTGCATGGAATGAATGGGTTGGGATTAGGAAATTAAACAAATGATTACTTCGTTAAGGTGCGCTAATCCCGACTAGGTTTTCCATATGGTTTGAATTGATATCCAAAGGAAGATTAAAGAATAAATTTAAAGAATTTATCTTTTATAAAATTAATGGGAACCTTTACCAAAGGATATGTATATTTAAATAAAAGAATATTCAGAATTGGAATGAGGCGTATGTTGTGTTTTTATAGCACTTGTTTATTATATACGCGAGTTATTTGGAAAGGCCGGTTTATACCCGTTTTGAATAACTGATTCGGTGATAAGTCGAAGATGAAGACGATGTCTAAAGACCGGAGATCTTCACATCGTTTGGACGATTATTGATGTCTTGATTGGGCTGTATACCAAAGACAAGGTAATAAGTGGTGATCGTCCAAACGTACTTGGAATTCGACCGGATATGCGAGGACCTCCCTCCTGTGTTGGACACGGGACGAGGAAAAAGGTGCCTCCGGTTTCGTTCAGACACAGAACGAACTATTAAATGGATGTGTGTCTGACATTGGATTTTATTTTGTGTTGATTGATCTCTATTAAATATATATCTATTTGGTGGCGGAGAATTTATTCTCTTGCTTAACACCCTTCTTTGAGACGTATAAGCTTAGAGGTTATATATCGATAGACATCAGTTGCATGACGTAAATTGTCAGTGTGGCATGCTGAGATGCAAATGATCAGGACTCCTGTTGAAAAGCATATTCTTGTGGTTGATGATCAAAGCACGGCTTTAATATATCATATCTTTGTGTATAGCGTTAATTCGCGAGCCTCACACCTTGGTATGAGTCAAAAATTAGATAAGGGACCCAAGGAGGACATGACGTTTCTTTCTGACTAAGGGTGGTGTCATGGTATGGAGCCCAGACATTTATTTATTTTTACCTATGTGGATGATGGATTGCGAGGCGCCTCGGATATATCGGTTACTACGGAGCCGATGGATATCGAGTCATATGGCTCATCTACGCCCCATAGGGCAGGGAAACGTGTGTTCAGGAACAATTAATCCTCAAACATAAAGGAGGACCGGCCTTGGAGGATCCAGGGGTCTTTTGCGGGAGATCCTGAGGCATTTGCTAGAGTGTCTCGAAGCCGGGGAGGAGTACATCCCTTGCCTCGACTCATGACAGAAATCCAATTTCCAACACGTGACATTTCGGTTTGGATTGTAGAGCCTAATACTGGCGACATGATAGATGGTACCCATGCCACCTTTGATTGATACATTTATATTTGAAATTGTTTTATGCACTATGTACTTATAGTAGTATCAAAATGATTTGTTTTAAACGTACCAAGCATGTTTGGCTATTATAAGGGAAAACCCTATCCTCCGGCTTGCATTGCATTGTGTGATGGGGCCTGGGTCTTATAATAGCTTCATTTTTCCAAAAAACATTGCGGTGTTTATTTTATGCACTGGTATTCTTAGGAGGAAACCCGTTCCGTGTTATATGGCGTGGTACCTTAATTTACCTTATTTTTAAAGAAAGTTTTAAATAACTGTTTTTGTTCTCACACCGGTCACTTGAACAACCTGGAGTTTATTGTTTTAACCTAAACTCTGGATGCCCCTATTTTCCACATAGGCAGCTAGTAGTTTTGGTTTTGTAGATATTATATACACAGGATTCTAGATTTACAGCTGGAACTATATTCGGAAAGCTCTGTATCCGTGTATTCTTTTCAATTGTGTTATGTGACGACCCAAACTTCCGTGGAACGGAAGTAAGGAAAATCGTAGGAGCATAACATAATTAAAACAATAACAGATCACAGATACATAGCAAAACATATAAATCTTTGCAGCGGAAAGGAAATGTCATCACAAACATCATCGCAGAACATCAGAGTACGCAATACAGGATACACTTAGCAAAATAGATGTCTAAAACGGGGAAAGAAATAAAGTCTCAATCTCCCAAATTACATCAATATTCAATACTGCCTCAATATTTTAAGAAGAAAATAAAAAGATAAGAAGAAAGGATCCTCCATCATCTTCATCAGCAAGCTCTAGTCCAGAAAACATCCCTACCTGAAACTTGTCAATTGGCTGCCCGTGTGGAAAGAGGGCACCCGTGTTTGCAAAGTGAAACAAACTACGAGTTAGTCATGAGACTGGTATGAGAAATCTTACTAAACTGATAATAGTGCTAATCACTGGACCACGCCGTTAACGCAGAATGGGTTTACTCCATTGGCTTTCCAGTGCTTAAGGTTTATAAATTTTTAAGTCAAAACAACGCAATGCTTTTTATAAAATGAAATCATTATAAGACTCAAGTCCCATCACACAATACAACGCAAATGGAGGATAGAGTTTTACCATATAATGATAAAAGATGCTTGATACGTAGAAAATAACATTTTTAATATTATTATTAGTGTCTAATATGTTCCAAAAATACTTCAAAATAAATGTATCAATCCTAGACGGCATAGCTAGCATATACTATATCGCCATATATAGGTTTACAATCAAGACTGTAATGTCGTATTGGAGGTTGGTTTCCATCATGAGTCAAGGCTAGGGACGATCTCCTAACCGATTCCAGACATTTTAGCAATGTCTCAGGATTCCCCGCGGTGAACCCTTGGATCTTGCAGGGCTGGTCCACAAATAACACTGGTGGATTGGCAATTCCTGAACACACGTTTCCCGATCCTATTAGGCCTACAAATTGGCCATTGGCGACCAATAAAAACATCTGTGGTGCCTCATTCCATCAACCACAAAAGTAAAAATGTCAGGCCTTGTAAAAACCCAAACACCACTTCTAGCTAGAAAGAAACGTGTGCACCCCCTGCGTTCCCTTGTCCCGTTTTTGACTCTACCGGGGTGTGAGGCTCACGAGGTAACGTAATACACAAAGCAATGCCTAAATAGGCTATGCTTCGATCATCATCCACAAGGCTCTGCTTTTCAACAAAAGCCTCGATCAACTGCATCTTGGCATGTCACATTGACAGTTCACACCATGTGATCGATAACTACCAATATATAACCTTCGAGCTCGTGCGTCTCAAAGAAGGGTGTTAAGCCAGAGAATAAATTCTCCACCACCACAGATATATATTAATAGATATCAATTTAATTACACAGCATGAAATTTAATGTCGTACACACATCCATTTACAAGTCCGTTCTGGGTCTGAACGAAACCGGAGTCACCTTATTCCTCGTCCCGTATGTCCAGTACGGAAGTGAGGTGCTTGTATATCTGGACGATCAACAAGTACGTCCGGACAACTACAACTTTAACCCTTTATTGGTAGCTAGCCAATGCCAGGCATTAGTAGTTATCTGTTAATCCCAAAAAATCCATGCGCACATTAGGTAAAGGGTACAAGGCAGATGTCGTCAGGGCCAGCCGTGCACGATGCACCCGCACAAAGCAAGATCCAAATATCGAACCCAAGGCAGGTCAAGTCAACCACTGCGTCCGAAGATAACAGTATAACATATTATAAGAAGTACGACCCAATAAAGATAAAGGCGCATATCCTGAGAACCGCTCAAACACCAAAATGAGGCAAGTTGTCCACTCAACCTAAGCAGGAACGACCTCATAACAAAGCCTCGAAGCCAAAAAGCGACATACAAAGGCAGCACGAAGACAAGCGCCCTTGGATCGAGAAGGATGGTCGTACAAGGGGCAAAGGAGACTCGACTCCGAACCCGCATCCCGCTCTTACAAAATCTCTTAAGGCACTCATGGGACGCTCGCTTACATGGACCCGCTTAGCTATTCAAGGTACTCGTTCCAACGAGCCGCTCGCACATGATAACTAGATACAGCCATGGACAGCTGGCTACAGCTAGCCGGTGGCATGGTTGTAATTAGCAAAATGGATGATCAACAACCTGGATAAAGGAATTCCAGGTTGTTCACCAAGGGGAGTTCATCTATAAATAGACCATGACTACCAATGTAAAGGGGTCGGCTTCTAAAAACAAGAAGTGTTGCCGAACTTCATCCTGAACCACAGATTCAGCCATGGCGTCAAGCACAATTTCACGATGAAGGAAAACGAAGACACCCATCTTCTCAATCATTCATCCATCCTTCTTCTTCTCAAATTCCGCCATTCTTTTGTATAACTCCTTAGATTGAAATATATTAATGAGGGTATATTGAGTGGGTATAGAGATGTATGAAAAGAGAGAGTTGATGTGTTCTGTAAATCTCATTATAAGGCAGGAAATCACCTTCATAGTGGACGTAGGCCTCATTAACGGTTGAACCACTCTAAATCTCGTCTCTACTTTACTTTTTCTCATTTCTCACTTTTTATTGCTGATTAAACACGGCTCAATTTATTTTTTACCGAATTGGTGAAGTACAGTTTAGTACCTTGGGTGTTTAGACCATTTTTGGTGTAAACATTTTGGCGCCCACCAAGGGGCCATGTTCGTTTCTCTTCCCTTTCAGATCTGACGAGATTTTCTTGGAAACGTTGTGCCTGGGATCATGAGCATGCTGAGAAAAATTGTTGCGGAAAAAATTGATGATGTCTCCAGCGCTGACATGTAGCCTACTGTCCGTTTCGGAGAAAAGGAATCATTACAAATCAAGGTGGCCATAACCAGAAGGGAACTGGAGGAAGCAATGACAGGGATAACGGATCAAATAACTATTGCAAACGATGCGTTGATAAAGAAGATTGAGTCAATGTTCGTTATCCAGGCCTCTGCCATAAAAGCCGCATTAGGTGTCACTGACGATCCGTCCGCTCAAACAAGTCGTGCAAGCGAAATGGAATATTCTGCTGAACAAGAGAGCTCCATTCCGAATACTAATTATCACAATTTTGGACCCTGGCAAAGACCCGGCAAGGTAAAAAGCGCTCGTTCCGCGAAACGAGATGAAAAGCGAAAGCGTATCATAGGTGCAAGAGGCAAGGTCAAACCGCGCAGAAGGAGGCCGCATTTTTTCAAGAATTCCGAATTCACCTCCTTCAATAACACCATAGAGAATATCTTCAGGGAAACGAAGGACACTATAAATTACCCAATCCCGAAACAGATACAAGTCAAAAATGCTACAATGAAATCAGGAAGGTTCTGTCAATTCCATGACCAACCAGGATACAATACAAATGAATGCAGGCATTTGAAGTCGCTAATCGAAAGACGGGTCAGAAAGAACCATTTACAACAATATGTACGTGGCCACTGTCACGGCTCTCTGCAAACAAGGGGCGGCGAACTCTTCGTGGAAAGGGCCAAAAATAGCCCAGAATTGACTCGTGACTAAGGATCAGCGACTGGTGTCCCGATCATGGAATTTTGAACTAGAATTCCCGCGATTTCGCCTTATTATTTAGTTTTTCTTTTGTTCTGTTTGCTTAAGAAGTAGTAGTCGTTCTACTTTGTTTTGACACTAACTATATTCATGTTTGGCAATAAATCACTTACAAATGCCATATGCAAAGAAAGCTATTGTGTGCCTACTTGAGTACCATACTCATCATCGTACACTGAAAACTGATTTTTTTTCAAATGTAGGCATGATAGAAGCAGTTAGTCATACCCATCCTAAGTACAAAGAGAAGGTTCTTAAAGCATATCTTGAGCAAAATGATTCAAAAGCATCGTGAGAGACATGCAAACCAAACCAGATGCATGGGCACGTCATCTCAACCGGATGTGCTGCCTAAAGACAAACAACAAGACAAAAGGTGGACCTTCCTTAAGCAAGCATTTGCTGGAGAAACTGACATCAGGCTTTTCTAAAATAAAAAAAGGTACAAGGGAAACGATAAAAATGTCCCACGGATAAAATACCTAGTCTGGAAACATCAGTCCTAGTGTCGGAAGGACTGGCAAAACACGCTGGAAGGACCAGCACAAGACAAAAACCCTACCTAAAGGTGGTGGCCATCCTTGTTCTTTGTTGTTAACCAAGTCAAACAGAGTCAAGGATGGACTACAACAGCAGAAATCCTAGCCGAAAGGGGGTATCAAAAATCCTAACCATTTAGGGGTATCAACAAGGTCTTCCAGCCCTAGAAAAATCAGGACTGACAAGATCAAAATTGCGTCGAAATTGAAACCCAAGACCTCCCATGGGAGCACCCAAAAGAAAACACATAATAATCACACGATGCTTCTAAGAAATCATGAATTGACCGAATTACGATGCGAAATCAATAGAATCTATGAAAGAAAAAAGAGCTTTGGTATGGAGACATAATCACTGTGTAAACAACCACCAATACCCACTCAAAGCATACCACAGCCTAGTTATAACCTCGTTGTGAGAACTGTTCGAACGAAAAGATTTGTGCGAACAACAAACTAAAAGTACGACAACTCATAAGAAGTAAATAATAAAAATATGACAGCCCCTAAGCGATACAAACGTAAGTCCGCAATTGTAAAATATTAAATGAGGACCGGCACTTGCAAAAACAATCGATCTACGTGGTAAGTAAAAGAAAATAAACTGAAATCAGACCGTAAAGGTCACAAGTGCTATTTTTATACAGGGAATGATGGACCAGTTGTTCAGGCTTTTGCTGATCCAGCTACACAAAAAAGTCGTCAAAGGGAAAAGATGTATGGTCTTCAATCATTGACCAGTTAGTTTCTTTTGCGTTTCAGGGTGGACACGGCCTTGGTATTCCAAATCTCGTCCTCATCATCTAGATCGGACGCATCTGGTAAAAGTGGGTCATCTGATGAAGGCATGGTAGAAGGATTAATGCTGGTGGAGACCAAAACAGAGTCGATGATAGCAGGCTGGGCAGCAACGCCGCAAGCAGCTAAAGAAGAGGTCGAAAACACACCTGATGTAAAAGGGGAACAAGCACTTAACTCAGCAATCCCAGGCGAAGAAATAAGAAAATCTAGATCCGATGCAGATTGATAGATGTCAATTTTACTTGAAGCTGCTGGATATACGAAGTCAGCTCCACAATTGTCCGCGTTTAAAGAAGTGAAGTCGTGACTCATGCACTATGTCACAACATTTTCTTGATATGAACACTCAATAATGGATTGAGCTCTAGCAACATCCAAGGAAGAGCGATCCATTGGGGGAGTAAGGGAGCTCGAAGCTTCAACCCTAGCGAAGTAAGGTGGGGCACAAGGAACCATAGCGTGTGAACGCTCTCTTCTAAGCGACTGAACTTGCTCGTTCATCAAAATCTTCCTACCTTTAACGAGAGCCTCGCGATCTTTCTCTTCTAAAAGCTGTTCTTGAAGGAACTCATCGTAAACATCATCGGAATACGAGAGTATTCGCTCCTAAACAAGGGCCAAAGTTCGTAGAAAATCCTTGTCCAAGTAACTCAAGCTTCCACGACTCATGACACTGCAAACATAGAATTGGAACAGAGTATTGTCAATTCCATTTCTAGCTTCATCAAGATCTTTTTGCAACTTGATCTTATCCTTTTCAAAGGTTCTAAGGGTTTCACTCTGGGAAGCAAGTCGGCCTTCAAGAGCCATGTTGTCCTGTTCTAAAGAAATCAAAGTCTGTTTTTCTAAGGCCATATGATGCTCAGCAAGTTTTCAAGCAGATTGAGCCTCTAAAAGCCGCGCTCGTACACCCTCTAGCTCCTTCTTGAGCTCGACATTTCTAGCCTCTAAGCTGCTCACTTTACCATGACCGCTCCTTAAAGAAGTCATCTCAGATTCCTGGGATTTAATCAAGTGGATCAGACCAGCTTTGTCATTTTCCAAGGTTTTGATATGGTCAAGGTGTCAAGCATTCAATCCTTGGAACTCGTAACCGAATTTGGCCCAATACCCCAGTCGCTTATCAACGTCTTTCATCACCAGATCCAACTGTGTCTCGAACTGATCCTTAATAACACCAAGTTGACTGGTCATGCCACTTTTTATGGCATCCAAATTCTTCCTAACATTCTGCCTGTCATGGGGTTGTAAATCCAGATCGAAATGCATTACCCTCAGGTCCCAACCGCCGAAGCGCTCCTCAAGCATTGAATTTCCAGGAGGGACCTTATAAGGTGGACGATCATGTATTATTTGAATTTGAGCAGGAGTCGGGACAATAGATCTTGCAGAAGGTTTAGTCGGTGCAAGCATCTTAGCCTGATCAAGTCCCTCACGCTTTAAAGAATCACCATGGAAGGATCAGGAATATGTTGGGCCTGAAAACTTAAGGATAATTGGGGGTGCTTTGAATAGACAGAAAGACAAGACTGTAAGAGGCTTCGTGGATCAGTAAGATCAGCTTGTTGGAAGAAACTATCCGATAATGAGCAGTCTGCATTCACACCTGGGAAACGAACAAAATATGAGTTCAGCAAGCATTCAGAGGTTATCAAATTAACGGGAAATTATGCCACAAGTAAAATAGTAGCAAAACCAGTTCCAGGGGAAGCTATGAAAACAGGGGCTTTCTCAGGACGCCGAGCGGGCCGTCGCATTCCTCCCATGTTAGGTACAACGGGGTCAGGCATCACCGCATCACCTTGGCTCAAATACTCGGCAGAGCCCAAATCCCCCAAGTCTCCAAATGTCCGTGAGGAACCCTCCACCTGAATAACAGGACAAGCGGAACTTCCCACGGTTGTTCCAGAAGTTACATCGACCCTCAAAACATATGTGTTCTCGTCAATTCTCTTATAACCCCCTTCAGTAATCGGCAACGGAGGTCGATCGCTCACATCAGGGATTTAACACGTCACTTTAAGAGGCTTGCTAGCAAGACTATGGGAGTGCACAGAAGCTTTTCCAAGAGATCGTGTAGGGAAAATTAATCGGTACTTACAGAGGTTTTCCTCTGAGAGCAGCACCTCTCTGCTTCTTTCCATTTGGTCAATAGAAATTAAAGAATTAAGGAGGCCTTGATCCAAAGAAAGTCCCGCAATAGAAGGAATCACTACAAAGTTAGAAAGAAAGCCGGATGAGAAAGAGAAAAGGAATAAGAACTCCAGGAGCAAAGGTATAATTACCTCCTTCGGCCCATCGTCCGTTAAAACTAGCAGGACACCGGACAAAGAAACATTGATCAGGGAACCCCTTAGCTCCATCCGTCAAAGCAGTGATAATTCTATCATGCATACTCTCCATAAAAAAGAACGAGGGATCGTCTACCTCCCTCTTCTTAAAGGTATATAAAGAGAAAATATCCGGAAACGTAGGTTCCTGATGTCGAACCTTCATGAAAAGTATGTACAGCCCAAGCAAGATTTTATACCCACTAGGGTGCAACTGATACGGGGCAATTGCCAGTTGCCGCAAAACCGACTCCAAATAAGGATTGAAGGGGGAAATCGCCCCGCTGGACAGCATGTGATAATTGACCGCTACATACCCGGAACACGGACAATGCGCCAGCTCCCCCTTTCTGGGAAATCTGGTTTCATCTTGTGAAAACCCAAAGAGATTGCACATTTATAAAAACTGATCAAAAGAAAGCGTTGATTTACGGCAGCCGGCCGCCACCCCATCAAAGAAGCGAGGTTGGGGACGAGTCTGACTAACGGCCAAACCAAGACCAGTAGCCGGGGCAACCTCACTTGCCCCATCCAGATTCTCTCGTTCCCCATACATAACGAATTAACTGGGATTGAGATGAATAGGTAGTTAGTCATATGTCAGCACGGATAAGTATGCTTAAAAAGAAATTACAAACTGAATGGTTAAGAGTCAAAGGAAAAGCAGAAGTACTACCACGACATGGGTATTCCATTGAACGATCAGTTAAGACATGATGAATTAAAAAGTGTTGTTTCTTAGCCATTTCAGAAAATGACTTGCCAGCATAAAAAAGGGCCTAAGGTCATCACCAAAGGATTCTGCCTAAAGTCCAAGCACATACCACGTCAAATCAACACTTCTCCAATATCGCAACCATCAATTTCAGCAATTCGGTGTTGCCAATTGAGAATCCTTCCTTGCGCAACTAAAAGAATTAACCCAAAATCAGAAATAAAAGGGGGAATTCACTTGCGAGTGAAATTCAACTCGAAGAAAGGAGCGTTGTAGCCGGAAAATGAAGTTGAAGGTAATCGCCGACTAAAGGAGGACGGGCGAGACGATCAACTAGGTAAAGAGAATCGAAGCCCCAAAAGGCAACAATGAGGTCTTCTATGATGAAATCGCCATTAAAATGGATTTATTGGAGATATATGAAAGCAGGAAAATGAAGAGGCAATACTTAAGAGGACTAGAAGTCCCTTTTAATGATGTGACAGCTCAATTAGGGTCTAGTAATCCAGTTTAGCATACCCGGGAAATGTCCCGCCAAACGCCCAAAAACAAGCAATTGCCAAAATATCCAAATTTTGAAAATTTGAGCTATCTGTGAGGGCACAGAACATCGGATTTGATCCATCCAGGGCATTCTCACCACGTCAACCTAGTACTCAATTACACAAAAGTGTCTCTTCGGATTTCTGCTGGCCTCCTAAAATTCAGCCATTCGCACAGTAATCAAAAGATACACTGAACCTCTCACTCATAGGAAAAGACAATATCAATCAGCGACGATGAAGTAATCTAAATGATTGGCACGACCGAGCCCTCAACAAGTCAGCACAAACCCACCAACCAATGTGCGATCAAATACGTCGAAGCCCGCGATTCCATACACAAAAGAAATCACGGACTTTGAGGGGAAAGTGTTAATCCCAAAAAATCCATGCGCACATTAGGTAAAGGGTACAAGGCGGATGTCGTCAGGGCCGGCCGTGCACGATGCACCCGCACAAAGCAAGATCCAAATATTGAACCCAAGGAAGGTCAAGTCAACCACTGCATCCGAAGATAACAGTATAACATATTATAAAAAGTACGACCCGATAAAGATAAAGGCGCATATCCTGAGAACCGCTCAAACACCAAAATGAGGCAAGTCGCCCACTCAACCTAAGCAGGAGCGACCTCATAAAAAAGCCTTGAAGCCAAAGAGCGACATACAACGGCAACAAGAAGACAAGCGCCTTTGGACCGAGAAGGACGGTCGCACAAAGGGCAAAGGAGACTCGACTCCGAACCCGCATCCCGCTCTTACAAAATCTCTTGAGGCGCTGTACTTGTAATATTATGATTTTGGTTTTTTTCTTGCAAATTATTCTTTACATATGCATATTCATTCCAAGTACTGAATCACTGCGCTGGTATTTTGAAATGTTAGAGAGAGTAAAGTATCTATTGTCTTATAGAATAACATCTTTAAATTTAGTTAACATGTTTGGTATATTTGCAACACAACATGTAACATCCCAGATTTTTAGCGGTTAATTAATTAATTAATTTAAATTATAATGGTTTGATAATTTAAATGGTTTGAATTTAAATATTATGAATATTTAATTAATTTAAATAGTGGAATAATAATTTAAATTCCGAAAATAGTCGGAAATAGTGGAATTGACAATATTGTGTAAATTGGATAATATTAGACATTTAATCGAATTTATATTGAATTATTATAATGAATGAATTATTTAAACGACAACTGAATGTATTAATTATAATATAGATACACAGCTACCAATTGATATGATAACTTTGGAGAAGGAATTTTGGGTCTACGTATGAGTAATATGATAACTTTCAAGGGCAAGCAAAGTTATAATAATGGTCCATCTTTTATGATTAATCTTAACTATGCATGAGAATGTGTAGAGAGGATTGTATTAATCATGTGAGAATGAGTAATGAGAAGTAACACCATATACTTCATATACATTTTTTTTACACAATGATGATGGAATGGAAAGACTTAATAAATCACTTTAATGAACGCAGTCTATTCCCAAAATGTTTGCACGGAATTTCAAAAAAAAAATGTCTTCATCAGGAACGACGGTAATAACAAAGGGCATAGCTATTGCCAAAATGAAGCAAGGGTTAAAGTAAGGTGGTAGTAGCCAAATAATTGGATGAATGTAAACCAAGCTAAACTGCACTGTACCAAAACGAAAAGACCATAACGGGTACGCGAATAAAAATATGTCTCTTTTCCTTAGCGACTAAGAAATGAAAATGTACAGGCTTTATGTGTGTTGTCACCATCCTCACGCAGACCTTATGTTAAATCAAATCACACCCTAATACTTCACCAAGTTTTCCCTACTATATTAAAATATGCAATCCTTAGCTATTAAGTTTTCAAACCCGTGATCCCTTTCAAGACACAGTCCTACCCTATCATGCAACAGCTACTTCGGAAATTTCTACTCTACGATATAACCCTTGAAAGGCTTTGTTCCAATCTTCAAATTTCTCTTATATATGCACACGCTGAAATCCACTTCGATTTCTTCTTTCAGAAAACTCGAGATCAAGAATAATGGCATAAAACTATCTTTCCGTTCTTATATTTTTCTCAGCAACTCACTTCTCTTCTCCCAACGTTTTCTTTTCTTCTTTGTATCTATGGAACGCAAGTAACAGGTCTTTCTTTCTCCTCTATTCAGAACACGTGCATGGATTAAAGGGAAACAAACAAATTAAAAACGTCCGTTTTGTATACATATAGAAGGGGTCGACATCCTGTTTCATTTGCAAGAAAATGCACAGTAGTTTTATGCCTTTTGACGCAGTGAAGAGATGGTGCGAGCTTTGATCGTATGGCGGGGGTCTGGTCAGCAAGGCTCCGGCGAGATGCTGGTGACCATTGAAGGGGTGAGGTGATCGTGGCGCAGAGGTTGAGGAGAGTGGCTCGATGATGTTTGAGAAAATGGTGAGATGGTGATATACTTATAGCAGGAAGCTCGGAAAGGACACGCATGGGGTTTTGCGAGGTTGGGCATCCATGAGCAGCTATGGCTTTTGAAGAAAACAAAACGTAAGGCATGGGTACGAGTTTTATAGAGGGCGTATGAGTACGGGGATGTTTCAGGCATTCAAAATGGGGTGGGCGTGTTATTGTGTATTTTAAATGGGAGTGTGCCATCATGTTTCAAATTGGTAGATGGCTGGTGCAACTGGAAGGACTTGGCAAAAATAAATGAAGAAAATGGTTTACACAGTACAGCGTGTATACGCGTTTAGTGGAGAAATAGGGATGTTCAATCAGTTCGTGTAGGCGTTAATGGAAAGAAGAGGGCACGGTAGTTTAAATGAGTGAAGAAGAATAATGGAGGTGTTAAGTTTTGGGAAGATGAAATTAAAAGTAGGCAGGTCTGGGTTCGTGAAAACGTAGGTGAATCAGTGGTGGTGTTCATGCATAGTAGCATTCTATGAATACAAAAGGCAAAGTGAACAGTAACATGAATTTTAAATGTAACATAGAAGATGAATTAGCTTCATAAGGTGCGTGAAATGTAATATAAAGAAACGTGAGATGAAGGGGGAAAAGTATGCTTGCGTGTTTTAGAAAGTGGGGGAAGGAAGTATGACATGAAGAACTGGAAATGGTGATAATGTAACTGCTTTTCCGATAAGGAGTTGAATGGTGTTGGGGATTTAATCATCGTTGAGTATGGAGGGAGTCTTGATTTGCTCCAAATATTGGCAATGGCTTTCAAAAATTATACTAAGGAAGGAATTTAGTACGTGAGGAATTAAGAGAAGCTAGTGTTCCTTTGGGTCTGCAAAATAACGAATTGGGCTCGGTATTTACTGTAAGGCCCATATAGTATAAATAAACATAAGTTTAGTTTTTATCCAATTATTTTATATACGATCTTATAAATGTTATATCTTGCTCGTACATGGTCCGACTTACGAATGGTCTGATCTGTTGGGATCATATGGATGGCGGCTACAAAATGGAACTGACTGGAAGTGAATTGGAGCTCGTTACAATTTATTGCAAAATAAAACGTCCATCTGAATCAACGACAATTATTGTTATTTAACAATAACTGTCCAATGTGAGTAAAACTCACTAACTCTGATCAGTTTATATTTTTATAACTTATTTTTAGAATTGATAAATGATGGTTGATTGTTGTGTGTTGATTATTTGGTTGAATTGCTGAATTATTTTTTGGAATTACCGATAACAATATATACAGATATCGTTAAACAAACATTGATTCTGTTTATCAGAATAGTACATACTGAAATGAAAATGATGTGAATTATATTGTGTAACATCTGTGGATGCAGGGAAACAAGTTGGAGGGATCCAACTGGGATTCCTCAATATTTATAATACTGTTTATTTTCATATATTGTGATATATGATGTGATATAAAACATGTGATTGATTATGATGACATTGGTCTGTTTATTTGGTATTTAAATACCATAAGAAATGCTGGAATGTAAAAACGGAATTTTCAAAGTGTATTTTATAAATGAAATAATTATAGGAAATAAATAGGATACTATACAAGGAATATTTATTTGGAAAATAAATATAATTATAAAAGGAATATTTATTTGGAAAGTTAATAGAATTATAAAAGGAAATATTTGGAAAATGAATAGAATTTTATAAAAAGAGAATTTTACATTAGGAAGGTTTAGACCTGTGCTTCGCACACGGGTGTAACATGATATTGATTTAAAGTAAATATCGAATAGAAATCTGTTTTACCAAGATAAATTGAGGAGAATAATGTATAAATGATGTTTATAAATTAAGGAATTGTTTATCATTTGATAAATTGAATATATAAATTTGAATTTACATAAAGAAGTAAAATCGGTTTTTACACCGACAATTGAAATGGAATGTGAACGTAGTAGTTATAAAGGAAATTTGCAACGAGATTATAAATGTTGGAAATGAAATAAGATTTGTATGAATAATTCTGCAAATAAAAATATAAATAGAATTTGGGTTTGAGATATTGTTTTTAAATACAAAATCAAACTGTTTTGATTATATAAAGAAATATTATTCACATTCTATGTGAAAAATTACACTCAAGTAAATATTTTGCAAATAAAATATTATAAAGGAATTTGAGGTTTGAATTAGGAATTTAAATGGAATTACTGAAATTAGAAACTGATTGGAAATTAGTTGAGTTGAATGGCTTTCTTGGTATCGTTCAGATGTTGTTTTGGCCTTCGGTGTTTATACTTGGGAATTTCTTCTCTTACTAGTTTACAGTTAGAGACTGATAGAGGTGGGAAGATATTGATGGGTGAATCAGAAATGGAAACGTTTTCCAAAGTTAATAACGTATATTTTCTAATTTTTGTAAATAAGGAATTTATGGATATATGGAAATGATAAATGGGAAATTGAGAAATGAAATGATGATTGGTCGATAAGATTTCCATTTAGAAATACGACCGTTGCTTGTACACATGTTTTCCTTTGATAGTTAAATCACCGACTATCAAAGATTTTGACCATTTCCGTTGTCAATACGGAGAGACCGGGATCGAATATATTATACGAAAACCACTCTGTATGGCATTAGCGTTGCGAATCAAATATGATGAGGATAATTGAAGACGAAGTTATTCAAGGGATGTTCAGTATATCCTACGTAGAAATTGCCTAAGATGGATTTACAGAATAGTGTCTTCGGGTTGTCCAGTTCCATGACAACTTGAATGGACGAATGCCTGACAAGAGTATATCTAGTAGATCGTGTAAGTTGATCGTTTCAAACATATTTACGTTGGTGGCGGAGGAATTCGCTTCTCTTAGCCTATACCTGTGGTACTTTTAGGGAAATCAACTTGTGAATTGATGGGTATAACGATGTGGCATTCAAAGTAAATAAAGGAGTGATCTGTCGAGATACGTTATCACCTCAAGCCTCATCAACCAAGAAATGATAAAAATCGGGCGGGCAACATGGCTAAGTGGGTTGCACCCAATTAAGGTATATTATCATCATCTAGGGAATATTCATATTTGTTACTTCTTTCAATTCTGTATCTCCCGGGAATGGTTATGTTGGGATACCAACCGTAAGGTGACAATATATTCGGAACATTCAAGCGAAATGAATAGTCGATTATGTGTGGCTGAGTTACATGATGTTCTTGTTGAACTCCAATGTATCGCTTCTAGAGTATACTGATCGAAAGGTGGTTCCATACCTTGTCATAGTTGGATATCCATTACCCAATAAGAGCCCACGGTTTTGATATTATATTATATATGTAGAACATGAGATGAAAACGTTCTGCTAAATTTCTAAGTACTTGCATTAGACGCTATTATAATATCAGAATAAATTGTTTTATAAAATCTTTTGGTTTATCGTAAGGTAAAAACCATCTGTGTTTATGTGTGGACCGGTCTTACGATTATCGTTGCTTTTGAAAAGGATTTGGAAAATTTAAACCAAGTGTTTGGAGTTTACTCACACTAGTCACATGACTGACCCAGAGTTTATTTTATTTTGTTTTTCCTAAACTCTTGGGTGCCCAAATTTGTACGGGCATTCAAGTAGTCGGGATTTTTCAGATTTACTTGGAGAAGCTTGGAGCAGGAGGCTTCAACATTAGTTATATATAAAGTTTATTTCCTCTGTGATGTTATGTGTTATACTGATATGTATATACAATTATGGTTTTGTATTTCCAAAGTATTGTTATAATATATTTTATTCGTTCCGCTGTGAGATTCGTGTTACTCTGATTTTGTTCTGTTGTTATGTTCTTCTCCTTCTTCTATTCTAATTTTTCTATCTTATCTATCCTCACCCTCTAATTTCTTTCTATTAATGGTCCGGTATTTCCGATGATTGCATAGTCAACATGGTGTGTTTTGTTGATTTTCAGGGTCAAAAATCTGGTTCGTTACAGTGGTATCAGAGCTGAAGGTGAAGTAATTACCTTGGCTCTATGGCATAACTCAATATAGATGGGATCAGTAATATCCTAGACTGAGTTTGAGTGTATATATACGAGTGAACGTATTTGTAGATTGTATAAAATAGTTTTAAATTGTGGAGATTTATTTGTTGAGTGGCTTATGAATTCGGGTCGATGGTGGGGCACCACAAAGTCGATAGGGGTTTCTAAACGCTCGAATATAATGAACCAACACAATATGTTTTAAAAGAGGGTAAATGAAATAATTTTACCCAAAATATATTTTGATACAAAGGAAGTGTATGTATATTGGAATTAGGTGGTGGATATGTTGGTTGTAATTATAATGGAATAAGATTATAACTGAAATGTTTATAAATAACCAAATCAGAATTCGTATAAGAGTAATATATTGAATCAGATGGTTTAAATCTGAATTTAAAACAGAATTGGAATTTAAAATTATGGAATTTGGAAGAGTATTTGCAAATGGATTTTGGATTTAAAATATGTAAATTTTATGATCCGGGGAAAATTTGAAATGTTTTCCTAGTGTTAAAAAGATATTTTTGAAGAAATTTCAAAATGGAAATATTAAAAAAAAAAAGTTTCGAAAGTGATATAGAATTGAACTCACTTCGGTGGTTGGGAAATAACCCTGATGATGAATCGTGTCATCATTAGTGTTTATTTTCGAGTTTCTAAGTGAACGATTACTACCAAAAATTGGTTTTTGAATTATTTTGAGAAAATAAGTTGGTCGGAAATTCAAATGTTTTGAATTATTATTATATATGATTTCAAACTGATTGAAATAAAACCCAGGGACTTGGAATTCTGAAATTGAATTTAACTTATAATGTTAAATAGATTGAAATGGTAAAAAGTGAATAATTAAATTATAATTTAAATTTAATTAAATAAGATTGGAATTGGACTCAAAATAAAATTTGGCTTGGTTACATGAGAATTACGGGCTGGAGTATGGAGTTTTGTTTGAGCAAAGATTTGTTTGAGGATGAATTGATTGGAGATCAATTGGAAATGTCGGGATATATGCTGAAGTAATAGTAAATGAAAGTGATAGTGTAATATGCCCAACAAAAAGGTACGAGTTATATTTTATTTTGGTATGAGATTTTTATGAGCTATTTTGGCAAGCCACTTGGCTGTTGATTTTCTTTTGGATTGGAGAATGCCTAGAGAGGCGAGTTGAAGTTATACCCATTGAGCTATGCAAAGGAGACGCTGGCGAATTTTTTTCGAAAATTTAAGAGGTTGGAAAATTTTCAGAATTGTTTGAAAATTTTCGTTAGTAAGATTAAATTAATATTTTAATTAAAGGTAATTAGTTCAATTGAAACTTAAATTAAGGAATAAAGTAAAAGCTTTTTAATAGGGTCATAGCATTTTTCCGACTTAGTAATTTCGGGGATGAAATTCTTTTAAGGGGGAAGGAATGTAACGTACCAGATTTTTAGCGGTTAATTAATTAATTAATTTAAATTATAATGGTTTGATAATTTAAATGGTTTGAATTTAAATATTCTGAATATTTAATTAATTTAAATAGTGGAATAATAATTAATTTCCGAAAATAGTCGGAAATAGTGGAATTGACAATATTGTGTAAATTGGATAATATTGGATATTTAATCGAATTTATATTGAATTATTATAATGAATATATTATTTAACTGACAACTGAACGTATTAATGATAACATAGATATGCAACTACCAATTGATATGATAACTTTGGAGAAGGAATTTTGGGTCTACATTTGAGTAATATGATAACTTTCAAGAGCAAGCAATGTTATAATAATGGTCCATCTTTTATGATTAAACTTAACTGTGCATGAGAATGTGTAGAGAGGATTGTATATCATGTGAGATTGAGTAATGAGAAGTAACACCATATACTTCATATACATTTTTTTTACACAATGATGATGGAATGGAAAGACTTAATAAATCACTTTAATGAACGTAGTCTAGTCCCAAAATGTTTACATGGACTTTCAAAAAAAAATCTTCATCACGAACGACGGTAATAACAAAGGGCATAACTATTGCCAAAATGAAGCAAGGGTTAAAGTAAGGTAGTAGTAGCTAAATAATTAGACGAACGTAAACCAAGCTAAACTGCATTGTACCAAAATGAAAAGATCGTAACGGGTACGCGAATAAAAATATGTGTCTCTTTTCCTTAGCTACCAAGAAATGAAAATGGTACAAGCTTTATGTTTGTTGTCACCATCCTCATGCAGACCCTATGCTAAATCAAATCACACCCTAACACTTCATCGCTAAGTTTTCCCTACTATATTCAAATATGCAATCCTTAGCTATTAAGTTTTCAAACCCGTGATCCCTTTCAAGACACAGTCCTACCCTATGATGCAGTAGCTACTTCAGAAATTTCTACTCTACGATATAATTCTTGAAAGGCTTTGTTCCAATCTTCAATTTTCCCTTATATATGTACACGCTGAAATCCACTTCGATTTCTTCTTTCAGAAAAATCAATATCAAGAATAATGGCATAAAAGTATCTTTCCATTCTTATAATTTTCTCCGTAACTCACTTCTCTTCTCCCAACATTTTCTTTTCTTCATTGTATCTATGGAACGCAAGTAACAAG
The DNA here is from genome assembly GCA_030737875.1 of Allium sativum. NCBI lineage: Eukaryota > Viridiplantae > Streptophyta > Magnoliopsida > Asparagales > Amaryllidaceae > Allium > Allium sativum. The sequence continues at coordinate 3,018,792 of CM060919.1, read as the reverse complement.
TCTTTCTCCTCCATTCAAAACACGTGCATGGATTAAAGGGAAACAAACAAATTAAAAACGTCATTTCTGTATACATATAGAAGGGGTCGACACCCTGTTTCATTCGCTAGAAAATGTAGAGTAGCATTGTGCCTTTTGACGCAATGAAGAGATGGTGCGAGCTTTGATCGTATGGCGGGGGGTCGGCTCTGCTAGGCTCCGGCAAGACGCTGGTGACCAGTGAAGGGGTAAGGTAATCATGGCGCAGAGGTTGAGGAGAGTGGCTCAATGGTGTTTGATAAAATGGTGAGATGGTGATATATTTATAGCAGGAAGCTCGGAAAGGACACGCATGGGGTCTTGCGAGGTTGGGCATCCATGACCAGCTACGACTTTTGAAGAAAACAAAAAGTAAAGCATGGGTACGCGTTTTATAGAGGGCGTATGAGTACGGGGATGTTTCAGGCTTTCAAAATGGGGTGGGCATGTTATTGTGTATTTTAAATGGGAGGGTGCCATCACGATTCAAATTGGTAGATGGCTGGTGCAACTGGAAGGACATGGCAAAACTAAATGAAGAAAATGGTTTACACAGTACAGCGTGTATATGCGTTTAGTGGAGAAATATGGATGTTCGATCAGTTCGTGTGGGCACTAATGGAAAGAAGAGGGCATGGTAGTTTAAATGAGTGAAGAAGAATACAGGAGGTGATAAGTTTTGGGAAGATGAAATTAAAAGTAGGCGGGTCTAGTTTCGTGAAAACGTAGGTGAATCAGCGGTGGTGTTCATGTATAGTAGCATTCTGTGAATACAATAAGCAACGTAAACAGTAGCATGAATTTGAAATGTATCACAGAAGATGAATTAGCTTCATATCGTACATGAAAAGTAGTATAAAGCAACATGAGTGGGAGGGGTAAAAAGTATGCTTGTACGTTTTAGAAAGTTGGGGAAGGAAGTATGACGTGAAGAACTAGAAATTGTGATAAGGTGACTAATTTTCCGACAAAGAGTTGAACGGTGTTGGGGATTTGATCGTCGTTGAGTATGGAGGGAGTCTTGAATTTTCCACATATTGGCAGTGGCTTTCGAAAATTATACTAAGGAAGGAATTTAGTACGTGAGGAATTAAGAAAAGCTAGTGTTCCTTTGGGTCTGCAAAATAATGAATTGAGCTGGGTATTTACGGTAAGGCCCATATAATTTAAATAAACATAAGTTTGGTTATTATCCAATTATTTTATATAAAATCTTATAAATGCTATGTCTTGCTCGTACATGATCCGACTTACGAACGATCTGATCTGTTGGGATCATATGGACGGCGGCTACAAAATGGAACTGACTGGAAGTGAATTGGAGCTCATTACAATTTATTGCAAAATAAAACGTCCGTCTGAATCAATGACAATTATCGTTATTTAACGATAACTGTCCAATGTGAGTAAAACTCACTAATTCTGATCAGTTTATATTTTTATAAGGTACTTTTAGAATTGATAAATGATGGTTGATTGTTGTGTGTTGGTTGTTTGGTTGAATTGCTGAATTATTGTTTGGAATTACCGATAAAAATATATACACATATCTTTAAAAAACATTGATTCTATTTATCAGAATAGTACATATTGAAATGAAATTGATGTGAATTATATTGTGTAACATCTGTGGATGCAGGAAAATAGGTTGGAGGGATCCAACTGGATTCCTGAATATTTATAATACTGTTTGTTTTCATATATTGTGATATATGATGTGATATAAAACCCGTGATTGATTATGATGACACTGGTCTGTTTAATTGGTATTTTAAATACCATAAGAAATACTGGAATGTAAAAAGGGAATTTTCAAAGTGTATTTTATAAATGAAATAATTATAGGAAATAAACAGGATATTATACAAGGAATATTTAGTTGAAAAATAAATATAATTATAAAAGGAATATTTATTTGGAAAGTAAATAGAATTATAAAAGGAAATATTTGGAAAATGAATAGAATTTTACATTAGGAAGGTTTAGACCCGTGCTTCGCACACGGGTGTAACATGATATTGATTTAAAGTAAATATCTAATAGAAATATGTTTTAACCAGATAAATTGAGGGGAATAATTTATAAACATTGTTTATAAATTAAGGAAATGTTTATCGTTTGATAAATTGAATATATAAATTTGAATTTATATAGAGAAGTAAAATCGGTTTTAACACCAACAATTGAAATGGAATGTGAACGTAGTAGTTATAAAGGAAATTTGTAATGAGATTATAAATGTTGGAAATGAAATAAGATTTGTATGGATAATTCTGCAAATAAAAATATAAGTAGAATTTGGGTCTGAGGTATTGTTTTTAAATACGAAATCAAACTGTTTTGATTATATAAAGAAATATTATTCACATTCTATGTGAAAAATTAGATTCATGTAAATATTTTACAAATAAAATATTATAAAGGAATTTGTGGTTTGGATTAGGAATTAAAATGGAATTACTGAAATTAGAAACTGACTGGAAATTAGTTGAGTTGAATAGCTTTCTTGGTATCGATCTGATGTTGGTTTCAGCCTTCAAGGTTTATGCTTGGGAGATCGTTCTCTTACTAGTTTACCATTGGAGACTGATAGAGGTGGGAAGATATTGATGCGTTAATCAGAAATGGAAACGTTTCCAAAGTTAATAACGTATATTTTCTAATTTTAGAAAATAAGGAATTTATGAATATATGGAAACGATAAATGGGAAATTGAGAAATGAAATGATGATTGATCGGTAAGATTTCCATTTGGAAATACGACCGTTGCTTGTACACATGTTTTCCTTTGATAGTTAAATCATCGACTATCAAAGATTTTGACCATTTCCGTTGTCAATACGGAGAGACCGGGATCAGATATACTATCTGAAAACCACTCCGTGTGGCATTAGCGTTGCGAATCAAATATGATGAAGATAATTGAAGGAGTTATGCAAGGCTGTTCAGTAAATCCTAGGTAGAAATTGCCTAAGATGGATTTACAGAATAGTGCCTTCGGGTTATCCAGTTCCAGGACAACTTGAATGGACGAATGCCTAACAAGAGTATATCTATTATATCGCGTAATTTGATCGTTTCAAACGTATTTATGTTGGTTACGGAGGATCCGTTTCTCTTAGTTTATACCCTGGTATTTTTTGGGAAATCAATTTGTGATTTGACAGGTATGACGACGTGGCATTCAGAGTAAATAAAGGAGTGATCTATCGAGATACGTTATGACCTCAAGCCTCATCAACCGAGAAATGACAAAAATCGGGCTGGCAACATGGCTAAGTGGGTCGCACCCAATTACGGTATATTGTCACCATCTAGAGAATATTCATATTTGTTATTTCTTTCAATTTTGTATCTCCCGGGAACGGTTATGTTGGTATACCAACCGTAAGGTGACAATATGTTCGGAACATTCAAGCGAAATGAATGGCCAGTTATGTGTGGCTGAGTTACAAGATGTTCTTGTTGAAATCCAGTGTATCGCTTCTAGAGTACACTGATTAGAAGGTGGTTCCATACCTTGTCATTGTTGGAAATCCATTACCCAATAAGAGCCCATGGTTTGATTGTATATTATATATGTAGAATGTGAGATGAAAACGTTCTGCTATATTTCTAAGTACTTGTATTAGACACTATTATAATCTCAAAATAATCTTGTTTTATAAAATGTTTTAGGTTATCGTAAGGTAAAAACCATCTGCGTCTATGTGTGGATCGGTCTTATGATTATCATTGCTTTTGAAAAGGATTTGGAAAAGTTAAACCAAGTGTTTTGGAGTTTTCTCACACCAGTCACATGACTGACCCAGAGTTTATTTTGTTTTGTTTTCCCTAAACTCTTGGGTGCCCAAACTTGTACGGGCAGTCAAGTAGTCGGGACATTTCAGATTTACTTGGAGGAGCTTGGAGCAGGAGGCTTCAACATTAGTTATATACAGAGTTTATTTCCACTGCGATGTTATGTGTTATACTGGTATGTATATACAATTATGGTTTTGTATTTCAAAAGTATTGTTATAATATATTTTATTTGTTCCGCTGTGAGATTCGTGTTACTCTGATTTTGTTCTATTGTTATGTTTTTCTCCTTCTTCTATTCTAATTTTTCTATCTTATCTATCATCGCCCTCTAATTTCTTTCTATTAATGGTCCGGTATTTCCGATGCTTGAATAATCAACATGGTGTGTTGTGTTAATTTTCAGGGTCGAAAACCTAGTTCGTTACATAACACCTTCCTACATATGTCTTCTTTTGCAGTGGTGCAACAATTACTCTCATGGTTTAAATCTAACATGGGGGTTATAGTTCCTTAAAAGCCCAATGTCATGTGCGATGATAGAACATTTTATTTGAAGCATACATAACCACTGTAGTTGGATATATTTAATAAGGAGTTACTAAGATAGTTAAATTCATACAAATTTTACTTTTGGATCATAGATAACGAGTGGTGTTTACAATGTTTTAGTTGAATTTATGGAGCTGAAACATAAAAGTTGTTTGACATTGTTTATTTCATGTTATATGGTCCAACAATAATTATCATAACTGCTTATGTTGTCTGAATTCAATAGAAAAGTTCATTTATCAACCGATTAATTTTAATTTGATGTTAAAATCAAATGTTTGATGTCATGCAAAATGCTATTGGAATACAACTTGACAACAAAATGATATCGACCATTGAATTATCCTTGATTTCAGCCACGGGTGCAAAAACAATAGAATCCAATCGTCCAGATCATTGTATAAGGAATTGTATTTTTATGTTCTAATATTCGGGGCTACATACCCAATCACATAATCAAAATGTATTAGAGATGTAGTAATGAAAACTTTGTTGGGCGAAATTATCATATTGTGTTCATACAAGGTTTCCATTTTGTTAGACTAAACATTCTTCTATGTTATCTTATATGATGATATTAAAAAAATTCTATGGAACATTAAAGATGACATGCCAGTTTTATTACATTATGTATAATTACGTGGAAGTGCAAAGTATGAAGTAAACTAAAAGTGATGATTTTAAGATCATACTAATATTTTTATAATTACTAATAGAAATTTCATATTATATTAATTCTATCTATAAAGTGGGCGTTGGGCGTAGACGATCAACATTCGACAATGGGTAGCATATCTGAATTCTTTTTCTAATAATTTCAAACCATTTACCACGTAATTCAAATATTTATTGCTATTAAAATATTACATGCTCAAGTAACTATGGACATAGTTGATGTAGTTACGTAAATATATAAAGATAATCATTCTCACCTGCTTATGTTCAATAAATTGTAAGAAGCATACTTAATCATCCTTAATTCTATGAGAACCTAACATCTTTCATCAGAATTGATGGTTAAAAATGACTATTATGATTTTAATTCATACATGCTATTGAAGGAAAAACAATAATCGGCCAACATTGCACAATACATTACCTACACATATGAACCCGATATCTACCCGTGTGCATAGCATGAGCCACTCACTTGTTACTTATATGGCAAGCAAAAACCAAAACCATAATAATTAAACATGTGGCATTTTCACGATTTACACAGAGAAAATTAATTCACGCTTTCCCATTATATTTTCCTCTGTTTTGTTTCTCTAAGAGCATCTTCAACCCTAATTGAATGTAATGTCAAGAATTGCCTATGGGTTCATGTATATTCCACAATGTTAATTATACAAAACTAGCTTCTACGATAAAATCTAAATTTTCTCTCCAATGCAAATGTCCAAAAACTTTCAATTTTGTACATGTGTCATTTTGGGAATACTTCAAAATTAAATAAATAAAAAGTAGTGGTTGCATATCATTTCACATTGTGAAATACAATGTCTCGAACTAGACATTTCATTTCATAATGTTTAGCAAAAATTTTGCCACATCATATTACACATAACTTTAACATTGACATTGAAAACTAAAAAGCAAATGAAAAGGTTAATCATCTATGTGGCAAATAGTTAACATCAAAAAGACACTTGCTTGGCAAATCAAGAATGATATTTGTAGCCGGTACAAAAAAATACCTACGATTTATGAGAGGTGGAATAAACTAGCAGCCAGTTGATCTAGGCATGGATAGTTTACAAACCGATGATCCAAAACAATCAAGAGTTGGATGTCCCTTCAATAGAATCTCCGACGATGAGAAAAAATAAAACTGAGGAGAAAGAACAAAATAAAACAACTCTTGGTTGATAGAAAGCCTTTCGGCAATTTGCTTTGATACCAAATTAAAGAATAAGATTGAAGAAAATAAGAAAAACATTGAGGAAGTAGAAGATTTTATTGTTGAATATTATTTCTTGTACAAGGAGTAATGTAACAATGGTATGCTTATATAGAAAAGTTTTGTAACGGCAAATAGACAATTACAAAACATACTAAATATGATAAAACGTGTTCACATGCTAACGGCTAATAGATAAGATAATTACAAAACATGCTAAATAAGATAAAACGTGCTCATACGCTAACGGCTAATAGATAATTAATTACAATACATACTAAATATGATAAAATGTGTTTACACGCTAACGGCTCTGTTGTCTTCATTATAACTTGCATTGATCAAATACAATATTTATATACAATCTTCTTGGCTTCAGATGTTTATTTTGTACCATTTGGAAGTCTAGAAAGATTTTGAAAACGTATGTGCTAAACTGCAGCCAAATACATATTAAAAGTATTAGACCATTGTACCCATGTCAAGGTATATTGCAGAAAAAGTCACAACATATTAAATACTAAAGGCTTCATTGTAACTCTCACATACCAAATGAAGTTATATGTTGACTGCATTTCCTTAAGTTGGATTGATATTATTTGCTATGTTTCACTGTGCTACAAGAAAATGCATTAACCATAATATTTTTCTTCCGAACTGTCGTTGAAGCAGTTTTATTGTTGTGGCGTCAAATATATTGAATGAGTTCATTAGAGTTTGAGAGTTTCATATTCACATAGGCACTGTGGTAGTTCTTAAGCATTCGAGCAGATGTTATCACAGTTATCAAAAAGAGATACACTAATTGAACTTATATAGAGGTTTCCTTTGTAACTGTTCTTTATGATTCCATGATGAATCATTTGTAAATATGATATTAAATATTATTTAATAATAATAGATACATGGGCCCTACTTTTCATGTGTGTTTGGCTGATCTTGGTATAGAAACAAGGTGGGGAGATAGACTTCTCCCTTAATCTATGAATCACTTGACTTCTTATACACAATATGTAATCACCTAAGACGATGTCATCGCTTAAATTTGAGAACTTTGATTTGTATCTTCTATATTTTGTGGCCTTCACATCTCTTTTCTACTTCATGAATGTATCCTACTGCAAATTTATTTTCATGCTAACAAATAAGAGGCAAGATATTCGTACTTCACTTCTCCGATGACAATAAGTAACTACAAGTTTATACAATTAATGGTTGATATTAGACCATCATTTTTTAATTTCGGTTCTAGAACATGTTTTTGTTGCACATCTTATTTTCTTCTATTTTTGCTCATGATTTGTAGTGGCTATGGTTTTCTCTACACTGTTCTGTAAAAAAGACTACTTAATGAGATTCCATAATACCACAAATCTGTAGTTTGTCAATCACTATGTTACATCTCTGATTACTATTTCATTATTAATTAAATACGGAAAATAATGTTGTAACTAGATTATCAACAATAAAGTCGTTGCTTGGAAGTTGCCATCATTATTTACACTGAAGGATGTGAATCCAAGTTACAAACAAGGTTTAAGGTTTGCGGAAAAATAAGAACCTTTAACTGACTTCAATTTTGGTATTTTTCTGATTAGATTCAATCTGGGCACCTAAATAATTTATTTTTTATGTTGATATTTACATTGACCAACTTCTACGACTAAGTGTGATGAGCCTCTATTTTGTATGCAACTAAATTTTCTTTTATTGGTTTAATTTTAAGTGATTATCATTTTTCGAAACATATCTAAGTTCAAATAACATTAAACTTATGCGAATGGCGAAGTAGTAGGAATGAATTCTCACATGTGGAGTAGGATAATACGAAAGAGAGTCTATGGACTTTGGGAAAGAAATAGTTTTGTTAACTTTTTAGTTTTTTTAGACCAATTGAATGCAAATTTAAAATCATATTTTCGTACTAAAACTAAGAAAGTAACGATTAATACTTGACTACTTTGTTTTAAACTTGTTGCTTTGTAAATTAATATGCTGTATTTATTTGAAGTACTATACACTTTTACATATGCTGTTTGAAAGAGAGAGTTTTGAAGATTGTATATGTCATTAGGTTTGTATACACAAGTATGAAGTGTTATGGCATCTCTTCATAAAAACACAACGTTCACTTAATTTATTAATCATTTAAGTATTTGTTACCAAATCTTATGGTTTATAACAGAAACTGTATCTGTTAGCCAAACTGGTATAAGCACATTATTATTTTAGTTGGCAAAAAATCATAAAAATGCCCATTGTTAATTATTATAGTTAAGCAATTTAAAAACTATAAGTCGGACTGTTTTTTTTTTCCTTCTTTTTTTCAGAAATTTGTCGGGCTTTGTTAGATGACTGTAATTTACGGTGTACCGTGTTTCTTATTTAATATTATCAAATAAAGCACTCTCCCTGCAAGTTGTTATTATAGAATCCATTCAGATGGTATATTTGAAAGGAGTAGTTTGAAGTGCAGGAAACACCATGCAGGTAAAGGAATGCACTTCTGCGTTACTGTGATTTGCTATGCAAACAAATATCCCAGTCATCATAATAGGGCATATTACAAAGACGGGAGAGATAGCTGGGCCCTCTGTTTTTAAGCATAGAGTGGATTCTATTTTGTATATGAAGGGAGAAATTTATTCATCGTATCGTCTCCTATGATCTATGAAATGTCAGAATCTGGACTTGATGCAGTACCAAGTCCAAGTAAAATGTTTTAACTGAATATGACTCTGATTCCGAGGTATTGGCCGGACTTGCAGTTGCTGTGGTCGTTGACATATCCTGGTCGTTTATGCTAGAAATTCAGGTGTTATGTGCTACTGACTTGGCCTTCTCGAGAAAATTCAATGGTGTTACAGATAACAGAGCTATCATGATAATTTCTGTTCTTATGAGAAAGGCAGGGCTGAAACTTCAAGACAGTACCGTTTCCTATACAGGGACTGCCGGGGAATCTTGCTACTGTAGCTGCAAACCTGCAACATGCAGCAGTTTCTTGGCATTGGGGGCGAGCTTCGCATGGTTGCAAGAATGGATAGACGTGTTGCAGTTATTGCTATGAACTGATTGTTTGTGGTATTTTGCTGTAAAATAGTATTTTTGCAATAACGGACCTGGGTTATTTTGTTCATTTTATTTACATGTCAATGATATAAATTGATTTTTGTGAATTTATTGAACTTTTGTCGAAGTATTACTGTTTGTTTGTTGTAATAATGCATGAACTCAACTGAAGTTCAAACGGTTGGAACAGGCTTTTTTTTTTCTTTTTTTCTTCTACCATTCAACATCTGCGCAACTGAAAATAAAGTCAATTTCTATCAATTGAGCACTTCTTAATGTAATTTTCTATTCAGCATTATAATTAGTGGAACAATAATTTTTGTTGATAAAGAAATTGTTTGATGGTTGAATCTTGAATAGTCTTCTAGGACTCTGCTTCGTGAAGGTTTTACAACGGGATAGTTACCCACTAAGACAAAATGTTTTACAAGGGGTTAGTTAGCTCTTTTACATTCCTGATTACAACGTTTTGATTTTGCAGTAGATGTGTGAATTATTAAAAATCAAATGGAATTTTAATATTTTAAAGTAAATAAACTTCTATTAGGGGTTGGCTGTTTCAAAATTTGGATTCACCTTAGATATGTTTTTTATTTTATTTTGATATATTACTTTCCTATCCAAATTTATCAAGGAACTGATATTTATGTATAGTTATACCGATACCAAATTTTATGTGATTATTATATAAAGAGGCGAAGATAATAACAGAAGTAATGGAAAATTAAAACTTTTGTACTTAGTTTTGTTGTATTAGTGCATGATTATTTAACCATTTTTGAAAACCCCTGATAAAGGTAGGAAAAGATGCGTGTTTTGTAATTATATATGTATTGTGCAAAATTTAAATTTCCTTTTTTACCTATTTCTTTCACTGAGAACTTGGTAATGCAAAAGGCAACGTATCGTACTGTTTTTGGATAAGCAATCTTACTAACTGCAACAGTTGTCTATTGAAGTAGTTTCCTATTAGCCTTATCAACTTTAGTGGTAAATAGGTAACTATACCATGTTTTTCGGTTACTGTATCACAATCACTGATGTAAGATTGATGAAAATGTGGACTCTGGACATTTGATATTTTTCACATTTTTATTTTACCTCTTCAATCAATACCTTTTTCCGCGAATGCTTCGCCTCATTTTTTCAAATTTGAAAAATTATTTTGTTACATAATTCATTCTCTTCTTCATTGTTTGCTTCATTCCGCCTATATATACCTTTAAGTTAACTATAGTTGTCTGGATAAATTGTTTTAACACAATTTAGCAATCCTAACTATACTTACTATTGTAAACACGTTATCTAATATAACAATGCCCGAGTGCGTAGCACGGGCCATACACTATTATATAAATAATAACAAATCAAGTCAAAATATCATATATATAAGCCAATAAATCTTTACTACATTTATCATATGTAAAAACAATATGATAAAATAAATCAAGTTAGAGTATCATATACAAATCAATACAAAACTCATAAATAGAGTATCATATATAAAATATGATACCCGTAACAAATTACAATATAATAACAAAATGAGTCAAAGCAAATAAAATCTTGATGACATTTATCATATACAAGAACAATATGATAAAATAAATCAATGAGGAGTATCGTATATAAGCCAATAAAATCTATGTGGCATTTGTCATATGTAAAACAATATAATAAAATAAATCAAGTTGGAGTATCCTATATATACCAATATAATACTCACAACATTAGGATACTCATAATAAATGTCATATAATTTTGTAACCAATCAAGTCAGAGCATCATATATAACTCAATAAGATACTCATAACATTATATATATATATATAACACAATATGATCAAGTCAGAATATCGTATATAAATCAATGCGATGGTTTTAACAAATATCATATATAAATCAATATGATAAAATGAATCAAGTCAAAGTATCACATATAAAACTCATAACAAATACTATATTTAAATCAATATGATACTCATAATAAATCAAGCCAGAGTATTATAACCAATAAATTCTCATAACATTTATCATATATAAAAACAATATGATAACTAATCAAGTCAACAAAATCTTCGGGGCATTTATCACACTATAACAAAAACACCATATTACAACTTTAATTTTACAACGGTGGTAAAAGCACCGTTGTAATAAATGTTTTTTACAACTGTCAATCCCCTAAAGTTGTAATAAACGTATTTTTAACAACTTTTTATTTTGTTCGTTATAATAGATGTCTATTACAAACTTCATGTTTATAATATCTATATTTAATAACTAACTATATTAATATTTAATAATAATTAATAATAAACTTAGGAATCAATAATATTTATTAATTATTATTAAATAACTAATATTTAATAAGTAGTAATTTATTTTTAATAGTTAATGTGTGTTAACTGCTTACTAATCAATAATTAATAACATACATTATAAGCTTTTAATAATTATTAATCTATTATATCTAAGTAGAAATAAGTAAAAGTTAAATAATAACTATTATTAATAAGTAATATTTGATTTGGTAGTAACTATTTCAGAAATTTTAATAAATATAATTTTGGCAACTAATAATAATTTTGGCTACTAAATAATAATAATTAATTTGACATTTTAAATAATTAATTATAAATATATTTATTAATTAATAGTAATTAGCTTTTAATTATTACTATTAAATATTTAATGATTGTTAATTGGTAATATATACATAATAATTAATGAATAATTAGACTTCATGCATTGGATAAAGCCTGTAAATAGGTCATGCCCCTTTTCAAATAATCTCACTCGTCGTCATATAGTTGTTGGAATTTTTGGACTAACCGTCGAATCTTGACTATCAAGCCTTGATGATCATTGTTGGCCACTGCGTTGTGGTCGATATTTTTTTTAGGGTGCTACTATTCACACCCCGGTTTACACTTTCGGCCACCTCTCTAAATTTAGAGTGCTACTATTCACACCCCATTCTACTCTTCTGGCCACCAAAACTAAAAGCACCCCGACATTTTCAATTTTCCTCATCTGGCTACCATTTAATTTAATAACGAAAAAATAAGGCCACCAGCACCTTCAACTAAACGCATGCAAATAATCCAAGGAAAAAAATAACATAATACAATTTCATAACCACATTAGCAATTTTAATTTTTATAAATGTGTACTTACTTCGTCGGTTGTGAAATGATTCGTAAATCAACATTTATATCTTTTTGGTCATTTAAACGAACATCTTGCATCATATTATCACAACTATCAGGTTTATCGTCCAATTTATCATCATTTAAATACTCCATCTATCAAACGACAAAAAATAAAATAAGATTAATGCAACAATTTGTAAAAGAAGAGGTTTATTGTCCAATTTATCATCATTCGAATACTCCATCTATCAAACGACAAAAAATAAAATAATATTAATGTAACAATTTGTAAAAAAATATTTGTTTTTGTTGGGGTTTGAAATTGTAGAGAAGTACGTATTTTTTAGGATAAGTACGGTGGTGAATAACTAAGTGAAAGAATTAGATTTGGTGGCCAGAAGAATATAAAAAATATTCATTTATATTAAATTTATAAAGGTGGCCGGAAGTGTAAAGCGGGATGTGAACAGTAGCACCCTAACTTTAATACAAATGATTATTTTTTATATTCTTCTGGCCACCGTATATTATTACTTCATTTAGTTATTCACCACTGTACTACTCCTAAAAAAACACATACTTATCTAAAATTTCAAACCTTAAACCCTAACAAAAGCAGATATTTTTTTGTGTCTAATAAAGATAGAAGATGAAGGTAAAAAAGATATTAGATTTTCTTGATTTTTATTGTTTTCAATTATTTTATAGAACGTGTTGTTAGGTTTTTTTTATAGTTAGGGTTTTCCATTGCGTTTTATGATATTTTTTCCGCACCATTGGAAATTTCAAGCTTGGAGGACATTTAATTTGACGATGTTGTAATATAGAATGACAATGTAAGTATTGACTTGTATGGTTTTTATCTGTATAACTTACGCATTTTGTTTTACAAATTCATACATTAATTTTTGTTATTGTTTGATAGATAGTATTTGAATGATGATAAATTGGACAACGTCCTTATTGTTTTAGATGATAAACATGATGATTGTGATAATACGATGGAAGATGTTCGGTAAAACAACGTTCATTTAGATGAGAGAGATGGTGGCCTCTCCATTTTTACGTTATTAATTTAGATGGTGGCCAGTAGAGGAAAAGAGAAATATTTTGGGTGCTTTTAGTTTTGGTGGCCGGTAGTGTAAACAGAGGTGTGAATAGTAGCACCCTTTTTTTAATATACATTTGGCTTCGAATGTCGAAAGTATTTAACCGATCAGAAAACAATGAAATATTACGTAGGTTAGAAAACAATGAAACGTTACAACTTTTTTTTGTTAGTGGTAAAAGATGCTTTTGACTCCAAAACAAAATCTCTTTTTTGGCTTCAAAACAAAATTTTTAGCGGCAAATGTAAATTTTCAGTGCCAAACCCAAACATTAACATATGTTTACCACTTATCTCCTTGGTCAAAATTAACTTTCCCCAAATTTACGTTTCTTCGTATTCCTTCTTCTTTCTTATCGAAAATTCTCGATCAAGCCAGCCCCATCACCTAAAAATTGGAGCTCCACCTTCGGATTAAGCCTCCGACTGGCTTCTCCCTCCGCCATCGAACACCCTTCTCTCAGCCCTGCGTTGCGTCTGCCATTGCTCCTCCTACTGCCTTGTTCCCCCTCACAACAGATCTGCACCAGAAAGCAAGCTGCCTTCGCTCCCTAGCTTCCCCTCGCCTAAACCAACCACAGATCTGAAACCTACGCCTGAGCCACTGACCTACCGGGCAGCCTCGTCGGAGTTGGATTTAATTTGCTTCCCTTTGTATACGGTATACAGGTTAGTATGTGTGTTTGGATTTATGCAATTTGGTCAATTCCTAATATTTTGTAATCACCCTGTTTCAAGTTGTTTTATTTTGAACAATTTTATTTAACAATTGAAAGATCCTTGTTAGTGAACTATGGATCTAACAATATAAATAATCTTGTTTCATTAAGTTTTTGACAGTGTGATTAAATCCATAACACACAAGTTGATCCATCATCATATAATCTATGTTTAAAAGTGTATTCATCCCAAGTTATATATGTAACTAAGTTTAAAGGGCCTGTGTTTATATTTATGAATTGGGTATCATAAGTGTTAAGATGAATCTGCTATATCTATACATTTTTTTTGGCAGTTATAGGTTATTATGGTGGATTGGTTATCTAATATGTGATATTATGGGATGTTGCGAGCATATATATGTGTCTATATATATATATATATATATATATATAAGAACACTATCAGAAACTGTTAAATTCTAAAATAGCTTATACTCTGAGGTCATATACCCCAGTTTTGTTTGACATTTTAAATCTGTGATGCAATATGTCTTGACATATTAAACAAGCATGTATGTTATTTTTCTATTTTCATGTAAATCTTCTGTCTGGACAGAAAATATATTTTTGATACCACTGGATTGTATTTTGATACTTGGAAGTGCATACTAAAAAATATTTGATACTGTTTATTATTCTCCACTAGTTGGATATATAGTAGTATGCATTTTACCTTATAACAATGATGAACAACCTAGTATAAAAGTTGTACTGGATATAATGGTTATGTGTATATCAAAATACTGAACTAATATGATTATTGAATTCCTGATTAAACACTATGATATATGCATATTTGGAACTTTTGGGTTTATTTTCATATGCAGACTAGCTGTTGAACCTTAACAAATTAGAAGTGCTTGTATATGTATAAATAAACAAACGGTTGAAGAAAATATGATTTGCATTTGCCTCTCAAGTTTTGGACAATACAATACTGCTAATACACATATCAAGGAAAGGATCCGTGCTTCATCCTTTTGGATAAATTAGTAAATCAGCTTTAGTGAGACATTATTGGATAGTGTTTCTTTATTTAAACTGATTAACTATAATTCGACATTTGATGTTTGCAGATCGTCGAATGGCATACAGTAATGACTCTAGCAGTAATGTGGCGTAAAGATTTGGTTGTCTTCGACTAGTGTACTCCCGTAGGATATGCAATTTTTGGTGGATAACTTGTGCTTGTACGAAGTTGCTTTATAATGGTCAAGTATGTAATTATGTACGAAATGTTGTTTAAAACTTATTGTTTGTAATACTGAATATTTGAGTATTTTAATAAATTAGTTTGCAAATAACTTTAATATCTGATTTGGTTACGAAGTATTGCTATATTTAGTATATTGTTCTTTTCAGTTGAAAAAGATGTTTTTTTTTAAACCCAAATGTCAATCACAACGGTGCATAAAACTTGTAGTAGATTTTATTACAACGGTGCATAACTGTTGTAATAAAGTTTATTACAACGGTGGAAAAAAGTTGTAAAATATACATATTACAACGGTGTTGCAACAGTGCAAAAAAGTTGTAAAAGATCTTAGTCTATTACAACTTCTTAATACACGACGGTTTGCCCACTGTTGTAAAATGTATATTACAATGGTGTTCCACCGTTGTAATATGGTTATTTTGTTGTAGTGTCATATGTAAAAGAAAAAAGATAAAATAAATCAAGTCAGAGTATCATATATAAATCAACACGATACTCATAACAATTATCATATATAAATCACTATGATAATAAAATCGATCATTTATAAAACGTAATTAAAGTATTGGGGGATTACGGGATAAATATTACCCGACACATAACTTACCAAATAACAGACGCTAATTTTTAAAATCATGAGGTCAAAGCTCGAGACATCAGCACCATAATCTACTAATAACACCATAACACACTTAGAGATCAACCCAGGATAACCAAGACGGTCTACGGTGAAGGCGTATGCTACCCATTCACATAGCTACACATGGGACCCTCATGCCTCCGTCTATTGTAGCTCGTGACCCGCCGATCGGGAATCCCGATCAAAATACTAAAATTGCACATTATAGCAGACCGTTGACCTTTGGTGGTAATTGAAAGTTTAATACTATTAATTCAGGTCGCGATACTGAATTTGGTCGACTAAGATGAAGTATTGGCCCATTGGTACAATAGAGTCCAATCCATCCCAATTCCCAAAATAAACATGCCATTAAATTCTAAGTGTTTATAACATCGAAAAACTTTATAAACTCAACTCTGACTTGAAAAGATATACCATCACATAATAAAGCAAAAATGTAATCACAACCTAAATTGGACGAAACAAAACCAATGTCTACTCACCAATATAATCATCAAAAAGTAAATAATAACAAGCCTATTATAGGCTTATTTATGAAATATGGTGGTTTGACCACTTAAATTAAATAACACTAGTTGTAATATAGAACATGTATCATCATACAAATGACATACAAGCAGGTCAACTAAAAAAAAAGACCCAAAAACACTTCAATTCAGAAATTAACGAATACCTTCAAATAGTAATTATTTAAATATAACACATGCTTCCTATATCACATTGTGTTACTTAAATATTTATAATAAGGAAGCAAATCGCAGTAAATGAAAATACAAAAGCACACAAACATTCCATATGAGGAGTCAAGGGAGTAATAAGAAAAGTATTACCATGTGTCCCATGTCGTTCTGTATTACTAAACCATTTACTCAAAAATCCTCATCTTATAGAATTTCACACAAATCCCAACGGAAGTTTTTTTTCAACTCAAATTGTATATATGCCAAAGTATTTATAAATATAAATAATCAAAACAAAATAATTAGTTTATACTTGGTTGTTTTTCATTATTTATTATCCCCGATACTCTTACTTTATTTCCAATAAAAACAACCAAACATTATGTTAAAGTGGTTAATACCAACCCCAATCCAATCTGAGTCAATTTCAAACTGATTTAGCTCTTGTTTTCGACCATCATTCGAATTCCACCTGGTCAAGTTTCTAAGTATTTTCCGAAAAACAAACTTAGTTCCCATCTTGATTTTCAACCAAAAATCCCCTTTAAAAATCATCTGAAAGGTTTCAAAACACTTGGCCAAATCAATTCATTGATTACTTGTATTTTCCTTTGAAAATTCTTGTTGCAAGGAGCTTTAAAGGGGAAATTCCAAAAAGGAAACTTATGTTTTGAAAATCTATTTCCTTCAAAATATTTATTACATATATTTTTCTCTAAAATCTCATCAAAATATTTTATTCTTCCAAAAAATGCGCTCTCTCTAGGACGATTCTAGTACTAATTCTTCTCATTCTAGGGTATTTCCACCCTTTCTTTAATGAGTTTTAAAACCCAATAAGCCAAGTTTTTTATAAACCATAGCTCTGATACCAAATGTAACAACCTGCCATTTTAGCTGGCCCAAGTCGGTAATTAAACCAACTCGAAGCGTTCAAAACGACAGATTTTTATTGGCTTAAAGGGTTTAAACAGAATTAAACAAGGAATCACAGAGTGTAAAATTTACAGTGGAATAAAATCTAATATAAATATCAGGATTTTAAAAAATTTGTGCAGCGGAAGAAATAAAAATTTATACATAAATCTGAATGAACAAGTTTTTACAAGTTTGTCAACTAGCGTGCGTGCGTCTTCACGTGCCTCTTCTCTTTGCGAGATGAAAATCTAACTCTGCAACACTTGTCTTTGACTCGAGCGTTTCTTGCAAAAATACAAAACACTCGAGTCAGGATTAATCTTTGTTCAAGTAAATCAACTTCAGTAAAATACTAAAAAAAATTAGTAAATCCGAACTATTCAATAAAATCTAAGTGTGTCAATACCCATAAGAAGTTGCCCGATATTTTTCCAAAAGGATCAAGGCAACAAGAAAAGCAACGCAACATGTATGGCTGTAGAAGAAAGGTGGCCAGCGTAGGATATCTTTACAGTTCACCACCTACATAGCGCATGCATATGTCCATTCATATGTAACTATCTACATTTACATTTTTAAACGTAGACGACCCAAACCACAGGATTTAAAAAAATATAGTGATTGTTTTTTTAAAATAAAGAAGGTACACCTGACATGCAAAATAAACGAATTGAATTAATGCATGCAGTAAAACAAATTGAACCAGTACATGCAAATAAAATGATTTCAATAAGGTAATTTTTATTCTAATCCACGGTTTTAATAAGTTAATCCACCATTTTACTTTACTAAGTTAATCCACAAATATTTTGTAAGTTAATCCACGAGTAGATTAACTTAAAGATTTCATCCTATGATATATCTAACAATCGATTTTGTGCTTCTTGTTTCACAATTCTACGTTATTTCACAATCCCCATACCAGATTAATTATAATAATCCAACTAGTCTAAAATCAAGATCTCATACCATATTAATTATGTGAAAAAAATACACATTATATCGTAATGTGACATAGATAGCATATAAATCTACTGTATGCAACATGTTTCTTATATAAATTATGTCGACATGTCAATTTGTAAGATTTTCATTTGGTAATCAAGTTCTCTTGTTGTATATGTCAACTTGTGCAACCATTCATACTAGTCATTCATACATGCCAGTATACGTATGCATAAAAATCCAAATGACGTGGTGAGAGACAAACATGAAATCCTTGCTAAATAAATAGATCATGGAGCAAAACATCAATAGGTTCATAAAAAATGAAGCTAACAATAAACAAGTCACTTTAGCGATTTAAGTACCTACAGCCTATTACTTTTACTCACGAAAATATGTGAAAGTCATATAGACAAGTCATATATATTTCCAGAATTACACAAACATGGAATTAAAAGTCATACGCGCCTTTTAAGTTCTAATAATCATGGGATTAAGCTAGCCACTCATCATCATCATCATTATTTATTAGTCTTGAATGAAACCCTTGATTTCCTGCAATTTCCTTAGTACTGTAGCAACCGTCTCCCTCATCAAGATGTGAACGGCTTCTCTTCTCAAACATATTTTTATCAATTTTTCAAGATTTCAGAAAATAAATAACTACAATTATATGTGATAATGGTGATATTAAAAAATATACAATTTTGTATACAATTAATCAATTTAAAAAAAAACTACTTACTGTTATGTTGAATTACTCCGCTTAAGGCTTAAACTTAGATTTGGATGCTAGGATTCCAGAACCGAGAAGAACGACAGAAAAAGCACGAAAGAAGAAATGCACGGAAGAAGAAAACGTATGGATGAAGATAAAGAAGAAGAGAATACGTACGTTTTTTTTTTTTTTTTTTGTGGATGTACAAATTAAAATTTACTCCCTCCAATCTAAAATATAAGTCGTTTTAGGTATTTGCACGGGAATTAAGAAAAAATTCAAATGCTTCTTTTTGGTGGGTTGGCTCCTTTTTTCATTCAATGTTAAGATACGTTCTCTATTACCAAGTACAAAAAAGTAGTTGTTGGAGTTTCCAAAGCAGCCACCAACTCATATGTGCCAATAGAAGTACTTCATGGCAAGTCAATAAAGTATGTGCAACTTATTATAGGTAAAAACGTCTTAAATTTTGAAAAACAAAAAACTTCACAAAACGTCCTATATTTTGTACTGAAGGGATTAAATTTTAGTAAAAGTCAAAGATCCTATAAAATAAGATGGATTAACTTACTAATATTGTAGATTAGAATAAAAATTACCTTTTAGTTAATGCGTGCAAATAAAATGAATTGAATTGAATCAATGCATGCATGACAATTTTTTTACTTATTCTAAGGAAACAATAAATGGACTGAAGGCGAGATTAATGCATGCAGTAAAATAAATTCAACCAGTACATGCAAATAAAACGAATTTAATAAATGCATGCAAATTAAATGAATTGAATCAATGCATGCTTGATTTTTTTTCTTATTCCAAGGTAGCAATAGATGGACTGAAGGCGAGATTAATGCATGCAGTAAAACAAATTTAACCAATACATGCAAGTAAAACGAATTTAATAAATGCATGCAAATAAAATATATTAAATCAATGCATGCGTGACAACAAAAGCAACCCTTCTTTTGGTGAACTAATGACAGCAAATTACAATCATAATGGCGCACGGCTTTTAGTTGGGGTTCCATGACAATATAATTTGTAGTTAAATCAAGTGAAAGTGGCATTTTCAGGTTTCCAAATTTACATTTGGTCTCAGCAACATTCAAAGTTTGTGAATGCAAACCATAAAGCAAATCAAACAGCATCAACACATATGGACAATGCAAGGCATACGCCAACTTCACAAAGCTTGACCGGGTATATTCATGATTTATGTGCTTAAGTTTGTGACATATATAGACTAACTACAGATTCAATACAACCATGTTTCTTATTTAAACAAGACATGGGTATAAATTTTTAAGTTGCAAAGTAACAGGGTCTGTATAAGAAGAAGTGCTACAGGTTTACAACCAAAAAAGCAGGGATAAATTAAAAATGGCACCAGCCAATGGCATTGCTGCCAAGAAAAATATGTATATATAGTTGGGAAGCAGTATTCCTGAGGTATCTCACCCAGTTTCTCTCTTTTTTTAACAGAGGTTGGTTCAACAAGTCCAGGCATACCGCAATGCACAAACCCAACGTACTTGCCTCAAATCAAGTAATGCACATACATTCGTTTCCGGTCACAAGGTGAAAATCATAATCAGTAACCACAACAATGACAAACACAATTCAATCATTTTAATTAAGTAAAAAATAGTGTTGAAGTAATTGAATAAAGAGAAATCGTAAGCAAACTCACGTGTGCTTGGTGGACAACAGCAGCAGCGAGAAGAGAGGGGATGCGAGGTACGGCGTTGACGTGCTACTAGCGCTCCATCCATCGTTCTCTCTCTCTCTCTCCCTTTATATTTTTTTATGAAAACGTTGGAATATATTCACGCAGTAAGGAGCGGATCTTAGACCAGTCACGCGACGACCGAGCTCGTCGGAATCTCAGCAGGCACGGCGGTTTCCGGCACTGCTTTGACCTTTTTTTTCTATGGTTCTGGATTTCAGCGAGATGAAGGGGGGAAAGTGTAACAACCCGTATTTTTGAACTAATTTAAAATTTATTTTTAATTGACTTTAATAGGAATTAAATATATTTAGTGATTTATTTTGAGAATTAACGATTTTTTTTAAAAAATTGAAGTTAGAACATATAAACTTAAAATTTAATTAAAACGAACTCGAAATGGCGCGGTAGTTTAAAATTTTGGTTTTGAACTTTAAATGATTATACATAATTCTAAATAAGTCAGATTTTGATAAAACAAGAAACATTAGAATATAATTAACTTTATCTTTTTAACAAATGTGAAAAATTGAGATTTCACTTTATAAATTGTAAGTTATGTCCTGTTCAAAATTTCAAATAGTCGCTATGGAATTTATATATATTTTAGTATTGTATATAGCCCTTAAATGTGGCCATGTCGTAAACGACCTTCATTTTCGAAAAAACCAATCTTGTTGGATCCGGAACATCAAATTATTGTCAGGCTTAAAATTTCAAGTCATTTGGAATTAATATGTGAGCGTGATATATTCAAACGCATATTGAATTTTAGTTTAAATTTAATAAGCTAGTTAAAAGACCATTATTCGAATGGTCTCCAAATTCGATGAAATAAATTTTGTTAGGACTGTATCGTCAAAACATAGCGAGATTTTAAATTTCATAATTTCTAGAGTCAGTATGTGGTCGTGGCGAATTAAAATGTACGTTTAAATTCGATATATTGATTTATATTTTAATTTTGGGAAAAAATGATTGAAACAGTCGAATCAGCCTACAAAACATATTCCATTGTATCCGGAATGGGGGTATTTGGCTAGGGCCGACATTCTTGGAGTTTGTTTGGATTTCGTGGCATTAAACGAGTAATTTACGCATTAAATATTATTACTTAAATATGTATATATATATATCTAAAACCCTAGGTCAATCCTCATTATCTGATGCCGCTGTCATTTGCTAGCCGAATGCCAGCATCGCACCAAATTTCTCCCTCATTTTTCTTTGAATCCGCGAATCAAATCAAAATTTCATTAGCTACAAAAATGATTAGCTTGACGAGCTTGTTCTTCTAAACGGCTATGATCTAATTTAGTTTGGCGAGATGGGGGATTTTAGATCTCGAACGGCTACAGTTCAAGCATGTTTTTAGGACAGCGCCGGCGTGCGAATAGGACACGGTGGCAGGCACAAGGACGCGGATCGACCCCCTTCAAAGTGGTGGCAACCAATCGAGGTCTGGCCCCGTGTAGCTTCACGCGTGGATGGAAATTCAAGTTTGATGGTGGGTTTATTTCGGTGGTCTGGAGAAGAATGTAAATGATGGAAAAAATGGATTTAGAAAAAGGTTTAATTAATTAAGTTAATAAATTCTATTAATTTAATTATTAAAGTAATTAACATATAAACTATCATATCTTGTCGAAATGGAAACAGATTGATACGATTTCAGAAGCGTTGGAATCGTGGCAGCGAACTCTACAACATGGAACTGGCCAGAACTAAAACAGATCAAGTTAGAATTTAAGGAAAATTTAAATCCAAAAAGTACTAAAATCGTCAATTAAAGACTGACGGAGTGGAAACCAAAAATGGAAACTCTCTCACTCAAATATTTTGTACAGTTATTTATTTTTATAACTGAATATATATTGATTGTCTGTGATTGCAATATTTGTTTGGTGATTGATGGATTGTTACCCTTTTATTGTTATCGTTATTAAGCTGTGATTTTAAATGTTTATAGAATAAAACTTTTATATTAAAAATTATTTTGGGATGACAATTTATGCACCCGTCTCCCAAATATGTAGATAAGTTCACATAGACTGTAATGTAAACCCCACATGAGTGTTGGGATGACAATTTTACACATCGCCCAAGTATACAAATAGTAATATTTGTTTAATGGTTGAAAACCCCACATGGGTCTGGGGATGATACTTAATTCACATCTCCCTTGGATTTAATTGTATGTCAACCGATTGGTTGACAGACTATTATAAGCATTATTTAGTTATTTAATGCTTATGTAGTTGTAAATTGCACTCGGTATGTGAATTGAATGTTTAATAGTTGTTTATCACTATTTTTGAGTACATGCGATGTATGGAATCCATATAAATAAAATTATATGTTAATTGATTGAGTTTGGTTCCAATTCAGAAATAACGAATATTTTAAAATAATATTCAGTGAAGAATCAAAATATGATTTTGATGTCCGATTTTGGATGGACACGAAAATATTGAAATATTCATAAATAAAATGAATATGAAGTCGAGTTAAGTAAATATACGCCATTTTAACTCGAACGGAATTTTCTGCGATTTTACTCATTTTATAATGAATATCGAAAAGGTTCAATTTCAAAATCTGATATTTTGAAACTATTATCATTTTAATATTATAATGTTATGGAATATTTAATTTTTATTGAAATTTAAATGGAAGTTGAAATCGATTTTAAAACGAATTTATAAACATTTTATAAAATAAGTTTTGAATGGAAATCGTGTTGTATATAACTGGTGTTGTATATAACTGGTGTTGTATACACAATTATATGATTTTTGTTTGATGATAACAACCAAATATATTTTATAAATGTGTTTGTAACTGTACTGTTCTATATTTACATCATAAACAAGAATGTAATATTTATATTCAAATAAAATACATCTGTACAGAAAATCAAATATTTACTGTATTTTATTTAAAATATAAATATTATATTTCTAACATTCAAACAGTACATCTATTTTAACTCCACTATTTAATCACTTCATATATTTGTACTTATAAATAAACAGAATAGGATAGACAAGTCTGTTTGACAACAATGAAATAATATTTTTGTTTCAAACAGATTTTGTTTATTACAAATAATCAGTACAATCACTTTTTCATATACATTAGCTCCTCACTATAACACTCATACATTCACTCAGTTTGCATTTCATATATAAAATTTCATTTACACAGATTCGTATATATTTACACAGACACTCTGACACTCTTCTTATTTTCACTGTCTTCTGTCTTTTATCTTTTTTCTTCACAGCTTTTTGCATTCAGTCCAGTCTTCATACCTGTCATATACAGAAACACACACACAGTACACTACAATAGAAATAAAAACTGAATACATGCAGATTTGAATTTTATTTTTGAAATTTTATTTGCCTCAGTTTTCTGGTGTGTTTCTCATCATTTTTCTAACTTGATCTGATTTGTTAATCCGACTGTGTCTAGACAGTTTATATATAGTACAGGGACAGAAAAATAGTCTAATGGCTGCATATACACACGTGCATGCATATACACGTGTGCACTGCCTCGCCGATCAGTGTGCAACTGAGGAGTAGTCACGTGGACTGTCTCGACTCAGTGCAAAATGAAAATCAGTACACAAAAGTTCAAGAGTCGATCAACGGAATCAAAACAGCATGTGAACTCAAGACAAAATGGTGCAGATTCAAGTGCAAGGGGCTAAGCAGTATGGTAAATGATCAAGCATATGGTTCAGCTCAATCGTGCATGGCAGCAGCAGATGGCCGAGCTCAAATACAAGTCATATTAAGGTTCAGGAATTGATCACAAACAGCAATGCAAGACAAAGTCACAAATAGAGCAGCATGTTAACTGAAATCATGGGACAGTGGTGTGCAAATGTGATGCACATCAAACAAACATGGTACAATATGCAAATGGCATCATGGATCAATGTAACACAGTGTACAAGTTTCAGTTGTGTATGTGCAAAGTCAAAGTAACATAACAACATGGTATAAAAGCATGATAATGTACACATATGCATGAAAATGGGCATGGTGATACAGCAGCAAGTCTAGGTGAAGTGTCAAGCACAACAGTATGACACAGTGGAGCAAAAGCAAGACAAATGTGCACGGTGTAGTCAATACAAATCTGGTATTTAAGTTTGGCAATGGAGCATGCAGATCTTTTACATTGGTGCAACTTTATATAAATTCAGCTCAACATCAGAATGTTATCAACTAGATGGTGAAACAGATAGCAGTACATGCTGATTCAAAGGGACAAAATCATTTTTTGGCAAGTTTTTAATGAGCATGTTTTTGTTAAGAGAAAAATAAAGGATGGAATTTTTTCCTGTTCTTTCTTTAAATTGGAATCAAGTCAGCATGCTGGATATCATGGCTAAAATCAAGCAGATACACATATTTGGCAAGTTTCAAATGTTAAAATTTGAATGAGCAATCAATCAAAAATATATGGCATGCTCAAATAAATTTCCAGAAATGCATATATGGATAAAATTCATTTCAAGAATGCATCTGCAAAAATATTGCACAAAGTTTTTTTTATGGAAAGCTTCAATCATGCATTCGACTGAAATGAAACAAATCAATTCTGGCAAGTGTTTAAAAGGAAGCAATGTATTCAAGGAGGCCAGGGAACGTTTCTTTCCTGAAATTCAGTAATCAAATGTTTTGGCAATCATTCAACTCGGCAACAAGTCATCAAAAGGGAATTTCAAAACAACATATTCAAAGGGGACAGTGAAATGTAAATTCCTGTTTTGAAGAAATCAGAGTTTTATATTTGGCAAGGAAAATTTTCTGCAAAACAATCTACAGCAAAGCACGAACATGGCAAGAATCCTTTTTGAATTGCAAATTGAATTCTCAAAATATATTCAGCAGTTTATCAATCAACTTAATCAAGCAAGGGACAAATTCAACAATCACTCATATATGGCCAGGTAAATCTTTCATTCAAGGCAGAATATTTCCACATGTGCCAAAACAATCAAGGCCGATACCAACCCAATTAAAGTTGAGAAATTCAAAAGGGGATAGCACGCATTCAGATCAAATCATTTAATTGAAATCGGAGATTTTATAGGAGTTTTCTATACCCTATATTAGTTACACCAAATTCATCATCGGCTGATATAGGAAAAATCCAACCCAACATTTCAGATCGAAAGAAATCAATATCGAAATCACGAGCACAAAGAAAAATCAAACAAGAATTTACTCACAGGATTTTCGATCGAAAGCCAATACAATTCCCAAATCATAGAGAAGCAAGCCACAAGTTGTCGAAGCCATCAGAGATTTATTTTCTCACAAGAAATTGATCACGATTTGGATTGGAAATCTGAAACCCTAGTTTTCATTCGAAGCCGCCATTTATTTTCCAGAGAATAGAGATCGGGTCAAAGAAAATAGTGGTGCAACATAAATAAAAAGGCGCTGGTCTTTTTTGTTTTGGGCTAAGTCTTTTGTGTCTTAAGAACTAGGGCTTCTTGTTGTTTTTAATATTATTTTTTATTTGTATTGTTTTCGTACTTTTTTCTGAAAACTTCTGAAACAGTTTCTAGGTCTGTAAAAACTAGGGATTCAGTCAGGGTATTGACTGACAGTTGACAGCGTCTATAAAATCTGGGTTACTGGTTACGGGGTCGTAATCAGGGGAAATCTGATCGAGGGGATATCGATCATTCTACGGTTTTGAGCGTAGGGTTAGAATAGGAGCAGTGTTTGTGAGTGTACATGGCCTTGTATGCGGGATCTGTTCTATCACCTAATAGAAACCTTAGAAATGCAGCAGTAGGCAGGATTTTGCCGAAGCTGGGTATATCTGTGTGTGATTTATTTTCTGCATTTCTGTTTCTGCTACATTCTGTGATCTGTTTATTATTTTAACATTTTTTTTTAATTCAGTTAAAAATTGTGATAAACCCTATTCACCCCCCCTCTAGGGTTAATCTAGATCCAATAAGTGGTATTAGAGAAGGTATTTCTTTAACTCTAGAGTCATGGGTAATCATAGTCGTCAGTCCTGTTCATCTCCAACTATTTTCACTGGAACAGATTTTTTAAATTGGAAATCCAAAATGAAAGTTTATTTAAAATCTGTTAATATTAAATGTTGGGATGTTGTTATCAATGGGTACGATATGGTAGATAAAATTTTTAATTCTCGTGCTACACATATTCTATATTCTTATCTTGATGATGATCAATATAGTATGATCTCCTATTGTTTAACTGCACAGGAAATCTGGACAGCTCTCAATACAAAGTATGGACAAATTGACAATAGCTGCTCAAAACCCCAGGATGACAACTTAGATTCAGATTTTTGCTTAACAAGTCATGTAGATGAAACTTCAGATGGATCAGATGATGGAGAATCAACAAATGATGAAACAGAAAATTTATCATATGAAGATCTGGTTTACATGTGTCTTGATTTAATGAAATCTGTTGATAAACTCAAATTGAAAAATAAGTCTCTGAAATCTAAGAATTTTGAGATGAGCAGCAAAATTGATGATTCGGAATCACAACTTGAATACGTTAACAATTCTTCAAATTCAGTTTGCAAAAACTGTTTGAGATTGAAAACCAATCTTGTTCATCTCAATAAAAATATTCAAAAGTTTAAGATGAAATTCTGATCTGAAATGAGAACAAGATTGAGTTATCAAATTTGAATAACCTTCTGCAAAAGGAATTTGAAAATTTTAAAACAGATATAAATTCCAAATTTGAAATTGCTGAAAAGGAGAATTTGTTGAAATCAAATTTGATTATAGAAGAACTTGAAAATGAGATTGAAAGATTCAAGAGATTTGAATCTGAAAATCGAAAACATTTTGAATCTGAGATTGCCGAGTCCCAAACAAAAATTAATTTGCTTAAAGAAGAAAATTTGGTTTTGAAATATGATTTTGAAAGATGTAAGATCACTGAAAATCATTGTTCAGATTTAGTGAAAGAAAATAATGATCTTAAAACCAAAATTCAACAACTTGAAACAACTTTGGCAAAATTTTCTAACGGTGAAAAATCTCCGAATATGTTGTTGAAAAATCAATTTTCATCTGGAAATAAAAGTGGACTCGGCTTTGAAAAAATAATGTTTTTGAAAAATGAAATTCAAATGATTTGAAAAGTCCCTCAAACTGCTTTGGAAATAATTGTTTTGATAATTTGAACTTTGATAATTCCAAAGGATTTTTGAATCAAAAGCAAAATGTGAATTTGTTCTGTAATAAACCATTTAAACATTCTTGGAACCTAAAAGGAAATAAAACGGGCTTCGTTAAGTTTAAACAGATTTGGGTTCATAAGGGTACAAAGGTTAATTCTGATGGTTTGTTATACAAACAGGTTTGGGTACCAAAAGTGGTAAACATATTTCAGAGTGGTTTTACAAATTTTGTTAGACCACTTGATTCACTCAACTGCTAGGTACGGGTGATGGTTGAGGAACTACTATGCTGAAAAGAGGTTGATTTCAAGCTGTCCTATTTTTCTGTACTCTTTACAGTTCCTTGGCCAAGATCTGTTGAGTTAGAGATTCTTATTTACATGGATTTCAGGCATGATCTCTAAACTCACCTTTATAGATATTTTTTTGGTTTATTTCTCCTTCTGTCCCTTCTGTTTATTTTTTCTTTCTTTCTCTGTTTTCTGTTTTGTCTCTGTCATATCATTATAACTTCTTCTGGACTTCATTAACTTCCAATTGTAGAACTCATATTTTCTGGAATTCGCTTTAGTTGAATAGAACTCTGATGTTTTAATTATTTCCAGATCTTCTATTTAATCTTATAAATATTTGCAATTGTTTTGAAGTTTGCTTTTTGATTCACTGAATTCCTAACAGTGTTGACATATTCTTGTTATATCTTGAACATTGTTAATATGAATTCTAAATTTTTTTGAAGATCTGAAAAACAATTGAAATTTCACACATCTCTGCTGTTCTGAGGTTATTCTAATTCATTTTAGAAAGGCTTGAAAATTTATACTCATTACAGCACATTATTATTTCTCAGTCGTGATAATTTCATTGGTTTTCAGATTGGCTTGGATGTTTTTTTATCTGTCTTGAATCAGTGATACATCTTGAAATTTCATTGTTATTCATGATTATTATGATTGAGATTAGTTATTTTTGTTTGAAATCATTTGAGATTCTAGATATTTTGAATATCATACACCACTTAAAATTGAAATTACCAATCTTGTGTGAAAAATTCTTTATATCTCAAACTTGACATTGTCTCAAGTGATTTCAAATAAATTATTTTGGATCATGAATATCTATCAAATCTGATGTAAATGCTTTTTTTTTGGGCTTGTATGAAATATTTTGGAAAAATTCTTTGAAAATTTGGTTCTGAAAATCACTGTTATTTCATGATTATTTGATTTAAATATTAGTTTGTTTTAAAATCATTTGAAATTATTGATTTATTGAATAACACACATATCTTGAATCTGAAACTAATAATTTAGTGTGATCGATTCATTGAATCTAGAGTTTTTTTCATATTCCTCGAACGATTTTAAATAAACGGTATTTTTAATCATTGGATCATGAATCATCTTGTGTGACCAACATCTTAACAAGTATGATTTGAAACTGTTCCTACTGTGCTGCTCTGATACTGTTTTCAAATAACTGCCCGCTTTAATCTGACTGCTGTTCTGATAATTGTGCCAAATTTGTAAACTTGTCTGTTTGGGTTTTGTGTTTGAAATTTCTTTAATCTGAGATATCTAGGGTGTGAATAAATTCCTCGATAAAGGAGACTACAATTGGTATCAATTTTTTCCATCCATCTGTTTTGAATTTTCACCTTGTATAGACACCTTACACATTTTTTTTCTCTTGTATAAATTCTTCTTGTAATTGATTTTCAATTTTAAAATTATTTATTGATTATTTATTCAGAAATTGAAATCTATATCCAAATTAAATTGTATCTATAATTCATCAAAATTATAATTAGAGTTTGAAATTGCGATGGATTGTGCCTGCAATATATTTCACAACAAGAGGGAATTTTATTTGATTTTTTTCATGATGGTTGAACATTTATTATAAAATCTTTGAATTGGCAATTATTTCACGACCACCTCCTTTAACTAGCATCTTTCTGCCATCCATGATAATTCTATATTAATGTGGAGAGTTTGATAAAAAAAATAAAAAAAATCATCTTGAATAAGCAGTGAAAATATTTGTGATGGAATTGTGGCTATGTTATTATTATTCAGAATTAGTGATAATTGAAAATTTTCAATAATCCCGGTACAGTCGAGCATATTTCATAATATAATTAATTTAGAAATTTATTTCACAGACCATTTCTGTACCTACTGCATTTCTATCATCCATTTTTGGTTTTATATACTGAGGAGTTTTTTCTTTTAAAGCTGAAATGATAAATATATATAATAAATATATAAGTGTGTCTCTAACCTCATTTAAAAATCCAAGCTCTGGTTATGCATGGCTATGAGACAACTTATAATTTAAGCTGCGACTGACCTCATTTAAAAATCCAAGCTCTGGTTATGCGTGGTCAGTGTGCTCTTAAATAGATTAAAAAAAAGGAAATAAAGTGCTAAAAATAGAAATTAATCTGAAATTCTCCTCAGTGTATAAAAACCAGCCTATCAATCCATCTTTCTAATCTGTGAAATGTGTTGAAATATTATGACGTATTATGATTTGTTGATTGATAGATATTGGGATTTGATATTATTCGATCTTGTCACTTAAATTGAATTATTAATTATAGTCCAAATCCATCACTTTTTTTGAGCTTTATTTTTTATAAAAATCCTTTGAAAATAATTGGAAATGAATTGTTTTTAAAACTCTCTCCATTTTATATAAAATTCATCGTATATTCGTCATTCTCTACAATGTGAAATACGCCACCTGTTTTTGGATTATTATGATTTTTGTTTGACTGATTGAAATTTATGATGATCGTTCTTCCTCTTAAGCTGAAATTATATTTCTAGTTAATTTTCATTTGTATTTTAAAATCTGTATCCTTTTGATGATAACAAAAGGGGGAGAATGGATTAGATTTCGATTTATGAGTGAATATTTTATAAATATTTTTACTTTTGAAAATTCATTATCATCCAGTTCAATTCACTCATGCACAGTTATAGGGGGAGTTTTCTGTTGTAGGGGGAGCTAATAAATAGTGGGAGTTCATTTTTCACTGTAAAACACATTTGTTGGATTCAAAATCTTATATTTGTTTGTCATCATCAAAAGGGGGAGATTGTTGTATATAACTGGTGTTGTATACACAATTATATGATTTTTGTTTGATGATAACAACCAAATATATTTTATAAATGTGTTTGTTACTGTACTATTCTACATTTACATCACAGACATGAATGTAATATTTATATTCAAATAAAATACATCTGTACAGAAAATCAAATATTTACTGTATTTTATTTAAAATATAAATATTATATTTCTAACATTCAAACAGTACATCTATTTTAACTCCACTATTTAATCACTTCATATATTTGTACTTATAAATAAACAGAATAGAATAGACAAGTCTGTTTGACAACAATGAAATAATATTTTTATTTCAAACAGATTTTGTTTATTACAAATAATCAGTACAATCACTTTTTCATATACATTAGCTCCTCACTATAACACTCATACATTCACTCAGTTTGCATTTCATATATACAATTTCATTTACATAGATTCGTATATATTTACACAGACACACTGACACTCTTCTTATTTTCACTGTCTTCTATCTTTTATCTTTTGTCTTCACAGCTTTCTACATTCAGTCCAGTCTTCATACCTGTCATATACAGAAACACACACACAGTACACTGCAATAGAAATAAAAACTGAATACATGCAGATTTGAATTTTATTTTTGAAATTTTATTTGCCTCAGTTTTCTGGTGTGTTTCTCATCATTTTTCTGACTTGATCTGATTTGTTAATCCGACTGTGTCTAGACAGTTTATATATAGTACAAGGATAGAAAAATAGTCTGATGGATGTATGTACACACGTGCATGCATATACACGTGTGCACTGCCTCACCGATCAGTGTGCAACTGAGGAGTAGTCACGTGGACCGTCTCGACTCAGTGCAAAATGAAAATCAGTGCACAAAAGTTCAAGAGTCGATCAACAAAATCAAAACAACATGTGAACTCAAGACAAAATGGTGCAGATTCAAGTGCAAGGGGCCGAGCAGTATGGTAAATGATCAAGCATATGGTTCAGCTCAATCGTGCATGGCAACAGCAAATGGCCGAGCTCAAATACATGTCATATTTAGGTTGATGAATTGATCACAAACAGCAATGCAAGACAAAGTCACAAATGGAGCAGCATGTTAACTGAAATCATGGCACAGTGGTGTGCAAATGTGATGCACATCAAACAAACATGGTACAATACACAAATGGCATCATGGATCATTGTAACACAGTGTACAAGTTTCAGTTGTGTATGTGCAAAGTCAAAGTAACATAACAGCATGGTATAAAAGCATGATAACGTACACATATGCATGAAAATGGAGATGGTGATACAGCAGCAAGTCTAGGTGAAGTGTCAAGCACAACAGTATGGCACAGTGGAGCAAAAGCAAGACAAATGTGCACGGTGTAGTCAACACAAATCTGGGATTTAAGTTTGGCAATGGAGCATGCAGATCTTTTACATTGGTGCAACTTTATATAAATTCAGCTCAACATTAGAATGTTATCAACTAGATGGTGAAACAGATAGCAGTACATGCTGATTCAAAGGGACAAAATCATTTTTTGGCAAGTTTTTAACGAGCAAGATATCCTCTAGAAAATCCCACATGTTTTTGTTAAGAGAAAAATAAAGGATGGAATTTTTTCGTGTTCTTTTGTTAAATTGGAATCAAGTCAGCATGTTGGATATCATGGCTAAAATCAAGCAGATACACATATTTGGCAAGTTTCAAATGTTAAAATTTGAATGAGCAATCAATCAAAAATATATGGCATGCTCAAATAAATTTCCAGAAATGCATATATGGATAAAATTCATTTCAAGAATGCATCAGCAAAAATATTGCACAAAGTTTTTTTTATGGAAAGCTTCAATCATGCATTCGATTGAAATGAAACAAATCAATTATGGCAAGTGTTTAAAAGGAAGCGATGTATTCATGGAGGCCAGGGAACATTTCTTTCCATAAATTCAGTAATCAAATGTTTTGGCAATCATTCAACTCGGCAACAAGTAATCAAAAGGGAATTTCAAAACAACATATTCAAGGGGGACAGTGAAATGTAATTTCCTGTTTTGAAGAAATCAGAGTTTTATATTTGGCAAGGAAAATTTTCTGCAAAACAATCTACAGCAAAGCACGAACATGGCAAGAATCCTTTTTGAATTGCAAATTGAATTCTCAAAATATATTCAGCAGTTTATCAATCAACTTAATCAAACAAGGGACAAATTCAACAATCACTCATATATGGCCAGGTAAATCTTTCATTCAAGGCAGAATATTTCCACATGTGCCAAAACAATCAAGGCCAATACCAACCCAATCAAAGTCGAGAAATTCAAAAGGGGATAGCATGCATTCAGATCAAATTATTTAATTGAAATCGGAGATTTTATAGGAGTTTTCTATACCCTATATTAGTTACACCAAATTCATCATCGGCTGATATAGGAAAAATCCAACCCAACATTTCAGATCGAAAGAAATCAACATCGAAATCACGAGCACAAAGAAAAATCAAACAAGAATTTACTCACAGGATTTTCGATCGAAAGCCAATCCAATTCCCGAATCATAGAGAAGCAAGCCACAAGTTGTCGAAGCCATCAGAGATTTATTTTCTCACAAGAAATTGATCACGATTTGGATTGGAAATCAGAAACCCTAG
Source organism: Allium sativum (assembly GCA_030737875.1). NCBI lineage: Eukaryota > Viridiplantae > Streptophyta > Magnoliopsida > Asparagales > Amaryllidaceae > Allium > Allium sativum. Next base: position 2,984,644 of record CM060919.1, on the reverse strand, counting down.
TTTTCATTCGAAGCCGCCATTTATTTTCCAGAGAATAGAGATTGGGTCAAAGAAAATTGTGGTGCAACATAAATGAAAAGGGGCCGGTCTTTTTTGTGTTGGGCTAAGTCTTTTGTGTCTTAAGAACTAGGGCTTCTTGTTGTTTTTAATATTATTTTTTATTTGTATTGTTTTTGTACTTCTTTCTGAAAACTTCTAAAACAGTTTCTAGGTCTGTAAAAACTAGGGATTCAGTCAGGGTGTTGACTGACAGTTGACAGCGTCTGTAAAATCTGGGTTACTGGTTACGGGGTCGTAATCAGGGGAAATCTGATCGAGGGGATATCGATCATTCTACGGTTTTGAGCGTAGGGTTAGAATAGAAGCAGTGTTTGCGAGTGTACATGGCCTTGTATGCGGGATCTGTTCTATCACCTAGTAGAAACCTTAGAAATGCAGCAGTAGGCAGGGTTTTGCCGAAGCTGGGTATATCTGTGTGTGATTTATTTTCTGCATTTCTGTTTTTGCTACATTCTGTGATCTGTTTATTATTTTAACAGTTTTTTTTTTAATTTAGTTAAAAAACTGTGATAAACCCTAACCACCCCCCCTCTAGGGTTAATCTAGATCCAACAAATCGATGAAATATTATATATATATATATATATATATATATATATATGGTTTGAATAGAATGTTTCGCGCAGCGACCGTTCGCGAATTTCGACCATTGACTTTGAATAGATGTAACGGGAGATCCGACCGTCGGATTCTCCTAAAACCGGAACCGTTGGGTTCGTAACGAAAAGAGCTTTCGAATGATGATAAGAGATTTGAAATATAATAGTTAGATTTTAAGATATGTTCAAATTAGTTTTGGAAAAGGTCGTTATGGATGTAGTTCGGTGGCCGATATTGAATACCGACTGTAAAGGCCTTATTAAAATTATTCAAAATATGAATAAATTATGTAAAATCATAATAAATGATTTAAAATGATTTTGGATGAAATATTTGAAGTTTGTAAAGGTAAAAGGTATTTTTATCAGAATAAGTTGTTTACCAACTATAGTAAAGAAATTAAAATGGTTTTGAGATAGCCAGAATTTTCCAATATATATAAATTGGAATGGGTTTAAAAGGAAATAATCTTTCAGAATATTTTGATATTGGATTCCATGATTATATGGATAATATTGTAGAATTTGGAAGATACATATATCGTTATTCCCAATACGATATCAGTGGGTTTCAGAATTTGATATTGAATATATAAGTCGATATAATTTCTATTTTGAGCCTTGTATTTAATATCGAATTGGACTTTGGGTTTATCGCGAATGGCGACTTCAATAACACTGTCCTTAAACCCAGTTGAGAAAAGAATAAATCTTTTAATTAAGATTTAGTAAAGTTTACCAATTAATTTAATTGGAATTGAATTGAAATTGGATTTTGGGTTTATTATGAATGATGCTTTAAATAACATTTGTTCTTTAATCCAAGTAACGGTAAAGATATGATTTGGAATTTATAAATCTTTTTTTAGATTTAATGGAAATTTCCAAAATAAAGTTTTCCAGTTTAATATATTAAATTGGAATTGAATGGAATTTGATTCGGCAATAATCAAGATAAGCTTCTGTAAAGGAAGACTTTTACTATATATGGAATTTAAAAGATTTTGCCGTTATTCCATTTATATTATTAGTCTGATATGGAAATTCATATTGATTATATCTGATCTGATTTCCGTGAAGGTTCCATTTTAACGGAAGATGATTTTGGATTTTTCACGAATTGTGTTTTAAATGACATTGGTTCTTTAACTGAAGTAAAGACACGATTTATTTCCTAATTTAGAATAATCATTAAATAATGATTTTTGAATATTAAAACTAAGTGGAGTTTTTATGAATCTTTAATTAGATTGAAATGTTAATGTGGTAATTAAATTTACCAAATTCGAGAAATTGTTTGAGAACGGAGTACCACCTATTTTACTCCATGCGATAGTTAAATCTTTAATTAGATTTAAAACGTTGAATGGTAGTTGAATTTACCAATAACACAGTGGGTGTTAGATATGGAGTACTACCATTTTTGTTCCACGTGATGAATAGGTTGAGATTGGAAAAATAAAACAAAATGATTACTTCGGTAAGGCTCGATAATCCCGACTTGTTTGATTAACCTTAATTTGGTTTAAAGTTATGGAAAGATAATACAAAATCTTTTGAAATGGTTTCCAAGTGAAGATTTAAACAAAAGGTTTAAATGAATTAAATCTTTGATAAGATTTATGGGAACAACTTCCAATGTAAAGAATATTTAAATAAAAGAATATTCTGGATTGGAATACGGCATACGATGTGTTTTTATATCACTTGATTATAAGATACGCTAGTTATTTGGAAAGACCAAGTTTAACCCATTCTGAATAAGTGATATGACGATTAAAAGTCGAAACTATTGAAAGCGATGGTTGAAGAACTGTGATCTTCACATCGAATGGATTACTACTGATGCCCTGGATTTGGGTAGCTCCCATGAAGGGGTTATAGTGGTAGTTGTCCGGACGTACTTGTTGATTGTACGGATATGCGAGGACCTCTCTCCTGTATTAGACATATGGGACGAGAATAAGGGGCCTTCGATTTCGTTTAGTCCCAGAATGGACTTCCAAATGGATTGTATGTCTGATATTGTATTTTGCGCTATATTCGTTGATCTCTGCTAAATATATATCTGTTTGGTGGCAGAAAATTTATTCTCTTGCTTAACACCCTTCTCTGAGACGTATGGGCTTAGAGGTTATATATTGGCGGAAATCAATGGTATGATATGAATTGACAATGTAGCATGCTGAGTTGAAGTGATCCAAGCTTTTGTTTAAAAGCAGAGCTTGGTGGATGATGATCAAAGCATAGCTTCAATATAGCGCAGCTTTGTGTAGCGTAAATTCATGAGCCTCACACACCGGTATGATGGTAAACTGATGGTTAGATCAGTATACTTTCGAGGTGAGGATGAGAAACCTTCGGGTTGAGATTTGGCAACTTTTAGGGTTGTCAAGGATTCAGTCGACCGAGATGTGCTTGGTGTGGTCGCTCCATACCTAGTAAGGATAAGGCTTATACCCGATTCCCAGAAGGATAGAGTAAGCAGTGTTTTCCATTGACCCGGACTTAAGCCGTGGTGATACTTGTTTCCTGGATATAGTGCGGATGTGTTACGGTGTTTTCCAAAGCCCTGGACTTAAGCCGTTGAGTATTACACTACATGATCGATCTTTCGAATCTGCATCCATCATGTTGGAAACCCAACAACCAAATATGAGCGTTATGGTTTTAGTTGTAAACTTATATGGCGACATTGTAGAATGGGGTACTATGCCATCTATGATTGATACATTTATTTTCGAAGTTGATTTCTTCACTATGCACTAATAATAATAAAAGATAAATTTCGCATATCAAGCATATTTGGCCATTATACGGTAAAACTCTATCCTCTGGTTTGTGTTTGCATTGTGTGATGGGACCTGAGTCTTATAATGACTTCATTTTCCTTTTTAGCATTACTTTGTTTGTTTTATGGTATTCTTGGGAGAAAACCCGTTCCGTGTTATATGGCATGGTCCCTTGATTTACTCAACATTAAAATGATGATAATAACTGTTTTAGTTCTCACACCTGTCTAATGACTGACTTGGAGTTTATTGTTTCCCTCCTAAACTCTGGGTGCCATTATTTTCCATACGGGCAGCTTGTAGTTTTGGTTTTCGTAGATATTTCTTTTCACAGGATCCTGGATCACTACTAGAGCTATATTCAGAGTGCTTTGTATCCGTGTATCTCTTTCAGTTGTGGTAGTTGATGTTTTCCGCTGCACATTATATTTATGTATTATATTTCCGCTGCTATGTAATTTAAATCTCAAATATTTTCTACTGTATATTATTTATTTGTACTCTAATGTAAATTGTTGTAATAGCAATGAAATGTTCTCATGTTTGTGTTCTGATTAGTCGTGTTCTCAAAGCAGTCTGCCTTCTTGTTCGGTTTAGGCCAGTCGGGAAGTTCATGTCGCTACAGGTGATATTAGAGCTTTGGTTTACAAAGCTCGAGAATTAGACACATTAAAACCAAACGAAAGAATTCATCCGAGATAGGATTATTAACATCCTATAAGAATGACTCGTTAGAGATAGGATCAGTAATATCCTAGAATGAGCTTGAAGAGTATTATTTATAAAAACGAATTTAGTTTTGCAAATTATATCTTATTATATATACTTGATTATTTTATTTTATTCTAAATTTGGACTATCGAGTATAAGAAGATTTTGAATATACGCGTAATTAACATGTATTCGAAGTTCCAAATATACTGGACAGATATAGAATCACACTCTAGTCGCCCGGGGTTAATTCTGGTGATGATAGCTACATCATTAGTATCTATGTTCGAGTTTTGAAAGTGGATATCTATAGGATTCCATTTGACTGGTGTGACAACTAAAACTTAGTTAGCACTTATTGTTTGTGATTTTTCCTTGCAAATATGATTTTTTGAGTATATAAAAGTTATATATTTGAAAAGTTAAACTGATTATTACCGATTGTGATGTATGATAATTAATTTAACTAATACAAATATTGGAATAATAAAATCAATATAAGAATGAAAGTTAATTTGAGCCAAATCAAATATAATGTTGAACTGAATTGAAAATTAGTTCGAATTGGATTTATATGCATGGATATATATATATATATATATACATACGTTGAGCAGGTTATGGATTTACTGTTGAGTAGAGAAATAAATTGCATGCCCGACAAACAGGTGCAACTTAATGAGTTGGTTGCGCAATTTTATTTATTATAAACTACTATGAATGATTTAGATGTACTGTGATGGTTGTTCTGTGTGAAATTAAAACATACGCTACATGATAATAACAATAATTATGGATCACACCACATAACATATTACTGAAGACAACATATCATATCATATTCCATATAAGCATTTGGCGCTTATACGACGAGGGTTGGAATACCATATGAGCGAGATGCTTGTATGGCGATGACTGAATTACATGTTGAACTGAAGACTAATTATGGACTTAATAACGTATAAAGGAAAATTGTAGGATTTAATGGCAAACCCTACATAGGTCTTGAGATGACAAAATTATACATGTCCCTTTTGTTTTAGATACGACACATGGATTATGATGAATTCCCATCACTGGGTCAAGGGATGATTTTTACACATCTCACTTGAGCATAGATAATTCACATTTGATTTGTATGCGATATATTGATTTATTGGGTGCCTAAAACGGTCCAATAAATTTGTTTAGATCAACCCGTAGAAAGGAGGTAATGGCAAAAAAATTCAAAAATTTAGGGTGTTAGCCAAATTTCAGAGCAATTTTGAAGTTTTAAAAAACTGAAAAGTTGAAGAATTTAAATCAGAATGAAAGTTGAGTTGGTTGGTTAAACAACTTTAACCTTCGTTCTTTTTCGAGGATGAAAAAGATTTAAGCGGTGGAGATTGTAACAACCCGTATTTTTGGAACCAATTTAAAATTTATTTTTAATTGATTTTAATAGAAATTAAATATATTTAGTATTTTTTTTTGAGAATTAACGATTTATTTATTTTAAATCGAAGTTAGAACGTATAAACTTAAAATTTAATTAAAACGAACTCGAAATGGTGCGGTAGTTTGAAAATTCGGTTTTGAACTTTAAATGATTATACATAATTCAAAACAAGTCGGATTTTGATAATACAAGAAATGTTAGAATCTAATTAACTTTATCTTTCTAACGAATGTGAAAAATTGAGGTTTTACTTTATAATTTTTAAGTTATGTCCAGTTTAAAATTTCAAATAGTCACTATGGAATTTATATATATTTTAATATTATCTATAGCCCTTAAATGTGGCCATTTTGCAAACGACCTCCTTTTTTGATGAAACCAATTTTGTTGGATCCGTAACATCAAATTATTGTCAGGTTTAAAATTTCAAGTCAATTGGAATTAACATGTGAGGGTCGTAAATTTAAACGCGTATTGAATTTCAGTTTAAATTTAATAAGCTAGTAAAAAGACAATTTTTCAAATAGTCTCCAAATTCAACAAAATTAATTTTGTTAGGACCGTATCGTCAAGACATAGCGAGATTTCAAATTTAATAATTTTTGGAGTTAGTATGTGGTCTTGACGAATTAAAATGTACATTTAAATTCGATATATGGATTTATATTTTAATTTTGGGAAAACTGATTGAAGTAGTTAAATTAGCCTACGAAACATATTCCATTGTGTCCAGAATGGGGTATTTGGCTAGGGGCGATATTCGTTGGGATTCGTTTGGAGTTCGTGGCATTAAACGAGTAATTTATGCATTAAATAGTATTATTTAAATATGTATATATATATCTAAAACCCTAGGTCAATCCTCACTATCTGATGCTTCTGTCATTTGCAAACCGAAGGCCAGCATTGCACCAAATTTCGTGCTCATTTTTCTTTGAATCCGCGAATCAAATCAAAATTTCATATGCTACAAAATGATCAGCTTGACGAGCTTGTTCTTCTAAATGACTATGTTCTAATTTAGTTCGTCGAGGTGGGGGATTTTGGATCTCGAATGACTACAGTTTGAGCATGTTTCCAGGACGACGCTGCATGCGATCGGGACTAGTTGGCAGTCGCAAGGAGGCAGAGTGACCCTCTTCAAAGTGGTGGCAACCGATCGGGGTCTGGCTCCCTATAGCGTCGCGCATGGTGGAAATTCAAGTCGATGGTGGCTTTATTTCAGTGGCCTAGAGAAGAATGTAAATGACGGAAAAAAGGGATTTAGAAAAAGGTTTAATTAATTAAGTTAATAAATTCTATTAAGTTAATTATTAAAGTAATTAACATATAAACTATCATATCTTCTGGAAATAGAAACAGATTGAGACGATTTTAGAAGCATTGGAATCGTGGCAGCGAAGTCTACAACATGGAACTGGCCAGAACCAAAACGGAGCAAGCTATAATTTGAGGCAAATTTAAATTCAAATAGTACTAAAATCATCAACTAAAGAATGACGGAGTGAAAACTAAAAATGAGAACTCTCTCACTTAAATATTATGTACAGTTGTTTATTTTTATAACTGAATATATATTGATTGTTTGTGATTGCAATATTTGTTTGGTGATTGATGGATTGTTACACTTTTAATGTTATCATTATAAGATCTAATTACAAATGTTTATAGAATAAAACATTTATATTATAAAAAATTTAGGATGACAATTTACCCACCCGTCTCTCAAATATGCAGATAAGTTCACACGGACTATGATGTAAACCCCACACGGGTGTTGGGACGATTATTTTACACATCGCCCAAGTATACAAATAGTAATATTTGTTTGATGGTTACAAACCCCACAGGGGTCTGGGGATGATAATTAATTCACATCTCCCTTGGATTTAACTGTATGTCAACCGATTGATTGACAGACTATTATAAGCGTTATTTAATTGTTTAATGCTTATACAGTTGTCAATTGCACTCTGGATGTGAATTGAATGTTTAATAGTTGTTCATCACTATTTTTGAGTACATGCGATGTATGGAATCCATATAAATAGAATTATATGGTGATTAATTGAGTCTGATTTCAATTCAGAAATAACGAAAATTTTAAAATAATATCCGGTAAAGAATCAAAATATGATTTTGATGTCCGATTTTGGATGGGCACGAAAATATTGAAATATTCAGAACTAAAATGAATATGAAGATGAGTTAAATAAATATACTCCATTTTAACTCAAAAGGAATTTTCTATTTGTTTTATTCATTTTATAATGAATATCGAAAAGGTTTAATTTCGAAATCTGATATTTTGAAAATATTATCATTTTAATATTATAATGATATAGAATATTTAATTTGTATTTAAAATTGAAATGGAAGTTGGAATCATTTTTAAAACGAATTCTTAAACATTTTATTAAATACGTTTTGAATGGAATTCGACGAAATATTATATATATATATATATATTTACATTGTTTGAATATAACGTTTCGCGCAGCGACCGTTCGCGAATTTCGACCATTGACTTTGAAAAGACATAATGGAACAATCGACCGTTGGATTCTCCTAAAACCGGAACCGTTGGGTTCGTATTGAAAATTGATTTCGAATGATGATAAGAGATTTGAAATCTAACGGTTAGATTTTAAGATATGTTTAAATCAGTTTTGGAAAAGGTCGCTATGGATGTAGTTCGTTGGCCGATATTGAAAACCGACTGTAAGGGCCTTATTAAAATTATTAAAAATATGAATAAATTATGTAAAATCATAATAAATGATTTGAAATGATTTTGTTAAAAATATTCGAAGTTTGTAAAGGTAAAAGATATTTTTATCAGAATAAGTTGTTTACCAACTTGAGTAAGGAAATTGAAATGATTTTGAGATAACCAGAATTTTTCAATATATATAAATTGGAATGGAAATAATCTTTCAGAATATTTCAATATTGGATTCGGTGATTATACGAATAACGTTGTGGGATTTGGAAGATACAGATATCGTTATTCCCAATACGATATCGGTTGGTTTCAGAATTTGACATTGAATATTAGTCGATATAATTTCTATTCTGAGCCTTGTATTTACTATTGAATTGGACTTTGGATTTGTTGTGAATGGTGTCTTCAATAACACTTTCCTTAAACCCAGTTGAGAAAAGAATAAATCTTTTAATTAAGATTTAGTAAAGTTTACCAATTAATTAATTTAATTGGAATTGAATTGAAATTGGATTCTGGGTTTATTGAATAATGTTTTAAATAACATTTGTTCTTTGACCCAAGTAACGGTAAAGATATGATTTGGAATTTATAAATCTTTTTTTTATTTAATGGAAATTTTCCAAAGTAAAGTTTTCCAGTTTAATATAGTAAACTGGAATTGAATGAGCTACTGTGAAGGAAGACCGTTACTGTATATGGAATTTAAAAGGCTTTTCCGTTATTTCATTTATTTTATTAGTCTGATATGGAAATTCATATTGATTACGACTAATCTGACTTCCGTGAAGGTTTGCATTTTAATGGAAGATGATTTTGGGTTTATCGTGAATTGTGTTTTAAATGACATTGGTTCTTTAACCCAAGTAAAGACACGATTTATTTTCTAATTTAGAATAATCATTAAATAATGATTTTTGAAGATTAAAACTGAGTGGAGTTTTAATGAATCTTTAATTAGATTAAAATGTGAATGTGGTAATTCAATTTACCAAATTCGAGAAATTGTTCAAGAATGGAGTACCACCAGTTTTACTCCATTCGATAGTTAAATCTTTAATTAGATTTAAAAAATTGAATGGTAATTGAATTTACCAATAACACAGCTGGTGTTAGATACAGAGTACTACCAGTTTTGCTCCATGGGATGAATATGTTGGGATTGGAAAAATAAGATAAAATGATTACTTCGGTAAGGCTCGATAATCCCGACTAGTTTGATAAAACTTAATTTGGTTTAAAGTTGTGAAAAGAAAATACAAAATCTTTTGAAATGGTTTTTTAGTGTAGATTTAAACAAGAGGTTTAAATGAATTAAATCTTTGATAAGATTTATGGGAATAATTCCCAATGTAAATAATATTTGGATAAAAGAATATTCTGGATTGGAATGAGGCGTATGATGTGTTTTTATAGCACTTGATTATAAGAAACGCGAGTTATTCGGAAAGACCGGGTTTATCTCATTCTGAATAAGTGATACGATGATTAAAAGTCGACGATATTGAAGGCGGTGGTTGAAGCCTGGCGATCTTCACATCGAATGGATAACTATTGATGCCCAGGATTTGTGTAGCTCCCATGAAGGGGTTATAGTGGTAGTTGTCCAGACGTACTTGTTGATTGTTCGGATATGCGAGGACCTCTGTCCTGTATCAGACATATGGAATGAGGAATAAGGTGCCTTCGGTTTCGTTCAGACCTAAAACGGATTTGCAAATGGATTGTATGTCTAACATTGTATTTTGCGCTGCATTGGTTGATCTCTGCTAAACATATATCTGCTTGGTGGCGGAGAATTTATTCTCTTGCTTAACACCCTTCTCCGAGACGTACGAGCTTAGAGGTTTTATATTGGCGGAAATCAGTGGTATGGTACGCATTAACAATGTGGCATGCTAAGCTGTAGTGATCCAAGCTTTTGTTGAGAAGCAGAGTTTGGTGAATGATGATCAAAGTATAGTTTTAATATCGTGCAACTTTGTATGGCGTAAATTCACGAGCCACACACACCAGTATGATGGTAAACTGATGGTTAGATCAGTATACTTTCGAGATGAGGATGAGCAGCCTTCGGGTTGGGATTTGACAACTTTTAGGGTTGTCACGAATTCGGTCAACCGAGAAGTGCTGGGTGTGGTCGCTCCACACCTAGTAGGAATAGGGCTTATACATGATTCCCTTAAGGATAGAGTAAGCGGTGTTTTCCATTGACCTGGACTTAAGCCTTGGTGATACTAGTTTCCTGGATATAGTGCGGATGTGCATTACGATGTTTTTCAAAGCCCTAGACGTAAGTCGTTGAGTATTACACTACGTGAGCGATCTTTCGAATCAGTAGCCATCGTGATGGAAATCCAACTTCCAAATACGAGCTATACGATTTTAGTTGTAAATTTATATGGCGACATAGTTGGATGAGGTACTATGCCATCTATGATTGATACATTTATATTCGAAGTTGATTTCTTCACTATGCACTAATAATAATAAAATATAAATTTAGTGTATCAAGCATATTTGGTGATTATAAGGAAAAACTCTATCCTCTGGTTTGTGTTTACATTGTATGATAGGAACAGAGTCTTTTAATAGCTTCATTTTCCCTTTCAGCATTGCGTTGTTTGTTTTATGGTATTCTTGGAAGAAAACCTGTTCCGTGTTATACGACGTGGTCCCTTGATTTACTCAACAATAAAATGATAATAAAAATTTTAGTTCTCACACCAGTCTCATGACTGACTTGAGTTTATTATTTCCCACCTAAACTCTGGGTGCCCTTATTTTCCACACGGGCAGCTTGTAGTTTTGGTTTTCGCAGATATTTCTTTTCGCAAGATCCTGAATCATGGCTGGAGATATATTCAGAATGCTTTGTATCCGTGTATCTCTTTCAGTTGTGGTAGTTGATGTTTTCCACTACACATTATATTTATGTATCATATTTCCGTTGCTATGTAATTTAAGTCACTGATATCTTCCACTGTATATTATTTATTTGTAATCTGATATCTTGTACTCTGATATAAATTGTTGTAATAACAATGAAATGTTCTCATGTTTGTGTTCTGATGAGTTGTGTTCTCAAAGCAGTCCGCTTTCTTGTTCGGCTTAGGCCTGCCGAGAAGTTCGGGTCGCTACAGAAAGCTTCGGCCTGCCAGGCTTGGTGAACGTCGAAGCACACAATTGATAACAGAAGGAGGGCTCGATTTGCGGTGGAGAGGAGGAAACCGATTTTGGGAAAATCGAGTTGGGAAGAAGCGATTTTGATTTTGATTAAGGGAGGAACGAATTGATTTAATTTTGGGGAAAAGTAAAACTAATGATTGGAAGAAAAATAATGAGGAGAAAGGATTCTTTTTTGTGAATGAGAAGGGCCCGCCTTTTATAAATCAAACTAAGGGAACAACAGACAGTAGAGAACAACAACGTGGAATCATTTAGATAGAAGTGGACAAGTTTTTCAATTTTTCTACTGAATACACACATGCCCAACTTCAAGTTTCGAACTCAATATTTTTCCAGATTTTGCTTGTACTAAACGTTTGGCTGAACACACGTTAGGCTGAACCAAGGAGAAAATGGTTTGAACGAAGCACACAAACAATGTTGTTTATGCATTTTTAAAATTCAATAGATTTATCGAACAATAAATTAAATAAGTATTAACGTTTTATTTTCTATTTCTAGTTCAAATAGGTAAATTAAATTTCTCGATTGAATTACAAGATCCACATTTAAAAATTGAATTTATCCTCTACTACTCAAATAAAGTCCAAGTCAGTAATAATATTAGTAACATTTGTTTTGACAAAATTTGGCAAATGTTCACATTTGAAATGATTTTGCAAAAAGAATTCCATTCTAAAAATACAGAAAAATACAAATCTATTATAATAAATTTTTCTTCAACCCATTTATTACAAAATTAAATTTATGGAAAGAATTAAAAGATTTTTGCTCAAGCTTGGTTAAAAATGGATAAAGGTCCAAATTCAAAAATTGAAACCTAATATAAATATTTATTTTAATGTTAAATTTAATTTGTTTTTATATTTTAAGCGTCAGAATTTCTGATTCGTTGCTATCACCCTCCAAAAATTTGGGTTTGTACGTGTTCATTCTCATTAACCTTCATTACCCAGGTTTCATTGATTGGTAGAATATACAATTACAAATTCGGATAATGCTAAGCACACTCTCCCTAAGGGAAAGCGGGAGAGTTTGCTTATACTTGCTACCTGATTGGTGGAATCGGGTTGGCAGTTATTAATATTATATAGCTAATGATTGTTGCCAACTCGTTTCCACCAATCAGGTGGCAAGTATAAGCTCACTCTCCCTAAGGGAGAGTGTTCTTAGCATTTCTTTACAAATTTATATTAACATTTTACTTCTTAATTTTTTGGTAAGTTTTTATCTGCAATTAATGTAATATAGTATCATTCAATATGTCCATTTCAATTAGAGTTACATATTCAACCATTTAACTGCCTTTTCATATTATGTCAATCCTCTATTTAAATATAATTTCCCTTTTATTCCATTAATTTATTTTTTTAACAAGTTCATTTTTCCTTCATACACCTCCATGTCCATTTCATTTATTTTCTTAAAATGAATTCATATTCAATTAATGCATATTACCTTATATCCAATTGACTCATTTACAGTCATCAATTTTCGCTATTTTTTTCACTTCACAAATTAGATTCATTTGCATATTATATCAACTCCATTTTAGTAGGCTTATTTTTCTATTTCAGTCATTTCCAAATTTATTTTCATTAATCTCCATAAGTTAAATAAATCTAATAATCCATATAGTACTTTAACTTATATACCCTTTTTAGTTGAATTCGATTCCATAACATAACTATATATATCATTTATTATCAGAATTAATATACTATTTATTTATATTTATCAATAATCAATTTAATTTCACCTTGTTTATCTTGCTTGTTGAATTAAATTTCATAACAAATTAAGTATTGATCGATTATAATCACGACTTAAGTTTTATTTGTTTCCATAAGCCATCCATTCAATTTCAACATTCAGTATTCATTACACTACTAACATATTAGACAATTCCTCATTTCAATAACAATTTGACTTGTTATATTTTTGTAAGTCATATATATGTTATAGAAAAAAATGACTATTATTCAAGTTCGATAGTTGCCAAGTTATATTCAAAATCCAATAGCTTCTCACTTTAATTTGCATTTCTTATGCGCATTTCTCACTTTAATCCAATGGAAGGTGGCGATCGGTTGTGGATTGGGTCAGAACTTCTGGCACTTCCCTTTTGATGGAAGGTGGCGATGGGTTGTGGATTAGGTCGAAACCTCCTGGCACTTCCCTTTTGATGGAAGGTAGTGATGGGTTGTGGACTGGGTCAGGACCTCCTGGCACTTCACTTTTGACGGAAGGTTGCGATGGGTGGTGGAATGGGTTAGGACCTCTTGGCACATCCCTTTTGACGGAAGGTGGCGATGGGTGGTGTATTGGTCCTGGACCTCCTGGCACGTCCCTTTTGATGGAATGTGGCAATGGATTGTGGATTGGGTCAGAACCTCCTGGCACTACCCTTTTGATGGAAGGTGGGGAGGGGTTGTGGATTGGGTCTGGACCTCCTGGCACTTCCCTTTTGATGGAAGGTGGCGATGGGTTGTGGATTGGGTCTGGACCTCCTGGTACTTCCCTTTTGATGGAAGGTGGTGATGGGTTGTGGATTGGGTCGGAACCTCCAGGCACTTCCCTTTTGACAGAAGGTGGCAATGGGTGGTGGATTGGGTCCGGACATCCTGGAACTTCTCTTTTGAAGGAAGGTGGCGATGGGTGGTGGATCGGGTCAGGACCTCCTGGCACTTCCCTTTTGATGGAAGGTGGTGATGGGTTATGGATTGGGTAGGAACCTCCTGGCACTTCCCTTTTGATGGAAGGTGGCGATGGGTTGTGGATAGGGTCGGAACCTCCTGGAACTTCCCTTTTGATGGAAGGTGGTGATGGGTTGTGGATTGGGTCGGAACCTCCTAACACTTCCCTTTTGATGGAAGGTGGCGATGGGTTGTGGATTGGGTCAGGACCTCCTGGCACTTCCCTTGTTATGAAAGGTGGCGATGGGTGGTGGAATAGGTCAGGACCTCTTGGCACTTCACTGTTGTTGGAAGGTGGCGATGGTTGGTGGATTGGTGCTGGACCTCCTAGCACTTCCCTTTTAACGGAAGGTTGCAATGGGTGGTGGATTGGGTCAGGACCTCTTGGCACTTCCATTTTGACAAAAGGTGGCGATGGGTGGTGGATTGGTCCTGGACCTCCTGGAACTTCCTTTTTGATGGAAGGTGGCGATGGGTTGTGGATTGGGTCGGAACCTCCAGGCACTTCCCTTTTGATGGAAGGTGGGGATGGGTTATGGATTAGGTCTAGGGATGGCAATGGGGCGGGCGCGGGTAGTACTACCCCATCACCCGCCCCGTTGGATGATTTTTTGCCCCGTGCCCGACCCATACCCGCACGGGTATCCATTAAACGGGTTTTAAACAGGTTGCGGGTAATTGCGGGTATTCGTGGGTATCCATTATATTTATTCAATTTATTTTTTAGCCATTTATTGAAATTATTCAAAAGTACATTTGGTAAAAAAAACAAATTAGACCAATGCTTAAATGCTAACATCAAAATACCAATACATATTCAAACCAACATCCAAAAACCAAGAGACAACAACAGAAGTATCCATCAAAATATCAACAACCAGTTATAAATTGTTGAGTAAAATCTTGCACACAAATACTGAACAACCAACAACAATATTTTTTGTATTGACTATTGAAAATAAATCACATTCAATACGGGTACGGGTACCCGCGGACATGGATATCTTACTATCCGTACCCGCCCCCTTAATTAACGGATATTAAAAATACCCATTTATTTTACCCACGGATACCCATTTAACTATCCGTTTCATATCCATAACGGATTTTACCCGCGGATAACCGCGGGTACGGATTTTTTTGCCATCCCTAATTAGGTTTGGACCTCCTGGCACTTCCCTTTTGATGGAAGGTGACGATGGGTTGTGGATAGGGTCGGAACCTCCTGGCACTTCCCTTTTGATGGAAGGTGGCGATGGGTTGTGGATTGGGTCAGGACCTCCTGGCACTTCCCTTTTTATGGAAGGTGGCGATGGGTGGTGGATTAGGTCAGGACCTCTTGGCACTTCACTGTTGTGGGAAGGTGGCGATGGTTGGTGGATTGCTGCTGGACCTCCTAGCACTTCACTTTTTATGGACGGTGGCGATGGGTTGTGGATTGGGTTGGAACCTCCTGGCACTTCCCTTTTGATGGAAGGTGGAGATGGGTTGTGGATTGGGTCTGGACCTCCTGGCACTTCCCTTTTGATGGAAGGTGGCGATGGGTTGTGGATTGGGTCTGTACCTCCTGGCACTTCCCTTTTTATGGAAGGTGGCGATGGGTTGTGGATTGGGTCAGAACCTCCTGGCACTTCCCTTTTGATGGAAGGTTTCGATGCGTGGTGGATTGGGTCAGGACCTCTTAGCACTTCCCTTTTGTGGGAAGGTGACGATGGGTGGAGGATTGGTCCTTGACCTCCTGGAACTTCCCTTTTGATGGAAGGTGGCGATGGGTTGTGGATTGGGTCGGAACCTCCTAGCACTTCCATTTTGATGGAAGGTGGGGATGGGTTGTGGATTGGGTCTGGACCTCCTGGCACTTCCCTTTTGATGGAAGGTAGCGATGGGTTGTGGATTGGATCTGGACCTCTTAGCACTTCCCTTTTGATGGAAGGTGGCGATGAGTTGTGGATTGGGTCAGGACCTCCTGGCACTTCCCTTTTGATGGAAGGTGGAGATATGCGGTGGTTTGGGTCAGGAGGCACTTCCCTTTTTATGGAAGGTGGAGATATGCGTTGGTTTGGGTCAGGAGCTCCTTGCACTTCACTTTTGACGGAAGGTGGCGATGGGTGGTGGATTGGGTTAGGACCTCCTGGCACTTTCCTTTTGATTGAAGGTGGCGATGGGTGGTGGATTGGGTCAGGACCTCCTGGCACTTCCCTTTTGATGGTAGGTGGCAACAATGCTTTTTTGTGGGTTGGGATGGAACCTCCTAGCACTTCTTTTTTGATGGAAGGTGGCAACGACGCTTTATTTTGGAGTGAGTCACCTTGTATAGATTTGTATCTACGATAGAACACCTCTTGGCCATTGTTACCTCGAGAGATTTTCTCACTCAAATAATATGGACGAGCTTCCATCATGATTATGCATACTACATGTAAAATTATGAAAAATAATTCAATCATATAAGTTGGATGAAAAGCCATGTTGTTTAAATTATTGTTTCGTTCAAATTTGGTTTGCCTATATATAAACAAAGATCTTTAAGTTCTATGAATTGATTCACATATTATTTTGAATCATAAAGATATTCAAATAAACTCGAGTCTTAAAATTAAATTTCTTTGTTAATTAATATGTATCTTGGTCCATAATCTTGTATATTCATTACTTAAATTCATGGGTCAAAGCTAAGTTCTAATATTTCTAATAAATGAACTTTTTTGGCATGAACTAAATGAATAAATCAATATATTAAAATAAGTTGAGATGAAATCAATGCATTAAAAAGTTCATGCATACTGATTTTATGCATTTTAAATTTATTTGTATTTGGTAAACAATCCTCTACATTCAATGGATATAAAATAAAAATGCATAATATGAGTTATTTAGTTGTATATTATATTAAAAATGTGTATTAAAATTTGTATAGTTTAAGAATATACTAATTGATTTTCAACATTAATTTCTGTTAAAAAGGAAGTGAAAGCTAATGCTTTTGAACAATTCAAGCATACTATATCCTTGTTATATATAAAATTTTGAATTATTATAGGTATAGCTAATTGGATGAGATCGTCATCCAAGTATACATAACTATAGATCTGAATAACGAATCCTCAAATTCGGTTGGTGCAAAACAAGTGAATCTGGTGCTTCGACCATTCAGGCGGTAGGCATAGATTGATATTTTTACTTATATGATTTAGTCATAATAATATCCAAAGATTTAACTTATCATAATTAATTTTGACTTCTTTAGATACATATATTTTTAACATTTGGTACTAAACGCTAATTAAACAATTATGTAAAAATTATTTAGTGGAATGGAAATTTTCCTCAGTTCGCATTATTAAAGAGCTGTAATTTTTTCTTAGATTTCATAATAATAATGTAACATTATATCTGAAACTGTATGATTATTTCATTTTTTGAATCATTGTGGTTGGGTTGGCTGCTCAAAGTAGTAAATCCAATTTCTACATAAATCCAATCGCTATTAATTTAGAATCTGACTAGTTTAAAAAAATTTACACCACCCATCTCACATTATGACTCTTTCCACTATGCTATATATTTTAATCAGTTTAGATATCTATTTGGTTTAAGTAAAAGACAATATAAAGAAATTAATTTATAAGGCAGATTTATTTATCTTAGTGGAAAAATTGAACTAGACGAGTGCAATCATAAGTGATTAAGTTATTCTATAAGAAAGAATAAACAATATAATAATAGGTCTAGATTTCATCACATTTTTATCCATGTAAATCTAAGTGTAGTTTTGAAGAGAAAATAGAGTCAAATATATTATATACAAGGTTAAATATTCTAAACTTTCGATCTACCAGTCCGTGAGAACTAGGTTGAATGTTACTTTTTCCTATATTATTAAAAAGTCAAATCATCTAAAATTTGAACTATTTATAATATATATTTATTTTTTTAAAATAGTTATTTTTCAAAATTTGATAATAAATTTTATCTAAAAATACTTTGTTACAATTTTATGTTGAAAAGTATCGGCTAAAACATATTCTGTTTAACAGCATGAAGGGGTGGATGACACGTTGTAGTACCTATATCGATGTCGTACCTACGCCTAGTCAAGCTTGCATAAAAAGTGGGCTAGAAAGCAATTTTCCATTCCATGAAGGCCTCTTCCGTTGGGTAATTACTAACATCATATGGATGTCGTTTAACAACTTTAAATTTCTGAAATCATGCAAACTACTGATTTAAATATTAGAACTTGATTTCCGACCTCATTTCAACTCCTTGTTGATGCCTATTTATAAGTGTAAAATTGAATTTCCCAATGCAATTTCGATGTTCTACGTACTCCATACTATGCCTACTTAGAATGCTAAAAACGTATTTTCGAACGCTCTGTTAATGCCATACTTATGTATTAGCAAAAATATTATTTTAGATTATCCGTGTTGCTTATATAAATATATGCGCATGCGTGTGTATTTGCAAAGCATATCACGTATAACAACTCGTTAATTTTAGCAACTTAAAATAAATACTATAAAATTTAATTTAAATTTTAAAGTTTAAATTAAATTAAGAATGTTGAGATTTGAAATAGGCTCAACTAAATGTTGAGAGGAATAAATTTTGTAGTAAAATACACATTTTTTCTGTTTGTAAATTTTAATCGGAGGTTGCAAAATTGTTAGAGAAGACATTTATAAAATTCAAAATTTCCTTTTTTCTACAAAAGACTGCATTTTTCATTGCGTGAAATTCAGATGTACATTTCTTCTTGTTTATGATTTTATCTGCAAAAATGCGAAAAAACCACCAAGTAGATTTTGTGCGTATTGCATGTTCTCTTTATTATCCTTTCCTTTTTTGTATGTAATTTGATTTTGAATTTGTAATTTAGAATAAATAAATGGATTGGGATGAAACCTCATGCTAGGTTAGCCAAATGTCAAAAAATTTACTCTTCTTCTCTTGTATATTCTTTCGTTCACATATCAGAGAAAGAAACAAAATGCATTCTTCCCCAAATCAATGTCTGTCCGTTTCCCAAATCTTAAAACTTAGATCTCATTTTAAATACAAAAAGAAAAGAACAGGAAAACACAGCATCCATCCCTAAATTTCACGTATACCTTTTTGTTTCTCCTCCTTCCGTTCAATTTTAGATTCGACCCATTCCTTCCATGACATCACCCTTCCCTTGATGCACACATGGCCATTAACCCTCTTACCCACAACCACCTCGTTACATGCCTCCACTTTCCTTACTCGATCAAGCTCTGACCACCCGCCAAGATCACCTTTCTGAAACCTCTAGCAACTTCACCCAAACTGCAACCTATGAGAACCAAGTGCCACGGCCCAATCCACTTCTCCTGGTTTCTAAACCACCTACACTGCATGCTTCCTACCATCTTTCCAATTAAGGAGACGCTCCATTTTAAACCCCAAACATTATCCTATATGAAAATAAACTTGTCTCCACAACTAGTATTTTTTCAGCATGCCTTTTCCCTATGCAGCCCCTTCAATTGAAATTATCTAGCCACAACAGTTGCCGCAAGCCACAAAACCAATAACCAGCAACCCGCTTCTTTTATATTCTAAAAAAAGAGTGAAATTGGAAATCAATTTTCATTGCCATGGCTTGAATTGTTGTTGCTCGCATACATAATTTTTGCTGGTGTCATTCATAGTTGACAAAAGACGAATATTTTCACTCATGACTAACATTATTTAGCAAGTTGTCAATATAATAGTATACTTTACTATTTCACTTGTACTATTGTCGATAATCACATGATATTAGTTGCTAATTGTATGAACTAATTATGATTGATTCAGGATTATTGGTTGTTTACTTAATCTTTTCATTTATTTTGATGTCAACCCTGGTATTACACTACATGATCCTAACACTATGAATTCATTTATTTTGACATCAACCCAACATTATTATTTTCTTCTCTTTTTCCCAAGCATATTATTGCTCTGAAGTTTATGCTTTATTGTTTTGAGATGTTCTCTGGTCTCAGAATCAATTTTGATAAGAGTGCTTTAATGGTTCTTAATGACCGTGATAATGTTGAGTCTATGGTTGCTAGCACCTTGAACTGTTCTGTCATGAAATTTCCTTTTAATTATTTGAGTTTTAAGATTAAGCCTTCGAAACTTAAGAAGGACGATTGGTTAGTTATTATTGATAAGATCAATAATAGATTATCGAGTTGGAATAACAGATTTCTATCTAGAGCAGGTAGATTAGTACTTGTTAATTCGGTGTTCTCTGCTATTCCTATTTATTGGATGGTCGTTCATCGATTTTCCCAATGGGTAATTGAGAAAATCGACAGAATTAGGCGTAATTATCTTTGGAGTGGTGTTCCAATTTGTAGAGGCTATAAATGTTTAGTTAACTGGGAGGTATGTTGTAAAGCCAATAAGGATAGGGGCCTTGGGATCATTAATTTAAACAATTTTAATTCTTCCTTGGTAGCAAAATGGTTATGGAGATTTAGGTGCCCAAATGTGTCGGCTACTTGAAAGATTATTGTTTCCAAATTTTATTATTTTGGGAGTGAGTTTATTGTTGGTTCAAGTTTTAATTGGATTAATAGATTATCTTATTTTTGGAAGTCTATTTTGAATTGTTTTGATTTTTTTAATTCAGGTTGTAAGTTGACTGTTCCTCCGGCGAATCTTACTTTCTTCTGACATGATGCTTGGATTTCTCGTTTGCCGCTTAAAATTGAATTTAGTGAGCTTTTTAATAATAGCTGCTTTAAGAACGCTTTGATTATAGACGTTTATAGAGGGGATTTAGATCCCCCTTGGGGGTTTACCTTTGATAATATTTTAGAAGGGGGAATGTTAAGGCAATTAGCCTTAGTAAAAGCTAAGTTAGCTTTGTATCATTTGGATGAGAATGGAGATTGTATTAGTTGGGGTTTTGACAAGAGTTTAGTGTACTCTGTTAATTCTGTGTATAATTTTATCAATTTTTCTGGTGTTTCTTTGTACCCTTTTAAGTTTCTTTGGAAATCTAACTCTCCTCCTTAAGTTAAGTTTCGTATGTGGTTGATTATGCATAAGAAGCTTAATACGGTTGAGATTTTAAAGAAGAAGAATATTATTTTTCATGTTAAGTGTTGTTTTTGTAGTCTTTTGGATGAAGATGTTGATCATTTATTTTTCTCTCGTAATAGTACCAATAATATTTTAAATATGCTTTTAAGGATTTTTGGTTTTGGTTGTTTTAATTCTTTTAGTAGATGTGTTGATTATTGGGATAGTTGTAGATTTATTTGTAATTCAAGGCAGAGATATGTGTTGGATTCTTTAGTTACTATCATTAGTTGGTTTGTACGGTTGGAGAGGAATCAGATTTTTTTTCATTCAATTTCGGATTCTGGTGATAATTTAATTATTAGGATTATTAATTACTGTCTGGAATGGATGTCTAACTCGAACTATAAGTTTTTTGGTGATTTGCGTTTTGAGAGTTTTTTGATTAAGGTTAGATTTAATTTGAGTTTATTTATCAGAATCAATAGATATTTTAGATGTAATAGATCTCACATTTGTTGTTAGTTTCTGTTTTTTGGTGTTGCTCGTTTGCTTTTTTTTCCTTTTTTATTTCTTTTTCACATATATGTATGGATATATATATACACATACACATACCTATATACTCATATATATATATATATATATATATCTGTGTGTGTGTGTGTGTGATGGTTACTTATGGTTTGCCTAGTTTCTTTCAGGTTTCAGGTAGTTGATTATATCTTAGGAGCTTAATGGATAACTGTCTGGATTGGTTGTTGTTATTTACTTTGGGTTTTTTTTGTATGCGGTTTTAGAGAGTTTTTGGGGATGTTCTGATATCATGTTTGTTGTATTTAGCTTGGAGTGACTAGTTTTTGTATTGGAGTAGATATACTTCACTATCGGGTGGTGGCTTTGCCGGAATTCGATATTAAAGTATAATGGGCGGTGGTTTATCTGGAGCTCATTTATCTACTTTCCTTTACATTCATTTAGTCATGTTTTGTATTGCTATTATCTCCTTTGGGTTCTGTAGTCGGATATTATAGCCTTTTTGTTTTATATTATATATGTGTGCTCTCTTCTTTTTAAAAGATCACACATTTTTGTTTTCAAAAAAAGTTCCCGACATATGGATTGTTAATAAAATCATTATGCATCTGAAACTGTATACCCGGAAAATTTGAATTGGAATTTTGGCTGAAATGATATGTGCCCGAATCACTTGACCATAAGCCAAAAAATTATATACTGACACCGCTAGTTAATAAATTTATTTTCCATGGTCAAAAATTAAGATTTGATCTAAAAAAATGATTTAGAAATTTAATCCATATTTTAAGTTTAAATAATGATTGAAAAAATTAAACTTGAATTTTATTAATTAAAAAAACAACTAATTCAAAGAATGCTTTGAATTTAAATATTAAGATTTAAAATTGATTTTAATCATTAATTTATGAACTAAAGATTTAATTTGTTTAAATTAACTAAATTTAATATTTGATTTAATGTAAAGATTTAATTGATATTATATCTTGTTTAACTATGATTGTTTAATTGAATTAACATGAAAAATTGAAATTAAAGAATTAAAATTAACTTCTAAAACTGGATGGTTATCCTTGAATCTATTTTAAAACCAAGGTAATGTAATCAAAATGAATTTTCATCAAATGGAAGTTAAAGGTTTAAATTTTGAATTCAAGTGATAATCTAACTTAAACACTTGTTCAAATTATAAACTTGTTCTATTTTAATTATAAGTTGATTTGAATTGAAATTCGAAATCTGAATTAATGTTAAAATAAAATTTGAAAATGCAGGTATTTGGTTAGGACTGGATTATTATTTTACATTTGTATTATTCTATATTAGATCATTTTACTTATATCAATTTCTCTTTAATATTTATTTTCACTACTGTTATATATTTTACAATTATTTCAATAAAACCTTTTTATTTATTTTATTTAACCATAGTATATTTTTATAATATTTAAATTAAACTTTTATAATTCAAACTTACCAGATATTATTTATAATTATTTCAAATCGAAATATTTTTATAATATTTAAATTAGACTTTTATAATTTAATTATTGAATATAAAATGGTTTTAAAATAAAATTTATGATAATAATGAATGATTCAATATGATTTATAATAGGAAATTATCACAGAGCTGAGTGTCAAAGATATATAAGATACGTTTGGTTTGAAAATAAGAATTAAATGTTAAAATTAATTTAGTGTATTTATTTGGAAATTAAAAACATGGAGTTGATTTATAAGGAAGCGTTGATCCCTAAATATAATTTTTTATATAGAAGCGATTTAAACGGTACGGAAATAGTTTGATGTTAAACTTAAACTTAAAATTTTAAATTTTAGTTTGAATTTGAGATGCATGTGTTTACTTTAATTTAAAAAAAATAATTGATCGTTGATAACAATGAAAAGTTTCTAAATTTAAATTCTTCACAATTTAAATAGCGTAGTCAACGAAAATTAACATTAAAGATTTGCAGTCAAATTTTATTTTATTTGGAATGCGTCTAGTTAAATAATAGAAGTGGAAGAATTTCCGTAGTAATATGCAGAAGTTTGTTCCATCAATAGTGTAAAAATATTTCCCCTTTGATATGTTCTAATATCCATGTTTTCTCAGCCTCTTTAATTTTGAATGTTCAAAATTTAGCCCCTTTCATTCAGTTTCCTTTTAAACCAAAGCAATTAATGAAAAAATGGAAATACAAAATGTGAGATAGCAGTTCATCTGAATCAGTCACATTCCTTCATTAAAAAGAAACATATGTTAATTCCCATTTATGACTTGTTATGTTCCCATGAATGCCTTCCTATCTTCCCATACTATTCATGTAAAAAAAGGAATAAAATAATAATATGTGAAAACAAAAAAATAAATCATAACAAACAAAGAAATGTAAAGCACGTTTCTTTTATCCTGATTGCACCTTTCTAACTTCCCTATTCTTTACATTCTTAATGTTCAGCACGCTACTTAATGTTGTAACATCCAGTATTTTGGTCGTCATATTTTTGATATATTTTTTATTATATTAAATATTAATTCGGAATTATAAATGGATTTATAATATATAATTCATTTATATAACAAAGATTGAATGTATATTTATATAATTCGAACTCGTAAACGTCGCGACATTCCGTAAATTACGATGTGAAATTCATGTACATCGGTACGAATATAAAACGCTTAATGACAAATGACGATGGAATTAAATAGTCATAAGAAATAGAACTTTCAAATCAATGTGTTGCTTACCTTACGATAAGGCCCATGCTTCGCACATGGGAAATTTCCTGATATATTATACAGGCCTTAAAAATGTTTTTCTTTTCAAACGACCTCCGTTTTCGATGAAACAAATTTTATTGGAATGCGTATAGCTAATTATTATTAGATTTCTAGTTGTATCATTAACCAGAGTTGTATTATCGGCACATGTAATTTAAAGGGGAACCGATAAATTAAAATAACGTTGTTGTGTGAACAGAGTCGGTTTTAATGGAATTTATTTCATTGAGACCGGAACGTTAAGACGTAGCAGTGTGTCTATTTTTGTTGAGTTCGGAACTCGCGCGTGACGGTACGAATTCAAAGATTTATCAGTGAACAACGGTTGGCGGTAGAATTTAATACCGTGTTAAATATAAATAAATAAAATATTTAAAACTTAAAGCCTAAGTAAAAGAAGCACACTCTACAATAAAACGCGTAGCTACAGATTTAACTACACACTGAAATAAAGTTGCTTACCTAATATATGTGGCACAATTAGTTTAGATGTGTTCTCACA
This sequence comes from Allium sativum, assembly GCA_030737875.1. Lineage (NCBI taxonomy): Eukaryota > Viridiplantae > Streptophyta > Magnoliopsida > Asparagales > Amaryllidaceae > Allium > Allium sativum. Next base: position 2,959,557 of record CM060919.1, on the reverse strand, counting down.
TCAACCCTATCTCAATTAATCGTATAATAACAAATAGAAATAAAACTTTAGCTCCTAAGCTATATTAAAAGCGTCATGTTTAAGAAAAAGAAATCTGTACGTTTTTAAGTTCTGCAGCCCTCAAACCTTTTCATATCAGTTATGCATTTGAAAATAAAATACCCTGCATGCATTAGTCCCCATCAAATCGGAGAAATGAAAACACCTCAACATATATTTTTAAATCACAACAGCTGCTCTAAACACTTAGCATACAAGATCCATTGTCTTCTCCTTTAAATCACGCAGCATCACAGAAAATGGTACATGACAACACATTTGAAAAGGAAAACAATACATATACTTTGTTCTGTCTATACAATCGTAAACATAGCCGACCTAAGGGATGCTATCACCACCCTAAAGGAAAGCACTACAGACATATGCACAAACTTTAATTTAATTCTTTCGTATTGAGCGACCAATCTGTCTGCCCATTCTTTCTTTTCTATGAAGAAAAATGCCTGCAAAACATTTTCAAATCATGTCCAACATTTTCCCCAGTTGCACATGTATTTTTCTACCTAACAGTGATCAAATTACGATTGCTTTGTAAGGTGATTGGACCTTGTTCTTATCTGCATTTTCTCCTATCTGTATATATACACTTCCTAGCTTCATTTAAGTTGTTTTAGCAAACAGACAAGAAAACAATAATCGTTCTGTAAATTAAAACCTCTTCTTTTTATTCGAGATTTAATCAAACTCACCCATGAAAGCTAGGACTGGGTGGACTTTGTGGAGACAGCGGTGCTCCGTGATGGACTTTGGCGCCGTGAAGGGGGGAATGTTAGGTGTGGCTCGCATTGGAATGGAGTGGGTGCGTGGATTGAACAGGAGAATTGTCCCACATCGCAAGATATTAAGAAAGATCGTGGTATATATACGGTATTAGTGGCATGTAACAATGGGGATTCCTTTTGTTATAATAAGTGCTTGCCAATACCAAATTATATGCTCGACGGGAGGCGGTGGGGGAAGTTCAATCGGGACGCAGGCATGAGAGACTTCGACCGTTGACTCCGATAGACACGGTGAAGCGCGTACGGTACGCAGGGAATGCCGAAACTCAACATTTGGTATCAGAGCATTGGTGTTGGTAGATAGTTGTAGAAATGTCGGATTCAGGTTCAAATAATCCATCAACAGTTGGTCCAAGTGGAGTAGCTCCTTATGTACGTGGGTCGTATGCAGATGCTGGTTCACAATTGGTTATCGACAAGTGGAATGGCGATAATGATTTCGAAAAGTGGCAATGGAAGATGAAAGCGGTTCTTAGGTAGAATCGGGTACATCGGGTGGTGTTTGATACATATTTATTGCCAGAGGACATCTCAGATGTGGAGAGAGAAGAATTGGAAGAGTGGGCATTCACTACACTTCAACTTGCCATGGGGGATAATGTTATTTCCGAAATTAGTGGTGAGACGACTGCTAAAGGTATTTGGAACAAGTTGGAGGAATTGTATATGTAGAAATCACTCACAAATCGATTGATCTTGTTGCGAACTTTCTTTATCTACAAGATGAAGGAAGGAAATTTGCTAAAGGCGCACTTAAATGTGTTTGATGATTTGCTAATGAAGATGAAGGTGGTGGATTTGAAATTGAGGAGGAGCCGAAGGCGATGATATTGCTATGTTTGTTGCCTGAGCGCTATACTGAGTTCTCAAACAGTTTGATCTATGGCCGGGATACATTGACTCTAAATGATGTTAAGACGGGTCTTCTTAGTGAGGAATTGCGACATATGAAGGAGCTGAGTGATGGTAGTAGTGGTGCTAGTAATGGTGAAGGTTTATTTACGGAGAAAAAAAGTCAGAGAAGAAGGGAAACCGGGGGCGTTCTAAGTCTAAGAAGCCCGGTGGAAGAGGAAAGTCAAAGGAAAGAAATGGCAAGTGCTTTATATGTAAGAAACCTGGTCACTGGAAGAATGATTGTCCAGACAAGGGGAAGAAGGAAGTAGAATCTTCATCAATTGCGGTGGAGAGAGATGTTAGTGAGGGAGACGTAGATGTTTTGTCGGTAGTAGCATTAGATGTTTTGGGCAGCGATTGGGTGCTTGATTCGGGTGCTTCATATCACATGACGCCTAATAGGAATTGTTTTACTTCTTATGTTGAATGGGAAGGAAAATCAATTGTTATGGGTAATGGTGCAGTTTGCAAGTCGAAGGGCATTGGATCCGTGAAAATTCGGATGTTTGACGGAGTGGTTCGTACTCTCACTAATGTGCGCTATGTTCCGGGACTACGGAAGTCACTTATCTCTTTGAGACAGTTGGATTCTTTAGGTTGTAAGATCACCATTGAGAGTGGTAGCTTGAGGGTTTTTAAGGGTGCGCTTGTGGTTATGAAGGATGCTAAAACTAATGGTATCTATTTGCTTCAAGGATTGACCGTGGAAGGCGAAACTTGTGTCAGTGTTGATAGTTCTCGTGGCTTAGATGCTACACAGCTGTGGCATTTGAGATTGGTTCATGTCTGGGAGAAGAGTTTAGATGTTCTTCGTCGAAGGGAGATGATTGATGGTGAGAGTTTCAACAAGTTGGAGTTTTGCGAGGAATGTGTCATGGGGAAGCAAACTAGAGTATCGTTCGGTGAAGGAAAACATGATTCAAGAGGGATTCTTGTGTATGTGCACACGTATGTTTGGGGACTAGCGCCTGTAGCTTCTTTGGGAGGAGCAAGATATTATATTTCTTTTATTGATGATTTTTCTCGGAAGGTTTGGGTGTATGTAATGAAGGCCAAGTCGGAGGCATTTGCAAGATTCAAATAATGGAAGGCTCTTGTTGAGAATGAGAGTGGAAAGACTTTGAAGATTCTTAGGTCCAATAATGGCGGCGAATATGTTTCCGGAGAATTTCTGAATTTTTTCAAGCATTATGGTATTCGGAGGCATTTTACTACACCGAGAGATCTGCAATCTAATGGAGTGGCGGAGAGAATGAACCGAACTCTACTAGAGAAAGCTCGATGCTCAAGATTGACATCGGGTTTGTCTAATGGATTTTGGGCCAAAGCTTTGTCAACCGCAGTGCATATTATTAATCGAATTCCGTGCTCGGCTATTGATAACAAAATTCCTGAAGAAGTGTGGAAGGGAAAGAGCATTGACTTGAGTTATCTTCGTGTATTTGGCAGTCCTGTTTATGTGCATGATCCGGGGAATGATAAGCTCTCACCTAGAGCTTACAAAGGGATTTTTCTTGGTTATATGGATGGCATCAAAGGCTATCGGATTTGGAATTCGGAAACGAAGAAGGCTATGGTTTCTCGTCATGTTACTTTTGATGAGTCGGCTATGTTCAAGGAGAATGAAAGCTCATCGGATGTTCCGGATTTGGTTCATGGTGAATCAAAGGAGAAGGAAGTTATTCCCACTTTCAGGCCTAGAGAGAGTATAGTTGTTGGAGGTGCTTGCGAGGTGAATGCGGTTGATGTTACATCACATAGTCCATAGGATTCCTCTAGTAGTGTTGGTGACGTGCACGAGCCTAGAGAAAATTAAGTTCAAGGTAGAGCTGAAGGAAGACCGGGTGATGGTATTGCTACTCGGGTTGGTCGTCGTGCTATAAGGCCACCCGAAATATATGGTGATTGGAACTATCTTAGCTTTTGTGAGAATTTGGACTATGCTCTTCATGTAGTCCAAGATGAGCCGATGGACCTTGATGACGTCATGGATTCGAGTGATAGCTCGAAGTGGATTTGTGCCATGGAGGAAGAGATGCAATCGTTGATGAAGAACCAGACTTGGGAGTTAGTTCCACTTCCTCAAGGAAACCATGCTATTGGGTGCAAATGGATATATAAGGTGAAGGACGATGGAAGATACAAAGCTAGACTAGTGGCTAAGGGGTTTGCACAGAGGAAAGGAAAGGAGTATGATGAGATCTTCGCACCGGTTGTGAGGTATACTTCTATCCGGATATTACTTTCATTAGTTGCTATTTACGACTTGGAGTTGCAGTAACTAGATGTGAAAACCACCTTCTTGCATAGAGACTTAGATGAAGACATCTACATGGAGCAACCGGAAGGGTTTGTTGTAGAAGGTAAGTCAGAACTAGTTTGCAGGTTGAAGAAATCACTATATGGTTTGAAGCAATCACCTAGGCAATGGTACAAGAGATTTGATCATTTCATGCTTAAAAGTGGCTTCCATCGAAGCATCAAGGATGCTTGCGTTTGTTTCAAGAGGTTAGGAAATGATTGTTTGGTGTATTTACTCTTGTATGTGGACGATATGCTCATTGCTTCTAAGGATAAGGCAGAAATCAACAAGTTGAAAGAGAAATTAAAGACGGAGTTCGAAATGAAAGACCTTGGACAAGCAAAGAAAATTTTGTGCATGGAAATTGAAAGAGAACGAAAGCATTTTGAACTGAAATTAACTCAAAAGGTGTACATTAAGAAAGTTCTTTGCCGGTTTAGCATGGAGGATGCAAAGGCGTCAAATACACCTTTACCTTTGCATATAAAGCTTTCGAGTAAGGGATCACCTATCGAGGAGAAAGACAAGGCTTATATGGCAAAGGTGTCATATGCTAGTGCGGTTGGAAGTTTGATGTATGTCATGGTATGTACAAGACCCAATATTGCAAATGTCGTCAGGGTGGTTAGTCGGTATATGGCTAATCCGAGGAAATCGCAATGGGAAGCCGTGAAGGCTATATTGAGATACTTGAAAGGCACAGCATCTCATGGTCATGTTTTTGGTGGTGGTGATGGATTGAGTTGCAAGTTAGTTGGTTATTGTAACTTGGACTACGCCGGTTTTAGGGATCGGAGGAAATCAACTTCCGGGTATGTCTTCACACTTGGTGGTATGACCATTAGTTGGAGATTGAGATTGCAAACCGTAGTTGCTTTATCCACTACGGAGGCAGAGTTGATAGTCGCAGTGGAAGCGACAGAGGTGGCACTCTATTTGAAGCGACTATTGTGTGACTTGGTTTTCGAACATGAGAGTATCGATGTTCGATGTGATAGCCAAAGTGCTATACATTTGGCAGAGAATTTGGCGTTTAGCTCACGAACGAAGCATATTGAAGTAAGGGAGTCATTTCTAGTAGCCATGGACGAAGACAAGCAAATATGCCTTTGGAAAGTGCACACAAAGGATAACGCGGCGGACATGTTCACTAAGACATTGCCGGTTGGGAAGTTCGAGCATTGCTCGAACTTAATTCGCTTGGAGAGATGCTAGGTGCTACGGGGTGGCATAGATGAGAGAGAAACTTGGATGTAGAAGAGTATCGGTGAGAGGTTGGTGCTTTATTTTCATGGCAAGTACTCGTTTTCACTCCCGAGTACATTGTCTTTTGGTGAGACTAGTTTAGGAGTTGGATGTTTCAACACTCCATTGACGAGTGGGGGCTATGCCCGAACTCGTTAGTGATGTGCAATGGGCGGTGGCTATGCCAGAGTTCATTGGAGAAACATTCAAGCTTTCTTGATTGAAGATAGGAGGAAATGCTTAGGTGCATTGAAGTTTGTGATGTAGATGGATATAGTATCGAGGTGGAGTATTGGAGTATGCGATACTATGTGAGGAGGAAATTTCGGATCTGGAGGATATTTTCAGATCTGGAGGATATTTCGGGATATTTCGGATCTAGAGGATATTTCAGATCTGGAGGATATTTCGGATCTAGAGGAAATTTTGGGAATTTCCATATACTTCCATATGCCTATATAAGCTACATCAGATCCAAAAGGAGGACACACAACAAAATAAACAGATTAGATCAAGGTTTAATCTAATTAGGTTTTAGGCAATCCTAATATTCTTCAATTCCTTTCTCCACAAAATCAAAATTTTCTAGTAAATTTGATCATCGTAATCAATCTCTTGTATTCTTCTATTGATATTAACAAAGGTTTCTCTCTCAAAGTGGACGTACACTGACAAGACGTCGGTGGAACCACTATAAATCCCTGTGTGATTTAGTTTCTCGTTATTGCTCTATTATTTCCATTGTTTTGTGATTGTGATTGGCTTGGATAAGATTGAGATTGTTTGATTGGTTGTTTTTGCACTATTACCATGATCTCATTTTCCACGGCGTTGGGATTTTTGATTTAAGCGGTCTAGAATCAAAATTTCTCCATAACAAGGAAAATGATGTACTTGAGGAGGAGTTAACAGCAGTGAAACATATGGGTCTGATGTGAGTTACTATGGCCTAGGCGGAGAGAACGGAAGGAGTAGAAAGTAAAATAAAGATGAAATGGAGAATTGCATGTGATGAGCTGGGTGTGGAGTACAGTTTGAAAAATGATGGGGAGGACTTGCTTAAGGCTACAGTTTTACTTGGAGAGAACAGGATGGTGGTGTTAGTTTTAGTGTGGACTCGAGGAGCAAGCATGAAGGCGTTGTATATTGGTATTCTTTAGAGCACAACCAACAATGGCTTGTTCAGTTACTAAACAAGCCACGGAGCAACCAGGTGTGGCTTGTTCACTCACCCGTGGCTGGTCTGTGGCTAGTTTTGAGCTCCTCCGTGGCTGGTTCACCCAACAGAGACTGGTTCTTATAACGGCAAACTGTTTGCCGTTATAAGATTATAACGGCAAACACTTTGCCGTTATAAGATTATAACGGCAAAGTGTTTGCCGTTATAATCTTATAACGGCAAACAGTTTGCCGTTGTAGTCACTAGCCGTTGCAACACCAACGGCTAGTTCACTTCCTCCCTATAAACCACCCTACCTCCTTCTTCTTCCTCCTCCACACAACCACTCCACCTTCCCAACTTCTTCATCAACAAAATGTCTTCGTCTGCACCCAAGCGAAGCGGGAAAAAAACCATAAACAAGAAACTCATGTCCCAACCGCACTCGTCATCGTATGCCATGCAACGGTCAATCCAACAACAGCAACCGTTGCAACCATCTCACGAATATGGCTACTCGCCGTATTCAAATTATCCATACCATCCACCGTACCAACCGCTCGGTCCTCCTAATTTTCCTCCCATCTAATCGTCCGTCCCGCCACAGTTTTACCAACGACCGCCCGGGGTAGGCGTGTACGACGATCATTCGTCGTATATGTCAATGATGATGCAGACCGAGCAAAGTCAACAACCTCACCTAACTCCGCAACAGACCGTGGTTCGTGACCGCGAAGCGATGCAAAATCTGCAAAGACAGTTTTCGTATGGGTATGTCTCTCCTACTACCGAAGAAAATGTTGGGACTTCTACGGAGGAGGAGGAAGATGCAAATGAGGAAGTAAATGTTACAAATTCTGAAGAATTGAATGAAGAATACGTTGCACCTATCAGTCCCGAATATAACCAAAAGAAGAAGAAGAAGGTGAAGTCTTTAAGGAGCATTTTTAGTAAACGACACCAAACCGAAGTTGAATCGGAGCCGAATCACGGAATAGAAGATATTGAGGATGATAATGCTGAAGGGGAAGATATACCAGCGGATGGAAGAAGAAAACAATGTAAGTTTACTTCCAAGCAGTACGTTTCACTTGCTAAATCGTGGATACGCATTTCACAAGACAGCATTGTTGGAAATAATATGAAAGGTGAGAAATTTTGGGAAAGAGTAGCAGAGTTCTACAATTCGTTGGAAGCGAGGAATAGAACATGGGCATCACTTAGAGGCGGTTATAGAGTTATGAATGCCGCATGTCAGAACTACCTTGCAATACTGACAGCCTTGGAGAACAGACAGCAAAGCGGTGCTTCACCTTATGACGTTGTAAGTACCGTAGATTACTTTGAAAAATAACTTACTATACTATGATCAATTAGTTAGAAATGACATACGCTCATACAATATCCACTTTGTGTTACAGATTGAAGAGTCACGAAAGGCCTACCAGCAAAAGTATGGTCATCCATTTAAATTTCAAGACTGTTATGAGCTTCTATCTAGGTTGCCGAAGTGGAAGAACCCCAGCAACTTCATGTTTGAGCAGCAGAACAAAGCTAGAAGGATGAACTACTCTGATTCTAGTCCAGGAAGTGGCCCGAGTTCGCAAGAAAGAAACCCTTTATTTGGAAGTAGTGATGGACGACCTGTCGGCAGATCCAAGGCAATTCAGCTGGAGCAACGAGGTGCGGAGTTTGCTAGATTTATGGAAACAATGGAGAGTTCATCTAAGGCAACAAAAGAGCATAGAGCTCGATTTTCGGTGGAAAGAAACCGTAGCGACGAAGATTTCCAAAAGGCAGTTAGGGATGATCGAGAGCTCCGCAGACAAGAACATGCGGAGAAACAAGCCATGGAAGAAAAGAAGCTGGAGGAGCAGAAAGCTTTGGCGCGAGAGAATAATTATGTTAAAATGATTACATGTGATTTTAGTAAGCTTACCCCTCTACAGCAAGAACTAGTAGCCGAGCAGATTGGAGAGTACAGAAAAAACAAAGGAAGCAGAAGCGGAAGAGTTGGTGGCTCGTACATGGACTAGCTATGTATGTTGGGTTAAGTTGTAATATGATTGTGAACTGTTTGTAGTATTTATGTACTGGTGGGTGTTTATGTACTAGCTATATATGTTGGGGTGAGTTGTAATATGATTGTGACATGTTTCTAGTATTAATGTAGTAGTTGTTGTTTATGTACGAGCTGTATATGTTGGGTTGAGTTGAAATAATGATACAATCTACAACATGATTGGAAACCTGATTTATTGACTCAAGTACGCACTGATAGATAGTTCAAATGATACATAGTACACGACTACACACTGATACATAGTTCAAGTACCAACTACTGATTCTGACTATTCCTTCCTTTATGCGCCTACAAATGTTCCACCAACTGGTCACGCAATTGGAAGTGTGCAGCTTGATCTTTAATGTGTTGAACCATATCAACATATTCTTCCATTGAGTTTACATCTTTATGGGGTTTTGCAATTGAGCCCGTAAACATGTCAGGATAATTAGACTTTTGATTCTTATATCTGCCTCTTTCAGACTCCACAATCATGTTATGTATTATTATACAAGCATACATGATTTCTGAAAGCACTCTTGCATCATGAAAACGAGCAGGATTTCGTAAAATATGAAATCGGGCTTGTAAAACACCAAACGTACGTTCGATGTCCTTTCTGTAGCTAGCTACTTTTTCAGTGAAATACCTTTCTTTATCATTTGATGGAACTCTGTACCCTTGCATCAAAGTTCTCCACTTTGGGTATATTCCATCGACTAGGTAGCACCCAGTTTTGTGTTCGATATTACCAAGTTTATATGAAACATCTGTTGACAGTCCGTTAGCAAGTTCTGTGAAAAGATATGATTGTTTTAAAACATTTATATCATTCAATGAACCTGGGACTCCAAAAAAAGCATCCTAGCAATCTGTATGATCTCAAGATCGATGGATGTACTCTGCTCAAATGGATGCCATAGAATCTGATCCCTATACATCCTCAGCTCGATCTGGTTATGGGCAACGGGAAACACATGGCGTGACTCATTATCTCTGGGCCCCCGGTTGTCTGCAGTCCAAAAGCATATACGGGGGAAAAAGGTCGATGGGTCTGCAATACGGGTGATAAAATGAAATTTCCTAGAGTACTCAAAGTACCAATACTGTAACAACTCCCAGAATCCAAATAAAGAAACCTGAGAATCAGTGATGGTGCACTGCATGTCGAGACATCTGTATAGGTATGCAAGGATAGGTGTGCCCCAATCATATAAAATCGCCCCATCGACATTTATCTCAGCCGCGACCACAAAAAACCCCACAGGAACGCTACTGCTCGAAGAACTAAAGAAAAGGTTACCCATAAGGTATAACACAAATAATCGAGCAAGCTCCAAGTCGTCATCAACAGAGTAGTGCTCGAGTATCCTGTCCATAGCCGCACGGATCGCGCTCACTCTAATAGCGCCTTCTGCCTGATACGACGTAGCAGAAACATCCAAATGAGGCAGTAGATCATGAACAAGTGCACGATCACGCCATCGACCATCGTCATAAGGCAGTTGGGGATAAGCACTTACTCCAATGCTAATACCAGTAAGCATGGAGAAATCAAGCGGTGTAAGTCCTAACTCACCACAAGGAAAGTGAAATGTGTGGGTGGTTTTGTACCACCGTAGAGCAATGGCCGCACACAATTGGACATCGGCATTTATAACATGGTTTATTCCTAAAATAGCAAATCGCACAATAAGATAAAATATGACTACTAAATTATCCACTTATTTCATTAAAAGGTCTATAATATTACCTAGAAAAAATTGAAATCCAAGAGCATGTAACAGTCCTGCGACCCCCTCCTTACCCGCCAAGTGTGCATGATAATATCTAAGTGTGGTCGCTAACGAACCACGTGGACGGTTCAACAAAATGTTATACCATCTACCCAATATCTAACACTCAAAGAATACTATGTAAATAATACTAAAAATACTTACAGCCAAACTCGACTGCGTGCTAACGTGTACTTCGTCATCTGGAAGAATGCGAAAGTTGGATAGCGCAGGAAGCTTCGCGGCGCTGAGGTTCATATCCACATAGCCATCGAGTTGGCCCACTCTAGCGGCAACTGATCCAACACCCCGACGTGCCCTGCCTGCTCGTCCGCCTCTACGCCCGCCACGTCCCCGATGGCCGCCTCCCTGTTGCACCTCTGCTTCTTCGTTCTCCATGTTTTCGGCGGCTACAAGTAAGTCTTCTATTCCGAGCACTGGGTGTTGGCCTCTACCACCTTCACCACTCCCGCCGGCGCCACGATCGTCGCCGTGCATGAATTTTTTGGCGAATTTTTTTAGTAATCTAGCCATATTTTCGAACTAATATCTCACACAAGCTAGTTAATTTGGTTAAAAACTGACGGATTGGTGAATTGGTGGAGAAAATTGGGTGAAAAATGGGGGAGGAATATGGGTTTTCGGGTTTGAAGAAGGAGGAAAGGGAAATGGAGCAGAGGAGGGGAGGCGGCGAGGGTTTTGGGGGGGTAAACATTATAATGGCAAACACTTTGCCGTTATAATGTTATAACGGCAAAGTGTTTGCCGTTATAATGTTACAACGGCAAAGACTTTGCCGTTGTAATATTATAACGGCAATATCTTTGCCGTTGTATCCCCAATCCTCAACCAACCTGTGGCTGGTTCTCCCCTTCTGGGTGCTCGGCTCGTTGGACCAGTTTCAGAACATGAGAGAGAATAACTGAACAGAACGGATGGTTGGTTATGGTCTTAGAAAAGACGGATGCAGCGTGATGGACTTAAGTGGATGGGGAATTTTGAGCAGAGGATGCGTTGCGTGAAGAAGTTCTGGAATAAGGGACATGATGTGGTAACTGTGAAAATGAGCTTAAGAAATGATAAACGTTGGTGAACATTAGTGTGATTGTGTGAAGGAGGGAGGGAGTGTAGAAGTGGAGCTTCTATTGCTTTATTTGGGTTCAAGGAAAAAAATGCAAGGAAGAAGTGTAAACGATGACATCTCGCATGTGCCCAGCATCCCTGTCCCGCGTGTGCCCACCAATCAAATCTCCTCATTTCCGCTTCTTTGCATTTAAGTCCCCAGACGATTAAGGGATTTAACTGCAAAAGACGAAAATCAGGAGGCTGTGATTGGCTGGGGACACGGGGCACACAGAAAACGGGGACAGAAGAATTGGTGCATCTCGTAACAGCATCGGGTGGAGAGGAAACCAAGTATATTCGAACAGGGCCCAATCAGCTAGTATGACGTGGCGGTATGAACGGGAGCCTGGATGTGTTGATGCGTAAAGGAGTGGCAGTGGAATGCTTTGGAAATTCCTTTAGTGAATATTAGCGTGAGCAAGGAACAAATATAATGTGGAAGGAGTTCTGAAGGTATGAGTGAACGGTTTTGATTGGGAAGGCAAAACGATACAGTAGATAGCAGGAAGTGTATAAAGTTGGCATTTGGAATGATGGGAAGAGAAGGTGTGGTGCACTGTTTTGAACACAGGCATACATGACGTGAGGAGCTGGAAACAAATGGAGGTAATGACGTGATCGAGGAAACGGACGGGAAGGAAGATGTATGGGGTGAACACTTGGGGAAGAGATACAATGCATGGAATGTTTACGGTAGAAAGTGGGTGCTGTTTACATGGAACATGTAGAAAGTTGGCAACATGTATTTTAAATGAGAAGAACTACAAGATATATTGTCCGTTATTCGAATATGTAACATGTTAAAAGTGGCTAATTACGTTTATAAATGTCTAAACAAGTTTACCATAATAAGTCAGAATGTGACCAGAATATACGCGTGAAGAAAATTTAGATGTGCCAAGTTAAATAATAATATACCTGGTCTAAGTTTTTCCCGTGCCTAATCTGGTTTCATTAGATTAAGTAAAGATTAGGTTATAATGTATAATTACACTAAGGGGTGACCTGAGTATATATTTTGCAGTCGCACGGGGACGTTTTTGATTGCATTTATAATTTGTCTAATCCAAATTTTAGTGAGTCCAACCAAATTTCATATGTGTAATTAATTAACGCAAAAGTGGCAATTAGATTAATAAAATATATCGAAGTTTCTATAATATCATTTAAATAAAGCGAATGCTGTATTAAATAGATAATTGTATCATACAGCAACGGGATCAGATGAAACAAGTGACGTCAGAGCCGTATCGATGGGCGTAGCCTTTTGGAGAGGTATGGACGGAGCCGGAAGCAGTCGGAACTTTCGTCTAAATTAAACGCTGTTTAATTTAAATGGAAACCGTATCGATAATGGAAATCCGATGAGTATAACTCACTCAGTTTTTCGCCACTTATATTTTATATAAGTCGGATTTTATTTTGTGTGCTATGGTTGATAATTGTTCGTTGTTTGTTTATATTGGTTGAACTGGTTGATTAAACATTAGTTTAAGTGAAATCTAGCAGCTATTTTAACGGTTAATTCCAAACGAGGTAACTTACCCTGTTGGTTCCGTTTATAATAATATAAACGTGTTAAATAAAAATATGGATGCTTGGATTACTGTTTGTTGAATATTTTATCTATTTATTGACGTAACACATTTGGATGTAGGGAAAACAGGTTGGAGGGATCCAACTGGATTCCTCAAATTTATTGTAATTATAAACAAATAATATGAGCTGCTTGATCACCCTGATTAGATGATTGATTTATTTATTGATCTTTTAATTTAAATTCAACGTTTGTTTTGTTATGAACCAATGGAAAATATTGGTTGGGTAATTAGCAGCACATGGTCTATAAATCAATCATTTATAAATGTTGATCTACCGTCAAGTGAACCGATGGTAATGAAGTTAAAAAAATTATTTTATAACTGAAAATATATTTTTATCTATTAATTGGAATAAAGGTATGGAAAGAAATAAATATTTATTACTAATTATTTATTATTTATAAGAAATTATTAATTTATTTTATAAAAAAAATTCTTATGTAATGAGAATTATAAACAAATGAGCAGAATTAGTGTAACAGTTAAGTGTTGGTTTAATTGTTCTAAGTAACAATTAAATGGAGTATTTAAATTATTTATATTATTAATTAATTTAAAGAAATAATTTAATTGGCTTGGTTAATGAAATAACCTTGGTTTGAATCAAATTTTTTTAGTAGGATTAGTAGTAAATTAAATTAAATTGGTTATTATAAATAAATTTAATGAAAGGATTTTACGAATTTGTAAATGTTAATAAGATTTTTAAATAAGAGAAATTATTATTTATTCTTGTGGCAAAAGAATTTAACTACTTATGCAGTAGTTAATAATGAAATAAGTTATTATCTTAATTAATAAAAAGCTAAGTGATTATTACTTAAAGGAAATCCATTCATGTCGATAATCGAGTTTGGAATGAATCTAATTGAATTAGAAAAGAGTGATGATCGTTTTCATGGTAAAGCCCGAATTTCATAACAAAGTTATAAAAGAGATTTCTATCTGATGTGATAACTTAAGTAAATGTTTTGAAGTAAGTGGAACGAAATCGAGATAGAAAGGATTTTATATCAAACTCGAGTATTATAAACAACGTTTATAAAGGGGGCGTGAAGTTAAAACGTGATTTTGAGTTGAGATACTTAATAATGAAATTAAGTAGAACGAATGGTTTTGAAACTTGATTTTTCAAAACAAGAAATGGTTAATGAGTTAGAAGGGGAATCATATGGGTTGATAAATAGTCAAGACAAGAGAATTAAGATATGGTAAGGTTTCCAACTATGAAAAATGGTTTGGCGAGTTATTATAATAATTCTGAAGTAATGGAATTAAAAAGGAATTGAGAATATAAATTAATATTTCCAATGTAAAGGAAATAGAAAGAGGTTTTGTGAAATTATTTACGAAGTAAATAAATTTAAGAAACAAGTTTGAATATGTTTATTCAAAGAAAACAAGTGCTAGTTGTGGTTCCTAATCCATAAAAATCAAAGTGCTTCCGTAACGATGTTTTTATATGGAATTTGACTGAACTCAAATATTTGGAAAATATACAAATAAATAAATTCTAAAGTGTTTAAAAAGGGTTTTGCAAATATTCTTATATTAATATAAAAAATAAATATTGCGTTTTAAATATTGAAAAATCAAGAAATTTTTATTTAGTTTTAAATAAAAAGGCCAAGAGATGCTGAATACTGAGCCAGTAAATTTATTTTATTTTTATGGTTGAAAGGTTGCTTATTTGATAGTTAAATAACTGTCTATCAAAATTTGACTTACGATTGTTGGTACAAAAAGACCGGAATCGAATTATATTCTAAAACCATTCCGACCAGCAAATACGAAATAAAGAAGATATTAGATGATGATCAAGATGGAGCCAGTGAAGACCATAGATCTTCATGAAACGGAAGGATTACTTATATCTCTGGTTAACCCCTATAGTTTTCGAAGTCTACTATATATAAACTTAATTTATAATTTATAACCAGAGATATATTATGATTCTGTCATGGTTGAAATCTACGGATTTGCAAGGATTACTCGCTAGTAATCTATAGGGTGATTCCTATGATGTGGTAGGAGAGTGCCTTCGGTTTATCCTATTCCTGGATGACTTGTATGGACGAATGTCTGACATAGTATTTCTTAAGAATCATATACGTTGAGTTTTACAAATGTATCTCTGTAGGTGGCAGAGAAGACACCTTCTCTTAGCATAAACACCCAGAGTATTTCTATGGATGTCAATTAGTGATTTGACGGATCTGACGATGTGGCATTCAAAGTGATTGTGATGTTCTTAAAAAGGAAATGTAAAACCTCAAGCCTCATCAACCGAATAATGACAAAAATCAGGCAGGCAGCATGACTATGTGGGTCGCTCACATCAGGGTGTATAATCACCTATCTAGAGAAATTCCATTTCATTCTTTAATCTTTTTCGATACTGTCCGTTTTCGGGAAATGGTTGCTGATCCCAACCGTTGGTGATATACATTCGATACACTCAAGCGAAATGAGTGGTCGATCATGTGTGGGCTGGGTTGCAAGACGTTCTTGTTGAACCCAGTGTATTCCCCTCTAGAGATACATTATCGGAAGGTGGTTCCATACCTTGTCATAGTTGGAAATCCAAGTGCCTACGGTTTTGATTGTATACTATATATGTGGAGCATGAGATGCAAGCGTTCCGTTAGATTCTACTTATTTGTATTTAGACACTATTATAATATCAGAACAATATATGATTTCAAAAATGTTTTGGGTTATCGTAAGATAAAAACCGTCCGTATTTATGTGTCGATTTGGTCTTACGATTATCCTTTTCTTTCGAAAGGAATTTGAACTTTAAAATCAAGTTGGACGGCCCCTTTAAAATTACTGTGTTTTACCCACTCTGGTTCACCAGACTGATCCGGCGTTTGTAATGCTCGGGTTAGCCTGAGTTGTACAGGGTTAGGTGGATGCGATGGATTTCAAGAAGACATGCTGGAAAAGATTAGACATATGATAAATATTTATTCCGATATTTGCTGTATAAGAGGACAAATTATTATAACTGTCCAGATGTGTTGATGTACTATAATGATTGTAAGTATTTATTTCAAAGCTCTCAATAAAATTTTATTTCTATATTACATTTTATTCCGTTGCGATGTGATACTCTGATGTTATTGTGTAGTTCTTCTTCTTATCTTCTATTCTAATATTTCTTTCTTTCTTATCTCACCCTCTAATTTCTTTCTAATCACTATCTGGTCTTTTTGATACTTGAGTTTTGACAAGTAATACGGTTTGATGTATTATTGCTGGAATTCGGGCGTTGAATCCGCTAGGTCGTTACAAGTGTGCAGCTCGTTTCATTACTTAATCTACTAATTCCTTTCCTAATCTTTACATTTATTTTCCCTTTATTTTCCCATGTTTCATTCATTTCTTATTCTCATTCTTTGTTTTTAATGCATGCGGTCTCACATTTCGCTCTCTCTACTTCTCCTTCTTCATTCTTCGTATAATCAAATTTCAAATACATATAAATCAAAAGATAAAAGAAAAATTGTCAAAAATACTATCTTTTTCTTCTCATTATAATTCTCTATGAAGAAGAGTAGATCCATATTTGAAGTAGTAAAGTAGACGGTTGTGGTAAGATACCTTATTTTCAAAAGGATTTTTTTTAAGATGATTCGATATGAAATGGAATTTGATTGTCAATTTGGTTGTTTTTCAAAATGATATCATCTTGCAATATCAACTGTTGTTTTATTGAAAATTGAAACTAATGTGAAACAAACAAATGAAATTACAGTGTTTGCTGTTGAAAATTTAATCATTAAAAAGGTTTTTTTTAAATTTTATATGTCTTTTGATCTAGGTTCAACAGGAATATGTCTAAAAAGAATAGTTCTTCCCATACAAATGAGAGCATCAATATTTTTAGTACAAATGAAAGTGAACAATGGTTAGCATATTCAAAAATTATAAGTAATGAGACATATGGGGAGCGGCTAAATGCAACAATAGCAAAAAAAGAAAACACACACAACAATGATGCTGTGGAGCATTGTGTTGGTAATCCCGAAAACTCAACTTTCAGCATGGTAAATTTTAAGTTTATGTGACACCTCACGTTCGTTAATGTCACTCACAAAGGGAATGCATTAAGTTTCGTGAAGTGTTATAGGTAAACAGACACATAATTTTACAAGACAGACACAAATAAGATAGCAACAGAAATTTAAATTTTTATTCCAACACAAATCATACAGCGCGGTTCAAAATACCGTGAGTCTCAAAAACCATTACAACAACATAACTTCTGTCTTTTAACATCAAAGTACATAAATACTTAAAATAAAACATAGTTCCACATATAAAAGAGACAAAGCCATAGTAGAGATAAAATTTGAGCCATACTTCGAAAGTCGCTCTAGCATGATGATATCTGAGTCCTGACCAAGCCTGAGTGTTTCCTCCCTGAGAACCAGGGGGAACGGAAGAAAGAAGAGGAAACAAGAGGGTCAGACATAAAGTTTGGCGAGTCTAGTGACTTTTAGCAAGTAAATAAATAGAAGTAGCATGACAGGCATATAAAGTGGATAACAGAGATCACTACATAAATGACAGATGTGACAAGTTAGACAGGATAAGGTGTACATGCTTATAATGAGTACTTTGCACTATTACTAGTATAACTAGAATGAGATGATCCCTTTCACTATAAGGTGGTAGACTTTGGGGATACGTCCAAGTGTACCCTAACCACTACCCCAATCGATCGGCTCCCTACTTCGTGGATACTCTGTGCCGGTCCCATAGTAGGATGTATCACATCCTAAAGTGGCAGCCTCACTGATATGCACAGCCCCATATCTACAGGTGTAACGATCGACTTATCCCCTCTTTTCTCCAAAAAGGGCATTTGGACCATTTTTCCTTAAGCGGATGCGCACAGAGAGTTTTCAAGACTTCTCTCAAATGTTGGGCATGATCTTCTTCGCTTTTTGAGAAGATCAAAATATCGTCAACAAAGACCACGACAAATTTATTTAGGAACTCCCAAAACACCCTACTCATCAGATCAACAAAATAGGCGGGTGCATTTGTCAGCCCAAAAGGCATAACTAGACATTCAAAGAAACTGTCCGGAGTTCTAAAAGCAGTCTTATCTATGCTATCTTCAGCCAACCTTAACTGATGGAACCCCATAGCCAAGTCTAACTCAGATAATACCGAGGCACCAACAAGCTGATCAAGTAAATCATCAATCCTCGGAAGCGGGTGTCTATTCTTCTTAGTGAGTTTATTCAGATCTCTATAGTCAACACACAAACGAAGCGAACCATCCACCTTAGTCGCAAATACTACTGGAGCACCCCATTCAGATATGCTTCGTCTGATAAACCCTTTCTCAAGTAGCTCCCGTATTTGCTTACTCAGCTCCCTCCTTTCCCTTGGAGCCATGTGACACACTGGCAATGCAACTGGCTTTGCATTGTCCACCAAATATATACGAAAGTCGATCTCGCGCCTTGGAGGTATACCCCGAACCTTATCGAAAACAACGGAATAATCTCGGACTACGGGAATAGACTGCAAGTCATCCATAGATGCATTAAGAGACTCTAGGAAGCTAGGCATAACAGACCCTTGAGGGTAACAAGAGATCTCGAGGGTCCTCCCATGACAAGTCGGAAGCCTAACGACCCTCTTCTCACAATCCATAATGGCACCATACGTGGCAAGCCAATCCATTCCTAGAATCAACCCATAGCTCATAAACCCGAGCACATACGCATCGCATTCAAACGACGCCTAACACAGATATTTTCAAACCCCGACAAATCGCAGACAAATGTGCCGAACCACCAATGGAGTTTGAAACAACTACGGGATCCACTACCATACTAGTAATTAAATGTAGAGATTCAACCACGGAACTAGATATAAATGAATGTGAAGCACTAAAATCAAAAAGAGTTCTAATAGGATGGTTGCACTGACCGCGAGAGCATGCACCTGCCCTCCAGAAGTCCTTATCCTTTGACCCTATCCCTGTGATCCCTGTTTCTTCGGGCATTCTCTAGCACAGTGTCCGACCTCTCCACAGTGGTAGTAAGAGTTCTTCCTTCGCTTACAGTCTTTAATCAGGTGACCTTCCTTCCCACAATTGTGACATTTTCTCTTATCTTTGCCTTTATCATTTTTCCCTCCTTTCTTCTGTTGTTGTTGCTGCCCCTTCTTGGGCCACACCTTCCTATTTTGCGATGTCTCCTCAGCCTTTGCTTCCTTCCTTTCTACCTTGTCTTCCTCATGCATTAGCGCTATATTGACAAGCTTTTCAAAAGTGGCCCCCATTGGAATATGGGACATGAATAACCCATGCAGAGGCTCATTCAGCCCTTTAGCAAACCGCAAAGCCGTTTTGTGCAGCGTATCTACCAACTCTAACCCGAACCTTGCTAGTTGGTTGAATTTATTCACATACTCTTTCACTGTCAAGTTTCCTTGTTTGAGCGCTAAGAACCTCTCCATCTACGTGCTTCTCTCAGCTTGGGAAATAAATTTCATTTCGAACCACTATCTAAAATCTTCCCAAGTTTCCATCGGACGTCCAACTTGGGTGACTTCTCACCAAAATGAGGCATCATCTTTCAGTAGCCAGGCGACAAACTGAACCTTCCTTCTATCCTCTACTTCAAGGATTACGAACAAGTCCTTGGTTTCCTTGATCCAATTCTGTGCTTCCATGAATGTCTCGTTCCCATGGAATGACTTCCCTCCCATAGCGCGGAAGTCTTTGCAGATCTTGGAGAAGTTATCTGCTCTTGGAGGGGGGGAGGAGGAATGACTGGTGCAGCTGGGGAAGGAACGTTTCCTTGGCCTTCGGCAGGCACCGTGGCCTCCAAATACCTACGGAACCCTCCGGGTATCGTGACGCCCTCTGGGATATTAGGAATGTTTTGTTCCCTAGACATGCTGAAAAAGGAAAAAGGAAGAGATTTAGACAAAGGACCGAAGGATATTACATATGGCTATTTGGGGAGTGTTTTTCAAAATAGACTTTTCTTTTTGAAAATGCTTTCTTTTAAAATCATTTTGAAAGTAATTTTCAAAAACTTTTATCTAATTTGGTAACCTTCAGCTCTGATACCAAGTGTGACACCCCACGTCCGTTAATGTCACTCACAAAGGGAATGCATTAAGTTTTGTGAAGCATTATAGGTAAACAGACACATAATTTTACAGAACAGACATAAATAAGATAGCAGCGGATATTTAAATTTTTATTCCAACACAAATCATACAGCGCGGTTCAAAATACCGTGAGTCTCAAAAACCATTACAACAACATAACTTCTATCTTTTAACATCAGAGTACATAAATACTTAAAAGAAAACATAATTCCCCAAATAAAAGAGACAAAGCCATAGTAGAGATAAAAACTTGAGCCACACTTCGAAAGAAGCTCTTGCAAGATGATATCTGAGTCCTGACTAAGCCTGAGTGTTTCCTCCCTGAGAACCTGTGGGGTGGGAATGGAAGAAAGAAGAGGAAACAAGAGTGTCATACATAAAGCATGGCGAGTCTACTGACTTTTAGCAAGTAAATAAATAAAAGTAGCATGAATGGCATATAAAGTGGATAAGAGAGATCACTACGTAAATGGTAGGTGTGACAAGGTAGACAGGATAAGGTGTACATGCTTCTAATGATTACTCTGCACTATTACTAGTATAACAAGAATGAGATGTTCCCTTCCACTATAAGGTGGTAGACTTAGGGCATACGTTCAAGTGTACCATAACCACTACCCTAATCGATCGGCTCCCTAATCGGTCGGCTCCCTACTCCGTAGATACTCTGTGCCGGTCCTAAAGCAGGATGTATCACGTCCTAAAGTGGCAACCCCTCACTGATATGCACAGCCCCATATCTACAGGTGTCATGGTCGTCTTATCCCCTTCGGCCCTGCTCATGCACGCACATGGACCGGTCAGTTTGTGCGGCCAACACAACCTCCACGTTTGGATCTCTTACAATCAGTCTGTAAGCGGACCCACCTCCGACCTAGCTCGGAGTTCTCTACTCGATACATACTCCGGGTTACTGACTGAAAAGGGTCCCACACAATATGATACAAGCTCTCCCCTTTGTCTTGTATCCACCACTGGGTTTTCCACAGGTTATACTTACCCTAAGGGTGTCTTTAATTATATAACCCCAATCTTTCTACCAGTTATGCTTTCCTTAAAGGTGTCTTTAATTACATAACTTTATTATTTCCTCCGGTTTTGTATACCACTAGGTGTGTAACACCCCACACCCGCTAAGGTCACTCACAAAGGGAATGCCTTAGCTTCGGTGGAGTATTTAAGTGAATATAGAACTGAAAAATTACAACAAGACAGATATAAGTAATACTTGAAATTTTTAAAACATCATTTCATTGCAGCAGAAGGTAAACATGTTTGGTTACATCTCAAAAACCAACAAGAGTCAAGTACAAAATATCCATCTCGTTAAAACATAAGTACATAATCCCACTACATACTAATAGCTATAATAGAAAAGATAACCGAGCTTTTCTTCATGAGTCCAAGCTCCAAAAGATAGATAAAGCAATCTGATCAAAGCCCACTAGTGCTAGGCCCACTCTGAGAACCTGAGGGTTTGGGAAAAAGATAAAAACAACGGGGTCAGACATAAGTCTGAGTGAGCCCTATAACCTTAACAATACAATCATTAAAGTAATTAGGGTATGATATAAACCTGGTACGGTACGACTGGGGATAATGACTACACTAAGTAGCCAACTAGACTTAGGATAAACTAAGATAACGGTAAAGACGCGCCTATCCACCCAAGGATAAATACTACACTGCACCACCCCAGATCTACCCACCCAAGGGTAATTCCTACACTACACCACACCAGTTCTACCCACCCAAGGGTAATTCCTACTTAAAGGTTGATCCCACTAAGTGTACTTAGTAAATTTTAATAGTAGTTTCTTGTACCCCTAGTTGTATACATAGGTGCCGTCTGCCCCTATCTCCACTAGGTGTACCCACAACTTAGTAATTTAAATAGTAGTCTCTTGTACCCCTAGCTGACTACATAGGTGTCGTCTGCCCCTATCTCCACTAGGTGTACCTGCTACTCCCCAAGAGATCGGCTCCCTACCGTAGATACCCGTGTTGGCCCCACAGTGGGGTGTATCACTCCCCAAAGTGGCAACCCGATACTATCAATGGTGCATGACTTATATCTACACGATGCAACAACGTCTTACCTACCAGCCCGGGTCCACACACGCATATGAAACCCGTTGGACTCGCGTTGCCACCGCTACCCCGTTTTGGCCTCTTATAGTCAAGCCCAGTACGCGTGTCCCGTCCTCGACATGGGTCGAGCCCAATAAGATACATATGGGTTCCTGGTTAAATGGGCCCCCACAAGCTACTACTTAAGCTTGTCATTTTATTTAGTGCATCCCACTTAACCCCTTACATGTTAAGGTTTGGTTAAGTCATCTAATCATATTTCAATTGCCACTCAAGGCACCCACTAGATTTCTACATGCCACCCAAGGCACCCACTTAACCCTTTAATCATGTTTAATTACATGTCCCACTTTGGTTAAGTATTCTAATCTTATCTTCTATTGCCACCCAAGGCAACCACTAGATTTCCTCATGCCACCCAAGGCACCCACTTAACCCTTTAATCATGTTTAATTACATGTTCCACTTTGGTTAAGTATTCTAATCATATTTTCTATTGCCACCCAAGGCAACCACTAGATTTTTCCTCATGCCACCCAAGGCACCCACTTAACCCCTCATGCCCACTACATGCTTATCTGGTTAAGTGTTTCTTAATTGATTAAGAACGTAACCGTTGTAAAGACCTCTCACATTAGACTATCTTTTATGGCAGCTGGATTTGCCGGTTGGGTCCGGGCAGCCTTACGCCATAACCGAGTCTAACCTCGTGTCTGTACACTTGTCACGTATTTAGTTTGTGCCTAAGACCTCTCACATTGGGCCAATCATTTGTAGCTGCTAGATATGCCGGTCGGTTCCGGGCAGTCTTATGCTACAAAAGGGTCCAACCTCGTGTCTTAGTCGATTAATTACACCTAATTAATCACCCCCGAATTAATTTTCCCTAATTAATTCCAATTTTAATGATGTACATAATTGACTCAATTATGTCCGTCCACTTTATGGTATGCATAATCATACCAACTTCACACCATTTCATTAACATGTATATTAACCCCATCGTTCCCCACGTAATTCGCCAACATGACATAAAAGGGAAGATTCATCACAAATACAATGGGTTCAACTTGCATCACATTAACATCAACATGGGTTTAAAGGTGTCAACATGCATATAGCATCAACCCAACTAGCATAAATAATATACCCAAACTTGCATGAATCACATATGTCATAAAGAGGTTAACTTGCATAAGTTATTTATTTCATACAAAGGGGTAAACTTGCATATGTATGTATGACATACAAAGGGATTAACTTGCATATGTATGCATATCATACTAAGGTGTAAACTTGCACATGTTACTTGCATATAATCAAACACCAAACTTGCATAACATGTCATATATGAACTTGCATATAATCATACACCAAACTTGCATAACATATCATATATGAACTTGCATATAATCGAACACCAAACTTGCATATCATGTCATGTATGAACTTGCATATAATCATACATCAAACTTGCATATCATATATGAACTTGCATATAATCACACATCAAACTTGCATATCATGTCATGTATGAACTTGCATTTAAATCGTACATCAAACTTGCATATCATATATGAACTTGCATATAATCAAACACCAAACTTGCATATCATGGTGTCATAATGGATCAATGTTTATCATAGTGATTTGCATAACTAGCATCATGAACACATAGCCTAACACTTGCATAACTTGCATAACATCATGATCGTATATCATATGACTTGCATAACTTGCATAACATCATGAACATGTAGCATATGACTTGCATAACTTGCATAACATCGTGATCACTTAGCATATGACTTGCATAACTTGCATAATATCATGAACATGTAGCATATGACTTGCATAACTTGCATAACATCATGATCACTTAGCATATGACTTGCATAACTTGCATAACATCACTAACACATAGCATATAACATGCATAACATGCATAACATCATTAACACATAGCATATAACTTGCATAACACGCATTGATCCACATTCATAGCCATAACCTCATTATATCCTATCATAATCATTTCAACAATTGGTCATTAAGGCTATAGAAAACTCACCACTTGTTGATTAGCACTTAAATGAAGAAGATTAAGTTGCTAGAGTTGATTAGAAGTTGATTTGAGAAGCTTTCCTCCTCTTTAATTTGTTGGTGGCTCCTCCTAGTTGCATTTTGACGGCATAACGACGTTGTAACTATTTTTAGTATGAATTAGGGTAGTCTTAGGGTGTATTTATAGATTAGTTAGGTGTTTTAGGCCCTTAGATTAACCCTAAATTAGATTAGAGCCGTCAGATCTCGTCACAAGCCACCAGACCCAGCACAAAAGCCAAACTGATGCACCCAGGTCACCTGGGATCGACCAGGGAGGTCAACTCCCAGGTCGACTCTAGGGTCGACTCCCCAGTCGACCTGGGGGGGAGGTTGACTCCCCAGTCGACCCCCAGGTCGACCCCCTGAGTCTGGCGGGAATTTTACCGCCTAGCCCAAAATCTGCATTTTTGAAATCTGTTTCGTTTTCTGATTTTTCGTGAAACTTCTAAAGCCCATATCTCGGACATACGGACTCCGATTCACGAAATTTCGGACTCTATTTCGCGTATTTTTCCGAGACGAACGCAATGGCATAGCCCGTTTCCCCTGATTCAGATTTTAAAATTTAATTCTGCCCTGTTTTATATTATAGCAAGTTATTCAACATACGGGGTGTTACATTATCCCCTACTTAAAGGATTTCGTCCCCGAAATCTCTAAGTCAAGGAGAACGTATCCTACCAACCAAACAACCATCTACTCAAACCATCAAACACTGGCATCCATTGTCCTTAAAGTTTCTAATGCTGTATGAACATATGCAAAGAGTGTGTGTATATGTTCCCTGTCTAATGCAAAATTAGGCGGTCTACTAATACAGTTGACCTTCTTAATGCAAACCATGATAGTGCCATGCATCCAATATGTATGCGAAAGATCCCTATCGACACATACTATTTCTATATGTGTGCACAACCATACACCAAAATGCATCATCCATGTGATAATACAACCATTATACATCCATTAATTATTGCTACCTACACACAATTTTATGCAATATGCAATATGAAGTGATTGAGCCGATCTAGTGCCTAGAGTGTGTGTATATGCATCCACGAGCAACCACTAGCAACCACTTGCATCCACACGCATCCATCAAACATAACATGTCTCAAACACATGTTTCAACCATAGGTTTTCCCTATCTAAAGGTCAAAGGTACTAATGAGAGGACATACTAAAGATAAGATAAGTACTAGACAAACGATCAAGGAGAAGTTAAAAGACATATCCTCAGAAAGGAATGGGTACAATGAACGCATCTTCGCTTCTGTCTCCCAAGTAGCATTACTCTCTTCTTCTCCCCTTGGCACTTTGACTAGTCGAACCTCTCTGTTTCTCAACTTCCTAATCTTTGACCCAAGGATGCGGGTAGGAGCTCGTCGAATAGTCGGATCACGCTCTACCTCCACCTCTTTAAGCAAGCTCGGCTCTACCACCTCTGCGGTCTTATGTAGGCACTTCCTCAAATGTGACACATGAAATACGTCATGTTCCCTATGCAACTAAACTATCTCTCGAAGATAAACTGAAGCTAGCCATGGAGCAGTCCTCTTGCTCTTCACGAGTATGAAATGGGCACTCTTAGTAAGTCTGTCTACCAGAACCCAAATTCCCGTATTACCCTTCTTCGACCTAGGTAACCTATCAATAAAATCCATCGAGACGCTATCCCACTTCCATTGCGGAACTTCCAATGGGTGAAGCAACCCACCTGGTTTCTTTTGCTCCGCTTTCACCTGTTGGCACACCAAGCATCTAGCGACATACTCGGCCACATCTTTCTTCATACCGGCCCAAAAGAAAACTCGCTTCATGTCCTAGTACATCTTGTCCCCACCGGGATAAATGGCCATCCTAGAAAGGTGTGCATCATCAAGAATAGCCTTCCTTAAACCCTCGTCTTACGGTACACAAAGTCTACCGTCTCTACGCAAGCACCCCTTATCGTCTAGGGTGTACCTACTCAAATGGCTGGACGACTCCCCCCTTATGAGCCTCTCTACCAACTCAACCAACTGTGGGTCGTCCCGCTGTGCCTCGCCAATCCGTCTCAAAAGAGTAGGCCTGACCTCCAAGGATGCTAGCCAACCGGGTATAAAGTCAACGGAAGGTCTGAAATCAAACATCGAGATAAATTCCAAGCTTCGTTGTTCCACGAACAATGGACTCAAGGACAACCTTTTCTGCTCAAGGTGTCCGCCACCATGTTACCCTTACTGGAGTGTATGCTATCTTGAAATCATAGGATGCTAAGAACTCCATCCACCTTTGCTGTCTCAAGACTATGCGCTCGAAGAGTCTCCAACACTTTATAGGGCATGCTTTTTCTCCTCTTCTGGAGAAAACCAGGATATACTTTCATACAAAATCGTCACAACTATCCATCTCTCACGCAGACCATCCTAGTCGAACTCGACATCCCAAGTGCAAGCCCCAAAGGCCTAAACCAATATCAGACAAACACCCAAGGGACACCTCCTTCGAATTCAGACGACCTACGTGAGATGATACTAATAAAAACGGCTAAATAATTAAGCCCTTGTCCAACTCCGGATGTCCTTGCCAATCTTGCTCCAAAACCACCGTTGATCAAATGACTGGCTTTGCTTAACCTATTAAGCACACACGAAAACTTATTTCGCTCTTTAGAAAAGACCAAGATGTCATCCACAAAGACCACTACGAAGTTATTTAGGTACTCCCTGAACACCCTACTCATCAAACCAACAAAGTATGCGGGGGCGTACGTCAAACCAAATGGCATCACCAGCCACTCATAGAAACCATCCGGAGCCCTAAAGGCGGTCTTATCTATACTATCCTCAGTCACTCCCAACCAATGAAATTCCGTGGCCAAGTCCCACTGCAAAAACACTGAGGCGCCAACCAACTGATCAAAAAGATCATCAATCCTCGGCAATGGGTGTCTATTCTTCTTTGTGAGCTTGTTGAGTTCTCTATAGTCTACACAAAGTCTGAGGGACCCATCCGCCTTCGTGGCAAAAACTACTGGAGCACCCCACTCCGATATACTTCGTCTTATGAACCCCTTCTCAAGCAACTCCCCTACTTGCTTATGGAGTTCCCTCCTCCCACGAAGAGCCATGTGGCGCACTGACAAAGATACTGGTTAAGCATCGTCTACCAGATATATTCGGTGGTCTATCTCCCGCTTCGGAGGTAAGCCCTTCACCTCCTCAAACTCATCCGAGTATTCCCGGACCACTCTAACAGATCGCAAACTCTCGACCGAAGCGTCAAGCGATTCAAAATAACTTAGCAAAACAGAATCTATGGGATTACAAGGGATCTCGAGAGTGTTACCCAAGCGGGTCATGAGCCTAACAACTCTCCTTTCCCAATCAAGAACGGCACCATTACTGGATAACCAGTCCATGCCCAAAATCAACCCATAGCCCGTGAAGCCCAAACAAAAGCATCACCTCTAAACTCAACGCTAAGTATGGAAATCTTCAAACCCAAACATATCATGGACAAATAAGTGGAGCCCCCCCCCCCAATTGGGTTTGAAACAACCACGGGATCATCTACTAAACTGGTGTCTAGGTGCAGTGACTCAACTAATGATGATGAGATAAACGAATTTGGGGCACTAGAGTCGAATAAAGTTCGAACAGGATGATCGAGAGAACCAAATTTCAACTTAGACGGTCCTACCCCCATCAGGTATATCCGTCGTGAGGGAATACATCCACCCTCTAGAAGATCATGTACTTCGTCCTTACCTCTTTGGACAACCCCAAGGTGTCCTATTTCTCCAAAACAACTAGCCTTCCCCTTCACATTCTCCTTTCGTGGCCTTCTTACCACGATGAGGTTTCGTCCCTTATTTACCTAATAACTATTTGAACCTTCCTCTCTCGTCCATCTTAACGGTACCCATAAGCCCTCCACCTCCTTGGACTAACTTCTTGGCCTGGCAAACGTCTTAGTCCCTTGAAGTGGTTCTTCCGTCCTTCATACGGAAGCTCTTATTTATCTTAAAAAAAAGACATCTATACGCGGAGGGGAAATTCAAAAAGAGAAAGAGGAAGAGATTCAAAACGGAGAATCCGAAGGATAAAGATATGTCTATTGGGGATTATGCTTTTCTTTCAAAAACTTTTCTCTTAAAAACATGTTTTTGAAAATACTTCTTCCAAAAATGTTTTTAGAAAAATAATTTTCTAAAAATTTTATCTGTTCCGGTAACCTTAAGCTCTGATACCACATGTAACACCCTACACCCGCTAAGGTCACTCACAAAGGGAATGCCTTAGCTTCGGTGGAGTATTTAAGTGAATATAGAACTGAAAAATTACAACAAGACAGATATAAGTAATACTTGAAATTTTTAAAACATCATTTCATTGCAGCAGAAGGTAAACATGTTTGGTTACATCTCAAAAACCAACAAGAGTCAAGTACAAAATATCCATCTCGTTAAAACATAAGTACATAATCCCACTACATACTAATAGCCATAATAGAAAAGATAACCGAGCTTTTCTTCATGAGTCCAAGCTCCAAAAGATAGATAAAGCAATCTGATCAAAGCCCACTAGTGCTAGGCCCACTCTGAGAACCTGAGGGTTTGGGAAAAAGATAAAAACAACGGGGTCAGACATAAGTCTGAGTGAGCCCTATAACCTTAACAATACAATCATTAAAGTAATTAGGGTATGATATAAACCTGGTACGGTACGACTGGGGATAAATGACTACACTAAGTAGCCAACTAGACTTAGGATAAACTAAGATAACGGTAAAGACGCGCCTATCCACCCAAGGATAAATACTACACTGCACCACCCCAGATCTACCCACCCAAGGGTAATTCCTACACTACACCACACCAGTTCTACCCACCCAAGGGTAATCCCTACTTAAAGGTTGATCCCACTAAGTGTACTTAGTAAACTTTAATAGTAGTTTCTTGTACCCCTAGTTGTATACATAGGTGCCGTCTGCCCCTATCTCCACTAGGTGTACCCACAACTTAGTAATTTAAATAGTAGTCTCTTGTACCCACTACAAGAAAATGGGGCCTTTACCTACCAATTGTAAGCGTAGGTAAAACTAACATAATGGTCGGTAATATATTTTAGCTACCAATATTGAATTGGTATGGCTTGGTAGGTAAAGCTTAGTAGAGAAAGAGCTTTTACCTACACTTATTGTTTTTGGTAGGTAAAAGAATCAATGGACCCCACTATGTTATGACTCAAATGGTGAGTCATCAGCTAATGTGTTTGATGATGTGTCATCCTACATAGCTACTAACATGGCTGATGATGTGTCATCTTACATGGCTGCTGACATGGTTGTCGTAATAGTATACACATGGCATATATTAAGTCCGACACTTGGCATTTAATGGTTGGTTCATGTGTCAAACAATAATTTGTCCATGTGTCATCATTTGATTAGTGCATATGACATCATTTTTTAGGCCATATAACATTATTTAATATAAATTAATATTTACAAGAATTTAATATTTAACAAAGAATTTATTTTTAAACAAATAACAAAAATTTATTCAAATAAATATTTATTACATTTTTGAATAGTACACAATATTGTTTCTTTACTATTACACAATCACTTATACATACACTTCCTCTCTACATTTCACTCGTATACATTGACTCCTTACTAGATACTCATTCATTCATATACATGTACATAGTCCCTCACGCTATCACTCTAGTTTTAGTCACTGGCTTTTTGCTCCAAAGTTTGTCCAGTCGTTTGTCGTACCTGTCATAGTAAAATAGCATAGTAAATTGGAAAAGAAACAATTCAATTCTTTTTTTTTTTTTGCTACCATTGACTAATTTGTAATAATATCAGCTTGAACTCGTCTACAAAAGACCAATAAAGAAACAAGGAAGTAGCCAATTTTTTCATTTTTATATTACAAATGATACAAGCATCATATTCAATCTAAAACTCTTATGTGATTCTCTTAAAACTGTACCTTCCCCTGGAGAGGTACATGTACTTAATGCATCGCTACTTCAGGTCATGTTTCTGAAACTAAAATGGATTGAATGTACACAAGTATGAAAATAACCAAATACAGAAGAAGGAAACTCCTAAAACTAGTGAAATTTCACAAATGCTTACATTTACAAACCTTAAATGGAGACCCATCTAGATTCTGTGAGAGGATGCTCCATAATGCTTTAGACGTCATGTCTTAATTTGGAGGAAAAGGGAAGGAATATGATATATTTAAGTTCGATAAGTTAAAGACAATCAATTATGAATTAACAAAAATGGTATAAAATAAGTAGAAATAACAAACATAAATGGTATAAAATAACAAACATAAATAGTATAAAATAATTCATGTGTTTGCTTGTACTACATGGAAATTGGATGTCAGTACCTTAATAACAAACATAAATGGTATAAAATAACTTCAAATAAGTAAAATTAACAAACATAAATGATATAAAATAAGTAGAAATAGCAAACATAAATGGTATAAAATAACAAACACAAATGGTATTAAATAACTCCTCCGTTTTCGTGTACTACATGGAAATTGGATGCCAGTACATTAATAACAAACAAATGGTATAAAATAACTCCAAATAAGTAGAAATAATAAACATAAATGGTATAAAACAAGTAGAAATAACAAACATAAATGGTATAAAATAACTCCAAAAAGGTAGAATTAACAAACATAAATGGTATAAAATAAGTAGATATAAGAAACATAAATGGTATAAAATAACAAACACAAATGGTATAAAATAACTCCTCTGTTTTCTTGTACTACATGAAAATTGGATGTCGGTACTTTAATAACAAACATATGATATAAAATAACTCCAAATAAGTAGAAATAACAAACATAAATGGTATAAAATAAGTAGAAATAATAAACATAAATGGTATAAAATAACAAACATAAATGGTATAAAATAACTCCTATGTTTGCTTGTACTACACAGAAATTGGATGTTAGTACCTTAATAACAAACATAAATGGTACAAAACAAGTAGAAATAAGCAAAAAGTAAATACAATAGTATGTTTTAGTGTCAAAAAATATAAAAGGACAAAAAGTAAAATAAATACAATTTTCAGTCAACAATAGTATGTATTAGTATCAAAAAATATAAAAGGGCAAAAAGTAAAGTAAATACAGTTTTCAGTCGAAGTTGACACTTCATTTCATTTTGTTATTTTAATTCTAAATCAACAACAACAGGTTGACACACGTATAAAAATAAAAATATAGGTCCAATTTATTTGTATCTAAAAATAGAACCATGTTTTTCCAAATGGTAAACATATCATCAGCATTTGATTCGTATGTTTCTAAATAAACAAAAGAAAGTATTTGTGCTAAAAATCAAATAAAAGAAGGACATTTTTTTTTAAAACAACTTGAACCTAAATTAAGTAATATGCAATGCAACATGTATGCATTATTTGGAACAAAAATTCAAGAGATGATGGTAGGTAGACGTAAACAAAAAATAAACAAAAATAAGCCAAAAGTATCATGGTGATACATATACACCAAAGAATGGTTAAAATGAAATTCAATCTCATTAATCAACATTTTTCAAATAAAAACACAGTAATCAAGATGAAAACAAACAAATATCAAACTTGGAAACACATAGAAAATAAAATCAGTTTAAAAATGTGATAAATCATATACTAAGCAACAAACATTCAAAAGCAAAAGATTACCTCAAAGGTAGTTAGTGGTAGATAGTGGTAGCAGAGGTTTGAGAGGTAGAGGAACATACGATGAAGGCAAGAAGAAAGGGATAAATATTAGGGTTGAAGAAATTGGTGAATTAAAAGGAAGTTGTAGCAGATTCTATGAGAAGGAAAGAATTTTAGGAGGAACAACGGAATAGGAACAATGATGGAAAGGAGAAGGGGGTAATATTTGGGAGAAAAATAAATGGAGAAGAGGAGGTAACGGTGAAACATGCTTGGGGGGGGAGGGGGAGATGGTTTTGGGATAAAATAAATGAAAAAGGAGAACATGCGTAATAGGAGCCATTTTGAGTTATGGAGATATCCATGCAAGATTTGGTCCCAAATTACAGCCAATCAAAAGAGATTTTTGGATGGTAGCTAGAATGGAAACCTATATATGTTAAGGAAAAATATCACACAACAAATTTTTAAATATAAACAGGAATAACAATTTGTGTTATACATAAGTTGCAATAATTTATGTCTACACAAGCTTTTTTGTTTTTGATATTTTTAATTTTACATAATTTATATATTTTTGCCATATTAACCTTTGTAATATTAAGATGACAAGTTCAATTTATACACCGCAAATTACTTTACCTACACCATTAAAAAATTTAATTAAATTAAAGACTAAATTTTCCTTATTAAAAAATAATCAAAATAAAATTAAATAATAAAAATTTCATATGTCCACATCACACACAATCGTTAAAATTCTTTCATAAAATAATTGAAATTTCTATGTGTTATCAAGTGAATTTAATTTAACTTCTATTTAAGCATTATATTTTATTCATATTCTTTCTTGTTACATTCATGTATAATTATTTGTAACATTATGTATTCCAAATTAGTCACAAAAATAAATTTACAAATGAAGTGCTCAAATTAGTATGGTTCATTGTGTACTAAGTTCTCAATCTTTTATTATATTTAAATGTGTTTTTAATTTAAAGTCAAAATTTAAGTAGATTAATATTTTATTATTCAAAATTTAAAGTTAAATTCTAATATATGAATAACTAAATAAATATAAATCCAATTAAGGATTTGAATTTGAGTTGCAAAAGTGAATTCATTAATTTTAGAAATCAATATTCCTTAGTTCGATCAATGCACGTCAGAAAGATACTTAATGAGAAACTTATTTTGTTCTATTCAGGCTTGAGGATAGTTTAGTAATATGCATGGTGTATACTAAGCAAACAATGGTGTATATGATTAAAAAAAAGCATTGTGTATCTAAAGCAATTTAAGGTGTACAAATAGAATTTGCCTATTAAGATATGTATGTAGACATAGAAATTATAATAATAGTTGTCATCAAGATATTTGGTATTTATTTGTAGTGGCAGTTTTCGTGGTTTATATTGTGGCCAATCAAAGGAGATTAC
Source organism: Allium sativum (assembly GCA_030737875.1). Taxonomy (NCBI): domain Eukaryota; kingdom Viridiplantae; phylum Streptophyta; class Magnoliopsida; order Asparagales; family Amaryllidaceae; genus Allium; species Allium sativum. The sequence goes on along the minus strand of CM060919.1, from coordinate 2,926,057 downwards.
GTGGATTGAGATCACAAAAGTGATCGTGTGGATTGAAATTTGTACCATTAGTTTTGATTTAAAATAAGCTGAGATGATGGTATGGATTGCGACTCTGCAATAAACTAGAGAAAATATGTTTTAGTCATTTCAGATGATGACATATTAGTGTGAAATTGTGAATCATTTAAAAATAATTAAAGTTAAAACTTTTATAGTCAATTGTTTGGAAAATAATAATAATGTATGATAAGTTATTAATAAATGATTATATAACATTAATTATTTACAATTTAATTATTGTTTATCATTTCATTAACTATTAATTATTTCATATTCCAAAATAATTATTAATAATTAATTAAGAAAAAAATTTACAAAAAGCATTGCTAGGATATGTTAATGAAATCTTCAATTCAAAAAAATTGCTAGAATATATGTTTTTGACGCATCATCACACAACTCAGCATTATTTTTAATGCAATGTTAAAATGATATGAAAAAATGTAGGGGCTAATCGCAAAAAAACTTTCCCTTCTATATATGTGTATATAATACATTTTAACTACCTATAATTATTGGTAGATAATCATCCTTCAACAGTTTTATAACATTGACAATATTTACCTACCAATAAATTTTACCTTTGAATATTGGTATATAAAGGTTCTCTTTACCTGCCCATATTTATTGGTATGTATAACATTGGTAGGTAAAAGTCAAATTTCTTGTAGTGACCCGTAGCTGACTACATAGGTGCCGTCTGCCCCTATCTCCACTAGGTGTACCTGCTAATCCCCAAGCGATCGGCTCCCTACCGTAGATACCCGTGCTGGCCCCACAGTGGGGTGTATCACTCCCCAAAGTGGCAACTCGATACTATCAATGGTGCACGGCTTATATCTACACGATGCAACAACGTCTTACCTACCAGCCCGGGTCCACACACGCATATGAAACCCGTTGGACTCGCGTTGCCACAGCTACCCCGTTTTGGCCTCTTATAGTCAAGCCCAGTACGCGTGTCCCGTCCTCGACATGGGTCGAGCCCAATAAGATACATATGGGTTACTGGTTGAAATGGGCCCCCACAAGCTACTACTTAAGCTTGTCATTTTATCTAGTGCATCCCACTTAACCCCTTACATGTTAAGGTTTGGTTAAGTCATCTAATCATATTTCAATTGCCACTCAAGGCACCCACTAGATTTCTACATGCCACCCAAGGCACCCACTTAACCCTTTAATCATGTTTAATTACATGTCCCACTTTGGTTAAGTATTCTAATCTTATCTTCTATTGCCACCCAAGGCAACCACTAGATTTCCTCATGCCACCCAAGGCACCCACTTAACCCTTTAATCATGTTTAATTACATGTTCCACTTTGGTTAAGTATTCTAATCGTATTTTCTATTGCCACCCAAGGCAACCACTAGATTTTTCCTCATGCCACCCAAGGCACCCACTTAACCCCTCATGCCCACTACATGCTTATCTGGTTAAGTGTTTCTTAATTGATTAAGAACGTAACCGTTGTAAAGACCTCTCACATTAGACTATCTTTTATGGCAGCTGGATTTGCCGGTTGGGTCCGGGCAGCCTTACGCCATAACCGAGTCTAACCTCGTGTCTATACACTTGTCACGTATTTAGTTTGTGCCTAAGACCTCTCACATTGGGCCAATCATTTGTAGCCGCTGGATATGCCGGTCGGTTCCGGGCAGTCTTATGCTACAAAAGGGTCCAACCTCGTGTCTTAGTCGATTAATTACACCTAATTAATCACCCCCGAATTAATTTTCCCTAATTAATTCCAATTTTAATGATGTACATAATTGACTCAATTATGTCCATCCACTTTATGGTATGCATAATCATACCAACTTCACACCATTTCATTAACATGTATATTAACCCCATCGTTCCCCACGTAATTCGCCAACATGACATAAAAGGGAAGATTCATCACAAATACAATGGGTTCAACTTGCATCACATTAACATCAACATGGTTTTAAAGGTGTCAACATGCAAATAGCATCAACCCAACAAGCATAAATAATCAACCCAAACTTGCATGAATCACATATGTCATAAAGAGGTTAGCTTGCATAAGTTATTTATGTCATACAAAGGGGTAAACTTGCATATGTATGTATGACATACAAAGGGGTTAACTTGCATATGTATGCATATCATACTAAGGTGTAAACTTGCACATGTTACTTGCATATAATCAAACACCAAACTTGCATAACATGTCATATATGAACTTGCATATAATCATACACCAAACTTGCATAACATATCATATATGAACTTGCATATAATCGAACACCAAACTTGCATATCATGTCATGTATGAACTTGCATATAATCATACATCAAACTTGCATATCATATATGAACTTGCATATAATCATACATCAAACTTGCATATCATGTCATGTATGAACTTGCATATAATCGTACATCAAACTTGCATATCATATATGAACTTGCATATAATCAAACACCAAACTTGCATATCATGGTGTCATAATGGATCAATGTTTATCATAGTGATTTGCATAACTAGCATCATGAACACATAGCCTAACACTTGCATAACTTGCATAATATCATGATCGTATATCATATGACTTGCATAACTTGCATAACATCATGAACATGTAGCATATGACTTGCATAACTTGCATAACATCATGATCACTTAGCATATGACTTGCATAACTTGCATAATATCATGAACATGTAGCATATGACATGCATAACTTGCATAACATCATGATCACTTAGCATATGACTTGCATAACTTGCATAACATCACTAACACATAGCATATAACATGCATAACATCATTAACACATAGCATATAACTTGCATAACATGCATTGATCCACATTCATAGCCATAACCTCATTATATCCTATCATAATCATTTCAACAATTGGTCATTAAGGCTATAGAAAACTCACCACTTGTTGATTAGCACTTAAATGAAGAAGATTAAGTTGCTAGAGTTGATTAGAAGTTGATTTGAGAAGCTTTCCTCCTCTTTAATTTGTTGGTGGCTCCTCCTAGTTGCATTTTGACGGCATAACGACGTTGTAACTATTTTTAGTATGAATTAGGGTAGTCTTAGGGTGTATTTATAGATTAGTTAGGTGTTTTAGGCCCTTAGATTAACCCTAAATTAGATTAGAGCCGTCAGATCTCGTCACAAGCCACCAGACCCAGCCAAAAAGCCAAACTGATGCACCCAGGTCACCTGGGATCGACCAGGGAGGTCGACTCCCAGGTCGACCCTAGGGTCGACTCCCCAGTCGACCTGGGGGGGAGGTCGACTCCCCAGTCGACCCCCAGGGTCTGGCGGGAATTTTCCCGCCTAGCCCAAAATCTGCATTTTTGAAATCTGTTTCGTTTTCTGATTTTTCGTGAAACTTCTAAAGCCCATATCTCGAACATACGGACTCCGATTCACAAAATTTCGGACTCTATTTCGCGTATTTTTCCGAGACGAATGCAATGGCATTGCCCGTTTCCCCTGATTAAGAATTTTAAATTTAATTCTGCCCTGTTTTATATTATAGCAAGTTATTCAACATACGGGGTGTTACAAGGTGTCTTTAATTGCATAACCTTATCGGGTTAAGTTTGTAGGCCTATATGTAAATATTACCCATCCCCTCCAGATTTGCTTAACCCATCCACTATCCAACAAATTTTACTAAACCCTAACTTTAGTTCATAATCATACAATCCCTATGGATTAGATTTGGTTAAGTAGTCCAATTTATTAACATTTTCATTTACGGTTTATAATGGGCTAGACCTCCCATATTAGGCCTACAACTTATGGATGCTGGATATGTCGATCGGGTCCGGGCAGTCTTATTCCATAGTTGGGCCTAACCTTGTGTCTTAGCCCGATTCGTATTTGCGCACTTAGACCTCGCACATTAGGTTCAACATTAGTGGCTGCTGGATATGTCAGTCGGGTCTGGTAAGACTTCCACCACTAATGCAACCTAACCTCGTGTCATAAGTGCAATTACAATTCCTAATTGTAATTACTAGACATTCAATTTTTATTCAATTCTTACGTATATCTTTATAGGTGATTATGTCTCTTTTTCCTAATAATTTGATTTATATGCCCAACGATGTTTATATTCAAATTATGTCTATATTAACCCTTTTTCCCCCGTTCCCTAACTAGAGCACTCATAAATTGGCGGCATGCCTAGGCTAGACAATATCCTAGTCATAAACAATAAAAGGAAAAAAATAATAGGAATATGACATAAGTGAATGTTTTAACATAACTAGGCACAAACATAAACTAGCATGGTGACAAGGTGGACATATAAGTATAAAACTAATGAACTTGTGGCAGTTAATTGATTCTAACATAACTATGATGTCACAATAAGCATAATTAGATCCAAATTAACAAATTAGATGTCTAACTAGTTTAGATCTAATATGTTAAGCACAGGGTGATAAACTAGATCCTATTAACAATTTAAATGTCCACATAATTTAGATCCAACAGTTTACAAGTGGATCTACACAAATAAGGTTCACATCATAGGATGTCATAGAAGTTACCATGGATCTAACAATAGAGAGATTTTAGAGCAATAATTAGAATAGATCTAGCACAAATCATAGAATGCCACAAAGGTTACAATAGATCCAACATAGGGATTTAGATCAATAGTCAAAATAGATCTAGCACAAGTCATAGAATGCCACAAAGGTTACAACAGATCCAAGATAGAGATTTAGATCCAAATCCTAACCAGTTTAGAATGTCATATGTTCATGATTTACAATGGATCTGATGTAACTTAGGCATATAAAAAAATCCAAGTCATAGTCGTGTCATATTTGCTTTTAAATATTCAAATCTAAAAGTAACTAGAAACTCACAGTGTTAGGATTAGAAAATAGAGAAAGAATGGATCATGAATCTCTCAATTTGATTTGCAAATCTGATAGTTGTAGAAGATAACAGGTTCAGTTCAGACACCAGTAGAGTTTGGCCACCATGAATTCTCAATGAAGTAAATATAAGAAATGGCCACGTATATATAGCTGCAAACCCCTCTCAAACCGACTACCACCTCCACCGTAGGGGTGTCGACGACCCTGTGGGTGGGTCGACCCACGGGTCGACATCCCTTAAGGGGGGTCGACCCCGGTGTCGACACCACTCTAAGGGGTGTCAACACCCTAGAGTGGGAAATCTGTCGCCACTTTTCATTTTTTGAATTTGAACAGTTCTGGATAAAATTCTGACTCATCGCTGACTCAAGTATATATATATATATTCTTTCTACGCGTATACAAACTTAAAAATCTCATAACTTCTCCATATAGTGTCCGTTTTATGCAAACCAAATGTCTATCTTGACCAGAATTTCGAGACGGACGCAATGGTGTCGTCCAGTTTCCTTAATTATGAATATTAAATTAATTATAATTTAATTTATCCTCTTTTAGTGTTGTTAAAATTTTGGGGTGTTACTATTTAATTTTTTGATTATTTTACATAAAATTTTATTTTGCTTTCTTATGTTTACTTTGGTGTTTTGTTATTTGGGATAGTTCACTATTTTGCTCCAAAGATCAAGTATTAGACAAGGATTACACTTTTGCATTTCTAACTACTAAGGCATGACATTATTTTTATTTTAACATTATAAAAAGGATACAAAACTAATTAATTTTTCATATATAACTTCAAACATTAACTCACGTGATGAACTTACTGAATGTTGCAAAAGTATTGGAAAGTCATGTGGTGTAGTTGTTACTAAACAATGCGAAAATCTAAAGAACGGATGTAGAGGTCGAATATCTTATTTGTATAAGAGAAGTGGATTTTATGTTATAATTAAAAAAAGGCAATTACCAATAAACCTATGTCGAATAAAATGACAGAAACCAAAAAATGCATTTGTCCTTTCTTATAGAAAGGAGTTAAACTGTAAATGCTTGATCAATGGAGAGTAGAAGTAGTATGTGGATTTCATAATCATCCAGTGAAAAAAATACAAATTTTGAAGGGCATTCATATGTTGGTGTACAAAAAAGAAGAGATTGAAGTAACCAAATCGTGTGCTTGTGGTATAAAACCAAGAGAAGTGCTCTGTATTCTCAAAGAAAATAACCAAAATAATGCCTCTACGATTCAAACCATCTACAATTTTAGGACTAAACGTTGACTCACTGAAATGGAAGGAATGAATTATATGCATCAAATGTTGTATATGTTGGATGAAAACAAGTATATTGAATTTCATCGAAGAGATGAAAATACAGAAGAGGTGTTAGATTTATTTTTTACACATCCATATTCCATAACACTTATTAGGTGTTTACTACATGTTTTGATTATAGATTGCATCTATAAAACTAACTGTCACGGTAGACCTTTATTAGAGATATTAGGAGTCAAATCTACATGGAAAACATTCATACCTGCATATTCTTTTCATCATCGTGAAATGGTTGACAACTACATATGGTCTTTTCAATGTTTAAATGCAATTCTTGGTCCAACCAATTGTTCTCCGTTTGTAATTATCACTGGTAGAGAAATATTTTTAATGAATGCCATTCATGCGATATTTTATACTGCCTCACATTTATTATGTACATTTCATATATCAAAGAACGTTGAAGCAAAGGGGAAAAACAGTTCAAAACAACAAAACAGTGGAATGATTTCATTCAATAATTTAAAAGAATAACTGATGAACCTACTAAGAAGTCATTCAATGAAGCGTGGATATATTTTAAAAATAAGAATGCTAACCTCAAAGATCTCATATTACATATCGAGGATAGTTGGATTATACCATTTAAAGAAAATTTTGTAGCTGCAAGGAAAAATAATATGAGACATTTTTGTAATCGTTCAACCATAGAGTAGAATCACAATATTCATCATCTAAGAGATATTTGGCTACTTCTCAATGTACGTTGATCCAAAATTTGATTATGATCGATAGATTAGTAATATCCCAACATGTGGTCATCAAAACTTCTCTTCGTAAATCAGTAAGTACTAGTTTGCATGACCATCGTATAATATCTTTCAACAATCTAAGAGGATTGTACCACATCATCCACTAGATCTGATTGGCGACGAAATGAAAATATCTGAAAGTACTAGTTTAGATATTTCCAAATGTGGTTGCATAATTAAACGAACACATGGTCTTCCTTGTGCACATGAAATTGTGCAATTAAAAAAAGGGAATAAGTTGATATTATTATCATCTATCCATCCATTTTGGAGAAAACTTGATGATGTTGTCAATGTGTCTATTTAAAGTCCACTTGATTCTAACCTATAATTCTCCACATTTTTATGTAAATTTTATAATTCTACCAAGGAGCAACAACTTAAAATGCTTAAAGTGATAAAAGAGGTACTATGATATTGAATTTTTTATTTATTCATTTCTTCTTTTCCAATAGCTTATGTCACTTATACTAAATTTTTTTGCACATTAACTATCGTGAAAGTACAAACATGGAACCACCAAAGAAGAATACAAAGCTCAAAGGACACCCTAATACAAAAGTGAACTTCACAAAAATCAATAGTACAAAACGTGATAAAGTTGCATTTGAGTATGCATAAATACAGGAGGAAACAAAAAAACTCCAAAAAAGAAGAATACCTAGTGTTAACAATGGCACATAGAAGAAATAATGGTACAGGCTTAATAATTCAGCTGATGAGTTGTCACCTACTGAATTTTCATTCAAGTATTGTAGTCCATTTAAAGAACATGTATTTGAAAGTGTGGAAGATGTTCTCCTAGATGGACACTGCGGATATCGTTGTTGTGCACGATTGTTGGATTTTGAAGACGATGATTCATGGAAACCCATGTGAGTAACCATGTTAGAGGAATTATGCTTGCACAACAAACAACGTGCTGACTTGTTAGGTGGTGTAAAGAGATATCAACAAGTTGAATCTACATTAGCATATTTTGGCCAATATACAAGAAAAAAATATTTGTTGAGTTTTCCAGAAATGGGCTGCTTATTCGCAACGTCATTCAATTGCATACTTTGTATTTACTCACCAGAACTATGCATGAAATATTTTCCATTAAGAATGGGTCCAAAAGATGTATATAGAGTAATACCAATTGTTTTGATTCGTGGAAACCACTTTATGATAGTCCACTAGAAAGTTAAAGCACCGCTACCACATATTTATCCAATTTGGGAGAAAGAATGTTATCTGGATGCACAGAAATGGCTTGATGTAGCTAAGAATAAAATTTTCAAATGGAACACACTGATGACTTCATAGGTTTCTTTACTCGATAAAATATTACCTAATTTTCCATGTTTTAATACTCATCTTACTGTAGATGTGTACTTGAAATACACTAATTGCATTTCTTATCTTGAACAGTGGTGTAATAAATGAGATGTATTTTTTGTTTTGATTCATATAGGAGGCAAAATAAAGAATGGAATATACAGTGTTCACGAAACTTCAAGTAGCTGATGTTTATTTATATTTTAATAAAACACCTCTTTTGTTGTTTATATAAATGATTTGTGTTTTTTTTTTTTGAAGCAGTATGAAATAATGCTTGAGTGTTGACTTATGGTGCTTCTGTACAAAGACATTGAATAATTGTAATTTATATCTGCAGTTCTATACGCTTTAGTATAGGGATGACTATGCATATACGCCCACTAATACTACTTATAACACTTGATTTATTTTGGTATATAAGTTTGATAAGCTTTGTGTGTATTTTTGTATAAAACTTCACTGTAATTCCACTCAGTATTGCTTTATACTTGCTGCAAGTTCATTTTCTCTGAAATGCTACTATATTTTGAGTCGTTGTAATGACAATATCTTTTATATTCAACTAATCGAGTAATTTTAGCCATTTAGCTTACAATGATAGGGCGTTCAAGTCAGTGCATAATCAGAAGATGGTATTGAAAACAGTGGTTTGTGCTTCATGAGTTACTACATGTCCTAATGTTCACTAAAATGCATAACTATGCATTATTATTTTTAGAAACAATAAGAAGAAAACCACAAGACATTCACAAATAACGATTTATACCTGGACAAAACCACCGAACATATCGTGATAAACTAATGGTATAAATAAATAGAGTGGAAGCACAGTCGGCTGAGTTGAGAATATCATATTAAAAGATTGAAAAGTTGAGGGTCATTCCATACCTTATACGATAGGTTATGGGCAACTCAGCCAAAGCAATATCATGTTTTTGGTGTAATCAAGTAAAGACAATATATAATTCTCCAATTTACATCTGTACCCAAAAAGAAGAAAAAAACCGTAAATAGAGAAAATAAATTGGGTGGATGAACTAATCAATTTTAAAAAATTATAGACACCATAAAATCAGGTAATAATCCTAAAATTCAAGGTGGATTAACTAATAGGTATGGTGGATAAGAATAAAATTAGAAAAAGTAAATTGGGTGGACGAACTAATCAATTTTTAATAATTATAGGTACCAAAAAATTAGGTACTAATGCTAAAAATTAGGATGGATTAACTAATAGATATGGTGGATAAGAATAAAATTTCCCTAAAGTTATATCTTCATAAATTAATTTGAAACATAAGGTAAATTTTCGGAGGGTATTATGAAAAAAAATTGTAAATTTTAAAATAATTAATAACTTGAATGAAGTTGTGATAAAAGAGATGTTAGGCTTTTAAAATTAATATAAATGTGAGAACGATTAATGAAGTGTTTCACAAATGAAATTTGAATTTAATGGAGCATATGAATTTTAAATTGAAATTAACTTCAAGGACCTAAATGAAACTGAATCTAGGTGACACGACTCGAAATTCGCCCGATCCACGAAGAGACGAGAGAACGCGGATTGCGTAAGAACACGATGCATCAGAATGCAGAATCATAGAAATTTTCATTGCTTTTACAACATTATATATCAGAGTACAAGAATATCAGAGTACGAATAAATTTTACACAACGAAAAAAATACAATTATCAGAGAATAAATTACATAGTAGATGAAATAAAATGTATAAATACCATGCACAGCGGAATTACATCAACTAACACAACTGAAAGAAATACACGGATACAAAGCTTTCCGAATATAGCTCCAGCTGTAAACTAGGGTCCTGCTAAATAGAAAATCTGCAAAACCAAAACTACTAGCTGCCTATGTGGAAAATAGGGGCACCTAGAGTTTAGGAGAAAACAATAAACTCCAAGTCAGTCATGAGACTGGCGTGAGAAATTAAAACAGTTATTAAACTTTTACTTTAAAATACGGCAAATCATGGGACCATGTTGTATGTTACGGAACGAGTTCACTCCCATGAATACTCTGAAATAAAAACAATTTGCAAATAGTTCAATGCTTTTCGGAAAATAAGGCTATTATAAGACTCAGGTCCCATCACACAATGCAACTCGAGCCATAGGATAGAGTTTTACCTTATAATAGCCAAACATGCTTGATACACTTTAAAACAAATCATTTTGATATTACTATAAGTGTACAGTGTATAAAACAACTTCAAATGTAAATGTATCAACCACAGACGACAAAGGTACCATGTATTATGTAGGCATATAGGTTTACAACCAAAACCGCACGATGTCGTATTGGAAATTGGATTTCCTTCATGAGTCAGGGCAAGGGATGTCTCCTTATCGGTTTCAAGACACTCAAGCAAATGCCTCTGGATCACACTTATGGGCAACCCTTCGATCTTCAGGGCTGATCCACACCTAACGTTTGTGGAATGGTTATTCCTGAACGATACGTTTCCCGGTCCTATCGAACCTCCAAAATGGTCAGTTCGTCGAACATTTAAACCTTTTAGTCGGCTCTATATCCGAGGCACCTCGCAATCCAACAACCATATAAGTAAAAATGTCTGGGCTCCATACCATGACACAACTTCTAGCTAGAAAGAAACGCATGCACTCCTTGAAGTCACTATACCATTTTTGACTCAAACCGGGGTGTGAGGCTCACGAATTAATGCTATACACAAAGCTATGCTACTTAAGTCTTTGCTTTGATCATCATCCACAAGGCCGTTCTTTTCAATAAAAGCGTTACTCATTTGCATCTTAACATGCCACATTGTCAATCCATACCATACTATTGATTTTTGCCAATATATAACCTCTAAGCTTGTATGTCTCAGAGAAGGGTGTTAAGCAAAAGAATTAATTCTCCGCCACCAAACAGATATATATTTAGCAGGGATCAACGAATATAGCATGCAATACAATGTCACACAATCCATTTACAAGTCTGTTCTGGGTCTGAACAAAACCGGAGGCACCTTATTTCTCGTCCCATATGTCCAATGCAGGAGAGAGGCCCTCGCATATCCGAATCATCAACAAATACGTTCAGACAACTACCACTATAACCGCTTCAAGGGTGCAACTCCATCCAGGGCCTCTGTAGTAATCCATTCAATGTGAAGATTGTCGATCTTGCGCCGTCTTTAATATCTTCGACTTTTAGTCATCGTAACAGTTATTCATAATGGGTTAAACTAGGTCTTTCCAAATAATTTGTGCATCTTAGAATCAAGTGATATATAACCACATCATACGCCTCACTCCAATCCAAAATATCCTTTTATTCGAATATTCTTTATACTGGGAATCATTCCCATTAATCTTATCAAAGATTTAATTCATTTAAACCTCCTGGTCTAAATCTTTCTTTGAAAACCATTGCAAAAGATTTTATTATATCTTTTCACAATTTAAACCAAATTAAGGTTTATATATTTAGTCGGGATTATCGAGCCTTACTGAAGTAATCATTTATTTTATTTATCCCAATCCCAACCTATTCATCCCATGGAGTAAAACTGGTAGTACTCCATATCTAACACCAATCGTTATCGGTAAATTTAATTACCATCTCATGTTCAAATCTAATTAAAGATTTAACTACCACATGGAGTAAAACCGGTAATACTTCATCTTGAATACTTCTCATGTTTTATAAATTTATTTACCATTTAACTTTCACTATATAATTAAAGATTCATTAAAAATCCAACTTAGTTTTAATCTTCAAAAATCCTTACTTAATGATTATTTAACTTTTGGAAATTTATCTTGTCTTTACTTGGGTTAAAGAACAAATGTCATGTAAAAAAACACCGTTCACCGTAAACCCAAAATCTTCTTCTATTTAATGTAGAATTTTCACGGAAATCTGATCAATTTATAATCGATAAAAATTTCCGTATCTGACCGGTACTATAAGTGGAATAGCGGTGAAGCCTTTTCAATTCCACAAATAGTAAACGCCTTCCTTCATAGAAACTCATCTCCGTTATTATTAAATAAATTCCATGCAATTCAAATTTAATTAAATAAACATGAAACTTCTCTAAGCCTTTATTAAAAGATTTATTCCATTCATAAGTTGGTTTAAGAACAGTATTACTTAAGAAATCGTTCATAACAAACCCATATCCAATTTATTATTTCCAAAAATCATTAGATTATTATTCTAGTTATTAACTAGTTCATTCAGACAACAATATCTTTTATCTTTTCAAATATGGAATATATAATCCCAAATAATTTATTATGATTTTACATTATTTATTTATATTTTTAACAATTTTAATAAGGCCTTTACAGCTGGTTTTTAATATCGCCCACCGAACTGCATCCATAGCGACATTTTTCAAAACTAATTTGGATTTAAATTAAAATCTAACCATTCAAATTTAAATATCATATATTTGTTGAAGAGATCTTTTTGATACAAACCCAATGGTTCCGAATTTTGGAGAATCCGATGGTCGGATCTCATGTTACGTCCATTTCAAGTTAATTGTCGAAATTCGCGAACGGGCACTGCGAAATGCATTCAATTCAAACCATTTAAATATGTATAATATATATATATATCATCGATTTCTTTTCAAAACGTATTTTATAAAATGTTATAAATTTGTTTTATAAACGATTTCACTTCCATTACCTATTTAAATTAAAGTTGAACCTCTTATATCCTTATAATCTCAAAATGGTAATATTAAAAACATTAGTTTTGAAATTCAATCTTCTCAGTTTTCATTTTAAAAATTTACAGAACTGATATAATATCCGATCAATCTGAAATAACGTTTGTATACTTAACTCAACTTCATATTTTTATATTTTTGTGTCCATCCAAAATCGGACATCAAATCAACTTTTCAATTCACGCTGAATATCAGATTTCAAAAATATTCATGTTCATTCCGGATTGTAATAAAATCTCAACCAATATCCATATAAATAAATTAATATGGATTACATTCATCATAAACACCGAACAATAGTTGCAAACAACTGTCAGCATACAAAATGACATAGTGTGTATTTCATTTTTATATAAGCTTCAATCGAATAATTGACGCTTACATAAATTCGTCAATCAATCGATTAACCGCAAATTCACGCAAGGGAGATGTGTGAGTCAAATATCATCCCAAGACCAATGTGGAGTTTTCAACCAACAACAATTAATTAATGGATCATCACTTACATACAATGCACACACCGTAGTCATAAATAAATAAATACTCAACTATCAAATGCCATTTAAGGTGCCACAAGTGTCTATCCACGTCGTATGTCATGCGAGTGTCACATATTCATAAAACGCTTCTAGTGCAAATGTTTTGTGAATAGTTCAATTATTCAACTACAAAAAGGGGTAATATAACTATATGGTACATTTTCTAACTTGCAACTTAAAATGCATAACTAACTACTCTAATATACTAATTTAAGAAAGAAGTTCTCACTTTTCATACAACTAAATAATAATTTAGTCAGAGCTCTCACCCATAAACTAAACCAAACACCGCAACACTTCTTATGTAGAATTTTCTTGTTGCGCACACGATGTTTGTTGTTCTCTGCACTCGAATTCAACTTTCTGGCTCTAGAATTTGCATACGACCTCCAATTTTCACCAAACCTTGTAATTAACACAAAAATCGCGAATCTCTGTTCCAGTTCTGCGATCTTTAAACCCGTTTTTCCAAGCAGCTCCAAACTACAAAATTCGATTTCGGTATGTCAAATTTGTAGAGAAAAACGAGATCTACAACTCTCATTTTGTGGAGCCTCAACCAAAAATGCACGGGTTGAAAGTTATTGTGGAAAGAAGAGGAGAATGTTATTTGCAAAACGAGAATTTTAGAGAAAGAGGGGATTTTGGCTGAGGTGGGGCCCACAGCCAAGGGGAGGGGCCTGACTGGTCGGCCAGATGTAGCGGGTGGTGGCTGAGGGTGATTGGCGGCAGTGGTGGTGACCGTAGTGGCGGGTGGTGGTGGTAGAAGAGGGGCTAGGGTTTTTCAAGAAGAGAAAGAGAGGAGGAAGAGGGGTAGCCGGAGGGGAGGAGCGGCGGCGGCGGCTGCTGGTGGTGGCAGCGGGAGAGGGGCGGTGGCTGACCGAGGGGAGTGATGGTCTCCATTTTTGAGGAAGGATGAAGAAATGAGGAAGAGAAAGAAGTGAAGAAAGAATGGAAGAAAAGTGATTATATGCTCGTTTATCTCCGAATCGCCCGACAGCAAACGATCTCCATTTGCTACGAATTTCGGACACGAGATTATACATGCCAAGACGAATCCAACGAATCAGGTTTTATCGAATTCCGAGTTCGTTTGGACTTCCGTTTAATTTCTGAAACATGCTTAAATAACGTTCAAAAATATGATTTTAGCGTACATTTTCTTCTAGCACGCCCTTACGCTAACTCTAAAAATTATCGCCTTTTGGATTTAACCATTATTTGGCGATATGAATCCAGAAAAAAATGTAATCAAATTCTGAGATCGTCTCTATAATGTTCCTTTATAAACTGACTGCCTGAAACCCAACAATAATTTATTATTATTAATCCAACAAAATTGGTCTAATCGAATTTTGAACTTCCTAGAAAAATTTCACTTTTTAAGGCTATTCGATGATTTTTAAAAATCAAATTTTCAAAATTTTCAAAAACAAAGCTTATAAATTTTGTAGCCACTATTCTAAATTTTAATTTGAACATAACTTACAATCTATAATATGAAATCTCAATTTCTTACATTTGTTAGAAAGATATGATTAATTAGATCCTAACGTTTCTGGTTTCATCAAATTCTGATTTATATTGAATTCTATACATTCATTCAAAGTTAAATCAAAATTTCCAAACTACCGCGCCATTACGGGCTCATTATTTATAAATTATAAATATATAAGTTCTAACTTCGTATTAAATAAATTTTAAATATTTTATTCTCAAAATAAATCGTTCAAAATATTTAATTTTCTTGAAAATCAATTAAAAATTAATTTTAAATTGGTTCCAAAAATACAGGTTGTTACAACCTCCTCCACTTAAAACTTTTTTATCATAAAAAAGAACGGAGCTGAAAGTTGTTTAACTAACCAACTCAACTTTCATTCTGGCTTGCATTCTTCAACTTTTCAGTTTCTAAAAACTTTTCAATTTCTCTGAAATTGGGCTAACACCCTAAATTTCTGAAAAATTTCGCCATAACCTCCTTTGTACGGGTTGATCTGCAAAATTTATTGGGCCATATTAGGCACCCAATAAATCATATATATCGCATACAAATCAAATGTGCACACCCGTTATGATTTATAAACCCTGTTCCTCCATACCCACGCGTAAAACTAAAACAATAGAGACGTGACGTGTGTATTTTTGTCATTTCAAGACCTATGTAGGATTTGTTATTAAATCCTGCAGTTTACCGCTATATGTTATTAAGTCCTTAATCAGTCCTCGGTTCAACTTTAATTCAATCATCGCTATACAAGCATCTTGCTCATATGGTACTCCCAAACCTCATTATATAAACGCCAAATGCTTATATGGAATATGATATGCTATGCCATCTTCAGTAGTATGATATGTGGTGTGATCCATAATTTATTTGTTACTACCCTATGGTGTATGTTTTGAATTTCACACAGAACAACCATCACAGCGCATTCAAATCACTCATAGTAGCCATATTAAATAATAAAATTAAGCAACCAACTCATTAAGGTGCGCCGGTTTGTCGGCCATGCAATTTATTTTCTGCTCAATGCTAAGCCATTAACCTGTTCAACATATATATATATATATGTGTGTGTGTGTGTGTGTGTGTGTGTGTGTGTGTGTACATATGTATATATCCAATTCTAACTAAACTTGCAATTCAATTTAACTTAACTCAATTAAATTAAATAACAAGTGTGTTTTTATATTTAATGTCCAAAATTGCCAAAGATAACTTCTAATTTATTTCAATCAGACATCATAAGTAATCAAACAAAAAATCAAACAAGCACACAAATAATCAATTGATTATTTAACGTTCTAAAACATATAATTTTTCTATACTCAAAAATATATATTTCTAAGATCGGATTATATAATAATCACAAATACATTACTTATAAATGTGCCACTCTCTACTCATTCTAGGGCATTAGTAACCCCATCTCTAACGAGTTTCTTATTCTCGTATACCACTGATCCTATCTGTAATGAGTATTCTTAAATAGAATATTACTAGTTCTATCTCTGATGAATTTTTTCGTTCAGTTCTAATGTGTCTTGTTGTCGAGCTTTGTAAACCAAAGATCTGATACCATGCCTGACACGACCCGAAATTCTCCCAATACCCGAAGAGACGGGAGAACGCGGATTGCGTAAGAACATGATGCATCAGAACGCAGCACCACAGAACTTTTCATTTCCTTTACAACAATGTATATTAGAGTACAAGAATATCAGAGCACGAATAAATATAACACAGCAGAAAAATTCAATTATTAGAGAATTAATTACATAGCAGCGGAAATAAAATGTGTAAATACCATGCACAGCGGGGATACATCAACTAACACAACTGAAAGAAATACACAGATATAAAGGATTCTGAATATAGCTCTAGCTGTAAATCAGGATCATGTTAAGTAAAAAATCTGCAAAACCAAAACTACTAGCTGCCCGTGCGGAAAATAGGGGCACCCAAAGTTTAGGCGAAAACAATAAACTCCAGGTCAGTCATGGGACCGATGTGAGAACTTAAAATAGTTATTAAATTTTTTACTTTAAATACGGTAAATCATGGGACCACGCCGTATGTCACGGAACGGGTTCACTCCCATGAATACACTGAAATAAAAATAATTTGTAAACACCGCAATGCTTTTCGAAAAATGAGGCTATTATAAGACTTAGGTCCCATCACACAATGCAACGCAAGCCAGAGGATAGAGTTTTACCTTATAATAGCCAAACATGCATGGTACGCTTTAAGACAAATCATTTTGATATTACTATAAGTGCATAGTGTGTAAATAAACTTCAAATATAAATGTATCAATCATAAACGGCATAGGTACCATATATTATGTCGCCATATAGGTTTACAACCAAAACCGCACGATGTTGTATTAGAAACTGGATTTTCGTAATGAGTCAAGGCAAGGTATGTCTCCTTACCTGTTTCGAGACACTCTAGCAAAAGCCTCAGGATCACACCTATGGGCAACCCTTGGATATTCAGGGCCGGTCCACATCTAACATTTGTGGATTGGTTATTCCTGAATAATACGTTTCCCGGTCCTATCGGACCTCCAAAATGGTCAGTACGTCGACCATTTAAGCCTTTTAGTCGGCTTTATATCCAAGGTGTCTCGCAATCCAACAATCGCATGAGTAAAAATGTCTGGGATCCATACATGACACAACTTCTAGCAAGAAAGAAACGCATGCACTCCCTGAAGTCACTATCCCATTTTTTACTCATACCAGGGTGTGAGGCTCGCAAATTAACGTTATATACAAAGCTATGCTACTTAAAGATGTGCTTTGATCATCATCCACAAGGCCCTACTTTTCAACAAAAGTCTTGTTCATTTGCATCGTAGCATGGCACATTGTCAATCTGTACGATACCATTGATTTTTGCCAATATATAACCTCTAAGCTCGTACGTCTCAGAGCAGGGTGTTAAGCAAGAAAATAAATTCTCCGCCACCAAACAGATATATATTTAGCAGAGATCAACGAATATAGCACAAAATACAATGTCAGACACAATCCATTTACAAGTCTGGGTCTTAACGAAACCGGAGGCAACTTATTCCTCATTCCATATGTCCAATACAGAAGAGAGGCCCTTGCATATCCGAACCATCAAAAAATACATCCGGACAACTACCACTATAATCCTTCAAGGCTTGAACTCCATCCAGGGCATCAGTAGTAATCCATTCGATGTGAAGATTATCGTTCTTGCGCCGTCTTTGATATCTTCGACTTTTAGTCATCGTAATAGTTATTCAGAATGGGTTAAACCCAGTCTTTCTGAATAACTTGTGCATCTTATATTATGTAGGCATATAGGTTTACAACCAAAACCGCACGATGTCATATTGGAAATTGGATTTCCTTCATGAGTCAAGGCAAGGGACGTCTCCTTACCGGTTTCAAGACACTCTAGTAAATGCCTCTGGATCACACCTATGGGTAAACCTTGGATCTTCAGGGTCGGTCCACACCTAACGTTTGTGGATTGGTTATTCCTAAACAATACGTTTCCCGGTTCTATCAGACCCCCAAAATTGCCAGTTCGTCAAACATTTAAACCTTTTAGTCGGCTCTATATCAGAGGCGCCTCACAATCCAACAACCATATAAGTAAAAATGTCTAGGCTTCATACCATGACACAACTTCTAGCTAAAAAGAAACGCATGCACTCCTTGAAGTCACTATCCCATTTTTGACTCATACCAGTGTGTGAGGCTCGTGAATTAACGCTATACACAAAGCTATGCTACTTAAAGCTGTGCTTTGATCATCATCCACAAGGCCTTTCTTTCCAACAAAAGCCTTACTCATTAGCATCTTAACTTGCTACATTGTCAATCCATACCATACTATTGATTGTTGCCAATATGTAACCTCTAAGCTCGTATGTCTCAGAGAAGGGTGTTAAGCAAGAGAATAAATTTTGCGCCACTAAACAGATATATATTTTGCAAAGATCAACGAATATAGCATGCAATACAATGTCAGACACAATCCATTTACAAGTCTGTTCTGGGTCTAAACGAAACTGGAGGCACCTTATTCCTCGTCCCATATGCCCAATACAGGAGAGAGGCCATCGCATATTCGAATCATCAACAAATACGTTCGGACAACTATCACTATAACCCCTTCAAGGGTGCAACTCCATCCAGGGCATCAGTAGTAATCCATTCGATGTGAAGATTGTCCGTCTTGCGTCATCTTTAATATCTTCGACTTTTAGTCGTCGTAACAGTTATTCTTAATGGGTTAAATCTGGTCTTTCTGAATAACTTGCGCATCATAGAATCAAGTGATTTATAGCCATATCATGCGCCCCACTCCAATCCAAAATATCATTTTATTCAAATATTCTTTAAACTGGGAATTATTCCTATTAATCTTATCAAAGATTTAATTCATTTAAACCTCCTGTTTAAATCTTTCTTTGAAAACCATTACAAAAGATTCTATTATATCTTTTCACAATTTAAACTAAATTAAGGTTTATATAACTAGTCGGGATTATCGAGCCTTACTGAAGTAATCGTTTATTTTATTTATCCCAATCCCAACCTATTCATCCTATGGAGAAAAACCGGTAGTGCTCCATATCTAACACCCATCGTTATCGGTAAATTTAATTACCGTCTCATATTCAAATCTAATTAAAGATTTAACTATCGCGTGGAGTAAAATTGGTGATACTCCATCTCAAATACTTCTCATATTTGGTAAATTTATTTACCATTTAACTTTCAATCTAATTAAAGATTCATTAAAAATCCAACTTAGTTTTAATCTTCGAAAATCATTACTTAATGGTTATTAATCAACTTTTGAAAATTTATCTTGTCTTTACTTAGGATAATGAACATATGTCATGTAAAAAAAACAACGTTCGTAGTAAACCCAAAATCAGCTTCCATTTAATATAGAATTTTTACGAAAATCTAAACAATTTATAATCGATATAAATTTCCGTATCCAACCAGCACTATAAGTGGAATAGCCGCGAAGCCCTTTAAATTCCATAAATAGTAAATGCCTTCCTTCAAAGAAACTCATCTTGATAATTACTAAATGAATTCCATTTAATTCCATTTAATTCCAATTTAAATAAATAAATGGGAAATTTCTCTAAACATTTATTAAAAGATTTATTCCATTCATAAATTGGTTTAAGAACAATATTATTTAAGATACCGTTCACAACAAACCCAAATCCAATTTATTATTTCCAAAAATCATTATATTATTATTCTAGTTATTAACTAGTTCATTCGAATAAAAATATCTTTTATCATTTCAAATATGGAATATATCATCCAACATCTTCCCAAATCATTTATTATGATTTTATATAATTTATGTATAATTTTAGTAATTTTAATAAGGCCCTTACACCTGGTTTCCAACATTGGCCACCGAACTTCACATAACGACCTTTTTCAAAACTAGTTTGGCCTTAAATTAAAATATAACCGTTCAAATTTAAATCTCATATATTCTTTGGAAAGATCCTTTCGATACGAATGCAAGGTTCCGAATTTAGGAGAATCCGACGGTCGGATCTCCTGTTACGTCCATTACAAGTTAATGGTCGAAATTCGCGAAGGGCGCTTCGCGACGCGTTCTACTCAAACCATTTAATTATACATAATATATATATCGTCGATTTCTATTCAAAACGTATTTTATAAAACTTCATAAATTTGTTTTATAAACGATTTCACTTCCATTACCAATTTAAATTAAAATTAAATATCTTATATCCTTATAATCTCAAAATGGTAATATTTAAAAACGTTAGTTTCTGAAATTCAATCTTCTCAGTTTTCATTATAAAAATAAACAGAATTGATATAAAATCCGATCGAGCTAAAATAGCGTTTGTATACTTAACTCAACTTCATATTTTTATATTTTTGTGTCCATCCAAAATCGGACATCAAAATCAACTTTTCAATTCTCATTGAATAACACATTTCAAAAATATTCATGTTCATTCCGGATTGGAATAAAATCTCAACCAATATCCATATAAATAAATTAATATGGATTACATTCATCATAAACACCCAACAGTAGTTGCAAACAACTATTAACATACAAAATGACATCCAGTGTGCATTTCATTTTTATATAAACTTCAATCAAATAATTGACGCTTACATAAATCCGTCAACAATCGATTAACCGCAAATTCACACAAGGGAGATGTGTGAGTCAAATATCATCCCAAGACCCGTGTGGGGTTTTCAACCAACAACATTTAATTAATGAATCATCACTCGCATACATACACTGTAGTCATAAATAAATAAATACTCAACTATCGAATGCCATTTAAGGCGCCACAAGTGATCATCCACGTCGTACATCATGCGAGTGTCACATATTCATACAACGCTTTTAATGCAAATGATTTGTGAATAGTTCAAATGTTAAACTCCAAAAAGGGCTAATATAACTACATTGTACAATTTCTAACTTGCAACTTAAAATGCAAAACTAACTGCTCTAATATACTAATTTAAGATAGAAGTTTTCACTCTTCATACAACTAAATAATAATTTAGTTAAAGCTCTAACCCATAAGCTAAACCAAATACCGAGACATTTTTTATGTAGAATTTTCTTGTTGCGCATTCGCCGTTTGTCGTTCTCCGCACTCGAATTCATCTTTCTGGCTCTAGAATTTGCATAGGACCTCCAATATTCACCTTACTTTGTCTCTAGCACAAAAACGTCATTCCCGACAACTTTTCCCTACTGGACTTTCTTCCAAAAATGCAAATTCGCCAGAAATCGCGAATCTTCGCTCCAGGTTTACGATCTTTAAACGCATTTTCCGAGTAGCTCTGAACTTCAAAATTCGATTTTGACATGTTAAATTTGTAGAAAAAACCGAGATCTACAACTTTCGTTTTGTGAAGCCATGGCCAGAAATGCACGGATTGAATGTTAGTGAGGAAAGAAGAGGAGGGTATTATTTAAAAAATGGGAATTTTAGAGAAAGAGGAGGTTTTGGCCGAGGTGGGACCTACGGCCAAGGGGAGAGACTTGAGTGGTCGGCCAGAGGTGGTGGGTGGTGGCTAGGGGTGACTGGCGGCGGTGGTGGGGCCCGTTGTGGCGGTTGGTGGTGGTAGAAGAGGGGCTAGGGTTTTTGCAAGAAGAGAGAGGAGAGGAGAGAGAGAGGAAGAGGATGAGGAGGGATGGCCAGAGAGGAGGAGCGACGACTGCTTGTGGTGGCAGCGGGAGAGGGGCGGCGGCTGACCTAGGGGAGAGGAGGTCTCCATTTTTGAGGAAGGAGGAAGAAAAGGGGAAGAGAAAGTGAAGAAAGAATGGAAGAAAAGTGATTATATCCTTATTTCTCTCTGAACCACCCGACTGTAAACAATCTCTGTTTGCCATGAATTATGGAAACGAGATAATACACGGCAAGATGAATCCAATGAATCAAGTTTCGTCGAATTTCAAGTTCGTCTGACCTTCCGTTTAATTTTTCAAACAGGCTTAAGTAATGTTCAAAAATGCAATTTTAGCATATATTTTCTTCTTGGAAGCCCACGCGGTAACTCCAAAAATTATGGCTTTTTGCATTTAACCATTATTTGATGATACAAATAAAAAAACGGAATCGAATTTTGAGATCGTCTCAATAATGTTCCTTATAAACTGACTGCCTGTTTCTGAAAAAATGGTTTTGCTTCGCACCGTTACATACTGAGTCCGTTTGGCCCGAGTTTTGAGACCCAACAATAATTTGTTATTATGAATCCAACAAAATTGTTCTCGTCGAATTTTGAGCTTCCTAGCAAAATTTCACTTTTCAAGGGTATGCGTTGACTTTGAAAAATCGAATTTTTAAAATTTTAAAAAACAAAACTTACAAATTGCATAGTGACTATTCTAAATTTTAATTTGAACATAACTTACAATTTATAGCATGTAAGCTCAATTTCTTACATTCAATAGAAAGATATGATTATTTAGATTATAACGTTTTTGGTTTCATCAAATTTTGATTTATGTTGAATCAATACATTCATTCAAAGTTTAAATCTAAATTTCCAAACTACCGCGCCATTACGAGCTCATTATATAAAAATTATAAATTTATAAGTTCTAACTTCGTATTAAATAAATTTTAAATCATTTATTCTCAAAATAAATTGTTGAAAATATTTAATTTCCATGAAAATCAATTAAAAATAAATTTTAAATTGGTTCCAAAAATATGGGTTGTTACATTAGGCTTATATTAAAAGATCCGAAGTCGTAAAATGAATATTGCTAATTCAGTGTTAGAATATTTGAATCTAGTTAATGTAAATTCATTGAATAATTAGGTAAGTGAATGTTAATGATTAGATGAAAATAAATCAAAAATGAAAGAATTTAATATAAAACAATTTAAAGTAGTTTAACAAAATTGAAATAACCTGAAAATGAATAAATTGAAAGTACATGAGATGAAAATAAAATGAATGTCATAAAAATAAAATGAATGTGTATACAAATTGGATGTTAACATTCAATGATTGCATTGCTTACGCTTTTTTATATAATTTTCCTATATTTGCTTATAGATTTGTAATGCTTATGCTATGTATGTTATTTGTTCCCATTTACTCACTCTCACTTGTTGCTAGTTGCTTAGTAGATATAAATTGATTGTGATTCACTTTTGGGGCTCACTTTTGTGTAATATTGAAAAAATACGCTTTCTTATAATGCAAATAAGTAGTCATCTCGGATTACAAATCCTGCTTGAGTATCAAATTTTTTTATCCTTATTGGGTTGCCTTATCATTGAATAAGATGTACATATGTTATATTATGTTGTAAAATATTTCCGATCGAGCCACGTAAAGGAGATGCTACAGATATTTTCGGATTTTTAGGTGTTAGAAAAATTTTGAGACTTTAAAATCCTATAACTCATTATCTCAAGATAAGTTTAATAAGTAAGTAAAATTTTGCAAGCTAAATGTTTTCTTTAAATTGTATAAAAGTATGATTCTTTACTCCATTCCATTTCGTGGACGTCAATTTTTAAGTAGGGGAGAGTGTAAGGACTCATTAATTACATAGATTTAAAATAAATATGTAATATCGCATAATTTTCTGTATATTTTAATTTAGATTAAAATAAATAAATTGATAATATGGGTTTGGATCAAATTTTGTTAATTTTAATAATGATGATGGTTTGAATTGAGTATAAACAGATTTTAAATTGAGTTATATTTAGAAATGCTGTCATTTATAATTTAATATTTTAATAATTAAATAAATTTGGGTTGTTTGATTTAAAATTAGAATTCAAATTTAATTTGGTAAATGGTGGAATTCTGAGTTTAATATTAGAATAATTGAAGATAAATTTAGTTCGTTTATCTGTAATTGCAATGCAAATTTAAATTCGAATTATTCAAATTTGGGAACTTAAAATTTGTGAAATCGATTTATAAAATTTATTTAAGTTGTAATTGGATTAAAACAGTTAAATAAATAATTGAATATTTTATTAATTAATCAAGTGTGAAATTGGGCTATTTTGACGACTGACTCGGATCCGAAACGATGAATTATTATAAAATTTCAATTTTCGTGACAATCCAACTTGTCATTTAATCATACGGAATAAAACGTGAAAGGAATCAATGTAACTTGATAACTGTTTGTTTTTCATATTGGACCATATATATATATATATATATATATTCTAATCCCTCCTCATCGGCTCAACTCTTACTATACGTATAATTTTCTCAACCAAATTCTTCCTCTAATGGCTGAAACAAGATTTCAAACCCTAGTTCAAACAAAAATCCAAACTTCAAATTCAAATCTCCGCAAAACCTCGCAAATTATATCAATTCGAAGCTCTCGACAATACAAAGCTTTTGGTATAATTTATTTCAACATGCAATGCTTGGATTTGCCAAAAACCGATGGTCAAACCTCAAGTTCGGGGAACCCTTATAATGAAATTGGGCATTTTTGATCTAGGAGTTTATAGACAAATCGACGATCTGGGTATTGTAGCTATCGTCCGTAGGAGTTGATTGGTGGTGGTCGGAGATTCTATCGTGGAGTAGAATGCCGGAAAAACGCGTTTTAGGGCTTCAAGTCCCCTTCATTTAACCCAACGCCCGTGGAGATATGGTCCACCGAAGGTGATGGCGTTAGGATGGGGGGTGCAGATTTTGACGTAGGTGTAACGGTTGTGGTCTCGGGTCCTGAACCGGCCGGAGTTGGGAGTATTGGATAGTCAAAGTCGCGGTGTAGTTGGGTTGTTTTCACCGGTTACTGTTCACGCGTGAAGAAGCATGAGCGGGAAGAAGGAATGTAAGCGAACATGGTAATTTTACATTAATATTTTATTTAAATTATATATATATATCCTAACGTTAATAACTTATGAATATGAACTCGGATTTGGGCGCGGTTTGTTGCATTGGGATCATGGTGAAATTGCGGACGTTCTGGCATTGATTTGGATGAGTTTGGAGACTGTAAATTTTTGTCCTTCGGTTGGATGTTTGATCAACTAAAGACCAAAAGGTGAGTGAACTTCTCGCTCATAATTAACTGAATTATTCCCGTATTTATTAAATTATATTATGAAATAAGTTTGGTTGTATGTTTGTAATTGATTGTTGATTGGTTACTTAAAATTGACATGCAAGTGAGTTGATGTGCTAATTGAATCCGATAACTAGTTATTTTAATTAATTAAATTTCTAGTAAAAAAAATTACCTCCCTTTGTTGACTAGTAAAACGAGATAATATTTACCATTTGGATGAATTGTGATGGATGTTTAGATTTGAAATTGGTTACTGCATTGATATCGACACCGAAATGTTTATTGAATTTGTTAAAGCGATTATTCCAAAATAAATTGGGAGTCTGGAAATGTGATTTAAATATGATTTGATTACTCAAATTTTAATTTGTCTAAAGCTAAATTTATTGATTCTCTTTAGATTTAATTTAAAATAAGAGTATTCGACGACTTTTGGAAGTGTTTGAGATTTGGATTAAATATGAATTTACATCCTTTTAACTTGAAAGGTTGGATTTGAATGTTGTTTTGAAATCGAGATATGGAAATGAAATAAACTTTATTGGAGCTGGAATATAAATTTTATGTTATTGAAGTTTGGAATCCTTTTAATGAGTCCGTTTAACTTGAAAGGTCGGATTTGAACGTTGATTTGAATCCTTTTAACTTTGATACATGTGCATTAATGCATGAAATAGTTTGGCGTCAACGAGGGAAGATGGGGGTGCTGTTGTAGTTAGTGTTCTTTGTACCTACAAATTGGAGAAAAACCAACTATTTTATTATATGAATGTGTATGGAATAATGGCATCTGTATATGCAAATCTGAAATTCCTTTTGAACACTGCATTTATAGTTTTCTTAGAGATCAACCTTTTCCGTTTATATTATTATAGCCTGACTATTTTGGATGATTATATAACTTATTTGATTTTTTTCTTTTTATCCTCATGTCTATGTTCGATGGTTTTTGGTATGGGATGATTCACCAAGGCCATAAGAAAGAAAAATGTATAAAATATAAAAATTAATGTGATATATCATTGGCAAGGTCAGACGGTGGTGTCCTGGCTACATGGTATTTATATTTTATTCAGAAATTTTATTCAAATTTTTTTCATACACGTTGTACTCATAATATTATGATTTTGGTTATTTTCTTGCAAATTGTTCTTTACTTATGAATATTCATTCCAAGTACTGATCACTGCGCTGGTATTTTGAAATGTTAGCGAGCGTAAAGTATATATTGTCTTATAGCATAACATCTTTAAATTTAGTTAACATGTTTGGTATATTTGCAAAATAACACCTTCCTACATTTGTCTTCTTTTACAGTGGTGCAACGATTACTCTTACGGTTTATATCTAACGTGGGGGTTATAGTTCCTTAAAAGCCAATTTAAGCACCAATGTCATGTGCGATGACAGAACATTTTATTTGAAGCATACAAAACGACTATAGTTAGATATGTTTAATAAGGAATTACTAAGATAGTCAAATTCGTACAAATTTTACTTTTGGATCATAAATAACGAGTGGTTTTTACAATGTTATAGTTTAATTTACGGAGCTAAAACATAAAATGTTGTTTGACATTGTTTATTTCATGTTCTTTGGTCCAACAATAATTATATAACTGCTTATGTTGTCTGAATTCAATAGAAAAGATCAATTATCAACCAACTAAATTTAGTTTGATGTTAAAATCAAATGTTTGATGTCATGCGAAATGCTATTGGAATACAACTTGACAACAAAATGATATCGACCATTGGATTATCCTTGATTTCAGCCACAAGTGCAAAAACAATAGAATCTAATCATTCAGATCATTGTATAAGGAATTGTATTTTTATGTTCTAATATTCGGGGCAACACACCCAATCACATAATCAAAATGTATTAGAGATGTAGTAATGAAAACTATGTTGGGCGGAATTATCATATTGTGTTCATACAAGGTTTCCATTTTGTTAGACTAAATCTTCTTCTATGTTATCTTAAATAATGATATTAAAAAAATTCTATGGAACATTAATTTTCTTCTAAAGATGACATGTCACTTTTATCACATTATGTATAATTACGTGGAAGTGTGAAGTATGAAGTAAACTAAAAGTGATGATTTTAAGAACAAACTAATATTTTTATAATTACTGATAGAAAATTCATATTATATTAATTCTATTTAGAAAGTGGGCATTAGGCGTAGATGATCAGCATTCAACAATAGGTAGCATATCTGAATTCTTTTTCTAGTAATTTCGAATCATTTACCATGTAATTCAAATATCTATTGCTATTAAAATATTACATGCTCAAGTACCTATCGACGTAGTTGATGTAGTTACATAAATATATAAAGATAATCATTCTTACCTGCTTATGTTCAGTAAATTGTAAGAAGCGTATTTAATCATTTTTAATCCTACGAGAACCTAACATCTTTCATCAGAAGTGATGGTTAAAAATGACAACTATGATTTTAATTCGTACATGCAATTGAAGGAAAAACAATAATCGACCAACATTGCACAATACATTACCTACACATATGAACCCGACATCTACCCGTGTGCATAGCACGGGCCACTCACTTGTTACTTATATGGCAAGCAGAAACCAAAACAATAATAATTCAACACGTGCATTTTCACGATTTACACAAAGAAAATTAATTCACGCCCTTTCTATTTTCCTCTATTTAGTTTCTCTAACCGATTATTCTCGGCCATGTGCTCACTTTACTTTATCGCTTCCAGTTTACTCTAAACCTACCATTGTTCTCTCGCCAACTCTTCCCCCTTGCTGCTTCTCTTTAAAAGGCCCTAATCTTTCATTGCGAAGCAAAAAGATCTATGATTTGAAGTAGGATTTGAACTATTGGTAGTCAATCGAATTGAGTGATCTAAAATTATTTTCTTAATTTGAAGGTGCGTATAAACCATGTTTCTGTTCTCTTTCTTTTGGCACACAAAAATGATTTTGACATATGGATTTTGATTGCATAACCCCGAATTGGAGAGTCCTATCTTCAAATCCAATGACTTTCTTGCAAACCGCAAACAACAGTTGTGTAAACATGTGTTTGGGAACATACTTAAGTTAAACATCTTCTATTCTCCTGATTTTATTCTTCATCAGTAACCACTTCATTTTGAATATTTTTCTTATTCTGATCTCGTTTGACGATTGTTCTTATTACTCTACACGTAATAAATGTCTTTTGGATAGGAACTAGATAACTTTATATACTTCCCCTAAATAGTCAGCAGAAAATAGACCACTGATCTTTGATTGAATAAAATATGGAAGTCAATTCCAACAATATTTTCTCATGCCAATAATGGCTATTTTCCTAATTATTGCCTTTTTAAGTTAAAATAAACATTTATATATATGCGACTAATAGAGATTGGTTGAATTCTCGTATGTTAATGGTTTTTTTAATCACTATGCATTAGGAATTGTTTAATTAGTATATAATTGGAATTATTTTTTTATAAGAAACATGAGTGAAAAATAAATGTTATACATGAATACCTTTGTATAAATTTAGCAATTTACAGAGATGAAATTGAAACTGACTTATGAAATTTGGTTTCTTCGTATTTGATTGAATCTTGAACATAAATTTTAGTAGATTACATATACTTTCAGGTATAAATTACTGCAGCTATGTAAGCATCTATATATTTTTCATTTTGAAAAATTAGAATGGATTTATAAGTTTGTTTTATGCTTTTGGATCTATGTGTTACATTGCAATTCGAATGATCAATTTTTAGAAATATGACTCTGATTAAACAATTGTTGTAATTCTATGATTTATAGTAAAATCTATATATACCACTTTAGTGAATCATAAAGGGTAGTAAATATTAATGCTATATTTTGCACTACTACTGTTGTTGTGTGTTTTTCAGGTATTCAAAATAGTTCCAGTTTAGTTGGTTGTCCGGCCTTGGATAATCCATCTATCTATATAATAATTCCCACAAATATTAATTCTTTTGGAGTCATAGTCCAACCATGAAATACCAAAAATGCCCTTAAAGTTCAATAATTGTTTTAAAAAAATCTCATGAAATCATGAGAATTATGGTTCATATAAATGCATTCAATTTTAAACATTTTTTTGTTATTAATTAATATAATTATGGTAGGATATTGCATTCCTTATATGGCATTTTATTTGTTTAATTGCATTTTATTTGTATAATTACTTTATATGCCCTATGTCATTAAAATATTAATCAATATAATTATGGTAGGATATTACATACATTATCTACATGAAACTTTTGATAAGTTAGTTTTAAACAGACTAAATTGATTGTGCTATAAATTGATTGGTTAAGATTATTATATCCATATTTACAATATGGCTATATGGATAATCATAAAAGGATATCTTAAAATTTATATTAATTTTTTTTTTGTGAATGAGACGATAGAATCAACTCCATCTATTTGTATAAAATGAATAATATGTATAATTTTACTTGAATAAATCAGGTAATTAACTTTGGAAAGTACTAAATCTATTCGCTATATCTACCATATTAAATTTACACTATATCATAGTACAGTATTATAGGCATATGCCAATCTTATATCAATAGCATAAGCAAATCTTAATGGAATGATTTTGTTCCAAAGTTCTAATCATTATCACTCTAATTTCTATACCTTTCCATCATGTTCACTATTTTGTCTATAATTTTAAATCACATTTACTTATTTCTAGAAATAGGTTATTTAGATAGATATACATAATTTATATTGCCAGAAGAACGTATAATTCACCTGTAAAATGCCCTTGGACATCTACTAAATCCTTTTGCTACTTCACCAGAATTTTATGCTCTTAGGTACTATTCTTTTCCCTACAATTTTATGCTCCGTTTCTTCGATTTTTATTCTGATGCAGTTTTATAACCGACAACATACTCTCTGCTCTAGTTGATGAAAGATTTCTTACATGGGTCCAACATGAAACGTGTACCGTTTGCTCCATTTAAGGTAATCGAATTTCTAACATCAATTCTCCCATTTCCTCACTTTTGTTATTCGTACATTATAGATTAGAACATTACCTTACAAGAGAGAATAGTTGGTTGCGCTGAAAAACAAAAGTGCTGAGAATTACAAGACACAGAAAAGGTTACAGCTAATGGCTTAACTACTCAGATAGGGGCTGCTATGGTAATATGCACTTTATTATTATGATTTGTTTCGTTGTATTAAGTCAACTATGGACTTCTTATATGCGGGTTGCTTGGGCAGAGAGCATTAGATCTTGATAGTCTCCTCGCTAGATAATTCCATTTCTACGGCTTCAACTTTGTTGCTTTATTTTTGTTTGTTCTCTACTTTAATGTCGTTTTTTACTTCTTTTTTTGTTTTGTTTGTTGTACTTTTCTTCTTCTGTTGTAATTACTCATTGACCGAGAAAAACAAATTTCCACTTTTCTTTTTTAGTAATTATGTGATTGTTTGTGTTATATTTCTCTCTACATCCAAATATTATCTTCGTTTCCAGCATTAGTGTACATCCACTAATTCTTGCATTTAATAACAGCGTTAATATAAACCCAGTTATTTGTTTCATGCTATTTTTAATTTCCTTGTTGTTAATTAGTTGTTCACCTCTGTTATTTTCCCTTTGTTGCATTTTCCAGTTTGAACAACTAATTAACAACAAGGAAATTTACATGTTTGCCTATCATGCATGCTTATCCTTCAGGATTTATGAACAAATATGTGTGTTCAATATATTTACACTTCCTAAGATCGCATGCATCATTTCCATGCTTTATTGTATGCTTATGCTTTGCCATATCCGTTTAAGGAAAATTTGTTCATAGGATTACGACCAAACTATACCATAAATTAAATAACTCATTTGACAAAATGGATTATTTTTATATATAATTTCAAGACAATTTTCTTTCGCGCCCTCATTGTGGTCCACAGTTTATAATTTTTTAACCAAAACAAGCACTCCTTCTGAATAAACCGCTGCTTGGATTAACCAGTGTAATTGAGTGACGAAAGTCTCCACTAACTGAGCTAACCAAGCTGGATTGTAGATTGGGTTAAAATTTAGCCAGTTAACTTGTTTTGTGTCTGAAAAATCTCAGACATGACAAGTATTAAATTTTAGCCCAAGCAAGGGTATCAAATCCAAAGTACTTTTCGTAGAGGACTAATAATGACCTCCTAAACAAGGGCATGAATATCTAAGCTTCTCAAAAAGGAAGCAGAGAAATAATCACTGATACGCGTTTCCCAATTAAGAAATGTCGTGTACCATCATATAAGTCTTAAAAACGATAATGTTTGAAGTCCACAGTCGACTTTAGTCGATTAGTTGATTTTAAGCGTTAATGCAGATTCGAGTTAGAATATCGTGCTTGTGCAAATAATTTTCGATGAGTTTTGAACCGTTAAGTAAAACATTCCTGTGCAAACAATTTATTCAATTCAAAGTAAAATTCGCTATTAGTCATTTTTAATGATTAACTAATCCATTATCAATATGGACAGTCGGTGGTGAGTACAATTCCAAAATCGTGCAGTCGCTTGTTTTAAATGCAGAACGGGTGACATGAAGCACATGAATTCAAAGCGTGTTTCGCCATAGCAAGGCAAAAGCTATAACTGGATCTCAATGCAAAATATATCAACAACAATATTCATTTCGAAACCAGCATTTCTCACAAGCAAAAAATACGAGCTTCGAGGGGCAAATGTTAACCCTGTTAAAAACACCGGGTCGGCCTCACGGCATCGGGTCGGTCAGCTCAATACAATATGTGAGATACGGGTCGGTCGCAAGAACCAAAATGGAATGGTCTGATATATTGTATTACAGTATATGTTACACATGCATCAATACAAGGAAGAGTCCACATTTCAATAATGAAGCGAACACTAGGCAACTACATGAATCAAAGGACGTTGGCTTTATTGAAACCATTGTCGCAGAATGCAAAGCATGCACGTAAATTCATGGATTGCATAAAATGGTATACGTCATTTTGTAGATGCATGAACCAGCATATTCTCAAGCCAATGAGTCAACATATATATCAAATGCTGACTGGATCGGCTTCAAGAGATCCATACACACATGACACACTTCTTTCTTATATATGAAACGTAAACAATGCAATCTAGAAGACATGCAAGAATCAAATTAAGTTACCATCAGCATACATGTGGTCGGTTTCATGAAATGGATCGGCAGCATGCTACGTTTTAATGTAGCAGTTCGGGTCGGCATCATTTCAGTTACTGAATGGTCGATATCCTTCTTCACAAATGGTCAAGTGTGCAAGTTATATGCTGGAGATAATTCATGTGAACTTGAAGTCCTGAACTTGCGAGGACTAGTTGCCAACTTCACATGCTAATGTTAATCAAAATTGCTAGAATGCCCGAAAACTGATTTTCGTTCTGAATTGCGGCCAAGCTGGAGAGAAATTATTGGTTAAAATTTGCGGAAGAGAAAGAATATGGCAGTATTCAGAGGAAGAAAGACAATTATATCCCCCTGAATTCAACGTGGAGGTATATTTCGGGTGTTTTCGGGTGAAAAATCACCTGGGTATTCTAGCAAGACTCAACGTTAATATAAGGATTGAACCTTGTGAAGTTGTCACGTGTCCAAGCTAAAGTTGTTTAAAAATGGGTCGGCTAACTAGAAAAGTCCACGTGGACTGGTATAGAAGTGGTCGATCCATAAATTATTAACTGGGTCGGTCTATAAAGAAAAGGCGGAGGCTTCAGTAATGAAGCAAATGGATCGGTCCTAAAAAGAACGAAGTGGGTCGGTACAGATGAAGTAAAATGGGTCGGTACATTCATGAATTCAATCCTGGTCGGGCTGTTTGGGTTTATACCTGGTCGGTCATAACAATGAAGCGGTGGTAGAACCGTAAATATGGAATATGACAGTTGTTGACAAATGTAAAGTGAAACAGTGGCATTTCTGTAAATAAGTTTTAGGTCAACCCAAATTTATGGCCGATCCAAAGTCTGCACTCCATAATTACCAAACTGCAACTACCTCCAAACTACACCTATAAATAGATCATTCCTTCACACTTCAAGGGACGGATTCCTGGACTCCGAAGGGCTACCCAAATCATTTCTCGACCATTCCAAAGCTTCTCAAGCTCCGTTAATGGTTTTCTAAGCATGCTACTTCTTCCTCCAACAACATAAAAATCAAATCACATTTTTCTTCATTCGAATGGACTCAAACTCAATCCTTGTGCTCTCCAACCGCTATTAATCTTCTCTAAAAGCTCGGATCTAACATAAAATTAATCATGGGATCAAGGGAAAGCATCTACACGTTAAAGTGATTGAAGATCTACAAGATAACTTTCACAATCCACGAGATCTAATCTGTTTCTCTATGGATTCAAATGTGATCTAAAGCTAAAAGAGAGCAAAGAGAGGGAAATCATTATATAAAGAGAGAATGAGCAAAAGTGAAATGTATGAGATAATAAACTTTGTAAAACTCCTCATGATAGTGGAAAACACTTCAAAAGTGAATGTAGATATTTGCTAAGATCTAACCACTATAAAAGCCACTTGCCTTTTACTTACTTTTTCACATTTATTTTGCGATTGTGGCTCTTTTAATTTCTAACCATAATTGGTGAAGTGTTTACATAACACCCTTAGTGTTGAAATCGATTTTCGGTTTTAACATTTCGCGCCCACCATGGGGCCACGTTCGCATCTCCTTTCTTCACATTGAAGTTCTAAGCCTACTTCTACAATAGATTCCACAAATATAAGATCTAGGCCAATCGATGAACTATCTTCCAAATTCAAAGCCTTATCCAAAATCATGGCTAAATCAAAGAAGACCACAAGTAAAGCCGGCGAAGAAAATGACAATGTTCCAAACAACGAGACTACCCCACTCACCAACTGCTTCGTGGTTGGAGAAAATTCAACATCCAGAGTTGGAGTTACTAAAGCTGAATTAGATGTCATCATCGCTAACTTGAGTCAACGCATGGAAGTCTCCAACAAAGCTTTAATCGATGCTAATAAAACTCTCGTGGATACTAATCAAGCTTTGATGGATAAAGTGAGCGCTCTCCTAAATGCTCAATCAAATCCCGCTCCTCCTCTGAAAATCCATGTCAACCTTGAAGAGAATGCAAATTCATCAGCCTCCGATCCTGATAATGGCAACTTGGAAGGATTTGTTGACAAAGACGACACTAATGTTAAAGACTCAAAGTTGAATGCTATAAAGCACTCCGATCGAAATAACCAACGAGTTGCAAGTCCCGTCAAGGGAGCACCTTCCTATAATGGAAGTAAAAGACCTAAATCCTCTAAACGTGATCTCTCGCCATGACAAGCATCCGGAAAAGAGATAAAAGTCCCCTACCCGGAACGACACAACTCGAAGGAATATTTCGCGGATGTGGTAAAGCAAATCATGAATGACAACATGCCTCGCAAGAATAGTGAAAGGGAATGGACTTCTCTCTCGGCAAAAATCCATTCACAAAGAGGATCCGCGTGGCCGAATTTCCCAAGAAGTTGACTCATCCTACTCTGCTTCCGTACAACGGGACTTCTAATCCGAATCACTTCTTGTACAAATACGAATGGAGCTAAAGCAACAGACGAGATCAAAGGCTGTGGTTCCCTCTCTATCTAGAAGGTGTCGCATCGTTATGGTTCATAAGGCTACCGCCCAAATCCATCAACCAATTTGATGATTTGATCCTGAAATTCAAAGAGAAGTTCAGGCTGCAAGCTACGAAGGCGAAGGATGTTATTTCTCTTACATCAATGAAATAGAAAACAAGAGAATATGTCAAAGCTTTCCTCAAAAGATTCGATGATACTGTATCTGAAGTAGGAAATCCCGAGCCTTGCATGATCTTAATGTCTCTAATCGGCGCCATAGAAGAAAATAGCAAATTTGGTAAATGGATCAAAATGAAAGAACCAAGCATGCTTGACAAATTCTATAAAAGGGCCGGGGTGTACATGAGATTGGAGAATAAGTCTGCACCTTTTCTGATTGCTAATTCAAACCAACTTCTTGAAGCTCCCAAAAACGCTATTATTCAGTACAATCAGAAAAACACCGGAGGTCTGAAAAGGAGAAGCGACAGGAAGGACAATCGAGACAGCAAGAAGCCTCGCTTTTCCAACCCATCAGAGCTAACACCTTTAAATGATACTCCAGAAAACATCATGGCTGCAACAAAAGACACTGAGGATTATTCAATCCCAGAACCTCAGAGAGTAAGTGGGAAGCAAAAAAAACTCTGAAAAGTTCTGTCGGTTCCGTAATCAATCAGGCCACAACACTAACGAGTGTAGACATCTAAGATCGTTGATCGAAGAGCTGATTAGAAAGAACCATCTGCAACAATATGTGAAAAATCCATAATATTCAAATGTTGTTCCGATTCCCCAGGGCCGAGGGGTAACAAACAACGAAGCTCTTGTTCAAAGCATGCCAAGGTTGATCATCAACTAGAAATTGTTGGTTGTGTTCTAGCTTCAATGGGTCAGAATAAGCGATCAACAATGCCACCGTTTTACTTCGTGCTCTATTTCCTTCTTTACTTCATGTTTTACTTTCTATTGTATTCAAAATTTCGTGTAAACAGTCTATAATAGTCTGCAAGTGATGCACTGAACGTTAGCTCTACGATTAAGAGCATATCCGTTTGAATGAATTTCTAGTTTGCAAAATTATGTGTCAAATCAAAACTTATCTAAAAAGATGATTTCATGTTGCAGGCCATCTGCCGAACGCTTGTTCTTTAGAATATGACAAAGCATAGCGACCCCAATAACACTAACTCAAGTGCCAAAGGCTGTAAGTATCAACACTCTCGAACGCAAAAATAAAAAAGCATCGCCCTGGGAAGTGAATAGGAGGAGTCGCAAAGATTCAAACAAGTGAACAAGCGCCATGACAAACAAACCAAAGTCCTCTTCGGGGGCACCCAATTGATCGTCAAAATCAGGAATGTAACACCCCGCCTCCGCCAGGGTGGCTCTTGCAAGCACTCTGACTTTGGAGGGGCGTTTGAATCAGGTAAACATGCATAATGATATATCAAGGCAGAACAAGAACATATGTATATATGTAAACAGAGTAAATAAGATAAGTAAAACAGCGGAAGATTTCAAAGTATTTCAAAACAAGTCTGGTACAACATAATGTCAACTTTCCAAATACACAAGTCTAGATAAAAACAACATCACTGAAAAACTGAAATACATAAGTACTATCCCTAAAATAAGTGATAACCATAGCTAGCTTCATGTCAAGACCGTACATGAGCTAAAATCCCACAAGCAAGCGATCAGAAATCCAGGCTAAGCTCCAATATTCCCACCCTGAGAACCTGGAGGGGAACGGAAGAAAAGAGGCGAAAGAAAAACAGGTCAGTCAAAAAGACTGAGTAAGCCCTACTACAATCAATGTAAACTGATAAAGTTAACTGGCATGAGAAGCAGGGATGAACATAAGGATAACAACATACTAGCATGATGATTAACTAACAAGGTAGATAAAGGTGTCATCGCATACTCAAGTTTAAGGTTTTTTCACCACAGGTGTACTAGCAAGCTAACATGACTTGAATAAATAAGTATTGATCCCTTGGCCCAAGCTTTGGCCCAATAACACGAAGTGACCCTAATACGAGGTCCAATAACATGAAGTGTCCCTAATACGAGGTCCAATAACATGAAGTGACCCTAATACGAGGTCCAATAACATGAAGTGACCCTAATACGAGGTCTAATAACATGAAGTGACCCTAATACGAGGTCCAATAACATGAAGTGACCCTAATACGAGGTCCAATAACATGAAGTGACCCTAATACGAGGTCCAATAACATGAAGTGACCCTAATACGAGGTCCAATAACATGAAGTGACCCTAATACGAGGTCCAACCAAACGGTCTAGTCGATCGGCTCCCTATAAGCCTAACTCGTCACGTGTTGGTGTCAATACGGCCCAAACATAATTGTAGTCAGACTGTGCCGGGTCTCCCGTCGGGTGTATCAAGCCCTAGGGTGTCAACCCCTGGACACCATAAACATAAGTGCACAGTCTAGATCTACTATTACCCATGCTTGACTTCTCCAAATACGGACTACGTGCACGACCATAGTCCGTCCGGAACTACATCGGCGTACCACTCTGCCGTCGTTTTGGTCACTTACCTCAAGTCCAGTAATCGTGCCCCCACCCTAGCCTAGTCCCTAGGGTCGTAATGATACAAACTTGGGATTACTACTGGAGTGGACCCCCATTGCTAGGATTTTCTAGTGGGTTAAGTACGGTTTAACCCTTTTTCTAATCATGGATTAACTTGGTTAAGTGTAACGATGGGTTCACGACTTAACCCCGATTAATCCACCAAGCCCAAATTGGTTAAGTATTAAGTGGACCATGACTTAACCCTAATCATGAGGCATTAATTAATTTAATGTGCCTTAACCTCTCACATTAGACCTTGTTGTGGTTACTAGTTAAGCCGGGCGGGTCCGGGTAGCTTTACACCACAACTTGGTCTAACCTCGGGTTCAAGGTACAACATGACCAACTTCTCACATTGGGTCCTATTGTTTGTAGCAACTAGTTAAGTCGGTCGGTTCCGGGTAGTTTTACGCTACAAACTCAACCCAACCTCGAGTTGGTCACGCTTATATTTTCTAAGTGTCATGTCCATCATGTTTCCAAAACATATTACAAGTTTTCAAGCATTTGGGTAGACCTAACTTAATAGTTAATTCCCAATGGGTAGACCTAACTTAATAGGTAAATTCCCAATCTTATGTTTTTATGTCTTTTAAGTTTACCCAACCCCAAACGCAATCCCATCGCTTACATATCGCAATAGCGCATAAAGGATAGAAAGAGGGAACTTGGCATAATCATGACATAAAGGTGTTGAAGCCACAAGTTTAACATGGTGGCATATGAAATGTACATATGTTCATATACTTGCATATTACATTTTTAGGCCTCAAAAGCATGCATAAAACCAAACTTAGCATATTGGTGATACATGGTGATAAATGACATGTAGAAATAGCCATAAGTTCGCATTTAGCCTCACATGCAAGTTATCATAAGGGATATGATAACCTACATGTTGCCAAAATGCAACCTTTAGCATAAAGCTTGAAGCTTTATGTTCATATACTCAAGGTAAGCTTGCATAACATGATAAAATGAGTAAAATGGTCCACCAAAACTTGCATAACATAACTTGCATATCATATGACGAACTTGCATATCAAGCTTGCATAACATAACATAATAAACTTGCATATCATAACATGGCATACTTGCATAACATAACATGGTAAACTTGCATATCATAACATGGCATACTTGCATAACATAACATGATAAACTTGCATATCATAACATGGCATACTTGCATAACATAACATGATAAACTTGCATATCATGGCAAACTTGCATATCATAATGATCAACCAAACTGGCATCATTAATTTAACTTTAGAGTTTAAATATGAAAGTAGAAAAGGGCTTACAATGCTTATGAAGACACAAATATATATATAGATTGTGACAAAGCCCTTATTCAATCAAATAAACCCAAAATGCAAGCTCCAATAGAAAAACCCTTGAGCCAAAATGAATCAAAACTCTTGCTTTATGATGTAAATATGGAAACTTAACTTGAATGCAAGCTAATGATGCTCATACAAGCTTGAAAACACTTGTATGCATTGAAAAACTCTCATAGAAATGACTTAGGAATTTTATGAAGAGAGTGGAGGCCATGAGAGGAATGATTTTGCCATAGTTTAGTTACTTGAATGAATAATGATGATTTAGGGTTAGGTTAGGGGCTTATTTATAGAGATTAGGATTAGTTTCAACCTTAGGATTAAACCCTAATTCCAATCTCAGCCCTCAAAACCGAATCTGGCCCCCAAACTCAACACAACTCCAAAATGGTGCACCAGGCAAAACTGCCCGGCTGAACCAAGTCGACACCGAAGTTGACATGGCTGTCGACTTGGGCCTAACCATGTCGACTGCCCAGTCGACAGGGCTGTCGACATGGGTGGTCTGGCGGGAAATTTCCCGCCTCCGCCCAACTGCCCTAATTTCCAAATTCAAACTTGAATTTGAAATCTGTTTTGAACTTGAAATTTTTCTGAAAACTTCGTTGGGCCTTAATCGGGTCATACGGACTCCGATTTTCGAAAACTCAGACTCTATTTCGCGTATTTTTCCGAGACGAACGCAATGGCATAGCCCGTTTCCCTTGATTCAGATTTTAGAATTAAATTCTGCCTCGATTTACGTTATAACAGGTTATTGAAAATACAGGTTGTTACATTCTCCCTTCCTTAAAGGATTTCGTCCCCGAAATCTCTAAGTTAGGAAGAACATATCCTACCATCCAACATCCATCTACTCAAAACATCACCCACGAGCAATCATTGTCCTTACAAGATTCTAAATGTTGTATGAACATATGCAAAGGTGTGTGTATATGTACTTATCTAATGCAAATATCATCAATGCAAATTATGTTAGTGAAATGAATCCATATGTATGCAATTCCTAACATAATGTATAACATCTATATGTGTGCACATAACATACATCCATATGCAACATCCATGTGATAACACAAAAATTTTCATCCATGAATAAGCGTAAACACTCATGCATATGCAATATGAGGAGTGTGTGAGCCGATCTAGTGCCTAACGTGTATAATGCATCCACGAGTAACCACTTGCAAACACTTGCAACCACTTGCAAACATCAAGCATAACATGTTTCAAACACATGTTTCATCCAAAGGGTTTCTACCTAAGGTTCTCATGACAAGATTAACACGATAGAGATAGCAAAAGAAAGATATGCTACAAAAAGATCGGAAAGATAAGCAAGATATACTCCTTTTGGATTACAAGAAATCCCTTCCTAACCCAACCCATATTCTATAAAAGCCCAAAAGGTTTAGTCAACCTAACGAACCCCTTCAAACCCTGACATGCATTACTAACCGATGAGTCATACCCCCCCTTATGGAGTTTACAACAGAAATGGGATCGAGTATGGGACCGAGAGGATATACGTAAAAGATAACATGCGACTAAGCTCCACAGGAAAACAAGGATCAAGGATATACTCATAATAAAAAAAGATATGATGCGCGTATCCAGCCTTCAATCTTCTAAGTCACGTTTCCTTGAGTTTAACTCCACTGTGCTTTGACCGTCTTTTACTTCATGATTCCTTGGCTTCTTAACTCTTATTTCCAAATATGAGTTGGAACCCATTTCATTGTCGCCTCTCGTCTTCCTTTTTCACTTACTCTTCTATCATTCTTGGCTTAAACATAACTATGACCTCATGGTTTCATGCACGCTCTCCAAAATTCACTAGTGAATCCTGGATCTCATTTACTTACTATAAAGTATTCCACGCAGCAGAACTTTTCTTGGAAATACCAATCCACGTTGCCAATTGCTCTTACTAACGTGATTTTCTATAACTCATGCTTGAACGAAATGAACCATCCGCCTGCGAATGATAGGCCGTACTTAGATTCAGTTGCTTGCCCATGACTTCCCGTAGACTATCCCAAAACTGGCTAGTGAAGATTGAGTCATGGTTACTAACTATACTTTAGGGAATCTCGTGCAACCGCTTTATTTCTTGAAAGTAAACTGTCGCTAGCTATGATGCAGTCCTTTCGCTCTTTACCGGAGTGAAATGAGCACTCTTCGTGAGTCTATCTACTATGACCCACATGCTCGTATTCTCTTTCCTTGACCTTGGTAATCCATCGATAAAATCCATGGGAATACTCTTCCACTTCCATAGTGGAACGTCTAGAGGATGCAATAGCCCACCGGGCTTCTTCGACTCGGCCTTAACTTGCTGGCAAATGATACATCTAGAGACAAACTCCGCCACATCCTTCTTTATCCCAGGCCAAAAGAAAATGCGCTTCATATCTTTATACATCTTATCTCTGCCCGGATGTATAGTCAACTTAGAGCGATGCGCTTCCTCAAGAACTTTCTTTCTCTCATCGCGTCTTAGCCATCCCTTGTCATCTATAGCGAGGTGACTTAACATCTCGCCTCGAATCAACTTGTCCATGATCTCGGCTAACTGCGGGTCTTCCTTCTGTGAAGTCCCTACTTGATCCAGAAGGGTAGGTCTAAACTCAAGGGACGCTAACTGACTAATTAAACTAAGAAAGTTTCTTACTTCAATTGTCCTCGTCGGAGCTTTCCGGTCTTGAACTGCGACCACTTTAGCGGGATCCACCGCTAAGCCTTGCTTAGTAACTATGTGCCCAAGAAATCTAACTTCTTTTCTCCAAAATGACATTTGGAGGAGCTTTCAACTGATGCGCTCTAAGCGTATCCATCACCTCCTTGAGATGTCTAGCATATTCTTCCTCGTTCTTTAAGAAAGTCAGGATATCGTCTACAAAGACTACCACAAACTCGTTCAGGAACTCCCTAGACACCCTACTCATCAAGTCCACGAAGTAGGCGGGTGCATTAGTCAAACCGAATGGCATGACCAGCCATTCTAAGAATCCATCTGGAGTTCTGAACGCAGTTTTGCCTATAATATCCTCAGCTACTCTGAGCTGATGGAATCCAGTAGCAAGATCAAGAGAAAACAGATGTTCCTACAAGCTGATCAAACAAATCATCGATCCTTGGTAATGGTTGTCTATTCTTCTTGTTCTACTCACGGTAATCAACACACGGGCGAAGCGAACTGTCCACATTAGTAGCGAATACTACTAGAGCACCTTCCTCGGAAATGCTTCACTGAATGAAGTTCTTCTCAAGCAACTCCTTGACTTGCTTTCTTAACTCTCATCTCGCGGGACCATGTGCCTAATCGGCCACGTAACTGGCTTGGCATTATCAACCAGATAAATGCGGAAATCAATATCTCGCTTAGGGGTAACCCCCCTTCACTTCACCCAAGATATCAGGATATTCTCGGACCACCCTCACCGATTGCAAACTATCGATAGACGAGTTGAGGGATTCAAGATAACACAACATGACGGGACTCATAGGGTTACTAGAAATTTTTAGGGTATTACCGAGGCGAGTCATGAGCCTCTCAACCCTATGCTCAAAAATCAAGAATGGCTCCAAAACTGGACAACCAATCCATGCCCAAAATCAACCCATACCCCATGAAACCGAGAATATAAGCATCACGCGAGAATTCTATACTCAAGATAGAGATTTTCAAATCCACGTAGATAATAGACAAATGGGTGGAACCCCCAATTGGATTTGAAACACACAGGGGATCATTAACTAGACTAGTACTTAGGTGCAAACTTTCAACTAGATCAGATGAAACAACTATGCGATGCGCCAGAATCAAACAAAGTACAAACAGGAAAATCAGAAATGTAAACAAGACT
Organism: Allium sativum; assembly: GCA_030737875.1. NCBI lineage: Eukaryota > Viridiplantae > Streptophyta > Magnoliopsida > Asparagales > Amaryllidaceae > Allium > Allium sativum. The sequence goes on along the minus strand of CM060919.1, from coordinate 2,882,838 downwards.
TTCAACAGAAATACTACCTCGATCGGGAACTGGAGCGGCATTGAGAGCATGAACTTGCCCTCCCGAAGGTCCAGCACGCTGAGTCTGACCCTGGCCTTGCCCTTGCTTCTTCGGGCAATCCCTAGTGAAGTGTCCCATTTCTCCACAGTTAAAGCAAGTGCCCTTCCTTTTCCTGCAATCCTTGTTTAGATGAGTCGAGCTTCCACAAGTAAAGCACTTCTTTTCCTTCTTATCTTTAGACTTCTCCTCCTTCTTGTCACTCCTATTCTCTTCATTGAGTAGGGCCATATTCACCAAACTCTCGAAAGTTGCCCCCAAGGGTATATGAGTCATGGCTAAACCATGTAACGGCTCGTTTAATCCTTGAGCAAAGTATAGGGCCTTCTTCTGAGCTGTGTTAACCAAGTCTAAACCGACCCGAGCCAGTTGATTAAACTTATCTATGTATTCCCTAATAGTCGTGTCCCCTTGCTTCAGTGATAGGAACCTTAGTCCAAACTTTCCCCGAAAGTCATCCCAAGTCTCAATTGGCCTAGTAGCGGTGGTGACCACCCACCAACGTGCAGCTTCTTCCTTTAGCAACCACACTGCCAATAAAACCTTCCTACGGTCATCTATATCAAAGAAGGCAAAAAGATCTTCGGTTTCTTTCAACCAATTCCTTGCCTCTACATAAGTCTCGGTTCCAATGAAATTCTTGCCACCCATCGTCTTAAAGTTCTTACAAGTTTCTGCAAAATCCGCTTGTGGATGCTGAGGGGGAGGAGGAGGACGAACCTCAGCGACAGGAGGAGGAGGAGAAACATTAACCACCGGAGGAGGAGGAGGAACATATGCGGGGCCGGCTTCGGTCGCCCTAGCCTCCAAAAGTCTCCTATACCAAACAGGTACGTGTACTCCCTCCGGAATAGCAAAGTTATCAGCCATACTGAAAACGAAGAAAAAAGATAGATTCAAAATGGAGAAAAACGAAGGAATTTTGATAATGGCTTTTTGGGGAATAGCCTTTAAAATAAACTAGACTTTTCTTTGGAAAATACTTTATACTTGGTTTTGAAAATAGTTTTCCAAAAGTTTTAAAAACCTTTTTGTTCCTTCTCGTAAACCATATGCTCTGATACCAAATGTAACACCCCGCCTCCGCCAGGGTGGCTCTTGCAAGCACTCTGACTTTGGAGGGACGTTTGAATCAGGTAAACATGCATAATGATATATCAAGGCAGAACAAGAACATATGTATATATGTAAACAGAGTAAATAAGATAAGTAAAACAGCGGAAGATTTCAAAGTATTTCAAAACAAGTCTGGTACAACATAATGTCAACTTTCCAAATACACAAGTCTAGAGAAAAACAACATCACTGAAAAACTAAAATACATAAGTACTATCCCCAAAATAAGTGATAACCATAGCTAGCTTCATGTCAAGACCGTACATGAGCTAAAATCCCACAAGCAAGCGATCAGAAATCCAGGCTAAGCTCCAATATTCCCACCCTGAGAACCTGGGGGGGAAACGGAAGAAAAGAGGCGAAAGAAAAACAGGTCAGTCAAAAAGACTGAGTAAGCCCTACTACAATCAATGTAAACTGATAAAGTTAACTGGCATGAGAAGCAGGGATGAACATAAGGATAACAACATACTAGCATGATGATTAACTAAAAAGGTAGATAAAGGTGTCATCGCATACTCAGGTTTAAGGTTTTTGCACCACAGGTGTACTAGCAAGCTAACATGACTTGAATAAATAAGTATTGATCCCTTGGCCCAAGCTTTGGCCCAATAACATGAAGTGACCCTAATACAAGGTCCAATAACATGAAGTGACCCTAATACGAGGTCCAATAACATGAAGTGACCCTAATACGAGGTCCAATAACATGAAGTGACCCTAATACGAGGTCCAATAACATGAAGTGACCCTAATACGAGGTCCAATAACATGAAGTGACCCTAATACGAGGTCCAATAACATGAAGTGACCCTAATACGAGGTCCAACCAAACGGTCTAGTCGATCAGCTCCCTATAAGCCTAACTCGTCACGTGTTGGTGTCAATACGGCCCAAACATAATTGTAGTCAGACTGTGTCGGGTCTCCTGTCGGGTGTATCAAGCCCTAGGGTGTCAACCCTTGGACACCATAAACATAAGTGCACAGTCTAGATCTACTGGTACCCATGCTTGACTTCTCCAAATACGGACTACGTGCACGACCATAGTCCGTCCGGAACTACATCAGCGTACCACTCTGCCGTCGTTTTGGTCACTTACCTCAAGTCCAGTAATCGTGCCCCCACCCTAGCCTAGTCCCTAGGGTCGTAATGATACAAACTTGGGATTACTACTGGAGTGGACCCCCATTGCTAGGATTTTCTAGTGGGTTAAGTACGGTTTAACCCTTTTTCTAATCATGGATTAACTTGGTTAAGTGTAACGATGGGTTCACGACTTAACCCCGATTAATCCACCAAGCCCAAATTGGTTAAGTATTAAGTGGACCATGACTTAACCCTAATCATGAGGCATTAATTAATTTAATGTGCCTTAACCTCTCACATTAGACCTTGTTGTGGTTACTAGTTAAGCCGGGCGGGTCCGGGTAGCTTTACACCACAACTTGGTCTAACCTCGGGTTCAAGGTACAACATGACCAACTTCTCACGTTGGGTCCTATTGTTTGTAGCAACTAGTTAAGCCGGTCGGTTCCGGGTAGTTTTACGCTACAAACTCAACCCAACCTCGAGTTGGTCACACTTATATTTTCTAAGTGTCATGTCCATCATGTTTCCAAAACATATTACAAGTTTTCAAGCATTTGGGTAGACCTAACTTAATAGGTAAATTCCCAACGGGTAGACCTAACTTAATAGGTAAATTCCCAATCTTATGTTTTTATGTCTTTTAAGTTTACCCAACCCCAAACGCAATCCCATCGCTTACATATCGCAATAGCGCATAAAGGATAGAAAGAGGGAACTTGGCATAATCATGACATAAAGGTGTTGAAGCCACAAGTTTAACATGGTGGCATATGAAATGTACATATGTTCATATACTTGCATATTACATTTTTAGGCCTCAAAAACATGCATAAAACCAAACTTAGCATATTGGTGATACATGGTGATAAATGACATGTAGAAATGGCCATAAGTTCGCATTTAGCCTCACATGCAAGTTATCATAAGGGATATGATAACCTACATGTTGCCAAAATGCAACCTTTAGCATAAAGCTTGAAGCTTTATGTTCATATACTCAAGGTAAGCTTGCATAACATGATAAAATGAGTAAAATGGTCCACCAAAACTTGCATAACATAACTTGCATATCATATGACGAACTTGCATATCAAGCTTGCATAACATAACATGATAAACTTGCATATCATAACATGGCATACTTGCATAACATAACATGGTAAACTTGCATATCATAACATGGCATACTTGCATAACATAACATGATAAACTTGCATATCTTAACATGGCATACTTGCATAACATAACATGATAAACTTGCATATCATGGCAAACTTGCATATCATAATGATCAACCAAACTTGCATCATTCATTTAACTTTAGAGTTTAAATATGAAAGTAGAAAAGGGCTTACAATGCTTATAAAGACACAAATATATATATATAGATTGTGACAAAGCCCTTATGCAATCAAATAAACCCAAAATGCAAGCTCCAATAGAAAAACCCTTGAGCCAAAATGAATCAAAACTCTTGCTTTATGATGTAAATATGGAAACTTGACTTGAATGCAAGCTAATGATGCTCATACAAGCTTGAAAACACTTGTATGCATTGAAAATCTCTCATAGAAATGACTTAGGAATTTTATGAAGAGAGTGGAGGCCATGAGAGGAATGATTTTGCCATAGTTTAGTTACTTGAATGAATAATGATGATTTAGGGTTAGGTTAGGGGCTTATTTATAGAGATTAGGATTAGTTTCAACCTTAGGATTAAACCCTAATTCCAATCTCAGCCCTCAAAACCGAATCTGGCCCCCAAACTCAACACAACTCCAAAATGGTGCACCAGGCAAAACTGCCCGGCTGAACCAAGTCGACACCGAAGTCGACAGGGCTGTCGACTTGGGCCTAACCATGTCGACTGCCCAGTCGACAGGGCTGTCGACATGGGTGGTCTGGCGTGAAATTTCCCGCCTCCGCCCAACTGCCCTAATTTCCAAATTCAAACTTGAATTTGAAATCTGTTTTGAACTTGAAATTTTTCTGAAAACTTCGTTGGGCCTTAATCGGGTCATACGGACTCCGATTTTCGAAAACTCGGACTCTATTTCATGTATTTTTCCGAGACGAACGCAATGGCATAGCCCGTTTCCCTTGATTCAGATTTTAGAATTAAATTCTGCCTCGATTTATGTTATAACAGGTTATTGAAAATACGTGTTGTTACAAGGAAGTACCTGATGCGATAACGACAAACGTTGGGGTTCTAACCAAAGTCCTCTCCGAGGGCACCCAATTGATCAATAAAATCAGGAAGTACTTGATGCGATAACGACAAACGTTGGGGTTCGAACCAAAGTCCTCTCCGGGGGCACCCAATTGATCGTCAGAACCAGGAAGTACTTGATGCAATAAAGACAAACGTTGGGGTTCCAACCAAAGTCCTCTCCAGGGGCACCCAATTTGTCGTCAGAACCAGGAAATACCTGATGTGACAATGACAAACATTGGGGTTCTAACCAAAGTCCTCTCCGGGGGCACCCAATTAATCATCAGAATCAGAAAGTACCTGATGCAATAACGACAAACATTAGGGTTCTAAACAAAGTCCTTTCTGGGGGCACTCCTTCTGAATTAACCGCTTCTTGGATTAACCAGTGTAATTGAATGACAAAAGTCTCCAATAACTAAACTAACCAAGCTGGATTGTAGACGGGGTTCAAATTTAGCCAATTAACTTGTGTTGTGTCTGAAAATCTCAGATATGACAAGTATTAAATTTTAGCTCAACCAAGAGCATCAAATCCAAAGTACTTCCCTTAGATAGGACTAATAATGACCTCCTAAACAAGCAGAATGGATATCTAGGCTTCTCATAAAGGAAGCATATAATAAAACACTGATACGCATTTCCCAATTAAGAAATGATGTGTACCATCATATAAGTCTTAAAAATGATACTGTTTGAAGTCCACAGTCGGCTTTAGTCGATTAGTTGATTTTAAGCGTTAACGCGGATTTGAATTAGAATATCATGCTTGTGCAAATAATTTTCAATGAGTTTTGAACCGTTGAGTAAAACATTCCTGTGCAAACACTTTATTCGATACAAAGTAAAATTTGCCATAAGTCATTTTTAATGATTAACTAATCAACTATCGATATGAACAGTCGATGGTGAGTTTAAGTCCAAAATCATGCAATTGCTTATTTTAAATGCAGAACGGGTGACATCACGCATATGAATTCATAGCGTGTTTCGCCATAGCAAGGCAAAATGCTATAAATGGATCTCAATGCAAAATATGTCAATAGCAACCGCATTTCTCGCAAGCAAAAAATATGAGCCTCGAGGGGCCAATGTTAACCCTATTAAAACACTGGGTCAGCCTCAAGGCACCGGGTCGGTCAGCTCAATACAACATGTGAGATACGGGTCGGTCGCAAGAACCAAAATGGAACGGTCTAATATCTCGTATTACGTACAGTATATGTTAACACATGCATCAACACAAGGGAGAGTGCACATTTCAACAATGAAGCGAACACCGGGCAACTATATGAATCAAAGGACGTTGGCTTTATTGAAACCATTATCGCGGAATGCAAAGCATGCATGTAAATTCATGGATTGTATAACTCAAGACAAGTGTTCAAGTTCAAGAATATGGATCGGCTTATGTGAACTTTCCATGGGTGGCAATACTATACAGTTTAAATTGCTCTGCATAAAATGGTATACGTTATTTTGTAGACGCATGAACCAGCATATTCTCAAGACAATGAGTCAACATATCAAATACTGACACGATCGGCTTCAAGAGATCCATACACACATGACATACTTTTTCTTATATATGAAACGTAAACAATGCAATCTAGAAGACATGCAAGAATCAAAGTTACCATCAGCATACACGTGGTTAGCTTCATGAAACGGATTAGCAGCATGTTATGTTTTAATGTAGCAGTTCGGGTCGGCATCATTTCAGTAACCTGGTCGGTCAAAACAATTACATGATAGCAGAACCGTAAATATGGGACATGACACCTGTTGACAACCGTAAAGTGGACCGGTGGCATTTCTATAAATAAGTTTTAGACTGACCTAAGTTTATGGCTGACCCAAATTCTGCACTCCATAATTACGAGACTGCCACTACCCCCAAACTACACCTATAAATAACCCATTCCTCCCTATTTCAAGGGACGGATTCCTAGACCCCAAAGGAATGCCCAAATCATTTCTCGACCATTCCAAAGCTTCTCAAGCTCTATTAATGGCTTCTAAGCATGCTACTTCTTCCTCCAACAACATGAAGATCATATCATTTTTTTTCTTCATCCGAATGGACTCAAACTCAATCCTAGTGCTCTCCAACCGCTATTAATCGTCTCTAAAAGCTCGTATCAAACATAAAATTCATCACGGGATCAAGGAAAAGCATCTATGTCCCAAAGTGATTGAAGATCACAAGATAACTTTCACAATCCGTGAGATCTAATCCGTTTCTCTACAAATTCAACTGTGATCTAAAGCTAAAAGAAGGCAAAGAGAGGAAAATCACTATATAAAGAAAGAATGAGCAAAAGTGAAATGTATGAGATAATAAACTTTGTGAATCGCCTTATGATAGTGGAAAACACTTCAAAAATGGACATAGATCTTTGCTAAGATCGAACCAATATAAAAAACCCTTGTCTTTTACTTACTTTTTCCCGTTTGTTTTGCGATTGTGGCTCTTTTAATTTCTTACCATAATTGGTGAACTATTTACATAACACCCTTGGTGTTGAAATCGATTTTCGGTTTTAACAGTGAGGTTATCGGCTAATCACATGATTAGGAAACACTAACTAAGGTAATTAACTTATGTTAATCACATAGTTTAGTAATTAAATTATTTTAATTCGCTATTAAACTTGTAATGCCCATAACTTGTTCACACATGATTAGAGTTTGACGGACCAAGCTGTGTTAGGTTCGTATTGTCAAACACTACATATAGGTGTTGGATTAGAATGATTTGGAGCTATTTGGATTTTTGAATAATTTTAAATATATATTTAAAATTATATGAAACAACGTGAAATTGTCGAATTGGAATGAATGTTGAGTTACTCCCACAATTTCTAGAGCATTAAATCATCATATCATGTAACATAAATATCTAATGTTGAGTCGATATATATTTGTGTGATATGTTCGATTGTTTGTTTGATTGATTGTCTGATTAACCGCTTTGTTGGTGGTTGTCGATATATATTCTTGTCATGAACATGTGACCATTGTCGTTAGCTATTTTTAAGAGGAGGATTTATCTTAAATGAATTAGATTATATAAGTCGTTCTATATGCATATAAATAACCATTTTGTTCCAGGGACTATGAAAAGAAAAGCGGAGTGTACGTAGCGATTAGGTCGCGACGGAAGACTCCAAAATATACGCACTTATGTGTGGTGGATAAGGAATAAATTATTCCTTTGTTTGTGTTCGTGTCGTCTTCTCAATCATCCATTCTTCTATATTTATATTTTGCTTGCTCTTGTTTGTTTATATTTGTTTATCTCCATAATTTACTTATGTGTGCTCCCATATGGTTCGGATTGTGGATGATGGAAATAAATTAGACATTCGTTTTATTTAAGCTTGAGTTTTCACAAAAATGATATTTGAATAAAATTGTCATTTTTATTAATGATAATTTTAAATTTAATTAATTTCCGAGTTAATATTAATGAGGTTTAATTATCTATTTTAACAAATGACAACTGAGTCTGATTTCGAATATAAGTAATGAACTGAAAGTTATTTATTCATTAAGTCAATGATAATAGAATTTAATGAATTATTATAGTTAATGAAACTTTATTTTAGTTAACGATTAACTGAAACTTAATAATCATTTTAATAAATGATGCTTTAGTTCTATTAACTTACTTTAATTAATGAGATTTTGGTTTGATTGATTTATTTTTACTAAGTTGCTTTTAAAAGTGAAATTTAATTGAATTAACAAAATGAGTAAATCTAAATTAATTGATTAAGTAAAAAGGGGTCAAGAATAAATTTACTGATTTTTAACACAATTTAAATCTTAATTCAATTTAGTTAATAAATATCGGTGTGTAATCGATTTATTGATTATAACGAACATAAATGTGATTAGCTATCCTTTTAGGATAATTATAGTTGTTTAACAATTTAGAAATAAATCTTGCATCTATTTTGGTATATTTTGAGAATATTTTTTTGAGTAGAATATTTTGAGAATATTGAAAGGGGATTTATAAAAGTGTTTTATTAATTTTCATTCAGAAAGATTTATATTTGCGTTAAGTATATTAAAGTATTTAAGTTTCAGTTATCATGTTTTTCGATAAATAATTTCGTTTCGATCTCATAAACAGTGGTTTTATATGAGAATGTTCATTTTAAATAGAAATGGTTTGAAATTTAACCTAAGTGTAAAGCGTGTTGGGTTTTATCGAAACTGATTTTTTAAATTAACACTGGTTTCGACTTTTCTTCTAAAATACACTTAGAATAATAATTATCTCTTTAAAAGTAATATTTAAAGAATATTGTTAAAAATGATTCCGCTAAAATACCTAAAATTTGAAAACGATTTGAAACTAAGGGTGTGTACGGTTATTATTTTTTAGATTTGGGTTTTCGTACATACAAAAGTACGAACAACGCACACATATCGTGGAAAATGGCCATTTTACAAAATGAAATTACCACACAAAGAAAAACAACTTTTTAGTCCCACTACAACAAAAATATCATTTTACAACCGCCAAAAGCAGTTGTAATAGGTCTATTAGAACAGCCGCCCGCCAGTCATTTCATCCACAGTTGTAATACAGATGAAATATTTTACAACTGCTTTTAACAATTGTAAAAAGTAAATTTACGACTATTTTGGTAGTTGGTAAAGATTTTTTCTCAACTATTCTAACAGTTGTACAAAAGAAAATTACAACTGTTTTTGCTTGTTGTGAAAGGCCTTTATACAACTGCTTTTGCCTGTTGCAATAAGATGAATACAAATTAAAAAAAATTTACTTTTTGCACGTGTCCTGCTATTAAAGTAAAACAACAAATAAGCACAAATAATAAAGTAAAATTAACAGTACACTATAAGTAAATCAAACACTAAACAAATTTACTAACAATAACCAAACGCAAACCAAAACAATACATTAACTTTTTCAGTCTCATGTGGAAAATGATCTTTTGAACACCCATGATTAGCTTACATTTATCAAGATAGGTCAACATAGTTTAATACAATGAAATAGGTATAACTCAATTTTAAACCATAATGCCTAAAAAAGTATGCCTAAACAAATGCATGCATTGATGACTCAAAATACAAATATCATCATAACTAGGTTGTTTGCTCTAACACTGTTAGATTTCTCAAGTCGTGTAACTCCAATGGATCCCATGGTTACAAACTTGTAACAAAATTCAAGACGAGAAATTAGTTACTAATAAATTATTCGTTCCATATCATTTCCATTAATTTCTTAGGCCATTTATCATGGTTTATTCCATTTACTAGTACATACCATCGATGAAAGTGAGCATGCAAACGGACTTTCTCTTACAGTGCACTCTCAAAATATATGCCCTACATTCGAAATAGTTTCATAAATTATGACTTTTAATTTGATTTTATATACATGACGAATGTGAAGATTTATTGAGCTAATATTAATGATCAATTTCAGAAAGGATAAAAGTAGGATAAAAATAGATGATATAGGATATTGACTTGCACATGTCAAAGGAAACTTGAGCAAGAACTAAGAATTGATTAGTTGTTAACAATTGATGTTTAAATAATTAAAACCAGAGATATTGGGTATACTCGGTAGAGAGAATGTGTGTTACTTTTACCATACAGTAGAAAAACATGGTTAATCAACTAGCAGTGTATCTTAATACAATGGATGTGCATTCCATTTACCGTACAATACACATACTTGCATGGCTTTTACCATATAATGCAAAGCATCTATTACCTTAAAATACAAATTTAGTTAACAAGAGAAAAATCTTGATAAAACTAGCAGGTTGGGAGTGTGAAAAAGAAGCAAAAAAAAAAGAAAAAAAAAAGAAAAGAGAGTAGTAAATGAACAATATAAGTTAACATAATAATGGAAAGCCTGAACAAATTCATTGATGGAAAATGCAGTGAGACTAAAACTTCAACGGGACTAATTAGGAATTCCCCTAAACTGAAGTTCAAACAAAAGCAAACAAATATATATCAAACACCAGGATGCAAATTAGGCCATAGCTACAATCTTCCAACTAAAGATTGGAAGTCAATTTGTTAAAATAATAATAATAAAAGGACAAACAAGTATAAATTTACATTCTGTTAAAAGTTAATTTGTAATTTTCAAGATTAATCTGTTGGAAATAATCTTGTTATTAGGCAACAATTAATTGCATTAACAAATTTTCCTTGGTATTAATGTAAGGAATAAATTAAGAATAAAGAATCCTATATATGTCATATTAGATAATTCTAGATAAGGCATTGTCAGGAATATTCCAGAGAATGTATTTCTCTATACGAGCGTCACGGCACGCGCTTCGCGCGTGGTCGTGGCACACGCTTCGCACGTGATAATGGCACGCGCTTCGCGCGTGAATTGTTATTCCTTAAATATTGTGTAATTTATATATGTGAGGAGATGTAGAATGCATATTTGAACATGTCGACATAGTGAATATATTACTTTGTTTTAATATTTTATATTAGTATAAATATATATCTGAATACATACTAAGTACGATCAGGTGGAGATATTTAGAATTGTGTGGGTGCATCAAGAAGCACATGGATCTAAGCATTTTGAATGTGTAAATATACTGCAGGATCACCTTTGAATGAGCAGACTTAGGTATGCGCAACAAAAAATTTAAATGACTAAATACAACAAAATTTAAATGAGTAAAAGTAGCATAAATACGAAGTTAAAAAAATTTGGGTTATTAATTATAACAAATTTGGCAGGCAAAGAATGGAAACGAGGGCAGAAAAAATTTGCCTTTTCACATCCATCATGATTTGATTTTTTCCTATAAAAAAAGAGTATTTGATAAGCAAAAAATAACAAAAACAGCAAAAATAATTCAATTTTTGGAACGTATTACGGCAGTTAAATTCAATCTTGGGGCAGAAAACTATTTGCACTGGTGCCTAGAAATTATTTGCAGCTGCACACTAGACATTTTGTACAATCATGTAGACCTTACACACCAGCATTGCATGTTAGCTTCAAGTAGTACTCATTTGGCAAAGCAATATAGTCCAATGCATATTTAATGAGTGCAACGCATTATTGCCATTGTAGTACATATATAGCCCTACTTAATGAGCGCAAAGCGGAAGCATTACAGTCAGGGCGAAGCATTGCAATCAGTATAGTACATATTTAAGCAAAATTAATCTTATTTTCCCCTCTGTATTGAAGGGGAAAAAACATGAAACATGGAACATAAAAAAGAACAAAAAAAAGAAGAAGAAACAGAGAAAGCATCCAAGTTATATATTTCTGCACGAAAAATTGTTGTTTTATGGCAGTGAGATGAAGGCATATATGGAGGAGTTCAAAAATATTGGGAAACAAATATATAAAGTGATGTTTAACTGAAATTAGAAGCTTTCATAGAGTATGGAAGGCTAAAAGGAAGAAATGTTTGTTCCCAGCGCCAGCGGCTGAGAAAGAAAACGAAGACCATACAAATTTATAGGTGAAATACTATGCAATTACAGGAGATATCGCGTTATTCAAGGAGGAGAAATATTAGACGCTTACTTAAATTGGAAGGAAATTGGAAGACAAAAAGAAATTGTACGAAAAATTGGAAATAAACTGGAAAGAGGAAAGAAATAAAAGAGTGCAATTACAGGAGATATCTCGTTATTCAAGAGGAAAAATACCATCTGCATATTTAAAAGAAAATGTTATTCCAACCAACAACAAAAGCAGTGAAAACACCGATGTAGAGATAGAAAGTGGACCCTCCCTATTTTTCCTCCTGAATTATAATTTCCATACTCTAATATCCGCCGCTTGATTTCCTTCCACATCATCCATATGAATTTATTTCCGGTTATTCTAGCAAAGTCCATATTTAAATGATGAAGTTTTTTGGGAAAAAACAAAAATGTCAGCATTTATGCAGATCCTTTTTTTTTGAATTCAATCAGACTCGATATTCTAGAAGAAATATTAGCTGCTTACTTAAATTAAGTTTTCAGAGAATAAAACGAAAATATCATCCGTATATCTGAATGTACGCAAATCCTATTTTTTTTGAATTCAATTAATACTTTTCTAAGTTGTTAAAGGGTATTTTCGTCAGTTTAGGTGTACACAAAAAAAGTGTGACACCAAACCTATTCCAACTATTAGTAAAACTATTGGGTATTTTACAAATGTAAGGAAAAATGATTTGTACTAATGTTGCATTGTTAATAAATTATCACTTTAAGAAATAAAATAGTATACAATATAAATAAATTCAAATGCAATATCAATCGTTAATAAAAAAATCTAGCTATAAACCAATATTATGATAATGCTAAAAATATACAATTGTCATACTAAAAAGTGATAAAATTTATTTATTAACAAAATATTCATCTTGATTATCTTCATTGTCACCATCCATGTTCTTTACCTGTAAAGAAAAAAACATGATTAGATAGTACAATTGAATAATGGATATTTTTTTATTTTATAATTTATATATTTGAATGTAGCTTACCAATTAGACATGAAACTTGCATCTCAATCGTACCCATCTACTAATGGGATCTTTTGATTGCTGCGCAGTTGTATGGTGTTGCGGATCACATAGGCGTTTGCAGTCTTATATAGGTTTGGTGCAAACTATTGAAGACCAAATACTGATGCAAACCAAGCAGATAAATCTGAAAAGACACAATTGAATACCGATGCAAACCAAAGTAGATAAATGCATAAAATAATATAAAGTACCTGTGTTGAAATCAGAAGCTTTCCAACTGTAATCTAAAGCTGGAGATCTTGAGAACAGTAAACAGTTTAAATATCTGCAGAGGAAAATGGAAGAATGAAGAGGGCAATTGATTTTGTGAGACGGGGAAGAAAGATACAGTGTCATATTTATAACTGAGAAAGTGTATATATCAAGATGAGACAGTGCATTTTAGGAATGCAATAAAATATATGCACTATTTACCATCGAATTGAAGTACTAAAATCTAAATTGGATTATTTTATAGGTAGAATATAATTTTAATGCTATATACATTAGTAACATTACCAATCGAGAATACATTTACATGTAAATATAGTATGAAATAATCATAATTGGTAGAATTGGTATACATAAATCCTACATAATTCTGCCATAATATTGAAAATCTGTAATAAACTACAACTCAATTTAATTTGATTAAATATATGCACAACTCAATATTTGAATTGTATGTTTGAATTATGGTATCAAATATGGTAGAATTTATATTACCAAATGTGTACCATGATAAAGTCTTATATTGTAATAATACTACATTTGGTAAAAAAAAATATTACTGATTTAATTCTACTAATTATGAAACAATCCATTTATTCTATATTTGAATTGGTATTTCATACTATATTTGAATTTCAAATATAGTACCAAAGGTTCATAACTCGATTATTTCTACCAATTGAGAATCTATTTTCAATCCTACCAATTTTGGATGTACCAATTTAAAATTATCATGTATACAATAATCCATTTATTATATACCAATTGAGAATAAATCCTGTCATAATTCTATGGTAGAATTGGTATTCATAAATTCTACCATAATACCGAAAATGTGTAATAATATACAATTCAATTCAATTTGATTAAATATATGCACAACTCAATATTTGAATTGTATATTTGGATTATGGTACCAAATATGTTAGAATTTATATTACCAAATATGTACCATAATACAGTCTAATATTGTAATAATACTATATTTGGTAGAATTTGTATTACTGATTTAATTCTACCAATTATGAAACAATCCATTTATTTCATACTATATTTGAATTCCAAGTATAGTGCCAAAGGTTCACAACTCAATTATGTCTACCAATTGAGAATCAATTTACATTCCTACCAATTTTGGATGTACCAATTTAGTAATATCATGTAAAAATAATCCATTTACTATATACCAATTGAAAATAAATCCTACCATAATTCTATTAATTAATAATAATAAATGTTTAAAATTGAACGCATTTATATGTGCCATAATTTGTGACGCATGATTTATAATTCGACTGAAAATGATCAGGGCGCTCAAATTAGGTATGACATGCGGATGAAGGGCATTTTCGGTAGTTTGCGTGTACACCAAAAAAGTGTGACACCAAACCTATTACAACTATTAGTAAAGATAAGTCAATTGTATCTCATTTACTGATGAAATGAAAAAAGTATCAAAGAAAAATTCAATCTTTTATCTATCTCTCCACATATTACTCTGCTGTGCCTAACAAATTTGATATCAGAGCCATATCAACAATCTTGATCAGTCACTCAAAAACAATGGTAGCAGTCCCTACAATGTTCAAGTAGTCTCCAAGTGAAGTGCCAATATTCGAAGGCGAGCGTTATGACTATTGGAGCAGTGAGAAGATGGACTTCTTCATCTCTCATGATTTATGGGATGTCATCGAAAAAGATTATCCGGAGCCACCTGCAGATGGAGATTCTACAAGATGGACGGCTGCACAAGAGAAGTTGTACAAAGAAAATCAAAAGAAAGATGACACTGCACTTCGGTATATCAAACAAGGAGTGAGTAAATCTATCTACCCAAGAATTTTCAATAAAAGAAAAGCAAAGGATGCATGGGAAGTTTTGCAAAAAGAATTTCGAGGCAATGACAAAGTTATCTCCATTAAACTTCAATCTTTATGGAGAGATTTTGACAACCTGCAAATGAAGAAATCTGAAAATATCAGAGATTTCTTCTCCAGAGTCTCTGAAATTGTAAATCAAATTCAATGCCTTGGAGATAGCATTCAAGAAAAGAAGGTGGTAGAGAAGATATTGAGATGCCTTCCTCCAAAGTTCGATCATTGCGTCGCTGCAATAGATGAATCAAAGGACCTTGGCAAGATGTCAACACATGAGCTAATGAGCTCACTTCAAGCTCATGAACAAAGAATTAATAGTACAACAGCAAATTCATTGGAGCAAGCATTCCAATCCAATCTCAGTTTTTCAGAAAAGAAACGAAGTTATTACAACTCAAAGAAGAAGCAAAATCAAAATCAAAGAAAGGGCAATGAAAGAAATTATCATGGCAAAGGAGAACAATGACGAGAACAGCAGAAAATGCAAGGTAATTCTGCCACTTGTTGCATTATTTGCAATAAATCAAATCATAATTATGAAAATTGTCGCTTCAAATGCATGAGATGTCGAATTCCTAATCATTCCCAAAGATATTGTTGGTATCAAAATAATAAAGAGAAGGACAAAGCAAATTTTACAAGTGAAGAAAGTGAAGAGCAGGTTTCTACTCTTGTTTATCTGCTGGAAATGAATCACAAGATGCTTGGTATATTGACAGTGGTTGTAGCAACCACATGACCGGCAACAAAGACATTTTTGTAGAACTTGATGCAAATTTTTCATCAAATATAAAGCTTGGAGATGGTAAGGTGCAAAGAGTTGAAGGAAAGGGAACCATTGCAGTCCAAACTAAAAAAGGTAAGAAACTTATTCATGATGTGCTTTACGTGCCAAATTTAGCTCAAAATCTCTTAAGTGTGGGACAACTTGTTCAAAAAGGTTATGAGGTGAATTTTGATGATAATTCTTGCAAGATCATTGATAAGAAAAGTAATTTAACAGTGGCAAATATTGACATGGCTCCAAATAAAATTTTCCGCCTACTTATGTCTCTAAATGAGAATTGTGCATTCAAATCTGAAAATTCTAATGTGTCTCATTTATGGCATTTGAGATATGGCCACTTAAGCAACAAGGGGTTGCATTTGCTGAAATCAAAGAATATGGTCATTGGTTTTCCTATCATCATGAAGGAAAATAAGGTGTGTGAAGGTTGTATCTTTGGCAAGATGCATAAATTTCCTTTTCCGAAAACTTCATGGTGAGCAAAAGCTCCTTTAGAGTTGATACATGCTGATATTTTTGGTCCTACAAGGACTCTTTCACTAAATAATAAGAGATATTTCATTCTTTATGTTGATGATTACACTCGTATAATGTGGATTTATTTATTAAGTGAAAAATTAGAAGCTTTCTCAAGTTTCCTACGGTTTAAAGCTCTTGTAGAACGCCAAAGTGGGCACTTAATAAAAACTCTTCGAACTGATCATGGAGGAGAGTTTATTTACAGCGAGTTCATGAATTATTACAAGAAAGAAAGGATTGCAAGGCAGCTTACTGTGTGATATACACCGCAGCAAAACGACATCGCAGAAAGGAAAAATCGAACAATTGTTGAAATAGCTTGGAGTATGCTGGAAGGAAAATCCATGCCAAAAAAATTATGGGCTGAATCTGTCAACACAGCTGTCTGTATATTGAATCGTTCGCCAACTAAAGCTGTTAGAAATATGACACCATTTGAAGCCTGGCATAAAAGAAAGCCCCAAGTAGACCACATGAAAGTGTTTGGAAGTGTAGCGTATGCATTGAACCAGAGCCCAAACAAAGATAAATTTGAGAAGAAAGGAGAGAAATGTGTCTTTGTTGGTTATAGCGAAGAGTCCAAGGGATATCGGTTATTAAATCCCAAAAATGATCAACTCATTATCTCAAGAGATGTTGTCTTTGATGAAATGGCAGCATGGCGGTGGGATCATGATGGCCACCAAAAATCAAATTCTATGAAGCCTAAAAGATCTCAAAATAATGGCTCACAACCTGACGGTTCTCAGCAAAGTACCCATGTAGATACTGCTCCTAGTTACGGCTCAAATGATGAAAATGAATATGAAGACTTGGACTCTCCTATTCAAAAGGTATGCTCTTTACAAGACATTTATGATTCATGCAATGTTGTTCTTTTTTCTTGTGAACCACAGTTGTTTGAAGAGGCAAGCATAGAAGATGTGTGGATTGACGCAATAAAAGAAGAAATAACAGCCACTGAGAAAAATAAAACATGGCAGTTAGTTGACTTGCCAAAAGATAAAGAAGTCATTGGCCTAAAATGGGTTCACTAGACAAAATATGGCGAAGAAAGATCTATAACAAGACACAAAGCACGGCTAATTGCAAAGGGATATATGCAGCAGCCCGGAATTGACTTTAATGAGATATTTGCTCCAGTAGTTCGGATGGAAACCATTAGAACGGCTCTTGCAGTTGCCGCGCAATTATAGCTTAATGCTTTCCAACTCGATGTGCAGTCTGTTTTTCTTAATGGCGAGCTTAAGGAAGAGGTATATGTTGAGCAGCTAGAAGGTTTTGTGATAAGAGGAAAAGAAAATAAAGTCTATAAGCTTCAAAAGGCGCTGTATGAACTAAAACAGGCGCCCCGAGTATGGAATTGCAAGATTGATAACTACTTCATTCAAAATGGTTTTCAAAGTAGCAAGAACGAACCTGCCCTTTATGTGAAAAATCAAGGAGTAAAATTTCTGGTTGTATGTCTATATGTTGACGATCTAATCTATTTTGGTACCAGCAACAATCTTGTTAAGAAATTTAAGGAAAGAATGATGATGGACTTAGAGATGACGGACCTCGGTTTGATGAAGTATTTTCTAGGCATGCAAGTCAAACAAGCAAGGGGCAAAATCTTCATTTCACAAGAGAAATACATTGAAGACATTCCTAAAAAAATTCACATGGCAGATTGCAACCAGTTAGCACACCAATGATGCTAAATGAAAATTTAAAGCAAGAAGATGGCGCAAAGAAGGTGGATGGAAAGATATTTAGAAGCTTGGTTGGTTCGCTAATTTTTCTCACTCATACAAGGCCTAATATTTGTCATGCAGTAAGTATACTTTCAAGATTCATGCAAAATCCAAGTAACAATCACTTGATTGCAGCAAAAAGAATTTTACGATATCTGAAAGGGACAAAAGAATGTGGGCTTCAATACGTCAAAAAGGACGAACGCAAGTTAGTCAGATTCACTGATAGTGACTGGGCAGGAGCATTGGATGATCAGAAGAGCACATCAGGTTATGTATTTTGTCTCGGTTCCAAAGTAATCTCATGGAGTTCAAGGAAGCAAAAGACCGTAGCTTTATCTTCAGCTGAAGCTGAGTACATGGAAGCTATAGAGGCAGCCTGTGAAGCGGTGTGGCTGCAGAGAATTCTAAATGATATGAAGCAAACTCAAGCCAAGCCAACAAAAATCTACTGTGACAATATGTCGACTGTGGCAATGACCAAAAATCCAGTGTTTCATGCTTGCACAAAGCATATTGAGATACGTTATCATTTAATCCGAGAATTGATTAGCAAGGAGGAGATTGCCATGGACTTCATCAGCACAAAAGAGCAGCCAGTGGATTTCCTTACAAAAGCAGTCACATTGGAGAAGTTTAAAAAGTTCAAAAAGCAATTAAAAATTACAAATTAAGGAGGAGTGTTAAAAGTTAATTTATAATTTTCAAGGTTAATCTGTTGGAAAGAATCTTGTTATTAGGCAACAATTAATTGCATTAACAAATTTGTCTTGATATTAATGTAAGGAATAAATTAAGAATAAAGAATTCCTATACATGTCATATTAGAGAATTCTAGATAAGGCATTGTCAGAAATATTCCAGAGATTGTATTTCATTATATAAGACAGTTGTATCTCATTTACTGATGAAATGAAAAAAAGTATCAAAGAAAAATTCAATCTTTTATCTATCTCTCCACATATTACTCTACTATGCCTAACACATTCTCCTCAGCTTTGGTCCACGGTGGAATTGCAAAATGGCGTTTCAACTTCACTGAACTGAGAGGAAAATCAACCAACATGCCTGAAGCAAATGTAAACTTCTCCCCTAGCATAGAATTGATTGTAAAACAAAAAAGTTGAATTTCAATAAAGTCAATAAAATCAGAGTCTTGTATTTGCCAAGAAGGGTACACTTGCTGACATGTAAACCTATCAAGCTGCTCCACTATTGTTTTTGAAAAAAAAATTTACTTCAACACAATGCTCACTACAGCCAATTCATAATTTCAATATGTTCATCTTTGATAAGCTCACTGTACCCTTTATCAAACTTTCGAGCTGTAGGATTTTCATTTTGTTTATTCCTTCTTTTTCTAAGTGCCTCGTTCTGCCACATCTTCCCTGCCATCAATTATAAACAAACGTGGATCGAATAAAAAAATGTGGAAAATTACGAAAAGCCTCTTAAAATTCAATCCTCTTTCAACATGGTATTAGTTTTCTTAACATGGAATCATCTAAAAAATATATTTCAAATATATGTTTCTGATCCTGAGACAAAGTTTGCTATAAATAATGTCATGCAACTCACAATCAACAAAAGAACACCCAAATATGAAGTTTGCAAATTTTGAGATTAACCAATATAAAGGTTTTTTATTTTATTACTATTTTTTCGAACAACTTGTATAATTCATATATAGGAAAAAAATTCCTTGTACCATCTATACTAGATCAGATAAAAATCTCAAAATATGCTAAAAAGAAAACTGAAAGTGCCAAGCCCTTAAACTTTAGGTACCAAATAAAAATATATACCAATGAATACGCTGGGAACCAACTCCACGTCCAGCAAAAACATAGCCAAGCCAGCGCACTTTCACCATCCATAAGTCGAGACCCAAAAGCCAAGACGCATCCATTTTTCCACTAGACGCAAAACCTAATTAACACCAAAGAAACGTTGACTAGTTTTTGTCCCAAGAACCAAGAACTGAAACGCAAAACCTAACTAACACCAAAGGACAAAAGCAAAACCAAAGTCCTCTCCGGGAACACCCAATTGATCATCAAAATCAGGAAGTACCTGATGCGATAACGACAAACATTGGGGTTTTAACAAAGTCCTTTCTGGGGGCAGTCCTTCTGAATAAACCGCTGCTTGGATTAACCAGTGTAATTGAGTGATGAAAGTCTCCAATAACTAAACTAACCAAGCTGGATTGTAGATGGGGTTCAAATTTAGCCAATTAACCTTTGTTGTGTCTGAAAATCTCGAATACGACAAGTATTAAATTTTAGCTCAAGCAAGGGCATCAAATACAAAGTACTTCCCTTAGAGAGGACTAATAATGACCTCCTAAATAAGGGGAATGAATATCTAGGCTTCTTAGAAAGGAAGCAGAAAATAAAACACTGATACGCATTTCCCAATTAAGAAATGTCGTGTACCATCATATAAGTCTTAAAAATGATACTGTTTGAAGTCCACAGTCGGCTTTAGTCGATTAGTTGATTTTAAGTGTTAACGCAGATTTGAATTAGAATATCATGCTTGTGCAAATAATTTTCAATGAGTTATGAACCGTTGAGTAAAACATTCCTATGCAAACACTTTATTCAATACAAAGTAAAATTAGCTATAAGTCATTTTTAATGATGAACTAATCCACTATCGATATGGACAGTCAATGGTGAGTACAAGTCCAAAATCGTGCAATCTCTAGTTTTAAATGCAGAACGGGTGACATCAAGCATATGAATTCAAAGCGTGTTTCGCCATAGCAAGGCAAAAAGCTATAAATGGATCTCAATGCAAAATATGTCAACAGCAATGTTCATTTTGAAGCCCGCATTTCTCGCAAGCAAAAAATATGAGCTTCGAGGGGCAAATGTTGGCCCTATTAAAAACACCGGGTCGGCCTCAAGGCACCGGGTCGGTCAGCCCAATACAACATGTGAGATACGGGGTCGGTCGCAAGAACCAAAATGGAACGGTCTAATATCTCATATTATAGTATATGTTAACACATGCATCAATACAAGGAAGAGTCCACATTTCAACAATGAAGCGAACACTGGGCAACTACATGAATCAAAGGACGTTGGCTTTATTGAAACCATTATCACGGAATGCAAACATGCATGTAAATTCATGGATTGTATAATTCAAGACAAGTGTTCACTTTCAAGAATATGGATCGGCCTATGTGAACTTTGCATGGGTGGCAATACTGTACAATTTAAATTGCTTCGCATAAAATGGTATAGTCATTTTGTAGACGCATGAACCAGCATATTCTCAAGACAATGAGTCAACATATCAAATGCTAACAGGATCGGCTTTAAGAGATCCGTACACACATGACACACTTTTTCTTATATATGAAACGTAAATAATGCAATCTAGAAGACATGCAAGAATCAAAGTTACCATCAGCATACACGTGGTCAGCTTCATAAAACAGAATAGCAGCATGTTATGTTTTATTGTAGTAGTTCGGGTCGACATCATTTTAGTTACCTGGTCGGTCATAACAATTACGCGGTGAAAGAACCGTAAATATTGAACATGACTCCTGTTGACAACTGTAAAGTGGACCGGTGGCATTTCTATAAATAAATTTTTGGCCGACCCAAGTTTATGGCCGACCCAAATTCTGTACCCCACAATTACGAGACTGCCACTACCCCCAAACTACACCTATAAATAGCTCATTCTTCCCTATTTCAAGGGACGGATTCCTAGACACCAAAGGGCTGCCCAAATCATTTCTCGATCATTCCAAAGCTTCTCAAGCTCTATTAATGGCTTCCTAAGCATGCTACTTCTTCCTCCAACAACATGAAGATCATATCACAATTTTTCTTCATCCGAATGGACTCAAACTCAATCCTAGTGCTCTACAACCGCTATTAATTGTCTTTAAAAGCTCGGATCAAACATAAAATTTGTCACGGGATCAAGGAAAAGCATCTACGTCCCAAAGTGATTGAAGAACTACAAGATAACTTTCACAATCCGCGAGATCTAATCCGTTTCTCTATGAATTCAAGTGTGATCTAAAGCTAAAAGAGAGCAAAGAGAGGAAAATCACTATATAAAGAGAGAATGAGCAAAAGTGAAATGTATAAGATAATAAACTTTGTGAATCTCCTTATGATAGTGGAAAACACTTCAAAAGTGGACATAGAACTTTGCTAAGATCGAACCATTATAAAAAAAACTCTTGTCTTTTACTTACTTTTTCCTGTTTGTTTTGCGATTATGGCTCTTTTAATTTCTAACCATAATTGGTGAACTATTTACATAACATCCTTGGTGTTGAAATCGATTTTCGGTTTTAAAAAGTGAGGTTATCGGCTAATCACGTGATTAGGAAACACTAACAAAGGTAATTAACTTATGTTAATTACATAATTTAGTAATTAAATTATTTTAATTCGCTATTAAACTTATGTTAATTACGTATAAGAGTTGGATTAGAATGATTTGGAGCTATTTGGATTTTTGAATAATTTCAAATGTCTATTTAAAATTATATGAAACAACATGAAATTGTCAAATTGGAATGAATGTTGAGTTACTCCCAAAATTTCTAGAGTACTAAATCATTATATCGTGTAACACAAATATCTAATGTTGAGTCGATATATATTTGTGTGATATGTTCAATTGTTTGTTTGATTGATTGTCTGATTAACCGCTTTATTGGTGGTTGTCGATATATATTCTTGTCAAGAACGCGTGACCATTGTCGTTAGCTATTTTTAAGAGGAAGATTTATCTTAAATGAATTAGATTATATAAGTCGTTCTATATGCATATAAATAACCATTTTGTTGCACGGGACTATGAAAAGAAAAGCGGAGTGTACGTAGCGATTAGGTCGCGACGGAAGACTCCAAAATATACACACTTATGTGTGGTGGATAAGGAATAAATTATTCCTTTGTTTGTGTTCGTGTCTTATTCGCAATCATCCATTCTTCTATATTTATATTTTGTTTTTTTATATTTGTTTATCGCCCCAATTTACTTATGTGTGCACCCACATGGGTTGGATTGTGGATGCTGGAAATAAATTAGACGTTCGTTTAATTTAAGCTTGAGTTTTCACAGAAATGATATTTGAATAAAATTGTCATTTTTATTAATGATAATTATAAATTTATTTAATTTCTGAGTTAATATTAATGAGGTTTAATTGTCTATTTTAACAAATGACAACTGAGTCTGATTTGGAATATAAGTAACGAACTGAAAGTTATTTATTCATTAAATCAATGATAATAGAATTTAATGAATTATTGTAGTTAATGAAACTTTATTTTAGTTAACGATTAACTGAAACTTAATAATCATTTTAATAAATGATGCTTTAGTTCACTTAACTTACTTTAATTAATGAGATTTTGGTTTGATTGATTTATTTTTACTAAGTTGCTTTTAAAAGTGAAATTTAATTGAATTAACAAAATGAGTAAATCTAAATTAATTGATTGAGTAAAAAGGGGTCGAGAATAAATTTAATGTTTTTTAACAAAGTTTAAATCTTAATTCAATTTAGTTAATAAATATCAGTGTGTAATCGAATTATTGATTATAATGAACATAAATGTGATTAGCTATCCTTTTAGGATAATTATAGTTGTTTAACAATTTAGAAATAAATCTTGCATCTAGTTTGGTATATTTTGAGAATATTAAAAGGGGATTTATAAAAGTGTTTTTATTAATTTTCATTCAGAAGGATTTATATTTGCGTTAAGTATATTAAAGTATTTAAATTTCAGTTATCATGTTTTTCAATAAATAATTTCGTTTCGATCTCATAAACAGTGGTTTTATATGAGAATGTTCATTTTAAATAGAAATGGTTTGAAATTCAACCTAAGTGTAAAGCGTTTGGGTTTTATCGAAATTGATTTTTTAAATCAACATTGGTTTCGACTTTTCTTCTAAAATACACTTAGAAATAATAATTACCTCTTTAAAAGTAATATTTAAAGAATATTGTTAAAAATAATTCTGCTAAAATACCTAAAATGTTAAAACGATTTGAAACTAAGGGTGTGTACGGTAGTTATTTTTTAGTTTTGGGTTTTCGTACATACAAAAGTACGAACAACGCACACATATCATGGAAAATAACCATTTTACAAAACGAAGTTACCACACAAAGAAAAATAACTTTTTAGTCCCACTACAACAAAAGTATCATTTTACAACCGCCAAAAGCAGTTGTAATAGGTCTATTAGAAAAGCCGCCCGCCAGTCATTTTATCCACAGTTGTAATACAGATGAAATGTTTTACAACTGCTTTTAACAGTTGTAAAAAGTAAATTTACGACTATTTTGGCAATTGTTAAAGATTATTTCACAACTATTCTAACAGTTGTACAAAAAAAAATTACAATTGTTTTTGCTTGTTGTGAAAGGCCTTTATACAACTGCTTTTGCTTGTTGCAATAAGATGAATACAAATTTCAAAAAACTACTTTTTACACATGTTCTGCTATTAAAGAAAAACAACAAATAAGCACAAATAATAAAGTAAAATTAACAGTACACTATAAGTAATTCAAATACAAAACAAATTTACTAACAACAACCAAATGCAAACCAAAACAATACATTAACTTTTTCAGTCTCATGTGGAAAATGATCTTTTGAACACCCATGATTAGCTTACATTTATCAAGATAGGTCAACATATTTTAATACAATGAAATAGGTATAACTCAATTTTAAACCATAATGCCCGAAAAAGTATGCTAAACAAATGCATGCATTGATGACTCAAAATACAAATATCATCATAACTAGGTTGTTTGCTCTAACCCTGTTAGATTTCTCAAGTTGAGTAACTCCAATGGATCACCTGGGTACAAACTTGTAACAAAATTCAAGACGAGAAATCAGTTACTAATAAATTATTCGTTCCACGTCATTTCCATTAATTTCTTAGGCTATTTCTCATGGTTTATTCCATTTACTAGTACATACCATCGATAAAAGTGAGCATGCAAACGGACTTTCTCTTACAGTGCACTCTCAAAATCTATGCCTTACATTCGAAATAATTTCATAAATTATGATTCTTAATTTGATTCTATATACATGACGAATGTGAAGATTTATTGAGCTAATATTAATGATCAATTTCAGGAAGGATAAAAGTAGGATAAAAATAGATGATATAGGATATTGACTTGCACATGTCAAAGGAAAATTGAGTAAGAACTAAGAATTGATTAGTTGTTAATATTTGATGTTTAAATAATTAAAACCAGAGATATTGGGTATACTCGGTAGAGAGAATGTGTGTTACTTTTACCATACAGTAGAAAAACAAGGTTAATCAACTAGTAGTGTATCTTAGTACAATGAATGTGCATTACATTTACCATACAATACACATACTTGCATGGCTTTTACCATATAATGCAAAGCATTTATTATTTTTACCTTAAAATACAAACTTAGTTAACAAGAGAAAAATCTTGATAAAACTAGCAGGTTGGGAGTGTGAAAAAGAAGCAGAAAAAAAAGGAAAAAAAATGAGAGTAGTAAATGAACAGTATAAGTTAAATGAAAGTACAAAGATATAGGGTCATCACATTGATAACTCACATAATAATGGAAAGCCTGAACAAATTCATTGATGAAAAATGCAGTAAGACTAAAACTTCAATGGGACTAATTAGGAATTCCCCTAACCTGATGTTCAAACAAAAGCAAACAAATATATATATCAAACACCAGGATGCAAATTAGGCCGTAGCTACAATCTTCCAACTAAAGATTGGAAGCCAATTTGTTAAAATAATAATAGTATTAATAATAATAAGACAAACAAGTATAAACCTACATTCTCCTCAATTTGGTCCCGGGTGGAATTGCAAAATGGCGTTTCAACTGTTATCAACTAAAATCGATAAGTATAGTTGATGGGTTATTGAAAAATTTATACGGGTCGGTTCTGTAACACTTAAGAAGGGGTCGGTTCTGTAATACTTAAGAAGGGGTCGGTTCTGTAACATTTAAGGAACGGTCGGTCTCATAAGAGCTCCTAGTCGATCGGAATCCTTCAGACCATTTTTCAAGAAGGGTCGGCCATAATGGACAATATCTCTGGTCGTCCTTTTCCTCACAAAGCTCCTCGTCGCTTTTTCTTCCAAGTAAAGTGGTCGGTTCCTTTCTTGCTATCACCCTGGTTGGGTCCGCCATTCAAGGAGTCCTGATCGTTCTGCTCTGGATCTAAGCCTTCAGGTCGCTTCAACCTATCATAGCTGGTCAATCTTATCTCCATGCTAGCCTGGTCGCTCCAACCTATCATAGCTAGTCGATCTTATCTCCATGCTAGCCTGGTCGCTCCAACCTGCTTCGAAGCCTCAGGGTTGGTCCGCCCTACGTCAAAGACACCAGGTCGGTCTGCTCTGCACCAAAGCTTCCAGGTCATCAAAATAGGTTTTGGATCGATCAAAGCTGATATGGTTGGTACAAAAGCATGCCAGCTGGTGACAGAAAGCAATGGCATTTCTATAAATACTCAAAATACCGACCCATAACCTGAAAGTCATATTTCACCCATTTTGTCACCTAT
Organism: Allium sativum; assembly: GCA_030737875.1. Lineage (NCBI taxonomy): Eukaryota > Viridiplantae > Streptophyta > Magnoliopsida > Asparagales > Amaryllidaceae > Allium > Allium sativum. The sequence continues at coordinate 2,856,056 of CM060919.1, read as the reverse complement.
AAATAGGGGATCACTTCCATCATTTTGGGGGAGACTTTTCTGGGAGGAGGAGGAGGTGCTGCCGAATTGTCCTTTGACTCTTTTCAAGCATTCCAACATCCATTCTTCATCATTCACCGAAGACTTATCAAGCTTGTGGCCATGGCTTCCATAGAAGAAGAGGCACAAGTGTTTCATGAGAGAAAGGATTAATGGCAAAAGCTCCATCATCGAAGAGTTCTTCGCTGTTCTTTCAAGTTTTCTATCATTCTCAATAAGTGTAAAGATGAATGTATATCGAAAGAGCTTCTACGAATGTATGAGTGAACAAATATTGTAAAACTCTTGGTGAATAATAAGATTCTCTCTTCAGAGTGGACGTAGACTCCAATAAGGGTCGAACCACTATAAATTCTTGTCTTCTTTTTATATTTCGATGTTTTCAGATCTTAGATATGGCTTCACACAATTGTAAAGGTATTCTTGCACCTTGCCTCTGAAAAGGTGACGTGCTTTCTAAGCATCTCACCTCCGATTAGGTGACGTGTCAGGCAATATTTCGGTTGTTTTGCTAAATTTTGGTTTAACAATTAGGTGCCCACCGTGGGGCATGATCTACTTTCTGACATCAAATATATTGCGAAGATCTTGAAGTCTTTAAGCCCATCCTCAAAATAGATCGTTCGAATCTACGACTTGGACCATCTGACAAACACTCCTCAAAGTTCAAGCTACTTTCTGAAATAATGCCGCCAAAAGCAAATAAGGAAGTAAGGGCTAGAGCATCTAATGAGGGAAATCGAGAGGAAACCCCCGCGGTTAACCGGTTTGAAGTATGTGAAACATCGAATGGAGGCGTGAATGTCACAAGAGGTGAGCTTGATCAAGCCGTCGCTGGACTAACACAACAGCAGGAGATAGCCAACAAAGCCATCTTGGCAAGGCTAGATTCACTCTTTGCTCTTCAAGCCGCTACGGCAAAGATAGCTTCAAAGCCTGTTCATGCAGATGATGCTGGTTCCTCCTCTTCTTGTCCGAATCGAGAAAAATCTTTCCAAGAGATCTCTAATCCTGATAAAGGAAAACTTGAGAATTCAAAGCAAGCTGATTGGAACCGTAATGCGGGGATTACTTCTCGTCAAGTTGCTAATTCTGCCAAAGGGGCACTTTCCAATGAAGAAAGGCCAGGACCCCGGAGTCGCAACCGTGATTGTTTGCTAAAGAAAGCTTCCGGTCGAGACAAAAGCGTCCGCCCCGCAGATAGCCTCCACGAGAAGGATCGTATCTGGAAAATGGTCCGACAGATTATGAAAGAAAGCAAATGTCGAAACGATAATGAGGCTGAATGGGAGTTCGTGCCATCAAAAACCCCTCTCACTGAAAGAATCAAAAAGGCAACTTTCCCACGGAAATTCAAGCCACCTACAATCCAAGCTTACAATGGGACAGGCGACCCCAATGTGTTTTTGTTTCGATACGACCAACACATGGATGGGGCCCAAGCAACTGACGAGCTTAAGTGTTTGTACTTCCCAGTGTACTTGGAAGGGGTAGCATCATTATGGTTCACTAAATTGCCTCCCAGGTCTATTGATAATTTTTTCACACTAGCAAGATGCTTCCAAGACCAGTTCCGCCTCCAGACAACGAAGGTTAGAGATATTATGTCCCTCAACGAGTTGGAACAAGCCCCGGGTGAAACGATTAGATCTTTTCTGAATCGTTTTAATGCTACCGCTGCCGAAGTAGGGACCCATAAGCCAAGGCTAATTCTAATGGCTTTAAAGGGGGGCATAGATAAACAATCTGAATTTGGAAGGTGGTTAAAGAGAAAGAAGCCCAATACATTAGAAAAATTCTATGACAAAGCTGAGGAATACATGTGTCTTGAAGATGATCCCATTTATTCTGTTGGCAATGTCAAAACTAATGTAGTTCCAGAGAGGAAGGAAGCTTCTACAAAAACCAATCAAGAAAATTTAGGAGGGGGGCAAAAAGGAGGAACGATAATGATGCTAGGAACGACAAGGATTCCAAAAAGCGACGCTTCTTCAAGCCAACAGACTTTACTCCGTCAAATGGTACAATTGAGCACATATACATGGCAACTAAGGATACGGAGGATTATCCGAGCCCAAAGCCAATAAAGGTGTCCGAAGAAGCTGCAAATTCAGGAAGGTTTTGTCGATTTCATAATCGACTGGGTCATGACACGAATGAGTGTCGGCACTTGAGGAATCTGATTGAAGAGTTGATAAGAAAAAACCGTCTTCAGGAGTATGTGAAGCGTTCATCAGATACTGAGCCTACTCAGGGGCAGCAAGCTCAGCCAAGTCAAGACGGAAGAACACCTGCAAACGGTTCCCGACCTATTATCAATACGATTAGTGGTGGACCTCATCCTGTAGGAGATACCTGGGAGGACATTGTCAAGTATAAAAATGAACTAAGTAGTGCTTCAAAAGAAGATGGATTCGAAGTTTGCAGTAACTCTCTTCGTTGGAAAAATCCAAAAACATCCTGGGAAGACGTGGTGTTCCGAGATCGGGATTCTAATGGAATGCTGACTCCAACTATTGATCCAATGGTGATCACTATTGGCTTCGGTCCAACAATAGTAAAGAAGGTACTGATTGATAATGGGGCATCTGTAAATGTCCTGTTTTACAATACTTTCTCTAAGATGGGGTTGTCTATGGATAATGTGCGAGCAAGTAAAAATAAGATACACGGTTTCACTGGTGTACCAACTCATCCTATTGGTGTGGTCCATCTCCTCGTAGAGCTTGGTGAGGGGAAGAAGCAAGTTTCCATGATGCAGCCTTTTGTTATAATAGACTCACTTTCAGGGTATAATGCATTTTTGGGAAGGCCAGCACTAGCTGCTTTCAGAATAGCTCTTGCTCCATGGTGCTTGATGATGAAGTTCCCAACTGCAAACAGAGTGGTTGTAATCAAAGGAGATCCTCAAGAGTCAAGAGATTGCTATATGGAAGAATTGATTGAAGCTCGGAAGTATGAAATCAAGAAGGATGTGGAGACTCCTCTCTGCATCCGTGAAGCCCCCTTACAGCAATTAATGACCTCCCCCTGTGCTGGAGAATACGATGGCATGCCATAAGATATGGATCCGCGAAAAACCAGTGCAGGGGATGAAAGGGCAGCACCAGCTGAAGCTACCATTTCTATACAGGTCCATGATAATGATACAGATAAGGTGGTGAAGATAGGCTCTCAATTGGATCCTTTGCTGCAAAAGGAATTGATTGTTTTTCTAAAGGCAAATTTGGATGTCTTTGCTTGGAACCACTCAGATATGTGCGGAATATCTCCGAAGGTGATGGTGCATAAGCTGAATATTGATCCTAGCATACATCCTGTGAAACAGAAAAGACGGATGCAAGGCCCTGAAAGATCTGAGGCTTTGAAGGATGAGGTGGATAGGCTATTGAAGAACAATTTCATTGGCGAATCCACCTATCCTAATTGGGTGTCTAATCCAGTTCTTGTGAAAAAGTCAAACGGTAAATGGCGGGTGTGCGTTGATTATTCTGATCTAAACAAAGCGTGCCGAAGGACAGTTTTCCCCTACCTCGAATTGATCAGCTTGATGCAACGGCGGGGCATGAACTATTGTCTTTCATGGATGCGTACTCAGGCTACAATCAGATCATGATGCACGAGCCGGACCAGGATAGTACTAGTTTCATAATTGATCGTGGGTTGTATTGTTATAAGGTAATGCCGTTTGGTTTGAAAAATGCAGGTGCCACATATCAACGCCTGATAAATTCAATGTTCAAAGGACAAATTGGAAAGACCATGGAAGTCTACGTTGATGATATGTTGGTAAAATCCAAGGAAGCAAAAAGTCATATGGAAGACCTTGACGAGATGTTTCAAATCCTAAGGAAATACGGCATGAAGATGAATCCACTTAAATGTTCATTTGGTGTAGCTTCAGGGAAGTTTCTTGGTTTCATGGTAAACGCTCGGGGCAATGAAGCAAACCCAGCGCAGGTGGTTGCCTTGCAAGAAATGCAAGCTCCGCGGACTAAAAATGAACTCCAAAGCTTGAATGGTAAGGTAGTAGCTTTAAGCCGTTTCATTTCAAAGGCGACGGACAGGTGTATTCCCCTCTTTGATGCATTGAAAAAGGAAAGGAAGAATTTCCAGTGGACTCCTGAATGCCAGCAAGCATTTGAGGATCTTATCAAGCACATGGAATCACCTCCGATGTTGTCAAAACCAAAGGATGGAGAAAGCCTGCTCTATATCTTGCAGTATCATCCCACGCTCTAAGCGCAGCCCTCATCAGGGAAGAAGATAAAGTTCAGTGGCCGGTATACTACATCAGTAAAAGGTTTACCGGGGCGGAGATGAATTATCCGAAGATAGAAAAGCTTGCATATGCCTTGCTTGTCGCATCACAGAAGCTCAGGCCTTATTTCCAATCTCATTCTATTAAAGTCCTTACAGATCAACCTTTGAAACAAGTGTTGTTCCGTCCAGAAACCTCGGGGAGATTACTAAAGTGAAATATTAAGCTCAGTCAATATGATATCACTAATCACCCCAGGAAAGCGATAAATGGGCAAGCTCTGGCTGATTTTATTGCCGAGTTCACTAATAGAGGAGGAAATGGAAGAAACCAAAGAATTGGTCGCCAGATGGAAGCTTTTTGTTGATAGTGCTAAGAATGAATACTGTGCTGGGGCAGGGATAGAGTTCAAAACTCCAGAAAGACGACAGATATGTTGTGCTCTGTGGTTCGAATTCCCCATTACCAACAACGAGGCCGAGTATGAAGCTTTGCTTGGAGGATTGAGAGTTGCGAAAGAATTGAGCCTGAAGAGTTTGTAAATCTTCAGCGATTCACAATTGATGGTTTCCCAGATCAAAGGTGAATTTCAGACCAAGATGGGAAAGCTCCCGACGTATCTATGCAAGGCCAAAGAGTTTCTTGACAATCTGGAGTATTATTCTATTTCCCATATCCCTAGAGGAGAAAATTGGAAAGCCGATTCTTTAACAAAGCTGGCTAGTACCGGAGATCCTCAAATCTTCGTTCTAGTTCCTGTTGAAGTTTTATCTAGTTCTAGTATTGAAGAATCTGATGTAGATTGGGTTATGGAGACAACCGACGAGCCAGACTCGTGGATGACCCCCATCAAGAACTATATACTCCATGGAATACTTCCTGAAAACCCGAAGAGTCGCAAGAAGTTGCTCCGAAAGTCTCGTTTGTATCTCGTCCAAGATGGTCGCTTATATAGGAGAGGATTTTCAACACCTTTGCTACGATGTGTAACAAAGGAAGAATCCAAAGCAATCCTGGCAGAATTACATGAAGGAGATTGTGGAGGGCATGTAGGTGGACAAACTCTTGCCAAAAAACTTCTTCGATATGGCTACTTTTGGCCTGATGTAAATCTCGACTCTATGATCTTCGCTAAAAAATGTGACCGATGCCAAAAATTTGGAAAAATTCCGAGAGCTCCATCGACTGAGTTGACACAAATGTTGAGTCCTTGGCCATTTGCCGTCTGGGGCATAGACTTGATTGGAGTATTACCTACTGCAAAATCCAGCTTCAAGTATGCCATAGTTGTTGTGGACTACTTTACTAAATGGGCTGAAGCTGAACCACTGGCAACCATCACATCAAGAAAGGACATAATAAATCCGCTGGCTCATTGTCCGATGAAAGCCCGGTGTTAGTTCATAGCATATTCTAAAAGGACAAATTGCGTACATGGATTCATAAAGCACCGCCCGTCAAATACGGGAGTATGAAATGCCTCCATAAGATAAAAAGAAGAACAAAACACCAACGCCTACCAGCGGGAAAAACCAAAGGAATAAAATCAAGAAAACTCGTTATAATTCCACCAAAGGAGTATTGTCCGAAAGGATCGGCCTAGGGTTATGGTTTTACTACCAAGACATCTTGATCAATTCAAATGTCCAATAAAATCAATACCTACTACGTGGAACTAGGCAGACACAAATTTAACCCAAAACCTCTCCGGGGGTGATCAGTCAAATAACTTAAAGTCAGAAAAATCTGACCACGTTATTGCCAAACTGAGTTTTTAACCCAAAACCTCTCCGGGGGTGCTCAGTCAAATAACTTAAAATCAGGAAAAAAAATCTGACCACGTTATTGCCAAACTGAGTTTTTAACCCAAAACCTCTCCGGGGGTGCTCAGTCAAATAACTTAAAGTCAGGAAAAATCTGACAATGTTATTACTGGGTCTTTAACCCAAAACCTCTCCGGGGGTGCTCAGTCAAATAACTTAAAGTCAGAAAAATCTGACCACTTTATTGCCAAACTGAGTTTTTAATCCAAAACCTCTCCGGGGGTGCTCAGTCAAATAACTTAAAGTCATAAAAAATCTGACCATGTTATTACTGGGTCTTTAACCCAAAACCTCTCCGGGGGTGCTCAGTCAAATAACTTAAAGTCAGGAAAAATCTGACCATGTGATTACTAGGTCTTTAACCCAAAACCTCTCCAGGGGTGCTCAGTCAAATAACTTAAAGTCAGGAAAAATCTGACCATGTTATTACTGGGTCTTTAACCCAAAACCTCTCCGGGGGTGCTCAGTCAAATAACTTAAAGTCAGAAAAATCTGACCACGTTATTGCCAAACTGGGTCTTTAACCCAAAACCTCTCCGGGGGTGCTCAATCAAATAACTTAAAGTCAGGAAAAATCTGACCATGTTATTACTGGGTCTTTAACCCAAAACCTCTCCGGGGATGCTCAGTCAAATAACTTAAAGTCAGGAAAAATCTGACCACATTATTATTGGGTCTTTAACCCAAAACCTCTCCGGGGGTGCTCAGTCAAATAACTTAAAGTCAGAAAAATCTGACCACGTTATTGCCAAACTGAGTTTTTAACCCAAAACCTCTCCGGGGGTGCTCAGTCAATAATTTAAAGTCAAAAAAAATCTGACCACGTTATTGCCAAACTGAGTTTTTAACCCAAAACCTCTCCGGGAGCACTCAATCGACTATTAAAGTCAGTAAAAATCTGAACAAACAAAGTCACAAATTGGGTAAAAGCTCTCTTCACGAGGCGTCCACTTATTCTGCTATATCTGGTCCTCCCAGATACAGAGAATATCAGATTAAAGTTAACGCAACTGTTCGCGTAGTATTGGGCCCGCCCATTTGTGAAAACAGTTGCCCAGGAAAAAGCCTTCATTAGAGGCATTCATTCATACAATATCTGGTCCGTCCGGATACCAAAAATAATGTATGTTAATCAATATCTAACAAGTAGGTAAAATGTGTGAAGTGCATGTGTAATGTGCAAACAAGAAAGCCAGAAGAATAAGGCATAACACATAGGCACATCACATACACATACCAAAACGAAACCACCAGCATCATAAATACATACATAGAGTACTAACAAAAAACAGTCTAGAAGTTAAAGGCGAGGGCTGACACTCGCTTACTACAAACCAGTCTAGATTAAAAGTTCAGAAAATAAAGATCATCAAACAAAGAGTGCTACACAATCGGGTGCTTCCTAGGCCTATCAACCTTCCTCTTCGCTGGGACAAAACCTGAAGGGGAAGCACCAGAGGCAGGCCTCTTGTCAGAGGGACCCGCTAGTTCAATATCGCCTTTTGGGAAAGTAGCAATGATGGTATCCCGAGCTCGTAAAGCTTGAATCAGTTTCATCTTGTCCTCTTCCAAGACGGCAATTCGCTCAAGATTTTCCCTGTGAAGTCTATCCAAAACTCCGGACAGTATGTACCAATCTTGAAGTTTCTGAGCAGTCTGATCCTTCAGCATAACCATTTGTCTATTAAACTGCTCCAAAGCATCCTCCATTCGGCTCAGTAATCTAGATTTAACAACGATCATATCACTAGACATAATCTGATGATCAGAAGAAGAGACACCCATATTGGAAGTAACTCCTTGTAAATTCCAATCGGGAAGGCGTCGAGCAAGTCTAGCATTACATACTCCTGGGGAATAACGGGGCCTGTTTATAACAGCCTGGAGTTCAGAATAAGATGGCCGAATAAGTGGAGGGGTGTTCACGGAAGGCTGGACAGTCGTTTCGGCATCCCTATCGAAATATTTCTTTACAAACTCCTCTCGAGACATGTCCATCCTGCACAAAGATTTCACAAACTTTTGGTCAACAATCAATTTCAAGTGGCGTCGGTTCTGCAAACTAAACTGGTCAGTCGTGCTTGGCTAAACAAGGTAGGTCGGTCTCAAAACTGCTCTGATCTAGTTGGTCGGTTACATATGATAAAGTTGGTCGGTACGGATCGCACAGAGCAGTTCAAACCGACCCGACCTAATAAAACACGGGTATATACGACTGAAACCAGGTCGTGTATAACGACCGCACCTAGTTGTGCATAACAACCAGGCCTGGTCGTATAAAATTGACCCAAGCTGATTGTATTCGGACACAGTTCAAGTCTGTTCGACTAGGATCAAGTAAAGCAAACATATGCAGATAATACAGAAGGACACAACGGGATATACAACACAGACATTCAATCAAATGTCTTATATGCATCAATGTCTCAAATGAAGTATTAAAGATAAATGCAACCAAGGAGAATCAATCCTTTGCAAATACTCACATCCGTGGTTTTAAAACCAATTTCATCCAAATTACAACCATCACATCCTCTGAAACCCGATTCAAATTCGACAACATCACAAACCGCAATTTCCTAACAGTCCCGATCCGATTGCATTTTAACCCAAAGAATCCGGTCGAATTCAAAGTCAACATCGATCATTCCCAAATTAACATCAAAACAGAGACATATACCTACAATTAGATCAACTAGTTGGTGGAGTTTGGATCGGACTTCCAGGCTTCAGCGAGATGTGAACTCAAGTGACTGGGATTCAAATCTTTGTCAAAGATTCGAGGAAAGCAGCCGTGAATGGACTGGATTCCTGGATTGAATCGGTGGAGCGAAATGAGAATGGAGAGTTTTCTTCAAGAGGACGCCGCCATTAAAATGAATTAGCTCAGGATCGAGAGAAATGAGGAATATCAAAGGGCTAAGGTGAAGTTATATAGCCAGACCGACCAACCCATCCCGTTATTGATTGGACCGAATTAACCTAAAAAGAAAAAAGAAAAAAAATCGACCCATACGAATTAAGTTTAAAACCGAACCCTAATTTAATCAATAAAATCCATCAGCATATCGTATAATATTTCGAAGTCCATAATTTTTCATACAAAATATTATGAAACTCCGAGGGGCAAAATGTTATCCACTAAAATCGATAAGTATAGTTGATGGGTTATTGACAAATTTATACGGGTCGGTTCTGTAACACTTAAGAAGGGGTCGGTTCTGTAACACTTAAGAAGGGGTCGGTTCTGTAACATTTAAGGAAGGGTCGGTCTCCTAAGAGCTCCTAGTCGGTCAGAATCCTTCAGACCATTTTTCAAGAAGGGTCGGTCATAATGGACAATATCTCTGGTCGTCCTTTTCCTCACAAAGCTCCTCGTCGCTTTTTCTTCCAAGTAAAGTGGTTGGTTCCTTTCTTGCTATCACCCTGGTTGGGTCCGCCATTCAAGGAGTCCTGATCGTTCTCCTTTGGATCTAAGCCTTCATGTCGCTTCAACCTATCATAGCTGGTCGATCTTATCTCCATGCTAGCCTGGTCGCTCTAACCTGTCATAGCTGGTCAATCTTTTCTCCATGCTAGCCTGGTCGCTCCAACCTGCTTCGAAGCCTCAGGGTCGGTCCGCCCTATGTCAAAGACCCCTGGTCGGTCTGCTCTGCACCAAAGCTTCCAGGTCGTCAAAATAGGTTTTGGATCGATCAAAGCTGATCTGGTTGGTACAAAAGCATGCCAGCTGGTGACAGAAAGTAGTGGCATTTCCGTAAATACTCAAAATACCGACCCATAACCTGAAAGTCATATTTCAGTCATTTCGTCACCTATAAATAGGGGATCACTTCCATCATTTTAGGGGAGACTTTTCTGGGAGGAGGAGGAGGTGCTGCCGAATTGTCCTTTGACTCTTTTCAAGCATTCCAACATCCATTCTTCATCATTCACCGAAGACTTATCAAGCTTGTGGCCATGGCTTCCATAGAAGAAGAGGCACAAGTATTTCATGAGAGAAAGGATTAATGGCAAAAGCTCCATCATCGAAGAGTTCTTCGCTGTTCTTTCAAGTTTTCTATCATTCTCAATAAGTGTAAAGATGAGTGTATATCGAAAGAGCTTCTACGAATGTATGAGTGAACAAATATTGTAAAACTCTTGGTGAATAATAAGATTCTCTCTTCAGAGTGGACGTAGACTCCAATAAGGGTCGAACCACTATAAATTCTTGTCTTCTTTTTATATTTCGATGTTTTCAGATCTTAGATATGGCTTCACACAATTGTAAAGGTATTCTTGCACCTTACCTCTGAAAAGGTGACGTACTTTCTAAGCATCTCGCCTCCGATTAGGTGACGTGTCAAGCAATATTTCGATTGTTTTGCCAAATTTTGGTTTAACATCAACTTTACAGAACTGAGAGGAAAATCAACCAGCATGCCTGAAGCAAATGTAAACTTCTCCCCCCATCATAGAATTGATTGTAAAACAAAAAAGTTGAATTTCAATAAAGTCAATAAAATCAGAGTCTTGTACTTGCTACACTTGCTGACCTGTAAACCTATCAAGTTGCTCCACTATTGTTTTTGAAAAAAAGTACTAACTTCAACACTATGCTCACTGCAGCCAATTCCATAATTTCAATACGTTCATCTTTGATAAGCTCATGTACCCTTTACCAAACTTTCGAGCTGTAGGATTTTCATTTTGTTTATTCCTTCTTTTTCTAAGTGCCCCGTTCTGCCACATCTTCCCTGCCATCAATTATAACCAAACGTGGATCGAATAAAAAAATTGTGGAAAATTACAAAAAGCTTCTTAAAATTCAATCCTCTTTCAACATGGTATTAGTTTTCTTAACATGGAATCATCTAAAAAAAATATTTCAAATATATGTTTCTGATCTTGAGACAAAGTTTGCTATAAATAATGTCATGCAACTCACAATCAACAAAAGAACACCCAAATATGAAGTTTGCAAATTTTGGGATTAATTAATACAAAGGTTTTTTATTTTATTACTATTTTTTCGAACAACTTGTATAATTCATATATAGAAAAAAAATTCCTTGTACCATCTATACAACATCAGATAAAAATCTCAAAATGTGCTAAAAAAAATACTGAAAGTGCCAAGCCCTTAAACTTTAGGTACCAAATAAAAATATATACCAATGAATACACGCAGGGAACCAGTTCCACGTCCAGCAGAAACATAGCCAAGCCAGCGCACTTTCACTATCCACAAGTCCAGACCCAAAAGCCAAGCCGCATCCATTTTTCCACCAAACGTAAAACCTAATTAACACCAAAGAAACGTTGACCAGTTTTTGCACCAAGAACCAAGAACTGAAACGCAAAACCTAACTAACACCAAAGGCCAAACAGCAAGTGGGGAAATCTAACATGAGGTTGGGGAATACAATTTTGTTCACATCCTTTTAAGGATGTGAATAAAACACTTCCTCCTGATTGATGGAAATCAGAGGGACCCATACGGGACCTCCCTAATTTCCATCAATGGGGGCCGGGTGTTTTGTTCACATCCTTAAAAGGATGTGAACAAAATCGGACTCGAGGTTGGGGAGGTGAACTCAAACAAGGTGCAGAGATGGCGGTGGAGAAGCTTAGCTTAAGACGATGAGCATAATGAAAAAAAAGCGTAATATGGAAAGGCATAAATTAAAAAAGGAAGAAGCAAAAGGGATCCGGAGTTTGAAGAGAACAAAAGAATGGATATTGAAATGAAAGAAACGATTTGAGAAGGCGAAATCTTTCAGATCTGAAGATAAAAAATGAAGGCGGATGTTGTCCCTATTAATGATCTACATCGTGATCTAAATAACTATAAAGGTTGTTTAATTATTATAGTTGAAATTGAAACAAAATTCAAACTGAATTCTACAGATCTGATAATAGATAGCGAAGTACCTAATTTGCGACATGACTAAAATAGGAGCTCCGATGAAGATAAATGCCTCAAAGTTACAAATATGAATTGCATAGAATAGATTTATGATTTATCGACTGTAAACAAAAACGAAGATCGATGGTTTCACTTTAGAGGAAAAAGAAGGTTCTTCAGAGAATAGGCAGGGAAAAAGACGCCGCTATTTTAGATTGAGAAGGTAAACATTGATGAAGTAGAAATCTATCTGGGAGAAAAGTAGTGTGAGCAAGGATAATTTTTTGAGTCAAGCAATTTCGATGAGAGAAAAATACTGCGAACGGGACAAAATAAAATCTATCTATTACTTATAATAGAAAACAAAAACCACGCCCGACTGATGTGGGCACTCTTCAGCAAAGTATTTCAAATCTATCTCTTATGGATGACCGTCTCCTTTTCCGTAAGTCTCCAACAACCGTTCCCACCTTCCACGTTTCTCATCCTCCCGGGAGAAATGCTCCAATACCCGAAATTTTTTTTGTCAAAAAGTAAGAAATAGGGGTAAATCCGGAATTCAGGGGTGGCAAGCATTGAATTTAGGGGGTATTTGTGTAATTCAAGGGGTGTGCCTCTTATTTTTTTGTCTCTACTGTAGTTTTTGACAAAATGAAAAGCGGACAAAGTAGCATTTCTGTGGAACATATTCTATTTCCCCAAATAACTCCATTCTTTCAACGTCCTCATGATGGACTTCAACATTGCTTTTCGCCTAGCAGCCCACCTTCGTCACCACATTATCGCTGATTTACCTTTCCTCCCTACTCCTATTCTATCTGGTTTTCCTGCAGATGCCTATTCTAACATTTATCCCTCTCTTTCTCTTCCTCTGAAAACACTGCAATCAACGAATGCCCAGGTAATCCAATGCTTTTGAAACACAGCAACTTACGCCTTGCAATACGCAATGTCAACAAATCTGAATTGTCGACCTGTTGATGGGAAAGCAGTAGTAAACGGTTGAAATTTCAAATCACTATCCACTACAAATAATCTTTGATGCCCTCTTTTTTAAACTATATAGTTGAGGTAGTTAGGTCGCAGCTGATGTGTTGTTTGCAAAGTTCAGTAAAATTTGTGCGTTATTTCAAAACAGATTCTCGGCATCCATCACCTGTTTGAAAAAATAGTCGACCTGGTTCATGCAAGTTTACTTTTTTTTAACCGCCTTGATTTCACTTGTACTAATCTCAGGGTTTTCTGCAGTTACTACCTTTATGGAATCTTCCTTGGAAAATTCTTAACAAGGCAAAGAAAATTTCTAAAGCAAATTAAGTTCAAAACAAGGAAGAAGAAACTAAGACTTTAAGGAAGCTAAAGATGGCAAGGCTAAAGATGAACTAGGGAGTGAAGGCATGCACGACAGTCAGGTAAATCACTGTTTAATCTCATGTTTAAATGTATTGCAGTGATAATAAGATATTATAATTAGCTTTTCCAGAAATTGTGTCCTTGACTTAAATTTGTAATTAAGTTAGGATGAAACGACAACTATCTATGATTAATCATAGTAAAATATCCATGGTTATAGGCCATATCCTTATTTGGAACATGGGTTTACCTCCGTCTACATAGAGTTCACCGATCCCAACTATTTCAGTGTTTAATTTTCAACTTAATCCTAAATCTTATTGTTATTGTTATGTTATATTATTTTGTTGGTTTTAGTTAAATGGACTGTGTAGGTAATTTAGTGCTTTTTAGTGCACTATCCAACTAGGCAAGGAGATAATAATTTATAAGATGGATAGAAATAAGCATAACTGCTTCATATACTAGAACAACTGATTAAAAAGCAGAAAAAAATATCTCAATTAGTAATAAATTAATGGTAACCCCTATTGTCCTGCTGAAAATGTGTTTTCCACAACACATTCCTGATGCCAATGAACCGGTTGTTCTAGCCTTGGCCATTCATGGAATTTGTTTATTTTGCAAGCCCATACCAATCTTTTGTCCTATATCAAGTTACTAAAAATTTCGTTGTTTCTTTTCCTTATAATTTAACCATACCTTCAAATCTAAGCACGTTTTTCAGTAAAATGTGTGGTCGTTAAGGATTCTTATGAAATTAAGTTAGTGCTTTTTGTACCACTTGCATAGTGCATTTTCATCAGCCCACTTCCTTAATTAACTATATGTTTATTATCTTCAATTCTTTTGGTTGTTCTATTTGGCTAGATTGATAAATTAAATTCAACTGTACGGTGATACCTTGGCTTTCAAAAGATAAGTACTGATAAGTTTCTAAGTCAGCAAGATGTTTATTGTTATTTTCTCTCAAGATCGTTATTAACGTGATATATAGGAAGGGGTTAGATAGTGTTGAGACTCCACAAAACGCTTATAAATTAACAAAATAATGGGTAAGGTACAAAATAATGTATAATGAACTGCAGTACCTACGACACTGCTTTAGGTTTAATGTACATTTATCTTCTGATGAAAGTAAACGATCCGAAATTACAATCAGATGAGCTTTGTGAAACTCACGTTTCTGAAAACGCTGCCAAGAAGTTTCAGCTTCTTGCCTTTCATACTTATTACTTGTTAATTTATAAACGGTGTTATGTGATTTATAAGTGAGTGATGTTAGAATGCTTTTCCTGAGATTGACCTCCAGATTATAAAGTTGTTTGCTTCAAATTTTGTTTTTCTTTAATGTTTTTTCACAAAGATATTTGACTCTAAATCCGATATGTTTCATTAGTATGATATCCACAGTTTTTATTAAGCCTTGAAGCAACAATTTACTAGGTAGATAATCAGCTGTTTGATAAGGAATTCACCAAGGTGTTGTAGAGTAGTGATTTTTATTTTTTGATGGGTTTAACAAGCTGCAGTATTGGTTTTGAACAGAGACTGCGGAATGGTTAGAAATTATTTTCAAAGCCATTTTCTGGAATAAGAAATACTTAAGACTATGCAAATAGGACATCCAAGAAGCAAAATATGAAAGTCTTAGTTTTAGGCCTCAGAAGAAAACATTTTTCCACTTAAGATTAACTTTAGAAACCGCCTACGGTCAGAGGCGTATCTACGTTAGGCCCAGTTGGGGCCACCGCCCCCACTGGGTTTTTTTTCTTGATTCCATCGTTCTTAGTTTAAATAATATCAAGCCATAAGGAAAAGCGGAGGAGAGAACTCCCAAGCCATCCGTATTTCACAACTTATCGAATCATTCATTTCTCTTTCTTAATCAAACTAAAATCTTAAATTTAAAGTATCATAGTCCAAGATTCATAGCTTTGGGGTGTCATCTTCCCCAAATGACCATTTGCAATCTGCATCTAAAAATTAGTGGTGCGGCTAATCGCAGTTCTGAATCGGGATCAAGCCACTAGAGCAGCTGAGTGTTTCAACATTTATAGATATTAACTTCTAATCTCATGTGGAATATCCGGTTCTCATAACCGATCCTTTGAAATGACTAGATCTGCAGTTTCCAATGTTTTGGTTCGATTTTCTCGTGGTATGAATTTTGCTACAGCTTTTTAAGAATAAGATGATTAGTTTGTTGAATTTCCACCGAGCTTTAATACCGATTTGAATATGCTGATTTTAGTTCGCCTTCGGTCCTGTTAATTATGAAGATGAATACCTAAATATTACAGATACCAGTTTACTATCTTTGGATTTTCTATCGCTGGTACCATTTTTTGAAGTTGCAAAACGGGTTTTAGAAATCTGCTTTCAGATTGTCGTTAGGGTCCCGTTTGGTTCATATGAGCATATGGGGTATATACCATGCCAGTGTGGGATTTGGAACTTTGTGTATCATATTGTGAATCCATGTTTTCATATTCAAGGTCTCTTTCAATATTTAAAGCTTACGCCTGTCAAGAATAATTTTAAACGATTGCATCATGGCAAACGTATGGTGTTCTGAACCTGTTATTGAAGGTTCTGAGCTGTTTTTGCTACTGGGTGATGGAGTTTGCAGTAACATATGGCTTATAATCATGATTCACTATTCAAAAGTTTACAGGGTGATGTGATGAATAAATGGTTAATTACTTATATCAAATGAGATATGTCAAAAGCATCGAAAACAGCCACATTATTCAATATATGAAACTTGGACATATATGTTTGAACATTTGATGCAATAATAATTGGTCATGCTTAAACTAAATATTAATATAGTTTTGTAAATCAAACATGTGTTAACTTTTATTATAAGAAAATGGTTTTTGAAAAAATCCCCGTAGTTCCGCCCCCACTGAGATAAAATCCTGCTTACGCCACTTTCACTACCAAAAGAAAATTTCTATTTGTACATCTAAATCTACTCACAATTAGTAAAGTGCTCTTTACTTTTTATGATACCCAAAGCCGAACTAAATAATAAAACATAGTAAGTCAAATTCTTATCATTTAGCCATATATTGGGAAAAAATGATTTAGAGATAGAATTAAAAAAAAAAGTATTGATTTTGAAGTAGAAGATTATACCTCTGGGTGCAAAATAAAAAAATAAAATTGAGAAACTCCTTTTCTTTCCGTTTTCCCACGTAGATGTGCTTGACTTCGTGATAACCACAACATTGTTGCGTGATACATAAAATATGACAAAATTTAATTTTATACTTATCCTCTGCAGAACCAAGACTGAATAAAGATTAAACGGTGGCAGCCTATAGGCAATACAAACAGTCCCCATGTCATAGAAGTCGCCAAATTTTCCATAGAAGCCTTTAGCAGAATGTCTGTATTATATTTGAAATTAGAGCAAATTTAGAAGGACAGAAGAAATCTGATTCTACCAGGCAAAACTATGGAAAAGCGTAGCAAGAAAACTTGCTGAATAGATTTTTTTTAAAGCAACCTTAATTTGTTCTCCGAAATATCACACGGTTCAAAATACATTAGCACGAGTATAAAAAGAGTAAAAGATAAATACAAGACCAACATAGGATCATGATCACCTGTACGATCACTTTAACAAGCTTACACAATACAAACTTTGATGGTACCAAATAATAAATTATACAATAACACAGTGAGCTGTTGTGCAGGTTTGAGATAGGGGAAGCATTGGTAGACATCAAATTTTGGGTGCTTTGCTTTAGCATGTTCTCTGCACTTCAATTCAGATGTTGCGCATATGAACGTCTGCATGCATACCTTGCACTGAATCGACTTGGCTTTCTTATTGGATTCCGGCTGACTCCCTTTAGAACCAACCTTTTGTTTCTCGAGGTTCTTCTCACGAGCCATCTTGGCCTTTTAAGCGTTGCCACCACCCATCTTAGATTCTAATCAAATCCTCCGGGAATGAAAACGAACAACAAAAGCTAGGGCTTGACTCTATGAAGTGAGGTAGGAGGAAAGGAATATAAAATATAGATAGGGCACTGAATTTTCACTGTTTAAAACAGCACTGCTTTACTGACAGCATCTTCAAAAAATGGACTTGCTGAATAGATTGTTATCTACTGCTTATAACTTTCAAATAGCTTCATGTACCATTGTATAAAGATTAAATTTTATGTTCTCTGTTTAGCATGTTTCTGCTTTTCTTTCCTTCTTTGAACAGAGATCATGTGATGTCCGCCATTTGCTATTTGATGGGTTAATTTATAATTTGCTTAGTGTTAGTCTTTACACTATGCCGGTTAATTATTACTTTGCATACTGTTTTACCGTGTTTTCAATGTTTGCTATCCTACATTCGCATCGTGTTAGTTTTAAATCGTTCTCTGTTCAACATTCCATCAATTTCTCTACCGCAGGAAAAATTGATTTACTATGTTCCCATTTCCAAACTGTTAACAAGGATTGCTACATGGTCCTTATGCTGATTGAGACATGCCTTATTTCCAACTGGCTTTAACTAACATGAATATGGGCTATGTTTCATCTATACTTTTGTCTCTATGACAATATACTATTTGAAACTAGGAAATCATATTCCTTTCCATAGTAGTACGTAATTATAATGGTATTCTATCTACAAAATGAGTAGAAAATATAACATTGTTATAGGCCTTTTTGTTTGACGGTCTTCAACTTATTTATTAACTGAGCCCATATCTATTAATATATATCTCAATATACATGCCTTATACTCTTCTCGAGCACTTTCTGTAATGTTTTCTCCTCCCATTATTTAATGCATGCCGCATGTACAACCACATTCAAAATCAAAATTATTGACCAATGTGATGATGAGCTCTTCAACCATCTGCTATCTTCATCTTTTGCTTTACCTTTTTCAACTTTCCCCCATCTGCCCATGTGCGAAGCACGGGTTCCAATCTAGTTAAAGATGAGAGAGAGTAGGGGAAACCAAAATTTACGTTCGGGAAGAGCGGGAGCCAAATGAAATTCTATTACAAGGTAAGACAGCCGTTAAATATTAAACTATTACAACTGTCATTTTGTGTCAGAGCATTTTTGTTGTAGTGTCCATCATTTTCGATATCTTTTAAATCTTCGTATCTTTTGAAATCAACGTTGAAAACTCGAGACAAAAAACACATGATAAACCAAACACTTCCTAATATTTTAAATGAGTTGTATCGTCAAACTAAAACGATTTGTTGTCTTTAGAGCACCAACGAGTGGGAGTCAACTAACATATATCTCAATTCTTTGAGCTAACCGTTTCCTTCTATGCACTTCTAATTTTAACTAGATTTCATTTTCAATGATTTGATATTGAATTGGAAATGAATTAATTAAATTAAGGTTTTTTACGTGATGTTGGGTAATTGCGAGAGCGAGTTTGTTCACCTCACTTTTGGTGAGGTGAACAAAACTCTCGGATTTTATTGGTGGAAGTCAGGGAGGTCCGTATGGGACCTATTGATTTTCACCAATGGAAACCTTTAGTTATTTACACAATTCTCAAAATAGTGTATACAAACCTATACTCGGTAATTGCAACGTATTTTACACAGGTTGCATTTGGAGTTATTTGGAATTGGCTTGTGTGTTTTTTCAAACGTCGGTGCCAGGGCCAACCCGAGTCCGATTTTGTTCACACTTTTTTTTAAGTGTGAACAAAACACTCGGACCCTATTGGAGGAATTCAGCGGGGGTCCATATATGACCCACCAAATTCCTCCAATAGGAGGAAAGTATTTTGTTCACACTTTAAAAAAAATGTGAACAAAATCCTATTCGGGCCAGCCCATGTATTGTGTGGTACATAGCCCACGTCATTTTCTGTCATTCTCTTCTTCTCACGTGACACGTGTATTTATTCTTTGTCCTCCACTTTGCTTGCTTAGGACGCTTGAACTTTCAAAACTTTAATAGCACGTAAGTGCCTGTTGTTTTCCTGTAGGCAACCCTCTGTGTAGACCTGCTGCACTTCAACCCCCACATCACTCTCATAGTTTAATGTCAGTGGTCAGCGTTACTTCGCCTACTCAACTCAAATTGTCCAAATTTCAATCCGACCCTCAGCGATAGAGCAATCGCAGTAGTGGGAATACTCGTGAAAGTGGGAGAGATCTGCACTTGAAAAACGCGAACTCGCGCGATAGCAATGTTACAAGCAACGTGAGTTTAGCATTTATGTGGAGATTCCTTCCATTTTTTTTTAGTAGGGGTCATTAAACGGCAAACATATTGTCATTAAAGACAAAATCAACCAAAATATGCGTTAAATGGCAAACTGTTTACCATTTAACCATCATAAATAAAAAAAGAAAAAAATTGGTAAAAGCCCCACTTGCTGCGGGAAGCGTGATGCTTGACCACCAATTTTTTTCGCCCACGAAAGTCCACTCGTCGCTGTAAGTGCTCTTAGTAGAAAATATATAGTAAAATGGGAAAATCTTATCAAAAAATGTCAAACTCCTATCACATATACATAAAAGTAAAAATAATAGAATATTAATAAAATAATGACCATGAAATTTCATTAATGGTACGCGAACAATTTCTTTTCCATATTTTATGGTAATATTTTTCTATTATTCTGTAATTTTTGTTGTTATGTATGTGCATATTTATAAGGGTTTACACATTTTCTTATTTAGGGCCGGATCGAAATTTGGATAGCTTGAGTTTCCGTTTACCATTATTTAATTAAGAACATGTGGTTTTCAAAGCTATGCTATGGAATTATAAAAAATACGGAAAAACAAACATATTGACTAAGATAACTTTCGGAATTGATGCTAATAAGTTATTTGAAATTATTTTGCATTTACCGTTATTCGTCTCTAGTTAGTTTATCCAACTATTATAAAAAATAGAACAATGTAATAATCTGTTAAACCTACTAACTAAGCATTTTCGAAACAATCAATCTGTTATACCTACTAACTAAGCATGCACAATATGCTTTTCACAATCAATATTCATTCATGCTCCATTTAAAGCATTATCTTTTACATATTAAATAAACAATTCGAGTGTGAAGCATGGGTCCAAATTAGCTTGATTAATTTATAGTGGATACATTAATCACGTTGAAGCAATGTAGCCTAATCCATTTGGAATTAATAGGAGACAAATCTATTTACATTTTTTATTTTTGCAGTGATATCTGGACAAATGAATCACATGTATTTATTACAATGTAAATATGATAATGAAATAATTCTTATTATCAATTGCTTATTAATTCAAATTAGATGATTTTAATTAATGGGTTTATATGAGCACAAAGAAAGTGTGGAATCCCATTACAGGCTTGACTTATCCAATAACGAAAGCAATATCCCTATAAATTTCTTATAAGATATGAATTCATTGCTCGGATTAAAACAAAGTAGAATAAAAAAAATTATGAAATGAAACTCCATCTTGTGTCCATTCTTCTTGTGAATCTTTTCATTGCAGCCGTCCAATCCAGTGCTCATCATAGTCGCGTCGTGGTTGGAAAGGGATTAACAATCTAGATGATCCAGAGGTTGTCGACATCGCAAAATTTGCGATTTCAAAGCACAACAAGCTAGCGAATGCAAATCAGACACTGGGTCAAATCTTGAAAGGGGAAACTCAGGCGGCGGTTGGAACAAACTATAAACTTGATTTGGAGGTGACCGATGGGGGCAAGTATGAGGTGGTTGTTTGGGTGAAAGCGCGGTTACATTTTAGGGAGCTAAACTCCTTCGATAGGCTTTAAATGTTGGCAAACCAATGAAATAAGCAAGTTTCAAGTAAAATTGTGGTTAAAATAATAGATAATGCTTTATATTTCTGTTTTTCGTAGGCCTATGATGATGATTAATGTATGTGTCGACGTTGAATAAAATATAACATTTAAAAGTGTCTTCTTCATAAATTTTCTTCTTCTTCCCTATCATGTTTTTTCTGCCTTGATTATTGGATGCGTTTGGGCTTAAGGGTAGTTAAAGAAAGTTGGAAGTGAAAGTGGGTATACTTTTACTTTTGTGGTTCCAAATGGGTCACTTAAGCAACGTATGTGATATTTAATCTAATTTTTTTATATATATTTTTTTTTTTTATGTGACCAAGTGTTTTATTGAAATGAAATAACAGTGTATAATTTGTAGTACATGCACATTAGTTAAGGTATGTTAACAAACACAATGAGAAAATGTAGAAATAATAAATTAGAGATACTGTAAAAGTTGTATTCATGTTTATTTTCTCCACTACTAGGATTAGAAAAGATTTGTAGTTTGCAAAAAAACATTAGAGATTTTTCATATATGACACCCATTCCTTTGCGTCGTCATCATTAGGAGCATTGAATAAATATATATGATGTGTAATTACATATAACGCTTTAGCCAAATTAAAAATTTCTCCTCTTTCAAGATGTTCAATGCAAGAAAAGAAATGTCTGGGTAGTTTAAAGAATTTCCTACTGAACATAAACTATTTGTGTTTGGACTATCTAAAGTCAAATGAGATTTTTCATTTGTCGTCCGTACATGATTTCAGCCATCTTATATTCAGTTTCATTACACTATGTTCTCTGGCAGCTACGATAGCTGATATTAATAATTAAACTAAGTTGGAACACGATCTTCACACACGGGAAGTTGTTTGGCTGTTGTAACATGGATTCAATGTGTTAAATTTATGATTCAAAATTGTGCTTCTTGTTTTTATTTTTATCATTGATGGAATTTGAAATTTTGTGTCCTATTTTTTAAATTCAAAAATTCCACTCATAGATCAGGATATATAAATCCATTAATAACACTACAATAAAAAAGAATTTTAACAGCGGTTCAAAAACTTTATTAAAAGTTATAACTATGTTAGTATAAACATTATAAAACGACATACGGTCGTAGGCCCCTAATTTTCAATAGCAGAAAATAAACGCTGTTAAAAAGTGAGTTTCACGGCGTTATTTCTGAGCTGTTAATACTTTATGCACAACGTTTTTTCTGAGCTGTTAATATTTATGCACAAGTTCATAATGAGTTGTTAATAGTTTTCAAGTGTGTGTTGCTTCCATTTTCAACAACGGATTATAAATGCTGTTACTATTATTTCACAGAGTTTTTCTTATGTTGTTATAGTGAATATACTTATTTTCATAGAATTAACAACGTTATATAAACACTATCGTTAGTTCCTGATATTTTTACTCCACAATTGTCACGTTCCATTGCAATATTTATATCAATAATCTACGCTCATTTCATCATATTTCAACTAAAAAATATACATAACATTGTATCAAACTAGAAACTAACATATGAAAATATAACTATTGATCATTTTCATGAAGTAATATGAATACAATATCCGTAGACAAAATTTACATAAATTCATAAACAAACGTCATACAACATTGGACAAACTTATGAAAACAAACCTATTTACGATGCATGTTAAAAATAGGGTTGTATATTGGATAGAACAGTCCATTGTCCGGTTCGGTCCGAAGCTACAAGGTCTACGGTCCGTGTCCGTCCGATTCACTTATAGGACAGAGCTTGGGCACACTAATGTTCGATCCGATCTAAAATGTTTGATGTTTTCCTATTATCCAAGGCTATATCGGACAGGACAGTCCGTTGTCCAGCTCGGTCCGAGGCTACATAATGTCTGGTTCGTGTCCGTCTGAATTCTTATAGGACGGAGCTTGGACACACATTCGTATGGTCCGGTCCAATCCGTTTACTCCCCTAGTTAAAAACAAACATATCCCTTCAACCTTTGGTTCTGGCACATACCGTTTAAGCAAGTCGTTTATTGCTTCCTTTTAGTTCACACTTCAGATTGCTCCATTGTTCATCTCTTTAATGCTTCAAGTCCTCATAAGCTTCAACACTACAGGATTGGGCAGTCTTAATATAATGCAAGAAACATGGACAAAAGCATGCTGAAATAGTACAAGCTCAATCAATTCTCATTACTAATTGCACAATGATTCTACCAAGCAATGTTATACGAAAGTGATTGAACTGGTTAATATTAGAAATAAATCATATAAATTTTTGATGCTTGTTCCGAATTGCAAGCTCTTAGGCTTGCTGTTTCGGAACAGCAAGCGCGCATGCTTGCTGTTTGGAAGCGCAATTGGGCTTGCTATTCCGAACAACAAGCTCTTAGGCTTGCTGTTTCGGAACAGCGGCAATCCTGCGCTTGCTGTTCCGAATAGCAAGCCAGAGCTTTCACTTAGTTAATATTTTATAAAACATATCTAATTTTTTGTTATTATTATAACTTTAGTTAATATTCATAAAACTTAGTTAATTTTCTTAATATTTTATAATTTATCATTTACTGTTATTTATAGTTTGTGAAACTTGCAGCAAGTATTATGACTCAATGCATGCTCAATTAGAGTATAATTAGCTATACGCTCAGTTTCAATAAAATAGGATATATGCTCAGTTACCACTACTACAAAACAGGCCAGTTGCATCGGTTGTTTACCCCCTTGTTGCATCAGTTCAGGAACCGATGCATATGCAGCCGATGCAACAAGACAAAAAAAATGCATCAGTTTAAAAACCGATGCAACAAATGTATTTTTGCATCGGTTTTTGGTAAAATTTGATGCAAAAAGAAGGGTTTTTGGCTCAAAACTAATTACTCTGTTGCATCGGTTACTGGTAATAACCGATGAAAATATATATTGACGCACCAGTTGTTACTAAAATCCAATGCAATATTGAAAGATATTGCATCTGCTCCATCCATATTTTGCATCGGTTGTTTCTTACTATAGATGCAAAATATCTCTATTGCTTTCAATATTGGTAACCAATGCAGAAATCTCATAACAAACAATAATATCATACTCAATATTATAATCATTTAAATAAAATAAATTGACGACAAATGCAAATTGAATAAGATAATTCCAATAAATATATATATGTCAATTACAATGTCCATAATCCATACAAAAAAGTGAATCATAAATTCATAATCAAAAGTCAGTTTTGAATTTCATTAACTACTTTGATATGTTAGAAAATTTGAAGTTGATTCCATACAACCAACACTACAGGCAAACAAAAGCCAGCAAAAGATGAAGCTGCAAGGCAGAAAATAAGCTCTGGGAATATCCATATCCAAGGCAGCAAAAGACGAAGCTGCAAGGCAGAAAATAAGATCTGGGAACATCCATATGCAAGGCAGCAAAAGACGAAGCTGCAAGGCAGGAAAAGAAGGGTTCTGCAAGAAAACTGCAAGGCAGAAAATAAAACAATCAAAAGTCAGTTTTTAGTATCCACTGTAAGCAATATATTAATAGTGACAAAACTCAGGTGTGTATATGGATTCACTTTTATATATGATAAGAAACCTGAT
The DNA here is from genome assembly GCA_030737875.1 of Allium sativum. Classification (NCBI taxonomy): domain Eukaryota; kingdom Viridiplantae; phylum Streptophyta; class Magnoliopsida; order Asparagales; family Amaryllidaceae; genus Allium; species Allium sativum. The sequence continues at coordinate 2,831,290 of CM060919.1, read as the reverse complement.
TGTGTTAATTATTTTACATGTCTACAATGCCTTCTAAAATATTGCTTCTACATGCATGTAAAAGCAATATATTAACAGATACTTCCACTTCAAATTTTTCCATCGAAAATTACAAACTAGATTAGAATGCATGGTTTATCCAACCTAACTAACTAAAACTTTCAAAGTCATGCAAACGGATTAAAACAAGAACATTTTTTTGTATGATAAAATGGTATTTCTATTGAATGAACATGAATGAATAAAACATAAATATTGCAACATAAATTCAGAAAATTCAAAACTCACAGGAATTATTGATGCCAAAATGACAACAGAAGTTATTTGATGGGAGAAAATTTCATTCTCTTTCAGCACTGTTATTATAAGAATGATGCAATTTAAAACAGATGATTCGGTTCACAAACATCAAATGCACAGATTTAAACCTTCTGTTATGACTCTTTTGGGAATGTAATCAAACAAACTTGCATTAGTGATGAATACACAAGCATTAGAAGGTCTGGAAGCTTGCAATTGTATGCAAACTGAACACAGCAGATGTTTGCATACTTGGAATGCAACTCGAAATGTTATAACTGGCTTGCAACCTGCAAGCAACTACGCAAACTTCGCAAGCTTGCAGGTTTTGATCTCAAGCCTGCAACTTGCAAGGTGTGCAAGCTCGGGCTGCAGGCTTGCAGCTTCCAAGATGTGCAAGCTCAAGCTTGCAAAATGCAAACATGTAGCAAACTGTAACGACCCAGAAAATCTGAACCAATTTAAAAATTTTAAATTGGCTAAAATAATGGATTTTAAATATTTAAAATAAATATTTTAAATAATGGCGATGAAAACTGAGTTTGAATCGACATTTGAAAACGAATATAATTAATTATAATTATATATAGAATTGAAAATGGCGCGGTAGTTCGATAATTCGATTTCAAACTTCAATTGAATATACCGGGTGCAAAACAATCCGGATCTTAGTGAAACCAAAAATAATGGAATCTAATTGATGATATCTTTCTAACGAATCCGACCAATCGAAGTTTGATAGCGGGAATCAAAAGATATGTCCAGTTGAAAATTCTGAATAGTCGCTATAGAATTCAGGCCCTTAAAAATGGACATTTTGCAAATGACCTCGGATTTCGACGAAACCACTTTTGTTAGATCCGCAGTGTCAAGTTATTGCTAGGTTTCAAATTTCATAATTTTTCGAATCAATATGTGAGCGTGGCAAAGGAAAACGCGTTTGACCGATTTCAGTTGATTTTAATCGACTGGAAATTGACCATTTTTCAAACGGTCTCAGAATTTGACGAAACTAGTTTTGTTAGGACCGTATCGTCAATACGAAGCTAGAAAATATTTTTCTGGAATTTTTCTAGTTAATATGTGACCCCGGTAATTTGAAATGTGCGTTTAAAATTCAATATAGTGATTTAAATGAAAATTCAACAGAAACTGATTGTAACGATCACATCAGCTTGCGATACATATCCCATTGTGTTCGGAATGGGGGTTAAACGCTATGGACGACAGGCGGTGGGCCTCGTTTCGAAGTCGTATGTAAAAGTCAACCCTTTTGCAGATTTAAATAATAATAATAATAATAATAAAAAAAATATATATAATTTTTAATTTCCCCCTTCCCTCCTTTATCTCCTTCTGGCCCCCCCCGATCAATACCAGATAGAGAAATAAAAAAAAAAAAAAAAAAGGAAAACCCTAAGCTAATCGCCGCCGCCCCCGGACGTCGACGCCACCGTCCTGTCCTCCTCCAAGCCCCGCCTCCGCCTGAGCACCCCCTCGCCGATCGCTCGCGAAGTTGAAGCCGCCCCTCTCGAAACCCGAAGCAGCGACGCCCCCCTATCGCACGAGCTCCGAGCCGCCAGACCCCGAAGCAGCCGCCAGACCTCGAGCCCCCCCGTCGAATCCCATCGCGACGCCACCCAACCTCGCGACGCCACCCAACCTCGAGCGCCACCCTCGAGAAGACCACCGCCGACGTCGTCTCCTTCCCCCCCCGCTCCTCTGTAAGCCTTTAATTGTATTTTATTTTATTTTTTTTTTTTTTTTATTTTTTTTTTTTTTATTTTGAATTTTAAAAAGTATAAAAACTGATTTAAAGATTATATATAAACTGATTTTATAAAAGTATATAAACTGATTTTATAAAAGTAAAAACTGAATTGATTTTTTTTTTTTTTTTTATAAGTATTTTAAAACTGAATTGTTTGTTAAAAAAAAAATAAAAAATATAAAACAGAATTTAAAAAGAGTAAAACAGAATTTAAAAAGATTAAAACTGTTTTATGTTTGAATTTTAAAACTGATTATTTTAAAGATTTTAAAAACTGTTTTATAAAACTATAAAAAAACTGATTTTAAGAAGATTTAAAAACTGATTTGTTTTAATATTAAGAACTGATTATGTTAGAAATTAAAACTGCAATTTATAAGAATAAAAACTGCATTTTCTATGAAGATAAAAACGGCATTTTTATAAAAGAGAAAAACTGAATTTTAAAAAGTATAAAAACTGATTTTGTTTTTTTTAAATAAAAACTGATTTGATTTTAAAGAAATTTTAAAGAATATAAAAAAAAAATAGAAAACATATTTTTATATGTGAAAGCGAAAGTAAAAAAAACATATTTTTATATGTGAAAGCGAAAGTAAAAATCATATTTTTTATATGCTGAAAGCCAAAGTAAAAATCATATTTTTATATGTTGAAAGCGAAAGTAAAAATTCGATTTTTATATATTGAATAGCATAGTAAAAATTCTATTTTTACATGTGTAGAGAATACGGGCGAAAGCAACAAAAGGCGAAGATTTCTATTAAGAAGTATCGTGCAGTTGGATAGCTATTGGTGAGATTTCTGATTTTAAAAATATAAATATATGTGTGTGAATATGAAAGTGAATTGCTATATATAAATATATATATATATACGCCCCTCGTCCACAAACCATGGACGATATTTATTGGTTGGAATTGTTGTGGAAATTTGATTGATAGCGAATGATTGTTTGGGATTGTTTGTGATTGATATTGGTTGATTGTGGTTGAAAAATACCCATTTGTGGTTGTGAAATATTTGGTTGAAACCACATAGGATTAGTTTGTGGAAATGAAATAAATATATATACATGCCGCCTGCGTGCGAACTAGATGCATGTTTCCCATTGTCAAAAACCGCGAGGTTTTAAGGTAGAGCGAGGAGCCGTACTAGGGACGGTGCCGGTGTAACTACCCTGCCGTTATGCTGCCGAAATTTTGAATAATATTTGTGTGTTTGAATTATTTTCATATGCTTAAACTATATTTATTCATTGTATAGAAAACATTCATGTGTTGAATTGATATTCATTCGTTGTTTAGAAATTCATGTGTCGAATGGTATTCATATTTTGAAATAAATAGTTCGATAATAAAAATCACATTTTTATCGATATATAAAAACTATAGAAACATTCATGTGTTGAATTGATATTCATTCGTTGTTTAGAAATTCATGTGTTGAATGGTATTCATATTTTGAAATAAATAGTTCGATAATAAAAATCACATTTTTATCGATATATAAAAACTATAGGAACATTCATGTGTTGAATTGATATTCATTCGTTGTTTAGAAATTCATGTGTTGAATGGTATTCATATTTTGAAATAAATTGTTTGATAATAAAAATCACATTTTTTATCGATATCTAAAAACTATTGAAAACATTCATGTGTTGAATTGATATTCATTCGTTGTTTAGAAATTCATGTGTTGAATGTTATTCATATTTTGAAATAAATTGTTTGATAATAAAAATCACCTTTTATCGACTATATGAACTATATAGAAAAATAGTGTTTTGAAATGAATCGTTTTACAATAAAAATCACCTTTTTTATTGTATGCATAAATCGTTAAAATGTGAAGTGTTAAAAATAACCACTTGTTCAAAATAAACATATATGAGTTGAAATATTCATTAATTAGCTAATGAAATGAATTGCACCTATTTATGTAACATTAGAATGAATGGAGTTTTTAAACCAAATAGAAATCAAATATGAAGTTGAATAGAAAATGAAAAATGATATGAACTGTATATATATGTACATGCATATTCATTGTACAGGTTATAGCAAAGGGGCTAGAGAAGAGGAATAAAATTTTGTGCCCGACAAATAGGTACACATTTACTGATTTGTTTGGGTGATGATTTTGAGCCTGATTGGCTAGCCGCTTGGCTTTTTCTTTTTCTTTTTGAGATTAGAAGGACCGGGACGCTATTTGCGATTTCCCGACGCTCCCGGTGCAGGGGAGGTTATGGCGAAATTTTTCCAAAATTTAAGGTGTTAGAAAATTTTTTGAAATGAAAACGATATAGAAATCATTGAATGAACTATATTTATATAACTATATAAATATAAATAAAATTAAAACGAAACGAGGCCGTGCAGTTCGTATTTTGAAACCGTGATTTCAAACGACTAGTACGGGAAATCCGACCATTGGATTTTCCCGAAACCTCAACCGTCGGGTTCGCCTTGGAATAATCTTTCCAACGGCACCAACCTTGTAAAAATCCAACGGTTGGATTGTCTCGAATGTTTAATTCAAATCTGAAGAAAAACAGCGCCAGAAACGATTATATTTATTTATATATATAAATAAAATTATATTTAATCGAATAACGACGCTGCAGTTCGTATTTTGAAATCGAAACTTCAAACGATTGTACCGGGAGATCCGACCGTCGGATTTTCCCGAAACTGGAACCGTTGGATTCGTTTTGAAAAGACCTTTCTAATGATGTAAATTTTGTGAAGATCCAACGGTTAGATTTTCAGATATGTGTAAATCAAATCTGAAGAAAAACAGCGCCACGGCCGCCTTATGGCCCGAAGCGCCGTTTTGAATAAAATGGCTATTTTAAAATAAATAAAAATAGCGATAAATAGTTATAAAATATCATAAGCGATATGGAATGGAAATAAACTGAATTTGCTTGATTTATGTGATATTTGATGGTTGAATGTGTTTGGTGTGAAAATTACATTAAAGGACAAAACCAGTGTTGTCGAATAATTTAACCATTGAAATAAATCGATTTGAAATTCTAAATATACGTGAATTATTTGAAAAGGCCGAGTTAATTCTCATTTCGAATAATCGACCGACGATTGAAATTCGAAGATGAAGACGATGGTCGAAGACCGGAGATCTTCACCTCGTTTGGATGGTAACCGAGGTCCTGATTGGGAGGCATCCCGAAATATGGATAATGAGTGGTGATCGTTCAGACGTACGTGTTGATCGATGGGTTTGCGAGGTATTTAGTGCCTCCGGTTTCGTTCAGACCCAGAACGGACTTGTAAATGGACTGTGTGTCTGACATAGAATTTATTCTGTGTGGCATGCTAAGATGCAGTGATCAGGGCTTCTGTTGCAAAGCAAAGTCTTGTGGTGATGATCAAAGCACCGCCTGTGTGGCGTAGCTTTGTGTATAACGTAAATTCGCGAGCCTCACACCCCGGTATGAACCTAAAACGGGAGAGGACATCAGGGAGGGCATGCGTTTCTTCCTAGCTAGGGTGGTGTCAGTGACCTTCCAGCCCTGACATTTATATACTTTTCACCTATGTGGTTGTTGCTGTTGCGAGGCGCCTCGGTTTGATCGGACGATCCGGGTCCGATGGAGTCATTCGTTGGCTCGTTTACGCCCCAAAGGGCGGGGAAACGTATTGTTCAGGCATAATAATCCACATCGGTGGACCGGCCCTGACGATCCAAGGGGCAGTTGCGGCTGTTCCTGAGGCTCGGGCTAGGCAGTCTCGAATTCGGTAAGGACTATCTTTTGCCTTGGTTCATGACGGAAATCCAATTTCCAAATACGTGATCGTGCGGTTTTGATTGTATATATATATATGGCGACATGATATATGGTACCCATGCCGTCTATGATTGATAGTTATGATTTGAAATTGTCTTCAAAGCATATAAACACTAGCAATAATATCAAATGCCTTTGTTTTATTCGTATCAATCATATTTTGGCCATTATAAGGTAAAACTCTATCCTCCGGTTTGCGTTGCATTGTGTGATGGGAACTGAGTCTTATAATGGCTTCATTTTTGTTAAAAACATAGCGATGTTTAAAAGAAAGATTTGTTTTAAAGCACTGGCAATCCAATGGAGTAAACCCGTTCCACGAAAGTGGCGTGGTCCTGTGATTAGCCAATTAGATATGTGTTGAATAGATTTCTCATACCAGTCCCATGACTGACTCGTAGTTTGTTTCACTCTCAAACTCGGGTGCCCCTTTTTCTACACGGGCAGCCTTGTATTCAGGTTTAGCTGGTTCTTTCTGGATAGCTGGAGCTGAAGATGGATTCTATCATTTATTTCTTTTTATGCTGTTCAGCTCCTATTGTACATATTTTGTTTATTTCCGCTGTAGACATTTATGTATAGCTGAACTGTATTTGTACTAAGTAAGATCCTGTATACTGTGTAACTCTGATGATTACTTTTATCCAGTATATTTTGTTGTTCATTCTGGTGTATTTATTTAATTCTGTTCTGCTATTATATGTTTCTGTGTTATATTCCAAAAGATAACCTTGTTTCCGTGAGAACGGGAAATCGGGTCGTCTCAACGTGGTATCAGAGCTTTGGTTAAGCTTAGTTCTGGAATATAACATTTGAACGAACTCGTCAGAAATAGAACCAGTAGTGTTCTAGGACGGGTAACTCAATACAGATAGGATCAGCAATATCCTAGTATGAGTAAAGCAGAATAAATTACACCTCGATAGACACATTTACATTTGAAGTATATGTTTCTATGTTTGAAAAATTTCTTTTCTGTGACCTGACACTTGATCTGCTAATTGCAGAAGTACTAGAAAAATGAGTGCCAGAAACAGAAGGAATACAGAACCCGATCTAGAGGCTCTATTAAAGAAATATCGAAATCTGAACGGAGCGCAATTCTCGGGCAATGAATCTATTATTCAAACTCAAGCTTGGTTGAGTTCTGTCGAAAGAATCTTTGAGCATATCCAGCTGAGAGATGACCAGAAACGGTTAGTAGCATCTTGGGCGCTCAAAGAAGAAGCTTTAATCTGGTGGGAAACAATCATCAAAGATAATCCAGAAGGTGATATCACCTGGGACAGATTCAAAGTGATTTTCCTAGAGAGATTTACTCCTCCCGAAGCAACCGAGAGATTATGTGATGAATTTTCTTATCTAATACAAGGTGATATGACCATCCCAGAATATCACAAGAAATTTAATGAACTTGCTCACTTTGCTCCTCATCTAATTCAAAATCCGAAGAGGAAAAATATGAGATTTATTCACGGACTTCAAAGGAAATACCAGAATAAGGTATTGGGGCATGTGAAGCTTCCTTTTTCTGAAATGATATATATGGCCTATCAGTATGAAGATCTCCATAAGAAAGGAATGTTATGCGACGAAGAAGAAGTTAGTTCTAGAGAGGTAGCAGAGTCGGAAACTGATATTCCTGAGGCAAATTCAATGTCTAAAGTCGGTAAGGAGCCCAAAGTAAGTCGGAAAAGGGCCAGACCTGAGAAAGAATCAGCAATGACCGCTATGTGCTTAAACTGCAATCAAAAAGGTCATTTGTCCAGGAAATGTAAGTCCTTGAAATTGCAAAAGAGGGAGGGATCTAAATCAAGGAGCAAGGTTAAAGGCAATAGTAAATGCAATCTCTGCCATCAGGCTGGTCACGTAAAGCAAGACTGCTGGCAGTTGAAAAAGACTGAAATAGTTCAAGTGAATGAAGTAGCAGAAACCTCAGCACCCTCAGATAGTCAAGAAAGGTCTGATGTTTTAGAAGGCACGCTCAATGTCAAAAACATTCCAGTTAAAGTACTGTTTGACACAGGCGCGTCACGAAGCTTTATTGCAAAGAGTGCAGTCAAGAAGTTGGATTTGAATTTGAAAAAGCTCAAAGAGCCAATGACAGTCCGAAATCCAGTTGGAGGTTCCATCGATCTCAGTTGGGTTTGTGCAGTACCCGTCTCTTTTTCTTGCTATAAATTCCCTATTATCTCTGTCGTCATGAACTTTGATGAATTCGATCTTATTTTGGGATTGGATTGGTTAACCAAATACGAAGCAGAGGTTAGATGCGCCGAGAGAGTTGTTAGAGCTAAGATCAAATCCGGAAGTTATATAACCATTCCCTGTGAAGGTCAGAATGCTAATAGAAAAGACTTCTGGGCGGCTTTGAATGTTTCTCCAACCCAAATAGAAAATGTTCCTGAAGTCGCAGAGAATATTCCTGACCTCATCAAAGATATTCCTGTCGTCAAAAACTATGCGGATGTGTTCGAGGAAGTTGTTCGCTTACCTCCGCAGAGAGAAATAGATTTCAAGATTGCTTTAATTCCCAATGCAAGGCCGGTAGTTCACGCTATTCGAAGAATGTCCTTGAAGGAGAAAGAGGAATTAGACAATCAAACAAGACAGCTAGTATGGAAGGGTCTGATCAGGCCTAGTTTCTCTGATTGGGGTGCAGCAGTGGTGTTTGTCCCAAAATCGGACGGTACTCTACGGCTATGTGTGGATTATCGTGATTTAAACAAGCAGACTATAAAGAACAAATATCCATTGCCGCGGATTGATGATTTGTTGGATCGATTAAATGGAGCACAAGTATTCTCACGAATGGACCTAGCTACAGGATTCCATCAACTTCGAATTGCCGAAGAGTGTGTTCCAATGACAGCGTTCAGAGGCCCCGACTTATTCTACGAGTGGTTAGTAATGCCGTTCGGCTTATGTAACGCTCCAGCTTACTTCGTCGATCTGATGAACAGAGTATTCAGGGGGGTTTTGAATAAATTTGTTCTGGTTTTTATTGATGATATCCTGATCTTCTCTAAATCAAAGGCCGAGCATGAAAAACATCTGGAACAAGTGTTAGAAATTCTCAGACGGAATGTATTAAAAGCCAAGTTTTCCAAATGTATATTCTGGCAGGATGAAGTGAAATTTCTGGGCCATGTAGTATCGAAAGATGGAATCGCTGTGGATCCAAGCAAAATCACAGCTATTCAGAATTGGAAACAGCCCAGTACTCCCACTGAAGTCCGCAGTTTTCTCGGATTGGCTAGCTATTACCGAAAGTTCGTTAAAGACTTTTCGAAGATATCTGGTCACTTAACGAAGCTTACAAAGAAGCATTCTAAGTTCAAGTGGACTCAGGAAAGTGAGGAGGCTTTCGAAGAGCTAAAGTTAAGACTAACAACAGCTCCAGTGTTAACCATCATCGATGGTAACCAAGATTTAAAAGTATGGACTGATGCTTCTAGAGAAGGCCTCGGCGCAGTGTTAATGCAAAGAGGCCAGGTGATTGCCTATGCTAGCCGTCAATTGAAGCCGCACGAGAAAAACTATGTAACTCATGATCTTGAGTTATTGGCTATCATATTCTCTTTGAAAATCTGGAGACACTATCTTCTGGGCGAGAGATTTGAACTGTTTACAGATCACCAGTCGTTAAAGTATCTGTTCACTCAGAAGGACTTAAATCTGAGACAGCAACGTTGGCTGGAGTTTCTTGCAGCATATGACTTTGAAATTATATATACTCCAGGAAAAGCCAATGTCGTGGCCGATGCGTTAAGCAGAAAGAATGTAATGATCGCCAGTTTTATTATCACGACTTCATTGCTAGATAAGATATCTGCTCTTCAGGAGGATGATCACTTCATTCAGAAGATCAGAGGGATAATTCAACAAGGCGAACCCTCGAGTTTTCAAGTTGATAATGAGGGGATTCTAAGGCTCAAAGGTCGAATCTGTGTCCCTAACATTCCTGAACTTCGAAAGGAAGTACTGGATGAATGCCACAAGTCAAAACTCAGTATCCATCCGGGAGTAAACAAAATGTATAATGACATCAAACGCACTTTCTGGTGGAAGTCGATGAAAAGGGACATTTCTTTATATGTCAGCCGATGCCCTACTTGCCAGCTAGTTAAAAGCGACCAACAGAAATTGGCTGGACTATTACAACCACTAGAAGTTCCTGGTTGGAAGTGGGAGCATATTTCTATGGATTTCATTGATGGTTTGCCCAGAACCAGAAAAGGAAATGACAGTATTTGGGTGATCGTAGATCGTTTCACGAAGACCGCCCATTTCATACCTGTCAAATCAAACAGAACTGCTCAGAGTCTGGCGCAGATTTACTTCAGGGAAATAGTTAGACTGCATGGAGTGCCGCTCAGTATAGTAAGTGATAGAGATACAATTTTCACTAGTAAATTCTGGGAAGCATTTCAAGTCGAGCTGGGAACGAAGTTAAACTTGAGCACCGCTTATCATCCTCAGACAGACGGTCAGACTGAGAGGGTGAATCGCATTTTAGAAGATCTCTTGCGGGCTTGTGTTATAGATTTCGGTGGATCATGGGAAGACCATCTTCATTTGGCTGAATTCTCTTATAACAACAGCTACCAGGCGAGTCTGACAATGTCGCCATTCGAAGCATTGTATGGTAGACCGTGCCGATCTCCTGCTTGTTGGGTCGAGCCTGGAAATAGACTTGTATTGGGTCCTGATATGATTCGCGAAGCTGCTGACAAAGTCGATTTTATTAAGAAGCGATTACTCGCCGCTCAAAGCCGACAAAAGAGCTATGCTGATAAAAGAAGAAGAGATATATCCTTTGAAGTTGGCGACTATGTATATTTGAAAGTATCGCCGATGAGAGGAGTTATCCGGTTCGGTAAAACTGGAAAGTTAGCACCCAAATTCATTGGTCCGTTTCCTATTCTGGAACGGATTGGAACTCTCGCTTATAGGGTCAAACTGCCTGACTGGTTGCCTGGAGTTCATGATGTATTTCATATATCTCAACTTCGAAAGCACGTTCATGATCCAGACTTGATCGTAGAAGAAGCAGCTCAGCAGGATATTGAAATTACTCCCGAACTAGCTGTGAGGCGTGAGCCGCTAAAGATTATCGGCAAAGAAACCAAAGAGCTGAGAAACAAGAAGGTTCACTTAGTCAAAGTGCAATGGAGTGGAGATCCGCGAGATTGTACTTGGGAAACTGAGGAGAGCATTCAGAAAGCTTATCCTAGATGCCGAGTAGATATCTCTGATTGACTCTGGTGCAAGGTACATTTACCCTACCTTGCATTACCTTTTAATTCTCTATTCTGTTGCTATTTTCTTCCCATGGATGTGCATTGTTTATTCTATACTCTGAATATTAAAAACAAATTGGTTGTTGTATTGTGGGATTGTAGATTTATCAAACCACTTTCGACTTTATTCCTTTTCGGGGACGAAAAGTTTTAAGTGGGGGAGATTGTAACGACCCAGAAAATCTGAACCAATTTAAAAATTTTAAATTGGCTAAAATAATGGATTTTAAATATTTAAAATAAATATTTTAAATAATGGCGATGAAAACTGAGTTTGAATCGACATTTGAAAACGAATATAATTAATTATAATTATATATAGAATTGAAAATGGCGCGGTAGTTCGATAATTCGATTTCAAACTTCAATTGAATATACCGGGTGCAAAACAATCCGGATCTTAGTGAAACCAAAAATAATGGAATCTAATTGATGATATCTTTCTAACGAATCCGACCAATCGAAGTTTGATAGCGGGAATCAAAAGATATGTCCAGTTGAAAATTCTGAATAGTCGCTATAGAATTCAGGCCCTTAAAAATGGACATTTTGCAAATGACCTCGGATTTCGACGAAACCACTTTTGTTAGATCCGCAGTGTCAAGTTATTGCTAGGTTTCAAATTTCATAATTTTTCGAATCAATATGTGAGCGTGGCAAAGGAAAACGCGTTTGACCGATTTCAGTTGATTTTAATCGACTGGAAATTGACCATTTTTCAAACGGTCTCAGAATTTGACGAAACTAGTTTTGTTAGGACCGTATCGTCAATACGAAGCTAGAAAATATTTTTCTGGAATTTTTCTAGTTAATATGTGACCCCGGTAATTTGAAATGTGCGTTTAAAATTCAATATAGTGATTTAAATGAAAATTCAACAGAAACTGATTGTAACGATCACATCAGCTTGCGATACATATCCCATTGTGTTCGGAATGGGGGTTAAACGCTATGGACGACAGGCGGTGGGCCTCGTTTCGAAGTCGTATGTAAAAGTCAACCCTTTTGCAGATTTAAATAATAATAATAATAATAAAAAAAAAAAATATATATAATTTTTAATTTCCCCCTTCCCTCCTTTATCTCCTTCTGGCCCCCCCCGATCAATACCAGATAGAGAAATAAAAAAAAAAAAAAAAAAGGAAAACCCTAAGCTAATCGCCGCCGCCCCCGGACGTCGACGCCACCGTCCTGTCCTCCTCCAAGCCCCGCCTCCGCCTGAGCACCCCCTCGCCGATCGCTCGCGAAGTTGAAGCCGCCCCTCTCGAAACCCGAAGCAGCGACGCCCCCCTATCGCACGAGCTCCGAGCCGCCAGACCCCGAAGCAGCCGCCAGACCTCGAGCCCCCCCGTCGAATCCCATCGCGACGCCACCCAACCTCGCGACGCCACCCAACCTCGAGCGCCACCCTCGAGAAGACCACCGCCGACGTCGTCTCCTTCCCCCCCCGCTCCTCTGTAAGCCTTCAATTGTATTTTATTTTTATTTTTTATTTTTTTTTATTTTATTTTGAATTTTAAAAAGTATAAAAACTGATTTAAAGATTATATATAAACTGATTTTATAAAAGTATATAAACTGATTTTATAAAAGTAAAAACTGAATTGATTTTTTTTTTTTTTTTATAAGTATTTTAAAACTGAATTGTTTGTTAAAAAAAAAAAAAAAAATATAAAACAGAATTTAAAAAGAGTAAAACAGAATTTAAAAAGATTAAAACTGTTTTATGTTTGAATTTTAAAACTGATTATTTTAAAGATTTTAAAAACTGTTTTATAAAACTATAAAAAAACTGATTTTAAGAAGATTTAAAAACTGATTTGTTTTAATATTAAGAACTGATTATGTTAGAAATTAAAACTGCAATTTATAAGAATAAAAACTGCATTTTCTATGAAGATAAAAACGGCATTTTTATAAAAGAGAAAAACTGAATTTTAAAAAGTATAAAAACTGATTTTGTTTTTTTTAAATAAAAACTGATTTGATTTTAAAGAAATTTTAAAGAATATAAAAAAAAAAATAGAAAACATATTTTTATATGTGAAAGCGAAAGTAAAAAAAACATATTTTTATATGTGAAAGCGAAAGTAAAAATCATATTTTTTATATGCTGAAAGCCAAAGTAAAAATCATATTTTTATATGTTGAAAGCGAAAGTAAAAATTCGATTTTTATATATTGAATAGCATAGTAAAAATTCTATTTTTACATGTGTAGAGAATACGGGCGAAAGCAACAAAAGGCGAAGATTTCTATTAAGAAGTATCGTGCAGTTGGATAGCTATTGGTGAGATTTCTGATTTTAAAAATATAAATATATGTGTGTGAATATGAAAGTGAATTGCTATATATAAATATATATATATATACGCCCCTCGTCCACAAACCATGGACGATATTTATTGGTTGGAATTGTTGTGGAAATTTGATTGATAGCGAATGATTGTTTGGGATTGTTTGTGATTGATATTGGTTGATTGTGGTTGAAAAATACCCATTTGTGGTTGTGAAATATTTGGTTGAAACCACATAGGATTAGTTTGTGGAAATGAAATAAATATATATACATGCCGCCTGCGTGCGAACTAGATGCATGTTTCCCATTGTCAAAAACCGCGAGGTTTTAAGGTAGAGCGAGGAGCCGTACTAGGGACGGTGCCGGTGTAACTACCCTGCCGTTATGCTGCCGAAATTTTGAATAATATTTGTGTGTTTGAATTATTTTCATATGCTTAAACTATATTTATTCATTGTATAGAAAACATTCATGTGTTGAATTGATATTCATTCGTTGTTTAGAAATTCATGTGTCGAATGGTATTCATATTTTGAAATAAATAGTTCGATAATAAAAATCACATTTTTATCGATATATAAAAACTATAGAAACATTCATGTGTTGAATTGATATTCATTCGTTGTTTAGAAATTCATGTGTTGAATGGTATTCATATTTTGAAATAAATAGTTCGATAATAAAAATCACATTTTTATCGATATATAAAAACTATAGGAACATTCATGTGTTGAATTGATATTCATTCGTTGTTTAGAAATTCATGTGTTGAATGGTATTCATATTTTGAAATAAATTGTTTGATAATAAAAATCACATTTTTTATCGATATCTAAAAACTATTGAAAACATTCATGTGTTGAATTGATATTCATTCGTTGTTTAGAAATTCATGTGTTGAATGTTATTCACATTTTGAAATAAATTGTTTGATAATAAAAATCACCTTTTATCGACTATATGAACTATATAGAAAAATAGTGTTTTGAAATGAATCGTTTTACAATAAAAATCACCTTTTTTATTGTATGCATAAATCGTTAAAATGTGAAGTGTTAAAAATAACCACTTGTTCAAAATAAACATATATGAGTTGAAATATTCATTAATTAGCTAATGAAATGAATTGCACCTATTTATGTAACATTAGAATGAATGGAGTTTTTAAACCAAATAGAAATCAAATATGAAGTTGAATAGAAAATGAAAAATGATATGAACTGTATATATATGTACATGCATATTCATTGTACAGGTTATAGCAAAGGGGCTAGAGAAGAGGAATAAAATTTTGTGCCCGACAAATAGGTACACATTTACTGATTTGTTTGGGTGATGATTTTGAGCCTGATTGGCTAGCCGCTTGGCTTTTTCTTTTTCTTTTTGAGATTAGAAGGACCGGGACGCTATTTGCGATTTCCCGACGCTCCCGGTGCAGGGGAGGTTATGGCGAAATTTTTCCAAAATTTAAGGTGTTAGAAATTTTTTTGAAATGAAAACGATATAGAAATCATTGAATGAACTATATTTATATAACTATATAAATATAAATAAAATTAAAACGAAACGAGGCCGTGCAGTTCGTATTTTGAAACCGTGATTTCAAACGACTAGTACGGGAAATCCGACCATTGGATTTTCCCGAAACCTCAACCGTCGGGTTCGCCTTGGAATAATCTTTCCAACGGCACCAACCTTGTAAAAATCCAACGGTTGGATTGTCTCGAATGTTTAATTCAAATCTGAAGAAAAACAGCGCCAGAAACGATTATATTTATTTATATATATAAATAAAATTATATTTAATCGAATAACGACGCTGCAGTTCGTATTTTGAAATCGAAACTTCAAACGATTGTACCGGGAGATCCGACCGTCGGATTTTCCCGAAACTGGAACCGTTGGATTCGTTTTGAAAAGACCTTTCTAATGATGTAAATTTTGTGAAGATCCAACGGTTAGATTTTCAGATATGTGTAAATCAAATCTGAAGAAAAACAGCGCCACGGCCGCCTTATGGCCCGAAGCGCCGTTTTGAATAAAATGGCTATTTTAAAATAAATAAAAATAGCGATAAATAGTTATAAAATATCATAAGCGATATGGAATGGAAATAAACTGAATTTGCTTGATTTATGTGATATTTGATGGTTGAATGTGTTTGGTGTGAAAATTACATTAAAGGACAAAACCAGTGTTGTCGAATAATTTAACCATTGAAATAAATCGATTTGAAATTCTAAATATACGTGAATTATTTGAAAAGGCCGAGTTAATTCTCATTTCGAATAATCGACCGACGATTGAAATTCGAAGATGAAGACGATGGTCGAAGACCGGAGATCTTCACCTCGTTTGGATGGTAACCGAGGTCCTGATTGGGAGGCATCCCGAAATATGGATAATGAGTGGTGATCGTTCAGACGTACGTGTTGATCGATGGGTTTGCGAGGTATTTAGTGCCTCCGGTTTCGTTCAGACCCAGAACGGACTTGTAAATGGACTGTGTGTCTGACATAGAATTTATTCTGTGTGGCATGCTAAGATGCAGTGATCAGGGCTTCTGTTGCAAAGCAAAGTCTTGTGGTGATGATCAAAGCACCGCCTGTGTGGCGTAGCTTTGTGTATAACGTAAATTCGCGAGCCTCACACCCCGGTATGAAC
This sequence comes from Allium sativum, assembly GCA_030737875.1. Lineage (NCBI taxonomy): Eukaryota > Viridiplantae > Streptophyta > Magnoliopsida > Asparagales > Amaryllidaceae > Allium > Allium sativum. The sequence continues at coordinate 2,815,136 of CM060919.1, read as the reverse complement.
CTAAAACGGGAGAGGACATCAGGGAGGGCATGCGTTTCTTCCTAGCTAGGGTGGTGTCAGTGACCTTCCAGCCCTGACATTTATATACTTTTCACCTATGTGGTTGTTGCTGTTGCGAGGCGCCTCGGTTTGATCGGACGATCCGGGTCCGATGGAGTCATTCGTTGGCTCGTTTACGCCCCAAAGGGCGGGGAAACGTATTGTTCAGGCATAATAATCCACATCGGTGGACCGGCCCTGACGATCCAAGGGGCAGTTGCGGCTGTTCCTGAGGCTCGGGCTAGGCAGTCTCGAATTCGGTAAGGACTATCTTTTGCCTTGGTTCATGACGGAAATCCAATTTCCAAATACGTGATCGTGCGGTTTTGATTGTATATATATATATGGCGACATGATATATGGTACCCATGCCGTCTATGATTGATAGTTATGATTTGAAATTGTCTTCAAAGCATATAAACACTAGCAATAATATCAAATGCCTTTGTTTTATTCGTATCAATCATATTTTGGCCATTATAAGGTAAAACTCTATCCTCCGGTTTGCGTTGCATTGTGTGATGGGAACTGAGTCTTATAATGGCTTCATTTTTGTTAAAAACATAGCGATGTTTAAAAGAAAGATTTGTTTTAAAGCACTGGCAATCCAATGGAGTAAACCCGTTCCACGAAAGTGGCGTGGTCCTGTGATTAGCCAATTAGATATGTGTTGAATAGATTTCTCATACCAGTCCCATGACTGACTCGTAGTTTGTTTCACTCTCAAACTCGGGTGCCCCTTTTTCTACACGGGCAGCCTTGTATTCAGGTTTAGCTGGTTCTTTCTGGATAGCTGGAGCTGAAGATGGATTCTATCATTTATTTCTTTTTATGCTGTTCAGCTCCTATTGTACATATTTTGTTTATTTCCGCTGTAGACATTTATGTATAGCTGAACTGTATTTGTACTAAGTAAGATCCTGTATACTGTGTAACTCTGATGATTACTTTTATCCAGTATATTTTGTTGTTCATTCTGGTGTATTTATTTAATTCTGTTCTGCTATTATATGTTTCTGTGTTATATTCCAAAAGATAACCTTGTTTCCGTGAGAACGGGAAATCGGGTCGTCTCACAAACCTGAGAAACGCAAGCTCAGACTCGTAAAATGCAAGCACGATACAAGCTCAGGCTTGCAACTTGCAAATCTTGTTGCAGGCTCAAGTTTGCTTGCAAGAATATGCACGATACAAGCTCAGCCAATAAAAACAGTCACTGGAAAACCGAAGCACTGCTCAGATTCAAACCTTCTATTATGAATCTTTTGGGCAACCTTCTGGGGTACAACATTTAAACACTACTTGTAATGCATACAAAAAATTCTTCTGTTATGTGACGGGAAGGAACACTTCAATGATAGCAAAATAAGTTTTATCATAAACCATAATAAATGAAAAAGCAGACCAAGTCTGTAGCAACCCATATTTTGAATAACAAGTTATAACATAAATCAAGGCAGAATTCAATGATAAAATCTGAATCAAGGGAAACGGGCTGTGTCATTGCGTTCGTCTCGGAAAAATACGCGAAATAGAGTCCGAGTTTTCGAAAATCGGAGTCCTTATGACCTAGTTAAGGCCCATGGAAGTTTTCAGAAAATTTAAATTTAAAAACAGATTTCAAATTCACCTGGGCAGGTAGGCGGGAAAAGATCCCGCCTGTAAGAACCCGTAACTTCCCCGTGAAGGAAAGCACGAATACTTTGAGAACAACACACAATAGGACGCATACGGAAGAACATTTCATTGTTATTACAACAATTCCATCAGATACAAGAATATACAGAGTATAAATGAATAAATTACATTCGACAAATATCAGAGATTACAATAAATTACATAGTAGCGGAAAAATATACAAAACACAACTAGAAGTGATACACGGATACAGAGCTTTCCGAGCATCGTTCCAGCTGTAAATCAGGATCCTGTGAATATAAATCTGCAAAACCAAAACTACTAGCTGCCCGTGCGGAAAATAGGGGCACCCAGAGTTTAGGTTAAAACAATAAACTCCAGGTCAGTCATGTGACTGGTGTGAGAACTAAAACAGTTATAATTCTTTATTTTAAAGTTCGGTAAATCAAGGGACCACGCCGTATAACACGGAACGGGTTTCCTCCCAAGAATACCAGTGCATAGAACAAGCAGCGCAATGCTAAATAAAGAAAAATGAAGTTGTTATAAGACCCAGGTCCCATCACACAATGCAACGCAAGCCGGAGGATAGGGTTTTTACCTTATAACAGCCAAAGCATGCTTGATACGTTTAAAACACATTATTTGATACTATAATAGGTGTATAGTGTCAAAACAATTTCAATCATAAATATCAATCATAGGCGGCATTAATGACCCATACCACTATGTCGCCATACTAGGTTCTACAAATAAAACCGCACTATCACGTATTGGAAATTGGATTTCCGTCATGAGCCGAGGCAAGGGGCAAGCTCCTCTCCGCGTTCGAGACACTCTAGCAAATGTCCCAGGACTCCACTTTGATCCTTGGATCTTCAGGGCCGGTCCTCTCTTACTTTTGAGGATTAGTTATTCCTGAACACACGTTTCCCGGTCCTTACAGACCTATATCCGAGGCGCCTCGCATTCCAACAACCACACAGGTGAAAAGTATATAAATGTCAGGGCTGGTAGGTCACTGACACCACCCTAGCTAGAAAGAAACGTCGTGCTCTCCCTGCAGTCACTATCCCGTTTTTGACTCATACCGAGGTGTGAGGCTCGCGAATCCACGTTACACACAAAGCTACGCCACACAGGCCGTGCTTTGATCATCAACCACAAGACTTTGCTTTTCAACAGAAGCCTTGATCAATTGCCACTTACGCATGCCACACAGGCAATTCACTCCATGCGTTTGATATCCATCAATATATAACCCCTGAGCTCGTACGTCTCAGAGAAGGGCGTTAAGCAAGAGAATAAATTCTCCGCCGCCAAACAGATATATATTTAATAGAGATCAATCACACGGACTAAAATCCAATGTCAGACACACAGTCCATTTACAAGTCCGTTCTGGGTCTGAACGAAACCGGAGGCACTTTCCTCGCATATCCATCGATCTCCAAGTACGTCTGGACGATCACCGACTGTTTCCCTCATCTTGGGTGTACAGCCCAATCAAGATCATCAGTAATCACCCAAACGATGTGAAGACTTCCGGTCTTCAACCACCGTCTTCATCTTCGACATCTCGTCGAATCGATTATTCAGAATGGGTATAAACCCGGCCTTTCTGAATAACCCACGTATATAATAAACGAATGTTACACAAACACAACAAACGTCTCATCCCAATTCAGAATATTCTTTTATTCACAATATCACATTCTTAGGGAAATGTTCCCATTAATTTTATCCAGGATAAATTCTTCTAAATTTATCCTATAATCTTCCTTTGGATATCATTTCAAACTAGTCGGGATTAACGAACCACACCGAAGTAATTATTTGTTTTATTTCCCAATCCCAACCTATATATCCCATGGAGCAAAACTGGTGATACTCCATATCTAACACCACGGTGTTATCGGTAAAATTAATTACCATTTCACGTTCAAGTCTAATTAAAGATTTAACTATCGCTTTGGAGCAAAACTGGTGGTACTCCACTCTCGATCACTTTTCAGATTTGATAATTTAAATTATCAATTCACTTTTCAATCTAATTAAAGATTCATTAAAACTCCACTTAGTTTTAATCTTTTCAAAAATCAATATCCTGCCTTTAACTGGGTTAAAGAACCAATGTCATCAAAAACACGATTCACGATAAACCAAATCACATTTGATATTAAATACAAGGCTCTGAATAGAAAATATCGGCTTATATTCAATATCAAATTCTGAAACCAACAAATATCGTATTGGAAATAACGATATCAAATATCTTTCAAATCCCCATAACAATATTTGTATAGTCACGAAATCCAACATCGAAATATCCCGAAGATAATTTCGATTCAGCTCCAGTCCAATCCACGTATTGGAAATTATCGATTATTTTCAAAACCACTATCAAATTCAATTTATTTATTTTAAAAATAAATTGATTTCAATTCTAGTTCAAAACTAGTTCATTTCGATAAAAATCTATTTTTATCTTTTCAAATGTGGAATTTTTCACCCCAGTTCTTTCCAATTCACATATTATAATTTTACACAAATTATAGATATTTTTAATAATTTTATCAAGGCCCGTACAGTCGATTTCCAACAACGGCCATCGAACTGCACTTATAGCGACCTTTTTCGAATTTGATTTGGACATAATTCCAAATCCAACCGTTAGATTTCAAATTTCTAATATTCATTGGAAAGCTCTTTTCGATACGAACCCAACGGTTCCGGTTTTAGGAGAATCCGACGGTCGGATCTCCCGCAATGTCCGTTTGAAATAAATGGTCGAAATTCACGAACTGCCGCGGCGCGGCGCGTTCTATTCAGGCCATTATATTATATATATAATATATATAATATATATTTCGTCGATTTCCTTTTAAAACGAATTTTAAAAATAGTTTTGAATTCGTTTCAAAAGCAATTTCAACTTCCATTTCAATTCAAATCAAAATTGAATTCTTCTCTATAAATTCGTTTTAAAATTCATTTCTATTCAATTCAAATTTCAATTCAATTTGAATTCATTTCAATTCACTTTCAATTCAATTTGAATTCGTTTTCAATTCCATTCATTTCGAAATCGTTTTCAATTCAATTCATTTCGAAATCGTTTTCAATTCAATTCATTTCGAAATCGTTTTCAATTCAATTCATTTCGAAATCGTTTTCAATTCAATTCATTCCTATTTTATTTAAATTCAAATTCACTTCCTATTCAATTCGAATTTTAATCTAATTCAATTGAATTTCATTTCAAAATATTTAGTTTTGAAATCACTTTTCAATATTCGTTGTAAAACGAATAAAATCGATATAAATATCGTTCACGTCAAAATAGCGCATCTCTAATCCACACGGCTTTATATATTTCAAAAACTTCTATTCAATTCAACACATGAACCTATATTTCTTTCAACACACGACTAATCTCAACACATGAGTACTGTCAACACATCACTATTTTTATTATGTGAAATATTTTATAAAACTATGGTATCTATCGTTTGATTTCCAATTAGACTTCCACTGGGAAGTAGTTCTAATTTTAAATGTGATAAAGATGTAATTTTGATTATATAAAATATTTCACTCAACACATGTACATCGTCAACACATGACTATTTTTATATTCAACACATGAATTTTCTTTTATAATATTCCTTATTTTCCCAATTGGAATGAGGCCCAATCAATCACCATATAACGTTAATTATATGGATTCCATACAACACATGTATATAATAGCGTCGAAAAATAATCAACCATCAACCAAAGTGCACTACACTGTATAAGCATCAAATATCGATATCTAACGCTTATAACAGCCTGTCAATCAATCGATCGACATATTTGATCAATCAGGATGAGTGAACTTCAAATTTCATCCCAACACCCGTGTGGGGTTTCAAACAATCAAACACAGATTTTATTTGTGCAGTTGGGCGATGTGTAAAATTTATCAACCCAATCAATATCAGTCAAATCAGTGTATATAAACAAATCGGCCGATTTGTTTATAAATATTTTATTTATTCACTTTCACGTTAAAAATTATATTTTTAACGATAAAATATTCTATTTCAACACTTGAATTTCTATTCATTTCATTTACACAATAAAAATGATATTTTTATTTTTCTAACATATTTTAGAAAATTTCGGCGGCATAACGGCACGATACTAGAAACGGGACAAGGCCTAGCCTTATCCCCGGTCTAGTGAAGGCCCACGCCATTCACACATCAATCAAATCACTTTCGTTATGCAAACCACAAAATTTGGAGTAAGAGTCTAACCTAGTCTTACTCCTTCGCCTTATAACGGCGCACGTCTAATCCTAACCAATTTATCGATTCGATTTTTCACACCACAAACCACATTCAAACCAATATCTCAATCAATCACCAAACATCCAAACAAACAAGTCCATGGTATGTGGACGGGTGTCGGGTGCTTCTAATAAGCACCGTCTGCATCCTAGTATATATATATATAACTAGAAAAAGAGAATTAAGAGTGAGAAGTTCTCACATATAGCTATCCTAGCTCCACGGCACTTCATTGATAGAAATCTTCATCGCTATCGCATCTTCGCCATCTTCGTTGCCCGTAGCCACTACATATGTAAAAATCGAATTTTGACTTCGCTATTCAATATATAAAAATCGAATTTTGAGTTCAAAGTTCTATATATAAAAATCGAATTTTTAGTTCGAAGTTCAATATATAAAAATCACCTTTTTATTTCGAAGTTCATAGATAAAAATTATATTTTTACTTCGTTGTTCAAAGATAAAAATTATATTTTTATCACGCTATTTTCCATATAAAGATTTCGCCCTTTCAAATTTAAAGATTTCACCTTTTTAAATTTAAAGATTTCACCTTTTTAAATTTAAAGATTTCACCTTTTTAAATTTAAAGATTTCATCATTATAAAAATCATCACTTTACTTTAACGTATATAAAATAAAAATCAGATTTTTATTTCATTACATACACAAAGATGATATCTTTATATTCTCTATCCTATAAAGATTATATTTTTAATACTTTAAAAATATAAAAATCATATTTTTTTTTATTACTATATAGTAAAGACTATATTTTTAATACTTTAAAAATATAAAAATCATATTTTTATCACTTTAAAAAATATAAAGATCATACCTTTTCTATTTTAAAGTTTAAACCCTTTAAAATAAAATCAGTTTTCTTTATTTCTTACAAGAAAAAAACAGTTTTTAAAATAAAGAAAATTCAGTTTTAAAAATAAATAAAAATCAGTTTTAAACTATAAAAATAAAAACAGTTTTATCTTTCTTTTTCTAAAACTCTGTATATACTAATAAAATAAATAACATAAATAATAAAATAAAATAAAAAAAACTTACAGACAGTTTTCGGTTGGAGGGTGAAGGACCGTCTGAGGGGAGGCGCAAGGCTGAGGAGGTGGAGGTACTGGGCGTCGGAGGTCTTCAGGCAGGAGCTCGCGTCGGGGGGGGGGGGGGGGGGGAGAAAGGCGGTTGCTTTCATCTCTGGTGGCGCGATTGGGTTGAGGGGCTGTCGCGGTGGGAAGAGGGAGCGGGAGGAGAAGGAGAAGGGGAGGGGAAGAAGAGGAAGAGGCGGCGGCAGCTCTGGGGGGGGGGGGGGGGCGCGCGAGGTGGCGGCGGCGGCTCTCTTCCCCCCCGTCGCCTTCGATTTTTTTTTTCTTTTTAAATTTTCTGATTTGATTTCTACGGGGGGGGGGGGGGGGCCTGGTTAAGGGAAAGAGGAGATAGAATTTTTTTATTAATTTAATTAATTAATTATTTTTCTTTTAATTCAAAAAGTCAACTTTTTCAATCGACCTCTAAAAGAGGTCCACCGCCTGTCGCCCATAGCGTTTAACCCCCATTCCGAACACAATGGGATATGTATCGTAAGCTGATTCGACTGTTTCGATCAGTTTCCTTTGAATTTACACTTAAATCACTATATTGAATTTTAAACGTACTTTTCAAATTACCGGGGTCACATACTAACTCTATAAATTGCAGAAAAATATTTTCTAGCTTCGTATTGACGATACGGTCCTAACAAAACTAGTTTCGTCGAATTCTGAGACCGTTAGAAAAATGGCCAATTTCCAGTCGATTAAAATCAACTGAAATGGTCAACCACGTTTTCCTTTGCCACGCTCACATATTGATTCGAAAAATTACGAAATTTGAAACCTAGCAATAACATGACATCACGGACCCAACAAAACTGGTTTCGTCGAAATCCGAGGTCATTTGCAAAATGTCCATTTTTAAGGGCCTGAATTCCATAGCGACTATTCAGAATTTTCAACTGGACATATCTCTCAATTTTTAAAGTGAAATCTCAGTTTCTTACATCCGTTAGAAAGATATCATCAATTAGATCCTAATGTTTCTGGTTTCACTAAAATCCGGTTTGTTTTGCACCCGGTACATTCAATTGAAGTTCTAAATCGAATTATCGAACTACCGCGCCATTTTCAATTCTATTTATAATTATATATAATTATTTATATTCTAACGACGACGCGTATAAATATATACGTTCGAATTCTATTCAAAATAAATTTCTCGTCGATTTTATTTAAAATAATTCATTTTAAATATTCAAAATTCGCTAAAATTGCCAAAATAAAAATTTCAAACTGGCTCGCATTTTCGGGTTATTACAATCTCCCCCACTTAAAACTTTTCGTCCCGAAAAGGAACAAAAGTCGAAAGTGGTTTGATTAATCAACTCTACGTTCGATCTGGCTTTCATTCTTCAACTCTTTAGTTTCTGAGAATTTTCAAAATTTAAAAAATTTGGCTAACACCCTAAATTTTCGAAAAATTTCGCCATAACCTCCCCTGCAATGGGAGCATCGGGGAATTTCAAATAGCTTCCCCGGTCCTTCAGATCTCAAAAAGAAAAAGAAAAAGCCAAGCGGCTAGCCAATAGGCTCACAAAATCATCATCACCCAAACAAAACAGGAAATTATGTAGTAAACATGTACCTATTTGTCGGGCAAATAAATTTTATTCTCTGGCTCTAGCCTCTTTGCTATGACCTGTTCAATGTAAGTATATGTATATGCAAGCAAATGCGACCAATTTTCAATACAATTCAATATTCGATTCAATTAGGCATAAATGGTTAAAAATTAGCAAACAATTAAACAAACAACCCAAACATCAATCAATTAGTGAATTAGAGTTTCAAATTCATAATTTTGATATATATACAGAAAATCATGTTTTGATGCCAATTCACAACAATGTGTTCTAACTATACTAGTTTTGGTTCTCACACCAGTCTAATGGAAATATATAGAAAATCACACCTTCGAAACACGAACACTAATTCTGATGATGATATATCAATCATCAGAACCATCTCCGGGTGTCTAGAATGTGTAACTATATCTATCCAGTATATTAAAACTTCGACTATACGTTCATGACGCGTATACGCGAAATCAATATATACTCGATTGTCCATATTCAAAATAAATAAATATTCAAATACGTATACAGCGATTTAAATTTTCAAAACAAAATTGTTTTCATTTGAAAAATATACTCTTCACACTCGTTCTAGGATACTACTGATCCTATCTCTAACGAGTCATTATAATTGGATATTACTAATCCAATATCTGATGAATTCTTTCGTATGGTTCTAATGTGTCTTGTTCTCGAGCTCTGTAAACCAAAGCTCTGATACCACTGTAAGAACCCGTAACTTCCCCGTGAAGGAAAGCACGAATACTTTGAGAACAACACACAATAGGACGCATACGGAAGAACATTTCATTGTTATTACAACAATTCCATCAGATACAAGAATATACAGAGTATAAATGAATAAATTACATTCGACAAATATCAGAGATTACAATAAATTACATAGTAGCGGAAAAATATACAAAACACAACTAGAAGTGATACACGGATACAGAGCTTTCCGAGCATCGTTCCAGCTGTAAATCAGGACCCTGTGAATATAAATCTGCAAAACCAAAACTACTAGCTGCCCGTGCGGAAAATAGGGGCACCCAGAGTTTAGGTTAAAACAATAAACTCCAGGTCAGTCATGTGACTGGTGTGAGAACTAAAACAGTTATAATTCTTTATTTTAAAGTTCGGTAAATCAAGGGACCACGCCGTATAACACGGAACGGGTTTCCTCCCAAGAATACCAGTGCATAGAACAAGCAGCGCAATGCTAAATAAAGAAAAATGAAGCTGTTATAAGACCCAGGTCCCATCACACAATGCAACGCAAGCCGGAGGATAGGGTTTTTACCTTATAATAGCCAAAGCATGCTTGATACGTTTAAAACACATTATTTGATACTATAATAGGTGTATAGTGTCAAAACAATTTCAATCATAAATATCAATCATAGGCGGCATTAATGACCCATACCACTATGTCGCCATACTAGGTTCTACAAATAAAACCGCACTATCACGTATTGGAAATTGGATTTCCGTCATGAGCCGAGGCAAGGGGCAAGCTCCTCTCCGCGTTCGAGACACTCTAGCAAATGTCCCAGGACCCCACTTTGATCCTTGGATCTTCAGGGCCGGTCCTCTCTTACTTTTGAGGATTAGTTATTCCTGAACACACGTTTCCCGGTCCTTACAGACCTATATCCGAGGCGCCTCGCATTCCAACAACCACACAGGTGAAAAGTATATAAATGTCAGGGCTGGTAGGTCACTGACACCACCCTAGCTAGAAAGAAACGTCGTGCTCTCCCTGCAGTCACTATCCCGTTTTTGACTCATACCGAGGTGTGAGGCTCGCGAATCCACGTTACACACAAAGCTACGCCACACAGGCCGTGCTTTGATCATCAACCACAAGACTTTGCTTTTCAACAGAAGCCTTGATCAATTGCCACTTACGCATGCCACACAGGCAATTCACTCCATGCGTTTGATATCCATCAATATATAACCCCTGAGCTCGTACGTCTCAGAGAAGGGCGTTAAGCAAGAGAATAAATTCTCCGCCGCCAAACAGATATATATTTAATAGAGATCAATCACACGGACTAAAATCCAATGTCAGACACACAGTCCATTTACAAGTCCGTTCTGGGTCTGAACGAAACCGGAGGCACTTTCCTCGCATATCCATCGATCTCCAAGTACGTCTGGACGATCACCGACTGTTTCCCTCATCTTGGGTGTACAGCCCAATCAAGATCATCAGTAATCACCCAAACGATGTGAAGACTTCCGGTCTTCAACCACCGTCTTCATCTTCGACATCTCGTCGAATCGATTATTCAGAATGGGTATAAACCCGGCCTTTCTGAATAACCCACGTATATAATAAACGAATGTTACACAAACACAACAAACGTCTCATCCCAATTCAGAATATTCTTTTATTCACAATATCACATTCTTAGGGAAATGTTCCCATTAATTTTATCCAGGATAAATTCTTCTAAATTTATCCTATAATCTTCCTTTGGATATCATTTCAAACTAGTCGGGATTAACGAACCACACCGAAGTAATTATTTGTTTTATTTCCCAATCCCAACCTATATATCCCATGGAGCAAAACTGGTGATACTCCATATCTAACACCACGGTGTTATCGGTAAAATTAATTACCATTTCACGTTCAAGTCTAATTAAAGATTTAACTATCGCTTTGGAGCAAAACTGGTGGTACTCCACTCTCGATCACTTTTCAGATTTGATAATTTAAATTATCAATTCACTTTTCAATCTAATTAAAGATTCATTAAAACTCCACTTAGTTTTAATCTTTTCAAAAATCAATATCCTGCCTTTAACTGGGTTAAAGAACCAATGTCATCAAAAACACGATTCACGATAAACCAAATCACATTTGATATTAAATACAAGGCTCTGAATAGAAAATATCGGCTTATATTCAATATCAAATTCTGAAACCAACAAATATCGTATTGGAAATAACGATATCAAATATCTTTCAAATCCCCATAACAATATTTGTATAGTCACGAAATCCAACATCGAAATATCCCGAAGATAATTTCGATTCAGCTCCAGTCCAATCCACGTATTGGAAATTATCGATTATTTTCAAAACCACTATCAAATTCAATTTATTTATTTTAAAAATAAATTGATTTCAATTCTAGTTCAAAACTAGTTCATTTCGATAAAAATCTATTTTTATCTTTTCAAATGTGGAATTTTTCACCCCAGTTCTTTCCAATTCACATATTATAATTTTACACAAATTATAGATATTTTTAATAATTTTATCAAGGCCCGTACAGTCGATTTCCAACAACGGCCATCGAACTGCACTTATAGCGACCTTTTTCGAATTTGATTTGGACATAATTCCAAATCCAACCGTTAGATTTCAAATTTCTAATATTCATTGGAAAGCTCTTTTCGATACGAACCCAACGGTTCCGGTTTTAGGAGAATCCGACGGTCGGATCTCCCGCAATGTCCGTTTGAAATAAATGGTCGAAATTCACGAACTGCCGCGGCGCGGCGCGTTCTATTCAGGCCATTATATTATATATATAATATATATAATATATATTTCGTCGATTTCCTTTTAAAACGAATTTTAAAAATAGTTTTGAATTCGTTTCAAAAGCAATTTCAACTTCCATTTCAATTCAAATCAAAATTGAATTCTTCTCTATAAATTCGTTTTAAAATTCATTTCTATTCAATTCAAATTTCAATTCAATTTGAATTCATTTCAATTCACTTTCAATTCAATTTGAATTCGTTTTCAATTCCATTCATTTCGAAATCGTTTTCAATTCAATTCATTTCGAAATCGTTTTCAATTCAATTCATTTCGAAATCGTTTTCAATTCAATTCATTTCGAAATCGTTTTCAATTCAATTCATTCCTATTTTATTTAAATTCAAATTCACTTCCTATTCAATTCGAATTTTAATCTAATTCAATTGAATTTCATTTCAAAATATTTAGTTTTGAAATCACTTTTCAATATTCGTTGTAAAACGAATAAAATCGATATAAATATCGTTCACGTCAAAATAGCGCATCTCTAATCCACACGGCTTTATATATTTCAAAAACTTCTATTCAATTCAACACATGAACCTATATTTCTTTCAACACACGACTAATCTCAACACATGAGTACTGTCAACACATCACTATTTTTATTATGTGAAATATTTTATAAAACTATGGTATCTATCGTTTGATTTCCAATTAGACTTCCACTGGGAAGTAGTTCTAATTTTAAATGTGATAAAGATGTAATTTTGATTATATAAAATATTTCACTCAACACATGTACATCGTCAACACATGACTATTTTTATATTCAACACATGAATTTTCTTTTATAATATTCCTTATTTTCCCAATTGGAATGAGGCCCAATCAATCACCATATAACGTTAATTATATGGATTCCATACAACACATGTATATAATAGCGTCGAAAAATAATCAACCATCAACCAAAGTGCACTACACTGTATAAGCATCAAATATCGATATCTAACGCTTATAACAGCCTGTCAATCAATCGATCGACATATTTGATCAATCAGGATGAGTGAACTTCAAATTTCATCCCAACACCCGTGTGGGGTTTCAAACAATCAAACACAGATTTTATTTGTGCAGTTGGGCGATGTGTAAAATTTATCAACCCAATCAATATCAGTCAAATCAGTGTATATAAACAAATCGGCCGATTTGTTTATAAATATTTTATTTATTCACTTTCACGTTAAAAATTATATTTTTAACGATAAAATATTCTATTTCAACACTTGAATTTCTATTCATTTCATTTACACAATAAAAATGATATTTTTATTTTTCTAACATATTTTAGAAAATTTCGGCGGCATAACGGCACGATACTAGAAACGGGACAAGGCCTAGCCTTATCCCCGGTCTAGTGAAGGCCCACGCCATTCACACATCAATCAAATCACTTTCGTTATGCAAACCACAAAATTTGGAGTAAGAGTCTAACCTAGTCTTACTCCTTCGCCTTATAACGGCGCACGTCTAATCCTAACCAATTTATCGATTCGATTTTTCACACCACAAACCACATTCAAACCAATATCTCAATCAATCACCAAACATCCAAACAAACAAGTCCATGGTATGTGGACGGGTGTCGGGTGCTTCTAATAAGCACCGTCTGCATCCTAGTATATATATATATAACTAGAAAAAGAGAATTAAGAGTGAGAAGTTCTCACATATAGCTATCCTAGCTCCACGGCACTTCATTGATAGAAATCTTCATCGCTATCGCATCTTCGCCATCTTCGTTGCCCGTAGCCACTACATATGTAAAAATCGAATTTTGACTTCGCTATTCAATATATAAAAATCGAATTTTGAGTTCAAAGTTCTATATATAAAAATCGAATTTTTAGTTCGAAGTTCAATATATAAAAATCACCTTTTTATTTCGAAGTTCATAGATAAAAATTATATTTTTACTTCGTTGTTCAAAGATAAAAATTATATTTTTATCACGCTATTTTCCATATAAAGATTTCGCCCTTTCAAATTTAAAGATTTCACCTTTTTAAATTTAAAGATTTCACCTTTTTAAATTTAAAGATTTCACCTTTTTAAATTTAAAGATTTCATCATTATAAAAATCATCACTTTACTTTAACGTATATAAAATAAAAATCAGATTTTTATTTCATTACATACACAAAGATGATATCTTTATATTCTCTATCCTATAAAGATTATATTTTTAATACTTTAAAAATATAAAAATCATATTTTTTTTTATTACTATATAGTAAAGACTATATTTTTAATACTTTAAAAATATAAAAATCATATTTTTATCACTTTAAAAAATATAAAGATCATACCTTTTCTATTTTAAAGTTTAAACCCTTTAAAATAAAATCAGTTTTCTTTATTTCTTACAAGAAAAAAACAGTTTTTAAAATAAAGAAAATTCAGTTTTAAAAATAAATAAAAATCAGTTTTAAACTATAAAAATAAAAACAGTTTTATCTTTCTTTTTCTAAAACTCTGTATATACTAATAAAATAAATAACATAAATAATAAAATAAAATAAAAAAAACTTACAGACAGTTTTCGGTTGGAGGGTGAAGGACCGTCTGAGGGGAGGCGCAAGGCTGAGGAGGTGGAGGTACTGGGCGTCGGAGGTCTTCAGGCAGGGGCTCGCGTCGGGGGGGGGGGGGGGGAGAAAGGCGGTTGCGGTCATCTCTGGTGGCGCGATTGGGTTGAGGGGCTGTCGCGGTGGGAAGAGGGAGCGGGAGGAGAAGGAGAAGGGGAGGGGAAGAAGAGGAAGAGGCGGCGGCAGCTCTGGGGGGGGGCGCGCGAGGTGGCGGCGGCGGCTCTCTTCCCCCCCGTCGCCTTCGATTTTTTTTTTCTTTTTAAATTTTCTGATTTGATTTCTACGGGGGGGGGGGGGGCTGGTTAAGGGAAAGAGGAGATAGAATTTTTTTATTAATTTAATTAATTAATTATTTTTCTTTTAATTCAAAAAGTCAACTTTTTCAATCGACCTCTAAAAGAGGTCCACCGCCTGTCGCCCATAGCGTTTAACCCCCATTCCGAACACAATGGGATATGTATCGTAAGCTGATTCGACTGTTTCGATCAGTTTCCTTTGAATTTACACTTAAATCACTATATTGAATTTTAAACGTACTTTTCAAATTACCGGGGTCACATACTAACTCTATAAATTGCAGAAAAATATTTTCTAGCTTCGTATTGACGATACGGTCCTAACAAAACTAGTTTCGTCGAATTCTGAGACCGTTAGAAAAATGGCCAATTTCCAGTCGATTAAAATCAACTGAAATGGTCAACCACGTTTTCCTTTGCCACGCTCACATATTGATTCGAAAAATTACGAAATTTGAAACCTAGCAATAACTTGACATCACGGACCCAACAAAACTGGTTTCGTCGAAATCCGAGGTCATTTGCAAAATGTCCATTTTTAAGGGCCTGAATTCCATAGCGACTATTCAGAATTTTCAACTGGACATATCTCTCAATTTTTAAAGTGAAATCTCAGTTTCTTACATCCGTTAGAAAGATATCATCAATTAGATCCTAATGTTTCTGGTTTCACTAAAATCCGGTTTGTTTTGCACCCGGTACATTCAATTGAAGTTCTAAATCGAATTATCGAACTACCGCGCCATTTTCAATTCTATTTATAATTATATATAATTATTTATATTCTAACGACGACGCGTATAAATATATACGTTCGAATTCTATTCAAAATAAATTTCTCGTCGATTTTATTTAAAATAATTCATTTTAAATATTCAAAATTCGCTAAAATTGCCAAAATAAAATTTTCAAACTGGCTCGCATTTTCGGGTTATTACACCGCCACTCCCCAAGTCGACTGGGGAGTCGACTTGGGAGTCGACACACCCCAAGCTGTGTCGACTGCCCAGTCGACACCCCTGTCCACTTGGGTGGTCGGCCAGTCTGGCCTGGGTGCACCTGACTTGTTTCTCAAGACATGTTTGGAGGCTAGTGACGTGAATTGATGGCCCAGATCTGAATTAGGGTTAATCCTAGGGTCTAAACTAACCTAATCTTCTATAAAAGGACCCTAATACCTAGCCTAAATCATCATAAATCAATCCTACAACTAAACTATGCCAAAATGTTTAATCATGGCCTCCACCCTCTTGTCATAGCCTCCATCTTCATTCATATGAGAGTTCCTAAGCTTGTTTGAGAGTTTCTAAGACCAAAGTTCAATCTTTCTTCATCAAAGCAAGGATCTTCTTCTAATTTCTCAAGGGTTTTCATTGAAGCTTGCTATTTGGGGGTCTTTAGAGTTGCTAGTGGCTTCGTCTCAATCTTATTTATATTTTATAAGTCTTCATAGCATTGTAAGCCCTATACTACTCTTAGATTCTAACTATGAAGTTAAATATGACATGTTGCAAGTTTGAGTTTGGGCCTAAGTATGATATGTGCTTTGATCCTATCATGTTATGCATAAATTTATTCTATGCATGTTTGTAAAGCTATCACCTTTACCTTAAGCATAGAAAGCTATGAGCTTTGATTGGAAATGTTGCATAAAGCAACATAGAAACTCTCATAAACCTTGTGTTATCTTGCATATGATGCTATATGCGAATCACTAGCCACTATCCTATGTCATTTATGATCATGTTTCACCTATTTGCTAAAGTTTGATATCATGCATATTTTGAGGCTTATAATCTAATATGCAAGTTTATGATCTACCTTATGCTATCTTGCATATGATGTTAAATGCGAATCACTTGCTATCATCCTATGTCATTTATGACCATGTTTCATCTATTTTGCTAAAGTTGATATCATGCATGTTTTGAGGCCTATGATGTAACATGCAAGTTTATGAACACATTTGCCTTATATGCCACCATGTTTAACTTGTGGCCCAAAACCTTATTAATTATGTCATGCTTCTAAGTTTCCCCTTTGAGATCTATTTGCGTTTATGCGAACTTACATGCGATGGGGTTACGTTATGGGTAAACTAAAATGACATAAAAACATGACTTGAAAAGATGATATGAAATATGACATGTGATTATGCTTGAAACGTGAACTTGGACATGACTTCTAGAAAACATGAGAATGGCCAACTCGAGGTTGGGTTGAGTTTGTAGCATAAATCTACCCGGAACCGACCGGCTTAACTAGTGGCTACAAGCAATCGGACCCAATGTGAGTAGTTGGTCATGTCGCACTTGAAACCCGAGGTTAGACCAAGTTGTGGTGTAAAGCTACCCGGACCCGCCCGGTTTAACTAGTAACCACAACAAGGTCTAATGTGAGAGGTTGGGTGCATTAAATTAATTAATGCCACATGATAGGGTTAAGTCATGGACCACTTGAATACTTAACCGATTAAACACGATGGGTTGATAGGGTTAAGTCATGAACCTTGGGTACACTTAACCAACTTGATGGGGTAGGGTTAACCACATTTAACCCATTAGAAACCCTAGTTACGTAGTCCTTTTCACCAGTAACCCTCTTGATTGTATCATGATACCCTAGGGACTAGGCTAGGGTGGGGCACGATTACTGGGCTGACATGTAAGCGACCAAAACGACGGCTGAGTAGGTGCGCCGGTGTAGGTTCAGGCGTCGTGCACATAGTCCGGAGTTGAAAAAGCAGACACGGGCACCCGTAGGTTTAGACTGTGCGTTCTTGATTTGTGTCCGTGGTTGGCACCCTAGGGCTTGATACACCCTAGGGTGGACCTAGCACAGTTTGACTACACTTCGTGATTGGGCCGTATGACACCGACACTTGACGAGTTAGGCTTTTAGGGAGCCGATCGACTAGACCGTGTTGTTGGACCTTGATCTAGGTCATCTCGGGATGTTAGGGCCAAGATTGGGCCAAGGGATCTTTTCTTGTTGATACTTGACATAGATTACTAGTACACACTTGGTGCAACTTAACCTTGTATATCCGATGCCACACTTGATTTGTCTCTTCACCATGCCAGTTATCACCCCAGGTTTCATCTCTACTTTATATCTCCAGTTAACTTTATTAGTTTTTATACTAATAGTAGATAGGACTTACCAGTCTTTTTGACTGACCCGTTTTCTTTCGCCTCTTTTCTTCCGTTTTCCCCCCCAGGTTTGCAGGGTGGAAACACTGGTGCCTAGCTGGATCTTTAGCTGCTTTTCTGGATAGCTCATGTATGGTTTGGACTTGAGCATGCTATGGCTTTATTCTACTTTGGGGATAGTTACTTTATGTTTTTTCCAGTTTTCAGTTTATGTTCTAGGCTTTGTTTTGTGGGAAAATAATGACCAAGTACTTTGATGTAACTTGACTATGGTTTTGAAGTGTTAGTTTTATCCACTGCTTTACTACTCTGTTTTACTTATATGTTCTGTCTTGTGATATCTGCATGCATGTTTACCTTGTCCAACACCCCTCCAAAGCTAGTGTACTTGCAAGAGTGACCCTGGCGGAGGTGGGGTGTTACATTTGGTATCAGAGCATAAGGTTTACAAGATTTGAGCAAAAGTGTTTTTAAAACTTACCTTTTTGGAAAACTATTTTCAAAACCAATTAAGTATTTTCCAAGAAAAATCTAGTCTATTTTAAAAGGCTATTCCCCAAAATCCATTAGCACTATCCTTTGTTTCCTCGTTCTTAATCTATCTTTTCCTTTTTTCAGCATGGCCGATCTTAACCTTCCCGAGGGAGTAACCATTCCCGGATGGTTCCGGAGGTACTTGGAAGCTAGGGCCAACGATGCGGGCCCAGCAAATACCCCCACCGTAACTGAGGTTCCTCCTCCTCCTCCTCCTCAGCATCCACAAGCAGATTTCGCAAACGTTTGCAAGGACTTTAAGGCGATGGGTGGCAAGAATTTTATTGGGACGAAGACTTTTGTGGAGGCACGAAATTGGTTGAAAGAAACTGAAGATCTCTTCGCTATCTTTGATGTGGAAGACCATAGAAAGGTTTTATTGGCAGCATGGCTATTAAAAGAAGAAGCTGCTTATTGGTGGGAGGTCACCAATGCTACTAGGCCTATAGAGACTTGGGCCGACTTTAGGACGAGGTTTGGGCTTAAGTTTCTATCATCAGCTGAGGAGAATCTGCAATTGGAGAAGTTTATATCTTTGAAGCAAGGGGACATGACAGTGAGGGAGTATGTGAATAAGTTTAACCAGCTCGCTCGATTCGGTTTGGACATGGTTAATACTCCCCAGAAGAAGGCTTTACGCTTTGCACGAGGGTTGAATGAGCCATTACAAGGTCTAGCCCTATCTCATATACCCATAGGGGCCACTTTTGAAGGCCTAGTGGACATGGCATTGCTTCAAGGAGACGATAAGAATGGCAAGAAGGAAGTAAAGACTAATGAGACTCATACCAAGAAGACGGACTCCAAGTGGGGAGGAAATCAGGGCAATCAGAACAACAAGAACAACAAGAACAATAAGGGCAATAAGGCCAACAACAACAAGGCAAAAGTCCCAAGAAAATGCAAATTCTGTGGGATTGTTGGGCACATAGCCAAAGATTGCAGAAAGAAGAAGAGGAAGTTGGGCGAATGCTTTCACTGTGGAGAGCCTGGACAACTTAGCAAGGATTGCCCCAAGAAGCAAGGACAAGGGCAAGGGCACACTCAGCGTGCAGGACCTTCTGGAGGGAAAGTGCATGCTCTCAACACTGCTTCAGTTCAGGACCGAGGTAGTATTTCTGTAGAAAGCCTTGTTTATATTTCTGATTATCCTGTTCGCACCTTATTTGATTTTGGCGCATCGCATAGTTTTATTTCTTCTGATCTTGTTGAAAGTTTGCACCTAAGTACTAGCCTAGTTGAGGATCCCGTTAGTGTTTCAAATCCAATTGGGGGTTCCGCCCATCTATCTATGATTTGTGTGGATTTGAAGATTTCTATCTTGACCGTAGAATTCACGTGTAATGCCTATGTTCTCGGATTCACGGGGTACGGGTTGATCTTGGGCATGGATTGGTTGTCCAGTTATGGAGCCATTCTCGATTGTCAGCATAGGGTAGTGAGGCTCATGACTCGCCTCGGTAATACCCTAGAAATTTCTTGTAACCCTAGAGATCCCGTCATGTTATGTTATCTTGAATCTCTTGACTCGTCCATCAATGATCTGCAATCTGTAAGGGTGGTCCGAGAATATTCTGATGTCTTTGAAGAGGTTAAGGGGTTACCCCCTAAACGAGAGATAGATTTTCGCATTTATCTTGCTGATAATGCCAAGCCAGTTTCATTGCCCGTTAGGCACATGGCCCCACAAGAAAGAAGAGAGCTCAGTAAGCAAATCAAGGAGTTGCTTGAGAAGAATTTTATTAGGCGAAGCATTTCTGAATGGGGTGCTCCTGTGGTATTCGCTACTAAGGCGGATGGTTCGCTTCGTCTATGTGTTGATTATCGAGAGTTGAACAAGCTGACAAAGAAGAATAGGCATCCGCTACCGAGGATTGATGACCCCTTTGACCAGCTTGTTGGTGCTTCTGTTTTCTCTCAGCTCGATCTAGCCACCGGATTCCATCAGCTTAGAGTGGCTGAGGATAGTATTGATAAGACTGCGTTTAGGACTCCAGATGGATTCTTTGTATGGCTTGTCATGCCATTCGGTTTGACTAATGCACCCGCCTACTTCGTAGATTTGATGAGTAGGGTGTTCAGGGAGTTCCTTAACAAGTTCGTGGTTGTCTTCGTGGATGATATTCTGATCTTCTCAAAGGATGAGGAAGAACATGCCAGACACCTCAAGGAAGTGATGGATACGCTTAGAGCTCATCAGTTGAAAGCCAAGTTCTCCAAATGCCATTTCTGGAGAAGGGAAGTTCGTTTTCTTGGACATATAGTTTCTAAGCAAGGCATAGCAGTGGATCCCGCGAAAGTGGTTGCAGTTCAAGACTGGAAGACTCCTAGAAATGCAAC
This sequence comes from Allium sativum, assembly GCA_030737875.1. Lineage (NCBI taxonomy): Eukaryota > Viridiplantae > Streptophyta > Magnoliopsida > Asparagales > Amaryllidaceae > Allium > Allium sativum. The sequence continues at coordinate 2,793,964 of CM060919.1, read as the reverse complement.
CGAAGTAAGAAGCTTTCTCGGTCTGGCGGGCTACTATAGGAAGTTCATCAGGGACTTCGCTAAGATTTCAGCCCCTCTTACTAAGTTGACGAAGAAGAACTTAGCCTTTGCATGGGACTTAGAGTGTGAGCTTGCTTTTCAAAGGCTCAAGAGGGCCCTTACTACAGCTCCAGTTTTGGCATTACCCGATGGCGGTAAGATGTTTACCGTGTACACCGATGCATGCGGCACGGGGTTAGGTGCTGTTCTGAGGTAAAAGGGAAGAGTGATATGTTATGGGGGTAGGCAACTTAAAGTTCATGAGAAGAACTATCCCACTCATGATTTGGAGTTGGCGGCGATTATCTTTGCACTCAAATCTTGGCGCCACTATCTTCTAGGCGAAAGGTTTGAGTTATATACTGATCATAAGTCGCTCAAGTACCTCTTCTCGCAGAAGGATCTGAATCTAAGGCAGCAAAGGTGGATGGAATTCTTGGCATCTTATGACTTCGAGATAGCATATACCCCGGGCAAGGGTAATGTTGTGGCAGATGCATTAAGCAGAAGTAGGTTGACTTTGAGTCCCTTGTTTGTTGAGATGAGGAGCCTAGAGTTCTTGGCAACCTTTGATTTCACAACAGCTGCTGAGTCGGTGACGGGTTCGTTAGCATCCCTTGAGCTTAGACCTATACTTCTTGATCAAGTTGGGGCTTCCCAGAAAGGAGACCCGCAGATAGTCGAGGTCATGGACAAGTTGATTCGTGGTGAGACGTCTAGTCACCTTGCTAGATATACTATTGATGACAAGGGTTGGCTAAGGCGTGATGGAAGGCTATGCGTTCCACAAGTAGGAGACTTGGTGCATAGAGTTCTCGAAGAAGCGCATCACTCAAAGATGACTATACATCCTGGAGGAGATAAGATGTATAGAGATATGAAGCGCATTTTCTTTTGGGCTGGAATGAAGAAAGATGTGGCAGAGTATGTTTCAAAGTGCATGGTGTGCCAACAAGTGAAAGCCGAGTCGAAGAAACCCGGTGGGCTATTACATCCATTGGAGGTCCCGCAATGGAAGTGGGAAAGTATTTCTATGGATTTTGTGGATGGATTGCCTAGGTCAAGGAAAGGGAATACGAGCATATGGGTCATAGTTGACAGACTTACGAAGAGTGCTCATTTCATTCTAGTAAAGAGCAAGAGGACCGCATCATGGCTAGCATCTATTTATCTTCGAGAGATAGTGCGGTTGCATGGAGTTCCTTCTAGCATAGTTAGTGATCGTGACCCAATTTTCACTAGCCAGTTCTGGAATAGTTTGCAAGAAGCGATGGGTACGCGATTGAATCTGAGTACAGCCTATCACCCCTAGACGGATGGCCAAACCGAAAGGGTGAATAGAGTGCTAGAAGATCTTTTGAGGCTTTGTGTTCTTGACTTTGGTGGTACTTGGGAAGACCACCTTCCTCTTGTAGAGTTTGCTTATAATAATAGCTACCAAGCTAGCATAGGGATGGCACCATTTGAAGCTCCGTATGGGAGGCCGTGTAGGACACCATCTTGTTGGTGGAAGACAACGGATAGGCTTATACTTGGGCCCGATATGATACGGGACACATCCGAGAAAGTTGAATTGGTGAGAAGACGGATGAAAGTGGCCCAAGACAGACAGAAATCCTATGCTGACAAGCGAAGGACAGATTTGGAATTCGAAATTGAGGATATGGTTTTCGTGAAGGTTTCTCCTTTGCGTAATGTGGTACGTTTTGGAGCAGTTGGGAAACTGGCACCAAGATTCATAGGACCCTTCCCTATCAGAGAGAGAATTGGAAAGATGGCTTATAAGGTGGAATTGCCCGAGAAGCTAGCCGGAGTGCATAATGTCTTTCATGTCTCGCATCTCCGAAAGTGCCTACATGAGTCCGCTGAGGTGGTTGAACCAAGCATTCTTGAAGACGTGGAGGTAGAGAAAGAGGCAACCTTGAGGAGAGCTCCGATTCGTATCTTAGGAACAGAGATCAAGAAGCTAAGAAATCGAGAAGTCAAATTGGTGAAAGTTCAGTGGAGTGAAGCCGAAGAGGATGCAACTTGGGAAACCGAGAGAAGATGCGTGGGCTTTATCCATTTCTTTTTGAGGGTACATTCTCGACCTCTTTTCCTTTTACATATCTTCCTTTTTGCTATCCATGTTTATCCTGTTTATCTTGTTATCTCGTTAACCTTGTCATGAGAACCTTAAGTAGAAACCCTTTGGATGAAACATGTATTTGAAACATGTTATGCTTGATGTTTGCAAGTGATTGCAAGTGTTTGCAAGTGGATACTCGTGGATGCATGATACACATTAGGCACTAAGATCGGCTCACACACTTTCATATTGCATATGCATGAGTGCTGATACTTATTCATGGATGAAACTTGTTATGCTATCACGTGGATGTTGCATATGGATGAATGTTATGTGCACTCATGTAGAGATTATAAATTATGTTAGTATTGTGCATACATATGGACTCATTTCACTAACATACATTGCATTAAGGGGGTTTACTGGATCAGTAACCGCCTGATTTTCGCATTAGATAAGTACATATACACACACCTTTGCATATAATCATACAGCATTTAGAATTTGTTAAGGACATTGACTGCAAGTGGATGATGTTTTAAGTAGATGGATGATGGATGGTAGGATACGTTCTTCCTAACTTAGAGATTTTGGGGACGAAATCCTTTAAGGTGGGGAGGATGTAGCAACCCATATTTTGAATAACAAGTTATAACATAAATCAAGGCAGAATTCAATGATAAAATCTGAATCAAGGGAAACGGGCTGTGCCATTGCGTTCGTCTCGGAAAAATACGCAAAATAGAGTCTGAGTTTCCGAAAATCGGAGTCCGTATGACCCAGTTAAGGCCCATGGAAGTTTTCAGAAAATTTAAATTTAAAAACAGATTTCAAATTCAGCTGGGCAGGTAGGCGGGAAAAGATCCCGCCACTCCCCAAGTCGACTGGGGAGTCGACTTGGGAGTCGACACACCCCAGGCTGTGTCGACTGCCCAGTCGACACCCCTGTCGACTTGGGTGGTCGGCCAGTCTGGCCTGGGTGCACCTGACTTGTTTCTCAAGACATGTTTGGAGGCTAGTGACGTGAATTGATGGCCCAGATCTGAATTAGGGTTAATCCTAGGGTCTAAACTAACCTAATCTTCCATAAAAGGACCCTAATGCCTAGCCTAAATCATCATAAATCAATCCTACAACTAAACTATGCCAAAATGTTTAATCATGGCCTCCACCCTCTTGTCATAGCCTCCATCTTCATTCATATGAGAGTTCCTAAGCTTGTTTGAGAGTTTCTAAGGCCAAAGTTCAATCTTTCTTCATCAAAGCAAGGATCTTCTTCTAATTTCTCAAGGGTTTTCATTGAAGCTTGCTATTTGGGGGTCTTTAGAGTTGCTAGTGGCTTCGTCTCAATCTTATTTATATTTTATAAGTCTTCATAGCATTGTAAGCCCTATACTACTCTTAGATTCTAACTATGAAGTTAAATATGACATGTTGCAAGTTTGAGTTTGGGCCTAAGTATGATATGTGCTTTGATCCTATCATGTTATGCATAAATTTATTCTATGCATGTTTGTAAAGCTATCACCTTTACCTTATGCATAGAAAGCTATGAGCTTTGATTGGAAATGTTGCATAAAGCAACATAGAAACTCTCATAAACCTTGTGTTATCTTGCATATGATGTTATATGCGAATCACTAGCCACTATCCTATGTCATTTATGATCATGTTTCACCTATTTGCTAAAGTTTGATATCATGCATATTTTGAGGCTTATAATCTAATATGCAAGTTTATGATCTACCTTATGCTATCTTGCATATGATGTTAAATGCGAATCACTTGCTATCATCCTATGTCATTTATGACCATGTTTCATCTATTTTGCTAAAGTTGATATCATGCATGTTTTGAGGCCTATGATGTAACATGCAAGTTTATGAACACATTTGCCTCATATGCCACCATGTTTAACTTGTGGCCTAAAACCTTATTAATTATGTCATGCTTCTAAGTTTCCCCTTTGAGATCTATTTGTGTTTATGCGAACTTACATGCGATGGGGTTACGTTATGGGTAAACTAAAATGACATAAAAACATGACTTGAAAAGATGATATGAAATATGACATGTGATTATGCTTGAAACATGAACTTGGACATGACTTCTAGAAAACATGAGAATGGCCAACTCGAGGTTGGGTTGAGTTTGTAGCATAAATCTACCCGGAACCGACCGGCTTAACTAGTGGCTACAAGCAATAGGACCCAATGTGAGTAGTTGGTCATGTCGCACTTGAAACCCGAGGTTAGACCAAGTTGTGGTGTAAAACTACCCGGACCCGCCCGACTTAACTAGTAACCACAACAAGGTCTAATGTGAGAGGTTGGGTGCATTAAATAAATTAATGCCACATGATAGGGTTAAGTCATGGACCACTTGAATACTTAACCGATTAAACACGATGGGTTGATAGGGTTAAGTCATGAACCTTGGGTACACTTAACCAACTTGATGGGGTAGGGTTAACCACATTTAACCCGTTAGAAACCCTAGTTACGTGGTCCTTTTCACCAGTAACCCTCTTGATTGTATCATGATACCCTAGGGACTAGGCTAGGGTGGGGCACGATTACTGGGCTGACATGTAAGCGACCAAAACGACGGTTGAGTAGGTGCGCCGGTGTAGGTTCAGGCGGACTATGGTCGTGCACATAGTCCGGAGTTGAAAAAGCAGACACGGGCACCCGTAGGTTTAGACTGTGCGTGCTTGATTTGTGTCCGTGGTTGGCACCCTAGGGCTTGATACACCCTAGGGTGGACCTAGCACAGTTTGACTACACTTCGTGATTGGGCCGTATGACACCGACACTTGACGAGTTAGGCTTTTAGGGAGCCGATCGACTAGACCGTGTTGTTGGACCTTGATCTAGGTCATCTCGGGATGTCGGGCCAAGATTGGGCCAAGGGATCTTTTCTTGTTGATACTTGACATAGATTACTAGTACACACTTGGTGCAACTTAACCTTGTATATGCGATGCCACACTTGATCTGTCTCTTCACCATGCCAGTTATCACCCCATGTTTCATCTCTGCTTTATATGTCCAGTTAACTTTATTAGTTTTTATACTAATAGTAGATAGGGCTTACCAGTCTTTTTGACTGACCCGTTTTCTTTCGCCTCTTTTCTTCCGTTCTCCCCCCCAGGTTTGCAGGGTGGGAACACTGGTACCTAGCTGGATCTTTAGCTGCTTTTCTGGATACCTCATGTATGGTTTGGACTTGAGCATGCTATGGCTTTATTCTACTTTGGGGATAGTTACTTTATGTTTTTTCCAGTTTTCAGTTTATGTTCTAGACTTTGTTTTGTGGGAAAATAATGACCAAGTACTTTGATGTAACTTGACTATGGTTTTGAAGTGTTAGTTTTATCCGCTGCTTTACTACTCTGTTTTACTTATATGTTCTGTCTTGTGATATCTGCATGCATGTTTACCTTGTCCAACACCCCTCCAAAGCTAGTGTACTTGCAAGAGTGACCCTGGCGGAGGTGGGGTGTTACAAAGTCAATGCTCAAGTTGTCAATACAAGTTTCACACCTTCAAGAGTTGAATACACCGACCACGATAAATGAAAAACTAATGCAAAGGTATTCATCATGCACAATAACCAACTAAATAATTTGGCGCACAAAAGAATGTAATCATCCAGCAAAACTGTTGGATTATCATCAGCTCATATTACGCACAATTTGGTACATTTTCGTATTGCTCTTCCCATACACTGTAATGGTTTTTCTTTTCACTTGAAACTTCTTATATAAATATACTACATGACCCTTGTTCAATATAATGCATATGTTAATGGAAAAAAAATTCACTCAACGTTGCCATAATGAACTTGTTACACTTCGCTTTTGATTCAAATTATATATCGGATTTTAATTTCAGCTTAGATATAATAATATTACTGCTGAATTGAACGCATTTGATATTAGCTAGGTGTAAATGGTTACATATTTATTTTGCTAATTATGAACTAAGCACATGATTTATAAATATTGGCGCACAAAAGAATTTGATGTTTAATAATGTTAAAAATGTATAAAAGCAGATCTTAAAGTCAAAACTGAGTTTATAGCTACCGAATTTTGTTTTATGTTCATTTGGTCATAACTTTCTAAAGGTTAATCTGATGTCAATGTTTCCGAACATTCCAAAAAACTATAAACCCAGGTTACAATTTTTGTTTCAATTGTTTCACAAAGTTTTATCATTATCCAGCTTTAAAATGCAAATTAGAAAAGTGGGCATGTGTTGAAGATTAGAAATCTGTTGTATGTATTCTTGTGAGATCGTTCCTTAAGTTGTATTTTACATCCTCGCAATCCGAAAGCTATTTTGCAAAGCTAACAAACTATATAATAATTTACCTTTAGAAATCATACTTGATTTCGTGTTTTTAACTCTTTATAGGTAATTAAAAATTACCTGACTATGAATATTATGTTTTATTTAATTGTACAATCGCATACTTATCATACTTCATTATCTATGGGACTTATGTTTTCTCTGAAGCTATGTATAGGAACACGAAGGCTATATGAGTGGGAATTTTGCAGGACAAAGAAAACTTTGGGCGAAATCAAATGCAGACAAGCATCGACCATTTTAACATGTGAACGAATCACAAGTATTATACTAAGACAACGTTGAATCAAATTTTTGTAAAACCTAGTCTGTAAATGTACGGTTCTTAAGTATATTCTTTTTCATATAAAACAAAGTTATGCCTTATGTGCATAGAAAAGTATACAGACTACCATCTATTCTATCTTATCTTATGTTTGACAAGTTTATAGAAATTAGAAAAAATAAAAAAAATCTGAAGCAAGCAAAAAATACTTACAAATCTGAAGACAATCACAATTGTCAAAGCGCAAAGACCTCCAAGAAGAATAGGGAGACCTTAAAAGAGTTTTTCTGCATTCAGAATTGAAACACGTTACCACATAATTTTATGCTAAAAGAGTTCCAACGACATTCACATAATGCAGTAGTTCAGATCTTGTTCTAAACAATTAAATAGTGTATTCAAGTCAAAACAAAAGTGAAAAAGACAAACCATTATGAACATGAAATACAATCTCTACCTGAGAGCAAGCAACGATGTAGTGTCTAAAGTCTGCAATAGAAACAGCGATCAACTGAACCTGTAAAATGTAAAATTAGTATTTTTATTCTCCAAATCATTATGAACATGAAAAAAAATCTACAAGTACCATAGAAATGTAAGATTTTCACATGTAAAATCTATAAATATCACAGAAAATATAAGATAGTCTCATGTAAGATTTCAAACAACAACTAAACCATTATAAATACGAAAAAATATTACCCTACTATCCAAACCCCTTCCTCGTGGTCAGAACGTGCATAAGTTTCATGCATTAACTTCGTGATATTCGTATCACTAATGCAATTATTGCTTGTAATATTTTAGCCTTTTCCTATGCTGCACCTTTTGTTAATATTACGCAATTGGTTTCACAAGAGTTTTTTTTTGCCTTATCACGAATACATCGAACAATTCTGCAAGTCTTCCTCCCAACTAGCCTTCTGCACTTCACAGTAAGTCATCCACTAATCCCTACAAGCCATCCAAATCACCTTAAAATCCCAAGAAGCAATGCTCCACAGCCAACCGAACTCAAAAACCATACGTCATAACAAATCACCCAAACCTAACCAACCTCGCCACGAACTCAATAACCAAATCACCCCAACCATAACCCTCACACAACTCGTTAACCTACAACCATTTCTAACTAATCCTCCACCAACCGTGCAAATTATTCAACCACTACCACTTCTTTTAACTTCCACCCTTAATTTCAACTCTTCGCGTCAAGAATATCTAGCTTAAATAGTTAAACAAATGTCATTTTAGATAAATGTTCTAAAGGTCAAGAGTTCAAGCCTCTGAGACATCATAATGCATGTTCTGCTTGAATGAAGTATCGCTCTTGTTATCAAAAGAAAACTTCAATTCTTAGCAGCTTATCTGTAACGACCCGCATTCTACGCATCATAGGATCGTAGAATATTTATTTCTTTCATATACGAAGTCATATGGCTATGTAACTCTGGGAGACGACTATTGGGGTCATTTCCCATGTTCATGATTTTTGCCGATTCTTAAATGACCGTTTTGCCCCTAACTGGTACTGTTTTGGCCATAACTTTTGACTGAAAAGGAATTTTTACCTGAATCCACTTTCATTAGATTCGTTTGATGGTTTACAATTCCGTAGAGTGGTCACACTAGCCAAACGGACTCACCGTTTGGGAGATATGGCTGAAACAAGTTTCACATAGCGAAAAACAGCTTAATTGGGTTTAACCGGGTGATTAACAGCTAGGCCCAATGGGGAATTTCGGGATTAGGGTTATGAGGAGGCTGAAATCAGTTAGAGAACGATCTTATTTTCATTGTTCAGCCGCCACTTTCATTCTTGGAACCCTAGCAATGGTCTCCAACACCCAAATCAAATTCTAATCACTTTCTAATCAAGTTTTGGCTTAATCAACATCAAATCAAAGAAGATCTTCACCAAATCAGTATTAGAGCTGCTGTTAGACATCAGTATTCGCCCAAATCAGCGAGGTTTCAGTTCTGAAAATTTTATTTGTGGCCAAGGTAGTGATTAGCATTGTTTTTCACTAATTACGGCTAATTAGGGGTGATTAGTGATAGTTAGCGAATTTATGCATGTTAAAAATCTGGAAAAATATTTATAAATTCTTAAATAATGTTTTAGACCTCTGTTAGAAACTTGGGTTAATTTGGTTAAGTTTTACTAATCATACCATTAGTTTTGCCTAAACATGCTTAAGGGAAAATATGGGATTTTGGGTATGTTTGATCCATTTTACATGCTATGATTGTTGTTTTGGTGTTTATGGTTGATTGTACATGTTGCTATGACAGTATGGTATGCTTTGTGATTGTCTAGAAGTGATAGATTGGTCGAAAACGCCGTCGAATGGCGTAAAACAGTTGCTGGAAAGTTGCAGGAAATATGCAGGGTTTCAAACCGGATCAGATCGGATCATTAGGCTCGGATCGGATAGGAGAACTGGGCAAGGGGACCTGATTCAGATTGGAACTTAGCATAAGGGGCTTAGCGAGAAGGAAGGCCATTTGCTTAGAGTTGGAGTTGGGCAGGGGATCGGATCGGAGAGACCAAAGGGGGATCGGATCGAAGAGACCAAAGGGGATCGGATCGAAGAGACCAAAGGGGATCGGATCGGAAAGACCAAAGGGGATCGGAGCAGAAGAGAATGAGGAAGTGGATCGGACCGTGACCAAGAACCCGAACCGATGGGGCAAGGGTACACCGTACCGAACCGAGCTAGAAGGGGAACACCGAACCGAACTGATGGAGCAAGGGTACACGGAACCAAACCGTACGTGTGCTATTACTACTACGCGACGACTCTTTTGAAGACCAACTCCAATTCGACCAAAACCCGAGATGCAAAGGAGGTCCAAATGAGGAGCTTTGACTCAGGATCCAGATGGGAACCAATGAGTGAGCTTCATGATTGGGCTTTGCTGCGGGACGTGTGCTAAGGGGTTGTTGATGTTTGTAACTTTGAATCACTATGTGTAGGGAGTACGTAAACGGATTCAAGGCCACAGTGGCCTAGGTACGACTAAAGAGCTATAGACCAATGAAGTGGGGTCATTTGTAAAGATTTGGTCATGACTCCATGTGGTAAGCTTAGTAGTAGCAATAGTTGTACAAGTCGAACCCCGTCACTACTTCGATGGGTCTAGTGATTGACAGTGGTGGACATCGTATACTTTACGCACTGAGTGAGAGATGTGAGGATGGTTGTTATGGTTGATTTGTTTGCCTTCATTATGACATGCACACCCCCACCCCCATTATCTTTACACCATCTGTTCAGTGGCACCTTAGAGTATTGTATGCTATGTAGTGCTAACTCTTTGGTTGTAGGTCCAGGTTCAGGTATGGTTTAGTATACCTGTTATTGTTCTGTTTAGCTGCTTATCGCTCATACCAGACTTTTTGTCTGACCCAAAGTTTTATGTCTCTTCTTATTACTCTGGGTGCTCTCACGAGCAAACTAGAGACATGTTAGTTGGTATGCACGGGTAGCTGATCCGGAGACGAGCAGGAGGCTTCCACGTATGATACATATAATATTCTCCCTGTGTTGTTAAAGATCACTGCTTGGGCATTAGTAGTGCATCTTCTACTTTAGCTTTCTTTTGTTTTAGAGACAGTAATTTGGAAAGTTGTAATAAGCTGTATTTGGATTTCCGCTGCTATGTTGGTTTAGTTTTCAGCTTATGTACTGCCTCGCCTGTTTTATGTCAAGATTATGTTATTATTATATTTTGTTCCATGCGCTGTGAGACATTCTACAGGTTCTTGATTAGCTCATTCTCTTCTTTCCCTTCTTTGGCGACCGTTCCGTGCTAGTCGGGCATGTGTATAGCGCACTTACGGAGGAAATGTCAGCTGGTGCGGGGCGGGCCGTCACACTTGGTATCAGAGCTCTAGGTTGCGTAGTTAACCTAGGAGAGTTATCAGGGAGAGATAGTATACGTATATGAGAGCGCGTATTTGTGATTATTTTGGTTTTCAAAGGCTATATATATATACACACTATTAGTATAGCTAAGGATGAAGTCGCACTGCACTAGCACCACCATGGAGATGGTTAATCATTTTTCTTTACAGATTGAACGATGAGCCGATACGCAAGAGGTGCCGGTAGGGGAGCCAATAATGGGAATGCTACTGACATGAGGACGATGTTTACTGACCTCATGAGGGAGATGCTTAGGGATGTGCAGAGGGCAGCTCCCAATGGTGGTAATGGTGGTGGTCCAATAGTGCAGGCGCCTAGGGCCGATTTCGCCAAGCTGAATAAGGATTATACTAGTCTTGGTGGGAAGTCATTCCATGGAACGGAGTCGGCTACGGATGTTCAGGATTGGTTGGATAGCTGCGAGCGTATCTTCGAAGATTTGGGTATCGAGTATGCGATGAAGAGAAGGCTAGCATCCCGTCAGCTGCAAGGACGGGCAATGAATTGGTGGAATTCTATAAAGGCAGTTACTCCTTAAGATCAGATTACTTGGGATTAGTTTAAGGTTCGCTTTAGCGATAAGTTTATTCCAGTTGCTCAGAAGTCAGTGCTGTTTAAGAAGTTCTTGGAGCTTAAGCAAAATGGCAGGGCTGTCTCGGAGTATATTGCCAAATTCGACACTTTGTCGAAATATGGGTTATCCCTAATAGATAATACTGAGAAGAAGAACGAGAAGTTCATAACCGGCTTGGATCAGTACTTGGGGGAAAAGCTTATTAACCACATCGATGAGATGTTTGAATCGATTGTGGGAAAAGCATTGAGGTCAGAAAGTCTTTACCCTAAGTCGAAGATTGAGGTTGCATCTGCAGAGGAGCCAAAGCCGCAAGCAAGCGGTGGAGGCAAGAATGGTTCTCAGAATAAGAGAAAGCAGAATCAGACTAAGGATGGCCAGAAGAAAAAGGATAAGAAAGATGTTGAGTGCTTCAGCTGTGGTAAGAAGGGCCATTATGCTAGTAATTGTCGGGCCAAGCCAGCGGAAAGGAGGTGCTTCAATTGTGGCCAAGTGGGACATCACAAGGACAAGTGTCTGCAACCCCCTAAAGAAAAGCAGATGGTGAAAGCATATGCCCTTAATGTTATTCCTTCTTCGTCGAATGCCCCAACTGCGGCGGAGAAGGGAAATAATGTTGTTATTCAAGGTATGCTTTCTGTTTATGATGTTCCTGTTAGAGTTTTGTTTCATACCGGAGCTTCCAGTTCTTTCATATCTAGTGACCTGGTAGATAGGTTGGGATTGGAACATGAGATTGTCGATAGACCTTTAATAGTGACGAACCCGATTGGTGGTTCGACTAGCCTTAACATGATTTGTCATAATGTGGTCTTATCGAGTCATGGATGCATGTTTGTTTGTGATTGCTTTGTTTTGGGTTTTACTGGGTTTGACATTATTTTGGAAGTCAATTGGCTCCAAAGATACGGGGTGGTGGTAGACTGTGAGGGCTTTTTGGTGACATCTAGAGCGGATGATGGGCAGAGGGTAGTGTTTGGTGGTCTACCCAGTGAGGGGGTAATGGCTAGTTTTCTAAATTCCCTCGACATCCCGCAAAGTGAGTTGTCAGGTTTTCCCGTGGTTGGCCAGTATCCGGACGTTTTCAAAGAATTGACCGGGCTTCCACCACACCGAGAGATTGAGTTCCGTATTGATTTAGTGAAAGATGCCAGACCTATAGTGATGCCACTTCGTCATATGGCACCAAGGGAGCAGCGAGAGCTCGGGGTGCAAGTCAGCGATCTTTTGAAGAAGGGATTTATCAAAAGAAGTGTTTCTGAATGGGGAGCACCAGTTGTGTTTTCTACCAAGGCGGATGGTTCCCTTCGTTTGCGTGTAGACTACCGCGAATTGAATAAGGTGACGAGGAAGAACAAGTATCCTCTACCGTAGATAGATGATTTATTTGATCAGTTGAGTGGCGCGAGAGTATTCTCTCAGTTGGATCTCGCGACAGGTTTTCATCAGCTTAGAGTGGAAGCTGAGAGTATAGCTAAAACGGCGTTTCGGACGCCGTCTGGATTTTATGAGTGGTTGGTCATGCCATTCGGGCTGACCAATGCCCCAACATATTTTGTGGATCTTATGAATAGGGTATTCAGAGATCAATTGAATAAGTTTGTCCTTGTGTTCGTGGATGATATTTTGGTCTACTCGAGGACAGAGGAAGAACACAAGGAACATTTGAGGATAGTGATGGAGGTGTTGAGAAAACACCAATTGAAAGCCAAGTTTTCTAAGTGTCACTTCTGGAAAAGGGAAGTGAGATTCTTGGGCCATGTTGTTTCAGAGAATGGTATTGCCGTGGACCCTGCGAAGGTGGCTATGGTACAAGATTGGTCTACGCCCAAGAATGCAACGGATATAAGAAGTTTCTTGCGATTAGCTGGATATTACCATAAGTTTATCCAAGATTTCTCCAAGATAGCAGCACCGTTGACTCAGTTGACCAAGAAGAATCAAGCTTTCGTCTAGAACGAAAAGTGCGAGAATGCATTCAAGAGTATAAAGTAAAAGTTGACATGTGCACCAGTGTTAGTCATTCCTAAGGGGAATGAAGAGATGACAGTATATACGGATGCATGTGGCACAGGGCTAGGTGCTGTATTGATGCAAGGAGGTAGGGTTGTGGCTTATGCAAGTCGGAAACTGAAACCGCATGAGAAAAGATACCCTACCCATGATTTGGAATTGGCAGCGATCGTGTTCGCATTGAAGATGTGGAGACATTATCTCTTGGGAGAAAGATTCGAGTTGTTTACCGATCATAAATCGTAAAAGTATCTTTTCTCTCAAAAGGATCTAAATCTCCGACAACAAAGATGGTTAGAATTCTTAGCTTCCTATGGTTTCGATATCGCATACACACCAGGAAAGGGCAATGCGGTGGCTAATGCATTGAGTAGAAGACATGCCAGTTTAGGGGCTATGTTTCTTGAATGGAAGCAACTGGAGTACATCGCTGGGTATGATTTCAGACCAAAGTGCGAATTGGATCCAGAAATGTTAGCAAGTTTGACGATCAGACCCCCTCTGATTGAGCGGATTGGTTCCAGTCAGAGGAACGATCCTAACCTATTGGAAATCATCTCAAAGTTAGAGATGGGAATCGACGGAGAGATGGACAAGTATGGGCTTGATCGAGATGGATGGCTTAGAAAGAATGGAAGACTAGTTGTACCCAATGTCAATGGATTGAGAGATGAAGTGCTTAGAGAATGTCATCACTCAAAACTAACTATACACCCCGGTGGTAATAAGATGTACCGAGACATGAAGCAGACTTACTACTGGGAAGGGATGAAAAGAGACGTTGGGAAATTTATATCCAAATGCATGAATTGTCAGCTAATTAAAGCTGAGCAAAAGAAGCTTAGTGGTTTGTTGCAACCATTAGAAATTCCAGAATGGAAATGGGAACAAGTGTCAATGGATTTCATTGATGGGTTACCAAGGACTAGATCGGGGCATGATAGCATTTGAGTGATTGTGGACCGATTGACTAAGAGTGCAAGATTTATACCCGTCAAGTCAAACAGGACGGCAACTAAGTTAGCGGAACTGTATATAAAATGGGTAGTAGGATTTCATGGAATACCCAAAGGCATTGTAAGTTACCGAGATCCGTTGTTCACTAGTGGATTTTGGAAGAGCTTACAAGAGGAGTTAGGATCAGAATTACATCTTAGTACCGCGTAACATCCTCAAACCGACGGTCAGACAGAGAGGGTGAATCGTGTATTAGAAGATCTTTTGAGTGCCTGTGTATTGGATTTTGGTGGATCATGGGATGACCATTTGCATCTAGTAGAGTTTGCATATAATAATAGTTATCAGTCCAGTATTGGTATGGCTCCATTTGAAGCTTTGTACGGAAGACTGTGCAACTCACCGTCATGTTGATTAGAAACTGGTGAGAAGTTTGTGCTTGGACCAAATGTGATAAGAGAAACATCAGACAAGATTAAATTCATTCAACAGCGAATGAAGGCTGCCCAAGATAGGCAGAAAAGTTATGCTGATAAAAGGAGAAGAGATTTAAAGTTCTCCATTGGTGACTTGGTGTTTGTCAAGATTTCTCCGTTGAAGAGCGTGATACGATTTGGCAGGAGAGGCAAGTTAGCACCAAGATATGTTGGTCCATTCCCAGTTCTTGAGCAAATTGGGAATTTGGCATATAAAGTTGAATTACCAGAGAAGATGGCAGGAGTTCACAACGTATTTCATGTTTCCCAGTTAAGGAAGTTCGTGCACGACCCAGATGTGACTATTTCACCTGATCGGTTGGATGATATCGAAGTTGAACCTGAGGCGGTTGGGAACCGCAAGCCTATGCGTATTGTTGGGAACGATACGAAGCAACTTCGGAGGAAAGCGGTGAAATTAGTCAAGGTTCAGTGGGGCGAGAATGAGAATGACTGTACTTGGGAGACAGAGGAGAGCATTAGGAAGACGTATCCATAACTCTTCGCCTGATAAGATTTCAGTTTCGATTAGTCTTTCCGCATGCTATGATAGGCTTGTTTTGTTTGTTTTGCATGATTGATTGCTGTATATGGCTGGTAGGCATGCAGGATTCTTTGTATGTTTTGGGTTAAGGAATTTCGGGGACGAAATTTGTTGGGGGGGAGAGTGTAACAACCCGCATTCTACGCATCATAGGATTGTACAATATTTATTTCTTTCATATACGAAGTCGTATGACTATGTAACTTTGGGAGACGACTATTGGGATCATTTCTCATGTTCATGATTTTTGCCGATTCTTAAATGACCGTTGCCCCTAACTGGTACTGTTTTGGCCATAACTTATGGCTGGAAAGGAATTTTGACCTGAAACCACTTCCATTAGATTCGTTTGATGGTTTACATTTCCGTAGAGTGGTCACATTAGCCAAACGGACTCACCGTTTGGGAGATATGGCTGAAACAAGTTTCAGATAGTGAAAAACAGCTTAATTGGGCTTAACCGAGTGATTAATAGCTAGGCCCAATGGGGAATTTCGGGATTAGGGTTATGAGGAGGCTGAAATCAGTTAGAGAACGATCTTATTTTCATTGTTCAGCCGCCACTTTCATTCTTGGAACCCTAGCAATGGCCTCCAACACCCAAATCAACTTCTAATCACTTTCTAATTAAGTTTTGGCTTAATCAACATCAAATCAAAGAAGATCTTCACCAAATCAGTATTAGAGCTGCTGTTAGACATCAGTATTCACCCAAATCAGCGAGGTTTCAGTTCTGAAAATTTTATTTGTGGTCAAGGTGAGTGATTATCAATGTTTTTCACTAATTACGGCTAATTAGGGGTGATTAGTGATAGTTAGCGAATTTATGCATGTTAAAAATCTGGAAAAATATTTATAAATTCTTAAATAATGTTTTAGACCTCTGTTAGAAATTTAGGTTAATTTGGTTAAGTTTTACT
Organism: Allium sativum; assembly: GCA_030737875.1. Classification (NCBI taxonomy): domain Eukaryota; kingdom Viridiplantae; phylum Streptophyta; class Magnoliopsida; order Asparagales; family Amaryllidaceae; genus Allium; species Allium sativum. Next base: position 2,777,800 of record CM060919.1, on the reverse strand, counting down.
AATCATACCATTAGTTTTGCCTAAACATGCTTAAGGGAAAATATGGGATTTTGGGTATGTTCGATCCATTTTACATGCTATGATTGTTGTTTTGGTGTTTATGATTGATTGTACATGTTGCTATGACTGTATGGTATGCTTTGTGATTGTCTAGAAGTGATAGATTGGTCGAAAACGCCGTCGAATGGCGTAAAACAGTCGCTGGAAAGTTGCAGGAAATATGCAGGGTTTCAAACCGGATCGGATCGGATCACTAGGCTCGGATCGGATAGGAGAACTGGGCAAGGGGACCTGATCCGGATTGGAACTTAGCATAAGGGGCTTGGCGAGAAGGAAGACCATTTTCTTAGAGTTGGAGTTGGGCAGGGGATCGGATCGGAGAGACCAAGGGGGGATCGGATCGGAGAGACCAAAGGGGATCGGATCGGAGAGACCAAAGGGGATCGGAGCGGAAGAGAATGAGGAAGTGGATCGGACCGTGACCAGGAACCCGAACCGAACCGATAGAGCAAGGGTACACCGTACCGAACCGAGCTAGAAGGGGAACACCGAACCGATGGAGCAAGGGTACACGGAACCAAACCGTACGTGTGCTATTACTACTACGCGACGACTCTTTTGAAGATCAACTCCAATTCGACCAAAACCCGAGATGCAAAGGAGGTGCAAATGATGAGATTTGACTCAGGATCCAGATGGGAACCAATGAGTGAGCTTCATGATTGGGCTTTGTTGCGCGACGTGTGCTAAGGGGTTGTCGATGTCTGTAACTTTGAATCACTATGTGTAGGGAGCACGTGAACAGATTCAAGGCCACAGTGGCCTAGGTACGACTAAAGAGCTATAGACCAATGAAGTGGGGTCATTTGTAAAGATTTGGTCATGACTCCATGTGGTAAGCTTGGTAGTAGCAGTAGTTGTACAAGTCGAACCCCGTCACTACTTCGATGGGTCTAGTGATTGACAGTGGTGGACATCGTATACTTTACGCACTGAGTGAGAGATGTGAGGATGGTTGTTATGGTTGATTTGTTTGCCATCATTATGACATGCACACCCCCACCCCCGTTATCTTTACACCATCTGTTCAGTGGCACCTTAGAGTATTGTACGGTATGTAGTGCTAACTCTTTGGTTGCAGGTCCAGGTTCAGGTATGGTTTAGTATACCTGTTATTGTTTTGTTTAGCTGCTTATCGCTCATACCAGACTTTTTGTCTGACCCAGAGTTTTATGTCTCTTCTTATTACTCTGGGTGCTCTCACGAGCAGACTAGACACATGTTAGCTGGGTATGCACGGGTAGCTGATCCGGAGACGAGCAGAAGGCTTCCACGTATGATACATATAGTATTCTCCCTGTGTTGTTAAAGATCACTGCTTGGGCATTAGTAGTGCATCTTCTACTTTAGCTTTCTTTTGTTTTAGAGACGGTAATTTGGAAAGTTGTAATAAGCTGTATTTGGATTTCCGCTGCTATGTTGGTTTAGTTTTTAGCTTATGTACTGTCTCGTCTGTTTTATGTCAAGATTATGTTTTTATTATATTTTGTTCCATGCGCTATGAGACATTCTACAGGTTCTTGATTAGCTCATTCTCTTCTTTCCTTTCTTTGGCGACCGTTTTGTGCTAGTCGGACATGTGTATAGCGCATTTACGGAGGAAATGCCAGCTGGTGCGGGGCGGGCCGTCACATTATCCAACTATGATAATAATTATCTTTGTTACGACAAAGATAAGATATGTTGTATGTTGTACCCGGTTCGAATCCAATTACAAAATGGATCAAGGTTTTGATTGTTGATTCCGGTGGCATAAAAAGCATTTTCGACCTTGACGACAAGGTCAATTTCAAGGGGACGGCAAGGATAAGATTGCACACACACTGGACCATAGAAAAACCGCTAGAAACCAGCTAGGCTATTATACTAAACCTGCATAAAGTATGAATACCAAAGGAGATAGTTCTGGAAAAACATAACTAATTATTATGTTATAATATATGGATGACGACTGCAAATATTACTACAAAAGTAAGAACGGCTGTCCATTTTAGTGTGCATCAAAACTGACGTGTATCAGCATACACAGATGTTTGATGAATGAGAATAGAAAGCAACATCTTAACAATTTATCGCTTTTTCCAAGTTTTCTGCAGTCTTGCACTCTTCCCGCTTATGTTCTGCTATTGTCTCCCTTGATCCCCTATGCGTTCTAATGCCAAGTAACAATAACCTTTATCTCAGTCAACCAGATCAAAGCATAGGAAGTTGATTTTGTGCAAGAGGACAATAAAAGTACTAAATTCAAACTAAACTTAGAGAAGCAACTAATCAACAAAGAAGAGTGAAAGTATATGTAAGAAAAGTAGTCAAAATAAAGCACATCACCAGTATACAGTCATACTGGGGGAAAATCAGTGATGCAATCTCAGTTCTTCATACAATTAGCTTATAAGGAAAAAGAAGTAGCTAGGCATGCCAGTAATTCTGAGAACGAAATAGCTTCAATGGTTTAAAAATGAAGCACCTCATAAAGACCACGTTTAACAGGAACACCAACTCATTCTTCTTCAACAACATACAAATCTTTGTTTCATGGTTAGTGGCACTGCTTGATGCATCGCACGATCCCCTTGGACCTTCACTGCACTCAGCATACTCTTTCCACCAGTAAGACAGTAACTCTTCTCCTTTCTATAACAAATTACTAAACATAGGTTATTGGACAAGACAATTTCAATGCTTATATGAATGCTCACATACAGCATATAATTTAAAACAAAATGAGGTATGCATCTCTAAAATGGAGGGGAAAAAAACATGCCTTCAAGTTTATAATTTCAGGGTTAAGCAGATAAAAGGAGTAATAACCATTTAACTATACTCAATTTCTTGAAGGGAAAAGTTCAAAACGGGACATGAAAAGTAAATTTGTAGACAGAAAGGGAAATGTGGCTACCACACCCCATAAAAAAGTCAAGAATAACCTTTCGTGAAGGTCGTCCAGAAGATAACGATGAAGATGTGTAAACAGTATAAGACACTCATCTAGAGATACATTTTTGTCCAACAGTAAAACGTGCTGAAAGCATGATCGTTACTAGAACAAAAAATAAATAGTTCGTTAATTTTTCTAATTTGATATTTATCTATTTTCCATTGCTTTTTCCCTAGTTTATTTTTTCCCTGTTCAGGGAAAAGATGGTTAAGTTAACCCTAAATGAATCAATCTTAGAAATGAAAAGAGGGGGGGGGGGGGGGGGGGGAATAGAATTCTTCAATACAGATACAGCTGTAAATATGACTAACCCAAGCAAACCTACAAATTCAAGCAATAAACAAATATAAATTGAGGTTCATGCTCACTAATACTTCAAATTTTTACTTATTGTGCAATATTATACAAGACTAAATGTTGTAAAATAGATAAGTGCCAACAAATATCATCTTCGCCTTTTCAAGATAACTCTTCCTCACTCTCTACCATAGTTGGTACGGATGATAATATAAAAGACATGGTTCAACCAGACATCCACACATGGATGAAAACAGATTGCTATGGCGCCAAGAGGTAACACCGGTGAGAGAGAAACGGGGGACACTGATGAACAGACATAATACAAATGACGGCCAGTCTTCTTTTATTCATATTTAACGAAAATCCAGCTATAGACAAAAAGATGACACAACAGATGTATCCATATATCGCTCAGAATCTAGGGTGAGATGTACTGCAGTGGATGACAATAAGCTGAAGAAAGTAGATAACTTGGATGGAAATATTTCAGAAATAATCTCAAGAACAACTTCAGCAAATTTTTATGTATATATTTATGACTCATTCCATGTTTTGAAGATTTTCAAGTGATCAATTTGAATTATTCACTTGTTAGTGTAATGTTGCCAATTTTCAATAATCAACCATTTGTATGTTGTGTGATTTTGATGCAGTGCATAAAATTCGAAAAATGACAGTCTCAGTCTAAATGATGGTCGAACAAAAAGGAATCATGAATGGAATTTTCAGATTCTGATTATGAGAGAGAGAGCAAAAACCATGTGCTGAATTCTTTAGCAGAACAATTTCTGTGAATAGGTTTATTCAAGTTAGAGATTCATAACCAGATCAAACCTTAATTATGTTACTGCTTTTGATCTTAAGACACACAAAACCAAACTATGCATCTTAATTCAACTCATGCAATATAATTTATTTCATTTTATATAGTGATTGAAACAACTAGCCTTGAAATGAAAACAACTCATCATAAACTATGTGTTATACTGGAAAATATTCCAGATACAGACTACTTATACCTGGTCGTAAAACAGGGATTTGAATATATGACTGATTGGAATGTAAGTTTAAGCTTCCATAAGAGCATAAAATATCTAGTTGCTTACTAATACTTGTAGAAAATTATTTTCCTTCTGAAATTGTCACCAATGATAATAAGAGCACATAAAATAAATCAAAAAAATGCAGAAATAGATTAAAATTTCTAAAATCCAACTAATATGAATGCTTAACTAATATCCATAATCCAATGTCATAGGAACAGAGCATCACTAAAGAATGGCAGAAGGAGTAATTACCGTTTCAGAATTCAAGGGCGGGATTGCTGCTGAAGACTGTCGATGGAGATTCCGTGGGGTTAACTGTTAAAAAAACAGTGAAAGTCAAACTTTAACAATGGAAGAATGAAAATGTGAAAGAAAGAAGTTATGACTCACATTTCGGACATTAAGCACCCAAATAGAAAAGCACCATAACATGGTATTATAGACTGTGAACCGAGCATTTTCAGTTAAACATAGTGACATAATGCTGTATTACTGATTTATTTGTTACTAAAGCCAATTACTGATTTATATGTTTTTACATAATTTTCTAAATGTATTTGTTTTCAATAAAGGATTATTCTCTGCCACATGTCTTTTTCTTGACACTTATATGGTTTACTTTCAGTTGCTCTGTCCTTTCAAAATACTCGTTCCAAACCTTTCCGTAGCCAAAATGCACACTGTGAGTATTCGAATAAACGGCAAAACAGCCTATTTCCATTGATCGTCTCAATTTAGAACTTGTCTGTTTTGATTTGATGCATGTATCCGGGCTTTAGGTTTTGATTACCTACTGTTTAAAATATAGTTGCCAAGCTGTTTGTCTTAATTCCTTTTAGCTTATCAACTGTTTCAACTCACCAATTGTCTTATTTTGATTAATGATGTATATAACATATAAGTGGTATAAGCCAAAAATTTCATGTTGATTATTTTATGTCATTTTCTGCAATAGTTCATATCTTTTGTATAGTGGGTCATCCAAAATATTTTGTGCAATTTACTGTATTGAATAAAATATTTGTAATTATATCAATGTGGAAGGAATATAGTAATACTAAAAGCAAAAATTCGTTATTACACATTTTGCATCTCCCTGAAGTCTTACATTACAAAAATGTCTTCATTTACCTAGTTCTTTGTGTCAGTGCAATAATAAGGTTTGTATGTTGAGGTATCATTTTTATATTACTACTGAAGTATTTATGCTATTTTTAAAAAATATATTCTCTTGATTTCTGGCTTTTTAGAATATAAAAATGCATTCATTTTTAGTGTGAGAAGTGGCTATTGACATCCTAATATCTACAAACATATCATAATTTTACATGTTTTGATATATTATGTATTTTAAGTGGATTTTGATACACATATGAACTAAAGTAAAAAAAAAGATGGTATTATTGCAAGAGAAAAGCTAAACCCACTCGTGCGTCAGGCGAGTGAATTATACTCGCGCAATTTGATTGGTTAGGCAAGCAATGAGGGACCCACTTTAATTAAACTTCAGAAGAAAAAAACTGTAAAAAGTTGTGCCTCACCAATGAAATGCGCAAGTATAATTCACTCGCCTGACGCGCGAGTGGATTTAGCATTTCTCTTATTGCAAAGGGTTACCAAATTATATTTCGCCTTGGGCAACCCAAATGTCCGAGCCGGCTCTGTATAACAGTATTTAAATCTGAACGGGCATTGAAATTTGGACTATTGTCCCCTGTTCTATAGTTCCAAACGGAAAACATGAACCCAATTTTAGTCAACTTTTAAATACTGTGTCAGATTTTGCTATCGAAATCAGTTAGTTAAGCGTTGAGAGAAAAAGGATACAGCAAACCAGATTGTTCACAAACTAGTGCAATAAAAAAGTTCCGACTTCTTCAACACAAACAAACAACTACTTGAAAAACTTCAGATTTCTCAACATTTCTCAAAATCAAAATGTTACTAAAGCCAACTACTGATTTCATCAAGATTTCGTCACTTTCTCAAAATCAATATTATGTCGAATATTTTCAATTACTGATTACTGATTTTCGAATATTTTCAAAATTATATTGAAAATATTCTCAAGATTTCCTCACTTTCTCAACATTTCATCACTTTCTTAACGCAGGTAAAAATAAATCCTCGGCAAATATTCGATATAACTGAAAATTCATGGTCGAGCTTTTTTTTGTTCGGTTCCATGATGATAAAAAACAAAATATAAAACATCGAAACAAGGTAAAGAACTTAGAAATCCGATACCTGGCGTAGTCAATCCAAGCGACGAAAGCGATCTATCTTCTGGCGATCTGCGTTTCGATCAACTTTTGGGGGAACTCCGATCTTCAATTTTTTTTTTTAAATAACTGCGTTGCCAGCAATTTTTGGGATAAATCAAAAATGACGAAATGTTTTTTTGGGGAAAGTGAAAAGGAAGTGGGAGGAGGAGCGGGAAGTAACGTGTAACGGGGGGAAATTTTTTCAGGTCTCCATCGGCTGTATAAAGTGGGGGAAAAATTTGCATCTCTAGTTTAACTTTAACTGATGCCATTTAATTTCAATCAATTGCGGCATTTTTGCTTGTGCAAATAAATATAGTTGCATCGACTATAATTTATGACCCGTGCAATTAAACCTTTTGCATCCGTTTATTTTCATCGGTTTTTACATAAAACCGATGCAAACTGCAATTTTGTGTTATCTGCTGCTTCCCTCTTACCAATTGCATCGAGTTTTCATACAGAACCGATGCAACTATTGTTATTAACATCTGTTTTTGTTACAACCGATGCAAATGAGGTGAAGCAATAGACCTGTTTTGTAGTAGTGTACGATATATGGTCAGTTTCTATAAAATAAGCTATATGCTCAGTTTCAAATAGCTCATTGCTATATATTGCACAGTTTTATGATTCAATAAAATGAGCTATATTCATTGATTTTTGTGTTCGTGGTGCTTTATAACTTGCAGCATGTCAGTAATAGACAATTGTTATGGAAGAAATATCAATATACGATTTGGCAACAACATGGTAGACATAACAATCCTCCATAATCATTTTTTTGTTTTTTGTCTTGTTTTGCATGCCACTGTCTATTGTGGCTCAAAGATATATGACCCACAAATAGGAGAAGAGTTGACATCACAAAACACAAAAACAATTATTAAATAGATAATCTGTTCACAGTTATCACTTGTTTTGATACACAGATCTACACTGCACTGAATGTTGTCATGTTTTCCAGTTATGTCTCAACATGCAGCATGTAAGTATGGAGACACTGCATATAGCATCTGCTTACATATTAGCCTATACATAACCAAAATTCTTCATGGTTATTATTAGTTTTATAGGTAGACATAAATACTTGAGTTCAGGAGAATATTTCAGCTTACTGATCTTAAAAAAATCAAAAACAAAAGAAAAGGATGAACCTCAGAAGCAAGGCAAAGTACTGGATACTCCCCTCTCTACACGTTCATTGCTTAGATAATAACAAGCACAATTGATATGCCTGTGCAAAACAAAAATTTTAAAGCAATTAAGATGGGAAAAAAAAAACTAACATACCAATATTTCTATATATAGAAGGAAAATTTAATACAAAATAACATCAATATTATTTACCTTGACATGTCATTATAAAGAGCCCTCTTCCTTAACGAATAGGATACACATAGTGCACAATAAAAAAATAGAGAACGAAATCAAAAAAGTTCAATATCTCCTGATGGAGTGGACTAACGACAATGTATATTCAACAAATAAAGCAAAAGAAAATGGTTTTTTTTCTTTTATAACTGAAAACAAAAGAGCTTATAGTTTATCCAAGTGAAATACCGAGTGTTAAAAGTGTCTTGAACCTCCTCAAGGCTTGGCTCTCAATGACTCAGTCGAAACAAAACCATTTCAGCAGAAGTGTTTCAAATGGTAAAGAAAAAATGTTAACAAATCAGACTGTGTCCATGATATAAGAGATGACATAGAAGGGTAATTTTCACCTAGTCCTAAGATATTCTTAGGCCAGAAAAGCATATTAGTATTCAATTTGCATATCTGTTGAAGAATAAACTTCTGCTACGGTTTCTAAAAAGCTTGTACTCACAGAGACCTTTCCAGGTAGCCACACATGGGCAAAACAAGCAGTTATGGTCTGCTATTTTGAATTTAGTTTATTATATTATTTCCATATATATTCAACCTCATTGGCCTAGGCTTTGGTTGCTTCAGCTGTGGACCAGCCATGACCAAATGAGTACATTAACTAGCCAGGAAAACAATGATAGAAGCCATAATATTATACATACACACACTTCCGATCCTACCACTTTATCATATATATCAACACATGTGACCACGTTTGTCACATTTGTGCATGCCTCGAGAATATGACCACGTGTAAGCATGACAATTTCGGGATCAATTCGTATGGTGATGCTGAAATCTCCAGCAAAAAATGGGAAAAACATTGAAACAACTATAACTATGGCAACTAACAGAATTAAAGTTTTCCAGTATAATGAGAACTAGAAAACTGAATAAGTTTTCATAAATAAACAAGGTTTGCTTATAATGTCAACATTCGAGTATAAACTAACTTTAACCATTTTTACAACCTTCCACATATGCCTTTTTTTGGTGGTTCACTTTTGTCGAATATGGTCAAATTCAAAAATGAAAAAATTATACCTACGTGGTTTATTATAGATATTCGATACCTGATATGCATACTCTATCTTCACACGCTCAAGGTTTTGTGTAAACTTTCTTTTGGGAACTTGCCATATTTATAGGCATAAAATTGAATATATATGTGAATGCCCTGCATGTCCAAACCTGTACCTAAAATCATGTACTCAAACTAAATTCTCAACCCTAGAATATCTTTTCTACTCCCAATATGTTATATATGTGTATATATTCGAGACTAATATTTTTTTGGGGCTTTAATATGCATATTTGTTGCCACCTTCATATGCACATACGTTTCAAAATAGGAATACTTATTTATGCATCAACTTTCTGAAATGGTCCTGATACGTACACGGAAGTTATGCTTATTCAAAAAGTTATTTATTCAAGATATTACTATATGTGCAATCACATGTGTTCAAAATTTATTCACTTAGAACCAAACCTATGGGGCCATTTGCAGCGAAGTTTAGGCCGTTAACGTTTTGTACATTTGCGACACGTCCAAAAGGGAAACATGTCTAAATCCCCAATTTTCTTAATGGAGAAAATCGAATTGTTGGCGTTCAACATGTCCGAACGCTAAAGGTTTGATTTCCTCTTCTAGTCTACAAATTCACTCATAAAACAAACATTGCACTATAGGAATACTAATTAATTAACTATAAGTCAATTTAATTAAAAATCATGAATTGAAATACTCCACTTAAATGCTCTACTTAAAGACGCAAATGCATACTCGTTTAACTTCCTACTTTGCTTGAATGCATCATTTAAATATCTCACTTAAATACTTCGCTTCCATTATGTGCAAACACATGATATATATACTGAAGGCCATATATATTTGAAACTGACAAAAGCTTATATGCACCATTTGTTTTCGAAGTCTTAACTAACTTGAATTCGTTATACTTCAAAGCTCTGTGCATATGCAAAACTAATATATACTCAAAAATATGATTGCTATGGTAATGGTTGCCGTTACCATTTCATAAAAACCACCATCATACCATTATTTGCTCTTTCAAAGCATTGTTTCATTGGCATGATGTTGTTTACGTTCATTTAACTATATTCTCTTATGTTATATGGATCCAATACAACTATCAAAATTATTTAACTGTAAAGAATATTTGCAATAGTAAAATGAATATTTTTAGCTATACGTAAAATACATTTTATATAATAGTGAAATGAATATTTTTACTAAATCGATTTTAGTGACACATTAATGAATTCATTTCCTTTTCCTTCCTTAAAAAGATAACACATTATTGTCAAATGTTTACCGAATCAAACCATTAATTGGAATCACATTAGTCAAATAATGAACGGTCAGTGTAGCATGTCTTCCTAGCATTATCCTAAACTTAAGAAAATTACTATAATTCTTTTGTTAAACAGTAAAGTTACTAGGATCAATTTTGAAGCAGTTGGCATTGAGATATTAAAGGAGAGTTTGCTATAACTGTCAGTCGATTATAAAATTCAAAAATGAATAAATATATCAGAATTTTAATTAGTGGTCGCTTTATTCATTTGAATGGTACAAGTTGCACAACATTTGCATTTAACTTTGTTGTTTTGCATATAACTTTGAGTTCATTTTTATAAGACGTTTTCTTTTCTAATTCATGTTCATTATATTTCTGGAAATGGTTTCCACCTGAAACGTTTCTTTTTTTATTGCATTAAACATTATAAAATCCTGAAGATCAATTTGTTTATTGCTTTTAAAACATCTATTTGAACCCCTTTGCATTCTTCATAAATTGGCTTTTATTATAATCTAGATATTATCTAATCACTATCTATCTCAAAAACATTACAAATTCAAATTTTTTTATAATACATATTCAACCGATTTAAAATCAAGAGCTTAATGTATGGCGTGACATAAATAATAAATATATTGCTTGATATCCAAGTGTTTATAATATGAGTTTTATACTAAAAATGTTAGTATGTTTCTAATATTAATTTACTAAATATGTTCCCTTTTCTACCACATTAACATTTGAAGTTAGTATGTTTTGTTTGAGATGTAATTGAAAAATTGTCAGACTTATGTTTCATTCTCATCTATTTACTGCTTAAAGATCATCTCACATTTGTCCAGTCCATTTCAGCTTTGTTGTTGTTATAGATGTTGTTTGACTGACATATAATATTGAGCATTGTTTGATGAACATATGGAGTAAATGATGGTTTGAATATATTTTCAATAAGTGTGCTAATAAGAACTAATATAGCGTTACACTAATGTTTTATACTAAATACATGGAATAAACACAACCAAAAATTCATTTACTAAATATGTTCCCTTTGCTACCCCATTAACATTTGAAGTTAGTATGTTTTCTTCGAGATGTAATTGAAAAACTGTGAGACTTATGTTTCATTCTCATTTATTTATTGCTTAAAGATCAGCTCACATTTGTCCAGTCTGTTTCAGCTTTGCTTTTGTTACTGATGTTGCTACACTGACATATAATACTGAGTATTGTTTGATGAACTTATAGTGTAAATGACAAGTTTGAATATATTTTTAATAGGTGTGCTAATAAGAATTAATACAGCGTACACTAATGTTTTATACTGAACGTGTGCTAATAAGAATTAATAAGTGTGCAATCGAAATAAAGCATCTCATAATTTGGATAAATACAACATGTTTGTTATGATAAAAAACTTACCAAATTAAACAGTAAACAAAATCCTCTAGCCAGCGACCTTCCCAACTTTCGGCTCTCAACAAATTGCAGCTTCTTTCCCTTCAGTGCAACATTAAATGGCTGAACAAAGAATGAGAAAATGATAAAAATAAGGGAATGCGGTATTTTGCAATAAGAAGTAAAATCTTGTAGCTTGGATAATAAAAAATGAGAAGAACATCCAACTTTGCTACAACAAATGTTAATGCAAAAAACCAAAGAAAATGCAGCTTCTGTTTACTTTTTTGCATATACATCAGATCCAAATTTTATCAGAGACAAACTTTTTTCAACAGTGCTACTTCTAATGTTTCATATTGAAACCACTAGTGACAATAGACATTCTAATATGTCATACTGAACGATACTTGCACACTGAACTGGTTTATTCACTAAAAGGTAATATAACTATGTCATCCGGGTTGATATTTCAATCCTATGAATATATGGCAGGTAGAGTTTTGTGGAAACATGAATATGGTAGTTTTCTGTATAGAATTTAGCTAGCATATTTACTAGCTCCCATTTGCAATACAATCAAATATCAATTCAATTTTACTCAACGCTTGAATTAGGTGAACTGTATAAAAGTTCTCATGTCTAGACTTCCACATTTTGTTTTGTTTCGTTTTAACTTTTAAGTAACCCATATACACAATAATCTGAATGTTTATATAATTTTCTCGCTATACAGTAATCAGATAGCAGAGCTTGATCAAAATTTATATCAACAAATTGATCAATTTTTACACTTCCGATTTTTCAACAAAACAAGAAATATTACTCAACAACACAGATGTAAACAAATTAACATCCATAGAATTTATTGCACCATTAAATCATTCCTGCTTCATTTCAGAAATTTTATTACACTGTAGGTGAGAATGCAAGGCTTATGAAAATATCGGTGGGTGAGAATGCAAGGCTTATGAAAGTATCGGCTTGTACCTCTCTTTCATACACTGCTAAAGCAAGTCCATTGCTTATCCCCTAATGATTTTCTCATGATGAGTATCATGTGCATATGAAAGCATCTCCGCTACCTTAATCTTTTACTCTACTTACTCTTAGATTTCAATGTCTGAAGGAGATAAGCTGTACATAAACTCACGATGTATAAAAATACAATCTTTATTCTATCATGTTAGTTTTTATCATAGACATTTATCCAAGTAAATAGCAGTTGCTAATGATAGACAATATAGTCTCAAAGCTCTGAACAATAAAGTTAAAACATGCACATGTAAAACGAAAGGATGTCAACAATAAACTAGGAAAAAGGTCTGAACAATAAAGTTAAAACATGTAAAACGAAAGGATATCAACAATAAAGTTAAAACATGCTAATGATAGACAATATAGTCTCAAAGCTCTGAACAATAAAGTTAAAATAGCAGTTGCTAATGATAGACAACCCGTAATTTTGAAACCAAATCAAAATTTAATTATAAATTTAATTGATTTTAATAGAAATTAAATATTTTTAATGATTTATTTTGAGAACTAGTGACTTAAAATAAATTTAAAATGAAGTTTGAGCTTGTAAACTTATAATTTATATAAAATGATCTTGCAATGGCGCGATAGTTTGAAAATTTAGTTTTAAACTTTAAACAAGTATATATAATTGAATATAAATTAGAATTTGATGAAACAAGAAACACTAGAATTTGTTTAATTATATCTTTCTAATGAATGTGAAAATTTTAGATTTCGTTTTATAAATTGTAAGTTATGTCCAAATTAAAATTTATAATAGTCGCTATGAAATTTATTAATATTTTAAAATTATATATAGCCCTTAAAAATAGCCATTTTGCAAACGACCCCCATTTTCAATGAAATTAAATTTGTTGGATCTGGCGCGTCAAATTATTATTAGGTTTAAACTTTCAAGTCAATTGGAATTAGTATGTAAGCATAGTAAATTTAAACGCATATTGTAAATTTAGTTGAATTTAATAAGCTAGTTAAAAATCCATTTTTCTAACAGTCTCCAAATTCGACGAAATGCAAAACATAGCTTAATTTCAAATTTCACAATATTTGGAGTTAGTATGTGGTCATTGTAAATTAAAACGTACGTTCAAATTTAATGTTTAACTTTACATTAATTTTTATTTTTTTAATAAAAATTGATGCAAACAATCGAACCAGCTTATGAAACATATTCCATTATGTCCGTAATATGGGTATTTGGTTAGGAACGTCAGTCGTTTGGTTTCGTTTGGAGTTCGGATGAAATAGAGTCAATTAGAGATTTAATAATATTAAATAATATATATATATATATATATATTCAAAACCCTATCCTTATTCATTACTATGCCGCCACTAAGGAATGAATAGCCGAAATCGTTTTAATTTCAAACCCTAAATTCTCCCAATCCATGAATTAATTCACGAATCTTTCTACATGAATATTATTGAGAACTTCGTAAGCTTTCCATCCATAAGAATATGATAATTTCTAGTGTAGTGTAGTGCACGATTTATGGGCCTAAAGTCGCGACGTCGGGGGATATTTCGAGGCTATGTGGGACACTTAGCTCGAGGGAGTTGGAGACGTAGGGAGGCGTCGACCACACGGTTGCCGTGGAGTCATCTAATAAGGGTCTGGTGCTGCGTAGGTGGTGCAAGGAGGAGAGAGGCGGAGCATGGTTTTGGGTTTCAAGCGTTACAGGGAAATCGAGGAGGAAGATTTTAAATGAGGGGATTAAGGAGAAGTTAAGTTAATTATTTATTAATTAATTTAATTAATGATATATTTAATTGTTTAAATGTTTAATTGGTTGTAACTTTTTCATACGTCGACAGAGTTTGACGATTTCAGATGCGTTGGAATCACAACGACGAGATCTACCAGAACTGACTAGAACAAAAATAGAGCTAATTGAGATTTTTGGTCAAATTAAATGGGTAGTTTAATTTGAATATAATAATCGTTATTAAATAATTTCATAAACTGATCAATGCAAGGGTCATTTGGTCACGAGAGAATGCATCTGCCCTCCAGAAGTTCCTGCCCTTTGACCTTGTCCGTGCTTCTTCGGGAACTCCTTAGAGAAGTGTCCGACCTCTCCACAACTGAAGCAAGCATTCTTCCTTCTTTTGCAATCCTTTACCAATTGACCCTTGCGTCTGCAATTATGGAACTTCCTTTTATCCTTAGCCTTGTCATTCGTTTTGCCCTTCTTATGTTGTTGTTGTCCTTTCTTGGGCCATACTTTCTTGTTTTGTGTTTCCTCAACCTTAGCTTCTTTCTTTTCATCTTTATCTTCCATCAAGGCCATATCAACGAGCCTTTCAAACATTGCTCCCATCGAAATATGAGACATGGCTAATCCATGAAGGGGTTCATTAAGTCCTTTAGCAAACTACAAAGCTTTCTTATGCGGAGTATCAACTAGCTCTGATCCAAACCTTGTTAGTTAGTTTGATTTGTTAACATACTCTTTGACAGTCACGCCTCCTTGCTTGAGTGCCAGAAATCTTTCCATTTGCATGTTTTTCTCAGTTTGAGAAAGAAACTTCATTTCAAACTTTTTCCAAAAATCATCTCAAGTCTCCACTGGATGCCCTTCTTGTGTCACTTCCCACTAGAACGAAGCTTCATCTTTCAGTAGCCAAGCGGATAACTAAATCTTCCTACGTTTGTCCACTTCGAAAATTCTAAACAAATTCTCCGTCTCTTTGAGCCAATTCCTTGCCTCTACGAATGTCTCGAATCCACGGAATGGCTTTCCTCCCATAGCACAGAAATCTTTGCAGATCTTAGAGAAATTATCTGCATGCAGAGGAGGAGGAGGAACAACGGGTGCAGCTTGGGGGGGGGAACGTCAATTTGATCACCGGCAGGCGCCATGGCCTCTAGATACCTACAGAACCAGCCTGTTATCGTAACGCCCTCAGGAATATTAGGTTCCCTAGACGTGCTGAAAAGAAAAGGAAAGGGAGTCATACAAAGGATCGAAAGATATTACATATGGCTTTGGGGAATATATTTTTCAAAAAATACTATTCTTTTTGAAAATGCTTTCTTTTAAAACCTTTTTGAAAATAGTTTTCAAAATCTTTTATTCGATCTGGTAACCTTCAACTCTGATACCAAGTGTGACACCCCACGTCCGTTAATGACACTCATTAAGAGAATGCATTAAGTTTCGTGAATCGTTATAGGTAAACAGAAATAGAAACATTTCAAGACAAATAGTAAATAGCAGCGGTATTTAAAACTTTATTAATCATAACGGGATGATCCCAACAACTATAAGATGGTAGGCTTTAGGAGTACTTCTAGTGAGAGGTTTTAACCCCATATAATCAACATGAAGCTCAACATAAAGGAGTTACCCCTAAGGATAATAACAGGCTCCTAAACATACCGGAGTCTAGATATACCCTAATTACTACCCTAATCGATCGGCTCCCTACTCTGTAGATTTCCTGTGTTGGCCCCACAGTAAGATGTATCATTTCCTAAAGTGGTAACCCTTCGTTTTCAAGATGTGCACAACCATATCTACAGGTGTCACGGCGTCTAAAACTCCTCTGTCGGACCTGCACGCACATGACCCCGTCGAAATGCGCCGCCCACAACATCACCCGTGTTTGGATCTCTTACAAGCAGCCCAGTAAGCATGCCCTGACTCCGACCTAGTTCGGAGTACTCGTTTGATACCTATATAGGTTACTGACTAAAACGGGACCCACACTCAAGATGATACAAGCTTCCCCATACGCTTGCATCCCCACTAGGTTTTCCATAGGTTATTCCATACTAGAGTAAAAGATTGTATAACCCCAAAGTTAAGTTTGTGGGCCTATATATAAATATTACCCACCAACCCAAGATTTACTTAACTCACCTACTGTTTCAAACAAGTTTACTTAACCCCTACTCTAATTTAACATGTTCATACAATCCTTATGGATTCCACTAGGTCAAGTATTTCAATTCATTACCATATTCATTTATGGTTATAATGTGCTAGACCTCCCACATTGAGCCTACCGCTTGTTGATGCTGGATGTGCCAGTCAGTTCCGGACAGACTTGTTCCATAAGTCGGGCTTAACCCCGTGTCTCAACACGTCATGTTTTTATGCACTTAGACCTCTCACATTAGATTCACCACTTGTGGTCGCTGGATATGTCGGTTGGTTCTGGGCAGAATACCACCACAAGTGTAATCTAACCTCGTGTCTAGGCACGGTTACAGTTTCTAATTACTGTAATTCTAGGCATTTCTGTTATTAACCAATTATTCCTATGTCATTATAGGTTTTCGTGCCCCTTTCCCAAGTAATTTTCGTATTTAACCCTATGCCCCAAATTCATGTTCATATATTTCATTCAAGTTATGCCCAAATTTCCAATTACAAGTTATGCCCCAATTATACCGTTTTCCCCTCATTCCCAATTTAACGCGTTCGCTTATTTCAGTGGCATGCCTAAGCTCGACGGTAGCCTGGCTATAAAAAATAAAAGGGAAAAGACGAAGGGAAGAGGACAGAAATGATCATACTAATAAGACTGACATATAATGGCAGAAATATTAATAAACATATAGTGGCATAATGAAAAGATAGGCATATAGGAACAGATCTGATGAACATGTGACAATAGAACTGATTCTAACATAATAGGGATATTATAAACATGCATGATAAGATCTAAACAATGAATTAGATGACCAACTAACAACAAATCTGATTTAACCACAAACATAGTATGAACAGGCGTGATGTGATACAAACAGTGAATTTGATTTACAAATAATGGCAGATCTGACATGATAAATAGGTATAGGATTAGGTCTAGTTCATAATCATGTCAGAATAACTTAGATACACAGGTTATAACAGATCTGATATGATTCAATTAGTCACAGGTTTAGATCCAAGTTATAGTCATGTCAAGATAAACTTTTAATTATTTAGATCTAAAATTAACACAGACTCACTGTGATTAGATATACGAAAATAAAAGAAAGATAGCAGGTATTGAATCACAGATCTCTAAACTTGAATGACTTGATTGTTGAAGAAGAATAAGGCTTGATTCAATCTAAGCAGAGGCAGCATCTTGTCCTCCATTGTTTTTGGTGTGGAAAAACAAGAGAAATGGGATTATATATATAGCTGTCAGGAAACCCTAATTTTCCCAGATATGCCTTAGGAAGGTGACCCCTTTTATGGGGTCGACCCATGGGTCGACACCCCCTTATGGGGTCGACCCAGTGGTCGACACCGCCTTGATGGGGTCGACACCCTTGGGCGGGAATTTTCACGCTCTTCTATTTTCTGCGATTTTGAACTATTTTGAATTCCTGGACTTATTTTATTCATATACATTCTCCTTATGCATATACAAACTTCAAACCTTAATGTCTTCTTCATACGATGTCCATTTTGCGCAAACCAGATGTTTATTTTGACCAAAATTCCGAGACGAACATAATGGCGCAGTCCGTTTCACTTAGTTCTGAATATTAATTATTCTTTAGTTTATCATCTTTTAGTGTTGTTAAAATACAGGGTGTTACATTATTCCTTGCTCAAAGGATTTCGTCCCTGAAATCTTCAAGTTAAGAAGACTGTATATCCTAACATCCACATCAATCTACTCTTTCACCAATCACAGACATCCATTGTCCTTACAAGATTTCTAATGCTTATATGAACATATGCAAAGGTGTGTGTATACGTCCCAGTACTAATGCGAAGATCAGGCGATCTACTGATTCAACCGACTTCCTTAATGCAATGTATGTTAGTGCCATGAATCCAGCGTGTATGCAAATAATCCTATTATAACTTGTAAGTTCTATATGTGTTCACAATCATCCGTCCAAATGCAACATCCATATGATGATACATCCATTTCTATCCATAGAAAGAAGAAAAATGGACACACATCCATATGCAGTATGAAAGTGATTGAGTCGATCTAGTGCCTAATGTGGGTGTATATATGCATCCACAAGCAGCCACTAGGAGATACTTGCATCCACTTGTATCCATCAAACATAAAATGTCTCAAACACCTATTTACATCCATGGGTTTCCTACTTAAAGGTCGAAGATTCGATCGATAGGATATACTCAAATGATAGAAACAAGTATGAATAAAAGCTTTGGAAAGGAAGTTAAGAACATACCCTTGAAAAGAAAAGGGTATGAAGCGTGAATCTTGTCTTTGGTCTCCCAAATTGCATCCTTTGTGTTATCTCCCCCACTGAACCATCATCAACTTGACTTCTCTATTGCATAACTTCTTAACTTCCGATCCAAGAATACGGGTAGGAACTCGTCTAACTGTCACCTCCTGTTCCACCTCTACTTCCTCCAATATACTCGGCTCAACTACTTCTGTAGTATCGTGCAAGCACTTTCGCAAATGAGAAACGTGGAAAACATCTTCAATGTTGGATATTCTCTCTGGTGTCTTTAATCTATAGGCCATTTGACCAATCCTCTCTATTATGGGAAATGGTCCTACAAATCTTGGTGCCAATTTCCCTACAGATCCAAAGCGAACTACATTCCTCATAGGTGATACATTAATGAAAACCATGTCTCCCACCTAAAATTCAATATCCGTCCTTCTCTTATCTGTATAGGACTTATGCCTATCCTGAGCTCTCTTCATTTGTCTACAGATAAGATCAATCTTTTCGGACATTTCTCTAACCATATCTGGTCCAAGTAGAAGTGTTTCTGTAGATTCCCACCAACAAGTTGGTGACCTACAGGGTCGTCCGTATAACGCTTCGAAGGGTGCAATGCCAATACTAGCTTGATAACCATTGTTGTAAGCAAACTAAACTAAAGGAAGGTGCTCTTCCCAAGTACCTCCGAAGTCTAGGATACATAGCCTTAAAAGACCCTCAAGAACTCTGTTCACCCTTTCTGTCTATCCATCGGTCTGAGGGTGATAAGCCTTGCTCAAACACAACTGTGTACCTAATGCTTCTTTCAAGATCCACCAAAATTCACTGTTGAAGATGGGGTCACGATCACTTACGATGTTCGAGGGTATTCCATGAAGAACAACTATCTCATGAATGTAAACTATTGCCAACCATGTTGCCGTCCTCTTACTCTTAACCGGAATGAAATGAGAGCTCTTAGTAAGTCTACCTACTACAACCCAAATACCGGTGTTGCCTTTCTTTGATCTAGGCAAACCATCTATGAAATTCATAGAGACGCTCTCCCACTTCCATTGCGAGACCTCCAAAGGATGAAGTAAACCACCTGGCTTCTTTTGCTCAGCTTTAACTTGCTGGAAAATCAAACATTGAGAAACAAACTCCGCCACATCTTCTTCATCCCAACCCAAAAGAAAACCCGCTTCATATCCCTATACATCTTATCGCTAGCTGGATGAATAGTCATCTTAGGATGATGGGCTTCCTCTAGGACTGTCTTCAACAAACTCCCAATTCAGGGAACATAAAGACTTCCGTATCGTCGCAGCCACCCTCTATCATCCATGGAATATCTAATGAGGTGACTAGAAGTCTCCCCTTTACTGAGCCTATCCAAGATGTCTGAAATCAATGGATCTCTCGCTGCAAAGCTCTTATCTAATCCATAAGAGTAGGTCAGACCTCTAGTGATGCCAATAAGCCAGGCAAAAACTTGGTGGAGGGTCTAAAGTCAAAAGTTGATATAAACTCCAAGCTTTTCCTTTCCACAAACAGAGGACTTAAGGCCATACTCTGTCTACTCAGTGCGTCTTCCACCACATTACCCTTGCCAGGGGTATAAGCAATCTCGAAGTCAGAAGATGTTAGGAACTCCATCCACCTTTGTTGCCTTAAATTAATATTCTTCTACGAGAACAAGTACTTGAGAGATTTATGATTGATGTACAACTCGAACTTCTCTCCAAGAAAATAATGACGACACGTCTTAAGAGCGAATACTACGGCAGCTAGCTCTAAACCATGGGTAGGGTAGTTCTTCTTATGAACTCTTAGCTGTCTACACCCATAACATACTACCCTTCCATCTTGGATCAGAACCGCACCAAGCCATGTACTACACACATCAGTGTAAACTGTGAACACTTTGTTTCCGTCGGGAAAGATCAAGACTGGGGCTGTTGTCACAGCCCTCTTCAATCATTGGAAAGCAACACCACAATCTATATCCCATGAAAAACGTCAGATTATTCTTCGTCAGCCTAGTGAGTGGGGCTGATATCTTTGCGAAGTACTTAATGAACTTCCTATAATAGCCTGCCAATCTAAGAAAACTTCTCACCTCCATTGCACTCTTTGGAATTTGCCAATCTTGAACTGCAACCATCATTGCGGGATCTACTGCTATCCCATCTTTAGAGACCACATGCCCTATAAACCTCACCTCTTTTCTCCAAAAATGACATTTGGAGAATTTTGTCTTAAGCTGATGCGCACGCAGAGTTTTCAAAACATCCCTTATATGTAAGGCATGCTCTTCCTCGCTCTTCGAGAAAATTAAGATGTCATCAACAAAAACCACAATAAATTTATTTAGAAAATCCCGGAACACCCTACTCATCAGATCAACAAAAGAAGCGGGTGCATTCGTCAACCCAAAAGGCATAACGAGCCATTCAAAGAAACCATCTGGAGTCCTAAAAGAAGTCTTATCTATACTGTCATTGGCCACCCTCAACTGATGAAACCCCGTTGCTAAGTTTAATTAAGAGAAAATAAATGCACCAACAAGCTGGTCAAATTGATCATCTATCCTTGGGAGTGGGTGCCTGTTCTTCTTTGTGAGTTTATTCAACTCTCTATAGTCTGCACATAAGCGAAGCAAATCATCCGCCTTTGTTGCGAATACCACCGGAGCACCCCATTCTGATATGCTTCGCCTAATAAACCCTTTCTCAAGTAGCTCCCGTACTTGCTTTTTAAGCTCCTTTCTTTCCCGTGGAGCCATATGGTGCACATGCAATGCAACTGGCTTTGCATTGTATACCAAGTAGATATGAAAATGCCTCGGAGGTAAGCCCTGAACCTCATCAAAAGCATCTGGATACTCATGGACTACTGGTGCAGATCGCAGATCATCGATAGATGCATCGAGTGACTCTAGGAAACTAAGCATGACAGACCCCTTAGGGTCAAATGAAATCTCGAGGGTCCTCGCATGGCAAGTCAAAAGTCTAACGACCCTCTTCTCACAATTCAGAATGGCACCATACATGGCTAGCCAATCCATTCCTAGAATCAAACCGTAGCCCATAAAACCGAGCACATATGCGTTGCACTCGAACTCGACGCCTAATACAGATATTCTCAAACCCCGACAAATCATGGACAAATGGGCCGAACCACTAATGGGGTTTGAGACAACAACGGGATCCACTACCAAACTAGTATTAAGGTGAAGAAACTCAACCACAAAATTGTATATAAATGAATGCGAAGCGCCAAAATCAAAAAGAGTTTTAATAGGATGATTGGAAAGAGAAATCAAACCTTCCACGGAAACTTTCCAGATCATGCATCTGCTCTCTAAAAGTTCCTGCCCTTTGACCTTGTCCTTGCTTCTTCAGGCACTACTTAGAAAAGTGTCCCACCTCTCTACAACTGAAGCAAACATTCTTCCTTCTTTTGCATTCCTTTACCAAATGACCCTCGCATTCGCAATTATGGCACTTCCACTTATCCTTAGCCTTGTCATTCTTTCCGCCCTTCTTTTGTTGTCGTTGTCCTGTCTTGGGCCATACTATCTTGTTTTGTGTTTTCTCAATCTTAATTTCTTTCTTTTCAGCTTTATCTTCCTCATGCATCAAGGCCGTATCAAGGAGCCTTTCAAAAGTTGCTCCCATCGTAATATGAGACATGGTTAACCCATGAAGGGGTTCATTAAGTCCTCTAGCAAACTGCAAAGCTTTCTTATGCAGAGTATCCACTAGCTCCAATTCAAACCTTGCTAGTTGGTTGACTTTGTTAACATACTCTTTGACAGTCTTTCCTCCTTGCTTGAGTGCCAGAAATCTTTCCATTTGCATGCTTTTCTCAGCTTGAGAAAGAAACTTCATTTCAAACCTTTGTCGAAAATCATCCCAAGTCTTCACTAGACACCCTGCTTGCATTACTTCCCACTAGAACAAAGTTTTATCTTTTAGTAGCCAGGCGGCTAACTGGATCTTCCTACGATCGTCCACTTCGAAAATTCCAAACAGATCCTCCGTTTCTTTGAGCCAATTCCTTGCATCTACGAACATCTCAGCTCCACGGAATGGTTTTCCTCCCATAGCAAAGAAATCTTTGCAGATCTTATAGAAATTATCTACACGCAGAGGAGGAGGAGGAGGAACAACGGGTGCAGCTGGGGGAGGAACGTCAGCTTGACCACCAATAGGCGCCGTGGCCTTTAGATACCTACGGAACCAGCCTGGTATCGTGACACCCTCGGGATTATTAAGTTCCCCAGACATGCTGAAAAGAAAAGGAAAGGGATGCAGACAAACGATCAAAAGATATTACATATGGCTTTAGGGAATATGTTTTTCAAAACAGACTTTTCCTTTTGAAAATGCTTTCTTTTAAAACTTTTTTGAAAATAATTTTCAATTTTTTTTATCTGATCTGGTAACCTTCAACTTTGGTACCAAGTGTGACACCCCACTTCCGTTAATGTCACTCATTAAGAGAATGCATTAAGTTTCATGAAGCGTTATAGGTAAACAGAAACATAAACATTACAAGACAGATATAAAATGGAAGTGGAATTTAAAACTTTGTTAATCAAAAAGCATCGTAGTTCAAAATATGGTTACATCATATGTCTGAAAAACAAAAAACCCAGTATATCATTAAAATATCTGTCTTGTACTTAAAACATCAGAGTACAATAATAGAAGAAGCCTAATCCCCAAAACATAGTCATGATAGAGAAACATGAAATCAAGTAGTACATCTAAGCAACTCCAAGCAAGATGGAAGCAGAATCCTGATCAAGCTTGAGTATTCCTACCCTGAGAACATTAGGGGTGAAACAGAAGAGAAAGAAGAGGAAACAAAATGGGTCAGACATAAAGTCTGGTGAGTCCAGTTACTTTTAGCATATAAATAAGTAAAAGTATCATGACAGGCATATAAAGTGGATAAGAGAGATAACATCATAAAAGGCAGGTATGACAAGGTAAATAGGATAAACTTGATAAAGTATATTGCACTTCTCTAATACTTTCTGTTTCTCTCTATCTGCACCGATATTAGTATAACCAGAATGAGATGATCCCAACAACTATAAGATGGTAGACTTTAAGTGTACTTCTAGTGAGAGGTTTTAACCCCATACAATCAACAAGCAGCCCAACATACCAGAGTTACCAATAAGGATAATAACAGGCTCCTAAACATACTGGAGTCTAGATGTACCCTAATTAGTACCCTAATCGATCAGCTCCCAACTTCCTAGATACCCGGTGCAAGCCCCACAGTACAATGTATCACTTCCTAAAGTGGTAACCCTTTGTTTTCAAGAGTTGCACAACTATATCTACAGATGCCACGGCATCTAAACCTCGTCTGCAGGACCCATGCACGCACATGACCCCGTCGGAATGCGCTGCCCACACAGTCCCCCACATTTGGATCTCTTACGTTCAACCCAGTAAGCGTGCCCCGACTCCAACCTAGTTCGGAGTACTCATTTGATACCTATATATGGGTTACTAACCGAAACAGGTCCCACACTCAAGATGATACAAGCTTCTCCCTACACTTGCATCCCTACAAGATTTTCCACAGGTTATGCCAAACCAGAGTAAAAGATTGCATAACTCCACAAGTTAAGTTTGTGGGCCTATATATAAATATTACCCACCAACCCAAGATTTACTTAACCCACCCACTGTTTCAAACATGTTTACTTAACCCCTAATCTAGTTTAACATGTTCATACAATCCCTATGGATTCAACCAGGTTAAGTATTTCAATTTATTACCATATTCATTTATGGTTATAATGTGCTAGACCTCCCACATTAAGCCTACCACTTGTTGATGTTGGATATGCCAGTCGGTTCTGGGTAGACTTCTTCCACAAGTCAGGCTTAACCTCATGTCTCAACATGTCACGTTTTTATGCACTTAGACCTCTCACATTAGATTTACCATTTATGGTCGCTGGATATGTCGGTTGGTTCCGGGCAGACTTCCACCACAAGTGTAATCTAACCATGTGTTCAGGCACGGTTATAGATTCTAGTTACTGTAATTATAGGCATTTCCGTTATTAACCAATTAATCCTATGTCATTATAGGTTTTCATGCCCCTTTCCCAAGTTATGTTCATAATTAACCATATGCCCCGAATTTATGTTCATATATTTCATTCAGGTTATGCCCAAATTTCCAATTACAATTTATGCCACAATTTTGTCGGTTTTCCCTCATTCCCAATTTAACGCGTTCGCTTATTTCAGTGGCATGCCTAGGCTCGAAGTTTCTCTGGCTATAAAATATAAAAGGGAAAAGATGAAGGGAAGAAGAAAAAAATGATCATACTAACAAGACTGATATATAATGGCAGAAATAGGCATAAACATATAGTGGCATAATGAAAAGATAGGCATACAGGAACCTATCTGATGAACATGTGACAATAGAATTGATTCTAATATAATAGGGATATTATAAATAGGCATGATAAGATCTAAACAATGAATTAGATGACCAACTAAAAACAACTCTGATTTAGCCACAAACATAGTAGGATCATGCATGATGTGATCTAAACGGTTAATTAGATCTACAAACAATGGTAGATCTGACATGATAAATATGTATAGCCTTAGATCTAGTTCATAGTCATGCCAGAATAACTTATATACACAGGCTACCGCAAATCTGATATGATTCAATTAGTCATAGGTTCAGATCCACGTTATTGTCATGTCGAGATTAACTTTTAATTATTAAATCTAAAATTAAAATAGACTCATTGTGATTGAATCTAGGAAAATAAAAGAAAGATTGTAGGTATCGAATCAGAGATCTCTAAACTTGAATGACTTGATTGCTGAAGAAGAAAAAGGGGAGGAAGCATCTAGTCCTCCATTGTTTTTGGTGTGGAAATACAGGAGAAATGGGTCATATATATACATGTCAAGAAACCCTAATCTGCCCATGTCTGCCATAGGGGGGTCGACCCCCCTTTATGGGGTCGACCCATGCGTCAACACCCCTCTTATGGGGTCGACCCAGGGGATAACACCCCCATGATGGGATCGACACCCCTGGGCGGGAATTTTCCCGCTTCCCTATTTTCTGTGATTTTGAATTTTTTTGAATTTTTGGACTTATTTTATTCATATATATTCCCCTTATGCGTATATAATCTTCAAACCGTAATATATTTTTCATACGATGTCCGTTTTACGCAAACCAGGTGTCTATTTGACCAGAATTCCGAGGCAAATGCAATGGCGTAGTCCGTTTCACTTAATTCTGAATAGTAAATTAATTATTCTTTAATTTATCATCTTTTAGTGTTGTTAAAATACGGGGTTTTACAATATAATATTCAATGAAACTTAAAGTTGATTTCGATGTCCGATTTCGGATGGACACAAAAATATCAAAATACCAATGAATATTTGTAATGGAAATGAATTATTTTGAATAAATTTTCATATAATTATGATTTGTTCAAGTTTATTGTGAAATGAATGGTATTTAAAAAAAATAAAGTCGGGTTAAGGTTATAAACGCTAAATTTAACTTAAACATAATTTTATATTGATTTTGTTCATTTTTAAATAAAAATCTAGAAACTGGATTTCAAAATCTGACATTTCGAAATTATTACACTTTTGAGATGTTAATAATATGGGATGTTCAATTTTAATTTAGATTTGAAATAGAGGTTGAAATCTTTTTTAAATGAATTTATAAACGTTATATGAAATACGTTTTAAATGGAAATCGACGAAATATATTATATATATTTAAATTGCTTGTATAGAACGCGTCGTGCAGCAACCATTCGCAAATTTCAATCATTAACTTCGATTAGACGTAACGGGAGATCAGACCGTCGGATTCTCCAAAAACCGGAACCGTTGGGTTCATATCAAAAAATTCTTTCAAATGAATACATGAGATTTAATTTTGAATGGTTTGATTTTAAAATATGTCAAAATCAATTTTAGAAAATGTCGCTATGTTGTATGCAGTTCGATGGCCCATATTGGATATCGACTGCAAGGGCCTTAATAAAAATAATAAAAATATAAATAAATTATGAAAATCATAATAAATGATTTGGAAAGAGTTTAAGTGAAATATTCCATATTTGGAAAGATAAAAGATATTTTTTTCTATATGAACTGTTGACGACTAGAGTAATAATCCAATAATTTGAAATTAATAAATTGGATTTATGTATGGTTTTTATATTACCAGAATTTACGAATATATATATATATATATTGTAATGGATTTGAATGGAAATTATATTCGGATATTCCGATATTGGATTCCGTAATCATACAGATATCGTTGAGGAATTTGGAAGATACTGATATCGTTATTCCAAAACGATATCTGTTAGTTTCAGAATTTGGTATTGAATGTAAGTCAACATGATTTCCATTTAAGATCTCATATTTAATACCAAATTGGATTTTGAGTTTGTTGTGAATGGTATCTTAAATAATGAACCCACCTATGAAAGTAAAATATATTTTAATTAAGGTTTAAAGAAGTTTTCTGGTTTATTTAACTAAAGTGGAATTGAATGGAATTCGATTAATAATAATTGAGATGCGCTTTTGTGAAGGAAGGCGTTGACTATTTATGGAATTTAAAAAGGCCTTGCCATTATTCCACTTATAGTATTGGCCAGATACGAAAATTTATATCGATTATAAATTGTTTAGATTTCTGTGAAGATTCCATATTTAATGGAAGATGATTTTGGGTTTATTGTGAACGGCGTTTTTACATGACATTTGTTATTTAACCCAAGTAAAGACAAGACTAATTTCCAAAGGTTGAATAATGTAACGACCCGCAACTTCCCCGTAAAGGAAAGCGTCGGATAGTTCGAGAACAAACCACAACAGAACGCATATAAAATAACATTTCACTTTATATTACAACAATGCATCCGATTACAAGAATATACAGAGTATAAATGAATAAATATTACACAGAAAATATCAGAGATTTAAATTACATTTAAATACATAGCAGCGGAAAATAATACAATACACAACTAGAAGAGATATACGGATACAAAGCTTTCCGGATATCGTTCCAGCTGTAAACCAGGATCCTGTGAATATAAATCTGCAAAACCCAAAACTACTAGCTGCCCGTGTCAAAATAAGGGCACCCAGAGTTTAGGTTAAAACAATAAACTCCAGGTCAGTCATGTGACTGGTGTGAGAACTAAAACAGTTATTAATCTTTATTTTAAATCATTAGGTAAATCAAGGGACCACGCCGTATAACACGGAACGGGTTTCCTCCCAAGAATACCAGTGCATAAAACAAACAGCGCAATGCTAAATAAAGAAAAATGAAGCTATTATAAGACCCAGTTCCCATCACACAATGCAACGCAAGCCGGAGGATAGGGTTTTTACCTTATAATAGCCAAGAATGCTTGATACGTTTAAAACAAATCATTTGATACTATTATAAGTGTATAGTGTATAAAACAACTTCAAATCATAAGTATCAATCCTAGGCGGCATGAGCGTCCCATGCCACTATGTCGCCATGTATAGGTTTACAAATAAAACCGCAAAGTCACGTATTTGGAAATTGGATTTCCGTCTATGAACCGAGGCAAAAGATAGTCCTCAACCGATTCGAGACAATCTAGCCTACCATGTCTCAGGATCAGAGCTCGAGTGACCCTAGGAGCGACAGGGCCGGTCCACCGATGTGGATTAAAATGCCTGAACACTACGTTTCCCCGCCCTTTAGGGCGCAAACGAGCCAACGAATGACTCCATCGGACCCGGATCGTCCGATCTAACCGAGGCGCCTCGCAACAGCAACAACCACACAGGTGAAAAGTATATAAATGTCAGGGCTGGTAGGTCACTGACACCACCCTAGCTAGAAAGAAACGCATGTCCTCCCTGAGGTCCTTCCTCCCGTTTTTGGTTCACAACCGGGGTGCGAAACTCGCGAAGTAAACGTTACACAAAGCTACGCCACAAAGGCCTTGCTTCGATCATCAACCACAAGACTTTGCTTTTCAACAGAAGCCTTGATCATTTGCCACTTAAGCATGCCACACAGGCAATTCACTCCATGCGATTGATATCCATCAATATATAACCCCTGAGCTCGTACGTCTCAGAGAAGGGCGTTAAGCAAGAGAATAAATTCTCCGCCGCCAAACAGATATATATTTAATAGAGATCAATCACACGGACTAAAATCCAATGTCAGACACACAGTCCATTTACAAGTCCGTTCTGGGTCTGAACGAAACCGGAGGCACCTTGTACCTCGCATATCCATCGATCTCCAAGTACGTCTGGACGATCACTAACTGTTTCCATCTTCTTGGGTGTACAGCCCAATCAAGATCATCAGTAATTACCCAAACGACGTGAAGACTTCCGGTCTTCGACCACCGTCTTCATCTTCGACACCACGTCGAATCAGTTATTCAGAATGGGATAAACCCGGTCTTTCTGAATAACTCGCGTATATATTATAAAAGTGTTACACAAACACAACATACGCCTCATTCCAATTCAGAATATTCTTTTATTCAAATATTCCTATACTTTGGGAAAAGTTCCCATTAATTTTATCCAAGATAAATTCTTTAAATTTATTCTTTAATCTCCTTTGAATATCAATCCAAACTAGTCGGGATTAGCGAACCACACCGAAGTAATCATTTATTTTCTTTCCCCATCCCAACCTATTCATCCCACGAAGTAAAACTGGTTATACTTCATATCTAACACCACGGTGTTATCGGTAAATTCAATTACCATTTCACGTTCAAATCTAATTAAAGATTTAACTATCGCTTGGAGTAAAACTGGTGATACTCCATTTTCGATCTTTTCAATCTAATTAAAGATTCATTAAAACTCCACTTAGTTTTAATATTTCTCTGGGTTAAAGAATCAGTGTCATTTAAAAACACAGTTCACGATAAACCCAAAATCACATTCATTAATTATCGGGTTAAAGAACGAGTGTTATTTAAAACACTGTTCACGATAAACCCAAAAATCAATATCAATTCAATTCCAATTAAATCTCATTTAATTGGTACACTTCATTAAATCCAAATAAAAAGATTTAATCTTTTCTCAACTGGGTTCAAGAACAGTGTTAGTGAAGACACCATTCACCACAAACCCAAATCACATTCGATATTCAATACAAGGCTCTGAATAGAAAATATATCGGCTTATATTCAATATCGAATTCTACGACTAATAAATGCCGTATTGGAAATAACGATATAAATATATATCTTTCAAATTTCCATAATAACATCTGTATAATCACGAATTCCAACAT
This sequence comes from Allium sativum, assembly GCA_030737875.1. Classification (NCBI taxonomy): domain Eukaryota; kingdom Viridiplantae; phylum Streptophyta; class Magnoliopsida; order Asparagales; family Amaryllidaceae; genus Allium; species Allium sativum. Next base: position 2,747,531 of record CM060919.1, on the reverse strand, counting down.
CGAAATATTCCGAAGACAATTTCGATTCAAATCCATTCCAATGCAATCATTGGAAATCCTGGTGATTTTCAAAACCATTTCAAATTCAATTTATTTATTTAAAAATAAATAGAATTAGAATTCTAGTTCAAAACTAGTTCATTTCGATAAAAATCTATTTTTATCTTTTCAAATATGGAGTTTTTCATCCCAATTCTTTCTAAATCATTTCTTATGATTTTACACAAATTATTACTATTTTTAATAATTTTATCAAGGCCCGTACAGTCGATTTCCATCAACGGCCATCGAACTGCACTTACAGCGACCTTTTTCAAATTTGATTTGGACGTATCTCCAAATCCAACCGTTAGATTTCTAATTTCTAACATTCGTTAGAAAGCTCTTTTCGATACGAACCCAACGGTTCCGGTTTTAGGAGAATCCGACGGTCGGATCTCCCGTAATGTCCGTTTGAAATAAATGGTCGAAATTCGCGAACTGCCGCGGCGCGGCGCGTTCTATTCAGGCCATTATATTATATATATAATATATATAATATATATTTCGTCGATTTCTATTTAAAACGAATTATATAAATAGTTTTAAATTCGTTTCAAAAGCAACTTCAACTTCCATTTCAATTCAAATCAAAATTGAATTCTTCTTTATAAATTCGTTTTAAAATTCATTTCTATTCAATTCAAATTTCAATTCAATTTGAATTCATTTCAATTCACTTTCAATTCAATTCGAATTCGTTTTCAATTCAATTCATTTCGAAATCGTTTTCAATTCAATTCATTTCGAAATCGTTTTCAATTCAATTCATTTCGAAATCGTTTTCAATTCAATTCATTTCGAAATCGTTTTCAATTCAATTCATTTCGAAATCGTTTTCAATTCAATTCATTTCGAAATCGTTTTCAATTCATTCATTTCGAAATCGTTTAAAATCGATATAAATATCGTTCACGTCAAAATGGCGTCAATCTAATCAACACGGCTTCATATATTCCTATTTTCAAATATTCTATTTCAAATATTTCTTTTTCAAAACTGGAATGAGGCCCAATCAATTACCATATAATGTTAATTATATGGATTTTCTACAACACATGTATATAATAGCTTTGAAAAATAATCAACCATCAACCAAAGTGCACTACACTGTATAAGCATCAAATATAGTTACCTAACGCTTATAACAGCCTGTCAATCGATCGATCGACATATTTAATCAATCAGGATGAGTGAACTTCAAATTTCATCCTAACACCCGTGTGGGGTTTCAAACAATCCAACACATATTTTATTCGTGCTGTTGGGCGATGTGTAAAATTTATCGTCCCAATCAATGTCATTCAAATAGGTGTACATAAACAAACCGTCCGGTTTGTAAATGAATATTTATTTATTCACATCCACGTTAAAAATTATATTTTTAACGACAACATTTTATTCCAACATATGAATTTCTATTCAGTTCATTCTTTAAATAAAATGATATTTTTATTTTTCTAACATATTTTAGAAAATTTCGGCGGCATAACGGCACGATACTAGAAACGGGACAAGGCCTAGCCTTATCCCCGGTCTAGTGAAGGCCCACGCCATTCACACATCAATCAAATTCACCAAACCATTCAATTCAAACCAAATAATTTAACCAACTACACAACCAAACAATTTAACAAACAAGCCATCCATGGTCTGTGGATGACGGGTGTCAGGTGCTACTAAGCACCGTCTGCATCCTAGTATATATATATAACTAGAAAATTTAAATTGAAAGGTGAGAAGTTCTCACCGATAGCTATCCTAGCTCCACGGCACTTCTTATGCAGGAAATCTTCACTGTTCTCGCCTTTTTGTTACCTTCGTTGCCCGCTTTCACTACCTATGTAAAAAATCGAATTTTTACTACGCTATTCAATATATAAAAATCATATTTTTATTTCGAAGTTCAATATATAAAAATCATATTTTTATTTCGAAGTACAATATATAAAAATCATATTTTTATTTCGAAGTACAATATATAAAAATCATATTTTTATTTCGAAGTACAATATATAAAAATCATATTTTTATTTCGAAGTAAAAATTCCATCTTTTCTAATGTAAAAATTCTAACTTGATTAGATAAAGATCCCGCCTTTCTACCGATAAAAATTTCGTCTTTCCTAGAAAAAAAATCAAATCTTTCTTGATTCAAAAATCTAATCTTTTCCTACTATAAAAATCCCGCCTTTTCTATTATAAAAATTACATTTTTATAATAAACCATTTTTAATAAAACTGATTTTAATTAAACAATGTTATTTTCAGTTTTTAAACAATAAAAATTTCAGTTTTAAAACAATAAAAATTTCAGTTTTTAAAACAATAAAAATTTCAGTTTTTAAAACAACAAAAATTTCAGTTTTTAAAACAAAAAAAATTTCAGTTTTTAAAACAATAAAAATTTCAGTTTTTAAAACAATAAAAATTTCAGTTTTTAAAACAATAAAAATTTCAGTTTTAAAACAATAAAAATTTCAGTTTTTAAACAATAAAAATAAAATAAAGAAATATAAAATAAATTAACTTACAGCGGTTTTTTTTTAAGAGGGAGGGGGTTCCTCGTCGAGCTTTGGCCTAGGGGATGAGGCGCAGGGGTTCTGGTGTCCACAGGGGGGGTGCGATGGTCGGATAGGGTTCGGATGGCCGGAGTTTTGGTCGGGGGTGGCTGCGGCTTCAAATTGGGGGGGGGGGGGGCTTGGGCTTCTAGTAGCGGCGGAGGGTTTTCAGAGGAGGAGAGAAGAAGTGGAGAGAGGTGCGAGGGAAGGGGGGGGGCTGGCGCACCGTCGTCGGAGGGTGGGGTGGGCTGCCGTTGATCGGCGGCGCCTAGAGGCAGCGCGCGGCTTTCCCCTTCTTCTTTTTTTTTTTCGATCCAATACAGAATAGAAAAAGAAAAGAGGGTATAGGGGGTTTTTATAGAATCTTATATTATTTAATTATTAAATTTTCAAAAAGCATCTTTTTATTTCTAACTCGAAATTAAGCCCACCGACTGTCGTCCATAGCGTTTTACCCCCATTTCAAACACAATGGGATATGTATCGAAAGCTGATTCGATCGTTTCGATCTGTTTCCGTTGAATTTACATTTAAATCACTATATTGAATTTTAAACGTACATTTCAAATTACTGGGGACACATACTAACTCTATATATTCCCAAAAAATATTTTCCAGCTTCGTATTGACGATATGGTCCTAACAAAACTAGTTTCGTCGAATTCTGAGACCGTATGAAAAATGGCCAATTTCCAGTCGATTAAAATCAACTGAAACTGGTCAAACGCGTTTTCCTTTGCCACGCTCACATATTGATTCGAAAAATTATGAAATTTGGAATCTAGCAATAACTTAACATCACGGACCCAACAAAACTGGTTTCGTCGAAATCCGAAGTCGTTTGCAAAATGTCCATTTTTAAGGGCCTGAATTCCATAGCGACTATTCAGAATTTTCAACTGGACATAACTTTTGATCCCCGCTATGAAATTTTGATTTTTCGGATTCGTTGGAAAGATATTATCAATTAGATTCCATTATTTTTGGTTTCACTAAAATCCGGATTGTTTTGCACCCGGTACATTCAATTGAAGTTTGAAATCGAATTATCGAACTACCGCGCCATTTTCAATTCTATTTATAATTATATATAAATATTTATATTCTAACGACGATGTATATAATATATACATCGAATTCTATTCAAAATAAATTTCTCGTCGATATTATTTAAAATAATTCATTTTAAATAATCAAAATTCGCTAAAATCGCCAAAATAAAAATTTTAAACTGGCCCAGATTTTCGGGTTATTACAATCTCCCCCACTTAAAACTTTTCGTCCCCGAAAAGGAACAAAGTCGAAAGTGGTTTGATTAATCAACTCTATGTTCGATCTGGCTTCCATTCTCCAACCTTTCAGTTTCTGAGAATTTTCAAATTTTCAAAAATTTGGCTAACACCCTAAATTTTCGAAAAATTTCGCCATAACCTCCCCTGCACCGGGAGCATCGGGGAATTTCAAATAGCTTCCCCGGTCCTTCAGATCTCAAAAAGAAAAAGAAAAAGCCAAGCGGCTAGCCAATAGGCTCATAAAATCATCATCACCCAAACAAAACAGTAAATTATGTAGTAAACATGTACCTATTTGTCGGGCAAACAAATTTTATTCTTCGGCTCTAGCCTCCTTGCTATGACCTGTTCAATATAAGTATATGTATATGCAAGCAAATGCGACCAATTTTCAATAAAGCTCAATATTTGATTCAATTGGGCATAATGTTTCAAAATTATCAAACAAATAAACAAACAACACAAACATCAATCAATTAGTGGATTTAACGTTTCAAATTCATAATTTTGATATATATACAAAAATCATGTTTTTGATGCCAAATCACAACAAATAAATCTATCTATGTAAGTTTTGGTTCTCACACCAGTCTAATGGAAATATATAGAAAATCACACTTTCGAAACACGAACATAAATACGGATGATGTCATGACAATCATCAGTACCATCTCCGGGCGACTAGAATGTGATTCCATATCTATCCAGTATATTAAAACTTTGAATATACGTTTGCAAGGCGTATATGCAAATTCTTTATATACTGAATTGTCCAAAATCAATATAAATAAATAATCAAATACGAATAGTTGATTTAAATTTTCAAAACCAAACTCGTTTTCTTTTGAAAAATATACCCTTCACACTCGTTCTAGGATACTACTGATCCCATCTCTAACGAGTCATTCCCGTTGGATATTACTAATCCAATATCTGATGAATTCTTTCATATGGTTCTAATGTGTCTTGTTCTCTGAGCTTTGTAAACCAAAGCTCTGATACCACGTGTAACGACCCGCAACTTCCCCGTAAAAGAAAGCGTCGGATAGTTCGAGAACAAACCACAACAGAACGCATATAAAAGAACATTTCACTTTATATTACAACAATGCATCAGATTACAAGAATATACAGAGTATAAATGAATAAATATTACACAGAAAATATCAGAGATTTAAATTACATTTAAATACATAGCAGCGTAAAATAATACAATACACAACTAGAAGAGATATACGGATACAAAGCTTTCCGGATATCGTTCCAGCTGTAAACCAGGATCCTGTGAATATAAATCTGCAAAACCCAAAACTACTAGCTGCCCGTGTCAAAATAAGGGCACCCAGAGTTTAGGTTAAAACAATAAACTCCAGGTCAGTCATGTGACTGGTGTGAGAACTAAAACAGTTATTAATCTTTATTTTAAATCATTAGGTAAATCAAGGGACCACGCCGTATAACACGGAACGGGTTTCCTCCCAAGAATACCAGTGCATAAAACAAACAGCGCAATGCTAAATAAAGAAAAATGAAGCTATTATAAGACCCAGTTCCCATCACACAATGCAACGCAAGCCGGAGGATAGGGTTTTTACCTTATAATAGCCAAGAATGCTTGATACGTTTAAAACAAATCATTTGATACTATTATAAGTGTATAGTGTATAAAACAACTTCAAATCATAAGTATCAATCCTAGGCGGCATGAGCGTCCCATGCCACTATGTCGCCATGTATAGGTTTACAAATAAAACCGCAAAGTCACGTATTTGGAAATTGGATTTCCGTCTATGAACCGAGGCAAAAGATAGTCCTCAACCGATTCGAGACAATCTAGCCTACCATGTCTCAGGATCAGAGCTCGAGTGACCCTAGGAGCGACAGGGCCGGTCCACCGATGTGGAATAAAATGCCTGAACACTACGTTTCCCCGCCCTTTGGGGCGCAAACGAGCCAACGAATGACTCCATCGGACCCGGATCGTCCGATCTAACCGAGGCGCCTCGCAACAGCAACAACCACACAGGTGAAAAGTATATAAATGTCAGGGCTGGTAGGTCACTGACACCACCCTAGCTAGAAAGAAACGCATGTCCTCCCTGAGGTCCTTCCTCCCGTTTTTGGTTCACAACCGGGGTGCGAAACTCGCGAAGTAAACGTTACACAAAGCTACGCCACAAAGGCCTTGCTTCGATCATCAACCACAAGACTTTGCTTTTCAACAGAAGCCTTGATCATTTGCCACTTAAGCATGCCACACAGGCAATTCACTCCATGCGATTGATATCCATCAATATATAACCCCTGAGCTCGTACGTCTCAGAGAAGGGCGTTAAGCAAGAGAATAAATTCTCCGCCGCCAAACAGATATATATTTAATAGAGATCAATCACACGGACTAAAATCCAATGTCAGACACACAGTCCATTTACAAGTCCGTTCTGGGTCTGAACGAAACCGGAGGCACCTTGTACCTCGCATATCCATCGATCTCCAAGTACGTCTGGACGATCACTAACTGTTTCCATCTTCTTGGGTGTACAGCCCAATCAAGATCATCAGTAATTACCCAAACGACGTGAAGACTTCCGGTCTTCGACCACCGTCTTCATCTTCGACACCACGTCGAATCAGTTATTCAGAATGGGATAAACCCGGTCTTTCTGAATAACTCGCGTATATATTATAAAAGTGTTACACAAACACAACATACGCCTCATTCCAATTCAGAATATTCTTTTATTCAAATATTCCTATACTTTGGGAAAAGTTCCCATTAATTTTATCCAAGATAAATTCTTTAAATTTATTCTTTAATCTCCTTTGAATATCAATCCAAACTAGTCGGGATTAGCGAACCACACCGAAGTAATCATTTATTTTCTTTCCCCATCCCAACCTATTCATCCCACGAAGTAAAACTGATTATACTTCATATCTAACACCACGGTGTTATCGGTAAATTCAATTACCATTTCACGTTCAAATCTAATTAAAGATTTAACTATCGCTTGGAGTAAAACTGGTGATACTCCATTTTCGATCTTTTCAATCTAATTAAAGATTCATTAAAACTCCACTTAGTTTTAATATTTCTCTGGGTTAAAGAATCAGTGTCATTTAAAAACACAGTTCACGATAAACCCAAAATCACATTCATTAATTATCGGGTTAAAGAACGAGTGTTATTTAAAACACTGTTCACGATAAACCCAAAAATCAATATCAATTCAATTCCAATTAAATCTCATTTAATTGGTACACTTCATTAAATCCAAATAAAAAGATTTAATCTTTTCTCAACTGGGTTCAAGAACAGTGTTAGTGAAGACACCATTCACCACAAACCCAAATCACATTCGATATTCAATACAAGGCTCTGAATAGAAAATATATCGGCTTATATTCAATATCGAATTCTACGACTAACAAATGCCGTATTGGAAATAACGATATAAATATATATCTTTCAAATTTCCATAACAACATCTGTATAATCACGAATTCCAACATCGAAATATTCCGAAGACAATTTCGATTCAAATCCATTCCAATGCAATCATTGGAAATCCTGGTGATTTTCAAAACCATTTCAAATTCAATTTATTTATTTAAAAATAAATAGAATTATAATTCTAGTTCAAAACTAGTTCATTTCGATAAAAATCTATTTTTATCTTTTCAAATATGGAGTTTTTCATCCCAATTCTTTCTAAATCATTTCTTATGATTTTACAAAAATTATTACTATTTTTAATAATTTTATCAAGGCCCGTACAGTCGATTTCCATCAACGGCCATCGAACTGCACTTACAGCGACCTTTTTCAAATTTGATTTGGACGTATCTTCAAATGCAACCGTTAGATTTCTAATTTATAACATTCGTTAGAAAGCTCTTTTCGATACGAACCCAACGGTTCCGGTTTTAGGAGAATCCGACGGTCGGATCTCCCGTAATGTCCGTTTGAAATAAATGGTCGAAATTCGCGAACTGCCGCGGCGCGGCGCGTTCTATTCAGGCCATTATATTATATATATAATATATATAATATATATTTCGTCGATTTCTATTTAAAACGAATTATATAAATAGTTTTAAATTCGTTTCAAAAGCAACTTCAACTTCCATTTCAATTCAAATCAAAATTGAATTCTTCTTTATAAATTCGTTTTAAAATTCATTTCTATTCAATTCAAATTTCAATTCAATTTGAATTCATTTCAATTCACTTTCAATTCAATTCGAATTCGTTTTCAATTCAATTCATTTCGAAATCGTTTTCAATTCAATTCATTTCGAAATCGTTTTCAATTCAATTCATTTCGAAATCGTTTTCAATTCAATTCATTTCGAAATCGTTTTCAATTCAATTCATTTCGAAATCGTTTTCCATTCATTCATTTCGAAATCGTTTAAAATCGATATAAATATCGTTCACGTCAAAATAGCGTCAATCTAATCAACACGGCTTCATATATTCCTATTTTCAAATATTCTATTTCAAATATTTCTTTTTCAAAACTGGAATGAGGCCCAATTAATTACCATATAATGTTAATTATATGGATTTTCTACAACACATGTATATAATAGCTTTGAAAAATAATCAACCATCAACCAAAGTGCACTACACTGTATAAGCATCAAATATAGTTACCTAACGCTTATAACAGCCTGTCAATCAATCGATCGACATATTTAATCAATCAGGATGAGTGAACTTCAAATTTCATCCTAACACCCGTGTGGGGTTTCAAACAATCCAACACATATTTTATTCGTGCTGTTGGGCGATGTGTAAAATTTATCGTCCCAATCAATGTCATTCAAATAGGTGTACATAAACAAACCGTCCGGTTTGTAAATGAATATTTATTTATTCACATCCACGTTAAAAATTATATTTTTAACGACAACATTTTATTCCAACATATGAATTTCTATTCAGTTCATTCTTTAAATAAAATGATATTTTTATTTTTCTAACATATTTTAGAAAATTTCGGCGGCATAACGGCACGATACTAGAAACGGGACAAGGCCTAGCCTTATCCCCGGTCTAGTGAAGGCCCACGCCATTCACACATCAATCAAATTCACCAAACCATTCAATTCAAACCAAATAATTTAACCAACTACACAACCAAACAATTTAACAAACAAGCCATCCATGGTCTGTGGATGACGGGTGTCAGGTGCTACTAAGCACCGTCTGCATCCTAGTATATATATATAACTAGAAAATTTAAATTGAAAGGTGAGAAGTTCTCACCGATAGCTATCCTAGCTCCACGGCACTTCTTATGCAGGAAATCTTCACTGTTCTCGCCTTTTTGTTACCTTCGTTGCCCGCTTTCACTACCTATGTAAAAAATCGAATTTTTACTACGCTATTCAATATATAAAAATCATATTTTTATTTCGAAGTTCAATATATAAAAATCATATTTTTATTTCGAAGTACAATATATAAAAATCATATTTTTATTTCGAAGTACAATATATAAAAATCATATTTTTATTTCGAAGTACAATATATAAAAATCATATTTTTATTTCGAAGTAAAAATTCCATCTTTTCTAATGTAAAAATTCTAACTTGATTAGATAAAGATCCCGCCTTTCTACCGATAAAAATTTCGTCTTTCCTAGAAAAAAAATCAAATCTTTCTTGATTCAAAAATCTAATCTTTTCCTACTATAAAAATCCCGCCTTTTCTATTATAAAAATTACATTTTTATAATAAACCATTTTTAATAAAACTGATTTTAATTAAACAATGTTATTTTCAGTTTTTAAACAATAAAAATTTCAGTTTTAAAACAATAAAAATTTCAGTTTTTAAAACAATAAAAATTTCAGTTTTTAAAACAATAAAAATTTCAGTTTTTAAAACAATAAAAATTTCAGTTTTTAAAACAATAAAAATTTCAGTTTTTAAAACAATAAAAATTTCAGTTTTTAAAACAATAAAAATTTCAGTTTTTAAAACAATAAAAATTTCAGTTTTTAAACAATAAAAATTTCAGTTTTTAAACAATAAAAATAAAATAAAGAAATATAAAATAAATTAACTTACAGCGGTTTTTTTTAAGAGGGAGGGGGTTCCTCGTCGAGCTTTGGCCTAGGGGATGAGGCGCAGGGGTTCTGGTGTCCACAGGGGGGGTGCGCTGGTCGGATGGGGTTCGGATGGCCGGAGTTTTGGTCGGGGGTGGCTGCGGCTTCAAATTGGGGGGTGGGGGGGGGCTTGGGCTTCTAGTAGCGGCGGAGGGTTTTCAGAGGAGGAGAGAAGAAGTGGAGAGAGGTGCGAGGGAGGGGGGGGTGGCGCACCGTCGTCGGAGGGTGGGGTGGGCTGCCATTGATCGGCGGCGCCTAGAGGCAGCGCGCGGCTTTCCCCTTCTTCTTTTTTTTTTTCGATCCAATACAGAATAGAAAAAGAAAAGAGGGTATAGGGGGTTTTTATAGAATTTTATATTATTTAATTATTAAATTTTCAAAAAGCATCTTTTTATTTCTAACTCGAAATCAATCCCACCGACTGTCGTCCATAGCGTTTTACCCCCATTTCAAACACAATGGGATATGTATCGAAAGCTGATTCGATCGTTTCGATCTGTTTCCGTTGAATTTACATTTAAATCACTATATTGAATTTTAAACGTACATTTCAAATTACTGGGGACACATACTAACTCTATATATTCCCAAAAAATATTTTCCAGCTTCGTATTGACGATATGGTCCTAACAAAACTAGTTTCGTCGAATTCTGAGACCGTATGAAAAATGGCCAATTTCCAGTCGATTAAAATCAACTGAAACTGGTCAAACGCGTTTTCCTTTGCCACGCTCACATATTGATTCGAAAAATTATGAAATTTGGAATCTAGCAATAACTTAACATCACGGACCCAACAAAACTGGTTTCTTCGAAATCCGAAGTCGTTTGCAAAATGTCCATTTTTAAGGGCCTGAATTCCATAGCGACTATTCAGAATTTTCAGCTGGACATAACTTTTGATCCCCGCTATGAAATTTTGATTTTTCGGATTCGTTGGAAAGATATTATCAATTAGATTCCATTATTTTTGGTTTCACTAAAATCCGGATTGTTTTGCACCCGGTACATTCAATTGAAGTTTGAAATCGAATTATCGAACTACCGCGCCATTTTCAATTCTATTTATAATTATATATAAATATTTATATTCTAACGACGACGTATATAATATATACATCGAATTCTATTCAAAATAAATTTCTCGTCGATATTATTTAAAATAATTCATTTTAAATAATCAAAATTCGCTAAAATCGCCAAAATAAAAATTTTAAACTGGCCCAGATTTTCGGGTTATTACAAATAATCATTACAAAATGATTGTTTGAATCAAGTGGGAGTTTTTAATGAATCTTTAATTAGATTGAAATGAGAATGGGATAATTAAATTTACCAAATTCGAGAAATCTTCGAGACAGAGTACCACCCATTTTACTCCATGCAATAGTTAAATTTTTAATTAGATTTGAACGTTAAGAGATAATTAATTTTACCGATAACACAATAGGTGTTAGGTATGGAGTACTACCTATAACTACCAAAATTAACCCTGAAACAGGCTGACGGTGAAGGGGTAATCAGATGAACACAAGCACATAAGAATTCTCCAAAACCAAAAATCAGACATTAGAGAGAACTCAAAAGCTACAGATTACCGACAGGGTCCATCCAGTAGGGTCCGTCCGGTAGGGTCTATCCGACTGTACCTATCCGACAGGGGGGTTATGTAGCGAAAGGCCATCTAAGTTTGAAACTAAGAAAGGGGAAGGTAAGAGCTCCGCTAATCAAAGCCCAATCAGATGGAAGGGCTGTCGGTATTTGTTATTACCAAAATTAACTTCGAAACCAGCTAATGGTGAAGGGGTATTCAATGAACACAAGCACGAAGGAATAATCAGAAATCTACACAAACCGACACCTTCTTAGGGGAAAGGAGCTCAAAGCCTACGGAGTGCCGACACAATTTATCCGGCAAGGTATAGCAGGCGGGGGTTCTATAGAGAAAGGTCATCTAGGTCAGAAGCTAAGAAATAAAGAAACAAGAGTTCTACTAACAGAAACCTGGAATAGCGCTAGGGTTGTCGGTGTTAACCCACTTAATACTAACAAGCCAGGATGTGAAAACATCAAAAATACCAAGCCAAAGGTGCATAAAGATTACCTAAAACCTACTTCTGACATATTCACTGCATAAACATCGAAAGTTCATATTGATAATACCACAAGCAGGTCACCTAAAGTGACCCTCTGGAAGACTAGGTCGTAACCGGAGACTCCAACGGAAGACAAACCGGAACCTAGAAAGGATACATGCTATCCATACTAGTCTAGTTAGTACAGACACTGACAGTGGCTCCGAACCGACAGCCATCTACATACATCTTGAGGACAAGCTCCTCTAAGTATTCTTAAAAGTACCAGAAGCCTACATCCAGGGGGCTTATAACCGACAGCATACAACCAGAGGCTCAAATACCTTCCGAAAATCCACTACATCAACAAACTCGTATCACTCTCAAAAAAGCCCCAGCTGGCCGGGACCTTCCCTCCGGAAGTTGTAATCCGCACCTCAAAGCGGACGAGACCTAAATCGACTAAAACCAAAGAGAAAGGCGGCCGCTAGAAGTCCCTGCAGGCCCAACGGCCCAACAGCGAAAGGGGCCCTAAATCCTCTATAAATAAGACCCTAAGGGTCACATTTTAGGGGGGGATCCTCAGCCTATTCTTGTACTGTTCTCTCTATCAAAAGGAAAACCCTAATACTTAGATTAATTTGAGGATTTCCTCTATTTTGTTCATGTATTCTAGATCGAAGATTAATAAAAACCAAATCTATAATTATTGTATTTTCCTGTGAGTTATCATACTATTTCATAGTTATTGTTGCTACGATTTATTATATGCTTCCTGTATATGTATGAATTCTTGTCTGAAGCTTTCCGCAGATCAGAGGAATCACCCCTTCTTATAGGCTTAAACCCTTCATGCAAGCTTAGACCCTCCCTATGAGTTTAGATCTCTCAGCGAGCTTGGTGTAGAATTCCTTTCTACCATTCGTTATGTCCTCCCCTAAGAGTTGTGTTTAGTTGTCCTTCTCTCCAAGGTAACTGTTGATTCTTGAATCTCTTAAGCGTGATATTTACCCCCATCGAGGGAAGAGTAACTATTATTTCGGATTCTAGGCCCTGATACGTAGGGATGGTGATCTAACCCAAACTCACAAAAGCTAAGCATCCCATTTTCCCCTTAGGCCCATTCCCATTGACATATCTCCGATGCTGACGAGAAAAACCGTTAATAGTATTCACCTGCTTAATACCGATACATCAGAGGGCAAAGACATCAAGAATATCAAGCTGAAGGTACAAAGGGGTTATCTAAAACCAGCTTCCAAAATATCAGCTACATTAACACCGAAGTGCCACATCAAACAACAGACACATCACCGGGAGCAACCTTCCGGGAAACCAGGCTATACCTGAAGGCTCCACCGGAAGGGAAACCGAAACCCTAAAGGGATACTGGCTATCCATGCTAACCTGCTCGACACCGACACCGATAGGGGTCCCGAACCGACAGCTATCTACATACATCATGAGGGCAAACTCCTCAAAGTATTCATAAGAAAACCAGAAGTCTACACCCAGAAGCTACTACCGGGAGCACAAATCCTTCCGAAAGCCATTTACATCGACAAGCTCATATCAATGTCGAAGAAGTCTCAACTGACCGGGACCCTCACTCTGGAAGCTATAATCCGCACCACAAAGCGGCCGAAAGTTAAAACATATGAGACCAAGGAGAAAAGCGGCCAACAGAGGCTTCTACAGGCCCAACGGCCCAACAACAAAAGGGGCGTTGAATTCTCTATAAATAAGACCCTAGGGGTCACATTTTAGGGACGATTTTTTTCATTCTTATTCTTGTATTCTTTTTCTCTATAGTAAACCCGGATTATTCGATCGATTTGGGGATTTCTTCTATCTTATTCATGTATTCTAAATCAAAGATCAATAAAGTGTGGATCAATACGTAGAGTATTTCTTTACGGATTTGTTATATGATTTCTCGGTTATTGTTGCTGCAACGCACTTCTGCTTCCAACATGTGTATGAGCCTATATGCAAACCCTTCCACAAGCTCATTGCAGAACCCCTCTCTACAAACCGTTAAGCCATTTTGCTAAGGTTTGCGCTTAGGAATCCTTCCTTCCAAGATAACTATTGGTTCTTGAATCACTTAAGCGTGATACTCACCCCATTGAGGGAAGAGTAACTATTCTTTTGGATTCTAAACCTCGATATCTAGGAGATGGTGAACTAACTCAAACTTGTGAAGGATGAACAACCTATTTTCCCCCTAGGTCCACTTCCATAATCCAATCTTCGGTGTTGACGAAAAATATCGTTAACACTTTGGCGCTAGAAGGAGGGCTTGAACCTCCGACCCTTTGGTTAACCTTACCACATATCTACATGTGTTGTTCCGTCCTGGATTGGGCTAAGGCTTTGAAGAAGCAAAGTTATGGGTAAGAGTTCCCGATAAGTGTCTTCTGGATCTCAAATGGATAAGTCGGAAATCGCTGACCCAAGAGTGAAAGAAGCACAAAGGCTAAGAGTGGAAGCCTTACGGGTAATGAGGCAGAAAAGGGAAATAGAACAATATCCTTCTGATGCTTTTGATAACAGCCTTTCCCACATAGTACAAACCATAACACCTCCCTCAATTAGATCTACATCAAAGGATATTGACATTTTGTCTCGTATAAGGACAATTTCGACAAGAAAATAAGAGGAATGGTGTTTGAACAAGAAATAATGGATGATTTTGACCACTTCATTAACAAATGGTCTAAAAGGATAGCACCTCGATCTCAGTATATCTTGGGGAGTAATAACAAAAATATAGATAAAACAATAAAAATGGGTTGCAAAAGGGTTAAGTCTCAACGGCAAGGAGAGAGGCTTATGCCAGAATTACCCAAGAGATACTACTTTACCACTTCGATGGAAAATATCTACTTCCTAACTAAATACGAACTCAACTATTGGTTGTTCGCAAAGAAAAAACCAAAATATGAAAGGAAGTCTGGAGGACCCTACTATCGTTACCACATAATGAATGGCCATGAAACTAACCACTGCAGAATCCTTGAGGAAATGGTCATCAAATTCATCAACCAAGGCTAATTGCGAGAATTTATAAAAGGATCATAGTAAGTTCATTAAAAGTCCTTAGAAAAAGGATTATCAAACATGACCAAGGGTACGGAAAACACTCCCTTCAAAGCCTAAAGAAACCAAAGATGGGCCAAACAATGAATGGACCAAATCCCTTGTCATCGCCAAATTGGTCAGGGCAAGGCACGCCCCGGAGGGGGGGGGGGGTGTGTTAGTCTTTTTCCATGCCCAAGTTAGAGGGGGCTTGGTTAAAGCATCAAAAGCGTAAGCCTCTGTTTCACACCAGAAATGGTCGGGGTGGAGCATCTAAAAATTAGCACGCCCTGCCTCTACTCGCAGAGGAGTACGCTCTGCCTCTGGTGTGAACTAAGCACGTCCTACCTCTGCTCGAAGAAGAGCATGTCTTACCTTTGCTTATGTTTCGTATTACCCGCAGAAGGGAATGCCAACCCTTATCATCGCCTTGATGGTTAGGATAGTGGCCAACAAAGCACGTAAATCCTTTTCTTTGACATCAAAATCCCAGAGAGTGGCTCAAGAAGCATGTACAGCCTCTTCTTTGCAAATCAAATCCAAGGGGGATACCAAAACATTAATGCCAGTTTTGGATTTCTATTATTCAATCTCTAATTACCTGAACAGAGGTTGGTTCGAGTCTTCTATATTAACACTCGAATTTGGGTTGACTCGGCTCTTGATGAAGACCAAAGGCGGATTTCTGATCTTCTATTTTAATTACCCGAATCTAGGTTGGTTCAGATCTTCACAAATACCGAAAGTGGAATCCTGGTCTTATCTCAATACCGAATCTGGGTTGATTCAACTTTCAGTCAGGGCCAGAAGCGGGTTTCTGGTCTCCCGTTTTGATACCCAAGCCTAGGTTGATCCAAGCGCAAACCACAGCCGGATGAGTAGTTCTAGTCTCATCAGCATTATCCAACCCTCGACTGGTTCAAAATCTCAAATATAAACAAGAAAGAGCTGTTCAACCTTCTCGATTGTTCGAATATGGCTCCGAACTACACTTCCTTTATTACAAAGGGTAAACTCATGGCCTTCTCACTTTCTCAGGGAAGTGTCTTTAACTTATACATTCCTCAATTTATTATCCGAGCATGTCAAATATTTGCACTAACACACAAAGCGCAAGTAAGCGCTATAGACATTTCATATCTCTCGTACCTTGACACTATTAACCCTATGGAGAGCGAGTGGCGCTTTACGAAGGCCAATAAGGCAAGCTTCTAACAAAGTGTGTCGAATATGTGCACCATGTCATGGTAAAGCCATAACGAGAAAAAAAGCGTTTACGCTGAAATGTGTGATCGCATGTTTAGTGATACTATTATAGATCCTATATCTATTCATAAGCACCATCATTATAAAATATTACATGCAACAGGTGATGTACCAAGTACTTCACATCTTACATAGTTATTTACACAAATATGGTAAAATAAACGCATCTCCAGAAAGGAGAACACCCATACCCCAATACTAAAAATTTCATATGAGCATAGCCTAACTCTCAATAAAAGCACCATAACAAGTGTTTATCATAATATCAGGGTAAGGAAGCAGCCTCCCTCACTTTATCTAGGATGCCAGCAGTATTGTTAAGTGAGGAATCAAAGGGAACTTCGAATCCATCAGATGTATGAAATGGAGGATACTTATGATAGTCCCACTTTCCAGCAGGCGCGCTGTCATAACCACGAACCAACCTCGACTGGTATGTATGAACCTCTCTTAAAAAATGGTCCTTATTCTCGCCAAGGAAATCAAGGCAAATCCAAGGATAACAAGTGTAAACTTTCTCAAGATCCCTCAAGAAGCAATATCGTGCTAAGGAAGAATACTTAATAAGGGGAAATTTCTACCGATAATCACTTTTAAACTTAACATAATCTTCTAAGAAGGCCCTAGAGAGTAAATGCGAGGCAAGAGACAAGTTCTGAAGAAAAATGTCAAAGGAAATTAGAGAAAGAATAAATCATTATATTATTAACCAAATAAGTACATTCATCACGGATATTCCTCTTTCTCATACAAGACTGATCTCTTAAAGGTCTCAGTAACAAATCGATACTTGTTAAATTTAAGTTTATCTAAAGGCAACTTTCTTGGAGCGGAAGTAACTCATGGAAGGTTCTAGCATTCGCTCGGGTATAGGTCCATGCCACATTAATTTAGGTACCTTCTGCAAAGACGTCTAAGAAGGCCCCCGCTATGATCACCTTAAAAGGAGAAATCTATGGCTTTATATCTAAAATAAATTTGATACAAAATGTTTACTAATGCATCTCTGTCTTCGATTAGCCTCCAAAACAAAGTCACAAGCCCGAAATTTTCTTTTAATAGCCTTTCGCATTGCAAAAGGGCTATCTGCAGTCTATGAGCCACTTCTTTGTCTTTAAAAAGCAGTAACCTCGTAGCACTCTTATCAAGAAGATGATATTTGTGGGAAAATATTTTATACTCGTTCATCTGTTTGCCCAGTTCTTTAGTGAGACGAATCGCTTCCAGTGGAGTCATTCTAAGAACAGAATCCCTAAAACTTAACCAATTTCCTCCCATCTAGAAGAAAACGTTTGTTGATTGATTGTTAAGGTAAAAGCAAAAGAATTCGCGTATAAGAGAAGATGTCATACCTTAGAAGTAAGAACAGAAACTTGTGAATTTTCAAGAAGGTAGGGAACCCGGGGAATGTCGACTTTTCCTCATCCTTCGTGCTTTCGGAAGGTTAAAGGGGCCAATTAAGATAGGATCTTCTTCAACGAATTTAGTACCTTTGCCGCATAATTTATTTAAAGCATTAAAAGGCGAAAAATTAGCACTGACACCCGTGGAGTTATCGCCTCTGTTTTCCTCTTAACCCACAGTAACATTGGTATGCTTGGAGTCGTCATCATTGGCAGGAACAGCCTGCAACACCCTCACAAGGTCTCCTTGATCATCGACACACAGCTCCTCGAGAGGAACATCTTCAATAAACAAAAGTTCAAATATGCCAATCTCCCTCCTCGTAGAAACTTCTTCTATCTTCCTCATACAAGATATCTTGGACATAAACCTTTCCACCAAGGACGAGTCAAGAGAAGAAAAGTTTAATTTCGAACATTTATCCATGTTGTATGCGTAAATAAGGAGGAAAGCATATTCAAAGGAGTTAACCATGATTTCATCCAAAGTGGTCTGAAGAAAGCAGGAAATTCTCTACCTAGCGTCATTGACTGCACTAGAAAACCTGGCTAGCAACGTTTTCTTCTTGCCAAGTTCGATCTTGAGGGAACCATTCTCTTTTTCTAGAAGGGAATTCTGATCGCAGAAGGAAGAATAGCAAGAATCGAGCAGACCGATATCCTCTTTGGATCTCTCCAGGGTCTTCTTCAAAGCATTATTTTCTTCAACTAGGGCTAAGTAGGATTCTTTTCTCAAGGGAGCAGAACTCCTAGCTTCTGATAAAGCATGCTCCAACTTTATTTGCTCCACAGCTAGACCCTCTTTTTCAATAACCAAAGCATCTTTTTCCTTCTTCAAAGTCATGTTCTCTCTTTTAAGCTTCAATAGCTCAGATCTAGGATTTGGAGTATTGTCTTGCATCACAAACCACCGCTTGATAACCTGTAAAGGACATAAAAGTCAGGAACAAAATACTTGAAGAGAGAAAAGAAAATAGGAAAGAGGAAAGCAGAATACCATAAGTAGTCACTCGAACAAGGCTTGACAGCTTCGAGGGGAATCAAATGTGGAGTCGACACCAGAAAAGAGAAGAAATAATTCGGCCAACTAATTCATCGAATTTATCACCATTAGTAAGATTGGAAAAATCATGAGGGGGCAATATCCTCAGAGGAAGAAGAGAAGCCCATGGCGTGATGCAACTCATTGGAAACTTTGGTAGACCCAACACAATGAGGGTTTGAGCCCGAAACCTTCGTTGGAAAAGTAATCTCCAGGATATCAAGAACCACACCAGAATGAGTAGTTTGGTCCCCCACACCTTTAGACCTCTTCGACGGAGAATCTTCTAAACCATTCTCCCATAGTTTCCTCTTTACATTTTCTCAAGATTTCAATAATACATCCTTGAGTGACGAAACCCCAACTCTCGAAACCAAGGAGACAGACCTAGTCTTACTAGACTCAGTACAAGCAGCTTCAAAACACACAGTGAGAGGGAATGAAGAGAAAGATAAAGTAAAATTCCATCTTAAACATAAGAAAAGGCATACCTGAATTGTCAAGGGATAAAGGAGAATTGGAAGAGAAAGTAGCAACTCTCCCCAATGACAAGAAGGGGATTCCCTTGCTAAGTAGGACCAAAGATGGTTACCCACTGACGAATTGACCAGTTGGCACTAAAGAATGCCTACGAAGGACAGAAGAAGTGAGCAGCAGAGACCGGTTGCCGAATTTTCCAAAGGCAACACCCAGAGCATCAATTAACTCATTATACATGAAAGTTGGCAAATTGGGAACAACATCTGCGAAGAGGAAGACAGGATATCTAAAGGGAAAAAACTTTTAGGCGCGCATACTTAGGGTGCGAAAACCGCCGGTGATACCCGGAGGGCATCGGATAAAGAAATTGTAACACCCCGAATATTTAATGACATTAAAGAGAATAAATTAAATAATATTTAATTTAATGTTCCGAATCTGAGGAAACAGACTGCACCACTGCGTCTATCTTGAAATTCTGGTCAAGATAGACATTTGGTGTAACAACCCGTATTTTCAATAACCTGTAATAGTGTAAATCGAGGCAGAATTTAATTTATAAATCTGAATCAAGGGAAACGGGCTATGCCATTGCGTTCGTCTCGGAAAAATACGCGAAATAGAGTCCGAGTTTTCGAAAATCGGAGTCCGTATGACCCGATTAAGGCCCAACGAAGTTTTCAGAAAATTTCTAAGTAAAAACAGATTTCAAATTCAAACTTGAATTTGGAAAATTGGGCCAGTTTGGGCCAGGCGGGAAAAGTCCCGCCACAGTACCCAAGTCGACAGCCCTGTCGACTTGGGAGTCGACTTGGTCTGACCAAGTCGACAGCCCTGTCGACTTGGCTCAGACGAGCAGTCCTGTCTGGTGCACCAGTTTGGGTTTGTGTTGAGCTTGGGGGCCAGATTCGGTTTTGAGGGCTGAGATTGGAACTAGGGTTTAATCCTATGGCCTAAAACACTTGCCTAATCTATAAATAAGACCCTAACCTAGCCCTAAATCATTATTAATCAATCCTACAACTAAACTATGGCAAAATTTTACCTCTCATGGCCTCCACTCTCTTCATAAAATTCCTAAATCAAATTCTCATGAGATTTTCCATGCATACAAGTGTTTTTAGACTTGTATGATCATCATTAGCTTGCATTCAAGTCAAGTTCCTATCTTTGCATCATAAAGAGAGAGTTTTGATCAATTTTGCTTGCATTTTTTTTGGGGTTCAATTGGTTGCATAAGGGTTTTCTTACATTTGCTATACTCATTTGAGTCCGCATAAGCATTGTAAGCCCTATTCCTTTCATACTTAAACTTTAAAGTTAAATGTATGATATGCGAGTTTATATGCAAGTTTTCTATGATGTGTTATGCAAGTTTTCTATGATGTGTTATGCAAGTTTTCTATGATGTGTTATGCAAGTTTTCTATGATGTGTTATGCAAGTTTACTATGATGTGTTATGCAAGCTCATCAAGTTATGTTATGCAAGATTAATATGTAAGTTGTCATATGATATGCAAGTTATGCTATGCAAGTTGATATGCAAGTTGTCATATGTTATGCAAGTTTTGTTATGCAAGTTGATATGCAAGTTGTCATATGTTATGCAAGTTTTGTTATGCAAGTTGATATGCAAGTTGTCATATGTTATGCAAGTTGTGTTATGCAAGTTTGATATGCAAGTTTATCATGTTGTAATATGCAAGTTTATATGCAAGTATGTCATGTTGTAATATGCAAGTTTATATGCAAGTATGTCATGTTATGATTTGCAAGTTTATATGCAAGTATGTCATGTTATGATTTGCAAGTTTATATGCAAGTATGTCATGTTATGATATGCAAGTATGTTATGCAAGTTTGGGTTGAACATTTTGTTCATGCTATCATGTTATGCATGCTTTTGAGGCCTAATGCAAGTATATGAACATATGTACATTTCATATGCCACCATGTTAAACTTGTGGCTTAACACTTTTATGTCATGATTATGCCAAGTTCCCTCTTTCTATCCTTTATGCGCTATTGCGATATGTAAGCGATGGGATTGCGTTTGGGGTTGGGTAAACTTAAAAGACATAAAAATATAAGCTTGGGAATTTACCTATTAAGTTAGGTCTACCCATTGGGAATTTACCTATTAAGTTAGGTCTACACAATTGCTTGTAAACTTGTAACATGTTTTGGAAACATAATGGATATGACACTTAGAAAATATAAGTGTGACCAACTCGAGGTTGGGTTGAGTTTGTAGCATAAACCTACCCGGAACCGACCGGCTTAACTAGTTGCTACAAACAATAGGACCCAATGTGAGAAGTTGGCCATGTTGTACCTTGAACCCGAGGTTAGACCAAGTTGTGGTGTAAAGCTACCCGGACCCGCCCGACTTAACTAGTAACCACAACAAGGTCTAATGTGAGAGGTTAAGGCGCATTAAATTAATTAATGCCTCGTGATTAGGGTTAAGTCATGGTCCATTTAATACTTAACCAATTTGGGCTTGGTAGATTAATCAGGGTTAAGTCGTGAACTCGTCGTTACACTTGAACCAAGTTAATCCTTGATTAGCTAGATGGTTAAACCGTACTTAACCCACTAGAAAATCCTAGCAATGGGGGTCCACTCCAGCAGTAATTCCCAGTTGTATCATCAGGACCCTAGGGACTAGGCTAGGGTGGGGGCACGATTACTGGACTAGGAGGTAAGCGACCAAAAGCGACGGCAGATTGGTACGCCGGTGTAGTTCTGGGCGGACTATGGTCGTGCACATAAGTCCGAAGCCGGGGAAAACATGCACGGGTACCCGTAGATCGAGACTGTGCACTCATGTTTATGGTGTCCAGGGGTTGCCACCCTAGGGCTTGATACACCCGACGGGAGACCCTGCACAGTCTGACTACAATCATGTTATTTGGCCGTATTGACACCAACACTTGACGAATTAGGCTTATAGGGAGCCGATCGACTAGACCGTTTGAAGTGGACCTCGTGTTAGGGTCACTTCATGTTATTGGACCTCGTATGAGGGTCACTTCATGTTATTGGGCCAAAGCTTGGGCCAAGGGATCAATACTTGTTTATTCAAGACATGTTAGTTTGCTAGTACAACTGTGGTGCAAAACCTTAATCCTGATTATGCGATGACACCTTTATCTACCTTGTTAGTTAATCACCATGCTAGTATGTTGTTATCCTTATCCTGCTGCTCATACCAGTTAACTTTATCAGTTTACATTGATTGTAGTAGGGCTTACTCAGTCTTTTTGACTGACCTGTTTTCTTTCGCCTCTTTTCTTCCGTCCCCCCCCCCCCCCAGGTTCTCAGGGAGGGAATATTGGAGCTTAGCTTGGATTTCTGATTGCTTGCTTCTGGGATTTTAGCTCATGTACGGTCTTGACATGAAGCTAGCTATGGTTATTACCTATTTTGGGGATAGCACTTATGTATTTCAGTTTTCAGATGATGTTGTTTTATCTAGACTTGTCTATTTGGAAAGTTGATATTATGTTGTACCAGACTTGTTTTGAAATGGTTTAAAATCTTCCGCTGTTTTATCTATGTTATTTACTTTGTTTACATATATACATATGTTCTTGTTCTGCCTTGATATATCATTATGCATGTTTACCTGATTCAAACGCCCCTCCAAAGTCGGAGTGCTTGCAAGAGTCACCCTGGCGGAGGTGGGGTGTTACATTTGGTATCAGAGCATATGGTTTACGAGAAGGAACAAAAAAAAAAGGTTTTTAGAAAACTTTTGGAAAACTATTTTCAAAACCAAGTATAAAGTATTTTCCAAAGAACAGTCTAGTTTATTTTAAAGGCTATTCCCCAAAAAGCCATTAGCAAAATCCCTTCGTTTTTCTCCATTCTGAATCTGTCTTTTTCTTTTTTCAGTATGGCCGATAACTTTGCCATTCCGGAGGGAGTGCACGTACCTGTTTGGTATAGGAGACTTTTGGAGGCTAGGGCGACCGAAGCCGGCCCCGCAGATGTTCCTCCTCCTCCTCCTCCGGTAGTTAATGTTCCTCCTCCTCCTGTCGCTGAGGTTCCTCTTCCTCCTCCCCCTCAGCATCCACAAGAGGATTTCGCGGAGATTTGCAAAGATTTTAAGGCGATGGGTGGCAAGAATTTCATTGGAACCGAGACTTTTGTAGAGGCAAGGAATTGGTTGCAAGAAACCGAAGATCTTTTCGCCATCTTGGACATAGGTGACCGTAGGAAGGTTTTATTGGCAGTATGGTTGCTAAAGGAAGAAGCTGCACGTTGGTGGGTGGTCACCACCGCTACTAGGCCAATTGAGACTTGGGATGACTTTCGGGGAAAGTTTGGACTAAGGTTCCTATCACTGAAGCAAGGGGACCTGACTATTAGGGAATACATGGATAAGTTTAATCAACTGGCTCGGGTCGGTTCAGACTTGGTTGACACAGCTCAGAAGAAGGCCCTATACTTTGCTCTAGGATTAAACGAGCCATTACATGGTTTAGCCATGACTCATATACCCTTGGGGGCAACTTTCGAGAATTTGGTAAATATGGCCCTACTCAATGAAGAGAATAGGAGTGACAAGAAGGAGGAGAAGTCTGAAGATAAGAAGGAAAAGAAGCGCTTTACTTGTGGAAACTTGACTCATCTAAACAAGGATTGCAGAAAGAGGAAGGGCACTTGCTTTAACTGCGGAGAAATGGGACACTTCACTAGGGACTGCCCGAAGAAGGGAGAGCCTACGTCGGAAGGAACGGTGAATTCCGGGAAGCAAGGCAAGAACAAGAGTCAAGGCAACAAGGGGAGCAACAACAAGGGCAATAACGACAAGAGGAAGTGCCATTATTGCGGTACAGTTGGGCATCTTATTAAGGATTGTAAGAAGAGGAAAAGGAAGAGTGGTGAATGCTTTCATTGTGGTGAGTTTGGACATTTCAGCAAAGATTGCCCGAAGAAGCAAGGGCAAGGTCAGACTCAGTGTGCAAGACCGTCTGAAGGGCGAGTTCACCCCTTCAGCATCGTTCTTCCAGCTTATGATCGAGGTAGTGTCTCTGTTGAAAGTCTTGTTTACATTTCTGATTTTCCTGTTTGTACTTTGTTTGATTCTGGCACATCGCATAGTTTATTTCATCTGATCTAGTTGAAGGTTTCCACCTAAGTACTAGTCTAGTTAATGATCCCGTGTGTGTTTAAAATCCAATTGGGGTTTCCGCCCATTTGTCTATTATCTACGTGGATTTGAAAATCTCTATCTTTAGTGTAGAGTTCTCGTGTGATGCTTGTATTCTCGGTTTCATGGGGTATGGGTTGATTTTGGGCATGGATTGGTTGTCCAGTTTTGGAGCCATCCTTGATTTTTGGGCATAGGGTTGTGAGGCTCATGACTCGCCTCGGTAATACCCTAAAAATTTCTAGTAACCCTATGAGTCCCGTCATGTTGTGTTATCTTGAATCCTTCAACTCGTCTATCGATAGTTTGCAATCTATGAGGATGGTACGAGAATATCCTGATATCTTGGGTGAAGTGAAGGGGGTTACCCCTAAACGAGAGATAGATTTCCGCATTTATCTGGTTGATAATGCCAAGATAGTTTCGTGGCCGGTAAGGCACATGGTCCCGAGAGACGGGAGCTAAGTAAGCAAGTGAAAGAGTTGCTTGAGAAGAACTTCATTCGATGAAGCATTGCCGAGGAAGGTGCTCTAGTAGTATTAGCTACTAACGTGGATAGTTCGCTTCGCCCGTGTGTTGATTATCGTGAGTTAAAGAGAATAGACAACCATTGCCAGGGATCGATGATTTGTTCGATCAGCTTGTAGGAACATCTGTTTTCTCTTGATCTTGCTACTGGATTCCATCAGCTCAGGGTAGCTGAGGATAGTATAGACAAGACTGCGTTCAGGACTCCAGATGGATTCTTAGAATGGCTGGTCATGCCATTCGGTTTGACTAATGCACCCGCCTACTTCGTGGACTTGATAAGTAGGGTGTCTAGGGAGTTCCTGAACGAGTTTGTGGTAGTCTTCGTAGATGATATTCTGATCTTCTCTAAGGATGAGGAAGAGCACACAAGGCATCTCGTGGAGGTAATGGATACGCTTAGAGCGCATCAGTTGAAGGCTAAGTTCTCCAAGTATCATTTTTGGAGAAGGAAAATTAGATTTATTGGGCATATAGTTTCTAAGCAAGGTTTAGCGGTGGATCCCGCTAAAGTGGTCGCGGTTCAAGACCGGAAAGCTCCGACGAGGACAATTGAAGTAAGAAGTTCTCTCAGTTTAATTAGTTAGTTAGCGTCCCTTGAGCTTAGACCTACCCTTCTGGATCAAGTAGGGACTTCACAGAAAGAAGACCCGCAGTTAGTCGAGATCATGGACAAGATGACTCGAGGCGAGATGATAAGTCACCTCGCTACAGATGACAAGGGATGGCTAAGACGCGATGAGAGAAAGAAGGTTCTTGAAGATGCACATCATCAGAGGAAGTGGCCGAGTTTGTCCCAAGGTGCATGTTGTGCCAACAGATTAAAGGCCGAGTCATAAAAAGCCCGATGAGCTATTACATCCTTTGGAGGTCCCCGAAATGGAAGTAGTAAAGTGTCACGAAGGATTTCGTGGATGGACTGCCTAGGCCAAGGAAAGGGAATACGAGCATGTGGGTCATAGTAGGTAGACTCATGAAGAGTGCTCATTTCACTCCGGTAAAGAGAAAAAGGACTGCATCATAGCCAGCGACAGTTTACTTTCAAGAAATAAAGCGGTTGCACGGGGTTCCCTAAAGGATAGTTAGTAACCATGGCTCAATCTTCACTACCCAGTTTTGGGATAGTCTACGGGAAGTCGTGGGCAAGCAACTGAATCTAAGCATGGCCTATCATTCGCAGGTGGATGGTTCATTTCGTTCAAGCATGAGTTATAGAAAATCACGTTAGTAAGAGCAATTGGCAACGTGGATTGGTATTTTCAAGAAAAGTTCTGCTGCGTAGAATACTTTATAGTAAGTGAACGAGATCCAGGATTCACTAGTGAATTTTGGAGAGCTTGCATGAAATCATGAGGTTATGGTTATGTTTAAGCCAAGAATGATAGTAGAGTAAGTGAAAGAGGAAGACGAGAGGCGACAATGAAATGGGTTCCAACTCATATTTGGAAATAAGAATTAAGAAGCTAAGAAATCATGAGGTAAAAGACGGTCAAAGCACAGTGGAGTTAAGCTCAAGGAAACGTGACTTAGAAGATTGAAGGCTAGATACGCGCATCATATCTCTTTCTAAGAGTATATCCTTGATCCTTGTTTCCCTGCGGAACTTACTCGCATGTTATCTTTTTATGTATGTCCTCTCAGTCCCATTTTCGGTCCTATTTCTGTCGGGAGGTATGACTTATTGGCTAGTAATACATGTCAGGGTTTGAAGGGGGTCCGTTAGGATGACTAAACCTTTTGGGCTTTTATAGGATTGGGTTGGGTTAGGAAGGGATTTCTTGTAATCCAAATGGAGTATATCTTGCTTATCCTCCCGATCTCTTTGTAGCATATCTTTGCTATCCATGATTATCTAGTTTATCATGTTGATCTTGTCATGAGAACCTTAGGTAGAAACCCTTTGGATGAAACATGTGTTTGAAACATGTTATGCTTGATGGTTGCAAGTGGTTGCAAGTGTTTGCAAGTGGTTACTCGTGGATGCATTATACACGTTAGGCACTAGATCGGCTCACACACTCCTCATATTGCATATGCATGAGTGTTTATGCTTATTCATGGATGAAATTTTTTTTTGGTGTTATCACATGGATGTTGCATATGGATGTATGTTATGTGCACACATATAGATGTTATACATTATGTTAGGAATTGCATACATATGGATTCATTTCACTAACATAATTTGCATTGATGATATTTGCATTAGATAAGTACATATACACACACCTTTGCATATGTTCATACAACATTTAGAATCTTGTAAGGACAATGATTGCTCGTGGATGATGTTTTGAGTAGATGGATGATTGGATGGTAGGATACGTTCTTCCTAACTTGAAGATTTCGGGGACGAAATCCTTTAAGGAGGGGAGAATGTAACAACCCGTATTTTCAATAACCTGTAATAGTGTAAATCGAGGCAGAATTTAATTTATAAATCTGAATCAAGGGAAACGGGCTATGCCATTTCGTTCGTCTCGGAAAAATACGCGAAATAGAGTCCGAGTTTTCGAAAATCGGAGTCCGTATGACCCGATTAAGGCCCAACGAAGTTTTCAGAAAATTTCTAAGTAAAAACAGATTTCAAATTCAAACTTGAATTTGGAAAATTGGGCCAGTTTGGGCCAGGCGGGAAAAGTCCCGCCACAGTACCCAAGTCGACAGCCCTGTCGACTTGGGAGTCGACTTGGTCTGACCAAGTCGACAGCCCTGTCGACTTGGCTCAGACGAGCAGTCCTGTCTGGTGCACCAGTTTGGGTTTGTGTTGAGCTTGGGGGCCAGATTCGGTTTTGAGGGCTGAGATTGGAACTAGGGTTTAATCCTATGGCCTAAAACACTTGCCTAATCTATAAATAAGACCCTAACCTAGCCCTAAATCATTATTAATCAATCCTACAACTAAACTATGGCAAAATTTTACCTCTCATGGCCTCCACTCTCTTCATAAAATTCCTAAATCAAATTCTCATGAGATTTTCCATGCATACAAGTGTTTTTAGACTTGTATGATCATCATTAGCTTGCATTCAAGTCAAGTTCCTATCTTTGCATCATAAAGAGAGAGTTTTGATCAATTTTGCTTGCATTTTTTTTGGGGTTCAATTGGTTGCATAAGGGTTTTCTTACATTTGCTATACTCATTTGAGTCCGCATAAGCATTGTAAGCCCTATTCCTTTCATACTTAAACTTTAAAGTTAAATGTATGATATGCGAGTTTATATGCAAGTTTTCTATGATGTGTTATGCAAGTTTTCTATGATGTGTTATGCAAGTTTTCTATGATGTGTTATGCAAGTTTTCTATGATGTGTTATGCAAGTTTACTATGATGTGTTATGCAAGCTCATCAAGTTATGTTATGCAAGATTAATATGTAAGTTGTCATATGATATGCAAGTTATGCTATGCAAGTTGATATGCAAGTTGTCATATGTTATGCAAGTTTTGTTATGCAAGTTGATATGCAAGTTGTCATATGTTATGCAAGTTGATATGCAAGTTGTCATATGTTATGCAAGTTGTGTTATGCAAGTTTGATATGCAAGTTTATCATGTTGTAATATGCAAGTTTATATGCAAGTATGTCATGTTGTAATATGCAAGTTTATATGCAAGTATGTCATGTTATGATTTGCAAGTTTATATGCAAGTATGTCATGTTATGATTTGCAAGTTTATATGCAAGTATGTCATGTTATGATATGCAAGTATGTTATACAAGTTTGGGTTGAACATTTTGTTCATGCTATCATGTTATGCATGCTTTTGAGGCCTAATGCAAGTATATGAACATATGTACATTTCATATGCCACCATGTTAAACTTGTGGCTTAACACTTTTATGTCATGATTATGCCAAGTTCCCTCTTTCTATCCTTTATGCGCTATTGCGATATGTAAGCGATGGGATTGCGTTTGGGGTTGGGTAAACTTAAAAGACATAAAAATATAAGCTTGGGAATTTACCTATTAAGTTAGGTCTACCCATTGGGAATTTACCTATTAAGTTAGGTCTACCCAATTGCTTGTAAACTTGTAACATGTTTTGGAAACATAATGGATATGACACTTAGAAAATATAAGTGTGACCAACTCGAGGTTGGGTTGAGTTTGTAGCATAAACCTACCCGGAACCGACCAGCTTAACTAGTTGCTACAAACAATAGGACCCAATGTGAGAAGTTGGCCATGTTGTACCTTGAACCCGAGGTTAGACCAAGTTGTGGTGTAAAGCTACCCGGACCCGCCCGGCTTAACTAGTAACCACAACAAGGTCTAATGTGAGAGGTTAAGGCGCATTAAATTAATTAATGCCTCGTGATTAGGGTTAAGTCATGGTCCATTTAATACTTAACCAATTTGGGCTTGGTAGATTAATCAAGGTTAAGTCGTGAACTCGTCGTTACACTTGAACCAAGTTAATCCATGATTAGCTAGAGGGTTAAACCGTACTTAACCCACTAGAAAATCCTAGCAATGGAGGTCCACTCCAGCAGAAATTCCCAGTTGTATCATCAGGACCCTAGGGACTAGGCTAGGGTGGGGGCACGATTACTGGACTAGGAGGTAAGCGACCAAAAGCGACGACAGATTGGTACGCCGGTGTAGTTCTGGGCGGACTATGGTCGTGCACATAAGTCCGAAGCCGGGGAAAACATGCACGGGTACCCGTAGATCGAGACTGTGCACTCATGTTTATGGTGTCCAGGGGTTGCCACCCTAGGGCTTGATACACCCGACGGGAGACCCTGCACAGTCTGACTACAATCATGTTATTTGGCCGTATTGACACCAACACTTGACGAATTAGGCTTATAGGGAGCCGATCGACTAGACCGTTTGAAGTGTACCTCGTGTTAGGGTCACTTCATGTTATTGGACCTCGTATGAGGGTCACTTCATGTTATTGGGCCAAAGCTTGGGCCAAGGGATCAATACTTGTTTATTCAAGACATGTTAGTTTGCTAGTACAACTGTGGTGCAAAACCTTAATCCTGATTATGCGATGACACCTTTATCTACCTTGTTAGTTAATCACCATGCTAGTATGTTGTTATCCTTATCCTGCTGCTCATACCAGTTAACTTTATCAGTTTACATTGATTGTAGTAGGGCTTACTCAGTCTTTTTGACTGACCTGTTTTCTTTCGCCTCTTTTCTTCCGTTTCCCCCCCCCCCCAGGTTCTCAGGGAGGGAATATTGGAGCTTAGCTTGGATTTCTGATTGCTTGCTTCTGGGATTTTAGCTCATGTACGGTCTTGACATGAAGCTAGCTATGGTTATTACCTATTTTGGGGATAGCACTTATGTATTTCAGTTTTCAGATGATGTTGTTTTATCTAGACTTGTCTATTTGGAAAGTTGATATTATGTTGTACCAGACTTGTTTTGAAATGGTTTAAAATCTTCCGCTGTTTTATCTATGTTATTTACTCTGTTTACATATATACATATGTTCTTGTTCTGCCTTGATATATCATTATGCATGTTTACCTGATTCAAACGCCCCTCCAAAGTCGGAGTGCTTGCAAGAGTCACCCTGGCGGAGGTGGGGTGTTACATTTGGTTTGCGTAAAACGGACACCGTATGAAGAAGTTATGAGGGTTTTAAGTTTGTATACGCACAGAAATATTTTATATACACGCATGAGTCAAAGGTGAGTCAGGGATGAGTCGGAATCCTATCCAGAGGATTCAAATTCGAAAAATTCCTCTGAGGGGCAAAATTCCCGCTTTAGGGTGTCAACCCCCCTAGAGAGGTGTCGACCCACCCACAGGGGTGTCGACACCCCTAGGGCTGAGGTGGCACTAGGTTTTAGGGGGTATGGTAGCTATATATATGTGTCTTATTTCTCATATTCTCTTCATTGGGAGTCATGGAGGCCATATGCTGCTGGAGTGCGAACTGAACTGTTTCTACAACAACATACTCTACAAATCCAATTCAGAAATTCTAGATCCGTTCTTCCTAAATTCTCTAAACCTAATGCTATGAGTTTCTAGATTACTTTTAGGTTTAGACAAATAAAAGTATGCTTTGATAGAAAATGGATTGGATATGTTGTAAAGTATGATTTTGAGTTAGTATGAAATTCTATCCTATGTCATGACAGATCTAATTTCGTAGATCTAATATAATTGTGCCGATTCGATTATGATGTTTATATGGATCTTGACTTGTAACCATGATGTACATCTATTAATTTGGATAATTGAGACATTACTTGTATTTAGATCTTTATGTTAATCACCTTTCACCTACCATATTGTGATACGTTGACATATGTTGTAAACTTGACATGTGAATCTACCTTTTGATCTAAACATGTTGCTATGATAGATCTAGGTAATTGGACACGTAATGTTAAATCTAGATCTCAATATGCTTGCTTAAACATCATAAGTGATTGCCATAAGTTACTAGTTTGGTGTCCACTTTATTATGATGTTAATCACATGCCCATTCACTTTGTTATTATGCCAGTTTATGTTCATGTTTATGCCAAGACATGTTGAAAGTATCACCCTTGTCATATTCCCTTTTATTATTATAGCTAGGCTACTTTATAGCCTAGATGCCACCAAAATACGTACGAATTTGTGACATCCCACGTCCATTAATGTCACTATCTAAGGGAATGCATTAACTTTCATGGAGCGTTATAAGAGTATAGAACATAACATCACAAGACAGATATATAAAATGGTACTTAAAAATTCAAAATTTATTCATTGCAGCGGAAAAGCAAAACATGTCTGGTTACAACAGCAAAACCATATACTAAAGCCAGGTACACAAATATCCATCTTGAACAAAATTATTATCAGAGTACATAAAAGCAAAACGATAATCCCACTCCAAATAGCCATAATGAAAAAGAGATAAAGCTGAGCATTACTTTCAACACTTCCAAGCACTTCAAGAAGAAAGAAATATGAGTCAAGCTTCACTTATCCTACCCTGAGGACCTAAGGGGAGGGGGGAAAGAAAGAAAAGAGGCGAAACAAAAAGGTCAAACATAAAGTCTGGCGAGTCTAGTAACTTTAATAGTATAATCAGTAAAGTAACAGGATAAGAACATAAACTGAATATAAGAGATGACTGTATCATAAGAAGATATGACAAGGTAAACAAGATAAGCAAGATAGAATATCGACTGCGCTCCTAACCACTATAACATATGCTCTGCACCATACCAACATACAAGTTACATACTAAAAGGTGATCCCTCCCAACTAATCATAATAATGGTAGCTTCGTGTACTCCTAGCTGCTCTCATAGGTGTTCAATTGCTCCTACCACCACTAGTTGTACCCACTACCCTCCTCATTCGATCGGCTCCCTAACCTCGTAGATACCTGTGCTGGTCCCACAATAAGGTGTATCACTCCCTAAGGTGGCAACCCCGATACTACTGAAATGCACATCTTATACCCACACGATGTAACAACGTCTTACCTACCAGCCCGGACCCACGCACGCACATGACTCCGTTGGACTTGCACTACCATCGCTAACTCTTTATTAACCTTTTACAATTAACCCTAGTAAGCATGTCCCTGTCCTCGACCTAGTTCGAGCTCATACAGATACTAAAATGGGTTACTGGTTGTAAAGGGTCCACGCACTTGACACAAACTTTCCTCCTGATCTTGATCACTACTAGGAATTCCCACTTAACCCCTTTTTATCCCCATGTCTTATCACATGTCTCATCTTGGTTAAGTGCTTTTATTATGTTTCACATGCTACCTGTATTACCCACTTAACCCTTTATTATTCCCATGTCTTACCACATGTCTCATCTTGGTTAAGTGTTCATTAATTCATTATAACCATAATCTTGCCAGACCTCCCACATTAGACTACCATTTGCGGTTGCTGGATATGCCGGGCGGTTCCGGGCAGGCTTATACCGCGATACGAATCTAACCTCGTGTCTTTGCATTATTATGCATCTAATTTCTACCTTTGACCTCTCACATTAGATTACCGTTTGCGGTTGCTGGATATGCCGGGCGGTTCCGAGCAGGCTTATACCGCAATCTGAATCTAACCTCGTGTCTTAGGCGTTCATTATCACTTTCTTGATTCAAGTCTCAATTTCAAATCTTGGATTATAATATATTCCAATTACCCATAATTTCCAATCGAAATTATGTTTATAATTTTAGTCCAAATTATGCCTATAATCTCATATGTACAAGTTATGCCAAATTATGCCCAAACCAATTTCCATAGCTATCAACAATTTATGCCAAATCTCATTTTATTACATATTTCCCAAACTTTTCCTAATCATCCCAACATTATTCGTACATAAATCTCAATATAATATGCTCACGCTTGAAGTTAGCCTAATCTCAAAAGGAAAAAGGAAAAGAAGAATGGAAGAGAATCAAACATCAAAATTGGCATAAACATATAAATAGGCATGTGAAATGAATAAAGATAAAATATATCAGACATGCATATGATAATAGCAATTGGGTATGAATCTGAAGGATAACAAATTACAAAACTTGATATGATTCATCGTATTTACAGGCATATACATTAGATCCAATTTACAATCCTATCACAACTACTTTTTAATTTAATTATATGTGAAAGTTACATAAACTCACAGCGAAATAATTCTTAGAAAAGAGAGTTAGGTGTCGTTGTAGCAAATTTGATCTTGAATAACCTCTTCTTTGATTGTTGAAGAAGAAAAGCTAAATTAATTTAAGTTGGAGCAGCAGCATGGAGGCGCCATGGATTAGGGTTTAATGAGATTAGGGTTAGGTTTAGGTGTTTATTTATAGATGTATTAGGTGAATTAGGACCTTTAGATTAGATTAGAAACCATCAGAACTACTCAGATTAGAAAGATACGTCATTAGGGAACTGTCCAGAATTCTGCAGATCAGGGCTCGGCATGGGCGCACTTCCTAGGTGCGCCAGTGCATTTTTGTTCAAGCTCACTTCACAAGTGCGCCAGTTATTCTAGCCCATTTCCTAATTGTTCTTCCAAACTTCTATCGTCCATAACTCCTTCATACGGTATCCGTTTTATGCAAACTTAGACTCTGTCTCAAGCAGAATTACGAGACGAGCGCAATGGCGTAACCCGTTTCACCTAATTCTTCTCCTAAAAATTAAGTATTCTTTAATTATCCCTTATGTCATGTTTTAAAATTATGGGGTGTTAGAGTGAAAACGGAGAATAAGGGATTATAATTGGTATGATTTATGTAATGTTTAATAGGAAATGGGACATGTAATTCAAATGGGGAAAACATAGAAATAGTTACCAATAATGACATAGGTAGATTTGGGCTAATTTGGAATGTTTAATAATTTGCATTTAGGAATTGTAAATTGTACTTATGACACGAGGTTAGGTTACATTAGTGGTGGAAGTCTGCCCGGAACCGATCGGCATATCCAGCAGCCAATAATATTGAACCTAATGTGGGAGGTCTAAGTACGCAAATACGAATCGGGCTAAGACACGAGGTTAGGCCCAACTGTGGAATAAGACTGCCTGGAACCGACCGACTTATCCAGCATCCACACGTTGTAGGCCTGATGTAGGAGGTCTAGCAAATTGTAACCATAATTGGACATGGTAATGAAATGGACTACTTAACCTAATTTAATATGACCATGGACTTAAGTAAGAGTTAAATAAAATTGTATGGGTAGTGGTGGGTTAAGTAAATTAGAGGGGGTGGGTAATATGTATATATAGGCCCATGAACTTAACCCAATAGGGTTATGTAATTGAAGACACCTAGTGGTACACATAACCAGTAGATAATGCAATAGGGTTATGTAATTAAAGACACCTAGTAGTATACATAACCGATAGATAATGTAATGAAGCTATGTAATTAAAGACACCCTTTAGGGTAAGCATAACTAGTATAGGACTATGTAATTAAAGACACCTGAGGGTATACATAGTCAGTGGAAAACTTAGTGGGGGATACAAGACAAGGGGGAGAGCTTGTATCATATTGTGTGGGACCCATTTCAGTCAGGAACCTGGATTTGGTATCAAGTAAATACCTCTGTACTAGGCGGAGAAGGGGCACTCTTACTGGTTGATTGTAAGAGATCCAAACGAGGCGGATGGTGTGGGCGGCGCAAACCGACCGGGGACATGTGCGTGCATTGGCCAGGAAGAGGGGGCTAATACGACCGTGACACCAGTAGATGTGTTTGTGCACACCATGGGTTGCCACTTTAGGAAGTGATACCTCCTATTGTGGGGCCAGTACAGGATATCTAAAGGGTAGGGAGCCGATCGATTAGGGTAGTGGTTAGGGTATACTTGGACGTATGACCTAAGCCTACCAGTTTATAGTGGAAGCGATCATCTCATTTTAGTTATACTAGTAATAATGCATAGTAATCATTAGTGAGGCACATACACCTTAACTTGCATACCTTGTCACACCTGCCATTTGTGTAGTGATCTCTCTCTTATCCACTTTATATGCCTATCATGTTGCTTTTAATTATCTACTAGTTAAAAGTAACTAGACTCGCCAGACTTTATGTCCGACCCTGTTGTTTCTCCTTCTTTCTTTCGTTCCCCCCAGGTTCACAGGGAGGAAACACTCAGACTTAATCAGGAATCAGATATCATCTTGCTAGGAGCTACTTCCGAAGTATGGCTCAAGTTCTTGTCTCTACTATGGCTTAACTCTTTTTATTTGGGGATTGATGCTTTTAATTTACTTATGTACTCTGATGGTGCAAGAAAGAAGTTATTTTATTGTAATAATTTTTGTGACTTATGAAATTGTGGACCACGGTATTATGACTTATGTTTGAAATAAAAGTTTAAATTTTCCACTGCTATCTTATTTATATCTGTCTTGTAATTATTTTGTGTCTGTTTACCTATAGCACTTCACGAAACTTAGTGCATTCCTTTAGTGAGTGACATTAATGGACGTGAGGTGTCACACTTGGTATCAGAGTTGAAGGTTACCAGATAAGAGTTTTTGAAAATTATTTTCAAAAAGGTTTAAAAAGGAAAGCATTTTCAAAAAGAAAAGTCTATTTTGAAAAACATTCCCCAAAAAGCCATATGTAGTGTCCTTTGGTCCTTTATCTAAATTTCTTCCTTTTCCCCTTTTCAGCATGTCTGGGGAACAAAACATGCCTAATCTACCAGAGGGCGTCACAATACCCGGATGGTTCCATAGGTATTTGGTGGCCACGACGCCTGCCGAAGGCCAAGAAAACGTTCCTTCCCAGTTGTACCAGTCATTCCTCCTCCTCACCCTACAAAAGCTGGTAACTTTGCTAAGATCTGCAAAGACTTCCGGGCTATAGGAGGAAGGCCATTCCATGGGAACGAGACATTCGTAGAAGCTAGGAATTGGCTTAAGGAGACCGACGACTTGTTCATAATCTTTGAAGTGGAGGACCGAAGAAAAATTCAATTAACTGCTTGGCTATTAAAGGGCGAAGCCTCATTTTGGTGGGAAATCACCCAAGCTGGACGTCCGATAAAAACTTGGGCAGACTTTAGACAAAGGTTCGAAATGAAATTTCTTTCCCAAGTGGAAAGATGCATACAGATGGGGAGGTTCTTAACACTCAAACGAGGAAATTTTACGATGAAGGAGTATGTGAACAAGTTCAACCAGCTGGCAAGGTTCAGGCTACAGTTGGTAGACACACCACACAAAAGGGCTTTACAATTTGCTAAGGGGATGAATGAGCCTCTGCATGGTTTAGCTATGTCCCATCTTCCAATGGGGGCCACCTTTGAAAAGCTTGTTGATATAGCCCTAATGCATGAGGAGGACAAGGGAGAAAAGAAGGAAACAAAAGCTGAGGGGACATCGCAGAATAAGAAGGTATGGCCCAAGAAAGGGCAGCAACAACAGAAGAATGGGGGAAAGATGATAAAGGCAAGGATAAGAGAAAATGTCACAATTGTGGAAAGGAGGGCCACTTGATCAAAGATTGTAAGAGAAGGAAGGCCAGTTGCTTTAGTTGCGGAGAGGTCAGACACTTCTCTAAAGAGTTCCCGAAGAAACAGGGATCGCAGGGACAAGGGCAAAGACCAGGGACTTCTGGAGGGCAGGTACATGCTCTCGCGATCAGTGCTCCTGAAAGAGGTAGAAAAATTTTCGTATAAAGTTTAGTTTCTCTTTCAAACCATCTAGTTAGAACACTTTTAGATTCTGGTGCCTCACACTCGTTTATATCTAGTTCTATGGTTGAATCTCTGCACTTAGTTACTAGTATGGTAGTAGATCCCATAGCTGTTTCAAACCCCATTGGTGGTTCGACTCATCTATAAATGATTTTTTGGGGTTTGAAAATATATGTGTTAGGCGTCGAGTTTGAATGCGACGCGTATGTGCTTGGGTTTATGGGCTATCGGTTGATTCTAGGAATGGATTGGCTTACCACGCATGGGGCCATTCTGGATTGTGAGAGGAGGGTTGTTAGACTCCCGACTTGTCATGGGAAGACCCTCAAAGTTTCTTATGACCCCTAAGGGTCTGTTATGCTTAGCTTCCTAGAGTCTCTAGATGCATCCATAGATGATTAGCAATCTGTTCTGGTGGTTCAAGATCATCCAAATGTTTTTGATGAGGTACAGGATTTACTTCCAAGGCGTGAGATCGACTTCCGCATATATCTGGTTTGCATTACCAGTGCGCCACATGGCTACAAAGGAAAGGAGGGAGCTGAGTAAGTAAGTAGGGGAGCTACTTGAAAAAGGGCTTATCAGACGAAGCATATCTGAGTGGTGCTCCAATAGTATTTGCAACTAAAGAGGATGGTTCGCTTAGTTTGTGTGTTGACTATAGAGAGTTAAATAAGCTTACCAAGAAGAATAGGCACCCTCTTCCGAAGATTGATGGTTTATTTGATCATCTTGTTAGTGCCTCGGTATTTTCTCAATTGGACATGGCTACGGGGTTCCATTAGCCGAGGGTGGCTGAGGACAGCATAGATAAGACTGGTTTCATAACTCCAGACGGTTTCTTTGAATGGCTAGTTATGCCTTTTGGGAAGACAAATGCACCCGCCTATTTTGTTGATTTAATAAGTAGGATGTTTCACGAGTTCCTAAACAAATTCGTCGTAGTCTTCATTGATGATATTTTGATCTTCTCCAAGAGTAAAGAAGAGCATCCCCCGCATTTGGGAGAAGTTTTGAAAACTCTCCGTGACCATCAGCTAAAAGCAAAGTTCTCCAAATGCCATTTCTTGAGAAAGGAGGTGAGATTCTTGGGGCATGTAGTCTCCAAAGAAGGAATAGCTATAGATCCCACAAAGGTGGTTGCAGTACAAGATTGAAAGATTCCTAAGAATGCAACCGAGGTGAGAAGCTTTCTTGGGTTGGCAGGTTATTATAGGAAGTTCATTAAGGACTTCGCAAAGATATCATCCCCTCTCGCCAGGCTGACAAAGAAGAATTTGGAATTTTCATGGGACATATACAGTGACGTTGCTTTCCAACTACTGAAGAGGGCTCTGACAATAGCCCCAGTCTTGACCTTGCCCGATGGGAGTAAAGTGTTTACTGTTTACACTGATGCGTGCGATACAGGGCTTGGTGCAGTTCTAATGCAAGAATGGAAAGTAATATGTTGTGGGGGTAGACAGTTGAGAGTTCACGAGAAGAATTACCCTACCCATGATCTAGAGCTAGCTGCCATAGTATTCGTGTTAAAGACGTGGCGTCATTATTTACTTGGGGAAAAGTTCGAGTTATACATCGATCATAAATCTCTCAAGTATCTATTCTCACAGAAGGATCTAAACTTAAGGCAACAACGGTAGATGGAGTTCTTAGCTTCATATGATTTTGAGATTTCTTATAACCCCGGCAAAGGTAATGTGGTGGCAGACGCACTAAGTAGGCAGAGGGTGGCTCTGTGTCCTCTGTTTGTGGAAAGAAAGAACTTGGAGTTCATATCAGCTTTTGATTTTAGACCCTCCATCGAGGTTTTGCCTGATTTATTTGCATCCTTAGAGATACGACTGACTCTGTGGATCAGATAGGAGCTTGCAAGAAGCATTGGGTACACAGCTGTGTTTGAGCACCGCTTATCATCCTCAGACTGATGGGCAGACGGAGAGGGTGAACAGAATTCTAGAACATCTTTTAAGGCTGTGTATCCTTGACTTCGAAGGGACATGGGAAGAGAATCTTCCTTTAGTAGAGTTTGTCTATAATAACAGCTATCAGGCTAGCATCGATATGGCACACTTCGAAGCATTGTACGGACGACCGCGTAGAACAACAACTTGTTGGTGGGAGTCTACAGAAAGATTATTACTTGGACTAGATATGGTTATGGAAACATCTGAAAAGATTGACCTTATTCGACGGCGGATGAAGGCAGCTCAAGATAGGCAGAAGTCCTATGCAGACAAGAGAAGAACTGACATCAAATTTGAAGTAGGAGACTTAGTTTTTATCAAAGTATCACCTCTGAAGAATTTGGTTCGCTTCGGATCGGTAGGTAAGTTGGCACCTAGGTTTGTGGGACCATTTCCCATAACCGAGAGGATTGGCTAGAAGACCTATAGAGTAAAGCTCCCAGAAAATTTATCCGGTGTTCATGATGTTTTCCATGTCTCTCATTTACGGAAGTTCCTGCATGACACCACGGAAATTGTTGAGCTGAGCATGTTGGAAGAAGTCGAAGTGGAACGGGAGGCGACAGTCCGACGAGTCCCGTATTCTTGGGTCAGAGGTTAAGAAGCTATGCAATAAAGAAATCAAGTTGCCAAAGGTTCAATAGGGAGATAACCCAGAAGATGCAACTTAGGAGACCGAAGACAAGATTCATGCTTCGTACCCTTTTCTTTTCGAGGGTATGTTCTTAACTCCTTTCCTAAGTTTTATCAGTACTTGTTTCTGTCAATAGAATATATCTTATCCATCGTATTTTCGACCTTTAGATAGGAATCCTATGGATGTAAACATGTGCTTGAAACATGTTATGTTTGATGGATGCAAGTGGATGCAAGTGTTTGTTAGTGGTTGCCTGTGGATGCATATACACACATATTAGGCAATAAGATCGGCTCAGTCACTTTCATATTGCATATGGATGTGTGTGCATTTTCTTTTCTTTTATGAATGGAAATGGATGAACTGGCATTTGGATGTCGCATTTGGATGAATGGATATGTACATATATTGAACTTATATGATATAGTAGGTTTATTTGCATACATATTGGACTCATGGCACTAACATACATTGCATTAAGGAGGTCAACCGAATCAGTAGACAGCCTGATCTTCGCATTAGTGTTGGGACATATACACACACCTTTGCATATATTCACATAAGCATTAGAAACCTTTAAGGACAGTGTATGCCAGTGATTGGTGGATGAGTAGATGGATGGTAGGATATGCACTCTTCTCAACTTAGAGATTTTGGGGACGAAATCCTTCGAGTAGGGGAGAATGTAACACCCCGAATTTTTTACGACATTAAAGAGAATAAATTAAATAATAATTAATTTAATGTTCAGAATTAGAGGAAACGGACTGCACTGTTGCATCCGTCTCGAAATTCTGGTCAAGATAAACGTTTGGTTTGCGTAAAATGGACATCATATGAAGAAGTTATGAGGGTTTTAAGTTTGTATGCACACAGAAACATTATACATATACGCATGAGTCAGAGATGAGTCAAAATCCTATCCAGAGGATTCAAATTCGAAAAATTCCTCTGAGCGGCAAAATTCCCGCTCTAGGGGCTTGACCCCTCTAGAGGGATGTCGACCTAGGGATCGACCCCCTAAAGGGGTGTCGACCTTGGGGTCGACACACCCACAGGGGTGTCGACACCCCTAGGGCTGAGGTGACACTCAGTTTTAGGGGGTCTGGCAGCTATATATATGTGTCATATTTCTCATATTCTCGTCATTGGGTGTCATAGAGGCCATATGCTGCTGGAGTGCGAACTTAACTGTTTCTATAACAACATACTCTACAAATCCAATTCAGAAATTCTAGCTCCGTTCTACCTAAATTCTCTAAACCTGACGCTGTGAGTTTCTAGATTACTTTTAGGTTTAAATAAATAAACGTATGCTTTGATAGACAATGAATTGGATATGTTATAAAGTATGATTCTAAGTTAGTATGAAATTCTATGCTATGTCATGACATATCTAATTTCCTAGAACTAATATAATTATGGTGATTCGATCGTGATGTTTATATGGATCTTGACTTGTAACCATGATGTACATCTATTAATTTATATAATTGAGACATTACTTGGATCTAGACCTTTATGTTAATATCCTTTCACCTGTCATATTGTGATACATTGATAAATGTTGTAAACTTGACATGTGAATCT
The DNA here is from genome assembly GCA_030737875.1 of Allium sativum. Classification (NCBI taxonomy): domain Eukaryota; kingdom Viridiplantae; phylum Streptophyta; class Magnoliopsida; order Asparagales; family Amaryllidaceae; genus Allium; species Allium sativum. The sequence goes on along the minus strand of CM060919.1, from coordinate 2,706,116 downwards.
ACCTTTTGATCTAAACATGTTGCTATGCTAGATCTAGGCAATTGGACACCTAATGTTAAATCTAGATCTCATTATGCTTGCTTAAACATCATAAGTGATTGCCACAAGTTACTAGTTTGATGTCCACTTTATTATGTTGTTAATCACATGCCCATTCACTTTGTTATTATCCCAGTTTATGTTCATGTATATGCCAAGACATGTTGAAACTATCACTCTTGTAATATTCCCTTTTATTATTATAGCTAGGCTACTTTATAGCCTAAATGCCACCAAAATAGTACGAATACGTTAGAGTGAAAACGGGGAAAAAGTAATTATAATTGGTGTGATTTATGTAATGTTTAATAGGAAATGGGACATGTAATTCAAACGGGGTAAACATAGAAATAATTACCTATAATGACATAGGTAGATTTGGATTAATTTGGAATGTTTAGTAATTTACAATTAGGAATTGTAAATTGTACTTATGACACGAGGTTAGGTTGCATTAGTGGTGGAAGTTTGCCCGGAACCGACCGGCATATCCAGTAGCCACTAATGTTGAACCTAATGTGAGAGGTCTAAGTACGCAAATACGAATTGGGTTAAGACACGAGGTTAGGTCCTACCGTGGAATAAGACTTCCCGGAACCGACCGACATATCCAGCATCCACACGTTGTAGGCCTAATGTGGGAGGTTTGGCCCATTATAACCATAATTGGACATGGTAATGAAATGGACTACTTAACCTAATTTAATATGACTATGGACTTAAGTTAGGGTTAAGTAAAATTGGATGGGTAGTGGTGGGTTAAGTAAATTAGAGGGGGTAGGTAATATGTATATATAGGCCCACGAACTTAACCCAGTAAGGTTATGTAATTAAAGACACCTAGTGGTATACATAACCAGTAGTTAATGCAGTAGGGTTATGTAATTAAAGACACCTAGTGGTATACATAACCAATAGATAATGTAATGAAGTTATGTAATTAAGGACACCCTTTAGGGTAAGCATAACTAGTATAGGACTATGTAATTAAAGACACCTAAGGTTATACATAATCAGTGGAAAACCAAGTGGGGGATACAAGACAAGGGGGAGAGCTTGTATCATATTGTGGGCTACCCATTTCAGTTAGTAACCCGGAGTTGGTATCAAGTAAAGACCTCCGTACTAGGCGGAGAAGGGGCACGCTTACTGATTGATTGTAAGAGATCCAAACGAGGCGGATGGTGTAGGCGGCGCAAACCGACCGGGGATATGCGTGTGCATGGGCCGGGCAGAGAGGGCTAAGACGACCGTGACACCATTAGATATGGTTGTGCACACCATGGTTTGCCACTTTAGGAAGTGATGCCTCCTACTGTTGGGCCGGCACAAGATGTCTACAGGGTAGGTGTAATGACCCGGATATTCCGTCGGTTAGATTTGAATATTTAATACGGTTTTAAATATTAATTTGATAAATTAAATGAATATTTATTTTTAAGTTATCAATTTAATAATCAGTTTCGATTTAATATCGAATATATCAAGTTATCAAAATACGAAGCTGATTGAATTAAAATTTTATTTTTGAATTAGAATCAGTTCAGATGATCAATACAACTCCTGTTTAAATTAGAATAATAATATTTAAATTTTTATTGAAGAATTTAAATGGTTTGAACTTTAAATTATATCAATTTAAATAAATATCTTCCACAAACGATCGAACTAGACTTCGTGACTTATCCCAGTTGATTCAGAATAGGGGTATTACCCTAGAATGGACAGTTGTTGGGTTCAGAAAGGAGTTCGGAATTAGAGTGTATTTTAATTAAAGAATACCGGTATAAATTAATTTAAAATAAAACAAAAAAAACATCATAGGGAAAATATCTTCTCATGTGTGAATTAGATTTCTCCACCCCTCCACGCCGTGTGTCCCTTTCCCTCACCACTAAAAACGATAGGAGAAAAATGGTGCACATCTATTCCCTTCTCTTCTATATATAATCACGATTTTTCCCATTTCTTTCTCAACTGAAATAAAAAAAAGGGGCCGATCTTTCAGGAATAAAAATCGAAATCCTCATAAATAAACATCGCATCCTTCCTCCATTGTTTACAAATCGAACGAGACCTTCTGAAGAGAGAAATAGAAACCGCCGAAGACCAACATCCCAAATCGACGCATCGTTGAAGCGGCAGGCATGGTCCAAATCGCGATGCAGAAACCCGAATCCTCTGAAAATCGACTCAATGCTGGAAGAGTTTGCCAATTGGGAAAGTGATGTGTCGATGTCGAGGTTGTTCGAGTTTGAAGGATTGGGTAAAAGGAATTATCGCATCTATTCTGTTGACTTCGAAAAGGAGAAGTGCGATGATGGTTTCACATCCGAATCTAGTATTGTTCGTTAGGTCAGAGACCAGGGCGTTCGATGTCTGATGGTTGGAGATTTGTGGAGTTTGACAGTGCGATGAAAGGAAGGGCTCGACGCTTGGAAGATGGAGTCGTGACTAGGAGTGCGATGAGGGTAGTTGAGCATGGGTGTGTGATCGACGTTGGATAGGATGCTGGTCTTCGGCGATGAGTGGTTTAAGGGAGATGGGTCCTTGGTGTTTTGAAATTTGGGCTGCAGATTTGGAAGGGGCTGTCAGTAATGGAAATGTCGAATTGGGAGGAAGGAAATTAAGGCTTGATTAAGGTAATTAAATTCTTAATTTAAGTAATAATTTTATTTATTCAAATAAAGTAAATTATTTATTTTCTTTAGTGCAATTTGAATAAATGTTAAATCGATAAATTTAAATAATATATTAGTTAAAACCGTAGTTAGAATACTGTTAAAAAGGAAACTGAAATTTTAGTTGCTAATCCAGAATGTGAAAATTAGAAACAGAATTTAATTTAGTGAATCATTTTATAAATTTTAGATTTTATCAAGTGAAAAATGTAGTCTTGAAATTATTAGGCTATTCAAAAACTAGGGAGTTTAAAAAAGAGAAATATATATATATGTATATATATATACATATATATAAGAAATTTATTTATTCGTTAGTTTAGATAAATAAATGTTAATCAGAGAATTTGAATAAAATTGTCGTAGGTGCGAATTCATTCAAGAAGATCCATAGTCGATGATTGAGAAATAAACAGGATATTCGACAACTGCAACTCCTGTGAGTAAATCTCACTCACCTGTTTGTTTAGAATTATTTTTACATCGTTAAAAATAATTGTTGTTGCTTGTTTGAATGTTGTTTAGTCTGATTGTTTTAAAATATATATATATATATATAGTTATTTAGGATTGGTTGACTATTATATATATATATTGGGTTGATGATTGGTTGGATTCCCACAGTTTCATTAGCGGATGCCCGCGGTACCATTAGCAGATGATTACCCTATACGTCCCACGCTATGATTAGTGGATGACCTTTATACCGCGATATTCTGCCACGAAGCAGAATGAGTATTATTTATGTGCTAACGTCTGTGGATGTAGGAAAACAGGTTGGAGGAATCCAACTGGATTCCTCAAAAATATATATTATCTGTTGTTTGTTTGATTTCATATATATTCATATATGATGTGTTAAAAAATCAAATGATTGAAAATTGGTTGATTTGATTGTTTAAAATATCAATGGGGCTTGAATATTGATCTATAAAAATATCGAAAGGGTATTTGAGATTTAAAAAGGGAATTCTATTTTTATAAATAGAATTTGAATTTTAAATAAAACTATAGAAAATATTAGCTTGTTTGAATATATAAAACAAGTATGGAATTTATAAACTTTGTTTATAAATGAAAGGTGGGATTTGAATTGAAGTTATAAACGTTGTTTATAAATAATGCAGAGAATTCAAATGGACTTTGAATATAAGAAATTGAAATAGAATTTGAATAATAGAATTCAAATGGAGTTTAACTATAGAATTTGAACATAGTATTTCAAATGGAATTTGAATATAGAAATTCAAATGGGATTTATAATAAATAGATTTGGATAAATAGAAGTGGATTAGACTAAGAAGTTAATTAACAGATTTAATTAACAAATTGAGTTAAAACGATTGGTATAGTTAAAATAGATTGGACAGGCATAAATATACAGGAGACAGGTATGGAATAAAGTATAGAAGTGAAATAAATAGAATGCCCGACAAAAAGGTACGTATTTAATTCATATATGAGATTCTATGCGCCGTATCGGCAAGCCGCTTGGCTTTTTCTTTTTCTTTTTGAGATGAGAAGGACCGGGAAAGCTATTTGAAATTTCCCGATGCTCCCGGTACAAAGGAGGTTATGAGACGACCCGATTTCCCGTTCTCACGGAAACAAGGTTATCTTTGGAATATAACACAGAATCATATAATAGCAGAACAGAATTAAATAAATACACCAGAATGAACAACAAAATATACTGGACAAAAATATCATCAGAGTTACACAGTATACAGGATCTTACTTAGTACAAATACAGTTCAGCTATACATAAATGTCTACAGCGGAAATAAACAAAATATGTACAATAGGAGCTGAACAGCATAAAAAGAAATAAATGATAGAATCCATCTTCAGCTCCAGCTATCCAGAAAGAACCAGCTAAACCTGAATACTAGGCTGCCCGTGTAGAAAAAGGGGCACCCGAGTTTGAGAGTGAAACAAACTACGAGTCAGTCATGGGACTGGTATGAGAAATCTACTCAACACATATATAATTGGCTAATCACAGGACCACGCCACTTTCGTGGAACGGGTTTACTCCATTGGATTGCCAGTGCTTTAAAACAAATCTTTCTTTTAAACATCGCTATGCTTTTTATAAAAATGAAGCCATTATAAGACTCAGTTCCCATCACAAAATGTACGCAAACCGGAGGATAGAGTTTTTACCTTATAACGGCCAAGATATGCTTGATACGAATAAAACAAAGGCATTTGATATTATTGCTAGTGTTTATATGTTTTGAAAACAATTTCAAATCATAACTATCAATCATAGACGGCATTAATGCCCCATACCACTATGTCGCCATATATAGGTATACAATCCAAACCGCATCGTCTCGTATTTGGAAATTGGATTTCCGTCATGAACCAAGGCAAAAGATAGTCCTTACCGAATTCGAGACGCTCTAGCCCGTGTCTCAGGAACAGCCGCAACTGCCCCTTGGAGCGACAGGGCCGGTCCACCGATGTGGATTATTATGCCTGAACAATACGTCTCCCCGCCCTTTGGGGCGTAAACGAGCCAACGAATGACTCCATCGGACCCGGATCGTCCGATCAAACCGAGGCGCCTCGCAACAGCAACAACCACATAGGTGAAAAGTATATAAATGTCAGGGCTGGTAGGTCACTGACACCACCCTAGCTAGAAAGAAACGCATGCCCTCCCTGAGGTCCTTCCTCCCGTTTTAGGTTCCTACCGGGGTGTGAGGCTCGCGAATTCACGTTATACACAAAGCTACGCCACACAGGCGGTGCTTTGATCATCACCACAAGACTTTGCTTTTCAACAGAAGCCCTGATCACTGCATCTTAGCATGCCACACAGAATAAATCCTATGTCTGACACACAGTCCATTTACAAGTCCGTTCTGGGTCTGAACGAAACCGGAGGCACTAAATACCTCGCAAACCCTTCGATCAACACGTACGTCTGAACGATCACCACTCATTATCCATATTTCGGGATGCCTCCCAATCAGGACCTCGGTTACCATCCAAACGAGGTGAAGATCTCCGGTCTTCGACCATCGTCTTCATCTTCGAATTTCAATCGTCGGTCGATTATTCGAAATGAGAATTAACTCGGCCTTTTCAAATAATCCACGTATATTTAGAATTTCAAATCGATTTATTTCAATGGTTAAATTATTCGACAACACCAAATGTGTTCTTTATATAGTTTTCACACCAAACACATTCAACCATCAAACATCACATAAATCAAGCAAATTCGGTTTATTTCCATTCCATATCGCTTACGATATTTTATAACTATTTATCGCTATTTTTATTTATTTTAAAATAGCCATTTTATTCAAAACGACGCTTCGGGCCATAAGGCGGCCGTGGCGCTGTTTTTCTTCAGATTTGATTTACACATATCTGAAAATCTAACCGTTGGATCTTCACAAAATTTACATCATTAGAAAGGTCTTTTCAAAACGAATCCAACGGTTCCAGTTTCGGGAAATTCCGACGGTCGGATCTCCCGGTACAATCGTTTGAATTTTCGATTTCAAAATACGAACTGCAGCGTCGTTATTCGATTAAATATAATTATATTTATATATATAAATAAATATAATCGTTTCTGGCGCTGTTTTTCTTCAGATTTGAATTAAACATTCCAGACAATCCAACCGTTGGATTTTTACAAGGTTGGTGCCGTTGGAAAGATTATTCCAAGGCGAACCCGACGGTTGAGGTTTCGGGAAAATCCAATGGTCGGATTTCCCGTACTAGTCGTTTGAAATCACGGTTTCGAAATACGAACTGCACGGCCTCGTTTCGTTTTAATTTTATTTATATTTATATAGTTATATAAATATAGTTCATTCAAGGATTTCTATATCGTTTTCACTTCAAAAAAATTTCTAACACCTTAAATTTTGGAAAAATTTCGCCATAACCTCCCCTGCACCGGGAGCGTCGGGAAATCGCAAATAGCGTCCCGGTCCTTCTAGTCTCAAAAAGAAAAAGAAGAAGCCAAGCGGCTAGCCAATAGGCTCAAAATCATCACCCAAACAAATCAGTAAATGTGTACCTATTTGTCGGGCACAAAATTTTATTCCTCTTCTCTAGCCCCTTTGCTATAACCTGTTCAAAGAATATTGCATATACATATATATACAGTTCTTATCATTTATCCTTTTCTATTCAACTTCATATTTGATTTCTATTTGGTTTAAAAACTCCATTCATTCTAATGTTACATAAATAGGTGCAAATCATTTCATTAGCTAATTAATGAATATTTCATCTCATATATGTTTATTTTGAACAAGTGGCTATTTTTAACTTTTCACATTTCAACGATTTACGCATACAATAAAAATGTGATTTTTATTGTAAAACAATTCATTTCAAAACACTATTTTTTTTCTATATAGTTCATATAGTCGATAAAAGGTGATTTTTATTATCAAACAATTTATTTCAAAATATGAATACCATTCAACACATGAATTTCTAAACAACGAATGAATATCAATTCAACACATGAATGTTTTCAATAGTTTCTATATATAGATAAAAATGTGATTTTTGTTATCGAACAATTTATTTCAAAATATGAATACCATTCAACACATGAATTGCTAAACAACGAATGAATATCAATTCAACACATGAATGTTTTCTATAGTTTCTATATATAGATAAAAATGTGATTTTTGTTATCGAACAATTTATTTCAAAATATGAATACCATTCAACACATGAATTGCTAAACAACGAATGAATATCAATTCAACACATGAATGTTTTCTATAGTTTCTATATATAGATAAAAATGTGATTTTCATTATCGAACTATTTATTTCAAAATATGAATACCATTCAACACATGAATTTCTAAACAACGAATGAATATCAATTCAACACATGAATGTTTTCTATATAAGGAATAAATATAGTTTAAGCATATGAAAATAATTCAAACACACAAATATTATTCAAAATTTCGGCAGCATAACGGCAGGGTAGTTACACCGGCACCGTCCCTAGTACGGCTCCTCGCTCTACCTTAAAACCTCGCGGTTTTTGACAATGGGAATCATGCATCTAGTTCGCACGCAGGCGGCATGTATATATTTATTTCATTTCCACAAACTAATCCTAAGTGGTTTCAACCAAATATTTCACAACCACAAACGGGTATTTTTCAACCACAAACGGGTATTTTTCAACCACAATCAACCAATATCCATCACAAACAATCCCAAACAATCATTCAATTTTCACAACAATTTCAACCAATAAATATCGTCCATGGTTTGTGGACGAGGGGGCGTATATATATATATATATATATTTATATATAGCAATTTATATATAGCTATTCACTTTCATTTCACACGTATATATATAAATTTTAAATCAGAAATCTCACCAATAGCTATCCAACTGCGAGACTCTTCTTAATAGAAATCTTCGCCTATTTGTCGCTTTCACCCGTATTCTCTGCATATGTAAAAATAGAATTTTTACAATGCTATTCAATATATAAAAATCGAATTTTGACTTCGCTTTTCAACATATAAAAATATGTCTTTTTTCTTTTGCTTTCAACATATAAAAATATGTTTTTTTCTTTTGCTTTCAATATAAAAATATGATTTTTACTTTTGCTTTTAAAATCAGTTTTTCCTTGTTTTTTTTCTTTCTTTAAAAACAAAATCAGTTTTTTTTATACTTTATAAAATTCAGTTTTATTTCTTTATATTTTAAAACAGTTTCAGTTTTAAACTTTATTTAATTTATTCAGTTTTTACTTTTTTTTATTCCTTTTCAAAATCAGTTTTTCTTTTTTAAAAAAAACAGTTTTTTGAATCTTTAAAAAAAATCAGTTTTAAAATCTTTTACAAAAATCAGTTTCATCATCTTTTAAAAATTAGTTTTTAAAACCTGTTTAAAAATCAATTTTTAAACCTAAAAAAAAACAGTTTTTTTTTTTACCTTTAAACAAATCTGTTTTTAAAAAATAAAGATAAAATAATAAAATAGAAAGAAGTACTTACAGAGAGGGGGGGGAAATGAAGGCGTCGGAGGAGGTGGAAGGGTTAGGCGGCGGTCGACAGCAGGCGGTGGTGGTTGCGTGGTTCGGCGGTGGCTCGGTTCGGGGATGTCTGGGTTCGGGGAGAGAGAGGATGGGAGCTGGAGAGAGGAGGGAGGCGGGAGGGTTAGGCGGCGGTCATCGGCGTCGGGTCTCGAGGGGGCGGCGCTCGCTCGTGGGGTGGCGGTCTGTCGATCTGCTTTAGGGGTTTTTTTTTTTTTTTTTTATTTCTGTATAAATGAATTCGGGGGGGGGGGGGGGGGGGGGCAGAGGTATAGGAGGGAAAAGCATTATTTTTTTTTTTTTATTATTATTTAATTATTATATTTAGCAAAGAGTTGACTTTTACGCACGACCTCGAAACGAGGCCCACCGCCTGTCTTCCATAGCGTTTTACCCCCACTCCGAACACAATGGGATATGTATCGCAAGCTGATTTGATCGTTACAATCAGTTTCCTTTTGAATTTACATTTAAATCACTATATTGAATTTTAAACGCACATTTCAAATTACCGGGGTCACATACTAACTAGAAAAATTCCAGAAAAATATTTTCTAGCTTCGTATTGACGATACGGTCCTAACAAAACTAGTTTCGTCAAATTCTGAGACCGTTTGAAAAATGGCCAATTTCCAGTCGATTAAAATCAACAGAAACTGGTCAAACGCGTTTTCTTTTGTCACGCTCACATATTGATTCGAAAAATTATGAAATTTGAAACCTAGCAATAACTTGACACTGCGGATCTAACAAAAGTGGTTTCGTCGAAATCCGAGGTCATTTGCAAAATGTCCATTTTTAAGGGCCTGAATTCCATAGCGACTATTCAGACTTTTCAACTGGACATATCTTTTGATTCCCGCTATCAAACTTCGATTGGTCAGATTCGTTAGAAAGATATAACCAATTAGATTCCATTATTTTTGGTCTCACTAAAATCCGGATTGTTTTGCACCCGGTATATTCAATTGAAGTTTGAAATCGAATTATCGAACTACCGCGCCATTTTCAATTCTATATATAATTATAATTAATTATATTCGTTTTCAAATGTCGATTCAAACTCAGTTTTCATCGCCATTATTTAAAATATTTATTTTAAATATTTAAAATCCATTATTTTAGCCAATTTAAAAATTTTAAATTGGTTCAGATTTTCTGGGTCGTTACAATCTCCCCCACTTAAAACTTTTCGTCCCCGAAAAGGAATAAAGTCGAAAGTGGTTTGATAAATCTACAATCCCACAATACAACAACCAATTTGTTTTTAATATTCTGAGTATAGAATAAACAATGCACATCCATGGGAAGAAAATAGCAACAGAATAGAGAACTAAAAGGTAATGCAAAGTAGGTTAAATGTACCTTGCACCAGAGTCAAACAGAGATATCTACTCGGCATCTAGGATAAGCTTCCTGAATGCTCTCCTCTGTTTCCCAAGTACAATCTCGCGGATCTCCACTCCATTGCACCTTGACTAAGTGAACCTTCTTGTTCCTCAGCTCTTTGGTTTCTTTGCCGATAATCTTTAGCGGCTCTCGCCTCACAGCTAATTCTGGAGTAATTTCAATGTCCTGCTGAGCTGCTTCTTCCACGATCAAGTCTGGATCATGAACGTGCTTTCGAAGTTGAGATATGTGAAATACATCATGCACACCAAGCAACCAGTCAGGCAGTTTAACTTTATATGCGAGAGTTCCAATCCGTTCCAGAATAGGAAACGGACCAATAAATTTAGGCGCTAACTTTCCAGTTTTACCGAACCTGATAACTCCTCTCATCGGCGATACTTTCAAATATACATAGTCGCCAACCTCAAAGGATATATCTCTTCTTCTTTTATCAGCATAGCTCTTTTGTCGGCTTTGAGCGGCGAGTAATCGCTTCTTAATAAAATCGACTTTGTCGGCCGCTTCTCGAATCATATCGGGGCCCAACACAAGTCTATTTCCAGGCTCGACCCAACAAGCAGGAGATCGGCACGGTCTACCATATAATGCTTCGAATGGCGACATTGTCAGACTCGCCTGGTAGCTGTTGTTATAAGAGAATTCAGCCAAATGCAGATTGTCTTCCCATGATCCACCGAAATCTATAACACAAGCCCGCAATAGATCTTCTAAAATGCGATTCACCCTCTCAGTCTGACCGTCTGTCTGAGGATGATAAGCGGTGCTCAAGTTCAACTTCGTTCCTAGCTCGACTTGAAATGCTTCCCAGAATTTGCTAGTGAATATTGTATCTCTATCACTTACTATACTGAGCGGCACTCCATGTAGTCTAACTATTTCCCTGAAGTATATCTGCGCCAGACTCTGAGCAGTTCTGTTTGATCTGACAGGTATAAAATGGGCGGTCTTCGTGAAACGATCTACGATCACCCAAATACTGTCATTCCCTTTTCTGGTTCTGGGCAAACCATCAATGAAATCCATAGAAATATGCTCCCACTTCCAACCAGGAACTTCCAGCGGTTGTAATAATCCAGCCAATTTCTGTTGGTCACTTTTGACTAGCTGGCAAGTAGGGCATCGACTAACATATATCGAAACGTCTCTTTTCATAGCCTTCCACCAGAAAGTTCTTTTGAGATCGTTATACATTTTGGCCACACCAGGATGGATACTCAGCTTGGACTTGTGACACTCATCTAACACTTCCCTTTTTAGCTCAGGAACGTCAGGAACACAAATCCTTCCTTTCAATCTCAGGGTCTCGTCGTTTTCTATTTGAAAACACGAGGGTTCACCTTTCCGAATCCTTTTAATCATATCCTTAATAAAGTTATCCTCCTTCTGAAGAATAGATATTTTGTCAATCAAGGAAGTCGTGATAATAAAGCTGGCGATCATTACATTCTTTCGACTCAGCGCATCGGCCACGACATTGGCTTTCCCTGGAGTATATATAATTTCGAAGTCATATGCTGCAAGAAACTCCAGCCAACGTTGCTGCCTCAGATTCAAGTCCTTCTGAGTGAACAGATACTTTAATGACTGATGATCTGTAAACAGTTCAAATCTCTCGCCCAGAAGATAGTGTCTCCAGATTTTCAAAGAGAATATGATAGCCAATAACTCAAGATCATGAGTTACATAGTTTTTCTCGTGCGGCTTCAGTTGACGGCTAGCATAAGCAATCACTTGACCTCTTTGCATTAACACTGCGCCAAGGCCCTCTCTAGAAGCATCAGTCCAGACTTTTAGATCTTGGTTGCCATCGATGATGGTTAACACCGGAGCTGTTGTTAATCTCAACTTTAGCTCTTCGAAAGCCTCCTCACTTTCCGAAGTCCATTTGAATTTAGAATGCTTCTTTGTGAGCTTCGTTAAGTGGCCCGATATCTTCGAAAAGTCTTTAACGAACTTTCGGTAATAGCTAGCCAATCCGAGAAAACTGCGGACTTCAGTGGGAGTACTGGGCTGTTTCCAATTCTGAATAGCTGTGATTTTGCTTGGATCCACAGCGATTCCATCTTTCGATACGACATGGCCCAGAAATTTCACTTCATCTTGCCAGAATATACATTTGGAAAACTTGGCTTTTAATACATTCCGTCTGAGAATTTCTAACACTTGTTCCAGATGCTTTTCATGTTCGGCCTTTGATTTAGAGAAGATTAGAATATCATCTATAAAAACCAGAACAAATTTATTCAATACTCCTCTGAATACTCTGTTCATCAGATCGACGAAGTAAGCTGGAGCGTTACATAAGCCGAACGGCATTACTAACCACTCGTAGAATAGGTCGGGGCCTCTGAACGCTGTCATTGGAACACACTCTTCGGCAATTCGAAGTTGATGGAAACCTGTAGCTAGGTCCATTCTTGAGAATACTTGTGCTCCATTTAATCGATCCAACAAATCATCAATCCGCGGCAATGGATATTTGTTCTTTATTGTCTGTTTGTTCAAATCACGATAATCCACACATAGTCGTAGAGTACCGTCTGATTTTGGGACAAATACCACTGCTGCACCCCAATCAGAGAAACTAGGTCTGATTAGACCCTTCCATACTAGCTGTCGTGTTTGATTGTCTAATTCCTCCTTCTCTTTCAAGGACATTCTTCGAATAGCGTGAACTACTGGCCTTGCATTTGGAATCAAAGCAATCTTGAAATCTATTTCTCTCTGCGGAGGTAAGCGAACAACTTCTTCGAACACATCCGCATAGTTCTTGACGACAGGAATATCTTTGATTAGGTCGGGAATATCCTCAGTAACTTCAGGGATATGTTCGGTTTGAGCTGGAGAAACATTCAAAGCTGCCCAAAAGTCTTTTCTATTAGAAGTTGGGCCTTCACATGGTATGGTTATATAATTCCCCAATTGTGCCTTTGCCTTAACAACCCTCTCGGCGCATTTGACTTCCGCTTCATATTTGGTTAGCCAATCCAATCCCAGAATGATATCGAATTCATTAAAATTCATGATGATAGAGACAATGGGGAATTTATAGCAAGAAAAAGAGACGGGCACTGCACAAATCCAACTGAGATTGATAGAACCCCCGACCGGATTCTGGACAGTCATTGGTTCCTTGAGCTTCCTCAAGTTTAAATCAAGTTTCTTAGCGGCACTCTTTGAAATAAAGCTTCGTGACGCGCCTGTGTCAAACAGTACTTTGACTGGAATGTTTTTGACAGTAAGCGTGCCTTCTAACACATCAGACCTTTCTTGACTAGCTGAGGGCTCAGAGGTTTCTGCTAATTCATTCACTTGAACTATTTCAGTCTTTTTCAACTGCCAGCAATCTTGCTTTACGTGACCATCCTGATGGCAGAGATTGCATTTTCTATTCGATTGAAGTCCTTCTTTGGATTTAAGTCCACCTTTTAATCGCTTCCTTAAGGGCCCGCAGTTTATCGACAAATGCCCCTTCAGATGGCAGTTAGAGCAAGTGGTAGTCGTTGCCGGTTCCTTTTCAGATTCAGCCCTTTTTCTATTGACACTGGGCTTCTTACTGGCTTCAGGAATATCAATTTCAGACTCTGCTTTGTCACTACAACAAGCTTCCTCTTCGTCGCGCAACATTCCTTTCTTATGGAGATCTTCATATTGATAAGCCATATAAATCATTTCTGAAAAAGGAAGCTTCACATGCCCCAATACTTTATTCTGGTATTTCCTTTGAAGCCCGTGAATAAATCTCATATTTTTACTCTTCGGATTTTGAATTAGATGAGGAGCAAAGTGAGCTAGTTCGTTGAATTTCTTATGATATTCGGGAATTGTCATGTCTCCTTGTATCAGATAAGAAAATTCGTCGCATAGTCGTTCGGTCGCTTCGGGAGGAGTAAATCTTTCCAAGAAAATCACTTTGAATCTGTCCCAGGTGATATCACCTTCTGGATTATTCTCTATAACTGAATCCCACCAGAACAAAGCTTCATCTTTGAGAGCCCAGGAGGCCAGTAATCTTTTCTGGTCATCCCTCAGCTTTAATGCTTCGAAGATTTTCTCAGCCGAACGAATCCAAGCTTGTGTCTTCATAATAGATTCTTCACCAGAGAACGGTATTCCACCCATATTTCGATATTTGATTAATAGGGCCTCAATATCCGGCTCTGCATTCCTTCTGTTTCTGACACTCATTTTCTAGAACTTCTGCAAATTGCAGATCAAGTGTCAGGTCACAGAAAAGGTATTAAAATATAGAGACAAATACTTGAAGTGTAAATGTGTCTATCGAAGTGTATTCATTCTGCTTTACTCATACTAGGATATTACTGATCCTATCTGTATTGAGTTACCCATCCTAGAACACTACTGGTTCTATTTCTGACGAGTTCGTTCAAATGTTATATTCCAGAACTAAGCTTAACCAAAGCTCTGATACCACGTTGAGACGACCCGATTTCCCGTTCTCACGGAAACAAGGTTATCTTTGGAATATAACACAGAATCATATAATAGCAGAACAGAATTAAATAAATACACCAGAATGAACAACAAAATATACTGGACAAAAATATCATCAGAGTTACACAGTATACAGGATCTTACTTAGTACAAATACAGTTCAGCTATACATAAATGTCTACAGCGGAAATAAACAAAATATGTACAATAGGAGCTGAACAGCATAAAAAGAAATAAATGATAGAATCCATCTTCAGCTCCAGCTATCCAGAAAGAACCAGCTAAACCTGAATACTAGGCTGCCCGTTTAGAAAAAGGGGCACCCGAGTTTGAGAGTGAAACAAACTACGAGTCAGTCATGGGACTGGTATGAGAAATCTACTCAACACATATATAATTGGCTAATCACAGGACCACGCCACTTTCGTGGAACGGGTTTACTCCATTGGATTGCCAGTGCTTTAAAACAAATCTTTCTTTTAAACATCGCTATGCTTTTTATAAAAATGAAGCCATTATAAGACTCAGTTCCCATCACACAATGCAACGCAAACCGGAGGATAGAGTTTTTACCTTATAACGGCCAAGATATGCTTGATACGAATAAAACAAAGGCATTTGATATTATTGCTAGTGTTTATATGTTTTGAAAACAATTTCAAATCATAACTATCAATCATAGACGGCATTAATGCCCCATACCACTATGTCGCCATATATAGGTATACAATCCAAACCGCATCGTCTCGTATTTGGAAATTGGATTTCCGTCATGAACCAAGGCAAAAGATAGTCCTTACCGAATTCGAGACGCTCTAGCCCGTGTCTCAGGAACAGCCGCAACTGCCCCTTGGAGCGACAGGGCCGGTCCACCGATGTGGATTATTATGCCTGAACAATACGTCTCCCCGCCCTTTGGGGCGTAAACGAGCCAACGAATGACTCCATCGGACCCGGATCGTCCGATCAAACCGAGGCGCCTCGCAACAGCAACAACCACATAGGTGAAAAGTATATAAATGTCAGGGCTGGTAGGTCACTGACACCACCCTAGCTAGAAAGAAACGCATGCCCTCCCTGAGGTCCTTCCTCCCGTTTTAGGTTCCTACCGGGGTGTGAGGCTCGCGAATTCACGTTATACACAAAGCTACGCCACACAGGCGGTGCTTTGATCATCACCACAAGACTTTGCTTTTCAACAGAAGCCCTGATCACTGCATCTTAGCATGCCACACAGAATAAATCCTATGTCTGACACACAGTCCATTTACAAGTCCGTTCTGGGTCTGAACGAAACCGGAGGCACTAAATACCTCGCAAACCCTTCGATCAACACGTACGTCTGAACGATCACCACTCATTATCCATATTTCGGGATGCCTCCCAATCAGGACCTCGGTTACCATCCAAACGAGGTGAAGATCTCCGGTCTTCGACCATCGTCTTCATCTTCGAATTTCAATCGTCGGTCGATTATTCGAAATGAGAATTAACTCGGCCTTTTCAAATAATCCACGTATATTTAGAATTTCAAATCGATTTATTTCAATGGTTAAATTATTCGACAACACCAAATGTGTTCTTTATATAGTTTTCACACCAAACACATTCAACCATCAAACATCACATAAATCAAGCAAATTCAGTTTATTTCCATTCCATATCGCTTACGATATTTTATAACTATTTATCGCTATTTTTATTTATTTTAAAATAGCCATTTTATTCAAAACGACGCTTCGGGCCATAAGGCGGCCGTGGCGCTGTTTTTCTTCAGATTTGATTTACACATATCTGAAAATCTAACCGTTGGATCTTCACAAAATTTACATCATTAGAAAGGTCTTTTCAAAACGAATCCAACGGTTCCAGTTTCGGGAAATTCCGACGGTCGGATCTCCCGGTACAATCGTTTGAATTTTCGATTTCAAAATACGAACTGCAGCGTCGTTATTCGATTAAATATAATTATATTTATATATATAAATAAATATAATCGTTTCTGGCGCTGTTTTTCTTCAGATTTGAATTAAACATTCCAGACAATCCAACCGTTGGATTTTTACAAGGTTGGTGCCGTTGGAAAGATTATTCCAAGGCGAACCCGACGGTTGAGGTTTCGGGAAAATCCAATGGTCGGATTTCCCGTACTAGTCGTTTGAAATCACGGTTTCGAAATACGAACTGCACGGCCTCGTTTCGTTTTAATTTTATTTATATTTATATAGTTATATAAATATAGTTCATTCAAGGATTTCTATATCGTTTTCACTTCAAAAAATTTTCTAACACCTTAAATTTTGGAAAAATTTCGCCATAACCTCCCCTGCACCGGGAGCGTCGGGAAATCGCAAATAGCGTCCCGGTCCTTCTAGTCTCAAAAAGAAAAAGAAGAAGCCAAGCGGCTAGCCAATAGGCTCAAAATCATCACCCAAACAAATCAGTAAATGTGTACCTATTTGTCGGGCACAAAATTTTATTCCTCTTCTCTAGCCCCTTTGCTATAACCTGTTCAAAGAATATTGCATATACATATATATACAGTTCTTATCATTTATCCTTTTCTATTCAACTTCATATTTGATTTCTATTTGGTTTAAAAACTCCATTCATTCTAATGTTACATAAATAGGTGCAAATCATTTCATTAGCTAATTAATGAATATTTCATCTCATATATGTTTATTTTGAACAAGTGGCTATTTTTAACTTTTCACATTTCAACGATTTACGCATACAATAAAAATGTGATTTTTATTGTAAAACAATTCATTTCAAAACACTATT
The DNA here is from genome assembly GCA_030737875.1 of Allium sativum. Lineage (NCBI taxonomy): Eukaryota > Viridiplantae > Streptophyta > Magnoliopsida > Asparagales > Amaryllidaceae > Allium > Allium sativum. The sequence continues at coordinate 2,688,680 of CM060919.1, read as the reverse complement.
TTTTTTCTATATAGTTCATATAGTCGATAAAAGGTGATTTTTATTATCAAACAATTTATTTCAAAATATGAATACCATTCAACACATGAATTTCTAAACAACGAATGAATATCAATTCAACACATGAATGTTTTCAATAGTTTCTATATATAGATAAAAATGTGATTTTTGTTATCGAACAATTTATTTCAAAATATGAATACCATTCAACACATGAATTGCTAAACAACGAATGAATATCAATTCAACACATGAATGTTTTCTATAGTTTCTATATATAGATAAAAATGTGATTTTTGTTATCGAACAATTTATTTCAAAATATGAATACCATTCAACACATGAATTGCTAAACAACGAATGAATATCAATTCAACACATGAATGTTTTCTATAGTTTCTATATATAGATAAAAATGTGATTTTTATTATCGAACTATTTATTTCAAAATATGAATACCATTCAACACATGAATTTCTAAACAACGAATGAATATCAATTCAACACATGAATGTTTTCTATATAAGGAATAAATATAGTTTAAGCATATGAAAATAATTCAAACACACAAATATTATTCAAAATTTCGGCAGCATAACGGCAGGGTAGTTACACCGGCACCGTCCCTAGTACGGCTCCTCGCTCTACCTTAAAACCTCGCGGTTTTTGACAATGGGAATCATGCATCTAGTTCGCACGCAGGCGGCATGTATATATTTATTTCATTTCCACAAACTAATCCTAAGTGGTTTCAACCAAATATTTCACAACCACAAACGGGTATTTTTCAACCACAAACGGGTATTTTTCAACCACAATCAACCAATATCCATCACAAACAATCCCAAACAATCATTCAATTTTCACAACAATTTCAACCAATAAATATCGTCCATGGTTTGTGGACGAGGGGGCGTATATATATATATATTTATATATAGCAATTTATATATAGCTATTCACTTTCATTTCACACGTATATATATAAATTTTAAATCAGAAATCTCACCAATAGCTATCCAACTGCGAGACTCTTCTTAATAGAAATCTTCGCCTATTTGTCGCTTTCACCCGTATTCTCTGCATATGTAAAAATAGAATTTTTACAATGCTATTCAATATATAAAAATCGAATTTTGACTTCGCTTTTCAACATATAAAAATATGTCTTTTTTCTTTTGCTTTCAACATATAAAAATATGTTTTTTTCTTTTGCTTTCAATATAAAAATATGATTTTTACTTTTGCTTTTAAAATCAGTTTTTCCTTGTTTTTTTTCTTTCTTTAAAAACAAAATCAGTTTTTTTTATACTTTATAAAATTCAGTTTTATTTCTTTATATTTTAAAACAGTTTCAGTTTTAAACTTTATTTAATTTATTCAGTTTTTACTTTTTTTTATTCCTTTTCAAAATCAGTTTTTCTTTTTTTTAAAAAACAGTTTTTTGAATCTTTAAAAAAAATCAGTTTTAAAATCTTTTACAAAAATCAGTTTCATCATCTTTTAAAAATTAGTTTTTAAAACCTGTTTAAAAATCAATTTTTAAACCTAAAAAAAAAACAGTTTTTTTTTTTTACCTTTAAACAAATCTGTTTTTAAAAAATAAAGATAAAATAATAAAATAGAAAGAAGTACTTACAGAGAGGGGGGGGGAAATGAAGGCGTCGGAGGAGGTGGAAGGGTTAGGCGGCGGTCGACAGCAGGCGGTGGTGGTTGCGTGGTTCGGCGGTGGCTCGGTTCGGGGATGTCTGGGTTCGGGGAGAGAGAGGATGGGAGCTGGAGAGAGGAGGGAGGCGGGAGGGTTAGGCGGCGGTCATCGGCGTCGGGTCTCGAGGGGGCGGCGCTCGCTCGTGGGGTGGCGGTCTGTCGATCTGCTTTAGGGGTTTTTTTTTTTTTTTATTTCTGTATAAATGAATTCGGGGGGGGGGGGGGGGGCAGAGGTATAGGAGGGAAAAGCATTTTTTTTTTTTTTTTGTATTATTATTTAATTATTATATTTAGCAAAGAGTTGACTTTTACGCACGACCTCGAAACGAGGCCCACCGCCTGTCTTCCATAGCGTTTTACCCCCACTCCGAACACAATGGGATATGTATCGCAAGCTGATTTGATCGTTACAATCAGTTTCCTTTTGAATTTACATTTAAATCACTATATTGAATTTTAAACGCACATTTCAAATTACCGGGGTCACATACTAACTAGAAAAATTCCAGAAAAATATTTTCTAGCTTCGTATTGACGATACGGTCCTAACAAAACTAGTTTCGTCAAATTCTGAGACCGTTTGAAAAATGGCCAATTTCCAGTCGATTAAAATCAACAGAAACTGGTCAAACGCGTTTTCTTTTGCCACGCTCACATATTGATTCGAAAAATTATGAAATTTGAAACCTAGCAATAACTTGACACTGCGGATCTAACAAAAGTGGTTTCGTCGAAATCCGAGGTCATTTGCAAAATGTCCATTTTTAAGGGCCTGAATTCCATAGCGACTATTCAGACTTTTCAACTGGACATATCTTTTGATTCCCGCTATCAAACTTCGATTGGTCGGATTCGTTAGAAAGATATAACCAATTAGATTCCATTATTTTTGGTCTCACTAAAATCCGGATTGTTTTGCACCCGGTATATTCAATTGAAGTTTGAAATCGAATTATCGAACTACCGCGCCATTTTCAATTCTATATATAATTATAATTAATTATATTCGTTTTCAAATGTCGATTCAAACTCAGTTTTCATCGCCATTATTTAAAATATTTATTTTAAATATTTAAAATCCATTATTTTAGCCAATTTAAAAATTTTAAATTGGTTCAGATTTTCTGGGTCGTTACAGGTTATGGCGAATTTTTCCGGGAATTTAAGGAGATAGAATATTTTTAAGATAATTTGATAGTTAGAAATCAACTTATCAATATATATAGAAGTCGATAAGGAAGCGAACTTAAAAATAGAATAGTATAATCAAAAAGGAAGACTAGAAGTAAAATCTCGAAAGAATAGAAAGAGAAAGTATATATGTGTTTAAAAGTGAAGAAGTAGTTGTATGGTATTGATTTTTCGAGTAAGTAGTCTTATCTGTTTTGACGTTGTAAATGTTATTCAGTCAAGGTCTGAGAGGTAGTTATACCCCAACTTGATTGATTTCATTATTAACAAATGAACAATAAGATTCAGGCTCGAAGATCAATGTTGAATAAGAGTTAGTTGAATATAGTATTTGGGTTGTCGTAACGATGTTTTACACAACATCTGTTTTGACCCAAATAAGTGTAAATATAGAAATAAACGAGATCGGAAAGAGATAAGTAATTGGAATATTTTCCAATTATAAATGACATATATTTTCTAACAGTTTAGAAAATAAAGGAAGGCGATATATGGAAATGTTTTCCAAATAACGTATAAGGCCAATATGGTTATTGAAAATATTTGGTTAACAAATATTGATAAGAAATAGAGAAGAGATTTAATTAATGGAATATTAATTAAAGGTTCAGTGATTGTTGGATGTTTGGATGAACACTTGTTTTATTCGATAGTTAAATCATCGACTATCGAAACACTTGTTTTTATTCGATAGTTAAATCACACACTATCGAAGTTTTGACCATCGTTGTCAATATGAAGAGACCGGTTGGATTATTATCCGAAGAACCACTCCATATCGGCAGTAGCGTGCGAATCAGATTATATAAAGATAATCGAAGACGGAGTAGAGTGCAAGGACTTTTTCTATTAATAGAAATAGTGCCTTCGGTTCATCCTGTTCCTGGGTGACTTGTATGGATGAATGTCTGACAGAGTATTTCCAGACGATCACGTATATTGATTTCTCCAACCGTACCAAGAGTGGAAGCGGAGAAGGAAACTTCTTTTAGCTAACACATAATGTATTGTTGTAGACGTCAAATCGGTGATTTGATGGATTTGACGATGTGGCATTCAAAGTGAATCTGGTATGATGATAAAGCGTAGCTTCTAGCCTCATCATCCGGTAAATGACAGAAATCGGGCAGGCAGCATGGCTAAGTCGGTCGCACCGAAGTAGGGTGTATAATTACCTGATCTAGAGTTTCATTTACTTCTAAAAATCTATTGTTGATGCTGTCCCATTCGGGAAACGGTTGCTGATCCCAACTGTTGGTGATATACATTCGATACACTCAAGCGAAATGAGTGGTCGGTCATGTGTGGCCGGGTTGCAAGATGTTCTTGTTGAACCCAGTGTATTCCTCTCTAGAGGTACATTAGCGAAAGGTGGTTCCATACCTTGTCATAGTTGGAAATCCATTACCCAATACGTGCTTGCAGTTTTGATTGTATACTATATATGTAGAACGTGAGATGAAAGCGTTTCTGCTAGACGATTATATATATACTGGGGTTGATAGACATTATTATAATATCAAAGGTTTTTGATATAAAGATATTTTGGATTCTCATAAGGAAAAAAAACCCGTTCCGTTATGCGGCGTGGTCTTATGAGATATCGTTTTCTTGTTTGAACTGTTTTTAAACTGTTTTACTCATACCAGTCCCATGACTGACCCGGAGTTTACTTTGTTGTTTTCCCTAAACTCTTGGGTGCCTAAATTTGTACGGGCAGTCAAGTAGTCGGGAATTTACAGATATACTGGAAGAGCTTGGAGCAGGAGGCTTCAGGATCATATAGCTATAGTTATTTCCGCTGTGTTGTAAGTGATGTACTTTGATATTGATGTATATTCAAGTACAGATGTATATTTCAAGTTATGTTATATATATTATATGTTATTCGTTCCACTGTGAGATTCGTGTTACTCTGATGTTGTGTTCTTCTTCTTCTTCTATTCTAAGTTTCTATCTTATCTTTCCTCACCCTCTAATTTCTTTCACTAATTACCAGGATTTTTCGATGTTTTGGTTATCGACTTCGAGCTTATGTCGATAACCAAAGTCGCTCAAAATCCGGGTCATTACAGTTGGTATCAGAGCGAGGTTAAGAATTACTTGGCTCTGTGGCGTGACTCGGTAGAGATAGGGTTAGTAATACCCTAGATTGAGTTTGAGTGTATATATATATACGAGAGAGCGTATTTGTTATTTGATATAAAAACCGTTTTATATTGTGTTGACTAGTCTGTTGAGTGGATTAAGAATTTTGGTCGAATCGTGGGACGCCATGATTTCGATAGGAGTTTATAAACACTTGAACAGAAGATTGGACACGATATTGTTTTTAAATAGTTGAGTTGATTGTTAGGATTATAATCAAATTAGAATATAAAAACAGAAATAGTTATATATAACCAATGGAATTTGTATATGAAATCAAATATACAAATGTGATAAATTGAAATTTGATTTCCAACCAGAATTCAGAATATAAAATCCTGGGAAGTTGGAAAAAAGTATATTAAAATAATATAGCTTTATTTTGGAAGGATTTTTGAATAAAAATCACTTGAATGGATTTTGAAAGAAATATAGCACTGAACTCATTCAATAGCTGGGAAATAATTCTGATGATGGTCGCAACATCATCAGTGTTCATTTCCGAGTTTCTAAGTGATGAATTGCTGCCTTAGAAAAGTTTAGCTGGAAATTTGTTTGGAAGAAACAAGTTGTTTGAAAATTCAAATGTTTTGAATTTAAGATAGATAAATATATGTATATATTTATATTACTTCAAAGGAATTTTGAAATGAGAATTGGAATATAGATTTCAAATAGAAGTAAAATAAAGGAATTTGAATATATATATAATTCAAATAGAAGTGAAATAAAATTTGAATTCAAAGGAATTCAAATGAGTTTGAATATATATAAAATTCAAATAGAAATTGTATAAGAAAAATTGAAATGGAATTTGAATTCAAAGGAATTCAAATGGATTTGAATAAAGAAAAGTCAAATAGAGGTTTGAATATTAGAATTCAAAGAAAATATAAAGTTTGAAATAGAATTTTAGATAAAAGGAGTTTAAATAGAATTTGAATTCAAAGTGAAATTAAAATAGAATTTAAATTCAAAGGAGTTAAAATAGAATTTAAATTCAAAGGAGTTAAAATAGAATTTAAATTCAAAGGATTTCAAATAGAAATTGAATAAAGGAGTTAAAATAGAATTTAAATTGAATAAAGGATTTCAAATGGAATTTGAATAAGGGATTTGAAATGGGTTTTGAATGAAGGATTTCAAATAGAAATTGAAGATAAGAAATTCAAATGGAATTTGAAGATAAGGAATTCAAATGGATTTGAATAAAAGAAGATTCCAATAGAAATTGAATAGAAGGAAATTCAAATAGAAATTGAATAAAAGGAAATAATAGTTTGAATAAAGAAATTCAATGGAATTTGAACATTGTAAATATATAGGATTTGAATATTAGAAGAGAAATAGATCGGGAATATTATGTTGAAATGGAGAAATGGATTTGATATATATTAAAAATATATCAGAATGTAGTTGAATTTATAAACAAAGTTAGAATGTTTATATTTATAAATATAATTAAAACGAGCTCGCCGTAGCGCGACAGTTCGTAAATTGGCGATTCGAACTTCAATTTAGTATATAGAACTCAGTTGAAGTCGAAATTCTTTGAAACAAGAATCGTCGGGACCGGTTGAACAATAGTTTTCTAATGAAAGAGAAAAATCTGGATTTCGTCGTATAAATTTTGAGTTATATCAAAATCAAGTTTTTTGAAAAACAGCGCCAGAACCATTATAAAACCATAACGGTTTAATTAAATAAATAAAAGGATCTTTAGGGAATAAAATCTGAATTGGCATTAGAAAAATCCAGACTGGAGATATGAAATAAATATGAACTCCAGTAAAGTAAGTGAAATGGTTTTTAAGACAAAAAAATCATATTTTAAATGGTTAAATAGAATTAACTAAATTGGAGAATAATTAGTTAAAGGAAATTTGAATCGAAATTGGGTTTTTGGATAAGTGAAAGAGATTGAGAATTTATATTCGAAATCGAATATATAACTCGAGTTGAAAATATAATTAGATTAGTTTATAATTAAGTTGACATATATTTGAACAAGTTATATTCAAATAAAAAGGGTGAAATAGGCAAAACGGTTAATTAGCAACTAGTTAATGGGAATTTGAACGATTGAAAATTTAACTTAGGTAAGTTAAATGGATCGAAATGAATAAATTGAGTAAAATCAATGTGAATGAAATATGAATTGGGTTTGAATAAAGGAGAAACCAAAAGAGTTAAAAAGGAAATATATTTGTAACACAAATACAAAGGAAGTTATGTGCAAACAAATAGAAGGAGTAATATTTGTAAAAACATTTACAAATAGAATTTAAAAAGGAAATATTGGTAAAACATTTACAAATAGATTCAATGGAAATATTTATTTATAGGAAATAAATTGAATGTTATAAATGAGATATTTATTTGTTAAATAAATAGAAATTAATCAAAGGAATATTTAGAAGATGAATAGGAAATGGAAATCTATTTTAACAGATAAATAGAAAAGATTAATTTATAAATAACAGTTTATAAATTAAATATTTATCATTGGACAGATGAAATATATAAGTCTGAACTTATATAGAGAAGAGATATTGGTTTTTAACACCAATAGTTTTAAATAGAAAGGGTATACAACACTTGTATAAGTGAAGTAACGTTAGTAAAGAGAACATTTATAAAGTGAAGAACCGTTACTAAAAGTAAATCTTTATAAATGAATAAACGTTATCCAATAGGAGATATTCGAATAAGAAAAGTCGATTAGAGTTAGAAATAATCGATTAGAGTTTGGGATAAATCGATTAGAGTAAGAATTAACCAGATAGAGTTAATTGAACATAGTTAATCGAATTAGGATTTAATTGAATGTTAGTTATTCAATTTAAAGTTGATCGAATATAGTTATTGAGATAGAGTTAGTCAAACATAGTTACTCAGGATAAGTGCCATTTCGTACGACTGCTAGCGTAATTCGCAGGGCTGCAGATAGCCTAGGGCGGTCGGATGTTTCCTGGGGAAATCAGGCGTAACCATTGTGATCGCTGCGATCTAGCGTCAAGCGAATGGAGTTAAATCAAATACGAGTTATTCGAATAGAATTAAAGTGAGTTGTAGGATATTGGTTATTCGAAGAAGTTATCGAATATAGTTTATTCGAAAGGAATTATCGAATTTGGTTATTCGGAAGGAGTTGTCGATTATTAGTAAATCGAAGGAGTTATCGATTATTTGTTAATCGAAATGAGTTATCGATTATAGTTTAATCGAAAAGAGTTATCGATTAGTTTAATCGAAGTGAGTTATAGAATATTGGTTATTCGAAGGAGTTATCGAATTTAGTTATTCGATGGAGTTAATCGAAAAGAGTTAAATCCAACAGAGTTAATTGATAAGAGTAAATTGAATAGAGTAAATCGAATATAGTTTGTTCGAAGAAAGGATTTCAAATCTAGTAATTCGATAGAGAGATTATCAAAAATAGTTATTCGAAGGGAGGAGTTATCGAATAGGGATTTATTCGAAAGAAAGTTAGGTAAGGAAGTTTGAAATGTTGAGTATCAACATAAACAGGTTTTGAAAAGTTATGGGTTTGTAGCACTTTTCCTACCTTAGCAATTTCGAGGACGAAATTATTTTAAGTGGGGAAGAATGTAATGACCCGGATATTCCGTCGGTTAGATTTGAATATTTAATACGGTTTTAAATATTAATTTGATAAATTAAATGAATATTTATTTTTAAGTTATCAATTTAATAATCAGTTTCGATTTAATATCGAATATATCAAGTTATCAAAATACGAAGCTGATTGAATTAAAATTTTATTTTTGAATTAGAATCAGTTCAGATGATCAATACAACTCCTGTTTAAATTAGAATAATAATATTTAAATTTTTATTGAAGAATTTAAATGGTTTGAACTTTAAATTATATCAATTTAAATAAATATCTTCCACAGACGATCGAACTAGACTTCGTGACTTATCCCAGTTGATTCAGAATAGGGGTATTACCCTAGAATGGACAGTTGTTGGGTTCAGAAAGGAGTTCGGAATCAGAGTGTATTTTAATTAAAGAATACCGGTATAAATTAATTTAAAATAAAACAAAAAAAACATCATAGGGAAAATATCTTCTCATGTGTGAATTAGATTTCTCCACCCCTCCACGCCGTGTATCCCTTTCCCTCACCACTAAAAACGATAGGAGAAAAATGGTGCACATCTATTCCCTTCTCTTCTATATATAATCACGATTTTTCCCATTTCTTTCTCAACTGAAATAAAAAAAGGGGGCCGATCTTTCAGGAATAAAAATCGAAATCCTCATAAATAAACATCGCATCCTTCCTCCATTGTTTACAAATCGAACGAGACCTTCTGAAGAGAGAAATAGAAACCGCCGAAGACCAACATCCCAAATCGACGCATCGTTGAAGCGGCAGGCATGGTCCAAATCGCGATGCAGAAACCCGAATCCTCTGAAAATCGACTCAATGCTGGAAGAGTTTGCCAATTGGGAAAGTGATGTGTCGATGTCGAGGTTGTTCGAGTTTGAAGGATTGGGTAAAAGGAATTATCGCATCTATTCTGTTGACTTCGAAAAGGAGAAGTGCGATGATGGTTTCACATCCGAACCTAGTATTGTTCGTTAGGTCAGAGACCAGGGCGTTCGATGTCTGATGGTTGGAGATTTGTGGAGTTTGACAGTGCGATGAAAGGAAGGGCTCGACGCTTGGAAGATGGAGTCGTGACTAGGAGTGCAATGAGGGTAGTTGAGCATGGGTGTGTGATCGACGTTGGATAGGATGCTGGTCTTCGGCAATGAGTGGTTTAAGGGAGATGGGTCCTTGGTGTTTTGAAATTTGGGCTGCAGATTTGGAAGGGGCTGTCTGTAATGGAAATGTCGAATTGGGAGGAAGGAAATTAAGGCTTGATTAAGGTAATTAAATTCTTAATTTAAGTAATAATTTTATTTATTCAAATAAAGTAAATTATTTATTTTCTTTAGTGCAATTTGAATAAATGTTAAATCGATAAATTTAAATAATATATTAGTTAAAACCGTAGTTAGAATACTGTTAAAAAGGAAACTGAAATTTTAGTTGCTAATCCAGAATGTGAAAACTAGAAACAGAATTTAATTTAGTGAATCATTTTATAAATTTTAGATTTTATCAAGTGAAAAATGTAGTCTTGAAATTATTAGGCTATTCAAAAACTAGGGAGTTTAAAAAAGAGAAATATATATATATATATGTATATATATATACATATATATAAGAAATTTATTTATTCGTTAGTTTAGATAAATAAATGTTAATAAGAGAATTTGAATAAAATTGTCGTAGGTGCGAATTCATTCAAGAAGATCCATAGTCGATGATTGAGAAATAAACAGGATATTCGACAACTGCAACTCCTGTGAGTAAATCTCACTCACCTGTTTGTTTAGAATTATTTTTACATCGTTAAAAATAATTGTTGTTGCTTGTTTGAATGTTGTTTAGTCTGATTGTTTTAAAATATATATATATATAGTTATTTAGGATTGGTTGACTATTATATATATATATTGGGTTGATGATTGGTTGGATTCCCACAGTTTCATTAGCGGATGCCCGCGGTACCATTAGCAGATGATTACCCTATACGTCCCACGCTATGATTAGTGGATGACCTTTATACCGCGATATTCTGCCACGAAGCAGAATGAGTATTATTTATGTGCTAACATCTGTGGATGCAGGAAAACAGGTTGGAGGAATCCAACTGGATTCCTCAAAAATATATATTATCTGTTGTTTGTTTGATTTCATATATATTCATATATGATGTGTTAAACAATCAAATGATTGAAAATTGGTTGATTTGATTGTTTAAAATATCAATGGGGCTTGAATATTGATCTATAAAAATATCGAAAGGGTATTTGAGATTTAAAAAGGGAATTCTATTTTTATAAATAGAATTTGAATTTTAAATAAAACTATAGAAAATATTAGCTTGTTTGAATATATAAAACAAGTATGGAATTTATAAACTTTGTTTATAAATGAAAGGTGGGATTTGAATTGAAGTTATAAACGTTGTTTATAAATAATGCAGAGAATTCAAATGGACTTTGAATATAAGAAATTGAAATAGAATTTGAATAATAGAATTCAAATGGAGTTTAACTATAGAATTTGAACATAGTATTTCAAATGGAATTTGAATATAGAAGTTCAAATGGGATTTATAATAAATAGATTTGGATAAATAGAAGTGGATTAGACTAAGAAGTTAATTAACAGATTTAATTAACAAATTGAGTTAAAACGATTGGTATAGTTAAAATAGATTGGACAGGCATAAATATACAGGAGACAGGTATGGAATAAAGTATAGAAGTGAAATAAATAGAATGCCCGACAAAAAGGTACGTATTTAATTCATATATGAGATTCTATGCGCCGTATCGGCAAGCCGCTTGGCTTTTTCTTTTTCTTTTTGAGATGAGAAGGACCGGGAAAGCTATTTGAAATTTCCCGATGCTCCCGGTACAAAGGAGGTTATGGCGAATTTTTCCGGGAATTTAAGGAGATAGAATATTTTTAAGATAATTTGATAGTTAGAAATCAACTTATCAATATATATATAGAAGTCGATAAGGAAGCGAACTTAAAAATAGAATAGTATAATCAAAAAGGAAGACTAGAAGTAAAATCTCGAAAGAATAGAAAGAGAAAGTATATATGTGTTTAAAAGTGAAGAAGTAGTTGTATGGTATTGATTTTTCGAGTAAGTAGTCTTATCTGTTTTGACATTGTAAATGTTATTCAGTCAAGGTCTGAGAGGTAGTTATACCCCAACTTGATTGATTTCATTATTAACAAATGAACAATAAGATTCAGGCTCGAAGATCAATGTTGATTAAGAGTTAGTTGAATATAGTATTTGGGTTGTCGTAACGATGTTTTACACAACATCTGTTTTGACCCAAATAAGTGTAAATATAGAAATAAACGAGATCGGAAAGAGATAAGTAATTGGAATATTTTCCAATTATAAATGACATATATTTTCTAACAGTTTAGAAAATAAAGGAAGGCGATATATGGAAATGTTTTCCAAATAACGTATAAGGCCAATATGGTTATTGAAAATATTTGGTTAACAAATATTGATAAGAAATAGAGAAGAGATTTAATTAATGGAATATTAATTAAAGGTTCAGTGATTGTTGGATGTTTGGATGAACACTTGTTTTATTCGATAGTTAAATCATCGACTATCGAAACACTTGTTTTTATTCGATAGTTAAATCACACACTATCGAAGTTTTGACCATCGTTGTCAATATGGAGAGACCGGTTGGATTATTATCCGAAGAACCACTCCATATCGGCAGTAGCGTGCGAATCAGATTATATAAAGATAATCGAAGACGGAGTAGAGTGCAAGGACTTTTTCTATAAATAGAAATAGTGCCTTCGGTTCATCCTGTTCCTGGGTGACTTGTATGGATGAATGTCTGACAGAGTATTTCCAGACGATCACGTATATTGATTTCTCCAACCGTACCAAGAGTGGAAGCGGAGAAGGAAACTTCTTTTAGCTAACACATAATGTATTGTTGTAGACGTCAAATTGGTGATTTGATGGATTTGACGATGTGGCATTAAAAGTGAATCTGGTATGATGATAAAGCGTAGCTTCTAGCCTCATCATCCGGTAAATGACAGAAATCGGGCAGGCAACATGGCTAAGTCGGTCGCACCGAAGTAGGGTGTATAATCACCTGATCTAGAGTTTCATTTACTTCTAAAAATCTATTGTTGATGCTGTCCCATTCGGGAAACGGTTGCTGATCCCAACTGTTGGTGATATACATTCGATACACTCAAGCGAAATGAGTGGTCGGTCATGTGTGGCCGGGTTGCAAGATGTTCTTGTTGAACCCAGTGTATTCCTCTCTAGAGGTACATTAGCGAAAGGTGGTTCCATACCTTGTCATAGTTGGAAATCCATTACCCAATACGTGCTTGTGGTTTTGATTGTATACTATATATGTAGAACGTGAGATGAAAGCGTTTCTGCTAGACGATTATATATATACTGGGGTTGATAGACATTATTATAATATCAAAAGGTTTTTGATATAAAGATATTTTGGATTCTCATAAGGAAAAAAACCCGTTCCGTTATGCGGCGTGGTCTTATGAGATATCGTTTACTTGTTCGAACTGTTTTTAAACTGTTTTACTCATACCAGTCCCATGACTGACCCGGAGTTTACTTTGTTGTTTTCCCTAAACTCTTGGGTGCCTAAATTTGTACGGGCAGTCAAGTAGTCGGGAATTTACAGATATACTGGAAGAGCTTGGAGCAGGAGGCTTCAGGATCATATAGCTATAGTTATTTCCGCTGTGTTGTAAGTGATGTACTTTGATATTGATGTATATTCAAGTACAGATGTATATTTCAAGTTATGTTATATATATTATATGTTATTCGTTCCGCTGTGAGATTCGTGTTACTCTGATGTTGTGTTCTTCTTCTTCTTCTATTCTAAGTTTCTATCTTAACTTTCCTCACCCTCTAATTTCTTTCACTAATTACCAGGATTTTTCGATGTTTTGGTTATCGACTTCGAGCTTATGTCGATAACCAAAGTCTCTCAAAATCCGGGTCGTTACAGTAGGGAGCCGATCGATTAGGGTAGTGGTTAGGGTATACTTGGACGTATGACCTAAGCCTACTAGTTTATATCGGAAGGGATCATCTCATTTCAGTTATACTAGTAATAATGCAGAGTAATCATTAGTGAGGCACATACACCTTAACTTGCTTACCTGGTTGTTTGCGAACAAATTATACAATTGTAAACAACTGTAAAATCCGTTCGGCTTTCCTAAACAACAAGGATCGTTGTAGAGGGTGTCGAACTCTGGGACCAAAAATATTTTAATTAATAAATCCAATCAAGTTATCCCAAACTTTTGATTGGTTGAAAACAAAGAAAATAGCAGAAATTAAATAAAAGGAGAGTTTTAACAATAAGTGAAAGCAATTAGGGGATAATGACATAGATCAGATTCATAATCATCAATAGCCAAAAGATTAACCAGATCTAATACATGTTTCTGTCACAAACATGAATCAACGATAATAGGTTTTTAGAAACAAATATGTAAATAACGACAAGCATAGCCTATGCAGGAGCTCAGCTCTACAACCATAGACTATCAGGACAGATACACTAATTAATTTCTAAAACCCTAAAATTAGATCTAGATCTGATAAACGTTAGATCGAACACGAATATATCCTGTGAAGGAGCATAGCTCTTAAACGACACAAAATATGAAGGTTCAGATCTAACCCTTAATTCAGATCCAGATCTACATGTATACAGTCCTCATCTTTTGGCTATGTGATTCATATTGAATCATACTATCAGCGTCATCACCCCCTAATCAAAGGGGATTAGCTAGACATAGCTAAAGAAAATGAGAAAAAATAAATAAATAACATGAACATAAATAAAATAAACAAAAAGTAAAAAGAAAGGGAGAGAATGATTTTATTCCAAGAAGAGAATTACAGAATAAAACCTAATGTGTTTTTTACAAGACTAAGATACAATGTATTTATAGCTGATATGACAAAGGCTAGCTAGCTAATTACATAATGTGGGACTAAAGAAATAACCCAAATAACACATAAGCCAGTGTGAACGCAGCTTTAGAGTGAGTGGTTTAGCAAATAGGCTAGTGTGAACGCAACATGAGTAAGAGGCCTTTCAAATGAGCTAATGTGAATGCAGTTTGAGTCTTTATTGAGCCAAATCTTCTTAACTGAAATATAATTGCAACCGTTCTTCAAGCTTTAGCAATTTTAAACTTCACTCTTTTTAAGCAAATTCTTCATGCTTTATCCATCAAATGCTCTAAACCATGCTTCTTGTCAACAATCTGAAAATACAGCTATAAATACAAAGTATCAATTATTTTAAAGGGAAAATAAGATAAATAAGCGGATAAAATATACACATTTACGTGTATATCAAATACCCCCACACTTATCTTTTTATTCGTCCTCGAATAAACTAAACTAAGATATGTCACACTTTCGTAGGAAACACGATTGCATTTAGCGTATGCAACAAGCCGTTAAACCTCTGGGTGTCCCCAGTAGGACGAGTGTTGTCTCGTGAGGGTTTTCAGCGGATACTACCCACAAAATCCAAAGCGTCTTATGTACGCGGATTAATCAAACAATATATTTAAGGTCTTTCACATTCCAAGGATTTCACCTAACTTCAATAATAACGGTTTAGTCCCAAATTGTCCATCCCATAATTGGTGCAAAAATGAATAAAAAATTTCAAGCTGAATCGTAATTCCTTGATAACACTGTAATTGTCTTGAAGGTTAAGAGCGTGGTGTCAACCAAAGTTCTACACATCGACAATGTACACCCAATCATTTATTTGTCCCCCTTTTTTTTTGTTTTTTTTTTTGTTTTTTTTTTGTTTTGAATAATTTTGCACCCATGTAACTGTAATGTATTGGATGTGAGTTATGCATAGATGAAGGAAAATTTTTGTAAGTTCTAAAAATGTTATAGATAAGAGGGCAAGTGTATTAGTTGAACTTCAAGCTACAAAAGATAAAGTAACACTAAGGCACATATGAACATGTTTATTTCCTTTCATCTCCTCTACTACAATCCTCACTTCCAAGTACGGTATAATGGATGTGGATGGAATGGAACTGAATGCTTTATAGTCAAGAATGATGAATGACTATTTTATTCTGAGAGACTCTCTCTTTATTTCAATTTTTTTTTTCTTTTCCCTTTTTTTTTTCATTCATTTTTTTTTTTGCATGATGAATGATGAATGGAGATGGAATGGAATGATACCGCACATGATTTCATTTGATTCCTCCTCTACTAAACCAACACTTCATGAAAGGAAAGTTTTGTGCCCTAGTTACTCTACTTCTAAAACCTTAATTCAACACACAAGTCTGGATTGATGTTATACAAAAAGCTGAAAGGAATGATAAACAAAGTTTCGTAAGATAGATAACCCATATAAAATAAGATGTGGTATATGGTTATCCTACCTTAAAACAAGTACGGAATGGGTAGTGTAATATTGGTATATAAAAAGTGACGTTTTTGACCTTTAAACATAAATCAGTGAAAAGGTTCTTGAGTATACCAATATAAGATAAACTTGTCGAAATATGGATGTAAATCGACTAAAACTTGGGTTTGAATAATGTGGGGTATCGAAGAAGAACGCTACAATGAGTCATTTCTCCTTAATTGGGCCAAGTGGATTTTTAGAACTTACGATTTTGAAAATTTGAGTGGAAAAGAAAATATTATGCATGAAAACAAACTCAGAAAATCCAACAAATGTAGGTGCAAAATCCTTTTATTTCATGATTTTTTTTTTTTTTTGATTATTTTTACTTGCACATTCTAACATGTATAACAAAGGTTGACACACTTACTCCAGAACACGACTAACGTCTGCACAGTCTCAAGCTAGCATCTTAAAAAGACACATTACGATTCATTGAATAAATAATGTTCATTCCCATCACCCAACAATTCAACTTATCAAACAAGAACCAGGGTGTTATTTATGAATTTAAGTTAATCCTTGTTCAATGAATGACCTACTTCATAAAATTTGATTGCTGATGTAATGTAAATTCCCCCCACACTTGAGTGTGACTGTGTCCTCACAGTCTTAATTAGACATATCTTAGTGAAAGGGAAAAACAAATATGAGAATATTTACATATGTACAAAAGAGGGTTAGTGCGTCTTACCGAATGTAATGTGGCTCATGGAGGACCATGAGCTCTTCCTCTTGGTTGGGTATTGGTTCCAAGTAAGGTTTAAGGCGTTGACCATTGACCTTAAATGATGATCCATCAGTTGGATTCTCAATTTCTACCGCACCATACGGAAAAACGGTCCGTACAGTGTAAGGTCCTGTCCATCTAGATTTTAGCTTACCCGGAAATAAATGCAGTTTTGAGTCATACAACAGAACTTTTTGACCTGGCATGAAAGTTTTACGTAAAATTGATTTATCATGAAAAACTTTTGTTCTGTCCTTGTAAATTCGTTCATTTTCATAGGCATCATTTCGAATTTCATCAAGTTCATTAAGTTGAAGCTTCCTATGTTCACCTGCTTTCTCTAAATCAAGATTTAAAGTTTTTATTGCCCATAACGCCCTATGTTCTAGTTCAACTGGCAAGTGACATGGCTTACCAAAAATCAACCGATAAGGGGACATACCCAAGTTGGTTTTGAAAGCGGTGCGGTAAGCCCAAAGAGCGTCGGTTAACTTTTGAGACCAATCTTTACGATTTCGATTCACAGTTTTCTCAAGAATTTGTTTAATCTGCCTATTCGATACTTCAACCTGCCCACAAGTTTGAGGATGGTAAGGAGTAGATAACTTGTGGGTTATCGAATACTTTCTCATGAGAGCTTCAAAAGAACGATTACAGAAGTGTGTACCATTATCACTGATTATTGTGCGAGGTATGCCAAACCTAGAAAAGATGTTTTCTTTCAAGAAGCGCACAACAACCTTGTTATCGTTTGTTTTGCATGGTACAGCTTCTACCCATTTAGAAACATAGTCAACAGCCAAGAGAATGTAAATGTTCCCAAAAGAATTAGGGAAGGGTCCCATGAAGTCTATACCCCACACATCAAAAATTTCGACCTCTAGAATGGGGTTTAGGGGCATCATATTCTGTTTAGAAATTTTCCCTAAGAATTGACATCGGTCACAAGTTTTGCAAAATTCGTATGCGTCTTTGAAAAGGGTGGGCCAGTAGAAACCCGATTGGAGAACCTTTTCGGCTGTCTTTTTGGGACCGAAGTGACCACCACAGGCTTGGTCATGACAGAAAGAGAGGACACTGTGAGTTTCAGTGTCAGGAACACATCTTCGAATGATTTGATCGGGACAATACTTGAAAAGGTAGGGGTCGTCCCAATAAAAATGTTTCACTTGGGAAAAGAATTTGTGTTTATCCTGCTTAGACCAAAAAGAAGGGGTCTGCTTAGTGACTAAATAGTTGACAATGTCAGCAAACCAAGGATCAGTGGATAGAGAAAACAGCTGTTCATCAGGGAAATTCTTGTTGATCGGAAGAGAAGAAGATGGGGCATTTGGAAGACGAGACAAGTGGTCCGCAATAACGTTGTCGGATCCTTTTTTATCCTTAATGGTAAGGTCAAATTCTTGAAGTAGAAGGATCCAACGAATGAGATGAGCCTTAGCATCCTTTTTAGAGAAAAGGTACCTAAGTGCGGAATGATTGGTATAAACCGTGATGTGTGAGCCAACTAGATAAGGCCTGAATTTTTCTAGAGCGAAAACAACTGCTAAAAGTTCTTTTTCAGTGGTCGTATAGTTGATTTGAGCATCGTTCAAAGTCTTACTCGCATAGTAAATGACATGAAGAATTTTATCGATACGTTGTCCTAAGACCGCGCCAACAGCGAAATTCGAGGCATCGCACATGATTTCAAAAGGCAGCTTCCAATTGGGAGAGCAGATGATCGGAGCAGAGACAAGTTCATTTTTAAGATGCTCAAAAGATGAAATGCAATCAGAATTGAAGTCGAAAGGAACATCCTTACCAAGAAGATTGGTTAAAGGTCGAGTGATTTTGCTGAAATCTTTTATAAAGCGACGGTAAAAACCAGCATGACCTAAAAAGGATCGGATGTCCTTAACTGATTTGGGAATGGGAAGATTTGAAATAACTTCGATTTTGGCTTTGTCTACTTCAATTCCTTTGTTAGAGATGACATGTCCCAAAACAATGCCATGTTTAACCATGAAGTGACACTTTTCCCAATTAAGCGTTAAGTGTTTCTCTTTACAGCGATTAAGAACAAGATCGAGATGATGTAAACACTCAGAGTAAGAATCACCAAATATGGAAAAATCATCCATGAACACTTCCAAAAATCGCTCGATCATATCAGAAAAAATGCTAATCATGCACCTCTGAAAAGTTGCAGGTGCATTACAGAGACCAAAAGGCATACGTCGGTACGCAAATGTACCAAATGGACAAGTGAAAGTGGTTTTCTCTTGGTCCTCGGGAGCGATAGGGATTTGATTATATCCCGAATACCCGTCAAGGAAACAATAGTACTCGTGACCGGCTAGTCGTTCTAACATTTGATCGATAAATGGCAAAGGGAAATGATCCTTACGTGTTGCAGCATTAAGTTTCCTATAGTCAATGCAAACACGCCAACCGGTCTGGGTGAGGGTTGGGATAAGCTCGTTAGCTTCATTTTGGATCACGGTAATCCCTGATTTCTTAGGTACGACATGAATCGGACTAACCCATTGACTATCAGAAATCGGGTAGATGATTCCATTGTCAAGGCATTTAAGGATTTCAGCACGAACTGCTTCTTTCATGATAGGGTTTAGTCGACGCTGGGGATCCCGAGTGGGTTTGGCATCATCTATAAGGTGGATTCGATGTTGTACAATCGAAGGACTAATCCCCTTAATATCAGCCATGGACCAACCAATTGCTTCCTTATTTTTCTTAAGGATGGGAAGGAGCAATTGTTCCTGCTCTAAAGTAAGGTCAGAAGCGATGATGACAGGAAAAGTTTCATTGTCTCCTAAGTAAGCGTACTTAAGATGACTGGGCAACACTTTGAGGTCAGATTTTGGGGATGACTCAACCGAAGAAATTGGTTGAGGAATAGGCTCAGTTATGAGTGGCTCGACAGGAATTGAGTCAGAGACATTTTCAGAGATATCTTGAAACAAATTTTCGTAATTAGACTCAATGTCAGTGTTCAAATGGTCGAGCTCAAGTTCATTATCGTGGACAGCATGGATTTCAGAAAATTGGTCCACATAAGAGGCAGGAGAGTTTTCGGTTCTAAAGATGTTTAGCTCGACGGTCATGTTACCGAAAGAAAGTTTCATAGACCCATTTCTACAGTTGATAAGAGCATTAGAGGTGGCTAAGAAGGGTCGTCCTAGAATCAAAGGGATTTGGTTTGCAGGATTGCTTACCTGTTGAGTTTCTAGGACAATGAAGTCAACTGGAAAGATGAATTCTCCTATTTTGATCAAAACATCCTCGATTTCGCCCACAGGTTTCTTAATTGAACGGTCGGCAAGCTGAAGAGTAACCTTGGTGGGTTTCAGTTCTCCTAGCCCTAATTGGCGATAGACGGAATATGGAAGCAAATTAACACTAGCACCTAAGTCAAGCAGGCATCTATCGATTTTCTTGTCCCCAATAGTACATGATATTGTGGGGCAGCCAGGATCTTTGTATTTCACTGGCATCGATTGGGACAAGACTTCGCTTAGAGTTGCCGCTAGAAACACTTTCTTAGGTACATGTGTATGACGTTTTTGAGTGCACATATCTTTTAGAAATTTTGCGTATTGTGGAACTTGTTGTATAATATCTAAAAGAGGAATGTTCACTTTAACTTGCTTAAATATTTCAAGGATCTTTTCTACCTGGTCCGTCTTTTTTCTAGGTCGGAGTCTATGAGGGAATGGAGCAGACAACTCAGTAGGTTGAGCTACTTGAATTTGAGGATCGGCCTGTGAAAGGCCTTACCCCGTGGCTATGAAATTACCACTTGTTTTCTGCATTGATCGGAGTTGCTTTGGTAAGTTGGTTGAGGGTGCATGAAGTTGATGACAGGTCTTTGGTGGTGATCTGGGGGTTTTGATCAATGGTGTTGGGGAGAATTGGAGTATTGAGCAGAAGTAGTGAGGTCACGACAAGAATGTGGTTGGCAGTAGAGGATGGATGGACTGAAGTCAATAGGTTGTGGAGGGGAGCAGTGAGGTTTTGTATTGCAATAGAAAAACAAAGAAGGAAAGAAAAGATTTTTTTTTTACTTGTAGGAAAAGAAATGTATAGACCAGAAAAGGAATGAGAAAAAGGAAGGATATCTCAGAATTTATTGTTGTGAAAAGAAAGAACTTGTAATGGGAAACAAATCTAAATGAAATTTGCAATTTTTTTTTATAGAAAAAGAAATTTAAAGACGGGAAAAGGAATAAGAAAGGAAACAAATCAAACAAAAATTGCAATTTTTTTCTCTTGGTAGGAAGATTACAGTATCATTGACTAACACCAAATCAAACCAATCAAGATTTTTTTTTTCTTTTATCTACGCTAGAAAACAAAAGAGAACAAAAAACAAATTTTTTTTTTTAATGAAAGAAAACTACAGAGAAAAAAAAAATTAAATATAACCCGAAGGATTATTAATAAAAATTATTTTGGTCCCCGGCAACGGCGCCAAAATTTGTTTGCGAACAAATTATACAATTGTAAACAACTGTAAAATCCGTTCGGCTTTCCTAAACAACAAGGATCGTTGTAGAGGGTGTCGAACTCTGGGACCAAAAATATTTTAATTAATAAATCCAATCAAGTTATCCCAAACTTTTGATTGGTTGAAAACAAAGAAAATAGCAGAAATTAAATAAAAGGAGAGTTTTAACAATAAGTGAAAGCAATTAGGGGATAATGACATAGATCAGATTCATAATCATCAATAGCCAAAAGATTAACCAGATCTAATACATGTTTCTGTCACAAACATGAATCAACGATAATAGGTTTTTAGAAACAAATATGTAAATAACGACAAGCATAGCCTATGCAGGAGCTCAGCTCTACAACCATAGACTATCAGGACAGATACACTAATTAATTTCTAAAACCCTAAAATTAGATCTAGATCTGATAAACGTTAGATCGAACACGAATATATCCTGTGAAGGAGCATAGCTCTTAAACGACACAAAATATGAAGGTTCAGATCTAACCCTTAATTCAGATCCAGATCTACATGTATACAGTCCTCATCTTTTGGCTATGTGATTCATATTGAATCATACTATCAGCGTCATCACCCCCTAATCAAAGGGGATTAGCTAGACATAGCTAAAGAAAATGAGAAAAAATAAATAAATAACATGAACATAAATAAAATAAACAAAAAGTAAAAAGAAAGGGAGAGAATGATTTTATTCCAAGAAGAGAATTACAGAATAAAACCTAATGTGTTTTTTACAAGACTAAGATACAATGTATTTATAGCTGATATGACAAAGGCTAGCTAGCTAATTACATAATGTGGGACTAAAGAAATAACCCAAATAACACATAAGCCAGTGTGAACGCAGCTTTAGAGTGAGTGGTTTAGCAAATAGGCTAGTGTGAACGCAACATGAGTAAGAGGCCTTTCAAATGAGCTAATGTGAATGCAGTTTGAGTCTTTATTGAGCCAAATCTTCTTAACTGAAATATAATTGCAACCGTTCTTCAAGCTTTAGACTCTTCAAGCTTTAGCAATTTTAAACTTCACTCTTTTTAAGCAAATTCTTCATGCTTTATCCATCAAATGCTCTAAACCATGCTTCTTGTCAACAATCTGAAAATACAGCTATAAATACAAAGTATCAATTATTTTAAAGGGAAAATAAGATAAATAAGCGGATAAAATATACACATTTACGTGTATATCACTGGTCACAACTGCCATTTATGTAGTGATCTCTCTCTTATCCACTTTATATGTCTATCATGTTGCTTTTAATTATCTACTGGCTAAAAGTAACTAGAATCGCCAGACTTTACGTCTGACCCTGTTGTTTCTCCTTCTTTCTTCCATCCCCCCTCCAGGTTCTCAGGTAGGAAACACTTAGACTTAATCCAGAATCAGATATCATCTTGCTAGGAGTTAATTCTGAAGTATGGCTCAAGTTCTTGTCTCTACTATGGCTTAACTCTTTTTATTTGGGGAATGATGCTTGTTATTTACTTATGTTCTCTGATGGTGCTAGACAGAAGTTATTTTATTGTAGTGATTTTTGTGGCATATGAAATTGTGGACCACGATATTATGACTTATGTTTGAAATAAAAGTTTAAATTTTCCGCTGCTGCATTATTTATATTTGTCTTGTAATTATTCTGTGTCTGTTTACCTATAGCACTTCACAAAACTTAATGCATTCCTTTAGTGAGTGACATTAACGGACGAGGGCTGTCACATAAATATTGATTCTCCCAATCTTTGAACCTTGTCGTTCCCTCAGACAATAGTTTCTTCATAGGATTTGCACGAAAAATCTGAGGATTGGCGTCGCTAAGTTTGGAAGGATGAACCAAGTAGTCAAGAGTGGAAGGACTTAGAGAACCATTACTCGATTCTAAAGACAGAAGTTCCAAGCTTAACAGGTGGTGTAGGTGCTGGGAGAGAGATGAATTGGAGCAATTCCCAAGTGCTGTGGATAATAATGAAGGAAATTCGGAAAAGGAATAAAACCTCCTTGCTAAATATGAATTGCAAAGAAAGCAAAGTAACCCTCCGAAGGAGAGGAAATGGTGTCCTTTTTATAAGAAAGGATGGCATCGACCCCTGAAATCCCGAAATCCCGACGGGCGACATTAACTTTCCCTTGAGATGAAGTCAAAGAATGCTTCTCAACAGTGCTTACTCTCTCAGAGGTAGAAAGATTGATTGAAAGTGGTCCATTCCTATCATGTTTGAAAGCAATGTGCTTCTTTCCCATAATACCTGGTATGATCTATTAAATTTTACGTAGTAAGTTGAGATCAATATCCGAAAGGGTATGAATTTTATTATTCTACGCAAAACCCATCAGTGGCAGGACATTTTGTTTTCAAATGCTACCACAAAAAGTAAAAAAGCCAAGTTAAAATGCTAATTTAAGCTATCAAATTTGGAGTTATTCGTTTGGAACTGGTAACAAAAAGACTAAAAACATGGATGGCTTACCGATATGATTATTTAAATAGATGACACTTCCTTAAGATAAATTGTTCAGGAAATGATAGAGGAAAGAAAGGAGTCAATAAGGAGGGAGTATATAAACTGGAGGAGAGAGATAGCAGATTCGCAAAAGGTTTGACTTGAAAAGTTGAAAATACCCATTCACTAGGGGGCAAATGTTACTATGAAAATTAACCCTGAAACAGGCTGACGGTGAAGGGGTAATTGGATGAACACAAGCACATAATTCTCCAAAAGCAAATGCCAAACATTAGAGAGAACTCTAAAGTTATAGATTACTGACAGGGTTCATCCGGCAGGGTCTCTCTGGCTGGGCCTATCCAGCAGGGGAGTTCTGTAGCGAAAGGTCATCTTAGTCAGAAACTAAGAAAGGGGAAGGCAAGAGCTCCGCTAATCAAAGCCCAATCAGACGGAAGGGATGTCATTATTCACCTGCTTAATACCGACACATCAAAGGGAAAAGGCATCAAGAATATCAAGCCAAAGGCACGAAGGGGTTATCCGGAACTGGCTTCTGAAACATCCGCTACATTAGCACCGAAAGACCACAGTGATAAACAACAAACAAATCAATGGGAGCTACCTTCCAGGAAACAGGTTATACCCGAAGGCTCCACCGGAAGGCAAACCGGAACCCTAAAGGGGTTACCGGCTATCCATGCTAACATGCTCGGCACCGACACCGAGGGGGGTCCTGAACCGACAGCTATCTACATACATCATGATGGTATAATAGGGGTGTAAATCGGTCGGACCTGACTGGACGGAGGTGTGTTCAGTTTTTTTCCTAAAAAAATCAGACCGAACATGGACTGGACCAAATTTTTTCTCAGACAAATTTCATTGTCCTAATTCGTGACCTAAACAAAATCGGTCAAATACAGACTTATATTTTTCAGACACGGACACGATCAGACTCGGTCGGGCATGGATATTTATATCAAATTTTGTAAATTTTACTAGATTTTCTCTTAACTATAAGGAATTCAGACGAATTTGGATGAGCCCGGAATGGGCGTTATTCTTTCTCGTACAAGTTTTGTATTCCTAACTCGTATCCAAAACGAAAGTAGGACGGACTCGGATGGACGTGTTTTGGTCACAGATACGAACAGATGTCGGACATTCGTACAAAATTTACAGCCCTAGGGCAAACTCCTCAAAGTGTTTATAAGAAAACCGGAAGCCTACACCCATAAGCTACTATCAGGAGCGCAAATGCCTTCTGAAAGCCATTTACATTGACAAGCTCATATCAATCTCGAATAAGTCTCAACTGACCGAGACCCTCACTCCGGAAGCTATAGTCAGCACCACAAAGCGGCCGAAAGCTAACATCCGAGACCAAGGAGAAAAGCGGCCGAAGAGGCTTCTGCAAGCCCAACGGCCCAACGGAAGAAGGGCCCCGTATTCTCTATAAATAAGACCCCAACGGTCACATTTTTATGATGATTTTCTCATTCTTGTTCTTATATTATTTTTCTCTAGAGTAAAACCTAATTCTTAAATCGGTTTCGGGATTTCTTCTGTCTTTTTCATGTATTCTAAATCAAAGATCAATAAAGTGTGGATTAATACTTAGAGTATTTCTTTATGGGATTGTTATACGATTTCTAGGTTACTGTTGCCGCAACGCACTGTTTGCTTCCCACATGTGTGTGAGCCTATATCCAAACCCTTCCGCAAGCTCAGTGCAGAAACCCTCTCTACAAACCGTTAAGCCATTTCGCTAAGGGTTGTGCTTAGGAATCCTTCATCCCAAGATAACTGTTGGTTCTTGAATCGCTATACTCAACCGACTAAGAGAAGAGTAACTATTCTTTTGGGTTCTAACCCTTGATATCTAGGAGATGGTGAACAAACTCAGACTTGTGAACGCTAAACAACCTATTTTCTTCATAGGTCCACTTCCAGAGACCTATCTTCGGTGTTGACAAAAAATATCGTTAACACTACCAGTTTTGCTCCATGGAATGAATAGGTTGGCGTTGGATAATAAAATGAATGATTACTTTGGTAAGGCTCGATAATCTGACTAGCTTGTAAACCTTAGTTTTGTTTATGTGGTGAAAAGATAAAATAAAATCTTTTGAAAATGATATCGAAAGGATGATTAAACTATAAGTTTAAAAGAATTTATCTTTGATAAAATTAATGGGAACATTTCCCCAAAGATGTGAATTTTTGAATAAAAGAATGTTCTTGATTGGAATGAGAAGTGTGCTATCTTGGTGTTTTTCTCATATGATTATAAAGATGTGTTAGTTATTCAGAAATACCGGATTTAACCCATTTTGAATAACTGTTACGACGATTAAAAGTCGAAAAATGAAGATGGTGGTTGAAGACCAGAGATCTTCACATCGTTTGGGCTATTGCTGATGTCTCAGTTGGAAAGTACACCAAAGTGGAGGTTATATGTGGTGGTCGTCCAGACGTACTTGGTGATAAGCTGGATATGCAAGGACCTCTCTTCTGTATTGGACATATGAGACGAGGAATAAGGTGCCTCCAGTTTCGTTCAGACCCAAAACGAATTTGTAAATGGATTATATGTATGACATTATATTTCGTTCTGCATTGATTGATTTATATTAAATATATATTTGTGCAGTGCCGGAGAATTTATTCTCTTGCTTAACACTTGTCTCTGAGACGTATGAGCTTAGAAGTTATATATTGATAGATATCAGTTGTATGGCATGAACTGTCAATGTGGCATGCTAAGATGAAAATCATCAAGGCTTTTGTAGGAAAGCAGGGCCTTGGGGAAGATGATCAAAGCATTGCTTTCATATGGCACCGCTTTGTGATAGTGTTAATTCGAGAGCCTCACACCTCAGTATGAGTCAAAAATGGGATAAAAGGGATGTAAGGAGTGCACACGTTTGTTTCTAGCTAGAAGTGGTGTCATGATATGGATCACATACATTTTTACTTATGTGGATGATGGACTGCGAGGCTCCGCGGATATGGTTGGTCGACAATGGCCAAGTGACAAGTCCGGTAGGACCAGGAAACGTATTATTCACTAATAACCAATCCACAAAAGTAAGAGTGGACAACCTTGTAGGATCCAAGGGTCACGTGCGCTAATCCTGGGCATCTCACTAGAGATGGCCTGAAACTGGTAACGAGAACATCCCTTGCCTTAACTCATAGATGGAATCCAAGGGGTACTATGTCGTCTATGATTAATACATTTATATTCAAAGTTGTTTTCTATGCTATGCACTATAGTAATATCAAAATGATTTGTTTTAAAGTGTATACTACATGTTTTGCTATTATAAGGTAAAATTATATCCTCCGGCTTTCGTTGCATTGCGTGATGGGACCTGAATCTTATAATAGCTTCATTTTTTAGAAAACACTACGTTGTTTTATTTTAAACTGATACTTATGTGGAGTAAACCCATTCCATGTTATACAGCGTGGTCCCTTGATTTTTCCAACCTTTTTATATAAAGTTTTAATAATTGTTTTAGTTCTCACACCAATCCCATAACTGACCTGGAGTTTATTGTTTTCTCTTAAACTCTGGGTGCCAATATTTTCCCCATGGACAGCTAATAGTTTTGGTTTTGCAGATATTTATTTAACACGATCCTGGTTTACATCTGGAGCTATATTCGAAAAGCTTTGTATCCATGTATTTCTTTTAGTTGTGTTAGTTGATGTATTTCCGCTATGCGTTGTATTTATGCATTTTTGTTTCTGTTGCTATGTATTATATTCTTTGATAATTTTATTTTTTTCGCTGTGTAATATTCATTCATACTCTGATATTCTTGTACTCTTATGTAATATTGTGGTAATAGCAATAAAATGTTCTATCATTTTCTGTTCCGATGCATCGTGTTCTCAAACAATCCGCGTTCTCGTACGGTCCTGGTCGGTTTAGCGATCGATTCGGCCCCAGCGAAGTTCAGTGGGTAACAGTTTAGTATCATAGCTTTGGTTTACAAAGCTCGAGAATAAGGCACATTAGAACCAAACGAAAGAACTCATCAGAGGTAGGATTAGTATTGTCCTATTAAAGAATACTCATTAGATATAGGATCAGTAGTATCCTAGAATGAGAGAGACTCATTAGAGATAAGGTTAATAACGAACTAGAATGAGTTGGAAGAGTATTATATGTAGAAAAGAATAAATTTATTTATTTATAAAAATGAATTTAATTATGAAAGATTATATTATTTTGGTTATGCTATTTGACGTCGAGATTGGACTATCGAGTAAAGAAGAATTTGCATATACACCTAGCTAGAGTATATCCGAAGTCTTGAGTATACTGGATTTATATAGAATCATATTATAGTTGCTTGAGGATGATTACGATGATTGTAGCTACATCATCAGTGTTTATCTTCGAGTTTCAAAAGTGGGATGACTATATATTTCCAACAGAAACATCGAAATATACTTAAAAAAATTTAGGTACGTATTTGGAAATGATTGGAGATTTAAATTTAACTAATACATGTTAAATTGACTAAAAATATAAAAGTAAATAAAATGAATTGAAATTTAACATAAGTGAAATTAAATAAAATTGGAAGAATAAAACCAATTTTATAATGAAAAATTGAATTGAGTTAAGTCACATTAATATTGAATTGATTTGAAATTAGTTGGAACCAAATATACATACATACATATATATATATATATATATATCTGTGTGTGTGTGCGTTGGACAAGTTGTTGAATTCGATCTAGGAAGAGGAATAAAATTGCATGCCCGAAAAGAAGGTACATATTTACTGTATTTATTGGGTTTGATAAATTTATGAGCCGATTAGCTAGCCGCTTGGCTTTTTGATCTTCTTTTCATTTATGAGAGCCTGTAGAGGCCATTTGTATTTGTACCGATTAACTCGTAAAAAGGAGGTTATGGTGAAATTTTTAAATATTTAAGGCGTTTTCCTAATTTTGAGAAATTTGGAAGTTCTTAGAAATTGAAAAGTTGAAAAACTCAAGCCAGAATGAAAGTTTAATTGTTTGGTTAAATGACTTTCAGATTCGTTCCTTTTTCGAGGATGAAAAAGTTTTATGTGGGGAGATTGTAACTACCCGGAATTTTGAAACCAATTTAAAATTTATTTTTAATTGATTTTAATAGAAACTAAACATTTTTAATAATTTATTTTGAGAATTAACAACTTAAAATTAATTTAAAACGAAGTTTGAGCGTACAAATTAATATTTCATATAAAACGAACTCATAATGGCGCTGTTGTTTGAAAATTTAGTTTTAAACTGTAAATGAGTATACAGAATTCAATATAAATCAGAATTTGATGAAAAAGAAATGTTAGACTCTATTTATTTATAATGAATATGACAAAATTTAGATTTCGTTTTATATGTCGTAAGTTATGTCCAAATTAAAATTTACATTAGTCAATATGGAATTAATTAATATTTTAATATTATATCGCCTTTAAAAAAAGCCATTTTGTAAATGACCTCCATTTTCTATGAAATTAATTTTGTTGGATCCGGAACGTCAAATTGTTGTCAGATTTAAAATTTCAAGTCAATTGGAAGTAGTATGTAAGCGTAGTAAATTTTAATACATTTTGTAAATTTAGTTGAACTTAATAAGCTAGTTAAAAAGCCATTTTTCAAATAGTCTCCAAATTCGACAAAATTAATTTTGTTAGAACCGTAAATGCAACACATAGCTTGATTTAAAATTTCATAATATTTGGAGTTAGAATGTGGTCATGATAAATTAAAATGTACGTTCAAATTTAATGTTTAACTTCATATTAATTTGTATTTTATTTTTAATAAAAACTGGTCAAAACAGTCGTATCGGCATATGAAACATACTCCATTGTGTCCGGAATAGGGGTATTTAGTTGGGAACGTCAGTTGTTGGGTATTGTTTGGAGTTTGGACGAAATAGAGTGAATTAGAGAATTTAATATTATTAAATAAATAAATATATATATATATATATATATAAATTCAAAACCCTATCCTTATTCATTTATGTGTCGCCACTAAGGAATGAATAGCCGAAATCATTTCAATTTCAAGCTATAAATTCCCCTAATCCGTGAATTAATTCGTGAATCTCTCTACACGAATATTATTGAGAACTTCGTGAGCTTTTCATCCATAAGAGTATGATCATTTATAGTGTAGCGTGGTGCTCGATTTATCGGCCTAAAGCCGCTGACGTTAGCAGAGATATCGAGGTGATGGGAGCCACCAAGCTCGAAGGAGTTGGAGGAGCGCAGAGGCGTTAACCTGGCAGTCGTCGTGGATCGTTTGATGGGGGTTCGGCGATGCTTAGGTGGTGCAAGGAGGAGAGAGGCGGAGCGTTGGTTTTGGGTTTCACGCGTTACAGGGAAGTAGGGGAGGAAGTGTTTAAATGAGGAGATTAAGGGGAAGTTAAGTTAATTATTAATTAATTAGTTTAATTAATGATATATTTAATTTTTTGAATGTTTAATTGGTTGTAACTTTTTCATACGTCATCAGGATTCGACGATTTCAGATGCGTTGGAATCACAAGACGAGATCTACAATATGGAACTAACTACAACAAAAACGGATCTAGTTGAGATTTTTCATCAAATTAAACGGCTAGTTTAATTTGATTAAAATAATCGTTTTTAAACGATTTCAGAAAACGATGAATGTGAGGACTCTCTCACCCAAAAATTTCTTTATGATATTATATTCATATTTAAATATATATTGACTATATGTTGATTTTTAACTGTTTAGTTATCACAAAATGTTATACGGTGCCTGGTAGCTCACATCAAAGTTGACTGCAAACCCATGGACGAATTGTTGACTTGTGTTATGTTCTGATATCGATTTCGAGTTGTTTGACATGTTAAAAATATTGTTGATATTATTGTGGTAGTTGAAACTGGATATAAATATCCATTTATAAATGAATACTGAAGTTATTATAACTTGTTTAGGTAAAATTAGTTAATTAGAAAAATAATTCGAATTGAAATAAAAATGATAAAATTTATGAATCAATAATGAATTTAAAATTTATTGATGTTGGTTGCAAACCCCACATGGGTCCCGGGATGATATTTGATTTACACATCTCTCTTGTATATAGTTCGTATGTGGATCAATTGATTAACAAAACAAAATAAGCATCAATAAATCATTTGAAGCTTATATGAAAATAAAATGCACTCTAGATGTCATTTTGGATATGAATAGTTGTTTGAACTATTATTGGATGTATATGATGAATGTAATCCATATAAATTTATTTATACGGATATTGGTTGAAATTTTATTCCAATCCAAAATAAATATGAATATTTTAATAATATAATATTCAATGAAATTCAAAGTTGATTTCGGTCTCGATTTCGGATGGACCCAAAAAATATCAAAATACCAATGAATATTTATAATGGAAAAGAATCGGTTTGAATAAATTTTCATACAATTATGATTAGTTCAAGTTTATTGTGAAATGAATGGTATTTAAAAAAAATATGAAGCCGAGTTAGGGATATAAATGCTATTTTTAACTCAAACAGATTTGTATATCGATTTTATTCTTTTTTAAATGGATACCGAGAAACTGGATTTCAAAATCTTACATTTTGAAATTATTACCATTTTGAGATTATAAAACTATGGGATGTTCAATTTTAATTTAGAATTGAAGCAGAGGTTGAAATCGTTTTTAAATTAATTTATAAACGTGCCGCGCAATGAACATTCGCGAATTTCAACTATTAACTTCGATTGGACGTAATGGGAGATCTGACCATTGGATTGTTATGCACCAGATTTCCCTGATCTCCGAAGATACGAAAAAATGCGGATTGTATGAGAACACGACGCATCAAAACACAGAACAATAGAATATTTTATTGCTATTACAACAATTTACAACAGAATACAAGATATTAGAGTACAAATAAATAATATACATAGGAGAAATAATATCAGAGATTTAAATTACATAGCAGCAGAAATAAAATACAAGAATATAATGTGCAATGGAAAACATCAACTACCACAAATGAAAGAAATACACAGATACAAAACATTCCATATATAGCTCTAGCCGTAATCTAGATCCTATGAAAAGAAATACCTGCGAGAACCAAAAAATACTAGCTGCCCATGTGGAAAATATGGACACCCAGAGTTTAGGTGAAAATAATAAACTCCGAGTCTGTCATGGGACTAGTTTGAGAACTAAAATAGTTATTAACTTTATTTTAATGTTGGGTAAATCAAGGACCATGCCGTATAACACCGAATGGGTTTTCTCCCAAGAATAATGTAAAACAAACAACACCATGCTAAATGGAAAAATTATGCTATTATAAGACTCAGGTCCTATCACAAAATGCAATGCAAGCAAATGATACAGTTTTACCTTATAATAGCCAAACATGCTTGATATGCAAAATTTATCTTTTATTATTATAAGTGAAGAAATCAACTTCAAATATAAATGTATTAATCATAGGAGGCATAGGTACCATATATTATGTCGCCATATAGGTTTACAACTAAAATCGTAAAATTGCGTATTGGAAATTAGGTTTCCATCTATTAACCGAGGCAAGGAATCTTCCTCTCCTATTTTGAGACACTCTAGCAAATGCCTCACGGTCACACCTATGGGCAACCTTGGATCTTCAGGGCTGGTCAGTCGTCACTGATTAGTTATACCATAAACAATATGTTAGCTGGTTCTATCGAATCTCTCACAAGGTCAATATGTCAACCAAATCAAGGGCTTTTAGTCGGCCCAGATCAACTCCGAGGTACCTCTACTTTCACAATCCAAAACCCAACATCCACATAAGTAAAATGTCTGGGCTCCATATCATGACATCACTTGAAACTAGAAACTAACGTATGTCCATTTCCCTGCAGTCTCTATCCCGTTTTTGATACACACCGGGTGTGAGGTTCGCGAGCTAACGCTATACACAAAGCTGTGCTACTTAAAGTTGTGCTTTGATCATCAACCAAAAAGCCCTGCTTTTCAACAAAACCCTTGATCCATGCGACTCAGCATACCACATTGTCAATCCATACAATACCGTTTGTTTCCACCAATATATAACCTCTAAACTCGTACGTCTCAAATAAAGGTGTTAAGAAAGAGAATAAATTCTCCACCACCAAACAGATATATATTTAGCAGAGATCAACAAATACAACAGGAAATACAATGTTAAACATACAATCCATTTACAAGTCCGTTCTGGGTCTGAACGAAACCAGAGGCACCTTATTCTTCGTCCTATATATCCAATACAGGAGAGAGCCCTCGCATAGCTGGTCGTTCTCTAAGTACGTCTAGACGATAACCACGAATTACCTCATCTCCGGTGTACAGCACAATCAAGACATCAGTAATCATCAGAACGATGTGAAGACCTCTGGTCTTCAACGAACATCTTCAAATCTTCGACTTTTAGTCGTCATATCAGTTATTCAGAATGGGTCAAACCCGGTCTTTCCGAATAACTCGCGTATCTTATAATCAATTGTTATAAAAACACATCATACTCCTCGTTCCAATCCAGAATATTCTTTTATTCAAATATTCTTGAAAATCATTTCAAAAGATTTATAATATCTTTTCACAACTTAAACCAAATTAAGGTTTATCAACTACTCGGGATTAACAAGGTTTACCAAAGTAATCTTTCATTTTATTATCCGAATCCCAACCAATTCATCCCATAGAGCAAAACTGGTAGTACTCCATATCAAACACCCATTATGTTATCGGTAAAATTAATTACCATTTCTCATTTCAAATCTAATTAAAGTTTAGCTATCGCATGGAGTAAAACTAGTGATACTCCATTCTCGATCATCTCTTAAATTCGGAAAATTTAAGTACCTCATTCACATTTCAATCTAATTAAAGATTCATTAAAACTCCATTTAGTTTTAATCTTCAAAAATCATTATTTAATGATTTATTCAACTTAGGAAATTTAACTGGGTTAAAGAAATAATGTTATTTAAAACATAGTTCACGATAAACCCAAACTCATCTTCCATCAAAATGAAATTTTCACGGAAATCATAATAGTATATAATTAATGTAAATTTCTGTATTAGACTAATACTATATGTGGAATAACGATTAAGCCTTTTAAACTCCATAAATAGTAGTTGTCTTCTTTTTTAGAAGTCCTTCTTGATTATTAAATCGAAATCCATTAAATTCCAATTTAATATATTAAACTAGAAAACTTTACTTTGGAAAATTCCATTAATCTTAATTAAAAGATTATAAATTCCAAATAATAACTTCATTGTTAATTGGATTAAAGAACGAATGTTATTTAAAACATTATTCACGATAAACCCAAAATCAACTTTAATTTCAATTCCAATTAAATTAATTAATTGGTGAACTACTATAAATCTTAATTAAAATATTTATTTTATTCTCAACTGGGTTTAAGAATAGTGCTATTAAAGACCCCATTCACGACAAACCCAAAATCCAATTTGATATTAAACACAAGACTCTGAATAGAAATTATATCGACTTATATTCAATATCAAATTCTTAAACCAACAGATATCGTATTGGGAATAACGATAACTATATCTTCTAAATTCCTCAACAAAATCCGTGTAATCACGAAATCCAATATCGAAATATTCCAAGGATTAATTCCATTCGAATGCAATCTAATTCATACATTGGAAAATTCTGGTTATATTAAAACCATATCCATTCTTTTTAGTTCTTCATTCTAGTTGTTAACTAGTTCATTCAGATAAAAATATCTTTTATCTTTTCAAACTTGAAGTATTTATTCCAAAATATTTAAATAAATCATTTATTATGATTTTATATAATTTACTCATATTTTTAATAATTTTATTAAGGCCCTTACAGTCGGTTTCCAATATTGGCCACCGAACTGCATCTATAGCGACCTTTACAAAATATTGATTTGAATATATTAAAAAATCTAACCGTTAGATTTTAAATCTGTTATTGTCATTTGAAAGCTCTTTTCGATATGAAACCAATGGTTTTGGTTTTAGGAGAATCCGACGGTTGAATCTCCCGTTACGCCAATTCAAAGTCAATGGTCGAAATTCGCAAGCAGTCGCTCGGCTACACGTTCTATTCAGACCATTATATTATATATATATATATAATATTATTGTCAATTTACATTCAAAGTGTATTTTATAAAACGTTTATAAGTTCGTTTTAAAAACAATTCCAACTTCTATTTCAATTTTAAATCAAATTTGAATATTCCAAATTATCATAATATTGTAATGATAATATTTTCAAAATATCCGATTTTGAACTCAAACCTTTTCGATATTCATTATATAATGAATAAAATCGACAAAAATTCCATTTGAGTTAAAATGGCGTATATCTGCTTGACTTGGCTTCATATTCCTTTCAGTTATGGATATTTCAATGTTTTCGTGTCCATCCAAAATCGGGCATCAAAATCATATTTTGATTTTTCACCAAAAATTATTCTAAAATATTCATTATTTCTAAATTGAAATCGGACTCAATCAATTACCATATAATTTTATTTATACGGATACCATACATTGCATGTATTCAAAAATAGTGATAAATAACTATTAAACATTCAATTCACATCCTGAGTGCAATTTACAACTTTGTAAACATTAAATAATTAAATAGCACTCATAATAGTCGGTCAATCAATCGGTTGACATACAATTAAATCCAAGGGAGATGTGAATTAATTATCATTCCCAGACCCGTTTGGGGTTTTCAACCGTCGTTAACGATTATTATTTGTACACGTGGGCGATGTGTATAATTATCAACCCAATACCCGAATGGGGTTTACATCACAGTCCAGGTGAGCATAGCTACATATTTAGGAGATGGGTGGGTAAATTGTCATTCCAGAATAAAATATAAATGTTTTTATCATTAACATTTATAATCATGGTTTAATAATGATAACATTAAAACTATGAACATCCATCAATCACCAAACAAATATTGCAATCACAGGCAAACAATATATATTCAGTTATAAAAATAAATAACTGTACAAAATATTTGAGTGAGAAAGTTCTCACAATACTCCGTTAGTCTTTAATTGACGATATTAGTACTGTTTGGGTTTAAATTTGCCTTAAATTCTAACTCACTCTGTTTCTAATCTAATCAGTTCCATTGCGTAGCGTTCGTTGTGAAGATTCCAAAATACTTTGAATAATTCAATTCTATTCATATATGTAAAAGATATAGACGTTTTAAATATATATAATTTAAATTAACAATTAATTCTCTAATAATTTAATTAATAAACTTAATTAAATTTTTAAACCTTTTCTTCCCGTAACCTGTAGCTTCATCGAACCCATCTTCGTTGCTAATTCCTACACGTGCACGTTGTTCGAGAAGATTGGAGCACAATCCATTGTTACTACATCGAAGGTCGAGCCTCCCCCACCAACGCCCAACGTGACGGTCAACTCGCACACCTTGTCATCCTCGAAATCCGATGTAAATGTGGCGAGTTTGAGGAACAAATCCAAAAAATTTACTCCACAGTATCCGATCACGTCCGTATAAAATTAAAAATCGTGAGAATCTCTCCAAAATTCATTTTGTTATTTCCTTGAATTACTGAATGGATTGAGATGTTTTGAGGAATTAAAATCAGATGGGAATGGCCATTGATTCTCTAACCGGCAGCGGAAAGCATGAGTAGTGATTAGGATTTCCGAGAATAGTGTGTGTGTGTATATATATTAATTACTATTTAATTCATTTATTTCTAATTTTTGAAGTTTAAAGTTCCGAACTCCAAACGAACTCCAATTTTTGTATGCCAATTCGAATGTTTCGATCTGTTTTTCTCGAAATTAAAATATAATTTAATATTGCGTTCAAAATTGAATTTGAGCATACATTTCAATTTTCCACGACCATATACTGGCTCCAAAATTATGAAATTTGAAACCTTGCTATGTTTTACAAATACGGTCCTAACAAAATTAGTTTATTCAAATTTACCATTTGAAAAATGGCATTTTAACTAGCTTATTTAATTTTAACTGAAATTCAATACACGTTAAAATTTACTACGCTAACATATTAATTTCAATTAACTTGAAATTTTGAGTCTGACAATAATTTAACATTCCGGATCCAATAAAATTAATTTCATCGAAAACGGAGGTCGTTTGCAAAATGGCTATTTTTAAGGGCTTATTTAATATTAAAATATTTATAAAATCCATAACGACTATTTTAAAATTTAATCCGGTCAAAACTTACAACTTATAATGCGAGATCTTGATTTTTCACATTTGTTATAAATATATAATAAAATAGATTCTAACATTTCTTGTTTTACTAGAACCCAATATATATTGCATTTGTATAATCGTTTACATTTCAAAACCAAATTTTCAAACTACCGCGCCATTACGAGTTCGTTTTAATTAAATTTTAAATTTACAAATTTAAATTTCGATTTAAATAAATTTTAAATCATTAATTCTCAAAATAAATCATTTTAAATATATAAAATCTAATAAAATCAATTAAAAATAATTTTTAATTTTTTCTGAAAATACAGGTTGTTATAATTTCCCCCACTAAAAACTTTTTCGTCCACGAAAAAGAACGAAGCTGAAAGTTGCTTAACTAACCAACTCAACTTTCATTCTGGGCCGAGTTCTTCTACTTTTCAGTTTCTAAGAACTTCCTATTTTTTCTGAAATTTGGCAAAACACCCTAAATTTCTGAAAAATTTCGCCATAACCTCTTTTGTACGGGTTGACTTAAACAAACTTATTGGTCCGTATTGGGCACCCAATAAATTAATATATCACAAACAAAACAATTGTGCACACTCATTATGATTTATATCCATTTCTCCCCCCATGCGCACGCACCGTAAACGAAACAAGAGAGACAAGTGTATTTTTGTCAGCTCAAGACCTGTGTAGGGTTTGTTATTAAATCTTGCAATTTACCATTATAGATTATTAAGTCCATAATCTGTCCTCAGTTCAACCTGTAACTCAGTCCTCTCCATATAAGCATCTCGCTCGTATGGTCATCCAATCCCCGTCATATAAGTGCCAAATGCTTATATGGAATATGATATGTTGTGTTGTCTTCAGTAATAAGTTATGCGGTGTAGTCCATAAATATTGTTTCTACATATGGCATATGTTCAATTTCACACAGAACAAATATCATAGCGCATCCAAATCATTCACAGTAGTTTAATAATAATAAAATTGTGCAACCGTCTAAATAAGATGCACCTGTTTTTGGGCACACAATCTATTTCTGTTCTCAACGCCAAGCCAATAACCTGCTCAACATATATATGTATATATATCCAATTCAAACAAATTTTCAATTCAGTTATATTTTATTTTTGATTTGGCTAAACTTTCCTTTCATTTTCATACTGGTTTTATTATTCCAATATTTTTATTAGTTTAACTAATAAACACTCATCACAATCAACAATCAATTAGTGAATTAACTTTTCAAATATGTAAACTTTATATAATCAAAAAATCGTAGTTTCAATGCCAAATCACAAACAATAAACTCTAACTAAGTTTTGGTTCACATACCAATCAATTGGAAATATATAAATAATCCACTTTCGAAACTCGAAAATAAACTATTGATGTTACGTAGTCATCAATAGAATCATCCTTGGGCGACTAGAGTGTGATTCTATATCTACCCAGTATATTTGAGACTTCGAATACATATTAATAACGTGCATATTCAAAATCTACTTATACTCGATAGTCCAAATTCAAAATAAAATAAAATATTTAAATCTTATAATAAGATATAAATTTTTGAAACTAATTTTTTTTTTGAAATAGCACTCTTCAAACTCATTCTAAGGCATTACTAACCCTATCTCTAACGAGTCATTCTTATAGGATGCTACTAATCCTATCTCTGATGAATTCTCTCGTTCTGTTCTAATGTGTCTTGTTCTCGAGCTTTGTAAACCCAAGCTCTGATACCAAACTGTTATGCATCGGATTTCCCCAATCTCCAAAGAGACAGAAAAATGTGGATTGTATGAGAATACGTCGCATCAGAACATAGAACAATAGAACATTTCATTGCTATTACAATAATTTAAATCAGAGTACAAATAAATAATATACTGTAGGAAAATAATATCAGAGATTTAAATTACATAGCAGCAGAAATAAAATACATGAATGTAATTGTGAGTTGAAAACATCAACTACCACAGCAACTAGAAATACACGGATACAAGGCATTCCATATATAGCTCCAGTCGTAATCCAGGATCCTACGAAAAGATATATTTGCGAAAACCAAAACTACTAGCTTCCGGTGTGAAAAATATGGGCAGCTAGTGTTTAGGTGGAAATAATAAACACCGAGTCAGTCGTGGGACTGGTGTGGGAACTAAAACAATTATTAAATTTATTTTAATGTTGGGTAAATCAAGTGACCACTCCGTATCACACGTAATAGGTTTCCTAATACCGCAAAACAAACAACGCCGTGCTAAAAGGAAAAATGAAGCTATTATAAGTGTCATGTCACACCACACAATGCAACGCAAGCCGAAGGATACAGTTTTACCTTATAATAGCAAAACATGCTTAATAGGCGAAATTT
Source organism: Allium sativum (assembly GCA_030737875.1). Classification (NCBI taxonomy): domain Eukaryota; kingdom Viridiplantae; phylum Streptophyta; class Magnoliopsida; order Asparagales; family Amaryllidaceae; genus Allium; species Allium sativum. The sequence goes on along the minus strand of CM060919.1, from coordinate 2,649,128 downwards.
ATCTTTTATTATTATTATAGGTGAAGAAATCAACTTCAAATATAAATGTATAACCATAGGCGGCATAGGTACCATATATTATGTCGCCATACAAGATTACAACTAAAACCGTAAAATCACGCATTGGAAATTGGGTTTCTATCTATAAACCGAGGCAAGGGATCTTACTCACCGATTTCGAGATACTCTAGTAAATGACACAGGATCACACCTCTGGGCAACCCTTGGATCTTCGATGTCGGTCAGTCGTCACTGATTTGTTACACAGTAATAGTATGTTAGTAGGTTCTATCGAACCTCTTACAAGGTCAGTATGTCGACCAAATCAAGGGCCTTATAGTCGGCCCAGATCAAATCCGAGTACCTCGCCTTTTACAATCCAAAACCCAACATCCACATAAGTAAAATGTCTGGGCTCCGTACCATGACATCACTTCTATCAAGAAGCTAACATATGTCTATTTCCCTGCAGTTTCTATCCCATTTTTGGTTCACGCTGGGTGTGAGGTTCGCAAATTAACGCTATACACAAAGTTGTGCTACTTAAAGCTGTCCTTTGATCATTAACCATAAAGCCCTGCTTTTCAACAAAAGCCTTGACCCATGTAACTTAACATGCAACATTGTCAATCCATACAATACCATTGATTTCCACCAATATATAACCTATATGCTCGTATGTTTCAGAGAAGGGTGCTGAGCAAGAAAATAAATTCTCCGTCACCAAATAGATATATATTTAGTAAAGATAAATGAATACATCACGAAATACAATATCAGGCATACGATCCATTTGCAAGTCCGTTCTGGGTGTGAACGAAACCATAAGGACAATATTCCTTGTCCCATATGTCCAATAGAGGAGAGAGGCCCTCGCATATCCAGTCGATCCCCAAATACGTCCGGACATTCACCACTTATTACCTCCTTTTGGGTGTACATCCCAATCAAGACATCAGTAATCACCCAAACGATGTGAAGACCTCTGGTCTTCAACCACCATCTTTAAATCTTCGACTTTTAGTCGTTGTATCGGTTATTCAAAATGGGTTAAACCTGGTTTTTCCGAATAACTCGCGTATCTTATAATCAAGTACTATAAAAACACATCATAAGCCTCATTCCAATCCATAATATTCTTTTATTCAAATATTCTTGGAAATTATTTCAAAAGATTTATAATATCTTTTCACAACTTAGACCAAATTAAGGTTTATCATCTAGTTGGGATTAACGAGCCTTACCAAAGTAATCATTCATTTTGTTATCCAATCCAAACTTATTCATCCCATGGAGAAAAACTGGTCGTACTCCTTATCTAACAACCATTGTGTTATTGGTAAAATTAATTACCATTTCTCGTTTCAAATCTAATTAAACTTTTAGCTATCGCATGAAACAAAACTGGTGGTACTCCATTCTCGATCAGTTCTTCAATTCGGTAAATTTAATAACCTCATTCACATTTCTATCTAATTAAAGATTCATTAAAACTCATTTAGGATTGATCTTCAAAATCATTATTTAGTGATTTATTCAACTTAGTAAATTAATTCTGCCATTAACTAGGTTAAAGAACTAATGTTATTTAAAACACCATTCACTATAAACCCAAACTCATCTTCTGGCAAAATGGAATTTTCATGGAAAACATAAAAGCATATAATCGATATAAATTTCCGTATTAGACTAATATTATAAGTGGAATAACAACAAAGCCTTTTAAATTCCATGAATATTAACTGTCTTCCTTTATAGAAGTCTGTGTCGATTAATAAATCGAATTCCATTCTGTGCCAATTTAATATATTAATTTTGAAAACTTTACTTTGGAAAATTCCACTAATCTTAGTTAAAAGATTATAAATTCCAATTCATAACTTCACTGTTAATTGAACGTATGTTATTTAAAACATTGTTCACGATAAACCTAAAATCAACTTTCATTTCGATTCCAATTAAATTAATTAATTGGTAAACTTCAATAAATCTTAATTAAAAATTTATTGTATTCTCAACTGGGTTTAACAATAGTGTTATTGAAGACACCATTCATGACAAACCCAAAATCCAATTTGATATAAAACAAAAGGCTCTGAATAGAAATTATATTGACTTATATTCAATATCAAATTCTAAAACCAATAGATATCGTATTAGGAATAACGATATCTATATCTTCTAAATTCCTCAACGATATCCGTGTAACCATAGAATCCAATATTGAAATATTTCTAAGATTATTTACAATCAAATCCAATCCAATTTATACGTTGGAAAATTGTGGTTATATTAAAACCATATCCGTTCTTTTCAGATCTTAATATTAGTTTTTAACTAGTTCATTCAGATAAAAATATCTTTTATCTTTTCAAACTTGGAGTTTTTCATCAAAAATATTTTCGAATCATTTATTATGATTTTACACAATTTATTCATATTTTAAATTATTTTATTAAGGCCCTTACTGTCGAATTCCAATATTGGCTATAAAACTGCATCCATAGCGACCTTTTCCAAAACTGATTTGGATACATTAAAAAAAATCTAACTGTTAGATTTCAAATCTGTTATTATCTTTCGAAAGCTCATTTTGATATGAACCCATTGATTCCAGTTTTAGGAGAATTCGATGGTTGGATCTTCCGTTACGTCAGTTCAAAGTCAATGGTCGAAATTCGCTAGCGGTTGCTGCGCGACACGTTCTATTCAATCCATTATAATATATTATCATTAATTTCCAATATGAAAATTTATTTTATAAAATGTTTATAAATTTGTTTTAAAAACAATTCCAACTTCCATTTCAATTTTAAATCAAAATTGAATATTCCATATCGTTATAATAATATAATGATAATATTTTCAAAATATCAAATTTTTAAATTTTTCGATATCCATTATATAATGAATAAAATTGACCGAAAATTCCATTCGAGTTAAAATAGCGTATATCTACTTGACTCGGCTTCATATTCATTTTATTTATGGATATTTCAATATTTTCATATCCATCGAAAATCGGACATCAAAATCATAAGTTGGTTTTTCACTGAACATTATTTTAAATTATTCGTTATTTCTGAATTGGAATCGGACTCAATCAGTTACCATATAATTTTATTTGTATGGATACCATACATCGCACGTATTCAAAAATAGTGATAAATAACTATTAAACATTTAATTCACATCCAAAGTGCAATTTACGACTGTATAAACGTTAAATAGTTAAATAACGCTTATAACAGTCTGTCAATCGATCGATTGACATACAATTAAATCCAAGGGAGATGTGAATTAATTATCATCTCCAGACCCATGTAAGGTTTTCAACAATCGTTAATGATTATTATTTGTACACTTGGGAGATGTGTAACATTATCGTCCCAATACCCGTATGGGGTTTACATTACAGTCTATGTGAGTATATCTACATATTTAGGAGATGGGTGGGAAAATTGTCATTCCAGAATAAAATATAAATGTTTTATTCATAAACATTTATAATCACGGTTTAATAATGATAACATTAAAAATATGAACTTACATCAATCACTAAACAAATATTGCAATCACAGACAAACAATGTATATTCAGTTATAAAAATAAATAACTTTGCAAAATATTTGAGTGAGAAAGTTCTCACAATACTCCGTCAGTCTTTAATGGATGATTTTAGTACTATTTGGGATTAAATTTGCCTCAAATTATAACTTTCTCCATTTCTGTTTTAGTCAGTTTATTGCGTAGTGTTCGATGAGACGATTCCAACGCACTTTGAATCATCCAATTCTGTTTATATATGTGAAAGATATAGACGTTTTAAATATATATAATTTAAATTAACAATTAATTCTCTAATAGTTTAATTGATAAACTTAATTAAACTTTTAAACCTTTTCTTCCTGTAACCTGTAGTTTCGTTGAACCCATCTTCGTTGTTAATCCCTACTCGTGCACGCTGTTCGAGATGACCGAAGCACAATCCGCCGTTACCACATCGAAGGCCGAGCCTCCCCCACCAACGCCCAATGCGACAGTAAACTCGCACCCCTTGTCTTCCTCGAAATCCGATTTGAGCGTGGCGAGTTTGAGGAACAAATTCGAACAATATACTCCACAGTATTCGATCACATCCGTATAAAATTGAAGATCGTGAGAACCTCTCCAAATTTCATTTTATAATTTCCTGGAATTACTGAATGGATTAAGATGTTTTGAATAATTAAAATCGCATGAGAATGGCCATTGATTCTCTAACCGATGGTGGAAAACATGAGTAGTGATTAGGGTTTCCGAGAATAGTATGTGTATTATTTAATTCATTTATTTCCAATTTTTGAAGTTTAAAGTTCCGAACTCCAAACGAATTCCAACGACTGTCGCCCCCAACCAAATACCCCCATTACGGACACAATGTGATATTTCGTAAGGCAATTCGACTATTTCGACTAGTTTTTCTCAAAATTAAAATATAATTTAATATAGCGTTGAAAATTGAATTTGAACATACATTTTAATTTGCCACGACCACATACTGGCTCCAAAAATTCTAAAATTTGAAATCTTTCTATGCTTTACAAATACGGTCATAACAAAATTAATTTTGTCGCATTTACCATATGAAAAATGGCATTTTAACTAGCTTATTTAATTTTAACTGAAATTCAATACACGTTTAAATTTACTACGCTCACATATTAATTCCAGTTAACTTGAAATTTTAAGCTTGATAATAATTTGACGTTCCGGATCCAGCAAAATTAATTTCATTGAAAATGGAGGTCGTCCATAAAATGATTATTTTTAAGGGATTTATTTAATATTAATATGTTAATAAAATCCATAACGACTATTATAAATTTAATCTTGTCAAAACTTACAATTTATAATACGAAATCTTGATTTTTCACATTCGTTAGAAAGATATAATTAAAAAGATTCCAACATTTCTTGTTTTACTGAAACCCGATTTATATTGCATTCTGTGTAATCATTTACAGTTAAGAACCAAATTTTCAAACTACCGCGCCATTACGAGTTCGTTTTAATTAAATTTTAAATTTATACATTCAAACTTCGATTTAAATAAATTTTAAATCATTAATTCTCAAAATAAATCATTTTAAATATATAAAATCTAGTAAAATCTATTAAAAATAAATTTTAAATTTGTTCTGAAAATACGGGTTGTTACAATCTCCCCATGTAATTTTTTTTCATCCACGAAAAAGAACCGAGCTGAAAGTTGTTTAACTAACCAACTCAACTTTCATTCTGGCCAGAGTTCTTTTACTTTTCAGTTGTTGAGAACTTCCTAATTTTTATGAAATTTGGCTAACACCCTAAATTTTTGAAAAATTTCGCCATAACCTCCTTTGTACGGGTTGACTTGAACAAATTTATTGGGCCGTATAGGGCACCCAATAAACGAATATATCACATATAAAACAATCGTGCACACTCATTATGATTTATATACCTTTCTCCCCCTATGCCCACGAGCCGTAACCAAAACAAGAGAGACATGTGTATTTTTGTCAGCTCAAGACCTATGTAGGGTTTGTTATTAAATCCTGCAATTTTATGTTATAGGTTATTAAGTCCATAATTAGTCCTGAGTTCAACCTGTAACTCAGTCCTCTCCATACAAGAATCTCGCCCGTATGGTCATCCAATCCTCATCATATAAGTGCCAAATGCTTACATGGAATATGATATGTTGTGCTATCTTTAGTAGTATGTTATGCGGTGTAGTCCATAATTATTGTTACAACCTATGGTGTATGTTCAATTTCGCACAGAACAACCATCACAGCGCATCCAAATCATTTACAGTGGTTTAATAATAATAAAATTGTGCAACCAACTAAATAAGGCGCACTTGTTTGTTGGGCACGCAATTTATTTCTTTACTCAACGTCAAGTCAATAACCTGCTCAACATATATATGTATATATATCCAATTCAAACAAATTTTCAATTCAATTTTATTTTATATTTGATTTGGCTAAACTTTCCTTTCAATTTCATACTGGTTTTATTATTCCAATATTTTTATTAGTTTAACTAATAAACACTCATCACAATCAGCAATTAATTGGTTGATTAACTTTTCAAATATATATACTTTATATACTCAAAAATCATATTTTCAATGCCAAATCACAAACAATAAACTCTAACAAATTTTGGTTCGCACACTGGTCAATTGGAAATATATAGATTATCCACTTTCGAAACTCGAAAATAAACTATTGATGTTACGTAGTCATTAATAGAATCATCCTTGGGCAACTAGAGTGTGATTCTATATCTACCCAGTATATATTTGAGACTTCAAATGCACGTTAATTGCACGCATATTCCAAATCTACTTATACTCGATAGTCCAAATTCAAAATAAAATAAAATATTTAAATCTTATAATTAGATATAAATTTTTAAAACTAAATTCTTTTTTTTTTTTGAAATAACACTCTTCAAACTCATTCTAGGGCATTACTAACCCTATCTCTAATGAGTCATTCCTATAGGATGCTACTAATCCTATATCTGATGAATTCTCTCGTTCGGTTCTTATGTGTCTTGTTCTCGAGCTTTGTAAACCAAAGCTCTCATACCAAACTGTTACGCACCAGATTTCCCCGATCTCTAAAGAGATGGAAAAACGAGGATTGTATGAGAACACGACGCATCAGAACACAGAAAAATAGAACATTTCATTGCTATTACAATAATTTACATCAAAGTACAAGATATCAAAGTACAAATAAATAATATACTATAGAAAAATAAAATCAGAGATTTAAATTACATAGCAGCAGAAATAAAATACATGAATGTAATATGGAGCTGAAAACAACAATTACCACAGCTAATAGAAATACACGGATATAAAGGATTCCATATATAGCTCCAGCCGTAATCCAGCATCCCGTGAAAAGATATTTCTACGAAAACCAAAAGTACTAGCTTCCCATGTGAAACATATGGGCAGCCAGAGTTTAGGTGGAAACAATAAACTCTGAGCCATTCATATGACTGGTGCGAGAATTAAAATAGTTATTAACTTTATTTTAATGTTGGGTAAATCAAGTGACCACGCCATATCACACGTAATGGGTTTTCTCCCCAGAATATAGCAAAACAAACAACGCCATGCTAAAAGGAAAAATGAAGCTATTATAAGTCTCAGGTCCCATCAGACTATGCAATGCAAGCTGAAGGATAGAGTTTTACCTTATAATAGCCAAACATGCTTGATAGGTGAAATTTATCTTTTATTATTAATATAAGTGAAGAAATCAACTTCAAATATAAATGTATAATCATAAGAGGCATAGGTACAATATATTATGTCGCCATACAGGTTTACAAATAAAACCATAAAATCACGTATTGGAAGATGGGTTTCCATCTATAAACCGAGGCAACGGATCTTACTCACCGATTTTGAGACACTCTAGAAAATGCCTCAGGATCACACCTTTGGGCAACCCTTGGATCTTCAAGGTCGGTCAGTCGTCACTGATTAGTTATACAGTAAACAATACGTTAGCAGGTTCCATCGAACCTCTTACAAGGTCAGTATGTCGACCAAATCAAGGGCCTTCTAGTCAGCCCAGAACAAATCCAAGTACCTCGCCTTTCACAATCCAAAACCCAACATACACATTAGTAAATTGTCTGGGCTCCATACCATGACATCACTTCTAGGTAGAAGCTAACATATGTCTTTTTCCCTGCATTTTCTATCCCATTTTTTGTTTACACTAGGTATGAGGTTCGTTAATTAACGTTATACACAAAGCTGTGCTGCTTAAAGCTGTGCTTATATCATCAACCACAAAGCCCTGCTTTTCAACAAAAGCCTTGATCCATGCAACTTGACATGCAACATTGTCAATCCATACAATACCGTTTATTTCCACAAATATATAACCTCTAAGCTCGTATGTCTCATAGAAGGGTGTTGAGCAAGAAAATAAATTCTCCGCCACCAAACAGATATATATTTAGCAAAGATAAACGAATACAGCGCGAAATACAATATTAGGCATATGATCCATTTGCAAGTCCGTTCCAGGTGTGAACGAAACCGGAGGCACATTATTCCTTGTCCCATATGTCCAATATAGGAGAGAAGCCCTCGCATATCCGGTCGATCCTCAAATACATCTGGACGTTCACCACTTATTACCTCTTCTTGGGTGTACATCCCAATTAAGACATCAGTAATCATTCAAACGATGTGAAGACCTCTTCTCTTCAATCACCGTCTTCAAATCTTCGAATTTTAGTCGTTATATCGGTTATTCAAAGTGGGTTAAACCCAGTCTTTCCGAATCACTCCCGTATCTTATAATCAAGTGCTATAAAAACACATCATAAGCCTCATTCCAATCCAGAATTTTCTTTTATTCAAATAATCTTGGAAATAATTCAAAAAGATTTATAATATCTTTTCACAACTTAAACCAAATTAAGATTTATTATCTAGTTCGGATTAACGAGCCTTACCAAAGTAATCATTTATTTGTTATCCAATCCCAACCTATTCATACCATGGAGAAAACTTGTAGTACTCCATATCTAACAACCATTGTTTTATCGATAAATTAATTACCATTTCTCATTTCAAATCTAATTAAAGGTTTAGCTTTCGCATGAAATAAAACTGGTGGTACTCCATTCTCAATCATTTCTTCAATTCGGTAAATTTAATTACCTCATTCATATTTCTATCTAATTAAAGATTCATTAAAATTCCATTTAGGTTTAATCTTCAAAATCGTTATTTAATGATTTATTCAACTTAGGAAATTAATTCTGTCTTTAACTAGGTTAAAGAACTAATATTATTTAGAACACAGTTCATAATAAACCCAAACTCATCTTCCAACAAAATGGAATTTTCATGGAAATTACAACAACATATAATCGATTTAAATTTCTGTATCAGACTAATATTATAAGTGGAATAACAACAAAGCCTTTTAAATTCCATAAATAGTAACTGTCTTCCTTAATAGAAGTCCGTCTCAGTCATTAAATCGAATTCCATTCTGTTCTAATTTAACATATTAAATTGGAAAACTTTACTTTGGAAAATTCCACTAATCTTAATTAAAAGATTATAAATTCCGAATCATAATTCACTATTAATTAGATTAAAGAACGTATGTTATTTAAAACATTACTCACGATAAACCCAAAATCAACTTTCATTTCGATTCCAATTAAATTAATTAATTGGTAAACTTCTCTAAATCTTAATTAAAAGATTTATTCTATTCTCAACTGTGTTGAAGAATAGTGTTATTGAAGACACCATTCACGACAAACCCAAAATCCAATTTGATACTAAACACAAGTCTCTGAATAGAAATTATATCGACTTATATTCAATATCAAATTCTGAAACCAATAGATATCATATTACGAATAACGATACCTATATCTTCTAAATTCCTCAACGATATACGTGTAACCACATAATCCAATATCGAAATATTTCTAGTAATATTTCCATCCAAATCCAATCCAATTTATATGTTGGAAAATTCTGGTTATATTAAAACCATATCCATTCTTTTTAGTTCTTCATTTTAGTTTTTAACTAGTTTATTCAGATAAAAATATCTTTTATCTTTTCAAACTTGGTGTATTTCATCAAAAATATTTTCAAATCATTCATTATGATTTTACATAATTTACTCATATTTTTAATAATTTTATTAAGGTCCTTTCAGTCGGATTCCAATATTGGCCACATAACTGCATCCATAGCGACCTTTTCCAAAACGAATTAGGATATATTAAAAAAAAATCAAACAGTTAGATTTCAAATCTGTTATTATCTTTCGAAAGATCATTTTGATATGAACTCATTGATTCCGGTTTTAGGAGAATCCGATGGTTGGATCTTCCGTTACGTCAATTGAAAGTCAAAGGTCGAAATTCGAGAGCAGTCACTGCGCAGCACATTATATTCAATCCATTATAATATATATAATATATTATCATCAATTTCCAAACAAAACGTATTTTATAAAATGTTTATAAATTTGTTTTAAAAACGATTCCAACTTCCTTCTCAATTTTAAATCAAAATTGAATATTCCATATCATTATAATATTTTCAAAATATCAGATTCTGAAATCAAACCATTTCCAAATTCATTAAATAATGAATAAAATCGATAGAACATTCCGTTTGAGTTAAAATGGCATATATCGGCTTGACTCGGCTTCATATTCATTTCAATTATGGATATTTCAATATTTTCATATCCATCCAAAATCGTACATCAAAATCATATTTTGATTTTTCACTGAATATTATTTTAAAATATTCGCTATTTCTGAATTGGAATCGGACTCAAACAATTACCTTATTATTTTATTTATATGGATAACATACATTGCATGTATCCAAAAATAGTGATAAATAATTATTAAATATTTAATTCACATCCAGAGTGCAATTTACGACTGTATAAACATTAAATAATTAAATCGTGCTTATAACAGTCTATCAATCAATCGGTTGACATACAATTAAATCCAAGGGAGATGTGAACTAATTATCATCCCCAGACCCATGTGGGGTTTTCAACCATCGTTAACGATTATTATTTGTACACTTGGTCGATGTGTAAAATTATCGTCCCAATGCCTGTATGGGGTTTATATCACAGTCCATGTGAGCGTATCTACATATTTAGGAGACGGGCGGGTAAATTATCATTCCAGAATAAAATATAAATGTTTTATCCATAAACATTTGTAATCATGGTTTAGTAATGATAACATTAAAACTATGAACATCCATCAATCACCAAACAAATATTGCAATCACAGGCAAACAATATATATTCAGTTATAAAAATAAATAATTGTGCAAAATATTTGAGTGAGAAAGTTCTCACAATACTCCGTCAGTCTTTAATGGAAGATTTTAGTACTATTTGGGTTTAAATTTGCCTCAAATTCTAAGTTGCCCCGTTTATGTTATAGTCAGTTCAATTGCCTAATGTTCGTTGAGAAGATTCCAATGCACTTTAAATCATTCAATTCTATTCATATATGTGAAAGATATAGACGTTTTAAATATATAATTTAAATTAACAATTAATTCTCTAATAATTTAATTAATAAACTTAATTAAATTTTTAAACCTTTTCTTCCCGTAACCTATTGCTTCGTCGAACCCATCTTCGTTGTTAATCCCTACTCGTGCACGCTGTTCGAGATGATCGAAGCACAATCCGTCGTTACCACATCAAAGGCCGAGCCTCCTCCACCAACTCCCAATGCGACGGTTAAATCGCACCCCTTGTCGTCCTCGAAATCCAATTTGAATGTGGCGAGTTTGAGGAACAAATTCGAATAATTTACTCCATGGTATACGATCATGGCCGTATAAAATTAAAGATCATGAGAATCTCTCCAAATTTCATTTTATTATTTCACTGAATGGATTGAGATGTTTAGAGGAATTAAAATCGGATGAGAATGGCCATTGATTCTCTAGCCGGCGGTGGAAAACGTGCGTAGTCATTAGGGTTTCCGAGAATAGCGTGTATATATATATATATAATTCACTTATTTCCAATTTTTGAAGTTTAAAGTTCCGAAATCCAAACGAATCCCACGACTGTCGCCCCTAACCAAATACCCCATTTCGGAACAATGGGATATATTTCGTATGCTAATTCAACTGTTTCAATTAGTTTTTCTCAAGATTAAATATAATTTAATATAGCATTCAAAATTGAATTTGAACATACATTTTAATTTGTCACGACCACATACTGGCTTCAAAAATTCGAAAATTTGAAATCTTGCTATGTTTTACCAATACGGTCCTAACAAAATTAATTTTGTTGAATTAACCATTTGAAAAATGGCATTTTTACTAGCTTATTTAATTTTAACTGAAATTCAATACACGTTTAAATTTACAATGCTTACATATTAATTCCAATTTACTTGAGATTTTATGCTTGGCATTAATTTGACGTTCCAGATCCAACAAAATTAATTTCATCGAAAATGGAGGTCGTTTGCAAAATGATTATTTTTAAGGGCTTATTTAATATTAATATATTAATAAAATCCATAAAGACTATTTTAAATTTTAATCTGGTCAAAACTTACAATTCATAATACAAAATCTTGATTTTTCACATTCGTTAGAAATATATAATTAAGTAAATTCTAACATTTCTTGTTTTACTGAAACCCGGTTGATATAGCATTCTGTATAATCATTTACAGTTCAAAACCAAATTTTCAAACTACCGCGCCATTATGAGTTCTTTAATTAAATTTTAAATTTATACACTCAAAATAAATCATTTTGAATATATAAAATCCAATAAAATTAATTAAAAATAAATTTTAAATTGGTTCTGAAAATACGGGTTGTTACAATCTCCCCCATTAAAAACTTTTTTCGTCCACGAAAAAGAACGGAGTTGAAAGTTGCTTAACTAACTAACTCAACTTTCATTCTGGCCTGAGTTCTTCTACTTTTCAATTTCTAAGAACTTCCTATTTTTTCTGAAATTTGGCTAACACCATAAATTTTTGAAAATTTTCGCCATAATCTCTTTTGCACGGGTTGACTTGGACAAATTTATTGGGCACCCAATAAATGAATATATCGCATAAAAAAAATTGTGCACACTCGTTATGATTTATATACCCTTCTCCCCCCATGCCCACGCATTGTAACCAAAACAAGAGAGACATGTGTATTTTTGTTAGCTAAAGTCTTGTGTAGGGTTTGTTATTAATTCCTGCAATTTACTGTTATATGTTATTAAGTCCATAATCAGTCCTCAGTTCAACCTGTAACTCAGTCCTCTCCATAAAAGCATCTCACTCGTATGGTCATCCAATCCTAGTCATATAAGTGCCAAATGCTTACATGGAATATGATATGTTGTGTTGTCTTCAGTAGTATGTTATGCAGTGTAGTCCATAATTATTGTTACAACCTATGGCGTATATTCAATTTCAAATAGTACAACCATCACAGCGCATCCAAATCATTCACAATAGTTTAATAATAATAAAATTGTGCAACCAACTAAATAAGATGCGCCTGTTTATCGGGTACGCAATTTATTTCTTTACTCAACGTCAAGCCAATAACCTTCTCAATATATATATATATATATATATACACATATTCAATTTAAACAAATTTTCAATTCAATTCTATTTTATGTTTGATTTGGCTAAACTTTCCTTTCATTTTCATACTAGATTTATTATTCCAGTATTTTTATTAGTTTAACTAATAAACACTCATCACAATCATCAACCAGTTGGTTGATTAACTTTTCAAATATATAAACTTTATATACTCAAAAATCATATTTTCAGTGCCAAATCACAAACAATAAACTCTAACTAAGTTTTGGTCCTCACACCAATCAATTGGAAATATATAGATAATCCACTTTCGAAACTTAAAAATAAACTATTGATGTTACGCAGTCATCAATAGAATCATCCTTGGGTGACTTGTGTGTGATTCTATATCTACCCAACATATTTGAGACTTCGAATACACGTTAATTACACGCATATTCAAAATCTACATATACTCGATAGTCCAAATTCAAAGTAAAATGAAATATTTAAATCTTATAATAAGATATAAATTTTTAAAACTAAATTCATTTTTTTGTAATAATACTCTTCAAACTCATTCTAGGGCATTACTAACCCTATCTCTAACGAGCCATTCTTATAGGATGCTGCTAATCCTATCTCTAATGAATTCTCTCATTCAGCTCTAATGTGTCTTATTCTCGAGCTTTGTAAACCAAAGCTCTTATGCACCGAATTTCCCCAATCTCCAAAGAGACGGAAAAACGTGGATTGTATGAGAACACGACGTATCAGAACACAGAACAATAGAACATTTCATTGCTATTAGAACAATTTACATCAGAGTACAAGATATCAGAGTACAAATAAATAATATACTATAGAAAAATAATATTAGAGATTAAAATTACATAGTAGCAGAAATAAAATACATGAATGTAATGTGGAGCTGAAAACATCAACAATCGCAGCTAATAGAAATATACGGATACAGAGCATTCCAAATATAGCTCCAGTCATAATCTAGGATCCTATGAAAAGATATATCTGCGAAAACCAAAATAGCTGCCCATGTGAAAAATATCGGCAGCCAGAGTTTAGGTGGAAGCAATAAACTCCGAGTTAGTCATGGGACTAGTGTGAGAACTAAAACAGTTATTAGCTTTATTTTAATGTTGGGTAAATCAAGTGACCACACCGTATCACACGTAATGGGTTTTCTCCCAAGAATACCGCAAAACAAACAACGCCATGCTAAAAGGAAAAATGAAGCTATTATAAGTCTCAGGTCCCATCACACAATGCAACGCAAGCCGGAGGATAGAGTTTTACCTTATAATAGCCTAATATGCTTGATAGGAAAAATTTATCTTCTATTATAATTATAAGGGAAGAAATCATCTTCAAATATAAACGTGTAATCATAGGCGGCATAGGTACCATATATTATGTCGCCATATAGGTTTACAACTAAAACCGCAAAATCACATGTTGGAAATTGGGTTTCAATCTATAAACCTAGGCAAGGGATCTTGCTCACTGATTTCGAGACACTCTAAAAAATGCCTCAGGATCACACCATTGGGAAACCCTTAGATCTTCAGGGCTAGTCAGTCATCACTGATTAGTTATACTGCAAACAATACGTTTGCAGGTTCTATCGAACCTCTTGCAAGGTTAGTATGCCGACCAAATCAAGGGCCTTTTAGTCAGCCCAGATGAAATCCGAGTACCTCGCCTTTCACAATCCAAAACCCAACATCCACCTAAGTAAAATGTTTAGGCTCCGTACCATGACATCACTTCTAGCTAGAAGCTAACATATGTCAATTTCCCTATAGTTTCTGTCCCGTTTTTTGTTCACACCGGGTGTGAGGTTCGCGAATCAACGCTATACAAAAAGTTGTGCAACTTAAATTTGTTCTTGATTATCAACCACAAAGCCCTGCATTTCAACAAAAGTCTTGATCCATGCAACTTAACATGCAACATTGTCAATCCACACAATACCGTTGATTTCCACCAACATATAACATCTAAGCTCGTACGTCTCAGAGAAGGGTGTTGAGCAAGAGAATAAATTCTCCGCCACCAAACAAATATATGTTTAGCAAAGATAAACGATTATAGCGCGAAATACAATATCAGGCATACGATCCATTTGCAAGTCCGTTCTGGGTGTGAACGAAACCGGAGGCAAATTATTCCTCGTTCCATATATCCAATACTAGAGAGAGGCCCTCGCATATTCGGTCGATCTCCAAATACGTCTGGACGTCCACCATTTATTACCTCATCTTAGGTGTACAGCCCAATCAAGACATTAGTAATCATCCAATCGACGTGAAGACCTCTCGTCTTCAACCACCATCTTCAAGTCTTCGACTTTTAGTCGTCGTATCGGTTTTTCAAAATGGGTTAAACCCGGTCTTTCCGAATAACTCATGTATCTTATAATCAAGTGCTATAAAAACACATCATACGTCTCATTCCAATCTAGAATATTCAAATATTCTTGAAAATCATTTCAAAAGATTTATAATATCTTTTTACAACTTAAACCAAACTAAGGTTTATCATCTAGTTGGGATTAATGAGCCTTACCAAAGTAATAATTCATTTTATTATCCAACCCCATCCTATTTATCCCATGGAGAAAAACTGGTTGTACTCCATATCTAACAACCATTGTGTTATCGGTAAAATTAATTACCGTTTCTCATTTCAAATCTAATTAAAGGTTTAGCTATCGCATGAAACAAAACTGATGGTACTCCATTCTCGATCATTTCTTAAATTCGGTAAATTTAATTACATCATTCACGTTTCAATCTAATTAAAGATTCATTAAAACTCCATTTTGGTTTAATCTTCAAAATCATTATTTAGTGATTTATTCAACTTAGGAAATTAATTGTGTCTTTAACTTGGTCAAAGAACTGATGTTTTTTAAAACACAGTTCACAATATACCCAAAATCATCTTCCATCAAAATGGAATTTTCATGGAAATCATAACAGCATATAATCGATATAAATTTCCATATCAGACTAATATTATAAGTGAAATAACGGCAAAGCCATTTAAATTCCATAAATTGTAACTGTCTTCCTTTATAGAAGTCCATCTCGATTATTAAATCAAATTCCATTCTGTTTCATTTTAATATATTAAATTGGAAAACTTTACTTTGGAAAATTCCACTAATCTTAATTAAATGATTATAAATTCCAAATCATAACTTCACTGTTGATTGGTTAAAGAACGTATGTTATTTAAAACATTGTTCACGATAAACCCAAAATCAACTTTCATTTTGATTCCAATTAAATTAATTAATTGGCAAACTTCTCTAAATCTTAATTAAAAGATTTATTCTATTCTCAAATGGGTTTAAGAAAAGTGTTATTGAAGACATCATTCACGACAAACCCAAAATCCAATTTGATATTAATCACAAGGCTCTAAATAGAAATTATATCGACTTATATTCAATATCAAATTCTGAAACCAATAGATATCGTATTAGGAATAACAATATTTATATCCTCTAATTTCCTCAATGATATCCGTGTAGTCACATAATCTAATATCGAAATATTTCTAGGATTATTTACATTCAAATCCAATCCAATTTATAAGTTGGAAAATTCTGGTTATACTAAAACCATATCCATTATTTTTCAGTTCTTCATTTTAGTTTTTAACTAGTTCATTCAGATAAAAATATCTTTTATCTTTTCAAACTTGGTGTATTTCATCAAAAATATTTTCAAATCATTTATTATGATTTTACATAATTTATTAATATTTTAAATAATTTTATTAAGGACCTTTCAGTCGGATTCCAATATTGGCCACCTACCTGCATCCATAGCGACATTTTCCAAAACTGATCTGGATATATTAAAAAATCTAAATGTTAGATTTCAAATCTGTTATTATCTTTCGAAAGCACTTTTTGATATGGACCCAATGATTCTGGTTTTAGGAGAATTCGACGGATGGATCTTCCGTTACGTCAATTAAAAGTCAATGGCCAAATTTCACGAGTGGTCGTTGCGCGACACGTTCTATTCAAACCATTATTATATATATATATATATATATATCAAATATTATCATCAATTTCCAATCAAAATGTACTTTATAAAATGTTTATAAATTTGTTTTGAAAATGATTCCAACTTCCATTTCAATTTTAAATCAAAATTGAATATTCCATATCATTATAATATTAAAATGATAATATTTTCAAAATATCATATTTGAAATCAAACCTTTTCGATATTCATTATAAAATGAAAAAAAATCGACATAAAATTCCGTTCGAGTTAAAATGGCGTATATCTACTTAACTCGGCTATGAATGTTTCAATATTTTCGTGTCCATCCAAAATCGGACATCAAAATCATATTTTGATTTTTCAATAAATATTATTTTAGAGTATTTGTTAATTCTGAATTGGAATCAGACTCAATCAATTGCCATATAATTTTATTTATATGGATTACATACATCGCATGTATTCAAAAATAGTGATAAACAACTATTAAACATTCAATTCACATCCAAAGGGCAATTCACAACTGTATAACATTAAATAATTAAATAACGCTTACAACGGCCTATCAACCAATCGGTTGATGTACAATTAAATCCAAAGACCCATGTGGGGTTTTCAGCCATCAACAATTATTATTTGTACACGTGGGTGATGTGTAAAATTATCGTCCCAATACCCGTGTGGGATTTACATCACAGTCCTTGTGAGCAAACCTGCATATTTGGGTAAATTGTCATCCCAGAATAAAATATATACATTTTATTCATAAACATTATAATCATAGTTTAATAATGATAACATTAAAACTGTGAATATCCATCAATCACCAAATAAATATTGCAATCACATGCAAACAATAAATATTTAGTTATAAAAATAAATAAATGTATAAAATGTTTGAGTGATAGAGTTCTCACAATTTTTTTCTACTCTGTCAGTCTTGAATTGATGACTTAGATTCGCCTCAAATTCTAACTTATTCTATTTCTGTTCTTTTTAGTTCCATTGCGTAGTGTTCATTGAGACGATTCCAACGCACTTTGGATCATTCAATTCTGTTCATATATGTGAAAGATACAGAAATATATATAATTTAAATTAACAATTAATTTTATAATCATTTAATTTATAACTTAATTAAAATTTTAAACCTTTTCTTCCCGTAACCTTTAGCTTCGTCGAACCCATTTTCGTTGTTAATCCCTACTCGTGCACGATGTTCGAGATGACCGGAGCACAATCCACTGTTACCACATCGAAGCCCAAACCCCCCACCAACGCCCAAAGCGACGGTGAACTCGCATCCCTCGCCGTCCTCAAGATACACTGTGAACATGGCGAGTTTGAGGAACAAATCAAACAATTTACTCCAGGTATCCGATCACGTCCGCATAAAATTAAACACCGTGAGAATCTCTCCCAATTTCATTTTATAACTTCCTTTAATAAGGGAATGGATTGAGATATTTTGAAGAATTAAAATCGGATGAGAAAGGCCATTCATTCTCTAACCAGCGGCGGAAAATGTGAGTAGTGATAAGGGTTTCCAAAAAAAGTATATATATATATATATATTTATTTTAATTATTATTTAATTCATTTATTTCAGATTTTGGAAGTTTAAAGTTCCGAACTCCAAACGAATCCTAACGACTGTTGCCCCTAACCAATAATCTTCGTTCCAGACACAATGGGATATATTTCGTATGCCAATTTGATTGTTTCGATCAGATTTTATCAAAATTAAAATATGTTTTAATATAACGTTCAAAATTAAATTTGAACATACATTTTTATTTGCCACGACCACATATTGACTCCAAAAATTCAGAAATTTGAAATATAGCTATGTTTTACAAATACTGTGCTAATAAAATTAATTTCGTCGAATTTGGAGACCATTTGAAAAATGTCATTTTAAATAGCTTATTTAATTTTAACTGAAATTCAATACACGTTTTAATTTACCACGTTTACATATTAACTCCAATTGACTTAAAATTTTATACCTGACAATAATTTGACGTTCCAGATCCAACAAAATTTATTTGGTTGAAAACAAAGGTCGTTTACATAATGGTTGTTTTTAAGGGCTTATTTAATATTAAAATATTAATAAAATCCATAGGGACTATTTTAAATTTTAATATAGTCATAACTTACAATTTATAATACAAATTTTAATTTTTCACATTCGTTAGAAAGATATAAATAAATAGATTCTAACATTTCTTATTTTACTAAAACCTGGTTTATATTGCATTATGTATAATCATTTAAAGTTCAAAACCAAATTTTCAAACTACCGCTGTTGATATCGAAAATGATATCAATACCCCAAAAACTATCAACACGTCAAATAACAATCATACACAAAGCTAGAGACAGAAAAGGCGGGGAAAGATAAAGTGCACATGGTTTTAGAGTGGTTTGGCCTAACAACGGCCGAGGTTCACTATGGAGGAAGCTTTTATTATCATCATAGTAATTAAAAATACGTATCTCTCGAATTTACATACATCCTCTCTCTTTTACAAATATTTCCATGTATCCACTTAGATCCTCCAAGGAACGACCCACTTCATCTAAGTATGGTGAGAATGGTCGAAGATCTACAATCTCTTGAACACTTGAGCAATTTTAGAGGATTCCATGGATGATTTGATGGAGAAACTTGGTTAGAAAAGGCGTAATGAGGTTGGAATGGTCTTGAACGGTAGAGAGAACAATTTAGCAACACTTCATGGAGATAGGAATCGTCCCTAAATGTATGGAAGCCATGGTTATTTATAGGTGAAGTTGTCATGAAGTGGTGAGCTGAAACCCATATATGCAGGCTATGGGTCGTTTATACAATAATTACAAAAATGCCACTGCTAGTTGTTGCTAGTTGTCCTACTCGAATGACCCTGTAATGCATGACTAGACCAACACACGACCCCAGAAGATGGATGAGCCCCCCTGTGCTAGAGTAGGAGATGGTTCTTGACCCAAGTTAATGTGCGAGTCGTGTTGGTGCACGACTGACCAGACTCGTGCGCGAGGACCTAAGTTGATGCTCGACCCTTTTGTTTTGAGTACATGACCGATCAAAGATGGTACATGAGCCTTTCTCATGCTCGACCCATAGGAGCTCGACCATGTCCACTTTCGATGATATGCACGAGCCAGTCTTGTGATCGATCCTTCATGTGCTCGATCCACGTTGACGTTTGCCCAACGCAAGTTCTCATCTTATTGTTTTAGTGTAGATTAAATTTATCAAAGTGTGCATGATTTTAAAGGGATAAACATTTTCCCCTCGAAGGTTGTAATTTTGCTTTGTAAAACTTACAGACTTCGAAAATGAATGAATGTGGCACAATGTGATAGATTAAATTCGGTTTCTCATAAGACGGTTTGACTTATTAAGGGTCGAGCCTTTACTCCATAGTGGGTCGGTCGTACGTAAATGTGAGTGGACTAAACTCATGCATATCACCATGGTTCGATCGCGCACTAGTATGAGCGAATGAGCCCGTATATGCTTCTTCGGGTCGAGCGAGCCCAATTGGTTGAGCAAGCACACATAGGGTCGAGTTAGCGTATGGAGTTGATCCAACCCGTTCATATTCCCCACCTTATATTGTTTCTTTGGTCTTCATGTCCGCATTTTAACTTTTCTCGAAGAAAACATTTTAATGGTTGTGGCTTTGTTTCTTTAAAATTTCGCATTCAACCAGTTCAATCTCGCCATCTTTCAAATCAGAGTCACACTGCCAATAATCAAAAATACCAAATCCATTGTTGCGCTCATTCTTCGCTGCAAGATACCATCAGTTTCGGGGCAAATCGAAATTTTCCCTTCAGATTTGGAGCGCGGTTCTTTCTATAGGTGATTTTCTCTTTGATTGCGTGTCTGTTTTACTGATTTGGTCTGGAAATAATTAGGGTTTGAATTGGATTTTTGGTGATTTGTTGGGATTGTGATGATTGGTAATTCGAATGGGTTAAATTGGATTGAGTTGTATGTGAATGATTAAGGAATTCGAACTATACAAAATCCCTTGAATTCTGATTTGTATTGAATGCACATAAGTTGCTCGATGAATTGCTAGAGACACAAAACCTTGCACACTTTGCTGATCACTGTTTAATCTCTTATGTCATGAGAGTATTTGCATGTTAAGAATGGTTACTATTTTGAATATATAAATGTTTCTCTAACTTGGTCGAGTTTGAATTTTGAATGATAATTCCATTTATACCTTGGTGTATTAAGGACTTTGCATTCACATGTTTGATGTTAAGCTTGTATTTGCGATATATTTGCATTGTTGCGCCATTTATATACATAGATTCCATGAGTGTACTTTGACATATTAATCACTGTAAATACGTTACAACAGCCTCGTTCATGTACATTGATGCCACACTTTGATATGTCAACTACTTTGCACTTGTAATTTGAAATCTGAAACACGTTTATGCCGATTGCCACTTAAACTGGTGTCTCTTGCATTCACTTTTGGTAACGATCTTCGTAACTTATTGCTTTTGATCGACACTCCTAATTTTTTTCTGCTGTGTGACGACTCTCGGTTTGAATTCAGCAACATTTGCATGGTGATGTAGTTCAGATCGTCTGAAAGTCTTCAACATGGTTCTGTAGCACATCAATACGTCTGCTCGACCCGTCATAGGTTGTCGAAGTCCTACTCTACCTAGTCGTTCATGCTCGACCCCTAAAGGGTCAGTCATGTTTAACCCCTTTGGGAGGTCAGTCATGCTTTCCCTTTATAGGGAATTGGTCATGCTTGACCCCTATCGGCAGTCGGTCATGCTCGATCCCTATAACAGGTCGGTCATGCTTGACCTTTATAAGGAATCAGTCATGCTCGACCCTTATGGGGAATCGGTCGTGCTCGACCCCTATGGGGAGTCGGTCATGCTTGATCCCTATACTAGGTTGGTCGTGCTCGGCCCCTATATGGGCTTGATCATGGTCGTCCCGTATTTGGTCAGTTAAATTTGGCTTACTCTAGGTCGGCTGGTTTAAATTACTTTGAGATTTCTTTTATGTTGAGGTATCCATTGATCGCTGGATCTTTGGCAGTACTAAACCTATAATAATCGAAATATTTGCATGTTTTTGAGCTATAATTTTGCTGACAAAGCTTAGAAAACATACCATAATCTCATCACGACATTGCAACAAATGAAAGACTTGCATTCGATAAATAAATAAATGCACTTAGGAGTATATGTTCTAAACTGTACAACAAACAAAATACCTCACCTTAAAAAGTTTGGAAAAAAGGCCACATATTCAAAAAAGGGGCATCCAAAAATTTGATAAAATCGATACGTTAATGAAACTTATCGCACCAGTAAAATTCAACCTTGGAAGTCCAACTAGTTAACATTAACTAGTTGTGAGCCTCAGAAAGGAGGAGAGGTGGATACATCGATCAAGTCAAATTAGAAGCAATCTCCCACAAGGATAAATTCCTTCATTAAGCACCTAGAGTCTCTCAACACAAAGGTTTCCTTGTCTTCGATTCCAATAGACACCCTTATAAGTAGTCATGATCATCCATCTTCAATTCGGGCGGCGGGGACCCTCTGAAAGATACAAAGATCCAACCATAAATAACTCAAAAAGCCCAATGACGTTCAGCTTCAAAAAGAAAAAATACCGAAGGATAAGCGATGCTCAAAAGATGACTATGCGAACATGGCGTAGTTTGAATCCAATAAAGCAATAACGTTTCCCAGGGAATTAAAGCCAATAACAATCAATGGTGTCAGCATGAGAAAAAAAAAAGATCGGTGAGATCGAGAAATAGTCAAGTTGAGATCCAAATTGTATACAACCCAGGATAGTCGATGGTATGTGAGTAGCCGGTATTAAACGACGTTGTACTAGATAACCTACCACAAGGCTACAATATACTAAAGGCGCTCCCAAAGTATGGAGAAAATTAATACTTGCTAAGACAGAAATAACGTATGTTACTACCAAAATTATTTTAGCACAGGCTAAGATGAAGGGACGTTGAATGAATATAAGGAAAGGAAGAAGAATCCGAGAGCAACACAGGCCAATACCCCCTTTGAAAAGATGGGGCCCGAAGCCTGTAGGGCACCAACAAAGGTTTATTCGACATGGTCTAGCCGACAAGAATTAACCTACTTAACGCCAACACATAAGAGGAAGAAGATTATTGGGTTAGTGCAAAAAGAAGGTTTGTGACCGACTCCAAAAAAAACGGCTCCATAAATTATGAAGGGGTTACCATCGTAAGTAACATAGATATCACTAGAAACTACCTTCCAGGGAACCAAACCGAAAGGCTAAACCAAGACTCCAGCAAGGATATAGGCTACTCGTACTAATACACCGTGTACCTGAACCATCAACGGTTCTAAATCGGTGGATGTACACGTACATAGTGAGGGCGGGTCCCTCTGAGTACCCACAATAAAGCCGAAATCTTACATTCGAAAACTTATGCTAGAGGACCGACACTTGGAGGCATCCACCGAGAAGTCCAAAATGCCTCTGCAATCCGTCTCGGCAAAAAACTCATTTCCACCTTGGAGAGGCCCAACTCACTTGGGACCCTCGCTTCGAAGACTGTAACTGGCACCACGAGGATAGCCGATAGCCAGATGCCCGAGACTAAGGGGAAAACGGCTGACAAGAATCCATTCAGGCCCAATAACCTACTGATAGAAGGACCCCGGATTCTCTATAAATTGGATCCCAGGAGCTTAATAGGGGGCACACCTTTTATTCCTCAATTTAGTTCTTTTCTTCTCAAAAGGAGCAAATCATCAATTCTTGTAACATATCTACAAATTATGAATGGAGAATTCTGGGTCTTATACATCTTGCGATTCAATAATCTTGTTGTGCCATAATGATGGAACGGGGAGTTAACAATAACCTTTCTGATGAGGAGATCAACCAAGGCGCCCTGGCGATGGAGGAAGAGGGCATTGTGGAAACACGAAGTCCCCTTTCTCCTCGCCCAAAGGGTCCTCCATGATTGGTCCATATTCTCAGGTTGAGCCTAAAGCTTCCCGTACATTGATGTATAGAGATCGTCTACGAATTCCTAACCCAATCTCTATTGTGATTCAGGCCCCTCTCTTGAGTGGATCTGACATGGAAGGATCATTGGATTTAACGAATATTGTGATGACTTCATCCTTGAACTCGAGGGAAACGTTAACCTATTTTCTTCTTATTGTAGTGCATAATGTCATCGTCATGGCTTAGAAAATCATCAATTCCACGAAGCCTAACGATATCAAGTTAAATAACTTTCCCAAGGTCAAGTCGAAATACTATCGTGCAGTATGTGTGACGTTCACCCTTCGGGAGCAAGATAAACGGTCATTAGGTTTAAAAATTCTGATGCCCTGGGGAAGGCGATTCAGCTTAGAATCACAGGCCTAGGATTATGTTTTGGTGACTCTGAGTCATGACGATGTCAAATCCCTTGAATGCATGCCTTACATACTGTAATCCGAGTGTTGACGAAAAATATCGTTAACATTTTGGTGCTAGAAGGAGGGCCTGAACCTCCAAACTTATGGTTAATTTGTTTAAATTAATTTGGTGAATTTATTGTTCTATGGTAGGAAAGATGAAGCCGAAGAGATTAGAGGAACGAAATAAAGAGCTGGATCCCAACGCCACCCTTGAAAGAAATGAGGGCCAAGCACTTAACCCAAATAATAACGAGAAAGAAGCCGATCCCAATCCACAACAACCACCAGACTCAAATGCCATGGAAGATAATGTCGCAAGAATCTTGGTCTTGGAAAGGCAACTTCAAGATATGCAGGCTCAAGTCAATGCTATCCAGACAAAAAAGTCCTCAAGGCTCACTAGATCTAGTCAGAGAGGGACGAGTGAATCTCCAAAAAGGAAGGCTCTCGTTCAACTGTCAAAAGCAAAAGGGAAGCCTAAGGCAACTTCTCCCAAGAAAAAGAAGTCTCATCCGACGGGATTAGATCTCTAAGGGAATCAGTGCGAGTAGGAACAATCTGAGAGCTCCACCTCCAAAGGATACGATCCCAAAAGAAAAAACTATGATAACCCGGAGGCTTACATTAGAGATTTCGCTCAGAAGACCATCAAGGACTTGTTGGGAAGCAAGGGCAAGAGAACCCAGGATGACAGGGTTAATGACAATGAAAGAGTAGCACCGTTCATCGATGAGATTATGAACACCATAATACCATCAAGAGTCAAAGTTCCAATCATAAAATATCTTGGGATGACTGACCTCGACGATCATCTGATGGCATTCGACAGCCAGATGGATCTTTACAACACTTCTGGAGCCGTCAAGTGCCGCCTCTTCCTAGTGACCTTCCAAGGGGCAGTGGCGAAATGGTATCGCCAATATTGTGAAAACACCATTTACTCGTGGAAACAATTCTCGTACGAATTCTCCACGCAGTTCTGCATCTGCAAAGATCCAACCGTAAACTAAACAGTCATCGCCAACATTAAACAGAGGCAAGGGGAGTCTCTCGGGGACTATCTAAAAAGGTTCAACATCGAGGCCTTAAAGGCCAAGGACATGAATGATCGCGACATGTTAATCGTCGTGCACTCACGGTTGATTGAAAACACCCCCTTCTGGAAGGAGTTATATATCAACGACTGCACAGATTTGCAAGATTCCCATTTCCAAGCCGACAAGTTTTTCCACATGGATGAACTGTACTTCACGAAAAGGACGTTCGGGCCTCGAGGGGAAGGAGGAAGGCCGAACTTTGGACAAAAGCTCCCGGAAGGAAATCAAAAGATGTCGAGGTGGGCAGACTCTAACACCAACTCGGCTGCCTTGAACAAGCCCATCTCGTATGTGTATGCTATTGCAAAAGAAAGGGTCAACAACTTCCCCGTCTCATTCAAAGCCAGAAATTTCCCCAAACCTCATGCCGATGGTAAATATTGCGAGTTCCGTAAAACCAACAGGCACAAGACCGACGAGTGCAAGGTATTCGACGGGATTATCTGGAAACTGATCCGAGAGGGACACCTGAAGGAATTTGTTTCAACTAAACAATATCAGCTCAACGTGCAGGAGGATAGTAGAAGGTCTCGATAAATACGATATGAGTTGCTATGGAGGAGAGCAACCTGGATTTGGGGCCACCCGTAAACCGAATCAATGTGATCCATGGGGGAACACATCCTGCCGGAAGCTGTCTGAAGGCCAGAAACCAATACCTGAAGGAAGACTTGGAGGGAATCTTCTCCATATAAGAAGAACCATTGTTGAAGAGCGCGTGTTATCCCCTCAACATGCATAACCTCGTTGTATCTCTGGAAGAAATGAAGAATGGGGTCTGTCACTGTAACACCCCGTATTCTCTGTAAACGTTTATGTAACAAATCAATGTATACTTAATTTTTAATAGAGGAATTAAGGTAAATGTGTTATGCCATTGCATTCGTCTCGGAATTCTGCTTGAGATAGAGTCCGAGTTTGCGTGAATCGGACTTCGTATGAAGAAGTTATGGCCTTCGGAAGTTTCAGCTCAAATTTAAAAACAGCTCGAAACTGAATTCAAAATTCAAAACAGAACCCAGAAGCGGGCTGGGCGGGAAATTTCCCTCCCAGGACCTAGATCGACCAGGGGGTCGACCTAGGGGTCGGCCTGCCCTGTTTTTCCAGATCCGAGGCAGAATTCATTTTTATGTATCCGGGCTGATTTCTGGACCAAATTCATGAGGTTTACGCTATATAAACGCCCCCAAACTTCACTTTCTCCACACAACTTCATTACGCCTATACTCTGCCTCAATCCTAATTAAAATAAATCTTATTCTCCATTAAAACAAGTTATAGTTCTTCTTCAAATTGGAGATTCAAATCAAGATAAAGCTTCAAGTTGGACCATAGGCATTCCGCTTCAAGCAACGTCACTCGAATCATAGCAAATCGCCTTTTCTAAACCGATCACCGTAAGTTCGGTTATTCCTTAGATTTGAACGTGTAATTGGAATTGTGAATGTAATGAATCAAAATATAGAACTATACCAATTTGCAAGTTAATTATCTTTGATTTGTGCTTATGTCAAATCGAAAATTATCTATGCCTTTGGATCTGATTTACGACTATGACTATGAGACTTTTGCCTAAGACTATGACTATGAAACTATTGCCTATAAAGCTATTGCCTATGACTATCTATGAAACTATTGCCTATGAAGCTATTTCCTATGACTATGACTATGAGACCTTTGTCTAAGACTATGGCCATGAACTGTCGCCTATGAAATTATGGCCTACGACTATGAATCATAACTATGAGACTATTGCCTATGACATTGGTTAAGAAATTATTGTGATTAGTCGCCCATGACTATTGTGGTTAATTGCCTATGACTATTGTTGTTTGTTGCTTATGACTATTCCCATTGTTACAAATAACCGATCATGTCGTACCTTGAATTAGCATTATGTTGGACCAAATCACCTATGCCCATTCCCTTGATCATGTGGATCTCATATTTAATGTGTAACTTGGCTAGTTTATTCCTATCCACTATTATCTACATCGAACCTGTTGGAGCCATTATTTTTGTACTGCCTAATCTTTTATATCAATTCTTGTGCTTATCCCCTATTCCTTTTGATTAGTGCCATTTCATGAGTACATAGAAAACTTGTGAAATCATGTTATACGTGCGATTATGATGCGGGGATTGGGCGTAGCTTAATTAAGTTAGTTTGGCATAATAAATATGTTGGCATAATCTAAATTTGCTATAATAGTGAATGATTTACATGCATATTAGACTTGGGCATAAATTGATAAATTTAATTGGCCGCAAAGTGTGTAATTGGCGTGTAAACCAAGTTTTGGACATAAACGGTAAACTAGAATATTAAATCTAGTTTTGACATGAACCGTAAATTGGAATATTAATCTAGATTAGGCATGAATTGTAAAAGGGGAATATTAAATCTAAATTGGTATAAGCTGCAAGTTGGGTAGATTGATAGGTAAATCAAGTTTTGGGCATAGAATATAAATATGCTAATTTGCATGACAAATGAATATGATCTAGGCTAAATTGATTTACGGAAAATTTACATAAATAGTAAATATGTAAATTTAGTATGCCTGACCCGAGGTTAGACTGAGTTGTGGTGTAAAACTGCCCGGAACCGACCGGCACATCCAGTGACCACAACAATACCTGTCTAATGTGGGTGGTTAGTGCATCAAGCCCAGAAAGACCCGAGGTTAGACTGAGTTGTGGTGTAAACCTGCCCGGAACCGACCGGCACATCCAGTAACCACAACAATATCAGTCTAATGTGAGTGGTTGGTTCTTTAATTAATTAATTAATTAAGGCTCATGAATAAATCAAGCTAGAAATGGTGCGGTTAAGTAACTAGGGAAACACTTAACCGTAATAACATGTTAACTAGGCAAGTGGGTGAGGTTAATTAGAATTAGAATACTTAACCGTTACAACATGTTCATTAGACAAGTGGGTGAGCTTAAGTAAATTTAGAACACTTAACCGTTGTAACATGTTAATTAAGCAGATGATAGGGTTAAGTTAACTAAGGTAACACTTAACCAAAATATATAATGACATATGGTGGGGTTAAGTAATACAAGAGGAAAACACTTAACCAATTATATAACATGATGTATGGGAAGGGTTAAGTTACACGAGAACAACACTTAACCAATATAACATGATTTGAGTTAGGGTCAAGTCAACACCAGAAGGAAACACTTAACCAACATGATGTGACGGGTGGATGGGTTAAGTTAACTTGAATTGATTAATAACACTTGACCAATATAACTTGATTAGCGAATGGGGTTAAGTTAAATGGGAAATACTTAACCAATAAATGAACAGGGTTAAGTTAATAAATCACACTTAACCAATCCAACATGATAAGCAAGAAAGGTTAAGTTAATAAGAACCACTTAACCAACACGACTTGACGAGTAGGAGGTTAAGTACATGCCATGTAGGTGGGTAATATTAGTAAACATAGGCCCACAAAAACTTAACCATTAAATAAACATTCTTGAATCCGTGGGAAGGTTAAGTGCACGTCGAGTTGGTGGGTAATATTAGTAAATATAGGCCCACAAAACTTAACCATTATATAAACATGCTTGGATCGATGGGAGGGTTAAGTACATCTCGTATAGGTGGGTAATATTTGTATATATAGGCCCACAAACTTAACAAGCAGGAAACCCTAGTAACGGGGACCCATTTCAGCAGTAACCCACATAGATGTATCATGGTACCCTGAAACTAGGCAGGATGGGGCACGATTACTGGGCTGATTATAAGCGGTCAAAAGTAGCGACAGAGGGTATGTTAGTGTAGGTTCCAACGGTTTACGGGGGTGCACGTACTCCGAAGTGGAAAACGCAGGCACTGGGTACAGTAGTTATATACTGTGCATCTTGAATCGTGACGAGTCGCTATCATAAGGCTTGATACACCTTATGGTGGGGCCAGCACAGAGTATCTACACGTAAGAGAGGGCCGACTGACACGGACACATGGAAACTTAATGCAAGTAAGTAGCATAATCCCTAGTTGGACCTAGGTCGCGTAAACCCTGAATCCGAGAAGTGTTCAATAGGTAGCATAAACCCCAGTGGCCCTGGATATCGTAAACCCTGGTTGAATCTAGTAAGCACTCGATAGTAAACCCTAGATTAGATCTAGGTAATAAACGGAATCCCCATAATAGATGTACACCTGAAGGCAACCGCAAATACAGGGATTTGGATCACGTTATCATATGATCATAGATTATTACTAGTTTCGACACCAGTTAGGTAGTGCAGAGATATAGAAATCAGTATAAATAGGGTAGTTGCGAAGCAGAGAAGGAGTAAAAGCGCATTCAGTTTATCAGTAAATTCAGTTTATCTTGCCATATCCCATGCTTATCCCATATTATCTTGTTACTATGGTTTAGTCTTATATTTAGTCTATTCATGTCATGACCCTTTTCCTCGTTTAAATACTAAGAATCACTAGACTTACCAGACTTTATGTCTGACCTAGTTTGCTTTCGCCTCTTTTCTTCCGTTTCCCCCCAGGTAGTCAGGGAGGGAATAGCTCAGGTTTGCTTGGACCGTTACTCTTTCCAAGCTTGAAGACTCTTTGACGTGTTGCCTTGGACTCTCTCTTCTACTGCTATGGCTGGCTCATGCTTTATTTGGGGAAATCATTTTATGCTTCTTTATTTTTGTAAACAAGACATGATACTTTGGTATTGTAAAACAATCTTTGTACAAGCTGTTTATCAATGAAATAAAGTTTTATTTATTTGTCGCTGCTTTAATTGTCTGTCTTGTAATTTATCTGCATCTTTTACCTATAATGCTCCACCGAAATTAAGGCATTCCCTTTGAGAGTGACCTTAACGAAGGTAGGGTGTTTCAGTCACCCACATAACGACCCCCTTATGATAACGGTGCAGATAGGGCTTTAGGTTGTTTCTAAAATCTTGGTGGATACTGGAAGCGCTGTCAATGTCATCTACAAGCACACCTTTGATTAGATGGGAATTTTCGAAAAGAAACTGGAGCCTAGCAACGAACCAATCTTGGGATTCAACAACAAGCGGTCAACACTAGTGGGTCAAATCAACCTTCTGGTTTAAGTGGGGTTGTCCCCTCTTCACATGACTTTCGAAACTCACTTCATTGTGATTAATCAATCGTCCTATTACAACGCCTTCTTTGGACGACCGGCTTTA
Organism: Allium sativum; assembly: GCA_030737875.1. Classification (NCBI taxonomy): domain Eukaryota; kingdom Viridiplantae; phylum Streptophyta; class Magnoliopsida; order Asparagales; family Amaryllidaceae; genus Allium; species Allium sativum. Next base: position 2,618,150 of record CM060919.1, on the reverse strand, counting down.
GAGGAGATGGATGCCTTCATTTCTCCCAGATATCTCATGTTAAAAAATTTCACCAAACAGGGATGGGTACCATCAGAGGAGAACAGTTTAGCTCCTACGAGTTGAATTTCGCAACGGTTGAAAAATAAAGGAAGGTACAACTGACATGCAAAATAAACGAATTGAATTAATGCATGCAGTAAAACAAATTGAACCAGTACATGCAAATAAAATGATTTCAATAAGGTAATTTTTATTCTAATCCACGGTTTCAATAAATTAATCCACCATTTTACTAAGTTAATCCACAACTATTTTATAAGTTAATCCACGAGTGGATTAACTTAAAGATTTCATCGTATTATGTATCTAACAATCGATTTTGTGCTTCTTGTTTCACAATTATACGTTATTTCACAATTCCCATACCATATTAATAATAATAATCCAACTAGTCTAAAATCAAAATCTCATACCAGATTAATTATGTGAAAAAAATACACATTATATCGTAATGTGACATAGATAGCATATAAATCTACTGTATGCAACTTGTTTCTTATATAAATTATGTCGACATGTCAATTTATAAGATTTTCATTTGGTAATCAAGTTCTCTTGTTGTTTATGTTAACTTGTGCAACCACTCATACTAGTCATTCATACATGCTAGTATATATATGCATAAAAATCCAAATGACGTGGTGAGGGACAAACATGAAATATTTGCTATAAATAAATAGATCATGGTGCAAAACATTAATAGGTTCATCAAAAATGAAGCTAACAGTAAACAAGTCACTTTAGCAATTTAAGTACCTACAGCCTATTACTTTTACTCATGAGAATATGTGAAAGTCATATAGACAAGTCATATATATTTCCAGAATTACACAAACGTGGGATTAAAAGTCATACGCGCCTTTTAAGTTCTAATAATCATGGGTTTAAACTAGCCACTCGTCATCATCATCATTATTTATTAGTCTTGAATAAAACCCTTGATTTCCTACAATTTCCTTAGTACTGTAACAACCGTCTCCATCATCAAGATGTGAACAATTTCTCTTCTCAGACATATTTTTATCAATTTTTCAAGATTTCAGAAAATAACTAACTACAATTACATGTGATAATGGTGATATTAAAAAATATACAATTTTGTATACAATTAATCAATTTCAAAAAAACAAAAACAAACTACTTACTGTTATGTTGAATTACTCCGCTTAACGCTTAAACTTGGATTTAGATGCTAGGATTCCAGAACAGAGAAGAACAACGAAAAAAGAACGAAAGAAGAAATGCACGGAAGAAAAACGCATGGATGAAGATTCAGAAGAAGAGAATACGTCCGGTTTTATTTTTGGTGGATGTACTAATTAAAATTTACTCCCTCCAATCCAAAATATAAGTCGTTTTAGGTATTTGCATGGGAATTAAGAAAAAAAATCCAAATACTTCTTTTTAGTGGGTTGGCTCCTTTTTTCATGCAAAGCTAAGATACTTTCTCTATTTTCAAGTACAAAAAAGTAGTTGTTGGGGTTTCCAAAGAAGCCACTTACTCATATGAGCCAATAGAAGTACTTCATGGCAAGTCAATAAAGTATGTACAATTTATTATAGGTAAAAACGTCTTATATTTTGAAAAACAAAAAACTACACAAAACGTCCTATATTTTGTACTGAAGGGAGTAAATTTTAGTAAAAGTCAAAGATGCTATAAAATAAGATGGATTAACTTATTAATATTGTAAATTTGAATAAAAATTACCTTTTAATAAATGCGTGCAAATAAAATGAATTGAATTAAATCAATGCATGCATGACAATTTTTTTTCTTATTCTAAGGCAACAATAAATGGACTGAAGGCGAGATTAATGCATGCAGTAAAACAAATTCAACCAGTACATGCAAATAAAACGAATTTAATAAATGCATGCAAATTAAATGAATTGAATCAATGCATGGTTGATTTTTTTCTTCTTATTCTAAGGCAACAATAGATGGACTGAAGGCGAGATTAATGCAGGCAGTAAAACAAATTGAACCAATACATGCAAGTAAAAGGAATTTAATAAATGCATGCAAATAAAATATATTAAATCAATGCATGCGTGACAACAAAAGCAACCCTGCTTTTGGTGAACTAATGACAGCAAATTACAATCATAATGGCGCACGACTTTTAGTTGGGGTTCCATGACAATATACTTTGTAGTTAAATCAAGGCAAAGTGGCAGTTTCAGGTTTCCAAATTTACATTTGGTCTCAGCAACATTCAAAGTTTGTGAATGCAAACTATAAAGCAAATCAAATAGCATCAACACATATGGACAATGCAATACGCCAACTTCACAAAGCTTGACTGGGTATATTCATGATTTATGTGCTTAAGTTTTTGATATATATAGACTAACCACAGATTCAATACAACCATGTTTATAAATTTTTAAGTTGCAAAGTAACAGGGTCTGCATAAGAGGAAGTGCTACAGGTTTACAACCAAAAAAGCAGGGTTAAATTAAAAATGGCACCAGCCAATGGCATTGTTTCCGAGCAAAGTATGTAATATATAGTTAAAAAGTACTAATCCCTGAGGTATGTCACCCAGTTTCTCTTTTTTTTTTAACAGAGGTTGGTTCAACAAGCCCAAGCATACCACAATACACAAAACCAACGTACTGGCCTAAAATCAAGTAATGCACACACATTCTTTTCCGGTCATCAGGCGAAAATCATAATTAGTAACCACAAGAGTGATAAACATAATTCACTCATTTTAATTAAGTACAAACTGGTGTTGAAGTACTTGAATAAAGAGATATCGTGAACAAACTCACATGTGCTTGGTGGACAGCAGCAGCAAGAAGAGAGGGGATGCGAGGTTCGGTGCTGACGTGCTACTGCTGCTCCGTCCATCGTTCTCTCTCTCTTTATATTTTTTTGTGAAAATGTTGGACTGTATTCACGTAGGAAGGAACGGAACTCAGACCAGTCACGCGGCGAAAAAGCTCGTCAGAACGTCGGCAGGCATGGCGGTTTTTAGCACTGCTTTGACCTTTTTTTTTCTACGGGTTCTGCATTTCAGCGGGATGAAGGGGGGAAAGCTTCAAGCTTCCAGGGTTGGTGAACGGCAATGCACACGATTGATGACAGAAGGTAGGCTCGATTTGCGGTGGAGAGGAGGAAACCGATTTTGGGAAAATCGAATGGGGAAGAAGCGGTTTTGATTTTGATTAGGGGAGGAACGAATTGAATTGATTTAATTTTGGGGAAAAATGAAACTAAGGATTGGTAGAAGAGGGCTAATTCTATTCAAACACCATAAATTATTATTCATACACCATTAATTTTTAATTAAAATATAGGGCAAAAATACCCTTATATTTCAATAGTTTTTATTTTTTAGTTTTATTTTAGTGATTTTTTATTCAAAATTACTCCATTCAAACTATTTTTATTACCATATTTTTTATAAAATTTTAAATACTTATAATTTAAACTCAATGTTAAACTACCACACGTCAAAGCTAAAATTAAAAATTAAAAATTTCTATGTTTGAAAATAGAATTTATCTCCGTGTACCATTGGATTTTTAATTTAAATTTATTGTTCAAATTACAAGTTTAAATCCAGAACTTTTATGAGTGATTTTGATTTCATAGTCAGATTCATGCCTCCTTAAAATAATATCAAGATAACATAATTACAAAATTTATAACCATATTTGAACTGAAATTCAAAATTTGTAATCAATATCAAACAAGCCATATTAATTGGTGGTAGTTTTCACATGTCAATTGTTCTAAAGCTAAAATTTTCAAAATCAAATTTAGGAAATTGTAATTACTAATTTGTAGGTTTGATCGATTGAAGAGGGAGAGATTTAGAGGGAGAGGGGGGAGAGAAATGAATTTGTCCTACTTTAATTAAAGTATAGGTAACATTGTACTGTCTCTGGTGTATAAAAAGTAAAATATGGTGTATATTATTTTGAAAATGATTTTGGTGTATGTAAAGTAATCTTTGATGTATGAATAGAACTTGTCATAGAAAAATAACGAGGAGAAAGGATTTTTTGTGAATGAGAAGGGTCCGCCTTTTATAAGTCAAACTAAGGGAACAACAGACAAAAGAGAACAACAACATGGAATCATTTCAGATAGAAGGGGATAACTGTTTTAATTTTTCTGTTGAATACACAAGTGTCCAACTTCAAATATCTAACTCAAGATTTTTCCAGATGTTGCTTGTACTAAACGTTTGGCTGAACAAAGAGCACTGCTGAACACACGCACTACTAGAGAAACAGCGTATTCCAACGCCTGATTTGCAATGGTCGCCGACGGCTAATTAGAATCCGTGGAAGCCGTTGGGGGCTGATGTAATAACGACCATTGGCGGTCGTTGGAAGCCATTGGAAATTTTCTTGCATATGTTCTAAAGAGCCTGACCTACTGCTCATTTTATTACTCTTTCCTCCCTAATCTGAATTCCCTCCCCTTTCAACCACTTCACCTCCTTCAATTTCGATTCATCCACCCCAACAACCACCGCAACCGTCTCCGACGTCAATCGCAAGCTCCTCCAACCCTTCTCCTCGCTTGTTGCTTTTGGATTTAGGTGAAATTCTTAAACCTAATTTTTAAGTTTTCCACTAATTTCGATTTAATATGAGTTTTATTTGGTTCTTAGTTGTTTGTGAATGTATATTACATCATATTATTCTCCAATTGCCATTGTTATCACCGTAATTATCAAATTCGTAGGAATTGTTAGCATGTATAGCGGATGTTTGGTATTAGCATGTAATCGAACCCTTAAATGAAAACACCTGCTGCTATGAATTGTTAGCATTTTAAAATAGCAATGTGTTAGTGAAATAAATATATAAAGATAAATGATTAAGTTATCAAAATCATTTTTTTCTTCAGTTTTGGCCGTTTCGTTGTGTATTGGAGTTATGGTTATCATGATTTATTTGTACGCATTTGTTTGAATCAAAAATGGTTCAAACACCAAAGGTGTGAAATCACAATTCACCAAATGGTATGCAAAATGAAAATGGGGCCACATTTTCAAATGCAAGAAAAAAACAAGAAAAAATAAGTAAAAGACAAGGGGTTTATAGAGGTTCGATCTAGGATAGATCTACGTCCACTTTTGAAGTGTTCTTCACTATCATGGAGAAAATTACATATAGCATCATCTCATACATCTCATTTATTACACTTGATCGCTCTTTACAATGATTTTACACTTTTTGCTCTCTTCCCACTTTAGATCTCACTTGAATTCGAGAAGAAAAGGATTATATCTTGAGATTAGATAATTTTCCTTGATTCCCTCATGAAAATGGTGTTAGATCCATGCTTTAAAGGGGAGCAATGGCGGTTGGAGATCACTTGAAATGAATTAGAGTGAGAATTCATGGTGTTTGGAGAAGTTGAGATCCACTTGATGTTGGAGGAAGGAGAGAGCTTAGGAAGCCATTAGCAGAGCTTGAGAAGGTTTAGAATGGTAGAGAAATGATTTATGCAGCCCTTCGGGGTCGAAGAATTAGTCCAATGAAGTGTGGTGAAATGGGGTATTTATAAGAGAAGTTTGGACCAGGTGGCAATGTTGTAATTATGGTGTTCAGGGTTTGGGTCGAACATAAAGGTATTTACGAAACTGCCACTGGACAGCTGGTGCCAGCTGTACACAACTGGTGCAGAACCCCTGACGTAGGACCCAACCGCTCGACGCATAGTGCTCGAAACACAGCGTAGGACCTATAGAGCTCACCCATAACGCTCGACCCACGGCGCAGGACCTATAGCGCTCGACCCATAGCGCTTGACCCACAACATAGGACCCATAGGGTACTCAATCATGCTTCTCTTAATGATCGACCGATCAGCTCAGGCGGTGACCGACCATCATGGATGAACGAGCAGTATGGGTAAACAATCCAACATATGTAATCTGATTGTTTGCACTTGATATGTTCGACACAATGTCCAAATGAGCTTTTTGTTATACATTCGACGTCTTCTGTTGTGAACCGTGTTTATAATGGAGTTAACAGTATTATAACGAATGTTTGTGATTTGTTTTATTGTAATTATTATAAAGAAAAATAATTGTTATGTGAAACGTAAATTCCATTTCATAAAAATGACATTTCAGCATTGTATACCGCATTTTAATTAATATAAATACTAAAAAATATTTTTCATATAGTATTTAATTTTCACAAACAAAAAAAATGATTTGGATGAATACAAAAAATGATTTTTATTAATAAAAATTCTAATTTTTTTTCATATACTCAAAATATTTCACATTTTTACTTTCTACTCTTTATTCATTCATGTTGTGTTGCTCTTTATTAATAAAAACCATTTTTAGTAAATATATTTTTCTAAAGTGAAAACATTTTTACCTTCTACTCTTTATTAATAAAAATCATTTTTAGTACAAATATTTTTCATATACTAAAAATATTTTCATAACAAAATGACATTTCGGTCTTGTGCATCTTTATTCATTCATGTTGTTGTGTTGTTCATATTCATATTATTTGCGCATTTTAGTAACATATTCTCAAAGTCAATGCTTATATCTATGTTGCAGGTATATTATGTATGACCCTGCTTCTGGCTCTGGGTCGGCCTCTGGCTTTAGACGACGTAGCATTACCCCGCATGCTGGTGAGGGTAGTGGCGAACAGCGAGCTTGTCCAGTTGTTTACATGAAGCCTAAGGCTGACAAGGCATAAGTATCAAAATTAGCAGAATAACAATAAAATGTTTTTTTTACATAATATAACTATATTCTATAAAGTTCTAATTTATATTTAACACAAAGGGTTTGAGTTGGAGCCATCTCAGACAGTTCTAAATATCTCTATGGATGCATATATGGCTAGAATGAGCGATTTCTGGTCTAAGTGGAGTAGGGTCCCAACAAACGTCAAAGAGACTATATGGGAAGATTTTCTGGTACTTATACCGCTTGGTACGTCAAAGAGACTAATTAAACACAAATAAATGAGATTAGTAATATTTTCTCATTATACAGGGAGTAGTAGATGGGCAGGAGGATGACTTGAGGCTAGTTCTGTTGAGTTTCGGCATTCCCTGGGTACCGTACGCGCTTCACCGTGTCTATCGGAGTCAACAGTCGAAGTCTCCTATGTCAGCGTCCCGATTGAACATCCACATCGCCTCTCATCGAGCATATAATTTGGTATTGGCAAACACTTATTGTAACAAAAGGAATCCCCATTGTTACATGCCACCAATACCATATATATACCACGATTTTTCTTAATATCTTGCGATGTGGGACAATTCTCCCGTTCAATCCACGCACCCACTCCATTCCAATGCGAGCCACACCTAACAATCTCCACCTTGGCGAGCATTGCTCAAGTCACCTTAGAGTTACACCATGAGTCCTCTTCACAGTTGGTTAGGCTGCTACCCCGAGTTCTCATAAGCAGTGGCGTCAGGCTGCTTTTACCATTGTACCTCCACCTTGACGAGCATCCCATGCTCAAGCCCCTTAGGAGCCATGCTTCGGTCATGCTACACATACTGGTCCCCTCGAACCATGGAGCTCTGATGCCATGTTGAGTTTCGGTATTCCCTGCGTACCGTACGCGCTTCACTGTGTCTATCGGAGTCAACAGTCGAAGTCTCCTATGCCGGCGTCTCGATTGAACATCCACATCGCCTCTCATCGAGCATATAATTTGGTATCGGCAAACACTTATTGTAACAAAAGGAATCCCCATTGTTACATGCCACCAATACCATATATATACCACGATTTTTCTTAATATCTTGCGATGTGGGTCAATTCTCCCATTCAATCCACGCACCCACTTTATTCCAATGCGAGCCACACCTAACAAGTTCAGCGACACTGGAACTCAAAGGTCGCGAGGAATTATAGAGGGAAGATGAATGAGCTTAAGGAAAAGGGGAAGAACCCAAAGTTGATGGGCGATGAAGTGTTTGAGAAGATGGTTGCATGGTGGGACACGACTGAGTTCAAGGTAAATTTATAACGAATCAAATTTATTTTTTGCTGATTTTAAATAATTTGTCAATGTACATTTCCAGGCTGAGTCAGAAAAGAACACTGCAAACAGGAACAAGAATCCAGTAACTCATTACGGAGGATCCAAGTCTTTCCAGCATCACCACGAGGACTTGGTAAATTTGTTATTTATTACATTTGTATATTGATTAGTTCGGTGATTGACTATGTGGAATTGAATTATTCAAATTATCAACTGCAGGAACTAGCTTGTGGACATCATGTGTCATACATGGATGTATTTACTCACACCCATGCATCCAGGCATGTAGACGAGGCTAGCAACGTCACGTATCAGTGGGATGATCAGGACAAGGCGACAGCTGCATACGTATGTGTATTTTAAATATTACAAGCATGAATTGATTAGTTTATTAATTACTAGTTAATGTAAAATAAAATCAACATTTTATTATTTTCAAGTGAAATTGTTTTTTGCATTATAGGCAAAGTTCCAGGAGGCATGGGCTCATGTCTTTGAGGAGTCAGGCCGTGGTAAGTTGACGCAGGAGGAGGAAGACAACCTATTTGATGCTGTTGTGGAAAAATCACAGTGGAGTAGGCGTTATGGATTCGGTAACCTGACGGTAATATTCATATAGCATAAATTATTTACATCTACATTATCAAGTGTTTTTTTTCTCTGTTAAGACTTACTTCTACTTAAAAACCTTAATCGTCGTATTTGTTATTGGTTCAACATAAAATAAATTCTTATAAAATTCAAAATACAATCATAAGCATACAATCAATATTAAGGAGTTTTATGTCAAGTCGGAAGTACACTAGAAATGTCTTCGTTCACTAATAATGATATATGTATTTATAAACAGCATTAGACTGTGGGTAGCCAAGTTAAGAGTCACCACTAGATAAATTTAAGAAATAAATTAGTAGACATACATCCTACCTCCTTAAAACAACTTTGAAATTATATGTTATAACAATTACTTGTAAATAAAAATTACTTACAAAAATTTCTTATATAACAAATTACTTGTATAAAAATTGTATGTTATAAAAATTGGCCTTATCCACCCTTTGTAAATAATACTTCTATTTGCTACGATTTTGTTATGATTTCATTTTGTTATAAAAATTAGTAGATATACATCCTGCCTCCTTAAAATGACTTTTAAATTGTATGTTATAACAGTTACTTGTAAATAAAAATTACTTATAAAAATTAATTGTATAACAAATTACCTGTATAAAAATTTTATGTTATAAAAATTGGCCTTACCCACCCTTTGTAAATAATACTTGTATTTGTTATGATTTTTTTATGATTTCATTTTGTTATAGAAATTAGTAGACATACATCCTGCCTCCTTAAAATGACTTTGAAATTGTATGTTATAACAATTACTTGTAAATAAAAATAACTAATAAAAATTACTTGTATAACAAATTACTTGTATAAAAATTGTATGTTATAAAAATTGGCCTTATCCACCCTTTGTAAATAATGCTTGTATTTGCTATGATTTTGTTATGATTTCATTTTGTTATAAAAATTAGTAGATATACATCCTGCCTCGTAAAAATGATTTGAAATTGTACGTTATAATAATTACTTGTAAATAAAAATTACTTATAAAAATTACTTGTACAACAAGTCACTTGTATAAAAATTGTATGTTATAAAAATTGGCCTTATCCACCCTTTGTAAATAATACTTGTATTTGCTATTATTTTGTTACGATTTCATTTTGTTATAAAAATTAGTAGACATACATCCTGCACCCATTTTGTTATAATTTCAATTCATGCTTGGCCAACAGTATCTTTTGATCGTTTTCTTCTATACTTTTATTTGTAGGTTCGACAAGATAAGAAGGCACAAGACAAGGAAGAAATTAAGGAGATGCGAGCGTTTATTGAGCAGCTGCAGGACCAGAAACGTGTGTATGGTATGCAGATTGAGCAGCTGAATCAAAAGATTGCAGAGTACGTGCATAATCATGGTGATGTTCCTTCATCGTCTGCTTTTGGAGGACATTTCGACGAACATCTTGGGGTATGTGTTTTGATGCTTGGTTGGGGGATGTGTTTTGCTTTGATGTAATTTGATGAGACAAGTTTGGATGTGTTTTGAAGGTTTGTATATATTGGTACGCTTTTTAGACATATTTGGACGGTTTTCTGGATGTGTAGATAATTTTTGTTGTATATATTGATGTTTGTGCATGAAACGACTCGAACTTCCCCGTTAAGGAAAGACCGGATTGCTTTGAGAACAAGACAAATCGGGACACAAACAGAAGAACATTTCATTGCTTATTACAACAATTTCCATCAGATACAAGAATATATAGAGTATGAATAAATATTGCACATCATAAAATATCAGAGATTTAAATACATTATTGCAGCGGAAAAATAATACAAAACACAAATGAAGGAGATATACGGATACTGAGCTTTCCGAATATCGTTCCAACTGTAAACCAGGATCCTGTGAATATAAATCAGCAAAACCAAAACTACCAGCTGCCCTTGTGGAAAATAAGGGCATCGAGAGTTTAGGTCAAAACAATAAACTCCAGGTCAGTCATGTGACTGGTGTGAGAACTAAAACAGTTATTTAAAACTTTACTTTAAAAGAGAGTAAATCAAGGGACCACGCCATATAACACGAAATGGGTTTCCTCCCAAGAATACCAGTGCATTAAAAAAACAACGCAATGCTTTTTGGAAAAATGAAGCGATTATAAGACCCAGGTCCCATCACACAATGCAACGTAAGCCGGAGGATAGGGTTTTCCCTTATAATAGCCAAACATGCTTGGTACGTTTAAAACAAATCATTTTGATACTATTATAAGTGTGTAGTGTATAAATAAACTTCAAATATAAATATATCAATCATAAGCGGCATGGGTACCATCTATCATGTCACCAATACTAGGCTCTACAATCAAAACCGAAATGTCACGTATTGGAAATTGGATTCCGGTCTATGAGTCGAGGCTAGGGATGGCTCCTCTCAGCATCGAGACACTCTAGCAAATGCCTCAGGATTCCCCGTAGAGAACCCTTGGAATCGGCTGGGCCGGTCCTCCCTTACGTTTGAGGATTAGTTATTCCTGAACACACGTTTCCCGATCCTATCGGACCTATATCCATCGGCTCCGAAGAGACCAATATATCCGAGGCGCCTCGCATTCCAACATCCACAAAGGTATAATAATCAACAATGTCAGGGCTAGTAAAACGCTGACACCACCCATAACTAGAAAGAAACGCCATTTTTAACTCATACCGAGATGTGAGGCTTGCGAATTAACGCTATACACAAAACAATGTCATTTAAGGTCGTGCTTTGATCATCAACCACAAGACTCCGCTTTTCAACAAAAGCCTTGATCACTTCATCTCAGCATGCCACACAGGCAATTCATGCCATGCGACTGATATCTATCGATATATAACCTCTGAGATCGTACGTCTCAGAGAAGGGCGTTAAGCAAGAGAATAAATTCTCCGCCGCCAAAAAGATATATATTTAATAGAAATCAATCAACACAGAATAAAATCCAATGTTAGACACACAAACCATTTACAAGTTCGTTCTGAGTCTGAACGAAACCGGAGGCACCTTATTCCTCGTCCCCTATGTCCGATACAGGAGAGAGTCCTTCACATATCCGTCGATCTCCAAGTACGTCTAGACGATCACCACTTATTACCTCGTCTTGGATGTACAGCCCAATCAAGACATCAGTAATCATCCAAACGATGTGAAGACCTCCGGTCTTCAACCACCGTCTTCATCATCGACTTATCGTCGAATCAGTTATTCAGAATGTGTATAAACTCGGCCTTTCCGAATAACTCGCTTATATATTAAACAAGTGTTATAAAAACAAAAAATACGCCTCATTCCAATTCTGAATATTCTTTTATTTGAATATTCACATCTTTAGGGATTTGTTCCCATTAATTTTATCAAAGATAAATTCTTTAAAATTTATTCTTTAATCTTCCTTTGAATATCAATTCAAACCATATTATGGTTTATCCAAACTAGTCAAAATTAGCGCACCTTACCGAAGTAATCATTTATTTAATTTCCAAATCTCAACCTATCCATCCCATGGAGCAAAGCTAGTATTACCCCATAACTAACACCACGGTGTTATCGGAAAATTTAATTACCACTTCACGTTCAAATCTAATAAAAGATTTAACTACCGCTTGGAGCAAAACTGGTGATACTCCACTCTCGATCATTTCCCAAATTTGATAATTTAAATTATCAATTCAAATTTCAATCTAATTAAAGATTCATTAAACTCCACTTAGCATTAATCTTCCCAAAAATCAATGTTAATGATTATTTAACTTTGGAAACGCAAACATGTCGCATCGACAATCTACACCGTACTGTTGATTTCTGCCAATATATAACCTCTAAGCTTGTACATCTCAGAGAAGGGTGTTAAGCAAGAGAATAAATTCTCCGCCACCAAACAGATATATATTTTGCAGAGATCAACCGTACAGTTCGAAATACAATGACAACCATGTAATCCTGCCTTAACTGGGTTAAATAATTAATGTCATTTAAAACACAGTTCACAATAAACCCAAATCACATTCCATTAATTATGGAATCTTCACGGAAAAACAAATCAATATATAATCGATATCAATTTCCAAATCCGACTAATAATATAAATGGAATAACGACAAAGCCTTTTAAATTCCATATGTATTAACCGTCTTGCTCCACAGAAGTTCACTTCGATTATTATCAAATCGAATTCCATTCAATTCCAATAATATATATTAAATTGGAAAACTTTACTTTGGAAAATTTCCTTTAAAACTTAATAAAAAGATTTATAAATTCCAAAACACATTTCACTGTAACTCGGGTTAAAGAACGAATGTCATTAAAAACACCATTCACGACAAACCCAAAAATCAATTTCAATTCAATTCCAATTAAATATTAATTAATTGGTATACTTCATTAAATCTAAATAAAAAGATTTAATCTTTTCTCAACTTGGTTTAAGAACAGTGTTAGTGAAGACACCATTCACGACAAACCCTTCAATTCAATTCCAATTAAATATTAATTAATTGGTAAACTTCATTAAATCTTAATAAAAGATTTAATCTTTCCTCAATTGGGTTTAAGAACAGTGTTAGTGAAGACACCGTTCACGACAAACCCAAAAATCCATTTGATATTAAATACAAGGCTCTGAATAGAAAATATATCGGCTTATATTCAACATCAAATTCTGAAGTCAACAAATATGGTATTGGAATAACGATATATATATCTTCCAAATTCTTCCATAAAGTCCGTATAATCATGGAATCCAATATCGAAATATTCCGAAGATAATTTCGATTCAAATCCATTCCAATTTATATATTGGAAATTCTGGTTATTTTTAAAACCATTTCAAATCCAATATATTTATTTAAAAATATTGGATTATAATTCTAGTTCATAATTAGTTCATTTCGATAAAATATATTTTTATCTATTCAAATATGGAATTTTTCATCCCAATTCTTTCCAAATCATTTATTATGGTTTTACATAAACTATTGATATTTTAATAATTTTATCAAGCCCCGTACAGTCGATTTCCATAAACGGCCATCGAACTACACTTACATCGACCTTTTCCAAATTTGATTTGGACATAATTCCAAATCCAACCGTTAGATTTCAAATCTCTAATATTCGTTGGAAAGCTATTTTCGATACGAACCCAATGGTTATGATTTTAGGAGAATCCGACGATCAAATCTTGAAACGACCCGCAAATCCGTGCTATCTGAGTTGACTAAATACACCACACGTCCAACCCAAATAACACAGAAATACGACTCATTATTAGAAAGAAATTAGAGGATGAGAAATAGAAAGAAAGAAATATTAGAATAGAAGAAAACGAAGATCACAACTCACAGCGGAACGAATAAAATATATTATATAACATAAGCTTCGAAATACAAATCTGTTTTGTACATATATACATACCATCATCAGAGTACACATAACATTTGATCCAGCGGAAGTAACTCTAGATAACTAACGTTGAAGCCTCCTGCTTCAACCTCCTCCAAGTGTATCTGTAAAAGCCTGAAACACTTGACTGCCCGTACAAATTTGGGCACCCAAGAGTTTAGGGAAAACAAAACAAAATAAACTCTGGGTCAGTCATGGGACTGGTGTGAGTAAACTCCAACCACTTGTTTAACTTTTAAAATCCTTTCAAAAGAAAAGGTAATAGTAAGACCAGCCCACACATAAACATGGACGGTTTTTACCTTACTATAACCCTAAACACTTTGATATCAAATCCAATGATATTATAGTAATGTCTACATCAAATAAATAACCAAAGAGCAGAACGCTTGCATCTCACGCTCCACATATATAGTATATAATCAAAAACCGCATGGCGCTTATTGGAGATTGGATTCCAACTATGACAAGGTATGGGACCACCTTCCGATGATGTATCTCTAGAGACGAATACACCTGGGTTCAACAAGAACGTCTTGCAACCCGGCCCACACATGACCGACCACTCATTTCGCTTGAGTGTATCGAATGTATATCACCAACGGTTGGACTCAAACCACCGTTCCCGAATGGGCAGAATCGATAGAATAAGAAACAAAAGGAATTTCTCTAGATAGGTGATTATACACCCTAATGGGAGCGACCCACATAGCCATGCTGCCTGCCCGATTTTTGTCCTTTCCCGGTTGTTGAGGCCTGAGGCTACGAATACTTACCATTCATTGATAGCACAATCACTTTGAATGCCACATTGTCAGATCCGTTAATCACTAGTTGAGTTTGCACAAATATTCTGGATATTATGCTAAGGGATAAATCCGTTGCAACCATATATATTCATACAGACCAACTCATTTGATCATTGGAAATACTCTGTCAGACATTCGTCCATTTACGTTCGTTCTGGGATTGAACGAAACCGAAGGCACTATTTCTATTACTAGAAAAGCCCTTGCACTTCACTCCGTCTTCAATATATTCAGCATACTTGGTTCGCAACGCTTATGCCGATACGGAGTGGTTCTTCGGATAATAATCCAACCGGTCTCTCCATATTGACAACGATGGTCAAAACTTCGATAGTCTGTGATTTAACTATCGAATAAAAACAAGTGTTCATCCAAACATATCAAACAAATCACTGGGCTCTTTAATTAATATTCCATTAATTAAATTTCTTCTCCATTTCCTTATCAATATTTGTTAACCAAATATTTCAAAAATCAATCTTGGCTCTTTACGCTATTTTTGATTTCGTTTCCTTATCGAATTCTATATATATATCGATATATAGATTTCTAATTATCAATTTCTTAAAAATATTCTAACTCCTTAAATTCCCGGAAAAATTCGCCATAACCTCCCCTGTATCGGGAGCATCGGGAAATTTCAAATAGCATCCCGGTATCTTCCAATCTCAAAAAGAAAAAGGAAAAGCCAAGCGGCTTGCCGATACGGCGCATAAAACCTCATATATGAATTAAACATGTACCTTTTTGTCGGGCGTTACATTTATAAACTTCATATACCTCATCCCATACCTGCTTAACACATATTCACCTGTTTGCAATTCAATTCAATACCATTTAATCGCTTGAATTCAGTTTCGCCCATTTATTCTTTAAATTGGCCTTTTTGCCTATTTCACTTTTTGTTGAACATAACATGCTCAAATTTGATTCCACTTACTTATACAAATCAAATTCCTTTCTTTCCATTTCTAGTTTCATATTTGGTTTGAATATGAAATCACAAGTTAATCTACTTATTCACAGTTTGCTCGATTCAATCGTTTTAACTAATTCATTTGTCAGTTTGCAAATTAACTCTTTTTCCTATATCACTTTGATATTTGAATATAACCTATCCAAATATATTTCAACTCGATTATACTAATTTAATTTCATTTTCAATTCACGTTCTATATTCGATTTCAAATATATATTTAAAAATTCCCTTCACCTTTCAAAGTTCATCGTCAAAATTCGATTAACTAACTTCTCTTTTCTTGGTCAACTCTATTCAATAATCAAAATATGATTATTGATTTTAAAAGCCATTTCTTTCACTTCACTTAAGTCGCATATATTTTATAACTCAAATCTGAGATTTTCTAAATAGAAACTTCGGATTTTATTTGCTTAAAAATCCTTTTATAAAATTAAATAAACCATTATAGTTTTAAACGATTCTGGCGCTGTTTTTCTGAAAATTTGATTTTGACATAACTCGAAATCTATACGACGAAATTCAGATTTTTCTCCTTCATTAGAAAACTATTATCAAACCGGTCCTGACGTTTCTTGTTTCGAAGAATTCCAACTTCAATCGAGTCCTGTATATTCGATTGAAGTTCGAATCGCCAATTTACGAACTGCAGCGCTGCGGCGAGTTCGTTTTAATTATATTTATATATATAAACTTTTAAAACTTCGTTTATATAAATTCAACTCTATTCTGATATAAAATATATATCAAACCATTTTTCCCAACTCAACACATATTTCTGATCTTCTATTTCATTTATATTTGAAGTCTATATTCAAATTCCGATTCGATTCTAATTCAAATTCTATATTCAAATTCTATTTCAACTATTTGAATTCAAAATTCCATTTGAACTTCAAATATTTAAACTCCATTTCTACTTGAACTTCAAATACCACATTTTAATTTCTTTGAATCCAAATACCATGTTTCAAATCTCTTTGAATCCCTCTTATTCAAATTCTTTCTAATTAGACTCCATTTGAGTTTTGTTTGAATTCTTATATTTATCACCATTTGAATTCTATTTAGATTCTTATGTTTAAATCCTTTTTATTTAGAACCCATTATATAAATCCCATTTTCCTTATTTCAAATCCATTTGAACTCCTTTAAATTCAAATTCCATTTCAAAATTTATTTGGATTTCCTATTTTGAAATCCTATTCCACTTCTTACTTTGAAATCCTATTTTCAAAGTTTATTTCAAATTCTATTTTGAAATTCAATATTCAAATCTCTATTTGAATTTCTATATTCAATTCCATGTTCAAATTCAATACTTGAATTTTTATTCAAATCTTTATTCAAAATTACATATTTGAATTTCATTTCAAATCTCTAGTCAAATTTCATATTTCAATTCTTCTTTTGAAATTCTATATTTCAAATCTTATTCGATTTTTCTTTGAAATTCTATATTTCAAAGTCTGTTCAATTCTTCTTTGAAATTCTATATTTCAAATCTATTTGAAAATTCTTTATTCGAATTCCTTTGAATTCAAATTTTATTTTAATCTCCCGAATTCAAATTTTGTTTTTCCATTCTAATTTCGTCTATTCAAATTCTATTTGAATTTCTAATATTCAATCTCCTTTTAAAATTCAAATATTTAAACTCCCTTTAAAATTCAAATGTTATACTCAAATTTCATTTGAGTTATATATTTAAAAATTTCATTTCAAATCCTATTTTGAATTTTCATTTCAAATTCAAATTTCACGCTGGTATTTCTATTTCTGAATTATCAAATGAAAATTCTTTTCACTTCATTTATGACTTTGTTATAAAAGAACTATTTCTTAAACTTCGTTTATAAAGAACTACTTGTTTTATTTTTCAAAAAACAAGTTTTATATTTTTATTTCCATTTAAAATTCAAATTCTATTTAAAAATAGAATTTCCCTTTTTTCTCTCAATATCCTTTTAATTGGCCCAGTGATATTTAAACACACAAAGCAACGAATTATTTATTTTTCTAACACGTCATATATAACAATATATATGCAAACAAATAAACAAACAGATAATATAATTTTGAGGAATCCAGTTGGATTCCTCCAACCTGTTTTCCTGCATCCACAGATGTTAGCACATAAATAATACCAATTCTGCTTCGTGGCAGAATATCGCGGTATAGAAGGTCATCCACTAATCATAGCGTGGGGCGTATAGGGTAATCATCCGCTATGAAACTGCGGGCATCCGCTAATGAGACTGCGGGAATCCAACCAATCAATCAACCCAATATATATATATAGCCTAAATAACTAATATATATAAAGCAACCAGAAATCATTCACACAAGCAACAGACAATTATTTTTAATAAAATAAAAATAATTCTAAAGGTGAGTGAGATTTACTCACCGTGATCTTATTTTCTGAACATCTGATTATCCGTTGAACCGTTGTAGCTATGAATAACTCGAATTTATTTGTTTAGCACCTACGATAAATTAAATCCTTATTCATTAACCCGAACTATTTTATTTATCCTACTTAAATAAATTATCTTAGACGAATTAACTAAGTATATATATATAATTACCCATTTCTAATTAGTTAAATTAATTTAACATCTTACCTTAAACACCCTTTATCAGCCTGCTTCGAAACATAAATGTTTGATAATCGAACAAGCTTTTCCCTTAATCGGCCATCCAACATCCCAAGAATCAAAGACCGAAACTTCTATATCCCAAGAACACAGTTCGAACTACCATCTTCCCAAATCACAGCACTCTTCTCCTCCGTTCGCACAGACCAAATCAAGGCCAGAATCCCTTCAACAAACAACGGCAACCTTCCTTCCTCCCTAACTTGCGAGTGCTCCAACTCAATCTCGACTTCTGGGAACATCGCGGTTTCTGATTGGGACTTCTGAGTTACCCTCAATCAAAGCAAACAGAGCGTCGACTTCCACTTCGAAGCATTCAGACCTCGACAACCTTAAACCCCAAATCGCGACTGTCTACTGCTTCTCCTCACAACTTGCGATGCCCTATCCATTATCGGAGACCCTCGGTGCACTGCGTCGCACCCTCCCTGGTTGGATCTCGACTCGATACCCTTTTTTTTTTTTTTTTTTTTTTTTTTTTTTTCTAATCGAAGGATGCAGATTTCTGAGCGGAAGAAAGGAAATGAAGAGGCTTGAGTATTTTCTGGTTTGAGAAGGTAGGCTTAGCGCTCATTTATATAGTTGCAAAGGAAAACAATGAGTACGCATCATTAATTCTTCTGTCTCCTTGATATCAAAGTTGGGAGGCCATTTTTCTGCTCGAGAAAAATAGGCTGAGCGTTTGTGCAAAAAGAGGTCGGCTTGGGTACATGTTTAGGGTGGCTGATGTGAATAACGTAGGTTGGCTGATAAGAGGTTTCCTTTATTTGATTTGATTTTTGTTATTATCCGTTTAAATTTTTATATTTATTTCTGGGTCCTGAACTCCAATCAAGATGCAACAACCGTCACCCCTAGGATTTAACCACCCTTTTTGAACATACTGAAACAAGTTCTGCAACCAAATTCGATCGTTTATCCAGACTATCAATATAAACTTGATGATTTAAATATACTTTGAGTTACTAAATATAAGGCTTAAATTAAATCGATTTATAATATAATTTGATTCAAAACAATCAATTTCATCGATAATAAATTATTACCGTTTATATTCAAATACAATTTTTATTGATCGACTGGTGTTTCAATTCAGTTTTAATTATTTATTGTTTTCGTATTACACCACTTGGATATATTCGATAATAAATCTTATATCAATTATTAAATTGATAACTTTAATATAAAA
The DNA here is from genome assembly GCA_030737875.1 of Allium sativum. NCBI lineage: Eukaryota > Viridiplantae > Streptophyta > Magnoliopsida > Asparagales > Amaryllidaceae > Allium > Allium sativum. Next base: position 2,598,436 of record CM060919.1, on the reverse strand, counting down.
ATTCATTTATATTCTCAATACAATATTTAAAACCATATTGAATATTTAAAATAAACTGTTCAAAAATCTGGGTCGTTACAAATCTCCCGTAATGTCCGTTCGAAGTCAATGGTCGAAATTCACAAACTGCCACGGCGCGACGCGCTCTATTCAGGCCATATATATATATATATATATATATATATATATATATATATATATATATCGTCGATTTCCATTTAAAACGTATTTTATAAATCGTTTTAAATTCGTTTTCAAAACGATTTCAACTTCACATTCAATATCAAATCAAAATTGAATATTCCGTATCATCAAAATATATATATATATATGATGAATTTTCAAAACTTTAGATTTTGAAATCAATTCCTTTTCGATATTCATTATAAAAATGAATAAAATCGATATAAATATAGTTCACGTCAAAATGGCATTAATCTAATCAACAAGGCTATATATGTTCAAATATATTCGTGTCCATCCCAAATCGGACATCAAAATCAAATTTTGATCTTTTACGGAATATTATTTTATAATGTTCTTTCTTTCTGAAATGGAATCAGACACAGTCAATTACCATATAATGTTATTTATATGGATTTCACACAACAAATGTGTATAACAAAATTAATGAAACATAGTAAACCATCATCTGGAGTTCATTCTACACTGAATATGCATTAAATATAAATATTTAACACTCACACTGCTTGTCAACCAATCGATTGACATACAGCTAATTATCGGGACTAGTGTATGTCATGTATCATCCCAATACCCGTGTAGGGTTTCAATCAACAAATAATATATTTTATTTGTGCAGTTTGGCGAGGTGTAAAATTTATCGTCCCAATCCATGTCCATCAAATGGATGTACATAAACAAATCGTCCGATTTGTAAATGAATATTTATTTTATTCATATACACGTTAAAAATTATATTTTTAATGATAAAATATTTTATTCAACATATGAATATTCTATTCGGTTCATTTATACAATAAAAATGATATTTTTATTGTTCAAACATATTTTAGAAAATTTTGGCGGCATAACGGCGCGATATCAAAATCGGGTAATGTCTAGCATTACCCCTCTCCTGATATTGGCTCGCGCCATACACACATGACAATTCTAATCAATTAATTTCACCCATACAACCAAATTCCACCAAATAATCTAATCAACCAAACCAACAATCAAACAAGTCGTCCATGATCTGTGGACGACAAGGAACAGTTCATATATGCAGTTATAAATAAATAACTGTATAAGAAAATTATAGTGAGGAGTTCTCACCTTGGGTTCCACTCCGCCATTCTTTATTTCTGAACGGTTTGAATTTTGATTTATTTCCAATTGGGCCCATTGCAATCTGTTTCATACGATTTTCATATTAAAAATCGTATTTTTGTTTCAACGCAACATATATAAAAATCATATTTTTATAACGGTGTTTATAGTATAAAGTTCATATTTTTATACCGCTAACTTCATAATAAAAATCGTATCTTTATATCGCTATACATATAATAAAAATTGCATTTTTATTTCGATCTATATATAAAAATTATATTTTTATTCCAACTCTACATAGATAAAAATCATAACTTTATCACTTCATTTTAAATAATAAAAATCGTACCTTTAAATAAATAAAAATCATATTTTTCGTACATTAAAAAATGAATCTTCTTCTCGCTACTTCATGATAAAATTCTAATCCTTTTAGTTTTAAAAATTTAAACTTTTCATTAGTAAAAATCTATTCTTTTCTACATATAAAAATCATACTTTAAAAAAAACAATGCTAATTATAATTTAAAACAATGTATTTTTATATATATTTTATATAAGAATTTTGGATTTAAACGATGTTAATTACTTTAATTAAATTAACCTAGAATAATTGATAAATAATTTGTTAAATTTTAATTATCTTCACGCGTCATGCCCTGGTTCGTAGTAAGCAGGTCGTTTCTGCGTTGATTGCAGATCGCTGAAGAGGGGGAAAAGGGGTTCGCTGTTGCCGTCGACTGGAAGGGAAAGGGGGGTGCATAGGTGGTTCAGCAGGTCCAGGGGGTGGCGGAGTGGCTCTGCTCTTCAGCGGCGGCGGAATAGGGCAATGGCGGCGGCTACTAACGGGTTTGGGGGCTAGGGCACGAATTGGTGAAGAGGAGGGAAGAGAGAGAAGCGGAGAAGGAAGGGAGGGTGGGCTGGTGAGGCGACGACGGGGTGGGTGGCGCACGGTGACGTGGCGACGGGCTGAACGAGGGGGCGCCGGCTTCCTCGTCGTGCGTTTTTTTAGATTTATTTTGAGCTAACGAGATAAAGGGGAGGGGGTTTGACCTAGGTAAATAAATATATATTTAATATAATTTAATTTCAAAAAGTAAATTTTTAATTCAAACTTCGAATCGAGCCCACCGCCTATCGTCTCTAGCTAATTACCCTTATTCCGAACACAATGGGATATGTCTGGTAAGCCAATTCTATCGTTTCGACCAGTTTTCATCAAAATAAAAATATAAATATAAATATATATTAAATTTAAACGCACATTTTAATTTACCGGGGCCACATATTGACTTCAAAAATTTCTATAAAAATTATTTCTAGCTTCGTATTGACGATACGGTCCTAACAAAACTAATTTTGTCAAATTTGAAGACCGTTTGAAAAATGACTATTTTCTTGTCAATCCAAATTGACTGAAACTGTTAAAACATGTTTTCTTTTGCCACGCTCACATATTGATTCCAACGATTATGAATTTAGGAATCTAGCAATAACTTGTCATCCCGGATCCAACAAAAGAGGTTTCGTCGAAAACGGAGGTCGTTTGCAAAATAGCTATTTTTAAGGGCTATATTTCCATAGCGACTATTCTGAATTTTCGACTGGGCATAAATTTTTACTCCCACTATGAAATTTGGATTTTTCAGATTCATTGGAAAGATATTTTCAAATTGATTCTAATATTTTTGGTTTCACTAAAATCTAGTTTGCTTTGAATCCTGTACATTCATTTGAAATTTGAAATCGAATTTTCAAACTACCGCGCCATTTTCAATTCCCTTTATAATTAATATTTATATTCTAACGTCGATTCAAATAAATATTTCTATTCTAATTCAATTCAAAATAAATTTCTCGTCGTTATTATTTAAAATAAATCATTTTAAATATTCAAAATTCATCAAAATTGCCAAAATAAAAATTTTAAATTGGTTCTGATTTTCCGGGTTGTTACAATCAGCCCCACTTAAAATCTTTTTGTCCTCGAAAAGGAATGGAGCTGAAAGTTGTTTAACTAGCCAATTCAACTTTCAGTTTGGCTTTCATTCTTCAACTTTTCAGTTTCTAAGAATTTTCCAATTCTTCAAAAATTTGGCTAACACTCTAAATTTTCGAAAAAATTCGCTCTAACCTCCTTTGTATGGAAGCACCGGGAAAATCCTCAAACCGCCACACAGGCCCTCTCATCTCAAAAAGAAAAAGAAAAAGCCAATCGGCTTATAAAATCATCCAAACCCAAGAAATATAGTAAACATGTACCTATTTGTTGGGCATACAATTTTGTTCCTCTTCTCTAGTCTCCTTGCAATTCAATGTATGTACATGTGTATGCATGCAATCTCAAACAATTTTCAATACAGTTTAATATTTGGTTCAATTTGGCCTAAATTTACCATTCATTCACATGATGGTTTTATTAGATAACAAATAATCGTACCACACAGCCATCAATCAATTAGTGAATTAACGTTTCAAATTCATAATTTTGATACATATACAGAAAATCATGTTTTTGATGCGAATTCACAACAATGAACCCTATCTAGCTTTGGTTCTCACACCAGTTATTTCGAAATATATAGAAATCCCACTTTTCGAAACTCGAACACAAATTCTGATGATGGTCGACTGATCATTAGAATCATCTCCGGGCGAATAGAATGTGATTCTATATCTATCCAGTATATTAAAACTTTGAATAAACATTTGCAAGGAGTATATGAAAAATATTTATATAATAGATCGTCCAAATCCAATACAAATAAATATTCAAATACGTTGAATAAGGTTTAAATTTTCAAAACAATATTTGTTTTCATTTTGATTTTAAAAATAATACTCTTCACACTCGTTCTAGGATAATACTGATCCCATCTCTAACGAGTCGTTCTCTTTGGATATTACTAATCCAATCTCTGATGAATTCTTTCGTTTGGTTCTAGTGTGTCTTGTTCTTGAGCTCTGTAAACCAAAGCTCTGATACCACCTGAAACGACCCGAACTTCCCCGTTAAGGAAAGACCAGATTTCTTTGAGAACAAGACAAATCGAGACATAAACCGAAGAACATTTCATTGCATATTACAACAATTTCCATCAGATACAAGAATATACAGAGTATGAATAAATATTAAACATCATAAAATATCAGAGATTTAAATACATTATTGCAGCGGAAAAATAATACAAAAAACAACTGAAGGAGATGGACGGATACAGAGCTTTCCAAATATCGTTCCAGCTGTAAAGCAGAATCCTGTGAATATAAATTTGCAAAACCAAAACTACTAGCTGCCCGTGTGGAAAATAAGGGCACCCAGAGTTTAGGTCAAAACAATAAACTCCAGGTCAGTCATGTGACTGGTGTGAGAACTAAAACAGTTATTTAAGACTTTACTTTAAAAGAGAGTAAATCAAGGGACCACGCCGTATAACACAGAACGGGTTTCCTCCCAAGAATACCAGTGCATTAAACAAACAACGCAATGCTTTTTGGAAAAATGAAGCAATTATAAGACCTAGGTCCCATCACACAATGCAATGCAAGCCAGAGGATAGGGTTTTCCCTTATAATAGCCAAACATGCTTGGTATGTTTAAAAATAATCATTTTGATACTATTATAAGTGCATAGTGTATAAATCAACTTCAAATATAAATGTATCAATCATAGGTGGCATGGGTACCATCTATCATGTCGCCAATACTAGGCTCTACAATCAAAACCGAAATGTCATGTATTGGAAATTGGATTCCCGTCTATGAGTCGAGGCTAGGGATGGCTCCTCTTTGCTTCAAGATACTCTAGCAAATGCCTTAGGATTCCCCGCAGAGAACCCTTGGAATTGGCAGGGCCGGTCATCCCTTACGTTTGAGGATTAGTTATTCCTAAACACACGTTTCCCGGTCCTATCAGACCTATATTCATCGGCTCCGAAGAGACCGATATATCCGAGGTGCCTTGCATTCCAACATCCGCAAAAGTATAATAATCAAAAATATTTGGGCTAGTAAAATGCTGACACCACCCATAGCTAGAAAGAAACGTCGTGTTCTCCCAACGGTCCTTATCCCGTTTTTAACTCATACCGAGGTGTGAGGCTCACGAATTAATGTTATACACAAAGCTATGCCATTTAAGGCCGTGCTTTGATCATCAACCACAAGACTCTGCTTTTCAACAAAAGCCTTAATCAATGCATCTCAGCATGCCGCACAGGCAATTCATGCCATGCGACTGATATCTATCGATATATAACCTCTGAGCTCGTACGTCTCAGAGAAGGGAGTTAAGAAAGAGAATAAATTCTTTGCCGCCAAACAGATATATATTTAATAGAAATCAATCAACACAAAATAAAATCCAATGTCAGACAGACAATCCATTTACAAGTTCGTTCTGGGTCTGAACGAAACCGGAGGCACCTTATTCCTCGTCCCGTATGTCCAATACAGGAGAGAGGCCCTCTCATATCCGTCAATCTCCAATTACGTCTGGACGATCACCACTTATTACCTCGTCTTGGGTGTACAGCCCAATCAAGACATCATTAATCACCCAAACGATGTGAAGACCTCCGGTCTTCAACCGCCGTCTTCATCGTTGACTTATCGTCGAATCAGTTATTCAGAATGGGTATAAACCCGGCCTTTTCTAATAACTCGCGTATATATTAAACAAGTGTTATTAAAACACAACATATGCCTCATTCCAATTCTGAATATTCTTTTATTTAAATATTCACATCATTAGGGATTTGTTCCCATTATTTATCAAAGATAAATTCTTTAAAATTTATTCTTTAATCTTCCTTTGAATATCAATTCAAACCATATAATGGTTTATCCAATCTAGTCGGGATTAGCGCACCTTACTGAAGTAATCATTTATATAATTCCCCAATTCCAACCTATCCATCCCAAGGAGCGAAACTGGTGTTACCCCATAACTAACACCACGGGGTTATCGGTAAATTTAATTACCACTTCACGTTCAAATCTAATTAAAGATTTAACTATCTCTAGGAGCAAAACTAGTGATACTCCATTCTCGATCATTTTCCAAATTTGATAATTTAAATTATCAATTCACATTTCAATCTAATTAAAGATTCATTAAACTCCAGTTAGTTTTAATCTTCTCAAAAATCAATATTAATGATTATTTAACTTTGGAAACACAAACATGTCGCATCGACAATCTACACCGTACTATTGATTTCTGCCGATATATAACCTCTAAGTTCGTACGTCTCAGAGAAGGGTGTTAAGCAAGAGAATAAATTCTCCGCCACCAAACAGATATATATTTAGCAGAGATCAACGAAACAGTTCGAAATACAATGACAGCCATGTAATCCTGCCTTTAACTGGGTTAAAGAACTAATGTCATTTAAAACACAGTTCACAATAAACCAGAATCACATTCCATTAATTATGGAATCTTCATGGAAAAACAAATCAATACATAATCGATATCAATTTCCGTATCCGACTAATAATACAAATGGAATAACGACAAAGCCTTTTAAATTCCATATGTATTAGCAGTCTTCCTCCACAAAAGTTCACTTCGATTATTATCAAATCGAATTCCATTCAATTACAATAATATATATTAAATTAGAAAACCTAACTTTGGAAAATTCCCTTTAAATCTTAATAAAAAGATTTATAAATTCCAAATCACACTTCATTGTAACTCGGGTTAAAGAACGAATGTCGTTAAAAACAAAGTTCACAATCAAACCCAATTCACATTCCATTTTCAGTTTCAATTACATCTTAATAAAAAGATTTATTCTTTTCACATGGGGTCCAAGAACAGTGTTATTTAAGACACCATTCACGACAAGCCCAAAATCACATTCCATTGTTAATCGAGTTAAAGAACAATTGTTATTTAAAACACCGTTCACGATAAATCCAAAAATCAATTCAAATTCAATTCCAATTAAATATTAATTAATTGATATACTTCATTAAATCTAAATAAAAAGATTTAATCGTTTCTCAACTGGGTTTAAGAACAGTGTTAGTGAAGAAACCGTTCACGACAAACCCAAAAATCCAATTCAATTCAATTCCAATTAAATATTAATTAATTGGTAAACTTCATTAAATCTTAATAAAAGATTTAATCTTTTCTCAACTGGGTTTATGAACAGTGTTAGTGAAGACATCGTTCATGACAAACCCAAAAATCCATTTGATATTAAATACAAGGCTCTGAATAGAAAATATATCGGCTTATATTCAATATCAAATTCTGAAATCAACAAATATCATATTGGAATAACGATATATATATCTTCCAAATTCCTCCACAATGTCTGTATAATCACGGAATTCAATATCGAAATATTCCGAAGATAATTTCGATTCAAATCTATTCCAATTCATATATTGGAAATTCTAGTTATTTTTAAAACCATTTCAAATCCAATTTATTTATTTAAAAATATTGGATTATAATTCTAGTTCATAACTAGTTCATTTTGATAAAATATATTTTTATCTTTTAAAATATGGAATTTTTCATCCCAATTCATTCCAAATCATTTATTATGGTTTTATACAAACTACTGATATTTTTAATAATTTTATCGAGGCCCGTACAGTCAATTTCCATAAACGGCCATCGAACTGCACTTACAACGAACTTCTCCAAATTTGATTTGGACATAATTCCAAATCCAACCTCTAGATTTCAAATCTCTAATATTCTTTGGAAAGCTCTTTTTGATACGAACCCAACGGTTCCTGTTTTAGGAGAATCTGATGGTCGAATCTCCCAGAATGTCCTTTCAAAGTCAACGGTCGAAATTCGCGTACTGCCGCGGCGCGGCACGTTCGATTCAGGCCATTATATAATATATATATATATATATATATTATATTTCATTGATTTCCATTTAAAACGTATTTTATGAATCGTTTAATTTCGTTTTCAAAACGATTTCAACTTCACATTCAATTTCAAATCAAAATTGAATATTCCATATCATCGATATACAAATGATAATATTTTGAAAACAATAGATTTTGAAATCAATTCTTTTTCGATATTCGTTATAAAAATGAATAAAATTGATATAAATATTGTTCACGTCAAAATGACGTTAATCTAATCAACACGGCTACATATGTTCAAATATATTCGTATCCATCCCAAATCGGACATCAAAATCAGATTTTGATTTTTTGCGGATTATTATTTTAAAATATTCTTTCTTTCTGAACTGGAATCAGACACAGTCAACTACCATATAATGTTATTTATATGGATTTCACACAACAAATGTTTATAACAACAATAATCAAACACAGTCAACCATCATCCAGAGTGCATTCTACGCTGTATAAGCATTAAATATAAATATTCAACGCTCACACAGCTTGTAACCAATCGATTGAAATAAAGCTAATTATCGGGACTAGTGTATGTCATATATCATCCCAATACCCGTGTGGGTTTTCAATCAACGAATAATGTATTTTATTTGTGCAGTTGGGCGATGTGTAAAATTTATCGTCCCAATCCATATCCGTCAAATGGGTGTACATAAACAAATCGTCCGATTTGTAAGTGAATATTTATTTTATTCATACACGTTAAAAATTACATTTTTAACGATAAAATATTTTATTCAACATATGAATATTCTATTCAGTTCATTTATACAATAAAAATGATATTTTTATTGTTCTAGCATATTTTAGAAAATTTTGGCGGCATAACGGCGCGATATCAGAATCGGGTAATGTCTAGCATTACCCCTCTCCTTATATTGGCTCGCGCCACGCACATATGACAATTCTAATCAATTAATTTCACCCAAACAACCAAATTCCACCAAATAATCTAATCAACCAAACCAACAATCAAACAAGTCATCCATGGTTTATGGACGACGGGGAACAGTTGATATATGCAGTTATAAAATAAATAACTGTATAAGAAAATTATACTGAGGAGTTCTCACCTTTGGGTTCCACTCCGCCATTCTTTATTTCTGAACGGTATGAATTTTGATTCATTTCCAATCGGCCCCATCGCAATCTATTTTATACGATTTTCATATTAAAAATCGTATATTTGTTTCAACGCTACTTATATAAAAATCATATTTTTATAACGGTGTTTATAGTATAATAATCATAATTTTATACCGCTAACTTCATAATAAAAATCGTATCTTTATATCTTTATACATATAATAAAAATTGCATTTTTATTTCGATCTATATATAAAAATTATATTTTTATTTCAACTCTACATAGATAAAAATCTTAACTTTATCACTTCGTTTTAAACAATAAAAATCATACCTTTAAATAAACAAAAATCATAGTTTTCCTACATTAAAAATTGAATCTTCTTCTCGCTACTTCATGATAAAATTCTAATCCTTTTAGTTTTAAAAATTTAAACTTTTCATTAGTAAAAATCTATTCTTTTCTACATAACAAAATCATACTTTAAAAAAAGCTAATTATAATTTAAAACAATTAAAAACATTGTATATATATATAAGAATTTCGGATTTAAACTATGTTAATTACTTTAATTAAATTAACCTAGAATAATTGATAAATAATTTGTTAAATTTTAATTACCTTCGCTCGTCATGCTCCGGTTCGAAGTAAGCAGGTCGTTCCTGCGTTGATTGCAGATCGAAGAAGAGGGGGAAAAGGGGTTCGCTGTTGTCGTCGACTGGAAGGGAAAGGGGGGTGCGCAGGTGGTTCAGCGGGTCCAGGGGGTGGCAGAGTGGCTCTGCTCTTTGGCGGCAGCGGAATAGGGCAAGAGCGGCGGCTACTAACGGGTTTGGGGGCTAGGGCATGAATGGGTGAAGAGAAGGTAGGAGAGAGAAGCGGAGAAGTAGGGAAGCGTTGTCTGGTGAGGTGGCGACGGGTTGGGTGGCGCACGGTGGCGTGGGACGGGCTGAACGAGGGGGTGCTGTCTTCCTCGTCGCGCGTTTTTTTCAAGATCTATTTTGAGCTAACGAGATAAAGGGGAGGGGGGTTTGACCTAGGTAATATATTTAATATAATTTAATTTCAAAAAGTAAATTTTTAATTCAAACTTCGAATCGAACCCACCGCCTGTCATCCCTAGCTAATTACCACATTCCGAACACAATGGGATATGTCCGGTAAGCCAATTCTATCGTTTCGACTAGTTTTCATCAAAATTAAAATATAAATCTATATATATTAAATTTAAATGCACATTTTAATTTACCTGGGCCACATATTGATTTCAAAAATTTCTATAAAAATTATTTCTAGCTTTGTATTGACGATACGGTCCTAATAAAACAAATTTCGTTAAATTTGAAGACCGTTTGAAAAATGGCTATTTTCTGGTCGATCCAAATTGACTAAACTGTTAAAACACGTTTTCTTTTGCCACGCTCACATATTGATTCCAACTATTATGAATTTGGAATCTAGCAATAACTTGTCATCCCGGATCCAACAAAAGTGGTTTCATCGAAAACGGAGCTCCTTTGCAAAATGGCTATTTTTAAGGGCTATATTTCCGTAGCGACTATTCTGAATTTTCAACTGGGCATAACTTTTTATTCCCACTATGAAATTTGGATTTTTTGGATTTGTTGGAAATATATTCTCAAATAGATTCTAATATTTTTGGTTTCACTAAAACCCAGTTTGTTTTTTAATCCTGTACATTCATTTGAAATTTGAAATCGATTTTTCAAACTGCCGCGCCGTTTTCAATTCCCTTTATAATTAAAATAAATATTTATATTCTAATGTCGATTCAAATAAATATTTCCGTTCTAATTCTATTCAAAATAAATTTCTCGTCGTTATTATTTAAAATAAATCATTTCATCAAAATTGCCAAAATAAAAATTTTAAATTGGTTCTGATTTTCTGGGTTGTTACAGTGCGTTTTATTTTGGTTGTTTGTGTTGTTATTGGTATATATGTGTTGAATATATGTGGAATTGGTTGGTAATGGACTGGAAATGAAAATGGTTTGGAAATGAAATGAATTGGGGAGGCTGGAAGGTAGATTAATGTTATATAAAAAAACACCCAGTATTTCCAACGGTTATCAACGGTTTCCAACGCAATATGGTCATGGTTTTCAAACGGTTTCAATGATTTTTTCTGTTGGAATCCGTTGGAACACCCGTTGGAAATTATCCGTGGGATCCGTTGGAAGACGTTGGATGTCATGAACTCTATTCCAATGGCTTCCAACGGCCGCCAATGGCACTTAGTTGTTGGAATAGCCATATGTTCTTGTTGTGATATTAGGTTGAACCAAGGACAAATGGTTTGAACAAATCACACAAACAATGTTGTTTATACATTTTTAAAATTCAACAGATTTATCGAACAATAAATTAAATATGTGTTAACGTTTTATTTTCAAGTTTAAATAAGTAAATTAAATTTAGTCAATTAAATTATAAGATCCATATTTAAAAATTGAATTTATCCTTCACTACTCAAATAAATTCCAAGTCGGGCAATAATATTAGTAACGTTTGTTTTAACAAACTATGACAAACGTTCGTAATTGAAATGATTTGCGACAAGAATTCCATTTTAAAAGTTGATGCAGAAAAATGCAAATTTATTATAATAAATTTTTCTTCAACCCATTTATTACAAAATTAATTTTATGGAAAGATTTAAAAGATTTTTGCTCAAGCTTGGTTAAAAATGGATAAAGGTCCAAATTCTAAAATTGGAGTCCAATATAAATATTTATTTATAATGTTAAATCTTAATTCGTTTTTATATTCTAAGCATCTTAATTTCTGAATTTTTACTATCACCCTCCAAAAATTCGGGTTGTTACATGTTCATTCTCATTAACCTTCATTACCCAAGTTTCATTAATTGGTAAAATGTACAATTACAAATTTATATTAGCACGTTTACTTCTTGGTATTTTGGTAAGTTTTTATATGTAATAAATGTAATATAGTATCATTCAATATGTCTATTTCAATTAGAATTACATATTCAACCATTTAATTGCCTTTTCAAATTATGTCAATCCTCCATTTATTTTTTATTTTTGTTTTATTCCATTAATTTATTTGTTTAACAAGTTCATTTTTCCTTCATACACTCCCTTGTCCATTTCATTTATTTTCTTACATTGAATTCATATTCAATTAATGCAAATTACCTTATATTCAATTGACTCATTTATAACCATTAGTGTTCACTATTTTTTTTTCACTTCACAAATTAGATTCGCTTGCATATTATATCAATTCCATTTTATTCGGCTTATTTTGCTAATTCTGTAACATCCTGCCTTTTTGATGGCTTCAAGTCGGTAATTAAACCAACTCGAACCGTTCAGAATGACATATTTTATTTAGCTTATGAGGTTTAAAAAGAATCAAACACAGAAATCACAAAATAAATAAGCTATATTATCACACAATGGAAAATTTGTTCAAAATATCGGAGTTTACAAAATTTTACAACAGAATTTTACTACTTACATTTATAATAAAATAAATTTTACAAAATTTTCAATTTATAATGAGCGCATCTGCATCTTCACGTGCCTCTCTTCTTTATGAGCTGAAATATTCAATCTGTAACATTCGGATCTGACCAGGGCATTCCACGCAAAACAAAAAACACACGAGTTAGGATTAACTTTATTCAACTAAATCAATTTCAATAAAACACTAAAACATAATAGTCAATCCTAACTGTATATGAGTTATAAATTTAAGCATATATTAACCATCGAATATTCAGATCAGTGAAAATGTCAAGCAACACAAGGGCAACATTAGTTTTCTAGAAGTGGGATATATATATATATATATATATATATACTCAATTTGAGGTAACATAGGATTTCAACAATATTCAAGGAATACATATATAAAATTGTATGCAACTATCAAGGTAAATAGTGACAACATATTCAAGCTATGCGAAGGAATGTATGTACACATATGAACTGAGCATTATCAAATAAACACACAGGCAAATAAAGTCCAGTTTCATCAAAATAGAGAAACAAAAAAAAAAAAACAATTAGGGCAACATGTTTCGAAGAGGCATGACATATAAACTAGTATAGTGATCAAGTTTTTTTTTTTTAAATGCAAGCAACTACGTATGCCTATGTATCAACCGTTTAAAGAAAAAAAAACTTCCCCCAGATATATACACAAAAATAGTGATGGTCAAATACATGGGACATGCAAATCAAATACGATAATGCATCACAATACAGCCCTAACAACTATCCACAAAAATTAACAATCCAACCTTCATGCAATCAAATAATCACCATACTAACTAGAACTACTATATTCTAGTATTTCATATGAGATTGACCACTTGAAATTAAAAATAAATCGTGAGAGGGTACTCACATTTCAGCGTTGCGCTAGTGGGATAAGGCGAAGAGAGGGGAAAACATTGGCTCAATCCAAGGCTGCGTTGGAAGACAATAGGAGCAAAACAAATTTTGGGGAAGAACGAAGGCGTTGCTAGACTCAAAGAGAAGGAGGAAGTAAAGGAGGTCAGCAAGATTCTGAGCAGCGTTTGGTGGCTTGGGTTGTGACAGTACGGTTACTAAAGGTAAAGGGCGTCATTCATTCTCTTTATTATTATTATTATTATTATTATTATTATTATTACGTCGAAGCCTCATATTTAAAAAAAAGGAAAGATACAATGTGGAGAAGGAAGATTGAGTGCTGCTTTATATGAATGGACAGAAACGAGAAAAGGGAGAGGAGTAGGCATAATAGAAATGACGTGGTGTGTGTAGGTAAAGGGAAAAGGTTTGTCAATTTTGTTATAAATGTAAACACAAGCTATCTATTCAAACATTTAAACTATTCCTATCATAATTGTGGATACAAAGCTAACCATTTGTTTTGTTTTAAAAAAAAAATGTTATTTCTAATTTTATTCATGAATATACTTAATATTAAACGGAAAGCATTTATGTTATACAAAACATTTTATACTACATATTATATGCAAACATTAACTATATTTAGGGAAGAATAGGAAAAATTGGAAGCATTTATGTCATACTATATATATTATAATATAAAACATTACAACTTGATATAAATAAAAGAATTGGAAGGGTGCCATAACGCATGGCTTGGAAATGAATTAACAAACGTTTTGTTTTGTATTCAAGCAAAAACTGATGACTAAGCATTAAAATTTACCTTTCCAAAATTACTTTTTATTTTGTTTTAAATGTAACGTATTAATTATTCCATTTTATTTTACATTAATTACTTTGGTTTTAAAAGGTGTAATAACCCAGAAATCCGAGCCAATCTAAAAATTTTATTTTGGCAATTTTAGTGAATTTTGAATATTTAAAATGAATTATTTTAAATAATATCAACGAGAAATTTATTTTGAATAGAATTCGAACGTATATATTTATATAGATCATCGGTAGAATATAAATAATTATTTATAATTATAAAAGGAATTGAAAATGGCGTGGTAGTTCGATAATTTGATTTCAAAATTCAAATGAATGTATAGGATTCAAAATAAACCGGATTTTAGTGAAATCAAAAATATTTGAATCTATTTGAGAATATCTTTCCAACGAATCCGAAAAATCAAAATTTCATAGCGGGAATCAAAAGATATGTCCAGTTGAAATTTTAGAATAGTCGCTATGGAATTCGGGCCCTTGAAAATGGAAATTTTGCAAACGACCTCGGTTTTCGACGAAACCACTTTTGTTGGATCCGCGATGTTAAATTATTGCTAGGTTTTAGATTTCATAATTTTTCGAATCAATATGTGAGTGTGGCAAAGGAAAACGCGTTTGACCAGTTTTAGTTGATTTTAATCGACTGGAAATTGGCCATTTTTCCAACGGTCTCAAAATTCGACGAAATTAGTTTTGTTAGAACCGTATCGTCGATACGAAGCTAGAAAATATTTTTCGGTAATTTTTAGAGTTAGTATGCGGCCCCGGTAATTTGAAATGTGCGTTTAAGGTGAATATATAAAGAATTATACCTTGATTAAAATGAAAACTGATCATAACAATCGAATTAGCTTATGAAACGTAGCCCATTGTGTTCAAAATGGGGGTATTTAGCTAGGGGCGACAGTCGTTAGGTTCGGATTGGAGTTATTATCAACGAACAAAGATTTTTCAAATTAGAAGAAAATAATTTAATAAAATATTATATATAAAAAGGGGTGTTAACCCTAATTTTGCTTCATAATCCAAATCGAGCCCCCAATCTTCAAAAACCCGACTTTCTCAGACCCGTTCCCCCGTTGACCTCCCTCTTCGTCACCCTCCATCGTCGACCCTCGCCTGACCCCCCCTCCATCGTTGACACCTTCGCCTCCTCCAACTTCTTCTGTCAAACCCGCCAGCCCGCGAACCAACCGCCGCCGCTGAAGACCGTTGACCGCCACCTGAGGACCTGGCGCCACCACCTGGCCTCCTCCACTCGACCGCGCTCTCCCCCCAAGCTCCAGAGAACAATGGCAACCCCTCCCCCCTTGCGCTGAAAACCAGTGAGCATTTTTTTTTTTTACTTTATTTACTTTTTCAGTTTTTAAATATAAATAACATTGTTTATTTTCAGATTTTTAAATAAATGTACATTGATTTTAAGCAAAGTATTGATTTTTATTTAGCAAAGGATTTGATTTTTATTCATAAAAAGATCATATTCTTCTATGAGAAAAGATCGTAATTTTCTATGAGAAAAGATCATATTTTTCTATGAGAAAAGTTTAGATTTTTATCATGTAAAGTTTATATTTTTTATAACACGGAAAATATGATTTTTGTATGATAGAGAAAATAAAAATATGACCTTTGTTTAGATAAAGGTATGATTTCTATAATTTAGCGTTGTGATAAAAATGAGATTTTTATTACTTGAATAGCGATGTAAAAATTTGTTGTAGCGAAAAGATTTAATTTTTATAAATATGGTTTTTATAGTATGAAAGAAAATATTTCTAGTTATGTAAAATATAATTTTTAGCGTTATGAAAATATAATTTTTAGTGAAATAAAAATAGGAAGTGGCAATATAAAAATACGATTTTTATATTGATAATGAACAAATAAAAATGCGATTTTTATTTGTGTAGGGATAGAATAAAAGTATGATTTTTATCTATTTGAATGAAGCGATAAAAATATAATTTTTACTATGAACAGCGTGAAAAAGAGTGCGATGAAACTGACTGAAAGAAAAATGGAATCCAGACCGTTCAGAAATAAAGAATGGCGGAGTGGAACCCAAAGGTGAGAACTCCTCACTTTTAATTTATTTCTAGCTTAAAAATATACTAGGATGCAGACGGTGTTTAGTAACACCCGACAAACGTCGTCCACAGACCATGGACGGCTTGTATGCTTGTTTGATTTTGATGTGTAGTTGATTGTGTGATGTGAAATGAAACAAAATATTTTATAGTGGAAAATATTTTATAGTTAAAAATAGAATTTTTAACAGGTATTTAAAATGAAATAAATATAAACAAATCGAACGATTTGTTTATACACACACATTTGACTGATATTGATTGGGACGATAAATTTTACACATCGCCCAACTGCACAAATAAAATCTGTGTTTGATTGTTTGAAAACCCCACACGGGTATTGGGGTGATATATGACATACACTAATCCCAATAATTAGTTGTATGTTGATCGACTGATTGACAGACTGTGATAAGCATTGAATATTTATATTTGATGCTTATACAGTGTAGAATGCACTTTGGATGCTGGTTGATTATTTGTCATTGTTGATATATACATGCGTTGTATGGAAATCCATAGAAATAAAATCTATGGTAATTGATTGGGCCTCATTCCAGTTTTGAAAAAGAAATATTTGAAATAGAATATTTGAAATAGAAATATGTGAAGCCGTGTTGATTAGATTGACGCCATTTTGACGCAAACGATATTTATATCGGTTTTATTCAGTTTTCAATGAATATTGAAAGTGATTTCGAAATTCGAATTATATTGAAAAGAATTGAAATTCGAATTATATTGAAAAGAATTGAAATTCGAATTAGATTGAATTGAATTGAATATAAAACAAATTTGAATTGAATTGAATATAAAACGAATTAGAATTCGAATTGAATTGAAAATAAAATGAATTCGAATCGAATAGAAATTGAATGGAAATCAATTTGAAATGAATTCGAATTGAAAATGAATTCGAATTGAATTTGAATAGAATAGAATTCGAATTGAAATTGAATAGAACTGAATTCGAATTGAAATTGAATTGAATTGAAAACAAACTGAAATTGAATTAAAATCAATTTGAATTGAATTTATATTGGAAAATTCAATTTTGATTTGAATTTGAGATGGAAGTTGAAATCGTTTTGAAAACGAATTTAAAAAGGTTTTTAAAATACGTTTTGAAAGGAAATCGACGAAATATATATAATATATATATTATATATATAGAATGGCCTGAATAGAAACGCCGCGCCGCGGCAGTTCGCGAATTTCGACCATTGACATCGAATGGATATTGCGGGAGATTCGACTGTCAGATTCTCCTAAAAGCGGAACCGTTGGGTTCGTATCGAAAAGAGCTTTCTAATGAATATTAGAGATTTGAAATCTAACGGTTGGATTTGGAATTATCTCCAAATCAAATTTGGAAAAGGTCGCTGTAAGTGCAGTTCGATGGCCGTTGATGGAAATCGACTGTACGGGCCTTGATAAAATTAGTAAAAATAGTAATAATTGTAAAATCAAAAGAAATGATTTGTAAAGAATTGGGATGAAAAACTCCATATTTGAAAGGATAAAAATAGATTTTTATCGAAATGAACTAGTTTTGAACTTGAATTATAATTCTATTTATTTTTAAAAATAAATAAAGTGGATTTGAAATGGTTTCAAAGGTAACCAGAATTTCTAATAATTGAATTGGAATGGATTTGAATCGAAATTGTCTGTGGAATATTTCGATGTTGGATTTCGTGATGATACAGGTATTGTTATGGGAATTTGAAAGATATATTTATATCGTTATTTCCAATACGATATTTGTTGGTCGTAGAATTTGATATTGAATATAAGCCGATATATTTTATATTCAGAGCCTTGTATTTAATATCAAATGTGATTTGGGTTTGTCGTGAATGGTGTCTTCATTAACACTGTTCTTAAGCCCAGTTGAGAAAAAGATTAAATCTTTTTATTTAGATTTAACGAAGTGTACCAATTAAATAATATTTAATTGGAATTGAATTGGTGTTGATTTTTGGGTTTATCGTGAACAGTGTTTTAAATAACACTTGTTCTTTAACCCGATAATTAATGGAATGTGATTTTGGGTTTATCGTGAACCGTGTTTTAAATGACACTGATTCTTTAACCCAGTTAAAGATTAAAACTAAGTGGAGTTTTAATGAATCTTTAATTAGATTGAAAAGATCGAGAATGGAGTATCACCAGTTTTACTCTAGGCGATAGTTAAATCTTTAATTAGATTTGAACGTGAAATGGTAATTGAATTTACCGATAACACCGTGGTGTTAGATATGAAGTGTTACCAGTTTTACTTCATGGGATGAATAGGTCGGGATTGGGAAATAAAAAAAATGATTACTCCGGTGTGGTTCGCTAATCCCGACTAGTTTGAATTGATATTAAAAGAAGATTAAAGAATAAATTTAAAGAATTTATCTTTGATAAAATTAATGGGAACCTTTCCTAAAGTATAAGAATATTTGAATAAAAGAATATTCTGAATTGGAATGAGGCGTATGTTGTGTTTGTGTAACACTTGTTTATTATATACGCGAGTTATTCAGAAAGACCGGGTTTAACCCATTCTGAATAGCTAATTCGACGTGGTGTCGAAGATGAAGACGGTGGTTGAAGACCGGAGGTCTTCACGTCATTTGGATAATTACTAATGATCTTGATTGGGCCGCACACCCAAGAGGAGAGAATCAGTTGGTGATCGTCCAGACGTACTTGGAGATCGATGGATATGCGGGGTACTAGGTGCCTCCGGTTTCGTTCAGACCCAGAAAGAACTTGTAAATGGACTGTGTGTCTGACATTGGATTTTAGTCTGTGTGATTGATTTCTATTAAATATATATCTGTTTGGTGGCGGGGAATTTATTCTCTTGCTTAACGCCCTTCTCTGAGACGTACGAGCTCAGGGGTTATATATTGATGGATATCAATCGCATGGAGTGTATTGCCGATGTGGCATGCCTAAGTGGCAAATGATCAAGGCTTCTGTTGAAAAGCAAAGTCTTGTGGTTGATGATCAAAGCACGGCCTGTGTGGCATAGCTTTGTGTAATGTTGATTCGCGAGCCTCACACCTCGGTGGTGAACCAAAAACGGGAGAGGACCTCAGGGAGGACTTGCGTTTCTTTCTAGTTAGAAGTGGCGTCAGTGGTTTTACACGCCCTGACGAGTTTGACTTATGTGGTTGTTGTTGTTGCGAGGCGCCTCAGATATATCGGTGACTATGTGAAGCCGATGGAGTCATTCGTTGGCTCATTTACGCCCCAAAGGGCGGGGAAACGTAGTGTTCAGGCATTTTAATCCACATCGGTGGATCGGCCCTGATGATCCATGGGGCAGTTGTGGTTGTTCCTGAGGCTCAGGCTAGACAGTCTCGAATTGGTAGAAGACGATCCCTGGCCTCGGTTCATAGATGGAAATCCAATTTCCAAATACGTGACTTTGCGGTTTTATTTGTAGAGTCTAGTATGGCGACATGATATATGGTACCCATGCCGTCTATGATTGATATTTATGATTTGAAATTGTTTTGACACTATACACTTATAGTAATAATAAAGCATGAAATTTTAGCGTATCAAGCATTCTTTGGCTGTTATAAGGTAAAACCCTATCCTCCGGCTTGCGTTGCATTATGTGATGGGACCTGGGTCTTATAACAGCTTCATTTTTCTTTATTTAGCATTGCGCTGTTTGTTTTATGCACTGGTATTCTTGGGAGGAAACCCATTCCGTGTTATACGGCATGGTCCCTTGATTTATCTAACTCTAAAATAAAGATTAATAACTGTTTTAGTTCTCACACCAGTCCCATGACTGACCTGGAGTTTATTGTTTTAACCTAAACTCTGGGTGCCCTTATTTTGACACGGGCAGCTAGTAGTTTTGGTTTTGCAGATTTATATTCACAGGATCCTGATTTACAGCTAGAACGATACTCGGAAAGCTTTGTATCCGTATATCTCATTCAGTTGTATTTTGTATTATTTTCCGCTGCTTTTAAATGTATTGTAATCTTTGATATTTTATAATGTGTAATATTTATTCATTACTCTGTATATTCTTGTAATCTGATGAAGTTGTTGTAATTAACAATGAAATGTTCTTCCGTCTGCGTTCTATTCTGTCGTGTTCTCTAGATCATCCGGGCTTTCCTAACCGGGGAAGTTACAGGTTTTCACAGTTGGTATCAGAGCTTTGGTTTACAAAGCTCAGAGAACAGGACACATTAGAACCATACGAAAGAATTCATCAGAAATTGGATTAGTAATATCCAACAGGAATGACTCGTTAGAGATGGGATCAGTAGTATCCTAGAACGAGTGTGAAGAGTGTGTTTTTGAAATAAAAACAAGTTTTGTTTTGAAAATTTAAAATCAACTATACGTATTTGAATATTTATTTGTATTGAATTTGGACAATGCAGTATATAAAGATTTTGCGTATACGTCTGATCCGCATGTATTCGAAGTTTTAATATACTGGATAGATATAGAATCACACTCTAGTCGCCCGGGGATGATACTGATAATTGTGATCACATTACCAGTATTTATGTTTGAGTGACGAAAGTGGGATTTCTATATATTTCCTATTGACTGGTGTGAGAATCAGAATTAGATAGGGCCTATTGTTGTGATTTGGCGTCAAAAATCTGATTTTTAGACTATATATCAAAGTTATGAATTTGAAAAGTTAATTCACTAATTAATTGATGGTTGTGTCATTGATTATTGGTTGATTAATTAAAATTTGTACCCTATAACCAAATTGAATCAAATAGTGAATTGTATTGAAAATTGGTCGCATTTGCATGCATATACAGGTACTTATACTGAACAGGTCATAGCAAGGAGGCTAGAGCAGAAGAATAAAATTGTTTGCCCGAGAAATAGGTACATGTTTACCATAATTTGCTGTTTTGTTTGGGTGATGATGATTGTATGAGCCGATTGGCTAGCCGCTTGGCTTTTTCTTTTTCTTTTGGATTGAAGAAGGCCATGGGAGGCTATATGAAATATCCCGAAGTCCCCGGTGCAGGGAAGGTTATGGCGAAATTTTTCGGAAATTTAGGGTGTTAGCCAAATTTTTGAAAAATTTGAAAAGTTCTTAGAAACTGAAAAGTTGAAGAACTTAAGCCGTAAAGAAAAGAATGAAAGTTGAGTTGATTTATGAAACAACTTTCGGCTTCGTTCCTTTTCGGGGACGAAAAGTTTTAAGTGGGGGAGATTGTAATAACCCGGAAATCCGAGCCAATTTAAAATTTTATTTTGGCAATTTTAGTGAGTTTTGAATATTTAAAATGAATTATTTTAAATAATATCGATAAGAAATTTATTTTGAATGGAATTCGAACGTATATATTTATATAGATCGTCGCTAGAATATAAATAATTATTTATAATTATAAAAGGAATTGAAAATGGCGCGGTAGTTCGATTTCAAAATTCAAATGAATGTATAGGATTCAAAATAAACCGGATTTTAGTGAAACCAAAAATATTTGAAACTATTTGAGAATATCTTTCCAACGAATCCGAAAAATCAAAATTTCATAGCGGGAATCAAAAGATATGTCCAGTTGAAATTTCAGAATAATCGCTATGGAATTCGGGTCCTTGAAAATGGAAATTTTGCAAACGACCTCGGTTTTCGACGAAACCACTTTTGTTGGATCCGCGATGTCAAATTATTGCTAGGTTTCAAATTTCATAATTTTTCGAATCAATATGTGAGCGTGGCAAAGGAAAACGCGTTAGACCAGTTTTAGTTGATTTTAATCGACTGGAAATTGGCCATTTTTCCAACGGTCTCAGAATTCGATGAAATTAGTTTTTTTAGAACCATATCGTCGATACGAAGCTAGAAAATATTTTTTGGTAATTTTTAGAGTTAGTATGTGGCCCCGGTAATTTGAAATTTGTGTTTAAATTGAATATATAAAGAATTATACCTTGATTTAAACGAAAACTGATCGTAACGATCGAATTAGCTTACGAAACGTAGCCCATTGTGTTCAGAATGGGGGTATTTAGCTAGGGGCGACAGTCGTTAGATTCGGATTGGAGTTATTATCAACGAACAAAGATTTTTCAAATTAGACGAAAATAAATTAATAAAATATTATATATAAAAAGGGGCGTTAACCCTAATTTTGCTTCATAATCCAAATCGAGCCCCCAATCTTCAAAAACCCGACTTTCTCAGACCAATTCCCCCGTTGACCTCCCTCTCCGTCGCCCTCCATCGTCGACCCTCGCCTGAGCCCCCCTCCATCGTCGACACCTTCGCCTCCTCCACCTTCTTCTATCAAACCCGCCAGCCCTCGAACCAACCGCCGCCGCTGAAGACCGTTGACCGCCACCGCCGCCTGAGGACCTGGTGCCACCACCTGGCCTCCTCCACTCGACCGCGCTCTCCCCCCAAGCTCCGGCGAACAATGGCAACCCCTCCCCCCTTGCGCTGAAAACCAGTGAGCATTTTTTTAATTTTTACTTTATTTTCTTTTTCAGTTTTTAAATATAAATAACATTGTTTATTTTTATATTTTTAAATAAATGTACATTGATTTTAAGCAAAGTATTGATTTTTATTTAGTAAAGGATTTGATTTTTATTCATAAAAAGATCATATTCTTCTATGAGAAAAGATCGTAATTTTCTATGAGAAAAGATCATATTTTTCTATGAGAAAAGTTTAGATTTTTATCATGTAAAGTTTATATTTTTATAACATGGAAAATATGATTTTTGTATGATAGAGAAAATAAAAATATGACCTTTGTTTAGATAAAGGTATGATTTCTATAATTTAGCGTTGTGATAAAAATGAGATTTTTATTACTTGAACCGCGATGTTAAATTTTGTTGTAGCGAAAAGATTTAATTTTTATAAATATGGTTTTTATAGTATGAAAGAAAATATTTCTAGTTATGTAAAAATATAATTTTTAGTGTTATGAAAATATAATTTTTAGTGAAATAAAAATAGGAAGTGGCAATATAAAAATACGATTTTTATATTGATAATGAACAAATAAAAATGCGATTTTTATTTGTGTAGGGATAGAATAAAAGTATGATTTTTATCTATTTGAATGAAGCGATAAAAATATAATTTTTACTATGAACAGCGTGAAAAAGAGTGCGATGAAACTGACTGAAAGCAAAATGGAATCCAGACCGTTCAGAAATAAAGAATGGCGGAGTGGAACCAAAAGGTGAGAACTCCTCACTTTTAATTTATTTCTAGTTTAAAAATATACTAGGATGCAGACGGTGTTTAGTAGCACCCGACACCCGTCGTCCACAGACCTTGGACGGCTTGTATGCTTGTTTGATTTTGATGTGTAGTTGATTGTGTGATGTGAAAAGAAACAAAATATTTTATAGTGGAAAATATTTTATAGTTAAAAATAGAATTTTTAACTGGTATTTAAAATGAAATAAATATAAACAAATCGAACGATTTGTTTATACACACACATTTGACTGATATTGATTGGGACGATAAATTTTACACATCGCCCAAATGCACAAATAAAATCTGTGTTTGATTGTTTGAAAACCCCACATGGGTATTGGGGTGATATATGACATACACTAATCCCAATAATTAGTTGTATGTCGATCGATTGATTGACAGACTGTGATAAGCGTTGAATATTTATATTTGATGCTTATACAGTGTAGAATGCACTTTGGATGTTGGTTGATTATTTGTCATTGTTGATATATACATGCGTTGTATGGAAATCCATAGAAATAAAATCTATGGTAATTGATTGGGCCTCATTCCAGTTTTGAAAAAGAAATATTTGAAATAGAATATTTGAAATAGAATATATATGAAGCCGTTCTGATTAGATTGACGCCATTTTGACGCGAACGATATTTATATCGGTTTTATTCATTTTTCAATGAATATTGAAAGTGATTTCGAAATTCGAATTATATTGAAAAGAATTGAAATTCGAATTAGATTGAATTGAATTGAATATAAAACGAATTCGAATTGAAATGAATATAAAATGAATTAGAATTCGAATTGAAAATAAAATGAATTCGAATCGAATTGAAATTTAATGGAAATCAATTTGAAATGAATTCGAATTGAAAATGAATTCGAATTGAATTTGAATAGAATTGAAATTGAATAGAAATGAATTCGAATTGAATAGAAATGAATTCGAATTGAAATTGAATTGAATTGAAAACGAACTGAAATTGAATTAAAATCGATTTGAATTGAAATCAATTTGAAATGAATTTAAAACGAATTTATATTGGAAAATTCAATTTTGATTTAAATTTGAGATGGAAGTTGAAATCGTTTTGAAAACGAATTTAAAACGGTTTTCAAAATACGTTTTGAAAGGAAATCGACGAAATATATATATTATATATATAGAATGGCCTGAATAGAACGCGTCGCGCCGCGGCAGTTCGCAAATTTCGACCATTGACTTCGAATGGATATTGCGGGAGATACGACCGTCGGATTCTCCTAAAACCGGAACCGTTGGGTTCGTATCGAAAAGAGCTTTCTAATGAATATTATAGATTTGAAATCTAACGGTTGGATTTGGAATTATCTCCAAATCAAATTTGGAAAAGGTCGCTGTAAGTGCAGTTCGATGGCCGTTGATGGAAATCGACTGTACGGGCCTTGATAAAATTATTAAAAATAGTAATAATTTTTGTAAAATCATAAGAAACGATTTGTGAAGAATTGGGATGAAAAACTCCATATTTGAAAGGATAAAAATAGATTTTTATCGAAATGAACTAGTTTTGAACTAGAATTATAATTCTATTTATTTTTAAAAATAAATAAAGTGGATTTGAAATGGTTTCAAAGGTAACCAGAATTTTAAATAATTGAATTGGAATGGATTTGAATCGAAATTGTCTGTGGAATATTTCGATGTTGGATTTCGTGATGATACAGGTATTGTTATGGGAATTTGGAAGATATATTTATATCGTTACTTCCAATACGATATTTGTTGGTCGTAGAATTTGATATTGAATATAAGCCAATATATTTTCTATTCAGAGCCTTGTATTTAATATCAAATGTGATTTGGGTTTGTCATGAGTGGTGTCTTCATTAACACTGTTCTTACGCCCAGTTGAGAAAAAGATTAAATCTTTTTATTTAGATTTAATGAAGTGTACCAATTAAATAATATTTAATTGGAATTGAATTGGTGTTGATTTTTGGGTTTATCGTGAACAGTGTTTTAAATAACACTTGTTCTTTAACCCGATAATTAATGGAATGTGATTTTGGTTTTATCGTGAACCGTGTTTTAAATGACGCCGATTCTTTAACCTAGTTAAAGATTAAAACTAAGTGGAGTTTTAATGAATCTTTAATTAGATTGAAAAGATCAAGAATGGAGTATCACCAGTTTTACTCCTGGCGATAGTTAAATCTTTAATTAGATTTGAACGTGAAATGGTAATTGAATTTACCGATAACACCGTGGTGTTAGATATGAAGTATTGCCAGTTTTACTTCATGGGATGAATAGGTTGGGATTGGGAAATAAAATAAATGATTACTCCAGTGTGGTTCGCTAATCCTGACTAGTTTGAATTGGTATTCAAAGAAGATTAAAGAATAAATTTAAAGAATTTATCTTTGATAAAATTAATGGGAATCTTTCCCAAAGTATAAGAATATTTGAATAAAAGAATATTCTGAATTGGAATGAGGCGTATGTTGTGTTTGTGTAACACTTGTTTATTACATACGCAAGTTATTCAGAAAGACCGGGTTTAACCCATTCTGAATAACTAATTCGACGTGGTGTCGACGATGAAGACGGTGGTTGAAGACCAGAGGTCTTCACGTCGTTTGGATAATTATTGATGATCTTGATTGGGTCGTACACCCAAGAGGAGAGAATCAGTTAGTGATCGTCCAGACGTACTTGGGGATCGATGGATATGCGGGGTACTAGGTGCCTCCGGTTTCGTTCAGACCCAGAACGAACTTGTAAATGGACTGTGTGTCTGACATTGGATTTTAGTCTGTGTGATTGATTTCTATTAAATATATATCTGTTTGGCGGCGGGGAATTTATTCTCTTGCTTAACGCCCTTCTCTGAGACATACGAGCTCAGGGGTTATATATTGATGGATATCAATCGCATGGAGTGAATTGCCTGTGTGGCATGCCTAAGTGGCAAATGATCAAGGCTTCTGTTGAAAAGCAAAGTCTTGTGGTTGATGATCAAAGCACGGCCTGTGTGGCATAGCTTTGTGTAACGTTGATTCACGAGCCTCACACCCCGGTGGTGAACCAAAAATGGGAGAGGACCTCAGGGAGGACATGCGTTTCTTTCTAGTTAGAAGTGGCGTCAGTGGTTTTACATGCCCTGACGAGTTTGACTTATATGTTTGTTGCTGTTGCGAGACGCCTCGGATATATCGGTGACTATGTGAAGCCAATGGAGTCATTCGTTGGCTCATTTACGCCCCAAAGGGCGGGGAAACGTAGTGTTCAGGCATTTTAATCCACATCGGTGGACCGGCCCTGACGATCCAAGGGGCAGTTGCGGTTGTTCCTGAGGCTCAGGCTAGACAGTCTCGAATCGGTAGAGGACGATCCTTGGCCTCGGTTCATAGATGGAAATCCAATTTCCAAATACGTGAATTTGCAGTTTTATTTGTAGAGCCTAGTATGGCGACATGATATATGGTACCCATGCCGTCTATGATTGATATTTATGATTTGAAATTGTTTTGACACTATACACTTATAGCAATAATAAAGCATGAAATTTTAGCGTATCAAGCATTCTTTGGCTGTTATAAGGTAAAACCCTATCCTCCGACTTGCGTTGCATTATGTGATGGGACCTGGGTCTTATAACAGCTTCATTTTTCTTTATTTAGCATTGAGCTGTTTGTTTTATGCACTGGTATTCTTGGGAGGAAACCCGTTCCGTGTTATACGGCGTGGTCCCTTGATATATCTAACTTTAAAATAAAGATAAATAACTATTTTAGTTCTCACACCAGTCCCATGACTGACCTGGAGTTTATTATTTTAACCTAAACTCTGGGTGCCCTTATTTTGACATGGGCAACTAGTAGTTTTGGTTTTGTAGATTTATATTCACAGTATCCTGATTTACAGCTGGAACGATACTCGGAAAGCTTTGTATCCGTATATCTCATTCAGTTGTATTTTGTATTATTTTCCGCTGCTTTTAATTGTATTGTAATCTTTGTTATTTTATAATGTGTAATATTTATTCATTACTCTGTATATTCTTGTAATCTGATGAAGTTGTTGTTATTAACAATGAAATGTTCTTCTGTCTGCTTTCTGATGTGGCTTGTTCTCAACTCTATCCGGGCTTTCCTTACCGGGGAAGTTCGGGTCGTTTCAAAAGGAAACTTAATCAGTGGGGCTAAAATTTTAACAGACAAAAATAAAGGGTTTGAGAATACATGGATATTAGAACAGTTGGGGAAATATATTTACACTTGACGGAACAAACTTTGGTATATTACTATAGAAATTCTTACACTGCTACGCATAATTAAACGTATTCCAAATACAATTAATTTTGGTTGCAAATCTTTAACGTTAATTTCTGTTAACTACGCTATTTAAAATGTGCATTATTTAAATCGCTTCTATATGAAAATAATATAATATTTAGAGATTAATATTTCCTTATAAATCAATTCCATGTTTTAATTTCCAAATAAATACACTAAACTAATTTTATCATTTAATTCTTGTTTTCAAATCGAACATATCTTATACATCATTGACACTCGGCTTTGTGATAATTCCTTATTGAAAATCATATTGAACCATTCATTATTATCATAAATTTTATTTTAAAACCATTTTAAATTCAATAATTAGATTAAATTACATAACTTAAATAATCAAA
Organism: Allium sativum; assembly: GCA_030737875.1. Classification (NCBI taxonomy): domain Eukaryota; kingdom Viridiplantae; phylum Streptophyta; class Magnoliopsida; order Asparagales; family Amaryllidaceae; genus Allium; species Allium sativum. Next base: position 2,569,916 of record CM060919.1, on the reverse strand, counting down.
ATATATGGGATGTTACAATCTCCCTCACTTAGAACATTTCGTCCTCGAAAAGGAAAGGTTGCTAAAATATATGTTTATGTATATAACAAAAATATTCTTACTTATACAAATTTTTCAAAAGTTTGGAACAAAATAAATCATAGGGTTTTAAATTCAAAAATTTGTCCTTACATTATTAATTAAATTCATTTGTCATAAATCTATTTATTAAATTCGCAATCTTTATTTCAAATACTTTTATTAAAGTTCGAGTTTTCTTATAGCCAAAACCTAAATTACTAATAACAAACATAAAATTTGAAAATATAATTCTCGTGTTTGAAATAACTTTTGAAATCAGAAATAAGTATTTTTTTAAAATTCAAAGCTTTCAATTTCTTTCGAATCAATAGTTTGAATTCACTGCATTCTTATATAATATTTCAAATATACGTTTCAAAAACTTTCATATTAAACATCGAAAATTCCATTTCAATATCAATTTATGCAAAATTCCAATGCTAATTCAACTATGATTTCATAATATGATTTCAATAACCATTTCTCGAATCGAACATTATTCACAAAAGATAAACTATTTCAAAAGCTTCTGAAACTAGCTTATAATTCATACAGTTGAATTTGTACAAAAAAATCTTCTTAAAATATTTGTTAGTCAAAATATTTCTAACACATTTCATATTAGTTTGATTCAATATATTTCAAAACAATTAAAAAAATCTATTTTAATCCATTTTAATTATGCCTTACATCTCATTTTCAGTACTTCCATTAACATTGTATAAAAATAATACTTCGAAAATTCAATTGTCAATTGTTGTCATAATTCGACGCTCAAATGTTTATTTCAAATTCAAACTATGTCATTAATCCAACATTATTTTAGACTTTTTCCAATGCACGGTAAACAAAAGGGTACAAGGACAGAAATTCTGTAGTAATGAAGGCTCAAACATGAATAAAACAAGGGTGAGAAGGTCAAACAACAACAACTAAAGCAAGATGAACGAATAAAAATGAACGAAGGAACTATCTATTCTCAAGGCCAAGGGGGTAAACGATGCAACTATGAATTTTTTTGGATTAATTCACAATAGTTCAAATTTTAAAATATTCTTTTTTGTCGTTGTAAAATTTAAAGCTCGTTTCTTTTTCTTGATTTTATTCAAGTTACCTTCTTTATAAAGTTTCAATTTAATTCTAACATTCACTTGTCGTTCTAGATTTTTAAAGTTCATAATTTTTCTAATTTCATCATTCACTGTTCACCTTACAATTTAATTTTAAAACATTCATTTGTATATTCTACTTATATTTCACATTAACGTAACTTTATTTAAATTTTGATCATTACCCAAGTTCACATTAATTTTACAAAAACATTTTCATTAAAATTTATCCAAATCATTTTCGAATATTTATCAAAATAATTAGTCTAAGAATTTCTCGACGTTTCAATCGGAATCATATAGTCATTCCGCTTTCGAAACTCGAAAAAAATACTGGTAATGATGCGACAATTACCAGAATCATCTCCAAGTGACTAGAGTGTGATTCCATATCTATCTAATACAAACAAAACTTTGAGTATATGTGACACCCCACGTCCGTTAATGTCACTCACAAAGGGAATGCATTAAGTTTCGTGAAGCGTTATAGGTAAACAGACACATAATTTTACAAGACAGACATAAATAAGATAGTAGCGGAAATTCAAATTTTATTTCAAACACAAATCATACAACGTGATTCAAAATACCCTGAGTCTCAAAAACCATTACAACAACATAACTTTTGTCTTTTAACATAAAAGTACATAAATACTTAAAAGAAAACATAATTCCCCAAATAAAAGAGACAAAGCCATAGTGGAGATAAAATTTGAACCATACTTCAAAAGCAGCTATAGCAAGATGATATTTGAGTACTGATTAAGCCTGAGTGTTTCCTCCCTGAGAACCGGGGGGAACGGAAGAAAGAAAGAGAAACAAGAGGGTCATACATAGAGTCTGGCGAGTTTAGTGACTTTTAGCAAGTAAATAAATAAAAGTAGCACGACAGGCATATAAAGTGGATAAGGGAGATCCCTACATAAATGGCAAGTGTAACAAGGTAGACAGGATAAGGGGTATATGCTTCTAATGATGACTCTGCACTATTACTAGTATAACCAAAATGCGATGATCCCTTCCACTATAAGGTGGTAGACTTAGGGCATATGTCCAAATGTACCATAACCACTACCCTAATCGATCGTCTCCCTACTCCGTAGGTACTCTGTGCCGGCCCCATAGTAGGATGTATCACATCCAAAAGTGGAAACCCCTCACTGATGTCCACAACCCCATATCTACTGGTGTCAAGGTCGTCTTATCCCCCTCTGCGCGGCTCATGCACGCACATGGCCCGGTTGGTTTGCGCCGCCCACGCCGTTCTCCAAGTTCGGATCTCTTACAATCAGTCAATAAGCGTGTCCCATATCCGCCTAATACGAAGTACTTTATTTGATACCTCCTACGGGTTACTGACTGAAATGGGTCCCACATAATATGATACAAGCTCTCCCCTTTGTCTTGTATCCCCCACTAGATTTTCACTGACTATGTATACCACTAGGTGTCTTTAATTACATAGTCCTATACCAGTTATGCTTACCCTAAAAGGTGTCTTTAATTACATAACTTTATTATTTCCTCTGGTTATGTATACCACTAGGTGTCTTTAATTACATAACCTTATCGAGTTAAGTTTATGGGCCTATATGTGAATATAACTCACCCCCCTCCAGAATCGCTTAACCCATCCACTATCCAACAAATTTTACTTAACCCTAACTTTAATTCATAATCATACAATCCCTATGAATTAGATTTGGTTAAGTAATCCAATTTATTACCATGTCCATTTATGGTTTATAATGGGCCAGACCTCTCACATTAGGCCTACAACTTGTGGATGCTGGATATGCCGGTCGAGTCCGGGCAGTATTATTTCACGGTTGGGCCTAACCTCGTGTCTTAGCCTGATTTGTATTTGCGCACTTAGACCTCCCACATTAGGTTCAACATTAGTGGCTACTGGATACGCCGGTCGGGTCCGAGCAGACTTCCACCACTAATGCAACCGAACATCGTGTCATGAGTGCAATTACAAATCCTAATTGTAATTAATAGACATTCCATTTTTATTCAGTTCTTACCTATTCTTAATAGGTGATTATGTCCCCACTTTTCCCCGTTTTGAATTATATGTCCAGCCACTACTACAAAACAGACCATTTGCGACGGTTTTTTAACATGATTTGCGACGGTTAAACAATCGTAGCAAATGCAGACGTCGCAAATAACAAAAATCTGTTGCGACGATTTTATCGCTGTCGCAAAAAGGTGTTTTGTGCAACGGTTTTTAACAAAAAGCCGTCGCAAATAGATTTTTTTGGCACCTGATGTTAGATAAAAACCATCGTAAAGGTAAATTGTTTTGGCTTTGGATTCTTTTGATATGCTACGGATTTTTAAAACCGCCGCAAAAATTTCTTGTTTTGCGACTGGTTTTAATAAAAAACCATCGCAAATGAACATTATTTTGGGTCTGAATTTTCCTGATATGCAACGGTTTAATAACAACCGTCCCAAAAATACCTTGTTATGCGACTATTTTTATTAAAAACCGTCGCAAATGATCTATGTTTTAGTTTCTTATGCTCCAGTCATTAATATTAACCGTCGCAAATTTACACAATTTTGCATCTACCAAAATTTGCTCATATCGTCAGATTTACATCCATATGGATTTAGCATCCCACATAACTCAGCAGAAACTATAAACGAATGAACATCAAACATACTTCTAACAATCAACATTTAATATAAATTAAAATAATATCAAATCAATGGTCACATTTACCATAATTAAAACAAATTCACATCTATTATAATTTACCATTTACTACATAACACTGAGATTGCTTGCTCAGAGATTTCAAACGTGGATCACTTAGTAAAAACATTTCAAAATTCTTCCTTAATTTGCCAGGCAGCTAACATAAGAAATGCCTCCTATAGATAAAAACAATGTTTCAAATTATGATAAACGTTTAAATAACAATCCGTAATAAATTATTCATAAGAATACGATATATACCTACTATTGGTTGCTTGCTTATTAGTAAAATCTGAAGCACCTTGCAGAGTTTAAGTTTCCTAGGCTCTGGATAGACAGCCAACTAATGAAAAACTATATGGTAAGGCGGCATAAAAAGGTTAAGTAAGTGTTCTTTTTATATTTAAATTTTTTACCGTTATATCCAAAGTGTCCATGTCATTGGAATAAGTCGACTTCATAGCCGAAATGTCATTGGAATAACTTGCAGTGTATTGTAGAACTTGGCAACCAAATCACTCCCATGTTTGGATTCAAACTGTTTATATACAAACATACGCAAATTAAAGAGACTAACAAAACAAATATGTGATGGTTTCAAAAAATAAATTTTTTTGAGCTAAATAAGCAATATACCTCCCAAGAGCCAATCCTCAAATAGCATGCAGGTATTTGTGTAGGCTTAAACTTGCCAGTAGATGTCAAATCCTTCTTTTTTTCTAGTAATATAACATCTGACTTCAAATGAATATTGAAAAGCATCTGCTTCCATTGAGAACGCACGTACTATCACTACATGCGAGAGAACTACAAATAGAAGATTAGTCAGCAAATATTGGTTTACATCAAAAAACATACACAACTAGCATTCGTGAGATTCAAAATGACAGTATTAATCCTTATTCTATACATGAATACTATGATACTGCACTATGCATGATTCTTCATATCCTACTCTAATTTATACAATAATAAGCTAAACCATTTGAACTACATCGCAAAGGTGGTAGCATTAACTGTAAAATAAACTATTTTAAGAGTTGGTTTGCTCGCTTTGAACAATTTTCTCATTTTTGCAGAGCGTAGAACTAGAATTTTGTTGCCCAAGACTTCCAACTACAACTGAATCGCTAACCACATCAAAACTGAGTTTGATTTTTCTGCTATTGGAATTAATACAAAGTGTTTGAAACATATACTATACAGAACTATTCACAAAAGTATTTATGTTTCAGATATAAGGTTCATGTATACTATAAAATAGTATTTATTAAATACTATACTTGTATAAATACTATACTAGCATTTTATGAACAGTTCTTTATAGTATTTTGTGAATAGTTCATGTATATGTTTCAGATATATAAACCACGATGTGAAAAGACTGAAAATTATAGTTCAACAAACTGAGCGTTTAAGTTAAATACCAAATATTGTTATATTTAATATGTCAAAGATGAAGTAATAACTGCAAAAAAACTTAGTTAACACAGTAAGAATTATTCGTTACAGCAACCAGTGTTAATATATTTTGGAATTGTTACAAAGGAAACACGCGAGTTCTGAGAAATCATATGCTATATATTGCTAAAGCATGAGCTTGGTTCTCTAGGATACAAAAGAAGAGAAAAACATATGCTATTTATTGCTATAATTGCAATGACGCAACCACCTGTTGACTATCATTATATGATTTTCATATCACAAGCCCATACTGCTCAGTGTTCATCCTATAAAACTTAATACCCCAAAAAATCTTCTCAAATACAAATTTCACGGAACACCACAATATTTTCAGTGAAAACGTGCAGTTATGGTACAAATATCTATAGTTCTAATGAAGATCCAAAATTCCTCTTTCCGTTCCGGTCATTGATAAGTTTTGAAATTTAGCTTCCGTTTCGGAAGTTTCAGAAATTCCGCTAGTTTCGTTTTGCAAATTCCGTTAATATTTTTTATGCCCGTTGATAATTAAGTAATTAATTCTCGCAAAAATTTATGCATTAGTGAAGCTGCAAGACATGCGAAATAATACACCGTATAATAACAATTTTGATAGAAAAATGTTTCTTTTTCTTTGTAGCATCAGATGGATCTTTTTAAAACTTGACATAGCTATTTGCTAGGTAATAAAAAAGGAGGAAATGCCAAAGGGGAAAATAGCAGTTCTAAGTTGGACTATCAAACATTCAGCCTAAGGTCAAAGGCGGAAATGCAAATAAAAATTGAAACTTCATTTCCATTATGTCCCCTCTACCCTATCCTTAGTTACCAATGTACAACTAACTGATGTACCATGTAGAAGGAGTCATACGTCATAAGGTGTTAGGTACAACGGTAGACAAACAAACTTCCACCAAAACAAAACAAAAACTCGGATATTACCAATGCATAGTATGCACACTCGAGTACCATTCCTATTTGCTTATCGCCATCTTCAAAAGATTGACATAAAATTTAAATCAAATCCATCTAGAAATACTATAGCAATATATTTGAAGATAAACCTCTAGTTTCTGTAAATTTTCCGGTGTCGTAGGCAACTCAGCCAAATGATTTGCTGATAAATCTATCTCAACTAAAGACGAACAATTCCCAATAGAAGAAGGTACTTCGGATAACCTGTTTTTGTCAGCCAAAGACTTTAGTTTCTATATAGTACATTAGATGGATATATACTTATATAGTGGATTTTCTAAACAAAATTTGTTACTTTGCTAAGTTAGTAAATGGTCTTATATGAAAATTAAAATGGAGACATAAGTTCAATTAGAATGAATATTTATGACACTGTACCAACTAAAAAGTTGATTTGCTCATACTAAAATGACTCTATGAGTGCATCTTAGCTTACACTCAAAGAGCATTCCTCCAAGTTGTAAATTTTCATCTTAAAAATGTTCATTGAAATAGTGATACATGTTTTGCTAAGTTCATACAGGGTAGTAATTGCTTGTATTTACTTTTTTTTTATAGCATAAACGATCTTATGTCACCAAGATATATAGTCTAAAAAGTGAATCAAAGTGATTAAGAAACCAAATACCAACACTTAAATTTAGGCACTATTTACATCAAAGTGGATGCTTTTGGAACATATATACACAATGTCGTTCTACAAATCCAAATATATGAATATCAAGCAGTTTTCTTATTTTGGTTAGTTGCAACAAGTGAGTAATATGTATCACCTTGTGGACTCTGGCCTGTTGTTTCCTCTGCCTTTACGCCTAAATCAAGAAAAACTAGTAAAGTAGCTCATGAAATTAGCTTTCGGGACCGGAATGAACTTCCCAGCAATAGCTAGAGGCCAGCTTATTAAACCGGTAGCAAGAGAAACCAGCCACAACTGCCATCTAAGCCTCACAATCAATGTAAATTTCCCAAGAAATTCAATAATAAAAATCTGAAGCACCACAGTGACCATGTGTACCTTCCCAAGAAATTCAATGATCAAAATCAGTTCACCTGTAGTATTCTGTGCAATGCCTTCAATCAACATTGATGACATATCAGTCGACAGCTGTTTGACATTGTCTGCAGGAGTTATCTCTGCCCCACCAACATAAGCTGCAACAACCATCATCTGGTTCAAAGTTAGAGTTCCAGTCTTGTCACTGCATATTATTGTTGTTGATCCCATTGTTTCGCAAGAAGAAAGCCTTCGAACAAAAGCAACTGAATGCTACCGCTATTGTAAAAAATTTAATAGCTCCATTTATCATAGCCTTCACGCTTGTTAGTCCACTAATAAACTGAATGCTACCGTCAGAACTTATAGTATTTCCAGTGAAATCTGACATAAAGAACCACAAGGACCAAATGAGCAACTGAAAGCCCTATCCCACCAATAAAAATAGCAACACCATTCAGGCACACCTGTAATGGAGTTCCTCCACCATTGTCCTCTGCTATGTTAGCCATTAGTAGTCCCAATTCAGTGTTGATTCCAATGCTTGTTACCAGCATAGTACCATAGCCATCAACTACTTTGCAACCATATATGAAAAATGGTGCCTTCTGATCCTTATGAACATGCTTGCTTTCTCCAGTCATGCTAGACTCATCAACAGAAAAGGAATGACCTGAAATTAATACACCATCAATAGGAACCAGATCACCGATCTTAAGAGGAACAACATTGCCAAGCACAAGATCAAATATTGAAACCTCGCTCCTTCTACCCCCTATGACAACCGCCACTTTAACATTCGGTTTCTCCTCATTGACATCTTGAAATTGAAGCGATTGCTTTTAGTCACTGATAGCTGTCACAGAAATTACAAGCAAAATAGCAAATGCAATGCTCCCACCATCATACCATCCCTCTTTCAACCCCTAAATGAAAACTCTGTTCTTATTTCTAATATCAGGGAAACAGCAGAAGCTAACATAAGACTAATAAGGGTTAGATTTTTGCAGGCTTCCTACAAGAAAACTAAAATGTTTTTCCTTTCTTTTGTGGGTACCTGAAAGACCCAAATTCATTCTTTCTATGCAACAAATCTGCTTCTTCTCCACTGACCCCCTTATCAACGTCGGTCTTTAGCATCTTTGCTAGTCCATGTACCCCTCCTAATTCATTTAAATCAGAACAATCCTCGTCCCTAGTAAGCCTTGCGAGCTGCTCCACCCCAAACTGAAAACCATCAGCAAGTCAAGCACATATTTTAACAGCACACATGGATATAAAACAGAACAAGCTTACATTATGCTGAACAATGATATAATACACAAATAGTAAGGTAATACTTTTCCTACCACCTATTCTTCCTCGACATCCCCTAGTCCACCAATATGACGTCTTCATTTTTGGTCGAAAACTGCTTTGAATGATTCTCATTCAGCTTGGAGTTGATCTCTAAACCACCTTTCTGTTTCCTCAGTGCTTCCATTTTGTTGTGAGGTATACTCATTCTCAGGTAACGGATTTGAGCTCTACAATAGCAATACAATTAGCATTAAACACATGACATGATATACACTGGCTGCATGACATAAGAACGTATATGTGATGCAATCCTTTTTTTTTTTTTTGCATTCGAAATCATCGTGGAGAATGCTGAAGTCACATGTTTCTTTATTGCAATATTTCCGGTAGAATACTAAGCCGGGTTTTGATTGATGTATTTGATTCAAACGCACAATATTGTTGCCCAATCCTACTCAATTTCATTTAAAAATGGCAATTATATATATTTTAGAAATGCTTGGCCTTCCACCAAGGAAAACAGGCATTTAAAAATTTAGGATCTTATAAACTTTCAGCTGCTGTACATTTCAGGAAATCGCGATATACGTACAAACTTCTTCCAGTTTATTTAACCTGGGTGAAAGGCGCTGACATGTAACTATGTTGAAGTAAAATGAGAGAACACTAATAAAATAATCACTAACCAAATTATAGCCTGATCCAGGACCAATAACTAGTGATGAATTACTTTGTTTGTTGACAGCATCTATTGAAAATCCACTCTTTCTAATCTGCAGAAGTAATGACATATCAAAGAATAAAATTACCCATCGATTTTGTGTGGTCGGATGCTAAGATAATGATCAATGTATGCACTTGCTTTAAAGGTACCTAGTCACCTCAATGAACCGATTTTTCCTTTTGGTATATGCTTGAATTAGGCCCGTAAGAGCGCTTGGCTTATTTCGAAGAACCCTCAAGTTTCCTTCTTCTTCATCTTCGTATTTTGACCATTGCTGCTGCTCAAATCATTCACTCCTTTAAATTCTTCTTCTTCATCCCATCTGTCTCCATATTTAACCCGGAATAGCCAAGAAAATATTTTTTATTCAGGGATTATAAGTCTCAAAAAAACCGACAAACTTGAAGTAGTGTATAGAGCACAGAGGAACTAGAATAATAATACAAGCATACGACGTACAAAATTCAGATTTCCTTAAGACTTCTTAAAACTGAACAGTGAACATGCCAAGTTGCAACCAAAGTTTATCCCTTTTTTTCCACAGAACTTGTCATCTAATCGAAACCCAACAACGAAGCCCTCAAGTTAAATGCAAAAATATAAACAATGTACAAAAATATAAATGCAACACCAGCATAACCCTCAAGTTAATCAGCGTGTATAATAATTTTATTTATGCAGAAATAATTTTTAATTTGTGAAAGAACTATAATAACTAATGAAGGTTAAGAGAATGTATTATTATAAGCAAAGTAGCAAACATATACTATACAGAACTATTTACAAAAGTTTTTTCATCTACAAAGTGTTGCTTCTAAGATACACGTACGATACTTGCATTGCCAAATGTTAAGTATTGAGTTACAATGTATAATCCCCCTCAATAATCAGGGACCAGAGATAGAATCGCAATGCAGTGAATATGCCCTCCCTCCGTTGCTCTTGTGTAAATTGACCATATACCAAATATAAATTAATGTTCATCCCTCTGCTATTTTTTAATATAATAGAAATGACGTGATGATTCATCAAGAGTAGTGAAATGTCTAAATTTTACTATCCCACATTATTAATATTCTGTTCTTTTACTCAGGAAATTTGTTAATACAATAAGCCCAGCCTAACTTATGTTCAAACTTATAAACCTTTTCATCAGTAAGCTTATGTTCCACAAACACTGGAACTGAAATTTTATAATGCGAAATATGAGTCAAAACATTCATCTTTCTTATAAGAGGGTTTAATCCTATCACATTCCATACCAAAAAAGACATCAGTTAACTAGAGGTTTTGAAGCATCCTAAATATCAGAGTTACATGGAAATGAACTAACCACACTTTTTTATGTTGTAATTCTTCAATTTAGCCTGTGAAAGTAAGCCTGTCCAAGTGGGGTTATTAATTACTCATTCTGAAATATTAATTAAGAACTGAAAATTGCCTACTTCTAGTAACCCGCACACTAGCAGTGTTATTAAATGAGCTGTTCATTTTCCTTTAATCAAGATTGTCCTTAAAAGAGAAATATCAAAATTAGAATTGTCGTGTTTACCTTGAACTGACGCTGACTTTTCCTTTTTTTTCTTCTAATGTAGGCGAAGGATCAGAAGACGTCTCGACATTCATTTCAGAGCGTTCACTTTTATTATTAGTGTTATCCACTGCGTCTGTATCTATAGAACTAGAGTTGTCCCTTAGTTGTAAATTTTTATAGTCTTTAATTGATCATCATTTTGTTGTGTACGGAGGCTAGACCTTTAATTAGCATCAGCTGTATCCACATGAAACACTCTGGAGTGAATATGGCATCCTATATTATCAACATTCATCTCCTCACTTTTTGGCATATCTGATTTATCAATATCTGCAACAACATTTTATGCATGGCATGCTCAACCGAACTCATATTGTCCACTTGCATGTTAGTTTCAGAATAAACTGAACTGCTTTGTTTTGGAACCCGCGCATGAACTGCCGAACATCTTCTCTCTGAGTGACCAAAACAATGGTACACAGAGACCATTCATACAAAACATCCTGCCAAATTATATTGTTTGTTGTATCTCAAATCAGTACTTTCTTTGCAAAGGAGAAACTACAGTTAATTTCAATAAGAACTCTAGCATATGACAGTAGAATAGCCTTAGTTACATTGCTCGCTTAATAGGAACTCCTAAAACAGAAGCAATTTTGCTGATCGCCTATTTCAGTCTAAAAATCCAAATCAATGAGCAGGAAATGAACCCAAATAGGAAGTGACTGAAGAAATTCTCTAGATAATTTCATTTATTTATTTTTCAGTCTTGATGAAAGTATCATGATTCATACGTACCTGGAAACCCCATAAAAAAGAACCATGTTCTATGCATTGTTATGTTCACTGTGTTAATGATCAACCTTATATCATCTAACCAAGCTTGTAAAAAAGAATCTATCTGATGGTCCTCGGCTTTAATCTATTTTTACTTCATTCTTATTAAAACAAAAGACAAAAATATGTAGTATGGTGCAAATTATTTCTGCACTCAGTATCTCAGATTAGGTTTCTTCTTCTACAGTTTGCACATAAACGTTATGAATTATTGGAAAGTGCATATTAGGGTTGTCAATGGATACCCGAAATATCCGAAATCCATCCGCATCCGCATCCGAAAAGCGGATAAATATCCGATATCCACCAAAACGGATGCGGATGCGGATATAGGCACATCCGCATCCGAAAATTATCCATCCGCTTTTTTTCATGATTATTGCTTAAATTATGTATATTTTAACATAATTAAATATACTAATTTATTATTTTTTAAAGTTGAAAGTCTGTTCAACGCATGATAATTGCTCAAAATTATATATTATCATCATATTTATTTATTTTTAGCATTTAATTAATCAACTGGGTTGAAAAAGCTTAATATTATGCTAAAAATATTCATTTATGTTCGTTGATTTATCGACCGTTGGCAGAGCGGATAATTATCCGATATCCGTCCATATCCGCGGATGCGGATATCCGATATCCGAAAATGATTTCGGATATGGATACGGATATGGCACTATCCGTATCCGAAAGTATCCGTTGACAGCCCTAGTGCATATTCATGTTCTTCTCACTGAAATGCATGTTTGGCTATGTTATATGATGACGTTTTCATAAACATAGGAAACCCATAATATATCATTGGACAGACAACAAAATTTTTAGGACGACTTTTTTAAAAATTAATTTGTAGGTCTTGATTACAGTAGCATGCTAAGCTATCCTAACACTGATTGTAAACTCATAATTAATTAGTAAAAAAAATTGAAGAACATTACATGGAATCATAGTTTAAAAACTGAACTGTAGATAGAACTGAAAACTGTAACAGCTGAATGTAGAAGGTTTCAAAGGTTAATTCAATCAAGCTCAAGCTGTGAAAATCATAACATTTCCGTTTTTCCATCTTCTTCCATTACATAAAAAGTTTAATGAACTTTAAGCGAGATCTTAACGTTGTCATATTGCTACGGAAATCCATTAATCAAATATTTTATGTACCAACAGATTCTCAGTTTCTTATGAAGTAAGGACCTAAGGTGGCGACCGTTCGGGTGCCTGCTTGGGATCAGCCTTAGAAAAAATATGTATTCAATATTACAATGTATCAAGAAATAAATTACAATGTTAATTCTATCTTATTTCTAAACAATAAACATTACACAAAAAAACTAGCCTAATACAAGCGAAGTTATAGAAAAGAATTCGATTATGAGTCATGTTGGTGGATAAAACGAACAAGAAATAAGAGGTGAAATTAAGAAATAGAAATGGATTTATTCACTTAGCCTAAATTTTTACGTACTATTCGTTCATAAGGTCTCCTTTTATAAGTCTAAAACTACTGTAAAGAAAAAAATTGAAAACAAAACAAATGAACAAAAAAGAAATAAGACTGAATATACGGCAAAAAAACATGTCATTCTCAAAACAGGGATTTATTTAATATCTGTTTTTATTTTTTAATCCATATGCTTTTTTTTAAACTTCCAACACACACCCCTTCAAATAAAAATGCTTTATTTCTAACACTGCTTTTAATCTGTCAAAAACCTCAAACGACAACGACTTAATAAAAGTTTGCAAGGATCCTGATCTTAATAAAAGTTTTCTAATAGAAGATACGATTTCATTATTCATAGAATATATTGGTTTTATTCACTTCATGGTCGACACCAAAAAATATTTGTGTAAAGAATAACTGTAACTTTATTTTTACAGAGTATGGAATTATGGGGACTAGTTTAGTTTGGTTTAAATTACCTGGCCGAGTTATTTAAAAATAGGAGTTATATACTGGATTAAAAAAAATATGCACAATCTACAGCAATATCACATAACACTATTAAACTCACGCTGGATTCAATATAACAAGAATGCTACCTTACACATATTGCCATTAATGAATTCAATAGCTTAACAACCCTAAAAAGTTCTCAAGGTTATCAGCCCTGTTTAATTTATTCGACTTATTTCAACTTGATTAAGTAAAAAACCATGATTAAGTCAAAAATTCTGTAATAAACAGGTTCTTTCTTGGAGGACAATACGATGTAATTCCACTATGTCAACACCTAAAACCAACAATTAAAAATTCTGCAATAAACCACGATAACTTACCTAGATCTAAAATGTGAATTTTGAGGAGATCGAAGACGTTGATTTCATTCTTCTTAGTGGATCAAAACCGATGATTTGGAGGCCAGGATTTTGTTCGATCGAAATTGGAGAAGCTTTAAATTTGTTCGATGGAATTTTGTTTGATGGAAGCAGCAGGTGGATATAATATTTCCTTCGATCGAAAAGAAAAAAAAAAGGTTGTACTTTGTTTGATCGAAAACAGTATAGTTCTATCGAAGCCACAGGAGGCCCGGCGACTGTTTATATTTAACCGTCGCAAGCCCATTTTATTTACAATACACAACAAGCCAAATAAAATGGGTTGAAAATTCACCAATTTCAACCCATTTCATTTGCCACATATTTATATAAAACCGTCGCAAATTAAGAATATTTATATGTACGCCTACTTTATATTAGCCGTGGTAAAATGAAAGTCCACCCATTCCACTCTCATTTTATTTGCCACAGATTTATAAACAACCATCGCAAATTATAACTATTTGCTACTGATTTTAAAAAAACTCGTCGCAATTGTGTCTTCTAATATCATTCCCCCGATAATCTGCTACGGTTGTAAATAAAATAGTCGCATATAACCATATATGCTACTGTTTTTAGTTAAACCGTCGCAAATAAGGCATCGCAAATAAGCAGTTTTGTACTAGTGAACTCATATTTATTTTCAAATTATGTCAATATTAACTTTTTTCCCTCCCCGTTCCCTAACTAGCGTGTTCGCACAATTTACGGCATGTATAGGCTTAATAATAGCCTAATCATAAATGATAAAAAGGGAAGGTAATGGAAATATGAAAAAGGTGAATGTCCTAGCATAACTAGCATAAACATATACCAACATGGTGAACATATAAGCATAGACCTAATGAACTTGTGGCAGTTAACTAGTTGTAACATGGCAAAGGTGATAAGATGAACATGAAAAGATCTAAATTTAATTTAGATGTCCAACAAGTTCAGATTTAATATGAGAAACACAAGGGGATCCAAATAATAGACTAGATTTGATTAATAATTTAGGTGTCCACATAATACATATTTAATAGGTAAAAGTAGATTTAACAAAATTATAATGTGGACATAAAACAGACCTAACATAATTAGGATGACATAGTAGCATGTTTAGATCTAAATATGGATTCATATGTTCAATTTACGATATCTAAGTTGATCACAATATGACAGGTGAAAGGTGATTCACATAAGGAATTAAATCTAACCAATGTTGTAACTGTCAAATTAACATTAATCACAATATAGTTACAAATCAAGATCCACAAAGGCAACATAATAGAATAACCATAATTGAATTAGATCTAGAGAAGTAGATCTGTCATGACATAGTACAAGATTTAACACTAGCATAGATTCATAGTTTACAACATATCCAAATCATAATCTTTCACAATTTACTTTTATTCATTTAAACCTAAAAGTAACCAACTCACAGTGTTTGGATTGTTAAGAAGATAGAAAAGAAGTTGGTGTTGAATCTATGCTTGAATCTCAGAATTTGGTTTGCAGAAGATGAAAGTTGTAGGGGATTAGAAGATCCAATTCAGTTCTGACACCGGTAGAGTTTGGCACCATGAATTCTCAAAAAAGAAAATATGAGAAATGACCACGTATATATAGCTGCAAAACCCTCTGAAATCGACTGCCACATCAGCCCTAGGGGTGTCGACACCCCTATGGGTGGGTCGACCCATAGGTCGACACCCCTTAAGGGGGTCGACCCCCTAGAGCGGGAAATCTGCTGCCACTTTTCATTTTTCGAATTCGAACTGTTCTGGATAAAATTCTGACTCATCTCTGACTCATGCGTATATATATTCTTTCTACGCGTATACAAACTTAAATCTCTCATTACTTCTTCGTACGGTGCCCGTTTTATGCAAACCAAATGTCTATCTTGACCAGAATTTCGATACGGAAGCAATGGTGCAGTCCGTTTCCTTAATTCATAATATTAAATTAATTATTATTTAATTTATCCTATTTTAGTGTCGTTAAAATTTTGGGGTGTTACAGTATACGTTAGCTAGGCGTATATTCAAAATCTTACATACTCAATAGTCCAACCTTGACGTCGAATAAATACTCAAAATTCTTTTTATAAGAATACACCATCTCCAAATATATAAGAATTATGGTATATTTCAAAATAATTTATCAATTTCGAAATAAATTTGTTTCAAAATTTATTAATTTCAAAATGCTTCCGTTGTGCTACTCTTTCAAAATATTAGTTTCAAAACCATGTATATTTCAAATTACGCTCTCTTTAGAGTAACTTCTAGTGAATGATTCTTATTAAACTCCATAAGCTAAGCTTTGTATAAACCAAAGATCTGATACCAACTGTAATGTCCTGCCTTTTTGATCGCTTCAAGTCGATAACTAAACCAACTCCAACCATTCAAAACGACAGATTGTTATTTAGCTTATGAGGTTTAAAAAGAATCAAACACATAAATCACAAAATAAATAAACTACAATATCTCACAGCGGAAAATTTGTTCAAAATATCAGAGTTCGCAAAATTTTGCAGCAGAATTTAACTACAAACATTTTATAATAGAATAAATTTTACAAAATTTTCGATTCATAATGAGCACGTCTGCATCTTCACGTGCCTCTCTTCTTTGTGAGCTGAAATATATAATCTGTAACACTCGAATCTGACCCGAGCATTCCATGCAAAATATAAAATACGTGAGTCATGATTAACTTTTTTCAAGTAAATCAATTTCTATAAAATACTAAAATATAATAGTTAATCCCAATTGTATATGAGTTATAACTTTAAACATATGTTGACTGTTGAATAATTAGATTAGTGAAAATGTCAAGCAACACAAGGGCAACATTAGTTTGCTAAAAGTGGTATATATATTCAATTTCAGGTAACATACAAATTTCAGCAATATTCAAGGAATACATATCTAAAAATGTATGCAACTGACACGACCCAAACTACGGGAAAGTCTGGGTTAAGTTGAGAACACGACAAATCAGAACACAAACAGAAGAACATTTCATTGCTTATTACAACAATTACATCAGAGTACAAGAATATTCCAGACTATGAATAAATAATATACATTTGAAATATATCAGAGATTTAAATTACATTTAAATACATAGCAGCTAGAAATAATACATAACACAACTGGAAGGAATACACAGATACAGAGCTTTTCGAGTATAGTTCCAGTTGTAAATGCAATATCCTGTGAATATAATATCTGCAAAACCAAAACAGCTAGCTGCTTGCGTGGAAAATAGGGGCACCCAGAGTTTAGGTTAAAATAATAAACTCCAGGTTAGTCATGTGATTGGTGTGAGAACTAAAACGGTTATTAATTTGATTTTAAAGTTAGATATATCAAGGGACCACGCCGTATAACACGGAACGAGCTTACCTCGAAGAATACTAGTGCATAAAACAAACAATGCAATGCTAATTAAAGAAAATGAAGCTATTATAAGACTCGGTCCCATCACACAATGCAACGCAAGCTGGAGGATAGAGTTTTACCTTATAATAGCCAAATAATGCATGGTACGTGAAATTTTATTTTTTATTATTACTATAAGTGAAGAAATCAACTTCAAGTATAAATGTATCAATCATAGGCGGCATGGGTACCATCTATCATGTCGGAATACCAGGCTCTACAATCAAAACCGAACTGTCACGTCTTGGAAATTGGGTTTCCGTCATGAGTCGATGCAACGGATGTACTCCTCGCCGGCTTTGAGACACTCTAGCAAATGCCTCAGGATCTCCCGCAGAAGACCCTTGGATCCTCCAAGGTTGGTCCTCCCTTACGTTAGAGGATTGGCAATTCGTAAACACACGGTTCCCGGTCCTATAGGACCTATATCCATCGGCTCCGTAGTAACCGATATATCCGAGGCGCCTCGCTATCCATCATCCACATAGGTAAAAATATAATAAATGTTTGGGCTCCATACCATGACACCACCCATAGCTAGAAAGAAACGTCATGTCCTCCTTGGGTCCCTTATCGCATGTTTGACTCATACCGAGGTGTGAGGCTCGCGAATTAACGCTATACACAAAGCTATACCCTTTAAGGCCGTGCTTTGATCATCAACCATAAGACTCTTCTTTTCAATAGAAGCCTTGATCATTTGCATCTCAGCATGCCACACTGACAATTCACACCATGCAACTGATGTCCATCGATATAAAACCTCTGAGCTCGTACGTTTCAGAGAAGGGTGTTGAGCAAGAGAATAAATTCTCCACCACCAAACATATATATATTTAATAGAATCAACACAGAATAAAATCCAATGTCAGACACACATCCATTTAATAGTTCGTTCTGGGTCTGAACGAAACCGGAGGCACCTTATTCGTCGTCCCGTGTCCAATACAAGAGAGAGGTCCTCGCATATCCGGTCGATCTCCAAGTATGTCTGGACGATCACCACTTATTACCTTGTCTTGGGCGTACAGCCCAATCAAGACATCAGTAATCATCCAAACAATGTGAAGACCTCCGGTCTTCAACCACAGTCTTCATCGTCGATTTATCGTCGAATAAATTATTCAGAATGGGCATAAACCCGGCCTTTTCGAATAATTCACATATTTTATAATCAAGTGCTATAAAACACAACATACGCCTCATTCCAATTCTGAATATTCTTTTATTTAAATATTCATATCCTTTGGGAAAGGTTCCCATTAATTTTATCAAAGAAAAATTCTTTAAATTTATTCTTTAATCTTCCTTTGGATATCAATTCAAACCAAATTAATGTTTATCCAAACTAGTCAGGATTATCGAACCATATTGAGGTAACCATTTCTTTTATTATCCCAATCCCAACCTATTCATCCCATGGAGCAAAAATGGTAATACTTCATCTAACACCACAGTGTTATCGGTAAAATTGATTACCATTTCACGTTCAAATCTTATTAAAGATTTAATTATCGCTTGGAGTAAAACTGGTGCTACTCCATTCTCGATCATTTCCCGAATTTGATAATTTAATTTGTCACATTCTGTTTTCAATTTAGTTAAAGATTCATTAAAACTCCACTTAGTTTTAATCTTCGCAAAAATCAATATTAATGATTATTTAACTTTGGAAACACATACATGTCACATCGACAATCTACACCGTACTATAGATTTTTCTTAATATATAACCTCTAAGCTCGTACGTCTTAGAGAAGGGTGTTAAGCAAGAGAATAAATTCTCCACCACCAAACAGATATATATTTAGCAGAGATCAACCATACAGTTCGAAATACAATGTTAGATATGTAATCCTTTCTTTAACTGGGTTAAAGAACTAATGTCATTTAAAACACAGTTCACGATAAACCCAAAATCACATTCCATTAATTATGGAATCTTCACGGAAAACAGATCGATATATATATAATCGATATCAAATTCCATATCCGACTAATAATATAAATGGAATAATGACCATGCCTTTTTAATTCCATATATATTACCAGTCTTTCTCCATAGAAGTTCACTTCGATTATTACCAAATCGAATTCCATTCAATTCCAATCTAATATATTAAATTGGAAAATCTTTCCTTGGAAAATTTCCTTTAAACTTTAATAAAAGATTTATAAATCCAAATCGCATTTCACTACAAATCGGGTTAAAGAACGAATGTCGTTAAAACACAGTTCACAATAAACCCAATTCAATTCCATTTTATTCCAATTAAATGTAAATTAACTGGAAACTCTAATAATATTAATTAAAAGATTTATTCTTTTCACACGGGGTTCAAGAACAATGTTACTGAAAACACCATTCACGACAAACCCAAAATCCAACTCTTTTATTCAATTCCAATTAAATATTAATTAATTGGAAAACTTCACTAAATCTTAATTAAAAGATTTATTCATTTTCTCAACTGGGTTTAAGAACAATGTTAATAACCCATAATCCCATTTGATATTAAATAGAAGGTTCTGAATAGAAATTATATCGGCTTATATTCAATATCAAATTCTGAAACCAACAAATATCGTATTCGAAATAACGATATAAATATATCTTCCAAATTTCCATAACAATATCCATATAATCACGAAATCCAACATCGAAACATTCCGAAGATGATTTCCGTTCAAATCCACTCCAATTCATATATTGGAAATTCTGGTTATATTAAAACCCATTCTCAATCCAATTTATTTTATTAAAAACCATTGTTTTCAAATCTTGTTAATAGCTAGTTCATTTTGATAAAAAAAATATTTTTATCTTTACAAACGTGGAATTTTTCATCCAAAATC
The DNA here is from genome assembly GCA_030737875.1 of Allium sativum. Lineage (NCBI taxonomy): Eukaryota > Viridiplantae > Streptophyta > Magnoliopsida > Asparagales > Amaryllidaceae > Allium > Allium sativum. The sequence continues at coordinate 2,549,604 of CM060919.1, read as the reverse complement.
TTTCCAAATCATTTATTATGATTTTACACAATTTTTCCATTATTTAATAATTTTATTAAGGTCCTTTCAATCGATTTCCATAGTCGGTCATCGAACTGCACTTACAACGACCTTTTCCAAATTTGATTTGGACATAATTCCAAATCCAGCCATTAGATTTTCAATCTCTTATATTCGTTGGAAAGCACTTTTCGATAAGAACCCAACAGTTTCGATTTTAGGAGAATCCGATGGTTGGATCTCCGTGTTGTCCATTCGAAGTCAATAGTGGAAATTCGCGAACGGTCGCGGCGCGGTGCATTCTATTGAGGCCATTGAATATATATAATATATATATTATATATATTTCGTCGATTTCTATGTAAAACGTATTTTATAAATCATTTATAAATTTGTTTTAAAACGATTTCAACTTCATTTTCAATTTTAAATCAAAATTTAATTTTCCTTATCATTATAATATATAAATGATAATAGTTTCAAAATATCAGATTTTGAAATCATTTCCTTTTCGATATTCATTATAAAAATGAATAAAATTGATATAAATATCGTTGATGTCAAAATGGAGTTAATCTGATCAACACGGCTTTACATTTTTCAATATTTTCGTGTCCATCCCAAATCGGACATCAAAATCAAATTTTGATCCATTACTGAATATTATTTTATAATATTAGTTATTTTAAAATATTCGTCATTTGTTATTTTAAAATATTCATTAATTTAAAATATTCGTTTTTTCCGAATTGGAATCAGACATAGTCAATTACCATATAATTTTGTTTATATGGATTTCATACACACATGTACACAACAATAATCAAACATAGTCAACCATCATCCGGAGTGCATTATGCAACTGCATAAGCATTAAATATAAATAATTAACGCTTACAACAGTCTGTCAACCTATCAATTGACATACAACTAAACAATTGGGATTAGCGTACGTCAAATATCATCCCAATACCCATGTGGGGTTTCAATCAACACACACAGATTTTATGTATGCAGTTGGGCGATGTGTAAAATATATCATCCCAATCAATGTCAGTCAAATGGGTGTACATAAACGAATCGCCTGATTCGTAAATGAATATTTATTTTATTCATATACACGTTAACAATTTTATTTTTAATTATAAAACATTTATTTCAACGCATGAATATTTTATACAGTTCATTTATACAATAAAAATAATATTTTTATTGTTCTAACATATTTTAGAAAATTTTGGCAGCATAACGGTGCGATACTAGAACCGGAATAAGATCTAGCCTTATCCCACGCCTAATACCGGCTCGCGCCATACACATACCAATTCTAATCAATTCCATTCACATCCCAAATCAAATTCAACCAATTTATCAATAAAAAAAATAACCAAACATCAATGGTTTCAATCAAAGGTCTCGGGTGGTTCTAAGCACCGTCTGCATCCTAGTATATATATTTAACTAGAAAATAAATTAAAATGAGAAGTTCTCACCTTTGGGATCCACTCCACCAGTTTTATTTCTGAAATTTTGAACAGTTTGGATTTTCCCGAAATTCCAATGCAATCTATTTCACGCAATTTATATTAAAAATCACATTTTTAATGCAATGTTTACATTTTAAAAATCACATTTTTATATCTCTAATATATATAAAAAAATCACATTTTTATCTAGCTATCATATATATAAAAATCGAATTTTTATTTCACAACAACGTATATTAAAATCGCATTTTTATATTGTTATTCATATAATAAAACCCATATTTTTATGATGCTAAAAATCATATTTTTATAATGCTTTGCTTATATAAAAATCATATTTTTATAATATTTCTATATATATAAAAATCCTAATTTTATATAATTAAAAATCATATCTTTTTATAGTTAAAAATCAAATCTTTTTATAAATAAAAATCAAATCTTTTTACTGTTACATACAAATAAAAGATCACATTTTTGTCATGCTATTTATAATAAAACTGAAAATAAAATTCAATTTGAACTTACTCACATTGCGCGGCTGACGAGGCGAAGAAAAGGGGGGCGTTGGGATCGTGGGTGGTTGGGGAAGGCGTTCATGGCCGGCGGTGGCGTTGGAAGGGGCTGGAGTGGCTGATTTGGCAAGGGTTTGGGCCGAGGATTGCGAAGAAGAGAGAAGGGAGGGAGGAAAGATAGGCGGGGGGTGCTGAGTTGGCGGCTGACGTGGGGGAGTGGTGCGGGGGGTGCGGCTGTGGGTGGTGGCGGTCGGCGCTGGTGGTGGTCGATTTGGGAATTAGGGCATGGGGGGCGGGGCGTGGTTTCCTTGAACGGAGGAAGGGGCGTCGGAAAAGGAGGGGGAAGAGGCGGTGCACCAGCAGTGGCGGCGGTCGGCGCTTGCCCGGAGGCACGGTGATAGGGGAGGAACACGATTTTCCGCATTGAATTTTTTTTCTATGTTATCGGGTTTGGAGGAATGGGGGAGGAAAAGTGATTTTATAATAAATTAATATTATATTTAATTCCCCCTAAAAGTTGACTTTTTATTTCGACCTCCAAATGAGACCCAACGACTATCGCCTGTAGCTCATTACCCCCATTCTGAACGCATTGGAATATGTATCATATGTCAATTTGACTATTACAATTAGTTTTCATGAAAATTAAAATATAAATTAATATAACGTTTAAATTTGATTTCAATGTACATTTTAATTTACCGGGGCCACATACTGACTACAAAAATTCCAGAAAAATAAATATGGCTATGTTTTGACAATACGGTCCTAACAAAACTAATTTCGTTGAATTTTGGAGAGTGTTTGAAACACGATCAATTTCCAGTCGATTAAATTTGAATTGAAATCACCAAACACGTTTAAATTCGCCATGCTCACATATTGATTCCATAAATTATGAAAATAGGAATCTAGCAATAATTTGACATTCCGGATCCAACAAAAGTGGTCTCATCGAAAACGAAGGTCGTTCGCAAAATGGTTATTTTTAAGGTCTATATATTATATTAAATTCCATAGCGACTATTCTGATTTTTCAGCTGGACATAACTTTTTATTTCCGTTATGAAATCTGGATTTTTCACATTCGCTGGAAAGATATTTTCAAACAGATTCAAATATTTATGGTTTTACTGAAATCCGATTTATTTTGAATCCTGTACATTCATTTGAAATTTGAAATCAAAATTTCAAACTTCCGCGCCATTTCAGGATCGTTATATAATTAAAATAATTTATTCGTTATAACTTCGATTTAAATAAATTTTTAGTCTTTATTATTTAAAATTAATCATTTTAAATATTCAAAATCGTTTAAAATAGCTAAAATAAAAATTTTAAATTGGTTCCGATTTTCCGGGTTGTTACAATCTCCCCCACTTAAAATCTTTTCGTCCTCGAAAAGGAACGGAGTTGAAAGTTGTTTTACCAACCAACTCAACTTTCTTTCTAGCTTTCATTCTTCAACTTTTTAGTTTCTAAGATTTTTCTAATTTTTTAAACATTTGGCTAACACCCTAAATTTTCGAAAATTTTCGCCATAACCTCCTTTGCACGGGGAGACCTTTAAAACCGCAACTAGCCACGCAGGGCCCTCATTAATCCAAAAGAAAAAGCCAAGCGGCTAGCCAATCGGCTCATAAAATCATCCAAACTCAAGAAATATAGTAAACATGTACCTTTTTGTCGGGCATACAACTTTAATCCTCTTCTTAGCCTCCTTGCTACGGCCTGTTCAATGTATGTACATGTATATGCATGCAACTCCAATCAATTTTCAACTCAGTTCAATAATTGATTCCATTTGGCTATATTTACCATTCATTCACATATTGGTTAAATTAATTATCAAACATCACAACCATCAATCAATCAGTTAATTAAATTTTCAAAGTCATAACTTTGATATATATATATATATATATATATACACACACACAAAATCATGTTTTTGATGCCAATTCACAACAATAACCCTATCTAGTTTTAGTTCTCACACCAGCCAGTTGGAAATATATAGATATCCCACTTTCGGCACTCGAACATAAACACTGATGATACTAGTAATCATTATTATCGTCTCGGGCGACTAGAGTGTGATTCTACATCTATCCACTATATTAAAACTTCGAATATACGTTTGAAAGGCGTATATGCAAAATATTTATATGCTCGATTGCACAAACTAAATATAAAATAATTATTTAAATACTTATAAAATAGTTTACATTTTCAAAACAAAATTTGTTTTTACAATTAATACTCTTCTAACTCATTCTAGGATACTACTGATCCTATCTTTAACGAGTCATTCTTATTGGATATTGCTAATCCAATCTCTGATGAATTCTTTCTTTCAGTTCTAATGTGTCTTGTTCTCGAGCTCTGTAAACCAAAGCTCTTATACCAACTGACATGACCCAAACTTCTCCTTACGGGAAAGCCCGGATTGAGTTGAGAACACGACCAATCAGAACACAAACAGAAGAACATTTCATTGCTTATTACAACAATTACATCAGTGTACAAGAATATTCCAGACTATGAATAAATAATATACATTTGACAAATATCATAAATTTAAATTACATTTGAATACACAGCGGCGGAAAATAAAACATAACACAACTGAAAAGAATACACGAATACAGAGCTTTCCGAATATAGTTCCAGTTGTAAATCCAATATCCTGTGAATATATTATCTACAAAACCAAAACTACAAGCTACCCATGTGGAAAATAGGGGCACCTAGAGTTTAGGTTAAAACAATAAACTCCAAGTCAATCATGTGACTGGTGTGAGAACTAAAACAGTTATTAATTTGATTTTAAAGTTTGGTATACCAAGGGACCACACCGTATAACACGGAACGGGCTTACCCCCAAGAATAGAAGTGCATAAAACAAACAGCGCAATGCTAATTAAAGAAAATGAAGCTATTATAAGGCTCAGGTCCCATCACACATTGTAACGCAAGCCGGAGGATAGAGTTTTACCTTATAATTGCCAAATAACGCTTGGTACATGAAATTTTAGCTTTTATTATTACTATAAGTACCTTCAAGTATAAATGTATCAATCATAGGCGGCATGGGTAACATTTATTATGTCGCAATACTAGGCCCAACAATCAAAACCGAAATGTCACGTATTGGAAATCGGGTTTCCGTCATGAGTCAAGACAAGGGATGTACTTCTCGCCAGCTTCGAGACACTCTAGCAAATGCCTCAGGATCTCCCGCAGAAGACCCTTGGATCCTCCAAGGATGGTCCTCCCTTACGTTTGAGGATTGACAATTCCTGAACACACGTTTCCAAGTCCTATAGGACCTATATCCATCGGTTCCGTAGTAACCAATATATCCGAGGCGCCTCGCTATCCATCATCCACATAGGTAAAAATATAATAAATGTCTGGGCTCCATACCATTACATCACCCATAGCTAGAAGGAAACGTCATGTCCTCCTTGGGTCCCTTATCCCGTTTTTGACTCATATCGAGGTGTGAGGCTCGCGAATTAACGCTATACACAAAGCTATGCCCTTCAAGGTCGTGCTTTGATCATCAACCACAAGACTCTGCTTTTCAACAGAAGCCTTGATCATTTTCATCTCATCGTTCTCGTACATCTTAGAGAAGGGTGTTAAGCAAGAGAATAAATTCTCCGTCACCAAACAGATATATATTTAATAGAGATCAATCAATATAGAATAAAATTCAATGTAAGACACACATCCATTTAATAGTTTGTTCTGGGTCTGAAAAAAATGTAGGCACCTTATTCCTCGTCCCGTGTCCAATACAGGAGTGATGTCCTAACATATCTGGTTGATCTCCAAGTACGTCTGGACGATCACCACTTATTACCTTGTCTTGGGTATACAGCCCAATCAAGGCATCTGTAATCATGCAAACGATGTGAAGACCTCCGGTCTTCAACCACCTTCTTAATCGTCGACTTATCGTCGAATCAATTATTCAGAATGGGTATAAACCCGGCCTTTTCGAATAATTCATGTATTTTATAATCAACTGCTTTAAAACAAAACATACGCCTCATCCCAATTCTGAATATTCTTTTATTTAAATATTCATATCCTTTGAGAAATGTTCCCATTAATTTTATCAAAGATAAATTCTTTAAATTTATTCTTTAATCTTCCTTTGGGTATAAATTCAAACCAAATTAAGGTTTATCCAAACTAGTCGGGATTATCGAACCCTATCGAGGTAATCATTTCTTTTATTATCCCAGTCCTAACCTATTCATCCCATGGAGCAAAACTGGTAATACTCCATCTAACACCACAGTGTTATCGGTAAAACTGATTACCATTTCACGTTCAAATCTAATTAAAGATTTAACTATCGCTAGGAGTAAAACTGGTGCTACTCCATTCTCGATCATTTCCCGAATTTGATAATTTAATTTGTCATATTATCTTTTCAATCTAGTTAAAGATTCATTAAAACTCCACTTAGTTTTAATCTTCCCAAAAATCAATATTAATGATTATTTAACTTTGGAAACACATACATGCCGCATCGACAATCTAGACCGTACTATTGATTTCTGTTGATATATAACCTCTAAGCTCGTACGTCTTAGAGAAGGGTGTTAAGCAAGAGAATAAATTCTCTGCCACCAAACAATAATATATATTTTGCAGAGATCAACCATACAGTTCAAAATACAATGTTAGACATGTAATCCTGTCTTTAACTGGGTTAAAGAACTAATGTCATTTAAAACACATTTCACGATAAACCCAAAATCACATTCCATTAATTATGGAATCTTCATGGAAAACAGATCGATATATATAATCGATATCAATTTCCGTATCTGACTAATAATATAAATGGAATAACGACCAAGCCTTTTAAATTCTATATATATTACCAGTCTTCCTCCACAGAAGTTCACTTCGATTATTATCAAATCGAATTCCGTTAAGTTCCAATCTAATATATTAAATTGGAAAACCTTTCTTTGGAAAATTTCCTTTAAACTTTAATAAAAGATATATAAATTCCAAATCGCATTTCACCACAAATCGGGTTAAAGAACGAATGTCGTTAAAACACTGTTCACAATAAACCCAATTCATATTCCCTTTTATTCCAATTAAATGTTAATTAACTGGAAACTCTAATAATCTTAATTAAAAGATTTATTCTTTTCACATGGGGTTCAAGAACAGTGTTACTAAAAACACCATTCACGACAAACCCAAAATCCAACTCTTTTATTCAATTCCAATTGAATATTAACTAATTCGAAAACTTCACTAAATCTTAATTAAAAGATTTATTCTTTTTCTCAACTGGGTTTAAGAACAGTGTTAATAAAGACACCATTCACAACAAACACAAAATCTCATCCGATATTAAATACAAGGTTCTGAATAGAAATTATATCGGCTTATATTCAATATCAAATTCTGAAACCAACAAATATCGTATTGGAAATAACAATATAAATATATCTTCCAAATTTCCATAACAATATCCGTATAATCATGAAATACAGCATCGAAATATTTCGAAGATGATTTCCATTAAAATCCACTCCAATTAATATATTGGAAATTCTGGTTATATTAAAACCCATTCTCAATCCAATTTATTTTATTTAAAAATAATTGGTTTTAAAATCTAGTTAACAACTAGTTCATTTCGATAAAAATATATTTTTATCTTTACAAATGTGGAATTTTTCATCCACAATCATTCCAAATCATTTATTATGATTTTACACAATTTTTCCGTATTTTTAATAATTTTATTAAGGATCTTTCGGTCGATTTCAATAAACAGTCATCAAACTGGACTTACAACGACCTTTTCCAAATTTGGTTTGGACATAATTCCAAATCCAACCGTTAGATTTCAAATCTCTTATATTCTTTGGAAATTTCTTTTCGATACGAACCCAACAGTTCCGATTTTAGGAGAATCCGACTGTCGGATCTCTCGTATCGTCCATTCAAAGTCAACGGTCAAAATTTACAAACGGTTGCGGTGCGGCGCGTTCTATTCAGGCCACTAAATATATATATTATATATATTTCGTCGATTTCCATTTAGAACCAATTTTATAAATCGTTTGTATTTTTTTTTTTAAAAACGATTCCAACTTCATTTTCAATTTTAAATCAAAATTGAATTTTCCTTATCATTATAATATATAAATGATAATATTTTCAAAATATCAGATTTTGAAATCATTTCCTTTTCGATATTCATTATAAAAATGACTAAAATTGATATAAATATCGTTGATGTCAAAATGGCGTTAATCTGATCAACATGGCTTTATGTTTTTCAATATTTTCGTGTCCATCCCAAATCGGACATCAAAATCAAATTTTGATCCATTACTGAATATTATTTTAAAATAGTCATCATTTGTTATTTTAAAATATTCGTTAATTTAAAATATTTGTTCTTTCCGAATTGGAATCAAACATAGTCAATTACCATATAATTTTATTTATATGGATTTCATACACATATGTACACAACAATAATCAAACACAGTCAACCATCATCCAGAGTGCATTACACAACTGCATAAGCATTAAATATAAATAATTAACGCTTACAACAGTCTGTCAACCTATTGATTGATATACAACTAAACAATTGGGATTAGTGTACGTCAAATATCATCCCAATATCCGTGTGGGGTTTCAATCAACACACATAGATTTTATTTGTGCAGTTGGGCGATGTGCAAAATATATCGTCCCAATCAATGTCAGTCAAATGAGTGTACATAAACGAGTCATCCAATTCATAAATGAATATTTATTTTATTCAGATACACATTAAAAATTTTATTTTTAACAATAAAATATTTATTTCAACACATGAATATTTTATGCAGTTCATTTATACAATAAAAACTATATTTTTATTGTTCTAACATATTTTAGAAAATTTTGGCAGCATAACGGCGTGATACTAGAACCGGAATAAGGTCTAGCCTTATCCATCGCCTAATACTGGCTCGCGCCATACACATACCAATTCTAATCAATTCAATTTACATCCCAAATCAAATTCAACCAATTTATCAATCAAAACAAACAACCAAACATCCATAGTTTCAATCAAAGGTGTCGGGTACTTCTAAGCACCGTCTGCATCCTAGTATATATATTTAACTATAAAATAAAATTAGAGTGAGAAGTTCTCACCTTTGAGATCCACTCTGCCAGCTTTATTTCTAAATTTCTGAATAGTTTGGATTTTCCTGAAATTCCAACGCAATCCGTTTCACGCAATTTATATTAAAAATCACATTTTTAATGCGATGTTTACATTTTAAAAATCACATTTTTATATCGCTAATATATATATATATATATTACATTTTTATCTAGCTATCATATATATATATATATATATATATATATAAATCAAAATTTTATTTCGCTACAACATATATAAAAATCGCATTTTATATTGTTATTGATATAATAAAACCCATATATTTATGATGCTAAAAATCATATTTTTTAACGCTTTGCTTATTTAAAAATCATATTTTTATAATATTTCTATATATATATATATAAATCCTAATTTTATATAATTAAAAATCATATCTTTGTATAATTAAAAATCAAATCTTTTTATAAATAAAAATCAAATCTTTTTATCATTACATACAAATAAAAGATCACATTTTTATCATGCTATTTATAATAAAACTGAAAATAAAATTCAATTTGAACTTACTCACATTGCGCGGCTGACAAGGCAGATCAAAGGGGGGCGTCGGGGTCATGGGTGGTTGGGGGAGGCATTCATGGCCGGCGGCGGCACTGGAAGGGGCTGGAGCGGCTGTTTTGGCAAGGGTTTGGGCGGAGGATTGCGAAGGAGACAGAAGTGAGGGAGGAGAGAGAGGCGGCGGGTGTTGAAGTGGCGGCTGACGTGGGGGAGTGGTTCAGGGAGGTTCGGCTGTGGGTGGTGGCGGTCGGCGCTGGAGGCGGTGGATTTGGGAATTAGGGCATGAGGGGACGTAGTTTCCTTGAACGGAGGAAGGGGGCATCGCAGAAGGAAGGGGGAAGAGGCGGTGCAGCAGCAGTTGCGACGGTCGGCGCAGGCTCGGAGGCGCGATGGTGGAGGAGGAACGCGATTTCCCATGTTGAAGTTTTTTTTCTATGTTATCGGGTTTGGAGGAATGGGGGAGGAAAAGGGTTTTATATAAATAAATTAAGGGTGCGTTTTTAGAGGTCCGTATTAAGTTTCAAAATATAAAAAAAACTCGGTCATAAACTTATTGTAAATTAGGTCCCTATTTTCTGAAAAGTCATCAAAAAATATTAAAAAATCACGTAAATTCGTATTTAAATAAAACATGTAAACACTAAAAAATTCAGAACAAAAAACCATCAAAGAAGGCGTCAAAAAAAAAACGAAATTTCCAGTTAAATGCATAATAGTATGCACATATATCACTTTCCTGCATACATCCGGGCATATTTTTCACTACATACATCTTCGTTGATTTTTATTCATACAAAAACATGCTTACATGTGTGCAAATATACCCAATATTTGCACACATTTGTGCAGGTTTTGTTTCAAATTTTCAAACCGAACAGCTTACGGAAAAGTTACATACATATATGCAATTATCAGTAATAATTGCATAAATGTATGCAACTATTTTTTTTATTTCCGTAGAATCCTAAAATTATTTCCATATTTTAGAATTTTTTTTTTATGAAGGAACGCACTATTTTAAAATAAAAATAAAAAAAGGCGGAAGTATTAAAATAAGGGGCGGGTTTAAATTTTTCAAATCTTTTTTTTTTATATAAATTAGGTCCCTACTTTTCATCCTATAAAAATGTTGCACACAAGTGTGCATTTTTTTGGATAAATTTGCACATTTGGATGCAAATAAAAATGAACTGAAAAATTATGTTAAATCTATCCGCTGGAAGAACTGCAATAATTGCATATATGCATGCAATAAAATCAAAAAGGTGCATAATATTATGCATTTAACTGCAGTTTTTTCTGTTTTTTTGCTGTTTTCTTCTTTCTGACATTATTTTTGTTGTTTTTTGAACTGAATTTTTTGTATAATGCATAATTTATTTTATTACTAATTTACGAATATATTTTATTTTTTTTATATTATTATTTTATAAGTTTTGAAAACAGGGACCTAATTTATATTAAGTTTATGACCGGATGTGAGCCTAATTAAGTTTCAAAATGGGGACGTGAGCCTAATATTCACATAAATTAATATTATATTTATTCCCCCCCCCCAAAAAGTTGACTTTTTATTTCGACCTCCAAATGAGACACAACGACTGTCACCTTTAGCTAATTACCCCCATTCCGAACACAATAGAATGTGTATCATAAGCCAATTCGACTATTATGATCAGTTTTCATCAAAATTAAAATATAAATTAATATAACGTTCAAATTTGATTTCAATATACATTTTAGTTTACCGGGGCCATATACTGACTCCAAAAATTTTAGAAAAATAAATCTGGCTATGTTTTGACAATACGGTCCTAACAAAACTAATTTCATCGAATTTGAAGACCGTTTGAAATATGATCAATTTCCAGTCGATTAAATTCGAACTAAAATCACCAAACACGTATAAATCCGCCATGCTCACATATTGATTCCAAAAATTATGAAAATTGGAATCTAGCAATAGTTTGACATTTTGGATCCAACAAAAGTGTTCTCGTCAAAAACGGAGGTTGTTTGCAAAATGGCTATTCTTAAGGGCTATATATTATTTTAATTTCCATAGCAACTATTCTGAATTTTCAAATGGACATAACTTTTTATTTCCATTCTGAAATTTGGATTTTTCACATTCTTGGAAAAATATTTTCAAACATATTCAAATATTTCTGGTTTTATTGAAATCCGATTTATTTTGAATCCTGTACATTCATTTGAAATTTGAAATTTGAAATTTGAAATCACATTTTCAAACTACCGTGCCATTTCAGGCTCGTTATATAATTAAAATAATTTATTCATACTAACTTCGATTTAAATAAATTTTTAGTCGTTATTATTTAAAATTAATCATTTTAAATATTCAAAATCCATTAAAATAGCTAAAATAAAAATTTTAAACTGGTTCTGATTTTCTGGGTTGTCACAACAACTATCAAGGTAAATGGTGACAACATATTCAAGCTATGCGAAGGAATGTATGTATACATATGAACTGGGCATTATCAAATAAACATACAGGCAAATAAAGTTCTAGTTTCATCAAAATGGAGAACTAAAAAAAACAATTAAGGCAACATGTTTTGAAGAGTCATGACATACAAACTAGTATAGTGATCAAGTTCTTTTTTTTTTGCAAGCAACTACATATACCTATTTTTGTGCAAGCAACTACGTATGCCTATAAATCAACCGTTGAATGAAGAAAAAACCTTCCCTTCGATATATACACAACAATAATGATGGTCAAATACATGGGAAATAGGCATGCAAATCAAATATAATAAGGCAACACAATACAACCCTGACAACTATCCACAACAATTAACAATCCAAGCTCCATGCAATCAAATAATCACCATACTAAATAGAACTACTATATCCTAGTATTTCATACAGGATTGACCACTTGAAATTAAAAGCAAATCGTGAGAGGGTACTCATCTTTCAGTGTTGCGCTGGTGGGATAAGGCGAAGAGAGGGGAGAAACGTTGGCTCAATGCAAGGTTGCGATGGAAAACGGTGGCAGCAAAACGAATTCTGGGGACAAATGAAGGCGTTGCTAGACTCAAAAAGAAGAAGGAAGCAACGGAGGTCAGCGAGATTTTGAGCAGCGTTTGGCGGCTTGGGTTGTGACGGTATGGTTACTAGAGGTGAAAATCTTCATTTATTCTTTTATTATTATTATTATGTCGAAGCCTTATATTTAAAAAATAGGAAGATACAACATGGAGAAGTAAGATTGGGTGCTTTTTATATGAATGGATAGAAATGAGAAAAGGGAGAGGAGCTGGCATAATAGAAATGATGTAGTGTGTGTAGGTGAAGGCAAAAGGTTTGTCAATTTTGTTATAAATGTAAACACAAGCTATCTATTCAAACATTTAAACTATTCCTATTATAAATGTGGATACAAAGATAACCATTTGTTTTTAACAAAAAATGTTATTCATATTTTTTCTCCTCAATATGCTTAATATTAAAGGGAAAGCATTTATGTTATACAAAAACATTTTATACTATATATTATACGCAAACATTAAAACATGTTTAGGAAGAATTCATGTTATGCCATACATATATATATATATATATTATAATATAAAATGTTACAACTTGATATAAATAAAAGATCTAGAAGCTTGGAAATGATTTAACAAACGTTTTGTTTTATATTCAAGCAAAAACTCACGACTAAGCATTAAAATTACCTTTCCAAAATTACTTTTTATTTTGTTTTAAATGTAATGTATCAATGATTCCATTTTTTACATTAATTACTTTGGTTTTAAAAGGAAACTTAACGAGTGGGGCTAAAATTTGAACAGAAAAAAATAAAAGGGCTGAGAATACATGGATATTTGAATAGTAGGGGAAATAACTTTACGCTTGACGGAACAAACTTTCGTATATTACTATGGAAATTCTTGCACTGCTACACTTAATTAAACGTATTCCAAATACAATTTAAATTTTGTTGCAAAACTTCAACGTTAATTTCTGTTAACTACGCTATTTAAAATGTGCATTATTTAAATCGCTTCTATATGAAAATAAATTTTTTTAGGGATTAATGTTTCCTTATAAATCAATTCCTTGTTTTAATTTCTATATAAATACACTAAACAAATTTTATCATTTAATTCCTGTTTTCAAAACAAATATACTTTATATATCGTTGACACTCACCTTTGTGATAATTTATTATTAAAAATCATATTGAACCATTCATTATTATCGTAAATTTTATTATAAAATCATTTTAAATTCAATAATTAAATTACATAACTTAAATAATTGAAATATACGGTATGTACAAATTCAGTCCTTTCCAAATTTATTTTCATTAATCTCCATAAGATAAATAAGCATAATAATCCGTACATTAGTTTAATTTATATACCCTTTTTTTAGTTGAATTCAATTCCATAACATAACTACATATATCATTTATTATCAGAATTAATATATTATTTATGTTTATAAACGATCAATTTAATTTCACCTTATTTATCTTGCTTGTTGATTTAAATTTTATAACAAATCAAGTATTGATCGATTATAATTGCGACATAAGTTTTATTTGTTTTCATAAGCCATCCATTCAATTTCAACATTCATTATTCATAACACTATTAGCATATTATCCAGTTCCTTATTTCAATAGCAATTAAACTTCTTATATTTTGGTAAGTCATATATATGTTATAGAAAAAAGATACTATTATTGAAGTTCAGTAGTTGCCAAGTTATATTGAAAATCCAATGGCTTCTCACTTTAATTTCCATTTCTTATGTGCATATCTCACTTTAATCCAATGGATGGTGGCGATGGTTTGTGGATTGGGTCAGAACCTCCTGGCACTTCCCTTTTGATGGAAGGTGGCAATGGGTGGTGGATTGGGTCAGGACCTCTGGCACTTCCCTTTTGATGGAAGGTGGCGATGGGTGGTGCATTGGGTCAGGACCTCCTAACACTTCCCTTTTGATGGAAGGTGGTGATGGGTTGTAGATTGGGTCAGGACCTCCTCGCACTTCCCTTTTGATGGAAGGTGGCGATGGGTGGTGGATTGGGTCAGGACCTCCTGACAGTTCCCTTTTAATGGAAGGAGGAGATGGGTTGTGGATTGGGTCAGGACCTCCTGGCACTTCCATTTTGATGGAAGGTGACGATGGGTGGTGGATTGGATCAGGACCTCTTGGAACTTCCCTTTTGATGGAAGGTGGCGATGGGTGGTGGATTGGGTCAGGACCTCCTGGCACTTCCATTTTGACGGAAGGTTGCGATGGGTGGTGGATTGGTTCAGGACCTCCTAGCACTTCCCTTTTGACGAAAGGTGGCAGTGGGTGGTGGATTGGGTCAGGACCACCTGGCACTTCCTTTTTCACGGAAGGTGGCGATGGGTTGTGGATTGGGTTGGAACCTCCTGGCACTTCCCTTTTGATGGAAGGTGGCGATGGGTTCTGGATTGGGTCTGGACCTCCTAGAATTCCCTTTTGATGGAAGGTGGCGATGGGTGGTGGATTGGGTCAAGACCTTCAGTCACTTCCCTTCTGATGGAAGGTGGCGATGGGTGGTGGATTGGGTCAGGACCTCTAGGCATTTCCCTTTTGACGGAAGGTGGCGATGGGTGGAGCATTGGGTTAGAACCTCTTGGCACTTCCCTTTTGACGGAAGGTGGCGATGGGTGGTGGAATGGGTCAGGACGTCCTGGCTCTTCCCCTTTGATGGAAGGTGGCGATGGGTTATGGATTGGGTCAGAACCTCCTCTCACTTCCCTTTTGATGGAAGGTAGCGATGGGTGGTGGATTGTGTCAGGACCTCCTGGCACTTCCCTTTTGATGGAAGGTGGCGACGGGTGGTGGATTGGGTTATGACCTCCTGGTACTTCCCTTTTGAAGGAAGGTGGCGATGGGTTGTGGATTGGGTCAGAACCTCCTGGCACTTCCCTTTTTATGGAAGGTGGCGATGGGTTATGGATTGGGTCTGGACCTCCTGGCACTTCCCTTTTGATGGAAGGTGGAGATGGGTGGTGGATTGGGTTAGGACCTCCTGGAATTTCGCTATTGGTGGAAGGTGGCGATGGGTGGTGGATTGGGTCAAGACCTCCTGGCACTTCCCTTTTGATGGAAGGTAGAGATGGGTGGTGGATTGGGTCTAGGCCTCCTGGAACTTCCTTTTTGATGGAAGGTAGCGATGGGTGGTGGATTGGGTCAGGACCTCCTAGCACTTCTCTTTTGGTGGAAGGTGGCGATGGGTTGTGGATTGGGTCGGAACCTCCTGGCACTTCCCTTTTGGTGGAAGGTGGCGATGGGTGATGGATTGGGTCAAGACCTCCTGATGAACTAAATCACGACCTCCAATGATTAATGACGTATATTTCCTAAATTTAGAAAATAAAAATGTTAAATATATGGAAATAGGAAATAAATAAACTGATGAACTAAATTGATAAACGTTAAATGATGATTGATCGATAGAATTTCCATTTGGAAATAATATCGTTGTTTGCACACGTGTTTTTCTTTGATAGTTAAATCACCGACTATCAAAGTTTTTGACCATTTTTCCGTCGTCAATACGGAAAGACCGGGATCAGATTCATTATCTGAAACCACTCTGTATGGACGTTGGCATTGCGATCAAATATGATGAAAATAACTGAAGACGGGGTTATGCAAGGGTTATCATGTTTACAGAATAGTGCCTTCGGTTTGTCCAGTCCCAGGACAAACGTGAATGGACGAATGTCTGACAAAGTATATCTAACAGATCGCGTAAGTTGGTCTCTTCAAACGTACTTACGTTTGGTGGTGGAGGAATTCGTTTCTCTTAGCTTTATACCCGTGGTATTTTTTTGGGGAAATCAATTTGTGATTTGGCGGGTATGACGATGTGGCATTCAAAGTGAATGGTGGTCAGGTGTTTTAAATGATACGTTATGACCTCAAGCCTCATCAACCAGAAAATGACAGAAATCGGGCAGGCAACATGGCTAGGTGGGTCGCTCCCATTAGGATGTATATCACATATCTAGAGAAAATCCATTTCATTCTTTTATCTATTATCGATGCTGTCCCTTTTCGAGAAACGGTGGGTAGCTCCCAACCATTGGTGATATACATTCGATACACTCAAGCGAAATGAGTGGTCGGTCATGTGTGGGCCAGGTTGCAAGATGTTCTTGTTGAACCCAGTGTATTCGCCTCTAGAGATACACTATCGACAGGTGCTCCCATTCCTTGTCATAGTTGGAATCCAATCTCCAACAAGAGCCTGCGGTTTTGGTTGTATACTATATATGTGGAACGTGAGATGCAAGCGTTCTTCTAGATTGTTAATTACTTATGATTAGACATTATTATAATATCAGAGAAGTATTGATTTCCAAAACCGTTTTGGGTTATCGTAAGGTAAAAAACGTCCGTGTTTATGTGTGGATTGGTCTTACGATTATCTTTTCTTTTAAAAAGGATTTTGAGAAGTTAAAACAAATTATTTGAGTTTACTCACACCAGTCCCATGACTGACCCAGAGTTTATTTTGCTTTGTTTTCCCTAAACTCTTGGGTGCCCAAATTTGTATGGGCATTCAAGTAGTTCAGGTCTTTACAGATATACCTGGAGGGGCTTGAAGCAGGAGGCTTTAGGATTATATGTAGCTATTGTTATTTCCGCTGTGTGTAAGTGTTGTACTCTGATAATGTTATTATATATATTATTTTATTGCAAATTTATGTTATATATTATATTTTATTCATTCCGCTGTGAGATTCGTATTACTCCGATTCTATTTTATTGTGATCTTCTTCTTCTTTTATTCTAACATTCTTTTTTATCTATTATCACCCTCCAACTTCTTTCTACTAATGATCTGGTATTTCCAATGTCTGAATAGTCAATATGGTAGTTTTGTGTTGATTTTCAGAGTTGAAAATCCCAGTTCGTTACAGTGGTATCAGAGCTGAAGGTTAAGTGATTACCTTGGCTCTATGGCGTAACTCAGTAGAGATGGCGTTAGTAATACCCTGGATTGAGTTGAGTGTATATATACGAGTGAATGGATTTGTAGATTTTATAAAAATATGTTTTATATTGTGGAGATTTATTGGTTGAGTTGGTTATGAATTCTGGTCGATCAGTTTGATCCACTGTATCGATAAGGGTTTCTAGACATTCAAGTACGATAAACCGACACAGTATGTTTTGAAAAAGGGTAAATGAAATAATTTTACCCAAAATATATTTTGATATAAAAGAAGGGTATATCTTGGAATTATTATCATATATTGGATGTGTTGGTTGATTATAATTGAAATGGTTATATAAATAACCAATTTGAGTTCGTATAATTTAAAACAGATTAATTAAATCTGAATTAAATTAGAATTGGAATTAAAATTTTGAAAACTGGGAGAAGTGTTTGTAAGTGGATTTGAGTTAAGCATAAGAGAATTTTGAAATCCTGGGAGATTTTAAATGGTTTTACAAGCACTGTGAATGGTATTTTGAAACGTATTTCAAAATGAAAGTTAAAGAATGAGTTTTAAAAAGTGATATAGTATTGAACTCACTTCGATAGCTGGAAATAGATTCCGATGATGATCATGACATCATCGGTGTTCATTTTCGAGTTGTAAGTGACGGATTACTGCTGAAAATATTTAGTTTTTGAATTGATTTGAGAGAGACAAGTTGTTTGAAATCCAAAAAGGAATATTTGGTTTTAGAAAAGCAAAGCTGTTTAAAACTCTCAAGAAGAGACTGTTTGAATTAAAAACAAATTTAAATAGAAATTTGTGAAATCGGGCTGGAACTAAATTGAAACCATTTAACTGGAAATTGAATTGGATACGATATATCAAGTAGAATCAGATTTTGAATTGTGAGATAGAATCTGAAATGGTATTGGATTGATGAGTTAAGAATTTAAAAGTCGAAAATGGAGCTTTGATTTGAAATGGAATTCGACTTAGGTATAAGCGAATGGTTGGATTTGTGGATAAAAACAGATTGGAATTTGATTGGGATGACCCTTGTATCTGCTGAATTGATAACAGGTGGAAAGGATATAATGATATGCCCGGCAAAAAGGTACACGTTTATTTTTATGGATTTGGTGATTTATGGGCCGATTTGGCAAGCCTCTTGGCTGTTTGATTTTCTTTTGGATTGGAGAAGGCCTAGAGAGGCGAGTTGAGGTTTGAACTATTGACCGGTACAAAGGAGGTGCTGGCTAAATTTTCCGAAAATTTAAGGTGTTAGAAAATTTTCAGAATTTTTGAAAATTTTCCTTAGTAGGGATAAATTAATAATTTTATTGGAATCAATTAATTCAGTTAAAACTGAAATTAAGAAAGTAAACGAATAATTTTAAACCAGTTAATAGGGTTGTTCTCTACCTTAGCAATTTCAAGGACGAAATTATTTTAAGGGGGAAGAATGTAACGACCCATATTTTTAAGGATAATAATTAATTTATTTAATTATTTAAATAGTGATTTAGAGAATTAAATGGTTGTTTAATTAAATAATAATGAATATTTAATTAATATAATAGTTTAATAATATATTTAATTTTTGAAGTAGTCAGAAATAGTGAATTGACAATATAATGTGAACTAGATAGTTTAAAATATATATCTTCAGTTTAGAGTTAAATTATATTAACGAATTTATTTATAATTGTCAGTTGAACATATAATTTATATTATAATTATAATCGAGCTCAAAATGGCGCGGTAGTTCGTAATTTGACGATTCGAACTTTAAGCGAATATACCGAATCCATTTTAAGTCGGATTTCTATGAAACAAAAAAACGTTCGAATCTATTGAACGATATTTTTCGAATGGAAGTGAAAAATCGGGATTTCGTCGTATAGATTGGAAGATATATCCAAATCAAATTCCTAGAAAGTCGCTATGGAACGTTTATAAGCCATAACGATATGTTTAGTTGTAATTAAATCTTGGCTTTGAATTTGGACAAATCCTTTTAGACGTAGCTATAATTAAATTTTTAGAATTTTTCTGAAATTTTTATTTTGGAAAATAAGAAATTATTATTTTGGAGTATTTTACACCCTATATCAACATTTCGGGGTTACACAGAGTAAATTAACGGACCTATATTATTATATTTTCGGGATGGTGACACATTACTTATCTCAGTGGTATTTTTATTTTTGTCGTTAAAGGATCAGACTTGAACAGAAATTTATGTAGCGAGGTACGCTAAACTCTGTAACTTAAAACTTAAAGCATTTTTCTTGGTCCGTATGGTTTGTTTAGCTGAAAACATATGAAATAATATGGCATGACACTAACTGAAATAGAAACTAGCTTGAGAATTATTATCTCTAAATCACGGTAAGATATCGCCAACTTCCCAAGTGAAATAAAACAAATCTGTAAAATATCTAAGAGCCTTCATAGCAAAGTATTGTACTGCTCCATGACTTAACGCTGTACCAAGCCAGGCTATTTGATATGATTTAAAATGTATATATAAATCCTTAGCTTGTCCTGAAGACAACCTACCCAATGAACTAAACAGCGTAGCCGTGTCTCTTCCCATTTAAGGCAAACTACCCTTCCCTACATGTACCCGTATTTTCCATCACTGAAGTGAAGTGTACCTTAACCATTAAGTTGCCTGGCTGTCAGATTCACACGCAAAAGGTATTCTACGATCTTGTTGTTCCCTTAGCGCCTAAGTTACCATCTCATTTAAATTCTCTGCCACTCTCTAGTCTGCAATAGCTATGCCCCGTCACCCTTCAGTTGTACAGGGAGCCTACCCCCTATACTTTCCATTTCCTTACACATTAAGTTTCCCTGCTCCTTTATAAATGAAAGCATCTGCCATGAAATTTGGTTTCAGAAATACTCAGACCTAGTTTTAATGGCTCGACAAAATTTAAGAAATCTAAACAAACTAAATACACGGAAAAATCCTATGGACGATCAATCTGAGATGTTCGAACTCTCGAACAGTGGGTTCACGAACGCTGAAGGTTTAGGTCACGAGTTGAATGATGATGGCACTTCGAAGTGGTGATCAGGTTATCCTGGGTGGTCGTGAGTCGAGCAAGGAAGATGGCGGGTTATATGCGAATTATACTGGAGTGGGAATGTAAGGTAGGGGAAAGGAACTGGACATGGTTTGAGTATATATGAAGGAATCGATGTTGCGGGTGTGTCACGACATCCAATAACACTTCATTACTGACTTTGGTGGAACCTGAAGACTGAAAGGGACAGATCACTTCTGTACAGTCACCCTGTTCGACGCAAATGTTGTACTGGGTTCGAACTCTACGTGAATGAGAATAGGTTTGGTGATGGAAACGACAGTTGTTTTGTTGTGTAACGTGAGTACTAGCCTTCGGGTATTTAAAACATAAAGGAGATATTAAAGAGGGGTACTGTATTTTTCGTGGAGAAATGTTATCAAACGAGCCATGCAAAGTTGCGGGAAATGGAGTTTTTGCGTTGGAACACTGGAGTGTTACCCGGGAAGAAGAGTTCTAATTCGGGTATGAGTCGTTACAAAGGAGGATGGGCTTTGATTAACTAGTAAAGCCCAACTCAAAGGATAAGAAAAAAAACAGGAAAAAAATGAAAAAAAAGAATCTCGCTAGATGTTTGTAAGGGAGAAGAGGGAGCAGTCGTTTCTAGTTTAGGTTGGAAGGAAGTTTTCTCACGTGGGTTTGAAGAGGTGGGCTACTCTGAAATTGGTAAGGCCCGATAACATATTAATTAATATAGTTGATTAAATTAAATAACCTTTCAACTTGTAAAACCCGTAACTTATCCAGACGCTATCAAAATCCAATAAACAGGATCCGTTGGGATCGTATGGACGAGGGCTACACCATGGAACTGACTAGGAATGGATTGGAGCTCATTACAATTTATAGCGAAATAAATTGTCCAGTTTGAATCGACCATCGATTATCGTCATTTAACGATAACCGACCAAGGTGAGTAAATCTCACTAACTCTGCTCAATTTATATTTTTACAAAATATTTTTAGAATTTATAAATGATGGTTGTTTGCTGTGTGTTGGCTATTTGGTTGAACTGCTAGTTAATTGGTTGAAAATACAGATAACGATATATATATAAATCGTTAATCGAATATTTATTCTATTTATCAGTATATTTCATATTCATGTTATTCATGTGATTAACATCTGTGGATGTAGTGAAACAGGTCGGAGGGACCCAACTGGGTTCCTCAACATTTATTTTACTATTTTTTTCTTCATATATTGTGTTATATGATGTGATATGAAATCTATTGTTGATTTTATATATTGAAATGATACCGTTATTGTTATATGGTACGTTAAATACCATAAGGAATACTGGAATGTTAAAAAGGAAATTTTCAATGACATATTGAAAAAGAAATATTTATAAAATCAAAAGTTTTTATAAAAAGAAAATATTTATTTAGAGAATGAATAGATTAAAAAGGGATATTTATTGGTTAAACAAATAGAAAGAATTGAAAGGAAATATTTGTAAAACATTTACAAATAGAATTGAAGGAAATATTTGTAAAACATTTATAAATAAAATTGAAGGGAAACATTTGTAAAACATTTACCAATAAATTAAAAAGGAATATTTATTTGTTAAGTAAATAGAAAGATAAAAGGAATATTTATTTGTTAAATAAATAGAAAGGTAAAAGGAATATTTATTTAGAAAATAATTAAGATATCATAAAAGGAAATACTTGAAAAGTGAATAGAATAGTATACAGGAGAATTTTACATTTGTAAGGTTTAGACCCATGCTTCGCACACGGGTATAACATGATATGGATTTAAAGCAAATATTTTAAATAGAATCTGTTCTAACCGATAGATTGAGAAGATTAACTTATAAATAATATTTTATAAATTAAATAAAAATATTTATCTTTTGATAAATGAAATATATAAGTCGAACTTATATAGAGAAGTAGAAATGGGTTTTGACAACGATATTTTATGGAATATGA
The DNA here is from genome assembly GCA_030737875.1 of Allium sativum. NCBI lineage: Eukaryota > Viridiplantae > Streptophyta > Magnoliopsida > Asparagales > Amaryllidaceae > Allium > Allium sativum. Next base: position 2,526,840 of record CM060919.1, on the reverse strand, counting down.
ATTCGACATTTGTAAAGGGATATTTAAATGAGATTTTAAGCGTTAGAAGTTAAAAGGAGATTTTGTACAAATAATTCTGTAAATAGAAATATAAATAGAAATTGAAAATGAGATATTGTTTTTAAATATGAAATCAGACTGAATAGAGTATATAAAGGAAACATTATTCACATTCGATGTGAATAATAAAAATAAGCAAAGATTTTGAAAATATAAACATGTGTAAAGGAAATTGGGTTTTTCAAACAGTAATGAAATTCCGAATGGTTAAGAAATAAAGAACTTGTTTAAAAATGAAACAAGTGTTGTGATTCATAAACAAAGTTAATAAATGAACTAAAATATAATTGTCAGTGGATAATTGAGACGGCAAATTCAACAGTGAATGTAAAATGAGAAATTCGGAGTTGTTTTAAAAAGGGAATGATGAAATCCATTTCGATATTCGAAATGTAAAAAGGATTAAATAAAATCACGTAGTGATAAGATAATCGAATATAAGTTGTTATTCGAAGAAGATCGTTAATCGAATAGAAGTCACTCAAAGAAGAGAGATAATCTAATATAGGTTATTCGAAAGAAAGTGTTATCTACTGTAGTTATTCGGAAGAATTATCGAATATAGTTTATTCGAAGAGAGATAATCGAATATAGTTATTCGAGAGGAGTTATTGAATAGAGATTATTCGAGAGGGAATTGTAAGTTGAAATTCGATTGTATCGAATTTAGGGAAGTACTATATACTTTCCGTTTTCAAATCAAAATTATTTATTTATTTATAAATTAGTTGTTGGGTTAATTATTCAAATTAATAAATAAAAGTTATATTTAAGTTATTATATTTCAAAGGCAGGGGATTATAACACTATTGTTAAAATCAAATGATTTCTGTAAAAGAAGTGGATTCGTAAATACAATCCGAGAGTTCGAAAGGAAGTTGTTAAAGATTTGAAAGGTGAACCTTGTCTATTTCGAAGTTAGAAATGTTGTTCAGTTAAGGTCTGAGAGGTAGTTGTACCCCAACTTGATTGACTTCGTTTTTAACTAAGGAATGTTTAAAGTTCGATAGTGAAGGTTGATTAAGTGAATTTAGTTAATGAGTGTAATGGTTTAAATTGGCTTAGTGATGTTTTATTTAAACATCTGTTTAAATCAAGTGAATAAATTTTGGAAACATTTTCCAAATATAATCAGAGATATTTTCTATTCATAGAAAATGAAATATTGATGAGAAAGAATGCTGGAATGACAATGATACGTGAAAGAGAGATGGAAATGTTTTCCAATGATTAATGACGTATATTTCCTAAATTTAGAAAATAAAAATGTTGAATATATGGAAATAGGACATAAATAAATTGATGAACTAAAGAGATAAACGTTAAATGATGATTGATCGATAGAATTTCCATCTGGAAATAATATCGTTGTTTGCACACGTGTTTTTCTTTGATAGTTAAATCACCGACTATCGAAGTTTTTGACCATTTTTCCGTTGTCAATACGGAAAGACCGGGATCAGATTCATTATCTGAAACCACTCTGTATGGACGTTAGCATTGCGATCAAATATGATGAAAATAATTGAAGACGGGGTTATGCAAGGGTTATCCTGTTTACAGAATAGTGCCTTCGGTTTATCCAGTCCCAGGACAAACGTGAATGGACGAATGTCTGACAAAGTATATCTAACGGATCGCGTAAGTTGGTCTCTTCAAACGTACTTACGTTTGGTGGTGGAGGAATTCGTTTCTCTTAGCTTTTTACCCGTGGTATTTTTGGGGAAATCAATTTGTGATTTGGCGGGTATGACGATGTGACATTCAAAGTGAACGGTGGTCAGGTGTTTTAAATGATACGTTATGACCTCAAGCCTCATCAACCGGGAAATGACAGAAATCGAGCAGGCAGCATGGCTAGGTGGGTCGCTCCTATTAGGGTGTATATCACCTATCTAGAGAAAATCCATTTCATTCTTTTATCTATTATCGATGTTGTCCCTTTTTGGGAAACGGTGGGTAGCTCCCAACCATTGGTGATATACATTCGATACACTCAAGCGAAATGAGTGGTCGGTCATGTGTGGGCCAGGTTGCAAGATGTTCTTGTTGAACCCAGTGTATTCACCTCTAGAGATACACTATCGACAGGTGGTCCCATACCTTGTCATAGTTGGAATCCAATCTCCAACAAGAGCCCGCGGTTTTGGTTGTATACTGTATATGTGGAACGTGAGATGCAAGCGTTCTTCTAGATTGTTAATTACTTGTGATTAGACATTATTATAATATCAGAGAAGTATTGATTTCCAAAACCGTTTTGGATTATCGTAAGGTAAATAACGTCCGTGTTTATGTGTGGATTGGTCTTACGATTATCTTTTCTTTTAAAAAGGATTTTGAAAAGTTAAAACAAATGATTTGAGTTTACTCACACCAGTCCCATGACTGACCCAGAGTTTATTTTGCTTTGTTTTCCCTAAACTCTTGGGTGCCCAAATTTGTATGGGCATTCAAGTAGTTCAGGTCTTTACAGATATACCTGGAGGGGCTTGAAGCAGGAGGCTTCAGGATTATATGTAGCTATTGTTATTTCCGCTGTGTAAGTGTTGTACTCTGATAATGTTATTCTATATATATATATACTGTTTTATTGCAAATTTATGTTATATATTATATTATATTTTATTCGTTCGGCTGTGAGATTCGTATTTCTCTGATTCTGTTCTATGGTGATCTTCTTCTTCTTCTATTCTAACTTTCTTTCTTATCTATTATCACCCGCTAACTTCTTTCTATTAATGACCAAGTATTTCCGATGTCTGAATAGTCAACATAATAGTTTTGTGTTGATTTTCGAAGTCGAAAATCCCAGTTCGTTACAGTGGTATCAGAGCTGAAGATTAAGTGATTACCTTGGCTCTGTGCCGTAACTCAGTAGAGATGGGGTTAGTAATACCCTGGATTGAGTTGAGTGTATATATACGAGTGAACGTATTTGTAGATTTTATAAAAATATGTTTTATATTATGGAGATTTATTGGTTGAGTTGTTTATGAATTCTGGTCGATCAGTTTGATCCACTATATCGATAAAGATTTCTAGACATTCAAGTACGATAAACCGACACAATATGTTTTGAAAAAGGGTAAATGAAATAATTTTACCCAAAATATATTTTGATATAAAAGAAGGGTATATCTTGGAATTATTATCATATATTGGATGTGTTGGTTGATTATAATTGAAATGGTTATATAAATAACCAATTTGAGTTCGTATAATTTAAAAGCAGATTAATTAAATCTGAATTAAATTAGAATTGGAATTAAAATTTTGAAAACTGGGAGAAGTGTTTGTAAGTGGATTTGAGTTAAGCATAAGAAAATTTTAAAATCCTAGGAGATTTTAAATGGTTTTACAAGCACTGTGAATGGTATTTTGAAACGTATTTCAAAATGAAAGTGTTTAAAGAATGAGTTTTAAAAAGTGATATAGTATTGAACTCACTTCGATAGCTGGAAATAGATTCCGGTGATGATCATGACATCATCGTTGTTCATTTTCGAGTTGTAAGTGACGGATTACTACCGAAAATATTTTGTTTTTGAATTGAGATGAGAGAGACAAGTTGTTTAAAATCCAAAAAGGAATATTTGGTTTTAGAAAAGCAAAGCTGTTTAAAACTCTCAGGAAGAGATTGTTTGAATTAAAAACAAATTTAAATATAAATTTGTGAAACCGAGCTGGAACTAAATTGAAACCAATTAACTGGAAATTGAATTGGATATGATATATCAAGTAGAATCAGATTTTGAATTGTGAGATAGAATCTAAAATGGTATTGGATTAATGAGTTAAGAATTTAAAAATTAAAAATGGAACATTGATTTGAAATTGAATTCGACTTAGGTATAAGCGAATGGTTGGATTTGTGGATAAAAACAGATTGGAATTTGATTGGGATGACCATTGCATCTGCTGAGTTGATAATAGGTGGAAAGGATATAATGATATGCCCGACAAAAAGGTACACGTTTATTTTTATGGATTTGGTGATTTATGGGCCGATTTGGCAAGTTGTATGGCTGTTTGATTTTCTTTTGGATTGGAGAAGGCCTATAGAGGCGAGTTGGTGTTTGAACCATTGACCGGTACAATGGAGGTGCTGGCGAAATTTTCCGAAAATTTAAGGTGTTAGAAAATTTTCAGAATTTTTGAAAATTTTCGTTAGTAGGGATAAATTAATAATTTAATTGGAATCAATTAATTTAGTTAAAACCGAAATTAAGAAAGTAAATGAATAATTTTAAACCAGTTAATAGGGTTGTTCTCTACCTTAGCAATTTCGAGGACGAAATTATTTTAAGGGGGGAAGAATGTAACGGCCCATATTTTTATGGATAATAATTTATTTATTTAATTATTTAAATTGTGATTTAGAGAATTAAATGGTTGTTTAATTAAATAATAGTGAATATTTAATTAATATAATAATTAAATAATATATTTAATTTCTGAAATAGTCAGAAATAGTGAATTGACAATATAATGTGAACTAGACAATTTAAAATATATATCTTCAGTTTAGAGTTGAATTATATTAACGAATTTATTTATAACTGTCAGTTGAACATATAATTTATATTATAATTATAATCGAGCTCGAAATGGCATGGTAGTTCATAATTTGACGATTCGAACTTTAAACGAATATACTGAATCTATTTTAAGTCGGATTTCTATGAAACAAAAAAACATTCGAATCTATTGAATGAAATTTTTCGAATGGAAGTGAAAAATCAGGATTTCATCATATAGATTGGAAGATATACCCAAATCAAATTCCTAGAAAGTCACTATGGAACATTTATAAGCCATAACGATATGTTTAGTTATAATTAAATCTTGGCTTCGAATTTGGATAAATCCTTTTATACGTAGCTATAATTAAATTTTTAGAATTTTTCTGAAATTTTTATTTTGGAAAATAAGCACTTTTTATTTTGGAGTATTTTACACTCTATATCAACATTTCGAGGTTACACAGAGTAAATTAACGGACCTATATTATTATATTTTCGGGATGGTGACACATTACTTATCTCAGTGGTATTTTTATTTTTGTCGTTAAAGGATTGGACTTGAACAGAAATTTATGTAGTGAGGTACGCTAAACTCTGTAACTTAAAACTTAAAGCATTTTTCTTGGTCCATATGGTTTGTTTAGCAGAAAACATATGAAATAATATGGCATGACACTAACTGAAATAGAAACTAGCTTGAGAATTATTATCTCTAAATCACGGTAAGATAACGCCAACTTCCCAAATGAAATAAAAAAAATCTGTAAAATATCTAAGAGCCTTCATAGCAAAGTATTGTACTGCTCCATGACTTAACGCTGTACCAAGCCAGGCTATTTGATATGATCTAAAATGTATATATAAATCCTTAGCTTGTCCTGAAGACAACCTACCCTATGAACTAAACAGCGTAGCCATGTCTCTTCCCATTTAAGGCAAACTACCCTTCCTTGCATGTACCCGTATTTTCCATCACTGAAGTGAAGTGTACCTTAACCATTAAGTTACCTGGCTGTTAAATTCACACGCAAAAGATATTCTACGATCTTGATGTTCCATTAGCGCCTAAGTTACCATCTCATTTAAATTCTCTGCCACTATCCAGTCTGTAATAGCTATGCCCCGTCACCCTTCAGTTGTACAGGGAGCCTACCCCCTATACTTCCCATTTCGTTACACATTAAGTTTCCCTTCTCCTTTATAAATGAAAGCATCTGCCATGAAAGTTGGTTTTAGAAATACTCAGGCCTAGTTTTAATGGCGTCGACAAAATTTAAGAAATCTAAACAAATTAAATACACGGAAAAATCCTACGGACGATCAATCTGAGATGTTCGAACTTTCGAACAGTGGGTTCACGAACGCTGAAGGTTTAGGTCACGGGTTGACTGATGATGGCACTTCGAAGTGGTGATCAGGTTATCCAGGGTGGTCGTGAATCGAGCAAGGAAGATGGCGGGTTATATGCGAATTATACTGGAGTGGGAATGTAAGGTAGGGGAAAGGAACTGGACATGGTTTGAGTATATATGAAGGAATGGATGTTGCGGGTGTGTCACGAGATCCAATAGCACTTCATTACTGACTTTGGTTGAACCTGAAAACGGAAAGGGAAAGATCACTTCTGTACAGTACGTAGGCGCCCTGTTCGACGCAAATGTTGTACTGGGTTCGAACTCTACGTGAATGAGATTAGGTTTGGTGATGGAAACGACAGTTGTTTTGCTGTGTATCGTGAGTACTAGCATTCGGGTTTTTAAAACATAAAGGAGATATTGAAGAGGGGTACTGTATTTTTCGTGGAGAAATGTTATCGAACGAGCCATGCAAAGTTGTGGGAAATGGAGTTTTTGCGTTGGAACACTGGAGTGTTACCCGGGAAGAAGAGTTCTAAATCGGGAATGCGTCGTTACAAAGGAGGATGTGCTATGATTAACTAGTAAAGCCCAATTCAAAGGAAAAGAAGAAAAAAATGGAAAAAAAAATGAAAAAAAGAAGCCCGCTAGATATTTGGGAGAAGAGGGAGCAGCTGTTTCTAGTTTAGGATGGAAGGAAGTTTTCTCACGTGGGTTTAAAGAGGTGGGCTACTTTGAAATTGGTAAGGCCCGATAACATATTAATAAATATAGTTGATTTAATTAAATAACCTTTCAACTTGTAAAACCCATAACTTATCCAGACGCTATCAAAATCCAACAAAAACAGGATCCGTTGGGATCGTATGGACGAGGGCAACACCATGGAACTGACTAGGAATGGATTGGAGCACGTTACAATTTATAGCGAAATAAATTGTCCAGTCTGAATCGACCATCGATTATCGTCATTTAACGATAACCGAGCAAAGTGAGTAAATCTCACTAACTCTGCTCAATTTATATTTTTATAAAATATTTTTAGACCTTATAAATGATGGTTGTTTGCTGTGTGTTGGCTGTTTGGTTAAACTGCTAGTTAATTGGTTGAAAATACAGATAACGATATATATATAAATCATTAATCGAATATTTATTCTGTTTATCAGTATATTTCATATTCGTGTTATTCATGTGATTAACATCTGTGTGGATGCAGGGAAACAGGTCGGAGGGACCCAACTGGGTTCCTCAACATTTATTTTACTGCTTTTTTTCATATATTGTGTTATATGATGTGAAATCTGTTGTTGATTTTATATATTGAAATGATACCGATCATTGTTATATGGTACGTTAAATACCATAAGGAATACTGGAATGTTAAAAAGAAAATTTTCAATGACATATTGAAAAAGAAATAGTTTTAAAATCAAAAGTTTTTATAAAAAGAAAATATATATTTAGAGAATGAATAAATTAAAAAGGGATATTTATTGGTTAAACAAATAGAAAGAATTGAAAGGAAATATTTGTAAAACATTTACAAATAGAATTGAACGAAATATTTGTAAAACGTTTACAAATAGAATTGAAGGGAAACATTTGTAAACATTTACCAATAGATTAAAAAGGAATATTTATGTGTTAAATAAATAGAAAGATAAAAGGAATATTTATTTGTTAAATAAATAGAAAGGTAAAAGTAATATTTATGTAGAAAATAAATAAGATATCATAAAAGGAAATACTTGAAAAGTGAATAGAATAGTATAAAGGAGAATTTTACATTTGAAAGGTTTAGACCCGTGCTTCGCACACAGGTATAACATGATATGAATTTAAAGCAAAGATTTTAAATAGAATCTATTCTAACTGATAGATTGAGAAGATTAATTTATAAATAATATTTTATAAATTAAATAAAAATATTTATCTTTTGACAAATGAAATATATAAGTCGAACTTATATAGAGAAGTAGAAATGGGTTTTAACATCGATATTTTATGGAATATGAATTCGGCATTTGTAAAGGGATATTTGAATGAGATTTTAAGCATTAGAAGTTAAAAGGAGATTTTGTACAAATAATTCTGTAAATAGAAATATAAATAGAAATTGAAAATGAGATATTGTTTTTAAATATGAAATCAAACTGAATAGAGTATATAAAGGAAACATTATTCACATTCGATGTGAATTAAAAAAATAAGAAAGATCTTGAAAATAAAAACATGCGTAAAGAAAATTGGGTTTTTCAAACAGTAATAAAATTCCGAATGGTTAAGAAATAAAGAACTTGTTTAAAAATGAAACAAGTGTTGTGATTTATAAACAAAGTTTATAAATGAACTAAAATATAATTGTCAGTGGATAATTGAGATGGAAAATTCAACAGTGAATGTAAAATGGGAAATTCGGAGTTGTTTTAAAAAGGGAACGATGAAATCCATTTCGATATTCGAAATGTAAAAAGGATTAAATAAAATCCGTAGAGATAAGATAATCGAATATAAGTTATTCGAAGAAGATCGTTAATTGAATAGAAGTTACTCGAAGAAGAGAGATAATCAAATATAGGTTATTCGAAAGAAAGGGTTATCTAATGTAGTTATTCGGAAGAATTATCGAATATAGTTTATTCAAAGAGAGATAATCGAATATAGTTATTCGAGAGGAGTTATCGAATAGAGATTATTCAAGAGGGAGTTGTAAGTTGAAATTCGATTGTATCGAATTTAGGGAAGTACTATATACTTTCCGTTTTCAAATCGAAATTATTTATTTATAAATTAGTTGTTGGGTTAATTATTCAAATTAATAAATAAAAGTTATATTTAAGTTATTATATTTCATAGGCAGGGAATTATAACACTATTGTTAAAATCAAATGATTTCTGTAAAAGAAGTGGATTCGTAAATAGAATCTGAGAGTTCGTAAGGAAGTTGTTAAAGATTTGAAAGGTGAACCTTGTCTACTTCGAAGTTAGAAATGTTGTTTAGTTAAGGTCTGAGAGGTAGTTATACCCCAACTTGATTGACTTCGTTTTTAACTAAGGAATGTTTAAAGTTCGATAGTGAAGGTTGATTAAGTGAATTTAGTTAATGAGTGTAATGGTTTAAATTGGCTTAGTGATGTTTTATTTAAACATCTTTTAAATCAAATGAATAAATTTTGGAAACATTTTCCAAATATAATCAGAGATATTTTCTAATTATAGAAAATGAAATGTTGATGAGAAAGAATGCTGGAATGACAGTGATACGTGAAACAGAGATGGAAATGTTTTCCAATGATTAATAACGTATATTTCCTAAATTTAGAAAATAAAACTGTTGAATATATGGAAATAGGAAATAAATAAACTGATGAACTAAAGAGATAAACGTTAAATGATGATTGATCGATAGAATTTCCATCTGGAAATAATATCGTTGTTTGCACACGTGTTTTTCTTTGATAGTTAAATCACCGACTATCGAAGTTTTTTACCATTTTTCCGTCGTCAATACGAAAAGACCGGGATCAGATTCATTATCTGAAACCACTCTGTATGGACGTTAGCATTGCGATCAAATATGATGAAAATAATTGAAGACGGGGTTATGCAAGGGTTATCCTGTTTACAGAATAGTGCCTTCGGTTTGTCCAGTCCCAGGACAAACGTGAATGGACGAATGTCTGACAAAGTATATCTAACGGATCGCGTAAGTTGGTCTCTTCAATCGTACTTACGTTTGGTGGCGGAGGAATTCATTTCTCTTAGCTTTATACCCGTGGTATTTTTAGGGAAATCAATTTGTGATTTGGCGGGTATGACGATGTGGCATTCAAAGTGAATGGTGGTCAAGTGTTTTAAATGATACGTTATGACCTCAAGCCTCATCAACCGGGAAATGACAGAAATCGGGCAGGCAGCATGGCTAGGTGGGTCGCTCCCATTAGGGTGTATATCACCTATCTAGAGAAAATCCATTTCATTCTTTTATCTATTATCGATGCTGTCCCTTTTCGGGAAACGGTGGGTAGCTCCCAACCGTTGGTGATAAACATTCGATACACTCAAGCGAAATGAGTGGCCGGTCATGTGTGGGCCGGGTTGCAAGATGTTCTTGTTGAACCCAGTGTATTCGCCTCTAGAGATGCACTATTGGCAGGCGGTCCCATACCTTGTCATAGTTGGAATCCAATCTCCAATATGCTCCTGCAGTTTTGGTTGTATATTATATATGTGGAACGTGAGATGCAAGCGTTCTGCTAGATTGTTAATTACTTGTGGTTAGACATTATTATAATATCAGAGAAGTATTGATTTTCAAAACTGTTTTGGGTTATCGTAAGGTAAAAACCGTCCGTGTTTATGTGTGTATTGGTCTTACAATTATCTTTTCTTTTGAAAAGGATTTTGAAAAGTTAAAACAAATGATTTGAGTTTACTCACACCAGTCCCATGACTGACCCAGAGTTTATTTTGCTTTGTTTTCCCTAAACTCTTGGGTGCCCAAATTTGTACGGGCAGTCAAGTAGTTCAGGTCTTTACGGATATACCTGGAGGGGCTTGAAGTAGGAGGCTTCAGGATTATATGTAGTTATTGTTATTTCCGCTGTGTGTAAGTGTTGTACTCTGATAATGTTATTCTATATATACTATTTTATTGCAAATTTATATTATATATTATATTTTATTCGTTCCGTTGTGAGATTCGTATTACTCTGATTCTGTTCTATGGTGATCTTCTTCTTCTTCTTCTATTCTAACTTTCTTTCTTATCTATTCTCACCCTCTAACTTCTTTCTATTAATGATTAGGTATTCCTTAGTCTGAATAGTCAACATGGTAGTTTTGTGTTGATTTTCGGAGTCGAAAATCCCAGTTCGTTACCTAGCTCTTCTTTTTTGATGGAAGGTGGCAACGACGCTTTATTTTGGAGTGGGTCACCTTGTATAGATTTGTATCTATGATAGAACACCTCTTGATCATCGTTAACTCGAGAGATTTTCTCACTCAAATAATATGGACGAGCTTCCATCATGATAATGCATACTACATTTAAAATTATGAATAATAATTCAATCATATAAGTTGGATGAAAAGCCTTGTTTAAATTATTGTTTCGTTCAAATTTAGATTGCTTATATATAAACAAAGATCTTTATGTTCTATGCTCATTGGTTCATGTATTATTTTGAATCGTAAAGATATTCAAATAAACTCGAATCTTAAAATTAAATTTCTTTGTTAATTAATATGTATCTTGGTCCATAGCCTAGTATATTCACTACTTAAATTCATGGGTCAAAAGCTAAGTTCTAATATTTCTATAAATGATTTTTTGGCAAATGAATAAATCAATATATTAAAATAAGTTGAGATGAAATCAATGCATTAAAAAGTTTATGCATTCTGATTTTATGCATTTTAATTTTATCCTGATTTAGTAAACAATCCTCTACATTCAATGGATAAAAAATAAAAATGCACGACACGAGTCACTTTGTTGTATATTATATTAAGAATGTGTATTAAAATTTGTATAGTTTAAGAATATACTAATCGATTTTCAACATTAATTTTTGTCAAAAAGGAAGCGAAAGCTAATGGTTATGAAAAATTCAAGCGTACTGTATCCTTGCTATATATACAATTTTGAATTATTATAGGTATAACTAATTAGATGAGATCATCATCCAAGTATACATAACCATAGTTCTGAATAACGAATCCTCAAATTCGGTTGGTGCAAAACAAGTGAATCTAGTACTTCGACCATTCAGGCGGTAAGCATAGATTGATTTTTTTTACTTATAAGATTTAATCATAATAATATCCAAAGATTTAACTTATCATAACTAATTTTTTGACTTCTCTGGATACATATATTTTTAACATTTACTAAACACTAATTAAACAATTATGTAATAATTATTTAGTGCAAGGGAAATTTTACTCATTTTGCATTATTAAAGAGCTGTAATTTTTTCTTAGATTTCATAATAATAATGTAACATTATATCCAAAACTGATAAGCAATGCAATAATTTAGCGCCTAACATTGTTAAATTACTTGTTAACGGATATGTGAGTACCAAAGAAATAAAAGATAGTTTTTTTTTTCAAAATTGAAGAGCTATATAATTCAAAGAAGTTGATATAAAGGTCATTTTATGATTTTTGAGAATAAACTGTATGATTATTTCATTTTTTGAATCATAGCACGTCATGATCGACTTGTGGTTGAGTTGGCTGCTCAAAGTAGTAAATCCAGTTTCTACATAAATCCAATCGCTATTAACTTAGAATCTGACTAGTTTAGAAAATTTTACACCACCCATCTCACATCATGACTCTTCCCACTATGTTATATATTTTATTCAGTTTAGATATCTATTTGGTTTAAGTAAAAGACAATCTAAAGAAATTAATTTATTAGGCAGATTTACTTATCTTAGTGGAAAAAATGACCTAGACATGTGCAATCATAAGTGATTAAGTTATTCTATAAGAAAGAATAAACAATATAATAATAGGTCTTGATTTCATCACATTTTTATCCATGTAAATCTAAGTGTAGTTTTGAAGAGAAAATTGAGTCAAATATAATATATGCGAGGTTAAATATTCTAATCTTTCGATCTACCAATCCGTGAGAACTAGGTTGAATGTTACTTTTTCCTATATTATTAAAATGTCAAATCATCTAAAATTGAACTATTTATAATATATATTTATTTTCTAAAAAATAGTTATTTTTTAAAATTTGATAATAAATTTTATCTAAAAATACCGTGTTACAATTTTATGTTGAAAAGTATCGGCTAAAACATGTTCTGTTTATCAGCATGAAAGGGTGGATGACACATTGGTAGTACCTATATCGATGTCGTACCAATGCCTAGTCAAGCTGCAATAAAAAGTGGGCTAGAAAGCAATTTTCTATTCCATGGAGGCCTCTTCCATTGGGTACTTACCAACATTATACGGATGCCGCTTAACAACTTTAAATTTCTGAAATCTTTATGATACCATGCAAACTACTAATTTAATATTAAATCTTGATATCCGACCTCATTTCAACTCTTTGTTGATGCCTATTTATAAGTGTAAAATTGAATTTTCCGATGCAATTTCGATGTTCTACTGACTCCATGCAACGCATACCTAGAATGCTAACACTACAACAAAATAGGCTTTTGATAGCCTTCTTGCTTAGCGTTCCCGCAAATTACCATTCCTAGGCTATACTGGCTGGGTTTGCAAATGTTGTTCGACTTGTAAATTAAGTCTGCAGTGCTGTTTAATGAAAAACCAGGCAGGAAATAAAATATAATCGGGAATTAGAAAATGCGTATTCTAATGGGACAATTAACGACAAGGACAAAATTAAGGGTTTTTTTATTCATAAGGACAACCCACTAAAATTTTACTCAAAAGGACAATACACTAATTATAGTTTAATTCCCTAAATCACGTGCCTGTTTCATCTTCGACGCTCCTATATCGCGAGTTTCTCGTTCTATTTTCCTCGAACACAGTTTTTTACTCTCGATCTCTAATTCTCTTCTCCAGCGCGTTTTTTTCCTTCTCCAGCACGTTTTTTTTCTTCTGATTCAAATTGCAAAATCACTCTCGAGCGTATTGATCTCTCGATCAGATCTGATCTCGACATCTGTCTAAAGTGCGCCAGATTTTGATTTTGATTCGATAGGCAGTAAAGATGATTTCGTGATTTTGATTTTGTGAATTCGTCGTAGAAAATCGAACGAGAGAGACGAATGACAGAGATGAATGACGGAAGTTACTTTTTTGGATGGTGAATGTAGTAGCAGTTCGTAGGTATCATTTTCCCATTTTTTAAGGTATCATTTTTCTTGTTATTACTGTGTTATGCTTCTGTGTTAATTTATTTCCGTGATATATTAGTTTTGTACTTGTATTGTTGCATTAACTTTGCAACTCAATCGAAATTATGTCATTTTAATCAATCAAAGTGGGATGTAAACATTTTTATTCACTAGTTTTCCTTTAAAATATCAAAGCAGTTTTTAGGTATCATTTTTTTTAGGTATCAGTTTTATATTTTCAACATCAATTCACATCATAGCAGTTTTTAGGTATCATTTTTATATTTTTTTTAGGTATCAGTTTTATATTTTCAACATGAATTTACATCATAGCAGTTTTTAGTTATCATTTTTATATATTTTTAGGTATCAGTTTTATATTTTCTAGTTGAATTTCCAGTATTATGTTGGTATAAGTTTTGATTGTGTATGAAATACTTGCAGATACTGCATGTTGCTGGAGATTACTTGAATTCAAGACTGGATTGCATACAAGTAAAAGTAAATGCATAAATGCATGCTTGGAATGGGTAGCAGTGTTCTATGTAATTAGATTGTGTAGGAAAAAAATGTATCATATTAAATCAATTATGTATCATTGTAGGTATCATATGATACAAGTGGGTATTATTGTGTATTACTGAGAATAATTTCATTTTTGTGACAATTGAATTGAATTGATTGCTATTATTTTTTTTAATCAGTAGGTATTATTGCGAATAAATATTAATTTTGTGAGATTTGAATTGAGTAGGTGGGTATTTTTTTAATCAGTGGTTATCATTTAAAATTAATGTTGTGTATCAAAAAAAGTCAATTGCCAAAACAAACAACATAAATCTACCTAAAAGCTGCTATGATGTAAAATAAACTGGAAAATATAAAACTGATAACTAAAAAAAATATAAAAATGATACCTAAAACTGCTACAATGTAAATTCAACTAGAAAATATAAAACTGATACCTTAAAAAATATAAAAATGATACCTTAAAAGTGCATGAATATTTTAACAACAAAAGTAATACAGAAAATGTTCGAATCACAATTTGATTGTTTAAAATGAAATAAATTCGTTTGAGTAGCAAAACTGATGCATCAGTACAAGAACAAAAGTAAAATAGCGCCTAAACTATAAACAAAACATCATAACACTATTTATACAATAAAACTGATGCCTTAAAAAAAAATGATACCTTAAAACTGCTGCAACGTTTTAAAGAAAAATTAATGCAAAAAATGTTTTCATCACAATTTGATTTTTTAAAATGAAATAGGTTCGACTGTAATACATAGATAATGAAACAATATAACTACAAAATAAATACAACATTAAAAACACATCAAACGAATATAAAACAGTGGTAAATAAACAAAAATGATACTTAGAGAAATATAAAAATGATACCCAACTGCTGAAAAGTTGAACATTAAAAATGAAGAACAAAAAAAAAAAAAAAAAAACCATGAATCACCTTGCGAAATTTAAAAACCTAATCGGCAGAAATGAACATTAAATTATAATGATTATAACAACAACAAAAAAACTCAATCGAGGTTGATTCTTCAGATCGATTTCGTGCCCTAGATTTTGCTGTTCGATTTATGTTTGAGGATCGATTGTAAGATAGTAGGCGGATTTGATTTGATTCGATTTCCAGTTGAGATGATTTCGTTATTTTTGATTTGCTGATTTCGTGGGAGAAGAAATCTGAGAAGAGAGAAAGGAGCAGAAGAAGAAATCAGTGAAGAAAGGGACGACGGAAATTTTTAGTATTATGTCCTTTTGGATAAAATTTGAATGGCATGTTCTCATGGATAAAATATTAAGGGGATTGTTAATGACACCCCGTTTTTGGTTAAGGGGTGTCACGAAAATCACTTTTTAAAATTTTGTTAAGGGGCGTACACTACAGGCTAGACACCCCTTAACAATTCGCAATAATAAGACCAAAATACCCTTAATCTGAAAACGGTATACTCTTACCGTTTTCGTTGTTTGTTAAAGTTTCTTATAAAGATAGAAAAAATGGTCTAATGAAACCGTTTTTATTAAATAAAAACGGTATACTCTTACCGTTTTTACAGGGTTATTTTTATCCTGTAAAAGTTTGCCTGATATTGCCCCTTAACAAATTTTCCACCGTCGGTTTCCCCTTAACAAAATGACACCCTTTAACCGAATCCGGCGTCTCATTGACAATCCCCGATATTAATACCGTTTGTCTAGTAGTTTCCCCTATTCTAATTTCCAGTTTCCACTTCGTGCTCAAGAAATTCTTCTTCTTTTCAAAATTTCAATACGTTATCTCTGGTAATAATTCACCGTCATCGTCACCACCTCCAGAAATTCCGATCATGCAACCCTAGACATCGTCATCAAGTCGATCAACGCCGCAATTATCCATCTTACATAGTCAATCCTAATCCCTAATCTAGACATACGTCTTGGATTTCAATTTCCAAGAGAGGTACTATTTTATATTTTACATGTAGTTCTAATTATCTTTACTGTGTGAACAATTTCTGTTCTTATAATTGTGAATACACCGATTGGAGGAACTGCTTTTGTCAATTTGGACAGTTATTGAAGATGTTTTTACATCTAAATTGTACTGGGCAATTTAGTTGATTTTAAATTTTGTACTTGCATCTACCTCAATACTGGTTTACTTTGTTTTTAATGTAGCCGAATTTGTGTTACAACAATTTGACATATAATATATACTCGTTATTCTTTTACCGTTTTATTTTTGAAATTTTGATGTAAAATAGGACATGCTAAGGTACTTGTAGAAGAATGAAATAATATAGTTGAGACTAAGATAACGGAATCGAGCATCACCAAAATGGCACTACGAAAGTGTTTGCAGAAGAATTAACTCAGCCTAAAATCAAAAGCAGAACATAAGTCAACTAGTGTATGATGTCTAAAATCCAAATTGAGCAACCATGCACAAAAAAATAACATAATTTTGTCGCTCAATTCTACATCCCTTCGCTCCCGCCTCCAGGTCTGCCGCTGTTGGCACCTCTCTACTTATCTTCGTTGTTGCCTGTTTTTCTCCTAATTGTAGTCGCTTCCATATCCTTTTGATCGTCACAGCTGATCCTCTTAGCTCTTCCTATAAGGTTAGGCACTTTTCAGCAAATTTAAATTTTTATCTTTTCATTATTAATCTTCAAAATTCAACTATACCTATGTTTGTTTTGATCTGGATCTGTGTCTTCTACATGGAGACATTGCTATTTCACTTTTGTAAAATAATTTTAAAAATTATTTTCCAGTTGACTTCTAATCGGCTAATAAAACAAGGATTGCAGCTTGTTAGGTTAATAGTTAACGTATCGGCTGGCTTGATGGTTACTTAGGATGCATTGACTCAACTTGAATGTAGCACATCAAATTTATACAGCAATAATTATCTTAATATAATTTGAACGTAAGGATTATTAACGTTAGTTTCTAATTCTGATGGAGATGTATTAGAAACTTGTCAGTTTAGTGTTATAGATAATTTAATGTGCTCATACCCTGACAATCCTGTATGCCTGCTATTTTGTGCTAAAGCATACAGTTTTGTAGGTATGAATATAAAGCTCATGCAGAGTGCTTTGACTAACTGTTATTGCTTGTAGTATATGCATAGTATTTGTTTCAAGTGATATGCATGTTTTGGATACTTCACTTTATATTATCACTTAATTTGTAAATTTAAGTTATATGATTTAGGAAAATAAAGTTGGTTATATTGAGAGCTTATGACATAAATATACCACAAGCAACAAAATTGAGATTTATTTTACTTATGCTAACTTTCATTCTCTGTGGCTTCAGAAAATGATTATTTTCTGAGTTGTGTTAATTGGCTTGATGTTTATTTATGTCAAAAAATTGATAGTAATAAATAAAAAAAATAAAGATTTTCTATCAAATTCAATATATGTAATTCAAACATATAAAAGCTCTGTACATGTATGAACTTTTTGGGATATAATCACCTCAGATATATGGTTTCTGACGTAAATGTATTCTTTTTGAATAAGCATATTTTGAACGTATAAGTTTCGTGTTTTATAGCTTTATACACACCAAGTTTTGAATAAATAAATATTTATAATAAGAAAACCCTTTAGGTGCATATTGATTTTTTGAACGCATGAAGTGACTTCGAGGTCTTGGATAAGTGCTCCTAAAAATACTCTTCGCATTGCTTATGCATCACCTGAGCATGTAAATGCACCATTGAGGTTTGCCATTGCAGGCTACCCTTGGATAAGTGCTCCTAAAAATACTCTTCACCTTGCTTGAACATCAACCTGAAATTATGTGTATATGTGTGCATTGTAACATGGTGTCTGTATATGATGTATGGTGTGAATAGTAAATGGATGTAATTTTACAACTTCTAGTTTAGGGCCTCCTAGCTTTTGGTGACTGAATGACCATTGCCATTTAATTTTATTTGATAGGGATTTTAGGGAAACTCATTTCTATTTGTATTAGGACATGTATATGTTAAATGCATGGTACTAAAATTCAATTTTGGAGAAATACATAACATTCAGATGTTTGTTTTTTGTTGTGGGAAAATTTAATGTAATGTTTTTAGGAACAGAGATTCCAAGTGTTATCCAGGCCATGTATTTCAGAAGCATAAACAAAGGCTGCTGTGTTATATATTATTGGAAGATAAATTAAAGCTTTAGTTTTTCTTTTGAAGTCAACATCAACATAGGTATAGAAGGTTTAAAGGGAAATGGATCATAATAAAGTACACTAGATTTCCCTCTATTTGATTAAGAAGATCATCCTAATTTCTTCCGACTTTAGTTAGTGGCATTGGTGTGAAAAAAGACGAAGATGATAAAGTCATGGGAAGCAATTTCAATGAAGGAGAAAATCCATCAAATATTTTGTGTGTCAAGCTGGTTTCCTGTACTATAATCTTCCTGCTTCTAGAATTTCAGAAATGATAAAGCCTAGCAATTTAGATAGTGCTTCAACTCAGTCCCTATTGAGTGTTTTAGACAGGATACTAGATGAAAGCATGTCAAGGAAAAATGGTGAATTGCCTCATAGAGTCATATGTTTACTGAGAAAGGTTGTACAAGAGATTGGTAGGCAGATTTCAACTCAGGCAGAGAAAATGCAGATTCAAAAAAAAAAAATCTTATCAAAGCGTGTGAAAAGAAGTATCAATCTAAGATTAGAGAGCTTGAAACTCATGATATCGGGAAAATTGAAGAAAATAAGATTCTGAAGGACCAGATTCAACTCTTAATGACAGAAAAAAAACCAAGTGGAATATAGTAAAAAGATTTTGGAACAAGACATGGTTAGATTGAAAAGTGATTATGAAGCTTGTGTTCATAAAACACATAAATTGGACCAAGATTTGGAAGCAACAAGAAATCATATGAAAGCCAAATTCAGCTGTTAAAAGATGAAGCCAGTCTAACTGAAACTAAATTAGAAGAAAATATTAAGGAACTTGAGTTACATTTAGACAAGTCAAAGAAGAAGATAAAAGAAGTAGAAGATCTTTGGGAATCAAAAGCTCGATGTTGGAATCAAAAGCTATACGTTATTCAAAAAAAAAAATTGTTCACAGTTACAAGCATGCAGGACTTGAAGTCACATTCTGATTCAATAATTCTAAGTGAGAAGAAGTGGAGGAAGGAACTACATGACTATGGAAACAAGTTAAAAATATTAGGAGAAGCTACCAGAAATTATTGCACAGTTTTCATAGAAAGTTGTTTAATGTAATTCAGGAATTGAAAGGCAATATTAGAGTATACTGTCCTATAAGGCCATTTCTTGCCGGACAAAAGAAAAGGGCAACCACCATCGATAACATTAGTGACTATGTCGACATTCTTTTAGTAAATCCATCAAAGGAGAGGAAGGATGAAACTTATCTTTTCAATTTTAACAAAGTCTTTGGATCAGCTGCTACTCAAGAAGAAATATACATGGATATTCAACTGCTAGTACGTTCAGTTCTGGATGGCCACAATGTATGCATTTTTGCATACGGTCAAACTGGATCAGGAGTGACATACACAATGACGGGGACAAGTTCTTCATCCCATAGGGGCTGGGGAGTGAATTATCGTGATATATTCGACCTTTTTAGTTTTTCCTAGAGTAGGAGTAGTGACATCAAGTATGAGGTTGGTGTTCAAATGATTGAAATTTATAATGATAAAAGTACGAGATCTCATTCTGAATGATACATCACAGAAAGCAGCTTTGGATTTTGAATGCTTCTCAACCTAATGGACTTGCGGTTCGTGATGCAAGCATGAGAGCTATTGATTCAACTTCAGACGTTCTAAAATTGATGAAAATTGGATTGACAAACAGAGCTGTAGGTCCCACGGCTCTCAATTCAAGAAGTGGTCGTTTCATAGCATCCTGATTGTGCATGCGCGTGGATTGGAAGTAAAAACAGGAGTTAATCTGAGTGGCACCCTTCTTTTAGTAAGTCTTACTGGAAGTGAGAGAATTAATTGTTCCGAAGTTACCAGGGATAAACTCCGGGAAGCACAACATATCAATAAGTTATTATATGCTCTCAGAGATGTCATATTTTCCTTGTCACATAAAAATGCTCATGTGCCATAGAGGAACAACAAGCTTGCTCATGTCTTGCAAAGTTCCCTAGGTGGACAGCCAAAAACACTTATGTTTGTATAAATCAATCCAGATGTGAGATCATATATGGAAACTTACAATATACTAAAATTTGCTGGAAGAGTGTCTGGTGTTGAGATAGGTATTGCAAAGATTAATAAAGAGAGCAAGGAAATTAGCAATCTCATGGAGCAGGTGGCTTCCCTAAAAAATATGCTTGCAAAAAAGATGCTGAAATTAAATAATTTCAAGGATTGAAAGATGGTGGAAGTAGGTCTCCATCTCTCAAAGAAATGAACATAAAAAGATCATTTAGTCCGAGGGAATAGCTGTCAAGGATACCAATTCTGTAATCTTAACTAAAAGATTATTCTTCCTTCCCAATTCCTTATATTTAATTTCCTCAAATCAAAGATTTGGTTAAATCCCAAAATTACGATATGAATTTCCATAACTCATCTCATTGGGTTTCAAGAATGATATTATTGAAGATATGATTCACGACAAAACCCAAATCAATCGATATTGAACATAAGTTGCACAGAAATTGTATCTACTTATGTTCGATATCAATTCTCATAATCAACGAATATTATAAGTGGAATAACGATGTAATAATAATATCTTCCAAATTCCTCAAATAGTATACGTTTACACCAAAGAATTTCATATCAAATACCCGAAGATTTTTTCTATCCAACTTATCCCAATAAAATTGGGAAACCCATATCTTAATCAAAAGAAAGAGAGAATTGTAATATATCCTATTTTATGATACTAACCAGATCTGCGATCTGGTTAGTATCATAAAATAGGATATATTACAGAGAGAATTGTAATTATATATGCCAATTTTTTTATACCTATTTACGTTTCTGTATTATCCAACTCTTTGACATTAGATCTGGATAGAAATATCATCCCCTTATACTTAATATTAATCTCCGTATTCAACTCACACTATAAGCGGAATAATGATGAACCACCTTTTAAATTCCATATAAAATATATAAATAATTCATGACTCCATGACATCCTCCTGCCTCGCCTATAGATCCACTTGTATGCAAGCCTACTTTACACAACAAAAGCAAATTATCAATTGGAAAGGCATCATCAACAATAAAGCTTCTTCGGATCCTGAAAATTCATTAAGCACTAGTGATAAGCATTCTCAAACTAGTTCATAACAAAGTTTGCATGATGATTTGGATTTTCATGGTTTTGGGGATGTGGATTCTGATGAAAGATTGAGTGATATTTCTGATAGTTGTTTATCCTAGGGAACAGAAACCGATTGCTCCATAATGAGTGCAGCTGAGTTTTCTCTAGTATGTAATTAATGAACTACTTCATTCTGCAGATGTTATCGGTGAGAAAATACCGGAGCCTGTATCACCAATGTCAATACCCCCTCCAGCAGAGAATGACTTATAGACAACGTCGACAAAGATAAAAGCAAAAGAACTTTAGAATCAAAATCCAAAGGGAAGAGTCACCAGCGAAGCATCATTATCCCAAAAATCTTCAAACGTCGCCAGTAGAGCTGAACCTGCTTATGAATTATAATTTTCTAAATTTTCGTGAATCATCTAGTTGAACCCTCAGGATTTACGAGTGAAGCATGGCCTTTATGTGTTTATTTTATCACACACACATTATATAGAGAGAGGAGCGATCAGGGGCACCCTTGTTTGTGAGCACCCATGTTGTACCCCTTACCGTTCGTGAGCTACGGCGATCCAAATCGAACGAGAATTTATAGATGTTCAATCCATACATATATAATAATCTATCCAAAATTTGAGCTCCCCTTGCTAGAAACCCAAAGAAAAGATTCTCTTATTTTACGATTTTTGTTTGAATTGTTTTTTATTTTTGAAGCTACGTTCTCTTCTTCTTTTGTTTCTGTCGAATTAGATTTTTGGAATGGAAGGGGTAAAACGCGATTTAAAAAGAAGGGGATTAGCTTTCAAAGGAAGATCTAGATTTTATTTATTAACTTATGTTCACGCATTATATGTCGTTCGATGTTTTTAATCCGTACGATCACAAAAAGTTTCCAATCACGCTGAAAATTGAACCCTGTTATAGTTTAACATTCGGAACCCAATGAAAATGATTTCGTCGAATTTCGATACTATTTGAAAAAAAATACTATTTTAAATCTTAAATCGTTAGTCAATACGCATTTAAATTGCGCACGCTCACATAATAAGTCCGATTGACACGAAACTTGAAATCTAGCCATATTTAATTATTATGGATTTAATAAAATTGGTTTCATTGAAATCCGAGGTCGTTCCAAAAATGGCTATTCCCATATGTTAAATTTAATCGATAGAATATAAATTTGATTTTAAACAATCAAATTCATTAATAATAAATTATTATTATCTTTCTATTTCAAATAAAATTTATATAAATCTTTAGAATCATTTTGATCCATTTTAATTTAAAATTCAATTATTTCTCATTCTCATATTGCGATAATTCAATATATTCGAAATTAAATAATATTTCATTTATTAAATCGATAAATACCGTGATAAAATACATTTATATTTCCAATTCAACAATTGAAACAAATTTTAAATGGGGGCTGACTATTTGCCCCCATTATTTGCTCTTCACCCCCCGAATAAAATTCTAAAATTTCATTTCCAAATTTGCCCAGTGTTGCAAAATGATTAAAAAATAATAATTCCAACTATATACATGAGTGATCGATGCTAAATTGCAAACTATAATTAAATTTAAAATCAACATTGTACATGATCTTAATAAAAAAAATTGAAATTACAAATATTGATTTAAAAAAATAAAACAATTATTAAAAATTTAAAAACTGTACTATCAACGATGTGTATCGTTATGCATTTTGAGATCGACTATGTTAGCAATAACGGAAATTGCAAAAATCTAAAAAGTAAATAAATAAATCATCAATATAGATGATTTTGTTCAAATAAATCGACTTTGAAATAATATGCAATAAGGGCATTTTTGGATTAAACGGGGCGGGAAGAGCAAATGATGGGGTGCATATTTTATTTTCAAGTTAGTGGGGGTGAAGAGCAATTAACGGGGTGTTAATATACAATAAGGGCATTATTTGTTCTAAATTAAACGACTTAAAATCCAGGTGGTTACAATTGGTTTGGGAATTTTCGGCGAGGGCCATGAAGACAAGTCACGACCTAGGGTTTCAATTTTAGCAAGCAATGGCAAGAGTTGGTCATACTCTTGGCCGGCGTTGGTTTTAGGATCGAGAGGTGTGTCGGGGGAGGGAGTTTGGCAAGATGCGGTTCCACGGGAAGTGGCGACCTACTGTAGTGAAGATGGCGAGGAGCTCGAACGCATTTTGACAGGTAACTTAGGGATTCGAGGTGATGATATGAGCGAGTTAAGTTTCAGACAAGCTTCGCGATGGTGCAATCGATTTTCAATTTCATTGAGTATTTCACCGTATCACTATTATTAGTGAATGGGTTTGTTTCAAAATGCACTATATATGTCACGACCATGGAATTGGAGAAGAAGAGATAGTGGCATATTGGTAATTTAATTATTGTTTGTATTCGTTTTGTTGATTTTTAAGTCATTAATATTTATATTTAGCACATCTTTCTCATATAATGTCAGATTTGGACACGGTTTCTTGCGTTGGATTCGTATTGACGAGCTCTACATTTTAAAGCTGGCTTGCTAAGGTGAATGATATTGCCTCTCGTTGGACTTTAATTGTTCATACAATATGAATTTGACGTTTTAAATTGATTATTAATTATAAAACGTAATATTTAGGTTAGATGGACCTAGTAAGTAATAAACAAAAAGATAAAGTGGTGATTTAAGTAGTTTTAACCCAAGTGTCATATTTTTACCTTAATCTGCGCTATTACGCGCTGTTTTGACTATATTGTTAGAAATAGGTTATTTGGACACTTATTTCACTTTGATTGCTATAGATAGGTTCTATTTGGTTTATTATTGTAATTTTAGATGTTTGTATGCTAATTTGGGAATTTGTTTGACTTTTGGTTACATGGTTGAATTGTTTACTTAGTTTAAATTAAAACGTCACTTGTAGGCGATATAACATTAGGAATGTCTCATTCGAAAGAGTTCGGTATCTATCGATCGAACGCGCAAGAGGATGTGTACTGATTGAGCGCATAAGGATGGTAAACTAAAATAGATGAGGTAAACTCTCGGTGGAGCTTCATAGCGTTTAGATGGATTTGACGACTCAGCAGCATTGGAACTCGGTGACGGATTCAACGATGAAGCAACATTTGAGTTTGGCGACGGATTTGAAGATGGAGTGACACTGGAGCTTGATGGCCAACCTGAAGGCGGAGGTTGGACTTGTGACGAGATGGACTTAGTGATGAGCTGGATTTCACAACGAATGTCGGACGTTTCATTATATACATATATAAACAGTTTTGGTTAAATAGGTGATCCAGTAGTCGTTATCGGTAGTGGTTTCGAGACGATGGCTCTTCGATCAGTGGCTTGGGTTTGAGACAGGAAGTGGTGCTTCTATGCAGTGATTCGTCATTCGACGACGATGATTCCAGGATGATGATTCTATTACGGAGATGAGGCAAGTGCAATGGATTGCTTTCTCTGAGATGCAAAAAAGACGACATTAAGTCATATTGAGTTGACTATTGGAGAGAGACAGATGGGTGAAACATGATGATATTCTACGACATATGACGATCGTCAGGGATAGTTCTCATGTTAAGGCGACCTCAAATGTTAGTCTTATGGACAATCTAGTGATGGATTCTGCTACGGAGAACGTGTGCAAAGGGGTTATTAACATTCGTGACATTGATACACCTTAGAGAAAGTGACACAAGGATATATCAGATCCAATGCGGTGTGGACTGATCCGCCTAGACCCTAGAGCCAATGCGTTGTAGACTGGGTAGGGTTATCAACTACAAATCATGCGGTGAGGAATAGTGATACTCAGGATGAAGCTCATGCGGTGGGGACTACCAATGCTTTGATTGCTTGGGTGACCGAAGTACTGGATGCCATATGCTTTACGCACTGAGTGAGTGAACATGGAGATGGTTGATGGATGCTATGGTTGTTTATTTATTTGTCACCATTGAGTGCGTAGGCATCTATCACACTTTATTTACTTTATGTTTATCATAGTATGGCATATATCGATTGTTATGTGCTAACTTTGTTGATGTAGAGCCATCGTAGGTATGATTCTCTCACTACACCAAACAGGTTCTGTTCTAACACTTATTTCGTTTTAAATTGTAACACTTATAACCGTTAGAACCTTCCAATGGATATTACCATTGTGATCCCTTATCATGATTTTAACCGTTATTACTCATGACAAGTTTTGTATCTGTTACCCAACCATGGACATAACCATCAATTCGTAAATTATTCATGCCCAAAACACTTTCTCACGCTTATTCTGTCTTTCACTGTTTTGGTGCTGCAATTGAAATAAATTCCGATTTCAGGTTTTCGCCTCCGTCAGTTTTGCCTCCGTCGCCGCCATCTCGTTAGCAATCAGGTAGTTCCCCTCTGCCACTGTAAGATTACATCGTTAGCTTTACTTTTCTTGTACATCGTTATCTTTAGCAATCA
This sequence comes from Allium sativum, assembly GCA_030737875.1. Lineage (NCBI taxonomy): Eukaryota > Viridiplantae > Streptophyta > Magnoliopsida > Asparagales > Amaryllidaceae > Allium > Allium sativum. Next base: position 2,500,776 of record CM060919.1, on the reverse strand, counting down.
GGTTTTCGCCTCATTGCCACTGTATTTAACCACTACATCCCTTGATCTTGACCATCAATTACGTCAATATGCCACTTCGATTCAAATTTACAACCCATTAGTGTTTTCTACAGTTATTTTTTGGCTGGTATTTATGAAGTCGTTGACCCCTTTCCTTCTTTTGCGATTAGTTTCGTCAATATGTTGTTTGGCAGAATAAATAATGCAGTCATTTGTTTTGACATGGTACATGTGCCCACGCTTCAGGTTTTGATTATATTTTGCTGTTTTTCTGCTGTTTGAAATAATGTGGACAAGTTGCTTGTTTAAATTCTTCTTTACGTATTCTTATTTCAATCATGTTACGTCTTCAGCATTTAATGTTGTATATATAGATGGGCTGTATAAGCAACACATGTTGATTATTATGTCATTTTCTCTCTGAAATATTTTGTTTATGCCTACTCATTGGGAGGATAATGATTTTCCGAAATGGTTGGTCATCCATTATATATCATGTGATTTACTGCAATTTGAATAAAAGATCTGTAATTATAACAATATGAAAGGAAATATGACTATATGAAAGTGTGAATTCATTACTATATATTTTGCATCTCAGTTGAGCCTTAAACAAAAATATCTATTTTGATTCAGTTACTTCACTTTGTGTAGTGAATCAATGATATATGTATGTTGTATGTTGAAATATCATCTTTATAATTATTATTTCAATATTCATGCTATTCGTTTAGAAAACATCGTCAGCATTCTCTTGATTTGTGGCTTGTTTGTGATATGAAAATACGTCCATCTTTAGTGTGAGGAATAGCTATATAGTAATACCAGTACATTTTAATTTTACATGTTTTAATATATTATGAATTTAGAATGGATTTTGCTTCGCATGAGAACTTAAGTAGAGGTCCGGGAGCGGTAACGTGGAGGGGGCAGCGGATGGTGAGAACGGGAAGATACAGAGAAAGGCTGGAACTAGAATTGATTTTATCTTTACAAGCTTTTTGGTTGATTATAAGAAAATAATAAAAAACAATGACTATTGTAATGGTTTTTTTTGGTCTATATGAAACTGAGGAGGCTTTTGTTTTTTTTGGGATTAGCACTAGCAGTGGTTATAATAATGGTTGCGTCTTAAAAAAAAAAGAGAACTCAAGTAGAAAAAGTTATATTATTTTTTGTTTAGAAAAGGGCAACTAAATAACTTTTCGCCTATGGCAACCCAAAAGTATGACCCGGGCCTGCATTTTATCAATGAATTTTTTAGCATTTCGGTATAAACATTTTTAACAAATCAATGCACAACTCCACTGCCATTACCACCTTGAGAAGATAAAGCTTCCATTGCAATAGCTTTGTTTAAATAAACTAAAGTAGAGAAGTCATTCGTAACGCTTGCCTTGAATGAAGAAGTCCTAAATGAAGCTCTGAATGATGTATGTATGGAGTAAGAAGAAAACCCTGCACAATAAAACGAAGATCAACATGCATCAAAATAGTTTGATGAAGGCATCTTTGTTTCAAGTGAATTACACATCCAAAGCTCATACTTTGGGACGAAAATCATATACTCGATTGTATGAAGAATTGATATGTAGTAATCGCTATACGTGAAATCTTATTGTTTAGTTGTAATTTACAAACTAACTAATTCACATCCGTTAATGTAGGAGGCGGAGAATCCGGAATGCAAAATCACACGAGGGATGACGTGGAAAGCAACACACACTAGTAGGAAAACCGGAGATGTGCTTCCATGTGCGGTGGAAAAATATGTAAGTCTTTGTTAATCAATGTTTGCACTGTCAGATATCGCACTTCAACATGTATTTCACTGAGTCACCAACTAAATTCATGAACTGAAGAATGATAATTGATTGCTTATAGCTATGTCGACATTTTTCATTACATCATGTTGATGTAGTTTCAGCTACGTTTAAATATGCATCATGGTGCAAGATATAAGGAGGATATAAGAACAAAAACAAGTATTTTATAACAAAAACAACTATAAATCAGCTACGTATAAATCTGCATCATGTTGACATTTTTCTATTTTGGTAACCCTTCGTTCTGTTCGTTCATGTGTACATTCGTACACTTCCGTTTCAAAAGGCCAAGTCCACTGGGCCACCAGACCCGAAAACCAGAACATCATATAGATAATCTCAGCTGTTATTTGTATAGATGCATTTTGAACTGGTAAAACAAGCCTATTTGTCGGATCTTATTATTAGGCGATATTGGTGTTTTAATAATATCTGAAAAGGTATTTTTGGCAGTTCACGTGTATATCAAAAAATGTGTCATTAAAGGTATTACATTTATTAATAGAGATATACAATAATAATAATAATAAAGAATAAAGATATATAGCTTGTATTGGATAATTTCACTAACTTTTCTGTATTAATCACTAGCTTCAGGAAATTTCATGCATTTGAGGAATCTTTTGGCTGCAAAATAAACTTAAATTGCATACATCATTTGGATTTTAGTTCGATCAATTTCATACGGCATGCCAATGGCAGTATACATTTATTTGCATTCATTTCGCCCAAGCAATTTCCATATCATATTCTAATAACATTTACAATCCATTTTGGTTGAATATAGGTATACAGAAGGTCAAAACCAATTCATTTTGACTTTTAAAAAGCCAAAAAAAAAAGTAGCTAATCTAATTTGATGCAGATGGGCACAATATGATTCATATGATGGCCTTTTTCTGGTTTCACATGAATGTGGCTTTGTATGAGTGTCTGGTGCTTTATGTAAAAATTGTTTATGGGTAGAGCCATTACATTTTAGGAAATCTTTTTGCATGTTTTGTTAGCCTAAGGACGAGGATTAACATGTACAACATCAAATACTCATTTACTAAGGATCGAACCTGTAAGTTGCATGTTTTGTTAGCTATAAGTTGCATGTTTTCATTGCATATGCATATATGATTTGATTTGGCAAACACTATTACCAGATCCGCGAGATCTTGTTGAAAGCCAGTGTTTGCGCAAACAGGCGTAACCATTGTGAGTATAATGCCTTTTAACAATGAGTGCGCCTGGGGCTGTTTTTCACTATTTGGAAAATTTGAATTCCTAAAAATAAATACTGATGTTCTAGTATTTATGTCGAAAAAATCATAACTTGTGAACGGTACAGGATACAACAACCAAATAATAGTTATACACAGAAAATTTTGTTTTAGGCTTATTTTAGGTCCGATTCGAAACATATTATAAAAAAGATGTGTTTTTCACTATGCAGTACAAGTTATCAAACAAATTTTTTTATTTGATAGGCCTAGAACAAAAACTGTGTTAGTCATACTGTATTGTCAAAACATATTAAAAAAAAAATTACAATATAACTAATACCGCTTGGTACAGATGAAGACAAATGAAGAAGATATATCCTCCACTTTTGGACGGGATACTGAATCTGTTTCTTGGCTATGAATGGGTTTGGGTGAATTAAGTTTCTAATTTGGCTTTATAATTTTAGGCCATCTCAGAGTTAAAGATATATTCTCCACTTCCTTGACGAGTGTAGAAAATATTAATAGACGTCATTACTCTCACGAAACACTTGCATGACACTTCTCATAGTTAACGCAGGAATAAGCAGTGTTCATTCTAAAAAATTTTGCATGATGAAATACTCAATAACAACGAACTCACTAATAATATTGTATGTCGGTGTGCATAGTAGGGGTGGTCACACATGAATTTTTAAAGCTACAAACGAAACTCGGAACAGAACAGAACAAAATTCGGAACATGGCTGTTTGGATCTCTGTATATGATATAGAAGTGCATTTTTACTTTGGTTCACTTAAATTGCACTAAAAACAATGGTTTTAAAAATAAAAGAAATATAGGGCTGCACACCTAGCAAGTAATGTAAAGAAGAAACTACCTAAGGCATCATACCAAATTAAACGTTGCACTATCTGTTTGTAGCTGTTATGTGATGATAGGCCTATTGGAATGTTTTTTTAATAAAAAAAATCTCCTATGCGTCCACTTATTTCAACTCATTTGCTATCTTTGGAAGTCTATTCTTTCCATTGATAGTCTAAAGCTGACATTATTTCAGATTTTTGGATTAATGCATTTTGGACTGATAAAATGGTATATGATCATGCCATTGTTGTACATGTCTGCATAATATGGTATATGATTATGCCAGATATTTTTATACTTTTAACTGTATGTTCATACCTTTCTAATGCTCTTTTCTTTATATTGCTGGAGACAAGGATTGTTTTCATCCATTAAAACCGACTGTTAAGTTCATGTTATCATTTCATTTTTGTGGCTCCTGAAGGCTGAACATATACCACTACAAATATCATATGTGAAAGACGAAATTGTGATTGCTAAGATAACTAGGATGCAAATTCGTCTTTTGATCCTAATAATTTTTGGATGTTGAAAATTTGGACTGGCTTTAGTAAATGTACCTTTATTTATATCACTAACAAACTACAGTTTACAACAGTTTACGGGAGCACTGCTATCGGCCGAGACTTCTCGGGTGAGGCAGGTGGAGCTTCAAGTGCTCGATCTGATCGGTAAGTTGGTGGGATGGTTAAGATCTGAATGGAAAGTGTTTGTGTCAGTAGATCCATGCTACCTAAATATTATAGTCAGAGTAGGTGGCATCATGAAGCAAAAAATGAAGACCACTTAGCTGATGTGTGGACTGAACTAGAGCAAGGAGCCTAAGCTACTTAAATATATTAGTCAGGTAATATTTCTTTATATACATCAATAAGTGAGTGCAAGTTTACACTTTCAACATGATTTTTTTTAACAATAAAACATTAACAAATTAAAAGATTTCATATGTTATATATTAATTAGCTAAGCATTGTTGATATGAAAATGTGATATTTGACAGACCAGTTTGAAAGAGCAAAAAAATGCCTATAAGAAACAAACTGAATTGTGAAACAATCTTTTTCTCACTATAGAATCATTTGCAATAGAAATTTAAAACAATATCTTAAGCATTTTTATATAATAGGAAAACTAGTAGCCACAATAACAATGAGCAGTTAAAGATTTTGAATTTGATGAAGATGACCAATTCAGACGAATTTACAAAATGTACTATGTTAATTTAGTTCTGAACAAAAATGTCATTTTAGTTGACCTCTAAGATTTGAAATTCTTTCCCATTTCGACTATAGAACAAACAACTCAATACTGATTATTTTCAGTTTAAATATCATTGTTTACATTTATAATCTCTATTTCCAACTTCAAATTTTATTTCTTGCAATAAATGATTTTGTTATTCTTTTCATCGATTATTTTATTTTGTACTATTAATATCGTAACATCTTAGAACAAAAAAATTGGCATTAATGGTGATTTTAATATAATTAACATGTATGATCCAAATCTGTTGCTCACGTAATCTTTTCTACTAAATGATATCAGTTGCTAACAAGGTATGGAAATTTTGATTTCATTCTTTTATTTACAAGTTTATTTTTATTTTTATTTTTTTTGATATTGTTTAATTCAGACGACCTTTTTTAAAATTGATAGCCCACTTTGTGAACTGGGCAACACAAAGTCGAGATGTGAAACGTTGAAAAACTTGGAAAGCATCATAGCGGATCGGATCGGAAAGATGTAGCGGATCGGATCAGAGAGATTTTTGCTGTTCGGATCGGAGAGCTGCTACTATGTGGATCAAAGAGACACTGCTATTCGGATCGGAGGTCTACTTACTATTCGGGTCGGAGAGCTATCACCAGTCGGATTGGAGAGTTATCATCAATCAAATCGGCGAGCTTCTACCAGGTAGAGACGGAGCAGAAAGAAACGAATAAGAGTTTAGTTTCAGCATAATTCGGGTCGGATCGGATATCCCGATCCGAACCCCTCCTGCACGCTCCTCCGATCCGAACCCATATTCCACATCACATTCCCCCACGATCGCCTGAATATGCGGAGCGGGTATGACCAGTTCCTGCCCACAACGTCCACTGCTCTGATGCGTTGTCAACACTGAAATCCATCCGAACCCGAGGCTGATGGGATGGAAGACACGTGGCTCCGATCCGGATCGGGTTCTGAGTAAATTTTCACCTATAAATACCCTGTCTAGAGACAATGAAAAGGATCTTCTTTTTGGCACTTTGAGAGTTCAACCACTTTCATAAACCGAATTCCAGCACTCCCGGATAATCCAAATTGTTTTTCAACATTTGTTTTGAAGCAATTGAGTGAATATATGTGAGTTGTGAGTGAAATTGAGGGAATATCTCATTGTAATTGCAACTCTATCGACGAGAATAGTGATTGACAAGTGGACGTAGGCTATTTAACGCCGAACCACTATAAATTCTGTGTCTCCATTTTATTTTTGATCTTATTTCATCCTGATTTTAGTCAATCTGGGTGTTAGAACCACTTTTTGGTCTAACATTTTGGTGCTTTCACTGAGAACCATCTGAATTCTCTATTTTTCGGGATTATCGTTCTACTTTTTGGACCGTTGAGTTCAAAGAAGTTAATCCTCAAGTTTCGACGCTCTTGAATATTTGTTGAATTGATTGTTGAAGAACTATGGCCAAAGGAAAAGGCAAGGAAGTTCAATCTAGTTGGGGGAACGGAGTTGGCGAAGATCAGCAAAATGCAGTTGTGACAAGGTCTCGTGGGCAGAGCTCAGCAGCAGAACGGATTGATACAGGAAATCCGAACCGCACTCAGGGGGAGAGCTCCGATACGATCCGGGTAGGAGAATCTGAACAGTTCATTCCCCCAACCTGAACTGACCAGAGCAACTCGCCCTACACCGACCCGACCTGGCTTTCCAGCTCCGACCCGAACAGGCTTCCCAGCTCCGACCCAGCCCGATTTCCCATCTCCGAACCGACCCGTCACTTGGTGATGTTGGAACCTCTACTCGAGCCCCAACAAATGCTCCGATTTCAGCCACCAGGGTCAATGATCAGGTCAATCCATCCGCACCTATTACTCAAGGAGATTTCTTGCGCCTACTTGACATGCTTGAGAGTACTAGGGAGGCTATGAAAATCCACGATCGCACCAATCTCATGATGCAAGAAAACATGAGACTCATGAGCAGGGAAATTAGAGAACTCCGTAGACAGAGAACCCCATCCCCGGTTCGCCACACACCAATGGATCAGTCTTCTTCTTCCGAGGAAGAACGGCCCCGTGAAAGAAAGCCGCTCGAACGACCTCAGAATTTAGAGCAACTGACGTTCGGATCTTTGGGGTCCCGCGAGGATATTGCGCGAGCACTAGGAACCAATGATCCAAGCTTGAGAGACCCTAACCATACTAATCCCACTCAGGGGCAAATGCTCCAGCCCCCTCCTCCCGAGATCGACCGGGAGCATAGGGAACGAAGCAGAGCAGAAGCAGCTCAAAGAAGAAGGGCATCTCCTGAACAAGAGCCCAGAAGGAACCCGGATACCAGAGCCAGGGAGCCTGAACGGCCCCTAACTAATGCTGACGTACAAGCAATGGTACGTCAGATTATGTCCGAAAGCCGGAACTATACCAATGAAGATTATGGCATTGAGCGAAGCCATACTCCTTTCACTGACGACATCCTCAATTTTCAGTTTCCCCGACGTTTTAACCTGCCGCAGATGGACAAGTACAATGGGAGAACCGATCCGGGACAGCATTTGATGCGATACTCGTGGCTCATGAATGTTGCTGCTGCTCCTGACGCAGTGAAGTGTAAAGCATTCCCGATCTATTTAGAAGACGTGGCGCTGCTATGGTTTACCCGACTTCCCCTTCGTTCGATATCGAATTATAGGGAATTGAGCGAAAGTTTTATGAATCAGTTCCGACTCCATACCCGAAAGTCCAAAAGTGTTATTGAATTATCAAGAATTAAGCAGGCGCCAGGAGAGTCTTTGAGGTCATATCTCGACCGTTTCAACTTAGCTGTGACTGAAGTTAGTGACCCGCATGAGCCCACCATCTTGATGGCTTTGATGGAAGGAGTCGATCCTGACTCCGAGTTTAGAGATTACCTTTCTGGGAAGACACCCTCCACGAGAGAGTTATTCTATGAAAAGGCCGATATTCACTTAAGACAAGAGGAGGCCAGGGCAAACCGAAAGAGAAAGTCTGGAGCGGCTTCAAAAGAAAATGTTCAGAGTAATGTCGCCGTGAAGCAATCTGGAGAAAGTTCCGGAAAAGTTGAAGTGAATGTGGGAAACAAGAGTGGAAACGACAATTCTGGAAACGGGGGCAACAACAATAACCGTAACGCGAATGGTAACAGAAGAAATAGAAATAGGGGAAGTGATCCTAACAAAAGACCCTAATTCCAGACTTATGAGAATTATACATCGTTGAACGACACTCTGGAGAACATTTACTTGGATACATACAATGTTTTGCAATATAAAAGACCGCCTCCTCGCGACTCAACGGAGAAAGAAATGGCAACTGGGAAGTTTTGTTTGTTTCATGGAACTCATGGGCATTCAACCAATGAATGTCGACATTTGAGAGACGTGATTGAGAAGCTGCTGCGCGAAGGGAAACTGGATGAATATAAGGTTGCCGCGAGGGACAGGGGGCAAGGAGAGCAGGCTCCAAAACAGATTCAATCTTCTCCCAAGCCTACGGCGCAGCAGAAAGGCAAGGGAATTATTATCAACTCCATAGTGGGTGGACCCCACCCAGCAATCCGTAGTTTTAGAGCGATGGATCAATATGTAAATGCCGCCTAGCACGTAGATGTGGATGAATGTGATGATTTGGAAGATATCGCCCCCATAAAACAACAGAAGACAATGTTTGACGACGTGGTATTCCGTAGCAGAGATAATACTGGGATCCAGTCACCCACCGATGATCCGTTGATCATTACTATCACCATTGGGCCGGCCCTGGTTCATAAGGTGTTAGTAGACAATGGAAGATCTGTTAATATTTTATTTAAAAAGTCATTCGATCATATGAAGCTTGAATCGGATGATTTGAAGCCATGCGAAGGTTGGATCCGAGGCTTCAACGGGGCATCGACAGCTCCAATGGGGTACATAGAATTGCCCGTAACCTTGGGGCAAGGAGAACGCCGAAGAGTACGGATGCTTTAGTTCGTAGTGTTGGACGTAGATTCGCCTTATAATGCATTTTTGGGAAGGCCTGCCCTTGCTGAGTTCAGGGCTTGCATCGCCCCTTGGTGTTTATTGCTTAAGTTTCCAACTGAAGCCGGAACTGGAGTAATGAGAGGGGATCAAGTCTCCGGACGGGCCTGCTATGTTGCCGAATTAAAGATGTTGATGAAAGGACTTAACATCGAGAGTAAAGATGCCTTGCCTCCTCCAAAGGAAGGCTCGGCGTAGCAATTAGAGGGATCGGCCTCGAAGGAGTTGCCCAAAGGAACGCCTGAAGACCTGGATCCCAGAAAAGACGAGGAACCAGAGACTAGAAATGCAACTCCTAATGAAGCGACAGTGGACATTCCCATTGATGAAGCTGATCCAACAAGAGTTTTGAAGATTGGATCCCAGTTGGATCCACGTCGGGCCAAAGAACTAGCTGACTTCTTGAAGGCAAACTTGGACGTGTTTGCCTGGACCCACGCTGACATGTGTGGGATATCGCCATCCATCATAAGTCACTCACTAAATGTAAACCCGAAACACCCGCCTGTGAAGCAAAAGAGACGTATGCTGGGCCCAAAGAGGTCGGCTGCTCTGAAAGAAGAATTGGAGAAGCTGAAACAGAACGGATTTATTCGAGATTCGACATATCCCGACTAGATATCGAATCCCGTCTTAGTAAAGAAGCCGAATGGAAAGTGGCGGACTTGCATTGATTTTTCAGATTTGAACAAAGCTTGCCCGAAAGATAGTTTCCCACTTCCCAGGATTGACCAGCTTGTAGATTCGACAGCGGGACATGAACTTCTCTCTTTCATGGATGCATATTCCGGGTACAACCAAATTCCTATGCACGTGCCAGATCAAGAACATACGAGCTTCATTACAAATTTGGGGTTATATTGTTATGTTGTAATGCCGTTCGGATTGAAAAACGCCGGAGCCACTTATCAGCGCTTAGTGAACAGAATGTTTTATAATCAAATAGGGAAGACTATGGAAGTTTAAGTAGATGATATGCTTGTCAAATCGAAACAGTCCTCCCGCCATACGCAAGACTTGGCAGAAATGTTCGGTATCCTGCGAAAGTATCGGATGAAGTTGAATCCTTTGAAGTGTTCATTTGGAGTGGCATCGGGAAAGTTTCTAGGCTTCATTGTGAGCTCCCGAGGAATTGAAATCAATCCCAGCCAAATAGCAGCGATTAGAAACATTGAAGAGCCGAGGAGAATTAAAGATGTCCAAAGTCTTGTAGGGAAAGTAGCCCCGTTGAGTAGATTTATCTCCAAAGCCACAGACAAATGCGTCCCGTTTTTTGATTTGATTAAAAGGGGAAAGAAGAACTTTGAGTGGACCCCGGACTGTGTTGAGGCCTTTCGAAATTTATTGGAATTGTTAGAAAAACCACCGATTTTGTCAAAGCCAGTGGACCACGAAGAATTGTTTGTTTACTTGGCAGTTTCGGCTCACGCTGTTAGCACAGCCTTGGTTCGAGAAGAAGACAAAGTGCAAAGGCCAGTATATTATGTAAGCAAGAAATTGGCAGCGGCAGAATGCAACTACCCAAAGATTGAGAAGCTCGCTTACAGCCTCCTAATCGCCTCCCGAAAACTTCGTCACTATTTCCAAGCTCACCCAATAACCATATACACTGACCAACCTCTAAGGCAGGTGTTGCAGAGACCCGAAGCATCGGGACGATTGATCAAATGGAATATTGAATTAAGTCAGTTTGATTTAAATTTTCAGCCACGGAGGTCGATCAGGGGGCAAGCTCTGGCAGACTTTATAGCAGAGTTCACCATCCCAGAGGAGGAAGTAATCGATGACAGAGTGGTCAAGTCCGAAGATGAGTTAAAGATAGATCCATGGAAGCTATACACAGATGGAGCCAAGAACGACCGAAGGTCCGGAGCTGGAATCGTCTTAGTTACTCTTGAAGGACGGTCGTTATATTACGCTCTACGATTAGAATTTTCGGAGACTAACAACGACTCTGAATACGAAGCCCTGATTGCCGCGTTGAAGCTTGCTAAAGACCTCGGAATAAAAATGTTGGACATATTCTACGACTCCAAAATCGTTGTTTTCCAAGTGCGAAAGGAATTTGTGGCTCGGGGACCTCGACTCATCGCCTACCTCGGGAAAGTGGAAAAGCTGTTGAGCAACCTGGAGCGGTACAATATAATGCATATCCCAAGGCCGAAAACCAGAAGGCAGACAGGCTGGCAAAGCTAGCTAGTTCCGACAATCCAGAAGAAACTGAAATAATTCCAATTGAAACGTTGGAATCGCCAAGCTTTGAGTCGATGGAAATTGAGTTCGCTTTCGAAGCAGAACCGGAGAAGGAGTCGTGGATGACCCCAATTAAGAACTTCCTTAAGAATGGGACACTCCCATCAAAGAAAAGTGAGAGAAGGGCTATAGTTCGAAGGCTACCAGATATGTCCTACAAGATGATACTCTTTATAGACAAAGATTTTCTATGCCCCTGTTACGATGTATAGCACACGACGACATCAAACGTGTACTAAGAGAAGTACGCGAAGGTGAGTGTGGAGATCATACAGGAGGTAAGACTTTAGCGAAAAAGATATTGTGTTATGGATACTTCTAGCCCACAATTAATAAAGATGCAGCTGATTATTCACGACGCTGCGATAAGTGCCAGAGGTTCGTCAAAATCCCCAGAGCACCGTCGACCCAACTCAAATCGATGGTGAGTCCTTGGCCTTTTGCCACGTGGGGAATTGATATCATCGGAGTTCTACCAATTGCTAAAGGAGGAGCGAAATATGCAATAGTCGCTATGGACTATTTTACGAAGTGGGTGGAAGCTGAGCCGCTAACCAAGATCACGGCGAGAAAGGTGATAAGTTTTGTGGTTAGAAATATTATATGCCGATTCGGGATCCCAAGGACCATTATAACTGACAATGGAACCCAGTTCGATGGTGCTAAATTCAGAAATTTCTGCCAGAAATATAAGATCGACAAACGGTATACTGCGGTTGCTTATCCGCAGTCAAACGGGCAAGTTGAAGCAATAAACAAAGTTATAAAATCCATCCTCAAGAAACGGTTAGAGCGCGCAAAGGCAAAATGGGTTGACGAATTGCCTTTAGCTTTGTGGGCATATGGAACAACATTTAAGACGGCTACTGGTCATACCCCTTTCTCTCTCTCTTTTGGTTCAGAAGCAGTAATTCCAGTAGAGCTTGAAGTTCCTTCCCACCGGGTGACGTATTATGACCCGATGACGAATTAGGCACTCTTACTCGAGTCTCTTGATGAAATCGAAGAAAAAAGGGACGAAGCGGATTTGCGTGCGGCAAGACATCGACGTCAGATGGCACGCTATTACGACAAAAAAGTCCGCCTTAGGACTTTTGAACCAGGAGATTTGGTGCTAAAGAGAGTCTTTCCATCCCTTCCTCACCTCGGTCCAAAGTGGGAAGGACCCTTTGTCATCCAACGGAAACTTGAAAAAGGAACCTTCAAGTTAACGACCGTAGATGGCGAAGAAGTACCTAGGGCATGGAATGCCCAACATTTGATGCGATATTTGAATTAGAAATGTTGTACTCTTTGTCATTTTTCTTATGAACTCTGTAAAAGGGCACGACTTGCCTTAGGAAAATCTGATGATATGAATAAAGGACTATAAAGTGGATGTAGGCTATGACTTAGCCGAACCACTATAAAAATATCGTGTGTTATTTACTTTCATGCATTGTATGTATACCTTCATCGATTATTCTGTTACGATTATGGAATATAAGATGATTCAAAACCTGAGTATAAGACAGGAGAGTATAAAAAAAATGCCAGAAAAAACGATAGGCATTGACGACAAAAAAATGCGATCCCGTCAGAAAATCGGTGACATTCAGACTACCTGATTAAGTCTCGAATAGTTTTTTGAGATTGACTGGGGGCATACATGTATACACATATTTCCTCCCACCATAACTTCATTACATAACTATAGTAAGACATACATTCTTACATAAGTGCAGAACTAATGACTAACAGACATTGCGGAAAATGGATTTTTATTTATTTATTTACGAATGAATGAATTTGTATAGGAAAATAGCCAAAAAGAAGGTGCAAGAGCCACCCTTATAGCAGCAATTGTTGGTCCACCAAATGCTAAAACAACGCAAGACAGCCCACTATTTAGACTTCGAGTGAGGCTTGGACTTCTTGGCGGCTTTCTCCGCATCCTTCGCCTCTTTCTCGGCCTCCGTCAAGATGCGCTTTGATTTTTTCTTTCCTGAAGATGCGGCGCTGGAATCGGTTGACTTCTTCGCGGAGGGCGGAGCGCTGGAATCAAGAGAAGACTTTTTAGCGAGTTCCTCTGTAATAGATCTAGTTGAAAGCTTAACAACTAACCTTGATCCCGCATCCACAACTGCGAGAGGCTTTAGGATTTCAGGGTCTAAGTCTTCAGCTTTTAACTGCAAGCGTTTATCTTGATCAGCTTTCATTGCAGCCAAAGTAACATCATCTGCACTTTTCGACTCCCCGACTATTGCCACCTCTGGATCTTCCTCATGTCCTCCGTCGCCGCAATCATCCTTTAAGGCGGCTATCATTTCATCATCACGAGGCGTGTCAGCCTTAGACGGTTCGCTTCCTTCTCCCAAATCTATAGGAACAGCCTTGTGATCCTTTCCCCCTTTTGCCTTCTCTATAGGCTCCGCCCCAGAGGCGGTTCCCTGAGTCACATCTGTCTTTCCGGATGGCTCAATACCTACAGAATGAGAAGCAACAGTTATCAACTCAGGAGAAAATAATGGGTTTTTCATCGATTGCTCAATCACGTGGTGAAAGGTAGAGATAGCCCTAACGAATTTAGGAGAAAATGTAGAGATACCTTCCGAAGACTTCTCGGCAGGGGTAACTGCTGTCTCCGATGCCGTTTCGGCAAAATGGGGGATAGCAGAGTTGTTCGAGGGATCCCCGGGTTTTCAGGATCATACCCCTCTACTTCAGAAGTTGCGGGGGCAGTAGAAGAGAACCAGCCTCGGGAACGTTCTTTTGCTTAGTCCTCCGCCTCTCTTCTTCCATAGCATCAGCAATGACGCGGCGCCCTTCAGCTAGGCGTTCTGGCTCGTCATCCCTTAAATATTTCTCAATCAGCTTGTCCTCATCAATGGAATCAACCTTGAGCTCCTCTTTCTCCCATCAACGATCTGACTCCATACTTGGACTAGAGTAGATGGATAATCCTCAATCCAAGAAATGTTCCGGCGACGGATGATATGTGCAAAGAATTCAATCATTAATTCGCCAAAACCCTGAATCTCTGCCTCCGCCTTTGACAATTGTTTGTGGGCATCCTCGGCGGATTTGATAGCACATTCGACGTTACCCTCCTCCAGGGCAGCTCTGTTTTCCGCCTCCATTAGCTTAGAAGCCAAGTCAGCATTTTTATTTTCTAGCTCAACATTCCTCCTTGCTAACTCGGCATTTTTCCGTTCGAGGTCAGCGTAAGCAAGCCGCGTTTTAGCGGCATCTGACTTAGCATCTTCAGCTTGCTTTTTTAACTCAGAACGCTCTTGAGTGTGAGATTCATGCAAATCATGGTAACGTTTTTGCATATCTTCAAATTGTTGTTTGAAGCTAGTAGCGTCCCTTTGAGCAACAACAAGCTGGGCCTGTGTGTCCTCCAAATCTTTCCCTAGATTCTTTAAGGCCTTTGCATCGTCTTCCACGGTTTTTTGCATCGAATCAGCATTCGTGATTAGAGTACGAATGATTCTGGAAAGGTTGCGTGAATATTTGAACATTTCATAATACTGTTTTTCGACCGCATCTGTCTTTGCTTTGGCCTCATCTGCCCACCTGGAAGAAATAGGTTCGAGGGCAGGTAAAAAAGTCAAGTTCTTGAAGTAATGTTCGGGAAATTGCTCCTCCAAATACTCCCGTTTGGTTGCAGTTTCAGCATCTAGTGGTGGAGGGGCGGGGATCGTCAACTCAGTATCCCTGTGCATGGAGGATTCAATAGTCTCTTTATCTGTTCTAGGCCGTTTAGCAGAGAACTTGTGTTTACTTCGCGACTCAGTATCTTTCGGCGGACTTCTCTCCCTGCTGCGCTTTTCTTGGGAAGAGGTGGAGTCTTTCGGTTGCGGCCTGTCCTCTTCCCGACGACCTTGGTAACCTTTATATCTCTCTGGGTCCGTCCGAACAGGAGAGCGAGAACGCGAGGTTCGAGAGCGATAGGGTTCATAAGGCCTTCTCTCCTCCCTACCGCGATCGTCGCGGCGATCATACTCAGTATCATAAGGTGGATTAGACATGCTGCGGTGGAGTTTCCTGATATCATAGTAAGATCGGGACATCGTGCCTGCACAATAAGACAAATGATATTCAGGATCAACATTTTCACAAAGAGAAAGATGCAGTGAGTTGTAATGTTATTGTGTAAAGTGTGTCCTAAGTGGTGTTTTTCCCCCAACCAACCCGAGTCTGAAGCTAGACTAGTACGGGCGGGCTCTTTGGCCTTAGCAGGAGTGGTCTCTTCGGAGGAAGTGAAAACTAAAGGATTCTTCCTAAAATCCTCTGAAGTGTAAATGGTTTCAGGTAAGGGGAGGTCCCCCAAACCCTGAAACAGTGGGTCATCAGTACTAGGGACATCTCCCTCAGAAGCATCGATCGGTGATTCTTTGGAAGACGTTGACTTTTCTGAAGAAATGGCATCCTCGGGAACAGTGTACCCTTCGCGATGCTTTTCCGCCATGTTGGCCAATTCATCATCTTGGGTAGAAGAAGGAGAAGGTGAAGCTCAAAGAGGCACTGTAGGAGCTCTCGGACTTTCGCCCGTTTTGGGGATTACATCCACTGGGGGAATATAAACATATGGAGTCGTCCCGTGACCGATGCTCCGAGTCACAGATAGCAACCCATGAAAATGAAGATATTCGTCCTTAAGGACTTCATCAATAGTCAAGAACTTCTGATCGCCATTAAGGAGCTGGTGCATCCGGTCAAAGAATACTTGGTCTGATATTTGTTTTGGGTTATCGACTGCAAACAAAAATAAAAACGAGTTAAGGCGATGGCTTGAATGTATAGAGCCGAGATTTAGAAAACCAGTGCTTTACTTGATTTCGTCCACCTCCTGGCACACCCTGGTTGTCGCTTCACATAAAACCATTCCAGCCTGGAATCTCCAGCTTTACTACTGAATGGTGCTGAAATTATCTTCCTCTTAGGGACAAACTCAAAGTAGCAGAAAGAAGGAGTCTCTCGGGTCCGATGCTTGAAGTTGTAGAAGAAATGAACGTCAACGAAAGTGAGGTCTATGCCTAAGATCTCACGGTATGCTACATATAAGGTGTATAAGTAAGCATAAGAATTGGGGTGCAGCTGCATGGGGGCAATCCGCATTTGTCTTAGAAAATCGACGATAAAAGGAGAAAATGGAGGGATAGCACCGACCATGCACATCAACCGAGTAATTGCCATATACCCTTCTGGAGGGTTGTGGGGACGGTCGGTTCTCGAAGGCACCAGGGTGTCCCTTTTTAGTATCCCGTATTTTAAACAAATTCGGATAAGTCTGTCGTTGTCGATTGTTGTTTCAACAGAATCTTGGGGTGATTCCAATATGACAGCCGATTCAAACTCATCAGGAGCCCGGTCGTCACCAATCCCTCCTTCCTCTTCAAAACCTAGAGAAACTTCACCCTCCGAAGACACATTGTCACTTTCGCGATTTCCAACCTCGTAGTCTGAACCCTCATTATTCCATTCTGGATCCGAAGGAGAAGATATGTCCTCGAGAGTAACTTTGTTGGAGGTCTCCGGGGCCTCTTTCTTCTCAGCTAGTCTAGAAGAGCGTCTGGGTCTCATGGTCATAAATCTATTGAAGAAGCAATAGCACAAGTTAGAGTAAATTAGCCCGTATCCCCCCATGCATGTGTGCAAACTAAAGTGTAAACAGTGTATGCGGAAAGTGTAAAGTAAATGTTTAAAAGTGCGACGCAAAATTTGGGCAAAGTATAAAGGATTGAAGTAGTTCTTGATGTCCAGTTACGTTCGCAAGGCACTATCCTAACTGTCCATTAAGTTGAAGATTATGCCAAAAGTTGATTGGGCCAGTTAAACAAGTTTTTATGCATTAAGATGGACTGCCCTTCGGTTCGGTTCGGGCGCATTCATTGGGATCGGATCGGGGGCGTGGCCTCGTCTTGGGCTCGGATAAAACTTTGAAACTCAGAAATTAAAATCGGATCAGCTCGGAGGTAGATTCCCCTAACGGTTCGGATCGGATCACGTAGTCATGCTTCTCCTCCTTTATCTTACAGTCCGACCCGATCCGGTTAGGTGAGCTCCCTTCCCCTCTTCTTTAACTACTTGCTCCGACCCGATCCGATCTTCTGGACTTCTTTTCTTTTTCCCTTTCTCAACTTGCCCCGACCCGATCCGACTTCCTGAACTTCTTTTCTTTTCCCCTTTCTCCGCCTTCCATATTCCACCGCCCGAACCGACTCCCTGCTATCTTCTTCTTCTTCCTCTTCTTTAGCCTTAGACCCAAAATCATTTCCAACGCCCCAGTCATGACCGAACCAATTACAGCTTCCCCATCCAACGTCTCGAAGTAGCAATGAAGCCACCACCAACAATAACGAAGGAAGAGGATGCTGTAGCGTGGAAACCACATCCAGATCGGTCGAATTGACCATAGACTTCAATTAAAATCGGTTATCAAGAATTCGATCAGGGACTTAAACCTACCGAGGTGTATAAGTTGGAGATTCGCGCGAGAATTATAAAAAGTTTTACTCTTTTGAACTTTGGAGCTTCAGAACAGAACTCGCAAAGCGATGAGATAAAAAGAAAGTGAAAGGAAAATCGAGGCTGAACTTATATAAAAACAAAGTGACTATTCGTATCCCCGTTCGGACCAGATCGATAGCCCAGTAGCATAGCCTGGCCCACTAGTCCAAAGAGAAATAGAAAGAAGAAGGGGATCGGTTCGGGTCGGAGTCCGAACCGAACAGGATGTCATATCTCAGCTTGGCATATGAATAAATTTAAAATTTAAAGAAGAGGATGAAAGCACGAGGAAAGTCAAAGGAAAGATTACCTAGCAGGCGATATGCAGTGATAATCAAAGCATGCTCCGTTTCCAACAGGAGCATCCTTTGTGGGGGCAAAATGTTAGCCCACTTTGTGAACTGGGCAACACAAAGTCGAGATGTGAAACGTTGAAAAACTTGGAAAGCATCATAGCGGATCGGATCAGAAAGATGTAGCGGATCGGATCGGAGAGATTTTTGCTGTTCGGATCGGAGAGCTGCTACTATGTGGATCAAAGAGACACTGATATTCGGATCGGAGGTCTACTTACTATTCGGGTCGGAGAGCTATCACCAATCGGATCTGAGAGTTATCATCAATCAAATCGGCGAGCTTCTACCAGGTTGGGACGGAGCAGAAAGAAACGGATAAGAGTTTAGTTTCAGCATAATTCGGGTCGGATCGGATATCCCGATCCGAACCCCTCCTGCACGCTCCTCCGATCCGAACCCATATTCCACATCACATTCCCCCACGATCGCCTGAATATGCGGAGCGGGTATGACCAGTTCCTGCCCACAACGTCCACTGCTCTGATGCGTTGTCAACACTGAAATCCATCCGAACCCGAGGCTGATGGGATGGAAGACACGTGACTCCGATCCGTATCGGGTTCTGAGTAAATTTTCACCTATAAATACCCTGTCTGGAGACAATGAAAAGGATCTTCTTTTTGGCACTTTGAGAGTTCAACCACTTTCATAAACCGAATTCCAGCACTCCCGGATAATCCAAATTGTTTTTCAACATTTGTTTTGAAGCAATTGAGTGAATATATGTGAGTTGTGAGTGAAATTGAGGGAATATCTCATTGTAATTGCAACTCTATCGTCGAGAATAGTGATTGACAAGTGGACGTAGGCTTTTTAACGCCGAACCACTATAAATTCTATGTCTCCATTTTATTTTTGATCTTATTTCATTCTGCTTTTAGTCAATCTGGGTGTTAGAACCACTTTTTGGTCTAACAAAAATAATCATTTTTTTCCTAATAATAGCAAGTGGCTTTGGAATATCATAAATTTAATGTTAATTTTTACACAGCTATTACTATAAACATAGAACTTTTAATAATAGGATCATTCTTTGTAATTGTCACATTAGACAGTTTGTTGCTAAAATTTATTGGTCAACACATTTTTGTTCTAGACACAGGATAAACATTGAAGTTTAACATGATAATATTATCCTAATTGACTGGCTAATAAACTAACATGGACAGATAGCATGCGGTTGACAGAAAGATTGAATTTGTCATCTTAGTTTATAACTCAAAATTGATTTTCCACATATGGTACATATTGATTTCATAATCCTTTGTAGTTCCTATTTTATAAGAATAATTTAATTTAATTTGGTGACAAATATATGGGTAGTGTTAACTTTGATAAAATAAATATGTTAAATTCAAATATTTTCCTTGCATTCTCCTTTCTTAGCAACCGATTCCAGTTAACATTTAAGTATGAAACACTTTTGAAATTAATCTTTGAATGCTTGAATGTTATACATGATGAAATAATAGACATAAATAATTAACAGTCAATTCTCGCTCAATATCAGGATCTTTCCCTGTTTCCTCTCTGCCTTCCCAAATTAATTATTTTATTTCAAAATGGTTCTACTTCGTATATATTCCTGTGTCTTGCTTTTAGGTTATTACATTCGAACTCATGATGGGAGGCTTTATTTTGTTAGTGACATGTGCTTGAGCAATTCTGTGTTATCGTAGTTCTATTTTGGTCATTGTCTGAACATTGAAATAGATGTTTTGGTTTAAGTAAGATGTGAAACATCCTCACATTTTTTGGTTTGATTAAGATGCATGTGACTGTTTGTTGGCTGTGTGGATAATGTGAAAATTTACCACACAATTATATCATAAACTATTGGTTGGGTAATAATTTATTGTCAGTTCCGGTGTTTCCTTTCTGTGATTTGCATCTGCAAATAAATTTTTCTCTCACTTCAAGCCTGCGCATGGCAAATGGAAGGAATGCACGGTTTCCTTTCAATGTACAAGGCACTAATGCCTTCACACTTCCAAGAAACAGAGGGACCCACGTCCCTAGCTCATTCTCTAATTCATATATTATAACACTGTTGTCTTATTACATCTCAAGAAACTGTTTCTATGAAACTGAGCATGCTCAGTTTCAAGAAACTGAAACTAAGCACATGCTCCGTTCGTCGAAACTGAAACTGAGCACTGCTCAGTTCGTCGAAACTGAAACTGGTCTCGGGGACAGATTAGAGAATTGTTTTTATGTAGCATTCATTTAAAGAAACTATGTGTCTCTGTTTTTTATATGCATTGGATCATTCATTCTTATCACTATTACTACATATTAGTAGCTCTATCATTCATTTTCGCCCTACTAAATAAAATAATCAAATCCCAATACTCTTTGTTACCAATCATTATTTTACAGCCAATAGCACATGAAGTTACACAAAATGAATTTCACTTATAGATGGTCTGAAGACACCAGGCTAAATAAATAAATAATAATTTCACTTGTATCTGCACTACATGAGCCACAATGTTGTAGGTCCTCTGCTTCTTTAGACGTATTCATAAGTAGCTAGTATTGTCCAGTAAGTAAAACTGATGTTTTTCCAGAGAACAGGAATAATAACAACAATATGGACTAGTTACTCCTATTTATGTCTGATTTGGAATCAATAGATAACTGCAATGTTGCAGGGTAAATTGCTTAGAGCTTAATTCTGCTGCAAATGTATTCAATATCAAATTAAATAAACAGATCCTTCTGGAAGACCAGGATGATCTATGAATATTTCTGGCTGTTATATGCTTATTCTATCTCTGCTGGAAGTTACATTTCCACAGAAACTTGATACTCTAGTCAGCTAGTCTGTATAAAGATTCATAGTCAGCTAGTCTGTATAAAGAAATATTTAGAAAATGGGATTTCAGAATAAAGCAGCAGTTTCATTAACCACATGAATGTACCTATTACACCTGTATATACATCATCCAGGCCGTGTACAACACAGACTAATACAACCAGGAACTATTATGTTTGAATTAAACGCATTGTGATCTCTGTTTGAATTTGCATATAAGTCCATTTTATGTTAAATATAATAAATGTTGCTCGAAATGTTTTTAATTAAATATTCTTTTGGATATTCAGGCTTTAATAGAAGCTGCAGAAGAGTGACAAAAGTCGAAGCTATAGTGTTAATGGCAATGGAGTCATTGGTTTGGAAGATTTTGACAGAGATGCACCTCAAAGTGGTCATTATACATTATCCGAGTTGGTTGATGGTGGTTTTGTGGTTTGGCTAGAAAGTCGCATCCGTTTCTTGTAAGCTTCTACATATTTTATATTAGTGAAACTTGAAGTTGTCACAATGAACTTTTGTAGGATTTGATGATTTATTTAGTATGTTTGCTGTCTTCTTTTCATTTTGATGAAATGTTAGTTTAAAATTTGATTTGATTTTGGTATTGCTATAAATTTGACTTGGGTAGTAGAATGAAATAATACGGTATTATATGGTACTACAAGATGCTGAATATGATATGTTTTCAGCAGTACAAAAGCTGTAACACTTATCAGTGTTGGGATTTTTGCATTTGTATATGTGTGGAAAGATCTGTGCTAACACTTATAACCGTTGGAACAAATTCATGTTCTAACGCTTATAATCGTTGGGACAGCAAGTCATTGTAATAGTTGTAATCGTTAGAATGGAAAGTATGTCTAACATTTATAATCGTTAGAAAAAATTCCTTTTCTAAGGGTTATAACTGTTAGAATATAAAAATTTACTAATTCATATACCGTTGGAACAAATTAATGTTCTAACGGTTATAACCGTTCGAACCGAATAATTTACTAACGATTATAACCGTTGTAACAAGTACCTGTACCAACGGTTATAACCGTTAGTATATACGTTACAAATATTATCGCGCACCTGCTACCAGCAGTTATAACCGTTGAGACACTCATTTGTCACACTTATAACCGTTAGGAAAAGACAATTCTGGTGTTGTATCTATACCCCTAATACCATATACATACTATTACGATTTTTACAGTACTTTGAGATTTTTTTTATCGCTCATACCGGACTTTTTCCGACCAAAGGTTTTCTTTTCCTCTTATTACTTTGGGTGTTCATCGACGATACTGATGAGCAAACCAGGTGATCAGTGTCGCTATTATCTGGAGCTGTACAGGTGGATTTGCAGGAGGCGATGTTATATAATTATACTTGTGTCATTATTATTATTCCGATGTGTTACACTGGAGATTTGACAGTGTTATGTGTTCAATTAGAGATAGTGCATTTGTTGAGTTTATTTGTCACTTATATAAACTCTATTACTTTTCTGTATAACTATATTTTCCTGTATACTCTGATTATATAGTTTATATATTTATTACTGTCTTGCATTTTTATACCTGTGATTTGATTATTATATGTTATCGGATGTGTTGTGAGGTATGCGATATGTTCTGTAATTGTGTTTTTATTCTGTCCTCTTCTTTGTCTTCTCTTCTATTTCCTTCTTTTCTTTCTCTTCTTTTCAGATATTTCTTTCTCTTGACGATTGATTTACATCGATCACGTGCATGTATAACGCGAAATTTTAGTTTTGAGCACCAGTGGTGTATGGCGGGTCATCACATAAGTGGAAGTTTTGAAAAAGGACCCGATTGCCAAACTTTTTGGAGATGAGAAAAGATAGAGTTACTATCGTGCGATTAGCTCGAGGAAAACTCTAAAGCAAGTGAAGGTTCTATAAGCCTTAAAAGCGATAGCTAAGTTCAAGGAGAATGATAGAAAGTGCAAAATGAACATAGAGGAAAAACAAAATCAATTAGCTAATGATCTTAAATTAGGTAATTCTACTATGCTAAGTATGCAATAAATTTTGACATAAGTTATGATTCAATTTGGAGGAAATTTGATGCTTCCTCCAATACAGAGCACCATCATAATTGCAACAAAAACAGTGCAGGGGTTAGCTTGAAAGTTCACTCCAATGATGTTGTTGGATCCTCATTAAGGGAAAGGCAACCAGTTGTGCAATTTTCTAACAAGTCGACAGAGGTAGCAAAATGACATCTGGGGAAACAAAAGACATGTCATCATAGAAAGGTGTTACAAGGCGAAAAGGTTGTATGGGTGGAGTAAGTGTATGATCCAGAAGCACATATTTACAAAGCGCCCCAAAATGGTAACTACAAGCTTTCAGACATAGTTGATTATGGATGTATTATTTGTCCGAGTGTCGTCTACTTGCTTTCAGAATGTTTAGCATAAGTGTTAAAGTTGCACTTTGTCTCGCTTTTATTTAGTTTCTATTTATGTTGGAACTACGCTGTTTAGAATCTTAAAGATTAATATTGACGTTGTGTATCGTACTTTGAACTCTATGGAAATTTGTGTTGCTATATAATCAATTGTTGTTACAGTAGTTTTGTTGTTATTTGTTTTTGAATTGTATATGTTATTTCATGTGAATTCTGTGTGTATGCTGCATGTATATGGTTCAGTACGTATATACTGGAAGGGTTAATGGTAGTAGTATTTATTATTACAACTGTTACAGCGAACTATGTCGTGACAAAATCAAATGTAGTTGCAGTATTTATAAAGGGTATTCTCATGACAAAATATCTGGTTTATAACAGGTATTATCGTGACAAAAAACAATTGTTAAAACGAATATTGTCATGACAAAATCAAATGTTGTTGCAGTATTTATAACGGGAATTCTCGTAGTTGTGGTATTTATAATGGGTATCCTCGTGATAAATGTCTGAGTTATAACTTGTAGAGTCATAACAAAAAAACAATCGTTACAACGAACTTTATTGTGATAACATCAAATGTAGTTACACTATTTATAACGGTTATGCTCGTGATAAATTGCCTGAGTTATAACAGGCAGTATTGTGATAAAAACAACTGTTACAATGAACACTATCGTGACAACATCAAATGTAGTTGAAGTATTTATAACAGGTATTCTCATAATAAATTTTCTGAGTTATAACAAGTAATATTGTGGTAAAATCTATGCAATTAAAGCCTCGCTAAATCCTCGCTATAGCTCATAGCGCTCCTCAACCACTACGCTATTTCAATTTAGCGTTGATCAACAGTAGAACTGCTTTTAACCCCGCTATTTTCTGCTTCATCTGCTTAATCAAGGCTTTTTAGCACCCCTTTAGCATTATTAACATTCCGATCTTGATTTGACTAGTTCTCTTTATAAACAGATCAATAAAATTAGTGCAAATAGTTAATTTCAATGCATAAGTATCTAATATATTATAGAAATCAATTATAGTGATCAAATCTAGTGTGTGTAACCATAAGATTCTTTGGTTTAGTTATATAAGATTAATTAATATTGTTTTTTATATACGTATAATGTGGGAATGATAAATAATTAGTTTAAAATATTTGGTTTCAACATCTAATGAACCTTTTTGCGCTTTCGCTCTATCCTCACTATTTCCCCGCTATACCTTTTTGCACCTCCATCGCTATAGAACCACTAAGCGCTTTAACTGCACAGGGTAAAATATGTATATTACAACGATATACATCGTTACAACATAATTTTGTTCTAAAGGATATGATCCTTACAAAACGCGTGCTTGGTATAAAGATCATTCTCGTGATAAAATTTTGTAAGGACTTTAGAAACGCACCTGGTACTCACGTTCTATAGCGGTTATGAATCCACTTTGTCACAACTATATGCGTTACAAATCATCTTTTTGGTGTTGTGTGGGTTCTCTCGTTTCTAATTTTATTGTAAAAGTTGGATTTATAGAAATTTGAGAAAGAGGGAGAAGTACTACCCTTCTCAGTAAACCACCAGAGGAAGAAGATGAAGTCACACAGGCTAAAAATGAGAATACGTAGCTTTTCTTCCTTTTTTTTCTTCTGGAAATCCCGTTATGGGCTTAGGTCATAATTATAACCTACCCAGTAACCCGTTAGTGAAGGTATTACAAATTCAAACCATTTAACTAAATGTGGAAAATTTCCTTATTTACACTAACACAAACTAATCACTCAATTAACATTATTTCACCCATCTTATTTGTAATTGCATTGTGCCTGCTGAAAATTACACAACTTGTTAGAAATATTGTTAATAAGATTTAACACATATTTTCACACATTAACATGAATAATTCACAATTTCAACTCAAATTACGTTTTGTTATTTTTTGAACACAACACTCATTTCCATTCTAATTTTTGTACAAACCTCATTATTTTGACGTAAATTATTTGTATAGTCATATTAAAAATTATTTGACACATATGTTAATATGGTTTAAAAAACCGTGACTTGAATGTAATGGAACAAATATCCAACGCAAAAGCACTGCTGCAACAAATCACTCTCTACTTCTCCTCCTCCTTTGTCGAGGCACAACAACATCACTTGTATCTAGTGAACACTGCCCACTAACTCTTGTCCCTGTAATCACAAGAGACAGGGAAGCTTTACCATTATTGCTAGTTCCCAAAGAAACATCCCTGTTTGCAAGAACTTCACTCTGAATTGTTCGCAAGAATTCATTTACTCCTTGAAGTAACACCTAACAGCCTCTTAATGCATGTACATGCCGCATGAAGCTTTCTACACGTTACACTTAAGGCCTTCATCCACGTAAAAAGGCATGGCCAGCAATACAAGTGACCACAACAAGTAACCATTGGTTCTTCCACCATATCGAAACAAATATGGCATTCAAATCCGGTTGCATCATCTTCTATTTTCTTCATCTTATTAGTTTATTTACTACTACTTAGATTTGAAGCTTTGGCCGTAGACTTTTGTAGTAACCTGCTGATATCCGAACATTTGGAAGATGTTGTTCTTGAGTTGGTTGGATCGGAATTGATATAAGTTACAAGCACAGTTGCAAGTCTACACACACAAGTTTATCTATGCTGCTACAAACAGTGAGCATGGAACGACAGAATTCATTGATCGGATCAACTAAAGTAAGTCGAGCCAAGCATAGAACTATGGATCAGATCGACAACAGCATGGATCGTCCTCCGATCCAGGAACCATGGATCGTTCTCTGATCCAAATGTGTGGGTCGCCACGATCCCTGAAAGCAATGAATGGAACGCCTAATGTTGATCGTGCATGATAAAATGATGGATCGTGATAAGTTTCTAACTGCATTACAAATGGTGGATCATGCATGGGAGAGCAATGTCTTAAAAAGAGAAACATGGATCGGTTGCAAGATCATCTTGGATCGTGTGACTGCATAAAATGTGGATCAGATGCTTTCTATCTATCTATTATTACTTATACTAGAAAGCAGAATCCACATCCTTCTTTACTTGACACGTGTCCACTTATACCACTCCTCTTCAACGTTAATTCGGCATGCTTATCTGCCGGTTGTTAGATCTCTCTAACCTCATTGTCTGCCAGTTTATGAACTTGGGGTAAAAAACCTAATTCTGTTACGAATTCCACATTGACGTTATCACCAAAACAAACGAATCATATATGCGTAAAAACAACATCGCAATTTCCACTGAAATTGCCTGCATCTCAATGTCTCTGGCGACGGTGACATTGCGAGACTCAACTTTTCAACGCCGGCAGCCGCTCTTAAGGTAATTCAGTAATTGAATCAATTTGATTTATTTCTTTCTATAAACAAACGAATCATATATGCATAAAAACAACATCGCGATTTCCATAGGAATCGCCTACATCTCAATGTCTTCCACCACGGTGACATCGTCAGGCTCAATTTTTCCGACGTAGGCAGCCGCTTTTAAGTTCTAGAATCAAAATTTTGTTTTATTTCTATGAATAAACAAACGAATAATATATGCGTAACACAACATCGCGTTTCCATAGGAATCACTTGCATATCAATGTCTCCTGCCACGATGACTTCATGAGAATCAATTTTTCTGACACTGGCAGTTGTTCTTAAGATAACTGAATCAAAAAATTGTTTTATTTCTATGTATAAATTCTAAGTATGTAACCAACATCATATGATTATGTACATATTACTTCGGACAAGTTAGGGAAGGAAAATATGTTTTATATGAACCAATTGAAGATGGGTTCCATTTCCAATGAATTTCATATTTTTATATTTGATATTATTAGTTCCATGGTAGTAATATTTAAATGGATTAATGATTCGAAATAAATAAATGAATAAAATGACTTTATTGCTCACTGTATTTCTACTTTTGAAACATTGTCTCATGTTGGTAACAGTACTTCATTATGGCACATCTTTGTAGGCTTTTTGTTCAGTCAAAATTTATTATTGTTAAGTATTATGTTTCTTATGATTCGTGGAAAATATATGGTATAAAAATCGTGAAATGTCTTGAAAAGTTTATTACATAGAGTTCACTCAGCAATAAGTGAAAATATTATGCCTTTTGTGTTTGAATTTTTTGATAGTTTCAATAGCTTTAAGATATTTTACAATTTGATGTGCATAGAATAAGATTTGATAAAATTTATGTCCATATTCCAATGCTAAAATAAATC
Source organism: Allium sativum (assembly GCA_030737875.1). Lineage (NCBI taxonomy): Eukaryota > Viridiplantae > Streptophyta > Magnoliopsida > Asparagales > Amaryllidaceae > Allium > Allium sativum. The sequence goes on along the minus strand of CM060919.1, from coordinate 2,472,994 downwards.
CAGCACTTGAGATGATAGTTAAATAACTCACACTGAATTTCGGATATATGTAAAACAAATGGATTACATCAGCAAACTTTTGCACCATGCTTATTTCATATAACATAAAAACCTCAAGTATTACTACATAGGAACTCCAAGCAATATTTATTCTCTCATAATGTCATAGGTAATCAAAAATTTTAAATGATAAAGTTTCATTAAAAATGGAGTAAAAGTTATAAGTAAAAAAATTAAAAAATAAAATCCATGTTAACATGAAAAAATATCTTCATCATCGTACATAATTATGTAGGTAGTCATCCATGCATCATCCCGTATTCATGAATAAAGATTGTCCATAGTTGCAGTACAACTTTAATTCTTAGAGAAACAAATTTAAACTGAACATGTCAAACTTTTACTCAATTGATCCATTATCTGTCCATCCGTTATCATATATTTAAATTTAAATAGGAAAGCAGATACCATACATCTAATTACATTCCACGTGTAAACCCTGTATATTAGCACACATCCATTATCAATTTTAAATTGTGTGTTTGACTGGTTTGTGTTCATATAGTGTTAAAGAGGGAAAACACAGCTTGCACTAGCCTTTTATCTAAAAGGTTTTCTACAATAACAGGTAAACAATGTTTCATCCTATTGCCAACAAAGCACAGGTTACTTTGCATAATATGAATATAAATTTTGTCATTTCCACGGTCAAATCAAAGAATTTCTTGATCGAAGTAAATTACACTATCTTTAATTAAGCTTCATTCCAAATATTTGATACATTTACGTTAACCAAAATTTTGAAAGCTTGATGTAGATATGAGGTAGCCTTGGTTGCATAGTAATACTACATAGCAGCACCATCATTTGTATTACAAACTTTATAATATTATTTTAGTTGACCTGTATATTTAATGTAAATTTAGGTCTTATGATGGGCATAAGCATTGATTCATATTCCTTTCTATAGATGTATGTGTCGTCGTTTCTCGCTTTCATGTCTTTGCTTATGTTCTCAATTGAATATTAGCAAAAAAAATCCAGCTTTGTTTCTTATTAATTTCATCATTTAGGGATGATGATCTTTCGGATTGTTCTCTGTTTCAATGTGACGGCCTGCCCCGCACCAGCCGACATTTCCAATGAAACGCGTTGTGCCGATGCCTAACCAGCACGGGACAGTTGCCAGTGAAAAGTAAAAGGAAAGGAATTTGAAACTATGAATTATCAAAGAACCTGTAGTATATCTCATAACGCATGGAACAAAATATAATAATAGCATAACTTGATATAAAATAGGCGAGATAGTGCATAAGCTGAAAATTAAACCATCATAGCAGCGGAAAATTCAAAATACAGCTTATGATCCAAACCATCATTATTACAACTTTTAAAACTGTTTCTAAAGAAAAATAGGAAGTCACACTACTAATGCCCAAACTAGTGACCAACAACAACACAGGGAGAATATATGTGAATAATACGTATAAGCATCCTACTCGTCTCCGGACGGCTACTCGTGCATAACCAACTAACCTGTCTCTAGTCTGCTCGTTTAAGAGCACCCAGAGTAATAAAAAGAGAAATAAAACCCTGGGTCATACAAAAGTCTGGTATGAGCGATAAGCAGCAAAACAGAACAATAGCAGATATACATAACCATACCTGAACCTGGACCTGCAACCAAAGAGTTAGCACAACAGGATGTACAATACTTTAAGGTGACACTAACACATGGTGTGAAAATAATGGGGAGGGGGTGTGCATGTCATGTGATAGCAAACATCAAACATAACAATCATACTCACATCTCTAACTCAGTGCGTAAAGCTTACGATATCTACCACTTTGATCACCCAATCCTTTACTAAGATCACCCTGCCCTATGGAGTCACGATGACCCCATTGCACTGATCCATAACCACTAATCCTTTGCTATGTCCACTCTGCCCCCATTGAGTCATAACAACTCCACTACACTGGCTCATAGGCTTGCTACGATCGCTTTGCCCCATGGAGATATGACAACTCCACTGCACTAATCCATAGCCAATATCTGTCTCTCAGTGGTGAGTCAAAGCTATAGACATCGATAACCCCTTTGCATACATCCCGCAGCAAAGTCCAACTCGTGAAGTTAACTCGTTGATCCCCATTTGGATCCTGAGTAATAACCTCCCATTTGGACTTCCTTTGCATCTCGGGTTTTGGTCGAATTGGAGCTGGTCTTCAGAAGAGTAGTCGCGTTGAAGTAAGAGTATACATCTAGTTCGGTTCGGTACTCCATACCCGGTTCGGTGCTCATAGCCCTCGCCTTGGTTCAGTTTGAATATGCATAGTACTCCAGTCCTCAGCGGTTCGGTTTGGGTCTCTCATTTTGTTCGGATTGGTCCCCTTTATGCTTCCTTCTCACCTCCAGATTCTGATCCGGTTCTCCCTTTATCTCCGATCCGATCCCCTGCCCCAATTTGATCTGGTGGCCTTCCTTGTTGTCCTGTTTTTTCTCTTGTGCTAGGTTCTCGATCCGGTTCGGTTTCTCTGCTCGGTTCTCCGATTCGACCCGAGCCCCATAACCCGATCCGATCTGATACCCTGCACAATTTCCAACGAGCATATATCGTTCATATTTGCAATACGATGGCGTTTTTAACCATTCTAACTTTTCTAATCAATCATGAAACATCACAAACAATAGTAACAACATATGGGTTCAATTAAAAAGATCAAAACATTAAGCATATAGGTCATTTTAAATCAAACATACCCAAAAAGCATGATTTTCCCCTTAATCATGTTTAACCGTAACTAATGATAGGATTAACAAAACATGTCCAAATTAACCCAAATTTTTATCAGAGCCCTAAGATAATATTTAAGAATTTTTACATATTTTTCCATAATTTTATCATGCATAATTTCGCTAATTATCACTAATCACCATAGTTAGCCGTAATTAGTGAAAAATAATGCAAATCACTTATCTTAGCCACAAATAAAACTTTAGATCTGAAACTCTACTGTTTTGGGGCGTTTTCCAATGCAACGCAGCAGCTCCAACTCTGATTTGATGTTAATCTTCCTTGACTTGGTTGTAGATCTTTTTAATTAGTGATTAGAAGGTGATTTGGGAGTGATTTAGAGGATGGAGGCCATTGCTAGAGCTCAAGGGAGGTTCGTGGCGGCTGAGAAATGACAAAAATTGATTTTCCAAACCCTATCAGCCTTCCCATAACCCTAATCCCGAAATGGATTATGGGCCTAGCTGCTAATTACTCTAATTAGGCCTGGTTAAGCTGTTTTTTCACCTTCCAAACCTTATTTCAGCCATATCTCCCAAACGGTAAGTCCGTTTGATCAATGTGACCACTATACGGAAAGGTAAACCATCATCCGAAGCCTATGGAAGTGATTTCAGGTCAAAACTCCTTACCAATCAAAAGTTACTGGCTAAACAAGATTCGTTAGGGGCAAAACGTCATTTAAAAATCGGCAAAAATCGTGAACATAGGAAATGACCCCAATAGTCGATCCCCAAAGTTACCCGACCACACGAATTCATATGAAAAAAGAAATAAATATTCTACTATCCTTCGATACGAAGAATGCATATCCTTACACTCTCCTCCCCTTAAAAAATTTCGCCCTTGAAATTCCTTAACCAAAAACATACAAAGTTGTTCCGCATGCCTATCAATCATTCACAAACAGTCAAATATACACAACAAACACAACAAGCCTACCCTAACATGCGGTTTACTAACAAGGGGAGAAACTATCATTATTAAAATCTTACCAGGAAAGAGTTCTGGATGCGACTTCCTTACGTTCTCCTCTGTTTCCCAAGTACAGTCATTTTCATTCTCTTCCCACTGAACCTTGACCAGTTTCACCGCCATCCTTCGAAGTCGCTTCGTATCATACTCGCAATACGAATCGGCCTACGGTTCCCAACCGACTCAGGTTCTACCTCGATATCATCCAACTGATCCAGTGAAATAGTCATATCGGGGTCGTGCACGAACTTCCTTAACTGGGAAACATGAAACACGTTATGAACTCCCGCCGCCTTGTCTGGCAACTCAACTTTATCTGCCAACTTGCTCGAGAACTAGGAATGGACCAATAAATCTTGGTGCTAACTTGCCTCTCCTACCAAATCGAATCACGCTCTTTTACAGAGAAATCTTGACAAACACCAAGTCTCCAACGGAGAATTTCAAATCTTTTCTCCTCTTATCAGCATAGCTCTTCTGCCTATCTTGAGCAGCCTTCGTTCGCTGTTGGATAACCTTGATCTTGTCTGAAGTTTCTCTTATTACATCTGTCCCAGGCACAAACTTCTCACCAGTTTCCAGCCAACATGATGGTGAGTTGCACATCTTTCGTACAAAGCTTCAAATGGAGCCATACCAATACTGGACTGATAACTATTATTATATGCCAACTCAACCAGATGCAAATGGTCATCCCATGACCCTCCAAAATCCAATATACAAGCTCTCAAGAGATCTTCTAATACACGATTCACCCTCTCTGTCTGACCGTCGGTTTGAGGATGGTACGCAGTACTGAGATGTAATTTTGATCCTAAAGCCTCTTGTAAGCTCTTCCAAAATCCACTAGTAAACAACGGATCTCGGTGACTCACAATGCCTTTGGGTACTCCATGAAATCTCACTACCCACTTCATATATAGTTCCGCTAACTTAGCTGCCGATCTATTCGACTTGACCGGTATGAACCTTGCACTCTTGGTCAATCAATCTATAATCACCCAAACACTATCATGACCCGATCTGGTCCTCGGCAAACCGTCGATGAAATCCATTGAGACTTGTTCCCATTTCCATCCGGGAATCACTAGTGGTTGCAACAAACCACTAGGTTTCTTTTGCTCAGCATTAACTAGCTGGCAGTTCATGCATTTGGATATAAACTTCCAACGTCTCTTTTTATCCCTTCCCAGTAGTAGGTCTGCTTCATGTCTCGATACATTTTGTTATAACCGGGATGTATAGTCAGTTTTGAGTGATGACTTTCTCTAAGCACTTCATCTCTTAATCCATTTACATTTGGCACAACTAGTCTCGCATTCTTTCTAAGCCATCCATCTCAATCAAGCCCATACTTGTTCATCTCCTCACTGTCGGTACCCATCTCTAACTTGGAGATGATTTCCAATAGGTTAGGATTGTTCCTCTGACTGGAACCAATCCGCTCAATCAAAGTGGGCCTGATCATCAAGCTTGCTAACATTTCTTGATCCAATTTGCACTTTGGTCTGAAATCATGCCCAGTGATATCCTCCAGTTGCTTCCATTCTAGAAACATAGCCCCCAAACTGGCATGTCTCATACTCAATGCAACAGCTACCGCATTGCCCTTTCCTGGTGTATATGTGATATCGAAATCATAGGAAGCCAAGAATTCTAATCATCTATGCTGACGGAGATTTAGATCCTTCTGAGAGAAGAGATACTTTAATGACTTATGATCGATAAACAAATCGAATCATTCTCCCAAGAGATAGTGTCTCCATATCTTCAACGCGAATACGATCGCTGCCAATTCCAAATCATGGGTAGGATATCTTTTCTTATGCGGTTTCAGTTGCCGACTAGCATGAGCTACAACCCTACCTCTTTGCATCAATACAGCACCTAGTCCGGTACCACATGCATCCGTGTATACCATCATCTCTTCATTCCCTTTAGGAAGGACTAACACTGGCGCACGCTTCAACTTTTCCTTTAGACTCTTGAATGCATTTTCACACCTTCCATCCCAAACGAAAGCTTGATTCTTCTTGGTCAACTGAGTTAACGGTGTCGCTATCTTGGAGAAGTCTTGGATAAACTTACGATGATATCCCGCTAATCCCAAGACACTTCTTACGTATGTGGTATTCTTGGGCATAGACCAATCTCGTACCGTAGCCACCTTCGCAGGGTCCACCGCAATACCATTCTCGGAAACAACATGGCCCAAGAGTCTCACTTCCCTCCTCCAGAAGTGACACATAGAAAACTTCGCTTTCAATTGGTGTTTTCTCAAAACCTCCATCACTACTCTCAAATGTTCCATGTGTTCTTCCTCTGTCCTCGAGTAAACCAAGATATCGTTCACGAACACAAGAACAAACTTATACAATTGATCCCTGAATACCCTATTCATAAGATCCACCAAATATGTTGGTGCATTTGTCAACCCGAATGGCATGACCAACCACTCATAGAATCCAGACGGCGTCCAAAAGGTCGTTTTAGGAATACTCTCCGCTGCTACTCGAAGCTGATGAAATCCTATCGTGAGGTCCAATTGGGAGAACACTCTAGCTCCCTCCAGTTGATCAAACAAAACATCTATCTGTGGAAGAGGATACTTATTCTTCCTAGTCACTTTATTCAACTCGCAATAGTCCACACATAAAAGAAGGGAACCATCTGCCTTGGTAGCAAATAATATTGGTGCTCCCCACTCGGAGATACTCCTTCGGATAAATCCCTTCTTCAAAAGATCGCTTACTTGCACCCGAGCCCTTGCTGCTCCCTTGGCGCCATACGACGAAGTGGCATTACCATAGGTCTGGCATCTTTCACTAAATTAATACGGAACAAGATCTCTCGGTGTGGTGGAAGTCCGGTCACTTCCTCGAAGATATACGGATACTGGCCAGCAATGGGAACCCCTGATAACTCGTCCTGCGGAATGTCGAGGGAATTTAGAAAACTAGCCATCACCTAATCACTTGGCAGGCTACCAAACACTACCCTCCTCCCATCATCCGCCCTAATAGTCAACGAAAATCCCTCACAGTCTACCACCACCCCATATCTTTGGAGCCAATCGACTCCCAAAATAATGCCAAACCCAGTAAAGCCCAAAACAAAGCAATCATAAGCAAACATACATCCATGACTCGATAAGACCAAATTTCGGAAAATCATACTAAGGCTAGTCAAACCACCAATCGGGTTCGTCACCATTAAAGGTCTATCGACTATCTCGGGTTCCAATCCCAACCTATCTACCAGGTCACTAGATATGAAGGAATGGGAAGCCCCAGTATCAAACAATATACTCGAACAGGAACATCATAAATAGAAAGCATACCTTGAATGACGACATTCTTTCCTTTCTCCGTCGCAGTTGGGGCATTTGACGAAGAAGGAACAGCATTGATAGCATATGCTTTCACAATATGCTTCTCTTTAGGGGGTTGCGGAAATTTATCCTTGTGATGTCCCACTTGGCCGCAGTTGAAGCACTTCTTGTCCACTGGCTTTGCTCGACATTCTCTAGCATAATGGCCCTTCTTGCCACAGCTAAAGCACTCAACATCTTTCTTATCTTTCTTTTTCTGACAATCCTTGGTCTGACTCTGCTTCCTTTTATTCTGAGAATTATTCTTGCCTCCACCGCTTACCTGCGGCTTTGCCCCCTCTGTAGATGCAACAACGACTTTAGTCTTGGGCTTAGGATAAAGGCTCTCTGATCTCAATGCTTTCCCAACAATCGATTCAAAAGTCTCATCAATATGGTTTATAAGCCTTTCCCCCAAGTACTGATCTAAGCATGTTATGAACTTCTCATTCTTCTTCTCGGGAGTGTCAGTAAGGGATAATCCATACTTCGATAAGGTATCGAACTGAGCAATATATTCCGAGACTGCCCTACCATTCTGTTTAAGCTACAAGAACTTCCTAAACAATTCTAATTTCTGAGCAGTTGGGATAAACTTATCACTGAATCGGGCCTTGAACTAATTCCAAGTAACTTGATCCTTAGGGGTAGCTGCCTTAATAGCGTTCTACCAATTCGTAGCCCGTCCTTACAGATGACGGGATGCTAACTTCCTCTTTATTGCACCAACGATCCCTAAGTCCTCGAGGATGCGCTCACAACTATCGAGCCAATCCTAAAATTCTATAGCCGACTCCGTTCTGTGGAACAACTTCCCACCAAGACTAGTGTAGTCCTTACAGAGCTTGGCGAAATCGGCCCTAGGCGCCTGCACCGCTGCACCACCATCATTTGCAGCATTAGGAGCTGCCCTTTGAACATCCCTAAGCATCTCTCTCATGAAGTCAGTGAACATCGTCCTCATATCAGGAGCATTCCTATTATTGGCTCCTGAACCAGTATTCCTCGTATATCGGCTCATCATTCAATCTGTAAGGAGAAAACGATTAACCATCTCTTCAGTGGTGCCAGTGCAGTGCGACTCCATCCTTAGATATACTAATAGTATATATATATAGCGTTTGAAAACAAAAATATCACAAATACGCGCTCTCCTATACGTATACTATCTTCTTTGGTGTCTTTCCCTAGGTTAACTATGCAACCTATAGCTTTGATACCAAGTGTGATGGCCCGCCCCGCACCAGCCGACATTTCCAATGAAACGCGCTGTGCCGATGCCCAACCAGCACGGGACGGTTGCCAATGAAAAGGAAAAGGGAAGGAATTTGAAACTATGAATTATCAAAGAACCTGTAGTATATCTCACAGCGCATGGAACAAAATATAATAATAGTGTAACCTGATATAAAACATGCGAGATAGTGCATAAGCTGAAAACTAAACCATCATAGCAGCGAAAAATTCAAAATACAGCTTATGATCCAAACCACCATTATTACAACTTTTAAAACTGCCTCTAAAGAAAAATTGGAAGGCACACTAGTAATGCCCAAAGTAGTGACTAGCAACAACACATGGAGAATATATGGGAATAATACGTATAAGCCTCCTGCTCGCCTCCGGACAGCTACTCGTGCATAATCAGCTAACCTGTCTCTAGTCTGCTCGTTTAAGAGCACCCAGAGTAATAAAAAAGACATAAAAATATGGGTCTGACAAAAGTCTGGTATGAGCGATAAGCTGCAAAACAGAACAATAACAGGTATACATAACCATACCTGAACCTGGACCTGCAACCAAAGAGTTAGCACAACATGATGTACAATACTCTAAGGTGACACTAACACATGGTGTGAAAATAAAGGGGAGGGGGTGTGCATGTCATGGTAATAGCAAACATCAAACATAGCAATCATCCTCACATCTCTCACTTAGTGCGTAAAGCATACGATATCTACCACTTTGATCACCCAATCCTTTGCTACGATTACCCTACCCCATAGGGTCACGATGACCTCACTACACTGATCCATAGCCCCTAATCCTTTGCTATGTCCACTCTTCCCCATGGAGTCATAACCACTCCACTACACTGGCTCATAGCCTTGCTACGATCACTTTGCCCCATGGAGTTATGACAACTCCACTGCACTGATCCATAGCCAATATCTCTCCCTCTCAGTGGTGAGTCAAAGCTATAGATATCGATAACCCCTTTGCACACATCCTGCAGCAAAGTCCAACTCGTGAAGTTAACTCGTTGATCCCCATTTGGATCCTGAGTAATAACCTCCCATTTGGACTTCCTTTGCATCTCGGGTTTTGGTCGAATTAGAGCTGGTCTTCAGAAGAGTAGTCGCGTAGAAGTAAGAGTATACATCTAGTTCGGTTCGGTACTCCATACCCGATTCGGTTTGGTGCACATAGCTCTCGCCTTGGTTCGGTTTGAATATGCATAGTATGCCAGTCCTCAATGGTTCGGTTCGGGTCTCTCATTTGGTTCGGTTCGGGTCCCCTTTGCGCTTCCTTCTCACCTCCAGATTCCGACCCAGTTCTCCCTTTATCTCCGATCCGATCTCCTGCCCCAATTCGATCCGGTGGCCTTCCTTGTTGCCATGCTTTTCCTCTTGTGCTAGGTTTCGATCCAGTTCGATTTCTCTGCTCAGTTCTCCGATCCGACCCGAGCCCCATAACCCGATCTGATCCGAAACCCTGCACAATTTCCGGCGAGCATATATCGTCCATATTCGCCATACGATGGTGTTTTCAACCGTTCTAACTTTTCTAATCAATCATAAAACATCACAAGCAACATTAACAACATATGGGTTCATTTAAAAAGATCAAAACATCAAGCATATAGGTCATTTTAAATCAAACATACCCAAAAAGCATGATTTTCCCCTTAATCATGTTTAACTATAACTAATGATAGGATTAACAAAACATATCCAAATTAACCCAAATTTTTATCAAGGCCCCAAGATAATATTTAAGAATTTTTACATATTTTTCCAGAATTTTATCATGCATAATTTCGCTAATTATCAATAATCACCCTAATTAGCCGTAATTATTGAAAAACAATGCAAATCACTCATCTTAGCCACAAATAAAACTTTAGATCTGAAACTCTACTGTTTTGGGGCATTTTCCAATGCAAAACAATAGCTCCAACTCTGATTTGATGTTAATCTTCCTTGATTTGGTGTAGATTTTCTTAATTAGTGATTAGAAGGTGATTTGGGAGTGATTTAGAGGATAGAGGCCAGTGCTAGAGCTTAAGGGAGGATTGTTGGCGGCTGAGAAATGACAAAAACTGATTTTTCCAAACCCTATCAGCCTTCCCATAACCCTAATCCCGAAATGGGTTATGGGCCTAGCTGCTAATTACTCTAATTAGGCTCGGTTAAGCTGTTTTTTCACCTTCCAAACCTTATTTCAGCCAAATCTCCCAAACGGTAAGTCCGTTTGATCAATGTGACCACTCTACGAAAAGGTAAACCATCATCCGAATCCAATGGAAGTGGTTTTAGTTCAAAAATCCTTACCAATCAAAAGTTACTGGCGAAACAGGATTCGCCAGGGGCAAAATGATCATTTAAAAATCGGCTAAAATAGTGAACATGGGAAATGACCCCAATAGTCGATCCCCAAAGTTACACAACCATACGAATTCATATGAAAAAGAAATAAATATTCTACGATCCTTCGATACGTAGAATGCGGATCGTTACATTCAAAGTGATCGGGTAATTTATTTAATGCTATATTATTTATCGCTCTAACATATCTTCATCTTTATGACACATTTTTAAACCTCTTTTACGCCACTGTTTGCAAAATGTCCAAATAGAATATTTACAACTTTGCTGTTAAATAATTTTTAATTCTGCTTGGACTATCTTCATCCTTCAAAAAATTTGATTATGCGTGAATGGAGAGAATAATTGCATTTTATATCAATCCGCATGTGAAATGTAGAACACTGCGTTGCTACCATTAATGTTTTAAACTGTAGTTTCAATGCACATTTTGCACTCCTGATAAGCTAAACACTAATTGATGTAAACAAACAAATTAATTATTACGTCTACGTGGAACATTAAAGGATGTCATTATGGATTTCTTTTTACTATGTGTTCGTAATTATTATCTCAAACGATTTTTTCTTTGTTATCCTCCATTTCCACCAATTGTCAGCACCACTACATATGATTTTTCTTACAACTTCATATTTATAAAAAAATTCAACTTCTTTTTAATTCTGTTTCCCGTTGGGTTCTCAGGCTAATTTTAAGCATGCGTTTCATTTTAATTTAATTTTGCATATCAATCATCTTCTTCGTTTTATTTCTGGTGATAAAAACAAACAAATGACTTTTTTAGTCACGTGATGAAAAATTCAGTATATTCTTTTGAAATTTTGCCCCAACTTTCATCTCTTAACATATTTCTACTTTGTTTTCAAAAGCATTTTCTTTTGACAACATCCCCCGTTAATCAGTGGAGGGTCATCCTATGCACAATGATTGTGACGACACAAACTTCCCCGGTCTCCGAAGAGAAGAGAAAGAATGGATTGTCTGAGAACACGACAAATCAGAACACAAACAGAAGAACATTTCATTGTTGTTACAACAATATACATCAGAGTACAAGAATATAACAAAGTATGAATAAATATTACACATTTGATAAATATCAGAGATTTACAAATTATGATGCCGCGGAAAATAATACAAAACACAACTGAAAGTGATTCGCGGATACAGAGCTTTCCGAATATCATTCCAGCTGTAAACCAGGATCCTGTCTAAGTAAATCTGCAAAACCAAAACTACTAGCTGTCTGTGTGGAAAATAGGGGCACCCAGAGTTTAGGTTAAAACAATAAACTCCAGGTCAGTCATGTGACTGGTGTGAGAACTAAAATAGTTAATTAAAACTTTATTTTCAAATAGAGTAAATCAAGGGACAACACCGTATAACACGGAACGGGTTTCCTCCTAAGAATACCAGCGCATCTAACAAAACAGCGCAATGCTTTTTGGAAAAATGAAGCTATTATAAGACCCAGGTCCCATCACACAATGCAACGCAAGCCGGAGGATAGAATTTTCCCTTATAATAGCCAAATATGCTTTGTACGTTTAAAACAAATCATTTGATACTATTATAAGTGCATAGTGTATAAAACAACTTCAAATATAAATGTATCAATCATAGATGGCATAGTATCCCATGCTACTATGTCGCTGTAACGGCCCTCAAATCCGTACTATCTGAGTTGACTAATAACACCACATGTCCAACCCAAATTGTACAGAAATACAAATCATTATTAGAAAGAAGTTAGAGGATGAGAAATAGAAAGAAAGAAATATTAGAATAGAAGAAAACAAAGAAGACAAATCTCACAGCGGAACGAATAAAATATATTAAATAACATAACTTTTGAAATACAAACCAGTAACTGTATATACATACCATTATCAGAGCACAACAGTTATTCCTGGAATAGTTATAAACATCTGATTCCAGATACAACATAGTATACAGCGGAAATATGATAGTCTATAGCTAACTAGTGAAGCCTCCTTCTTCCAGCTCTTCTAGGTGAATCTGAAAAATCCCGACTACTTGACTGCCCGTACAAATTTGGGCACCCAAGAGTTTAGGGAAAACAAACAAAATATACTCTGGGTCAGTCATGGGACTGGTGTGAGTAAACTCCAACCATTTGTTTAACTTTCAAAATCCTTTCGAAAGAAAGGATAATAGTAAGACCAGCTCACACATAAACATGGACGGTTTTTACCTTACTATAACCAAAAACACTTTGATACGAAAATCCAGTGATATTATAATAGTGACTAAATCAAATAAATAATAAGCTAGCGGAACGCTTGCATCTCACGCTCCATATATAATATAAAATCAAAAACCGCAGGGTGCTTATTGGAGATTGGATTCCGACTATGACAAGGTATGGAACCACCTGCCGATAGTGTATCTCTAGAGAGGAATACACTGGGTTCAATAAGAACGTCTTGCAACCCGGCCCACACATGACCGACCACTCATTTCGCTTGAGTGTATCGAATATATATCACCAACGGTTGGGATCAGCAACCGTTTCCCGAATGAGACAACATCGAATAGAATAAGGAATTAAATGGAATTTCTCTAGATAGTTGATTATACACCCGAATGGGAGTGACTCACATAGCCATGCTGCCTGCCCGATTTTTGTCATTTCCCGGTTGTTGAGGCCTGAGGCTACGATTACTTTCCATTCATTGATAGCACAATCACTTTGAATGCCACATTGTCAGATCCGGTAATCACTAATTAATTTGCACAAATATATTCTGGATATTATACTGAGAGAATAAATTCTCCGCCGCCATATATATTTATACAGACCAACATATGCGATCATTGGAAATAATCTGTCAGACATTCGTCCATTTACGTTCGTTATGGGACTGAACGAAACCGAAGGCACAATTTCCATTAATAGAAAAAGTCCTTGCACTTTACTCCATCTTCGATTATCTTCATATAATCTGATTCGCAACGCAACTGACAATACGGAGTGGTTCACGGATAATAATCCAACCGGTCTCTCCATATTAACAACGATATTGGCAAACACTTCGATAGTCGGTTATTTAACTATCGAAGAAAACAACATTCATTCAAAGCATCAAACAAATCACTGGGCCTTTTAATTAATATTTCATTAATTAAATCATTTCTTCATTTCCTTATCAATATTTGTTAACCAAATATTTTCAACCATCATCTTGGCTTTTTTCGCTATTTGGAAAAACATTTCCATATATCGCCTCCTTTGATTTTCTATACATAGAAAATATCTTCTATTTATAATTGGAAAACATTCCAATTACTTATTCCTTTCACGCCCGTTCATTTCTACACTCAGGAAATATTTATTTATTATATTTCCAAAATTCCACTTATTTGGGTTAAAACGAATATTGTGTAAAACATAGTTACAACAACCCAAAATATTGCATTCAACTAACTCTTATTCAAACATTTCTCTTCGAGACTGGATCCTGCTATTTATTGGTTAAAAATGAAATCAAACAAGTTGGGGTATAACTACCTCTCAGACCTTGACTGAAAACATCCTTAACTTCAAAACGGACAAGACCACCTACCTCGAATAATCAACATCATAAAACCAATTATTCATTTTTAAACCACCATACGTTTCTCTTTCTAATTTTACTAGATTAAATTATAGATTTCCCTTTTTGTTTACAACATTTATTTTAATTTTATTTCCTTATCGAATTCTATATATATCGATATATCGATTCATAATTATCAAATTATCTTAAAAATATTCTAACTCCTTAAATTTTTGGAAAATTTTGCCATAACCTCCTTTGTACCGGGAGCATCGAGAAAATCCCCAAACCGCCACACAGGCCCTCTCCATTCAAAATGAAAATTAAAAAGCCAAGCGGCTTGCCGATACAGTGCATAAAATCTCAGATGGAATTTATACGTGTACCTTTCGGTCGGGCATTTCAATATATATCTCTTCATATACTTCATTCCAAACCTGTTTAACACACATCCAAATATTTCCATTTGGTTTCAACTCAATCCATTCGTCTTAACCTAATTCGCTAATTTATTTTCTAATTAGCTATTTTGCCTATTTCACTTCTTTATTTTGAACAAACATGTTCAAATAAAATATTTAACTTACTTATACACAAATTGAATTCCATTTTTGATTCAAGTTTCCTTTTCGATTTTTAATATAAATTTCCAAATCGAATTCACTTATTCAAAGCCCAATATCAATTCAAAATCTCATTAACTAATTACTATTCAAATTAGTTAATTCTATTCAATAATTAAAAATTTGATTTCTGTTTCAAAAATCGATCCATTACTCCATTTGAGTTCACATATATTTTACTACTCAAATCTGAAATTTTCTAAATAGAAATTTAAATTTTTCGCTTAAAATCCTTTTATGAAATTAAATAAACCGTTATGGTTTTTAAATGGTTACGGCGCTGTTTTTTATGAAAATTTGATTTTGACATAACTCAAAATATATACAACGAAATCCAGATTTTTCTCTTCCATTAGAAAACTATTACCTAATTGGTCCTGGCGGTTCTTGTTTCAAAGAATTCCAACTTAATTTGAGTTCTATATACTCAATTGAAGTTTGAATCGCCAATTTACGAACTACCGCGCTGCGGCGAGTTCGTTTTAATTATATTTATATACATAAACGTTTAGACTTCATTTATAATAAATTAAACTCCATTCTAGTATCTTTTTAATATATATCAAATCAGTTTCCCAATTCAACATAATATTTTCGATTATCTAAAATTGTCGATTTTTCCTAACTCGGAAATAAATTTATTTATACTTTGATCTTATATATTAAATTCCAATTCCTTTTACAAATTATAAATCCTTTGTATTTATTTCTATTTTGTTTAAAAATCCGCATTCTGAAATATATTTCGTTGTTCCCATTTCGAAATGATTTCAACTTTCTATTTTCAAATTCTATTTTCAATTCTATTTGACTTTTCTATATTCAAATTCCATTTGAATTTTCTATATTCAAATTCCATTTGAATTTTCTACATTCAAATTCTATTTTCAATTCTATTTTTAAATTCATATTTGAATTTAAATATTCAAATTATCTCTTGATAATTAATTCATTATATTTATAAACACCATTTTATAAATTTTGTCCTTGTTTTATATTTAAACAAGTCTATTTCAAAATCTATTTAAAACCAAAATCTTATTTTGGAATATTTCCATTTATAATAACTTATATATATATAACAACCAATTTATTTTCATATTCAATTTAACTTCTATTTAAATAAATTCGAATTAATCGAATTCAAATCAAAAATCCTTACGGATTTATTTTAGTTCAATTTATATTCTGAACATCAGAATAAATTCCATCGTTTATTTCTTTAAAACGATTTCCCCATTTCTATTTTTAAATTCACATTTAAATATTCAAATTATCCAATGATAAATTTTCCACTTTATTTATAAACACTGTTTATCAACTCAATTTCCTGATTATCCAATGAAAATCATTCTATTTTATTATAAACACCGTTTATAAATTCACTTCAATTTCTTGCATTTTTCAATTTATAAACATCGTTTATAAATTCAATACTTGTTCAAAACAAGTTAATATTTCTATAGCTCATTAAAAATTCGAATTCTATTTTTAAAAAATAGATTTCCCTTTTTAAATCTCAAATATCTTTTTTCACGATATTTTTATATATCAACATTTTGGCCCCAGTGATATTTAAACAATCCAACCACTTAATTATCAATCAACACATCATATATGATAATATATGTAAAACAAACAAATAATGATATTTTTGAGGAATCCAGTTGGATCCCTCCAACTCGTTTTTCCTGCATCCACAGACGTTAGCCAACATAAATAATACCCATCCTGCTTCGAGGCAGGATATCGTGGTATAGAAGGTCATCCACTATCATAGCGTAGGGCGTATAGGGTCATCCGCTAATGATACTGCGGGCATCCGCTAATGGTACTGCTGGAATCTAACCACCAATATATATATATAATAGCCACAAACACCAATCCTAAATAACTAATATATATTTAATAATAGCCACAGTAATATTTTAATGCAACAAACAACCATCAAACAATTATTTTAACGAATAAAATAATTCGAAATAAAAATGAGTGAGATTTACTCACCGTGATTTATTTTGATCAAATCCTAATTCCATTTAATCCTGGCATGTAAATAATCCTTTTATGATCGCAACCAAATTCATTTTGGACCTAGTATGAAATAAAATATTGCATTGTTTACGCCAATAATTTGAACAGTACAAATTTTGAATTTTATTTCCTTAATAAAAAAAGTAAAAGGTTAATTACAAAATTAAGAAGCCTTAATCTCTTCATTTTTACAGCAAGGACCTGCTCGAACCATTTTCGAATACAGACCATCACCACACCCTAAACTGCTGTCATGTTGCTCAATCCAAACCACTGCAATATCACCTAAGACAAACTCATCGTTCCTTTTATAAAAATCACGAGAACCCTTTTCGACTTCTTCTTTCAATACATACCCTGTACAGTTTCAACACGGTCCCCTTCACCCTTTGTAGATTGTTGAATTCGAAGTCCACATCCCTACTGTGTTCACTGTTCGAACTTCTCTCCACCTTGCAAATCCAATCGTCTCAGCACCATCCCCTAAACAATCCCAACGCCCTCCCTGCATCAATGCTATTTTGAAAATCGAACTCCAAACCAGCTTCGATCCTTGGCAAAACTTCATCGCCATATTTCCCTTCAAGTCACGAATCCAACCACCACTATACTTCACTGAATACCCTCCTCGTCTACCCCAAATTTCAACTTCGACATTTACAAACCCTCACGCACCTCAACAACGACTTCACAAACTGTATGATACCCTTTAGTCAAACTTTGAGTCCTCGTCCATCATCTTAGTATTAACCCTAATCATCGCTTGAATCATGAACATCGACTTCCTAACAGCGTCACACTACAAACAGTCATGTCGGAGTCAAGCTTGAGCTTCTCAGAAAGCCACAAATCAATTGATGAGTGATTTAGTTGAGGGCTATGGATATTAAGGGGTCAGCTTTGATCTGAAAATGAATCGAGTATGTATTATTTTATTTTAAACTAAAACAAGGCTGCGGTGATTTTTGTTTCTGATTTTGGAATGAAAGTAAGAGGGGCAATTGTGTGTTTTATAGAAGACCAATGGAGAGGACCGATTTTTACATTAAAAAAAAGGACATCCATTTTAATTTTGCCTAAAGAGAATTCATTTCTAGTAGAACAAAATGGAAGTGAAATAACATGAGGATGTCGCATTTTATAGATGAGGAATACTTCAGGCTTAAGGAACTTAGTCGGTGTATGGTACATTAAATTAAATACGATTTGATGTTTATTTACTGCGATTTGATTTAAAGAGATTTTTATTTCTTTTTAAATAGATCTTGATTTGATTTCGATTTGATTTTGATCTTATCCATTACAAATATCTCAGGGTTCATAATTAAAAATCATGAACCGCTATTTCAGCATATCGACTGTCATTCCAATATTATAACGCTATTCTGAACTGAACAGAAACGATTATAAAATCTAATTCAAACGTAAATATGAAATAACTATATTAAATTAATATAATATAATTAAAAATTCAGAAATAATCAGTCCCTCGATAATAAATTATTATTACCGTTGTAGTCAAATAAAATTTCCATACATCATCTGAATCATTTTGATTCAGTTTTCAAATTTTGATTTCCAATATATTTCGTATTACGATAATTTAATATATTCGATATTAAATCGAAATTGATTTTTAAATCGATAACTTGATATAAAAATTCATTTATATTATCAATTCAATATTTAAAACCATATTAAATATTTTAAAATTAATCAACCAGAAATCCAGGTCGTTACAGTCGCCATACTAGGCTCTACAATCAAACCGAAATGTCACGTATTGGAAATTGGATTTCCGTCATGAGTCTAGGCAAGGGATGTACTCCTATCCGCTTCGAGACACTCTAGCAAATGCCTTGGGACTACACACTCTGGGCAACCCCTGGATCCTGCAGTGCCGGTCCTCCCTTACGTTTGAGGATTAATTATTCCTGAATATACATTTCCTGGTCCTATAAGACCTATCCATCGGCTCCGTAATAACTGATATATCCGAGGCGCCTCACTATCCATCATCCATATAGGTAAAAAATATAAATGTTTGGGCTCCATACCATGACACCACCCATAGCTAGAAAGAAACGTCATGTTCTCACTACGTCCATAATCCCGTTTTTGACACATACTGAGGTGTGAGGCTCGCGAATTATCGCTATACACAAGGCTATGCTATATTAAAGCCGTGCTTTGATCATCAACCACAAGACTCTGCTTTTCAATAAAAGCCTTGATCATTTGCATCTCAGCATGCCACACAGGCGATTCACGCCATGCGATTGATGTCATCGATATATAACCTCTGAGCTTGTACGTCTCAAAGAAGGGTGTTAAGCAAGAGAATAAATTCTCCGCCACCAAACAGATATATATTTAATAGAGATCAATCAACACAGAATAAAATCCAATGTCAGACACACATCGATTTAATAGTTCGTTCTGGGTCTGAATGAAACAGGAGGCACCTTATTCCTCGTCCCGTGTCCAATACAGGAGAGAGGTCCTCGCATATCCGGTCGATCTTCAAGTACGTCTGGATGATCACCACTTATTACCTTGTCTTGGGTGTGCAGCCCAATTAAGACATCAGTAATCATCCAAAGGATGTGAAGACCTCCGGTCTTCAACCACCGTCTTCATCTTCGACTTATCGTCGAATCAGTTATTTAGAATGGGTATAAACCCGACCTTTCCAAATAACTCGCGTATATAATAAACTAGTGCTATAAAAACAAAACATACGTCTCATTCCAATTTTGAATATTCTTTTATTTAAATATTCATATCCTTTGGGAAAGGTTCCCATTAATTTTACCAAAGATAAATTCTTTAAATTTATTCTTTAATCTTCCTTTGGATATCAATTCAAACCATATTAAGGTTATCCAAACTAGTCGTGATTAGCGCACCTTACTGAAGTAATTATTTGTTTAATTTCCCAATCCCAACCTATTCATCCCATGGAGCAAAACTGCTCATACTCCATATCTAACACCATGGTGTTATTGGTAAATTTAATTACCATTTCACGTTCAAATCTAATTAAAGATTTAACTATCGCTAGGAGCAAAACTGGTGATATTCCATTCTCGATCATTTCCCAAATTTGATAATTTAAATTATCAATTTCCCTTTCAATCTAATTAAAGATTCATTAAAACTCCACTTAGTTTTAATCTTCCCAAAAATAAATGTTAATGATTATTTAACTTTGGAAACACAAACATGCCGCATTGACAATTTGCACCATACTATTGATTTCTACCGATATATGACCTCTAAGCTCGTGCGTCTTAGAAAAGGGTGTTAAACAAGAGAATAAATTTATACATTCTAATTTTATTCAAAATAAACTGGACGAAGGAGGAGGAAGGAGGCGCCTGTGGCGGCGAAGCAGCGGCCAAGAGGGGGGCGGGGGCGCAATCTCCAGTACGGCGGTGGAACAACGCGGTCTTCTCGCGTTTCTTCTTCTTTGTTTTTCGATTATGTCTGGAGAGAGAAGAGAGAAAAGGGGGGAGGGATTTATATTATATAATATATATATTTAATTATTTTAATTCTTTTGATTTCAAAATTCATGTTTAACGATACAAACTCCAAATCAAACCCAATGACTATCACTCCCAGCTAGTTACCCCCATTCTGAACATAATGGGATATGTCCGGTAAGCCCATTCAATCATTTCGATCAGTTTTCGTTTAAATTAAAATTTAAATCAATTTATATTTAATTTAAACGTACATTTTAATTTACCGGGGCCACATACGGATTACGAAAATTCCAGAAAAATAAATCTAGCCATGTTTTGATGACACAGTCCTAACAAAACTAATTTCGTCAAATTTGGAGACCGTTTGAAAAACGGTCATTTTTCAGTCGATTAAATTCAAACTGAAATGACCAAACACGTGTAAATCCGCCACGCTCACATATTGATTCCAAAAATTATGCAAATTAGAATATAGCAATAATTTGACATTCCGGATCCAACAAAAGTGGTCTCGTCGAAACGGAGCTCGTTTGCAAAATCTCTATTTTTAAGGGCTAAATTTTATATTAAATTCCATAGCGACTTATCCCGAATTTTCAACTAGACATAACTTTTTATTCCCGCTATGAAATCCGGATTTTTCGCATCCGTTGGAAAGATGTTTTCAAACAGATTCAAATATTTCTAGTTTTACTAAAATCCGGTTTATTTTGAATCATGTACATTCATTTCAAATTTAAAATCTAATTTTCAAACTACCATGCCATTTTCAATTCCTTTTATAATTAAAATAAATATTTATATTCTAACTTCGATTTAAATAATTTATATGGTAATTGACTGTGTCTGATTCCAATTCGGAAAGAATGAAAATTTTAAAATGACGAGTAATGAAAATTTTAAAACAGCTATTGTTTTAAAATAATATTCAGTAATGGATCGAAATATGATTTTGATGTCCGATTTGGGATGGACACGAAAATATTGGACTAATGAAACCAATAGAAAAATGTAAGACAAAATTGAGCCAAACCGAATCAAATTTTGAACTGTATTGAAAATTGATGGAAATTGCATATATGTACATGTGTATGTAATGAACAGGTCATAGTAGGGAAGCTAAGCAGAGGAATAAAATTGTATGCCCGACAAATAGGTATATGTTTACCGTTTTATTGGGTTTTGGTTATTTTATGAGCCAATGGGCTAGCCGCTTGGCTTTTTATTTTTCTTTTGGATTAGTGAGGGGACTTCGTGGCTAGTTGAGGTTTTAAATGTCTCCCCGTACAAAGGAGATTATGGCGAAATTTTTCAAAAATTTAGGGTGTTAGCCAAATTTTTGAAGAATTTGAAAATTCTTAGAAATTGAAAAGTTGAAGAATGAAAGCCAAAATAAAAGTAGAATTGATTAGTTAAACAACGTTCAGCTCCATTCCTTTTCGAGGATGAAAAGTTTTAAGTAGGGGAGATTGTAACAACTCGGAAAATCAGAACCAATTTTAAAAAATTATTATGGAAATTTTGATGGATTTTGAATATTTAAAATGATTATTCTAAATAATAACGACTAGAAATTTATTTTGAATAGAATTAGAACGTATAAATTTATTCTCTTGCTTAACACCCTTCTGTAAGGCGTACAAGCCTAGAGGTTATATAGCGGCAAAAATCAATAGTACGATGTGGATTGTCGATGCGACATATTTGTGTTTCCAAAGTTAAATAATCAACAATATTGATTTTTGGGAAGATTAAAACTAAGTGGAGTTTTAATGAATCTTTAATTAGATTGAAAGGGGAATTGATAATTTAAATTATCAAATTTGGGAAATGATCGAGAATGGAGTATCACCAGTTTTGCTCCTAGCGATAGTTAAATCTTTAATTAGATTTGAACGTGAAATGGTAATTAAATTTACCGATAACACCATGATGTTGGATATGGAGTATGACCAGTTTTGCTCCATGGGATGAATAGAATGGGATTAGGAAATTAAACAAATAATTACTTCGGTAAGGTGCGCTAATCCCGACTAGTTTGGAAAACCTTAATATGGTTTGAATTGATATCCAAAGGAAGATTAACAAATAAATTTAAAGAATTTATTTTTGATAAAATTAATGGGAACCTTTCCCTAAGAATATGAATATTTAAATAAAAGAATATTCAGAATTGGAATGAGGCGTATGTTGTGCTTTTATAGCACTTGTTTATACGCGAGTTATTCGGAAAGGACAGGTTTATACCCATTTTGAATAACTGATTCGACAATAAGTCGAAGATGAAGACGGTGGTTGAAGACCGGAGGTCTTCACATCGTTTGGATGATTACTGATGTCTTGACTGGGCTGTAAACCCAAGACAAGGTAAAAAGGGGTGATCCTCCAGACGTACTTGGAGATCGACCAGATATGCGAGGACCTCTCTCCTGTATTGGACAAAGGACGAGGAATAAGGTGCCTCCGGTTTCGTTCAGGCCCAGAACAAACTATTAAATGGATGTGTGTCTAACATTGGATTTTATTCTGTGTTGTTTTATATCTATTAAATATATATCCGTTTGGCGGTGGAGAATTTATTCTCTTGCATAACACCCTTCTCTGAGACGTACGAGCTCAGAGGTTATATATCGATAGACATCTTTCGCATGGCGTGAATTTCCTGTGTGGCATGCTGGGATGCAAATGATCAAGGCTTCTGTTGAAAAGCAGAGTCTTGTGGTTGATGATCAAAGCACGACTTTAATATATCATACCCTTTTGTATAGCGTTAATTCGCGAGCCTCACACCTCGGTATGAGTCAAAAACGGGATAAGGGACGTCGTGAGAACATGACGTTTTTTTAGCCTTGGGTGGTGTCATGGTATGGAGCCTAGACATTTATATTTTTACCTATGTGGATGATGGATAGCGAGGCGCCTTGGATATATCGGTTACTACGGAGCTGATGGATAGGTCCTATCGGACTGGGAAACATGTGTTCAGGAATAATTAATCCTCAAACGTAAGGGAGAACCGGCACTGCAGGATCCAGGGGTTGCCCAGTGTGTGTAGTACCGAGGCATTTGCTAGAGTGTCTCGAAGAGGAAAGGAGTACATCCCTTGCCTAGACTCATGAAGGAAATCCAATTTCCAATACGTGACATTTCGATTTTGATTGTAGAGCCTAGTATGGCGACATAGTAGCATGGGATACTATGCCGTGTTTGATTGGTACATTTATATTTGAAGTTGTTTTATACACTATGCACTTATAAAAGTATCAAATGATTTGTTTTAAATGTACCAAGCATTTTTGGCTATTATAAGGGAAAATCCTATCCTCCGGCTTGCGTTGCATTGTGTGATGGGACCTGGGTGTTATAATAGCTTCATTTTTCCAAAAAGCATTGCGCTATTTATTTAAATGCACTGGCATTCTTGGGAGGAAACCCGTTCCGTGTTATACGGCGTGGTCCCTTGATTTACTCTATTTTAAAGTGAAGTTTTAATTAATTGTTTAAGTTCTCACACCAGTCACATGACTGACCTGAAGTTTATTTTTTTAACCTAAACTTTGCGTGCCCCCATTTGCCACACGGGTAGCTAGTAGTTATGGTTTTGCAAATTTATTTATACAGGATCCTGGTTTACAGCTAGAATGATATTCGGAAAGCTCTGTATCCGTGTATCTCTTTCAGTTATGTTTTTTATTATTTTCTGCTGCATTGTAATTTGTAAATCCCTGATATTTATCAAATGTGTAATATTTATACATACTTTGTTATATTCTTGTACTCTGATGTATATTGTTGTAACAGCAATGAAATGTTATTCTGTTTGTGCTCTGATTTGTCATGTTCTCAGACAATCCGTTCTTTCCCTTCTCTTCGGTGGCCGAGGAAGTTCGAGTCGTCAAAGTTTGCATTACACAACTGCATAAGTGTTAAAATGATTTATCGAATCATTCTCTAGTATACGATAAAGAGCTTATAAATTTTTATCCAATATTTATTTATACAATTTTGCTCAAAACTTTGGTTATATGTTTTTGATTACTATCTCGCTGTGAACATTGATTTGATTGTTTACTGAAAAATGATCTCCAGTTTCATTTTGACTTAAATTCACTCTATGGACAAAGATAGTTGATTCATTACAGGCGATATCTTTTACATTCACTCTGAAAAATTGGAGATTTTTTCCTCTATTCTCAGTTATTTTATTTATAATTTGAACTGATTATTTTATAGACAAATATATCCAGATAAATTCTTAAGACATGTATTTCGTGGTTGATATGTAAAAAAACATTATACGCATCCAATTTTGTAATATTCAACTTTCTCAATTCTGGACTGAAATTATGTCTCATAAAATTGAAATATGTTATCCTTTTTAAAATTTAAACTTTAGAATTAAATTACCATGATGTCATTTTTGTTTTCATGCATCTGTTTCTCTAAATTTTGACTTCCACGATCTCAACTTCTACTTCCTTTATCTGCGAATTTGGATGCAAATATTGTTTTCCTAATTAACATTGAAAGGTTTGGTACACAAATTTCATTTTCGGAGCTCATGATATTCAATATTGAAAAAATATTTTTGCTTCACTTTTACTATAATTTCCAGGTTATTGAACTGGTATGTTAATATTAACTTAATTTGCCATCTATAATTCTTATCGTCATTCGATAACTTGGGTGACAGTATCTTTACTACGACTTAAATATGATAATATTTGTGTAATTATTACCCATTTTGAATTGTGTTTTAGTGGACAATGAGATTTAGCATATTTTCCCAAATTTTGTGTGGTGTTATTTTTTTTAAAAAATTTAATATCCATGTGAATTGGGACAAATGTTTTAAATCCAACATCATAAGCTAGACTAACATGCGCTTACAGAATGACATTGCATGTACATCATGAAGCCACATCAACTCTTTTGGAAAGTAGACTGATCATTATGCACACATTTTCATTGTATACCATTGTACACGTTGACTACATGTCTAGATTATACAAGGAGATGATAGGCTAATAATGTTTAGACTGTGATTTTACTTATTCTACCTTTTGTACTGAGTCTGAAAAGGAAGTTTAATTGCAAACATTATTATTTTGTCATTCTCCGAAATTAACACATGTTTCTTCATGCTGATTACTTTACTTGGGGATTCTAAATCAAATGTTGTCCTCAAAAGGTTAGAGTTTCATCAATATTTTTTATACATTTTGTTTTTGATTAACTTATTGTGGGTTTGATCTACAAATATGTTTGTCATTTAGATTACTCAAGATTGCCGCATCGGGTATTTTAATATTAACTTACACAATGTTAGCACTTGCATTAACAAATAAACAATCATAGAAAACATTATGCAAGATTTGTTAACTTTGTACACATTACATGTTAGTAATATATCTGACTTGATTCAACTAAACATGATAAAAAAATCTGAACAGTTAGAAGAATTACATTAATTCATACTCAATAATTGATGTGCGTATTTCATGTTTTCTAATGTTTTTCAACATGATTGTAATGCCATGTTTACTTTCATGTGTATTAATACACTGAAATGTAAGGAATAGAAAATTTTATAATACAATTGTGGCAATGTGAATGTGTCACAATTTCTAATTACTGTATAGTTACTAAGTAGTTTTTTTAGAACAATGAGACGTGCTTAACATTAAGGAGTAACCATTAGGCCATAGTTTGTGTAACAAACCGGGATTTTCGACTCCGAAAATTAACATTAAACTACCATGTTGACCATTCAGACATCGAATATTCCAGATCATTAATAGAAAGAAGTTAGAGGGTGAGAATAGATAAGATAGAAATATTAGAATAGAAGAAGAAGAAGAAAGCAACACAACACAGAGTCTCACATCGCAGCGGAACAAAATATAATACAGAAATAACCTTTATTGAAAGCTTTTGAAATACTTACAATATCAGAGTACACATCTGGACAGTGATAATAATCTGTCCTCATATAACACACAGCGGAATAGTAATATCATACGCCTGGACTCTTCCAGCTCGTCTCTTCATAACAGTCGATAACCTGAACCTGTACAACCCGGCCTAACCCGAGCATTTACAAAACACCGGGTCAGTCTGGTGAACCAGAGTGAGATAAACTCGCACAGTAATAAGGGTGAGCATCCAACTTGATTTTAAAGTTCAAAATCTTTTCAAAAGAAAAGGATAATCGTAAGACCAAATCCACACATAAATACGGACGGTTTTTACCTTACGATAACCCAAAACAGTTTTGAAACTAATATCTTGTCTGATATTATAATAATGTCTAAATACAAGTAATTATCAAATCTAGTGGAACGCTTGCATCTCACGCTCCACATATATAGTATACAATCAAAACCGCAGGCGCTTATTGGAAATTGGATTCCAACTTGACAAGGTATGGGTCCACCTTCCGCACGTGTATCTCTAGAGACGAATACACTGGGTTCAACAAGAACTTCTTGCAACCCGGCCCTCACATGACCGACCCCTCATTTCGCTTGAGAGTATCGAATGTATATCACCGACGGTTGGGATCAGCAACCGTCTCCCGATAAGGGACAGCATCGAAACATAGATACAAGAAACAATTAGGATTTCCTCTAGATAGGTGATTCTACACCCTAATGGGAGCGACCCACATAGCCATGCTGCCTGCCCGATTTTTTGTCATTTCCCGGTTGATGAGGCTTGAGGTCTAGATTTCTCTTGATCATCTGGTCGTCATTCACTTTGAATGCCACATCGTCAGATCCGTCAGATATCACTAATTGACGTCCACAAAAATACTCTAGCTGGAAGCTAAGAGAACGGCGATTCCCCGCCAACAACTATCGCACGTTTGAAGAAATCAACGTACGTGACCCTTTGGAAATACTCTGTCAGACATTCGTCCATATATGTCATCCAGGCACAGGATGAACCGAAGGCACTCTCCTACTGCATCCATCTAGGAATCACCCCATGGATCAGTAACGAGTAGTCCTTGCAACCCGTCGATTCCAACCACGACAGAATCACAGCTTATCTCTGCTTGCCAGGCAGAGAACATTAGTGGTTCTTCCGTTTATGAAGATCCACGGTCTTCAATGCTCCATCTCGATCATCTTCTGAGATCTTCACGTATTTGTTGGTCGGAATGGTTTTCGAATACATTCGATCCCGGTCTTTCCGTACCAACAATCGTATTGGACAAATTTGATAGTCGGTGATTTAACTACCAAAATAAACAGTGTTTCAATCATGACACTCCAATGAGGTCACTGGTTCAGTGTTCAGCATCACTTGGCCTTTGACAATCTAATTTCCTTTTGTTAAATTAAAACTTCTAACTCTTTTAATATTCAAAATTTCGATATTTGAATAACTCTAATTGATTAATTAACATTCGTCTTAACCCCATTCGCTTGACTCTAGATCACAGCGATCACAATGGTTACGCCTGATTCCCTCAGGAAACATCCGACCGCCGTAGGCTATCTGCAGCCCTGCGAATTACGCTAGCAGTCGTACGAAATGGCAACTTAGCCGAATAATTATGTTTGGCTAATTCTATCTCGAATAACTATATCCAATTTCCCATTTTGAAATCTCATTTAAAATTCTCCTTTTTACTAGATCTCGTTTTCAAATAACGTTAATGTAAAATTAACGTCTTAACACTTTGAATCTCACTTAAAACCTCTGGTTTATAATAAACCCTTTTTATCGTAATCTCCTTTCACTTAATTCATATAATTGAGTACGTTTATTTCCTTTCACCATTCAATTGGCTTGCATCTCACATTCGGTCACTTTTTAAATGAATTCCCATTTAAAAACATATTCCTAAATTTACCATTAATTAAAATAATAACTTTTTCAAACATTAACTACTTTAGTAGTTAATCCCTTTATTAACTAAATTAAATATTAAATCCCTTTTAAATCCTTATTTAAATTCAAACAATATTCGTTTAACTATTTTAGTCAAAACACCTTAACTTGATAAACAATTCTAATTCCAAACGGTCGATTTAATTAACTCAAAAACTTGATTACCTCCTTAACCGATTCCAACAATCCTCGCTTTAAATTAATTAAAAATATAATTAATTTAAATAAATTCTAATTATTTGTTTTCTTTACAAAACAATGATCAATGTTTAACCCTTTCGATTCATTTCTTATCTTCATACTTGAAAATCTGATTAACATCCGCATATACTTTATAAAATAACCCAACCATAAATCAAGGTCTTAAATAAATAAAATATTTATTTAATTCCCTTTTATACTTTATTCAAATAATATATTTCAAGATCTGAGTCCAGTTATAAAATAAACTTTATAACTTCACTTTTATCGACTCACCTAACGGTGAATCCATATCTATAAACCGATTGATTTTTAAAGGCCATACTCTGCCAAACACTTGACCAATATCACCTATTGGTTCAAACCAAACAGAGGTTGAATATTCAATTAATAATCAACCATCAAATCAATCACACAAACAGATCAGTTCATATATGATAATATGAAAATAAATAATACATTTGAGGGATCCGGTTGGGTCCCTCCAACCTGTTCTTCCCTGAAATCACAACGGTTATTTCAAATCAGACTGTTCAGTTTTGTTTAACTGATAAACTCAATAACGACCATTTAACATCAACCATAAGCAATTCAAATAATCTAACCATTTAAAACATGTTTATAAATAAACATGACCAACCAAGGTGAGTCACCTTTATTGGAATCAATCGTTAAAAATAACGATTTGATATTTGACTGAAATTAAACACAGTTTAATTTCATCGGTTAAATCCACAGTTAAATAGATAACTAGCAAAAACAGTCAACCATTGGCAAGCAGAGCACACAAAATAAAAACACCCAATTTATATAAAATATAAAAAGGGTAACTGAGTGAGTTTAACTCACCTTGATTTGTGTTGTTATAACAACTGATTTGATTAAATTAAACTCGCGTTTAATTTAACTCGGATTCCCAGCTGCATTCTACTGCGTCCATTTCTGTTCCATAAGGTAGATCGGGCCAAAATGGTTGCAACACAACTTGAATCGTCTGGTGTTGATAACATAGCAAAAAGTTACACCGATGTAAAGATCCATGTATTTAAATTAAGAATTAACTTCTAGTTATTATTATTATTTTATTAATCTAATTACTTCGATTACGGTTCATGTAAATTACATTGCTTGACAAGCTTAACCCGTCCCCAGGCATGTAAATCTCAGTTTGCCTTCCTTGAACTATGGTCCAAATTTTGTTTAAACCTATCCTGTATATGATCATCCGCTTATAAATCAATTACTTTGTTTGCAAACTAAATTGGCCGACATTTTGGTTAGAATATAATAAGGCCTCAGCTATTCTTTGATCCTTTTTCTTTTCCTTAATAAATCCCCGGCGTCTTAACTAAGTAGTTATAAAAATAAAAATTTAAGTTAACTGATTACAAATAGTGTAATCCTTAAATTAAGCACTTTATTTCACTTAGATAATTTAAATACTATTAGACACCCTTAAATAACCTATCAGTTCCTAATATATATGTATAATTAACGCCATATAAACTTGATTAGGCATGATTAAAACTTTATTAGGAACCGTTGACATGAATTAAAACGTAATTCAGTCCTCACCGTAACGTCCTGTTGCTGCTCCTTCTCCTTCACACGCATGTTCTTCTTACTTTTGTCCCCTTCTGTCCTTTCAAAACACCAATAACAGTAGGGCTTTGATTAATATAAGATTAATAAACTAACCCCTTCACTACTTAGATCAATATGTTTCTCCTCACCACAAAATCAGCCCACCACCTTCTTTTTATTTTCCACGACATACCCGGTTCCAACAGCACCACATGCACTACTGTGACGTCCTTCTTTCTCGATGCCAACTCAGCAACAAACTCTTCCAGCTCGGTCTCGCCCCACCTGACGTCATCCTCCGCTCCATGCACTTGATACACGTTCGCTTCACCCCCCCCCCCCCCAGAAAGCCACATGCCCTTCTTTTCTTTTGGTCCCTTTTCTCCTTTATTTCCCTTTTCCGAAACCATCCTCCACAGTTCACTCCATCCATTTCCAGCACACACGCTCTAGGCTTCTACTCCCTCAATGTTCACATACGCTCCTAGCTTTCCAAACTGATCTTGACACGCACACCCTTGCTGAACCGAATCTCACTACTCATGTAACTGTTGTGGACAAACGGGCATAGATTTGGACATTATGGTTTGCTAAATAAGGGCGGGCGTTTCATAACAGTGGAGAGCTTTGGGTTCATTGTTTTTGCTGGAAAACAAAGGGTCTTGGGTGCGTTATTTATAGAGGAGGAAGTGCGTGGTGCGCAAGCTACCGGCAAGTCATTTCATTCGAGTTCCTTTGTCGGCACGGTTTGACAAATGCTGAAATGAAAGAAATGGCATATACATTTGGTCGGTCTTTAGGTAGCAAAAATATTAAATTTGATGGAGCTGTCAGTAGGTACATTGACAGGGTATGATGAAGTTAATATCCTATTTCATTTAACCAACAAGTGACCACATTGGTGTAATTTCATTTCATGATGGAGAAGATAATACTTGATTAAAAACACCACCAACGATTTCTGTTTACTGATAAAAAGGCTGTTCTTGGTGTAAAAAGGTATTCCGGACCCAATGGGACAAGTTCCGTCGAAATCCGAGGTCGTATGAAAAAATTTCCTTTATGAAACCGGAAATGAACACGCGTTTAATTTTTCCACGGTCACCAGATAAATCAAATCCACTTGAAACTGCGAACATCGACAATAACTTTTCGATACGAACCCAACGGCACTAATTTCGTCGCATTCTGAGACTGTTGCCCTGGTAGGCTGTTTTTACCGCGAACCGCCCTACCCTTTTTAACGCCAAATTTTCCCATCTCTAAAAATAACAAACTATATACCTATCCTGACTATAATCGACGCTACGAACTCAACGGAACTGGTTTCATCGAAAACAGAGTCCGTTTGCAAAACGGCTACTTTAAAGGCCTATAATTTAATAACGATTTTCCATATCGACTATTTCAAAATTTGATTTAGCCATAACTCGCAATCTATAACACGGAATCTGGAGTTTTCTCTTTCATATGAAAATTATCGTCAATACGGTCCCAACGTTTCTTATTTCACAGAAATCCGACTTATATCGAATCCTGTATTCTCAGTTGAAGTTCAAAACTCTATATTGCGAACTGCAGCGCCATTTTCAAGCTCGATTTATATTATATATAAATTATAACGTTCGAACCTCGTTTAAATAACGAATTTAAATATTAAATTCCATTATATTCCCAATATGATATTTAAAATAAATAAATTAAATTAAATATTTGACGGCCAAAAATGCGGGTCGTTACATTCTTCCCCCCTTAAAATAATTTCGTCCTCGAAATTGCTAAGGTAAGAAAGAACGTTATAAACCCATTTGTTTCCAAATCCAATTTATTTTAAATTAAAAATCAATTCAATACCGTATATAAATATTTTCAAAAATATTGAAAATTTTCTAACACCTTAAATTTCCGAAAAATTTCGCCAGCACCTCCTCTGTATGGCTTAATCGGTACAACTCCAACTCGCCATTCTAGGCCTTCTCCAATCCAAAAGAAAATAAAACAGCCAAGCGGCTTGCTAAATAGGCTCATAAATCACCAAACCCATGTAGAAATAAACGTGTACCTTTTTGTCGGGCATATCATTATATCCCTTCCATCTGCTGCCCTGTCAGCATATACACATGTATTCCCAACCAAAATTCCAATTTTATCCTCAAAACCATATCCTTCACGCGTCCAAGCCAGATCCCATTCTTGACTCAATTTCCATCCATCATCAATTTCAACTCTTATCTCACCAGTCCAATACCATTTCAGATTCCTGTCTCCCAATTCAAAATCTGATTCGAATTGATATATTATATCCCGATTCAATTGCCAGTTAATTGGTTTCAATTCATTTCATATTTGCTTTCACAAATTCCTATTCAATTTTGTTTTTGTTCAAACAATTTCCCTGGGAGTTTTTAAACAGTTTAGCTCTTTCAAGAAAATCAAATATTCCTTTTACAGGATTCAAAACAACTTGTTTTTCTCAAAGCAATTCAAAACAAAATCTTTGGTAGTAATCCGTCACTTACCACTCGAAAATGGACACCGATGATGTCCGGATCATCATCAGAATCTATTTTCCAGCTATCGAAGTGAGTTCAATACTATGTCACTTTCAAAACCAGTTCTAAACACTTTCATTTTGAAATCCATTTCAAAATATCCCTTTCAATGCTTGTAACAAAATTAAAATCTCCCAGGATTTTAAAATTCTCATATATTCAATTCAAATCCATTGGCAAATTCCTTTCCCAAATTTAGGAATTTTAATTCCAATTCTGATTTAGATTTCAGATTTAATTCATCTGATTTTCATATATTTCACTTATATGAATTCTGATTGGTTATATAACCAATTCATATTTTATAATCAACCAACACATCCAATACACTATAATACTTCAAATATCAATATAATTTGGGTAAAATTATTTCTTTTACCCTTTTTCAAAACATATCGTGACGACCCATCGTATTCGAGTGTTTATAAGCCCCTATCGATACAGTGGATCAAACTGATCGATCAGAACTCATAAACAACTCAACCGATAAATCTCCACAATATAAAACAAATTTTATATCAAATCTACAAATACGTTCACTCGTATATATACACTCAAACTCAATCTAGGGTATTGCTAACCCCATCTCTACTGAGTCACGCCACAGAGCCAAGGTAATTACTTAACCAATAGCTCTGATACCACTGTAACAAACCGGGATTTTCGACTCCGAAAATTAACATTAAACTACCATGTTGACCATTCAGACATCGAATATTCCAGATCATTAATAGAAAGAAGTTAGAGGGTGAGAATAGATAAGATAGAAATATTAGAATAGAAGAAGAAGAAGAAAGCAACACAACACAGAGTCTCACATCGCAGCGGAACAAAATATAATACAGAAATAACCTTTATTGAAAGCTTTTGAAATACTTACAATATCAGAGTACACATCTGGACAGTGATAATAATCTGTCCTCATATAACACACAGCGGAATAGTAATATCATACGCCTGGACTCTTCCAGCTCGTCTCTTCATAACAGTCGATAACCTGAACCTGTACAACCCGGCCTAACCCGAGCATTTACAAAACACCGGGTCAGTCTGGTGAACCAGAGTGAGATAAACTCGCACAGTAATAAGGGTGAGCATCCAACTTGATTTTAAAGTTCAAAATCTTTTCAAAAGAAAAGGATAATCGTAAGACCAAATCCACACATAAATACGGACGGTTTTTACCTTACGATAACCCAAAACAGTTTTGAAACTAATATCTTGTCTGATATTATAATAATGTCTAAATACAAGTAATTATCAAATCTAGTGGAACGCTTGCATCTCACGCTCCACATATATAGTATACAATCAAAACCGCAGGCGCTTATTGGAAATTGGATTCCAACTTGACAAGGTATGGGTCCACCTTCCGCACGTGTATCTCTAGAGACGAATACACTGGGTTCAACAAGAACTTCTTGCAACCCGGCCCTCACATGACCGACCCCTCATTTCGCTTGAGAGTATCGAATGTATATCACCGACGGTTGGGATCAGCAACCGTCTCCCGATAAAGGACAGCATCGAAACATAGATACAAGAAACAATTAGGATTTCCTCTAGATAGGTGATTCTACACCCTAATGGGAGCGACCCACATAGCCATGCTGCCTGCCCGATTTTTTGTCATTTCCCGGTTGATGAGGCTTGAGGTCTAGATTTCTCTTGATCATCTGGTCGTCATTCACTTTGAATGCCACATCGTCAGATCCGTCAGATATCACTAATTGACGTCCACAAAAATACTCTAGCTGGAAGCTAAGAGAACGGCGATTCCCCGCCAACAACTATCGCACGTTTGAAGAAATCAACGTACGTGACCCTTTGGAAATACTCTGTCAGACATTCGTCCATATATGTCATCCAGGCACAGGATGAACCGAAGGCACTCTCCTACTGCATCCATCTAGGAATCACCCCATGGATCAGTAACGAGTAGTCCTTGCAACCCGTCGATTCCAACCACGACAGAATCACAGCTTATCTCTGCTTGCCAGGCAGAGAACATTAGTGGTTCTTCCGTTTATGAAGATCCACGGTCTTCAATGCTCCATCTCGATCATCTTCTGAGATCTTCACGTATTTGTTGGTCGGAATGGTTTTCGAATACATTCGATCCCGGTCTTTCCGTACCAACAATCGTATTGGACAAATTTGATAGTCGGTGATTTAACTACCAAAATAAACAGTGTTTCAATCATGACACTCCAATGAGGTCACTGGTTCAGTGTTCAGCATCACTTGGCCTTTGACAATCTAATTTCCTTTTGTTAAATTAAAACTTCTAACTCTTTTAATATTCAAAATTTCGATATTTGAATAACTCTAATTGATTAATTAACATTCGTCTTAACCCCATTCGCTTGACTCTAGATCACAGCGATCACAATGGTTACGCCTGATTCCCTCAGGAAACATCCGACCGCCGTAGGCTATCTGCAGCCCTGCGAATTACGCTAGCAGTCGTACGAAATGGCAACTTAGCCGAATAATTATGTTTGGCTAATTCTATCTCGAATAACTATATCCAATTTCCCATTTTGAAATCTCATTTAAAATTCTCCTTTTTACTAGATCTCGTTTTCAAATAACGTTAATGTAAAATTAACGTCTTAACACTTTGAATCTCACTTAAAACCTCTGGTTTATAATAAACCCTTTTTATCGTAATCTCCTTTCACTTAATTCATATAATTGAGTACGTTTATTTCCTTTCACCATTCAATTGGCTTGCATCTCACATTCGGTCACTTTTTAAATGAATTCCCATTTAAAAACATATTCCTAAATTTACCATTAATTAAAATAATAACTTTTTCAAACATTAACTACTTTAGTAGTTAATCCCTTTATTAACTAAATTAAATATTAAATCCCTTTTAAATCCTTATTTAAATTCAAACAATATTCGTTTAACTATTTTAGTCAAAACACCTTAACTTGATAAACAATTCTAATTCCAAACGGTCGATTTAATTAACTCAAAAACTTGATTACCTCCTTAACCGATTCCAACAATCCTCGCTTTAAATTAATTAAAAATATAATTAATTTAAATAAATTCTAATTATTTGTTTTCTTTACAAAACAATGATCAATGTTTAACCCTTTCGATTCATTTCTTATCTTCATACTTGAAAATCTGATTAACATCCGCATATACTTTATAAAATAACCCAACCATAAATCAAGGTCTTAAATAAATAAAATATTTATTTAATTCCCTTTTATACTTTATTCAAATAATATATTTCAAGATCTGAGTCCAGTTATAAAATAAACTTTATAACTTCACTTTTATCGACTCACCTAACGGTGAATCCATATCTATAAACCGATTGATTTTTAAAGGCCATACTCTGCCAAACACTTGACCAATATCACCTATTGGTTCAAACCAAACAGAGGTTGAATATTCAATTAATAATCAACCATCAAATCAATCACACAAACAGATCAGTTCATATATGATAATATGAAAATAAATAATACATTTGAGGGATCCGGTTGGGTCCCTCCAACCTGTTCTTCCCTGAAATCACAACGGTTATTTCAAATCAGACTGTTCAGTTTTGTTTAACTGATAAACTCAATAACGACCATTTAACATCAACCATAAGCAATTCAAATAATCTAACCATTTAAAACATGTTTATAAATAAACATGACCAACCAAGGTGAGTCACCTTTATTGGAATCAATCGTTAAAAATAACGATTTGATATTTGACTGAAATTAAACACAGTTTAATTTCATCGGTTAAATCCACAGTTAAATAGATAACTAGCAAAAACAGTCAACCATTGGCAAGCAGAGCACACAAAATAAAAACACCCAATTTATATAAAATATAAAAAGGGTAACTGAGTGAGTTTAACTCACCTTGATTTGTGTTGTTATAACAACTGATTTGATTAAATTAAACTCGCGTTTAATTTAACTCGGATTCCCAGCTGCATTCTACTGCGTCCATTTCTGTTCCATAAGGTAGATCGGGCCAAAATGGTTGCAACACAACTTGAATCGTCTGGTGTTGATAACATAGCAAAAAGTTACACCGATGTAAAGATCCATGTATTTAAATTAAGAATTAACTTCTAGTTATTATTATTATTTTATTAATCTAATTACTTCGATTACGGTTCATGTAAATTACATTGCTTGACAAGCTTAACCCGTCCCCAGGCATGTAAATCTCAGTTTGCCTTCCTTGAACTATGGTCCAAATTTTGTTTAAACCTATCCTGTATATGATCATCCGCTTATAAATCAATTACTTTGTTTGCAAACTAAATTGGCCGACATTTTGGTTAGAATATAATAAGGCCTCAGCTATTCTTTGATCCTTTTTCTTTTCCTTAATAAATCCCCGGCGTCTTAACTAAGTAGTTATAAAAATAAAAATTTAAGTTAACTGATTACAAATAGTGTAATCCTTAAATTAAGCACTTTATTTCACTTAGATAATTTAAATACTATTAGACACCCTTAAATAACCTATCAGTTCCTAATATATATGTATAATTAACGCCATATAAACTTGATTAGGCATGATTAAAACTTTATTAGGAACCGTTGACATGAATTAAAACGTAATTCAGTCCTCACCGTAACGTCCTGTTGCTGCTCCTTCTCCTTCACACGCATGTTCTTCTTACTTTTGTCCCCTTCTGTCCTTTCAAAACACCAATAACAGTAGGGCTTTGATTAATATAAGATTAATAAACTAACCCCTTCACTACTTAGATCAATATGTTTCTCCTCACCACAAAATCAGCCCACCACCTTCTTTTTATTTTCCACGACATACCCGGTTCCAACAGCACCACATGCACTACTGTGACGTCCTTCTTTCTCGATGCCAACTCAGCAACAAACTCTTCCAGCTCGGTCTCGCCCCACCTGACGTCATCCTCCGCTCCATGCACTTGATACACGTTCGCTTCACCCCCCCCCCCCCAGAAAGCCACATGCCCTTCTTTTCTTTTGGTCCCCTTTCTCCTTTATTTCCCTTTTCCGAAACCATCCTCCACAGTTCACTCCATCCATTTCCAGCACACACGCTCTAGGCTTCTACTCCCTCAATGTTCACATACGCTCCTAGCTTTCCAAACTGATCTTGACACGCACACCCTTGCTGAACCGAATCTCACTACTCATGTAACTGTTGTGGACAAACGGGCATAGATTTGGACATTATGGTTTGCTAAATAAGGGCGGGCGTTTCATAACAGTGGAGAGCTTTGGGTTCATTGTTTTTGCTGGAAAACAAAGGGTCTTGGGTGCGTTATTTATAGAGGAGGAAGTGCGTGGTGCGCAAGCTACCGGCAAGTCATTTCATTCGAGTTCCTTTGTCGGCACGGTTTGACAAATGCTGAAATGAAAGAAATGGCATATACATTTGGTCGGTCTTTAGGTAGCAAAAATATTAAATTTGATGGAGCTGTCAGTAGGTACATTGACAGGGTATGATGAAGTTAATATCCTATTTCATTTAACCAACAAGTGACCACATTGGTGTAATTTCATTTCATGATGGAGAAGATAATACTTGATTAAAAACACCACCAACGATTTCTGTTTACTGATAAAAAGGCTGTTCTTGGTGTAAAAAGGTATTCCGGACCCAATGGGACAAGTTCCGTCGAAATCCGAGGTCGTATGAAAAAATTTCCTTTATGAAACCGGAAATGAACACGCGTTTAATTTTTCCACGGTCACCAGATAAATCAAATCCACTTGAAACTGCGAACATCGACAATAACTTTTCGATACGAACCCAACGGCACTAATTTCGTCGCATTCTGAGACTGTTGCCCTGGTAGGCTGTTTTTACCGCGAACCGCCCTACCCTTTTTAACGCCAAATTTTCCCATCTCTAAAAATAACAAACTATATACCTATCCTGACTATAATCGACGCTACGAACTCAACGGAACTGGTTTCGTCGAAAACAGAGTCCGTTTGCAAAACGGCTACTTTAAAGGCCTATAATTTAATAACGATTTTCCATATCGACTATTTCAAAATTTGATTTAGCCATAACTCGCAATCTATAACACGGAATCTGGAGTTTTCTCTTTCATATGAAAATTATCGTCAATACGGTCCCAACGTTTCTTATTTCACAGAAATCCGACTTATATCGAATCCTGTATTCTCAGTTGAAGTTCAAAACTCTATATTGCGAACTGCAGCGCCATTTTCAAGCTCGATTTATATTATATATAAATTATAACGTTCGAACCTCGTTTAAATAACGAATTTAAATATTAAATTCCATTATATTCCCAATATGATATTTAAAATAAATAAATTAAATTAAATATTTGACGGCCAAAAATGCGGGTCGTTACAGTTTGTAATTGTGGTAATAGGTAATATTAAAACGTAAGACTTAATTAAGTTCTTGGTTGTCTTTCTGTGAAGAAAATCTATTTAATTATATTATACAAAATTAATTAATATGTTATTAGTATTTAAATTCATTTTTGCAATTGACATCATTTTAAACTGTAAAGTAAACAAATGTATGTTCCATCTGGATTTTTGTGATTATATTTGAATAAAAATTAACAAGTATATACTTAAGTTATGACATTTTCTTTAAAGAAGGCTTTAATTATATTATTTCATATATATATATATATATCTTTAAATGATGATTGTGATTAAAAAATTATTAATGTTATGACGAAAAATTTAGGTACCGTTCTTTTTTCAGAAGGGGCAAAAAATGTTCGCGTCCACGTCGGAAGCGTCCAACTCGTCGACGCGAGACCTGCCAATTTGCCCCTTCCGAACTGAACGGTAGAAAATGAAGCTTTTGTGATTCCTCGTTTAGCATATATGCTTTTTACACCTATTTTACACCCATTTGCCCCTTTCGTGTGCCCTTTTCTGTTAAAATAAAATCACATACCCCTTTCATCAATTTTCCCCTTCCCCAACCCCTTCCACATACCCCTTCCATATACTCCTTTCTGTTCAAAATCAAACGCACCCTTACATAAAGGCCTTTGGAGTTTGCATCCTTTTAAGTTTTAACTGAATTATTATATGACTATGTTATAGTCCAAAATTGTGTTTTGCTACACATAAAACCACATTTAGTTCAATATACTTGATTTTTTCTGTATATCATATTCAAATCGGCACCTAGAAACATTTTTTTTCTCTATGTTTAGTTCAATGCTTAAACTAATATGATGAATAAATAAGAATATGCTCAATATATAAGTCAAAATAAGCGTTGAGTCTATGGTTTTTTTTAATTGAAGGCTAGTCCTTTAATAAGGAGAGCTCTTATATTTTATTTAAAAAAAATCGAAATCACTACAAAAAGCTTGCCAGAAATTTGCTACAACAAATATTTGGGATCATCACTATGATGATAAACAAAATGAAGAAGACAAATAAAGAAGAAAATATTTTACAATTATAACATGGACATAATCAGGTGAATAACGAGATTATTCAAATAGTAATGTACAATTACATTGTGTTATCGCAATATATGCAGAAGAAGGTGTTGAAGAATTGGATAGGGGTTGTGTTGTATAAGCAGGGATAAGGAAAGAGCAGTGTAGACAATAATATAGCAACTAATACATTATAAATGCCCGTTAAGCAATGTTGTGCTGAATGAGCTCAAAAAGAACCACAAAGATGCTGCCTTGAGAAATGCAAGAATTATGTGGCTGGTGATGGTTAAACAAAAAGAGATTGCACGAAGTATTTGAGTCTGTTGGGTGGGATAAGATGACAGATCTATCACTAGGGGGTTGAACAGCTATGTGGTGTCATGCACGCTTTCTGAACATGAAGATGAATAGAGCAGTTGGATGCTTAGGCCTTGGATGTGTCTCGTGGGCTTGAGATAATGGTGCTCTAAATCTGTCCAGATATGTTAGGTGAGCTTGGGCTGGTGGTTCTCTAGGCATGCACAACTTTGATGCATGTGCATCAGTGCATGGAATAGTTTGCTGTCAACGAGGGAAGATGGGGGTGCTACTGTAGTTAGTGTTCTTTGTACCTGTAAATTTAAAAAAAAAAAAAAACAACTATTTTGCTGTATGAATATGTGTAGAATAATGACATCTGTCATGCAAATCCGAAAATCCTTTTGAACATTGTGCATTTATAGATTTTTTTAGAGATCAACCTTTTCCGTTTATATTATTATAGCCTGACTATTTTGGATGATTATATAACTTTATTTGTTTTTTTTTCTTTTTATCCTCATGTCTATGTTCGATGGTTTTTGGTATGGGAGGATCCACCAAGGCCAAAAGAAAGAAAAATGTATAAAATATAAAAACTAATGTGATATATCATTGGCAGGGTCACACGTTGGTGTCCTGAATACATGGTATTTGTATTTTATTCAGATTTTGTTCGTACACGTTGTACTCGTAATATTATGATTTTGGTTACTTTCTTGCAAATTATTCTTTACTTATGCATATTCATTCCAAGTACTGAACCACTGCGCTGGTATTTTGAAATTTTACCAAGAGTAAAGTATCCATTGTCTTATAGCATAACATCTTTAAATTTAGTTAACATGTTTGGTATATTTGCAAAATAGCACCTTCCGACATTTGTCTTCTTTTGCAGTGGTGCAATGATTACTCTTATGGTTTATATCTAACGTGGTGGTTATAGTTCCTTAAAAGCCAATTTAAGCACCAATGTTATGTGCGATGATAGAACATTTTATTTGAAGCATACATAACGACTGTAGTTGGATATGTTTAATAAGGAATTACAAAGATAGTTAAATTCGTACAAATTTTACTTTTGGATCATAGATAACGAGTGGTGTTTACAATGTTTTAGTTGAATTTACAGAGCCAAAACAAAAAAGTTGTTTGACATTGTTTATTTCATGTTCTATGGTCGAACAATAATTATCATAACTGCTTATGTTGTCTGAATTCAATAGAAAAGTTCAATTATCAACCAACTAAATTTAATTTGATGTTAAAATCAAATGTTTGATATCATGCAAAATGCTATTAGAATACAACTTGACAACAAAATGATATCAACAATTGGATTATCCTTGATTTCAGCCACAAGTGCAAAAGCAATAGAATCCAATTGTCTGAATCATTGTATAAGGAATTGTATTTTTATGTTCTAATATTCGGGGATACACACCCAATCACATAATAAAAATGTATTAGAGATGTAGTAATGAAAACTATGTTGGGCGAAGTTATCATATTGTGTTCATACAAGGTTTCCATTCTGTTAGACTAAATCTTCTTCTATGTTATCTTAAATGATGATATTAGAAAAATTCTATGGAACATTAATTTTTGTTGACGGGCAAAATTGTCGCACGCCAACACCCAATGTGTATGTGTAAACAATTATCCAAATAAGTAGTAAATAATGTAAATGCGGGGAGACATAGATTTTATAGTGGTTCGGCACTAACGTCTACGTCCACTTTATAATCATCATTCTTCATATCTTTTGTCGATTACAAAGTCGTACAAATTCGGACAATAGCTAAGCACAAAGTGTTACAATAGAATAACGGAATATATGTTTTTTTTACACTTTAACCAAATTGCCCTTCTTCTTCTTCGTCAAGAAGCGTTGACTTGGTCAACAATATCCAAGTTTAGTGTTCATGTCCATGAAGTTCTAAAGTAGCATGACAACCCTTGCTAATGTTCAAGTGTTGAGGGAAAACATGCATGCCATGTTTTAATTATCCTTCTTCCTCTTCTTTGAGATGAGTTGACTTGGTCAACTATAAGCAAAACAAGCTTTAATGCCCAAGAGGTCTAGATACCTTGTAACTATGGGTGCTAGTCTCCAACAAGCTATGGAGTATGTATGCACCTCATTTCAATAATCCATGCCATGTCCAATGGCCATGGAGGTGGTGTTGGAAGCCATTAATGAGTGCTTGGAGCTCTCAAGGTCCCAAAATTCCAAGGGAGAAAGATCCAAATGAAGGCCAAGCCTTGGGGTATTTATAGGAGAAGGTTATGTGGGCAAGTAGGTGAGCAGCGGGACCCACAGAAGCCAATTTTCGCACCTTTGAAAGCATTCCCTATCACGAAATTCGCACCCCCGGAAAGGGGTGTGAAAATTCGCACCCCACCTTGAGGTTTGAAATTTCGTGCCCCCTTCGAACCCCTCCTGGAGGTTCGAAATTTCGTACCCCCCACGGGGGGTGGGGGTACGAAATTTTGTACCTCCTGGAGGGCTACAAAATTTCTAACCCTCCAGGGGGTTCGAAATTTTGAACCCCCTAGAGGGGTACGAAATTGATGAGCGGGAGGCTGAACTTCTTGGTGCTGAAACCTTGTCGTTTTTAGGGTGTTGAAGCTCCTTAACGCGAAGTGAGGTCGATCGTCGCTGGGACTGTGGGGCCTCGGACACCCACCGGCGCTGCGCCCAGACCCGCTTGACGGCTTGCCTTCAGCTCGGAGCATGAGTTGACTAAGAGTTATACTGCAAATCCTTGAAGAACACATTCCCGGGCCCAAAAGTGGTCGTCTAATAAGAGTCTTGGGCCTTCTTTTATTTAGGACGCGACTTCGATCGAGCCGCTTTGTGTTTCCTGGCAGAGTTCTTCATGCTTGAGCTCACTGCTAATCTAATACTTGACGTGTGACTGCTTCAACCAAAAAACATGTCAACAATTTTCTTCTAAAGATGACATGCCACTTTTATCACATTATGTATAATTACGTGAAAGTACGAGGTATGAAGTAAACTAAATGTGATGATTTTAAGATCAAACTAACATTTTTATAATTACTGATAGAAAATTCGTGTTATATTAATTCTATTTAGTATGAAGTAAACAATTTTCTTCTAAAGATGACATGCCACTTTTATCACATTATGTATAATTACGTGGAAGTACAATGTATGAAGTAAACTAAATGTGATGATTTTAAGATCAAACTAATACTTTTATAATTACCGATAGAAAATTCATATTATATTAATTCTATTTAGAAAGGGTAGATAAAGAAAGAGGTTTTAGACGTTCAGAGATGCCTTCAAAGTCAAACACCACCCAATTGCTCTACATGTTAAAAAATATCATGGAATTAGCAGTTGGGGAAAGTTTAATTTGCGACTGTGTTGTGTTGTGTTGTATCAAATGGCTACTAACAAAGATTGAAGATGTTTCTTGAGCATCATCTAAGAGGCTTTTATTTCATATTAATAAACAAAATGTTAAATGTTAAATCAGTCATTTTCAGTTTAAATACACTATGTTGAGAATTTTCTTTGCATTATATCGGTTGAATCGAAAGTAAGGACGACAATAGCATCTATCATTGTCGGAGGAAACTGAGGGATCTTAAAGTGTACAAATGTTTTCGTAATGACTATTAGACTTTAAGTTATTATCATTTTTTGCTGATAATTACAACCAATTTTTTTTGCTACATTTGATATGTTTTCATCATTTGAGAAAACTAAAAAATTAGGTCGATATATGTATACACAGGTAATATCTATGGACCACTATGCAAAAAGTTTCATTAAAAAAATATTAGGGTAATGCTCATAGTATGGCTCAAAATGATAGTCAAATTGCTATAGAAATATTCATTACTGACTACTATTTGTAATCTACTTTCTGAAGTGTTGGACTTCTGTAGGAAAGATATTGGTTCCATAGAACTTTGGTCATCCCAGTTGCATTTGTGAAGATTCTGGAGCTCTGTTGGTAGGACGATAAAGTTAAGATGATGAGAACATTTTTTAAGACAGACAACCCATGCATGTAGTTGTTGGAAAATGCATCCCACTAAACAGAAATCGTTGATGCACGTGGAAAAGGTACGTGATCCCCCGATTCTTTCATGCAACGGTGATGTCATTCTTT
This sequence comes from Allium sativum, assembly GCA_030737875.1. NCBI lineage: Eukaryota > Viridiplantae > Streptophyta > Magnoliopsida > Asparagales > Amaryllidaceae > Allium > Allium sativum. The sequence goes on along the minus strand of CM060919.1, from coordinate 2,428,418 downwards.
TCTTTGTAGATTGTTGTTTATCTTTTCAAAGCGCTGGAAGTTCGAATATTTTCACCGGGCTCTAATCTTTGGCCTATGGTTATTCTTTTTAGCCTTGCTATACTTGAATTAGGACAATATTTTTTTTTCCTTGCGCAAATTTCAGTACATTGCACTCAAAATCAAATGGAAACTAGTATTCGTTAAATACGATTATTGGTTAACAAGTCTTGGATTTTGCACCAACCCGTCTTCCATTTGATATTTTGTATTGTATGATATGTCAAAGTATATACATCCTTGATATATCTTAGAGCATCTCCAACAGTGTTACGGGCCGTAACGTTACGGCCCGTAACATTACGGAAGATATCTTTGATATCTCCCAACAGGCGCGAGCTGATTTTATCAGCTCGCGATCTTCCGAGCCCATCCATGGCTCGGGAAGTTTGTTGGGGGGGGGGGGGGGGGTGTTGTGTGGAATGTGTGTTCATTTGATTAAATATTTAGTTCTTATTTTTATCTACTTATTAATTTTTATTAGTAGATTATATACGAAAGATTATAGTTTAGAAGATTATATACGAAAGATTATATTTTAAATATATAGAACGTGAAATTTTTATATAGGAAAGATTAAAATGATTCAACTAGGGGGTTTTCGCATAACAATAACCTTACAGATACAACCGACCGTTACAGATACAACCGACCGTTACAGATACAACCGACCGTTACAGATACAACACCGAATAATAGTACATGCCTACTACATCATCGCAAACATTAAAAGTACACATTCAATTTCAAGGGAGTCGCATTGCGTTCCGTCGCAACTCTTGAACAAGATTTTCGAGACGCATAATCTCTCGTTCGAGTTGGTTTGCATATACTATTCCCCGTGGGCACAACGGCTCGTCAATCCATTCCGTGTAGCTGCATCCATTTGGATAGAATCGACATTGCTGCATGCGCCGACCTATATTGTCGCCTTCTGCACGAACCATAACTTCGACCACATGACCGCAGTAGCAAAGTACAGGATAAGATTCACCTTCATGTTCATGTGGTGGTACTCGGTAGAACTCTACTTGTTGTTGTGGTTGAGCGAGAGTTTGTTCGTTTGCTAGTTGAACATGTGACACTTGAACTTGTTGTAGATGTTGGAGGTTCCCCTGTTCATGTGATGGTTCATCATGGGGTGTAATTTGGATAAAAAACTCGAATTCGTCTTCGAGCGCTTGAAGTCTCATCTGTTCGTACGCTTGTTCATCAGAGTCAGTTTCGGATGGCCAAGAAGGCATTTTCGAGTGAGTAAGTAGTAGAATGAGAACGAAGTTGTTTGAGTGAGGTATTATGTGAGTAAATTGCATTGAGATATATAGGCAAGGAGTGTACAAATCAATAACAAAAATCATGATGGTACCGGTCACTGTTTCGCCTGACGTAATACTGTAGGGAATCTCTTTTTCTTACTGTCTTGATGTGAACAGACACTGTTGTTGGGCAGAGTCTCGATGTTACAGCTCGAGTAATGATGACAGTGCTTTATCAATATTCACCTACACTTATTTAAACATTTCATTCCCCGTCTCTCAACCATGACCATTATTTGTGCTTTCTAAATCAACCAAGGCAGTAAGGTGAGAAACCACTTATTATTTTTTCTACTGGTTCAAGTACTTTTTTAAATCGGACTAACTTTTTTTATATTCCGTGTAGCTTTAATGGCCGATGGGGAGATTAGTGATGAACTTATAGAAAAAATGTTTGATGAGTTTGAACGGAACAACCAGGAGGAGAAAGTGCGTGGATTCGTTCCAAATACACAAGTAGATGAAGTTAGTAAATCCGAAACACAACCAAGAAAACACACAGCTAGGCAAAGGGTTAACCAACCTCGACGCAATCCAAGTAAAGCAAGCTCCAGTGCTGCTACAACCGAATTCTCTTCTACGGACTTACTTATACTCGTGAAATCCTATATCGAATGTGATAAAAGAGATTTGCAACTGAAGAAAAATGGAGGAGGACTTACCCATGAAGAATTTTGGTCCATGATAACAAGATTACATAACAACCACCGTTCATGCACTACTACACGAACGTCTGCCGAAATTCTTATGGCTCATCGGCGGTTCGTTAAAAATTGTGAACGATACCAGATGATTATACAGGTAGTTGAAGATGAAAACGTATTTAAAACGAATAGGGCAACTTATGATTCTCGTTACCTTGTAGATTACGGCACTGATTTTGTTGGTCATGAGGCGTTTGAACTACGTTGTAGTTGGCTAACCCGATGATCTTTCGTTTACTTTGTGTTGTATCTTTCGTTTATTAGATAATCCTTTGTAAAAAGGATGAATTTCTTATAATTGTTTACGCAATAACAAAATATATAAAGCAAACATTTCATTATAAAAAAAGCGGTTGCTACAGAAGGAAATACAACGTTAATACAACAACATAATACGAGCAACTACTAATACGAGCATCTACTAATACGAGCATCTACTAATACGTTACTACATCAACTGTGGAAACCTTGACGTTATAATACGACGTTTCATCCCCATCCAAAATTCCTTTTCCAAATCAGACATTCCATCCAGATCTTTGTCCATGATAGCGTTCTCTTCTTGTTCTTTCTTATACGCATCTTGCTGTTTCTTATACGCATCGTGCTCTTTCTTATACGCTAAGTCCTCCGAAAGAATTTGAAGTTTCTTCTCTTCCAGATCAGCAATCCTTTTCAAAACTTCTGTTCTATCCCTAGCTTCTACAAGCCTTTTTTCCGCTCTACGACTGTGTTCTTCGTGTCGGGCGTTCACTTTTGATTCAAGCTCAACCGTTGTTTTGCCCCTTCTTTTCGCCGCTTTGCATCCCTCAGGTCTAAAATCTTCGTCATTCGTAGCATTGAACTCATCAAGTAGGTTTTCCCCTACACATTGAGAAATATTGCCACCTGAGCCGCTAGGACTAGAAGAATAACCCGATTTTGAACTTTTTTTCTTGGCCTTGCTAGCACTTTGAACATCGCGGAGACTCTTGGCAAGTTCTGAGTTCCACTTTGGTTGACTAGTAAGCAGATCATAACAATGCATAAACTGGTAATAGTGTGCCCTTTTCGTTCCATTTTCTCTAGGAAAAAACTTCTTGAACTCCTCATTCGCTAGTCGTTTCTACTTACCAAAATAAAATGTATCAATTAAAATGCTAACACCCATAAATAAAGTACGTACAAATACATACATACCAGATTATGTTCTCCTCCCATGCCGCTTGGATTCGCTATCTTTAGTTTGTACACTTGTGACTCATAATATTGGGTTTGGCGGCTTATTTTCCCAAAACGTCCCTGGATCGCCGATAACGTCCTTTGGCATCCCGGATGTCTCTCAACGAAGGATTTTTCCACTTTTTTCCAAAACGCAGCGCCTGTTTGGTCGTTCCCCGTTGCAGAATCTTGTGTGAAATGACAATATATGTTGCATAGAGAAATGTCTTCTTCGTCAGTCCACAGAGTGGTTCCTTGCCTGCTCGATGGAGTTTCAAATATATTGCTCGTGTTGCCTTGTGAGAACTGAGTTCCATCTATCGTCGGATGCGAAAATTCTCCGAATGGGGAAGACATTATATAGCAAGACTTGGTGTGGAGTAGAGAGATGTAGAAAGAAGATATGAATATGTTGTGATGAAGAAAGAATGCGATGGAATGCTTTTATAACTGAAAATATGGCCGTTAGAAAAGTTTTCACCGTTTTATGGCCGTTGGTAATCAAAATCGAGGCGGAAATGGCCGTTGGAAGCCATTGGATTGAGATAGCCGTTGGGGAATTGGGGAGGGAGATGGCGAGCTGATTTTATCAGCTCGCCATGTTGCGAGCTGATTTTATCAGCGCGAGCTGATAAAATCGGCTCGCCACATGGCGAGCTGATAAAATCAGCTCGCGGGACTCATTCCGGATCCTGAATCGAAGCTGTAATATTCCGCTGAATATTACACGAGAGGATAACTGTTGGGTGCAAAAATAACCCGTATTACGCCCCGTAACATGAATATTGCCCTTTGTTGGAGATGCTCTTAGCATACTCTAAGAAACTGTAGTTTTCCTAACTTTTGGTATCACTAGTGAATGATGTGGCAAAAAGCAGTAAAATGGACGCATCATATCCATGAATATGTTCAAAACCATATGGAAACAAATATTGGTTCATGTCACTCCTAAAAAGCATTTTAACTGAATTATTACGGCTTTCTCATGTATTCGTGTTTTACTATTTGACAACTTTTGAAATAAGTATTTTGGTTAATTTTGTTTGTTTTAAAAAACCAAGTTTACTCACTTTTGTAAAGCTTAGTTTACCCAGTTCTGCAAATCTGAGTTTTATTCCATGTATTCAAAAATTAGTTTTATTCAGCCTAGCATTTGACTTTCCCAACTGATATTACTCAGTCTATCAAACCCAATATTACCCTGTTTTGCAAAACTGAGACTTTCCATTTAACCAGACCATAGTTTTAGTTAGTTTTGGATATCTTAGATGGTCGGTGTTCCAAATTGTGATTACTTAAATTCACAAAATTGAGATTCATATGTTTTTCCAAAAGTAGATTTATTATGTTTTGGAAATGCGACCTACTAAGTTTATGAAAACTAAGATTACTTGATTTTGGAGAACCCTATGGGCCTATACCCAGTTTTTAAAAAGCAACTCTCTGAAGAGTGAGAACAACATGGTTCAACAAACACAGATCAGTCTCGGAGTCCAGTGTGATTTTTTTAAAAGTCTTTGGAAGGGCACTTTTAAAATTTTTAGCTTGGTGCATTTCCAATACTTTTGAATTTCACCAAAAAGCAGTTGTTCCAAGGGCATGTAAAGATTAGGCTTCTTCACTCCACCGATAGTTGGCATGACTTGCGAGTAGTCTTACTAGCCACAAGATTCATCGGAACCTTCAATGCGTTTGACTTACGAGCAATTTGCTCGGTACAAGTCTTAACACATGTAAAGTTACACACAGACGTGGCTTCTTTTGGGTCTTCCTTCTATTTTTTCACGTTATATATATAACTTTGTTTTAGGTGTTTAGTACTTTTTCTTCAACTGTTTTTGGCATAGAACTTGGTGCTTCATGCATTGATTATTTAGTAAATAACTAATTGAAGAATAAGATTGAAGAAAATAAGAAGAATATTGAGGAAGCAGAAGATTTTATTGATGAATATTTTTTCTTGTACAAGGAGTAATGTAGCAATAGTATGCTTATATACAGAAGCATTGTAACGACTAATAGATAATTACAAAACATACTTGTAACGAACCAGGAAATTCGATGTTCGAATTTTCAACGCAAATACATCCCGTGTCCAAACTCGAGTACCAAAAATCTAGAACGTTAATAGAAAGAAGTCAGAGGGTGAGATAAGAAAGAAAGAAATATTAAAATAGAAGAATAAGAAGAACCAACACAAAATTTGAGTCTCAAATCGCAGCAGAACAAAATATAATATAGAAATAAATCTTTATTGAAAGCTGATAAATAATTACAATCATCAGAGTACATCAAACATCTGGACAGTTATACTAACATGTCCTCATATACAACGCACAGCGGAATAATATCTATATAACATCATACTTATGAACTCATCCAGTTCGTCTCTTCACAGCAGTCGATAACCTGAACCTGTACAACCCGGTCTAACCCGAGCATTATAAACATCGGGTTAGTCTGGTGAACCAGAGTGAGAAAACTCGCCAAGTTTTAAGGGGTATCATCCAACTTGATTTAAAATTCAAAATCTTTTCGAAAGAAAAGGATAATCATAAGACCAAATCCACACATAAATACGGACGGTTTTTACCTTACGATAACCCAAAACATTTTTGAAACCAATATTATTCTGATATTGTGATAGTGTCTAAATGCAAATAAATAACAATCTAGTAGAACGCTTGCATCTTACACTCTACATATATGGTGTACAATCAAAACTGCAGGCTCTTATTGGAGACTGGATTCTTACTATGACAAGTAATGGAACCACATGCTGATAGTATATCTCTAGAGAGGAATAGACTAAGTTCAACAAGAGCGTCCTGCAATCCAGCCCACACATAACCGACTGCTCATTTCTCTTGAGTGCATCGAGTATATTGTCATTTTACGGCTGCGCAACTACCGTTTTCCCGGGAGATACGGAAATGGAAAGAAGTAACAAATATGAATATTCTCTAGATGGTGACAATACACCCTAATGGGTGCGACCCACATAGCCATGTTGCCTGCCCGATTTTCGTCATTTCCAGGTTGCGAGGCTTAAAGTTATAATTATCTTTTGAAATATTTGGCCACCCTTCACTTTGAATGTCACATTGTCAGATCCGCCAGATATCACTAATTGACGTCCACAAAAATACTAGTAGTTAAGCTAAGAGAAGTGCCCTTCTTCACCACCAACTATAGTACGTTTGAAGGAATCAACGTACGTAATCTCTTTGGAAATACTCTGTCAGACATTCATCCATACAAGTCGTCCTGGGCCTAGACAAACTGAAGGCACCCTCCTACTACATCCTAGGAATCACCCTATAGATCAGTAGCAAACAGTCCTTGCAATCCACCGATTCCAACCATGACAGAATCACAGTGTATCCTTGATTGCAAGTAAGAGATTTTAAGTAATTCTTCCACTTTATGAAGATCAACGGTCTTCAATGCTCCAACACGATCATCGTCTGATATCTTCAACATTTACGTATTTGTTGGTCGGAATAGTTTTCGAATATACATTCGATCTCAGTCTTTCCGTACCATCAATCGTATGGGTCAGATTTTGATAGTCGGTTATTTAACTATCAAAATAAATAATCGTTCAGCCAAGAAATAAACGAGTTCACGGGTTCAATACTTAGCATCACTTGGCCTTTTTAATGTTTCCATTTGTTTATCAAAACCTTTAAACTTCCAATATTTAAAACAAAGCCCTTTTCATTTCTTATTTCAAAAATACTATTATACTTAAAATCATCTTATTATTTTAAAACATTTCAAACTTTATTATATAATACCATTCTTCGAAATTCTAGTTATACACCCTTCGACCACCCTCGTTTCTAACTAATATCATTCTTGGATAATCATGAAGTCATTCAAGTTGGGGTATTTTATTTACCTTTCAGACCTTGAGTAACAACATTTTTATCTTCAAAATAAGTAGAAGTTTATCAACGAAATCCCATTTCACTAATTATCCGATATATTCTATTTCTTTCCAATTTATAACATGGGTTTAATATCACGACCTTTCTTGTAAATCTTATTTCAACTTTGACCCATTTACTCACTTTGCGTATTAAGTAAGTTGATACTTAAAACTCTCTTTATGACTTTAACTATCCTTTAAAACAATATATATAAATCTATCTTCTATTACAAATAAAAACTTTCATAAATTTCTGGCAAGTTTATTCCAAACCCATATAGTCATATCTCTATAAAAACTTATTTCTTATTTAATATCGCGAAATTAGATCGCATCTTAATGAATTACTCGCCTCACCATTTTAATTCAACTTGGGTTTCCGATTCGATCTCCATTTCATACCTTTATCCGTCCCTAACCGTAAATCAGTAAGAAAATAATTCCCTGAATATAAACCCGAAAGGCCGAAACCAACCGATATCCAGTTAGGTTTCAATTCATTAATCTCACATCTTGTGTTTTATTTCATTCATGAACTGTTTTAATCAAAAAATGATCAAACACCAAATACGATGCTCTAAAGAGTGCGTCGCCTGTTCAGTGGCAAGGTGCTAAGAAAGCACGTTTCCAAATTAGGGGAGAGACACTATAAAAAGCATGTATGAAGAAATGTGAGACCGCAATTCGCAAAAACAAAGCAATAAGAGAGAGGAACACACAATTTTTAGAGTGGTTCGGTCAAACGTGACCTACGTCCACTATGCAAACATTCTCCATTATCACTTTCATGATTCCAAGTACAATGCCATACAAATCTCCCTCAATTTACAATGAATCTCTCATTTCTCCCTCTTTGATGTGAATCGCACTTGAATTAGCTAGTGGATCGGTTAGATCTCCCCAAGTATTGATTGAAATGGATGAAATGCCTTCAATGCTTCACTTTAGAGGTAGATCTCTTCGATTCCATAGCATTTTGATAGTAGATCCATGTTTCTAGAGAGAATTCAATGGAGACTTGTGTTGCTTAAGTGGAGCTTGAATGGATTTCCATGGATGAAGCTTGAGAATGCCTTGGAGAAATGACTTTAGCAGCCCTTCGGGGTCTTCGAATCCCCCTTAAGTGTGGAGAAAGGGGGTATTTATAGCTGGAGATAAGGGGTAGTGGCACACTTGTAATTTGAGGTGTTTAGTTGGCGCTTGGTTGGCGATGGGTTGGCGCTCGGTTGGCATCAAATAGGAGTCGGAGCGGTCAGCTTTTGGAGCGTCTATCATTTGGACCGATCACGAAAAAATGCGGACCGAGCAAAGATGAATGAGCGACCAGGAAAGATGCAAGGCAAACACTATTCAAAATGGGGTATATTAATTACAACATTGCCATCCATTCTTTTATATCTTTATTGTTCGTTCAAATCAGGGTTGCTCGAGCTCTCCCGCATGGATGCTTGGAACCGACCAGCATGAAACTCCAGCACCGACCGGGGTGAAGTTCCAGTGCCGACCAGGGGGCTAATGAACTCGACCGCTCAGTTTTACTCTTCCTTGATGAAGACAGCTCGCTCCAAAGTACAGCAGAAGTGAACGATCAGGATGAACGGAGACCGACCGACCAGCATGGAGGCTTTCTGCTCGACCAGAGGGAGGTGATGCTCCTCTCGACCGACCAGGTGTTGCTCCTCTCGACCGACCAGGTGGTGGTGCTTTTTCCGACCAGTCCAGGTGGTGCTCCTCTCGACCGACCAGGTGACGGTGCTTTTCCCGACCAGTCCTTGCTCGACCAGAGGCGCTAGTGACCGACCAGGTGGAGGATGCTTGAACCCAGGTTGGTGAGCTTGTATTGTTCGACAAGATGCTCGAGTGAGATTTTGGTTGTTATCATTTGCCCCTCGAAGCTTGTATTTTTCGCTTGCGAGAAATGCAGGCTTCGAAATGAACAGGTTTTATGTTGAGATTCAGTCGTAGCATTTTGTTTGCTGTGGCAAATCCTGCTTTGACTCGCTGATTCCAGACGATCCAAGTTTTGAACTTGTTGACTGTACTTATATGTTCCGTAGCACCCATTCTGTAATGAAAACAAGCACTTGCACGATTTTGGACTTATACATTGTTATTGATCGTCCACATCAATAACAGGTTAGTTAATCATTAATGAATGATGTACAATAAATTGAATGTCATATCTACGCAGAACTGCTTTATTTAACAGTTGTGATTTGTCAAACGCTGTTTGCATAGACATGGTATTCAAGTTTGAATTCATAATGGCACTTGAGTTCTGAATTGCAGATTTCAAGTTACGCCTTTGCTATGAATTACGTGATCTCATATGCCGGTTTACGTTTTATGAGACGTGTACCTGATCGGATCAATACTTTGCTTTGTGCTTCCGATGCCAAGGCGATTGTGGCCGTTGGATGGATCAGAATTTTGAATTTGATCAATTAATTTGGAGACTTCTACTTGGAGAAGTCATTTTATCTTTCTGCCTTTGCTTGAAAAGGTCTTATGTAAGGTGCCCCCGCCAGGGGAGGACTTTGGGTTTGATGCCCCCTACTAGGGGAGGACTTTATGTTGGATACCCCCCCTAGGGGAGGACTTGGGATTTGATGCCTCCGCTAGGGGAGGACTTTATGTTGGATGCCCCCGCTAGGGGAGGACTTGGGATTTGATGCCTCCGCTAGGAGAGGACTTTATGTTGGATGCCCCCGCTAGAGGAGGACTTGGGATTTGATGCCCCCGCATGGGGAGGACTTTCGTCGTTGCTCTCACGAAGAGGGGCTAGACTTTTTATGCCCCCGCATGGGGAGGCCTTTCACCGTTGCTCTCACGAAGAGAGGCTAGACTTTTTTGTGCCCCCGCATGGGAGGTCTTATATTTGAATTCGTGGGACAGACGCCAGTTCCTTTACTGGATGCTTTGGCATGGCAAACGATCTCGATTTAGGAATCTGGGCCATAAGTAGTCGCTTGTTCCTTCATGGGTTGTTCAACTTAGTGAGTCACCTCGATGTATCATGTGGTCAACGCTTGCGGGGCCTCGCTAAGGAAGCTGCGACTTATGAAGTCGGCTGTTCCGCTATGGGTCCTCGACCTGGTGAGCCCTCTTGATGTATCGGGTGATCCATGCTTGTGAATCGCACCTCGTCAGGAGCCAAGGACTTAATGAATCTCCTGTTCCTTCGTGGGTTGTTCAACTTGGTGAGCCACCTCGATGTATTGTGTGGTCAACGCTTGCGGGACCTCGCTAAGGAAGTTGCGACTTATGAAGTCGGTTGTTCCGCTATGGGTCCTCGACCTGGTGAGCCCTCTTGATGTATCGGGTGATCCATACTTGTGAATTGCACCACATCAGGAGACAGGGACTTAATCAAGCTGTCAGGGATCTGCCCTTTTTTGTGAAGCTTGGAACCAATGAGGTAGACTTTAACAGTCGCGTTGGATGTGCTTAGTTGTGATAAGCAATTGCAACCGGATTGAGAAGTCGTGCTCTTTTGGGATTTGCGGGGTTTGCGTCATTCCGTGGAGCGAACATTGGCATTGTACTGGAAGCACTTGATCATGGCAAGTGTTCATGATTGAGCGCAAGTTGCCCCTTGGAACTTACAACCTGCGGCGTTGATTTTAGATATGCTTGTTGACCTCTCCACCGTCTCATCTTTGGCCATTCCTTCTAACCACCCTTCAAGATGGTGTTTTTATGATCGCACTTAGATATGTTGACACTTTGTGCATCCCATGCTTGAATAAGTGTTGTGGAGTTCGCCATAGTGCATCGGGTTTCGAGGAAGCGAACATTTGTCCTATAACCTGTAATAGAGAATCGTCTTTTAGCAAGTCTTGAATTAACGAAGATCTTGTAAGTAAGAGATTCACACAAGTATGCAGGACTTTATCCATAGAGATATTGTTCAGTACAATCCTTATGCAATATTAAAAGTTTTTTACAAGAAGTTCTGAATGTAACAGAAAGCAAGATGTAAAGTAAAGCAAGTAATAAAGCAGTAAGTGAGGAAAGGCGATGATGATCGCTTATTTCGAGTTGTTGAAATGAGATTCCCATCAGCCCTCAGTTGATGATTGGCCTGTTATTGGGTTGGGCCAAGAGAGAGCCTTGCCCCTGAGGAGTCTGAGCGGCGCTTGAGGATTGTAGATTCTTGATGTACTGTTGTAGTTTGCCATTCTGAATCATTTCCTCAATTATGCTTTGGAGAATTCTGCATTCATTTGTATCATGACCCGGCAGCTTGTGGAGTCGACAGTACTTTCCAGAGTCCAGAGTTTTCTGTGTAACCTTGAACTTTGGTGGCTCCGGATAGTGCTCGGTATCCTTGGTGGCAAGGAAAATGTTTTCTATGGTATCATTCAGAGGAGTGAGTTCTGATGGGTTGTAGAAGCGAAACTTCTTGTTTGCCTTGCTGTTTTTCCCATCATTGGCTCGTTTCTGCCCCTGGATATCGTGCTGATTAAGCTGGATGTCAGCGCTTTTGGGAGGATCAACAGTCTGATGAAGCACATGATGATCTCCCACTCTCATATACTCCTCGGCTTTCTTCTGGAACTTTTCCAGCGTGTTCGACTCCTTCATTTTGATCCATCGACCGAATTCGCTATTCTTGTCTATAGCGCCGATTAGAGATGCTAAGATCATGCGGGGGTCAGGATTCCCTACTTCAGTTAAAGCGGTATTGAACCTGTTGAGGAAAGCTTTAATTGACTCTCCAGGATTCTGCTTCATTGATGTGAGGGAGATGACATCCTTAGCTTTTGTGGCCTGCAACCTGAAATGCTCTTTGAACTTATGAGTCAAATCATCAAAGCGATCGATGGATTTGGGCGGGAGCCTTGTAAACCATAGCGATGCGACGCTTTCTAGATAGAGCGGGAAGCACAAGCACTTAATCTCATCCGTCGCTTTAGCCACATTCATGTGCCACTCATATCTGTATAGGAAGTGATTTGGATCAGCAGTCCCATCATATGGAGGCAAGGTGGGATGTGCGAACTTCTTCGTAAGCTCAGCTTTGCGAATTCTCCTGGTGAATGGGTTTCTGCTCGGAGAAAAATCCCATTCCCTTTCGCTATCTTTGCGGGTTAGGCTGTCTTTCATCATCCGCTTCACCACGTCCTCGATGTCCCCTTTTGAGTAGTGTCGCTTGGGAGAGCGGACCTCGATTTCCTTTCCGGATGCTTGATCGCGATTAGAGTGTATGGGTCCTTTTCCTTCAGCAAGGGAAGGTGCTCCCCTTTCAGGACTTGCGACTCGCCGGGCATCTCGATTGGAAACGCTTTTGGCTTTCAGCTTGGAAGCATGAATGTCGGCTCCGTTGAACCCTTCAATGTTATCATTGCAATAATGATCGGAAGTTGATGAACTTGTGTTTCCCTCAAGGTTGACATGAGCCTTTCGAGGAGGAGCGGGATTGGCTTGAGCGTTTAGGAGAGCGCTCACTTTATCCATCAAAGTTTGATTAGCATCCACAAGAGTTTTGTTAGCATCCAACAAGGCTTTACTGGAAGCTTCCATCCGTTGGTGTAGATTAGCGACAACGACATCTAGCTCGGCCCTTGTTACTCCAGCTCCGGTTATGGAATTTTGACCAAACTCGAAGCGGTTAGTAAGAGGTGTAGCTTCGTTGTTAGCAACATTGTTGACGTCGTCGTTGTTGTCGTTTTCTCCAACGGTTTTACTTGCGGTTTTCTTGGACTTAGCCATTATCTCGGACATGGATTTGACTTTGGAAGATAGCTCGTCGATTGGCCCAGATCTGATATTTGTGAGATCTACGGTTGAAGCAAGCCTAGATCTTACGTGCAAAGATCTTAACCTTGTCGAGTTTGGGAGAAGTGCGAATGCGGCCCCACGGTAGGCGCCTAATGTTTTAATCAAAAAATGATCAAACATCAAATACGATGCTCTAAAGAGTGCGTCGCCCGTTCAGTGGCAAGGTGCTAAGAAAGCACGTTTCCAAATTAGGGGAGAGACACTATAAAAAGCATGTATGAAGAAATGTGAGACCGCAATTCGCAAAAACAAAGCAATAAGAGAGAGGAACACACAATTTTTAGAGTGGTTCGGTCAAACGTGACCTACGTCCACTATGCAAACATTCTCCATTATCACTTTCATGATTCCAAGTACAATGCCATACAAATCTCCCTCAATTTACAATGAATCTCTCATTTCTCCCTCTTTGATGTGAATCGCACTTGAATTAGCTAGTGGATCGGTTAGATCTCCCCAAGTATTGATTGAAATGGATGAAATGCCTTCAATGCTTCACTTTAGAGGCAGATCTCTTCGATTCCATAGCATTTTGATAGTAGATCCAAGTTTCTAGAGAGAATTCAATGGAGACTTGTGTTGCTTAAGTGGAGCTTGAATGGATTTCCATGGATGAAACTTGAGAATGCCTTGGAGAAATGACTTTAGCAGCCCTTCGGGGTCTTCGAATCCCCCTTAAGTGTGGAGAAAGGGGGTATTTATAGCTGGAGATAAGGGGTAGTGGCACACTTGTAATTTGAGGTGTTTAGTTGGCGCTTGGTTGGCGATGGGTTGGCGCTCGGTTGGCATCAAATAGGAGTCGGAGCGGTCAGCTTTTGGAGCGTCTATCATTTGGACCGATCACGAAAAAATGCGGACCGAGCAAAGATGAATGAGCGACCAGGAAAGATGCAAGGAAAACACTATTCAAAATGGGGTATATTAATTACAACATTGCCATCCATTCTTTTATATCTTTATTGTTCGTTCAAATCAGGGTTGCTCGAGCTCTCCCGCATGGATGCTTGGAACCGACCAGCATGAAACTCCAGCACCGACCGGGGTGAAGTTCCAGCGCCGACCAGGGGGCTAATGAACTCGACCGCTCAGTTTTACTCTTCCTTGATGAAGACAGCTCGCTCCAAAGTACAGCAGAAGTGAACGATCAGGATGAACGGAGACCGACCGACCAGCATGGAGGCTTTCTACTCGACCAGAGGGAGGTGATGCTCCTCTCGACCGACCAGGTGGTGCTCCTCTCGACCGACCAGGTGGTGGTGCTTTTTCCGACCAGTCCAGGTGGTGCTCCTCTCGACCGACCAGGTGATGGTGCTTTTCCCGACCAGTCCTTGCTCGACCAGAGGCGCTAGTGACCGACCAAGTGGAGGATGCTTGAACCCAGGTTGGTGAGCTTGTATTGTTCGACAAGATGCTCGAGTGAGATTTTGGTTGTTATCATGAACCATTTCTAATAACTCATCTCAATCATATCTTTAATAAAAACGTCGGCTTTTTAGCAACTTCGCTCAATTTGGGTTTATGAAATCCGATTAAATAGAATTCCAATAAAAATTAAATTTAAACTTCAATTTACATAACTTGTATTACTAATATAATTCGCTTAAATAAACCTTATATTTACCCAAACCTTCACTAATATATTTTAAATCCCAAGATTTTCCGCTTTGATTATTATGAAATAAATAATAATCAAATATCGGTATTTAATACAAATGGTATACTTCACCAGTAACTATTCCCATTAAATTAATAAATTAATGTAATATTCCATTTAAGTTAACTTGGTCAATTCAAACATGATTAATTCATTAATCAATTTCAATTTGTCTTTCCATTTAAATTAATTAAAAATATAATTAATTTAAATAAATCTCATTTACTTTGAATATTATTAAGTAATTAATAATCATCTCAATACAATTCCCTTTGTTTCTAAAAACTTAATAACGTAAGAATTTTCATTATAAAAACCATTCCATAATTTACTTTAAGACTTAAATAATAAACATTTATTTCCCTTTTTAAAACTTCTTTTCGAAATAATATATTTCAAAATATATTTTCTCAGTTATAAATAAATTTTATAACTTCATTTTTATCAGTTCTCCTGATGGAAAATCAATTCTTATAAAAATGCATATATTTGGGTCATCTGCTTTTAATTCCTCAACCAATATTACTCATTAGTCAATAACAAACAAATTTTGAATTTAGATCCAACAAACCAATAATCAATTCAATAATACAATCATATTCGCCAATCAGTTCATATGATGATAATATGGAAACAAACAATAAATTTGATGATAACATGAAAAATCAATTCAATTCAATTCAAGCATTCAATTAAATAATATACGTAACTAACAAGGTAAGTTACCTCTATTGGAAAAAATAACGATTGGTTTCGATTAAATTAACAACATATTTAATTTAAATCGGTTATAAAAATATCAGCATATATCCAAATGATCAATAAATCAATCAACAAGTGGCAATCCTAGCACACAATTAATAAACCCGACTTATAATAAATATAAGTGGAATAACTGAATGAGTAAACTCACCTGGTTTCCATTTGTAATCAAAATGGTTTAATTTAATTAAATTAAACATGCATTTAATTTAATTAAAGCCTCTGTTCCAATTCCAAAGTGTTGTGCTCATCGATAGGGTTTCAACACTTTTTGTTTCATTGGGTTCTGTACACATATGACCAAGATATATTGTTTAAAGTAATTTAACGTTAATTAAACTAAAACATTTTATTTTATTTAAGTTAACTAAACTTAATTATTTAATTTTTATTTACCAAGCCAACAAACTTTTCTTCATTATAAAACTAATACACTAACAGGTTAAATCAATTCGAACTGGTATTTGTTTTACACTATATGGTCACATCAAATTATAAGATTTGACATACTATAAAATTTCTTCCCACCGTTTTATCTTCTACAGTAACCTCGTTATCTTGTTATTTGAACCCGTGTAATAAAACTTATCTATATATACGAATGGCATATCAAATTAGTAATTAAGCACAATTAGTTTAAGCACTTTTTAATCAAAAGTTCACGAAATATTATTTGGTAAGATTTGCACATATAAAAATAGTTAGGAATGTAATTAACTTTCTACCTGATGCTATCTATGGATAAAACCGACCATGTAAAAGCCTGCCACTTTCACTTATTTCTTCTTGCATCTAATTGGACCGCATACTCAACTTCTTATTCATCAATCTCCAACCTGTTTCTGTCCTTTCTTTTATTGCCAAATAAACACTCAAGCTGTAAGTCTGCATTCCCCTCATAGCATTTCCTCTCCATCACATGCAACACCTTCACATTTTCGCTTCTCCACTTTTCTCAAAACAAACACTACCTTTAAACTCCTCTTCTCCAACTCTTCACGTCCGCCACCCTTATTCCCCTTCACTTCTACTCGTTCACTTCATGCGAAATACAACAATGCTACAGAACTCTCCCATAGCCGCAACATTTTCTGCATCATGCTCCCTTCCTCCATGTTCCATCGTTTCGAAGTCAATTCCACTTCAGAAAATTCCGTTCCTATTGTCGTTGTTCCGATCGTTGGCCTCCACTAGCGTCGTGCCCCAAACAGTGCCCCCTAAAGATGAAGACTCGGATCCCGCATTCAACTCTCGGATCATGCGTTCAGCTGTAGAGTTGGGTATTACATATCATATGAATTGTTTGAACTTTATACGGTTTAGGGAACCAGTGGGTTATGAGTTATTTTGTGGGAGGAAAAATGAGTTTCGCCATTTGGAATGCAGAAAATATATGGAGAAGAAGTGTTTATATAGAGTGATAATGCGTGAAGACCACAGTGTGTAGGGTGTAGGCATGCAGAACTGTAGACCAGCTGTGTGCATGTAGGGAAGATTTCAATGGTATGCACGGTTTAGAAAGATTGGCAGTCAAGGCACCGTAAGTTTGGGACGCAAGAAAATATTTATTTGGGATGCATGGAATGTAAATTGTTTGGCAGGCAAGTCAAACCAAAGGGGCTGGGAAGATTTTATTACAACATACAGTGACTTCGCTGTAGATGCAGATAATTGCTTTGTTGAAGTGAGAACTTACGTTCTTATTAGAATACATGTATCAGTACAGCATTTAATATTATGTACATTTCAAATATTAGAACTTAAGACACCCATCTGACACTATTATGTATTTTTATAAGTTCTCACATGTATCCCAACATGACTATGATACAAATGTACAACTCAACCATCCGTAGACTCCAAATTATATACATATTAAACCAACGCATTATTAAACAAAACGCCTACCTTGAATTATAATAGTTCTAACTAGTTTTTAGATTAAATATATAAGTTATTATACCCATATATCATGATGTCGATGTTTAATGGTGTATGGCTACCTACGAGCTTAAAAAAAAAAGAAAACTAACACACCTATGTCTTGATGTTCCGGATCCAATAAAACTAATTTTGTTGAATTTGGACTTCCTTTGCATACTGGTGTTATTTTCATTTCAATTGCATTTACCTGTTCACATTTAAAATTTCATTCACCGGCAAAACATCTCTGATTGGCTTCAAACTGAAAACCTAGCAATAATTAGCGATACGCATTCCAAAAAAATTTGTTTTCTCGAAAACGGATATCGTTTGAAAAATAAATACTTCCAATGCTTATATAACATCGTTAAAATATTAAATAAATTTCCAAAATCATTAAATAATAATAAATAAAATTATTCGAGCGTATATTTCCCCAAATGGAATAATATATCACTTCAAATACAAAACCAAATAAAATTATGCTCAACGTTCACATTTTCGAGTTTTAATGATATGTGGAATATATATAAATTTCCTTTAAATTTATTAAATAACGATATAATTTATTTGCGATTTCCATAGCGACTATTTTAAATTTTGATTTGGACATAAATTACAATTTAAATATGAAATTCCTAAATTTCTCTTTCATTAGTAAATTATAATCTAATCGATTCCAACGTTTCTTGTTTTACAGAAATCCGATTTAAAACGGATTATGTCTATTCAATTGAAGTTCAAAACCCAATATTATGAACTACCGTGCCATTTCAAGTTCGTTTTAAAATAAATATAAGTATTCAATCGTTGTTCAATTAACAAATTCCATATTAAAATCCATAAATAATTCAAATATAATATTTAAAACAAATTTAAATATTCAATTCAAATAGCTGGAAAATCCGGGTCGTTACAATACTAAATATGATAAAACTTGTTCACACGCTAACGGCTAATAGATAATTACAAAACATACTAAATATGATAAAATGTGTTCACACGCTAACGGCTAATAGATAATTACAAAACATACTATATATGATAAAACATGTTCACACACTAACGACTCTATTGTCTTCATTATGCCTCCTCAGTTCGAACTAGGGTTTCCTTTTTCATTTCCACCTCCACCAACTACCTTCAGCTCCTCTCTCAATCTTACAAAATTCTTGGTTGATAATGCTTTTGTAATAATGTCCACTCGCTGATAGTAAGTAAGAATATGACAGATGACAAACTTTCCATTCTGCGTTCTTTCTCTGATGAAATGAAGATCCATTTCAAAATGCTTTGTCCTTGAATGTTGAATTGTATTAAGGGAAAGAAAAACCGTACTCTTGTTGTCGTACCAGATGACAGATTTGCATGTTAAACTCAGCCCTAATTCCTCCATCATCGTTTCAATCCAAGATACTTTTGCAGTTGCACTTGCGAGAGCCCTATATTTGGCTTCTGTACTGGATTTAGATGTAGTATGTTGCTTCTAAGTGCACCAGGAAATTATATTGCCTCCAAGGTAAACGCAACATCCTGATACAGATCGTCTATCATCAACATCATTTGCCCAATCAGCATCGCTAAAGCACTGTAAGGAAAAATGTTTTTCTAATTTTATAATTATTCCTAAATGCTTTTTGCCTTGCAAATATCTTAGAACCCTTTTTAAAGCAATCCAATGTTCTGATTATGGATTTTGCATAAACTAGCTAAGTTGTTAACATTATAACAAATATCTGGGCTTGTGATTGTTGCATATTGCATTGCTCCTATTAAACTTCTGTACTGTTTTGCATTTGTGATGGCGTCCCCTTTATGTTTAGATAATCGTAGACTACTTATCATAGGTGTTCGTATATGTTTGGCATGTTGCATATTGGCCCTCTGCAAAATTTCAGAAATATAGTTTTCCTGAGGTAGAATCAATTTTCCTTCACTGTGTTTGAAAATTTGAATCCCAAGAAAATATTTTAACTCTCATAAATCTTTAATAGAAAAATGTTGATCCAACAATTGTATGACTCTGCTTATCTCTTGATCATTATCTCCTGTGATCAACATATCATCCACATATACTAAAATAAAAATAGTTCCTTGCCTACTCCTTCTCATGTATAATGAGTTGTCAAACTTGACTTGAATAAAACCTAAATTTGTTAATGTCATCTTGAGTTTCTCATACCAAGCTCTTGAAGCTTGCTTGAGTAAATAGATTTCTTTATCAAGCCTGCAGACCTTTTTATCATTAGAATTGTATCCTTCAGCTTGTTGCATGTAGACTTCTTCAATTAATTCTCCAATTAAAAAAAGCATTGTTCACATCTAGTTCTTTTATATTCCACCCTTTACTTAAGGCTACAGTCAAATTTATCCTAATTGTAGTGGGCTTTATAACTGGAAAAAAAATTCATTGAAATCAAAACCAAATTGTTTGGCATAACTTTTAGATACCAATCTAACCTTGCATTTGCCAATAGAGCCATAAGCCTTTCTCTTTATCTTATATATCTGTCTGCAACCAATAACATTTTCGTGTGCTGGTGGTACAACAAGTTCCCAAATCTTGTTCTTCATAAGAGCTCCATATTTTGTATCCATGGCCTTTTTCCAATCTTTTGACTTCAGTGCTTGAGTGAAATTAATCGATTCAGTTTCAGTGATGGCCACATTATAAACTTTTGGTTTAAAAATACCACTTATTGATCTACTGCCTGCTTAGATGTTGTTGTGTCTGTTGTGATTGTTGTTCCTGTTGTGATACCCTTGCACTGCTGTTGCTTTGTGTGTTATCATCATCAACGGTGTTTTGCATATTATCACTAGCTTGGCTTACTTCTGTGTCTTCTAAATTTTTTTCTTCTGATCCACTGATGTGTATACTTGTTTTGCTTAAATCATCTGCTTGTATTCCTGAATGCTCATTGTCTTTAATTATTTCAAAGTAACTAGTCTGAACTCCACAACTTTAATGGAGTCCATTCTGTTGTTTTCTTTGGAATTATGCCTATCTGCATAAGGAAATTTATTTTCATCAAATATTACATGTCTTGAGGCATAAATTCTACCATTCTTGTTAAGACATTTATAACCTTTTTGACTTTGAGCATAGCTAATAAATGTGCACGGACTTGACCACATACTTAATTTATGTCTATTATAATCTCTCAACCATGGAAAACACAGAGAACCGTATATTTTCAAAAATTTATAGTCTGGTGTAACATTGTATATAACCTCATGTGGGGTTTTATTATCTAGGATTTTAGTAGGTAATAGATTAATAAGAAAAACTGAAGTAAAAAAGGCTTCATTCCAATACTTCATGGGTAAAGAGCTTTGAGATAACAATGTTAAACCAGTTTCCACAATATGTCTGTGTTTTCTTTCAACCAAACCATTCTGCTTAGATGTGTGAGGACATGTCAATCTGTGTTTAATTCCTCTTTTAGCAAAATAATAAGCCAAAGGCTTGAATTCTGCCCCACTATCTGTTTGCAGAATTTTTACATTACAATTAAGTTGCTTTTCAACATGAGTTATAAATTATATAACGATGTTACAAGTTTCAGATTTATTTTTTAGCATATATATCTAAGTATATCTCGAATAGGCATCTACAAAAGAAGAATAGTACCTGTGCCCCTAATATGAATTTAGAGGTGCTGGCCCCCATAAATCTGCAGCTACAAGCTCTAATGGCTTGTTATGCCTGGTTTCAGAATTACTAAAAGGAAGTTTGTGGCTTTTTCCAAGCTGACAAGGTGTACATGTGTGTTTAACAAATGCATTTTTAAAAGCAGTATTATGAATAGATAAAAAAGTTCTAACAGTTTCAAAATTTGGATGACCAAGTTCCATATGTCATAAAGTAATATTATCTAAAACATTATTTCTATTACAATGCTTATTACTACTGTAATCATTATTACTATAGGCATCCACATTGTTACACCAGAGTTCACCAATTGAATTTCTAGTCTTCAAGTTGTTAAATCTGTAAAGTCCATCATGTAGACTACCCTGTAGTAATATTTCATGACTTAGAGTATCTTTGACTAAGCAAAATTTTGGATGAAACTCAAAATATACACAATTATCACTGGCAAATTTTGATACACTTAATAGATTTTTATTTATGGTAGGAACCCTTAGCATGTTATTTAGTTGAAGTTGTCTTTTACCAAAAATAGTTCCTTTGCCAGTATATGTTATATTTGCAGTCTCACCATTTCCCATATACAAATATTTCATACCTGAGTAATCTTTGCTGCAATGTTTAAATTCTGAAGATTATTCGTAATATGATGGGTTGCACCTGAGTCTGGATACCATTCCCCAAAGTTACCTTCATCACCCTTATCAGCATGATTACTGCTTTGATTGTCATTGTTGCCTTTGCTTGAGTTTATTGTAGCAAAATTTGCATGTGCTCCTTTCTGAGAAAAACTGCCTTGACTGCTTTGAGAGCTATTATCTGGATTGTACCTGACACTACAACAAAAACACCATATTACAACTTTAATTTTACAACGGTGGTAAAATTACCGTTGTAATAAATATTTTTTTACAACTTTTTCCCAGAAAAGTTGTAATAAACTTATTTTTAACAACTGTGTTATTTTGACAGTTGTAATAAAAGCCTATCACAACTTTTATTTTTTGACTGTTGTAATATATGACTACACTATAACAAAAATACCATATTAATAATTAATAAAGATTCGATAATTAATAAAAATATTAATGCTCAATAACTATTCTTTAATAATAATAAATAGTATATTTTAAAATATGTAATGACTAATATTAATAATTTCTTTTCGCTATATAATAAATAATAATTATGTATTATTATTAAAAATTAAAAATAAATAAATAAAAATTAGTTTTTTGTAATGAATAATTAATTTTAGTAATCAATAAATAAGTAGTAAGAATCACTAATTAAGAAGTAATAATTAAATAATTACTTTTAAATATTTTAATAAAAATTTCAAGAAATTTATATAATATTCTATTACATTTTTTCATAAAAGAAAAAAAGAAAAATCATAAGATTAATAAATAGCTATCATATATTATTTAACTTACCATATTACATAACTTTCAAAATAGTAATTAGTGGATGAGATTAGTGGTCCACTTCCCTCCGTATTAAACATTTTCCATATATATACAATATATATATATATATTTATTTAAAACAACATTTAATTAGCTTATGATACATGTTCAAGACAATTAGATTAGATCTCAAAATTTTCTCGCCATATTGAAATTTTTGGCTCCAACATAAGAAAAATTCACTCTTAACTCAAATTTTAAAACTTCCATCAATGCGCTGATTCCTAATTATACTGCTTTGTTTTCCACGTCGTCATGTTCGTGAGCGTTCTTCAAATCCATCACCAATTTATTTACTTTTTCAAAACCAAAACACATCGTATCTCGTTACAGACAAAATCGCATAAAATCTCCAATTCCCTCCTTTTAATAATCTCAATCCTCATACGCATCTGTAAGTAATCGATTCAGTTAATTACTAGAATTAATTTCGAATCAAATAAAAGTTACCCAATACTACAACATCTCAATGGCGATTAATTTTTAATGACTTTCCGATTTCAAATCTTTCAGATTGCTATCTGAAATCGGGCGGT
Organism: Allium sativum; assembly: GCA_030737875.1. Taxonomy (NCBI): domain Eukaryota; kingdom Viridiplantae; phylum Streptophyta; class Magnoliopsida; order Asparagales; family Amaryllidaceae; genus Allium; species Allium sativum. Next base: position 2,405,442 of record CM060919.1, on the reverse strand, counting down.
GACAACAACAGGGAACCCATTCTAGAATCAGACTGGTGATCTTTCTGTGCAAAACTTGTTGCTACTGGCCTCTCGAGCCTTGCGACATCCGTACAGCCTGAAAACATGGCCAAATTCCGTTGCCTGGTGCGAAGAAGTGGGCACACAAGCTCCATGAACCGGAAAAAGGTTGCCTGCTAATCGCATCAAAAAATTCGCATTTGCTCTTCACGCCGAATTCGCATCACCTTTTCGACTTATTTTGGCATCAGATCCAAATCGATAAACTCACCGTATTTGTAGATGGAAGGCAACGTGAAAGGGCTCACCGTGATGAAAGCAGTTTTGTGGATTTCGGGTTTTTGGGTATTTGGCAGTTTTTTTTTTTTTTTTTACCTTTGGTAGTGAGTTTGATTTAGTTGATATTTTTGTGTATCTGATTTAGGTATCTAATCGAATGTTGAAGGTTGACAGGTGAATTTGGTACTTTTTCTACTATAGCTGAGGATGAAAGTGGATGCAAATCTGGTATGATGAGGGAGTGCCAAAACAGACAGTGGTATATTTTTTTTGAAGTGTCAACTATAATCACTATTGTTACACCTTAGCTTAGATTCTTGTCTTAGATGCTTACTAGGATACATTAAACAATGTATATTAAGTGATTGATTTTAGTTTTACCTGAATGTAGCTAGAGCTGATTTTTGTCACGAATTGGTGAGATCTATGAAGATGAATCAATAACAAAATTAGCAGATTAGCATAGCTCGAAAGAACTTTACAAGTGCATTGCTATTTAATCTAGTTTTGCTTTAGTTTATAACTATTTGCTAAGCCATGGTGGAATCTTCAAATAGCTAACCGTGATGGTTTTCCTTTAATGTATAGCTGACTCAACCAATTAGACCATTGGAAAGGTAAGAGATTTCGTTTACAAATGTTCAATTTATTTCACAGAAATATTGACATAGTGCACCATAACCATCCTGGTTATAAAAGCAATCTAATATTACTCACTTTTACACATACACACACGTACGCACGCACACGGAGAGAGCACCTTGATTATCTTCACATCTATGAAAAACGCACAGGGAACATTAATGGTCACAGATTTCAGCAGTATCATCACTTCGTTTTCATCATGAATTCTTTATAAAGGCACCTTATCCAGCGGTGTTGAGAATGGTGTCGTTTCTACAATAATAAATCTGCTGCTGAATGGTAGGAGCGATCAGAATTGTGCTTCAGAAAAAAGGTTTTCCACCCTTGATAGATACGCTTTCACAAGTAAATCACAAAAACTTCATCAATCTTCTTGATTACTGCGAGGATAATGAACCCATCACAAGGATGATGGTGTTTCAGTTCTCGCCAAATGGAACGCTTTTTGATCATCTACATTATGTTTCATTTAGCGTTTCATTGTGATGTATCCAATATAAGATGTGGCAAATGAGGAGGACATGGTTGTAATTTTATACATTTTTATGTGGTACATTATTTATAATTTGTATTTTGGATATAAAATTGTGATTTTTATCAATGAATGGATTATGATGCCTTTAAACTTACATCTATTCCGTATGTTATTTACCAATTTATTGTCGCACATATTACATATATATATATATGCATATAATTTGTGGATATATTACAATTGTAAAATAAAAGTTGTAATAAATATATCACAACGGTTATAAATAGTTCTAAAAGTTACAACAACAACGGTGCATAACTGTTGTAATAAAGTTTATTACAACGGTGGAAAAAAGTTGCAAAATATACATATTACAACGGTGTTGCAACAGTGCAAAAAAGTTGTAAAAGGTTTTAGTCTATTACAACTTCTTAATACACGACGGTTAGCCCACCGTTGTAAAATGTATATTACAACGGTGTTCCACCGTTGTAATAGGGTCATTGTGTTGTAGTGTGAAGTAACATTTATTTGTCATATGACCAAATTTTTGACAAATTTGACATTTTACATGATTGTTATTATTCCATCGGCCTCTTCCACGACCCCTCTGAGACTGGAAACCCCCTCTTTGTGCTTGAAAACCTCCTCTTTGTGATTGAAAAATTCTTGAATACTGACTTTCTTGTCCGTTTGAATCATTGTTGTTGTTTCTTTGTTGATTACTTTTAGCTGCTGCATAGTTGACAGAAAAATTACCTTGTATGGTTTTTCTTTGTTCAATCCTTCCTTCATGAGCAAGTAGAGCGGATCGAACAAATTGCAAGTCAGGTAATGTTTGCTGAGTAGCAATAACAGTTATTAAGGAGTCATATTCTTCATCAAGTCCACCAGTGATAAACAATATTTGTTCACTATCACTTATCTTATGCCCAACAGCATTTAATCTATCACAAGTATTTTTAGTTTTTCCTAAATATTCTTTCACACTCATGCCTTCTTTTCTGGTGTTTTGTAAATCCCTTCTATACTGCATTATCCTAGCTACGGACTGAGAACTAAAAATTTGCTTAATAGATGACCAAATTTCACGAGAATTGTTACATCCTGCCATCTGTGATAACACATTTGAAGTTATAGAAGACATAAACCATGATGATAATAGATTATCCTGCTTTTGATGTCTAACATAATCTAGATTTGAAATAGTGCTACCATCTTCACTCAAAGTCATGACTGGTGGTATAGTTATGGTTCCATTGATGTATTCCAGCAGTCTATAACCTTTTAAGGCAAATTCCACTTGATATTTCCATAATATGTAATTGTCTTCATCAAGTGATGTGGTAATAATTTGACTTTTGGGTTTAATCAGGTCAGGGCTATTTAGTGGTGGATCAGTGCTAGTGTTGACCGTTGATGTAGACGTGGCTTCATTACTATTCGCCATAATTGATCAGAAAAAATATTTGGCGAGGCGGAAGCAGGAAAATGCAGCCAATGTAATCTTAGATAGAAAGAAATTGAAGAACAATAATAAGATATATATTGTATGCCTGACACACAATATCAAATCTTGTAGCCGCCTTTGTGCTTGGAAAATCAAGAATGATATTTGTAGCCACTATAAAAAATACTTATGATTTAGGAGAGGTAGAATTAACTAGCAGCCAGTTGATCTAGGCATGGCTAGTTTACAAACTGATGATCCAAAACAATCAAGAGTTGGATGTCCCTTCGGTAAAATCTCCGATAATGAGAAAAAATAAAACTGAGGAGAAAGAAAAAATAATAAAACAACTCTTGGTTGATAGAAAGTCTTTCGGCAATTTGCTCTGATACCAAATTGAAGAATAAGATTGAAGAAAATAAGAAGAATATTGAGGAAGAAGAAGATTTTATTGAAGAATATTATTTCTTGTACAAGGAGTAATGTAACAATGGTATGTTTATATAGAGAAGCATTGTAACGGCTAATAGATAATTACAAAACATACTAAATATGATAAAAAGTGTTCACACGCTAATGCCTAATAGATAATTACAAAACATACTAAATATGATAAAACGTTTTCACACGCTAACGGCTAATAGATAATTACAAAACATACTAAATATGATAAAATGTGTTCACATGCTAACTACTCTATTGTCTTCATTACAACTTGCATTGATCATATACAATATTTATATACAATCTTCTTGGCTTCAGATGTTTACTTTATACCATTCAGAAGTCTAGAAAGATTATGAAAACGTATGTGCTAAACTGCAACCAAATACATATTAAAAGTATTAGGCCATTGTACCCATGTCAAGGTATATTGCAAAAAAAGTTACAACATATTAAATACTAAAGACTTCATTGTAACTCTCACATACCAAATGAAATTATATGTTGACTGCATTTCCTTAAGTTGGATTGATATTATTTGCTATGTTTCACTGTGCTACAAGAAAAAAGATGTAAAGTCAATTGCATTAACCATAATACTTTTCTTCCGAACCGTCGTTGAAGCAATTTTAATGTTGTGGCGTCGAATATATTGAATGAGTTCATTAGTGTTTGAGAGTTTCATATTCACATAGGCACTGTGGTAGTTCTTAAGCATTTGAGCAGTTGTTATCACAGTCGTCAAAAAGAGATACGCTAATTGTATTTATATAGAGGTTTCCTTTGTAACCGTTCTTTATGATTCCATGATAAATCATTTGTAAATATGATATTAAATATTATTTAATAATAATAGATACATGGGCCCTACTTTTCATGTGTGTTTGGCTGATCTTGGTATAGAAACAAGGTGGGGAGATAGACTTCTCTGTTAATCTATGAATCACTCGACTTTTTATACACAATATGTAATCACCTAAGACAATGTCATCGCTTAAATTTGAGAACTCTGATTTGTATCTTCTATATTTTGTGCCCTTCACATCTTTTTTCTACTTCACGAATGTATCCTACTGCAAAATTATTTTCATGCTAACAAATAAGAGGAAAGATATTCGTACTTCACTTCTCGGACGACAATAAGTAACTACAAGTTTATGCAATTAATGGTTGATATTAGACCATCCTGTTTTAATTTCGGTTCTAGAACATGTTTTTGTTGCACATCTTATTTTCTGTTATTTTTGCTCATGATTTGTAGTGGCTATGGTTTTCCCTGCACTGTTCTGCAAAAAAGACTACTTAATGAGATTCCATAATACCACAAATCTATAGTTTGTCGATCACTATGTTACATCTCTGATTACTATTTCATTGTTAATTAAATACGAAAAATAATATTGTAACTGGATTATCAACAATAAAGTCATTGCTTGGATTGTCATCATTATTTACACTGAAGGATGTGAATCCAAGTTACAAACATGGTTTTAATAGTGAAGATTTGCGGAAAAATAAGAACCTTTAACTGACTTCAATTTTGGTATTTTTCTGGTTAGATTCAATCTGGGCACCTAAACAATTTATTTTGATGTTGATATATACATTGACCAACTTCTATGACTAAGTGTGATGAGCCTCTATTTTGTATGCAACTAAATTTTCTTTTATTGGTTTTGAATTTCAACATGTTAGTTGTGTTTTTAGTATGTTTCTGCACTTTTCCTCATTTTCATTGTAATTTGTAAGTGATTATTATTTTTCTAAACATATCTAAGTTCAAATAACATTAATCTAATGGCGGATGGTGAAGTAGTGGGAGTGAATTCTTACATGTGGAGTAGGATAATACAAAAGAGAGTCTATGGACTTTGGGAAAGAAATAGTTTTGTTGACTTTTTAGTTTTTAAGATGATTGAATGCAAATTTAAAAGCATGTTTGCATACTAAAACTAAGAAAGTAACGGCTAACACTTGACTACTTTGTTTTAATCATGTTGCTTTGTAAATTAATATGTTGTGTTTATTTGAAGTACTATACACTTTAATATATGCTGTTTGAAATGGAGAGTTTTGAAGATTGTATATGTCATTAGGTTTGTATACACAAGTATGAAGTGTTATGGACTCTCTTCATAAAAACACAGCGTTCACTTAAGTTATTAATCATATAATTATTTGTTACCAAATCTTATGGTTTATAATAGAAACTATATCTGTTAGCCAAACCGGTATAAGCACATTATTATTTTAGTTGGCAAAAAATCATAAAAATGCCTATTGTTAATTATTATAGTCAAGCAATTTAAAAACTAGAAGTCGGACTGTTTTTTTTAATTCTTTTTTTTCAAAAATTTGTTGGGCTTTGTTAGATGACTGTAATTTGCGGTGTATCGTGTTTTTTATTTAATATTATCAAATAAAGCATTTTTGCGTTGCTGTTGGAAGGAGTCTGCTTCGTTGGAAGGAGTCGTTTGAAGTGCAGGAAACACCATGCAGGTAAAGGAATGCACTTCTGTGTTACTGCGATTTGCTATGCAAACAAATAACTCAGTCATCATAATAGGGCATATTACAAAGACGGGAGAGATAGTTGGGCCCTCTGTTCTTAAGCAGAAAGTGGATTTTATTTTGTATATGGAGGGAGAAATTTATTCATCGTATCGTCTCCTATGATCTATGAAAAAATCGATTTGGTTCTACAAACGAGCTTGGAGTTTTAAAAATGTCAGATTCTAGGCTTGATGCAGTACCAAGTCCAAGTAAGATGTTTTAACTGAATAGGACTCCGATTCCGAGGTATTGGCTGGACTTGCAGTTGCTGTGATCGTTGACAAATCCTGGTCGTTCATGCTAGAAATTCAGGTGTTATGTGCTACTGACTCAGCCTTCTAAAGAAAATTTAATAATGTTTCAGATAACAGAGCTATCATGATAATTTATGTTCCTATGAAAAAGGCAGGGCTGAAACTTCAAGACAGTACCGTTTCCTGTAACGTTGTTAGTGTATATAAGCCGTGACAGGGACTGCCGGGTAGACCTGTCAAAATATGACCCTACCCATTTTACCCTAACTACAACCCTGATGGGTCAACCCATTTATATTTTTTATTAAATGGGTCATAAAAGGGTTGACCCTTTTTTAAAAGGGTTACAAATGGGTAACCCACTTACCCATGTAACTCTGTCTACAAACGAAGTCGCTAATTTTTTTGTAATATTAAAATTGGGGAAAATTCCACATTTTCCAATATTAAAAATTGGGGAAAATAAAAGAACTATTTTTAATAAAAGGCCAAAATTATGAAATTAAAAGTAATAAAAGAATTATTTGAAAATAATAATTTTTAAATTTCAAAGGCCAAAATTACGTAAATACCCTTCATTTTGAAAAAAGTGAAAAAAATTCAAAAAATCCAGAAAATTACAAAATGAAAAGTAAAAAAAGAATTATTTAAAAATAGCGGTTTTTAAAGCTAAAAATGCAAAAATGCCCTTCATATAGGAAAAAGTGAAAAAAATTAAAAAAATTCTATAAATCTAGAAAATTACAAAATGAAAATTTAAAAAAGAATTATTTTAAAATAACGATTTTTAAAGCTAAAAATGCTAAAATTGCGAAAATGCCCTTCATATTGAAAAAAGTGAAAAAAATGAAGAAAATCCAGAAAATTACGAAGTGAAAAGTAAAAAAAAAGAATTATTCAAAATAACGATTTTTAAAGCTAAAAATGCTAAAATTACGAAAATACCCTTCATATTAGAAAAAGTGAAAAATATGAAAAATTTTCAAAAAATCCAGAAAATTACGAAATGAAAAGTAAAAAAAGAATTATTTTAAAATAACGATTTTTAAAGCTAAAAATAGGAAAATGGCCTTCATATTGGAAAAAGTGAAAAAAATGAAAAAAATTCAGAAAATCCAGAAAATTACGAAATGAAAAGTAAAAATAGAATTATTCGAAAATTACGATTTTTAAAGCTAAAAATGTCAAAAAAAAAAGAATTATTCGAAAATTACGATTTTTAAAGCTAAAAAGTGAATTATTCGAAAATGACATTTTTTTTGACATTTTTACCTTTAAAAATCGTTATTTTGAAATAATTTATTTACTTTTCATTTCGTAATTTTCTGGATTCCCTGAAAATTTTCCATTTTTTTCACTTTTTCCAATATAAAGGGCATTTTCGTAATTTTAGCATTTTTAACTTTAAAAATTGCTATTTTAAAATAATTATTTTTTTACTTTTCATTTCGTAATTTTCTGGATTTTCTAAAAAAAATTCATTTTTTCACTTTTTCTAATATGAAGGGCATTTTCGTAATTTTAGCATTTTTAGCTTTAAAAATCATTATTTTAAAATAATTCTTTTTTTACTTTACATTTCGTAATTTTTTGGATTTTCTGAAAAATTTTCATTTTTGGATTTTCTGAAAAATTTTCATTTTTTTTCACTTTTTCCAATATGAAGGGCGTTTTCGTGATTTTAGCATTTTTATCTTTAAAAATCGTTATTTTAAAATAATTCTTTTTTAACTTTTTGTTTTGTAATTTTCTGGATTTTCTGGATTTTTTTCACTTTTTTCAATATGAAGGGCATTTTTGTAATTTTGATCCTTTTAGCTTTAAAAATTATTATTTTCGAATAATTCTTTTATTATTTTTTGTTTAATAATTTTTTGGATTTTTTGAATTTTTTCTTTTTTTCTTCTCTTTCCAAAATAAAGGATATATTCGTAATTTTGACATTTTTAAATTTAAAAATCGTTATTTTAAAGTAATACTTTTTAATGTGGGGGTTATCATTTTGGTTGTTATCATTTGCCCCTCGAAGCTTGTATTTTTCGCTTGCGAGAAATGCAGGCTTCGAAATGAACAGGTTTTATGTTGAGATTCAGTCGTAGCATTTTGTTTGCTGTGGCAAATCCTGCTTTGACTCGCTGATTCCAGACGATCCAAGTTTTGAACTTGTTGACTGTACTTATATGTTCCGTAGCACCCATTCTGTAATGAAAACAAGCACTTGCACGATTTTGGACTTATACATTGTTATTGATCGTCCACATCAATAACAGGTTAGTTAATCATTAATGAATGATGTACAATAAATTGAATGTCATATCTACGCAGAACTGCTTTATTTAACAGTTGTGATTTGTCAAACGCTGTTTGCATAGACATGGTATTCAAGTTTGAATTCATAATGGCACTTGAGTTCTGAATTGCAGATTTCAAGTTACGCCTTTGCTATGAATTACGTGATCTCATATGCCGGTTTACGTTTTATGAGACGTGTACCTGATCGGATCAATACTTTGCTTTGTGCTTCCGATGCCAAGGCGATTGTGGCCGTTGGATGGATCAGAATTTTGAATTTGATCAATTAATTTGGAGACTTCTACTTGGAGAAGTCATTTTATCTTTCTGCCTTTGCTTGAAAAGGTCTTATGTAAGGTGCCCCCGCCAGGGGAGGACTTTGGGTTTGATGCCCCCTACTAGGGGAGGACTTTATGTTGGATACCCCCCCTAGGGGAGGACTTGGGATTTGATGCCTCCGCTAGGGGAGGACTTTATGTTGGATGCCCCCGCTAGGGGAGGACTTGGGATTTGATGCCTCCGCTAGGAGAGGACTTTATGTTGGATGCCCCCGCTAGAGGAGGACTTGGGATTTGATGCCCCCGCATGGGGAGGACTTTCGTCGTTGCTCTCACGAAGAGGGGCTAGACTTTTTATGCCCCCGCATGGGGAGGCCTTTCACCGTTGCTCTCACGAAGAGAGGCTAGACTTTTTTGTGCCCCCGCATGGGAGGTCTTATATTTGAATTCGTGGGACAGACGCCAGTTCCTTTACTGGATGCTTTGGCATGGCAAACGATCTCGATTTAGGAATCTGGGCCATAAGTAGTCACTTGTTCCTTCATGGGTTGTTCAACTTAGTGAGTCACCTCGATGTATCATGTGGTCAACGCTTGCGGGGCCTCGCTAAGGAAGCTGCGACTTATGAAGTCGGCTGTTCCGCTATGGGTCCTCGACCTGGTGAGCCCTCTTGATGTATCGGGTGATCCATGCTTGTGAATCGCACCTCGTCAGGAGCCAAGGACTTAATGAATCTCCTGTTCCTTCGTGGGTTGTTCAACTTGGTGAGCCACCTCGATGTATTGTGTGGTCAACGCTTGCGGGACCTCGCTAAGGAAGTTGCGACTTATGAAGTCGGTTGTTCCGCTATGGGTCCTCGACCTGGTGAGCCCTCTTGATGTATCGGGTGATCCATACTTGTGAATTGCACCACATCAGGAGACAGGGACTTAATCAAGCTGTCAGGGATCTGCCCTTTTTTGTGAAGCTTGGAACCAATGAGGTAGACTTTAACAGTCGCGTTGGATGTGCTTAGTTGTGATAAGCAATTGCAACCGGATTGAGAAGTCGTGCTCTTTTGGGATTTGCGGGGTTTGCGTCATTCCGTGGAGCGAACATTGGCATTGTACTGGAAGCACTTGATCATGGCAAGTGTTCATGATTGAGCGCAAGTTGCCCCTTGGAACTTACAACCTGCGGCGTTGATTTTAGATATGCTTGTTGACCTCTCCACCGTCTCATCTTTGGCCATTCCTTCTAACCACCCTTCAAGATGGTGTTTTTATGATCGCACTTAGATATGTTGACACTTTGTGCATCCCATGCTTGAATAAGTGTTGTGGAGTTCGCCATAGTGCATCGGGTTTCGAGGAAGCGAACATTTGTCCTATAACCTGTAATAGAGAATCGTCTTTTAGCAAGTCTTGAATTAACGAAGATCTTGTAAGTAAGAGATTCACACAAGTATGCAGGACTTTATCCATAGAGATATTGTTCAGTACAATCCTTATGCAATATTAAAAGTTTTTTACAAGAAGTTCTGAATGTAACAGAAAGCAAGATGTAAAGTAAAGCAAGTAATAAAGCAGTAAGTGAGGAAAGGCGATGATGATCGCTTATTTCGAGTTGTTGAAATGAGATTCCCATCAGCCCTCAGTTGATGATTGGCCTGTTATTGGGTTGGGCCAAGAGAGAGCCTTGCCCCTGAGGAGTCTGAGCGGCGCTTGAGGATTGTAGATTCTTGATGTACTGTTGTAGTTTGCCATTCTGAATCATTTCCTCAATTATGCTTTGGAGAATTCTGCATTCATTTGTATCATGACCCGGCAGCTTGTGGAGTCGACAGTACTTTCCAGAGTCCAGAGTTTTCTGTGTAACCTTGAACTTTGGTGGCTCCGGATAGTGCTCGGTATCCTTGGTGGCAAGGAAAATGTTTTCTATGGTATCATTCAGAGGAGTGAGTTCTGATGGGTTGTAGAAGCGAAACTTCTTGTTTGCCTTGCTGTTTTTCCCATCATTGGCTCGTTTCTGCCCCTGGATATCGTGCTGATTAAGCTGGATGTCAGCGCTTTTGGGAGGATCAACAGTCTGATGAAGCACATGATGATCTCCCACTCTCATATACTCCTCGGCTTTCTTCTGGAACTTTTCCAGCGTGTTCGACTCCTTCATTTTGATCCATCGACCGAATTCGCTATTCTTGTCTATAGCGCCGATTAGAGATGCTAAGATCATGCGGGGGTCAGGATTCCCTACTTCAGTTAAAGCGGTATTGAACCTGTTGAGGAAAGCTTTAATTGACTCTCCAGGATTCTGCTTCATTGATGTGAGGGAGATGACATCCTTAGCTTTTGTGGCCTGCAACCTGAAATGCTCTTTGAACTTATGAGTCAAATCATCAAAGCGATCGATGGATTTGGGCGGGAGCCTTGTAAACCATAGCGATGCGACGCTTTCTAGATAGAGCGGGAAGCACAAGCACTTAATCTCATCCGTCGCTTTAGCCACATTCATGTGCCACTCATATCTGTATAGGAAGTGATTTGGATCAGCAGTCCCATCATATGGAGGCAAGGTGGGATGTGCGAACTTCTTCGTAAGCTCAGCTTTGCGAATTCTCCTGGTGAATGGGTTTCTGCTCGGAGAAAAATCCCATTCCCTTTCGCTATCTTTGCGGGTTAGGCTGTCTTTCATCATCCGCTTCACCACGTCCTCGATGTCCCCTTTTGAGTAGTGTCGCTTGGGAGAGCGGACCTCGATTTCCTTTCCGGATGCTTGATCGCGATTAGAGTGTATGGGTCCTTTTCCTTCAGCAAGGGAAGGTGCTCCCCTTTCAGGACTTGCGACTCGCCGGGCATCTCGATTGGAAACGCTTTTGGCTTTCAGCTTGGAAGCATGAATGTCGGCTCCGTTGAACCCTTCAATGTTATCATTGCAATAATGATCGGAAGTTGATGAACTTGTGTTTCCCTCAAGGTTGACATGAGCCTTTCGAGGAGGAGCGGGATTGGCTTGAGCGTTTAGGAGAGCGCTCACTTTATCCATCAAAGTTTGATTAGCATCCACAAGAGTTTTGTTAGCATCCAACAAGGCTTTACTGGAAGCTTCCATCCGTTGGTGTAGATTAGCGACAACGACATCTAGCTCGGCCCTTGTTACTCCAGCTCCGGTTATGGAATTTTGACCAAACTCGAAGCGGTTAGTAAGAGGTGTAGCTTCGTTGTTAGCAACATTGTTGACGTCGTCGTTGTTGTCGTTTTCTCCAACGGTTTTACTTGCGGTTTTCTTGGACTTAGCCATTATCTCGGACATGGATTTGACTTTGGAAGATAGCTCGTCGATTGGCCCAGATCTGATATTTGTGAGATCTACGGTTGAAGCAAGCCTAGATCTTACGTGCAAAGATCTTAACCTTGTCGAGTTTGGGAGAAGTGCGAATGCGGCCCCACGGTAGGCGCCTAATGTTTTAATCAAAAAATGATCAAACATCAAATACGATGCTCTAAAGAGTGCGTCGCCCGTTCAGTGGCAAGGTGCTAAGAAAGCACGTTTCCAAATTAGGGGAGAGACACTATAAAAAGCATGTATGAAGAAATGTGAGACCGCAATTCGCAAAAACAAAGCAATAAGAGAGAGGAACACACAATTTTTAGAGTGGTTCGGTCAAACGTGACCTACGTCCACTATGCAAACATTCTCCATTATCACTTTCATGATTCCAAGTACAATGCCATACAAATCTCCCTCAATTTACAATGAATCTCTCATTTCTCCCTCTTTGATGTGAATCGCACTTGAATTAGCTAGTGGATCGGTTAGATCTCCCCAAGTATTGATTGAAATGGATGAAATGCCTTCAATGCTTCACTTTAGAGGCAGATCTCTTCGATTCCATAGCATTTTGATAGTAGATCCAAGTTTCTAGAGAGAATTCAATGGAGACTTGTGTTGCTTAAGTGGAGCTTGAATGGATTTCCATGGATGAAACTTGAGAATGCCTTGGAGAAATGACTTTAGCAGCCCTTCGGGGTCTTCGAATCCCCCTTAAGTGTGGAGAAAGGGGGTATTTATAGCTGGAGATAAGGGGTAGTGGCACACTTGTAATTTGAGGTGTTTAGTTGGCGCTTGGTTGGCGATGGGTTGGCGCTCGGTTGGCATCAAATAGGAGTCGGAGCGGTCAGCTTTTGGAGCGTCTATCATTTGGACCGATCACGAAAAAATGCGGACCGAGCAAAGATGAATGAGCGACCAGGAAAGATGCAAGGAAAACACTATTCAAAATGGGGTATATTAATTACAACATTGCCATCCATTCTTTTATATCTTTATTGTTCGTTCAAATCAGGGTTGCTCGAGCTCTCCCGCATGGATGCTTGGAACCGACCAGCATGAAACTCCAGCACCGACCGGGGTGAAGTTCCAGCGCCGACCAGGGGGCTAATGAACTCGACCGCTCAGTTTTACTCTTCCTTGATGAAGACAGCTCGCTCCAAAGTACAGCAGAAGTGAACGATCAGGATGAACGGAGACCGACCGACCAGCATGGAGGCTTTCTACTCGACCAGAGGGAGGTGATGCTCCTCTCGACCGACCAGGTGGTGCTCCTCTCGACCGACCAGGTGGTGGTGCTTTTTCCGACCAGTCCAGGTGGTGCTCCTCTCGACCGACCAGGTGATGGTGCTTTTCCCGACCAGTCCTTGCTCGACCAGAGGCGCTAGTGACCGACCAAGTGGAGGATGCTTGAACCCAGGTTGGTGAGCTTGTATTGTTCGACAAGATGCTCGAGTGAGATTTTGGTTGTTATCATGAACCATTTCTAATAACTCATCTCAATCATATCTTTAATAAAAACGTCGGCTTTTTAGCAACTTCGCTCAATTTGGGTTTATGAAATCCGATTAAATAGAATTCCAATAAAAATTAAATTTAAACTTCAATTTACATAACTTGTATTACTAATATAATTCGCTTAAATAAACCTTATATTTACCCAAACCTTCACTAATATATTTTAAATCCCAAGATTTTCCGCTTTGATTATTATGAAATAAATAATAATCAAATATCGGTATTTAATACAAATGGTATACTTCACCAGTAACTATTCCCATTAAATTAATAAATTAATGTAATATTCCATTTAAGTTAACTTGGTCAATTCAAACATGATTAATTCATTAATCAATTTCAATTTGTCTTTCCATTTAAATTAATTAAAAATATAATTAATTTAAATAAATCTCATTTACTTTGAATATTATTAAGTAATTAATAATCATCTCAATACAATTCCCTTTGTTTCTAAAAACTTAATAACGTAAGAATTTTCATTATAAAAACCATTCCATAATTTACTTTAAGACTTAAATAATAAACATTTATTTCCCTTTTTAAAACTTCTTTTCGAAATAATATATTTCAAAATATATTTTCTCAGTTATAAATAAATTTTATAACTTCATTTTTATCAGTTCTCCTGATGGAAAATCAATTCTTATAAAAATGCATATATTTGGGTCATCTGCTTTTAATTCCTCAACCAATATTACTCATTAGTCAATAACAAACAAATTTTGAATTTAGATCCAACAAACCAATAATCAATTCAATAATACAATCATATTCGCCAATCAGTTCATATGATGATAATATGGAAACAAACAATAAATTTGATGATAACATGAAAAATCAATTCAATTCAATTCAAGCATTCAATTAAATAATATACGTAACTAACAAGGTAAGTTACCTCTATTGGAAAAAATAACGATTGGTTTCGATTAAATTAACAACATATTTAATTTAAATCGGTTATAAAAATATCAGCATATATCCAAATGATCAATAAATCAATCAACAAGTGGCAATCCTAGCACACAATTAATAAACCCGACTTATAATAAATATAAGTGGAATAACTGAATGAGTAAACTCACCTGGTTTCCATTTGTAATCAAAATGGTTTAATTTAATTAAATTAAACATGCATTTAATTTAATTAAAGCCTCTGTTCCAATTCCAAAGTGTTGTGCTCATCGATAGGGTTTCAACACTTTTTGTTTCATTGGGTTCTGTACACATATGACCAAGATATATTGTTTAAAGTAATTTAACGTTAATTAAACTAAAACATTTTATTTTATTTAAGTTAACTAAACTTAATTATTTAATTTTTATTTACCAAGCCAACAAACTTTTCTTCATTATAAAACTAATACACTAACAGGTTAAATCAATTCGAACTGGTATTTGTTTTACACTATATGGTCACATCAAATTATAAGATTTGACATACTATAAAATTTCTTCCCACCGTTTTATCTTCTACAGTAACCTCGTTATCTTGTTATTTGAACCCGTGTAATAAAACTTATCTATATATACGAATGGCATATCAAATTAGTAATTAAGCACAATTAGTTTAAGCACTTTTTAATCAAAAGTTCACGAAATATTATTTGGTAAGATTTGCACATATAAAAATAGTTAGGAATGTAATTAACTTTCTACCTGATGCTATCTATGGATAAAACCGACCATGTAAAAGCCTGCCACTTTCACTTATTTCTTCTTGCATCTAATTGGACCGCATACTCAACTTCTTATTCATCAATCTCCAACCTGTTTCTGTCCTTTCTTTTATTGCCAAATAAACACTCAAGCTGTAAGTCTGCATTCCCCTCATAGCATTTCCTCTCCATCACATGCAACACCTTCACATTTTCGCTTCTCCACTTTTCTCAAAACAAACACTACCTTTAAACTCCTCTTCTCCAACTCTTCACGTCCGCCACCCTTATTCCCCTTCACTTCTACTCGTTCACTTCATGCGAAATACAACAATGCTACAGAACTCTCCCATAGCCGCAACATTTTCTGCATCATGCTCCCTTCCTCCATGTTCCATCGTTTCGAAGTCAATTCCACTTCAGAAAATTCCGTTCCTATTGTCGTTGTTCCGATCGTTGGCCTCCACTAGCGTCGTGCCCCAAACAGTGCCCCCTAAAGATGAAGACTCGGATCCCGCATTCAACTCTCGGATCATGCGTTCAGCTGTAGAGTTGGGTATTACATATCATATGAATTGTTTGAACTTTATACGGTTTAGGGAACCAGTGGGTTATGAGTTATTTTGTGGGAGGAAAAATGAGTTTCGCCATTTGGAATGCAGAAAATATATGGAGAAGAAGTGTTTATATAGAGTGATAATGCGTGAAGACCACAGTGTGTAGGGTGTAGGCATGCAGAACTGTAGACCAGCTGTGTGCATGTAGGGAAGATTTCAATGGTATGCACGGTTTAGAAAGATTGGCAGTCAAGGCACCGTAAGTTTGGGACGCAAGAAAATATTTATTTGGGATGCATGGAATGTAAATTGTTTGGCAGGCAAGTCAAACCAAAGGGGCTGGGAAGATTTTATTACAACATACAGTGACTTCGCTGTAGATGCAGATAATTGCTTTGTTGAAGTGAGAACTTACGTTCTTATTAGAATACATGTATCAGTACAGCATTTAATATTATGTACATTTCAAATATTAGAACTTAAGACACCCATCTGACACTATTATGTATTTTTATAAGTTCTCACATGTATCCCAACATGACTATGATACAAATGTACAACTCAACCATCCGTAGACTCCAAATTATATACATATTAAACCAACGCATTATTAAACAAAACGCCTACCTTGAATTATAATAGTTCTAACTAGTTTTTAGATTAAATATATAAGTTATTATACCCATATATCATGATGTCGATGTTTAATGGTGTATGGCTACCTACGAGCTTAAAAAAAAAAGAAAACTAACACACCTATGTCTTGATGTTCCGGATCCAATAAAACTAATTTTGTTGAATTTGGACTTCCTTTGCATACTGGTGTTATTTTCATTTCAATTGCATTTACCTGTTCACATTTAAAATTTCATTCACCGGCAAAACATCTCTGATTGGCTTCAAACTGAAAACCTAGCAATAATTAGCGATACGCATTCCAAAAAAATTTGTTTTCTCGAAAACGGATATCGTTTGAAAAATAAATACTTCCAATGCTTATATAACATCGTTAAAATATTAAATAAATTTCCAAAATCATTAAATAATAATAAATAAAATTATTCGAGCGTATATTTCCCCAAATGGAATAATATATCACTTCAAATACAAAACCAAATAAAATTATGCTCAACGTTCACATTTTCGAGTTTTAATGATATGTGGAATATATATAAATTTCCTTTAAATTTATTAAATAACGATATAATTTATTTGCGATTTCCATAGCGACTATTTTAAATTTTGATTTGGACATAAATTACAATTTAAATATGAAATTCCTAAATTTCTCTTTCATTAGTAAATTATAATCTAATCGATTCCAACGTTTCTTGTTTTACAGAAATCCGATTTAAAACGGATTATGTCTATTCAATTGAAGTTCAAAACCCAATATTATGAACTACCGTGCCATTTCAAGTTCGTTTTAAAATAAATATAAGTATTCAATCGTTGTTCAATTAACAAATTCCATATTAAAATCCATAAATAATTCAAATATAATATTTAAAACAAATTTAAATATTCAATTCAAATAGCTGGAAAATCCGGGTCGTTACAATACTAAATATGATAAAACTTGTTCACACGCTAACGGCTAATAGATAATTACAAAACATACTAAATATGATAAAATGTGTTCACACGCTAACGGCTAATAGATAATTACAAAACATACTATATATGATAAAACATGTTCACACACTAACGACTCTATTGTCTTCATTATGCCTCCTCAGTTCGAACTAGGGTTTCCTTTTTCATTTCCACCTCCACCAACTACCTTCAGCTCCTCTCTCAATCTTACAAAATTCTTGGTTGATAATGCTTTTGTAATAATGTCCACTCGCTGATAGTAAGTAAGAATATGACAGATGACAAACTTTCCATTCTGCGTTCTTTCTCTGATGAAATGAAGATCCATTTCAAAATGCTTTGTCCTTGAATGTTGAATTGTATTAAGGGAAAGAAAAACCGTACTCTTGTTGTCGTACCAGATGACAGATTTGCATGTTAAACTCAGCCCTAATTCCTCCATCATCGTTTCAATCCAAGATACTTTTGCAGTTGCACTTGCGAGAGCCCTATATTTGGCTTCTGTACTGGATTTAGATGTAGTATGTTGCTTCTAAGTGCACCAGGAAATTATATTGCCTCCAAGGTAAACGCAACATCCTGATACAGATCGTCTATCATCAACATCATTTGCCCAATCAGCATCGCTAAAGCACTGTAAGGAAAAATGTTTTTCTAATTTTATAATTATTCCTAAATGCTTTTTGCCTTGCAAATATCTTAGAACCCTTTTTAAAGCAATCCAATGTTCTGATTATGGATTTTGCATAAACTAGCTAAGTTGTTAACATTATAACAAATATCTGGGCTTGTGATTGTTGCATATTGCATTGCTCCTATTAAACTTCTGTACTGTTTTGCATTTGTGATGGCGTCCCCTTTATGTTTAGATAATCGTAGACTACTTATCATAGGTGTTCGTATATGTTTGGCATGTTGCATATTGGCCCTCTGCAAAATTTCAGAAATATAGTTTTCCTGAGGTAGAATCAATTTTCCTTCACTGTGTTTGAAAATTTGAATCCCAAGAAAATATTTTAACTCTCATAAATCTTTAATAGAAAAATGTTGATCCAACAATTGTATGACTCTGCTTATCTCTTGATCATTATCTCCTGTGATCAACATATCATCCACATATACTAAAATAAAAATAGTTCCTTGCCTACTCCTTCTCATGTATAATGAGTTGTCAAACTTGACTTGAATAAAACCTAAATTTGTTAATGTCATCTTGAGTTTCTCATACCAAGCTCTTGAAGCTTGCTTGAGTAAATAGATTTCTTTATCAAGCCTGCAGACCTTTTTATCATTAGAATTGTATCCTTCAGCTTGTTGCATGTAGACTTCTTCAATTAATTCTCCAATTAAAAAAAGCATTGTTCACATCTAGTTCTTTTATATTCCACCCTTTACTTAAGGCTACAGTCAAATTTATCCTAATTGTAGTGGGCTTTATAACTGGAAAAAAAATTCATTGAAATCAAAACCAAATTGTTTGGCATAACTTTTAGATACCAATCTAACCTTGCATTTGCCAATAGAGCCATAAGCCTTTCTCTTTATCTTATATATCTGTCTGCAACCAATAACATTTTCGTGTGCTGGTGGTACAACAAGTTCCCAAATCTTGTTCTTCATAAGAGCTCCATATTTTGTATCCATGGCCTTTTTCCAATCTTTTGACTTCAGTGCTTGAGTGAAATTAATCGATTCAGTTTCAGTGATGGCCACATTATAAACTTTTGGTTTAAAAATACCACTTATTGATCTACTGCCTGCTTAGATGTTGTTGTGTCTGTTGTGATTGTTGTTCCTGTTGTGATACCCTTGCACTGCTGTTGCTTTGTGTGTTATCATCATCAACGGTGTTTTGCATATTATCACTAGCTTGGCTTACTTCTGTGTCTTCTAAATTTTTTTCTTCTGATCCACTGATGTGTATACTTGTTTTGCTTAAATCATCTGCTTGTATTCCTGAATGCTCATTGTCTTTAATTATTTCAAAGTAACTAGTCTGAACTCCACAACTTTAATGGAGTCCATTCTGTTGTTTTCTTTGGAATTATGCCTATCTGCATAAGGAAATTTATTTTCATCAAATATTACATGTCTTGAGGCATAAATTCTACCATTCTTGTTAAGACATTTATAACCTTTTTGACTTTGAGCATAGCTAATAAATGTGCACGGACTTGACCACATACTTAATTTATGTCTATTATAATCTCTCAACCATGGAAAACACAGAGAACCGTATATTTTCAAAAATTTATAGTCTGGTGTAACATTGTATATAACCTCATGTGGGGTTTTATTATCTAGGATTTTAGTAGGTAATAGATTAATAAGAAAAACTGAAGTAAAAAAGGCTTCATTCCAATACTTCATGGGTAAAGAGCTTTGAGATAACAATGTTAAACCAGTTTCCACAATATGTCTGTGTTTTCTTTCAACCAAACCATTCTGCTTAGATGTGTGAGGACATGTCAATCTGTGTTTAATTCCTCTTTTAGCAAAATAATAAGCCAAAGGCTTGAATTCTGCCCCACTATCTGTTTGCAGAATTTTTACATTACAATTAAGTTGCTTTTCAACATGAGTTATAAATTATATAACGATGTTACAAGTTTCAGATTTATTTTTTAGCATATATATCTAAGTATATCTCGAATAGGCATCTACAAAAGAAGAATAGTACCTGTGCCCCTAATATGAATTTAGAGGTGCTGGCCCCCATAAATCTGCAGCTACAAGCTCTAATGGCTTGTTATGCCTGGTTTCAGAATTACTAAAAGGAAGTTTGTGGCTTTTTCCAAGCTGACAAGGTGTACATGTGTGTTTAACAAATGCATTTTTAAAAGCAGTATTATGAATAGATAAAAAAGTTCTAACAGTTTCAAAATTTGGATGACCAAGTTCCATATGTCATAAAGTAATATTATCTAAAACATTATTTCTATTACAATGCTTATTACTACTGTAATCATTATTACTATAGGCATCCACATTGTTACACCAGAGTTCACCAATTGAATTTCTAGTCTTCAAGTTGTTAAATCTGTAAAGTCCATCATGTAGACTACCCTGTAGTAATATTTCATGACTTAGAGTATCTTTGACTAAGCAAAATTTTGGATGAAACTCAAAATATACACAATTATCACTGGCAAATTTTGATACACTTAATAGATTTTTATTTATGGTAGGAACCCTTAGCATGTTATTTAGTTGAAGTTGTCTTTTACCAAAAATAGTTCCTTTGCCAGTATATGTTATATTTGCAGTCTCACCATTTCCCATATACAAATATTTCATACCTGAGTAATCTTTGCTGCAATGTTTAAATTCTGAAGATTATTCGTAATATGATGGGTTGCACCTGAGTCTGGATACCATTCCCCAAAGTTACCTTCATCACCCTTATCAGCATGATTACTGCTTTGATTGTCATTGTTGCCTTTGCTTGAGTTTATTGTAGCAAAATTTGCATGTGCTCCTTTCTGAGAAAAACTGCCTTGACTGCTTTGAGAGCTATTATCTGGATTGTACCTGACACTACAACAAAAACACCATATTACAACTTTAATTTTACAACGGTGGTAAAATTACCGTTGTAATAAATATTTTTTTACAACTTTTTTCCAGAAAAGTTGTAATAAACTTATTTTTAACAACTGTGTTATTTTGACAGTTGTAATAAAAGTCTATCACAACTTTTATTTTTTGACTGTTGTAATATATGACTACACTATAACAAAAATACCATATTAATAATTAATAAAGATTCGATAATTAATAAAAATATTAATGCTCAATAACTATTCTTTAATAATAATAAATAGTATATTTTAAAATATGTAATGACTAATATTAATAATTTCTTTTCGCTATATAATAAATAATAAATAATAATTATGTATTATTATTAAAAATTAAAAATAAATAAATAAAAATTAGTTTTTTGTAATGAATAATTAATTTTAGTAATCAATAAATAAGTAGTAAGAATCACTAATTAAGAAGTAATAATTAAATAATTACTTTTAAATATTTTAATAAAAATTTCAAGAAATTTATATAATATTCTATTACATTTTTTCATAAAAGAAAAAAAGAAAAATCATAAGATTAATAAATAGCTATCATATATTATTTAACTTACCATATTACATAACTTTCAAAATAGTAATTAGTGGATGAGATTAGTGGTCCACTTCCCTCCGTATTAAACATTTTCCATATATATACAATATATATATATATATTTATTTAAAACAACATTTAATTAGCTTATGATACATGTTCAAGACAATTAGATTAGATCTCAAAATTTTCTCGCCATATTGAAATTTTTGGCTCCAACATAAGAAAAATTCACTCTTAACTCAAATTTTAAAACTTCCATCAATGCGCTGATTCCTAATTATACTGCTTTGTTTTCCACGTCGTCATGTTCGTGAGCGTTCTTCAAATCCATCACCAATTTATTTACTTTTTCAAAACCAAAACACATCGTATCTCGTTACAGACAAAATCGCATAAAATCTCCAATTCCCTCCTTTTAATAATCTCAATACTCATACGCATCTGTAAGTAATCGATTCAGTTAATTACTAGAATTAATTTCGAATCAAATAAAAGTTACCCAATACTACAACATCTCAATGGCGATTAATTTTTAATGACTTTCCGATTTCAAATCTTTCAGATTGCTATCTGAAATCGGGCGGTGACAACAACAGGGAACCCATTCTAGAATCAGACTGGTGATCTTTCCGTGCAAAACTTGTTGCTACTGGCCTCTCGAGCCTTGCGACATCCGTACAGCCTGAAAACATGGCCAAATTCCGTTGCCTGGTGCGAAGAAGTGGGCACACAAGCTCCATGAACCGGAAAAAGGTTGCCTGCTAATCGCATCAAAAAATTCGCATTTGCTCTTCACGCCGAATTCGCATCACCTTTTCGACTTATTTTGGCATCAGATCCAAATCGATAAACTCACCGTATTTGTAGATGGAAGGCAACGTGAAAGGGCTCACCGTGATGAAAGCAGTTTTGTGGATTTCGGGTTTTTGGGTATTTGGCAGTTTTTTTTTTTTTTTTTTACCTTTGGTAGTGAGTTTGATTTAGTTGATATTTTTGTGTATCTGATTTAGGTATCTAATCGAATGTTGAAGGTTGACAGGTGAATTTGGTACTTTTTCTACTATAGCTGAGGATGAAAGTGGATGCAAATCTGGTATGATGAGGGAGTGCCAAAACAGACAGTGGTATATTTTTTTTGAAGTGTCAACTATAATCACTATTGTTACACCTTAGCTTAGATTCTTGTCTTAGATGCTTACTAGGATACATTAAACAATGTATATTAAGTGATTGATTTTAGTTTTACCTGAATGTAGCTAGAGCTGATTTTTGTCACGAATTGGTGAGATCTATGAAGATGAATCAATAACAAAATTAGCAGATTAGCATAGCTCGAAAGAACTTTACAAGTGCATTGCTATTTAATCTAGTT
Source organism: Allium sativum (assembly GCA_030737875.1). Classification (NCBI taxonomy): domain Eukaryota; kingdom Viridiplantae; phylum Streptophyta; class Magnoliopsida; order Asparagales; family Amaryllidaceae; genus Allium; species Allium sativum. The sequence goes on along the minus strand of CM060919.1, from coordinate 2,382,631 downwards.
TTGCTTTAGTTTATAACTATTTGCTAAGCCATGGTGGAATCTTCAAATAGCTAACCGTGATGGTTTTCCTTTAATGTATAGCTGACTCAACCAATTAGACCATTGGAAAGGTAAGAGATTTCGTTTACAAATGTTCAATTTATTTCACAGAAATATTGACATAGTGCACCATAACCATCCTGGTTATAAAAGCAATCTAATATTACTCACTTTTACACATACACACACGTACGCACGCACATGGAGAGAGCACCTTGATTATCTTCACATCTATGAAAAACGCACAGGGAACATTAATGGTCACAGATTTCAGCAGTATCATCACTTCGTTTTCATCATGAATTCTTTATAAAGGCACCTTATCCAGCGGTGTTGAGAATGGTGTCGTTTCTACAATAATAAATCTGCTGCTGAATGGTAGGAGCGATCAGAATTGTGCTTCAGAAAAAAGGTTTTCCACCCTTGATAGATACGCTTTCACAAGTAAATCACAAAAACTTCATCAATCTTCTTGATTACTGCGAGGATAATGAACCCATCACAAGGATGATGGTGTTTCAGTTCTCGCCAAATGGAACGCTTTTTGATCATCTACATTATGTTTCATTTAGCGTTTCATTGTGATGTATCCAATATAAGATGTGGCAAATGAGGAGGACATGGTTGTAATTTTATACATTTTTATGTGGTACATTATTTATAATTTGTATTTTGGATATAAAATTGTGATTTTTATCAATGAATGGATTATGATGCCTTTAAACTTACATCTATTCCGTATGTTATTTACCAATTTATTGTCGCACATATTACATATATATATATATGCATATAATTTGTGGATATATTACAATTGTAAAATAAAAGTTGTAATAAATATATCACAACGGTTATAAATAGTTCTAAAAGTTACAACAACAACGGTGCATAACTGTTGTAATAAAGTTTATTACAACGGTGGAAAAAAGTTGCAAAATATACATATTACAACGGTGTTGCAACAGTGCAAAAAAGTTGTAAAAGGTTTTAGTCTATTACAACTTCTTAATACACGACGGTTAGCCCACCGTTGTAAAATGTATATTACAACGGTGTTCCACCGTTGTAATAGGGTCATTGTGTTGTAGTGTGAAGTAACATTTATTTGTCATATGACCAAATTTTTGACAAATTTGACATTTTACATGATTGTTATTATTCCATCGGCCTCTTCCACGACCCCTCTGAGACTGGAAACCCCCTCTTTGTGCTTGAAAACCTCCTCTTTATGATTGAAAAATTCTTGAATACTGACTTTCTTGTCCGTTTGAATCATTGTTGTTGTTTCTTTGTTGATTACTTTTAGCTGCTGCATAGTTGACAGAAAAATTACCTTGTATGGTTTTTCTTTGTTCAATCCTTCCTTCATGAGCAAGTAGAGCGGATCGAACAAATTGCAAGTCAGGTAATGTTTGCTGAGTAGCAATAACAGTTATTAAGGAGTCATATTCTTCATCAAGTCCACCAGTGATAAACAATATTTGTTCACTATCACTTATCTTATGCCCAACAGCATTTAATCTATCACAAGTATTTTTAGTTTTTCCTAAATATTCTTTCACACTCATGCCTTCTTTTCTGGTGTTTTGTAAATCCCTTCTATACTGCATTATCCTAGCTACGGACTGAGAACTAAAAATTTGCTTAATAGATGACCAAATTTCACGAGAATTGTTACATCCTGCCATCTGTGATAACACATTTGAAGTTATAGAAGACATAAACCATGATGATAATAGATTATCCTGCTTTTGATGTCTAACATAATCTAGATTTGAAATAGTGCTACCATCTTCACTCAAAGTCATGACTGGTGGTATAGTTATGGTTCCATTGATGTATTCCAGCAGTCTATAACCTTTTAAGGCAAATTCCACTTGATATTTCCATAATATGTAATTGTCTTCATCAAGTGATGTGGTAATAATTTGACTTTTGGGTTTAATCAGGTCAGGGCTATTTAGTGGTGGATCAGTGCTAGTGTTGACCGTTGATGTAGACGTGGCTTCATTACTATTCGCCATAATTGATCAGAAAAAATATTTGGCGAGGCGGAAGCAGGAAAATGCAGCCAATGTAATCTTAGATAGAAAGAAATTGAAGAACAATAATAAGATATATATTGTATGCCTGACACACAATATCAAATCTTGTAGCCGCCTTTGTGCTTGGAAAATCAAGAATGATATTTGTAGCCACTATAAAAAATACTTATGATTTAGGAGAGGTAGAATTAACTAGCAGCCAGTTGATCTAGGCATGGCTAGTTTACAAACTGATGATCCAAAACAATCAAGAGTTGGATGTCCCTTCGGTAAAATCTCCGATAATGAGAAAAAATAAAACTGAGGAGAAAGAAAAAATAATAAAACAACTCTTGGTTGATAGAAAGTCTTTCGGCAATTTGCTCTGATACCAAATTGAAGAATAAGATTGAAGAAAATAAGAAGAATATTGAGGAAGAAGAAGATTTTATTGAAGAATATTATTTCTTGTACAAGGATTAATGTAACAATGGTATGTTTATATAGAGAAGCATTGTAACGGCTAATAGATAATTACAAAACATACTAAATATGATAAAAAGTGTTCACACGCTAATGCCTAATAGATAATTACAAAACATACTAAATATGATAAAACGTTTTCACACGCTAACGGCTAATAGATAATTACAAAACATACTAAATATGATAAAATGTGTTCACATGCTAACTACTCTATTGTCTTCATTACAACTTGCATTGATCATATACAATATTTATATACAATCTTCTTGGCTTCAGATGTTTACTTTATACCATTCAGAAGTCTAGAAAGATTATGAAAACGTATGTGCTAAACTGCAACCAAATACATATTAAAAGTATTAGGCCATTGTACCCATGTCAAGGTATATTGCAAAAAAAGTTACAACATATTAAATACTAAAGACTTCATTGTAACTCTCACATACCAAATGAAATTATATGTTGACTGCATTTCCTTAAGTTGGATTGATATTATTTGCTATGTTTCACTGTGCTACAAGAAAAAAGATGTAAAGTCAATTGCATTAACCATAATACTTTTCTTCCGAACCGTCGTTGAAGCAATTTTAATGTTGTGGCGTCGAATATATTGAATGAGTTCATTAGTGTTTGAGAGTTTCATATTCACATAGGCACTGTGGTAGTTCTTAAGCATTTGAGCAGTTGTTATCACAGTCGTCAAAAAGAGATACGCTAATTGTATTTATATAGAGGTTTCCTTTGTAACCGTTCTTTATGATTCCATGATAAATCATTTGTAAATATGATATTAAATATTATTTAATAATAATAGATACATGGGCCCTACTTTTCATGTGTGTTTGGCTGATCTTGGTATAGAAACAAGGTGGGGAGATAGACTTCTCTGTTAATCTATGAATCACTCGACTTTTTATACACAATATGTAATCACCTAAGACAATGTCATCGCTTAAATTTGAGAACTCTGATTTGTATCTTCTATATTTTGTGCCCTTCACATCTTTTTTCTACTTCACGAATGTATCCTACTGCAAAATTATTTTCATGCTAACAAATAAGAGGAAAGATATTCGTACTTCACTTCTCGGACGACAATAAGTAACTACAAGTTTATGCAATTAATGGTTGATATTAGACCATCCTGTTTTAATTTCGGTTCTAGAACATGTTTTTGTTGCACATCTTATTTTCTGTTATTTTTGCTCATGATTTGTAGTGGCTATGGTTTTCCCTGCACTGTTCTGCAAAAAAGACTACTTAATGAGATTCCATAATACCACAAATCTATAGTTTGTCGATCACTATGTTACATCTCTGATTACTATTTCATTGTTAATTAAATACGAAAAATAATATTGTAACTGGATTATCAACAATAAAGTCATTGCTTGGATTGTCATCATTATTTACACTGAAGGATGTGAATCCAAGTTACAAACATGGTTTTAATAGTGAAGATTTGCGGAAAAATAAGAACCTTTAACTGACTTCAATTTTGGTATTTTTCTGGTTAGATTCAATCTGGGCACCTAAACAATTTATTTTGATGTTGATATATACATTGACCAACTTCTATGACTAAGTGTGATGAGCCTCTATTTTGTATGCAACTAAATTTTCTTTTATTGGTTTTGAATTTCAACATGTTAGTTGTGTTTTTAGTATGTTTCTGCACTTTTCCTCATTTTCATTGTAATTTGTAAGTGATTATTATTTTTCTAAACATATCTAAGTTCAAATAACATTAATCTAATGGCGGATGGTGAAGTAGTGGGAGTGAATTCTTACATGTGGAGTAGGATAATACAAAAGAGAGTCTATGGACTTTGGGAAAGAAATAGTTTTGTTGACTTTTTAGTTTTTAAGATGATTGAATGCAAATTTAAAAGCATGTTTGCATACTAAAACTAAGAAAGTAACGGCTAACACTTGACTACTTTGTTTTAATCATGTTGCTTTGTAAATTAATATGTTGTGTTTATTTGAAGTACTATACACTTTAATATATGCTGTTTGAAATGGAGAGTTTTGAAGATTGTATATGTCATTAGGTTTGTATACACAAGTATGAAGTGTTATGGACTCTCTTCATAAAAACACAGCGTTCACTTAAGTTATTAATCATATAATTATTTGTTACCAAATCTTATGGTTTATAATAGAAACTATATCTGTTAGCCAAACCGGTATAAGCACATTATTATTTTAGTTGGCAAAAAATCATAAAAATGCCTATTGTTAATTATTATAGTCAAGCAATTTAAAAACTAGAAGTCGGACTGTTTTTTTTAATTCTTTTTTTTCAAAAATTTGTTGGGCTTTGTTAGATGACTGTAATTTGCGGTGTATCGTGTTTTTTATTTAATATTATCAAATAAAGCATTTTTGCGTTGCTGTTGGAAGGAGTCTGCTTCGTTGGAAGGAGTCGTTTGAAGTGCAGGAAACACCATGCAGGTAAAGGAATGCACTTCTGTGTTACTGCGATTTGCTATGCAAACAAATAACTCAGTCATCATAATAGGGCATATTACAAAGACGGGAGAGATAGTTGGGCCCTCTGTTCTTAAGCAGAAAGTGGATTTTATTTTGTATATGGAGGGAGAAATTTATTCATCGTATCGTCTCCTATGATCTATGAAAAAATCGATTTGGTTCTACAAACGAGCTTGGAGTTTTAAAAATGTCAGATTCTAGGCTTGATGCAGTACCAAGTCCAAGTAAGATGTTTTAACTGAATAGGACTCCGATTCCGAGGTATTGGCTGGACTTGCAGTTGCTGTGATCGTTGACAAATCCTGGTCGTTCATGCTAGAAATTCAGGTGTTATGTGCTACTGACTCAGCCTTCTAAAGAAAATTTAATAATGTTTCAGATAACAGAGCTATCATGATAATTTATGTTCCTATGAAAAAGGCAGGGCTGAAACTTCAAGACAGTACTGTTTCCTGTAACGTTGTTAGTGTATATAAGCCGTGACAGGGACTGCCGGGTAGACCTGTCAAAATATGACCCTACCCATTTTACCCTAACTACAACCCTGATGGGTCAACCCATTTATATTTTTTATTAAATGGGTCATAAAAGGGTTGACCCTTTTTTAAAAGGGTTACAAATGGGTAACCCACTTACCCATGTAACTCTGTCTACAAACGAAGTCGCTAATTTTTTTGTAATATTAAAATTGGGGAAAATTCCACATTTTCCAATATTAAAAATTGGGGAAAATAAAAGAACTATTTTTAATAAAAGGCCAAAATTATGAAATTAAAAGTAATAAAAGAATTATTTGAAAATAATAATTTTTAAATTTCAAAGGCCAAAATTACGTAAATACCCTTCATTTTGAAAAAAGTGAAAAAAATTCAAAAAATCCAGAAAATTACAAAATGAAAAGTAAAAAAAGAATTATTTAAAAATAGCGGTTTTTAAAGCTAAAAATGCAAAAATGCCCTTCATATAGGAAAAAGTGAAAAAAATTAAAAAAATTCTATAAATCTAGAAAATTACAAAATGAAAATTTAAAAAAGAATTATTTTAAAATAACGATTTTTAAAGCTAAAAATGCTAAAATTGCGAAAATGCCCTTCATATTGAAAAAAGTGAAAAAAATGAAGAAAATCCAGAAAATTACGAAGTGAAAAGTAAAAAAAAAGAATTATTCAAAATAACGATTTTTAAAGCTAAAAATGCTAAAATTACGAAAATACCCTTCATATTAGAAAAAGTGAAAAATATGAAAAATTTTCAAAAAATCCAGAAAATTACGAAATGAAAAGTAAAAAAAGAATTATTTTAAAATAACGATTTTTAAAGCTAAAAATAGGAAAAAGGCCTTCATATTGGAAAAAGTGAAAAAAATGAAAAAAATTCAGAAAATCCAGAAAATTACGAAATGAAAAGTAAAAATAGAATTATTCGAAAATTACGATTTTTAAAGCTAAAAATGTCAAAAAAAAAAGAATTATTCGAAAATTACGATTTTTAAAGCTAAAAAGTGAATTATTCGAAAATGACATTTTTTTTGACATTTTTACCTTTAAAAATCGTTATTTTGAAATAATTTATTTACTTTTCATTTCGTAATTTTCTGGATTCCCTGAAAATTTTCCATTTTTTTCACTTTTTCCAATATAAAGGGCATTTTCGTAATTTTAGCATTTTTAACTTTAAAAATTGCTATTTTAAAATAATTATTTTTTTACTTTTCATTTCGTAATTTTCTGGATTTTCTAAAAAAAATTCATTTTTTCACTTTTTCTAATATGAAGGGCATTTTCGTAATTTTAGCATTTTTAGCTTTAAAAATCATTATTTTAAAATAATTCTTTTTTTACTTTACATTTCGTAATTTTTTGGATTTTCTGAAAAATTTTCATTTTTGGATTTTCTGAAAAATTTTCATTTTTTTTCACTTTTTCCAATATGAAGGGCGTTTTCGTGATTTTAGCATTTTTATCTTTAAAAATCGTTATTTTAAAATAATTCTTTTTTAACTTTTTGTTTTGTAATTTTCTGGATTTTCTGGATTTTTTTCACTTTTTTCAATATGAAGGGCATTTTTGTAATTTTGATCCTTTTAGCTTTAAAAAATATTATTTTCGAATAATTCTTTTATTATTTTTTGTTTAATAATTTTTTGGATTTTTTGAATTTTTTCTTTTTTTCTTCTCTTTCCAAAATAAAGGATATATTCGTAATTTTGACATTTTTAAATTTAAAAATCGTTATTTTAAAGTAATACTTTTTAATGTGGGGGTTATCATTTTGGTTGTTATCATTTGCCCCTCGAAGCTTGTATTTTTCGCTTGCGAGAAATGCAGGCTTCGAAATGAACAGGTTTTATGTTGAGATTCAGTCGTAGCATTTTGTTTGCTGTGGCAAATCCTGCTTTGACTCGCTGATTCCAGACGATCCAAGTTTTGAACTTCTGTCGAAGTATTGCTATGAACTGATTGTTTGCAAGAATGGGTAGACGTGTTGCAGCTATTGCTATGAACTGATTGTTTGTGGTATTTTGTTGTAAAATAGTATTTTTGCAATAACGGACCTGGGTTTTTTCTTCATTTTATTTACATGTTAATGATATAAATTGATTTTTGTGAATTTAGTGGACTTCTGTCGAAGTATTACTGTTTGTTTGTTGTAATAATGCATGAACTCAACTAAAGTTCAAACGGTTGGAACAAGCTTTTTCTTTTCTTTTTTTCTTCTACCAGCATCTGCGCAATTGAAAATAAAGTCAATTTCTATCAGTTGAGCACTTCTTAATGTAATTTTCTATTCAGCATTATAATTAGTGGAACAATATTTTTTGTTGATGAAGAAATTGTTTGATAGTTGAATCTTCAATAGTCTTGTAGGACTCTGCTTTGTGAATGTTTTACAACGGGATAGTTACCCACTAAGACAAAATGTTTTACAAGGGGTTAGTTAACTCTTTTACATTCCTGATTACAACGTTTTGATTTTGCAGTAGATGTGTGAATTATTAAAAATCAAAAGGAATTTTAATATTTTAAAGTAAATAAACTTCTATTAGGGGTTGACTGTTTCAAAATTTGGATTCACCTCACATATGTTTTTTATTTTATTTTGATATATTACTTTCCTATCCAAATTTATCAAGGAACCGATATTTATGTATAATTATACCGATACCAAATTTTATGTGATAATTATATAAAGAGGTGAAGATAATAACAGAAGTAATGGAAAATTAAAACTTTTATACTTAGTTTTGTTGTATTAGTGCATGATTATTTAACCATTTGTGAAAACCCCTGATAAAGGTAGGAAAAGATGCGAGTTTTGTAGTTATATATGTATTGTGCAAAAATTAAATTTCCCTTTTTACCTATTTCTTTCTTGTGAGAACTTGATAATGCAAAAGGCAACGTACCAAACTGTTTTTGGATAAGCAATCTTAGTAAACTGCAATAGTTGTCTATTGAAGTAGTCTCCTATAAGCCTTATCAACTTTAGTGGTAACTAGGTAACTATACCATATTTTTCAGTTACTGTATCACAATCACTGATATAAGATTGATGAAAATGCGGACTCTGGACATTTGATTAAGTCAAAGCAAATAAAATCTTGATGACATTTATCATATATAAGAACAATAAGATAAAATAAATCAATGAGGAGTATCGTATATAAGCCAATAAAATCTATGTGGCATTTGTCATACGTAAAACAATATGATAAAATAAATCAAGTTAGAGTATCATATATACCAATGTAATACTCACAACATTATGATACTCATAATAAGTGTCATATATAATTTTGTAACCAATCAAGTTAGAGTATCATATATAAGTCAATAAGGTACTCATAACATTATATATATATAACAATATGATCAAGTCAGAATATCGTATATAAATCAATGCGATGGTTTTAACAAATATCATATATAAATCAATATGATAAAATGAATCAAGTCAGAGTATCACATATGACAGTCATAACAAATACTATATTCAAATCAATATGATACTCATAATAAATCAAGTCAGAGTATCATAACCAATAAAATTCTCATGACATTTATCATATATAAAAAAAATATGATAACTAATCTAGTTGTTTATCCCTTAAGGATCATGTATGCATTAAAGAATTAAGTCCATAATAGAACCATAGAACCCGCATTCTCAAGGTCCATGCACGCATGCCTCAACCAAGGTCTTTCGAACACAGCAGGGTCCAACATGGACCATGGCTCGAGCAGGGGTTGATCATGAAGTGCGACACGATTATACAGAGAGGTCATGCACTGAAAATGGTAATGCCTAAGAACTGTGAGGCCCACACATCCTTCATAGATCGCCCATATTAGAAAGTCGTTTATTCTTGCATCGAAGAAATCGGTCGCACAAGGCAAAGAAGGGAACTGATTCCAATTACATGATCCGTTCTGCGGTCGTTCGTCCACGGAACCGTGCATGGATCCCTTATCATTTGTTCCCTGATCTAACACTAGTATCAGCTTTACAAGTTTTATTCGGTCGCCCATCTACCACCAGATATAAATGTTTATCCACTTGGCCATGGTGTCCATTCAAATCCTATAAATGAAAAAGATTGAAGGCATTCTCTTCCTACGTCGCTTATCCATCCTTTTCCTCCGTAGATTCCACCATTCTTTCATCGAATCCCGCGAATCCAAGCAAGTTTTGTATGTGAAAGCGAGAATATATTAAGAGAACGAGGAGTGGTATAAAAAACGAGAGTTGATGTATCTTTTAAATGACATCATGATAATACAAATCACCTTCACAGTGGATGTAGGCCTAGCTCAAGGCTGAACCACTCTAAAATCTTGTCTTCATTTCGTTTCCTTCGCATTTTTACTTTCAATTGTCATTGAGTACGGCTCTATTTATATTCTAACCTTGTTGGTGAAGTATGGTTTTTGTACCATCGGTGTTTGAACCAATTTTTTGTGTAAACATTTTGGCGCCCACCGTGGAGCCGTACTTACCTATTTCCCGGTTGAAATATGACAAGATCTTCTCAGAAAAATTTGCGTCAAACCATGAGTATACCAAAGGAAGTCATTCGCGAAGTCGGTGACCTCACCGACAATACTAATATTATCACATCACCCACCATTCAATTCGAATAAGGAGAATCGTCAAGAGTCGAGGTAACTATAACCAAAAGAGAGTTGGAAGAAGCGACAGTGGGACTGACGAGTCGAATAATCATTGCAAATGGTGCAATGATGAAGAAACTTGAGTCAATAATTGCTATTCATGCCGCTACCGCAAAAGCTACACTAAGTACCGCTTGTTTTTTTACCCGCTCGAACGAGTCAAATCCATGATATAGAATCCTCTGCTTCAAGCACAAAACAGGGAAATTCTATCTAGGGAGTTGCGTATCACGCTAATCTGGACCGCAAAAAACCTAAAGCATCTATGTGCAATTATTCCAATGATACAACCGCTCAACAGTTGAATGATCATATGAGAGGAGCATTCCTCTCAAAAGAAACCCCATACCCCCTGTCTCCAGATTGTAATTACACACCTAGATGAGAATTTAGTGAGGAGGAAGGCGCTTGTTTCATAGATCAGGGCAAAGAGCAAGAAGATATTTTAGGAATGGCATGTAGAATTGTGAAAGCGGGCTTGAAACATGAAACACATCACCTCCGTTAAGGTCACTCACCAAGGGAATGCCTTAACTTCAGTGGAGCGTTTTAGGTAAAAGATGCAGGTAAATTACAAGACAGACAAATAAAGCAGCGGAAAATAAAGTCATTTTATTAACAATGTGGTTCAGGCAAAGCTTTTACAACAATTGTCTCAATCATACTTAAAAGTAATACATAGAACTTCTGTCTTGACTCAAAAACTTCCAAGTATAAAAAAGCATAAAGAAATAACAAGGATATTCCCCAATAAAGCATGAACTAGCCATAGAAGTGGAAGAGAGAGTCCAAAGCAATACATCGACTGTTCGAGCTTGGAAAGAAAACTGAGCTAAGAGATATTATTTCCTCCCTGTGAACCTAGGGGTGAAAACGAAAGAAAAGAGGCGAAACAAACTAGGTCATACATAAGTCTGGTAAGTCCAGTGACTTTCAGCATGTAAATAGGCAAAAGCATCATGACATGAATAAACTGAATATAAGACAATATCGTGATAACATGGATAACAAGATAACCTAACATTTGTATAAGATATGATAAGGCAAGATAAACTGAGTGCACTTCAACTCTTTCTCTGCTTCTCTACTACCTTGTTATTCTGATTTCTATATCTCTGCACCGCCTAACTAGTGTCCCAACTAGTAATCTGTGTAAAATGATAATATTACAATGTGATCCCAATCCCCCGCAATTATGGTAGCCTTCAGGTGTACATCTAGTATGAGGATCTTACCTCAATCAACCTAATTGCCATAAAGATGTTAGATGTACCCTTACTACCCTATCGATCGGCTCCTTACTCGTATTAATTTTCCTTGTGTCTGTGTCAATCGGCCCTCTCTTGCGTGTAGATACCCTGTGCTGGTCCCAACATAAGGCGTATCAATCCTCATGATAGCAACCCGATACGATTCAGGATGCACAGTGTATAACTACTGGTACCCAGTGCCTGCTTTTTCCTACTCCGGAGTACGTGCACGCCCGTAATCCGTTGGAACCTACACTGATGTACCCCCTTACGCTATTTTGACCGCTTATAATCAGTCCAGTAATCGTGCCCCCACCCTACCTAGTTTCAAGGTACCTTGAACATCTATGTGGGTTACTGCTGAAATGGGTCCTTGTTACTAGGCTTTCTTACTGGTTAAGTTTGTGGGTCTATATTTACTAATATTACCCACCAACCTGATATGTACTTAACCCTCCCATTGATTCAAACATGTTTCCTTAATGGTTAAGTGTTGTCCATTCATGTTAACTTAACCCACCCACTCATCATGTCATGTTGGTTACGTGTTTCTTATTAACCCTTCTCACTCGTCATGTTGGATTGGTTAAGTGTTTCCACTTAACCCCGTTCATTCATCACGTTATATTGGTCATTAACTTAACCCCATTCGTTCATCAAGTTTCATTGGTTAAGTGATTCTTATTAACTAAACCCCATGCGTTCATCATGTTGTACTAGTTAAGTGTCATCAATCAATTCAAGTTAACTTAACCCACCCACTTGTCGTGTTACATTGGTTAAGTGTTGCCTTCTTGTGTTAACTTAACCCTTCCACTCATCTTGTTATATTGCTTAAGTGTTGCTCTCTTGTTTTAACTTAACCCTACCCATTCATTATGTCATATTGGTTAAGTATTTCTTATTAACTTAATCCTTCCCATTCATCATGTTGTATTGGTTAATTCAACCCTGCTTACTTGTCTAATTAACATGTTATAACGGTTAAGTGTTCTAAATTTATTTAACCCCACCTTCTTGTCTAATTAACATGTTATAACGGTTAAGTGTTCTAAATTTACTTTACCTCACCTTCTTGTCTAATTAACATGTTATAACGGTTAAGTGTTCTAAATTTACTTAATCCCACCTTCTTGTCTAATTAACATGTTATAACGGTTAAGTGTTCTAAATTTTTCTTAACCTTACCATTCTTAGCATGTTTGTTTATTGGCATTAATTAATTTATTAATGCCCCAACCTCTCACATTAGAACTGTTGTTTGCGGTTGCTGGATGTACCGGGCGGTTTCGAGCAGAGTTCTACCGCAAACTCAATCTAACCTCGGGTTTTGGGCCAAATGCGCTACCTCACATTAGATCTGTGCTGGTGCGGTTACCGAATGTGCCGGGCGGTTTCGGGCAGTTTTACACCGCAACTCAATCTAACCTCGGGTTATGCATGTTTATCTTTTAGCATAATTACCATACATGTCCAAGTCTAGATTTATATGCTAATCATCCCTAATTCACAAAACTAGTCATGTTCCAATTCTCAAGTTATACCCCAACAAAGTTGATTGCAAGTTATGCCCCACAAATTCAAATTCAAGTTATTACTCAAAATAGGTTACACCCAATTTTTCCAAATTTGCAATAATAGTCATGCCCTAAAAATCACAATATAACGCATGCCCTAAGGTTTAGTCATATTGCACCATACAAAATATTCTCCAAAAAACCCAATCATGATTCACAGTATAAACTATGCCAAATTATAGCCTTTAATTACAGTGCATGCCAATTACCCAAAATCCCAATATAGGCGTGTTCACATTTAACAGTTATCCCTATCTTACTATAGGTTTTCATGCGTAAGCCATATATCAGTATATAAAATAATCTCCTTCTTCCAAGTCATAAACTATCAAATATAATATGCCCCCAATTTTAGGTCTTAAACCACAACATGTACTATGCCTTACATGTTTACAGTTCAATTTACGCCCAAACCCCAAGTCATATGCCCAATATACTTTATGCCTCAAATCTCAAGTCATATGTTCGATACACTTTATGTTTTAAATACAACATGTATTATGTTCTCAAATCCGTTACAAATCAGTTATGCCCAATTATACATAATTTAATACTTTTCCCAATTTTAGCGCTGGCCATGTCCAAATCATATATTATGCCCAATTTTTTCCCAACGTACGTTCATCTCTTATGTGATTTGGCTCAGGCTCGCAGTAGCCTGGCTACAAAAACAAAAAGAGAAGAAGGAAAGAATAGACAAAGAATGGACATAATAATATCAATGAGATAAATCCAATGGATATAGAAAGATAGATAGAAATAGGCATAATCTCAGATTCAGATTTATTACAATGTCAGAATCATAATTAAATTTTATTTCTGAAAGTAACATGAACTCACAAATTACAGAACGATCTTGAATTCTGGGATCTGATTTCTGAATTTGATTAGCTATTCCTTTGATATAGACTTTGATTGTTAACTTGAAAAAATTAATTTGATTGATTAAGGTAGAGGCTAGGTCAGTTCAGGTTTTAGCAGCATACAAATGCCTATGAATTCGTGTGAAGAAAACAATAGGTTTAGGGGTCTTTTTATAGGTGTATAGGGAGATTTAGAGCCTTCAGATCAGTCTAGAAGTCATCAGAATCGTCCAGAGCAGAATACCACATCACACAGTGAATCAAAAAGCGACACATGGCGAAACAAGTCATCGGCCAGATCTAGGCCAACAGGGGTCGACTCCCCTATAGGGGGTTGACACCTATGTCGACACCCCTATAAGGGGGTCCACACCTATGCTAACTCCCCCTAGGGGGTCGACACCCCTAAGTGGGAAATTTCCTGCTCAACCTGCTTTGGCCCAAATTCGAGATTTGAACCCTGTTTTGACTTCTGGAATTATTTTATATGTATATATATACTTCCTTGGGCATATAGTAACTTCTAAGGCTTATAACTTCTTCATACGGTGTCCGATTTACGCAAACTCGGACTCTATTCTATAATTTGTTACTTTAATATCCACAGGAAATACGGGGTGCACATTCTCCCCTCCTTTAAAGGATTTCGTCCTCGAAATCTCCAAGTCAAGGAGAATGCATCCTAACATCCAACATCCTTCTAGTCAACCATTCAATCACACGCGTCCATTGTCCTTAAAAATATTTCTAGTGCTTTCATGATCATATGCATAGTGTGTGTACATGTCCTTATCTAATGCAAAATCAGGCGGTCTACCGATTCAGTTGACCTCCTTAATGCGAATTATGTCAATGTCATGAGTCCATCATGTATGCAATTATTCATAATCGTACTTTATAACTTCTACATGAGTGCACAATCATTCATACAAATACAACATCCATATGATAACACACCAAGTTTCAATTCATATACAAATACATATATGCATATGCAATATGAAAGTGACCGAGCCGATCTAGTACCTAATGTGTGTGTATGCATCCACGAGCAACCACTAGCAAACACTTGAAACCACTTGCAACCATCAATCATAACATGTTTCAAACACATGTTTACATCCATTGGCTTCTACCAAAGGATCGAGGATAGAACTGAGAGGATATACTTAAAGGATAAAGACTAGCATATAAATAAACTTTTCAGAAAAAGAGAGAACAAGGATATATCCTAAAAAAGGGTATGATGCGCATATCTAGTCTTCAGACTTCTAAATCGCATCTTCTTGAGCTTCACTCCATATTGCTCTGACTGTCTTAACTTCACGATTGCATAGCTTCTTAGCTTCTGTTTCCAGAATATGCGTTGGAACTCATTTCACTCTCGCCTCTCATTCCACCTTTTCTTCTTATAATATATTTGTCACTACAAATTCTGCCGTGTCATGTTAACATTCCCAGAACTATCTCTTGAAAATAAGCAGATACTAACCTTGTTACCAAGTGTATATACTAAGATGATTAGATTCTTCTTCGTCAATCTAGTAAGTGGGGCTGATACCTTCATAAAGTCCTTAATTAGCTTCCTATATTAGCCCGCAAGTCCAAGAAAGCTTCTTACTTCTGTTGCATTCCTTAGGACCTTCCAGTCTTGCCCCGCAATTACTTTTGTGGGATCTACTGCTATCCCTTCTTTGGGCGCCACATGTCTTAGCAACCTTACTTCTCTCCAAAATTGACATTTTAGGATAATTTCGCCTTAAGTTGATGCGCTTGGAGGGTAACCGAGACTTCCCTTAGATGCAAAGCATGTTCTTCCTCATTCCAAAATATCATCTATGCACAAGCGAAGTGAACCATCCGCCTTTGTAACGAAAATGGCTTGAGCACCCCACTCAGAAATACTTCGCCTTATGAACCCTTTTTCTAGTAACTCTTTTACTTGTTTACTGAGCCCTTCCTTTCCCTTGGGTTTATGTGTTGTACAGGTAATGCAACTGGTTTTGCATTGTCAACTAGATATATGCGGAAGTCTATCTCGCGTTTTAGGGGACAAACCCCTAACCTAATCAAAACACCTGCGTACTCATGGACTACTCCGACGGATCACATATCGTCGATAGATGCATCAAGTGATTCTAGGTAGCCAAGACAAACTGATCCCTTAGGATCGCACGAAATCTCGAGGGTAATCCCGAGGCAAGTCGAAAGTCTAACTACCCTCCTTTCACAATTACTAGCTAAACAATCCATGCCTAGAATCAACCCATAGCCCATGAAACTCGAAAACATAAGCATTACACTTAAACTCAATATTTAATATAGCTATTCTCAAATCCTTACAAATCAAAGATAAATGAGCCGAATCACCAGTTGGATTTAAGACAATAATGGGATCTTTCACTATACAAGTACTAAGGTGCAGAGACTCAACTATGGAAGCAGATATAAACGAATGTGAAGTGCTAAAATCAAAAGAGTACTAAGAGGATGATCAAAAGAAAACTAAACTTTTTCAACCGAAGCTTTTCTACCTCTCTCTCAGGTACGCTGGCAGTGAGAGCATGCACTTTCCCTCCGGAAAATCCTGTCCTTTGTTCTTGCCCTTTTCCTTAATTATATGACCCATTATACAATAATAACGACACTTCCTCTTGTCTTAGATTTTTCTATTCTTTCCTCCTTCGTGAACCAAGTCCATATCCATGAGTTTCTCATCCTTGGGTTGTGTTCCTTAGCCAAACCCCCTTATACTCATCTTTGCCATCTTTGTGTAACTTGTTGATAAGTCTCTTGAAAGCTGCCTCCATCGCATGGAAAACCCTACAAAACTTGAAAGAAAATTAGTCGCAGGTGAAACTACTGTGGCTATATAGGGAAGTTAGGCCTTTCTTTGCCCTTTGACTGGTGTCGTAGTCTCATCAAGCCTACGGAACCATGCTGTGATGAGGTTACCCTCCAGAAAGCTAGGAGCCCCAGAGACCCAGTAAAGAAGGAAAACAAGGACTCAAACAAAGGATCAAAATATAATGCATATGGCTTTGGGGAATATGTCTTTAAAACAAAACTTTTCCTTTAGAAAATGCTTCTTTTAAAACCATTTTGAAAATAATTTTTCAAATCTTTTATCTGATCCGGTAACCTTCAGCTCTGATACCAAGTGAAACACCCCACCTCCGTTACGGTCACTCACCAAGGGAATGCCTTAACTTCGGTGGAGCGTTTTAGGTAAAAGATGCATGTAAATTACAAGATAGACAAATAAAGCAGCGGAAAAAAAAGTCATTTTATTAACAATGTTGTTCAGTCAAGCTTTTACAACAATTGTCTCAATCATAATTAAAAGTAATACATATAACTTCTATCTTGATTCAAAAACTTCCAAGTATAAAAAAGCATAAAGAAATAACAATGATATTCCCCAATAAAGCATGAACCAACCGTAGCAGTGGAAGAAAGAGTCCAAAGCAATACATCGACTATCCTCGAGCTTGGAAAGAAAACTGAGCTAAGAGATAATATTTCCTCCCTGTGAACCTGGGGGGGGGGGGAGGGAACAGAAGAAAAGAGACGAAACAAACTAGGTCAGACATAAGTCTGGTAAGTCCAGTGACTTTCAGCATGTAAATAGGCAAAAGCATCATGACATGAATAAACTGAATATAAGACAATACCATGATAACATGGATAACAAGATAACCTAAGATTTGTATAAGATATGATAGGGCAAGATAAACTGAGTGCACTTCTACTCTTTCTCTAATTCGCTACTATCTTGTTATTCTGATTTCTATATCTCTACACCGCCTAACTAGTGTCCCAACAAGTAATCTATGTAAAATGATAATATTACAATGTGATCCCAATCCCCCACAATTATGGTAGCTTTCAGGTGTACATCTAGTATGAGGATCTTACCTCGATCAGCCTAATTTCCATGAAGATGTTAGATGTACCCTTACTACCCTATCGATCGACTCCTTACTCGTATTGATTTTTCTTGTGGTTTTGTCAGTCGGCTCTCTCTTGCGTGTAGATACCCTATGTTGGTCCCACCATAAGGTGTATCAATCCTTATGATAGCAACCCAACACGATTCAAGATGCACAGTGTATAGCTACTGGTACCCAGTGCCTGCTTTTTCCCACTCCGGAGTATGTGCACGCCCATAATCTGTCGGAACCTACACTGACGTACCCACTGCCGCTATTTTGATAGCTTATAATCAGGCCAGTAATCGTGCCCCTACCCTGCCTAGTATCAGGGTACTTTGATACATCTATATGGGTTACTGCTGAAATGGGTCCCCGTTACTAGGATTTCTTACTGGTTAAATTTGTGGGCCTATATTTACTAATATTACCCACCAACCCGATATGTTCTAAACCCTCCCATTGATTCAAACATGTTTACTTAATGGTTAAGTGTTGTCCATTCATGTTAACTTAACCCACCCACTCATCATGTCATGTTGGTTAAGTGTTTCTTATTAACCCTTCTCACTCGTCATGTTGGATTGGTTAAGTGTTTCCACTTAACCCCGTTCATTCATCATGTTATATTGGTCATTAACTTAACCCCATTCGTTCATCAAGTTACATTGGTTAAGTGTTTCTTATTAACTTAACCCCACGCGTTCATCATGCTGTACTGGTTAAGTGTCATCAATCAATTCAAGTTAACTTAACCCACCCACTTGTCGTGTTACATTGGTTAAGTGTTGCCTTCTTGTGTTAACTTAACCCTTCCACTCATCTTTTTGTATTAGTTAAGTGTTGCTCTCTTGTTTTAACTTAACCCTACCCATTCATCATGTCATATTGGTTAAGTATTTCTTATTAACTTAATCCTTCCCATTCATCATGTTGTACTGGTTAACTCAACCCTGCTCACTTGTCTAATTAATATGTTATAATGGTTAAGTGTTCTAAATTTACTTAACCCCACCTTCTTGTCTAATTAACATGTTATAACGGTTAAGTGTTCTAAATTTACTTAACCTCATCTTCTTGTCTAATTAACATGTTATAACGGTTAAGTGTTCTAAATTTACTTAATCCCACCTTCTTGTCTAATTAACATGTTATAACGGTTAAGTGTTCTAAATTTTTCTTAACCTTACCATTCTTAGCATGTCTGTTGATTGGAATTAATTAATTTATTAATGCCCCAACCTCTCACATTAGAACTGTTGTTTGCGGTTGCTGGATGTGTCGGGCGGTTCCGAGCAGACTTCTACCGCAAACTCAATCTAACCTTGGGTTTTGGGCCAAATGCGGTAACCTTACATTAGATCTGTGTTGGTGCGATTACCGAATGTGCCGGGCGGTTCTGGGCAGTTTTACACCGCAACTCAATCTAACCTCGGGTTATGCATGTTTATCTTTTAGCATAATTACCATACATGTCCAAGTCTAGATTTTATATGCTAATCATCCCAAATTCACAAAACTAGTCATGTTCCAATTCTCAAGTTATACCCCAACAAAGTTGATTGCAAGTTATGTCCTACAAATTCAAATTCAAGTTATTACTCAAAATAGGTTACTCCCAATTTTCCCAAATTTGCAATAATAGTCATGCCCTAAAAATCACAATATAACGCATGCCCTAAGGTTTAGTCATATTGCACCGTACAAAATATTTTTCAAAAACCCCCAATCATGATTCACAGTATAAACTATGCCAAATTATAGCCTTTAATTATAGTTCATGCCAATTACCCAAAATCCCAATTTAGGCGTGTTCACATTTAACAGTTATCCCTATCTTACTATAGGTTTTCATGCTTAAGCCATATATCACTATACACAATAATCTCCTTCTTCCAAGTCATAAACAATTGTATATAATATGCCCCCAATTTTAGGTCTTAACCCACAACATGTACTATGCCTTATATGTTTACAGTTTAATTTACGCCCAAATCCCTAATCATTTGTCCAATAGACTTTATGCCTCAAATCTCAAGTCATATTTTCAATACACTATATGTTTTAAATACAACATGTGTTGTGTCCTCAAATTCGTTACAAATCAGTGATGCCCAATTATACATAATTTAATACTTTTCCCAATTTTAGCGCTGGCCATGTCCAAATCATATATTATGCCCGATTTTTTTCCAACGTACATTCATCTCTTATGAGATTTGGCTCAGGCTCGCAATAGCCTAGCTATAAAAACAAAAAGGGAAAAAGGAAAGAAGAGAAAAAGAATGGACGTAATAATATCAACGAGTTAGATCCAATGGATATAGAAAGACAGATAGAAATAGGCATAATCTCAGATTCAGATTTATTACAATTTCAAAATCACAATTAAATTTTGTTTCTAAAAGTAACATGAACTCACAATTACAGAACGGTCTTGAATTCTAGGATCTGATTTCTGAATTTGATTAGCTATTCCTTTGATGTAGACTTTGATTGTTAACTTGTAAAATCTAATTTGATTGATTAAGGTGGAGGCTAGGTCACTTCAGGTTTTTGCAGTATATAAACGCCTAAGAATTCATGTGAAGAAAGCAATAGGTTTAGAGGTCTTTTTATAGGTGTATAGGGAGATTTAGATCCTTCAGATTAGTCTAGAAGTCATCAGAATCGTCCAGAGCAGAATACCACGTCACACAGTGAATAAGAAAGCGACATGTGGTGAAACACGTCATCGGCCAGATCTGGGCCAACAGGGGTCGACTCCCCTATAGGAGGTCGACACCTATGTCGACACACCTATAGGGGGGTCCACACCTTTGTCGACTCCCTTGGGGGGTCGACACCCCTGAGCAGGAAATTTCCCTCTCAGCCTGCTTTGACCCACATTCGAGATTTGAACCCTGTTTTGACTTATAAAATTATTTTATATGTATATATATACTTCGTTGGGCGTATACAAACTTCTAAGGATTATAACTTCTTCATACGTTGTCCGATTTACGCTAACTCGGACTCTATCCCAAGCAGAATTCCAAGACGAACGCAATGGCGTAACCCATTTCCCTTAATTCCTACTTTTAAAATTAAGTGTTCTTTAATTTGTTACTTTAATATCCATAGGAAATACGGGTGTTACAAAACAAGAGGATAATCAAAAGGAGTGGGGATTTTCTCCTACTAAGCCCCAACTCACCGAAAGAATCAAAATGGCTATGTATCCACTGGAATTTAAACCTCCAATATTGCAAATCTATAAAGGAACAAGCAACCCCAACGTATTCTTGTGCAAATACAATCAACATATGGACGGGGTGCGCGCTACCGACGAGATCAAATGCCTATACTTTCCAACTTATCTAGAGGGGGGCCTACCGTTGGTTCACACTGTTGTCGGCAAAGTCTGTAGATGACTTCGCCACCTTGGCCAAATTATTCAGTAAGCAATTCAGATTCCAAGCAGCCAGAGTCCGAGATGTCATGAAGTTAAGTGAGATACAACAAAGATCAGGAGAGTCCGTCAAATATTTTCTCACCCGCTTTAACATGGCTGTAGCTGAAGTTGAAAATTATGAGCCCGACTAGTTCTGATGGCTTTAAAGGAAGCCATATGTAAAAAGACTGAGTTAGCATGATGGATTAAGGAAAAGAAACCAAGTACACTCAAACAAATACTCAATAAAGATGAAAAATATGTGAGTATAGAAGAGAACTCGGTGTGTGAACAGCTAAAGAGGAAAGGTTGCACGCAAGGTAGTTTTGATACGGAGGAGGAGCAATGAAAGAAAGGATAACCGGAATAAGAAGAAGCTACGCTTTTTTAAGAAATTTGAGTTCATTCCCCTTAATGACACCATAAGGAATTTCTTCATGGAAACTAAGGATACCGAGAAGTATCCAACCCCAAAACAAGTGCAGGTCAAAGATGTTGCTCTAAGGTGAGGAAGGTTTTGTCAATTTCATAACCAACCACGGCACGACACAGATGAGTGTAGGCATTTAAAATCGTTAATCGAGGAGCTGGTCAGGAAGAATCATTTACAACAATATGTACAAGTCCATGAACATTGCTTCAACTCTCCACAGGCAAGGGACCACAAGTAATGAGTAGATTGCTCAAACCGATCCAAAGCTAGCATTTATTTGAGGATCAGTAGACAGTGTCCTAATTACGGCGGTTCTGAATAAGCGACTTACATTACTTTATTTTGCTTTACTACTTAAGAACCAGTAATCATTTTACCCTGCTATTTCACTTATGATATTCTTAAAAGCAGTGGAGGATAATTCACTTATGTTGTATTAGACGAAAGTCGTATAAATCAAAAGTTATGTGCTTACCTAAATGACATAATTGTAAGACCATACTAAAGGCCAACTTCTTAATTGTAGGAATAGTAGAAGCAACTGTTCTTCTCCAATTAAACCATAAAAGGAGGCTTCCCAGAGCACATTCCAAGCAAAGCAACTTGAAGATCGGAAACGTCATGCTAAATAAGCATATCGCTTGCAGAGGATAAGCTGCTCTGGGTCAAACAGTGAAAAGCATGATAAACAAACAGCAAGTCAGACAACTGCATTTTCCACTATGAAACACGCCAAACTCTTAGCAAGCATCCATAGAAGGGGTTGGTGTCAAGCTTTGAGGAAAATACAAAGATAGTATCAAATTTGTCCCACAGATGAAAATTGCTAGTCCCAAAAGAGGCGACTCATTAGGTGTAGGGCAAGAGTTCTTTAAATCGAACAAAAACTCGATAAGAGGAACTAGTGTCCACCTCCCAGGGGTGGTGCATAAAATTGGAAGGATCGGTAATACCTAGGTTGGAAGTCCCAGTCCTAGTGCTGGAAAGACCATCGCAAGTAGAAATTCTAACTAAGAGAGGGTAACAGAAATCCTAACCAAAAAGGGGTAACAAAAATCCTAGCTGAAAGGGGGTATTAGAAATCCTAGCCGAAAGAGGGTATCCAACAAGGTTTTTTGGTCCTAGAAAAACCAGAACAAACAAACTGGAACTTGGATCAGAAATTGAAACCCAAGACCTCCCATGGGAGCACACCCAAAAGAAAAAAACTTAATAACTTTGCATATTTAAAAGTCTAATCCTCGAAGAGCTTGTACTACCAGGTTAGAGGGAAATATGATTTAGTACCAACCTAATAATTACTAGCTGACCGACCAAAAATAAAGTCGCGGCTATAACCGTGAAAATTCATGAAAAAATGGTCGGTTTAGAAGTTCGCTACAACATTACAATGAAAATCGAACGCTGGATAGAACCGTTCGACTAATAAAATCGAATACCCATAAGATATTGTCTTTCGTAAAAATGAATGGCGAAACCATTATAATACCAAACGTTACAACATAAGTGTACGAGTGCAAAATATTAGGCGACGACCGGCACTCGCATATACAACCGGTCTAAGTACACGATAATAAGAGAGTGAATTGAAATTGTAACATAAGGGTCACAAATGCTACTTCTTAACAGAAAAAGGGGAAGATGAACCAACTGTTTAACATCAATCTTTTGTTCTTTTGTCTACGCAATCACTATCAGGTGAGGACGAGTTAATAAATCCTGGGTTATTCGCAATGAACTTTCTTCTGCGTGTCAGAGCAGACACAACATTAGTGTTCCAAGTTTCATCCCCGTCTTCCAGATCGGACATGTTAAGCAGTGTTGGGTCACCTGGTAAAGGGGTGGTGCGTGGGCTAATGTTAGTTGACACTAAAACAGAATCAACAGTGGCAGTTTGAATAGCAGTACCGCTAGTAGACAAAAGAGGTGGCGAGGGCGGACCTGGTGCAAACGAATAACAAGCACAAAATTCAGCAAACCCAGGTGAAGAGGTATGATAATCCAAATTCGGCGCGGACAGATAGATATCAATTTTACCTAAGGTTACTGGATATGTAATGTCGATCCCGTGATCATCTAAAGAAATATCATCATGACTCGTGCATTGTTTAAGAACATCCTCTTAAATGATGTGTTCCCTAATAGGTCGAACTCCAGCAGCATCTTGGACAGGATAATTTTTAGGGGGAGTTTGACAGCTTGAAACTTCAATATCAATAAGACTGGATGGGTTACGAGTGGAGGTAACATCTGGTTTTTCTCCCAAGAGGATCGAGCTCGCTCATCTGCCAATATCTTCCTGCCTCCAACCAAAGCTTTACGATCTTCTTCTTCCAAGAGGTTCTCCTATAGATATTCATCATCGAAACCATCAGAGTATGAGAGCACTTGTTCCCAAACGAGAGCCAAAGTCCGTGAAAATTCCTTTTTCAGATAGCTTAAGCTTCCACGACTCATGACACTGTAAACATAAAACTGGAACAGATTATTGTCAACTCTAATCATGGCTTCATCAAGTTCTTTGCGTAGCTTGATCTTGCTTTCTTTCAGAATCATAAGAGTCTCATTTTGAGAATTAATCCTACCCTCAAGTACTACTTTTTCTTGTTGATAAGAGGCTGAAGCCCGCCTCTCTAAATCTAATTGACATTCAGCAAGTTCTTGGGAAGATTGAGCTTCCCGAAGCTCTCCCCTTACAGCTTCGAGCTTTCTTTTGAGTTCCTCATTTCTAGCCTCCAAGCTGTTCACTTTAGCACTCCCACTCTTTAAAGAGGCAATTTCAGATTCCTAAAACCTGATCAAGTGAACTAATCCAACTTTATCATTCTCCAAGACGTCAACATGGTCAATATGCCGGGTATTTAATCTCTGGAACTCATAACCAAACTTGGCCCAATGTTCTAATTGCCTATCAACATTGCTCATGGTCAGATTCAACTGTGTTTCAAGTTGACTCCTGGCGGTGTTAAACTGGGTAATCATGAAATTTTTTATAGTACTTAGACCTTCAACAGCATCTCATCTATCGTTCGGATGCAGATATAAGTCAAAATGCATTCCTCTTAAATCCCAACCTCCGAAACGATCCCTAAGCATCAAGTTACCAACTTATAAGAAGGTCGATTGAGAATTGTTTGGATTTGAGCAGAGGTTGAACGATGGATCGCTCAGGGAAAGTAGGAGCACCAGGTTCTAGGACGTCAAACGATAAGGAACATTTGTGAATCTCACTTTTGCCATGGTCGTTCCTGCTCTTTTTCTTCTTGTAACACCGCTCTCGGAAAGCTAACACAAAGATCTTTTAGCACAGTGGTTAGTGCGTGGTATTGCTTTCCGAGAGGCCGGTGGTTCAAATCTCATGGTTGTCCTCAGCCGGAATTGTTTGTGTAATGCTGCGGATGTCAGTTGGTGTGGTACCGATGCGGGTTACATGCACAACGCCTGAGTGGTGAGTGATATGAGCCAACGAGGACGTTTGTGTGCCAACCCCAATTTCGACAGACCGATTTTTTTCAAAATTCCAATCTATCGAAGCTTGGATTGGTTTGCTCTAGTATCCTGCAGAAAAGACAGAGACATTAAACATGTCAGAGCTCAGAAAAATATCTCACAGCGGAAAGGATAAAATATAGTATAATCAAAACATAGCCTAACCATATTATTAATACTGCCTAACCAGTATCCAAAGCTATCATGTCTCTGCCACAATCTAGCCTACGAGTGTGTTATGAGGAGGGGGTCAGAACACAAGTTCTGGTGACTGAATTTAAACTATACACTTTGGATAATCTTACATATACTGTTCAATCATATTTTCTTATTTATTAGGTTACTTGGGTTAACAGCACTCAGGGCTTACACACACGTCGTACCCATTTACTTCCCAGTGAATTAACCTAATACAGTATATGTAGCTATCTCTCAATATTGAGATACACCCCATGGTACCCCACTCGCACGGTCTCCATCGTATCATCATAGGAATATAGCAGTCCCTAATTCTACGCTCGAATGTCGTACGGATTTCTGTATATATGTCAACGCTACGTCTGCAAAGAACCACTAATTCTATATTACGTAAGCGTTCGGACTTCCATTTTTGAACCATTCAATCGAATTGGGTTCCATCCTCGAATAATGCCCTCTAGTCTTATGATACACCACCCAGAGCGACATGAGTGTACCTAAACTTTCCCACGTACATATCGTTAATCGTTCTCGATGTCTATTGCACAAGTTCTCTATATGTGCGCCCGAGTCCCGTGGCAGGGCTAATCAAGAAACACGGAACTCGGTCGGGAGCTTTCAGATATCTGCCGATTGCAGATGCTAAGGTCTGCTTTTACAGTGGCTATAGTCCCACTAGACCCCTCCCTCAACTAATGAAAGGCACCCAAAAATATCAAGAATGAGAACTTAACCCCGGCCCACTATGCCCTTCAAACCTATTGGCCAACCTCACCCATAACTAGATCGCAAAGTATATGGTCTTTTGGAGTTCTCCACCTTTCCGCTTTACGTACTGACAGAAGATGGTAGGTAGAGGAGGAGTTCCTATCACAGGGCACTAACTGGTCTCGCCAAATCATGCCGGTCCATCTTATTCTTTTGATTGCCACTTATTATTGCAATCAAGGCATACTCATTGGTTCACCTACGCAGACCTAACCTCTGTGAGTACGGCGGATCGTCTGCCACTCACAGAGGAATACCAAGAGTACTCTACATTCCCGAAAGCCGCGTGCTTCCCCCTCCAGTCCTTTGGAGCCGTCAAACAATCAGATGAATGTGCGCTCCCCTCATGCCTTATAATACCTCGGTGATTTACCCTGTTGGGTTATTCACCCTCAACCGTATGGACTAGTCTAAGTGCCTTACTTTAGCATGTTGTTAGACCCTATGTCAAAACATTCTTCTACGCGCTGGTCTCACCTCACCAGGTTCCCAGTTAACATGGTTATTCCAATTCATATTGAATTTTTATTTAAATTACCAAGTTTCTCTTGCTTATTAATTTCAGCTATACAACTTAATTCATTTAAGTTTACTAATAAGCTTACAACATGTTATTCTCTAGATTGTGGCCCAAGGTCTGTGATCCACAATTCCTTTTATATTCTTGTCTGATTTCAATAATATGTTTTACTTAATATGTAATTAAGTATATCTAATTCACAAGTTATCCCATTCTCTTACTAGTTTATTATAACCTAAGTTATAATATTCACTTGTCCCTAGGACAAGTCCACCTATTATACAACATTTTCATTAATGTTATTTATTTATAATAGGTTATTATCACTTCCCTTTTAAACCATTTACTGTTGTAAACCATTATTCTTCATTCACTGTAATATATGTTCCTTATTATATTAAGGAAAACACTTCATGCACCTTTTCAGTTTGGTAGAAGGAATCAATGATTTATTTTCATAACGTTTTCCCATCTAAATCCGTGGTAGCAAGTAATTTATTTACTTTTCTATATTTATTGTGGCTTACTTTCAACAACGTTTTCAGAAATAAGTCATTTAGGGAAATACATCATTTTTCCCTCTTATCACACTAACTCAGTTCATTACATCCCTTCCTTTCTTATTTTCTGAGTTAGACATTTAATTACCATCCTTATCATTTACTCATATCTTGTTATATACATATATTTATTTATATATATATAAGCACTAGATCTTTCACATTAAGCCTACACTTGTGGACGTTGGATTTGCCGGGCGGGTCCGGGCAGACTTCTACCACAAGCAGACTTAACCTCGTGTCTTAGCACATGTTAATTCTTGCACTTAGGCCTCTCGCATCAGGTTCAACATTAGTGGCTGCTGGATATGCCGGTCTGGTCCGGGCAGACTTCCGCCACTAATGCAACCTAACCACGTGCCATAAGTGTATATACAATTTCTAATTGTAATCCTAGGCATATTCATTCATTCAATCACTTATGTTCATATAAAATTTCGCTACCAAATTACTATCTCAAAACATAATATATGTTATGTTCATTACATGAAAATTTTAGACATATTATCCTTTTTCCTGTAATATAGTTTACAGTAATCTAATTTACATGTCATCCAATTTTTGCCTATATTTTGTCGCATGTCATTTTCAACATATGTTTAATTCTACTAGAAAATGTAAACATTCAATCGGGTAATTATTTTAACATGTCGTTCAATCAATAAAATGTCCCAAGTAAAGCATGTAATTACAATCACTGAATTGGTTATTCATATCCTAACAAGTTTATTTTTTCCAACATGTAAACATTCAATAACTTAGCCAATTCAACATAGGAATTTCCTAACATATTCATATCAACATTTCAATCGTTACAACAGAAACTTCTAATTAAACTGGCCATTTCACAATTTATTGAAAAGGGGAATGCTAAACGATAGTCATAACATTATCTAAAGGCTATAGCTTATACCCACTCACCTTTAAGCTTTCCCCAAATTTTGGATCTGATCCTTTGTATCATCCATGGTTTTCCTTTTCCCTTTAATTTGATTCACGACCTAACGACCATGGATTTATTATTTCATGAAAAGAGAAGGGAAAGAGAAATAATTTAAATAGATTGGTTCATAGAGGTTTACCTTGTTTTTATGATTCAATAATCTTTCTTGTTAACGTTGATTGCCTCTTCCAGATTTGAATTCATAATCCTCTTAGGCTAACATTTTAATTTCAGAATAGATTTGAGAAGATAGAGAGGGATCCATGGCAGAGCTCCAGCGTAGCTGATGAATTATGATGTTTAGGGTTAGGTCTAGCGTCTTATTTATAGGTGCTCAAGACCTTATCGTACACGCAGCGCTGATCCAGCATTGAACCCAATTAAGAATATAGTCCAGATTCTCAGATGAATTTAGCCAAATCTTATCGTACATGTAGTGCTGAGTCAGCTTTGGGTCCCGCAAGCTGTTTTGACGCAGAAATTTGAATTTCGAATGTTTGAATTGTTTTGGCGTAGAAATTTGATTTTCGAACTTTTGAATTTCTGGAATTTATTTAACTGTTTTATTCACATGAAATATTCTTATATGTATACAATTCCTCTACCGACCATTTTACGCGTATATATATGCACAATTTTCGTTTTATTTTCAAAATTCAAACGATGTTGCACCGTTATTTGATTCTTGCCATATTTCATGGAGTGTAGCCTTATCTTAAATTTTATCTTTTGTGTATATATATATATATATTCTCATATATATACATATATTTTCTTTATTTCCTTATATGTACATTCTTATCTTTTCAAATTTTGAATTTGTATACGTACATATATTTGCATGTTCAGTCGGCCCTCTCTAAAACAAAGATATAAATTATGCTATCGTCGGGGTTCGAACCCCCATCCTCCATGTTACAAATCCAATGCCTTAACCAACTAAGCTATGAAGTCATTTGTTGATGAGTCTTAGAACAATGATAATTATTGTTCTCTCCTTACTTCTCTTTTTC
This sequence comes from Allium sativum, assembly GCA_030737875.1. NCBI lineage: Eukaryota > Viridiplantae > Streptophyta > Magnoliopsida > Asparagales > Amaryllidaceae > Allium > Allium sativum. The sequence goes on along the minus strand of CM060919.1, from coordinate 2,353,436 downwards.
ATGTTAGTTACAATACTTAAATTAAACCATTGCATAAATCTTTTTCTTTTAATGTTAATGCATTATGTTTGCAAATCAGTGCATGCAACAAATTTACATTGCATACAACCAATCCTTTCTTTCTTTCAATGCATGCACTACATTTTTTTTCTTCAGTGCATGTATTTATTACATGCAACCCTTATTTTATTCTTTATTTTATATTTTAATTTGTGTGTGTGTGTGTGTATATATATATATGTGCATGTGTGTGTGTGTGTGTATTTCACTTATGCGTATACAAACTTCTAGGCTTAATAACTTCTTCATATGATGTCCGTTTTACGCAAACCTAGTGTTTATCTTGAGCAGAATTCCGAGACGGATGCAATGGCGTAGTCCGTTTTACTTAATTCTGATTGTTTAATTAAGTTATTCTTATTTTATTATCTTAAAAATACGGGGTGTTACATCCTCCTACCCTTAGGAAATTTCGTCCTCGAAATTTAATAAGGGTAAAATCAATTAACCCCTTGCATAATACACATCCATCATGTGTGCATCCAATTTCAGCAAACATTGTGCACTTGTGCAAAGTGAAATACAACATAATAATGCATGTATGCCTAAGCGGTACCTCCTATGTGTATGCAAATTTTTCAAGAATCCTTTATAAAATATGATGCTCACATCCTAGATATACTGGCAGTTCTACATGAATGCAATATTTTGAAAATCAAAATGCTTTTTCATTCAAATTTTCCCACACTCTTACTAAGTAAGAGCATAGTTCATCTAATTATTGCATCCATAATCCTACCAACCAACTTTATTTTTCGAATTTCAGAAAAATCTAATTTTCTAAATTTGATTTCTTATGTTATAAAAAGGTGGAAAATGGAAAATTTCACACCTTCGATTTTTCTTTTATATACCTTTTTCCAACCGTACTTGGATTTTATGAAACAATGTATAAAGATTTCCTTTTTTCCTATCCAAGCACATCCCACACAAGAAAATTTTCTTTGTTGTAGCTTTTCTTTTTCGTCTTATCTTGCAAAAAAAAAATTCAAATCGCAAAACTGGAGTAGACACAAACAACTATTTTCCTTAATCGGGTTTATGACTTGTTCTTACCTACAAGGTCAGTTCAGTATTCTACTACAAGGTGCCAACATCCACTTATTCTCATTTTCTCCATCTTATTTTGTCCACCCAACAAAATTCTCTTTTAAACAATTTATCAAAAATAATTCTCAAAAGAATGGAGACTTCAAAACTTTCTTGATTAGAAATTCTTGTATGAAATATCACTAGAAAAACTAGTGAGCTACACATGCTCTATAATATGCAACTTTTACTGAGAGAGTTTTGCTTTAAAACTCAATATGTACTTCTTTACAAATTTTAAAATTATAACTTTTAAGATTTAAACTTGAAAACACCATAAACCGTTTTTTCTCAAACTTTTATAATATCAAGTTCTTAAAAGTTAATAATGGGATTAGACTCAAAGCGGGTTTCCAATTTTTCTAGGCTCTCTTAGACACTCCCCAAGGTCAATTCTCTCAACTATTTATATTCCTAGTCCATTTTTCTCTGTTCAACTTTTTCCAAAATACTAATCATATGGGATTTATTTTCCTTCCGTACAAAGTATATTGTACACTTCCCAACTAAACTTCCTAAGGGTCTCAAATTTCCTTATTCATTCCTTTAGTGTGCAAAACAAACATCCCATTTCATACCATATTATACTCTTTTTATTTAGTGGGTTCCTCTATGGATCTAGGTATATATATAATATATTTATATTTTTAAAAATACAAATACAAATACGTTCACTCACTATTTATATTGGAATTCTAAACCAAAGCTCTGATACCAAATGTGACGACCCCAATTTTGACAGACCGAATTTTTTCAAAATTCCATCTATCGAAACTCGAATTGGTTTGCTCTGGTATCCTGCAGAAAAGACAAAGGCACAAAACATGTCAGAGCTCAGAAAAATATCTCACAGCGGAAAGGATAAAATATAGTATAATCAAAATGTAGCCTCACCGTATTATTAATACTGCCTAACCAGCATCCAAAGCTATCATGTCTCTTCCACAATCTAACCTGCGAGTGTATTATGAGGAGGGGTCAGAACACAAGTTCTGGTCACTGAATTTAAATTATACACTTTGGATAATCTTACATATACCGTTCGATCATATTTTCTTATTTATTAGGTCACTTGGGTTAACAACACTCAAGGCTTACACACACGTCGTACCCATTTGCTTCCCAGTGAATTAACCTAATACATTATATACAGCTATCTCTCAACATTGAGATACACCCCATGGTACCCCACTCGCACGGTCTCCACTGTATCATCGCAGGAATATAGCAGTCCCTAATCCTATGCTCGAATGTCGTACAGATTTTTGTATATATGCCAATGCTCTGTCTGCAAAGAACCACTACTTCTATATTACGTAAGCGTTCGGACTGTCATCTTTGAATCATTCGATCGAATTAGGTTCCATCCTCGAATAATGCCCTTTATTCTTATGATACACCACCAAGTGCGACATGAGTGTACCTAGACTTTCCCACGTATGTATCGTCAATCGTTCTCGATGTCTATTGCACATGTTCTCTATATGTGCGCACGAATCTTGTGGCAGGGCTAATCAAGAAGCATGGAACTCGGTCGTGAGCTTTCAGATATATGTCGATTGCAGATTCTAAGGTCTTCTTTTACAGCGGCTATGGTCCCACTAGACCCCTCCCTTAACTAATAAAAGACATCCAAAAATATCAAGAATGAGAACTTAACCCCGGGCTCATATTCCCTTCAAACCTATTGGCCAACCTCACCCATAACTAATTAGCAAAGTATATAGTCTTTTGGAGTGCTCCGCCTTTCCATTTTACGTACTGATTGAAGATGGTAGGTAGACGAGGAGTTGCTATCACAGGGCACTAACTAGTCTCGCCGAATCACGCTGGTCCATCTTAGTCTTTTAATTGCCACTTATTATTGAAATCAAGGCATACTCATTGGTTCACCTACGCAGACCTAACCTCTGTGAGTACAGGCGGATCATCTGCCACTCACAGAGGAATACCAAGAGTAACCTACGTTCCCGGAAGCTGCGTGCTTCCCCTTCCAGTTCTTTGGAGCCATCAAACAATCAGATGAATGTGTGCTCCACTCGTGCCTTATAACACCTCAATGATCTAACCTGTTAGGTTTTTCACACTCAACCGTACGGACTGGTCTAAGCGCCTTACTTTAGCATGTTGTTGGACCCTATGTCTAAACATTCTTTTAAACGCTTTTCGCAGCTTACCAGGTTTCCAGTTAACTTGGTTATTCCAATTCATATTGAATTCTTGTTCAAATTACCAAGTTTCTCTTGCTTATTAATTTAGTCATACAACTTAATTCATTTAAGTTTATTAATAAGCTTACAACATGTTATTCTCTAGATTGTGGCCCAAGTTTTGTGATCCACAATCCCTTTTATATTCTTGTCTGATTTCAATAACATGTTTTACTTAATATGTAATTAAGTATATCTAATTCACATGTTTCCAACAAACATGTCACTTACCATTTATTATTAAATATAACTTATTTCATTTCATAAGTTTTCCTCATCCTTTCTCATTTAATCGTAATTCCACTTTACGTCGTCAATACGACTTACGGTTGTTTACTTATTAACTTAGTTCTATTAACTAAGGCCCATTAATAGGTTTCTCCACCCATTTATTATAACCTATGTTATAATTTCTCCTTGTTACTAGGACAAGTCTAAACATGTTATTCTTACCAACGGGTTTAAGACTCCCAAACTACTTAATTTGTAATTAAGCACAATATATTTTCCCCTTTTTCTTAACTGGTTTTAGGTTTTCCCCTTTTTTGAATTACTTAATTTATAGTCAAGTGCCTCTTAACTTAATTCACCAGTTATCTCATTCCCTTACTAGTTTATTATAACCTAAGTTATAATTTTCACTTGTCCCTAAGACAAGTCTACCTATTATACAATATTTTCATTAATGTTATTTATTTATAATAGGTTACTATCATTCCCCTTTTAAACCATTTACTCTTGTAAACCATTATTCTTCATTCTCTGTAATATATGTTCCTTATTACATTAAGGAAAACACTTCATGCACCTTATCAGTTTGATAGAAGGAATCAATGATTTATTTTCATAACGTTTTCCCATCTAAATCCGTGGTAGCAAGTAGTTTCGTTACTTTTCTATATTTATTGTGGCTTACTTGCAACAACGTTTTCAGAAATAAGTCATTTAGGGAAATACATCATTTTTCCCTCTTATCACACTAACTCAGTTCATTACATCCCTTCCTTTCTTATTTTCTGAGTTAGACATTTAATTACCATCCTTGTCATTTATTCATATACATATATTTATTTATATATAAGCACTAGATCTTTCACATTAAGCCTACACTTGTGGACGTTAGATTTGCCGAGCGGGTCCGGGCAGACTTCTACCACAAGCTGACTTAACCTCGTGTCTTAGCACATGTTAATTCTTGCACTTAGGCCTCTCACATTAGGTTCAACATTAGTGGCTGCTGGATATGCCGGTCGGGTCCGGGCAGACTTCCGCCACTAATGCAATCTAACCTCGTGCCATAAGTGTATTTACAATTCTAATTGTAATCCTAGGCATATTCATTTTCATTCAATCACTAATGTTCTTATCAAATTGTGCTTCCAAATTATTATCTCAAAACATTATATATTTTATGTTCATTACATTAAAATTTTAGACATATTATCCTTTTTCCTGTAATATAGTTTACAGTAATCTAATTTACATGTCATCCAATTATTGCCTATATTTTGTCGCATGTCATTTTGAACATTTGTTTAATTCTACTAGAAAATGTAAACATTCAATCGGGTAATTATTTTAACATGTCGTTCAATCAATAAAATGTCCCAAGTAAAGCATGTAATTACAATCACTGAATTGGCTATTCATATCCTAACAAGTTTATTTTTTCCAACATGTAAACATTCAATAACTTAGCTAATTCAACATAGGAATTTCCTGACATATTCATATCAACATTTCAATTCGTTACAACAGAAACTTCTAATTAAACTGGCCATTTCATAATTTATTGAAAAGGGGAATGCTAAACGATAGTCATAACATTATATAAAGGCTATAGCTTATACCCACTCACCTTTAAGCTTTCCCCAAATTTTGGATCTGATCCGTTGTATCATCCATGGTTTTCCTTTTCCCTTTAATTTGATTCACGACCTAATGACCATGGATTTATTATTTCATGAAAAGAGAAGGGAAAGAGAAATAATTTAAATAGATTGGCTCATAGAGGTTTACCTTGCTTTTATGATTCAATAATCTTTTTTGTTAACGTTGATTCCCTCTTCCAGATTTGAATTCATAATCCTCTTAGGCTAACATTTTAATTTCAGAATAGATTTGAGAAGAGAGAGAGGGAGCCATGGCAGAGCTCCAGCGTAGCTGATGAATTATGATGTTTAGGGTTGGGTCTAGGGTCTTATTTATAGGTGCTCAAGACCTTATCGTACACGCAGCGCTGTGTCAGCATTGAACCCAGTTAAGAAAATAGTCCAGGTTCGCTGATGAATCTAGCCAAATCTTATCGTACACGTAGTGCTGAGTTAGCATTGGGTGCCGCAAGCTGTTTTGGCGCAGAAATTTGAATTTCGAATGTTTGAATTGTTTTGACGTAGAAATTTGATTTTCGAACTTTTGAATTTCTGGAATTTATTTAACTGTTTTATTCATATGAAATATTTTTATATGTATACAATTCCTCTACCGACCATTTTACGCATATATATATATATATATATATATATATATATATACACGCACAATTTTCGTTTTATTTTCAAAATTCAAACGATGTTGCACTGTTATTTGATTCTTGCCATATTTCATGGACTGTAGCCTTATCTTGATTTTTATCCTTTGTATACATATATTTATGTATATATATATATATATTCATTCTCATATATATTCATTTATTTTCTTTATTTCCTTATATGTACGTTCTTATCCTTTCAAATTTTGAATTTGTATACGTACATATATTTGCATGTTCAGTCAGCCCTCTCTAAAACAAAGATAAAAATTATGCTGCCATCGGGGTTCGAACCCCCGACCTCCATGTCACAAATCCAGTGTCTTAACCAACTGAGCAATGAAGTCTTTTGTTAATGAGTCTTAGAACAATGATAATTATTGTTCTCTCCTTACTTCTCTTTTTCATGTTAGTTACAATACTTAAATTAAACCATTGCATGAATCTTTTTCTTTTAATCTTAATGCATTATGTTTGCAAATCAGTGCATGCAACATATTTACATTGCATGCAACCTATCCTTTCTTTCTTTCCATGCATGCATTACATTTTTTTTCAGTGCATGTATTTATTACATGCGATCCTTATTTTATTCTTTATTTTATATTTTAATTTGTTTGTATATTATATATATATATATCACTTATGCGTATACAAACTTCTAGGCTTAATAACTTCTTCATATGATGTCCGTTTTACGCAAACTAGGTGTCTATCTTGACCAGAATTCCAAGCAGAAGCAATGGCGCAGTCCGTTTTACTTAATTCTCATTATTTAATTAAGTTATTCTTATTTTATTATCTTAAAATACGGGGTGTTACAGTTGGGCTCTTTAAGGGGGGTAGTCTGTAACACTCCTCTCGAAAAGCTAACACAAAGATCTTTAAACATAGTGGTTAGTGCGTGGTGTTGCTTTCCGGGAGGTCGGTGGTTCGAATCCCATGGTTGTCACACTTCTTCTGTTCTTCTTCAAGGTACCCACTTTCATTGCCCTTGTCCAATGCTCTTGCATAATCAGATCATTCCCTCCTTAATGAATCAGTCAGCGAAAGTTCGAGAATGTGTTGAAGCTGAGAACATGAGGACGATTTGGAGCGCTTCAAATGACGGGAAAGGTGAGATTGTAATAGACTTTGTGGATCAATTGTGCCAGCTTGCTGAAAGAAACTATCTGATAATGAGTGTGGCATATCCATACCTGGCCAAGGGAACGAAGCAAAATTTTAGCAAGCACACAATGAAACTATAAGATTTAATGGAAAACATAAAGTGCCCATAATAGTTATTTCAATACACACCCGATAATGAACTAATGTCAAGGGAAGCCCCTGAATCGAATGCCTTTCCCGGCCGTTGATAAGGTTTTTGGGTTTTCTCCATAACAGACATAGCAGGATCAGAAGTCACAATATCACCCTTACTTAGATAATTGATGGTATCTAAATCCCCCAAGCCTCCGAAAGTACCTGTAGAATTCTCTTCCTGAGTAAAAAAGGGAACAGGATTTTCAGTAATCTTTCCAGAATTTATATCATCTCTTGTACCATCTTTGTGTTCACTCACTCTTTTATCACTTCCTACAATAGCTAAAAATAAGAGAGATTCTGGAGAAGATTGGCTGCTATCATCGAGGACTAGGCACTTCTTTTTGGTAAAGGATTTGCCCATGGCACTTTGTGTATAAGCCAAGGTTTTCTTAATAGATCTTGAAGGATGGAGTAGCTGATAGTTATAAAGGTTTTCTTCTTAAAGTAACACTTGTCTACATCTTTCAGTCTTGTCAATAGTAACCAAAGAATCAAGAAGAGCCTAGTCAAGGGCAAAGCCTTCATTGGAAGGAATTGCTGTTAGATAGAAAGATAATCAATTTTTTTCTAAAAAAAGGGAAAAGAAGAAGAAATTCAAAGAAGAAGGCAGTTACCTCCTTCCATCCACCACCCATAAAAGCTCACAGGACATCAAACATAAAAATATTGATCTGGAAACCCTTTGACATCGTCTGTTAGACCAGTAATAATTCTGCAATATCTGCTCTCCATAGAAATGAAAAAGGGACCGTCTGCCTCCTCTCTTTTGAAAGCATACAAGGAACAGATATCCTAAAACGTAGGTGCTCGTTGCTGGACTTTCATAAAAAATATGTATAGCCCTAGTAAAGTGTGATACCCGTTGGGATGCAATTGATATAATGCAATAGCCAAACACTGCAGAACAAACTCTAAGTAAGAGTTAAAAGGGGGAACTGCTCCACTGGACAACAAACGATGAATGACTGATACATACCCAGGGTAGGACGATCATCTAAATCATCTTTCCTTGGAAATCTGGTATCATCCTTTGTAAATCCGAAATGAGCACACATGTTTCGGTATAAGTTGTATGGGAGCGTTATTTACGACTAACAGAAGGCACCCATTCAAGAAGTCGGGGTTGAGGATAAACTTGACCAACAAAGCTAGCAATTTGGGCAACCTCGGCCATTTGACCAGAACCTCCGGCCTCTTCAGATGTAGTACCCGCCTTGAGGCTTTGACTAGGTTGGTTTTTAGTGTGCATTTCTACATGGATAGATATGTTTAAGAAATAAGCTACAGCCAGGTTGCTAATAATAAAGGAAAAGCAACTTTTGAGCAAATGTGCTCTTCACACCAAGCATTTCTTCAAACATACCTCCTTAAAACTTATTGGCAATACAAACAAGCCTAAAAGTATGTGGCGGGACTTGCCATTACAGGTTAAGCATTATAAGGAAAGTTCAGCCAACAAAGACAAACCAAATTTGACTGGTCACTCGTGATCCCTGCATATATAAAGGTTCCGGCCTAGTCGATTATCAATAACTTTTGGTTGCACATAGCAAATAAATGCTGCCAGCAACAGGAAGAACATAAAACCATGAAATCAATGTCAAAATTCTATGACACAGGCATTTCGTCAAGCATCTAGCGAAGGCATGGTAAATTAAGAACGACGTTTCAAAAACATGCTAACAAGCAATCTGTAAACATTTCGTTTCAATCAAAGAACAAGAGGGACTTTTGTGCAAATTAGGTTTGTCAAACGATTATGTTCAAACTCCAGAACATACTAAGTCAAAATTAGTGAAAATTTCTGTTTACACCAAAAAATGGCTTAAACACCAAAGGTACTAAAATTGTACTTCACCAAAATGGTAGGGAAATAAATGGAGCCGTACTTAACAATAATTGAAAATGAAAATGCAATGAAGATAAAATAGAGACAAGGTTTAGAGTGGTTCAGCCTTATATTAGTCCTACATCCACTATGAAGGTAGCTTGCATTCTTATAACGGGTATTACAAAATACATAAACTCTCTTTTTTTATACAACTCTATACCCACTCAATGTACTCTCATTCATACATTTAAATCTTGGTATTTTATGAGAGAATGTTAGAGTTTGAGTAGGAGAAGGATGGGTGAATGATTGAGAAGGAAGATGTCTTTGTTTTCCCCAATTACAAGGTTGTACTTGACGCCATGATCAAATGGGTGATGGAACTTCGAGTGAAGAAGATGATCATTGCTTCCTCGTGTTTGAGGAGTCATTGAGGATAGAATTTAGCAGCACTTTGTGGCTAGAAATATTGGATCCCTTTTACGCTGGCAGCCATAGCGTATTTATAGGTGAGCTCACTTGAGCAAGTGATATGAAATCTGTATATGCAGGCTATGGGTTGTTCATCCACTTAATTACAAACATGCCATCGCCTAGCTGTAGCCAGCTGTCCGTAGCTGCATCCAGTTGTCATGTGCGAGCGACTCTATAGGAGCTAGCGTTTCGAGCAGTTGAGTGGGTGACTTTAATCGGCGTTCTTCGGGCGTGGCTATATCTGGCAATCGATGAGTGGTTATCTGATTCGCTTGACTGTGAGACGAGCGGGTGGACGATCATAGTTCCCCGATGCAGCTGTGTCTAATCCTGAGTGAACAGGCGATGACCTTTTTAGTCTGGAGGTGACTGACCAAGGCTTGCGATTTGAGATGTAAGTGCGCTCTTTCTAAGAAATAGTGTACAACCGACCGGTAGGTGGTATCTGACCAAAGTGTTGATGTTCGAGTAGTAAGAACATACGAGCGATAGGAGTTGCAATCCATGAGCGATTGTCAAATGTACGTGCGATCTTGACTCCTACTTTGATACGTATGACCAAACTTTGATATTAGGTCAAGCGTCTTCCATTGCTGTGGGCGACTTGCTTTATTTTGATTCTCGAGCGGCTTTGTTCCGATATGAACGACCGACCTTTGCTTCTGCTCCTGAATCATGACTTCCTTCGGGCTTCGGCCTTGCTCTGTGTAGTTGCTTTCCGTCCTTTATGAGTCGCTTAAATGTAGTAACCCGTAACTTCCCCGTGAAGGAAAGAACGGATTGCTTTGAGGACAAGATCAATCAGAATGCAAAAAGAAGAACATTTCATTGTTTATTACAACAATTCCATCAGAATACAAGAATATACAGAGTATGAATAAATATTACACATTTGATAAATATCAGAGATTTAAATTACATTACTGCAGCGGAAAATAATACAAAACATAACTGAAAGAAATACACGGATACAGAGCTTTCCGAATATCACTTCAGCTATAAACCAGGATCCTGTGAAAATAAATCTGCAAAACCCAACAACTAGCTGCCCGTGTAGAAAATAGGGGCACCCAGAGTTTAGGTTAAAACAATAAACTCCAGGTCAGTCATGTGACTGGTGTGAGAACTAAAACAGTTATTAATCTTTATTTTTTTTAAAGTTAGGTAAATCAAGGGACCACGCCGTATAACACGGAACGGGTATCCTCCCAAGAATACCAGTGCATAAAACAAACAGCGCAATGCTAAATAAAGAAAAATGAAGCTATTATAAGACCCAAGTCCCACCACACAATGCAACACAAGCCGGGGGATAGGTTTTACCTTATAATAGCCAAAGAATGCTAGATACATTTAAAAACAGATTATTTTGATATTACTATAAATGTATAGTGTCAAAACTATTTCAGTCATAAGTATCAATCATAGACGGCATAAGTGATCCATACCACTATGTTGCCATACTAGGCTCTACAAATAAAACCGAAATATCACATATCAGAAATTGGATTCCATCATGAGTCGAGGCAAGGGGCAATCTCCTCTCCGTTCGAGACACTCTAGCAAATGTCTCAGGACCACACACAGCGGTCCTTGTAATTGGTTGGGCCGGTCCTCTCTTACTTTTGAGGATCAGTTATTCCTGAACACATGTTTCCCGATCCTATAGGACCTATATAATGGTCTGTACGTCGGCTCACATAGTGCCAGTTATCGACCATATATTCAAGGCGCCTCACATCCAACAACCACACAGGTAAAAAGTATATAAATGTCAGGGCTGGTAGGTCACCGACATCACCCATAGCCAGAAAGAAACGTCGTGTTCTCCCAACGGTCCTTATCCCGTTTTTGACTCATACCGAGGTGTGAGGCTCACGAATTCATTCTATACACAAAGCTATGCCACACAGGCCGTGCTTTGATCATCAACCACAAGAATTTGCTTATCAACAGAAGCCTTGATCATTTGCCACTTAGGCGTGCCACACAGGCAATTCACTCCATGCGACTGATGTCCATCGATATACAACCTCTGAGCTCGTGCGTCTCGGAGAAGGGCGTTAAGCAAGAGAATAAATTCTCCGCCGCCAAACAGATGTATATTTAATAGAGATCAATCAATACAGAATAAAATCCAATGTCAGACACACAGTCCATTTAAAAATTCGTTCTGGGTCTGAACGTAACCGGAGGCACTTTCCTCGCATATCCATCGATCTCCAAGTACGTCTGGACGATCACCAACTGATTTCCTCCTCTTGGTTGTACAACCCAATCAAGATCATCAATAATCATTCAAACGATGTGAAGACTCCCGGCCTTCAACCACCATCTTCATCTTCGACTTATCGTCGAATCGGTTATTCAGAATGGGTATAAACCCGGCCTTTCCGAATAAATAAACAAGTGCTAAACAAACACAACATACGCCTCAATTCAATTCAGAATATTCTTTTATTAAAAAAAATCACATTCTTAGGGAAAGGTTCCCATTAATTTTATCAAAGATAAATTCTTCTAAATTTATTCTATAATATTCCTTTGGATATCATTTCAAACCATATTAGGGTTTTCCAAACTAGTCGGGATTAGCGAACCACACCGAAGTAATTATTTATTTTATTTCCCAGTCCCAACCTATTCATCCCATGGAGCAAAACTGGTAATACTCCATATCTAACACCACGGTATTATCGGTAAATATCAATTACCATTTCACGTTCAAATCTAATTAAAGATTTAATTATCACTTTGGAGCAAAACTGGTGATACTCCATCCTTGATCACTTTAATCTAATTAAAGATTCATTAAAACTCCACTTATTTTTAATCTTCCCAAAAATCAATATCCTGCCTTTAACTGGGTTAAAGAACCAATTGTCATCTAAAACACGGTTCGCGATAAACCAAAAATCACTTCCCATTGTTAATCGGGTTAAAGAACAGGTGTTATTCAAAACACCGCTCACGATAAATTCAACTCCAATTAATATTATTTAATTGGTACACTTCATTAAATCTAAATAGAATGATTTAATCTTTTTCTCAACTGGGTTTAAGAACAGTGTTAATGAAGAAACCATTCACGATAAACCCAAATCACGTTTGATATTAAATACAAGGCTCTGAATAGAAAATATATTGTCTTATATTCAATATCAAATTCTACGACCAACAAATATCGTATTGGAAATAACGATATAAATATATCTTTCAAATTTCCACAACCATCTTTGTATAATCACGAAGTCCGACATCGAAATTTTCCGAAGATAATTTCGATTCAAATCCATTTCCACTTTATATATTGGAAATTTTGGTTATTTTCAAAACCATTTCAAATCCACTTTATTTATTTTAAAAATAAATGGAATTACAATTCTAGTTCAAAATTAGTTCATTTCGATAAAAATCTATTTTTATCTTTTCAAATATGAAATTTTTCATCCCAGTTCTTTCCAATTCATATACTATGATTTTACACAAATTATTAATATTTTTAACAATTTTATCAAGGCCCGTACAGTCGACTTCCATTAACGGTCATCGGACTGCATTTACAGCGACCTTTTCCAAATTTGATTTGGACATAATTCCAAATCCAACCATTAGATTTCAAATTTCTAATATTCACTGAAAAGCTCTTTTCGATACAAACCCAACGGTTCTGATTTCAGGAGAATCCGACGGTCGGATCTCCCGTAACGTCAATTCGAAGTCAATTGTCGAAATTCGCGAACTGCTGCGGCGCGGCGCGTTCTATTCAGGCCATTTAATATATATATGATATATATATATTATATATACTTCGTCGTTTTCAATTCAAAACGTATTTTATAAATCGTTTTAAATTCGTTTTCAAAACAATTTCAACTTCATATTCAATTTCAAATCAAAATTGAATATTCCACATCATTAATATATAAATGATAATATTTTCAAAATATTAGATTTTGAAATCACTTTCTTTTCTATATTCATTATAAAAATGAATATAATCGATATAAATATCGTTCGTGTCAAAATGGCGCATGTCTAATCTACACGGCTTTATATATTTCAATAACTTCGTTATTCTATTCAACAAATGAATATTTATTCTATTCAACACAGGAATCTATATTTCTTTCAACACATGAGTATTCTCAACACATGAGTATCGTCAACACATGACTATTTTTGTTATTTAATATATTTTATAAAATTATGATTTCTACCGTTTAAATTTTAATCAGACTCCAACCGTAAATTAGTAAGAGAACGATTCACTAAATATTAACCCCGAAGGCCGAAACCAACATCAGATCAATACCCAGGAAACCACTCATCTTAACTAGTTTCCAGTTAGTTTCTAATTTTATATATGATAAAAATGTAAATTTTTATTATTAAAATATTTTACTCAACACATGATAAGTTTCAACACATGAATATTCTCAACACATGAGCATCGTCCACACATGACTATTTATTCTATTCAACACATGAATCTTCTTTTAAAATATTCTTTATTTTTCCAAATTGGAATGAGGCCTAATCAATTACCATATAATGTTAATTATATGGATTCCATACAACACATGTATATAATAGCAACGATAAATAATCAACCATCATCCAAAGTGCACCACACAACTGCATAAACATTAAATATGACTAATTAACGCTCATACAGTCTGTCAATCAAATGATCGACATACCACTAAACAATTGGGATTAGTGTACGTCAAATATCATCCCAACACCCGTGTGGGGTTTCAATCCACAAATACTGATTTTTATTTGTGCTGTTGGGCGATGTGTAAAATTTATCATCCCAATCAATACCCTTCAAATAGGTGTACATAAACCAACCGTCCGGTTTGTAAATGAATATTTATTTATTCACATTCACGTTAAAAAATTATATTTTTAATGATAATTAATTTATTTAAAATAAATCATTTTAAATATTCAAAATTCATTAAAATTGCCAAAATAAAAAATTTAAATTGGCTCACAATTTCCGGGTTATTACAATTGTCCGTAGCCACTACATATATAAAAATCACATTTTTATATTGTTGCTATGTATATAAAAATCACATTTTTATAATTCTCTAGTATATATAAAAATCATATTTTTACATTGCTACTTCTATAAAGATCACATCTTTATCCTCACCTCATATATATATAAATTGAACTTTTATCTTCACTACTCATATAAAAATTATATTTTTATATCTCTATATATATACAAAAATCATATTTTTACTGTAGCGGTAGAAAAATAGAATTTTTATCTATATAGTAGCGGTATAAAAATAGAATTTTTATCTATATAGTAGCGGTATAAAAATAGAATTTTTATCTATATAGTAGCGGTAGAAAAATAGAATTTTTAGCTATATAGTAGCGGTAGAAAAATAGATTTTTTATCTATATAGTAGCGGTATAAAAATAGAATTTTTATCTATATAGTAGTGGTATAAAAATAGAATTTTTATCTATATGGTAGCGGTAGAAAAATAGAATTTTTATTTATATAGTAGGGTAGAAAAATAGAATTTTTATCTATATAGTAGCGGTATAAAAATAGAATTTTGATCAATATAGTAGCAGTATAAAAATGTGATTTTTATATACATAGCAACAATATAAAAATGTGATTTTTATATATGTAGTGGCTACGGGCAATGAAATTGACAAAAGGGTGAGCAGGACGAAGATTTCTACATATGAAGAGTCGCGGCGTTTGGTTTAAATAGTCGGTGAGAACTTCTCAATTTAAATCTTGTTTTCTAGTTAAAATATATACTAGGATGCAGACGGTGCTTAGCAGCACCCGACACCCGTTGTCCACAGACCATGGATGACTTGTATGCTTGTTTGATGTGTTGTGAGGTTTGTTTGTGATGTTGATGTGAAATGGATAATAAAACATTCATGTGTTGAAATAAATTAATTATCGTTAAAAATATAATTTTTAACGTGAATGTGAATAAATAAATATTCATTTGTTGAATAGAATAACGAAGTTATTGAAATATATAAAGCCGTGTTGATTAGATTTGCGCCATTTTGACGTGAACGATATTTATATCAATTTATTTCATTTTTATAATGAATAGCGAAAAGGAAGTGATTTCAAAATCTAATATTTTGAAATTATTATCATTTATATATTAATGATATGGAATATTCAATTTTGATTTGAAATTGAATATGAAGTTGAAATGGTTTTGAAAATAATCATAATTTCCAATATACGAGTTGGAATGGATTTGAATCTAAATTATCTTCGGAATATTTCGATGTTGGATTTCGTCATTTTACAGATATGGTTGTGGAAATTTGAAAGATATATTTGTATCGTTATTTCCAATACAATATTTGTTAGTTTCAGAATTTGATATTGAATATAAGCTGATATATTTTCTATTCAGAGCCTTGTATTTAATATCAAATGGGATTTTGGGTTCGTCGTGAATGGTGCCTTAAATAACACTGTTCTTTAGCCTAGTTTAGAAAAGAATAAATCTTTTAATTAAGATTTAGTGAAATTGTCCAGTTAATTAGTATTTAATTGGAATTTAATGTAAATTGGTTTTTGGGTTATCGTGAACGGTGTTTTAAATAACAGCTGTTCTTTAACCCGATTAACAATGGAATGTGATTTTGGGTTTGTCGTGGACCGTGTTTTTAAAATGACATTGGTTCTTTAACCCAATAAAGATAAGATTAACTTCTTAGCTTTGAATAACCATTAATATTGGTTGGTGGGAAGATTAAAATTAAGTGAAGTTTTAATAAATCTTTAATTAGATTAAGTGATCGAGAATGGAGTACCACCAGTTTAGCTCCAAGTGATAGTTAAATCTTTAATTAGATTTGAACGTGAAATGATAATTAAATTTACCGATAACACCGTGGTATTGGATATGGAGTATGACCAGTTTTGCTCCATGGGATGAATAGAATGGGATTGGAAAATTAAACAAATAATTACTTCGGCAAGGTGTGCTAATCCCGACTAGTTTGGAAAACCTTAATATGGTTTGAATTGATATCCAAAGGAGGATTAAAGAATAAATTTAAAGAATTTATTTTTGATAAAATTAATGGGAACCTTTCCCTAAGAATATGAATATTTAAATAAAAGAATATTCATAATTGGAATGAGGCGTATGTTGTGCTTTTATAGCACTTGTTTATACGCGAGTTATTCGGAAAGGACGGGTTTATACCCATTCTGAATAACTGATTCGACGATAAGTCGAAGATGAAGACGGTGGTTGAAAACCGGAGGTCTTTACATCGTTTGGACGATTATTGATGTCTTGACTGGGCTGTAAACCCAAGACAAGGTAATAAATGGTGATCGTCCAGACGTACTTGGAGATCGGCCAGATATGCGAGGACCTCTCTCCTGTATTGGACTCGGGACGAGGAATAAGGTGCCTCTGGTTTCGTTCAGGCCCAGAACGAACTATTAAATGGATGTGTGTCTAACATTGGATTTTATTCTGTGTTGTTTTATATCTATTAAATATATATCTGTTTGGTGGCGGAGAATTTATTCTCTTGCTTAACACCCTTCTCTGAGACGTACGAGCTCAGAGGTTATATATCGATAGACATCCTTCGCATGGCGTGAATTGCCTGTGTGGCATGCTGAGATGCAAATGATCAAGGCTTCTGTTGAAAAGCAAAGTCTTGTGGTTGATGATCAAAGCACGGCTTTAATATAGCATACCTTTGTGTATAGCATTAATTCGCGAGGCTCACACCTAGGTATGAGTCAAAAAATGGATAATGGACGCAGTGAGAACATGACGTTTCTTTTTAGCCTTGGGTGGTGTCATGGTATGGAGCCTAGACATTTATATTTTTACCTATGTGGATGGTGGATAGCGAGGCGCCTCGGATATATCGGTTACTACGGAGCTAATGGATAGGTCCTATCGGATCGGGAAACATGTGTTCAGGAATAATTAATCCTCAAACGTAAGGGAGGACCGGCACTGCAGGATCCAGGGGTTGCCCAGAGTGTGTAGTACCCAGGCATTTGCTAGAGTGCCTCGAAGAGGAAAGGAGTACATCCCTTGCCTAGACTCATGACAAAAATCCAATTTCCAATACGTGACATTTCGGTTTTGATTGTAGAGCCTAGTATGGCGACATAGTAGCATGGAATACTATGTCGTCTTTGATTGGTACATTTATATTTGAAGTTGTTTTATACACTATGCACTTATAATAGTATCAAATGAGTTGTTTTAAACGCGGGTTATTCGGAAAGGTTGGGTTTATACCCATTCTGAATAACCGATTCGACGATAAGTCGAAGATGAAGATGGTGGTTGAAGACCGGAGGTCTTCACATCATTTAGATGATTATTGATAATCTTGATTGGGTTGTACACCCAAGAGGAGGGAATCAGTTGGTGATCGTCCAGACGTACTTCGAGATCGATGGATATGCGAGGAATAATGTTCCTACGGTTTCGTTCATACCCAAAACGAACTTGTAAATGGACCGTGTGTCTGACATTGGATTTTATTCTGTGTGATTGATTTCTATTAAATATATATATGTTTGGCGGCGGAGAATTTATTCTCTTGCTTAACACCCTTCTTTGAGACGTACGAGCTCAGAGGTTATATATTGATGGATATCAATCGCATGGCATGAATTGCCTGTGTGGCACGCCTAAGTGGCAAATGATCAAGGCTTCTGTTGATATGCAAAGTCTTGTGGTTGATGATCAAAGCACGGCCTATGTGGCATAGCTTTGTGTATAGAATGAATTCGTGAGCCTCACACCTCGGTATGAGTCAAAAACGGGATAAGGACCGTTGGGAGAACACGACGTTTCTTTCTGGCTATGGGTGATGTCAGTGACCTACCAACCCTGACATTTATATACTTTTTACCTGTGTGGTTGTTGGAATGCGAGGCGCCTCGGATATAGATCTGATAGGATCGGGAAACGTATGTTCAGGAATTGCCAATCCTCAAAAGCAAGAGAGGACCGGCCCAACCGATTCCAAGGACCGCAGTGTGTGGTCCTGAGACATTTGCTAGAGTGTCTCGAACGAAGAGGAGCTTGCCCCTTGCCTCAACTCATGACGGAAATCCAATTTCCAATACGTGACATTTCGGTTTTATTTGTAGTGCCTAGTATGGCGACATAGTGGTATGGGGCACTTATGCCGTCTATGATTTATACATTAAGATTGAAGTTGTTTTCTTCACTTATAGTAATAATAAAAGATGAAATTTAGCGTATCAAGCATTCTTTGGCTATTATAAGGTAAAACTCTATCCTCCGGCTTGCGTTGCATTGTGTGAAGGGACCTGGGTCTTATAATAGCTTCATTTTTCTTTATTTAGCATTGCGCTGTTTGTTTTATGCACTGGTATTCTTGGGAGGAAACCCGTTCCGTGATATACGGCGTGGTCCCTTGAGTTAACTAACTTTAAAAATAAAGATTAATACCTATTTTAGTTCTCACACCAGTCACATGACTGACCGGGAGTTTATTGTTTTAACCTAAACTCTGGGTGCCCTTATTTTCGACACTGGTAGCTAGTAGTTTTGGTTTTGCAGATTTATTTTCATAGGATCCTGATTTATAGCTGAAATGATATTCGGAAAGCTCTGTATCCGTGTATTTCTTTCAGTTATGTTTTGTATTATTTTTCCGTTGTAGTAATGTATTTAAATCTCTGATATTTATCAAATGTGTAGTATTTATTCATACTCTGTATATTCTTGTATTCTGATGGAATTGTTGTAATAAGCAATGAAATGTTCTTCTATTTGTGTTCTGATTCGCCTTGTCCTCAAAGTAATTCGTTCTTTCTCTTCTTCTCGGAGATCGGGGAAGTTTGGGTCGCTTCATTTGGTATCCGAGCTTTGGTTTACAGAGCCCGAGAACAAGATCATTAGATCCAAACGAAAGAATTCATCAGATATTGGATTAGTAATATCCAATAAGAATAACTCATTAGAGATGGGATCAGTAGTATCCTAGAATGAGTGTGAAGAGTATATTTTTCAAAAAAAAAAAATTGAAAACAAATTTTGTTTTGAAAGTTAAATTCAAGTATACGTATTTGAATATTTTATTTGTATTTAATTTGGACAATTGAGTATATAAAGATTTTGCATATACGCGTCATGAACGTATATTTGAAGTTTTAATATACTGGATAGATATAGGATCACACTCTAGTCGCCTGGACATGATTCTGATGATGGCGCGCCATCACCAGTATTTATTTTCGAGTTTCGAAAGTGAGATATCTATATATTTCCATTAGACTGGTGTGAGAACCAAAACTAGATAGGTTTATTGTTGAGATTTGCATCAAAAACATGATTTTCCGCATATATATCAAAGTTATGAATTTGAAAAGCTAATCAACTAATTAATTGATGGTTGTGTTGTATGATTATTGTTTTGATTAATTAAATTTTGAACCGTTTAGCCTAATTGAACCGAATATTGAACTGTATTGAAAAATGATTACATTTGCATGCATATACATGTGTATCCATTGAACAGGTCATAGCAAGGAGGTTAGAGCAGAGGAATAAAGTAGTTTGCCTGACAAAAAGGTACATGTTTATTGTATTTCTTGGGAGTTTAATGATTTTATGAGCCGATTGGCTAGCCGCTTGTCTTTTTCTTTTTCTTTTGGATTGGTGAGGGCTATGGGAGGCTATTTGAAATATCCTGAAGTCCCCGGTGCAGGGGAGGTTATGGCAAATTTTTTCGAAAATTTAAGGTGTTATCCAAATTTTTGGAAAATTAGAAAAGTTCTTAGAAACGGAAAAGTTGAAGAACTTAAGCCGTAAAGAAAATAATGGAAGTTGAGTTGATTAGTTAAACAACTTTCAGCTTCGTTCCTTTTCGGGGACGAAAAGTTTTAAGTGGGGGAGATTGTAACAACCCGGAAAATCAGAGCCAATTTAAAATTTTTATTTTGGCAATTTTAGTGAATTTTGAATATTTAAATTGATTTATTTTAAATAATGACGACGATAAATTTATTTTAATTATAAAAGGAATTGAAAATGATGCGGTAGTTTGAAAATTGATTTCAAATTTCAAATAAATGCACAGGATTCAAAATAAACCGGATTTTAGAGAAATCAAAAATATTATGATCTATTTGAAAATATCTTTTCAACGAATCCGAAAAATCAAAATTTCATAGCGGGAATAAAAAGTTATGTCCAGTTGAAAATTCAGAATAGTCGCTATGGAAATATAGCCCTTAAAAATAGCAATTTTGCATACGGATGAATTTGGACTCGAAACCACTTCCATTGAGTTCAAAATGTCGTTTACAACTCCAAAAAGTATAAGCTTCCATTTATTCCGAGATCCGGAATAGTGGCAATTGGCTTGGGTTTTCGGTTAGCAATGCATAGCCCTTAAAAAGTGAAATGTTGCATATGAGCTCAGAATTCGACGAGATAAATTTTTCTGGCTTCATAATGAAAATCATTGTTGAGTTCCAAAGGGCGCGTCGAACGGAGTTAGTATGTGGCCGTTCGAGCTAAAACAGTTCAGGGTAAAACAGGCAGTCATTTTACAAAGGAACATTATTGATACGACCTCAGAATTCAATTCCCTTTTTTTTAGGATTCGTATCATCTAATACTGGTTAAATCCAAAAGGGCATGATGTTTGGAGTTAGCATGTGAGCGTGCAAGAAGAAATAGTGCGCCAAAATCGCATTTTTAGAGCTTATCTGAGCATTTTTGAGAATTTTAACGGACGATCAAACGAACCCGGAATTCGACGAAACTTGTTTCGTTGGACTCGTCTTCACATGTACTATGTCATATCCAGAATCCGCGGCAAACGGAGTTCGTTTGCAGTCGGACGATTCGGGAGAAACTGGCATATAATCCCCTTTTCCTCCTTTCCTTCGTCATAATTTTCCTCCTCCTCTTTTTCCTCTTTTCTTCGAAAATGGGGACATCCTCCAAACCCATCAGCCCCGCCCCGTTCCCGCTGACCGACGGCCACCACCAACACCACCTCCCTCCGGCGCTACCATTCTCCTCCTCCTTCTCATCCTCCTCTCTCTCTCTCTTGTTTTGTGAACCCTAGCCTAAGCCACCACCCAAATCCGCCACCATGTGCCCCACCACCACCGCCGCCACCCACCAGCGACCTCCCCCACGTTAATCAGGTCCGGCGCCATCTCTCCAGCCACTCAATTCCGGCCGTGGGCCCCTCCTCCAAAAACCCATTTTTCACAAAAATCCCGTTTTGCATAAAACACCCTGTCACTATTTCGCGAATAACTCCCAAACCGTGCATTTCTTGCCAAAACTTCTCTAGACCAAAGTCGAAGAGCACAATTTTCTCTTCGATTTGGTATATGATAGTTCTATTTTGCATTGCGGAGTTGTCGGGAAAACGCGTCCATAGTCTGTTGTTCAAACACTATCAAAATGATGTCTTTTCGCGATTTCCGGCGAAATGACACATTTTCGGAAGGAAGACCACTAGGCGAAAGTTGTCCGGAATGACGCGTTTAAGCTAAAAAAAATATGGTGTGAAGATTGGAGCTCGTTTGCAAATTCTGGAACCAGAACAGCAAATCCGGGTGTTAGAAAACATGTGAGTTTTCTCCGCTTCAAAGCTTCTATGGTTTTTGACGTATGAAGAGATAATAAAAATATGATTTTTATATTACAGAAGTAGTAAAGATAATATTTTTATCATATTAAAGATTATATTTTTATCATAGTAAAGATTAAATTTTTGTCATAAGAAGATTAGATTTCTAAAATAATAAAAATATTATTTTTACTTTAAAGAAGGTTAGATTTTTAAAGTTTTAATGACTCGATTTTTTAAAGTGATAAAAACTCGATTTTTAGAATGATAAAGACTTGATTTTTACAGTGATAAAGATTCGATTTTTAGTGATTTGAGGTCTGATTTTTATCAATAAAAAGAAGTGATTTTTCTATGATCGAATGAATGATTTATATACAGTTAAAGAAATAATTTATATATATATATAATAGCGAAATAAAAATACGATTTTTGTACATGTAGCGATATATTAAAAACGTGATTTTTAATATAAATTGCATTGAAACAGATTGCGTTAGAATCATAGCAGCGAATCTGAGTGACAATAAGGAATGACGGAGTGGAATCCCAAGGTGAGAACTACTCACTGTAACTTTCTTTATACAATTATTTATTATGTAACTGCATATATGAATTGTTTCCCCATCGTCCACAGACCATGTACGACTTGTGTGTTTGTTTGATTATACTGTGTTGTGGTTTTTGGGTTGATTGGTTTGTTTGTGTGGATTGGTTAGGGGAAATGAAATGGAATTGAATAGAATTGGTATGTGTATGGCGTGGGCCATTATTAGACCAAGGATATGGCTGGGCCTTATCCCGTTTCTAGTATCGTGCCGTTATGCTGCCGAAATTTTCTAAAAAGTGTTAGAAAAATTTAGTTAGCTAAAATATTATTTTAAGCTTATAACTACGATAAATAATTTATTGGATAGTTAAAAATAGGAATACACTTCCATTTACAAGTCAAACGACTTGTTTATGCTCGCCTATTTTTGTGATATCGATTGGGACGATAATTTTTACACATCGCCCAAGTGCACAAATAATAATCAGTGTTTGTTGATTTGAAACCCCACACGGGTATTGGGATGATATTTGAAGTACAATGATCCCGATTGTTTAGTTGTATGTCAATCGATAAGTTGACAGACAGTTGTGTAGTGCACTTTGGATGATGGTTGATTATTTATCGTTGCTATTATATACATGTGTTGTATGGAATCCATATAATTAACATTATATGGTAATTGATTGGGCCTCATTCCAATTTGGAAAATAAAGAATATTATAAAATAAAGATTCATGTGTTGAATAGAATAAATAGTCATTTGGTGACGATGCTCATGTGTTGAGAATATTCATGTGTTGAAACTTATCATGTGTTGAGTAAAATATTTTAACAATAAAAATTTACATCTTTATCATATATAAAATTAGAAACTAACTGGAAACTAGTTAAGATGAGTGGTTTCCTGGGTATTGATCTAATGTTGGTTTCGGCCTTCGGGGTTAATATTTAGGGAATTGTTCTCTTGCTAATTTATGGTTAGAGTCTGATTAAGAATTAAACGATATAAAACACGATTTTATCAAATATATAAAATAACAAAAATAATCATGTGTTGACAATACTCATGTGTTGAGAATATTCATGTGTTGAACAAAATATTTATACAATAAAATTCACATTTTATTGTAAGTAAGAATTGATAAATATTCATGTGTTGAATAAAATATATATTCATGTGATGAAGAAAATATTCATTTGTTGAATAGAATAACGAAGTTATTGAAATATAACGCCATGGACAAAACTATGCGCGATCGACCCTGAAGGTGTTCGCTCCGTAGCTCCTACTCAGATCTTGTAACCCAATGTGCGTATGGATTTTTAGGGATCAACACTTGCCCCTTGAAGCTTCTTATTTTCTGTGGCAGAGAATTACTGGCTTTGACATAATTGATCGTAACACTGTTTGGTAGATTTAATCTGACTTGCCGAAGGGTCGTTCGTGCAAAACTCAAGACTGCTTCTTGGTGGTTGATTGATGTCGTTTCCTTCGGGCGAGACGTTTGAACTATCTTGTCATCATTGCAAATGGCTGAATCATGCGGAAGTGATCATGCCAGTTGGATTCTGATGGGACATTCATTTCTGCAATCGAGTATTGAGCTGACGTGGCGAGAAATGTTCTTGATGTATGTCCTTTAATCTTCCCCCTTATTTCTTATTTCTTATTCCATTTTGTTCTTATTTTCCTTCAACAAGATTTCTCAACCAAAAAACTCTGTGTTTCTTTCTATCGCCATTTTATATAGCACAGGTTTGTCGATTTTTACTTGTGCTTATTCTTCTCTTGGATCTCACGATTATTCTCTGATCCATCTGCAGGATGGTTTCGTCTCCAGAATGACGTCGATGGGAAAGATTCTTTGATTTGGATGTCCCGATAAATGAGATTCAATCAACTGGCCAACCATCTGTGAATTCTCCCTCCAATCCGTCTCATACAGAGCTTTAGACTATCATCAATAAACCGCGTTATGCTCCTGGGCCATGCAGTTTAGGCTTGCTAAGCGGTTCCGGGGGTGGAACTTACAGGGGGTAGCTTCTAACGTGGACATATCTCTGTCTTACTCTCAGACCTTCTCTTGTGATATGATTGCCGCAAAGGGTCAGATGTTAGCCCGTCTCGAAACTGTTGCGCATCAGTTTGGGAAACAAATGGATCTGCTAAAAACCCATTCAGCAAAACGGATGAATGGTTGGCATACATTGGCTTGCGATCTCCAACAACTTCACAAGGACAATCTCGAGCGTATTTCTATTTTGGAAGATGATATGGAGAAGCTGATTCGTGCACTTAGATCCAGAGATAGTGTGGTTGCCTCTTTTGCCCCAGGAGATGTCGAGTTGGTGGTTCCTAATCATGCTGATGAAATTCCATCCTGTTCTACTTAGATTAAGAGGAAGGTAGGTAGGCCCAGGAAGGTCAGGGATCTGTAGTCTCTTTTCCTGTCTTTGGTTGTTTCCCTTTCAAACTTTTAAGACCGGTTGTGTAAGCGGGTGCCGGTTCTCGCTCATGACACTGTTGGTTTGTGACTCGTATTGACCTTTGATGCTTTTGTGGCCTTGATGAATGATGGTTTTGCGGGTTTTGTGATGCTCTTTGTGCCTTTGTCTGCCACACTATGTCTATTTGCCCTGCTTAGCAACACATATATTTTTTATAATTTATATTATAGTTTTCCTGACGATCGTGCGTTAGTATCGTATTTACGGCGCGTTACTATTAGCGTTACTAATACGTCGTTATGATTAGTTTTATTATGGGTTTATTGAGCTGGGATCGTCAAGCTTTTTAGTATTTGTCTTGTCTAGTGAGTTTCTCGTTGTTTTTTAATCTTGGCAATTAAGCCATTCGGTTTTTCTTGTAATTAAACGTATGTTTGTATATATGTTATGGTAGTTTTAGGATGCATTTTTAATGCGTGCCCCCGTGGGAGGACTTTGGTTTCAATGTTGTAATCCAATCTTGGCTTTGTTTGAATTGGTTAACAACAAAGAACAAGAATGGTACCCCCTTTCGGCTGGGATTTCTTCTTTGTGCTGGTCTTTCCTGCATGTTTGATCCTTCCCCATTTTTATGCTTCATCCCAAAGAGCGGACACTAGTTTATCTCATCGAGTTTTTGACTCAATTCAAAAAACTCGTGTCCTTCAGCTAACAAGGTGCCCCCTGTTTTTTGGATTGGCAATTTTCCTTTTCGGGACATGTCGGTTTTTTTCCGACTTTATGCATCACCCCAGGAATCGGATACTAGTTCACCTTATCGAGTTATTTTATCAAATCGGAGAACCTGTGTCCTGCACCTAAGAAGGTGCCCTTTTTATGGGCTTAGCAATTTTAACCATGGGACATTTTGAGTTTCTTTCACCATAGCATTGATTTCTTAATCTGGTGCGAATCCTTTTGTTGGTCGTGTGCCAAAAGATTCAGTATTTCTTGATGAAAGTCGGAACTCCTTGAATTGGCGCCCCCGGTCGCTTGTTTGCCTACACAAAGAAGTCAACTTTTAGTAGGAACTTGTGAATGAGTGATTTGTACATGCAAACGGATTCCACATTCATTCATTTTATGTACAAAATGCGAAATTTTTGTAAATATTCACAGCCTTTTCTACGTATTCGAACAATGTGTTATAAAAAATAATGACGAATATGTTCGATGTTCCATGCTCATGGAATCTGGATTCCATCTGTGGTGGCCAATTTGAAAGTACCATCCTGGAGTTTTTGGTTTATAACATAAGGCCCTTCCCAATTAGGTCCAAAAACACCAGTATCGATCATTATCTTTTTTAGAGCAAGATCTCCAATTTCGAAAGTCCTACGTCTGACTTTTGAAATGCATCGCCACCCTTCTTTGATGTGCGACTACTCTGAGTTCTGCTTCCTTTCTTCTTTCCTCAAGCTGGTCGAGGGTTATGAGTTGTAGCTTCTTATTTTCTTTTTGGTCAAAGTATAACCTTCTATGGGAAGGGACTTCTAGTTCCACTGGTATCATGGCTTCAGACTCGTAAGACAAAGAAAAGGGAGTATGCCCGGTCGCGGTTTTATGTGTGGTGCGATATGTCCATAATGCTAGCGGGAGCTCATCTACCCAATCACCTTTAGACTTTTCTAGCAGCTTCTTAATGGTCGTTTTGATGATTTTATTTACTGTTTTCACTTGCCCGTTCGCTTGCGGATGAGCGACTGTTGAAAAGCTTTTCTGGATTTTATACTTGGCGCAAAAGTTTTATAACTCATCACTTTCAAATTGGGTCCCGTTGTCTGTGATTATCTTTTATGGTACCCCAAACCTACATATGATATTTTTCAAGGCAAAGTTAATAACTTTCTTCGAAGTTATGGTGGCTAATGGTTCTGCTTCGTCCCATTTCGTGAAGTAATCAACTACGACAATTGCATATTTAAAATCGGATTTTGCAGTAGGAAGGGCTCCTATGAGGTCGATGCCACAGATAGAAAATGGTCGTGGGCTGACCATATGGGTTATAGCTGTGGATGGCATCCTTGGAATCTTGGCAAATCTTTGGCATCTGTCACATTTTTTAGTGTAGGCCATGGAATCTTTATTGATATCTGGCCAAAAGTAACCATATCGCATATTTTCTTAGCCAAAGTTTGTCCACCAGTATGACCTCCGCATTCCCTTCGTGTAATTCCGCCATGATCACCTTTGATTCCTTTGCGATAACACAGCGAAGTAAGGGTGTAGAAAATTCGCGTCTGTACAGCCGTCCGTTCTGAATAAGGTAAAAAGAGGCTTTTCGCAAAATTTTCCTTCGTTGCTTGGCTTCCGTCGGGAGCGTCCCAATGATGAGGTATTCTTTGATTGGAATCATTCATGATTTCGATTCATCAGCCATTTCCATGATCCAATCCTTCTTGGTCTGCCTCGTGCTTGGGCTGGAAAGGACTTCCACTGGAACTAACCCCATGAGTTGTGCGTCTCCTGTTCTTGCGTATTTTTCCAATGAATCAGCTTTGGTATTTTCTCCTCTAGGAATGTGAGATATGGTGTAATGCTAGAAAGCTTCCAATAGTTCCAAGGCTTTGGAAAGATAATCCAGCAAGTTACCTATTTTTGCTTGGAATTCTCCTATAACTTGGCATACTACGAGCTGGGAGTCGCTGAAGATTTGTTAGTTTTTATCTGTAACTCTTTTGCTAACTTTATTCCTGTGATGTGGGCTTCATACTCAGCTTTGTTATTTTTCGATGGAAATTCTAGCCTTAATGCGCAACATAAAGATCTTCCTTCAGGGGTTTCCAGGACTACCCCTGCCCCAGAACAGTGATCATTTGAGGCTCCATCAACAAATAACTTCCACTGGACGTTGGTTTCAACATCATCTTGCTCTTCTATCTCTCCTCGATCGGTAAATTCTGCGATAAAGTCAGCAAGCGCTTGTCTGTTGAATGCTTTTCAAGGGTGATATGTAATGTCGTATTGACTAAGATCTATATTCCATTTTAACAACCTTCCGAAGGTCTCTGCTCGTGACAAAACTTGCCTTAAAGGCTGGTCCATAAGAACTTTGATAAGATGAGCCTGAAAGTAGGGCCGAAGTTTCTTCGATGAAATAAGCAAACAATAAGCGAGTTTTTCAAGCTTTGAATAATTCAGCTCTGTCCCAGATAATCTCGTACTAATGTAATAGACTGGTTTTTGTACCTTCAAATCTTCTCTTAACAATGCTGCACTTAGGGCATGGGCAGAGACCGCCAGGTATATAAACAAGTCTTCTCTGTCGCTAGGCTTTAATAGCATAGGAGGCATTGCCAAGTATTGGATCAGTTCCTCGAAGGCTTTCTGGCATTCAGAGGTCCATTGCATCTCTCTTTCCTTTCCCAAGGGCATCGAAGAATGGAAGACATCTGTCCGCTGCCTTGGATACGAAGCGATTTAAAGTCGCAATCTTCCCTTTCAAACACTGAAGTTCCTTCTTGGTTCCTAGAGCACGCATTTCTCTCAAAGCTGATATTTTGGCTGGATTAACTTCTATACTTCTAGCGTTGACCATAAATCCAAGGAACTTGGCCGACCCAACTCCAAAAGAACATTTCAAGGGATTCAATTTCATGCCAATTGGCGTAAGATATCGAACATTTGGGCTAGATCCTCAAGATGGTCTATTGCTCTCTTTGACTTTACCAGCATATCATCGACATAAAAGGTCTGAATAATCTACACAGACTCGCCATTTACCATTTGATTTCTTCACGAGCACAGGGTTGGAGACCCATTTTGGATAGGTAGATTCCCTGATAAAACCATTTTCCGTTAACTTATCGACGTCTTTCTTTAAGGCGTGCGACCTCTCCGGCCTCTGGGTTCTCCTTTTCTATTTGACAGTTGGAATGCGCGGGTCAATGTTTAGCTTATGGACCGCAATGTCTGGAGATATACCGCACATGTCGGAATGGTTCCACGCAAACGCATCCAAATTAGCTCTTAAAAAGATAATCAATTAATTTTTTAGTTCATGGCTTAACCGAGATCCTATATCCAACACACGATTTGGGTCTTTTGGAATTACAGCTATAGGATTGTGATTTCGGCCGATGTCGCCCTTTCGTACTCTACACTAGCTTTCCTGGGGTCGATTTCTTTTTGCGCTCCACTATGTTCGCCAGTGTAGAGACCCTTCTTTAATTGCTATAAAGGGAGTTTTTGGATGCGGGGAAAAGCCTCCGAATCTTTTCCCGAGTCCTTTTTCTTAGCCTCCCTCAGCTCTGTCATATAGCAGTCTCTTGCAGCGATTTGCTCGCCTTTAATCACACCGATTCCCTTTTCAGTTGGGAACTTCATAATCAAACACCATGGAGCTAGTGCAACCTTAAAACCCGAAAGAGTTGGTCTCCCAAGGAATGCATTGTAAGACGAAAACTCATCTATCAAGACAAAAGCTTGTATCATAGAAACTCTACATTCGCCATCTGCCAATTCCACAGGTACGTCTATCGTTCCGATGGGTTGCGTAGATTGACCCATAAAACCGTGGATCTTATTTGGATATGCGCGCACTTCCGCCATAGGGAGATTCATTTTTTGGAATGTTCTTATGAAAATCACATTAACAGATGCCACTGTGTCAACTAGGTGCCTATTTACAACTGCAGGACCGAGACCAATTGTGATCACCATGGCGTCAATAGTTGGTGTAACTAGTCTGTCTGCATCTTTATCCTTGAATATCACATCACCGGTCGACGTTTTGGGCATTTTCCTCGGGAGCTCGTTGTTCAAGATCATGCATCTTTCCTCTTTCGAGGAATTCTTTAATTTGTTAGCATACTTTTCCATATCCGCCCAACTGTTCCCAGCCAGGTGGGGCCCCCCAAATATCATATTGATTACTGGCCTCAAATCGACTAATATTTGAGCTTCCTCACTTGAGTCGGGTTGGCTAACTATATTATTATGCCCTTGTGCAGCTAAAGTATTTTGAGGATTTTTCACATACTGTTGAAGTTGATTCTTCCTGATGAGCTCTTCAATTAAACTCTTCAGGTGCCAACATTCGTTGGTGCTGTGTCCTGGTTGGTTATGAAACCGGCAGAATTTGCCGGTATTTGCTTGTTGCTCAGTTATCTTCTGTGGCTTCATCTGAGGAAAGATACCTGAATCCTTCGCGGCGGAGTAAATTCTTTCTGGAGTCTCATTTAGGAGGGTTAATTCCGATAGTTTATACAGCTGTGTCTTTTTATAGGATTTGCTAACCTTCTCATCACTTCCCCTCTTTTGTCCTGCGTCATTCTTCGGCTCAATTCTGGGTTCATCGTTTTTTTCCTTCTCTAGTGGTGTTATTTTCTATAACCTTCTGGACGCTAGGAGCTTCATCTTCTACACTCATGTATTCCTTAGCGTTCTTATAAAACTTCTTCAAAGTTTTTGGTTTCTTCATCTTGAGCCACTTCCCAAATTCTGACTTCTTATCGATGCTCCTTTCAGAGCTGTCAATAAGTACAAAGGCTCCGGTTCAATGACTTCTGCTGCTACAGCATGTAAGCGTGTAAGGAAAGCTCTGATGGTTTCCCCAGGCTATTGTTCCATTTCGCATAGTGACATCACATCCTTTGCCTTGGTGGTTTGTAGTCCGAATTGATCTTGAAACCTCTTTGCCAAGTCGGCGAACTGATCAATACACTTAGGTGGAAGTCTGGTGAACCATAGCGAGGCCACACCTTCTAGACACACGGGAAAGTATAAGCACTTGATTTCATCAGTAGCTCTAGCTCCATTCATGTATTGGACGTACTTGAACAGAAAATTGTTCGGATCTCCGACTCCGCTATAAGGTGTTATTGTTAGGGGCATGAATTTCTTTGGGAATTTTGCTTGATGGATTTTCTCTATGAACGGATTTTTTCTGGGTGAGAACTCCCACTCTTTCTCTTCATCTTCTCGGGTCGCTTTCTCCTTCATTATTCGCTGGATCATGTCTGTGATGCACCTCTCGTCACCTACTTGTTCATCGGGGTCGGTATCGATGTTTTTATCAGAGCGACCACGATTTGAGCTTCGACGCCTTGCACCTTTTTTAGGAAATGTTATGTTGGTGGGACTCGCGATCGTCTGAGCCGCCTGTTTTTCTCTATGCTGTGGAGATCTGGCCTTGGAGTCATCAACGCCGGCCTCTCGCTTGTTTCCCACTAAGTAGTGAGATCGACCAAGGTCTACGGATGATGAGTCATCTTTTTCACCAGCATTATTCACAGCATTTGGTGGCAGTAAACTGGTTTGAGCATTAGTCAGGACATCAAACCTTTCCATCATTATCTTCGTCGTAGCGTCCATCTTTTCGTTCAAGTTGGTTACAGCCACATTCAACTCATCTCGCGTTACAGATGGCCTAGGGGTTTCCCCAGCCCTTTGGTCCAGAGTTTGTGGTATAGTCTCATCAACATTATTATGCTCATTGATCGTGGGAGCTTTGGTAGATTAGCAGCCTTTCTTTGACCCAGCCATGGCTTCAAAGGAGAAAGCGATTTTGGATTTTTTTTTTCTTTTAGGTTGCTGAACTCTGAAAGGATACACGAAGCAAGGAATTATGAACACGGCCCACGGTGGGCGCCAAAATGTTTACACCAAAAATTGTCTTAAACACTAAAGGTACTAAAATTGTACTTCACCAAAATGGTAGGGAAATAAATGGAGCCATATTTAACAATAATTGAAAATGAAAATGCAAGGAAGATAAAACAGAGACAAGATTTAGAGTGGTTCAGCCTTATATTAGGCCTACATCCACTATGAAGGTAGCTTGTATTCTTATAACCGGGATTACAAAATACATAAACTCTCTTTTTTCATACATCTCTATACCCACTCAATATACTCTCATTCATACATTTTAATCTTGGGATTTTATGAGAGAATGGTAGAGGTTGAGGAGGAGAAGGATGGGTGAATGATTGAGAAGGAAGATGTCTTTGTTTTCCCCAATTACAAGGTTGTACTTGACGCCATGGCCAAATGGTGATGGAACTTCGAGTGAAGAAGATGATCATTTCTTCCCCGTGTTTGAGGGGTCGTTGAGGATAGAATTTAGCAGCACTTTGTGGCTAGAAAGATTGGATCCCTTTTACGCTGGCAGCCATGGCGTATTTATTGGTGAGCTCCCTTGAGGAAGTGATCTGAAATCTGTATATGCAAGTTATGGGTCGTTCATCCCCTTAATTACAAACATGCCATCGCCTAGCTGTAGCTAGTTGTCCGTAGCTGTATCCAGTTGTCATATGCGAGCGACTCTATAGGAGCGAGCGTTTTGAGCAGTAGGGTGGGTGACTTTAATAGGTGTTCTTCGGGCGTGGCTATACCTGGCAATCGATGAGTGGTTATCTGATTCGCTTGACTGTGAGACGAGCGGGCGGACGATCATAGTTCCCTAATGCGGCTATGTCTGATCCTGAGTGAGCAGGCGATGACCTTTTTAGTCCTGAGGTGACTGGCCAAGGCTTGCGATTTGAGATGTAATGTGACGACCGCCCATAACCCCCGCACTAAACAAGAGGAATAATGCACTGAAAGGTGTGCCAGGCTGCTATGGACGATCATCAGAGTAGGTAAACACATCGAAACCTGTCGTAGAACTCACAGCGCAAGGATAAAATATAATAGAGCATATACAACAGGTAATAGTAATGAGGTATCATATAGCAAACTTTTGAAACTTTCTCAACATCCAGAAAAATTATCCAACTGATATCAAAGTTTGTACATAAGGCCTCACTACAACCCTCAAAGCAACTAAAACAGCGGAAATAGAAATACTAGATAGTAATAAAACTGATACGCCAGCCTCCTGCTCGTCATCGCTCAGCTTCCTCGTCTCACTAAGCTCCATTACCTGTAACCTGCTACTTAGTCTGCCCATCCACAACCGGATGAACAGCCCAAGGTAATAAGAGGAGACATAAAACCTTGAGTCAGACAATAGTCTTAGTGAGCGATAAAATAGCTAACAAACTTCAACAAGAAAGTATATGAGAATGGGTAAATGAAAAACTTATCTACCCACAACACCAGAGAAGAACTCATCCTTATCTTCCCCACATCGGACAGTGATAGCCTTTACGACATGCATTTCAACCGTTCATCCATAGAAATCATAACACCCATTCAATCATAGAAAACACACATGACATCCAGATAAGTCTCACGCAGACAACCCTAATCGAGTATAACATTCCTCAAGTACTCTCGCCAGAGGCCTAGACCAATATCACTTAAGCACTCAAAGAACGTCTCCCTCGACTTTGGATAATCTATGTGAGATAGTACAAACAGAACAACTAATCATTCATGACTGACTCTGGCTATCACTGCCAATCCTGCTTCGAAACCATCATTATCGTATGATGGCCAACCTTGCCATATGTCAAGGGCTAATGATAACCCCAGTTCTAGCATGAACTCCATATGCCCAACCTTGGCAATGTCCAACCTTGACACTAGGCCTTTCCCCAACCAGAAAGACCCAGGGTACTCGACCAACAACCGGTCTTTTGGGCCTTTCAACGATACCCATCGTACCCCTGCTTTGAGCCTGCTAGAACTTACGACAACGATGACTTCTCGGCCTTCGCATCTCTAATCGTCCAACCTTGACGATGTTTCATAGCTCAATCAACCTTCTCGAGCATCCATTATCCACCAACTCACGACCTTTGAGTTGTCTCTGCATTCGTTGTTCCACCTTGATCAACGAACACATTCATCACTTCGAGTCTTCCTGCTTGAATCACCTCGAAGTCACGCCATCATCGAACCAAAACACATCACTGCGCTACGGCTAGGGTTCGGGGGGTTGCCCCCGAAAAATATTTTTTTCAGACCTTTTTGGTTCGTACCCGAGTCGTACCCGAAAACGTACTTTTTCATAAAACGACCCTGCCAAAACCGACCAGAACCTTGCTCCAGAATGACCAGCCTTGCTCCAGAACGACCCGCCTCCATGCAGCTTTGGATCGACTCGACCTCCTTGCAGCTTTGGATCGACTCGACCTCCTTGGGACTGACCAGCTTTGGATCGACCCCATCAAGACCGACCAGATTTTGCTCCACCTGACCGACCAGCTCCTTCAGAGCGACCAGGATTTGCTTCCAGTAAAAACCAACCAGAATGTCACCATCTGAAACCGACCAGAATGCCACCATTTGAAACCGACCGGAATGCCACCATCTGAAACCGACCGGAATGCCACCATCTGAAACCGACCAGAAACACTTCTGCTCCTTCTGGACCGACCAGCTTAAACCGACCAGCTCCCTGACTTGCTTCCCAAGCCATACTATGACCGACCACCTCATTCCAGACCGACCCGACCAACTCCAGGACGACCAGAAACCTGCACATCTCCAATTCGACTCCGATTTCGACCAAAACTTCGTCAAACGACGAATCCGACGAAACCAGCTTATCCGATTCATCCAAACGCAATCACAAACATGTTATGCAACCAACAATATCATCAATCTAACAATTTCCATCAAAACACATAAATTTCCCAAAACATGATAAGTGAATCATATGAACATAAAAACGGATCTAACTTGCATAATCTTGAGAAAAATCATAAAATTAACCATTTAAATTATCTAGATCAGATCCAAAGGTGATTCATATATAAAATGGACTTAGCATGGTGTGGATCTAAGGAAAATAACATGGAAATGATGAAATTAACATCCTAAAACCCATATACTTGCATGAATCCGAATGAGAGATGTAAATCACTCACCAATTCTTCTAATCGATGCAAAAACAATGAAAAAGCAATCCGGACAGCGAACACTTCGAATCAAATCCTTCAATCCGATGAATTCGCCCTTGAAACGATGTTGATCTAGCCTCGAATGGTATAGATCTTCGATTTCCCCCTTGGATTTGGAATTTTAATGGTGGAAAGGTGTTAGAGGAAGAAGGAGATCAAAGCCTCCCCATAAGAGAATGAAAAATTCTAACCTTTCCCCATATCCCTTACCCCCTATTTATAGTCTCCACCAACCCCTTAATGGGCCTTCTCCAAATCAGCCCATTAGCCTTCCAAAACCTGAACAGCCAACTGAAAAACCTGAAAACAGCGATTTCTCCCAAACCGCTGAACCAAATCCTTAATGTAACCACTCTACGGAAAGGCAATCATCAATTCCTTTCCAATGGCACAGGTCTCATCCCCTGATTCAACCTGAGTCAAAAGTTATGCCCTGTACAAAACTGACAGGGGCAAAATGGTCACAAACAAAATTGGTAAAATTTATGGACATGTCTCACATCCCCATAAGCAACATACTAAAAGATGAGAATGATCCAACCCTCAGGGAATAAAATAAAATATTTTATGATCTTCCGATACGTAAAATGCGGGCTGTTACATGTAAGTGCGCTCTTTCTAAGAACTGGTGTACGACCGATCAGTAGATGGTATCTGACCAAGTAGTTGATGTTCGACTAGTAAGAACATACGAGCGATAGGAGTTGCAATCCACGAGCGGTTGTCAAATGTACGCGCGATCTTGAGTCCTGCTCTGATACGTACGACCGAACTTCGATATTAGGTCAACCGTCTTCCATTGTTGTGGGCGACTTGCTTTGTTTTGATTCTCGTGCGGCTTTATTCCGATATGAACGACCGACCTTTGCTTCTGCGCCCGAATCATGCTTTTTTCGGGCTTCGGCCTTGCTCCGTGTAGTTGCTTTCCGTCCTTTATAAGTCGCTTAAACGCTTTGGACAAAACTATGCGCGATCGACCCTGAAGGTGTTCCTTCTATAGCTCCTACTCAGATCTTGTAACTCAATGTGCGTATGGATTTTTAGGGATCAACAATTTCGATATACGGTCAGATAATTCAGTTTTCACCAATCAGGAACTTTTATGAGGCAAGGTTGGATTAACTCAAGAAGCAAAGTTAAAGAAGAAATTTACTTACATTTCAACAAGAGAGTTTGATTTGGAAGACAAGGGACTCCAACCGAGTTCGAAATTGAAGGA
Organism: Allium sativum; assembly: GCA_030737875.1. Taxonomy (NCBI): domain Eukaryota; kingdom Viridiplantae; phylum Streptophyta; class Magnoliopsida; order Asparagales; family Amaryllidaceae; genus Allium; species Allium sativum. The sequence goes on along the minus strand of CM060919.1, from coordinate 2,317,242 downwards.
ATTCAGTCTGAAAGGATCAGGCGAAATGACAATTTAGGGAAGGTAATACGATCAAGGTCCAGGAGTAATCAAAGGCAGAAGGAAATCTCCTACAGCAGAGGCACCATTAAAGCAAGATTTTTAGAAAAAGAAAAATACACAAGGAGTAGGAAAATGAAGAGACAATATTTAAAGAAGACTAAAAGGCCCTTTCAAATTAAAGTGACGTGACGTCTTTGTCAGGCCCGGATAAAATGTTCACCTATCCCAGAGAACAACCCCTCAGACCCAGTCAGCAAATAGCTATGTCTATGCACGAACGACTATAAAAGATATTTAATAAGCACGAAACGTTGGTAAGGGTGCCCGTCTTACAAGAAATGGACTTAATCCATCAATTGATATTACAATCCATTATTTCGAAGCATGCAATCTTCGCAAGCTGAGAATTACAAACATCGAGGGGCAAATGTTTATCCCTTAAAGATAATGTATGTATTAAAGAATTAAGTCCATAATAGAACCGTAGAACCAGCATTCTCAAGGTTTGTGCACGCATGCCTCAACCAAGGTCGTTCGTGCACAGCAGGGACCAACATGGACCATGACTCGAGCAGGGGGGCAGGGGTTGATCATGAAGTGCGGCACGATTATACAGAGAGGTCGCGCACTGAAAATGGTAATTCCTAAGGACTGTGAGGCCTGCACATCCTACAGAGATCAGCCATATTATAAAGTTGTTTATTCTTGCATCGAAGAAATTGGTCGCACCAAGCAAAGAAGAGAACCGATTCCAATCACATGATCCGTTCTGCAGTCGTTCGTCCACGGAACCGCGCATGGATCCCTCATCGTTTGTTCCCTGATCTATCACTAGTATTAGTTTTACAAATTTTATTTGATCGCCCATCTACCATCAGATGTAAATGCTCCAATCAAGCGGTATATGCAAGTGAAGTTACGAAAGGCTTAAACATGAAGATACGTCATTCGATCCTGTGCAACCACTCGCTCCTATGAAGTTGCTCGCGCAGGACAACTTGAAATAGCTATGACCAGTTGGCTACAGCTAAGCAGGGGCATGTACATAATTAAAAAGCTAGGCGATCTGTAGCCTACAAAGAGAAACTCCAACCCATTTCCTCGGGGGAGGCTAACCTATAAATAGGCCAGGAATGCCACTGAAAAGGGGGGACTGCTGGCCACCACGAAGTGCTGCTAAATTCCGTCCACAGCCATTTCAACCATGATCATGATCTCCATTCCAAGGTCTTTCATCCATTTGGCCATGGTGCCCATTCAAATCCTATAAATGAAAAAGATTGAAGGCATTCTTTTCCCCCGTCGCTTAACCATCCTTTTCCTCCGTAGATTCCGCCATTCTTTCATCGAATCCCGCGAATCCAAGCAAGTTTTACAAATAAAAGCGAGAATATATTGAGAGAACGAGGAGTTGTATAAAAACGAGAGTTGATGTATCTTGTAAATGACATCATGATAATGCAAATCACCGACACGGTGGATGTAGGCCTAGCTCAAGGCAGAACCACTCTAAAATCTTGTCTTCATTTTGTTTCCTTCGCATTTTTACTTTCAATTGTCATCGAGTACGGGTCCATTTATATTCTAACCTTGTTGGTGAAGTACGGTTTTTGTACCATTGGTGTTTGAACCAATTTTGGGTGTAAACACAAGTCAATAAAATCTTCGGGGCATCTATCATATGTAAAAGCAAAAAGATATAATAAATCAAGTCAGAGTATCATATATAAATCAATACGATACACATAACAATTATCATATATAAATCACTATGATAATAAAATCGATCAACTATGAAATGTAATAGAAGTGTTGGGGATTATGGGATAAATATTACCCAACACATAACATACCAAATAACGGACGCTAATTTGTAAAGTCATGGTGTCAAAGCTCGAGACATCAGCACCATAATCTACTCATAACACAATAACACACCTGGAGATCAACCCAAGATAACCAAGACGGTATAAGGCGAAGGCCGTATGCTACCCATTCACAGAGCTACACGTGGGACCCCCACGCCTTCATCTATTGTAGCTCGTGACCCACCGATCGGGAATCTCGATCAAAATAATAAAATTGCACATTGTAGTAGACCGTTGACCTTTGGTGGTAAATGAAAGTTTAAAACTACCGATTCATGTTGCGATCCTGAATTCGTTCGACAAAGATGAAGTATTGGCCCATTGGTACAGTAGAGTCCAATCCATCACAATTCCCAAAATAAACATGCCATTAAATTCTAATTGTTTATAACAACAAAAAACTTTATAAACTCAACTCTGACCTAAAAAAAATTTCCTTCGCATAATAAAGCAAAATGGTAATCACAACCTAAATTGGATAAAACAAAACCGATGTCTAATCACCAATATAATCTTCAAAAAGTAAATAATAACAAGCCTATTATAGGCTTATTTATGAAATGTGGTGGTTTAACCACTTAAATCAAATAACACTAGTTGTAATATAGAACAAAAAGTATCATCATACAAATGACATACAAGCAGGTCAACTAAAAAAAATGACCCAAAAACACTTCAATTCGAAAATTAGCGGATACCTTCAAATAGTAATTATTTAAATATAACACATGCTTCCTATATCACATTGTGTTACTTAAATATTTATAATAAGGAAGCAAATCGCAGTAATTAAAAATACAAAAGCAAACAAACATTCCATATGAGGAGTCAAGAGAGTAATAAGAAAAGTATTACCAAGCGTCCCATACCGTTTGGTATTACTAAACCATTTACTCAAAAATCCTCATTATACAAAATTTCACACAAATCCCAACGGAAATTGTGTTCAATTCAAACTGTATATATGCCAAAGTATTTATAAATATAAATAATCAAAACGAAATAATTAGTTTATACTTGGTTGTTTTTCATTATTAATTATCCCCGATACTCTTCCTTTATTTCCAATAAAAACAACCAAACATTATGTTAAAGTGGTTAATACCAACCCAAATCCGATCTGAGTCAATTTCAAACTGATTTAGCTCTTGTTTTCGACCATCTTTCGAATTTGGCCTAGTCAAATTTCTAAGTATTTTTCGAAAAACATACTTAGTTCCCATCTTGATTTTCAACCAAAAATCCCCTTTACAAATCACCTGAAAGATTTCAAAACACTAGGCCAAATCAATTCATTGATTACTTATATTTTCCTTTGAAAATTCTTGTTGCAAGGAGCTTTAAAGGGGAAATTCCAAAAAGGAAACTTATGTTTTGAAAATCTATCTCCTTAAAAATATTTATTACATATATTTTTCTCTAAAATCTCATCAAAATATTTTATTCTTCCAAAAAATGCGCTCTCTAGGGCGACTCTTGTACTAATTCCGCTCATTCTAGGGTATTTTCACCCTATCTCTAATGAGTTTTTAAACCCAATAAGGCAAGTTTTTTATAAACCATAGCTCTGATACCAAACGTAGTAGCCCGCCATTTTGACTGCCCCAAGTCGGTAATTAAACCAGCTCGAAGCGTTCAAAACAACATATTGTTATTGGCTTACAGGGTTTAAACAAAATTAAACACAGAATCACAGAGTGTAAAATTTGTAGCAGAATAAAATCTCATGTAGATATCAGGGTTTTACAAAATTTGTGCAGTGGAAGAAATAAAAATTTATCATAAATTTGAATGAACAAGTTTTTACAAGTTCGTCAACTAGCGTGCGTGCGTCTTCACATGCCTCTCTTCTTTGCGAGATGAAAATCTAAATCTGCAACACTTGTCTCTGACCTGAGCGTTTCGTGCAAAAATACAAAACACTCGAGTCAGGATTAATCTTTGTTCATGTAATTCAACTTCAATAAATACTGAAAAAAATTGTAAATCCTAACTATTCAATAAAATCTAAGTGTGTCAATACCCATAACAAGCTGCCCAATATATTTTCAAAAGGATCAAGGCAACCACAAAAGCAACGCAACATGTATGGCCGTAGAATAAGGGTGGCCAGCGTAGGATATCTTTATAGTTCACCACCTTCATAGCGCATGCATATGTCCATTCATATGTAACTATCTACAGTTCTATTTTTAAACGTAGACAGACCCAAAACACAAGATTTAAAAAAATGTAGCGATTATTTGTTCAAAACAAAGGAAGGTACGGCTGAGATGCAAAATTAACGAACTGAATTAATGCATGCAATAAAACAAATTGAACCAGTACATGCAAATAAAATTATTTTAATAAGGTAATTTTTATTCTAATCCACAGTTTGAATAAGTTAATCCACCATTTTACTTTAATAAGTTAACCCACAACTATTTTGTAAGTTAATCCACGAGTGGATTAACTTAAAGGTTTCATCATATTATATATATGTAACAATTGATTTTATGCTTCTTGTTTCGCAATTCTGGTTATTTCACAATTCCCATATCAGATTAATAATAATAATCCAACTAGTCTAAAATCAAGATCTCATACCAGATTATTATGTGAAAAAAAATACACATTATATTGTAATGTGACATAGATAACATATAAATCTACTGTATGCAACATGTTTCTTATATAAATTACGAGTGGAAACCTGTGCGATGCACGGAAGCAGACTTTTGAGTGTTTTAGCTTGCATTCATCAATAAGCAGTAAGAACATATTGTGTAAAAGCAAGACATATAATGTAAGTGATATATGTAGCCCGTGCCAATGGCATGGATTAAAATTTTGCTTGATTTTCCTCATGGACACAAATGACATACGCTGGTAATGTGCACCAATGACAAAACATGAGAAATGGTATATAAATGCGTATGTTTCTTACTGCCAACAGACTAATCCTTTGCATAAATATACTATAAATTACAGTAGATTTTGAGTGAAAGAGAATACAGAAATCGGAGACGCCTTACTACTAATTTATCATAAACCACAGACACATAAGAAGATGCGTATTTATATATAATAATTTTTTATGAGAAGCAAGACCCAATCGATATGTCATAATCAACTTGACGTTCAATTGAGAATTTCAACCATCTTTTAGCTTGCTATTTTTTTTTTTTTATATATTGGACAATCTATATTAAATCAAATCAACTTCATTATTATAACATAAACCCAACGATACACATTAAAAATGTAAATGGGAAAAGTGTATATTGGTTCCAGGTTCATTCATACAGTGATTTCACATTTTTTTTTCTACATTAGATATCCTTTTCAAGCACAACAAAACTACATGTGTTACCAGCGCAGGCTGTAATATCATTCCTCAAAGGGATTTATGTATGTAAACATGGAGGATTAAGGTCAAAAAATTAAGATTAAAACCCAATCAAAATAACAAAATGAAATCCATTGATTATGTAACGATGCAAGGCAATTATTTAACCGCTGACATTAATCGGAAAATGTCACTAAGTGCACAAAGATGTTGAGAATGATAGATGACAGGAAGATTCATTGGTCAATTTAAAAGTGTGTAAATTTAAAAATACCAAGTAATACAGAATTAATTGATCATTGATCAATTAAAAGAATTAATTTGTCAATGATAAAATTAAAAACTTGCTGATGTCCACCGACACTTATTAACTGGAATTTATATACATACCAAGTGATTTAAAATGGAGCCTATCTACATACAAAAAAAATTCACAGAACATACATTCCAATTTTTTAACTCATTAACCTACATGGATTACAGAACTAATACCATTACATGATCCATTAAATGGTGTGAGCAGAAGTGAAAATGAGGAAGAAAATAATTGAACTCTATAAATAACTGATCACCGCCAACATTCAGTTGTAAGACCAACCTATTCCGCTTGAGTTATCACATTGGTTTTGTATTAGTAGGCTGATTGTGAATTATGAACATGCCTAGCAAGAATGCCTGGAACAGAATACAAATCCTGGAAACAAAAGGGGTAAATTTTAGTACGCAAATTTTTTTTGAACCTTATTCAAAGTTAATTAGGATCGTTGCCATATTTAAAGCTGATGCAAAACCCTATATGTAAATAAAATAATTGTGGCACCCACTTTTGCCACTATAATGTTATAAAAGGGATAAAGTGCAGTATTCAAAATATGAATAAAAATTCCTGTTAATTAAATTCCTTTGGATTCTTGAAAGGGAAATAATGCGAAGTATTTTGGGTAACTAATTTGCTTCTTTATTGAAAATGCAGGTAATAAGTAACCAGGTAAAATCATGCTTTAGTCAAATTCATTTGTGAAATACCAAATGGAAAAAACTGTTTGTTTGAATGCTTAACATTTTGTTCTGGATTCACCATCAAGTTCGTTTTATTGGAATACAAAATATGTCTTTACAATACTGGTAAATTAAAAAGATCATTCAAAGCAATTAATTTTTAATTCAGTGCAACTTGACATGAAACAAACACAAAGCATTAATGTTAATATAGAATTTGCCTTCTATATATATTAAAAAAAAATAGAAACGTCATGTTTGCAAATGCATTTTTACAAATCTAATTTGATATATTCAAAATTTGAAATGAACAAATGTTATAAATAAAACTCTAATGAAACAACATTAACAATTAAATGTCGTTCTCCTAAAACGTCTGTCATCACCAGAATCTTCAGGACTTCTCAAGTTCTCATCTTCTGCCATAAACCAACAAAACCACCGAAAGCATTTTTATCTAAATTTTTAGTAACAACCACTTTTTTTTTACTTTTTGTAGTAACTTTAATCCATATTGCTTCCTTAAACCTTACTTGTTTTATAATTCCTCATGAATCCTATCTGTCAAGGTGCTGCATGCAACTGATGCAAGATACATGTTATTCTTCAGAATAAGATTTAAAAGAAGGCTGACATGCTAATAAAAGAACGTTGATATTGTCCTAACTAACCTTAAATAAAGGAATCATATATAGAAAAAATCACATATGGTGTAAATGCCTAGTGTACTGATCTAAGACAAAATTTGAGAAAAAATAAAATGGAAACAATCGGGTGTCATGTATGCCCTGCAATATCATTTTCAGTTTATATATTACTTATATGGTAAATATACTACAGATCCTTGAGTAAGCATTACCTAATACCCTGAATTAACAAAATGAATGGCGGAACCTGGATTGTTTTGAGTAATAAAAATCTAGTCTATAAATACACACCATGCTGCAAGCTTTTATCTCACACACCCAAATTAGACAACAAAACAAATAAAACCAACCTATAAGGAATGACATCAGGGAACTTGAAATTGTTAGTCCAGAGACAGTCAGCACTCAACAGTACACATTTTCTGCTGAGCCGACCCCTCTCTGACATTGACGATCAAGAAGGCCTCCATTTCCAAGTTCCCATTATATAATTATACCATAACAAATAACAATCTTGAAAAATCATTAAAAATACATTAAAAGTACAATTGTGTTGACTGCTAGCTCAAATATGGCAGAGGTTTTTTTTTAGGGGTATTTAGTTTTAAGGACACATTCCAATAAAAAATTAGATCAAAGGACAACCAAGTTTCATAATTAAATTAAGGACAAAGACTAAATTGAACTATATCAACATGAAATTAACTTTGTTTCTCATCATTACTAAATTAATTAAAGAATAATAAATAACCTTCAAAAAAATTTGTTAAAAATAATGTAATTTTAAAATTATTTTAGTCTATTAATGTAATTATAAACATATAAAAATAATCAGCTCGGAAAGCTAAATGAATATAGATTTATAACATAAAAATATAGCTTTATATTGTATCACATAAACACAGAACCAAGTCATTTAAAAGCTAATGTCGTTTACACCCAAAAAAAGCTATATGTAAAAAGCGAAGCTATATTCATTTAGCTTTCCGTCCTGAATTGTCTATATTCGTTTTTTCTATATTTGTAAATCAAAAAACATTTTCTAATTAAATTTTTATTAATTTTTAAGGTAATAATAATAGAAAAACATTTTTTTTTATTAATTTTTATTATTTACAAGATATCAATGTGTGTCCTTAATTTAAAATATATGGACTTTTTTCAATTAAAACATAAAAGTTGTCCTTGATTTAGGTAGCAAAAGTTGTTTGTCCTTGGATCTAATTTTTTACTGAAATGTGTCCTTGAAACAAATATCCACTTTTTTTTAATGATTGTTTGAAGAGAAACAAAATTATGTATATGTTTCGTATATTCAATGGTATCACTAATTAAGATTATAAAAAGGTAAAAAAAAAAAATTGTTTAGTAAATGCAGGAAGGGGAGGTAGATATTGTTTACGCATGGAAATTTATTGGAGTTAAAAATCTTGATTGAGTAATGAAAGCTTGAATAGGAGAATGATATCTTTTAAGCATGGAAATTTATAGCATTCAAATCAATGAAAACAACATAAGATAAAATAACATCTTAGGCTCTCTCTCCCAACCATTAACCTTGCAACACTCATCTCAATGAAACCGTTATAGTTTGGAAAATATATTATGAAGAAGTTTTAAATATGGGATTATGAGTAAAGTATAGCAATTAAAATAAATGTGTTGTTTCAGTTTATTGTGGTGTCCATATTCCCAAAAAAGAATAATGTTATAAGGGGAATATATCCATCGGTGTATTAGATGATTACGCATAGATATATGGAGATATATCAGCGGCAGTGGCAATGTCTGTTGTTTACCAAGTCATTGTCAGTATAAAAAAGAAATTTTTTTATATTGCTTTCATCCATCAAGGATTTTGTTTACTATTTGGTAGAAGTACTAATAAATAAATGTTGTCAAACCCTGACAATACTAATGAACAGTTTTCAAGATATCACCTTATGAAAATCATTGTCAGTCGTACCATGGTAAAAATTATGGAATAATGTTAAGATCAAAAGTAAAAAAACGTCTGAAGTCACATATTTCTTACTATGCATTTGTATGTGAAAATAATAGAAAGTATAGGGTAGTGAAAATGGAAACCAGCTACAAAATTAAAGCTAGCACAGAATCTAATTTATAATTAAGATGGTCTGTGTGTCTTTACTTATACTTGACTCCCACGAATATTGTGACAAAGAGTAAATTCAAACCTATAGTTAGACGCCTTCAAAATCAGAGCTTTCTTTTGTAAAGGAAATCATTAGTTATTGAGAAACTAAGATGAAGTCTGAAAGTACAGCAAACTGAAATTAAAGAAATGCCAATTTGTATTAACATGAAAGTAAAGTAGATTAGAACAATACTACACAACAAATTAGGTATATCTGGCATGATGATATGCGATGGTGAAAATTGTCAGTAGAAACAATATTCAAGTCCCGAATTACATCAATGAGAAAAATTATGATGCAGAAGATGTATCCCTAACATGATAAGCCGATCAGTGAAATCTGAGATAAGTAGAACAGAATTAAGATTCGAGTAAAGCGAAAGCAAATCACGTTGGATTCATGTAGTCAATAAAAACAGGAAGATAAAAGAGTTTACCTTGACAAAATCCATAGCGGATGCAAACGACAAAACAAAATTCAGAGAAGAAAATGAGTGGAGCACGATTGTCGAGCTAATGCCGTAGTGGATGCTTAATTTAAACGGAAAGCAGTTTTAACACAACTGGCAAAATCCTAGCGACTAATTCTATTTCCACCCTGCTTTTCTCCTTTCCCACCCCATTCATCTTTAAAAAACCATCGCACCCCAGTTTTTCCTCTTCACACCCCGATTTATACCCAAAATGTCATCATAATTTTTGAATCACGTACAAATATGACGTGGTTGATTCACAAACATCGCTTACTCCAAACTAGGTTATCATACAAACCTCACTCGACCCTAACTAGGTTATAATACAGACCTAGTTTGATGGTAGCGAGGTTAGCATGCAAACCTCACTCAGACCGAGCGAGGATTTTACATAAACCTAGTTACATTCAAGCTTATTTGCACGATTATTTATTTTAAATGTGTTATTTTGTGATCTGGAGGGAGGGCAATTTCGGAATATTAAAATTTTATAAATTAGCGGGGTGTGAAAGGGAACAAGAGGGGTGCAAATAGAACCAGTCAATCCTAGCCACCCTTTATCCAACCTTATTTTTAATCTGGTCCATCCTTTGTCTTTTGTTTGTCCTACCTAGGGATTTTATTATATAGATACCGACATGTCAATTTATAAGATTTTCATTTGGTAATCAAGTTCTCTAGCTGTATATGTTAACTTATGCAACCAGTCATACTAGTCATTCATACATGCCAGTATACGTATGCATAAAAATCCAAATGATGTAGTGAGGGACAAACAAGAAATCCTTGCTATAAATAAACAGATCATGGAGCTAAACATTAATAGGTTCATCAAAAATGAAGCTAACAATAAACAAGTCACTTTAGTAATTTAAGTACCCACGGCCTATTACTTTTACTCAGGAAAAATATTTAAAAGTCATATAGATAAGTCATAAATATTTCCAGAATTACACAAACATGGGATTAAAAGACATACGCGTCTTTTAAGTTCTAGTAATCATGGGATTAAACTAGCCGCTCGTCGTCATCATCATTATTTATCAGTCTTGAATAAAACCCTTGATTTCCTACAATTTCCTTAGTACTGTAACAACCGTCTCCCTCATCAAGATGTGAACGGTTTCTCTTCTCAGACATATTTATATCAATTTTTCAAGATTTCAGAAAATAATTAACTATAATTATATGTGATAATGGTGATATTAAAAAAAAATACAATTTTGCATACAATTAATCAATTTCAAAAAAAAAAAAAAAAAAAAAACTACTTACTGTTATGTTGAATTACTCCGCTTAACGCTTAAGCTTGGATTTATATGTTAGGATTTCAGAACCGAGAAGAACGACATAAAAAGCACGAAAGAAGAAACGCACGAAAGAAGAAACGTACGAAAGAAGATTGAGAAGAAGAGAATATGTACGGTTTTTAGGGTGGATGTACTAATTAAAATTTACTCCCTCCAATCCAGAATATAAGTCGTTTTAGGGATTTGTACAGGAATTTAAAAAAAAAATGCTTCTTTTTGGTGGGTTGGCTCAAAGTTAAGATACTTTCTCTATTTCCAAGTACAAAAAAGTGATTGTTGCCTTGTTGGGGTTTCCAAAGCAGCCACCTGATCATGTGAGCCAATAAAAGTACTTCATGGCAAGTCAATAAAGTATGTACAATTTATTATAGGTAAAAACATCTTATATTTTGAAAAACAAAAAACTTCACAAAGCGTCCTATATTTTGGACTAAATGGAGTAAATTTTAGTAAAAGTCAAATATCCTATAAAATAGGGTAGATTAACTTACTAATATTGTGGATTAGAATAAAAATTACCTTTTAATAAATGCGTGCAAATAAAATGAATTGAATTGAATCAATGCATGCATGACAATTTTCTTCTTCTTATTCTAAGGCAACAACAAATGGACTGAAGGCGAGATTAATGCATGCAGTAAAACAAATTCAACCAGTACATGAAAATAAAACGAATTTAGTAAATGCATGCAAATTAAATGAATTGAATCAATGCATGCGTGATTTTTTTTCTTATTCTAAGGCAACAATAGATGGACTGTAGGCGAGATTAATGCATGCAGTAAAACAAATTGAACCAATACACGCAAGTAAAACGAATTTAATAAATGCATCTAAATAAAATATATTAAATCAGTGCATGCGTGACAACAAAAGCAACCTATATGTGTGTGTGTGTATATACATATATATATATATATATATATATATATATATAGAGAGAGAGAGAGAGAGAGATAGGATCAGGGAGCCCCTGAATTTCAGCCCCCCATTTACACCTCAATTTCAGCCACTCGTTTATATTAAAAAAAGTGATTGGAAAGTGAGTGGGAGATGAGAGAATGAGTGGAAGGAGAGAGGGAGGAAATGTGGTGGAAAAGTGGTAGGCTAAAGGGGTGCTCACTATTTGAGGTACCATTGAACCTGCCCTATATATATATATATATATATATATATATATATATATATATATATATATATATATATTGGTCTTAAAAAATAGTTTAGATATTTTGGTGAACTAATGACAGCAAATTACAATCATAATGGCGCACGGCTTTTAGTTGGGGTTCCATGACAATATAATTTGTAGTTAAATCAAGGCAAAGTAGCAGTTTCAGGTTTCCAAATTTACATTTGGCCTCACCAACATTCAAAGTTTGTGAATGCAAACTATAAAGCAAATCAAACAGCATCAACACACATGGACAATGCAAGGCATACGCCAACTTTACAAAGCTTAACTGGGTATATTCATGATTTATGTGCTTAAGTTTGTGACATATATAGACTAACCACAGATTAAATACAACCATGTTTCTTATTTAAACAAGACCTGAGTATAAAGTTTTAAGTTGCAAAGTAACAGGGTCTGTATAAGAGGAAGTGCTACAGTTTTACAACCAAACAAGCAGGGTTAAATTAAAAATGGCACCAGCCAATGGCATTGTTCCCGAGCAAAGTATGTATATACAGTTGGAAAGTACTAATTCCTGAGGTATGTCACCCATTTTTTTTTTTTTAAACAGAGGTTGGTTCAACAAGTCCAGACATACCGTAATGCACAAAACCAACGTACTGGCCTCAAATCAAGTAATGCACATACATTCTTTTCCGGTCATCAGGCGAAAATCATAATCAATAACCACAAGAGCGACAAAAATAATTCAATCATTTTAATTAAGTACAAACTGGTGTTGAAGTACTTGAATAAAGAGATATCGTGAACAAACTCACCTGTGCTTGGTGGACAGCAGTAGCAAGAAGAGAGGGGATGCGGGGTTCGGCGTTGACGTGCTACTGCTACTCCGTCCATCGTTCTCTCTCTCTATATTTTTTTTTAATGAAAATGTTGGACTGTATTCACGCAGGAAGGAGGAGAACTCAGACCAAATTATATATATATATATATATATATATTTGCCTCCACCACTATTAAGATTAAACAGATATTTGCAATAAGGAAGCTTGAAATTTATCAATTAGATGCACCATCGAACTTTTCATGTCTTAATTTGAATTATCTTTAATGAATATGTTTGCATTGTCTCTTAATCACTGCATTTTATCCCTAAGTGTAACAGTTTTGCAACTACTGAACTACTTGATAAGGTAATGCAGACTAGGCTGGTAATATTTGATATCATGATATTTATAGTTGAATACACAGTCCCGATCGTTTTAGCCATTGTTTTTTTAGTATAACGTTGGAGTTGCATCCACAACTAGAGGAAGCACTGGCTGCATCTTCTAAGAAGAAGGTTTCCAGAAAATATGATTTGAATGTTGTGTTGCACAGATGTAACCTCCTTTCTGAAACCCTTCTTAGAAGATGCAGGCACTGTTGCCTCTTGTGGTGGATGGGAATACACCATTATTTGAAATAACCAATGTCTGTAATGACCCAAGTATGTATTCAACTAAAAATGCCATGACATCAAATAACAACGGCATGATCAATGTTACGTTATCAGACAGTCCTGACCTACAAATTATATGATTTATGTACTAAGTAGTGCAATAATTTTATTTGTTATATTGACACCATTATTACAGCCTGTTTGCAATTGCATCATATACATGACTGACATGCTAACTAATGTTTATTTCATCCATGTTTGAGACGCCCTATTCATGCTATTTACCTCATCTTGCATAACACAATATGCGGTAATTTTAACACTTCCCTGATTGTTCCACAAAACACATGAAAATTTATAATCCTTTATTGCAAGGGCTGACACTTACTGTGAGAATTTCACCTGATGATTGAATTTGTTATTGACAAATTTTTGCAATAACTAATGTATGCAAGCATGTTAATTTTTTGAAATAATATTTAAATATCAGGCTGACAGCATGGCTACTATAAATAATTTTTTGGCTCAATATGCTTACCTAATTAACTTCCTATCCATGCTGGTCACCTTTCCTGAATCTCATCCTCACGAATATCCAAGTTTTCAAAGAATTTTTTTATTTTATATCGCTTTACTAATGTCACCTAAAAGAACATAACTTCACACACACACAAAAATGGTTGTCAATGAAGGAAAAAAAATACCACTATAATTGAAAAAATGGCAAAATTGGACAAGGCTTTGTAATGTAAAGTATATTCGCTACAAATCCTTGGCATTAGCTTGAATATTTCTAATATCTGAGGCCCATAGTGCTGTTTAAATCATGAAATAAATAAACAAGCTTCGATATCATGGTATCATAAACATAACTAATGAAAATTGTAAATTTCAAACGTATCCTCCTCCCTTTTATAGTTCGTACTAATTTTTCTACTTGAAAATATATTAAGTGGGAAATTGAATTTTTGTTATATAGAAGAATCAAAGTATTAAAGAAGTATACAAATGATAGTTTAAAGGGTTATATCACATATATAATTTAGATGATAAAAGGTTATTAAATGTTTTAAAACAAATTATGTTCATTTCATATGCCCAAGGTCTCTAAATTTTTTCACAGCCTAAGAGGGGAAATTTCAAAAAGCAGACAACATATGGCACACTTAATATCTGTAATGCATGTTGTGTACGTCCCATAGAGAGCAGAATTATAAGCTTTATAGTCCGTTCTCACCATGTAATAGAAGGCATGTGGATATATGTGTCACAAAGAGAAATTTTTTTTGAGTACCATAGTAGGAAGAAAATCTATGTAGCTCTAGATCATTCACATTAGTAATAAATGTACAAAAGGTAAAAATATTGAAACAAACTATATGTTACATTTACTCAAGTGTGATTCCGTAGGCTCTCATAGAAACACTAGACGTAAGTGTCATCTTTGTAATGGTAGGATTGTAGAATGTTGCAAATGTGACTTATTAAACTAACTATGTTTTTGGTTATTACTCTCTAGATTCTAAAATATATGCAATATGAACTTATAAAATTTCAATACACTTAGCACTCGGTATAAACATTTCATCTGTGTAGTTGTAAAATGGTAACATGATGAAAATATAGTTTGCGAAACTTCAAAATTGGATAACTAATATCCAGGGTTTAGAATGTATGTATAATGTTGTGTAGTATAAAATTAATTTACTATAATTATTTACTTACAAATTTGAAGTTATACAAATTTGAAGGGGTTACTATTCCCCAAACCCACTTCAAAATACATTCAAAATTGAAATAATTACTATAGTTCCTCTGAAAATTGAATTAATCATAGAATCTTCACAAATCACATCCAACAATAAGGCGAACCAATCAACAAATTATATTGGCTTCATCAATGATGGCTCGAGTGGAACTACAATTTCATTATGGTTGGCGATTAAAATGTACTTTCTGTTGGAAACGGTAATCTATGAGTTCGGTTCGATTCGATTTTTTACAACACCATAAAACTTTGTTTTCAAGTATTCCACCGATTTTGAGGAAGAAGTTGAATAGATAAGTGAATTTGTTTCGAATAGTTAGTTCAAATCTTACTTCTATGTACGCTACATTTTAGTTTCTTTTTACTCTTCCCTCTACCTTTGATGTTGGTATTGATTTATTACACGAGTTAAAAGGGCTTTTCCATGTTTGTCTAGGAATCAAAATATTTTTTTAAGGATTCATACTGTAATTCTTTCATGACACAATTGTAAAAAATGTATTTGAAAGAATTAAAATTTTGTTATATCTGGTTTTTCATTTGAAAGTTGGTCTGATGCAATGCATGATTGCAATTCATTTCTTGTGTTCAAATGAATGTCCATTTTCTCATAAATTTCATTTAGGACTGAAATGTGGTC
Organism: Allium sativum; assembly: GCA_030737875.1. NCBI lineage: Eukaryota > Viridiplantae > Streptophyta > Magnoliopsida > Asparagales > Amaryllidaceae > Allium > Allium sativum. Next base: position 2,301,448 of record CM060919.1, on the reverse strand, counting down.
GTGAAGGAAACAATCAGTGCATTATGGGAATGTAATGGTGCGGGAGTCTGTATAAATTAGAAAAATATGATGTTTAGACAGTGTGCACAAGGGACGATATACTTCAGATGTGGAGACAAATGTTGAATGTTACTATGTGATAACCGGTAACTCATATGTGGATGTATATGGAAAATCCAGATATATGAAGCATTAGCTAGAAATATGAAGCTAAAGTACATGGTAAACCATCATATTTTGTAAGGAAGGAGTACTTTGTTGTGTGTCTTTAAGTCCATCAATACACATAATTAGTTTTGATTTTTCTTCGTTCTTCATTATGAATATCTTATTTTCATTGGAACAGAAGCAGCATACCAAGGTTTTCTCTATAATGGAAAGTTTTTATGGATACGCTTGTTGACAATAGGCTAAAGCCTCAAAAAGGTTAGTGATTATATAAGAACTAAACTTTTTTTAAACCTTCATATAGGTAATGAATTACTATAGTTTCATTTATATATGTATAAATATTTGTTTATTTTTATTCTATTTCTGTTTAGCTACATTCATATATGTAGATTTTTTTCCTAACAATTTATGAATATTAACTTAAGGCTTATTCAATGTCATAACATTGTATATGAAGTGTTTAATTACACTGAGTACCCCGCTTCATCAATAGATTATACAAATAGCTAATAGGCTTAGCCCAATGTCCAGTATTCAAGCCCAAGCTGTTATGTTTTGTTCTTGCTATAAGTATGTTCAAACGTTATGTGTACAACACATTATTCAGTCATAATAAAATTCTCAAACATTTTCTACTGTTTGAATATGGTTTCAGAGCTACCTGCTAACATCGATTAAAATCGATCCACTATTCAAATCTCAATAGATCTATCAATAGATAGATTATCCATCAGAAAATTGTCATCACTTGGATACCTCTCACCCAAGATCCGTGATCTCTTCACTTGAGAGTTCAGGCTGTAACAAAGAAATCAGTGCCTCGCTAGTATTAATGGCTGCATTTGTTTCATAATATTACAGCTTGGTTGTAAAGAATCGCTGAAACTCAAGATTCGATCAAAAAATCCAAAATATCTATTCAATTGCAGTCAAAAGCCATCCAAGAAAGCCAACTTGACATCATTTTGGCAAACTAGTTGTAATTAATCTGAATTCGTATCGAAAACCATCCAAGAAAGCAAATCAGTCAGTTCTTAAGAGCAACTATATTAGCATTCTGGTTGCATTTTTTATTATAGATTGAAGAATACGTTCAGATCCTTTAATTCAAGAACAAGAGTTCGGAAATTCTTACCTGAATTCGTTGGACAGTCTCAAATTCCTAAATCTTGAAATCATGGTTGAAGGAGATAAATCAACTTCACCAATATCTTCTGCCAGATCCAATCAGACAAGTGCTGAAAGCACAAAGGATCTCATCAAAGCCATTATTAAGCCTCAAAGCCAGATCATCTCCATTCAACTCGATGAATCAAATTACCTCCTATGGAAATTTCAAGTGGAAACATCAGCAAAGGGTTATGGTTTGGAAGACTTTCTTTATGGAACAAGGCCAATTCCAGCAAAATATACCAAAGACCATAATAATAATCTGGTAAATAATCAAGAACTCATTGCTTATCAAAGGCAAGATAATATTGTAAGTGCTTGGTTAATGTCCTCGGTGGGTGCATCACTTATGCCACAATTAATCGGAATTAAAACTGCTCATGATGTTTGGACAACTTTGGAAAGATCATTCGCCAGTCGATCATCAACAAGGGTCTTACACTTCAAGAAACAACTACAATCTATAAAGAAAGATACCTCCAACATGAATGAATATCTTATAAAGGTGAAGAACTTATGTGATCAATTGGCATGCACAGGAAATAGGATTGAAGAAAACGAACAGATTCTATACATAGTGGGTGGACTTGATGATGAATACGAAGTTGTGATAGCTTTCGTCACATCTATTGAACCCACACCCTCCTTACAAAATGTCTATTCTATGTTACTTGCTCGTGAAGGGAGAATGTTGCAAAAGAAAGATGGAGAATATTTTAATGTCAATTACACTACCTGGCAGAGCAAAAAATCAAGCCAACAATCCAAGAAGTCAAAACCCTTACCAAAGAGGAGGCTCATCCAATCGAGGAAGAGGCAGAGCTGGGAGATGGAATCCCAACAATAAGCCTAAATTTCAGATTTTCGAGAAACATAGACATACAACTAACAAATGTTACTTCAGATTTGATAACAATTTTAATACAAATCAGCGAGGTAACAACAATAATCATGGAGGCAATCCATGCAGATATGGTCAATAGTCAAACTGAAACAAAAGCAGTCAAGAGACATCATCTAATGCAGCAACTATTGATGGCATTCAAGATGAAGCATGGTAGCCAGATTCAGGAGCTACTCACCATGTAACAAACAACCTAAACAATCTGAATCTTGGAAACCGTGAATACAAAGGTAACCAGTCTTTAATTATGGGTAATGGTAATTCCACAACTATATCACACACTGGACATGCTAGTAATAAGGGTGCAGAAATACTTTATTTGAATAATCTATTATGTGAACCACATATAAGGAAATTTTTTGCCAGTGTGTCACAGTGTGCAAAAGACAATCAAGTGTCATTTGAATTTTACCCAAGACACTGTGTAGTTAGGGTCATGCTGACTAGGACCATTTTATTGCAGCGTAGAGAATAAAATGGGTTGTACAAGTTTGACTCTGGAAATATCAAAAACTCTGAATTTAAGAGTAACCTCTGTAATGTAACAGAGTTAGAAAGAAATAATGAAAGTACTGCTTTTGATATATGGCATTTTAAGCTTGGACATCCAAGTTGCAAAATCATGAAAGAGATTGTTAAAAACAGTGGCATTGCTATTAGTATTCCTGATAATTACATATGCACATATTGTCAAATGGGAAAAAGTCACAAGTTGCCATTTTCAAATTCTAAGACTAAATACTTAAATCCATTAAAACTAGTAGATGTTAACCTGTGGGGTCCAACACCAATTGATATTGATTATGGGTTCAAGTACTACATCTCTTTTATTGATGCTTTTTCTAAATATGTCTGGATATACTTTATGAAATCTAAGTCTGATACCTGCAATGCTGTAACACAGTTCATAGCTAATGCTGAAAATCAACATAGTCATAAAGTCAAAAGTATCCAAAGTGATGGTGGCAAGGAGTTTCTTCCATTGAAAGACTATTTTGGCAAAAAGGGTATTATTCATAGATTAATTTGTCCACACACTTCTAAAAAAAATGGTCTAATTGAAAGAAAACACACACATTGTCGAGATTGTGTTAACAATATTGGCACAGGCATCCCTACCACTAAAATTTTGGCCTGATGCCTTTGCCATAGCTGTACACTTAATAAACAGATTACCAATGAAGGTATTGGATTTAAAATGTCCTATATAAGTGTTAACTCAAACTAAACCTAACCATGGTGATCTGAAAACTTTTGGGTGTCTTTGTTTTCCTCACATAACACCTTTTAACAAACACAAGTTAGATAACATATCTACTGCCGGTACATTCTTTAGGTGCACCACTAACCACAAAGGGTATAAGTTCTTAGACAATAAAGGAAAAATTTATATTTCTAGACATGTCATTTTTAATGAAAAGGTTTTCCCATTTAAAATTAATACTTGCAAAACAACACATAAGGTATACAATCCCAGAATCTCTATACCTCTTATCTCTGAACAAGCATGAGATATTATGTATGTTCCACATGCTACTACAAGTTCAACACATACACAAGACACACAAAATATTGGCTCTCCGCAACAACTTGCATCCAGTACTGAATCAAATCATGATAATGAGATCAGTACTGATAATAGTGATGATGACTCATCTCATCAAAGTGAGAATAATGATGAAAGCAATCAAGTTGAAATTCAACAGGTAGAAGAAAACAGGGAAGTTGCTCAAACTCAAAATCAGCATCATATGGTAACAAGGGCGAAAAGTGGTATTTTTAAACCAAAAACTTTTCATACTGAATACAATGACATTGAGCCCTACACTTATCATCAAGCAGTGCAGAATAATAAGTGGAGAGCAGCCATGGAAGAAGAAATAAATGCCTTGAACAAAAAGCAAACATGGTGTATAGTTCAACCACCGAAAAACAAAAATATTATAGGGTGTAGATGGACATACAGGATTAAAAGGCATGCAGATGGTACAATTTTTAAATACAAGGCTAGATTAGTGGCTAAAGGGTATTCACAATAGTGGGGAATTGATTTTAACGAAACATTCTCCCCTGTTGTAAAACCAACCACCATTAGAATTATATTAATTATAGCCTTGTATAAAAATTGGACCATTAAACAAATTGATGTTAATATTGCTTTTTTGAATGGTGACTTGCAGGAAGAGGTCTATGTGGAGCTGCCACCAGGCATTAAAGAAAAAGCTAACAAAGGAATGGTGTGCAAACTAAACAAGGCAATATATGGTCTCAGGCAAGCACCAAGAGTTTGGTTCAACTAGCTACATACAACACTATCAAGACTGGGCTACACTTCCACAAAATCAGACAACTCAATGCTTACAAAATTCACAATAGACATAGTTACCTATGTTATAATCTATGTAGATGACATCATAATAACAAGCAACAATGAATCAGAAATAAAAAGCATTACAAATCAGCTAAATAGTGAGTTTTCATATTTTCTTGGAATTGAAGTGTGCAGAACTGAAGAAAATAAACTAAAACTTTGTCAAAGAAAATACACTAATGAAATCTTGGTGAGAGAAAAAATGAATGAAGCTAAATCCTTGCCCACACTAATGGTAACTAACCTACATCTAAGCAAACACAAAGGGGAACCCACTTACAATGAAAGGCGGTATAGAAGCATTATTGGAGCACTTCAATATGTAACCATAACAAGACCAGATATTTCATACAGTGTCAACAAAGCAAGTCAATTCATGTAAAAGTCATTGAGTGAACATTGGAAAGCAGTTAAAAGAATATTAAGATACTTGAAAGGCACAATCAATCAGGGACTTATTTTAAAACCAAGTACCCGCCAAAACATCAATGCCTACTCAAATTCAGACTGGGCTAACGATTATGATGATGGAAAATCGACCAGTGGCTATTGTATATTTCTGGGTAAAAATCCTACATCTTGGTGTGCTAAGAAGAAAAACACAGTGTCTAGGTCAAGCACTAAAGCAGAGTATCGTAGCATTGCTAGTACAACTGCAGAGATAATGTGGATTCAGTCTGATCTACATGAGCCAAGAATTAACACCAACTCCACAACAACAATATGGTGTGACAATATGAGTGCAATAACATTAACAGCAAACCCAGTACTACACTCTAGAACAAAGCATCTAGAATTAGACATATATTGTAACAACCCGTAAAATCAAAACCAATTAAAAAAATTTATTTTAGCAATTTTAAGGTATTTTGAATATTTAAAATGACTTATTTTAAATAATAACGACTAAAAATTTATTTAAATCAAAGTTAGAACGAATTTTTTTAATTTAATTATAAAAGGAGTTTAAAATGGCGCGGTAGTTTGAAAATTCGATTTCAAATTTCAAATTTCAAATTTCAAATGAATGTACAGGATTCAAAACAAATCGGATTTAGCAAAACCAGAAATATTGGAATCTGTTTGGAAATATCTTTCCAACGGATGTGAAAAATCAAGATTTCATAGCGGGAATATAAAGTTATGTCCAGTTGAAAATTCTGAAAAGTCGCTGTGGAATTTATATATATTTTAATATATATATGACCCTTAAAAATGGCCATTTTGCAAACGACCTCCATTTCTGACGAAGCCTCTTTTGTTGGATCCGGAATGCCAAATTGTTGCGAGATTCCAATTTTCATAATTTTTGAAATCAATATGGGAGCGTGGCGAAAGAAAACGTGTTTTGTCAATTTCAGTCAACTTCGATCGACCAGAAAATGTCCATTTTTCAAACGTTCTTCAAATTCGATGAAATCAGTTTTGTTGAGACCGTATCATCCCAGCATAGCAAGATTTATTTTTTAGGAATTTTTCGAATCAGTATGTGGCCCCGGTAAATCAAAATGTACGTTCAAATCAAAAATTGAATGTTTTATATTTTAATTTGAAGGATAACTAACTTAAATAGTCGAATGGGCTTACGAAACATATTCCATTGTGTCCGAAATGGTGGTATTTAGCTAGGGGTGACACTCGTTGGGTTTGATTTGGAGTTCGGATAAGGAAAATCTATTTTTGAAGTAAATATATAAACTGACTAATAGAATTATTCCATTCATTATTTTTAAAATTCCCAAAAATCAATTTCTCTCTCCCCGCTCTAGATCGCATGACAGAAACGGCCTCCCTCCTTCTCTCCTCGTTTCTTACCAATCCACGCAACAATACCCATTGCCCCAGTTGAAGTTTTTGTAGATCTTCTTCCAAGCTACAAATCCATATAAGTTGCTTCACCTACCATGGAGCAAATCGCCCCAACCACCTCGCTGAAGTCGCCAACTTCAAAGATCCGCCCAAGCCGCTACGTCAGCTCAAACTGGATTGGGCCACCGAGTGTGGAAAGCCCCTTCCAACTTCTTCGATGTGGTGTACTTCGATTTTGCCATCGTTCAACGGTTTGGAAGAAAATCACAAACCTAGTTCGGAACCCTTTCTGAAAGGTATACAGCTTGGTTTAGTTTAACTGTTTATAACACTTTTAAGTGTTGCGATTTATGATTTTAGAATAAAAATCATATCTTTTTGGTTTGTGGCCGAAATCCAGTGAAACAAGAGATACCGGGACCGTGGCATCGTCTTCCACACTTTAGAAGAGACCGGAGAATTTTTAGAGCTCGCTGCAATTTTAGGCGAAGCCAAAAGCAATGTGAGAACTTCTCACTATTATTTTTGTATAGTTATTTAATTTATTTTATAACTGCAAATATGAACTGCTCCCCGTTGTCCACAGACCATGGACGACTTGTTTGATTGTATTGTTTTTGTGGATTGTGATTGGGATTGTAATTGATTGTATTGTTGTATATATCAAAATTATTTATATAAAATATATAAATATATATATAAATTATCATGAAATAAAATAAATATTCATTTACCAACCGGACGGTTTGTTTATGTATACTTATTTATCTGATATGGATTCACTAAAAGAAAACACCTCAATTTTCTACACAAAATTTCCTACGTCGTTCCTACGCCAAAATGCGGGGCGTAAAGAAGGCATAGGAAATAAGTAGAAAGAGGTAATGGCGTAGGAAAGTCGTAGGAAATTTCCTACGCCATTTCTATGTCAACCGTAATATGCAGAAAATTAATTAAGGCGTATAAAAATCGTAGGAAATTTCCTACGTTAAAATTATCGCCATAGAGAAGACGTAGATAATCTTCTACGTCATTCCTACGCCTATGTTAATTTCCTACGCCTTTCCTACGCCACTATTGAAAACACGGAGGCGTAGGAATGGCGTAGGCATTTTCTGTGCCTTTGCCATGCCAAAATTTGGATTGTACAACCACCCAATCCAAATCATCCTCCACTATTAACATCCAACCATCAAATTGACTTTAATTAACGGTTCAAATAACTAATCCATGCACTTTTCTTCCATTGGTTGTCACTACAAGAAAACACTTTGATTTTTTATATAAAATATCTTACGCCGTTCCTACGCCAAAACATTATGCAGAAAATTAATTAAGGCGTAAGAAGGGCATAGGAAATAACTACATCAAAATTACTAGTGTACCGAAGATAGAGATAGTTTTCTATGTCATTCCTACGACTACGTTAATTTTTAAAAAAATCAGGTTGACGTGGTAATGGCATAGGAAAATTACTACGCCAACTCTACGGAGCTAGAAATAAAATTACTTACTATTATACTAATTTATTTATTATAGGGATATGTATAATTACTGTACTATAACAAAAAACCAGTGCTCGGACTCTTAACCGCATCGCATAGGGAATCCAACATAAAACCCTAATCTGCCGTCCCCATCTCAGATCGAACGCCGCCTTCTCAGATTTACTCCTCAAATTGAATGTCGCCTACTTCCTTCTCAGATCGAACACCGCCTCCTCAGATCAAGTGCCGCCGATTGAACGAAGCCTACCACCTCACATCGGTCGAGAGGACCCGATTCCTCCCTTCGGTGCTCAATTTTCCTTTGTTGGTTCTCGATAGTCCGATGTACAGAAGCCTGAGGGGATCAGGCGAGGCGCAAAACCTTCTGCCTCTGTTTCCGTTGACTTCGCCCAAAATGGAGTCCGCGAGAGAGACAAGTATGTGATTTTGATTATTGAATTTGATTTTCTTGTATCTATCTACGATGATTGGAGGGGTTGGTTAATTAATTATAATCGATTGTCTTTTGTTATTATGCCTATTTCGTTCGGTGGATATGGAATTAAAATGAACCCATGGACTTGATGAAGTCTAGATTCTAGGAAGTCTTTGGATTGGTTCCATCCGCCTTGTGAACCCATGGCGAGCTCGCGACGATCTTTGTCAGCTGCTCCATTGATTAGTTTTTCAAATCTGGACCTTATTAAGATGTGAATTTTCCTTGGAGAGTGAGATTTCTCTATTTATATTTTAGTACTAATGATGAAACCCAGTTTTGTATTCTTGCCAAACCAAAAAAAAAAAAAAAAAACTAAGTACATCTTACCTATTACTGATGCTATTATTTACATGTACAAGTTGTTTACCCTTGTCAATTGATAACTGTATGGTTATTTCCCCTGGATATGTCAAGTGGTGACCTATTGTTTTTGTTATGTTGTGCATGTGTATTACCCGATGTAACATATTATTACATTATTATGGTATGACATAATTACTAGCATAACTTAACTATTTTTTGTAATCCTCACGTGTTCATCTTGATGCTGGTTTTTATATCCTGAATCACAATTCGATTTAGGTTACATTTTGGCTCAAGTTACATAGGCTTTCAAGAGAAATTTACCTTGGTTTCATATTTATCCAGCATCTATATTTTGTTTTAAAAACAAATGCTATGCTGTAGGTTATTGCTTACGATACCCGCAAGCGTAGGATATAAGCAAAATTCTGTTAGTGTTGATTACTGCTATGATGCTCTATTGCTGCTGAGGATAAGAAAAAAGCCTACATGGAACTTAAAATGTGCATTGCTAAGGTGAATACTTCAGTAGTAACACCTATAATGTATACAAAGATAAACATGACAATTCCCGCATTGGGGGGGGGGGGGAGGAATACTGTTAATTCCACATGTTTTTGGTTAGTGTTGTATGCCAGAAAGCACTCTACTTGTTAAACTTTCCATTGCAGAATTAATAGTTTTGTTCCATAAATGTTTGGTTTTCACTTGAAATAATTGATATAATATACCAAATCCACGCATTTGGTTGAAGCTACTTCTTGAATTGCCAATTTCATATTTGGATTAGCTTGAACTGATACGCATATAATTATGTTCCCTTTTTTAGGTGACGAATACACCTTAGGGGAGAGAGTGATGTTTGAATTCAAACCTGGTACTGGTACTGTTGCTAAACCCTTGCATATTAGCCCATTCATGGTAACTCCTCACATTAGGTTTGATTAAGTTCACAAAATTACTTGTATTATCTTATCTTATCATGGCAACTCCCCAAATGGACATGCATATTATTTGAATACGACGGGTGAACGGTCACAGCGTATTATTTGAATAAGCTTTCCCAAACAAAACTAAGCCTCCCACTCCCACACATAAAAAAAACGACAAAAATACACTCACATATTATCTGAATATAAGTGAGCAAAAAGCCACGTCATATTCAATCAATGAAAAATGTATATGCTCGAATCATGTATAATTTCGAATAAATGTTCTGTTGATGACTTTCACGTGTGTGTCATTGTACTATTTTCAATTTCCTTTCTAAATATGTCCACAGTCGAGTGTACACTTAGGACTGGATGATTCAGGGAAAACACATTGGAATGGTGCATATTGGTAGAGGAAGCATTTCGATTTTATTGATGGATGGATGAGAAACAATATGTGAACATGCTATGATGGTTGTGATGGTCTTGCACACTAATCCTAAATCTCAGCTGCAAATATATTCCCCCGTTGATTGTCTTCTTATTTATGCTAATCATTATTAGTAAGATTGACCATCTCTATACCATAACATGGATCATTTCAAACTCAGCTTCTCGTGAATGTTGAATCGATTTGAGTGCATTCAGCAATTCTCCCTTGACTAAGGAAGTCACAGCCAAAAGACCTTAGTTCGTTTGTTTTTCCAAGTATCACCATGACCACCCCTTCCCCTTCTTAGGAAGACAAGACAATACCAAAAGTGGCAGTGCTAGAAGGGCATTTCTTTTCCAATGGCAGCTTTCTTGAGCAGTGCTGGATCACAGATGGTGATTCTATTTCCAAATCTTGTCATATGCTGATTTACGGATTAAGGTGCAATAGATTTTATGTTTATTCTGTGATAAAAAATTTAGCTTGCTATGTTTTTTTGTTGTTGTTTGTTATTTGTAATATATTTGTATATGAGTCTGTACTCCTTTGCACATTTCTCTGTTTCACCTCTGTTGTAGCTGAAATTGAATGGAAATAAACCTTTATCCGAGGGTATTCCACAAAGAACCATCCGAAGCACAACTAGTTATTTGTACAAGCATATTGCTTTTATGTATATTTTTCCTTCAATAAATCATTTGTTGCATGTTAACAGGTCCTATAAGATCACATTGGTCTTGCTATTTATTCCCTGAAACATCCCAAGAATGCAGTGAGCGAGCTTTTGATTTGATGAAGAGTAAAGAAGCATGGGGTAACAAAAGCATAACTGTTAGAGAAAATTATACCTCAAAAGAGATATGGACTGGGAGAATACCTAGGTACTTGTAGTTCACAAGTTCCAACAGCGGTTTGATAAAGAGCGAAATGTTTGTGAGAGTTAATTTTCTTATTTGTAGCGACATTTTATACAATGTCATGTATCATGAGCATATTATTGTATTTTTTGGATGTATGAGAACTTGATTAGTGTTACGTTGACTTTGTAATAATATGATTATATATTTGAAATTAACTGAAGAGGAATGATTTGATTTTAATCTTTTTATTGGAATGTACATAGATAAAAAAATAAGCCTATTTAGTTTTTGTTTAATATGGTGAAATACCATATGGTAATAATATATTAAAATTGCTTCAAAAAAGGCGTACGTTGGGCATAGGAATGACGTAGCAATTTAATTTAAACAAACGACGTGGGAAAGGCATAGGTAAATGGATTACGTAGGAAAGACGTAGGAAATGTTAGATGTAAATATGTCGTAGGAAAATGGTAGGTAGATTATGGCGTATGAAAGACATAGACAAATAATGGCGTAGATATGGCGTAGGAAATGACCCCACGGATGGCGTAGATAAGACGTGAGTATATTTTTACCTATGTGGGTTTTACCCACGCCAATATTGCCGTCGGGGTTACGTAGCTACTGTATTTACCTACGCCCTGCCTACGCCATTTTGGCGTAGGTAAAACCGCAGTTTTCTTGTAGTGATTGCGACGATAGATTTTACACATCGCCCAGCTGCACAAATAATAGACAGTATTTGTTGTTTGAAAACCTCACACGGGTATTGAGATAATATTTGACATACACTGATCTCATTAATTAGTGGTATGTCAATCGATGGGTTGACGGACTGTATAAGCATTATTTATTTATTTTAATGCTTATACAGTTGTAAAATGCACTCTGGATGTTGTATGAATTTTTAATGATTGTTTATCGTTATTGTGGTACATATGTGATGTTGAAATCCATATAACTAAAATAATATGGTAATGGATTGAGTCTGATTCCAGTTCAGAATTAACGAACATTTTGAAATAATATTCAGTAATTATTGAAGTGTGAAGCCATGATAAGTAGTTAAGCGCCATTTTAACACGAACGAGATTTTATGTCGATTTTATTCATTTTATAATGAGTATCGAAAAGTGAATTCAAAGTATGATATATTGAAAATATTATCATTTTAATATTATAATGATATGAAATATTCAATTTTGATTTGAATTTGAAAATGATATTGAATTCGTTTTAAAAAGAATTTAAAATGAATTTATAAAGAATATTCAATTTTGATTTGAATTTGAAAATGGAAATGAAATCGTTTTAAAAATGAATTTGAAACAAATTTAAAAGGAAAAATTCAATTTTGAATTGAAATTGAAATGGAAGTGGAAATCGTTTTTAAAACGAATTTAAAAGGATTTATAAAACTCGTTTTAAATGGAAATCAACTAAATATAATATATATATATGTATATATTATATATTAAATGGCCTGAATAGAATGCGCTGCGCAGCGACCGTTCGTGAATTTCAACCATCGACTTTGAATTGACGTTACGGGAGATCCGACTGTCAGATTCTCCTAAAACCAGAACCGTTGCGTTCGTATCGAAAAGAGATTTCCAACGAATATAAAAGATTTGAAATTTAACGGTTGGATTTGGAATTACGTCCAAATCAAATTTGGAAAAGGTCGCTGTAAGTGCAGTTTGATGACCGTTTATGGAAATCGACTGAAAGGGCCTTGATAAAATTACTAAAAATATCAATAATTTTTGTAAAACCATAATAAATGATTTGGAAAGAATTGGGATGAAAATTTCCATATTTGAAAAGATAAAAATATATTTTTATCGAAATGAACTAGTTATGAACTAGAATTATAATCCAATATTTTTAAACAAATAAATTGGATTTGAAATGGTTTTAAAAATAACCAGAATTTCCAATATATGAATTGGAATGGATTTGAATCGAAAATATCTTCGGAATATTTCAAAATTGGATTCCGTGATTATACGGACATTGTGGAGGAATTTGGAAGATATATATCGTTATTCCAATACGATATTTGTTGATTTCAGAATTTGATATTGATTATAAGCTGATATATTTTCTATTCAGAGCCTTGTATTTAATATCAAATGGAATTTTGGGTTTGTCGTGAACGGTGTCTTCACTAACACTGTTCTTAAACCCATTTGAGAAAAGATTAAATCTTTTTATTAAGGTTTAATGAAGTTTACCAATTAATTAATATTTAATTGGAATTGAATTGAATTTTGGGTTTGTCGTGAATTGTATCTTTAAAAATGCTGTTCTTAAACCCAATGGAGTTAAGAAAATTAGAAACAAACTGGAGATTAGCTAAGTTGAATGGTTTCCTGGGTATTGATCTGATGTTGGTTTCGGCCTTCGGGATTAATACTTAGGGAATTGTTCTCTTACTAATTTACGCTTAGAGACTGATGGAATAGTGTATTCAGTAACACTGTTCTTAAATCCCGTGTGAAAAGAATAAATCTTTTAATTAAGATTAATAGAATTTCCAGTTATATTTAGTAATTGGAATCAAATAGAATGTGATTTTGGGTTTATCGTGAATCATGTTTTAAATGGCATTGGTTCTTTAACCCAGTCAAAGACAGGATGTGATTACCAAGTTATATAATCATTAATATTTATTTTTGGGAAGATTAAAACTAAGTGGAGTTTTAATGAATCTTTAATTAGATTGAAATGATCGAGAATGGAGTATCACCAGTTTTGCTCCAAGCAATAGTTAAATCTTTGACTAGATTTGAACGTGAAATGGTAATTAATTTTTATGGATAACACCGTGGTGTTATATATGGAGTGTTACTAGTTTGCTCCATGGGATGAATAGGTTGGGATTGGGAAAATAATAGAAATGATTACTTCGGTAAGGTGCGCTAAGCCCAAAGGAAAATAATATTTGAATAAAAGAATATTCTAGATTGGAATGAGGCTTATGATGTGTTGTTATAGCACTTGATTATAAGATACGCGAGTTATTCGAAAAGGCCGGGTTTAATCCATTTTGAATAACTGATATGACGAAAAGTCGAAGAGATTGAAGACGATGCAAGACCGACGATCATCACATCGAATGGATGGTTTGCTACTGGTGCTTATGATTGGAGTAGCTACCTTGAAGGGGCTATAGTGGTAGCCGTCCAAACGTACTTGTTGATTGTACGGATATGCGAGGGCCTCTCTCCTGTATTGGACATATGGGATGATGAATAAGGTGCCTCTGGTTTCGTTAAGACCTAGAACGGACTTGTAAATGGATGGTGTGTCTGATATTGTATTCCTTTATACTGTATTCGTTGATCTCTGCTAAATATATACCTGTTTGGTGGCAGGGAATTTATTCTCTTGCTTAACAGCCTTCTTTGAGACGTACAAGCTTAGAGGTTATATATTGGCAGAAATCAGTGGTACGGTATGGATTGATAGTGTGACATGCTGAGGTGCAGTGATCCAAACTTTTGTTGAAACGCAAAGTTTGGTGGATGATGATCAAAGCACAGCTTTAATATAGCAAAGCTTTGTGTAGCGTTAATTCGCGAGCCTCATACACTGGTATGGTGGCAAATTGATGTTTAGATTAGTATGCTTTAGATATGAGGATAGACATCCTACGGGTTGTCATGGATTCGGTCTACCAGGTGATACTGGGTGTGGCCGCCCCACACCAGTAGGGATAGGGGCACACCCCCCGATTCTCAGATGGATAGAGTTAGCGGTGTTTTCCAATGCTTGGACGTAAGCCGCGGTAACTTGTTTCCTGGATAGTACGTATGTGCATTACAGCGTTTTCGCATGCCTGCGACGTAAGCCGTTAGGAATTGTACTACGCGATAGATCTTTCGGATCAGGTGCCACCAATATGGAAATTTGAACTCCCAATACGACATTTTGCGGTTTTGATTGTATACTATATATGGCGACGTAGTGGGATGGGGCGCTCATGCCGTCTATGATTGATACATTTATATTTGAAGTTGATTACTTCACTTATAGTAATAATAAAAGATTTGTTTTAAAACGTACCAAGCATATTTGGCTATTATAAGGTAAGACTCTATCCTCCGTCTTGTGTTGCAATGTGTGATGGGACCTGAGTCTTATAATAGTTTCATTTTTCTTTATTTAGCATTGCGTTGTTGTTATATGCACTGGTATTCTTAGGGTTAAAACCTGTTCCGTGTTATACGGTGTGGTCACTTGATTTACCTTATTTTAAAGTAAAGTTTTAAATAACTGTTTTAGTTCTCACATCAGTCCCATGACTGACTTGGAGTTTATTGTTTTAACCTAAACTCTCGGTGCCCCTATTTTCCACACGGGCGGCAAGTAGTTGAGTTTTGTAGATATTATATTCACAGGATCCTTGTGAAGGCCCGAAAATTCGTACCAATTTGAGCTGACTAATATCCTACACATTCAACTCAAAGTGCACGAAAGTTCAAATCATTAATAGAAAGAAATTAGAGGATGAGATAGAAAAGATAGAACTAATAGAATATAAGAAGAAGAATAACACAGCTAAACATAATCAGAGTAAACACGAATCTCACAGCGGAACGAATAAAATGTATTATATAACATAACTTTGAAATACAAAATTGTATTGTATATACATACCATTATCAGAGTACAATACATCATATCACAACGGAAATAATCTCTAAATTGTATCGGCGAAGCCTTCTGCTTTTAGCTCCTCCAAGTGTATCTGTAAAAGCCTGAAACACTTGACTGTCCATATAAATTTGTGCACCCAAGAGTTTAAGGAAAACACAAACAAAATAAACTCTGGGTCAGTCATGAGACTGGTGTGAGTAAATTCCAACCATATTGATTATCTTTGAAAATCCTTTTGAAATAAAAGGATAATAGTAAGACCAGCCCACACATAAACATGGACGGTTTTTACCTTACTATAACCCAAAATACTTTGATATCAAATCGAGTGATAACAAATAAATATCCAAGTAGCAGAACGCTTGCATCTCACGCTCCACATATATATAATATATAATCATAAACCGCAGGGCTCTTATTGGAGATTGGATTCCAACAGACAAGATATGAGAGGGATCATCTTCCGATCAGTGTACTCTGGAGGGTATACACCTGGGTTCAACAAGAACGTCTTGCAACCCGGCCACACATGACCGACCACTCATTTAGCTTGAGTGTATCGAATATATTGTCACCCACGGTTGTTGGCCAACAAAATGTAATCCGAAGATACAGAAACAAAAAGAAGAACAAATATGAATTTTCTCTAGATCGGTGACAACACACCCTGCTTGGGTATGACCCAACTAGCCATGCTGCCCGCCCGATTTCTGTCATTTCCCGGTTGTGAGGCTAGAGGCTACGTCTATCTTCAGAACATCTGATCACCATTCACTTTGAATGCCACATCGTCAAACCCATCAAATCAATAGTTGATCTTCCAAAAATATTATAGGTATAAAAGCTAAGGGAAACGAATTTCTCCGCCACCAGACATAATATCCTGAAAGGATCGTCTTATGTGATCGATTAGGAATACTCTGTCAAACACTCGTCCATACAAGTTGTCTTGGGTCTGGACAAACAGAACATCGCTTGTTTCCCACTCTGTCTTCAATTATCTTCAGTATAATCTAATTCACAACGCTTATGTCTATATGAAGTGGTTTTCGGATAATGAATCCAATCGGTCTCTCTGTACCGACAACGATGGTCAAAAATCTTTAATAGGCGGTGATTTAACTATCAAAGAAAATAGATATCCATTTGAATTCGCAACTGAGCATCAAACAAACACTGGCCCAATTTATTAATATTAATTTCCCATCTTTTCCCACATTTCTTATTTTTCTATACTTTAGAAAATATGCATTATTGGAAAATATTTCCAATTTCCATTATACCATTTTAATTTGCAAACTGTTTGCATTTAAACCACTACTCACTTAAAATATTATTTCTTTATAGAAAACTTGGCTTGTTATGTCCATCTAATCTTCACTTTATATATACCCTTATAGGTACCAACCCTGCATATCGAGTTACTCTATTAATTCATATTCTTAGTCTACTTCATACTCCGTTAATAAGTTATCTTTTGGTTAAGCAAATGTCGAGTTTATGACTTAACCTCAATTTCATAATCTCTTATAAAGTATTAGTTTAAACCAATCTTATCAAATTCTAAATTTATATAACATAATATTTCTAAATTATTATTTAGTTCTATTGACATTTCGAACATCGAAACAATTTCATCATTTTTCCTTGAAACGATTCTCTAATTTTCCTTTTCCTAAATTCATTCTTATTTCCGACTTATTTAATAATAACTATTCACTTTATCTCTAAATATCGTCTTTAAATCACATGGCTTGTTTTAATATAATCAAAACAAGTTATGGTCTTGTAGTCCAATCAAGATTCAATTTCTATTATTTTTAAAATAATAAATAATAGATTTTCCCCTTTAAAACCCTCATTCTTCTTTAATATATTTAAAAAATATATTTAAATACTAATTAATTCAGGGCCAGCGTAAATCTACATTCCAAACAACAATAATCAATCACAGATAATGCAATAAATGAAAAACCATAATATAATCATGGAGGAATCTAGCCGGATTCCTCCAACCTGTTTCCCTGCATCCACAGACGTTAGTTGACATAAATACTAATTTCATATCGGCATAATGGTGAACATCATCAGTATTTGATCGACGGTGTATATAATTAACAGTGTATTTCAACCAAGTAAATCATCCAAACAATCATCGCGCACAGCATTCAACCATTATTTAAAATATAATCACAATATTTTAAAATAGATCAGAGTTTGTGAATTTGCTTACCCTGGCGCGTTAACCGTTAAATAACGATTTGCGTCAGTAAATCACTTCAGACCAGTTTCAGTATCCAGTTTGCGACCATATGATTCCAACGTAACTGTCGGCGTCAAATTCCTATATTGATTACGCGATAATACCCTTCCCCGTCCTTCTCTTCAGTAACCACTACTACTGTACCGCAATTCCTCACTCCAATTCACACTCACACCTCGCTAATAGTCGGGATGAATTGTTCTGTACCCATCCTAGGAGTGCTCTGTGTGCCCATCCAATGGGATCCCCCTGATTTCCACCTTTTGCAGATAAGTCTCTCAGTTGTCACAGGGACTTAACCGCAAAAAGTGAAAATCAAGGGGCTCCCATTGGATGGGCACACGGGGCACACCCAGGATGGGTACAGAACAATTGGCCTCCTAATAGTCCGCGCCTTGTTCTTCACATCTAACAGCATTCACCGCCCTTGTATTTTCTTCTTTAATAATTGTTTAATCCTTGTCTCTATATTTATGGATATCAGCTAAAATCTACCGGTCTGCACATCATCCATGCTACACGTTCCCACCCCACTGCCATATTCACTTTAACTCCATCTGGTATTAATGCAACCACCCCTTATACACAATATTTACAAACTGATGGTCCTCACATCCCTGCAAAGTCATGCAACCCTCATTCTTGTTTCAACCCGTCCATCATCAAAGTCCATCCATCTCCATTTTTTTACAAGCAAGCACGGTTTCTTCATCACTTGATTGGTCAAACTTGCACCCTTCACAGTATAACAAAATCCATCCCCTCCTCAGTATAACGCACGCAGCTTCCACCCATCTCCCCTTTTCACGTTTCTTTCCTTCATCACCCTTCTCCTTACTCCTCTCGGCTCATCTTCTTGTCGTTCATATCCATCTTGATGGATCTCCAGCTCCATCCTCTAATTGCACCTTCACGGCAATTTCTGAAACGTTGAACACTAATATTCCACCATTTCATGCCATACTCAGTGTACACGAACAGCACTGTACCCCTTCCCATTTGCGTGAATATATATGTATAGTATCATTTTTCTTTTAATTGAAACAACTGGCATTATTCTTCTCTTCATTGAAACAACACCGGTCCATGATTCTCCAACACCCAAAAAGACGCGATGCCTTCCCCCAACACTTCAGTACACGTTCCTTTCCCCATCACCATACTGCTCCGACTTCTTCACACACCAGTACATAACTGCACACACTACAGTCCTAAAGTTGCTCCTCTCTTTCCTTTTCTCGTTTGTGTCCTTCTGCATCCTTTTATCCAACAAAAGCTAAACCAATGTATACACTACCCGTCAGTCCACGTACAACACTTCACTGCCCTTTATGTTTATTTTTCCTTTTGCACAAACATGCTACAGACCTTGATACCCATGCATGAACCTCCCAATTGCCACGTCCCCCCCTGTATGCTCTCTCCCTTCATGTCCAGACCAGAATGCCACTTCACGCACCAGAATACCCCATCTTTCCAGTTTCAAGTCTCGCCATTATACTAGCCACCCTAGCCGATTACTAGCCACCCTAGCCGATTGCACAAACAGCCAGCCTTATCTCGCCACTTCCATCGTCACTACTCGCTTACGCAGCCACTACATAGAACAAATACCCTCCTTTTCTTGTGATCAAGTGATGTGGTTTTAAATTGTATGGGATTTGAGGGTTTTTTTTTTGAATGCTGTAGGGACTTACAGCCATGGCCATGGTATTTTGATGCTGAAGCACGAAGAGGGATAGAAGAAGCCCGGTGGTGTTTTATAACTCGCAGAAACTTAACTGCTAAGTTTTGTACCGTGAAGTTCAACTAGCTTAGGGGTAGGCACATGCTTACTAGCTTCACCATGAAGCTTTAGGGAATAGGTTAGCCTTCGACTTTTGAAAATCAGGGTAGGCTTTATGTTTGTATGTACGTATTAGCTTAGGGTAGCCTAACCCCCATATTTGTAGATTTAGAATTCTTCATTATTAAGTAATTGGTCTGTAGTGTATGGTCTCAACTAACTAGGGGAGTGGCCTTCGTTTGAAAAGGGATTAGCATGGCTGATACACGCCAAAGAAAGAACAATGGTATATATTTCCAAAATAATGGTACCTTGCCATATACAACTTCATTCTATATGAGCCATACTTTTCGATTTGTGTGAAATTTTATATTTTAGGGTAGGCAACTCAATGTAAAGCTTTGACACAGTGTTTCCAGCAGACTGTAAGGATTGATGAGTAGTGTAGGAGATTCAGATTTTTGGTTGTTGTCAATATTGTATATATATGTTTTAAAAGGGTTGTGTACCACGCTACGTAATATTATATTCATGTTCTAGCCGCTAGGGACAGAAATAAGAACACAGTCGTGTCCAGCGAGGTGTCACGGTCCCAAAAATATAATAATATCGGTAGGTTAACTTATATTGTGGAACCCCCAAAATATTGATATAGGGTGCAAAATACTCCAAATAAAAAGTTGCGTATTTAATTAGTTAAAAATTACAGTAAAATTCTAAAAATTAATTTATCATTATGTCTCAAAAGAATATTGTCTAAATTCGAAACCGATATCTAGTTATATCGAATAAACCGTTACAGTCGATAAACGATTCTATAGCGATCAGTTGGAAATTTGATTTGGACATAACTCACAATCTGTAACACGAAATCTTGGTTTTTCACTTTCATTAGAAAAATATAGTTCGATAGATTCCAACGTTTCTTATTTCGAAGAATTCCGGTTTATAACGAGTCCTGTATACTTAGTTGAAATTTAGAACGTTAAATTACGAAATGCCGCGATATTACGGGCTCGATTATATTTAATATATATTTTTATACGTTTAACTTCGTTTTAATATATATATATATATATATAAATCCACTTATGTTACGAATTCAATATTTAAACTGATTTAAATATTCAAATACAAACCGATAAAAATGTGGGACGTCACAATCCTGGTTTATGGCTGAAGGGATATTCAGAAAGCTCTATATCCGTGTATTTCTTTCAGTTGTGTTTTGTATTATTTTTCTGCTGCTATGTATTTAAATGTAATTTAAATCTCTGATATTTATCAAATGCATATTATTTATTCATACTCTTTTATATTCTTGTATTCTGATGGAATTATTGTAATAAGCAATGAAATGTTCTTCTGTTTGTGTTTTGATTTTTCGTGTTCTCAACTCAATCCGGGCTTTCCTTCATGGGGAAGTTCGGGTCGCTTCATTTGGTATCAGAGCTTTGGTTTACAGAGCTCGAGAACAAGACACATTAGAACCGAACGAAAGAATTCATTAGAGATTGGATTAGTAATATCCAATGAGAATGACTCGTTAGAGATGGGATCAGTAGTATACTAGAACGAGCGTGAAGAGTGTTATTATTAAAATAAAGATGAAGACAAATTTTGTTTTGAAAATTTATATCTAATTATTCGTATTTGGATATTTATTTTATATTGAAATTGGACTATCAAGTGTAAGAAGAGTTTGAATATACGCCTTGCAAGCGTGTATTCGAAGTCTCAAATATACTGGGTAGATATAGAATCACACTCTAGTCGCCCAGAGATCATTCTGGTGATATATATATATATATATATATATATATATATATATATATATATATCATCATCAATGTTTGTGTTCGAGTTTCGAAAGTGGAATATTTATATATTTCCAATCGACTGGTGTGAGAATCAAAACTTAGATACGAATTATTATTGTGATTTGGCATCAAAAATATGGTTTTTGA
This sequence comes from Allium sativum, assembly GCA_030737875.1. NCBI lineage: Eukaryota > Viridiplantae > Streptophyta > Magnoliopsida > Asparagales > Amaryllidaceae > Allium > Allium sativum. Next base: position 2,279,825 of record CM060919.1, on the reverse strand, counting down.
GTATATAAAAATTATATATATTTGAAAATTTAATCAACAACTTGATTGCTGGCTATGATGTTTGATTATTGATTCAACTAATAAAAATACTGGAATGATAAATAAAGTATAATTAAGATATTTGTTAAGTGAAAAATAATGCAAACTCTCTTGACAAAATCCTTAAAATATTATATAGGATATGGACGACTATGGCTTATCTCATACTGAATGCTAGATGACTCTGAAACAAGCAAGAGGAGCTCACCAGAAAGCAGAAAGAGAGTTGAACTTAGGAACACACAAGGTTGTTTATTGTCATAAATGCAGAAAAGAATGCCATTATGTAATTGTGTGTCCTGAGAAAATGAAGAAGAAAATGAAACAGATAAGACCGGGCATAGCCTGTTTCAAATGCAAAGAGACGGGCCATTTTATGCATAAATGTCCAAACGTAAAGAAAATCCCCAAAAATCTAGGAAAGGAAAAGAAATGCTTTCGATGCAAAGAAGTAGGGCATCTAGCCCGAGATTGCCCGTTAAAGACGGGTGATAAGAAATCCAAAGGAAAGGAGGTATCTACTATGGAAATTATGCAAGGAGGCACGACTTCCTAGAAAGTTGGGTTTTAATGTAATGAAATTGTATTTTGGATATATGTATGATGCTTGTATGAACGTATGGACGCATTTTGTTTTAAAAATGTATCGGTATTGTATAATATAACTAATGTAAGAAAAATGTTGAACTAAGTCGAATTTAGCACCAATATTAAACTGTTTTGAAATTTGATTGAAATTGCCTGCATATACATGTCTATACATTAAATAGGTCATAGCAAGGAGGCTAGAGAAGAGAAATAAAAGTGTATGCCTGACAAATAGGTACATGTTTACTAATTTATTCGGTTTGGGTGATTTTATGAGCCGCTTGGCTTTTTCGTTTTCTTTTTGGGATGAGAGGGCCTGTGTGGCGGTTTGGGGATTTTCCCGATGCTCCCCGTACAAAGGAGGTTATGGCGAATTTTTTCGAAAATTTAGGGTGTTAGCCAAATTTTTGAAAAATTAGAAATTCTTAGAAACCGAAAAGTTGAAGAATGAAAGCCAGAATGAAAGTTGAGTTGGTTAGTTAAACAACTTTCAGCTCTGTTCCTTTTCGAGGACGAAAAGATTTAAATTGGGGGAGATTGTAACAACCCGGAAAATCAGAACCAATTTAAAATTTTTAATTTAGCAATTTTAAGGTATTTTGAATATTTAAAATGATTTATTTTAAATAATGACGACTAAAATTTTATTTAAATCGAAGTTAGAATGATTTTTTTTAATTAATTATAAAAAGAGTTTAAAATGGCGCGGTAGTTTGAAAATTCGATTTTAAATTTCAAATGAATGTATAGGATTCAAAACAAATCGGATTTTAGTAAATCCAGAAACATTAGAATCTGTTTGAAATTATCTTTCCAACGGATGTGAAAAATCCCGATTTCATAGAGGGAATAAAAAGTTATGTCCAGATGGAAATTCTGAAAAGTCGCTGTGGAATTTATATATATTTTAATATATATATATATATATATATATAGTCGTTAAAAATAGCCATTTTGCAACGACCTCCGTTTCCGACGAAACTATTTTTGTTGGATCCGGAATGTCAAATTATTGCTAGATTCCAATTTTCATAATTTTTGGAATCAATATGGGAGCGTGGCAAAAGAAAACGTGTTTTGTCAATTTCAGTCAAATTGGATCAACCAGAAAATGGAAAATTTTCAAACGGTCTTCAAATTCGATGAAATCTATTTTATTGGGACCGTATCGTCCTAACATAGCCAGATTTATTTTTCTGGAATTTTTCGAATCAGTATGTGGCCCCGACAAATCAAAATGTACGTTCAAATCAAAAATTGAAAGTTTTATATTTTAATTTGAAGAATAACTGACTGAAACAGTCGAATGGGCCTACGAAACATATTCCATTGTGTCCGGAATGGGGGTATTTAGTTGCGGGCGACACTCGTTGGGTTTGATTTGGAGTTCGGATAAGGAAAATCTATTTTTGAAGTAAATATATAAACCGACCAATGGAATTATTCCATTCATTATTTTTAAAATTCCCAAAAATCAATTTCTCTCTCCCTACTCCAGATCGCACGATGGAAACGGCCTCCCTCCTTCTCTCCTCATTTCCTCCCAATCCACGCAACAATACCCATTGCCCCAGTTGAAGTTTTTGTAGATCTTCTTCCAAGCTACAAATCCATATAAGTTGCATCTCCTACCATGGAGTAAATTTCCCGAAACACCTCGCTGAAGCCGCCGACTTCGAAGCTCCGCCCAGGCCGCCTCGTCAGCACGAACTGGACCGGACCACTGAGCGCGGAAAGCACCTTCCAACCTCTTCGACGTGGTGTACTTCGATTTTGCCATCGTTCAACGGTTTGGAAGAAAATCACCAACCTAGTTCAGAATCCTTTCTAAAAGGTATACGGCTTGGTTTAGTTTAACTATTTATAATGCTTTTAAGCGTTGCGATTTATGATTTTAGAATAAAAATCATATCTTTTTCGTTCGTGGTCGAAATCCAGTGAAACAAGAAACACCGGGACCGTGGCATCGTCTTCTACACTTTGGAAGAGACCGGAGAATTTTTAGAGCTCGCTACAATTTTAGGCGAAGCCAAAAGCAATGTGAGAACTTCTCACTATTATTTTTGTACAGTTATTTAATATATTTTATAACTCCAAATATGAACTGCTCCCCGTCGTCCATAGACCATGGATGACTTGTTTGATTGTATTGTTTGTGTGGATTGTGATTGGGATTGTAATTAATTGTATTGTTGTATATATACAATTATTTATATAAAATATATAAATATATATATGTAAATTATCATGAAATAAAATAAATATTCATTTACAAACCGGGTGGTTTGTTTATGTACACTTATTTATCTGATATGGATTGGTATGATAAATTTTACACATCGCCCAACTGGACATATAATAAACAGTATTTGTTGTTTGAAAACCCCGCATGGGTATTGGGATAATATTTGACATACACTGATCCCAATAATTAGTTGTATGTCAATCGTTGGGTTGACAGACTGTATAAGCGTTATTTATTTATTTTAATGCTTATACAGTTGTAAAATGCACTATGGATGTTGTATGAATTTTTAATGATTTTTTATAGTTATTGTGGTATTTATGTGATGTTGAAATCCATATAACTAAAATTATATGGTAATGGATTGAGTCTGATTCCAGTTCAGAATTAACGAACATTTTAAAATAATATTCAGTAATTATTGAAATGTGAAGCCGTGTTAAGTAGTTAAACGCCATTTTAACACGAACGGGATTTTCTGTTGATTTTATTCATTTTATAATGAATATTGAAAAGTGATTTCAAAATCTGATATTTTGAAAATATTATCATTTTAATATTATAATGATATGAAATATTTAATTTTGATTTGAATTTGAAAATGAAATTGAAATCGTTTTAAAATGAGTTTAAAACGAAGTTATAAATAATATTCAATTTTGATTTGAATTTGAAAAATGGAATTGAAATCGTTTTAAAAATAAATTTGAAACGAATTTAAAAGGAAAAATTCAATTTTGATTTGAAATTGAAATGGAAATCGTTTTTAAAATGATTTATATAATTCGTTTTAAATGGAAATCGATGAAATATATAACATATATATTTATTATATATATTATAATGGCCTGAAAAGAACGCGCCGCGCAGCGACCGTTCGCGAATTTCAACCATTGACTTCGAATTAACGTTACGTTAGATCCGACCGTCGGATTCTCCTAAAACCGGAACTGTTGGGTTCATATCGAAAAGAGTTTTCCAACGAATATAAAAGATTTGAAATCTATCGGTTGGATTTGGAATTATGTCCAAATCAAATTTGGCAAAGGTCGTTGTAAGTGCAGTTCGATGACCGTTTGTGGAAATCGACTAAAAGGGCCTTGATAAAATTACTAAAAATAACAATAATTTGTGTAAAATCATAATAAATGATTTTGAAAGAATTGGGATGAAAAATTCAATATTTGAAAAGTTAAATTTTATTTTTATCGAAATGAACTAGTTATGAACTAGAATTATAATCCCATATTTTTAAATAAATAAACTGGATTTGGAATGGTTTTAAAAATAACCAGAATTTCAAATATATGAATTGGAATGGATTTGAATCGAAATTATCTTCGGAATATTTCGATATTGGATTCCGTGATTATACGGACATTGTGGAGGAATTTGGAAGATATATATATCGTTATTCCAATACGATATTCGTTGATTTCAGAATTTGATATTGAATATAAGATGATATATTTTCTATTCAGAGCCTTGTATTTAATATCAAATGGAATTTTGGGTTTTTCGTGAATGGTGTCCTCACTAACACTGTTCTTAAACCCAGTTGAGAAAAGATTAAATCTTTTTATTAAGATTTAATGAAGTTTACCAATTAATTAATATTTGATTGGAACTGAATTGAATTGAATTTTGGGTTTGTCGTGAATGGTATCTTTAAAAATGTTATTCTTAAACCCAATGGAGTTAAGAAAATTAGACAATAACTGGAGATTAGCTAAGTTGAATGGTTTCCTGGGTATTGATCTAATGTTGGTTTCGGCCTTCGGGATTAATACTTAGGGAATTGTTTTCTTACTAATTTACGGTTAGAGACTGATGGAATGGTGTCTTCGGTAACACTGTTCTTAAACACCATGTGAAAAGAATAAATCTTTTAATTAAGATTATTAGAATTTCTAGTTATATTTAGTAATTGGAATAAAATGGAATGTGATTTTGGGTTTATCGTGAACCGTGATTTAAATGACATTAGTTCTTTAACCCAGTTAAAGACAGGATATGGTTTCCCAAGTTATATAATCATTTATATTGATTTTTGGGAAGATTAAAACTAAGTGGAGTTTTATTGAATCTTTAATTAGATTGAAATGATCGAGAATGGAGTATCACCAGTTTTTCTCCAAGAGATAGTTAAATCTTTAACTAGTTTTGAACGTGAAATGGTAATTAATTTTTACAGATAACACCGTGGTGTTAGATGTGGAGTGTTACCAATTTGCTCCATGGGATGAATAGGTTGGGATTGGGAAAATAAAAGAAATGATTACTTCGGTAAGGTGCGCTAATCCCGACTAGTTGATAAACCATAATTTGGTTTAGAAATGATATTCAAAGGAAGATTAAAGAATAAATTTAAAGAATTTATCTTTCATAAAATTAATGGGAACCTTTCCCAAAGGAAAGAATATTTGAATAAAGGAATATTCTGGATTGGAATGAGGTGTACGATGTGTTGTTATAGCACTTGATTATAAGATACGCGAGTTATTCGGAACGGCCAGGTTTAACCCATTGTGAATAATTGATACGACGAAAAGTCGAAGAGACTGAAGATGGTGCAAGACCGACGATCTTCACATCGAATGGATGGGTTGCTACTGATGCTCATGATTGTAGTAGCTACCTTGAAGGGGCTACAGTGGTAGCCGTCCGGACGTACTTGTTGATTGTACGGATATGCGAGGGCCTCTCTCCTGTATTGGACATACGGGACGAGGAATAAGGTGCCTCCGATTTCGTTCAGACCTAGAACGGACTTGTAAATGGATGGTGTGTCTGACATTGTATTCCTTTATACTGTATTCGTTGATCTCTGCTAAATATATATCTGTTTGGTGGCAGAGAAATTATTCTCTTGCTTAACACCCTTCTCTGAGACGTACGAGCTCAGAGGTTATATATCGGCAGAAATCATTGGTACGGTATGGATTGATAGTGTGGCATGCTGAGGTGCAGTGATCCAAACTTTTGTTGAAAAGCAAAGTTTGGTGGATGATGATCAAAGCACAACTTTGTGTAGCGTTAATTTGCGAGCCTCACACACCGGTATGGTGGCAAACTGATGGTTAGATCAGTATGCTTTAGAGATGAGGATAGACATCCTGCGGGTTGTCATGGATTCCGTCGACCGAGGTGATACTGGGTGTGGTTGCCCCACACTAGTAGGGATAGGGGCACCCCTCGATTCCCAGATGGATAGAGTTAGCGGTGTTTTCCAATGCTTGGAAGTAAACTGCGGTAACTTGTTTCCTGGATAGTGCGGATGTTCGTTACGGCGTTTTCGCAAGCTTGCATCGTAAGCCGTTGGAAATTGTACTACGCGATAGATCTTTCGGATCAGGAGCCACCAGTATGGAAATCCAAACTCCCAATATGACATTTTGCGGTTTTGATTGTATACTATATATGGCGACATAGTGGGATGCGGCGCTCATGCCGTCTATGATTGATACATTTATATTTGAAGTCGATTTCTTTACTAATAGTAATAATAAAAGATTTGTTTTAAAACGTACCAAGCATATTTGGCTATTATAAGGTAAAACTCTATCCTCCGGCTTGCGTTGCATTGTGTGATGGGACCTGAGTCTTATAATAGCTTCATTTTTCTTTATTTAGCATTGCGCTGTTGTTATATGCACTGGTATTCTTGGGGTTAAAACCCGTTCCGTTTTATACGGTGTGGTCCCTTGATTTACCTTATTTTAAAGTAAAGTTTTAAATAACTGTTTTAGTTCTCACACCAGTCCCATGACTGACTTGGAGTTTGTTGTGGTTTATGGCTGAAGGGATATTCAGCAAGCTATGTATCCGTGTATTTCTTTCAGTTGTGTTTTGTATTATTTTTCTGCTGCTATGTATTTAAATGTAATTTAAATCTCTGATATTTATCATATGTATATTATTTATTCATAGTCTGTTATATTCTTGTATTCTGATGGAATTGTTGTAATAAGCAATGAAATGTTCTTCTGTTTGTGTTCTGATTTGTCGTGTTCTCATAGCAATCCGTTCTTTCTCTTCTCTTCGGAGACCGGAGAAGTTCGGGTCGTTAAATATATTTTGTACGTGAGCTTGTCCAGAAAGGAAAAATTCAGGTTAATCACGTACCTTCTACTTACCGATCAACAAACATTCTAACCAAACCTTTTTCAAGACCCAAATATGAGGAGCTGAGGAGAAAACTGTGTGTTGAAGAAATCAGTCACACACAACCACTTGAAAGATGAAAGCTTTATTCCACTAAAGAATCCAATACCAATACTCAAGCCCTGGACAGTAAAAATCAAAAATTAAAAGATAATAGCTACAAATTGGCCATGAATACTCAAGTTTCTAGAAAATCTGAGAAAGACGAAGGTCGAGCAAGTACTTATCTACAAGGTGGAAGCTCTCGGCTTCAAGTGAAGGGAATAACTTAAAGAGCAAGTGCTAAGGAGATGTAAGTGATCATGAATTGAAATTGAAATCCATCTAGAGACACGAGGATGAAGAAGAGTGACGGCTGCCATTTTTTTCTCAAACCCTAGCTTTGTTTGTAGGGTTTGCGGGGAGGGGTGTATGAAGTGTTTAATTACACTGAGTACCCCGCTTCATCAATACATTACACAAATAGTTAATGGGCTTAGCCAACGTCCAGTATTCAAGCCCAAGCGGCTATGTTTTGTTTCTGCTATAAGTATGTTCAAACGTTATGTGTACAACACATTATTCAGTCATAATAAAATTCTCAAACATTTTTTGTTATTCGAATAATGTATTTTTTGCAAAAGCGAACAATGAATCAAAATTAGGGAAAATAGTTTGTACGTAAGAGAGTTATTTCAAACTCAAAGTTCTAGAGACATGCTGTACATAGAATCACAAGTTTTAAATGTTCACATACCAGTACCTGTGAAATTTATAGATAAAAACTTACCTTTTCTAGAACTAATGCAGGTGAAAAACTATATTCTTTTTTTTTTGTAATCATAATTAGTTTTTTTTTTGAATCATGGATTATATGAAATGAAAATAATTTTGTTCCAGAAAGGATCAAATCAGTAATATGCGTATAGGTTGAATTTAGAATTTTTTTTTTGTACGATATTCATATCTGAGTATACGACAAATCAACTTAAATGCTTTGCTTTACAATGATGAATGGACATACTATTTCTTGAGAAACAAATCTCATAGTTATGCAGCTATTTAATTATTTCTATTATTATTATGCTTTGTCCTTTATATCAATAAAAATATTCAAAAAATAATACTTATATTTTACTATATGGGAAAGGACCAAGAAAATCTCACCAGTTGTATTTTACATTGCCTGATATTTTCAAACACGTTTGTGACCATAATGGTTTAGTAAATTGGGTAACCATATTTATTGATATTGTGCATTATTATTTTGATTTTAAAATTTTGTTTTTAATAGTAAATTATAGCTATGCTTAATTTGTCGGGTCGGCTATTTAGCTACAATCCTGTTAGGAAAGTAATTTGCAGTTAACAGCCAAGATTAACTTCTCTAGCTCTCTAAAGCTACCATCAACGTATTATCTTATTTTATAACTTACCAAAAGAATTTTTTTTTTTGGAAAAATTATATATTTTCTTGCTTTAGTTTTGGTTGGAATTTCCAACAGTTGGCTTTAGTGAGGAAGGTTAAGTCATAGTCATTTATCATTCTTCATATTTCGCTTATTTTATTCTATGTACAAGTGATATGTTTCTAATGATCCTTGTTGATGTTCAACATCCATATAACTAATGAATATAATTATAGGTTTATCACCTTGATTACTGTTACTTTTGGACACTGAAAACTTATAATTTGGACAATTTGATGTTAAGTCATTTATGAAATTCTTGGAGTAGATAAGTTTGAGCTTAAGCCTTATAATCCACAAAAATGCATTAGTGATCTTCATCATTTTTGCTGGATTTATTCAGTTAATGAGAAATATTCATGCTAACTATCGACTTCAATGAGAAATATTAATGTTGCTTACCAATTTCAGTGAGAAATATTAATGTTAACTATCAACTTCATTATTTTTTTTGGTTGGTTCATCCCATAAAAAGAGGTCAACAAAAAAATGGAAAACATGGTGTAATAATTGTTAAGGAGTTCTTTATTACAAAATGAACGATTTTTCATTGCATTTACCTTTTACTGGAAACTGAAATAATTTGAACTATGCTTCGCCTTGCCTTTTGATTGAATATTTGTGATTTATCATTTCTCTTAAGAAAGTTATCTTCATTTGTCATAAGAAATGATTGTCTCTTTCAAAAAATCTTTACTTGTTCTTATAATGTTGTAATCTATGTTATTGCGATTATTAATTTAACAAGGATTTCACATTTGTTGTTATTATAAGATTTGTCCATGGTGCGGTTTTTATTATAAAAAAAAAATCAGTGTCATTTGGAATTTTTTCAAAAACCCATGACTCAAATTCTAAAATTATGATTTGACTTTTGTCATAATTGGTTAAAATTTTAATTTGAATAGTAATTTATGTAATAAGTAATATAAAGAAAATCGTATGATCTTTGACACATTGTTGGTATTCATATGTTCTAGATGTGGTAACATAGTTTTCTATTCAATGTCAATTGTAGTTTCCTTTGGCATTATGTATTTTATTTAAATTATTCATTAATTTTTCTTGCATCATATAATTTTTAGTGATTGCTTTGGATACATATTTATTCCATATACAAATTGGGTGAAACCTAAATGCAACTTGATAAGCTAAGAATGATTATTCGGCTAAATATGCCAACGAAATAGTCCAAAAAATTGAAAGTTGCCACCATAACTATGTTTCTCACAAACTTACGTACACATACATGTGTATCGAACATTTACAAGATAATTTGCATGGTAATTATTTTTGATAAAAAACGATTCATAATATAAAGAGATCTCTCATATTTATTTGTTATCATAAATTAACAAAAGGATATGAACACCGCAGGTAGCTAGCAATAAAGTGGAATATTATACGAAGAATATGGTGAAATCAAATGATCGCCAGGCTGATGATTAAACCAAAAATTGCACCGCTAAACCAAAGATGTAATCCTCAACATGAAGAAACATTACAAATTGAACATGGTGAAAAAAATTAAATTAGTGAGCTGATCTGGGAATAGCATAACCACACTAATTAAGGCTGATTTCGCCACAAAATCCATATCTACAAAGAATCAGATTCGTATTCTGGTGTTGAAACCATTAAGAAAATATAGAAATGGATGAACTATAGTCCTCCATGCTATTTTGTTAGAGATAATAATAATCCAATTTTTTTTGGTTGGTTGCAATGATTTTGCTATCAAAATGTGCAACTAGTTTATAGGACGGTAACACAAAAGATAATAATTTACTGTTATGCCTGCTATGGTTTTCCCAATTACGAACATGAATTTAAAAAATAGGAATCACCACGGTGGATATATATTTTGTAACTATATAAACTGTCAAAATTTTCTAATGATAATTTTCGCACTTCTAAATATGACATTGTTTACACTGGTAGCCTGGTAGGATATATTGAATGGCTCACCATTGTATACTTATGAAGGAATTTTTATTTATGGTAACATTTTTGGTCGCCATCCATTCAAACTTGGGCATGTCCTATATATAATATTTAAGGGGATTGTTAAAGGGACTCCAAATTTGGTTAAGGGAGGATTATTTTAAGGGAAATCCAACTTAATATTTTTTTGTTAAGGGGGGTCTGATTTATTTTAAAAAAAGAAAAAAAAGACCTAACTACCATGATTATCACTTATGTTAAACACTAACTTACTAAATTCAGCGCAACTAACAAACGTGCAAATTACAAAACATCTTAATTACAAAAAACCTAATTCTATTCATACATCAATAACATCTTTACATACATACACCATAAAATAAAATAAACTACTATACACTAAAAATTACTTTTCATAAACTTTTGTTTTTAACAATACTAGCCTAATTTTTTTCTTCCTATTCCCTCTCTAAAACTTTAAAGTTATTTACATAAAACAGGAAACCTGTAGCACTGAATAAAGTTTAAATTTAGTAAAATGGATTTTAATTTTTTGAGTGTACGGTATACAATTTATTATGCTACAAAAAAATTATTAATTTCATCAAAAGAGACCCTGCTTTTAAATTAAATTACCACTTACTTGTAAAAGTTATCGTAATTCAAATTTTATGTTTCATGTATAAAAATACATTATGTTCTTTAAATTTTTTTACATAGATTTAATCAAATATCGTTAGTTACAATGTTTTAGTTTGATGGGTTATCATTAAAAAAGTAAAAAAAAATGCAATAAAAAAGAAGGGTAACTTATTAATATATATTTTTAGCAAAATAGTGGTATACAGAAAGTAATTTTCGGTGTATGAATAGAATTTTCCTTGCAAAAATTCGATACAACGTATTAGCACAAAATTTTCGTTTTTGCATTTAAAATTAATCATACCAATTCCAATATGAAATTATAATTAATTACCGAATCTGATGCCTTCTAATTACCCATGAAATTTTCTTGTGTCTCTATTACATTACCATATCCATTGTTTACTTTTATATGTAACATTAAATTATAACCAATAATTAAGGTTTAGGCTTTATAGTTTATATTAATGAGGATTATAGGGGGTTATTATTGAAAATTTAATTTATATGTTTAAGGGGAGGCTAATTTATTTTGTCCTCCCCATAACAATTATACAATAAATAAAAATGGTCCTCCCCTTAACCAAATGTGGAGTCCTTTTAACAATTCCCATATTTAAATCGTACATAATTTTTATATGATTTACTATGTAAGCTCTAATCTACAAAACCAAAGAATATTCAATCCAAACCTCAATTCTTAGTACAAAAATTGTACTTTATAATAAAAAGGGAAAATTACTTACCCATTTTCTACAGTTCATTATTACATATTTGACTGATGAATATATTGGTTGAGTGATTTCTATTTTAGAACTATTGTGATTTAATTTGCTTTTGTCGTTGCTACGTATATATCTTTAAAATTCATAGATGGCGGATAGTTCATTCCATATTAGTTACCGTTTCTTCACTTCTAGTTCAAATTTTATGGTCAGGGATTTCACAGTTAAATGAAGGAACTGAACTTTAGGGATTACGTATTTAACTCTGATTAAACATCGTCAAATAATTGGTGAAGGAGAAGAAAACTCCTTTTCGCATTTGTCTTACAACATGTAATAATTTGATACTAGACTTACTTTTACGTCTTAAAACATTACTCTGTGATGTTTTTAGATTTTCTGAAAATGTTAGGAAGTATACTATGGTTCTGTGAACATACACAATATATTGAATCTTTATAAATCTCATTCTTAAAAATAAACCACATAATTACGTATACATTACCTCAGCTAGATCCAATTTAAAATGTTGTTTTCATGTTATTTAAGAAGAAAGATTTGAACTTGTGATAAAAAGGCCAAATGTCTTGCTTAAAAATGAAACCAACTAATAAGCAATATCAATCATGAGGATTGTTTCTATTTTGGTATATCATTATATCAGTAGATGTTAACCAATCACAAATTTTCTGATTCAATGTAGATAACATATTGCTTTATAGTGAACCGTTGAGGTTCATGGAAGTCTTATGTTCATTAACATACAAGTTTTGATAAATTAATTTAAAGATTGTTAAATTGTTCAAGAAAGATGTAACAATTGTATCATTTTAAATATTACTATTATTATTGTTGTTGTTCAAATTTTTTATAATATAACTTTAGTTTTTAACCATTAATGTACTCCAATATGCTTGTAGTTTGATAAGAGATTATAAACACTGTTGTTCTCCAGTTCAATAATTTTCCAATCGCATGATATTTCAGGTTAAAGACGAAAATGATTTAATTTATCAGGAAATGATATTTCTCTTATTTGTTATTATGTTGAGTTTAGTGATTTTATTGAACGAGAGAAGTGGATTTCTACTGAGCTGAAAGATTTGAATGCTGGAAAGGGATAGGTGAAGTTATCTAAGACACGGAGTGATCTTAGTTGTCAGTTTCTTTTACTCGATCGTGTCCTGCTGAACTTAACGTAAATGTCTGAAAACAAAAAAGAGTTATACTGAAAGTACGAGGAAACATACTGTGAATATAGTTAGCAGGTTTCTAAGCAAAAAATTATAATGTCTCAACATAATACTTTATAATCCCAGAATCAGTAACAGTGTTGCATTTTATATGCTGACGCCAACTTTAAACATATATGAGAATTTGACTGTATATTAAATTATATGATTACATTGTACCATGATGCCTGCATAAAACCCTTTCAAATGTCACATTCCATTGTTTAACTATGGATTTACTCAACCATGTTGCATTTATAAATAGTCGCCATTAATGGATTGGGTCAGGACCTCCTGGCACTTCCCTTTTGATGGAAGGTGGCGGTGGGTGGTGGATTGGGTCGGGACCTCCTTGCACTTCCCTTTTGATGGAAGGTGGCGGTGGGTTGTGGATCGGGTCTTGACCTCCTGGCACTTTCCTTTTGATGGAAGGTGGCGGTGGGTTATGGATCGGGTCGGGACCTCCTGGCACTTTCCTTTTGATTGAAGGTGGCGATGGGTGGTGGATCTGGTCGGGACCTACTGGCACTTCCCTTTTGATGGCAGGTGGCGGTGGGTGGTGGATCGGGTCAGGACCTCCTGGCACTTTCCTTTTGATGGAAGGTGGCGGTGGGTTGTGGATCGGGTCGGGACCTCCTGGTACTTTCCTTTTGATGGAAGGTGGCGGTGGGTTGTGGATCGGGTCAGCACCTCCTGGCACTTTCCTTTTGATGGACGGTGGCGGTGGGTTGTGGATCGGGTCGGGACCTCCTGGCACTCCCCTTTTGATGGAAGGTGGCGGTGGGTTGTGGATCGGGTCAGGACCTCCTGGCACTTTCCTTTTTGTGGAAGGTGGCGGTGGGTGGTGGATCGGGTCGGGACCTCCTGGCACTTTCCTTTTGATGGAAGGTGGCGGTGGGTTGTGGATCGGGTCGGGACCTCCTGGCACTTTCCTTTTGATGGAAGGTGGCGATGGGTGGTGGATCTGGTCGGGACCTACTGGCACTTCCCTTTTGATGGCAGGTGGCGGTGGGTGGTGGATCGGGTCAGGACCTCCTGGCACTTTCCTTTTGATGGAAGGTGGCGGTGGGTTGTGGATCGGGTCGGGACCTCCTGGCACTTTCCTTTTGATGGAAGGTGGCGGTGGGTTGTGGATCGGGTTGGGACCTCCTGGCACTTTCCTTTTGATGGAAGGTGGCGGTGGGTTATGGATCGGGTCAGGACCTCCTGGCACTTTCCTTTTGATGGAAGGTGGCGGTGGGTTATGGATCGGGTCGGGACCTCCTGGCACTCCCCTTTTAATGGAAGGTGGCGGTGGGTTGTGGATCGGGTCAGGACCTCCTGGCACTTTCCTTTTTATGGAAGGTGGCGGTGGGTGGTGGATCGGGTTGGGACCTCCTGGTACTTCCCCTTTGATGGAAGGTGGTAATGGGTGGTGGATCGGGTCAGCACCTCCTGGCACTTCCCTTTTGATGGAAGGTAGCGGTGGGTGGTGGATTTGGTCGGGACCTCCTGGCACTCCCCTTTTGATGGAAGGTGGCGGTGGGTTGTGGATCGGGTTGGGACCACTTGGCACTTTCCTTTTGATAGAAGGTGGCGATGGGTGGTGGATTGGGTCGGGACCGTTTGGAACTTCCCTTTTGATGGAAGGTGGCGATGGGTGGAGGTTTGGGTCGGGACCTTTTGGCACTTCCGTTTTGATTGAAGGTGGCGTCGGGTGGTGGATTGGGTCAGGATATCCTAGAACTTCCCTTTTGATGGAAGGAGGCAACAATGCTTTGTTGTGGATTGGGTGATAGAACACCTTGTGGTCATCATTACCTGGAGAGATTTTCTCACTCAAATAATATGGACTAGCTTCCATCATGACAATGCATACTACATGTAAAATTATGAATACTAATTGAATCATATAAGTTGGATGAAATGCCATTTTGTTTAAATTACTGTTTCATACAAATTTGGATTGCCTATATATAAACAAAGATCTTTATGTTTTATGCATTGGTTCATGTATTGTTAATTAATATGTTAATTAAATTTCTACGTTAATTAATATGTTAATTAAATTTCTACGTTAATTAATATGTTAATTAATATGTATCTTGGTCAAAAGCTAAGTTCTAATATTTCTAATAAATGATTTTTTATGGCATGAACTAAATGAGTAAATCAATATATTAAAATAAATTAAGGTGAAATCAATGCGTTAAAAAGTTCATGCATACTGATTTTATGCATTTGAAATTTATCCTGATTTAGTAAACAATCCTCTACATTTAGTGGATACAAAATAAAAATGCATAATACGAGCCATTTAGTTGTATATTATATTAAGAATGTGTATTACAATTTGTATAGTTCAAGAATATACTAATTGATTTTCATCATTAATTTTTGTCAAAAAGGAAGTGAAAGCTAATGCATATGAGCAATTCAAGCGTACTATATTCTTGTAATGTACAAAATTTTAAATTTTGAATTATTATAGGTAAAACTAATTGGATGAGATCATCTCCAAGTACACATAAGCATAGTTCTGAATAACAAATTCTCAGATTCGGTTGGTGCAAAACAAGTGAATCTGGTGTTTTGACCATTCAGGCAATAGGTATAGATAGATATTTTTTAACTTATATGATTTAATCATAATAATATCCAAAGGTTTAACTTATCATAATTAATTTTTTGACTTCTCTGGATACATATATTTTTAACATTCGGTACTAAACGCTAATTAATATTATGTAATAATTATTTAGTTCAAGGGAAAATTTCCACATTTTGCATTATTAAAGAGCTGCAAATTATTTCTTAGATTTCATAATAATAATGTAACATATTATCCGAAATTGATAAGCAATGCAATAATTTAGCGTCTAACATTGTTAAATTATTTGTTAATGGATGTATGAGAACCGAAGAAACAAAAGATAGTTTTCTTCCCAAAATTGAAGAGCCATATAATTCAAAGAAGTTGATATAAAGGTCATTTTATGATTTTGGAATTTTTGAGACTAAACTGTATGATTATTTTATTTTTTGAATCATAGCACGTCATGATCGACCTGTGGTTGGGTTGGCTGTTCAAGGTAGTAAATCAAAATTCCTACATAAATCCAATCGCTATTAATTTAGAATCAAACTAGTTTAGAAAATTTTACACCACCCATCTCACAATATGACTCTTTCCACTATGCTATATATTTTAATCAGTTTAGATATCTATTTGGTTTAAGTAAACGAAAATATAAAGAAAATATTTTTTTAGGCTGATTTATTTATCTTAGTGGAAAATTTGACCTAGACAAGTATAATTACAAGTGATGAAGTTATAATAGGTCTTGATTTCATCACAATTTTATCCAAGTAAATCTAAGTGTAGTTTTGAAGAGAAATTTGAGTCAAATATAATATATGTAAGGTTAAATATTCTAATCATTCAATCTAACGGTCCTTGAGAACTAGGTTGACTGTTACTTTTTTCCTATATTATTAAAATGTTAAATCATCTAAAATTTGAACTATTTATAATATATATTTAATTTCTAAAAAATAGTTATTTTTGAAAATTTGATAGTAAATATAATCTAAAAATAATTTGTTACAATTTTATGTTGAAAAGTATCGGCTAAAACATATTCTGTTTACCAGCATGAAAGGGTGGACGACACATTGGTAGTACCTATATCGATGTCATACAAACGCCTAGTCAAGCTTGCTTAAAAAGTGGGCTAGAAAACAATTTTCTATTTTATGAAGGCCTCTTCCGTTGGGTACTTACCAACATTATACGGATACGGATGCCCCTTAACAACTTTAAATTTCAGAAATCTTTATAATGCCATTCAAAGTACTAATTTAAATATTAAAACTTGATTTCCGATCTCATTTCAACTCCTTATTGATGCCTATTTATACGTGTAAATTTGAATTTTCCGATGCAATTTCGATGTTCTAATGACTCTATATTATGCCCACTTAGAATGCTAAAAATATATTTTCGAACGCCCTATTAATGCCATACTTATGTATTAGCAAAAATATTATTTTAGATTATCCATACTACTTATATAAATATAGAGCGTAGGTGTGTGTATTTGCAAAGCATATCACCTATAACAACTCATCAATTTTAGCGATTTAAAATAAATATTTAAAAAAAAAATTAAAAATTGAATTTTAAAGTTTAAATTAAATTACGAAAGTTGAGATTTGAAATATGTTTAATTAAGTGTTGGGAGGAATAAATTCCATAGTAAAGAGCACATTTTTATCGTAAATTTTAATTCAAGGTTGCAAAATTGTTAAGGAAAATATTTTTAAAACTAAAATTTTTCTTTTTTCTAAAAAAGACTTCATTTTTCATTTCATGAAATTCAAACGTTCATTTCTCCTTGTTTACAATTTTATATGCAAAATAGCGTGAAATCAACAAGTGGATTTTGTGCTTATTACATGTTCTCAGTATTATCCTTTTCCCTTTTTGTATGTGATTTGCTTTTGAATTTTGAATTTGGAATAAATAAATGGATTGGGCTAAAACCTCATCCAAGGTCAGCCGAATCTCAAATTTTTTCCTCTTCTTCTCTTATATATTTTTTCGTTCAAATATCAGAGAAAGACACAAAATGTATTCTTCCCTAAATCAGTGTCTGTCCTTTTCCCAAATCTTAAAACTTAGATCTCATTTTAATGCAAAAAAAAAGAATCGAAAACTCAGCTTCCATCCCTAAATTTCACGTATACCATTTTATTTCTCCTCCTCCAGTTCAATTTTCGATTCACCCCCTTCCTTCCACAACCTCACCCTTCCCTTCCCTTGACGCACACATGGCCATTAACCCTATTACCCACAACCACCTCATCACATGCCTCCACTTTGCTGGCTCGATCAGGCTCGGACCTCCAGCCGAGATCACCTTTCTAAAACGTCCAGCAACTCCACTGATCGTCGCTTTTCTATGAATTAGATAAGCGCGAATTGTGTAGTAATAACTACAAGCACACAGATCGTGTAATATGCAGGTCGAACACAGGGAGGAATTTTAAATGTTATTATTTATATATTTCTTGGGCGAGTTAGACAAATCTTGGAGGTTGGTTTTGAAAACAAACAAAATTGAAACTGCAAATAAAACTATTATTGGATTGAATCAGATCTGAATCTAATCGAATCTTTATTCAATCCATATGACCTAGGAAAGTAATTAAAAAGCAGAAATTAAAATTGCAGAAATTAAATAACTAACAGAAAATAAAATTAGGATTACCGCTGAATCTAATCAGATGGTCAATCACTAATGAAAATAAGTGCAAAAGACAACTAGTACTCTACCAAATCTAATTGTGTAGATGGCACTAGTTGCTAATAAAATAAAAATGCAGAAAAGTAAAATAAAACTTTATTAATGGAGAAAAGAAGTACAGAATAATGGAATTCGGTTTACAAAGGATGTCATGTGTATTTATAGAAGATGTAGGCTCCTCTCAATATGAATTCTAGGCCTAGAAAATATCTCTTGAATAACTTTGTTTACAAATAAAAAAAGATATGACATAATGGTTGAGATATTCCATGCAGATTTCCTCTCCTGATTAGTGACACGTGGTAGATTAATTGGCTTTTCCTTGGCAATAATTCAATCAAATATTCTTCTAAATGGCGGTTGAAAAATGAATGATTTGAATTGATATCCTTGAGAAGAACATGCTTATTCCTGAAATGTTTATTAGTGTATATCATACATACATACATATTAATATATATATATATATATATATATATATATATGTGTGTGTGTGTGTGTGTGTGTGTGTGTGTATAATATAACACTAGTCCATATATTCTTCAGAGTAAAGGAGGCAGTGTGGATGTTCCTTTCTACAGCAAAAAGAGGGCTTGTCGGGGATTGAACTTAGGTCTCTTTGTACAAACTTCAATGCCTTCACCAGTGATCTACAACTTCCTTTGTAACTGAAAACTTGTTCATATGGAAAAGTAGCTTTTCTTTGCAATTGGCCTTTATTTGAAATGAAGGAGACAATTATTTAACCTATGAGAACACATGAAAAAATACCCAAAGTAATATTTATTTATTTACAAAAGATAAAATATAAGAGCATAAAATAAACAGATTTCTATGCTAATTGTAACGACCCGGTTTTTAGCGACTTTGGTTATCGACATAACTCAATGACGACTAACCAACCATCGAAAAATACTGGTAGTTAATGAAAGAAAATAGAGGGTGAGGATAGATAAGATAGAAACTTAGAATAGAAGAAGAAAAAGAACACAACATCAGAGTAACACGAACCTCACAGCGGAACGAATAACATATAATATATATAACATAACTTTGAAATATAAATCTGTATTGTATACAGTAACATTATCAGAGTACAACACTTACAACACAGCGGAAATAAATATAGCTATATAATCCTGAAGCCTCCTGCTCCAAGCTCTCCAAGTATATCTGTAAATCCCGACTACTTGAATGCACGTACAAAATTGGGCACCCAAGAGTTTAGGGAAAACAAAACAAAATAAACTCCGGGTCAGTCGTGGGACTGGAATGAGTAAAATAGTTTAAAATAGTTAAGCCATTAAACGATATCTCATAAGACCACGCCGTATAACGGAACGGGTTTTTCCCTTATGAGAATCCAATATATCTTTATATCAAAAACCTTTGATATTATAATAATGTTTATCATCCACAATATAATAATCATCTAGCAGAAACGCTTTCATCTCACGTTCTACATATATAGTATACAATCAAAACCGCAAGCACGTATTGGGTAATGAATTTCCAACTATGACAAGGTATGGAACCACCTTTCGCTAGTGTACCTCTAGAGAGGAATACACTGGGTTCAACAAGAAAATCTTGCAACCCGACCACACATGACCGACCACTCATTTCGCTTGAGTGTATCGAATGTATATCACCAACGGTTGGGATCAGCAACCGTTTCCCGAATGGGACAGTACCGACAATAGATTTTTAGAAGTAAATGAAACTCTAGATCAGGTGATTATACACCCTAATAGGTGCGACCTACATAGCCATGTTGCCTGCCCGATTTTTATCATTTACCGGATGTGAGGCTAGAGGCCACGCTTATCTCTGACAGATCACACAATGATTCACTTTGAATGTCACATCGTCATACCCGCCAAATCACAAATTGATTTCCCCAAAAATACCACGGGTATACAGCTAAGAGAAACGAATTCCTCTACCACCAAACGTAAATACGTTTGAAGAGATCAACTTACGCGATCTATTAAATATACTCTGTCAGACATTCGTCCATACAAGTTGTCCTGGGACTGGACAAACCGAAGGCACTATTCAGTACATCCATCTTAGGCAATCTTTACCTAAGATTTATACAACATCCCTTGCACTTTACTCTGTCTTCAATTATCTTTGGCATATATGATTCGCAACGCTTATGCCTATACGGAGTGGTTCTTTGGATAATAATCCAACCGGTCTCTCCATATTAACAACGTTAAAATGGTCAAAAACTTCGATAGTCGGTGAGTTAACTATCAAAGAAAAACACGTGTGCAAACAACGATATTATTTCCAAATGGAAATTATATCAATCAATCATCATTTAACATTTATCTCCTTAGTTCATTAATTTACTTATCTCCTGTTTCCATATATTCTAAATTCTTATTTTTCTATTTTCAGAAAACATTTCTGATTCTCGTTTGGAAAACATTTCCAAAACTCCTTCACGATCAAACCTTACCATTCTTTAGTTAAGAAGGAAGTCAATCAAGTTAGGGTATAATTACCTCTCAGGCCTTAACTGAACAACGTTTTAACTTCGAAATAGTCAAATTTTATCTTTTAAATCTTTAACAAACTTCCTTACGAAACCCTCGGATTCAATTTACGAATCCACTTCTTTATTGAAAACACTGGTTATAACGATAACGTTATGTAATAACCCGGAAATGCGAGCCAATTTAAAAATTTTATTTTGGCAATTTTGATGAATTTTGTATATTTAAAATGAATTATTTTAAATAACATCTACGAGAAATTTATTTTTAATAGAATAGAACGTATATATTTATATAGATCGTCGTTAGAATATAAATATTTATTTTAAATTATAAAATGAATTGAAAATGGCGCGGTAGTTCGATAATTTGATTTCAAAATTCAAATGAATGTACCGGGTGCAAAATAAACCGGATTTTAGCGAAACCAAAAATAATAGAATCTAATTGATAATATCTTTCCAACGAATCTGAAAATCAAAATTTCATAGCGGGAATCAAAAGATATGTCCAGTTGAAAATTCAGAATAGTCGCTATGGAATTCTGGCCCTTGAAAATGGAAATTTTGCAAACGACCTCGGTTTTCGACGAAACCACTTTTGTTGGATCCGCGATGTCAAATTATTACTAGGTTTCAAATTTTGTAATTTTTCGAATCAATATGTGAGCGTGGCAAAGGAAAACGCGTTTGACCAGTTTCAATTGATTTTAATCGACTGGAAAATGGCCATTTTTCAAACGGTCTCAGAATTTGACGAAATTAGTTTTGTTAGGACCGTAACGTCAATTCGAAGCGAGAAAATATTTTTCTGGAATTTTTCGAATTAGTACGTGACCCCAGAAAATTGAAATGTGCGTTCAAATTCAATATATAGAGTTATATTTTAATTTTGACGAAAACTGATCGAAACGATCGAATCAGCCTACGATAAATGTCCCATTGTGTTCGGAATGGGGGTAATTAGCTACGGACGACAGGCGGTGGGTTTCGTTTTGAGGTCGAAAATAAAAGTTGCTTTTTGGAGATAAATAAAATAATTAAATTATATAACCTTAACCCCCCCCCCCCCCCGTTATACCATTCAGTTAAAACAAAAAAAAAGAGAAAAGGGGGGAGAATCGCGATCTCCCCCAGGCGATCGATCGCCTCGACGCCGCCCAGCCACCAGGAGGCGGCCGCCTCCGACCAGACCCCCCCACCTCGCGCCCCGACGCTGCTCCCTTCCTCTCCCTCTCCAATCGACGGCCCCCCTCCTTGCTCCCCTCGCGCGACAGCTCCACCGCGTTGGCCCCCACCTCCGTTCACCGCCCCTTCCCATCGCCCTCTCTCTCGTCTTCTCCCTCTCCTCCTTCAACTTAGAAACCCGCGCCTCCACCGCAGAAGACCACCGCCGACGCCTCCTAAAGCCGCCCCCCTTCGCTGAAATGAAAGTAAGTTTTTATTTTAATTTAATTCATTTAATTTCTATAGGATTAGATTTATAAAAGTAGCGATTTTGAACATTAGAAAGAGGTAATTTTTATCCTCTAAAAGTAGAGATTTTTTTTTATATAAAAGGCGAGATTTTTATATAATCAAAGGCGAGATTTTTATATAATCAAAGGCGAGATTTTTATATTATGAGAAAGAAATGATTTTTATAAATATAAAGATTATATTTTTATATAAGTCAAGTTCATATTTTTATATAGATAAGAGTTCGATTTTATAAACACAAAAAGAGTAGAGATTTAAACATGAAAAGATTTGATTATAGGAAGGTTCAAAATATAATTTTTATATGATAGGAAGGTTAAAAATATAATTTTATATTATATAAATAGTAAAAATTCGATTTTTATATAGTCATTAGCGAAGTAAAAATTCGATTTTTATATATTCATTAACGAGGTAAACATTCGATTTTTATATAGTCATTAGCGAAGTCAAAATTCGATTTTTATACATTCATATAGCGAAGGAAAATAGAATTTATATATATAAAAGAGCCGAATAAAAATGTTGTTTTTTATTCGAATAGCGTTGAGATAAAAAAGGTGATTTTTAGTTGAATAGCTTCAAAATAAAAATGGAATTTTTATTATGAAGTTAGATTTATAAAAATAGAATTTTTATCTATATAGTAGCGGTATAAAGATTAGATTTTATCTATATAGTAGCGGTATAAAAATATGGTTTTTATATACATGGAAACGATATAAAAATGGGGTTTTTATATATGTAGTGGCTACGGACAATGAAAGTGATAAAAAGGCGAGCACGACGAGGATTTCTACATAAGAAGAGTCGTGGAGTTGGTTTAGCTAGTCGGTGAGAACTTCTCACTTTAAATTTCCTTTTCTAGTTAACAATATATGCTAGGATGCAGACGGTGCTTAGCAGCACCCGACACCCGTCGTCCACAGACCAGGGACGGCTTGTATGCTTGTTTGTTTAATTTTGATGTGTAGTTGATTGTGTGATGTGATGTGAAATAAAATATTTATATAGTTAAAATATTTTATAGTTGAAAATAGAAAGTTTAACGTGTATTTAAAATGAAATAAATATAAACAAATCGGACGATTTGTTTATACACACTGATTTGACTGATATTGATTGGGACGATAAATTTTACACATCGCCCAACTGCACAAATAATATTCAGTGTTTGTGGATTGAAACCCCACATGGGTGTTAGGATGATATTTGGCGTACATTAATCCCAATTATTTAGTTGTATGTCGATCGATTGGTCGACAGACTGTGTGAGCGTTAATTATTTATATTTGATGCTTATGCAGTTCTGTAGTGCACTCTGGATGATGGTTGATTATTTATCATTGCTATTATATACATGTGTTGTATGGAATCCATGTAATTAACATTATATGGTGATTGATTGGGCCTCATTCCAATTTAGAAAATAAAGAATATTATAAAATATAGTTTCATGTGTTGACAGTACTCATTCGTTGAGATTAGTCATGTGTTGAACGAAATATTTTAACAATAAAATTTTCATCTTTATCATATATAAAATTTGAAACTAACTGGAAAATAGATAAGATGAGTGGTCTCCTTGATATTGATCTGATGTTGGTTTCGGCCTTCGGGGTTAATACTTAGGGAATCGTTCTCTTACTAATTTACGGTTGGAGTCTGATTAAGAATTAAACGATAGAAATCATAATTTTATAAAATATATTAAATAACAAAAATAGTCGCGTGTTGACAGTACTCATTTGTTGAGATTAGTCATGTATTGAAAGAAATATAGATTCATTTGTTGAATAGAATAACGAAGTTATTGAAAAATATAAAGCCGTGTTGATTAGAGATGCGTTATTTTGACGCGAACGATATTTATATCAATTATATTCGTTTTTATAATGAATATTGAAAAGAGATAAAAATCGAATATTTATAACATAAATTCGAATTGAATAGAAAACGAATTCGAATTGAATTGAATATAAAAGGAATTCGAATTGAATTGAATAGAAAAGGAATTCGAATTGAATTGAATATAAAAGGAATTCGAATTGAATTGAATAGAAAACGAATTCGAATTGAATTGAATAGAAAACGAATTCGAATTGAATTGAATATAAAAGGATTTCGAATTGAATTGAATATAAAAGGATTTCGAATTGAATTGAATAGAAAATGAATTCGAATTGAATTGAATATAAAAGGAATTCGAATTGAATTGAATAGAAAACGAATTCGAATTGAATTGAATATAAAAGGAATTCGAATTGAATTGAATATAAAAGGAATTCGAATTGAATTGAACAGAAAGCGAATTCGAATTGAATTGAATATAAAAGGAATTCGAATTGAATTGAATATAAAAGGAATTCGAATTGAATTGAATATAAAAGGAATTCGAATTGAATTGAATAGAAAACGAATTCGAATTAAATTGAATATAAAAGGAATTCGAATTGAATTGAATATAAAAGGAATTCGAATTGAATTGAAATCAAATAGAAATGAAGTTAAAAATAATTTACAATGGAAATTTCAATTTTGATTTGAAATTGAAATGAAGGTTGAAATTGTTTTTAAAACTAATTTGAAATGATTTATAAAATTCGTTTTGAAAGGAAATCGACAAAATATATATAATATATATATATATTATATACATAATGGCCTGAATAGAACGCGCCGCGCCGCGGCAGTTCGTGAATTTCGACCATTGATTTCGAACGGACATTATGGGAGATCTGACCGTCAGATTCTCCTAAAACCGAAACCGTTGGGTTCGTATCGAAAAGAGATTTCTAACGAATATTAGAAATTTGAAATCCAACGGTTGGATTTGGAGATATGTCCTAATCAATTTTAGAAATGGTCGTTGTAAGTGCAGTTCGATAGCCGTTGTTGGAAATCGACTATACGGCCCTTGATAAAATTATCAAAAATATCAATAATTTGTGTAAAATCATAAGAAATGATTTGAGAAGAACTGGGATGAAAAACCCCGCATTTGTAAAGATAAAAATAGATTTTTATCGAAATGAACTAGTTTTGAACTAAATTTAAAACCCAATTATTTTTAAATAAATAAATTGGATTTGAAAGGGGTTTTAAATAATCAGAATTTCTAATATATTTGATTGGAATTGAATTAGAATTGATTTGTGGGTTTATCGTGAACGGTGTTTTAAATAACACTTGTTCTTTAACCCGATAATAAATAGAATGTGATTTGGGTTTATTGTGAACTGTGTTTTAAATGACATTAGTTCTTTAACCCAGAAAAAGGAGTTTTAATGGATCTGTAATTAGATTGAAATGTGAATTGATGATTTAAATTATCAAATTTGGAAAATGAGCGAGAATGGAGTATCACCAGTTTTGCTCCAAGCGATAGTTAAATCTTTAATTAGATTTGAATGTGAAATGGTAATTAATTTTACCGATAACACCGTGGTATTAGATAGGGAGTATTACCAGTTTTGCTCCATGGGATGAATAGGTTGGGATTGGGAAATAAAATAAATAATTACTTCGGTGCGGTTCGCTTATCCCGACTAGTTTGGAAAAACCATAGTATGGTTTGAATTGACATCCAAAGGAAGATTAAAGAATAAATTTAAAGGGATTTATCTTTGATAAAATTAATGGGAACCTTTCCCTAAGAAGGTTAAATTTAGAAACTAACTGTAGGTTAGCTAAGAAGGATGGTTTCCTGGATATTGATCTGATGTTGGTTTCGGCCTTCGGGGTTAATATTTGGGGAATTGTTCTTTTGCTAATTTACGGTTAGTGACTACTGAATTGGAATGAGGCGTATGTTGTGTTTGTGTAACATTTGTTTATTATATACGCGGGTCATTCAGAAAGGCCGGGTTATACCCATTCTGAATAACCGATTCGACGATATGTCGAAGATGAAGACGGTGGTTGAAGACCGGAAGTCTTCACATCGTTTGGGTGATTACTGGTGATCTTGATTGGGCTGTTCACCCAAGAGGAGAGAAACAGTTGGTGATCGTCCAGACGTACTTGGAGATCGATGGATATGCGAGGAAAGTGCTTCCGGCTTCGTTCAGACCCAGAACGAACTTGTAAATTGACTATGTGTCTGACATTGGATTTTATTCTATGTTGATTGATCTCTATAAAATATACATCTGTTTGGCGGCGGATAATTTATTCTCTTGCTTAACGTCCTTCTCTAAGACGTACGAGCTCAGAGGTTGTATATCGATGGACATAAGTCGCACGGCATGAATTGCCTGTGTGGCACGCCTAAGTGGCAATTGATCAAGGCTTCAGTTGAAAAGCAAAGTCTTGTGGTTGATGATCAAAGCACGGCCTGTGTGGCGCAGCTTTGTGTATAACGTGAATTCGCAAGCCTCACACCTCGGTATGAGTCAAAAACGGGATAGTGACTGCAGGGAGAGCACGACGTTTCTTTCTAGGTAGTGGTGGTGTCAGTGCTTAAACTAGCTGACATTTATATACTTTTCACCTATGTGATTGTTGGATGCGAGGCGCTCGATTATAGGTCTGTAAGGACCGAGAAACGTGTGTTCAGGAATTGCCAATCCTCAAACGTAAGAGAGGACCGACCCTGAAGATCCAAGGGTTACCCAGAGTGTGTAGTCCTGAGGCATTTGCTAGAGTGTCTCGAAGCGGAGAGGAGCTTGCCCCTTGCCTCGACTCATGACGGAAATCCAATTTCCAATACGAGATATTTCGGTTTTATTTGTAGAGCCTAGTATGGCGACATGATAGATGGTACCCATGCCGCCTATGATTGATACTTATGATTGAAATTGTTTTGAAACTATACACTTATAGTAATATCAAAATAATGTGTTTTTAAACGTATCAAGCATTCTTTGGCTATTATAAGGTAAAACCCTATCCTCCGGCTTGCGTTGCATTGTGTGATGGGACCAGGATCTTATAATAGCTTCATTTTTCTTTATTTAGCATTGCGCTGTTTGTTTTATGCACTGGTATTCTTAGGAGGAAACCCATTCCGTGTTATGCGGCGTGGTCCCTTGCTTTACCTAACTTTAAAAATAAAGATTAATAACTGTTTTAGTTCTCACACCAGTCACATGACTGACCTGGAGTTTATTGTTTTAACTTAAACTCAGGGTGCCCCTATTTTCCACGGGCAGCTAGTAGTTTTGGTTTTGCAGATTTATATGCATAGGATCCTGATTTACAGCTGGAACGATGCTCAGAAAGCTCTGTATCCGTGTATTACTTTCAGTTGTGTTTTGTACTGTTTTTCCACTGCTATGTAAATTATTGTAATCTCTGATATTTATTCTAATTTGATTCACTCTATTTAATTACTCTGTTGGTTAACTCTAACTCTAACTGGTTAACTCTAACTGATCAACTCTAACTGGTCAACCCTAATTGATTAACTCTAACTGGTTAACTCTAACTGATCAACTCTAACTGATCAACCCTAATTGATTAACTCTAATTGGTTAACTCTAGCTGATCAACTCTAACTGGTCAACCCTAATTGATTAACTCTAACTGATCAACTCTAACTGATCAACCCTAATTGATTAACTCTAAATGGTTAACTCTAACTGATCAACTCTAACTGGTCAAACCTAATTGATTAACTCTAACTGGTTAACTCTAACTCATTTACTCTATTCGATTAACTCTAATCGAATAACTAATATTCGATTTAACTCATTTCGATTAATTCCTTTGAATTAACTCCTTTGATTTATTCCTTTTCTATCTGTTTACTTAACAAATAACTATTCCCTTTTTCAGTTCTATTTATTTAACAAATAAATATTTCTTTTATCTTTTCTATTTATTTAACAAATATTTTCTTTTATCTTTGTTTTTCACATTTTTTTCTCTTTTTATTTGTTTTACAAATATTTTCCTTTATATTTGATTTCACAAATATTTTCCTTTATATTTGATTCTATTTATTTCATAAATATTTCTTTCCTAACTTTATTTATTTTCTAAATAAATAAATTCTTTTTCAATTCTATTTGTATAACAAATAAATATCTCCCTTTTTATTCAAATAAATATTCCATTTATAATTCAATTCATTTTCTAAATAAATATCCCTTTTATTTATTTATCAAATGATAAATATTCCTTTTATAAAATCCTTTGATTTTATAATTATTTCTTCCTTTTATAAAATCCTTTGATTTTATAAATAAATCTCTTTCCAAATATATACTTTGAAAATTTCCTTTTTACATCCTAGTATTACGGTATTTAAAATACCAAATCACAATGATCGATATCATTTAAACACACATAATCATCAACAGATTTTATATCACATCATATATCACAATATATGAAACAAAACAGTATTTAAATATTGAGGAACCCATTTGGGTCCCTCCAACCTGTTTCCCTGCATCACATATGTTAATCAACATAATAACATCGATTTCATTTCAATATGAAATATTCTGCTAAACAGAATCAATATTTGATTAACGATTTATATATATATCGTTATCCATAATTTCAACCTATACACAAGCAATTCAACCAAACAGTTAACACACAGCAATCAACAGATGATTAACAGTTCTAAGAATACATTATAAAAATATAACTGTTCAGAGTTGGTGAGTTTTACTCACATTGGACGATCATCGTTAATAACGATAACCATCGCTTGATTCAGACGGACAATTTATTTTACTATAAATTGTAACGAGCTCCGATGGACTTCCAGTCAGTTCCATCGTGTAGTGTCCGTCCATACGATCCCATCGGATCTTGTTTCGCTCAATTCTGATCACGTATGGAAAAGATATACTAGTTATAAGTTTATACTCTTATTTAAATTTAAATAAACTAAACTCTTATTAAATGATGGGCCTTACTACTTCATGGCAACCCAACACTCACGGTAAAAACCCAAGCCCGCCAAACCCCCACTCTTCTTCCCCGATACAACTCCAGCGAACCCAAATCCAACGCAATGGCAATCCCTTTGACCGTCATTTCCTCCTCCATCCCTCCTCGAAAATCAAAACCAAAATCGCCATTAAACTCCTCTTCAAATTCCGCACCTCTCCATACCCACATCTCTCAACTCGAACTCCCCTACAAATTCCGTCGTTACCACCAATACATGAAACAACAGAGTTCGAGCGACACTTTAATAACCCAAATTCCACCAAACTTCCCTGCTTCGACCTCCTCGACACTATGAACCACACAACACCCTCAAAATCACCTAACACTTCCTCAATTTCAATCCGCGACGAGCCCTAGTGGTCACTGTGCGAAATAGGGTTTCAGGAAAATGGATCGAACCATATGAAAATTATATCAGATGATAAAGGACCTCAAACCGAATCAATACATATAAATCTTGGGATTTATGTTAATTTATTCAAATTGTTTATGAATTTAGAAGTTGCGAATTTGTGTGAAGAGGATGAATGGCGGCGTGATTTTCATTTGACCGGTGAATGAATTTTTTCTAGGTTTAGAGAAGGTTAAGGATTATATATAGGTAAGTTTAATATTTTTTTATTTGAATATTATATTAAATTTTAAGCAATCGTTATATTTATTTATTGTTAAAAATTCCTATAATCACATACGATACCCAAAAATCACGGAAATTGGCATACAACTAGAGTTTGACATTACGGTCCCAACGAAACTGGTTTCGTAGAATTTCGACTCCGTTTGCTCACACAGCGTATTTTTAACCTTTAAAATATCGATTGTTTTTCACATTAAAAATCGGTACGGCCACATACTGACTTCAAAAATCACGGAAATTGAAATCTAACAATAATTTGATGTTGTGGATCCAACAAAATTAGTTTTTTCGAATTCTGAGGTCATTTGCAAAACTGGCTATTTTTAAAGCTCTGAATGACCCATTTAAATATATAAATATATTCAAATATAATTAAATTAAATATAAATAAATTTATATTATCGTATATACTCATAGTGGAATACCATACAGCTCCACAATAATCCTGTATGGATTTCTAACTCGATATTTCATCATCAGAGTTATATCCATATTCGATTTATATTTAAATCCTTTTATAAATTGTTATAAATTATAAAGGAATTCCACAGCGACTTCTATAAAATTTGATTTGGACATAAATCAAAATCTACACGACAAAATCCTGATTTTTCTCTTCCACTAGAAAAATATACTTCACCAGCTCCTAACGTTTCTTGTTTCACAGAAATCCGACTTAAAACGGCTTCTATATTTACAATTGAAGTTCGAATCGCCAAATAACGAACTACAGCGCCATTTCGAGCTCGATTTTAATTATAACATAATTATACGTTCAAACTTCGTTTATATAATATATTCGTTAATATATTTCAACTTTAAACTAAAATATATATTTTGAATTTGCCCAATTCACACCATATCGCCATTTCAACCAATTATGATTATTTCAGAATTAAATATATTATTTAATTATTATTTTAATTAAATATTCCTTATTATTTAATTCTGGTCATTTTAAATTACCAAACCTTTATTTAAATAATTAAATAAATTAATTACTATATCGCTGAAAAATGCGGGTCGTTACATTCTTCCCCACTTAAAATATTTTCGTCCTCGAAATTGCTAAGGTAGAAAACAAACCCTATTGACTGGTTAGAACTTATTTGTTCACTTTTTTTTTTTCAGTCCCAACTGAACCAATTTATTCCAACTGAAATATTAATTAATTCTTATTATCGAAAATTTTCAAAAATTCTGAAATTTTTCTAACTCCCTAAATTTCTGAAAAATTTCGCCAGCACCTCCTTTGTACTGGTCAATAGGTCAAACTCCAACTCGCCACTTTGGGCCATCTCCAACCCAAAAGAAAATCAAACAGCCAAGCGGCTTGCCAATTTGGCTCATCAAAATCTCAAACCCATATATAATATAAACTGGTACCTTTTTGTCAGGCATATCGTTATATCCCTCACATCTGCTATCAATTCAGTATATACCAATGTCATGCCATCAAACTCCAAATCGGTTTTATCTCCAACACAACCATTCATTTTTAACCAAGTCAAATCCCATTTCAACTCAAGTTCAATTCTTGATTCCAAACTCTAACTCACCAATCCAATATCATTTCAGATTTCTATCTCACAAATCCAATTTTCTCGATATCGTTCTAATCCAATTCAATTTCCCACTTACTTAACTGATTTTAATTCAAACCATCTTTTCCTGGGAGTTTTAAACAACTTTTTTTTTCTCAAAAACCAAACTTTCCTTTTGCAGGGTTCAAACAACTTGTTTTTCTCAAAACAATTCAAAAGCAAAATCTTTGGCAATAATCCGTCACTTACCACTCGAAAATGAACACCGATGATGTCATGATCAACATCGTAATCTATTTTCTAGCTATCGAAGTGAGTTCAATACTATATCACTTTCGAAACCATTTCTAAACACTTTCATTTTGAAATCAGTTCAAAATATCATTCACAAATGCTTGGAATACAATTTAAAATCTTCCAGGATCTTAAAATTTACATATATTTAATCCAAGTCTATTTACAAACTCTGTTCCAAATTTCCAAGGTTTTAATTCAAATTCTGGTTTTAATTTCAGACTTAATTCACCTCATTACACTTTTGTGAATTCTACTTGGTTATATACATAACCACTTAATTCATAATCTTACTCGATTATAATTACACCCAATATATCCGATATATATTATAAAAATTCCAATATAAATCCTTTATATCAAAATATAACTTTGGGTAAAATTATTTCATTTACCCTCTTTTCAAAACATACCATGACGGTTCATCGTATTTGAGTGTTTATAAACCCCTACCGATACAGTGGATCAAACTGATCAACCAGAATTCACAAACAACTCAACCAATAAATCTCCACAATATAAAACCAATTTATACCAAATAACAAATACGTTCACTCATATATATACAATCAACTCAATCTAGGGTATTACTAACCCCATCTCTACTGAGTCACGCCACAGAGCCAAGGTAATTCACTTAACCTTAAGCTCTGATACAAACTGTAACGATCCGGTTTTAGCGACTTTGGTTATCGACATAACTCAATGACGACTAACTAACCATCGAAAAATACCGGTAGTTAATGAAAGAAAACAGAGGGTGAGGATAGATAAGATAGAAACTTAGAATAGAAGAAGAAGAAGAACACAACATCAGAGTAACACGAACCTCACAGCGGTACGAATAACATATAATATATATAACATAACTTTGAAATATAAATCTGTACTGTATACAGTAACATTATCAGAGTACAACACTTACAACACAGCAGAAATAACTATAGCTATATAATCCTGAAGCCTCCTGCTCCAAGCTCTCTAAGTATATCTGTAAATCCCGAATACTTGACTTCCCGTACAAAATTGGGCACCCAAGAGTTTAGGCAAAACAAAACAAAATAAACTCCGGGTCAGTCATGGGACTAGTATGAGTAAAACAGTTTAAAACAGTTTAAGCCATTAAACGATATCTCAAAAGACCACGCCGTATAACGGAACGGTTTTTTCCTTTATGAGAATCCAAAATATCTTTATATCAAAAACCTTTGATACTAAAATAATGTTTATCATCCACAATATAATAATCATCTAGCAGAAACGCTTTCATCTCACGTTCTACATATATAGTATACAATCAAAACCGCAAGCACGTATTGGGTAATGGATTTCCAACTATGACAAGGTATGAAGCAACCTTTCGCTAGTGTACATCTAGAGAGGAATACACTGGGTTCAACAAGAACATCTTGCAACCCGACCACACATGACCGACCACTCATTTCGCTTGAGTGTATCGAATGTATATCACCAACGGTTAGTATCAGCAACCATTTCCTGAATGGGACAGTATCGACAATAGATTTTTAGAAGTAAATGAAACTCTAGATCAGGTGATTATACACCCTAATAGGTGCGACCTACATAGCCATGCTGCCTGCCCGATTTTTGCCATTTACCGGATGTGAGGCTAGAGGCCACGCTTATCTCTAACAGATCACACAATGATTCACTTTGAATGTCACATCGTCATACCCGCCAAATCACAAATTGATTTCCCCAAAAATACCACGGGTATACAGCTAAGAGAAATGAATTCCTCCGCCACCAAACGTAAATACGTTTGAAGAGATCAACTTACGCGATCTATTAAATATACTCTGTCAGACATTCGTCCATACAAGTTGTCCTGGGACTGGACAAACCGAATGCACTATTCAGTACATCCATCTTAGGTAATCTTTACCTAAGATTTATACAACAGCCCTTGCACTTTACTCCGTCTTCAATTATCTTTGGCATATATGATTCGCAACGCTTATGCCAATACGGAGTGGTTCTTCGGATAATAATCCAACCGGTCTCTCCATATTAACAACGTTAAAATGGTCAAAAACTTCGATAGTCGGTGAGTTAACTATCAAAGAAAAACATGTGTGCAAACAACGATATTATTTCCAAATGGAAATTATATCAATCAATCATCATATAACATTTATCTCCTTAGTTCATTAATTTACTTATCTCCTGTTTCGATATATTCTAAATTCATATTTTTCTATTTTCAGAAAACAATTCTGATTCTCATTTGGAAAACATTTCCAAAAATCCTACACGATCAAACCTTACCATTCCTTAGTTAAGAAGGAAGTCAATCAAGTTGGGGTATAATTACCTCTCAGACCTTAACTGAACAACGTTTTAACTTCGAAATAGTCAAAGTTTATCTTTTAAATCTTTAACAAACTTCCTTACGAAACCCTCAGATTCAATTTACGAATCCACTTCTTTATTGAAAACATTGGTTATAACGATAACGTTATAATCCCTACTTTCGAAATATCTAACTTCAATTATAACTTTTATTCTTTAATGTGAATAAATAGATAAACACCTGATTTATAAATAAATAAATCTTGATTTAAACACCGGAAAGTATAAGTACTTTCCCAAATTCGATATAATCGAATTCGCCGATTAACTCTCTTCGAGTAATCTCTATTTGATTAACTCTTCTTTGAATAACCTATATTCGATTATCTCTCTTCGAATAACTATATTTGATAATCTCACTTTTGAATAACTAAATTCAATAATCTCACTTTCAAATAACTAAATTCGATTAATTCCTTTCGATTAAACTAACATCGATTAACTCCTTTCGATTAAACTAACATCGATTAACTCCTTTCGATTAAACCATAATCGATTAACTCCTTTCGTTAAACCATAATCGATTAACTCCTTTCGATTAAACTAACATCGATTAACTCCTTTCGATTAAACCATAATCGATTAACTCCTTTCGTTAAACCATAATCGATTAACTCCTTTCGATTAAACCATAATTGATTAACTCCTTTCGATTAAACCATAATCGATTAACTCCTTTCGATTAAACCATAATCGATTAACTCCTTTTAACTCGATTCGAATAACTAATATTCGATAACTCCTTTCGAATAACTATATTCGATAACTCCTTTTAACTCGATTCGAATAACTAATATTCGATAACTCCTTTTAACTTGATTCGAATAACTAATATTCGATAACTCATTTTAACTTGATTCGAATAACTAATATTCGATAACCCCTTTTCCGACTAACTCTAATCGATTTATTCTAATTTGATTCACTCTATTTAATTACTCTGTTGGTTAACTCTAACTCTAACTGGTTAACTCTAACTGATCAACTCTAACTGGTCAACCCTAATTGATTAACTCTAACTGGTTAACTCTAACTGATCAACTCTGACTGATCAACCCTAATTGATTAACTCTAACTGGTCAACTCTAACTGATCAACTCTAACTGGTCAACCCTAATTGATTAACTCTAACTGTTCAACTCTAACTGATCAACTCTAACTGATCAACCCTAATTGATCAACTCTAACTGGTTAACTCTAACTGATCAACTCTAACTGGTCAACCCTAATTGATTAACTCTAACTGGTTAACTCTAACTCATTTACTCTATTCAATTAACTCTAATCGAATAACTAATATTCGATTTAACTCATTTCGATTAATTCCTTTGAATTAACTCCTTTGATTTATTCCTTTTCTATTTGTTTACTTAACAAATAACTATTCCCTTTTTCAATTCTATTTATTTAACAAATAAAAATTTCTTTTATCTTTTCTATTTATTTAACAAATATTTTCTTTTATCTTTGTTTTACACAAATTTTTCCCTTTTTATTTGTTTTACAAATATTTTCCTTTATATTTGATTTCACAAATATTTTCCTTTATATTTGATTCTATTTATTTCATAAATATTTCCTTTTCTAACTTTATTTATTTTCTAAATAAATAAATTCTTTTTCAATTCTATTTGTATAACAAATAAATATCTCCCTTTTTATTTTATTTATTTCTCGAATAAATATTCCATTTATAATTCAATTCAATTTCTAAATAGATATCCCTTTTATTTATTTATCAAGTGATAAATATTCCTTTTATAAAATCCTTTGATTTTATAATTATTTCTTCCTTTTATAAAATCCTTTGATTTTATAAATAAATCCCTTTCCAAATATATACTTTGAAAATTTCCTTTTTACATTCTAGTATTTCTTACGGTATTTAAAATACCAAATCACAATGATCGATATCATTTAAAGACACATAATCATCAATAGATTTTATATCATATCATATATCACAATATATGAAACAAAACAGTATTTAAATATTGAGGAACCCAATTGGGTCCCTCCAACCTGTTTCCATGCATCACAGATGTTAATCAACATAATAACATCGATTTCATTTCAATATGAAATATTCTGCTAAA
The DNA here is from genome assembly GCA_030737875.1 of Allium sativum. NCBI lineage: Eukaryota > Viridiplantae > Streptophyta > Magnoliopsida > Asparagales > Amaryllidaceae > Allium > Allium sativum. Next base: position 2,243,669 of record CM060919.1, on the reverse strand, counting down.
CAGAATCAATATTTGATTAACGATTTATATATATATCGTTATCCATAATTTCAACCAATACACAAGCAATTCAACCAAACCGTTAACACACAGCAATCAACTGATGATTAACAGTTCTAAGAATACGTTATAAAAATATAACTATTCAGAGTTGGTGAGTTTTACTCACATTGGACGATCATCGTTAATAACGATAACCATCACTTGATTCAGACGGACAATTTATTTTGCTATAAATTGTAACGAGCTCCGATGGACATCCAGTCAGTTCCATCATGTAGTGTCCGTCCATACGATCCCATCGAATCTTGTTTCGCTCAATTCTGATCACATATGGAAAAGATATACTAGTTATAAGTTTATACTCTTATTTAAATTTAAATAAACTAAACTCTTATTAAATGATGGGCCTTACTACTTCATGGCAGCCCAACACTCACGGTAAAAACCCAAGCCCGCAAAACCCCCACTCTTCTTCCCCGATACAACTCCAGCGAACCCAAATCCAATGCAATGGCAACCCCTTTGACCGACATTTCCTCCTCCATCCCTCCTCGAAAATCAAAACCAAAATCACCATTAAACTCCTCTTCAAATTTCGCACCTCCCCATATCCACATCTCTCAACTCGAACTCCCCTACAAATTCCGTCGTTACCACCAATACGTGAAACAACAGAGTTCGAGCGACAATTTAATAACCCAAATTCCACCAAACTTCCTTGCTTCGACCTCCTCGACACTATGAACCACACAACACCCTCAAAATCACCTAATACTTCCTCAATTTAAATCCGCGACGACCACAAGTGATCACTGTGCGAAATAGGGTTTCAGGAAAATGGATCAAACCATATGAAAATTATACCAGATGATAAAGGACCTCAAACCGAATCAATACATATAAATCTTGTGATTTATATTAATTTATTCAAATTGTTTATGAATTTAGAAGTTGCGAATTTGTGTGAAGAAGATGAATGGCGGCGTGATTTTCATTTGACCGGTGAATGAATTTTTTCTAGGTTTAGAGAAGGTTAAGGATTATATATAGGTAAGTTTTATATTTTTTTATTTGAATATTATATTAAATTTTAAGCAACCGTTATATTTATTTATTGTTAAAAATTCCTATAATCACATACGATACCCAAAAATCACGGAAATTGGCATACAACTAGAGTTTGACATTACGGTCCCAACGAAATTGGTTTCGTCGAATTCCAACTCCGTTTGCTCACACAGCGTATTTTTAACCGTCAAAATATCGATTGTTTTTCACTTTAAAAATCGGTACGACCACATACTGACTTCAAAAATCACGGAAATTGAAATCTAACAATAATTTGATGTTGTGGATCCAACAAAATTAGTTTCGTCGAATTCTGAGGTCATTTGCAAAACTGACTATTTTTAAAGCTCTGAATGACCCATTTAAATATGTAAATATATTCAAATATAATTAAATTAAATATAAATAAATTTATATTATCGTATATACTCACAGTGGAATATCATACAGCTCCAGAATAATCCTGTATGGATTTCTAACTCGATATTTCATCATTAGTGTTATATTTATATTTAAATCCTTTTATAAATCGTTATAAATTATAAAGGAATTCCACAGCGACTTTTCTAAAATTTGATTTGGATATAAATCAAAATCTACATGACGAAATCCCGATTTTTCTCTTCCACTAGAACAATATACTTCACCAGCTCCTAACGTTTCTTGTTTCACAGAAATCCGACTTAAAACGGCTTCTGTATATTCAATTGAAGTTCGAATCGCCAAATAACGAACTGCAGCGCCATTTCGAGCTCGATTTTAATTATAATATAATTATACGTTCAAACTTCGTTTATATAATATATTCGTTAATATATTTCAACTTTAAACTGAAATATATATTTTGAATTTGCTCAATTCACACTATATCGCCATTTCAGCCAATTCTGATTATTTCAGAATAAAATATATTATTTAATTATTATTTTAATTAAATATTCCTTATTATATAATTCTGGTCATTTTAAATTACCAAACCTTTATTTAAATAATTAAATAAATTAATTATTATATCGCCGAAAAATGCGGGTCGTTACACTAATCAAATATCCCCACACTTATCTCTTACTCGTCCTCGAGTAAAAAATAAAAATAAAAAACTAACTAGATAGGTCACACTTTCGTAGGAAACACGATTGCATTGAGCATATGCAACAACCCGTTAAACCTCTAGGTGACCCTAGTAGGACGAGTGGTGTCTCGTGAGGGTTTTCAGTGGATACTACCCACAAAATCCAAATGCAGTATGTCATGGTTCTAATGCAACTGCATGAATGTAATGTACATATGCAAATGAAAACGAAAAATGAAAAATGAAAACACGACTTATTTCAGGAAGTGGTACAACAAATTAAGTTAACCATTTCTAATCAGTTGATTGTATTTTAGATACCTCATCTTGTCACAAATTTTCAACATAATTCAAGTTTTCAAATGTTATGTTCTAGTTTGGCCAGTTTATTTGGTTGATAACATAGTGCAGCCATGAAATAAATTCTTAGTCTGTTTGTCATAGTTCGCAAAGTGGTATTCTAATTTCCTTGTGTATGGCTAGTCAAATCAATAAGGTCAAGAAGTGTTTAGGCATCATTGTTTATTCTTAATCTCTATAAAAATGAAGCTTTATAATTGATAACATACACCTAACTTAAAGACCAAGGTATACCACAAATGCACTGCCTTACTAACCGACGGAGAGTTGGGAAAGAGCTTGGCGGATTGTGCAGACCGACGCTGACTTTGTCAATAAGATGTTGGTAATCCTTAAATGTCCAACTCATAAAATGAGACCAAGATATACCAACGTTGACTTTGTCAACAACATGTCGGATAGAGCTTGGCGGGTTTGCACACCAACAATAGATTTACAAGCAATGTTGGATACCATTGGAATACTACTATTATTATCGAAAATATAAGAACAAGAGAGAGTTACGAGATTCAGCTTAACACAACTTAGTTTTAAAGATTCGAAAAGCCAATATAAATATTTTAAGCCCTCCACTCATTAAACAAAGGCTACAATTTAGAAAAAACTTCATGGCCATCATCTAAGAATCTCACTATGTATCGATTACAGTAATATCCCACAATCATTATATTTCTTATTCGATCCTAGTTAAGAGAAAAAATACTATCGAATGATTAACAACCGTTAACTTATTTTGTAGTACCAATCTAAAATGAGTCGTATTTTCAAAAAAAATTGGTATGTTACTACGATAAAAAATGTATGATGGTCCTATCTAAATGCATGAAAATGGAAAAGAAAAGAAAAATTAAATAAATAAAAATAGAAAGGATGTAATGTAGAAGTCCCCCCACACTTGGACAAAACAATGTCCGCACTGTATACACGTTTCCTAAATTTGAAAGATAATACCCAAAGGTGAATTAAATGGAGAATTATTTGTAAAATGAAATGCAATTTAGCAACTATTTGCGAATGAAATTGGTACGTAGAATGAAATCTACGATGATGATGCGTGTCATATGAAAAATGAGATTTCTTTTTCCCTCCACATTTGCCTCTATCGAAAATGATGTATGATGATTTCGGGTCTTAAATTTGAGATACAAGAGGCATGTCAATTTCATTCGATGAGATGGGCTTAAGATTATCTTTGAGACGATCCATATATTCATTCTCATCATTAAAAATTTGTGCTCGTCTTCAAAAAGTTCTTCAAAAGATATAGTAGATATGTTTGGTGAAGTGTGAGTGACTTTCTTAATTGGTAAATCTATCCTGTCATCAACAACGATTTCTATCATGTCGACTTGTCCTGTTTCATAATCATGATCATTCGAAGAACAAGGTGCCGATAAGGGAAGTGAAGGAGGTAAAGGTATAGAAGACGGGGTGTTGAGATTGCCAGCATTAGAGGAAGAGATATTGTCGGGGTTGCTGACATTAGAATAAGAGGTATTGGGATTGCCAACATTCGAAAAGAATGGAGATTTGAAGGATTCAGAGTAATTGATCTTGGTTGCCATCGGAAGAGTGTCAAGCTTTTCGATTATGGTCGAAATCGAATGATTGTCGGAATTGCCAACATTAATGTCAATAGTTTTTCGGGATCTAAGGGTAGTGAATGACTTAACCGAATTATGGTTTTCGTCCTCACAAGAGTTCAAAGTACAAGAATTATATTTTGGATTTACTTTCGGTTGACTAGGAAATTCCTCATTACTTTTCATTAACTCCTTCATCAATCCATCACTTGTTCGATTTTTGCATTTTGATTGTTTATCTGTTTCTCAAGTCGAACAATTTCTTGGGAAGATTGAGGAGACTGAGCTGATGATTGAAAGTTAGAATGCTTATATGGTTGAATTGAATGCTTGGACTGAGGTGAAACTTGATAAGTTTGAGGACTAGAAGTAAATGGAGCTTAATAATTCGAACTCGGCAACATATGAGATGGATTCACAACATTATTGGGATTAGACCACGAGAAATTTGGATGATTTCTCCAACTAGGGTTACACGAGGATGAGTAAGGATTATTCTGAGCTATGACATTGACTTGGTCTTTAGGGTAATAACGGGGTCGTCCTTCGATTTGAGGAATTTGAGTTTCTAAGGAAATATGAATTGGATCCACGACAAGCATTCCTCTAGTAGAAGTACGAATGGGAACACGAATTGACTCCCATTGCATGTCCTTTTCAGAATAATTTTCTAAGAATCCCCAAGCTTCATCGACTATTTTAGACATAAATTCTCCTCCACACATTGATTCAAGTTGTGTTCGAGTTTGATAGTTTAGTCCTTCATATGCGATTTGACATAAGAGATGTTTGGGAATTGCATGATGAGGACAACTGTACAGAAGTTGGTTGAACCTCTCAAAGTATTTTGAAAAAGTTTCCACCTCATTTTGAGAAAACTGATTTATTTCAGTTTGTATTTTTGGAGTTTTATGGAAAGGGACAAACTTCTTCAAGAATACAGTGACAAATTCATCCCAACTTCTTATGGATTGTCTTGGAAGAGAATTTAGCCATCTTTTAGCGCTTTCAAGTAGTGCGAATGGAATTAGCCCTAGCTTGATTGATTCATTAGAAAATTTTAGCATTTTAGTTGTGGATACATACATTCAAATTCACTTAGAAATTCATAAGCATTTTCAGAACTAGTAAATTTTGGAACCCCTGGAATAAATGAAAGTTTAAGCTCAGAATTTCCTTCAACTGGTGGAAATACAATAACATAAGGTTAAACAATCCTAGTGGGGTAACATTGTTCTCGAAGAGACAAGGGTCTATCCATTCCAACATTGAGATTTTGAAATTTTTGATTTATTCGATTTTAATCCATCCCATTATAATTTTTTTGATTTATTTGATACAAGTAGCTGTTGTTACAAAATAAATAATGTACTCAAGCATATCTTATTAGTTGATAATCTCGATTTGAAGGGGGAAGAGGGTCTCATGGTCGTTCATGTATAGTATAGATACAAAGGGATACGACCAATGTTTTACAGGTAGTATGAAACCTCTTTTGCTAGAAGTTCAATAAATTGAACTAATATATATATCCGCGATCAAACCCTTAAGAGAATCAATTTCATAAAATACACTCTAGTAGTTAAATATTTTGAAATATCTAATCAAATTTTATTGTTGAAAAACGATGAGAATGATGATTTTAGTTATGGAAATTCGTTTCTCACCAAATAGATTCATAAATTTCAATCACAGAACAATCACAGAATAATAAATTGCGGAAATATATTTTTTACAAGTAAGACGCTGCCCCTGTAGCAGATTTTTACAAGCAATTTCTAATTTTTTTCTTTGCAACAGAGCACCTGTAGAGTTTGGAAAATGTTACAGTGGGATGTGACAGTCTGTTCAGAGCAATTAAAATCAACTGTCTACGAATTGGTTGGCCTCTGAATTTCTTGTTCCGCTGGTTCTAACTCTTCACTTCAAAGTTGGCCTTTGATTTGAAAAAAAGGAAAGAAATAAACAAATCGATATATAAAAAAGAAAAAAAAACAGTGCTGGTAAAAAAAACTAGAAAGACTTAATAAAATAATTGCACCAAACTACATTTAACTCTAAAATAAATAAATTAAACTAAGCTTTGATAAGCCTAATAAAAAAACAAGGGAGTAACAAAGCCTACTAGAACAAAAGCACTGCATGCCTCCAATCAAAGAAGAAAACTACCCACTCAAAATTTATAGGCCATGCACTGTGAATTTCAAAAGAAACAGTCAACAAGGAGAAAAAACTCCTTTCCTCTTTAATACATGCCCCTTTTCAGCAATGCCAAGCCAATCACGTTCCCTTATAACAATCGAACCCCTAGAGAAATTAAACCAAATCACACTTCCCCATAAATAAAATGAACATTATATCCCCAAATTTCTCATGGTGAAACCAAATCTCGGCTAATTTTTTTCTTTTTTTTTCAAAATTGAATCGGAAATTACTCAACAACTTGGAATTCAAATCTAGTTCGGGTTCAAATCGGTGTATCGACTGTATGGGTTTTGGCTTCTATTGGATGATGCGAATTGATGATCATGGCTTGAATCGGGTACTGGGGTATATGATTGATTGCATGAGGATTAGTGAAAATGATTTCAATTTTGTTTGGAAGATGCAGTTGCGGTTGTTGTACGTAAGATGAAGGTAGGTTGAACTTTGGTTAGGAAGATTGTTCAGGTTGGCTTGCTGGAGAATGTGGAGTTGTTTTGCAAAGTGGAGATGGGAAGGTGTTATGGGGTGCATGGAAGAAGGGTTTGTTTGGTGTGGATCTACTGATGATTTAGGGCTGGATATTGCAGATTGGCGTATGGTGGTGATCCTGAGGGTAGAAGATGGTAGATGATGAACGGTGGGTTGAAGTGGTGTTGGGCCAGGCGGCTTCTGATGGTCGGTTTGAAATGGTGTTGGAAAGAGACTGAAGTTGTTAAAGTTTGACAGTGGTAGGACTGTGGCGAACTTGGCAGAAGGTGGTGACTGAGGTGAGGTTTGGTTATCGGATATTTGTAGCGATTTTGGTACTGGGGAAGGTTAGTTGGTTTGAATGGTGGGTTCGGGTTCGGATGGGTGAAATTATTGTAGATGAGGGTGGACTTGGCAGAATGGTTGGGATGTGCGTAGATGAGGGCGGTATTTGGTTTGTCGAGGAGGATGGTTGACTGTGCTTTTTTAATGTGGGTAGGGAGATGGATGTTGTGGGATGAATTGGTTTAAGGAGGTGAACTTTGTACAGGCAGTGAAGGTAGAAGAGGAAATAGGTAAAAAAAAAAAATGTAATTTATTTTTTCAGATTTTTCGAAAGTAGGAATGAATTTGTAAAAGGGAAACAAATAAATGAAAGAAAGGAGAAAGAAGTTGAAAACATGAAAGAAATAAAAGAAACATGGAAAGATTTTTTTTTCTTCTCTTGTTTAGATGATTACAGTATCAACGATCAATACCAAATCACCTAATTGAAAAAAAATTCTATATATACAAGAAAACTAAAGGAAACAAAATAAAATAAAATTAACATGAATTGGAAATTAAATAAATAATAAAATTTAATTGTTACCTCCCCGACAACGGCGACGAAAACTTGATCGTCGCTTTTCTATGAATTAGAAAAGCGCGAATTTTGTATTAGTAACTGCAAGCGCACAAATCGTGTAATATGCAAGTCGAACACAAGGAGGAATTTTAAATTTTATTATTTATATATTTCTTGGGTGAGTTAGACAAATCTTGGAGGTTGGTTTTGAAAACAAACAAAATTAAAACTGCAAATAAAACTATTATTGGATTGAATCAGATTTGAATCTAATTGAATCTTTATTTAATCAAATATGACCTTGGAAAGCAATTAAAAAGCAGAAATTAAAATTGCCAAGATTAAACAACTAATAGAAAATAAAATTAGGATTACCGCTGAATCTAATCAGACGGTCAATCACCAATGAAAATAAGTGCAAAAGACAACAGTAATCTACCAAACCTAATTGTGTAGATGGCTCTAGTTGCTAATAAAATAAAAATGCAGAAAAGTAAAAGAAAACTTTATTAATGGAGAAAAGAAGTACAGAATAATGGAATCCGGTTTACAATGGGTATCATGTGTATTTATAGAAGATGTAGGCTCCTCTCAATATGAATACTAGGCCTTGAAAATATCCCTTGAATATCTTTGTTTACAAACAAAAAAAGATTTGGCATAATGGTTGAGATATTCCATGCAGATTTCCTCTCCTGATTAGTGGCACATGGCAGATTAATTGGCTTTTCCTTGGCAATAATTCACTCAAATTCTAAATGGCAGTTGAAAAACTAATGATTTGTATTGATATCCTTGGGAAGAATATGCTTATTCCTGAAATGTTTATTAGTGTATATCATACATACATACATACATATGAATATATATATATAATATAACACTAGTCCATATATTCTTTAGATCAAAGGAGGCAGTGTGAATGTTCCTTCCTTCAGCAAAAAGAGGACTTGTCGGGGATTGAACTCAAGTCTCTTTGTTCAAATTTCTATGCCTTTGCCAGTGAGCTACAACTTTCTTTGTGACTGAAAACTTGTTCATATGGAAAAGTAGCTTTTCTTTGCAATTGGCCTTTAATTGAAATGAAGGAGACAATTATTGAACTTGTGAAAACACACGAAAAAATACCCAAAGTAATATTTGTTTATTTACAAACGATAAGATATAAGAGCATAAAATAAACACATTTCTATGCTAATCATTCACCCAAACCTCGGTATTCCCTTATCTGCCTTGTCATAATTATCTTGGTCAGGCCCGCTATGACTTTTGTTTATGTTATACCTATGGAGTTTTCCCTAATAGCCCGCTAGTTTATAGGTACAGTATTGTATAGGCTACGAAGCTTACAAAGAATGTGTTAAGGATAAAAAATTAATGCATTATTACTATTTTCAGTACTATATCTTACTGTGAGACAATACTATAATAACATATCGTATTATATGTAAATAGTTTAACGGACCTTAACGGATGGAAATCTAAAGCATCCTTTAAGTTACTTTGACCATTCACTTGAATATTACACTTAATATTGATTTACTTGCAAAATAATTTTAATCCTAACTTGAATGTTTCATTGTACTTTATACTCGTGTCAGACCAAGTATGGTAATGTTTTAGATTCATATTTCAGAGCTGAAGATCTTCCGAAGACTATCTACCTATTCTAGATATTTTCGCTATTCCTAGTTCCATTCAGTTATATCAATGAATTTTTATATATTTTAACTTCTGTCGTTATTTCTTTCGAAACACTTATGTAAAATCTTATTAGTGGCTTCATGATCTATAGTTATGTTATTTTTTTCGGCTGCGATTATTCTATATAGGTGGTTTTGTGATTCGATTCTTATCAAATCCCTTAGTAATAACAATCTATTGTTTTGAACAACTCGAGTTTGACATATGTGGTTTAATTACAGATTTGACTCGCTTGAAAAGGCGAATCATTACATTTGTGTCAAAGTTTTGGTATTGAGAAGAACCAAAGCCTATGGGGTTTAAACTCATTAGAGATATGGTAGTAGTACCCTAGATTGAGTGGAATCAGCTATGAGAGAGCATACTTTGAAAATATAAATTGTTTTAAAATTTTGATTTTTTTTTCCAAAAAATTCTTTCCATTCGGATCCATCTTCCGTGTTAGGATTCCTTTTCCTAGGATTTCCTTAAATCCACATCGTGCTTCATGGTTATAAGTCCATCCCTGATCTTTCTAGGGATAATAATTTTAAATAAAAGTTTTTTTTGGTAAGGCTGATCGGTTTTTATAGTGTTTCATAACACTTTTATTAAAAAAAGTATAGGAAAAGATAATATGCAACAAACATATCATCCAAAATGATAGGTGTTCCCACGCAGGGGATACCAAGCTGAAAGACCAGCATACAGGCCATAAAAAGTCATTACATAACACCTTATATGATCATATTTAACACTAACATGTTCCTAGTGCAACTATAGTATACAACCATCATAATGAAGGCATTTAGACTTTGTCCTTTAGTGCTTGCATCATTTCTCTCTTCCTACTACGAGTAATAGGGGTCTTCACTTTTTCTACATCAGTTACAGTAGTCACTTGAGGAATAATCTCGTCAATAGGCTTCGGGAGAGCTATATACGCCGTAGGTGGAACTAAGCATGCATAAGGGAATTTCTTATTCACTACACTATCATTCGTGGGGCTTTGCGAGTTCAAAAACCCCATTTTTAAGGTAATAGGAGAGTGTGCCTTTGATAAGGAAGATACCGCTGAGATTGTGTCAGAAACTGCCTTTTTTTTACCTTTATTAGTCACCTTTTCATATTTCAATTCTTTAAATGCATTGAAATTCATGATCATAATTTCCATCAGTTTACATTTTGGTTAAACGCATCACCACAAATATTCGCACTAGCAAGCTCGGTTCTCATCCGATTAATAATTTGTAGAAGGCCATTGCAACTATTTGTCAAAACTGGCACCTCCTTGTGAATTTTTCTTCAACTGTGCCATCATTTGTTACTTCAATATTGAAGTTATTTAGCAGAAATACATTAAGATTACGTGAAAACAATTTACTACCCACTGAAGCATTCACATAAGCTTCCACTAAAGCATCCACAGAGGCAACAATAGCTTGAGCACCATGCTCAACAACTGTATCTTTCACTGAAACATCCAGAGAGGGAACAACAGCTTGTGCATCAAGATCAACCAGCGTATGCATAAACTGAGCTTCACTAGCAGATACACCAACTTCGTTACTTATAATAATGTCTAAATTGTCTCGAATTACATCATCGGCATGTGTGAGAATTCCATTACCACTTACTGCCCTATCCTTATCACGGTTCATTACATCTACCGAAAAATCATTTAAGTTGTTTTGACAAGCATTTGTTATGAAAACACCATTTTGCACCTCACATTCTGTTGTTTCCCGACCAGCTTCACTAACCGGATTCGCAACAATCACTGTTTCATCCTCGATAGTAAAACTTCCACCTTCACTTCATATAATTCCTTCATATATTTGATCAAGTACCAAAAACATATTAGTAGTATTTAAGTTCACATTACCACTTTTCTTGCAGTTGTTGCCTTTTAGTCGTGTCACTTTCAAAACTGCTTCTGTGCATCCAGTTTGCTCACGAACTCCAAATTGCATGTGATTGATTTTTCTCCTAGCGATTTTTTTCCATACTAGCTTCTTATTCCCGTCATGAAATTCAACTCTCTTGCCATTAACCATGACCATACTTGGCATAGTGAAATTGTTACATTTTTTCTTTGAATTATTTCCAACGTTCTCTTCCTTAAGACCAGGAATACTACAGGTGCTTAATTGTAGATGCATGTTTCATGTCCAAATATATTGCACGCATTACAAACATTAGGGTTCCATAGGTAGAGGACCTTAACAATATGTTTAGACCCATCGGGATGCAAATAGGGAATTTACTTGACATCTCACTCATAGGCGAGACTTCTACTATACATTTGGCGTATTCGAGACGTTCAATCTTTTCAACGGAGGTATCTAAGCGTAAAAATTTACTAATACGTATCGCTAACCAACATACTCCCCTCAACGACCATGCAAAAAAAAGGCAAATTTATTTTAAAGTAGAATGATATTTTGGGTAAAATAGCCATAATTTAAATTATAAGTGGACATAACTCATAATTATCTTATATTAAAACTTTAAATTTCTTCCCAAAAGGTCGATTTAAGAAATGAATTTTGTTAGCAATATAAAATGTGAATTGTCTTTGGAAATATAAATGATTCCCCGATAAGCATCATATAAACTTTATCGACGATAAGCATGATATTTCAAAATTGTTAAATTTTAGTCCAAAAAGGTTCAAAAAATTAATTTAGTTTTGAATATATATTTTTGGAATATCAATTTGATTTTAAAAGGGTGTTTATGAAATAAAAATGGTCCATTTAATGCAGATATGAATTATTTAAGAATGATAATATGTGAGAACTACATAAATCAAAATTATGAAGTTGAATGAATTTTTATAAGTATAATTTAGGCATGCATACCATAAGGCATGTTTGCAAAGATAATAAACTGATTAATCTTTTAAATTTTAGTTTTTGTTATTTAAAAAAAAATAACTTATGTAAATCGAAATAAATATTAATGATATTTTAATCTTTGGCAATATTAAGAACATCAACGAATAACGTTTATGCGAACCTGACATAATACAATATATTTATATAAACTTAATTTGTAGGTCGACTTATAAACGGAAACTTAATTAAAATATTCGCAATGACAACTAGATTTGAGAACTTAACTAATGGAATTTAACGAATAAAGTAAAATTTATGGATGAAAAAACATGTATTGGAAAATTTGCATAAAACTAAAACCTAAGTGAAACTTAGATACATACAGCCTATATATGTGAGAATAATATTTTCTACGATTTCTCATTATATCATAGGTGAATTATATTTGAATAAATGATATAAGTCAAAATATGATAAAATAAATGAGCGGGGGAGATATACATAATTTTCCCTTGTTAACATTTTATAATTAGAAATGATTTAGAAAATATATTTATAATATATCTTTGTTGTATATCTTTTGTTTCAAAAAAGTTTTCAGGTATTTTTACTTGACATTAAAATTGGACTATCGAGTACTAAGTGATTTTTGGCATGCACCTAGATGACGTATGTATTAAATAATGTATGTGCTATATAGGTCTAGAATCACACTCCAATCGCTTGATATGATTGCTACTTCACTGGTGTTTATTTTTAGATTTCAAAACTAGGAATGATATATAGTTCCAGTTTCGTTGAGTTGACACTTGAAACTATTTTTGTACATACCTCAAAACTGCTTAATGATAAAAAAAATTGAATAATAAATGGGAATAATAATTTAATTAATAAACGAGAACTTAACCAAGTAAATCTATAAATAAAGTTATGGGAAATGTTATTCTTATCCGCCATACGAATTAGTTAACCCACCCTAATTGTTAGGATTAGTACCTAAATTTATGGTATCTACAATTATCTAAATTTGATTAGCTCATCCACCCAATTATTTTTGGGAAATTCTATTCTTATCTAGCACACCTATTAGTTTATCCACCTTAAATTTTAGGATTATTACCTAATTTTATGGGTTATTTGAATTTAAAAATTGATTAGTTTATCCACACAACATACACTTTCTATTTGTTTTCACGTTCCTCTTTCTGTTCTTGCATCTCTCTTTCTCTGCTTCTCCTTCTTCATTCTTCTTATAATCAAATCACAAATACATACAAATCTAAAAATAAAAAAAATTGTCAAAACTACTCTCTTTTTCTTCTCATTATAATTCTCTATGAAAAAGAGTAAATCCAGATTTGAAATAGTAATGTACACGGTTGGGGTAAGATAAATTATTGTTAAAAGGAATTTTTTTAAAGATGATTCGATATGCAATGGAGTTTCGATTGTAAATTTAGTTGTTTTTCAAAATGATATCTTCTTGCAAAATCAGTTATTGATTTATTGACAATTGAAACTTGTATGAAACAAATGAATGAAATAAAGTGTTTGTTGCTGAAAATTTAATAAAAAAAGGTATTTTTCTAAATTTTATGTCCTTTGATCTAGGTTCAATAGGAATATGTCTGAAAAGAATAGTTCTTCCCTTACAAATGAGAACAACAACAATTTTAGTACAGATGAAAGTGAACAACGGTTAGCATATTCAAAAATTATAAGTATTGAGACGGATGGGGAGTGGCTAAATGCAACAATAGCAGAAAAAGAAAACACATACAACAATGATGCTGTGGAGCATTGTGTTGTAATCCCGAAAACTCAACTTTAGCATGGTAATTAATTTTTTGATTATTTTACATAAAATTTTATTTTGCTTTCTTCCGTTTACTTTGGTATCGTGTTATCCAGGATAATTCACTACTTTGCTCCAAAGATCAAGTATTAGACAGGGATTGCACTTTTGCATTTCGAACTACTAAGGTATGACAAATTTTTTTATTTTAACATTATAAAAATAATGCAAAACTAATTAATTTTTTATATATAACTTACATCCTTAACTCACGTGATGAACTTACTGAATGGTTCAAAAATATTGGAAATTCGTGTGGTGTAGTTGTTACAATCAAACAATGCGAAAATCTAAAAAATGGACGTAGAGGTCGAATATCTTATTTGTGTGAGAGAAGTGGATTTTATGTTGGAATTTAAAAACAAATGCAATTACCAATAAACCTGTAAAGGCTAAAAAGATAGAAAAAAATGTGGTTGTCCTTTTTTATTGAAAGGAGTTAAACTGCAAAAGCTAGATGTGATGGAGACTAGAAGTTGTATGTGGATTTCAGAATCATCCAGTGGAAAAAAAATACAAATTTTGAAGGACATTCATATATTTGTAGACTTACCACAAAAGAAATGATCGAGTAACCAAATTGTGTGCATGTGGTGTAAAACCAAGGGAATTTCTCCGTATTCTCAAAGAAAATAACCCAAATAATGCCTCAACAATTCAAACCATCTACAATTTTAAGACTAAACATCGACTCACTTAAATGGAAGGAAGGACATATATGAAACAAATGTTGTATATGTTGGATGGAAACAAGTATATTGAAGTTCATCGAAGAGATGAAAATACAAAAGAGGTGTTAGATTTATTTTTTACACATCCATATTGCATAACACTTATTAGATGTTTTCCACATGTTTTGATTATGGATTGCACATACAAAATTAACCATAATGGTATACCTTTATTAGAGATAGTAGGAGTCAAATCTACATGAAAAACATTCAAAGTTGCACATGCTTTTCTTAATCGTGAAATGGTTAACAACTACATATGGTCTTTTCAATGTTTAATTGAAATTCTTGGTCCAACCAATTATTCTCCATCTATAATTATCATTGATCGAGAAATATCCTTAATGAATGCCATTCATGCAATATTTCCTACTGCCTCACATTTATTGCGTACATTTCATATATCAAAGAACGTTGAAGCAAAGGGGGGGGAAATAGTCTAAAACAACAGAAGAGTGGAATGATTTCATTCAACAATTTTGTAGATTAACTGATGAACCTAGTGAGAAATCATTCAATGAAGTGTGGATATATTTTAAAAACAAGAACGATAACCTTAAAGATCTCATATAATATATCGAGGATAGTTGTATTATACCATTTAAAGAAAAATTTGTAGCTGCATGGTCAAACAATGTGATACATTTTGGAAATCGTACAACCAATAGAGTAGAATCACAAAATTCATCATCAAAGAGATATTTGGCTTCGTCTCAAGGTACTTTGATCCAAAATTTGATTATGATCGATAGATTAGTAATAACACAACATGTAGCCATCAAAACTTCTCTTCGTAAATCAGTAAGTACTAGTTTGCATGACCATCGTATAATATCTTTCAACAATCTAAGAGGATTTGTATCACATAATGCACTAGATCTGATTGGTGAGGAAATGAAAATCTATGAAAATAATGGTTTAGATATTTCCAAATGTGGTTGCATAATTAAATGAACACAGGGTCTTCCTTGTGCACACGAAATCGTGCAATTAAAATAAGAGAATAAGTTTATATTATTATCATCTATCCATCCATTTTGGAGAAAACTTGATGATGTTGTCAATGTGTTTGTTGAAAGTCCACTTGATCCTGACACATAAATCTCCACATTTTTATGTAAATTTTATAGTTCTACCGAGGAGAAACAACTTAAAATGCTGAAAGTGATAAAAGAGTTACGTATGATATTGAATTTTTTATTTATTAATTGCTTCTTATTCAATAGCTTGTCACTTATAGTCACCCAATGCTAGTTGGTCGCTAAAAAACACAAGCCAGAAAACACAATATATGCTCCGGCCACCCCTTCATAACTCCAAATACCCGAATTCGTTACAATTCCTCTTGAATTACTCCAACCACCCCCTGAATTGGTTATTCCTAAACGGGTCATGAAGGGTATAACGAACATACCTTGTCTCTCCACAATGGATCAAGAACAGGGTCAGAGGGATCAAAAACCGCCAATTCATATACAGCCATTGAACCGGCCCAACCGGAAACTAGAGCCGTATGCATTATATGGACATAAAGCAATTGGTCGGGATCATTCAATACGACAGTATGAACACGATACCAAGGCAAACCCATGGAAATACCCCTTTCTCAAAGAAAAATATACACTATGTAACTTTATCGCACTGCAATAGACTTTGGTAAATCTTTTCAGCGAATTCTATATGAGAAAAGGTTACTTTTTATTGTATTCTTTTGATAATAACGGCTAAATTTTGTTCGTAAGAACAAAGAGAAGAAGATCTATTCTATACCCGATAAGTACCAATACGCAATGGGAGCATTAGTACTATTTTAGGGGAATGAATGTATGGATCCTTTTTAATATTCGAACGATCTATCACTTCAATTAATATTTTTAGTTCTTAATTCTATATTTCTCTAAAAACCTTCGAAGAAGAAAATAAACTCATTCTTATGTTTCCATATTAAAGTGAAGTATAGTGCTTAAATTTTTTCTTTAATTTTATGCCCATTAGTGTTCCAAAAGTACCTTTTCAGAGTCCTGGAGTGGATGATGCAGTTTGGGTTGACGTATAGTGCGACTTGTCAGACATATTGGGTCATATGGAATTTCCTCATTGTAACGAACATGGATTTTCGACCCCGAAAATCGACATAAAAACACCATGTCTAATAATCAAGCATCGAAAACACTGGAACATTATTAGAAAGAAACAAGAGGGTGAGATAAGAAAGAAAGAATGTTAAGAATAGAAGAATAAGAACTAATGTAACACAGAGTCTCACATCACAGCGGAACAAAATATAACAGAAATAAAACTTTATCAAGAGCTTTGAAATAAAAACTTACAATTATCAGAGTACATCAATACATCTGGATAGTTATAAATATTTTTCCTGATATACAACACACATTGGAATAAGTACTAGATAATACTGTACATCTGAACTCTTCTAGCCCATCTTTTTACAGCATTTGATAACTTGAACTAGAAAAACCCGGGCTAACCCGCGCATTACAAACGCAGGATCAGTCTGGTGAACCAGAGTGAGAAAACTCGCTAAGTTTAAAATATCATACAACTTAATTTTATAGTTAAAACATTTATTATCGAAAGGAAAGGATATTCGTAAGACCATATCCTCAAATAAATACATTTTTTGCCTTACAATTACCCAAAACATTTTGAATTCAATATCTTATTCTGATATTATAATAGTGTCCAAATACAAATAAATAACAATCTAGTAGAATGCTTGCATCTCACGCTCCACATATGTAACAACCCATTTTTTGGAACCAATTTAATTTTTTTTAACAGATTTAATGGATTTTAAAATTTCAAAATTATTTGTTTTGAGAATTAATGATTTAAAATTTATTTAAATCGAAGTTAGAACGTATAAATTTATTTTAATTATAAAACGAACATGAAATGACGCGGTAGTTTAAAATTTCGATTTTTAATTTCAAATGAATATACAGAATTCAATATAAATCAGAATTTGATAAAATAAGAAATGTTGAAATATTTCGAACTGTAATTTTCTAACGAATGTAAGTAACTGAGATTTCACTTTATAAATTGAAAGTTGTGTCCAGATTAAAATTTAAAATAGTCGCTATGGAATTTATATATATTTTATTATTATATATAGCCCTTAAAAATAGCCATTTTGTAAACGACATCCGTTTTTGACGAAACCACTTTTGTTGGATCAGGAATGTCAAATTATTCTCAGGTTTAAAATTTCAAGTCAATTGGAATTAATATGTGAGTGTGGTTAATATAAACACGTTTTGAATTTCAGTTGTAGAATTAATAAGCTAGTTAAAAGGTCATTTTTCAAACAGTCTACCAATTCATCGAAATTAATTTTACTAGGACCGAATCGTCAAAACATAGTTAGATTTCAATTTTCATAATTTTTGGAGTTAGTATGTGGCCCTAGTAAATTAAAATGTACGTTGGAATTTAATATTCAACGTTATATTAATTTATATTCTTATTTTGATAAGAACTGATCGAAACAGTCGAATTGGCCTATGAAACAAGCAATTTGTGAATTAAATAATTAATATATATTATAGTACATATATATAATCCAATACCCTAAAATAACTAAACTTCGGCCCTTCTCAGAATGGCGCCGGCCCTAATCTATCAATGGCCAATATTTTCGAAATTTCCTCTTGCAAATCCGATCAATCCTATCGTCGAATTGATAAATCTCCAAAGTGAAAATTGTTATACTCAACAAGCTCTCCAACATTAACGGTTATGATCGAAAATAGTGGTGCAGAGCTCTCGATTTATATGCTTAAACCTATCTCGTTCGAACCGTTCTCCGACGTGGTGAGGATTTCGAGTTCCCCTGAACTATGGGCGATAAGAGGTGGCGCAAAGGGGGACGCGGGGGTGTGCTCAGATCGTGGTACGGTGGAATAACGTGGTTGCAATTTGGAGCCCTAGGCATCGAGCTTATGGGTTTAAATGAAAGCCTGGAGCAGAAACTTACAGCGAAGAAGAACGGTTAACCAAGGTTAAGAGGAATTAATTAAATTAATTATAATTAATTATTTTAATAATGTAATTTATGTTTAAAATTTCATAACTTGTCCTAACAGAAACGAATTGAATGATTTTAGTTTCGTTGGAATCGTGAAGACGAGATCTACAAGATGGAACTGACCGGAACGAAAACGGAAGCTGTTGCATTTTTTGATAAAATTAAACGCTCGTTTAATTTTATTAAAACAATCCTCAAATAAAGACTGGCGGAGTGGAAATCAATGTGAGAACTCTCTCACTAAAATACTTGTACAGTTATTTATTTTATAGCTGAATGTAGTTATTGCCAGTAATAATTATTATTAGTTTTAATTATCACAAATGTTGTACGGTGCTCGTTAGCTCACATTCACTATTGTTTGAAAACCATGGATGATTTAATTGACTGTATTGTGTTGTGATTGTGATGATTAACAAATTAAAAAATAATGTTAATATAATTGTGGTTGTTGAAATTAAATTAAAAATATCAATTTATAATTTAAACAGTGAAAATTGGTTAATCAAAAAAATAATTCGAATCAAATTAGAATTGGTTAAATTAATTAACCAGTGATTAATTTGAATTCAATGTTGTTGGTTGAAACCCCACACGGGTTTAGGGATGATAATTAATTCACATCTCTCTTGGATTTGACTGTATGTCAACCGATTGATTGACAGACTGTTATAAGCGTTATTTAATTATTTAATGCTTATACAGTTGTAAAGTGCACTCTGGATGTGAATTGAATGTTTAATAGTTGTTTATCACTATTTTTGAATACATGCGATGTATGTAATCCATATAAATAAAGATATATGGTAATTGATTGAGTTTGATTCCAATTCATAATATAAATTTTAAAATAATATTCAGTAATGAATCAGAATATGATTTTGATGTCCGATTTTGGATTGATATGAAAATATTGAAATATATGAAGCCGAGTTAAGTAGATATATGCCATTTTAACTCGAACAGAATTTTCTGACGAATTTATTCATTTTATAATGAATATCGAAAAGATTTGATTTCAAAATCCGGTATTTTGAAAATATTATCATTTTAATATTATAATGATATAGAATATTCAATTTTGATTTTAAATTGAAAATGAAGTTGAAATCATTTTAAAATTAATTTATAAACAATTTATAAAATACGTTTTAAAAAGGAAATCAACGAAATATATGTTATATATATTCAAATGGTTTGAATAGATCGCACCAAGCAGCGACCGTTCGCGAATTTCAACCATTGACTTCAAATTGATGTAACGGAAGATCCGACCGTCAGATTCTCCTAAAACCATAACCGTTGGGTTCGTATCGAAAAGAGATCTGGAATGATAATAAGATAATTGAAATCCAATGGTTAGATTTTAAAATAAGTCCAAATCAGTTTTGGAAACAGTCGCTATAAATGCAGTTCGGTGGCCGATATAAGAAACCGATTGTAAGGGCCTTACTAAAAATTATTAAAAATGTGAATAAATTATATAAAATCATAATAAATGATATGAAATGTTTTTGGATGAAATATTCCATATTTGGAAAGATATTTTTATCTAAATGAACTAGTTAAAAACTAGAATAGAGAACTAAAAGGAATTGAAATGGTTTTAATCTAACCAGAATTTTCCAACGTATGAATTATAATGGATTTGAATGGAAATAATCTTTGGAATATTTCGATATTGGATTCCGTCAATATACGGATATTGTTGATGAATTTGGAAGATACAAATATCGTTATTCCCCATACGATATCCGTTAGCTTCAGAATTTGATAATGAATTTAATTCGATATAATTTCTATTTAGAGCCTTGTATTTAATATCAAATTGGATTTTGGGTTTGTCGTGAATGGTCTCTTTATTAACACTTTTCTTAAACCCAGTTGAGAATAGAATAAATAATTTAATTATGATTAGTGAAGTTTTCCAATTTAACAAATATAATTGGAATTAAGATGAAGATGTTTTTGGGTTCATTGTGAATGATGTTTTAAATAACATTTGTTCTTAAAACCCAAGTAACAGTGAAGATATGATTTGGAATTTATAAATCTTTTATTAAGATTTAATGGAAATTTTTCCAAAGTAAGGTTTTCCAATTTAATACCTTAAATTGGAATTGAATGGAATTCGATTTAGTGATAATCGAGATGAGATTCTAGGAAAGAAGACCATTACTATTTATCGAATTTAAAGGGCCTTGCTTTTATTTCGTTTATAGTATTAGTACGATATGGAAATTTATATCTATTGTATACTGTTATGAATTCCGTGAAAGTTCCATTTTTACGGAAGTGGATTTTGGATTTACCATGAATAATGTTTTAAACGACATTTGTTCTTTAACCCAAGTATACACATGATTTATTTCCTAAAATTTGGAAAATCATTAAATAATGATTTTTGAAGATTAAAACTAAGACAGAGTTTTAATGAATCTTTAATTAGATTGAAATGTCAATATGATAATTAAATTTATCGAATTCATGAAATGATCGAGAATGGAGTACCACCAGTTTTACTCCCGACGATAGTAAAATCTTTAATTACATTTGAACGTGAAATGGTAATTGAATTTATCGATAACACCGTGGGTGTTAGATATGGAGTACTAACTGTTTTGCTCCATGGGATGAACAGGTTGGGATTGGGATTAATAAATAAATGGTTACTTCGGTAAGGCTCGATAATCCCGATTAGTTAATAAACCTTAATTTGGATAAGTTGTGGAAGGATAAAATAAAATAAAATCTTTGGAAAATGATATCCAAAGGAAGATTAAAGAATAAGTTTAAATGAACGTATCTTTGATAAAATTAATGGGAACCTTTCCCTAAAGATGTGAATATTTGAATAAAATAATATTCTAGATTGGAATGAGGCGTATGATGTGTTTTTATAACACTTGATTATAAGATACGCGAGTTATTCGGAAAGACCGGGTTTAACCCATTTTGCATAACTAATACGACGACTAAAAGTCGAAGATATTGAAGACGGTGGTTGAAGACCGGCGATCTTCACATTGAATGGATTACTAGTGATGCCCTGAATGTGGTAGCTCCCATGAAAGGGTTATAGTGGTAGTGGTTCGGACGTACTTGTTGATTGTCCGGATATGCGAGGGCCTCTCTCCTATATTGGACATAAGAGACGAGGAATAAGGTGCCTCCTGTTTCGTTCAGACCCATAACGGACTTGCAAATAGATGGTGTGTCTGGCATTGTATTCCTTTATGTTGTATTGTTGATCTCTGCTAAATATATATCTGTTTTGTGGCGGAGAATTTATTCTTTTGCTAAACATCCTTCTTTGAGACGTATAAGCTTAGAGGTTATATATTGGGAGAAATCAATGGTATGGTATGGATTGACAATGTGACATGCTGAGATACATGGATCAAGGCTTTTCTTGGAAACCAGAGCCTTCTAGTTGATGATCGAAGCACAGCTTTAAGTAGCGCAGCTTTGTGTAGCGTTAATTCGTGAGGCTCACACACCGGTGTGATGGTGAACTGATGGTTAGGTCAGTATACTTTTGAGATGAGGATAGACACCCTTAGGGTTGTCATGGATTCGGTCGACCGAGATATGCTGGGTGTGGTTGCTCCACCCTAGTAGGAATATGGCTTATACCTGATTCCCAGATGGATAGAGTAAGCGGTGTTTTCCAAAGCCTTGGATATAAGTCGCGGTGATACTTGTTTCCTGGATATAGGCCGATGAGCATTACGGTGTTTTTCGAAAGCCCTGAATGTAAGCCATGGAGTATTGCACTATGTGATCGATCTTTTGAATCATCAGCCATCATGATGGAAATCCGACTTTACAATACGAACTTTGCGGTTTTTATTGTATAACTACATATTTGGCGACATAATAGGATGGGGTATTATGTCGTCTAAGATTGATACATTTACTTTTGAAGTTGATTTATACACTCTACACTTATAATAATAATAAAAGATGAATTTTGCGTACCAAGCATATTTGGCTATTATAAGGTAAAACACTATCCTCCGGCTTGCGTTGCATTATGTTATGGGACCTAAGTCTTATAATAGCTTCATTTTTCCCCTTTAGCATTGTGCTGTTTGTTTATGGTATTCATGAATTCCGTGTTATACGGCGTGGTCCCTTGATTTACCCAACATAAAGATAAAGTTAATAACTGTTTTAGTTCTCACAACAGTCCCATGACTGACTCAGAGTTTATTGTTTCCACCTAAACTCTAGGTGCCCATATTTTCCACACGGGTAGCTAGTAGTTTGGGATTTGGGATATTTCTTTTCACAGGATCTTGGATTACGGCTGGAGCAATATTCAGAAAGCTTTGTATCCGTGTATTCCCTTCAGTTGTGTTAGTTGATGTATTTCCACTGTTCATTGTATTTACACATTTTAAATAAATGTAATTCAATCTCTGATATTTTTCCGCTGTATAATTTTTATTCGTACTCTGATATATTCTTGTACTATATTGTAAACTGTTGTAATAACAATGAAATGTAATCATGTTTGTGTTCTGATGCGTTGTGTTCTCAAAACAATCCGGGCTTCTCCGTCTCTTCGAGGATCGGGGAAGTCTAGGTCGTTTCAGTTGGTATCAGAGCTTTGGTTTACAATGCTCGAGAACAAGACACATTAGAGTTAAACGAAAGAATTCATCAGAGATTGGATTAGTAATATCCTATAAGAATAACTCGTTAGAGATGGGGTTAGTAATAACCTAGAATGAGTTGGAAGAGTGTTATTAACTAAAAACGAGTTTAGTTTTGAAAATTTTATCTTATTACAAAGATTTAAATATTTTATTTATATTGAATTTGGACTATTGGGTATATGAAGATCATGAATATACGCGTAATTAACGTGTATTCGAAGTCTTAAATATACTGGGTAGATATAGAATCACACTCTAGTCTCCCGGGGATGATTTTGATGATAGCGATCGCATCATCAATATTTATGTTCGAGTTTTGAAAGTGGGATATCTATATTATTCCAATTGACAAGTGTGAGAACCAGAATTTAGTTAGAGTTTATTATTTGTGATTTGGCCTTGAAATTGGATTTTTTAGTTTATAAAAGTTATATATTTGAAAAGTTAATCAACTAATTGATTGTTGGTTGTGATGTGTGATTATTAATTTAACTAATAAAATATTGGAATGATGAAACCAATATGAAAATAAAAAAGGTAAATTAAGCCAAATCGAGTCAAATATTGAATTGAATTGAAAATTGATTGGAATTGCGTACGTATAAATGTATATATATTGAACAGGTCATAGCATGGAAGCTAAGAATAGGAATAAAATTGTATGCCCGACAAATAGGTACATGTTTGCTATATTCATTGGGTTTGATGATTTTATGAGCCGATTGGCAAGCCGTTTGGCCTTTTCTTTTTCTTGTTGATTGATCAGGGCCCAGTGAAGCAAGTTGTGATTTTACCGATCAGCCCGTACAAAGGAGGTTATGGTGAATTTTTTTGAAATTTTAAGGCGTTAGCCCAATGTTGAAAAATGATAAAGTTCTTAGAAACTGAAAAGTTGAAGAACACAACATGGAGCTGACCGAACGGAAACGGAAGCTATTGTAGTTTTTGATAAAATTAAATGCTCGTTTAATTTTATTAAAATAATTCTCAAATAAAGACTAACGGAGTGGAAACCAATGTGAGAACTCTCTCACTAAAATATTTGTACAGTTATTTATTTTATAACTGAATGTAGTGATTGCCAGAACTGATTTTTATCGGTTTTAATTATCACAAATGTTGTACAGTGCCTACTGGCTCACATTCACTGTTTTTTGCAAACCATGGATGATTTAATTGACTGTATTGTATTGCGATTGTGATGATTAACATATTAAAAAAATGTTAATATTATTGTGGTAGTTGAAATTAAATTATAAATATCAATTTATAATTTAAAAAGTGAAAATAGGTTAATTAGAAAAATAATTAGAATTGGTTAAATTTATTAACCAGTGATAATTTGAATTCATTGTTGTCGGTTGAAACCCCACGCGGGTCTGGGGATGATAGTTAATGCACATCTCCCTTGGATTTGACTGTATGTCAACCGATTGATTGATAGACTATTATAAGCATTATATAATTATTTAATGCTTATTTAGTTGTAAAGTGCACTCTGGATGTGAATTGAATGTTTAATAGTTGTTTATCACTATTTTTGAATACATGCGATATATGTAATCCATATAAATAAAATTATATGGTAATTGATTGAGTCTGATTCCAATTCAGAATATAAACGAATATTTTAAAATAATATTCAATCATGAATCAAAGTATGATTTTGACGTCCGATTTAGTATTGACACGAAAATATTGAAATATATGAAGCCGAGTTAAGTAGATATACGCAATTTTAACTCGAACGGAATTTTCTGTCGATTTTATTCATTTTATAATGAATATCGAAAAGATTTGATTTCAAAACCTAATATTTTGAAAATATTATCATTTTAATATTATAATGATATAGAATATTCAATTTTGATTTAAAATTGAAAATGAAGTTGAAATCGTTTTAAAATGAATTTATAAATGATTTATAAAATACATTTTAAAAAGGAAATCGATGAAATATATATTATATATATTTAAATGGTTATCATGGCTTGATGATTACTAGTTTGAATGATAGAATTGGCTTCTCATGGATGATAGGCATGCATAATTATTGTGATTGCTTGAAATTTCGGGGGCGAAATTCTAAAAGGGGGGGGGGGGGGGGGGAGAATGTAACAGCCTGCATTTTACGTATCGGAGGATCGTAAATTTTTTTATTTTATTCTCTGAGGGATGGATCACTCTCATCTTTTAATATGTTGCTTATGGGGATGTGAGACATGTGCGTAATTTTTACCGATTTTTTCTGTGACCATTTAGCCCCTGTCAATCTTGTATAGGGTATAACTTTTGACTCAGGTCGAATCAGAGGGTAAGACTAGTGCCATTGAAAAGGAATTGATGTTTGCCTTTCGGTATAGTGGTTACAATAAATATTTGGCACAGCGGTTTGGGAGAAATCGTTGTTTTAAGTTTTTTCAGTTGGTTGTTTAGGTTTTGGGAGCCTAATGGGCTGATTTGGAGAAGGCCCATTAATGGGCTAGTGGAAGGGTATAAATAGGGGGTGAGGGAGGGATATGGGAAGGGGTTTAGTTTTTCATTTCCTCATTTGGTGGCCTTGTGCTCCTTCTTCCTCTAACACCTTTCCACCATTAAAAATCATAATCCAAGGAGGGAAATCATAGATCTACACCATTGGAGCCTAGATCTACATCATTTCAAGGGCGAATTCATCGGATCGAGGAGTTTGGTTCGAATTGCTCGCTGTCCGGATTCAATGAAGTCTATGAGTGTTTGATTATGTTTTTCATCATATTCAATCATTTTCCCATAGATCTGTGCCATATTAAGTCTGTTTTTCATATGAATGACCCTATGATATGATTTAGTAAGTTTAGATAGCTAATTTCCATGATATTTCATATGCTTATGCAAATTAGATCTATGGTTTTGTTCATATAATCATTTTTCCATGATATGGGGTGATTTGCATAATTTTGGTGAAAATTGTTGTATTCATGTTGATGATGGTTGCATACCATGTTTATGGCCATATTTGATGAATTGGGCGAGTAGGTTTCGTTGGATTTGTCGTTTGGTGAAGTTTTGGATGAAATCGGAGTTGAATTACAATATGCAGGTTTTGGGTCGGCCATAGTTGGGTCGGTCGGTCTCAAATCATGTCTTGGGGAACAAGTCAAGTTGGGTCGGCCTAAGTTGGTTCGGCCTAAAGTTGGGTCGGCCTAAAGTTAGGTCGACATACAGTTGGGTCGGCACAAACTTAGGTCAGCACTAAGTTGGGTCGGCATAAAGTTGGGTCGGCCTAAAGTTGGGTCAGCACTAAGTTGGGTCGGGCTAAAAGTTGGGTCGGCATAAAGTGGGTCGGCATAAAGTTGGGTCAGTATAAAGTTGGGTCGGCCTAAAGTTGGGTCGGCATAAAGTGGGTCGGCCATTTCTGGTCAGTCATTTCTGATCAGCCATTTTGGCCATTTCTGGCCAGACATTTCTGGTCGGACATTTCTGGTGATGATGTGACTTCAAATTGAATTCAATTGGGAAGTTTTGAAGTGTTGAAAAGTGTTTGTTGATCGGCGTAGAACAACGAATGGTATGACAACTCAAGGGTGTATTGAGCTCATGTGAAGTGATTGCTCTAAAGTGTTTTGAGCTGATTAATAGTCGTAATTAATAACGACTAGAGATGTGAAGGCCAAGGCATTTTCGTTGTCGTAGGTTCTAGCGGACTCGAAGAAGGGGTACAATTGAAGACCAATTGTAGGTCGAGTGCCCTGGGCGTTGTGTATGGCCTAGCCATGTGTTGGGTATAGCGTGTAACACGTGTTTAGGATAGTGTGTAGTTTTGCTAGAACCGGGGCATCGTGTATGGTCCTCGACAGTTGACGACATGTGGTTAGCCAGTCATATGATAACGAAATTTACAAAGCAAGGTTGGCGGTGATAGTCAGAGTCAGTCATGGACGTTTGAATGGATGTTGTGATCATGATTGAGTTACTTTGCCATATTTGAATGGATGCTTTAATTGCCATGGCTGAATTGTTAATTCTTTAGGTATATGGATTGTAAAGGCCATCACTGTCATGTAGTGGGGAAGGCAATTGAGAGTTATTCTCTGGAGCTGGGTAGATTAGTTGATTATTTACCCATTCTCATATGCTTTATTGATGAAGTTTGTTAGTTGTTTTAACGCCCACTAAGACCGTTGTCTGACTCAAGGTTTTATGTTTCCCTCTTATTACCTTGGGCTGTTCATCCGGTTGTGGATGGACAGGCTGAGTAGCAGCTGACAGGTGATGTTTTAGTGAGGACAATGATGCTGATCGATGGTGAGCAGGAGGCTCACGTACAAGTTTTGTTATTATCTAGTATTTATTTCCGCTGTTTGCTATTTCTTTGAGCGTTGTCGGGAGGCAAATTGTACAAACACTTTTGTTGTTATCCACGTGTATGGGAAATACTTTCTAGTTGTAATGAAAGTTTAGTGTTTTCTGCTTCACTATCACTACCTATTGTATATGTTCTATTATAATTTATCCTTGCACTGTGAGTTCACGACAGGTTCCGCTTATGTATCATACCTTGATGATCACCCACAGTCCTCTTGTATAGTGCGAGGGTTGTGGGTGGTCGTCACATTTGGTATCAGAGCTCTGGTTAACGATTTTAGCCAAAGTTCTAAGACGTAATCACGTATGAGAGACGTACTTGTAGATTTCAGTTGGATGCTTACTATATATATAAGCATATATAGTAGTAACGGTTGTTTTCCTTTAGCAGTTTTTCTTGGAAGTGGCTAATTATTCTAAAATGCAGATTTAGAATGAGTAGACGACCATCAAGACACGTTATTAGGGGAGCTAATACTGGAGGGGGAAATGGTGGCGAACCAGACTACCCAGCCATGTTCGAGGCTATGGCGGCAACGATCATGAAAAGGGTTCCCGCTCCAGTGGCGGCTACGTTGATGTTGGAGTTCCAGTGCCTAGAGCTGCAGAATTTGCAAAGCTACGCAAATATTTTTCTTCATTGGGAGGAAAACAATTCAAAGGCAAAGAACCAGTTGAAGAGGTTCAAATATGGTTGGGTACTTGTGTTAGGATCTTCATGTACTTGGGCATTGATGATGCAACAAAGAGGAAACTTACATCAAGGCAGTTAGTGGGCAGAGCAATGGACTGGTGGAACTCTATCACACTTGAGACTCCTAAAGAGGATATTTCATGGGAATTGTTCCAAGCTAAGTTCGAAGTAAAATTTATCTTCACCGTGCAGAAGTCTGTTCTATTCAAGAGATTCGTGGACCTTAAACAGAATGGTCGCCCAGTTCTTGACTATATTTCTGACTTCGAGGTTTTGTCGAAGTATGCTCGTTCATATGTGGATACTCCTTATCAAAAGACCTAGAAGTTTGTCTTGGGATTGAATGAATATATTGGGAATCATCACTTGGATCACCTCGATGAAAGCTTTGAGAAGACCGTCGAGAAGGCTTTGAGGCATGAAAGTCTTTTTCTTAAGAAGATGTCTGTTGTTGCAGCTAAAGAGGAGCAAAAACCACAATAGGGTGGTAATAACAAGAAAAGGAAGCAACAACAGAAAGGAAAGGATAGCTAAAAGAAGCGGAAGGGAGAAGTGACTTGCTTCAATTATTGGCAGAAGGGCCATTTTGCTAGTGAATGCAAGAATCGTAAAGCTGAAAAGAAGTGCTTCAAGTGTGGGAGGCCGGGACATGAGAAGAAAGATTTTCCAAAATCAGCTCAAGGGAACCAAGTGGTTAAGGCTAATGCTTTAGGGGCAGTGCCGTCATATTCGAAAGCTCCTACTGCGGAGGAGAAAGGAAAGGGTGACGTGGTGCAAGGTAATCTTTCTGTTCATGGTGTTTCAGTTCGAGTTTTTCTTTATACTGGAGCATCGCGTTCTTTCATTTGCAATGAGCTTGTGTGTCGCTTGGGTTTGGAACCCGAGGTATGTGATAGACCATTGATCGGGACTAATCCAGTTGGGGATTCGTCCAGTTTGTGCATGTTGTGTCGTGGTCTAGTGTTGTCGAGTCATGGTTGCTCTTTTGTGTATGATTGCTTTGTTCTTAACTTCACTGGGTTTGAGATCATCTTGGACACGGATTGGCTCAAGAGGTATGTGGCAATGGTGAATTGCGAGAAGCTAGAGGTGAGAGTCGGGGATGTGGAAGGGAGAACGGTGTTGATAAAGTGTGTGCGCGAAGAGGGTGTCTTCGTTAGCTATTTATATTTTCTTGTGATTCCACAAGAAGACTTTTCATCTGTGCTGATCGCTAATGAGTACGAGGATGTCTTTGACGAGGTCAAAGGGTTGCCGCCTCATCGAGAGATCGAGTTTAGGATCGATTTGGTCGAGGGTGTTAGACCAATCGTTATGCCTCTTAGGCAGATGGCGCCTAAGGAACAACGATAATTGGAGGTGGAAGTTCGAGACCTTCTAAGAAAGGTGTTCACTCGGAGAAGTGTTTCTGAATAGGGTGCACCGGTCGTGTTTGCAACCAAGGTAGATGGCTCGTTAAGATAGTGTGTGGACTATCGTGA
Organism: Allium sativum; assembly: GCA_030737875.1. Taxonomy (NCBI): domain Eukaryota; kingdom Viridiplantae; phylum Streptophyta; class Magnoliopsida; order Asparagales; family Amaryllidaceae; genus Allium; species Allium sativum. The sequence continues at coordinate 2,213,717 of CM060919.1, read as the reverse complement.
GCCGAACAAGGTGACTAAGAAGAACAAGTATCCGTTGCCAAGGATAGATGACTTGTTCGATCAGCTTCACAAAGCCAAAGTGTTTTCTCAGATGGATTTGGCAACAGGGTTTCAGCAGTTGAGGGTGGCGAAGGATAGTGTACCAAAGACTGCTTTTAGGACACCATCTGGTTTCCTCGAATGGTTGGTGATGCCATTCAGGTTGACTAACACGCCAGCTTATTTCATGGATCTTATGAATAGAGTGTTCAGAGATCAGTTGAATAACTTTTTTCTTGTGTTCGTGGATGATATTCTGGTTTACTCCAGAAATGAGGAAGAACACAAGACGCACTTGAGAGTTGTGTTAGAGATCTTGCGAAAGCATCAGTTGAAAGCTAAGTTCTCGAATTGTCACTTCTGGAAGGATGAAGTGATGTTCTTAGGCCATGTAGTTTCTGGAAAAGGGATAGTGGTTGGCCCTGCTATAGTGGCAGCAATCCAGGACTGGGATCGACCTAAGAATGCGATGGATGTTCGGAGTTTCCTTGGGTTGGCAGGATATTACCGACGGCTTGTCAAGAATTTATCCAAGATAGTTACACCGTTGACCGGATTAATAAAGAAGAACCAAGTGTTCACATGGGATGCGAAGTGTGAACAAACGTTCGAAATCCTGAAGGAGAGATTGACGAGTGCACCTTTGTTGACCATTCCAAGTGGGAATGAAGAGATGGTGGTATACACCGTTGCATGTGGTACTGGACTTGGAGTAGTGCTAATGCAGAAGGATAAGGTTATGGCCTACACGAGTCGGCAGCTGAAGCCGCATGGAATTGTCCAACTCATTATTCGGAGTTGGCGGCAATTGTGTTTACTCTGAATATGTGGAGACATTACCTGTTGGGAGTTCGATTCGAGTTGTTTACGGATCACAAGTCATTGAAGTATCTTCTCTCCCAAAAGGTTTTGAATCTTCAGCAGCAACGGTGGCTAGAGTTTCTGGCATCGTATGATTTTGATATATCATGTACTCCTGGCAAAGGTAATGCAGTTGCAGATGCATTGAGTCGAAGACACGCAAGTTTGGGGGTGATATTTTCGAAATGGAAGAGCCTTGAATATTTGGCAAGGTTTGAGTTCAGGCAAACCATCTATAAAATCCATAGAGACACTCTCCCATTTCCACTGAGGAACCTCCAAAGGATGAAGTAAACCACCGGGCTTCTTTTGCTCAGCTTTGACATGCTAACAAACTAAACGTTGAGAAATAAACTCTGCTACATCTTTCTTCATCCCAGCCCAAAATAAAACCCTCTTCATGTCTGTGTACATCTTATCACCACCTGGATGAATAGTCATCTTAGAATGGTGGGCTTCTTCTAAGCCTGTCTTTATCAAGCTTCCAGTTTGAGGAACACTAAGTCTTCCATCTCGTCGCAACCACCCCTTTTCATCTATGGAATATCTACTGAGGTGACTAAAAGTCTCCCCTTTTCTGAGCTTATCCATGATGTCTAAAATCTGAGGGTCGCCTCGCTGTGAAGCTTCTATCTGATTCATAAGAGTGGGTCGTATTTCTAGCAATGCAAATAAATCAGGCAAAATTTCGATGGAGGGTCTAAAGTCAAAAGTTGATATGAACTCCAAGCTCTTCCTTTCCACAACCAGAGGACTTAAGGCCATCCTCTGCCTACTTAGTGCGCCGACCATCACATTACCCTTGCCAGGGGTATAAGCGATTTCAAAATCATAAGAAGCTAGGAACTACATCCACCTTTGTTGCCTTAAATTAAGATCCTTCTGCGAGAACAGGTACTTGAGAGATTTATGATGCGTATATAACTCGAACTTTTCTCCAAGTAAGTAATGGCACCACGTCTTAAGTGCGAGAAAGGTACTTGAGAGATTTATGATCGGTGTTTATCAGAATATTTCATATTGTAATGAAATCGATGTTATTTATATTGTTTAACATCTGCGATGCAGGGAAACAGGTTGGAGGGATCCAACTGATTCCTCAATATTTATTATACTGTTTTATTCATATATTGTGATATATGATGTGATATATAATCTGTGATTGATTATGATGACACTGATCTAGTTATTTGGTATTTTAAATACAATAAGAAATACCAGAACGTAAAAAGGGAATTTTCAAAGTGTATTTTGATAATGAAATATCTATTTGGAAATCAAATAGAATTATAAAAAGAAATATTTATAAAATAAATAGAATTTTATAAAAAGGGCAATATTTGGAAAACAAATATTGGAATATATAAAAAGGGTAATATTTGGAAAACAAATATTTGAATATATAAAAAGGTAATATTTGGAAAATAAATATAAAAAGGAAATAATTATAAAATGAAAAAGGTCTTATAAAAGGAAATAATTATAAAATGAGAAAGGTTTTATAAAAGGAAATATTTGGAAAATGAATAGAATTTTATAAAAAGAGAATTTTACATTCGGAAGGTTTAGACCCGTGCTTCGCACACGGGTATAACATGATAAGGATCTAAAGTAAATATTTAATAGAAATCTATTTTAACAGATAAATTGAGGAGAATCATTTATAAACGATGTTTAAAAATTAAGAAAATATTTATCATTTGATAAATTGAATATATAAATCTGAATTTATATAGAGAAGTAAAATCGGTTTCAACACCGATAATTGAAATGGAATGTGAACGTAGTAGTTATAAAGGAATTTGCAATGAGATTATAAATGTTGGAAATGAAATAAGATTTGTATGAATAATTCTGCAAATAAAAATATAAATAGAATTTGGGTTTGAGATATTGTTTTTAAATACGAAATCAAACTGTTTTGATTATATAAAGAAATATTTTTCACATTCTATGTGAAAAATTAGATTAAAGTAAATATTTTGCAAATAAAATATTATGAAGGAATTTGGGGTTTGAATTAGGAATTTAAATGGAATTACTGAAATTAGAAACTGACTGGAAAATAGTTGAGTTGAATGGCTTTCTGAGTATCGATCTGATGTTGGTTTCGTCCTTCGGGGTTTATACTTGGGAAGTTGTTCTCCTACTAGTTTACAGTTAGAGACTGATAGAGGTGGGAAGATATTGTTGCGTGAATCATAAATGGAAATGTTTTCCAAAGTTAATAACGTATATTTTCTAATTTTAGAAAATAAGGAATTTATGAATATATGGAATGATAAATGGGAAATTGGGAAATGAAATGATGATTGATCGGTAAGATTTCCATTTGGGAATACGACCGTTGTTTGTACACATGCTTTACTTTGATAGTTATATCACCGACTATCATAGATTTTGACCATTTCTATTGTCAATACAGAGAGACCGAGATCAGATATATTATCTAAAAACCACTGCGTCTGGCATCAGCGCTGCGAATCAAATATGATGAAGACAATTGGAGACAGAGTTATGCAAGGGCTGTTCAGTAAATCGTAGGTAGAAATTGCCTAAGATGGATTTACAGAATAGTGCCTTCGGGTTGTCCAGTCCCAGGACAACTTGAATGGACGAATGTCTGACAGAGTATATTTGGTAGATCGCGTAAGTTGATCGTTTCAAACGTATTTACGTTGGTGGCGGAGGAATTCGTTTCTCTTAGCTTATACCCGTGGTATTTTTGGGGAAATCAATTTGTGATTTGACAGGTATGACGATGTGACATTCAAAGTAAATATCGATGTGATCTGTATAATAGTACGTAATGACCTCAAGCCTCATCGACCGGGAAATGACAAAAATCGGGCTGGCAGCAAGGCTAAGTGGGTCGCACCCAATTAGGGTATATTGTCACCATCTATAGAATATTCATATTTGTTACTTCTTTCACCTCTGTATCTCCTGGGAACGGTTATGTTGGTATACCAACCGTAAGGTGATAATATATTCGGAACATTCAAGCGAAATGAATGGCCGGTCATGTGTGGCCGAGTTACAAGATGTTCTTGTTGAACTCCAGTGTATCGCTTTTAGAGTACACTAATCGGAAGGTGGTTCCATACTTTGTCATAGTTGGAATCCATTACCCAATAAGAGTCCACGGTTTTTAATTGTATATTATGTATGTAGAGCGTGAGATGAAAGCGTACTACTAGATTGCTACCTACTTGATTTAGACATTATTATAATATCAGAAAATATTGATCTTAAGAAATATTTTGGGTTATCGTAAGGTATAACCATCCGTATTTATGTGTGGATCTGTCTTACGATTATCATTGCTTTTGAAACGGATTTGGAAAAGTTAAACCAAGTGTTTGGAGTTTACTCACACCAGTCATATAACTGACCCAAAGTTTATTTTGTTTTGTTTTCCCTAAACTCTTGGGTGCCCAATTTTGTACGGACAGTCAAGTAGATGGGAATTTACAGATACTTGGAGAGCTGGAGCAGGAGGCTTCAGGATTATATAGCTATTGTTATTTTCGCTGTATTGTAAGTTTTGTACTCTGATAATAGTATTGCATACCGATACTGTTTTATTCTAAAGTTATGTTATATAATATATTTTATTCGTTCCGCTGTGAGATTCGTGTTACTCTGATGATGTTGTATATTCTTCTTCCTCTTCTATTCTAACTTTCTTTCTTTCTATTTCTCACCCTCTATCTTCTTTCTACTAACGATATTTCCGATGCTTGGATAGTCGACATTGAGTTTATGTCGATAACCAAGGTCGCAAATTCCCCGGGCCATTACAATATAAGTTCATATATTAATTAGCATCATTAGCAAATTTTGTAAAATTATGCAACACACTGAACAATATTATTCCATCAATTACCTCATTATAAAAAGGAGTTGCAATACTAAGCCTGTCGACATAACCAATTTAATCAACATTACAATTCATTTTGTTATACACTTCAACTACAGTGTCATACGTAGAATTTTTTGCCCCAAAAAACTGAGTGATGTAAAACAATATACATCATCGTTTATTTGCATCACTTGCATTTTTTAATTTTGATATTTTATGATGGGATGCTTATTTTTTTGTTGAGAACAAATGCAATAAATACGGAACTAATATAACTATCGTTGATTGCTTTGAAAATACTGATTTTGGCAACAAAGATAAATATTCTCTTCCAATACCATTCATTTATAAAGCATGCATGCAACTCATTTGGTGGAGACTTGAATGTCTCACTTAAAATTTTTTGTAGAATTTAAAACCGACACGGTAAATTAATGAATGTGTTGATTAAATGCTAATTAATAAATGTGCTGATCAAATACTATATTATGAAGTGGCCTAAACTTGTTTGAATAACAGAATTGATTGAATCCAACTATTTATTTATTTGTATATAGTGCTATTGATTTTATTTCGGCAAATGTTAACCCCAAAATACCTTTAAGAAATGTTTCCTTTGTTAGTTAATCATTAAAGAAGACTCCCATTAATAGTTTTGTATGCCTAGTTTTCCACATGAGGCGAGAGTGCTTTGAACCAAGTTTATTTCCTTTGCTACGGTCATCATTTCATTGCTTACTTTATATTCCAACATGAAGATTGTTATAATATAAATATAAAAGTTAAGCAACTTAATTTTAGTAGTGATGTACAATTTTTGGTTTATTTATGATTTTCATTTGATAAAAAACTCTCAACGAATTAACTAAATGGAAGATTTGTAATAATTTTAAAAAATATAGAGAAGACTATCATCTTAAACCAATATAAGCAAATACTTATCATTTAAAAAAGTTGATATGATTAATTCACGCTACATAATTTGTGTTCCTATTTGTTATATGTATTTGTACTAAATTTTCATGAAATAATGTATCTATAGAAAGTTAAGCATCTATTCAGCAGCCGGATCCACCTGAGCAAAACTATCCATAATACTTATTTCCCTTAATATAACAATTCATATTACACTAAGAACAAACAAAAATCTACATGCTTCAGTATAAAAGCGCCACAAAAATATTACAACCTAAAACCTAGAATGATATGAATAAACAAATATCAGCATCTTTCTTTAAACATGAATTACAGAAAACCTACAAAACTACCATATTTCTATTTTCTACAAACATTTTAGTAGCATTTATCTATATACCTAACATAAGGTCAACACTTCAAATTAGTAGTAGTCCAACATATGTAAATAGGGAGAACTAGGATGCTATAATAGTTTATGACTATATTATTTTTATCAAACTCATTTACTATTTAAAAAAGACAGAAGTACCATATACATAATAAATTTACTGGTTTCCAGTAAATTAAAACCGAGATCCAAATTTGGAGCATCAATTTCAAACGACATAAATATTGCAGAAAGCCTCATTAAAAATATGGTGAGCAAAAGGAAATAAACTCAGAAAATGTGGAAAGATCGCGACTGGTTGAAGATAAATAAGTCATACCTTTAGTGCTTCGTGTTTCAACGCTAGCAATTTCTGGTCTTTGCATAGATGTAAACCTTGTTTTATGATCCTTGCTATAAGCGTTTCCTACAATAAATTAATTGGGGAGAATCGAACTCCAGTACGGATCGCGAATAATTGGATGTAGAAGGAAATTGAAACAGATTTGTTTTCCGGGAGAAAGAAGCGTTAAAAAGTGTGATTAGGGAAAGAAGAAATTAATAAATGCGGTTAGCGAGATCAGATGGAAATGAATGCGGTTATGAAAGGGAGAACAGGGGAAAAAATTATAAATTGATAGCGCTCAGCAAGCGAGAAAGGTCTTAACAAATGGACACGTCAAATAAGAACGAAAATATGCTTTGCCACATGTTATTCTGTCTATTTTGGTTTCTATTATAGATAATAGAAGATATAGTTCAAACTTCTTTAGTCCATAACTTCTTCATACTTAGTTCGATTAACGAAAACCAAGAGTATTTCTGAATTAGAATTTTGTAACAAACGCAAATGTAAAGTCCGTTTAAGACAATTCTAAATAATTTATTAATCTATCTATTATCTATATTAGAAAGTAGAATAGATGGATTGCTACTGTGGCATGCCTAATTTTCTTTTAAATCTAACGTGGCATAATTATATTGTCTCAGTATGCAGTCTTCTTTTTACGTTCCCACTGCATAAAAAAGCCCCGCCTTCAACTTAAATTAATGGAAAAAAACTGCCATCTCGATTTACATATGCAGTTCTGTCTCCTCCTTCCCCAAATCCAACCCACCGAAATTCCCATGTCGAATATGGTAATTGACAAACCCGATCTACCTTCTATTGTTTACCGGTTCCCGACTGCAATCCTGCTTGCGCATGCTGGTGATTTCTTCCTCCTCTCTTCCAATACGTCTTCTTATAGAAATTTTAAATTATACTTTTATCCAGTTTGTGAAGAGTTTACAAATGAACCGGTGGTAAAGGTATTCGTAATCGACATTCCACTTTATTTTATCAAACACTACATGTAATATGTTATCATGTTCATTATCAATTGGATCTTGGGTTGTAACATCTATTTTTTTTAACAATTCTACTCTTGCATTGTTTATAAATAAAATACAGTGGGCATAGAGTTGTACGTAGGGCGGACGGTACCTTATATGCAATTTGAGTTGTTTTGATTTAGATCAGATTTGATCGGATGTTTAAGGTATCTTTTATTATTCGGATCTGACGCAAGACCCGTCTTCTAATATTGATTTGCTCTGGATCCTAAATGATAACCATCATCCTTTTTGCATCATGGTTTTAATTCATTATGTTCTAAATTAATAATTTAGGTTGCCAGCGCCAATCAAACCATTTGGGTTGGGCTTGAACCTTCCTAAATATTTTCACTACAACAAAAAGACCATATTACAACTGTAATTTTACAACTGTCACAAAGTGGCAGTTGTAGTAGACTTCTTTTACAACTGTTTTATTCAGAAAGTTGTAATATACTAGTTTTCAACAACTCTTTAATTTTATTAGTTGTAATAAATGGCTAACAACGGTTCCTTTTTGCCTGTTGTAATAAATACTTATTTTTGACAACTTTTCTTTTTACCTGTTGTAATAGATATCTATTACAATTATTTTTGGCAGTTGTGAAAGACGATTGCTTTTAACAACTCTCTTTTTTTGTCAATTGTAATTAGATATCTGTTACAACTCTTTTTATTAGTTGTAACAGATGTTTGTTTTTAACAAGCCTTCTTTTTTGTTAGTTATAATGTACATACATATAAACTTTTTCCTTTATTTGTGTAATAATTATAATTAAATAATAATACTTAATAATTAAGTAGTCAATAAAAAATTCCATTAATAATTAATATTAATAGTTATTATTCAATGCTCAATAACTAAAACAATTATTCAATAGTCATTTGTATATACGAATAATTAAGAGGTACTATTTAATATTTAATTGTTGATAATCCAATATCAATATTTACCAATTTATTTAAGAAATATTATGTTGCAAAATTAAAAAACTCATAAATTATTAAAAAACCAAAAAATTGACAGATGTTGCAAATTATTGCTTCTATATTCATTTTGAGATTTGCTTTAGTTACATTTTTTATTTTGTATGTGCTAGCACTCGTTCGATCTAAGTAGCAGAATTTTCGTTTTTGCCTTACGTTTTTTCCAAATTGAAAATCAGGCTCAAATTCAAAATTTCCCACTAAGCTAAAAGTTTCGTTGCTTCGTTTTTCTGGAAAATTTGGCTCTAGATTCATCGTTTTTCCCACCACAAACCATTTTTTTTATTACCCCAGTTGGTTCGCCCATTCCTATTCCCTAACTCCTTCCATTAAATAATAAAACTTGATGCCCCATGTTCATCCGATCATTCCAGTTCCCAAGATCTAAAATAAAATACGCTGCCTTCGGTTTATTTCCAATCGGTAAATCCTACATTGGAACCAATAGCTTCAGCTGAATTTTAAAGATGGGGACTAGGATTTTCATCGCGCCGCCTCTATCATCTCTATCGTCCTTTTCCTCTCAATCCTCTCTCTTCTTCAACGCACCTTGCTCCCTCAACCCTAGCTTTCTCTATCTTTGTTGTTTAGTTGTTTGCGTCACACATTTAACCCTTATGCCCACTTTCTCAAATCTATTTTTTGACTCTCACTCACCTAGCATTTTATGCCGATCCTCGATCGATTCTTCTATGGGTCTATGGATCCACGTATCTCGACTCATCACCAGTCTTATTTCTTCGTGGCTGTTTAAAGTGGAATTGGCTTGGATATAGACTTGGCGGTCCTATGTGGTCTTTTTGGTTCGGTCATCGGTGGTCAAGGTATCTGGGTTTGTTTTGTGAGTTGAATTATGGTCCGGTTATTGGGTTTATGATCTGAGTTAGGGGAATTTTTTATGAGGTTTAGGTTTTCTATCACTGTAGTGCTCCTTCCTCCTCCCTCTATCCACGACGATAGCCATGCTACAGTGGATCTTTGGTGATTTGGTGGCCTTGGTATGTTTTTTCTTCCATTTTTCTTCTGTCCCCTTGGTCATGTTTTGTTTGGTGATTTGTCATAGTAAACTGTGTCAATGTTTGTGGACTTCGGCAACAAGATTTAGTTTTGGGTTGTGTTCTTGTCAGTTAAGCACCCTGCCTTGTTCTCAATTTGTCAGAAATTTTCCTTGGCGATCAGGTTGCAATAGAGAAGCTTATCTATCTCAAGTTGTGGAGTGTGATGTGAGGGTACTTTGCAACTTCATTGCAATCCAACCTGTTGCAATATCTTCTGTCTGAGGCCTTACTATTGGATTTCAGACTGGTAACTCTTTTTATTTCTGAGTTATTATGGTTATATGTAAGTAGTTTTATCTATGCAATTTGTTATGTCAGCGTTCTAGTTTCGATGATGCAATAAAATGAGGAAGAATGGAATTGTTGTTGCCTGGTTTCAGCTCTGTTTTAAGTGATTTCAATAGTAAACTTTTTACTAAAAAAACAATGAAACCAATCGTCCATGTTCGCAAGGCACAAAGAACAATCATCGTTGTTAAAAGTAATTGCATCGGCTATAGCCGTTATGGCCGATGTATATTTTATGTTGCTTTTAATAAGACATTCAATGCTTATCAATATTATCTTTATTAATGAGTTAGTCTTATGTTGATTTTATGTTTCTTGCAGCAGCAGAAAAAACATCTAATGCATGATGGTTGATACGTATCTAATTTGGATTTGGTAAAAAAGGTTCCATGCTTTCAAACTAGTACAGGTATATATATCTTGGATTAATTTGATAAATAATTTATGTTGGAGAGTAACTAGAGTTTCTTATTACATGCCAGTATATTGCATGTGAGCAAAGTCAAAGTTAAGAAATAGGTATTAATAAAATTTATCTCTATTCATTACATATTCAAAGATCAATGCATTTGATATTTTTATTTTACTACATGGTCATTTGACATTTTTCTATTCATCCAATCCCAGCTTCTAGCATTGCTATCCTTGGTGAATCGCCGATCACCAATATGTTGCCTGCAACACCTCATTCATGACCATGCCTTAAGGGTAGCCGATCTCTTATCTCTGACGTTGAAAAGTAAGGCACGTATGAAAATGTCTCGGAAGCTGTTATGCGTGGTGTTGGCATTTTGTTCTCACCCTGTATAGTTTCCAAAGTTATAAACTATGTTATCCTGTTCTAGAGTGGTTCAAATTAATAATGCATAGGATGTTCAAATTAGTAAAGAATATTGTTTAAATCGAATGTGTGATTTTTTTTATAGCTGGAAGAAGTAATTTGTAGGTTGCAATGGTTTATTATATAATTTTCTTATAGTGTAATGTTAATTTTATCATATTGTTTATGTTTATCTATTTTGCAAAATGTGTTTTTTTTGTATAATTTTTCATTTGTTTAACAACAGGCAAAAACAGTTGTAGTATAATTTAGTACAACAGGCAATGTAGTTGTAAAAAGGAATTTTACAACAGTTAAAAAGAGTTGTATAAGTCTCATGCTATTACAACTCTGGATATAAGGACTGTCGAATGTCAGTTGTAGTAGACTTATTACAACTGTTTTTGACAGTTGTGAAAGAGTGTTTTTGTTGTAGTGTTTTTTCCTTAAGATTAAGTCATGCTTATTGGAAGACCAATGGGCAGTCCAGCTTGAGTCAAATAATTTATGGATTTGATTATCTTACTTGGTTTAAAATCTAATAATTCCAAGCATGGGTTTCAATCGGATCACGATGAACTAAGTTTAAATTTTTGACGATTAAACCAACCAAATCACGAGAGTATGGATTTTTCACTTCCTTATTTTGAATATTACACATCTAAATATAAGATATGCCAAAAATATAGATATAAAATGTTGGACATGCAAACTGTAGAGGGTCTGCATCCGAAGTTGTGTACTTTAACAGGTCACAATTGCATCATCATAATTGAAGTTACGTACATTAAAGTTTAGTGGCGGTGAGGTTGTCAAAATTTGCAGCGGTTTTGGAAGTGTTCGCAGCATTAAAGAAAAATGGTGGTGCTTTATTGTCAAAAGTTTTTGATGAGATTTCGAGCAAATACTTTAAACGATTGGGACATCTCACATTCAATTTAATGATCACATGGACCTTCCGTAAATTTCAGTCCGCTCACTCTTCCAATAAAGTTTATGGCCTCAACAATTTCGAATGATATTCTTATTTCAGTGTCAGGTTAAATAACAATTTTGATTGTTTTAAATATCAAATCTATTATACATTAATTCCACAAATGTATAACATTCGTGTATTTGTTCATCATGATATAGCATCATCATCTTCGTGTGCATTCTTATATCAACTGAAAAAAATACTCGAGTTGAAATGTAGTCACATAGTGTTTGGTTTAGTATTGGTTTCTTCTGGAAAATTGAAGTGATTAGTGGCTTTTTTATAACTACTATGTTAGTTCGAACAAACTAATCTCGTGCATTCTGATTTTGTTCTTCTCCCACGGTAACATACAGGCATGACAATAAACTTTTGATATAAGCTAGAATAATGTTTTGAAAGTGATACAAACTTCATTTGAATTTCTTGGTTATGGGTCAATAGTGCAAGTCCAACATTATAACTTATAAGTAAACTTTATAAAGTTGCACCATAAATGTATTTACTCAAATGTTAGGTAGTACGCTTTAGAAAGTTGTCAACTAAAATGTATTTAATCAATGCTAGGTAGAAGCAAAGTTTGGTTATTGGCATAATACTGATATTACACTACACCATATCAGCCAATTTGGCACACCAGGATGCGGGCGTAAAATTGGGCTATAAGCCGTATCAAATTTGACAGTGCTCAAATCCGTATCAAACTAAGTTTTGCGATCCGCACCACCCCAAACACCCTTAATCTGACCGTCCATCAACGAAGTCTAGGATTAGTTCATTTGATGCGGCTTTGGACCGTATGAAATTCGTATCAAATTTTTCCCCCCTCCGTACCTGTACATAGGCACGATCGACTTTTGCCTTATCAAAACTTTCGGCCGAATAATCCCTCTTTTTATTTTGCAATGGCGACCACCGAATACCCAAATTAGGGTTTTGGTACTCGACCGACTTCCTTTGTCAATAATCGATCCACCGCAGTCCATGAGTTATCATCATCTCGCGATGCCTTCAGCTGACCGGCGAAGCCTCAGTCCACCGCTGTCCATCCTTCTCGTCGCCTCTGGAGGTGAGTACTAGATCACCGTTAAATTTAAATATGAATTGGATTTAATTTGGGTTTAATCTGAATTCGAATTGGGTTTAAATTAGGTTTAATATACTGCTATTGTGTTTAAATTGGGTATTATCCCCAGTATTATAGTGCGGTAGTGTATTTTCTATCATTTGTGTGTTATAATTGGGTACTATAATTAGAATTCAGACACTTTTGATTGGGTATTATCCCCAGTATATTATAATTCGAATTCAGACACTTTTGATTGTGCTGCCCTGCTCATTTGTGTGTATTATTGCACCATGTACACTGATCCTTATAACTGATCTGAACTGTATGTGTATGATTTGATTTGAGAACTAAAGCATACTAGTTCTGTTGACTGAGCTGCATGTATCTAGTAATTGATATTGGGAAATTTGTGTGATTGAGTATAAATGCCGGTGATGGATGCATGAATGAAAATAGAATGGAATTTATAGGTTGAGCTTTAGTCAATTTGTTTGGTGTGTCATGTGTGTCACACTGCGTGTGAGTAAAGGCGTAAAACTGTTTTTCCATTTATGACTTGCTGCATTGAACCAAGTTGCTTTGTGCTCATGTAACAAATCATTTTTGTTAGTCAACTTACGTGCAAAAATAGAAGCTGACTATTAATATAACATGTGTGTGCAACATGCAGCCTCCATCATTTGGATGAAGCTAATAAGTGTGGATGTGAGTTTATTGATCTAAACTTCAGGTAATATCTCGCTTTTTTCTATGAAAATTTATGTGTTATCGTATAGATACATGAAAATTTATGTGCAAAAATACTTCGTTTGAGTGTCCATAACTCTTTCATATCAAGTCGGAATTCATTAATTCTTTTAGCCTCAAAGTCGTAACCAGAAGCGATTTTAGATCAGGTCAAAACTAGAGTATATGAGTCCATGTTTGAAGCTCTGAATAAGGCTGGTTAAGGGCGAATAGGGTTGGTTAAGGGCGACCACTCATAGAACTTGCTAATGCAATGTTATATCTACGTTGCAGCCAAGTGACAATAATGAGAATTATAATAATGTGGACATATCCTCTATATTGCTCTTTAATTAGGCTATAACAACTGTCTTTAATCGAGACTCAGTCTCGACTGAACAAGTAAAAATGTTGTAGACATATATCCTATCCTAAACTATGCGGTTTGCACTTTTTTACAGGTCATTGTAGTGTACATGCTATATGCTATCCAAGCTAACTTATTACCAGGCCTTGGATAGAATAGTGTGTTGACCTTCCTGAAGGGTTCCTTCATGACTTGGATAGAATGCAATGTTTTGGTGGATGTTCATCTTGAAAGAAGCATTGATTCAATAAGCTCACGACGTCGGTTCGGATATTTATCACAGCTTATTGTAATGTAACATTATGTATCTTCTTTAGTGTAATGAAACAGCGTGTATCTTATTTATTGTAATGTAATCAAATAACATGTATAATTATATATTGTAATGTAATGAAATATTTCGTACAAATGTTTCGTTTTGTGTTACAATTGTGAACTAGTGTATCATGTGTTATATATGCTTTGTGTTACAAATAATATGTGCTGCAGTTTCTGCTTATATATGTGTGTGTGTGTGTGTGTGTATAAGATACAGTTTTTAGCCGTATCTACATACACATTAGATACGGCTAAAAGCCGTATGTTAATCCATTGAGATACGGGTTAAAGCCGTATCTAATAATTTAACACGCCACTTTTTGATACGGCTAATTACCGGGCCCAACAACTTTAGATACGGCTATTTACCGTGCCTAATCAGCATTTATGGTGTAGTGTTATAAGATGGGTGACAAACAATTTTAGCTTGGTTTTTGTTCATCAAGGCTGGAAACTAACAATGGAAATTCAACTATCATCTAAAACAACAATCTACAACCTTTTAGGTGACATGCCATATAATTGGATGATGCGAGAGTAAACGATTTATATATGTTAACCAAAAGTGTAATAACAAATTTGTGCATGGTGAATTTATTATCTTCTCAAATATATAAAATGTATTCTTTTTATCACGAGGGTGAAGAACCATCTTTGCTTGCACCACTATTAAGATTAAACAGATATTTACAATAAGAAAGCTTGAAATTTATCAATTAGATGCACCATCAAACTTTTCATGTCTTAATTTTAATTATCTTTAATGAATATGTTTGTATTGTCTCTTAATCACTGCATTTTATCCTTAAGTGTAACGGACTTGCAACTACTGAACTATTTGATAAAGCAATGCAGATTAGGCTGGTAATATTTGATATCATGATATTTATAGTTGAATACGCAGTCCCGATCGTTTTAGACATTGTTTTTTTTAGTATAACGTTGGAGTTGCATCCACAGCTAGAGGAAGCACTGGCTGCATCTTCTAAGAAGAAGGTTTCCAGAAAATATGATTTGTATGCTGTGTTGCATAGATATAACCTACTTTTTGAAACCCTTCTTAGAAGATACAGGCACTGTTTCCTCTTGCTATGGATGTGAATACACCATTATTTGAAATAACCAGTGTCCGTAATGACCCAAGTATGTATTCAACTAAAAATGCCACGATATCAAATAACATCGGCATGATCAACGTTACATTATCAGACAGTCCTGACCTACCAAATATATGATTTATGTACTAAGTAGTGCAATGATTTTATTTGTTATATTGACATCATTATTACAGCCTGTTTGGAATTGCATCAAATACTTGACTGATGCTAACTGATGTTTATTTCATTCATGTTTGAGGCGACCGATTTAGGCTATTTACTTCATCTTGCAAAACACAATATGTGGTAGTTTTAACACTTCCCTGATTGTTCCACAAAACAGAACAAAACACATGAAAATTTATAATCCTTTGTTTCAAGGGCTGACACTTGCTGTATGAATTTCACTTTGATGATTGAATTTGGTATTGATAAATTTTTGCAATAACTAATGTATGCAAGCATGTTAATTTTCTGAAATGATATTTAAATATCAGACTGACACCATGGCTACTATAAATTTTTTTTTGGCTCAATATGCTTACCTAATTAACTTCCTATCCATGCTGGTCACCTTTCCCGAATCTCATCTTCATGAATATCCAAGTTTTCAAAGAATTTTTATGTTTTATATCGCTTTACCAATGTCACCTAAAAGAACATAACTTTACACACACACAAAAATGGTTGTCGATGAAGGGAAAAAATACCACTATAATTGAAAAAATGGAAAAATTGGACAAGGCTTTGTAATGTGAAGTATATGAACTACAAAATCCTTGGCATTTCCTTGAATGTTTCCAATATGTGATGCCCATAGTGCTGTTTAAATCATGAAATAAATAAACAAGCTTCGATATCATGGTATCATAAACATAACTAATGAAAATTGTAAATTTCAAACGTATCCTCCTCCCTTTTATAGTTCATACTAATTTTTCTACTTGAAAATATATTAAGTGGGAAATTGAATTTTTGTTATATAGACGAATCAAAGTATTAAAGAAGAACACAAATGAAAGTTTGAATGTTTATATCACATATATAATTTTGATGATAAAAGGTTATTAAACGTTGTAAAAAAAATTATGTTCATTTCATATGCCCAAGGTCTGTAATTTTTTTCACAAACCAAGAGGAGAGAATTTCAAAAAGCAGACAACATATGGCACACTTAATATCTGTAATGCATGTTGTGTGTTGTGTGCATCCCATAGACAGCAAAATTATAAGCTATATAGTCTGTTCTCAACATGTAATACGAGGCATGTGGATAGATGTGTCATAAAGAGACAAAAAATTTTAGTACCCATAGTAGGAAGAAAATCTATATAGCACTAGATCATTCGCATTAGTAAAGAATGTACAAAAGGTAAAAATATCGAAACAAACTATATGTCACAGTTATTCATGGGTGATTCTGTAGGCTCTCATAGAAACACTAGATGTAAGCGTGTCATCTTTGTAGCGGTAGGATTGTAGAATGATGCAAATATGACTTATTAAACTAACTATGATTTTAGTTATTACTCTCCAGATTCTAAAATATATGCAATATGAACTTACGAAATTTCATAACACTTAGCACTGGGTATAATCATCTGTGTAGTTGTAAGATGGTAACATGATGAAAACATTGTTTAAGAAACTTTAGAACTGGATAACTAATATCCAGAGTTTAGAATGTACGTATAATGTTGTGTAGTATAACATTAATTTACTATAATTATTTACTTACAAATTTGAAGCGATTACTACCCCAAGCCCACTTCCAAATACATTCAAAATTGAATTAATAACTATAGTTCCTCTTAAAATTGAACTAATCGTAGAATCTTCACAAATCCCATCCAACAATAAGGCGAAGCAATCAACAAATTATATTGGCTTCATCGATGATGGCTCGAGTGGAACTACAATTTCATTATGGTTGGCGATTAAAATGTACTTTTTGTTGGAACCGGTAATCTATGAGTTCGGTTCGATTTGATTTTTTACAACGCCATAAAACTTATTTTTCAAGCATTCCACCGATTTTGAGGAAGAAGTTGAATAAATAAATGAATTTATTTCCAATAGTTAATTCCAATCTTACTGTTATGTACGCCTACATTTTAGTTTCTTTTTACTCTTCCCTCTACCTTTGATGGTGGTATTGATTTATTGCACGAGTTAAAAGGGCTTTTCCAAGTCTGTCTAGGAGTCAAAATAATTTTTTAAGGATTCATACAGTAACTCTTTCATGACACAATTGTAAAAAATGTATTTGAAAGAATCAAAATTTTGTTATATCTGGTTTTCCATTTGAAAGTTGGTCTGATGCTATGCATGATTGCAATGCATTTCTTGTGTGCAGTTCTGTCTCCTCCTTTCCCAAATCCAACCCATCGAAATTCCCATGTCCGAATATGATAATTGACAAACCCGATCTACCTTCTGTTGTTTATCGGTTCTCGATTGCAATCCTTCTTGCGCACGTTGGTCAGATCCTCCTCATCTCTTCAATACATCTTCTTACAAAAATATTAAATTATACTTTTGTCCAGTTCGTGAAGAGTTTACAAATGAATCACTAGTAAAAGTATTCGTAATCGACATTCCACTTTATTTTATCAAATACTACATGTAATATGTTATCATGTTCTTTAACAATTGGATCTTGGGTTGTAACATTTATTTATTTAAACTATTCTATTCTTGCATTATTTATAAATAAAATACAGTGGACATAGGGTTGTACGTAGGGCGGACGGTACCCTATATGCAATTTGAGTTCTTTTGATTTAGAGCATATTTGATCGGATGTTTAAGGTATCTTCCATTATTCGGATCTGACGCAAGACCCGTCATGTTTGGTATTCTAATATCGGTTTGCTCCGGATCATAAATGATAACTATCATCCTTTTTGCATCATTTTTTTAATTCTTTATGTTCTAAATTAATAATTTAGGTTGCCAGCGCCAATCAAACCATTTGGGTCGGGCTTGAACCATCCAAAACATTTTTTTTCTTCAGATTAAGTCATGCTTATTGGAAAAGAAACGGCCAGTCCAGCTTGAGTCAAATAATTTATGGATTTGATTATCTAATTTGGTTTAAATTCTGATAATTCCAAGTATGGTTTTCAATCGGATCATGATGAACTAAGTTTAAAGTTTTGATGATTAAACCAATGAAATCCTAGGAGTATGGATTTTTTCACTTCCTTTTTTTGAATATTACACATCTAAATATAAGGTATGCCAAAAATAGAAATAAAGTGTTGGACATGCAAACTGTAGACGACTAGGGTCTACATCTGAAGATGTGTACTTTAGTAGTTCACAATTGCATCATCGTAATTGAAGTTACGTACATTGAAGTTTAGTGGCGGCGAGCTTGTCAAATTTTGCAGCGGTTTTGGAGGAGTTCGCAGCATTAAAGAAAAATGGCGGTGCTTTACTGTCAAAAATTTATGATGGGATTTTGAGCAAATACTTTGAACGATTGGTACATCTCACATTCAATTTCATGATCACATGGACCTTCGTACGTAAATTTCAGTCCGTTCACTCTTCCGATAAAGTTTATGGCCTTAACAATTTTGAATCATATTCTTATTTCAGTGTCAGGTTAAATAACAATTTTGATTATTTTAAATATCAAATCTATTATACATTAATTCCACAAATGTATAACATTCGTGTTTTTTTTTGTCATGATATGACATCATCGTCTTCCTGTGCATTCTTATATCCAACTGGAAAAAATACTCGAGCTTATATCCAACTGAAAATAATACTTGAGTTGAAATGTAGTCACATAGTTTTTAATTTAGTAGTGGTTTCTTCTCGAAAATTGCAGTGATTAGTGGCTATTTTATAACTACTATGTTAGTTCGAACAAACTAATCTCATGCATTCTGATTTTGTTCTTCTCCCTCGGTAACATATAGGCATGACAATTAACTGTTGATATAAGTTAGAATAATGTTTTGAAAGTGATACAAACTTCATCTGAATTTCTTGGTTATGGGTCAATAGTGCAAGTCCAACATTATAACATACAAGTACGCTTTAAAAGGTTGTCACCATAAATATATTTACTCTATGTTAGGTACTACACTTTAAAAAGTTGTCACCTAAAATGTATTTAATCAATGTTAGGTAGAAGCAAAGTTTGGTTATTGACAAAATATTGATATTATAAGCTAGGTGACAAACAATTTTAACTTGGTTTTTGTTCATCAAGGCTTGAAACTGACAATGGAAATTCAATTATCATCTAAAACAACAATCTACAACCTTTTAAGCGACATGCCATATAATTGGATGATGCAAGAGTAAACGATTTATATATGTTAACCAAAAAAGTAATAAAAATTTGCGCATGGTGAATTTATTATCCTCTCAAATGTATAAAATGTATTCTTTTTATCACGAGGGTGAAGAATCATCTTTGCTTGCACCACTATTAAGATTAAATAGATATTTGCAATAAGGAAGCTTGAAATTTATCAATTAGATGCACCATCAAACTTTTCAGGTCTTAATTTTAATTATCTTTAATGAATATGTTTGTATTGTCTCTTAATCACTGCATTTTATCCTTAAGTGTAACGAACTTGCAACTACTGAAGTACTTGATAAGGTAATGCAGACTAGGCTGGTAATACTTGATATAATGATATTTATAGTTGAATGCACAGTCCCGATCGTTTTAGACATTGTTTTTTTAGTATAACGTTGGAGTTGCATCCATAGCTAGAGGAAGCACTGGCTCCATCTTCTAAGAAGAAGGTTTCCAGAAAATATGATTTGTATGTTGTGTTGCACAGATATAACCTCCTTTCTGAAACCCTTCTTAGAAGATGTAGGCACTGTTGCTTCTTGCTGTGGATGGGAATACACCATTATCTGGAATAACCAATGTCTGTAATGACCCAAGTATGTATTCAACTAAAAATGCCATGACATCGAATAACATCGGCATGATCAATGTTACGTTACCAGACAGTCCTGACCTACCAAATATATGATTTAAGTACTAAGTAGTGCAATAATTTTATTTGTTATATTGACATCATTATTACAGCCTGTTTGCAATTGCATCATATACATAACTGATATGCTACCTGATGTTTATTTCATTCATGTTTGAGAAGCCTATTCAGGCTATTTACTTCATCTTGCATAACACAATATGCGGTAATTTTAACACTGTCCTGATTGTTCCACAAAACACATGAAAATTTATAATCCTTTATTTCAAGGGCTGACACTTGCTGTATGAATTTCACTTGATGATTGAATTTGTTATTGATAAATTTTTGCAATAACTAACGTATGCAAGCATGTTAACTTTCTAAAATAATATTCAAATATCAGGCTGACACCATGGCTACTATAAATAATTTTTTGGCTCAATATGCTTACCTAATTAACTTCCTATCCATGCTGGTCACCTTTCCCGAATCTCATCTTCACGAATATCCAAGTTTTCAAAGAATTTTATATTTTATATCGCTTTACCAAAGTCACCTAAAATAACATAACTTCACACACACAAAAATAGTTGTCGATGAAGGGAAAAAAATACCGCTATAATTGAAAAAATGGAAAAATTGGACAAGGCTTTGTAATGTAAAGTATATTCGCTACAAATCCTTGGCATTAGCTTGAATGTTTGTAATATGTGATGCTCTTCAAATCATGAAATAAATAAACAAGCTTCGATATCATGGTATCATAAACATAACTAATGAAAATTGTAAATTTCAAACGTAACCTCCTCCCTTTTATAGTTCATACAAATTTTTCTACTTGAAAATATATTAAGTGGGAAATTGAATTTTTGTTATATAGAAGAATCAAAGTATTAAAGAAGAATACAAATGAAAGTTTAAATGATTATATCACATATATAATTTAGATGATAAAAGGTTATTAAAAGTTGTAAAACAAATTATGTTCGTTTCATATGCCCCGAGGTCTCTAATTTTTTTCACAACCTAAGAGGAGAAAATTTCAAAAAGCAGACAACATATGGCACACTTAATATCTGTAGTGCATGTTGTGTGCATCCCATAGAGAGCAGAGTTATAAGCTTTATAGTCCGTTATCACCATGTAATAGGAGGCATGTGGATATACGTGTCATAAAGAGACAAAATTTTTGAGTACCATCGTAGATAGAAAATCTATATAGCACTAGATCATTCACATTAGTAATGCATGCACAAAAGGTAAAAATATTGAAAAAAACTATATGTTACAGTTAGTCATGGGTGATTCCATAGGCTCTCATAGAAACACTAAACGTAAGTGTGTCATCTTTGTAGGGGTAGGATTGTAGAATGATGCAAATGTGACTTATTAAACTAACTATGATTTTGGTTATTAATTTCCAGATTCTAAAATATATGCAATATGAACTTACAAAATTTCACTACACTTAGCACTCGGTATAAACGTTTTATCTGCGTAGTTGTAAGATGGTAACATGATGAAAATATTGTTTACAAAACTTCAGAATTGGATAACTAATATCCGGGGTTTAGAATGTACGTATAATGTTGTGTAGTATAACATTAATTTACTGTAAGTATTTACTTACAAATTTGAAGTTATACAAATTTGAAGCGGTTACTATTCCCCAAACCCACACTTCCAAATACATTCAAAATTGAATTAATAACTATAGTTCCTCTGAAAATTGAATTAATCGTAGAATCTTCACAAATCTCATCCAACAATAAGGCGAAACAATCAACAAATTATATTGGCATCATCGATGATGGCTCGAGTGGAACTACAATTTCATTATGGTTGACGATTAAAATGTACTTTCTGTTCGAACCGGTAATCTATGAGTTCGGTTCGATTCGATTTTTTACAACGTCATAAAACTTAGTTTTCAAGCATTCCACCGATTTAGAGGAAGAAGTTGAATAGATAAGTGAATTTGTTTCCAATAGTTAATTCCAAACTTACTGCTATGTAGGCCTACATTTTAGTTTCTTTTTACTCTTCCCTCTACCTTTGATGGTGGTATTGATTTATTGCATGAGTTAAAAGGGCTTTTACATGTTTGTCTAGGAATCAAAATAATTTTTTAAGGATTCATACAGTAACTATTTCATGACACAATTGTAAAAAATGTATTTGAAAGAATTAAAATTTTGTTATATCTGGTTTTTCACTTGATAGTTGGTCTGATGCTATGCATGACGACAATTCATTTCTTGTGTTCAAATGAATGTCCATTTTCTCATAAATTTCATTTAGGACTGAAAATGTGGTCGTGAAGGAAACAATTAGTGCATTATGGGAATGTAATGGTGCGGGAGTCTGTATAAATTAGAAAAATATGATATTTAAGCAGTGTGCACAAGGGAGGATATACTTCAGATGTGGAGACAAATGTTGAATGTTGTTATGTGATAACCGATAACTCATATGTGGATGCATACGGAAAATGCAGATATATGAAGCATTAGCTAGAAATATGAAGCTAAAGTACATGGTAAACCATCATATTTTGTAAGGAAGGAGTACTTTGTTGTGTGCCTTTAAGTCCATCAATACACACAATTAGTTTTGATTTTTTTTCTTCATTCTTCATTACGAATATCGTATTTTCATTGGAACTGAAGCAGCATACCAAGGTTTTCTCTATAATGGAACGTTTTCTATGGATACGGTTGCTGACAATAGGCTAAAGCCTAAAAAAAGTTTGTGATTATATAAGAACTAAACTTTTTTTTTAAACCTTCATATAGGTAATGAATTACTATAGTTTCATTTATATATGTATAAATAATATTTGTTTATTTTTATTCTAATTCTGTTTAGCTATATTCATATATGTAGAAGATTTATTTTCTTACAATTTATGAATATTAACTTAAGGCTTATTCAATGTCATAACATTGTATATGAAGTGTTTAATTACACTGAGTACCCCGCTTCATCAATACATTACACAAATAGCTAATGGGCTCAGCCCAATGTCCAGTATTTAAGCCCAAGCGGTTATGTTTTGTTGCTGCTATAAGTATGTTCAAACGTTATGTGTACAACACATTATTCAGTCATAATAAAATTCTCAAACATTTTCTATTATTCGAATATGGTATTGAAGCTACCTGCCAACAGCGATTAAAATCGATCCACTATTCAAATCTCAATAGATCTATCAATACATTATCCATCAGAAAATTATCACCACTTGTATACCTCTCATCCAAGATCTATGATCTCTTCACTTGAGAGTTGAGGCTGTAACAAAGAAATCAGTGCCTCGCTAGTATTAGTGGCTACATCTGTTTCATAATATTAAAGCTTGGTGGTAAAGAATAGCTGAAACTCATGATTCGATCAAAAAATCCAAAGTATCTATTTAATTGCAGTCAAAAGCCGTCCAAGAAAGCCAACTTGACATCATTTTCGCAAACTGGTTGTAATTAATCTGAATTCAGATCAAAAGCCATCCAAGAAAGCAAATCAGTCAGTTCTCAAGGGCAACTATATTAGCATTCTGGTTGCATTTTTGATTGTAGATTGAAGAATACGTTCAGATCCTTTAATTCAAGAACAAGAGTTCGGAAATTCTTACCTGAATTCGTTGGACAATCTCAAATTCCTGAATCTTGAAATCATGGTTGAAGGAGATAAATCAACTTCACCAATATCTTCTGCCAGATCCAATCATACAAGTGCTGAAAGCACTGAGGATCTCATCAAAGCCATTATTAAGCCTCAAAGCTAGATCATCTCCATTCAACTCGATGAATCAATGTAACAACTCGCCATTTTTAACGTTTTAAATCAATAATTAAATCGACTCAAGACGCTTAAACGACGAATCAATATTAGCTTGCAATGTTTAAATAAAATTAACACACAGAATCACAGACACAATATTAACAGCGGAATAAATTTTATACAAAAATCGGTTTTACAAATATTTTAGACAGCGGAGGAATAACGAAATATGTACATAAACTTTTAAATGACAACTTTACGGTTAGGGGTGGCAATTAGACCCGACCCGATGGACCCGGACCCGACCCGTCAGGTCTCAGTTCTAGACGGGTCGGGTTTTGTCGGGTCTAAACTATACATTTCAAAAATCTAGACCCGACCCAAGCCGATCTTCGGTTCGGGTCGGGTTGGGTCGGTTCGGGTCCGGTTGAATAATAACACTAAATATACATATATTTCAATACTTTTTGGTCCGGTCTTTCGGGTCGGGTCTATGCGGGTCGGGTTTGATCGGGTCTTGATGGTATTTTTCATCACTTAGACCCGACCCAAGACCCATCCAGTTCGGCTCAGGTTCGGGTCTTTTCGGATCGGTTCGTTTTGGGTTTCGGTTCTCGGTTCTAATTGCCAGCCCTATTTACGGTTTGGTCGAACTCTGCGCGCGTACGCGTCTTCACTAGCCTCTCCTCTTCGCGAGCGGAAAAACTTCTAAAATCTGCAACACTCGTATTTGACTTGAGCGTTCCATGCAAAACATAAAACACTCAAGTCAGGATTAATCATATTTCAAGTAAATTAATTTCAATATAAAGTGGAATATGATGGTTAATCCTAACTTCCAAATATACATATACACAAAATAAAATTTTGTGTGGTATTTGTTCTTATCGACGTGCGGTGTCTGTTCCATATCAGTATAATATCTGTTCGAATTAGTTTGACTAGGTGCATATTTAATGTAGCATCGGTTCCATACTAAGTCTAAGATCTGTGCTTATCATTTTTTCGTTTCAACTTAGCCACACCGAAATTTGAATGTACAAGGGTGCAGCTTAAAAAACAAACAGCAATAGCAAGTGCACGACAGCCACTGCATCAATTCAAAGGTGACCAAGGTCTCAAAAATGCATGCAAAAAGTGCAGGATAAAAAGAAACGATTGGAACAAGCATGTTCAATTTTGCCAAATAAGGATTAAACGGATTAGCATTAAAAATAGCAAACAATTTCCTAAATTGGAATGGAAACAAATAGTTCAAGTGGAATAATAAATGAGGAGTAGGCTCAATTCCAACTAGGAATGCTCAAGCAAACATAAAGGGAAGTATATATGTATGCAGTGTGGCTAGTCACACACATGTGTGTGTGTGTATGTATATATATATATATATATATATATATATATATATATATACATATATATATATATATATATATATATATATATATTTGGATTCATGCAGGCAACTAAAAATAAGCGTCCAAATTGAGTGCCAACTACTATTTAGAACCCGAGATGATTCTTTGAAATGATAAAAAGGCATAAAATGTTACATGCTTTATGTACGGTTCCAAAATATTGCACTGTCTCAAATTTTCGTTGCAAAATGTACAGTTATACTGATTTAATACACATGCAGTAAAAACTGTTTAGTCCTTTTTATTAAGCAACACATTTTTTTTTAGGACCCAAAACATAAACCTAGTAGTTGACAACTAATTCGTTTGCAAAATTTAGAAGAAGGAAAATTTGGCTCATTCTCCAATGCAAGGGAACATCTCATTATACTGGATGACATTTGAAGTATGCAAAATGGTAAACAAATCAAAACTAATACACCCCTATCTTATTTTACACTTGAACTTCAATGAAGCCAACAAATAAAAGGTCAACATGCATGCGCATGAGAGTTACCTAAGGGTAAACACAAAAGGTACTGATGGTCAACAAGCATGCGTCATTTATATGCAGGGCGCAATTTAGTTATTATTTTCTCAATGATGTGTGACAACACAGAAATCACAGTAGCAAGGTGAATTACTTATCAGGATAAAGGACAACAGGTAGCAAAGCATAAATATCACGTTTAAATACAAGTGCAACAGGGGAAACAGGAACGGTTAACGACCAACACCAACACAGTCAACCACACTCAAACCAACTCCAGTTTTATCGAAGTTAATCTACATGAAATAAGTTAATCGTGAGATTATACTCACCTTTAACCGTAATGCAGCGATAGGATGAAGGGAGCCAAAGTGACAGCGGAGATGCTCAGACCCGGACTTGGAGCTGAAGTGCGAGACAAGGCAGTTGTGCGGGCGATTAAGAGAGATCCGATAGTGTCAAAAAGGTTTTTTTTTTTTTTTTTCTCTGCGAGATCGGGGTTCAGCGGAGAGAGAGACAAATGAAAATTTCGAGGAGCGATGGTCGGTGCGCCTCAGGCGATGGCTTCAGGGTGCCAAACTGATTTGAGATGGGAAGTGTGGCCACGTGTGAAGTAGCAGTGGTCCTCTGGTCGAGAGAGTGGCGGATGCACCGCCTGGGCTACGGTGAGACGCGGTGACGGAATCGGAGGGTGGAGCAAATTTTGGGGAACGGTGGCCATGGATTATTGGGTAAGAATTCAATTTGGGGAAAAGGTATTTGGCTGGTAAACGAATACAAGGATGGTAAGACAAATAAAAGGGACACGGTGAATACGTGGTGTTAAACCAGAGTAAAAGGGACAAGTGCCAACTAAATCAGCCAAGTTCAAACAAGTGGCAAACACAAATAAATAAATATTTTTCATACCACAATTTATACTATACATATACCATACCATACTAGTATATTTTATATTTCCAAATACATATCAAATAAATAATTATAATACCAATTCAAAAACCAAATAGATTTAATTAAATTTAGTTGTAAATCTCTAATTAATTAGAAACAATTCATAACTTCTCTAACAATGTATTTCAATTAATTTTTAAAAAATCTACCATTATTTAAATTAACAAAACAACTTAGATTCAAAGATAAAATTAAATTCACATTTGTAAAACTCAATTCAAACCAAATTAGAATAGACACAATTTTAAACATGTATGAAATTAATTAAATCTACATAAATTAAAGTAAATCTCAAGTTAAATAAACTTAAAAATTCAAACTAAACAAAATAAAATAAATAAAACTCATGTTTAAATTCCAAAACAAAAATTTCATTTCACAAACAATATGTTCAAAAATGTTACTAACGTTTAACTAAACTCAAATTCAAAATAAATAAAATAAAATAGATTAAAACTTATCAAATCAAAGTTTACAATATTACAGTACTAATCTAAAAAGGCTAATAACTTTTAATTTAACAAAATTATTCAGGTTCACATATAAATTTAAATTTTTTCTTACAAAATCAATTTTAAAAAAAGAAATAAACTAGACTAAATTTTGAATTAAACACAAAAGCAAGTATAAACATATATTTGCAACAGTAAATTAAACTAACTATAAATTTTTAAATGCCTAAAAATTCTGGTTCATTACAATCCCCCCCTCTTCTCTCTTAAGGCTTTTCGTCCTCGAAAAGGAGAGATCGTTAAAATCATACATATATAAACTAAATATTTACCAATGCTAGATTTAATTTAAAACAAAATAAACAATAGAATATAAAATTCGAAAATCAAAGCACGAAATAAATTCTTCGACCAAAATCCCAATTTTCTTTTCAAATCAGTTGAAATCTTATCTTTTCTTTCCATATCATATTATACTTGCTTCGGTATTTTTTTTTAAAGACAAAAAAAAACATTTTGAAAATTTCAAATATTCACGATAAAGGACATAAAACATTTATGTCTCCAGTCGAGAGGTTTCACCCAATGACAAAGCCACGAGGCACGGCCTACGCACGTATCGATATAATGCTAAGTATCTCCCTGCTAGCATCCAAATATCAGACATCGAATACAGAGCGCAAAGCATATATCTCGGTTTTCATCCAGACATCGAACACCGTATATACTTTATTTACGAACACAAGCTAAGTATCTCATGGTTAACATCCAGACATTGGACACCAAATACAAAGCACGAAGTATATACCTTTATTTAGTCATGGGTTTCTCGAATTTCGGTAACAAATCATTTTATTTCATATCCCGAAGTTATAAATCATTTCGCAACAATAATAATTTTACAAATACTTTCAAATAGTAGTATTGTTTCTACACATCTCAAAATATCGGGATTTCAAGTCGTCGACATTTCTTTACAAAATTCCACTTGTCCATGGTTTGGTCAATGTAAGGCAAAGAATTTGGGGAATAAGAATCGTACAGTTTCATAAATTTGAGCACGAATGATTCGAATGATAAACGAAAGGTAACGGCAGGTCAAAGGAAATCTAAATGCGTCAACAAGCGAAGGGCCGATACTATATTTTTCGAATATTCGTTTCTGTTCAAATTATTCCTTATCACTTGTCATCATATTAAATTCGCTTACAATCAATATGCTATCATACAAATCATTTACATGCCGATCCATTCTTATTAAATTCACTTACCATCATATACGTAACCTATTTTTTTTTCATTTCAATCCATTTTCATTTCATTTAAAGAGTTATCATCCTTCGTTGCTTAATGGATTCACATTCGTCGAATTCAAACCCTTTTACATAAATTATTACATCCATTTACAACACAAATTTAATTTATTTCAATCGGATTGATCTCATTCCATAATTCATATTTTCCATTTCATGTTGGATTCATTAGTGAATCGTTTTTCATTTTCGTTCGGTTATATAAATTTCCCAATACTCACTTGCTATTAAACTTTCCAAAATTTATTTGAATGTCACAACTCCTCTTTTATTTAAAACTTCAACTCGGTTATAACAAAACATAAATTCCAACTTGCAATTCTCGTTTTGGAAATTTAGAAAGAAAAAAAATTTGTTATATATTTCAAAGCTGTGCACTTGTAAAACCTTCAAAATCCTCTTCCTTATCTTATTTGTTGAAGTTATATAAGATTAAATTTCGATTATTGATTTGTTATTTAAAGTTCGAAAATACTTGATAACTCGAAGTTTAACAAAGTTCATTTTTGTCCTTACAGAAATTTAGGCATATGTGATACCAACGCATATCTAAAAATCCCCAAGTACTAAATTATATACTTGTTTCAACTCCCAGTGAAAATACTTTAAAAAAATCTTTTATAAAAATAGATATGGAAAATAATTCACTTCCCCATGGATCGCAGACACGCGGCGATTACGCTACTATCCCAGTAGAATCGTTTGTGCCCCATGGGTATCACACCCCTCGAATTTCGCCATGGTTGTTTGTCATATATCGCAGTTACACGGCGGTTG
Source organism: Allium sativum (assembly GCA_030737875.1). Taxonomy (NCBI): domain Eukaryota; kingdom Viridiplantae; phylum Streptophyta; class Magnoliopsida; order Asparagales; family Amaryllidaceae; genus Allium; species Allium sativum. The sequence continues at coordinate 2,184,457 of CM060919.1, read as the reverse complement.
CGCTACTATCCCAATAGAGTCGCTTGTAACTGTAGGCATCGCACCCCATCGAATTTCGCTATGGCATCTAGATCGCATTTACGCGGCGGTTACGCCACTATTCCAGTGGAATCGCTTGTAACTGTAGGCATCTCGCCCCTCGAATTGCACTAGAAAATAAATCATAATATATAATACATGTCCCCATCGCATTGGCACCGATTTCGATAGAGGTTCCAAACATTGGAGTCCAATGCAGCTGCGGTTTTCAATAGACACTCCCACGGAGCTCCAACGCCTTCGCGACTTTCAAATGGACACTCCCGAGGAGTTCCAACGCCTTCGCGACTTTCGATGGAAGATATTTCTCATATCTTTGGTTTTGAAAACATACGATACAATATACACATAGTACTTCATTTCGAATCACATTTATATAAATATCCATTTACATAAATTTTCCAAATCTCATTTCAAGTACGTCATTCTCATATAAATTTATTATATAAGATTATCAGCTTCACATCAACTATATTTCAAATCAATAGTTTTCGAATCTCATACTAATATAATTCATATATACAAGTTCCAAATTTCATATCAAAATATTCGTATATCGATAATCTTCAAAAATTTCTTTCAAGATTAAATTGATTTCAAACAATTCGAGTAATCAATATCATTCAAAATTTTAATTCCACATTTACAAATTGCATTTATTATCAAGATTCATGCTCAATTTGGGTTTCACATAACGATTATCGATATTCAGTTGAGTCATTACATTCAATCATTTTGGACCTTAATTTGTTCAGATTGGATATATACTTTTATCAAAATAACTAAGTTTCATAAAATAATCTTGGAAAAATAATAGCTTAATGAAAAATTAACTTAAATAGATTTTGAAAATGGGTTTGAAATAAATAATATGCTTTGTAAAATAATTAGCCTGATACAAAATAGATTTAAATAAGTAGATAGTTTTGGAAAATAAGTTAAATGGGTATATAGGTTCTGCAAATGATTTGAAATAAATAAATAGGTTTTGGAAAAGTAAGTTTGAAAACAAAGATAATTAGGCTTGTAACCAATTAATTTAAATAATATAAATATTCTAATACCATAATTTCAAATAAAATAGTTTTATAATGAATGCTGCTTTTAAAAATAATCCAATCCGAATCAATTATCCAAAATTTCAAATTTCGTAACCACTGTCGGTTCAAATTTCGAGATTAAACTCAATTTAACCTCAAAATTCAATTCATTTACATTTCGTGTCGGACGCGAGGTTCAAATTAGCCCCTTGCTCGAGCTTCCATTTTCATTTTCAATTTCAGTCAAGTTTAAAACCCAAATCTAAATTTCAACTATACTCCAAATTGAATTAATTATTCAAATTTTCGTTCAAACTCTTTTGAGCTTATAACTCAACATTCAAATCTCGCTTAAAATATTCAAATTTATTCAACAAGCCGAAAAATCGAACTTCTACTCAATTCATTTGAGATTTAGATTCGCTAGTTTTCTTCGAGATATTCATTCGAGGTGTACATATTATATTATTCTCATACAATATGATGTTATTATTTAACTCATACCTGAGAATCAATTCCGAACTATATTTCTTTTTCCCAATCATTCCAAATATATATATATACATGTTCATATATTCAAAAATATTTCAGAATCAAATACTCATTTGGTGCATTATTCGAATAGTCGGAAAATTATCTCTTGAAACAAATTATTTCAAGAATATTTTTGCACTTCGATTCGCTACCTGGATCTAGAATATACGTATCTCAACAGTTTGTTTCCAAAAACAAATTCTAAATATTAGAAATCGACTTGAAGATTTGGAAACCAAATTCTCAATTTAAACATTTTTTCAAGATTCGACTGTCCAGAAATTTATCGAAGCAAGACAAAAGGAAGGTTCAGGACAAAGGTTTGACAGTTCAAGATTCGAGCA